>CM028130.1:967160000-969885000 GCA_016271365.2 Neoceratodus forsteri | reverse complement strand
CTCTAGAGAGCTCTTGTTTGTAACTTGAAGCTCTTTACTTTCCTGTGTGGCCAATTACTCTATTGATCAGAAAAGCTTTTTATTGGAGCACTGCGTGCCCAAGCACTTTCCAAAAGAAAATGTTCTGCGCTGATCTAACTATCTTTCATATAAACATTTAACTCCTGACCTAATCCCAATTTCATGTGTAACCCCCTTGTTAGCCGGGGTTACTAGAATCCCAGTAAGACCTAGTAGTAGGCAGGGAAGGCAGTTTGTGAAACTCCAGTTAAATGGGTTTCACACTCTCACTCTGTTCTCAGTCTCGGCTGAGACTGAGGGATGAGGCCAATAGACCTTTCGCAGCTGCATAAGCCACATTGGAATCTGCAGCAGAGGGAGTTGGATAGAACGTTGGGAGTTTTCAAAGTAGTAGTAGTCAGTGTCCAGTTTGTTTTTCAGTAAGTGAAGGTGTGCTCAAGTGGTGGAGACTGCTGTTCGGGTCTTGGTGCCCTCTCCCTCCGGGGGGGGGGGTGCAAAGATCCCTAGCAGATTCCTGGGGCAATCCCCTTAATTCTGCCCAGTCAGAAGAAAAGCTGCCTGTTTTAGTTCAGCATTTATTTTGAAAGTTGGAAGATTTGTGAGTCGCCTATGGGGCACCTGCAACTAAAGGGTGAGTGTCAGCTCTAAGAGGGAAAAAATGTTTTCTTCACCCTGGGACATGTGTGGAAATCTAGAGATTGAGCTACATTTTGTGAAGCCCATGGGACTGGGCCAAACAAGTAAAGCAGTGTCAAATGCTAGAGTGTTGTGTGATTTAAGTAAAATGTAGAGGAGATGCACCCAGATCATCTACCCTTTAATCTACATTTAGAAGTTCAGCAAAGGAATGGTTCAGTTTTCCCAGGGAAATGGCCAGGTATGGGGTGTGGGAGCTGGAGGTGGGCAAACCCCCCATCTTTAGTAACCAGGTCCACCTCTATGGATTTCTGCTGTGGTTGCTACTTTGCCTCATGCACTTGGCCAGTGATGGGGGAGGTACCCAGACGTGGGGTTGCAAAAGGGAAAATCTCTCTAGGAGTCGCAGACTCTAAGTGGTGTGGGGAGCCACGACAGGATAAGTGGTTCACTCTTCCAATGAACCGTGGGGAAAAACCCAAGTGTGTACAAGTCGGGCTGTGTACCCAAAGCTGCGTGCAAGTCCGGGCTGTGTGCCTTGTGGGTCCAGAGCCTGAAGGCTGAAAATGGTGATAAAATGTTCTGTAGTCTCTAATCTGCATTACCAGGAAATGTAGCCCCATGGGGGTCCGTCTATGCTTTGTTTTGTTCAGCTAGTATGCGAATAAAAGCCACACTGAAGAATCCCATTCCTGGTTCTGGACATTAGTTATTGCTTCCTGTGTTTGGATTTACTTGGGTGCCCCTGTGCAGAGTAGTCAAACCTAGGTCCCCCTGTGCAAAGCAACCTCATCCTCCCTGAATCCAGGTCCCCACCAGGTACTGCTGTCGGCTTCAACAGCATGCCACCTGTTGTTTTGGCAAAAAGGCAGGAGTGAGGGGTTACACATGTCTTCTATAGGGCCAGAGAAATCTCCCTCCACCACTTCCCCAACTGGGGTACCCCCCCCTCACATGGGAGGGAAGCAGACCCCACGGCAAACAAACAAGAATCATTACCCCCTTCCCAATCCCTCTCCCCTTCTCCATAATTCACTAACACAACTAATTTTGTTTATTTTGTTCATTAATTCCTCCGTGGTGTTTCCCTTTTCCCATACCTCAAGAGCTTATCTTTTCGTCCCCATGTTTTGTGTTATTAATGCTCATTCTTGTACTCCTGATATCTTAAACCCATAGCATCGTACGGTTTCAGGTATAATGGTCCGTACTTTATATATTCCTTCTCGAGCCAGGCGTCTTCCTCTGTTTCAGCTCCGTAACTGGAGCCCTTGTTTTACTTTTACCACAAATCTAATACAGTGGCCCCTTTCCAATGTCAAACCAAAGATTAGCCCCTTTATATTCCGCCTCTCCCACTTCCACCCTCGCCGCCCCCCCCCCCAACAGTCACATAAAAAATAACCCAGTTCCTGATGGTGATATTATTCTTGCACTTTTGTTTTGTTTCCCTTTGCCCGCCTTCCACTACATCCATGTTTATATCTGCTCATAGACCCTTTCACATCGAGTCCTGCTTCCTGAGACATCCTATATCTACATAGCATTATAACTGCTGCAGGAAGTCGGGAGACATTAACCCCGCAATCCCATAAGATTGTTTAGTTGTTCATGTACCATGTAGTCTGAATATGCAGGCATAGTCCCCAATTAGTCATTTTCATTTCTCTTCAAGCGCTCTGAGCACACTGTACTCCCTTTAGTCCCCATCATAGTCTCTTTTGTAAGTACTTGCAATGTATTCCCTTTTCACATCTTTCATCTTTCAGCCGTTGATTTATTGTTCAGCACGACGTCCTGTTCTCTTGGAGGGTTCTCTTGTTCCTGCTCTCCTCGCTCTAGTTCTGTGTCTGGGGGTTTTCTTTTGGTTAGGACCTTGTCCCACACCCCAAACATGTCCCTACTTGTACCGCCATTCACTCTTTTTTTTGGGCCTCTTTTGAACCAGTTCCGCTCCCCCAGCTGCTGTTGAATCCGATGACCCTGCTCCTCAGGTATGTGCAACCCCATTCTCTCCAGGAACTCCTTAGCTTCTGCCAGCTCTTGAAATCTCAAAAGACCTTTTCCTGTTTGAACTTTCAGCCTAGCAGGGTATTCAACAAAGGACTTTACCCCTTATTGCTGTAATAATTTAACAACCTGTAGCACCTTCCTCCACCTAGCAAGCAGCTGTGGGGTAAAGTCATGGTCAAAAAACAGTCTGACATCTCTGACATATATAGTTTTTCTTGACCAGGCTAGAGCTAGCACCTCCTCTTTGGTCCTGTAATCAAGAAACGCAAGCACTATCGATCTGGGCCGCCTGATCTCGAGGACGCGGTACCAGTGATCTGTGAGCCCTAATGTCCAGCCGCTTATCAGTAGGTAAATTAAGGATCTCTCTTAAAAATGAGTTGATAGTCTATCATGTTTCCCCGATTCCGTTCCTTCTGTTACTCCGTGGATCCGAATATTGTTTCACCGGTTTTGATTCTCTAGTTCATCAAGCTTCTGTTCCAGCAGCGTGGTGTGATTGTAGCTCCAGCAAGGCCGAGTTGTGCACGTCTGTGGTCTGGGTAAATTTTGTCATTACCATCTCAACTTCTTGTGTTCTGGTGTAATTTTGCAATGTCTTGGCATTGATCTAGTGCTTTAGCCTCCAATCTCTGCAGAGTATCGTTTATTTGTTGTAGGGTTTGACAGAGCTGCTGAGAAGTAATCATGCATTCTGTTTCCTGAGCCATGCTCATGGCCTTCTCCGCACTTTGTGCCATGGATTCACGCTCTGCATAGGCCTCTGCTCAGCTGTTATGTACCTGCTCACCTATCTTTTGTTTTACAGATCCATTCAACTGAATCAACTTCAAACTGTTTGGGTCCCATTAGATAATCTTATTGATCTTTTGGTCGACAGGATTGACGTTTTCTTTGTGGATTAACATGGATTGTTTCTGGTCAGTCATTCAGCACTTTGTTTAGGCAGCCATTAGGTCCGTGCCCCAACTGGAAGTCCTAAGGTTCACAGTTTGAATCCCCCCAGAGCTTAAGACTAAAGGTGATTCAGACCCACAAGCAGACAGGAGGGTTACCCTTTGTTACTTGTTCACACTCTTACACTCGGAGGTTGGCACTGTGAAGCAGAGGGCCTGACCTGCTGAGTGAGTTTGAGATTTGGTTGGCAGCGATGCAGATAAGTTTGGTACACAAGCTTTAACTGTTCAGAGTGTCAGCTTAATACTGTACAGCTCACTTGCAAAAAAAGGCATCGATTTATTTATAAAAAGGAAACGGAACTATATCATTTTGCTTAGTCAAGTTCCTACCTGTGGTTCTCTTCCCCCCCCCCCAAAGTGCAAGTTAGAGTAGCCATAGTTGGGGAAGAAGATGGCTTCCAACTACAGCGGGCTCCCAACTACAGTGGGCACACTGTAGACTACTTGAGGCAGTTGTGCCAGGACAGAGGAGTTCTGTATGAAGGGAGAGCCACCAAGCAGAACCTCATGGATTCCTGGATGGCAGCAGATGCCCATAGCATAGTCAGATTGTGGCTGTAAGGGACCAAACCTTGAGCATTGAGGGTGCAGCAGCCAGTGCAGTGTCCAGATCCAGTGAGGATGACAGCAGTACCTCAGCAGCAGGGGAAGATCACTAGCATTCTGGAGCCAGAAGCAATCTGGCTGCGGATTGAGTTGCGCAGAATGAAGCTAGAGTTCCAGAGGGAGGTGGAGCGAGAACGGCGAAGAGGAGTGGGAGGAATGAGCCGCAGAGAAGATGGAGCAAGAACAGCGGGAGGCTGACCCATGAAGAGCATGAGCACCAGAGGTGACATGAACTGGAGAAGCTACGACTCCAACCACCAGCACCAGAGCAGGTAAGTGGCTTTGGTTTAACTGGAACTACAGGACTGGGTTACAAATTGAATTCCAAATTGATAGTAGAATTTAAAGAGGGGGAAGATATGGATGCCTTTTTAAATTCCTTTGAAAAGTTTGTATTCGGACAAAAATTCCGAGAGTCCTGGAGCTTCCAGCTATCCCCGCTAGTTACCGGGTAAGCTTGGGATGCATTGAGTCAAATGGACAATAAGGGCAGTAATGATTACAGCAAAGTTAAAGCTGCATTTTTTAAAAAGTTTGATTTAACTGCTGAAGCATACAGAGCTAAATTCCATATGCTCAGGAGAAGCCCTGATATGAGCTATGAGGAGCTAGCCATGAAACGTCAGTTTTTAAAACAGTGGGAAGGAATTGAAGCAAATTCTGTAGATTAAATTGAAAATGGTATTTTGTTAGAACAGTGTTTTTGGGCATGCCCAGCAGAGCTGAAAACCTGGCTGGAGGGCTGAGATCCCAAAACAGTGCAAGAGGCTGCTGAACTCTCGGACTACTATGCCAAGAGCAGAGACCTGCTCTGAGAGCGAATGGGGTGGGTGTGGCAGCACAGAAGGGGGAAAGTGTGCCTTCAGGGCAGCTAAAACCCTCACTGCCTCTACCAAAACCAGTTAGCCCCAGGTTTTAGAGAAGATTTCTCTGAGAAAAGAAATGAATGTTGGGTCTGTAAAGAAACTGGGCATATTACCAGACAGTGTCCCAAAAGGGTGAGCAATATGCATAATGGGGCTAGGAAAGTGGGCTGTTTGTGTGTCCCTGGAAGGCATGCCTGTGAACATGAGGGAACACATGCACCCAGTCATGGTGAATGATGTACAGACACAAGGGTTAAGGGGACACAGGGGCATCCTTGACATTGGTAAATGGGGATCTGGTAGAGCCTGGTCAGCTTGTACCCAGTGCATTTGTAATGGTACAAGACTTTACTGGTGAGGAGAAAACATTGCCCCTGGGTAGTGTTCTCCTAGACTGGGGTGAAACGGGGAACCGTTCAACAGGTGGCTGTAGCCAAAATGTTAGCAGTTGACGCCATCCTTGGCAACAATCTCAAATGGGATGGTGTGTGCAGTGATCTGTAGACAAGCGACAAAGGAAAATTGTAGTTTCCTGGACCCCACAGAAGCCATTGTGGAAACCACTGGGAGGCTGGTTCCTCAGCCTGTGTCTTCTGATATGGAGACCAATGAAAAGGGGGTAGAAACTTCCCCAGTAGCAATTAACCACACAGCTATGGAGGGTTATTCTGAAGAGGAGGGGTGACCAATTGTCAGAGGGTTAGGGACGGCAGTGATCCAGAGTACCCTGATGCTAGTGCTAGGTCCCCTAGTTTAGAGACCGAAGGGGACCTGTCACATACCTTGGGAATGTGTAAGTTTGCAGCTGCTCAGAAAAGTGACTGTAGTCTAGAGAAGCTGAGGGCTTGGGCAGACTCTGACTGACTGAGGACAGGGAGGTGTCTGTAAACTTAAAGTTTATTGGGAAAATGGGCTGTGAAGACAGAGGGGGGGATGGGTGATAGGCAGGCAGCTCGTCTTTTCCCAGGGGTATCATGAGCAGTTGCTCAAGATTGCACATGATATTCCCTTGTCTTGTCATCTGGGAATCACGCGCACTATGCAGCTATTTCTATTGGCCAAACTTCACCTAGCAGGTGAAAGAGTATTTCAGATCTTGTCACCGGTGCCAAGAAATGGGGAAGGCAGGCAAGAAAACCAAGCCATCCTAATTCCATTGTCCATAGTGGAAGAGCCATTCCAAATGGTAGGAATGGATATTGTGGGGCCTTTAAATACCCCCAGCTCTTCCGGAA
This sequence comes from Neoceratodus forsteri, assembly GCA_016271365.2. Classification (NCBI taxonomy): domain Eukaryota; kingdom Metazoa; phylum Chordata; order Ceratodontiformes; family Ceratodontidae; genus Neoceratodus; species Neoceratodus forsteri. The sequence goes on along the minus strand of CM028130.1, from coordinate 969,878,664 downwards.
AGAGGTTCATCCTGACTGTGATGGATTATGCCACCAGGTATCTGGAGGCAGTCACCCTATCCTTACTGAGGACAGACAAAGTGGCAGATGCTTTACTAGGGATTTTCTCCTTTGGTGGGTTTCCGCAGGAGTTTATCACCAATCGAGGGGGTTCCTTCATGTCGGATCTGATGAAATGTTTGTGGGAGAAGTGTGGGGTGGTGCAGAGGCGCACGAGACCCTATCACCCACAAGCAAATGGGCTTGTGGAAAGATTTAACGGTACCCTGAAGTCAATGCTCCACCTGTTTGCTGAACAACATGGGAGGGACTGGGAGAAATATTTCCCACCTGTTTGCATACAGGGAGATGCCCCAAGAGTTAACAGGATTTTTCCCCCTTCGAACTCTTATATGGACGCCGGGTTCGTGGGCCCCTAGACTTGATCCGGGAGGACTGGGAAGGCAAGCATGCCACCCAAGGAACTCTCATAGTGGATTATGTCCTTGGGTTTAGGGAATGGCTGAAGGAGCTTATGGGGACAGCCCAGAGCAACCTGGCAGCTGCCCAACAAAAACAAAGTGTGATATGACCGCAGAGCCAGAGCTTGTGCGTACACGGTGGGTCAGGAAGTCATGGTCCTTATTCCGGTCCAGAAAGAAAAGCTGCAGGCTGAGTGGGCAGGACCGTACAAAGTAGTTAGAAAGGTAAATGATGTGAACTTTATCCTAGAGTTACCTGACAGAATACAGACAATGTCCCATGCCAACATGTTGAAGCTTTATGCTAATAGGGCTGACATGGTGTTTGCAGTATCTAGTCCTGGGGAAGGGACGGACAGAGACCCCCTTCTGGACTTGCTGGAAGCAAGCAAGTGGGAGTCCTCTGTGGAGGCAGTTAAATTGTCACCCCAGCTGGCTCCAGACAAGATCCAGGAAGTAAGGGAGGTTTTAGCAGACTTTGCCCCCACTGTTTAGCGCCAAGCCTGGACTAATCTTCTTAGCGTTGCATGATGTGGAGACAGGGACACAGACGCCCATATGGCAGACAGCATATCTGGTGTCTGAGGCTGTCCAAAGGTCATTAGGAGGGAGGTGGAGGAAATGCTAGATTTAGGGGTAGTCCAGAGATCCCACAGCCCCTGGGCCTCACCTGTAGTCCTTGTGCCCAAGCCAGATGGTGCTACTCATTTCTGTGTGGACTATTGTGGACTGAATGCAGTCAGTCAGACACCCACCTGTTGCCCTGTACGGATGAACTCCTGGACAAGTTGGGAGGGGTGAACAACCTTATGGCTGACCTGACAAAAGGGTATTGGCAGGTAGAGTTAACGGACAGAGCTAGGGAGAAGTCTGCCTTCATCACTCAGATAGGCTTATTTGAATTTAAAGTAATGCCTTTTGGACTGAAGAATGCCCTGGCGACTTTCCAAAGGTTGGTGAACCAGGTGTTAAATGGTGCTGAGGAGTATGCCGTGGCATACCTGGATGACATTGCCATCTTTAGTGCCAGCTGGGAGGAACACCTGTCCCACCTTGGAAGTGCTGGGCAGGATACAGAGGACTGGGCTCACTGTCAAAGCTGAGAAGTGCCAAGTGGCCATGACTGAAGTGGCATACCTCTGACTTGTTGTAGGCTGGGGACAGCTCTGTCCTAACCAAGTAAAAATAGGTGTTCAAGGTGTGGCCCAGACCGGAAATGCAGAAGCAGGTCAGGAGTTTTCTAGGGACAGCAGGGTAGTATAGGAAATATGTACCCAATTATAGTGCCCTGGCTGCTCCTTTATCTGACCTGGTAAGGAAAAGGATACCTAAGAAAATAACCTGGGAACCAACCTGTGAAAAGGCCTTTACCAGACTGAAGGAGGCACTGTGCAGTGCTCCTGTATTGACAAGTCCTGACTAATGCAGACCTTTTACAGTCCAGACTGACTCCTCAGACATGGGCATTGGGGCAATACTGAGTCAGACATTCAACCAAGGGACAGAGCACCCTGTAGTGTACCTGAGTAAAAAGTTACTTCCCAGGGAGCAGGCATACTGTACTGTGGAAAAGGAGCGTCTTGCCATAGTGTGGGCCCTAAAGAAGTTGGAGCCATGCTTATATGGGCAGCATTTTGTGGTACAAACTGACCACAACCTTCCTGGTTTGGCCGACCCAAATGGGGGGGGAAAACTAATGGTAGACTATTAAGATTGAGTCTTGCCTTGCAAGTATATGACATGACAATCTTGCATAGGGCTGGAGCGACCAGTCAGAACGCAGATGGCCTTTTGCATGTTTGAGGAGTTAACTGATTTGGGAAGCTCATCCCATACAGGGATAGAGCCCCCAAATTTGGTCTAGGTGGGGGGGAACTGTGATGCTTGGCCAACTGGTTATGATTGTTCTACATTTGTAATATAGAATGTGGTATGTGTTTGTTTCACATAAGACAGCTGTGCTATGGGTGCTCCACCTCCAGGTTTCAGAGATGCTACAGGATATATTAACCTGAAACCAGGAGGTAATTAAGACTGGAGAGACTTAAGGGTCTCCTGTTTATCTGACTTAATTAGAACTGACCCAGCTACCAGAATATAGGGCTGATAAACTTTTATGATGTCTTGGAGGAAAAACATGTTATAAAACCATGGTGTGAAAAGTTGTAAAACCTTTGCCTTGGGAACAGGAACTGCTCAAGCTCGAAGGAAAGGCTTGATTAAAGACTGTCATAATTTGGGAAATTGGGTTTTGCTGAAGTCACAGTATTTAAAATATCTCCTGACAGGAGCATCATTGTATGTATTTTATATTCTAAAAGGAGGAGCTAGATGACATCATAGAAGGGGTGTGAAAGACTGTTTAAACTATTGTCTGATCTTAGTGGCTTATCTTTTTGGGCTCTTAAGAAACAAGATCTAACTAAGCATTATAGAGATAATACAGTAGATAGAAAGTCTAATTGTATGTTGGTAGGAGTTTGTCTATAGTTTTTCTTTGCTTTTCTTTTAAGTGACTATGCTATTTGATATTTTCTGTTTACATTTTCACATTTTTATCCATGTTTAAGTAAACTTTTCATTTGAAAGATACTGCCTGGGTCTTCCAAGTTTTTTCTTTTGCATGTGACATATAGAGAGTTAAGACTGACAACACTGTTCAAGAGCTTGATGGTGTTACCCAAACTGGGAAAAGGTAAGGATATACCCAAGGTCTTTTTATAGAGTTTTAAGGGTTTAATTTAGATACCTGGTTAGGTGCCCTTAAGCAAAAGATATCTTTCACACCCCAAGAAAAGATTATCTGAGCCTGTACATTTAGGCATGCTAGCATAAGGTTCACAGTTGAATCCCCCAGAGCTTGAGACTAAAGATGATTCAGAACCACAAGCAGACAGGAGGGTTACCTTGTCTGTTACCTGTTCACACTCTTGCGCTCGTAGGTTGGCACTGTGGGAGCAGAGGGCCTGACCTACTGAGTGCGTTTGTGACAGGGAGGACTGTCTTGGTTATATTAATATAAATGACTTTATAGGCAGCATTTAGACCTACTTTCTTTTGATGTTGCATTTTGTTTTTTCACTTTAAGCATCCCTGAGCTAGTGTTTCTTTTTTCTTTCCATTATGATTCTCAAGAGGTGGTGGGAAGGTTGGGGAGAAAAAGATGGCATTCAGGAAGTATAAGGAACCGCAGAAGGAGCAGTACAGGGAACTGTGTTAATTAAAGCAGAAGGAAGTGGGGAAGGCAGAATAGCAAAGGCCCAAACAGAGGAAAAAAAATTGCCAACTTTGTTAAGAAGGCAGATAAAACCTTTCATAGGTACATTAGGGAGCAAAAAAATTAAAAACCAAGGGAGGGATTGTGAGGCTTACTAAGGGGTAGGGGAGGTGGGCAGAGGGTGACTGTTAAAAGGCAGAGATCCTGAACGAATACTTTTCGCTCAGTATTCACAAGAGGAGGGGGAGGTGCCTTAACCACAGTAGAAGCACTTGGAATGGGGGGGGGTCGATACCAGTCCATTCACAGAAGAAAGGGTCCTGAAAGAACTCCTAAAACTGAAGGTGGACAGAGCAAAGGGGCCTGATGGGATTCACCCCAGAATTCTAAGAACTAAAGGGAGAACTAGTGACACCACTGACTACCCTGTTTAACAAATCATGGGAGGATGGTGTGGTACCTGAGGACTGGAGGAAGGCAGCTGTTATTCCTTTCCACAGAAATGGGAGCAGGGCAGAGGCAGGTAACTACAGACCTGTCAGTTTGACCTCAGTAGTAGGGGGAATGATGGAATCCCTTAAAGAATTGAATACCTAGAGGTCAGCAGGGCACAGGACCCAAGGCAACATGGATTCACATTGGGAAGGACATGTAAGATGAATCTAATAGATTTCTTTGACTGGGTGACCAAAGTAGTAGACCAGGGAGGGACTGTGGACATAGCCTACCTAGACTTTAGCAAGGCATTTGACAGTCTCTCACACACACACACACACACACACACACACACACAAGTTTGCCAGCCTGGGAGTGGGTTTCAAGGTGGTAGCTTGGGTAAAGAATTGGCTGGACAACAGGATGCAGAGGGTAATGGTAAACTGAGTCCACTCCAAGGAAGGGGTGTTAACAGGGTACTGCAGGGTTCAGTATTGGGGACGGTCCTCTTTAATGTCTTAAGTGACATTGTGGAGGGGCTGGAAGGAAAAGTATGCCTCTTTGCAGATGACAGAAGGATCTGCAATGGGGTTGATGCACAAGGGGGATGGAAAGGATGAGAAGGGACTTTTTAAGGTTAGAGGAATGGCCAAATGTATGGCAGCTTCGATTCATTGCAAATAAGTGCAAAGTAATGCACCTGTGAAACAAAAACCAAGGGGAAGCGTACACAATTTGGGGGGGGTACTAACAATGGGGGTAGTTGTATCAAGATGACCTAAAAGTAGGCAAGCAATGTGAGACTGCAGTAAGGAGGGCTGGGAGGATACTGGGATGCATAAGGAGAGGCATAATCGGTAGAAAACAGGAAGTTGTTATCCCTCTGTACAGACAGTCAGACCCCATCTGGAGTACTGCATGCAGTTCTGGAGACCCCATCTCCACAAGGACATAGACAGGATGGAGGCAGTCCAGAGGAGGGCAGCTAAAATGGTGCAGGGTCTGCACTAGAAGTCCTATGAAGAGACCTAAAGGAGCTTAATATTTATACCCTTGAGGAAAGGAGGGAGACGGGGGACATGATACAAACTTAAGTACCTAAAGGGAAGCAACAAAGTCCAAGAGGTTATCATTTCTCAGAAAGAGAGGTGGAAGAACAAGGAGGCACAGTTTGAGGTTTTTTTTCCCACAGGGGTGGTGGTAGGCACGTGGAATGGCCTTCTGAGGGGGTTGTGGGGTCAAAAACAGTGGGGAATTGAATGCATGAGACAGATGTAAGGAAGTTCTAGTGGGGGTAGGAGGTAGTGTAGGCTGTTTATCTAGGATCTGCAGCTTATCCAGTGGGTGGGAAAAGGGGCAAACTGGGTGGGCCAAGCAGTCCTTTTCTGCTTCTAACATGAATCGCTGGTGTGGCAGAGATGAGGTGCAATGCCTCAGTCGTCTGCCACTGGGCCGGCTACCTCCCTGAGTTCTTTTAGTACCCTTGAATGTATCTTGTCTGATTCCCATAGCCCTTCAGAGCGGTTTCCTCTGAAAATGGACTTGAGGCTACCTCCCTTTTGTTCTTGCTTTTCTCTGGTGGTCCACCCCCCCCCCCCAATACACTGAAAACTGAGTAGAAGTCCCTGCTAAGGATGTTTGTTTGTTTTTTCTTGGTCCTGTTTTGTGCAGTCTCCTTCTGCCACCCTCTGTATCCTCACAATCCCCTCCCCTTGCTTTTCTCTTCCTAGGTGCTCTTTTATTTTGGCTCTAATGCTTATTTGTCCCAGACCATTGCTTCTGCTTTCCCTGTGCCTTGATCCCTTCCACCTTCTTGCCACTGGGGCACCCCTTTCTGCCAGAATTGTGTTCCCTTCTTGAGTTCCTAATGGTCCTAGTACTTCGTTTACTACACACCAATCCCTCCCCTTCACTTACTTTCTTTCTTCACCACCTCTCACCATCTGTTATGCACATATGCCATACTCGTGTCATCTACACTAACGACTTTCAGGGACGATGCTGGTGTCTGATCAATCATTGTTTCACCCAATGAACCCCTCTGTTACTACTCCATATTGTCATTACCCCCCTCCCCATTAGGTTTCTGCTTGAAAGGGGAGTGCCTGTTAGCATCCTCTGCTGACCTATCCTGTTGCTCCCAGTTGCAGTCTACCCCCCCACCTTCCCCATCAGTTTAAATGGCATTGACAACATAATGAAGCTTTTGTTCTGGGGCCTTAGTTTTCTCTCTTCTCTTCTCCCCCAAGTGCGGGGTGAAGGCTGTCCCACTTGCATAACCATCTTGTCCTACCAGTGTACAACTAGCTCCCCACAGACCAATGACCCTCCCTGTACCACTGTTCCAGGCTGGAATTAGTAGTGATTAGAAAAAGCCTACCCCAGACAAACTGGCATTGCCTCAGAAAAATGAAGATGCTGCCAGTTTGAACCTCGCAAACGGCTCTCTAAAGCATCCTTCACTTTACAAGGATCTGCCAGTCAGGTCATCTCTTGATCCAGCAGACAGTGGGTGAGCCACTCTCCCCAAGTTGTGGACAATCCTCTAGATCCTGTATGTATCCTTCCCTGATGAAGCCCCCAGAAGGCACCTAATCATCCTGATTCCCTGCTCATACTACCCCTTCCATCCCCTGATGATGCAGTCTCCTGCTATTAAAACCTTTCTAGTCCTTAACTTGCCCTTGGACTCTGCACTCTCAGATCATCGGAGCTGGAGGAGAACAAATCTGCACAAAGCTGCAGTTTATCTACTTTTGGGCAAAAGCTGCAAGAAACCGGAGCTCCTTGGGGCTCAATCTGTATCTCTTCCCCCACAGGACTTGTGCCAGTCGGGGCTCCTGACTCGAAATTCTGGGGACTAAGTTCTGAATTATAGAAAATTCCCTCCTCCCTGCCATTCCCTCCTCCCATTAAATGTGCTCTAGCCCCTCCCACTCTCCTGGTGGGTCTATTATTATTTTTGTCTCTGCTAGTTGAAAGTCCTGCCTATCCCTCAGCTGACCCCTAGCGGAGATCACTACGAACTCTCTTGGCAGTCCTTGCCCCCAGAGCCTGAAACCTTCTCCCTGCTCATGTAAGAGCTGCCCCTCCCACAGCTGCTTCAGGTCCTTCCTCTGGGGCTACCTAAAATGAGCTTCTGGCTGCCTTTGCTCTTAGCTGTCCCACCCTCCATGGTACGCCAGTGCCCGTCTATGACAGAGTGTGGGCATATGTCTTCTGCCCGCCTTTGCTCCAAGCTGTCTCACCCTCCATGGTGGGCCAAGTGCCCATCTATTTACTGATTGCGTGCTCCTTTAGTGCTCTCCTCAACAATGCCATGCTGATTCTTTGATTTGCTTCTTTGACTGCCTCCTGAGAGTGCCACACCTTCAATCAGTCAATCAATCAAAATCTTTATTTATCCAGGCAGACATCATTGAGCAATGCTCATTTGCAAGATGGACCTGATTGGATCAGTGACAATTACATAAACATAGTACAACACAAGGAACAAGACACAATATACATAGTGTTGATTTATACAATATACATAGTTGAATTATCAGGTAAATTCTGATAATGTGATACCAATTTGTTCATATTTACAATTTTTACATAACTCTAAGGTCATAGAATATTGAGATATGGCACGGAGGAGGTGTTAAAGATTTGCATACACAGTTGAGAAGATGGCTTTGAATGGGTGCAGGATCTGGGTCGGAGGTGGGTGATGAACTTCTGTTTTAGCAGAGGGGGAGCTACGGGAAGGAGGGTCAGGAGGCAGGAAGGGGGTGAGGGGGTAGGGAACAGTAAAACAGATAGCGATGGTGTGAAAAGATGGGGGGGGATGTACTAGTGGGAATGGCTATGGGAGAGGTAGGGAGGTATTGCAGGCCATGTGGGAGTTGGTAGAAAGGAGAAACTATGGAGAAAGCAAAGAGGGCATGATTCACTTTTGTGCTATCGAAAACATTTGCAATGCTCCTTGAAAAGCTTTGAGTAAAGGGTTTTGAAGGAAGTAATGGATATGGCTATACTCAGTTTTAGGACTTTCTGCAATTTGTTCCATAGTGAGGGCAGCATGAAGCTGATGGCTGTTCTTCCAAATCGGGTACTGACTTTGGGTACTTTGAGCAGGATGGAAGAGTAGCTTCTTACAGCATATTTGCTTATAGAAGTTCGTGTGAAGCAATCCGAGATGTATTGTGGTAGTTGCTTGGATATGGCTCTGAATGTCCATAATGCTGCGTTTCTGTCCCTTCTGAGATGGAGTGAGGTCCATCCAACTGCTGCATATAGAGAGCAATGATGGGTGTCGTATGGTAGTCCTGTAATAAACCTCAGTGCCCTGTGATAGAGTATATCCAACTTACCCAAATAGGAGGCAGGGCAACGACTATATAAGAAGTCAGCATGGTCAATTATAGAGAGAAAAGTGGCCTGTACCAAACGTAGTTTTGCATTGCTTGTGAGGAAGTGCTTGATTCTAAAATAGAGGCCAAGTCTCTGACGGAGTTTTTTTTAATAGTTTATCCATATGTTTGGTGAAGGAGAGTCTGTTGTCGAGCCAGATTCCTAGGTACTTGAACTTGGATACAAATTTAAGGTTTTCGCCGAGAATAGTGGATAAGTGAGGGAGTGTGTGTGCTTCTGTATGTCTTGGATGCTTATACGGAGAGATAAACATTGTTTTTTGTCTTCTTTGCATTAAACAAAAGTTTTTTGCTCAGAAGTTGGTGCTGGAGTAGGTTGAAGTCAGTTTGTAGATCTTTGCAGGCTCCCTCTGGGGAAGGGTGACTGACAGAGTACCGTATCATCGGCGAATAGGTGTACAGTGGCCTTGGTGATGTTAATATCGATGTTGTTGATATAGATAGCGAATAGGATAGGACCGAGGATAGATCCCTGGGGTACACCTCTTTGTAGTGGCTTGAGGGGAGGACGGATCACCTTCGGCCTTAACCTGTTGGAGCACTCCAGAGAGGTAGTTATTGAACCAATGTAGGGAAATGGAATCCAGACCTATGGATTTTGGGGATGTAAGGAGAAGGTCATGGTCGACTGTATCAAACGCCTTACTTAGATCCAGGAACGCAGTGCAGATGCAATTTCTGTTATCCAATTCCAATTGCCAGTCATTGGTTACTTTTGCTAGGGCTGTGATGGTGCTGTGCTTAGCACTGAATCCAGGTTGTACAGGGTTTAAGAGACTATTGGATTCTAAGTAGGCTTTCAGTTGAGTACTTACAATCTTTTCCAGAAGCTTAGATAGTACAGGGAGGATAGAGATTGGTCTGAAATTGTTGAGCTTGCAAGGGTCTCTTGATTTAACGGGATGACCTTTGCAGTTTTCCAGATAGTTGGGATGGTCCCTTGTAGTAGTGAGAGGTTAAACGGATGTGTTATCAGTACCGCTAGCACATGGATGGCAACCTTAAGAAAGTAGGGGTCAACGGCATCTGCATCTTCACTTTTCCTAATGTCTAGCTGCCAAATCAAATCTTCCACTTGTTTCAGTGTAGCAGGTTGTAAGGAGAAACTAGTGTCTGTCACCGTCATTTCGGGGGGTTATATGACCAACTGGGAACGCAGCAAATTAGCTGGAGAGTTGTCGAATGCCAAGTCTGTGGTTGTGAAATGATTGTTAAATGAGTTTAGTATTTCCAGTCTGTCGTTGATGGTGGTAGTCCCGGACAGAATCTTAGCTGGGAGTGAATTACTTGGTGTGTGCCCAGATAGGTTCTTAATGGTATTCCAGAATTTAGCAGGGTTTTGGGAAGAAGAGTCTAACTCATTACGATAGAAAATTGCTTTTGCGTCTCAACTTTCTAGTACATGCATTCCTAGGTCTCCTGAACTGGTCCCAGTCTGACTGAGACTTTGTTTTCCGTGCTTTTTTTCCATAGTTTAGCACTCTCGCGCACTCTCGCGCACTTTCTCGCACTCTCTCGTGCACTCTCGCACTCTCAGCACAGTTTTTAGGGCTGGAGTGAACCAGTGGCAAGATTTTGTTTATCACTTTAGATAGGGGCACATGCTTGTTAAGGGCTCCTGTGATGATGATGATGATGATGTCGTCATAGGCTACATCCACCATTTTTGCCAAGCAGAACTCTTGCCAGCGAGTAGAGTGCCTCGTATCTTCCGAATATGCTTGTATGTCAAAGTTCTGTTTTGATCTGCGTACTGAGAATTTAGAGAGGGAGATGGGTTTGTTAGATGTCATTATGCCGGCAATAAGGCAGTGGTTGCTAAGATCATTGAAGAAAACTCCAGCATAGGAGAATAAGTGAGACTTGCTCACCAGGATAATGTCCAGGAGTGTACTATTACTTGGAATTTGTTTATTAATTCTGGTCAGCTCACTGATTAGTTGTATCAAGCCGTGGGTGTCGTAGAATAAGAGTGGAGTAGCAGCTTTGGAAAGCCAATTTAGATTAAGGTCTCCTAAGATGACCATTTCTGGAGGTCCTTTTACAGTTGTCACTTAAGTGGGATAGCAACTTAAGCCCAGCATTAGGGGGCCGATAGCAGCCTATTACCTGTAGTGATGTAGAAGGAGATATTACCACTTTAAGGGATATGCATTCTAACTCATGTGCCATAGATATTGAGGTGAGACAGGTTGCTGCAAGGTTGTTCTTCACATAAATAGCTACTCCACCCCCTCTAGTTTGGCGATCAGCTCTTAAAAGTTGGTAGTTAGGCAAGTTGACATCCCTATCAGCAGTGGCTTGCCTAAGCCATGTCTCTAAGTCCACCAAAATATCTGGTACTGTGTGAATTATCCATGCTTGGATTATAGAGATCTTTTTAAGTAGGCTGCATACATTGATGTGGAGGAAGCTTAATCCTTTGAGTTTGGGAATGTCGGATGGTGCTGCAATAGCCTCTGCGCGCCCTGGGTTAAGTTCCATGTTGCCAGAGCATAGTAGCATCAGGAACAGGAGCTTTGTGAGTGCAGCAAAGGATAATTTGTGGGTTCTTGCTTTTCCCTGCTTTCTTGGGCTATCAGTTGGCTTTTTACCTCTTCTAGGAGGTATGCTTAGTCCTCCTGCGATAAGAGACTAGGACTCTGACCGAGAATAGCAAGACTGTTTTGACAATGGGGGAGGAGGGTTGCATATCTGGTCGTATAGAGTCTGAGCGTGTCTTGCCATAATGGTGTAGCCAAGGACTCCTGATACTGGGGAAAGATATGAGAATACATTTACTGATCTGTATCTTAGTTTATTTTCTCATGGTGCAAGGGCAGCCACCAATCTCCCCTCAGGTTATAATTCAATTGATGCCATTGTCTGCATATATTTGGAAAAGTGGGGAGGAGGAGGAGAAGGAGAATCCACAGCCTTCCACCCATTATAGGTATTGCAGGGAGGATGATGCCCAATTTTATGGTTCTTCGACCTAGTCAGTTGGGTATGCAGCAATAAGAGTAATTGTACTACATAGCATAAATGCTCACAGTATGGATGCTATAGCCAATAGATGGTATGAGAAAATGCCAGTATCTGCAGGGTTAAAATTCTGGTGGGACAAGAGGAGGAACTGCTATAGGATGATAAATTTATACAAGGGGCGTGACTAAGGAAAGAGGTGGGGAGAGGGTCTATATAATAAAGAAATGAGGAGGGAGGGTGAGGCGGGTTTTTAAAAAAAAAAAAAAAAAAAAAGCTTTGCTGTACCTGTCTGCGCTGGGTTTCCGGGCTGCTGGATCTGAGTGGCAGCAAAGGGAGGCCGACTGCCCGCTGGCCAAAGCTTGCCCCGGTGTTTGCTGGGGACGCTCTTCCTGGCTCTGTCATCTGCTGTCTGCGCAGAGTGTCCGGGCTGCTGGATCTGAGCGGCAGCAAAGGGAGGCCGACCGCCCACTGGCCGAAGCTTGGCTGGGGGCGCTGTTCCTGGCTCTGTCCTCGGCTGGGGAAGAGAGAAGTGCACAGATTAAATACTGCACTGAGGCAGGGGTGTCTGCCAAAGCAGCAGGGGTTCAAAAGTAAGACAAAGGCTAGTGGTGTGGGTTATGGCGCCGGAGTGTCTGGGTGACTTTTTGAATCACAAATTGCCTAGGGGGGCTGCGATCACTTGAGTTATAACCCTGCACAACAGTAAAATCCCAATTCCACACAATACAGTATTATAGCTTTTTTTTTTTTTTGGATCATTTGTAAAGAAATCCCACTTAGTCAGCAAAATAGAGTTCTACAAGGTGCAGATAGTGGGGACCAATCTGATTTGAAGTTTTAGAAGGTGCTCGCCTTCCGATTGGTTGCTGTACCTGTCTGCGCTGGGTTTCCGTGCTGCTGGATCTGAGTGGCAGCAAAGGGAGGCCGACTGCCTGCTGGCCAAAGCTTGCCCCGGTGTTTGCTGGGGACGCTCTTCCTGGCTCTGTCATCTGCTGTCTGCGCAGAGTGTCCGGGCTGCTGGATCTGAGCGGCAGCAATGGGACACGGACTGCCCACTGGCCGAAGCTTGCCCTGGCGCTTGGCTGGGGGCGCTCTTCCTGGCTTGGTCCTCAGCCTTAACACTGTTTGTATTATATTTGTTCTCTGGTACCTGGCTATAGCTCTCTGCCCATACCGGTCTGTAACTTGATAGCTGCTACCTTGTCTCTGTATCTGTATATTACCAGAGTCCTCGGACTTCACCTTGTTGTTTGCTGTTACCTTGTCTCTGAATTATTATTGCCTGTACCTTTTGTAATTCTCCCGGGTTGCACCTGAAAACAGGCGCTTGACTGTCTAGCATGCTTACCTGGTAAACAAACACAAGCTAGATAAATAGTCATCTTAGTTGCCCTTCTAGTGCAGACTCTGTTACCCGACGGCCAACAGATTCCAGCACCCTCTTGCAGACTGGGCAGTCACTCGGGGCAACAAAACGTGTAAATTCTTCAAAGGAAGAGATCCTCGGGGAAGAGATTCTCTGGGAACTGGCAAAATTGAGTTAAGGCAATGGGACCAGATGGGATGCACCCCAGGATTCTTAGAGCTAAGGGAAGTGCTAGCAGATCCATGGACTGTCCTGTTGAGGTTGTCTTTAGAAACGGGGCAGGTTCCCATGGATTGAAGGAGGGCTAATGTAGTCCCGCTACACAACTGGGGACAAAGAGGAGGTGGCAAACTAGACTTGTCAGCCTGACCTCAGTAGTGGGAAAAGTCATGGAAATGGTATTGAAGGAAAGAACCATGGAACACCTAGATCAGTGGTCTACAGGACACAAGGTAGCATAGTTTTTACGGGATAGACGTCGTACCAGACTAACCTCATTGAGTTTTTAGATTGGGTAACTAGGGCGGTAGATCGAGGGGGATGGAGGTGGCCTGCCGGGATTTCAGTAAGGCCTTTGACACTGTCCCACATTGTAGGTTGACAAAGCAGCTGCAGAACATGGGAGTAGGAAAGAAAGTGGTGAAGTGGGTGAAAAGTTGACTGGAAAATAGGATCCATAGGGTGGTAAATGGCATTCACTCTGAAGAGGGTAAGGTGATCAGTAGCGGGGCCCTGATACCGCAGGGATCAGTACTGGGCCTGGTCCTCATCAGTGTCTTTCAGTGACATTGTAGAGGGGCTAGAAGGGAACATCTGCCTGTTCGCTGATGACACTAAGCTTTGCAGCAGGATGGACATGCCAGGGGGAGTAGATGGAATGAAGGAGCTAAAGAAGCTGGAGGATTGGTCAAGGGATTGGCAACTAAAATTAAATGCAAAAGTGCAAGATGATGCACATGGGGAACAACCTCCACCCCCCCCCCCCCAGAGCATCAGATCATCTATCGAGGGAGGAAATAGAATGCTCTAAGCAGGAAAGAGACTTGAGGGTGATAATTTCTGATGACCTCAAATTTGGGAGGCAGTGTTACAAGGCGTGGAAAAGGCTAGCAGAATGCTGGGATGAATAGGCAGGGAAAACTGCAAAAAAGAGGCAATAATTCCTTTGTACAGGACTTTGTAAGACCACATCTTGAGTACTGTGTCCAGTTCTGGAGGCCCACCTGCGTAAGGACGTTGATAGGGTGGAGGCAGTTCAAAGGAGGGTGACCAGAATGGTGCTGGGACTACGTCACAAGCCCTGTGAAGCTAGGCTGAAGGAATTGAATATGTACTTCCTAGAGGAGAGGAGGGAGCATATGATTGAAATATTTAAGTACCTCACAGGGAGAAATGTTACAGGAGAATACAGTTTTTCAGAGAAAAAGTTGTTCAAGGATGCAGGGCCACAGGATGAAATTGACAGGAATGAGATTCAAGGGGAAATGTGAGAAAGTACTTCACAGAGAGGGTGGTGGACAAGTGGAACATCCTGCCAGCAGAGGTGGTGGGGACAGAAAGAAATGGCTTTAAAAATTCTTGGGATAGGCATAAAGGCTACTAGCAATTTGGGGGCAACCTAATACTGGCAGAGCATGAAAGAGCTGAGTTATTGGAGGTTTTGGGGCAGACCAGGTGGGCCGAAGGCCCTTATCTGCTGGCTGACTTTCTATTTGTTTCTATATGTGGGTCCTTGGTCATCTTTTGACGGGGAGAGTGGTTTAGTGGCATGGAAGAAGGCAAAGTTGTCTTCACCACAGCTAGTTTGGCAGAGTGACACAGACCTACTGAACATCAGGCAGTAATGCTGTTTCCAGAGGACCTCTTTGAAGAAGGTGGCTGTGCAGTTGCTGCATTCCTCTAGGCCTCCCTCCTTACCCACTCTCTGTTGTCCATATCCTCTACCACTGTCACTCCAGTAAGAGTACGTGCGGCCCCCCCCGCCCCGAGTCACCTCCCTAGCCACTTACAGTAATTGTCCCTTTTACTTTTCTGCTTCCTGGGACCTATATCTGGGTACGCCAGATAGGAATTTGCTGGGAAATTGGAAATGCAGTTACTGTACCTGGCACTTGGGTCTCTCCAACCACCATGCCATGACCCTATCTTTCAGCACTCTCGTGGTGTGTACCTGGTTACCTGTTTTGCAACCATAGTACTCTACAACTTAGAAATTAACTCCTATATACTTAGGGTGTTCATTAGCAGCATTTCGTGCAGATGCCCCTGAAGTCATTGTCCTCGTGGTTGTTCTCGTCGTCCTGGCACTACTACATTCATAGGCTCCTCCTTCTTTTTTGAAGTTTTTTTTTTTTTTTAAATTAAATGTTATTGCAACACGATCATTCAAGCAAACAGCTGCAAGTAAAATAAAACCTCAGTATGGTACAACAGAAAAGTGTCACAGCAGCCACGTAGGTGTTGTACAGCTGTACAGAGGTAGCCTGTAAGCTTCAGAATCTTGCATGGGCAGAGGGAATACATGTGGAAGCTTAGATCCCGATATTTCAGGACGCCTGCCCTTTTGAAGAACATGGGAGAACTGGGAGAGGGAAAGTGCTGGAGGGAATGTGGCAAACCAGAGCCATGTACTTTGGTCTTGTCCAAGGTTAACACGGTTCTAGACCAAAATCATTGAGGAATTGAGTGCAATATATAATACAGTGGACTTATTTACATGAACATATGAAATTTGCCAGCAGATGAGGCCTAGAGGTCTATCAAGTCTGCCCGAATGTGCAGCTAGCACCCCTTATTCTGCAGCTGCCCCTCCCTTCCCCTTCATTGACCCTTCCCCTTGTCCTGTCCCATCCCTTTTGAAACAGTCCACTGTTCTACTGGATACCACTTCTGCCAGTAACGCATTCCACCCAGCCACCACACTCTCTGTTTATATAAAAAAAAAGGTCTCCTCATCTCCCTCCTGAACCTTCCTCACTCCAGTCTCGTATCATGACACCTGGTGTCCCTCCCCTTACTTTGGAACAGTCCCTCTGTACCTGTCTTGTTTATTCCTTTCATATACTTAAAGATTTCAATCATGTCCCCTGTTCCTCCTTTCCTCCAGCGAGTAAATGTTCAACTCCCTCAGCCTCCTCTCTGATAAGCCCCCAGCCCCTTGATCATCTTTGTCACCCGGCTGCACTCCTCCAGTAACTAAAGTCCCTCTTCAGATAGCGGCGCCAGTACTGCATGCAGTACTCTAGGTGCGTGTCTAACTAATGACCTATACAGTGGCAGAATCGCCTCCTCCCTCCTCCAGGATATACCCCTTGCAATACAACCCAGCATTTTGCTGGCCTTTGCAGCTGCCTTCCTACATTGTGCCGAGTTATTCATTGACCCTGTAATGAGCACCCCTAGATCTTTCTCCTCCTCTGTCTGGGCTAGCTGCACTCCCCCAGCTGGTAACTCCTCCTTGGGTTCTTCATCCCAAAATGCAGCACCTTGCACTCTTTGGCAGTAAACCCCAGTTACCAGGTGTCTGACCAGGTTTCAATATTTGCCAGATCATCCTGCAACCCCTGCCATCCCTCTAGGTCATTCACCACTGCTCCCACTTTGGTATCATCAGCAAACAGACTGATTTTGCTCTTGATGTCCAATGATATGTCTGCAATGAATATCCCAAACACTGGTCTCAACACCGAGCCCTGTGGAACACATTGCTCGCCACTACCCTTGGGTGTGAGAGCTCCCCACCCACCACCACCCTCTGCCTTCCCTGAAGCCAGTTCCCTACCCATCTCACCAACTTTGCACTTGCCCCTGTGCCTACTAACTAACTTCCCAGCCTTCCATGTGGCACTGAGTCGAATGCCTTACTGAAGTCCTGATACAGGACATCCACTGAATAGCCCCTGTCCAGTTGCCTAGTTACCCAGTCATAGAACTCCACCAGGTTGGTTTGGCATGATCTGCCCCATATGAAGCCATGCTGTCTGCTGTCCTGTAGTCCTTTGGCCTCTAGGAAGGCCACCAGCCTCTCCTTCAGGATAGTCTCCACTAGCTTACCCACAATGGATGTGAGACTCACTGGTCTGTAGTTTCCCGGTTCATCCTTGGGGTCACTCTTGTGGAGGGGCACCATATGAGCCATCCTTCAGCCCTGAGGTACACACCCTGAATGTAGTGAGGCATTAAATACGTCTGTCAAAGGTCCTTCTAGGACCTCTGCCAGCTCCTTCAGTACCCTGGGGTGGATGCCATCCAGGCCTGGCGCCTTATCCACCCTCAGTGCCTTCAAACCCTCTCTAACTCTGCCCTCCATGATTTCCCCATCTGTCACCCCTCCCCCCCGTTTCTGCCATTTCTCCACCCATGTGTGTCACCTCCCTTTTTTTCTTCAGTAAATACTGAGCAGAAGTACTCATTTAGTGCTTCTGCCTTATCACACCCTGCTTCCACCCAACCCCTCTCCTTCCTAATCCTTATGTGGTCCTTACAGCTCCTTTTCTCCCTGATGTACCTAAAGAAGTTCTTCTCCCCCTTCTTAATGCCTTGTGCCAGCCTGAGTTCCGTAAGTGCCTTGGCTCCCCTTACTGCCCTTGTCACCTCCTTTGATTCCGTCAAGTACTCCTCCCTGTCCTCCCCCTCCCTGTTTTCTTGTACAGTACTTCCTAAAGGCAGCTCTTTTCCTCCTTAACTTTTCCATGACCTCCTTGCTCAACCAGCTCTGTTTCTTGCCCCTAGCCTTCTTGCTCTGGGCCTTGCAGCAGGTTTTGGTTGCCTCCACTATCCCCAGCTTTATGAGCTCCCACCTCTGGTTAGTGTCCATACTAGATTGGATTCTGGCCAGATACCCTTTTACCACTTCCCCAATCATCCCAAAGTCTGCCCTCCTGAAGTCCAGCACTCATGCCAGATTCCACTACTTCCTTGCCCATATCCAGTGTGACCCATACTGAGTGGTGGTCACTCCCTGACAGCAGTTCCTCCACTGTAAGTTCTCACAAAGTCCCCATTTGCCAGCACAAGGTCAAGGGTGTTCCCTAACCTGGTTGGTTCACTGACCATTTGCAGCAGGAAGCTGTCCTGGAAGGCATCCAGCAGTACCTGCTCCCTTCTGTTCCTGGTTGTTGGGGGTACTCCAATCCACTCCTGGCATGTTGAAGTCCCCCACAATCACCACACTACCCTTCTCGCAGGTCCTCCTGATCTGTCCCGCTAGTTCCCTGTCTAACTCCTCCGTCTGAGATGGCAGCCTGTACACCACTCCCATTCTAAGAATCCTATTCTTGGAATCCTGGATTTGCATCTAAAGTGACTCCGTACTACCCTCCTCCCCTTCCTCCCTTACACACTTCAGTCCTTCCTTCACACATAGTGCCACACCCCCTCCTTTCCCAATCACCCTGTCCCTACGAAATAAACTGTACCCTGGTACAGACAGGTCCCAATCATGTATTGGGCGGCCCATGTTTCTGTGATGGCTGCAATGTCCACCTCTCCCTCTGCCATGAGCACCTGTAACTGCAGTTTTCCTCCCAAGGCTCCTAGCATTGAGTAACCAACTTCCACCCCCAATCCTGCCCTCCTTTACTAGCAACACAACTAGTACTTGCCATTTGTCCTTTGCTACTGTTATGGGGGGTAAGCTCATATGGTTTCCCAACCTGTGGTCTCTGCATGTCTCTTGCCCAATTGCCACCCCCTGCTCCTAGTTTAAATTCCCAACTTCCTCTATGTACTTCTCCATCCTCTGTTTCAACACTTTCTTTCCCTCCTCAAGTGTAGTCTGTCCTTGGCATAGAGACTTGTCCTCCCTGGTCCCTCCCCACCCCAACAGCCCATACCCTTTAGCACAACACCAGGTTCTTAGCCATCCATTAAATGCCTCTATTCTCTGCTTTCTTGTTGTGCTTGCCTTAGGCACTGGAAGTATCTCTGAAAAAGTTACTGATCTTCCTGCCCCCTCGCATAATTGTCCTAGTTCCTCAAACCTCCTCTGGACTATATCTACTGTCTTGTCAGCCAGGTCGTTCGTCCCAAGATGTATAATTAAATAAGGCTTGTCCCTACCCCTTCTAGCATATTTCAGAACAGTGTCCCACCCTTTCTGCTGTCATTCCTGGCATGGCCTCCACCCAAATGCGACTGTCTCTCCCCCTTGCTACACCACCTGACTCCTCTTAGTACTGAGTCCCCCAGCACTAAGATTCCACCACTCTTACTCCCTGCTTGCTGCCATTCATCTCCCTCTCTCATTTCCGGCTCCTCTTCTTCCTCCTACACATTATTTCCCCCTTTTGCCCCTGTTGCAATTCTCCCAGCAGAACTTAGCCCCGCTCGGGTTTGGTCCGTGCATTTATCAATTACTCCTATAATTTCTTCATTTCCCTCCTCCACCTTCTTCCTCTCTAGCAGTGCAAAACTATTTTCTGAAGACCCTTCACAAATGCCTGCTCCCTCTCTCTTCATAGTAACCTGTTCTCTTCTTTCCACTCCATGACTTTTGCCACTTCTTCACCTCCCCTCACAAGTCCCTGTCTCCCATTTGTGTCTTGTCTCCTGACCTGGTTTCCCCGGCAATTGTTCTTCCTGGCCTGGGCCCCCTTGTCCCTGCTTCCCTTCTTCTGACCCTCTCCTCACCACTGGCTTAAATCACCCTCCCTCATCTCCCATTCTTCCTCCCTCCAGTTTTGGGCTAAACCCACCCCTAGTCTGCCTTGCCTGTCTTAGTTCCTCCTGCAGACCCTCAATCTCCTTTCTAAGTTTCTCTATGTGGTTGCACACTAAACATCCTCCCACACACCAGGCAATTTTTAGAAAGATTGGTGCACTGCAGTTGTTGCAGCCTACCACCCTACCCATTGCTGTTGTTGCCCACCAGTGACCCCCCCCCTTCCAGATGCAGGACACCAAACACTCACCCAAGTCTCCCCTCTCCCGCCTCTATCAGTGCAAAACATTCTTTTCTTAATTTCCCTTACCCCTTTTGTTGTACACGTTTAGATAGATTAACTGCTTTTTATATTCCTAACCTTCCTATCCACACTCGGAGACTTTGTAGCTATTGCACAACCTTCTTCAAACTCCTACTCCTCCTTTCCACAATGCAATAGCAATGCAAAGAAGTAACAATGAAAGTTCTTAGATTTGCAGTTACTTCCCTTCCACTGAGATAGCAGTCGCCTCTTCACTCGCTGGTATTCCTTTCCTGGATGTCTGCTTCTGCTATGACAGGTGCATATCCTTTGCCCGTTTGAGGAAGTGATGTCAGAACCCCTGGTATAAAGGAAATCACGGACCGGGGTGGGTGGGATCAACCCAAGTCTTCTAGAAACAATCAGGTAACTGAGGCCCCTGGTCGGACCATTGGCACCCTTCCCCCCACTATGCACTAACCTTTGTAGCTAGTGAAGCCAGCAAAAATGAATCATAATTCTACTCAAAGCCCCCAAAATAGGTTTGCTACCAAAAGAAACAGGTCTCGGATTCAAACAGCTTCACCAACAACACTTCTAAATAGGCTTGAAATTAGAAGATACTGGTCTCTGATTCAAAGAAACTGCCTCAGTTAAATCGCACCAAATAGGTTTTAAATCTGAAGAAATAGGCCTCTACAAATGCAGCCACAGTGAAACATCAAACAAATGAGCCCACTTATAGCCACCAAAACAGTTCAAAATTCCAACAGCCCCAAAACAATACCCTGCTAGCCCCTTAGAAGTAGTAAAGAAAAGAAATAACCTTCTACCAAGTAAAATCCACAAGAAATGATGCAAAAACCAAGAAGCTACTGTAACCGATCTGATCCTTTCCCTTCTAGTTCCTTCTGAGAAGCCAAAGCAACACCACATTTATCTTGACCTTTATCAAACCTCAAGGAATCCAAACTGATTAAAAAAAAAAAAAAAAAAATACTTAAACAAATAACTACATTAACAGTTGCACATAAAAACATAACCAGACTGTGGTTCACAAACAAGCTTCCCACTAAAGAAGCCTGGTCATCCTTATCCAGGGAAATATATGCCCTAGAAAGACTCGAGGCCAAAATGATGGACAAAACTGAAACATCTGATATTAATTGGCAGAAGTGGGTATCTTTCCAATTAGGTCATTACCCAGACTTCGTACCCTAGGAAACGGGAGGCAATTGACCTCCCCTTTTTTTGGGGGTATTAGTTGAATTTGATGGAGGTCCCTATGGGGACATGTATAAAGATACTTTATTATGGGATACGTGTGAGAAGGAGGTAATTCCATGCCATATATGTATGTGTCTGTCTGTCTTGAGACCTCCTTGTCCTTAATCTTCGCCATGGAGAAATTAACTATGCTGAACTTAAGGAAATAATAGACAACACTTTGTTTTAATATTTTTATTACGACCAATGCCTGTACAAGAAATTTCCTGAAGATATGTATTATTCATACAGTGATATGCTGCCTGTAGAGTTTCAAACTCAAAAAATGAAATAAAAAAAATAAATAAAAAATAAAAAAAAATCTTGCATGGGCCTCCTCACATAGGATTCATGTGAGCTTGGTGTTCTGGGAAATTGACTTGTACCACCTAATTGGTGCTAGTAAGGGGATCCGTACTACTGCCAGACATGACGCTTACCGACTAACAACTTCCCGTCATCGAGATCCCGACTAGGTTGCATTACTGACTAATTATTTCCCATAACAGTTACTGCCTGACTAACTTCAGGGGCACTTGCACTCTCAGCATTTTCTTGTATTTATTTCTCGACTTCTGGGGCAGTGGGAACCATGATATACAGAGCAGTGCACATGTATTTGTTTAAACATTTTAAACCAAGCGTGGATAGTGCAACATGACTTCAGGGGCAGTGAACATGAAAGCAATGTTTCTTTATTTGAAAAAGGTTTTAAAACGTTTGCATTACTTGAGGGGGAACGCACATGGCTTCAGGGGCAGTGCACATGAAATTAATGCTTCTTTATTTATTAAAACTTTTTTAAAATTTCAGTCTCGGGTTGTGTGCAATTCCATGGACGTATTGAAGCACCGAACAAGCTGCTCTATCTTTTGTGATGTTCTGCATTTTCTCTTCTTTGCACACTGTCTTTTTTCATAGGCGACTTTGAGAGGCCACAATTTATTCTCTCCAAGTATCTGTATTACACTGTTCCTTATGTTGTTCTGACTCATCTAAAGATGCCCACATTTGAGCTGCAAACTAGTGTACCCAATCTGTGGTGCCAAGCCTCCACGTTGTTCTGAGTCTGAGGGTAGCGAAGCTCTATTTGCTTGTGCACAGACCAGAATTTGGGAGGGAACAGTGGTGGGGTTCGAACCACTGTATTTCTCATTCTTCTCCTGACATGGCCTCACACGTAGTTCTCCTTGAACCACTCCATAATCGGGGCACAGGACTGTGGCATTTCCTCCTTTAGCTCTATAAATGCCTGCTCAATTTCAGTAGGTGGCAAGAATGAGAGGGCAACTATGTGGTGAAGCTTTAGACTAAAGTCCATATCCTGACCATACTTTGAATTTTTCGCCATACAATTTGACCGAGGTGAAATAAACAACCTTTGCTCAGTGCATTTGGGAATTCTGCTTTACACGCGTTTATAGCAGCCTGTTCGAAATCTGTTAATATTAATTTTGGGTCCAAATGCAAGTTATTCTCATCTGCAATGTCATTTAAGTCCTGAAATGGTCTCTGGTAGCTTTCTTGCGTTTTACTAGACATCAGGCAGTACACTAGTGGGACGATACGTGAATTTTCTGTTCCCACAGGGCCATGTACAGAATAGAGCTGCCTGAATAATTGTGGCACAGTTTTAAATGTGTCCATAATCCAGAAGGGAGCTACTGATAAATTTTCAACTTTGGTTTTGGTGGTGAAAATGAGAAGTTTGTCCTCACCAACCGATGACTCCCTTGCTAGAAAAGTCTGGCCATTAATGGGTTTGTACGCTAGCTGGTATTTCAATGTCATCTAAAGTTGTGGTGGTGCATTATGTCATCTGGCTCTTAACTAGTTGTTGTAGCGCTTGCTTCTTCGGTAGGCTTTGCTTCACCTCCTCTGAAAGCTGTGCAACCTGGGTTTGAATCAACTGGGCTGGGGTTGCAGTAAATGAAATGGCACTCACTTTCAAAGCTGCCAGAGTGACAGCAACAGGTGCATCACTAGCATTGGGGGAGTGATTGTGATCTCTGACTTTCTTGAGGTGATGCTGGCCCCCCATAAGGACTGTTGTTGCACGCCCAAGACATTGTAAGCTTTTACAGCTCTGGCAGCACCAATAATAGAGGTCACCATGGCAGAGTTCCTTAACATACAGGTAGCCACCAGTTGCTATTTTATCATGGCCGTGCTGCGATGGAACCAACTTGCAAATCACTACCTCTGCCATTACACTCAAAGCAAATCATCCACTGTGTGAGGAAAGAAAATGAGTGTCTCAGCAAGGGCACATACATGGTTTCCAATCACTGTCCTGAACAAATTGGTGAAAAGGTCAGTGCTCAATCAATTAGTTTAAATTGGAGCCGCACCTTTAAACTCAATCTTGCAGGCATTTACTCTTCTTTTTTTTTCAGGCAAGGTTAACTAGAATTAAAAAAATATTGATAATTGATCCACACTCTCAGTACTCAGTGTGGCTGTGTAGAATGTGAAAAGTCGGGCGGAAATGTAGTCGGCAAACGGAACTGAACGATAAGTTGAAATACGGGAACTTGAAGTTGGGCGGTCAAATATCGGCAAGTAGAAAGACTGGCAGTCATACCACACCCCTAGTAAGTCATGTGACCAGAGCACCATACAGCAGAGTTGCCACTCATGGCTGCCAGTTTCCCATCCTTCAGCCTCCCAAAATTCTTTCCATCACTCTGTCCTCAAACCTCAACATTCAGTTTTAGTACAAAATAATTTTTTTTTTTTTTTTTCCAATTAATCTGACCCTTGGGTCTCTCTCAAACTTCACCCTATTTCAGCTCTGCTTTGGCAGAGTGAAAACACTGCCAGCTTGAGATTATATGCAGAGACTGACTAGCACCAGCAATCTTGTAACTGAAGCCCAACACAGCAGTAGTGCTGCTTGCGGACTGCAGCTTCATGCTCTTCAGTCTCCCTCACCATCTCCTTGGCACCCTGCCCACAATCACCAGATCACAGAGCACAGGTCCAGAGGCCTAGGTCGGGCCTGGTAGAGCATCATGAATGCTACCACTTGCTAGCTCTGTAGGCCAGGTTCAGGAATGGGCTCAGCGGCTGGTTTGGTGAAGATGGTGTCTCTGGGACAGGGCACTCTACCATAGCCTGCCAACTGGCTGAAGCTGGGTGGTAGCACAGTTGGAGAAGCCCAGCTGCGGGAGGGGTTGCTGCCATACACCAACGTTATTGTGTGCATAGGAGTATGTCACTGCGTGACTCCTTTTGGGGTGAAAAATGGAGGGGACGCAACCCCACCCCAGAAGACAGGATGCCACAGGCTCTGCTGTATGGATCGTCACCCAGCTACCAATTGGTACAGAAGAAGTAGAGGGGTGAGTTCTGGGGAAGACTGTTGGGGCATTGGGGGGTTGGCAGAAGGGAACAAGCCTGGGTGACTGGGAGATGGTTTATAGGGAAATGAACCCTATCCCTCAGGCCTCTCCTCTCTGAACCTTGTTCCGGTCCAACCCTTTACTCTTAAGTTGCATTCAACTTGACACCTGGTCTTCCGGTAGGATTTTAGTTTTTAAGATTAAAGACTCATTGAAGAGCAAGTGGAGCCAAAACAGGCAGACTGGAAAATGCAAATTTTTAAGTAGCAATCAGTTGTAACTTTTTATATCTGAAGGTTTTTTTCTTTCCTTTTGCTCATCAAAGTCTGAATATTGTGCTGGATGTGTGGAAGAGCTCTTAGCCTGGCAGCTGACATCTAACTCTACTGCCCCACACTATTATCAACATTATGATCTCACGGTGACATCACAGGAGAATGACCTGGCAGTCATTTACTTGCTGTTCCTAGGCAGCAGTGATGTCATAATGCTGATGTAGTATGGGGCAATAGAGCAAGATGTCAGCTGCCAGGCTAAGAGCTGTTCTACACATCACATCTAGTAACATCAGGTAAACTATCTTCTAATTAAACAGGGAAAATGAAAAGTACCTCTGATATTAAAGGTAATGGTTGGCTGCTTTTAAAATCTAATATTAGTTTTAGGCAGTACAACTAGCTCTTTAAAAAATAAATTGTGGTTCCTGGGAGAATGTTAGTCCTTGGAGTACAGTCAGTGAAGTGTGGAGGTTACAGAAACAAATTACAATTCAGCACTTCACTTGCACGAAAACTTTACTGCAAGTGTGCAGAAATTACGCAAGCACAGAAGCCACTTGAGGCAAGTAGTGTGTGTGTGTGCGAAATTCACCTCCGGAAAGCAGCCACTTTACTGCTGACTTTGCATAAATGAAGTGGGAACTCGTGTATTTGAGTCCTGAAAACCTCCCCCCCTTCATGTTTTTCAAAGGGCATCGACTGAGTGCAGGCTAATTTGCTCAGACTCGTTAGTCTGGATACGGTGGTGGTGGGGTGGCGGGCAGAGGGTTGTGTAACCCCTAGATGGCGCTATCCCAGGGACTACTACCCCTGCCTGATTTGCCACTAACAGGTTGAGGGGCCTGGATCCAATGGCGGGTGCCTCCACCCAGAGGTCAGGGTTTGCAATAATTAAACTAACTTGGTCACAGCCCTCTGGGACACTGCAACCCCCCTTTCTTCCCACTAGTGGCCCACACAATATATCAGAATTACCTTCACAGTATACACTTACCCCCAGGTCTGGTTCTGGCACTGGGACCTCCTGTGAAATGAGATACAGTGCAACAATCACAGTACAGTACTTTAACATAGACAAATACCTCAGGCAGTATAACTTTGCTGAAACAAGCAGCTCTGATTTATTTAGGGGATATAACAAGGACAGGGGAAATCAGGTTAATTAGCTTATCACTTTAATAATCATTTATGGCTCTGTGCAGGCCTATCCCTATCAGTTACTGTCCTGGGTACCCAAGCCCTAGTGGCTAGTCCAAACCGTGGCAGCTGGTAGGGCCCTTTCACACAGAGAAAAGGAGAATTAAACAGTCAGCAGTACAGTAATTCCATTTGGATTTAATGTGGCAATTCAACAGGGAGCACCCTGAATTAGTACTCACGACCTCCAAATAAGATAGGGTCCTTCAATGTCAGCAGGGCTCACTTGAGGTGCACAAACCTCTTCACACATCCATATAAAAGAAAGCACTATACCAGGCAGGCTGCATCTGTATCCCGATCGCAATTACTGCACAATACCGGAGAACACACAGCAGATTCAGTTCCTGACAGACCGAGTGTAATTTTCAGCAATTCCTCCAGTCTTCTACAGGGTGAGCCTGGTTTCTACTCTTCAGAGATCCTTTGATTCTTTTCACAGGACGGATTCAGTCCTAACAAGCTGCAGACCGGAACTCTGGGCCTTATACACGTTTTTGACTAAACTGCACACTGAAAAGCACAGGGCTCCTTCCTTCTTCACTGCCAAAGCTCAACTCAAACTCCAACTGACAAAAACGGCACTTCCTTTGAGTTCCTCCCAGTTCTTGACTGGATTGGCTGTCACCACAATAGACTGCTGCTGTTGGTCCAAAAGGCACTGAAGTCTAAACTACATCTCCCAGAGTCACTGCCCATACAATCCTCTTGTGGCTGGCTCAGATTATGAGTCCAAGTTCTGATCGTCCAAGGCACCATTTTAGAGCTAGCTTACCCCACACTGATTGGTCCAGTTCAGCAGTTCAAAACCAGAATGGGGAACTAGACAGACACTGTTCTGACTGCAAAAGAAAGCAGGTTAGACAAACTGTAATTTCATTATCACTCTAAATAATTTCTGGCAAACAGTTACATCTTTCAGATAGGTTCCCTTTGCACTCCTAGTGACTGCAAAAATGAAGTGAATTGGCAGCAGCTTGAGTGGTACTC
The DNA here is from genome assembly GCA_016271365.2 of Neoceratodus forsteri. Lineage (NCBI taxonomy): Eukaryota > Metazoa > Chordata > Ceratodontiformes > Ceratodontidae > Neoceratodus > Neoceratodus forsteri. The sequence goes on along the minus strand of CM028130.1, from coordinate 969,851,823 downwards.
AATCAAAGAAACACACAGTCCCCCATACAAACTAATTATGTCTGCAAGCAGACAGCTCTTAAAGAGACAGTACCAGAGGTTCTAAAACACTCACTGATAAATGGCTTAAATGCCAAACACCATTCAGGCTTGGAGCACTCAAGCAAGCTCCTGGAAGTCTTTTGGGAACCCCCATTTGCAGGGGGTTACACCCTTCCTGGCCTTGGGAAAGCTTGGCGTCCGCACAAGCAAGTACCCATAAGTTTCAACTGCAACCATATACATTTGCATTAGGCTCCACATGTAATCATCAGTCAATATATCATTTTACCAAGAACACATTTCTGAAACATTGCAGTACGTCACTCTTTACACAGTATTACATACACATTGTACCATAACTCAAGTTATTACCTCTTGTACATGAAACCTGAAGAGAGGCCCTTCCCTATCAGTTACCTTGGGGCTGGATGGGGCAAGGGCACCATACTTAGAGGGCAACACAAGTAACTTGGAGTTAGCACTGATGCTAAGTTTGGGCAATGAGCTCGGGACACATACACCTTTATGGACAACATTGAGAGGCAAGTCCACAGGCCTCCCAAGTGAATCATAACTGAGGTGCACCACAGGCTTTACAGCTCGACCAGTCTTTCTAGGGGAACTGTTATAGTCTCTGCACTCTGAGCCTCATTTCAGCATTGTCCTCACTTGTCAGGAGTCTCCATGGGGGTAGAGAGGCTGAACTTGGGGCACTTTCAGCTCCAGGAGTTACAGTTTCTGAGTCCACAACATTTGGCTCTGCATGGAGAGCTTTGACACTGGCAGTGGACTGTCAGGGCACTCAAAATACTCTTCTTGTTCGGGTGTATCACCAGTCTGCCCCAATCTATCATTTTCCTCCCTGAAAGCTCAAACAGTTCAACCATGCACAATGATTCCATTTCATCTGATCTGATGCTTTGCACTTCACTTTCTGGGAGCATTGGCTCCAGGGATGAAGCTGGGGCTTAGACAGTCCAGAAGGCCCAGCTTCATCTCCAGTATTGACTAGGGATTGCCCTCAAACAATTGACTCAGTTCGTAGAAGGGATAGTATTCAAAGTCACTCTCACTTTCTTCCGATATGGACTGACAGTCATGCTCAACTGGGACTTGTGGAGGGGAACACTTTAACTTTGCTTCTGTAGGTGCAGACTTTCTTGATCTTTCTTAGCAGCAGCTCTAGTCACTGGTCCAGAGGGGCATCTTCTAGGGGCTCAGACTCAATTAAGATTTGTCCAATGGGCAGTAAATGATTTCTATGCATTGTTTTTACATCTTTTGAATTATTCTCAGGCCTTACTTTTGTACACTGGCAGATCATCTAGTTTGCCCACTACAATGTGAGGAGATGGTGCCATCTGTCAGCAATCTTGTGCTTGCCATGCAGTCCCAGATTTCTTAGCAATACCCGATCTCCCTCCTGGAGTTCCTGTGCTTTCACCTTTATCATACCTTTCTTTGTTCCAGATTTCTTTTGCAGCCATGGTTTGAGCCAGTTGGTACGCATGAGTTAGCTGGGCTTTAACTTTGCACATACTGTAAATAGTTGTCAGCTTGAACCCCAGCAGGAGAGACCCCAAACACACATCTACTGGTAGTCGAGCTTCTTCCAAACATCAGGCGGTAGGGAGAATCCAGTGGCATCACTTTTGGTGCAGTTATAAGCATGTACCAGGGTGCTAATTTGTTGGCTCCATCTAGGCTTGTCCTTTGGGTGCAGGGTGCCTAGCATATCTAGCAAAGTCGGTTGAAACGCTCAGGCTGTGGGTCCCCTGGGGTGGTAAGGAGTGGTTCTGGACTTCGACTCCCTACAGAGAAAGCATCTCTTTGATCAGACGACTCTCAAAGTCTCTCCCTTGATCAGAATGGATTCTTTGTGGAGCCCCATAGTAAACAAAAAGTTTTCTACAAGTACTTTGGCCACAGTGGATGCTTTCTGGTCTTTGGTGGGAAAGCTTGGCATATCTCGTGAAATGGTCAGTGACCACCAGCACATTACTGATATTTCTTTGATCTGACTCCAAACTCAGAAAATCAATACAGACCAGCTCCATGGGTGCACTGGTGGTGATGTTAACAAGGGGCAGCCCTCTGGGGCAAAGCTTTCCTCTGTAAGCAGCGACTACAAGTTCGAATGTGTTGCTCCACATCAGCCCCATCTTAGGCCAATAGAATCTGGATCTCACCAAGTCAAGTGTTCTGTCTATACCAAGGTGCCCCATGTGGTTGTGCAAGGACCTCAGTACTGAGTCTCGAAGGCAGTGGGCAGCACTAGTTGTTGTTTGTCTACTTGTCCCCTCTGTCTACTGTTTCTCTGTATAACAGTTTATTGATCAGTTTCAACTTAGGACCTTCTTTGTATAACAGTGCAGTTCTCAAATCAGTGGAGCGTAATTTGACACATCTTTTCCTGCATAGAGGGCTTTAAAGCTGCTTTGATCATGGGATCGCGGGATTGAGCCCGCCGAATACTGTCATTGTCCAGCTGCGGCAGTGCACCAATGTCTATTGCAGAAAAGTGGCAATAAGCAGCAGGTATGTATCCTCAGAGGCCCCAAGCAATCCACTATGCAGTCCACTGCGTCCGGTGGACATTGTTCCTCCCTGTCAAACTTCCGCAGAGTGCCCGAATGTCAGGTTCTGCCAATCGGACCCAATCATTCTGGGGAACAGGCCCGGGAGAGAGCATCAGCATCTATGTGGTTCAGACCTGCTCGGTATTCGAGAGCATAGTCATATGTAGATAATGCAGAAAGCCACCTATGGCCAGTGGCATCCAACTTAGCTGAGGTCTGCACATAGGTCAAAGGATTATTGTCAGTTTTACTAGTATTTTAGCCCCATACAAGTACTCATGGAATTGGTCAACAATAGCCCACTTCAAAGCTAGGAACTCTAACTTATGTACAGGATAGTTCTTTTCGGATGGGGTCAGGCTTCTACTGGCAAAGGCCACTGGTCTCAGGCCATTCTCGTGCTCTTGGTACAACACAGCCCCCAACCCTTGCAAGCTAGCATCAGTGTGCAGGACGTAAGGTTTTCTTGGATCGGCATAGGCCAGCACTGGAGCATGGGTAAGTTGATATATGATCTCATGAAAAGCAGTCTCACAATCAGGAGTCCAGCGGGCCCCAAATACTTCACTCGGATGAAAATACACTCTTTCAGTCTTGAGGACGCTGACTTTTGGTATTTTTGTGGGTTGGGGATACCCTTGAGTAAGGTTAAGTAAAGGCGGATCACTCTTGAATAGTCCTTGATGAAGCTACTATAATAACCACAGAATCCCAGGAATCTTTGCAGTTCTTTAGATTTTTGGGCTGTGGCCAGGTGGTCAAGGCCTCAACTTTACTTGGGTCGGTCTCTATTCCCTCGGTGGATACTATGTGTCCCACATACTTTACTGATGTTTGAAAGAATTGACACTTATCAATGGACAGTTTAAGGCCAAAGTCCTCCAGTCGGTCCAATACCTTAAATAATCTGCTCTCATGTTCCTCCAGTGAGCTGCCAAACACAATAACATCGTCTAGGTATACCAGGCACTCTAGTAAGTTCATGTCCCCCACTGCACGCTCCATCAATCGTTGAAAAGTGGCTGGGGCACCTGAAATCCCTTGAGGCATCCTCATGAATTCATAAGCTAGCGGACAGATAAAGGCCGTCTTCTCACGGTCCTCTGGGGCCATCGGGATCTGGTAGTACCCACTGCGGAGATCCAGCACAGAGAACCACTTGCTCCGCTTAGGCAGTCCAAGCATCCTGAATGCGGGCATTGTGTACTGATCAGGGATAGTCCGGCCGTTTAAGGTGCGATAATCCACACACATCCTTACTGTTCCATTCTTTTTCTCACTACCAATGGGGAAGCATAAGGGCTTCTGATTCTTGTATTACACCAGCAGCTAACATCTCTTGCAGATGCCGTCTCACATCATCTATGTCAGCAGGTGCCAGGCGTCGAGACCTCTCACGAAATGGTCTTTCGTCATGCAGCGGATATTGTGCCCAGCTCCTTGCACGCATCCTACATCCCATTCCTTTAAAGAAAACACCTGGTCTCTCTGGGCAAGCTTCTCACTGATCCTCACTTTCCATTCAGCTGGCAGCGGGGAGTCACCGAAATCAAACAAGTCAGGCGTTACTCTGTCATTCTTCCTTGAACTCTTGCTGCTGGGTAGCACTGCAGTGTCTGCACAATGCACATTAGCCAGGATGCAACCTCTGTTTACTCGAATGTCCCTTTCAGACACATTATGAACTTGGACCATTACCCTTCTGGCATAAGCATGGGCTCTAGCGGGCAAAATACTAGGCTTGACCAGCAGTCCCTCTGGCAATTTTCCATCGCCTGGTGCATCCAACATTAATATTTTATTCTTAACATCCTTTCTGATACGGACCTCTCCCTGTAAGGTACACTGGGCATTTGGCGCCAGGATCAGAGACTCAGGATCCTTCTTCCATACAATTCCGACCGGTTCCTCTGGTTCTGTTTTTCAGCATCTCTGTGCCTCATAGGCCTTCTTAATTAAAGCCGAACTCTTAAAGCTCTACTAGTCTTTGACCCTGTTTTCATAACACAACTGTGCCAGCCTTCCGAACATATGAGCATTTGTTCCAATCAACAAAGGGACACCATCATACAGTCCAGTGGGGGACACACTAAGGCTAGGGTCTCTACTTGTTCGGCCACTCCAGCCACGGAGGTGGGGAAAGACAGCCAAATTCGGATATACCCGAATAGGGTAGGCCTCTCACTTAACCCCATACATGCAGTCCTTCTAATGGTTGTAAGGGTACGCCTGACAAATGCTTCTGATACCAATCCTGGAACATAATTGTCACTTGGGAGCCACTGTCTAATACAGCTCTTGTAGACACTCCATTCACCTTTACAGTGGTCTCCATGGAGGGACCCACTATTCTGGACCAGTCTGAGAGGCGGTAGGGGGCCTGGGCAACTGACCTTGCCACAAAAGGACGTGAATTAGCATTTTGGTGCCCTCACTGGGATCATGTCGTACCTCTTAACCACTGATTTCTTCTCCAAGCTCTCCTTGTAGCCTATATGCAACTTTGTCAGTGTCTTTTGGGGACTGGCATTCCTTTCACGTGCCCATCTTTCCCACAATTATAGCAAAACATACTTTCTGGAGTTTGAGCTGGCCGAGGCGCCACACTGGGAGCCAGGCGGGGTATTACTAACTGGAAACCTGGGTGCCATCTCTGTCCTGGCGTGATAAGCATTTGGAGACATCTCGTCAGTTTCTCCACTTCCATGGTCAAGGAATTGAGTTTGGAGCTGTTATCAGCAGGAGATACATGGGTGGGTACCCCCACCCCATAGCAGATGCAGTCGGATATAGGTCAGGGCCGTGCATTTGCAGGCGTGGCCTTCATAAAGGGACTGTTTTTGAATTCTCGGATCTCTCTCAACAGTTCGCCCATTGTGGCATATCTTTTTCCTTGTCAGAGCACTCATTGACTGTCAACCTCTGCCCCTGAACTTCACTTGATGGGTCACCCTCAGTCACTCGGGTCATAGCCACAGCTGTTAGTGCAGGTACCTCCAGGTCGCCTTTCTCAACTCCTCGAATTTCTCTCTCATTAACTCATCATAGGAGGGTGGGGATTCCAGTCGACGGTTGTATGCAACTGAAGCAACAGCAGTTCTGAGAAGGGGCAGACTTAAGGATTCTGTCCAGTCTGGTTCGTCCAGTTCAATCGCTGGCAAACTACCCTTTCTGAGGCATTCTTGCAACAATTTTTCCAGCCGGAGACATACACAGACAACAACTCCCTTGGTACTGTTGTGCATTTCTTACTCTCCACCATAGGTCCTCATCAGAATCTGGGCTCCCATACACATTCTCCAAGGCCTCAAGATAGGCCTGTGCAGTCGCTTCAGGGTTACTGGCCCGTTTAGCACGGATGGTAGCCAGGGCAGGACCTCGGAGGCTCTCACTAACCCTCTTTCGCCGTCCCGAGCATGCCATTCTAGCACTTGGGGGCAACATAGTTCATCCAGGTCTCCCAGTCATCCTCCCTTGGGGGTGGGAGGGTGCCAGAGAAGATCCTCAACCTTCGTAAGAGTCGTGACTAATGGCAGGTGCAGAAATAGGAGTCTGCATTGGTTCAGCCACCATTACGGGCACTGGAGCAGGAGAGGGTGTTGAGGGAGGAACACCCCAGGTGGCAAGAATAGTTTCTTCAAGTCCTCCACAGTTTTCCCTCTCCCAGCAAACATTCAGCAAATTTCTCCTCAAAGTTTCAGATAGTGGTGGGGGCTGATTCCCCGGGTCTTTACTGTCCTTAGTTATCACTCTCCAAGCAGTGAGGGCTCCCTCTGGGGTAATGGTCTGTGGCACTTTGGAGCTATCTATGGGATCCTTAAACTCTACTAGGGCCAGGAAAGTGTGGGTGAGCAGATTAGCATGCCGACCCACCACCACAGGGTTTTGTAAACCTTCCACCTTGGAAAGTACTCCCTGCACAGTGTCCGTATTGATACCCAGGGGGATGTCCAGGATAAGCATAGCATTTTGGGGGTCGATCTCCTCCCCAGTACACCACTCCACCAGCCGGTGCACAGCCACTTCTGTCGGGGTACCCATTTTTTTCTTAACAGTGGTTCGAGAATATGGCCACTAGAGGACACACAATCCCAGCGGTGAGCCTCCAAGATGTAACCCCAGATGGCGCATCCCAGGGACTACTACCCTGCCTGATTTGCCACTCAACAGGTTGAGGGGCCTGGATCCAATGGCGGGTGCCTCCACCCAGAGGTCAGGGTTTGCAATAATTAAACTAACTTGGTCACAGCCCTCTGGGACACTGCAACCCCTTTCTTCCCACTAGTGGCCCACACAATATATCAGAATTACCTTCACAGTATACACTTACCCCAGGTCTGGTTCCGCACTGGGACCTCCTGTGAAATGAGATACAGTGCAACAATCACAGTACAGTACTTTAACATAGACAAATACCTCAGGCAGTATAACTTTGCTGGAAACAAGCAGCTCTGATTTATTTAGGGGATATAACAAGGACAGGGGAAATCAGGTTAATTAGCTTATCACTTTAATAATCTACTTCTATGGCTCTGTGCACAGGCCTATCCCTATCAGTTACTGTCCCTGGGTACCCAAGCCCTAGTGGCTAGTCCAAACCGTGGCAGCTGGTAGGGGCCCTTTCACACAGAGAAAAGGAGAATTAAACAGTCAGCAGTACAGTAATTCCATTTGGATTTAATGTGGCAATTCAACAGGGAGCGACCCTGAATTAGTACTCACGACCTCCAAATAAGATAGGGTCCTTCAATGTCAGCAGGGCTCACTTGAGGTGCACAAACCTCTTCACACATCCATATAAAAGAAAGCACTATACCAGGCAGGCTGCATCTGTATCCCGATCGCAATTACTGCACAATACCCGAGAACACACAGCAGATTCAGTTCCTGACAGACCGAGTATTTTCAGCAATTCCTCCAGTCTTCTACAGGGTGAGCCTGGTTTCTACTCTTCAGAGATCCTTTGATTCTTTTCACAGGACGGATTCAGTCCTAACAAGCTGCAGACCGGAACTCTGGGCCTTACACACGTTTTTTGACTAAAACTGCACACTGAAAAAGCACAGGGCTCCTTCCTTCTTCACTGCCAAAGCTCAACTCAAACTCCAACTGACAAAACCGGGCACTTCCTTTGAGTTCCTCCCAGTTCTTGACTGGATTGGCTGTCACTCACAATAGACTGCTGCTGTTGGTCCAAAAAGGCACTGAAGTCTAAACTACATCTCCCAGAGTCACTGCCCATACAATCCTCTTGTGGCTGGCTCAGATTATGAGTCCAAGTTCTGATTCGTCCAAGGCACCATTTTAGAGCTAGCTTACCCACACTGATTGGTCCAGTTCAGCAGTTCAAAACCAGAATGGGAACTAGACAGACACTGTTCTGACTGCAAAAGAAAGCAGGTTAGACAAACTGTAATTTCATTATCACTCTAAATAATTTCTGGCAAACAGTTACATCTTTCAGATAGGTTCCTTTGCACTCCTAGTGACTGCAAAATGAAGTGAATTGGCAGCTTGAGTGGTACTCAATCAAAGAAACACACAGTCCCCATACAACTAATTATGTCTGCAAGCAGACAGCTCTTAAAGAGACAGTACCAGAGGTTCTAAAAACACTCACTGATAAATGGCTTAAATGCCAAACACCATTCAGGCTTGGAGCACTCAAGCAAGCTCCTGGAAGTCTTTTGGGAACCCCCATTTGCAGGGGGGTTACAGTTGGTTTGTGCAACCATGGATTATCTTTGAAATAATACACCACCAGGGGGTGAGCCTTAGTGTCTCACACAGTGGCATGGCTTGATGCCAGTAAACTTGGAGATAATAATAAACATTAAGAAGGGTTTTTCTACAAAGTGGAGAAACACTTAGCTTTCCTAAAATGATTGGTGCGCGTATATGGGGAAAGGCCCAACAGCGATTGGGAAGGTTTGAGGACCTTTGTGTGAAGTAACCAACAATTTCTGACCTTTTAACCAACATTTTGTTGCATTGCCAATTTGCCATCTTAAACCTTACTTTTGTCAGAACACTGGACATAGACATGCTTACTTCCAGACAGTGGGAACAGGGCAATACTTGTGTCCAAAAAGGGACCCTGGGAGCAGGTCAACCCTGTGTTCACTTCTTGCTGATGGAAAAATATGGACATAAGATTGGAGGCAAAAAAATCACCCTACATCTGGAATTTTGGCTGCTAGACAGCTGTTCATTAGTGTGGGGAAAAAAAGGTCTCTGGACTTTGCAACAAATGTAGTTTTTATTGTCAAACATGGGAGTACCTTAAACGAAGCAAACGAGTCTCTTGGGCCACTATAGCACTATTCATACATGTTGTATCCCAGAGTGCTTTACAGGCAGAGACGGGTAGTGTTGACAATGTGTAGTGGCAGCCATTTCACACCTAACACACACACACACACACACACACACACACACACACACACACACACACACACACAGTCTTGGACAATTGCATGAACCAGTTTTATGGTAAGGGGAATGTTGGGCAGGACACTGGAGAAAATCCCTACTTGCGAAAAATACCTGGGGTTCTTTTACTTCCACTGGGACAGCACAAGAGATGGGCAGAAAGGGACCTTGGTTTAACATCCCATCTGAGGTATGGCATGCCCTGACAGCAGAGCGCCCCTCTACTACTACACTCTGTTGTCCCTGTTCTGAGCCCAGTCCTCTTGTGGGACTAGAACCCATGACTTTCTGGCCCCAAGGTGGATGTGCTACCAGCTGAGCCATGCTGATCAGTGCCTAGAAGATGATACAAATACTGTTCCAAGTGCCATACACTCTAGAGTGAGGAGACGGAATGTTGCTACCGTTTTAGCAGCACTGAGCTGTAAAATGGAGAGAAGGGTTAAGCACAGAGAGCTAGTCTCGTCACGTGACCTCATGCATGTTGGCAGGCATACTCTGTACTGTGTGTGTGTGTGTGTGTGTGTGTGTGTGTTTTATAAAATAAATAAAAAAAAACCGGGCAGCATGAGCCTCTGCCCAGGGCAGCAAATACAGACCGCTCTAATGTACATGAAAACTGTTTTTTTTTTTTTTTTTTCCTCCTTGGATGCTTTAAGGAGTTTATGGAATGATCTTTGGAAGATATATGTAGATGATAAACGAGAGGCCATGTTTGCACGAGTGACCCAGTAGAGTATGAAGGCATGAGTGGTTGTGCTAATGGACTTCTGTAAGGCTAGCTACCTTAATGTGATATAATGAAGGCTTATCAGAATGTTCAGTATCCTAGACATTGTAACTATAAAAGCAAACCTGTGTGTGTGTGTGTGTGTGTGTGTGTGTGTGTGTGTGTGTGTGTGTGTTAAACTGTTGTGTGTCTATATTAGGATGATTGGGTTACTACATATTGACTGAAATGAAGGTGGGGCAATGTTTATGTGGTAGAGGAGCTCATTTTTTTGTGTTTACGGGGTTGGGTGTCGACATTTGTTTCCAAATACTGGCTAATAACTAGTGTGCCCCCTAGCTGGTGAGGTGCCCTAATAAAAGGCTTAACTGATGGTGCTCCTTGTAAGGTGCAACTGAATATTACCAACTGGCTGGTACATGGCCCTGAAAGACTGAACAAGTGCGCCTCCAGTTCACTGCCCCGCTAAGGGTTTTTTAATTTACTTCCCTTTCTGCTTGGTTGTCGGTGTGATGAGGTTTCCTGCTTTGTCCTGACTAGCTGATCAGCTGCTTCTGCTCCTGTGCATACAGTAGCCTGGACGCTAAAAAATCCCCCCCTCCCCCACTAAATAACCCTGACAAGAACTTTTAACCAGCCTCTGGAGCTCTTCCTGCCCTGATATTTTATTTATTTATTATTTTTTTTTTGGGGGGGGGGGTGTTGATTCTCATATTTGAGAATACACATGAAACAATAGTATTTTATTTGAAAATTGATTGTACATACAGAATATCATTATTGAATACTTGCTTTAGTTCAGACTCCATCGGAGCTTCCTTATGTGCAGTTCATTCTGTCCCTGGTTATTTGCCAAGAACTACAAGCCTTCACAAAACTCTTTTCAGTTTGGTGTATTGGAGCATAAATGAACAATGGGAAGAACCAAAACATTAGGCTGCTGGTTTTGAAAAACTACTGTGAGTTAACTAAGGAGTGTGCTTGGGTATTGATGCCAATTACAGAAATTGCTTTTACAGTTGTCTGGGCATTTCCTAGATCTACAGTTTGGATGTTGCCCCTGATTCTTATCAGGAAGCGGGGAGGCCTGACTATACCAGAGCTCAAGTTGTTACCTGGCAGCTTGGCTTTCCCCAGTAATTATGTGAACAAAGTGACTTGTGGTGACTGGACCTAGAGGCAGACCCTGACCTGGCTCCTCTCTCTGCTCTGCCACATATCCCTTTAACTAGAGAATTAGTGGTGAGCTCTAACCCGTGGACCGCTCACTCTTTTAAGGTGCTCCTGAAAGCTAAAATGTTAAGGAACACATCAAATGAAGTGGGACTCATGACAGTAGTCATAGGTAACCTAGGATTTCCACTTCTGGGTAATGATTGTAGCTTCTGGCCATGGAACCATCTAGATAGTACATTTTAAGTTTGCTTGCGTGTATGTGCAAGAAATATTATGAGTCGGCTTAGAGAAGCGGGTTGTGGAGGCGCAGCACTGTGGCAGCCAACGGAGGTATTGCATTTGGGGGCTTGGCACTGTTGGACCAATGGAGGCACAGTGTGCTGATGACACTGGCTTCCAAAAGTGCCACCAAGTTGTAATGTTTTCGCCACAGCAATCCGGTGCTGCCTCGTCATTGCAGCGTCGAGCATTCCACTGCAATGAGGAAGTGACCTGTCATTGCAGGGCGGTACCTTGCCTAGTGTAATATTTGAGAATGAGGCGGCAAGCCACCTCCATATTTACAAACAATATTACACAGCTCCCAGTGCCGAGGGGGTGCCCAATCCCCCTCAGGATCATGCACCCCCTACCCGAATGTGTTTACTGATGGGGAAGCCCACTCCCTGTTAGCATAATGTCCCCCCCCCAAAAAAAATTTGTTTTGTTCTAAGGGGGGTGCCCAATCCCTCGGCTCTTGCCCTCCTCATTATGTGCCGATTGAGGGTGCCCCAATCCCGTTGACTACAGCCCCAAAAACAGAGAGTGGTGGCAGCTGGGAGCCCACCCCAGTGTGCCAAATGTCTTTTTTTTTTTATATGTATAAATAAAAATAAAACTTCCCGTGTGTGTGTGTGTGTGTGTGTGTGTGTGTGTGTGTTTTTTTTTTTTTTAAACCTGTAAAACAGAAAACTGTTCGTTGTTGAGTCCAGTGGCCCTGTGCCCACCCTCTGTACACCCTGCCTTCCCACCCCATATGTACCTCCAGGGCCCAGCATGATTATCTTCGGTGGTTCGGGCACACATCTGCACTCTTCAAAGCCGACCACGAAGTGAAGAAATGCTGGTAAACTGCATAATGGCATAAATGAGTATTTTTAACTTTGGTGCATATCTCAGGCATTTTTGGGAATTTTGGTACCAAATTTTCAAGATAGGGTTATTGGGACCCCTCCTCATGAATTCAGCCACTGTCATGGCGTTATTCAGTCCCAAAAGGTGATTTTGTGGTCACTGCGCGGAATCTCCTTTTGGGACCGATTTAACAAAATGACAGTGCCAGTGTTTTTGAGGTGGTCTCTCAAAAAGTCTGTGTTGCAAATTTGGTGGGAAAAAAAAGAAGACTGCTCTACGGGCGTGCGTTGTGCAGTTGCTACGCACGCTCATCACTTGGCAAATCTGCAATATTTTCATTCCTCCAGATTTTCAACATTGTCATTTTTCTGCACCTCTTTATGAACAATACAGCTGTTATTTTTCACATCCTGGCCAAAATGTGTTTTCACGCTTCCGGCACAGAATAACGTGGTGGCTGTGGGAAATCGGTGTTCGGGACACATTAAGAAAATCACAGTGACACTGTTCATGAGCAGAGGTTCTAAAATGCCTATGTTGAAAATTTGGTGATGAAAGTCCATAAAATGAGTTACAAGCATGTGTTGCGCAGTTGCCACGTATGCTCGGAAGTGCGAGGATTTTTAATATTCCCACTACAGATTTTCAGCATTGCTGTCTCTTCACATCTCCCTATGGATGGTACAGCAGTCATTCTTCACATCCTGCCCGATCTGTGTTTTCGTACATGTGGCGCAGAATGGCACGCTCGCTGTTATAACTCAAAGTTCGGGATACATTGACAAAATCATACTGCCACTCTTCATGAGAAGAGGTCCCAAAGGCTTTCATGAGATGGGGTTACAAAAAGGCCATGTTGAAAATTTGTAGTGCAAATACCAGCAAACACCCGGGACCTTTGGGGATTCTAACCATAACGTCCCACCCTGTACAGCCTTTGGATTGCTGACTGTATTGCTTATGCCATCCCACCTCCACCCCCCAGCCAATGATGGGCATCAAGGTGTACCTTGGACTCTTCGGCCCCAGAGTTCACCCCATTCTCCTATGCTGCACCCATTTCAGCATATATCCTTATGGAATGCAGTGACTGTAAAGCCAAACACCCCGAGGAACGCCAACACATGTCTCTGTCTGTAGAACAGGGTGAGGTGACATAGCATGAATGTCTTGGGCGACGACCCAAATGCTTACCCCAGTGCCTGTCCATCTCTACAGGATGGAGGTGGGGTTGGCGTGAAGTCAAGTACTTCACTGCCATTCCTATTCTGCATCGGTCTAACTCCTGCATTTCCAATGCTAATACCAGCAAGCAAACATTCGGCATTGACAAATGCTTGTTTTGGTAGGTGGGAGATAACATGACCTTTGAAGACCACCAACAGAGATGGTTTACCTACCCAGGCAGGATTGCTCATTTCTACAGGTAAGGAATTTTGTTTGGCTGGTAATGGAAGACTGCATTTACAGATCTTACTCCTTTTTAAAACTTCCTTACTGGGCTGCCATCCTTGTGTGGAGACAGGGCAACATTTCTAAGGCCTATAAAACTCTGCAGGGGTCAGAGTGGCCTGAATGTACACAGCTGTGAGGGGCATTGGGGAAAATGACGCCCAAATAATTTCAGATGAAGACGGGAACAAAATGTGGGACCACAGCTCTGGAGAAGTCTCTCCAGGATGGCAAGAATTCTGGTGGAAATGCCTGGTGAGCTATTTCCACACTTCAACCATCAGTAAACATTTCAGGGGGAGGAGGAGGAGACTCTGACCTATGCTGGAGAATGTGGGCAGCCATGACTAAATTTTCTGAGGTGAGCCAAAACTAACCGGATTAGTGGGCATTGGTCCGTGGAATGCTGGAAGAGTTGTGGGGAGTATCGATCCCAAGTACCTTTGAAGACCGCATTGGGTAAATCTCTTCCAGCAGTCTGAGGTCAACCACAGCATATGTTGAGGGTCTTGGGCACAGTTAGAATGGCCTGCATTACACTAAACTGGCTGTCACAGGAACCACCCACAACTGATGGGTGGATGGTAAAGGTTCCTGTACTGCAGGGCATGGAGCACAGAACTCCTACATGATGGCTGACATTAGAACAACATTGACAGGTATGGAGCAGATGGGACACCTTACAGCTAGCAGGGGGTGAGGGAAGCAAACTCGCTTGGCAGAGGAGTAAATAGGTGGCACCTAGTGTCTTAAGTTTAAACAAGCAAAAAAAATGTGATTGGTCCTATTCTGTAGAAACTGGGATTTAGTTGGTCTGATTATGACCAATTTTTTCCTATTTTTAAAAAGTGAAGACTGCCTCCCCTCCCCACTGATGTTGCCACAGATGTTTGTACATTTTTTGATCAACACCCACTGCATCTCTCCTGGATTTAGGAACACCCCATCAGAGTCTGGTCACTTAAGATGCAGTGTGAGGAGAGAAGACAGCTTCATGAGTGGCTGCACTGGTTGGGGGTGTTCTAATGTTCAGAAAGTGTGCAATAAGAGTAGATCAAGGATTTGAAACAAAACAAACTTAGGTGTAATTACACCATTAGAATGTAGTTCTGTTTTCCTTAGAAAGGAAGCACGCAAAACAACCAGCAACATCACTAAATTTTACAGAAGGTAACCAATCAAAAAATGTGGGATTTTGACTTTAAATATATTACAGAAATTGTTGCCAGTGTCCCATAAGAGGTTGCCTCTCCTAATCCCTAAATTCACTATTTCTGCCTTGGCTGTCTGACCTGATGGCTTTGAGTTTTCTAGTCCTAATAATGGCTTTTGAGTAGCCTTTCCCTGGCCCCTTTTCATTGACAGCCCTGAAAAGGGTTTTTAATTTGCATCCAAAACTCTGCTGGTTAATGAGAGCTAGCCTTGGGCTGCTGCAAGTACAGTACAGACATGAAGTATGCAGTGTAGAAAGCGAAAGGAAGAGTGGTAAAGTTGCACGTGCCTGATGACCTGGAACATATGCAGTCCAGTTCTGCTGCTTTGTTTTCATTTCTGCAGCTTGATAAACCGCCATCCATACAGAAGCGAGCCCATCATGGAACGTTGAGTTGAATGGACATCCCACAACTTGACACCATGATGCTGAGATGTCCATAACCCACCCTTGCATGTGGCAGCATCTCCTGGGTCCAAGTGCCTACTAACACTTTTTCACTTGGTGCCTATTCCAGGGAGAGACAGGGATATAAAACCAGCTGTCCTGGGAAAAACTGGGGGTCTGGGATGGGCAGTCGGGTGGTTAGTATAACCCCTGAGCATACGTGTTGCAGCTTCATTTGGGCTGTCCATCATAAAATAAATTATGCCGGTGTGCTGCTCAGGATGTTGCATGTATAAAGGCCTCTGCACATTTGTGCTGCTTCAGGTCCCTTGTGTACTAAACAGTGCAGCTCGTTTTGGCCAAATATGGCAACACTCTTGTCTAGTCGGTCTTGCTTTAACTTCCTGCTTGGTCTGTTTTTTTTACTGGAAGGTAACCAGCTTGGTGCACAGCAGTCTTCAGAGGAGTGTGAATGCAAGACTGCTATAGCTGTATTTATGGTCCATGCTGAGTGAGTGAGAGTGAGTCTAGCTTCTAGCCTAGTCTTCCTTTATTTTTAGCTGCAGTTCTTTTTCTACAATAAGACTGTGGTGCTAGAAGGGAGTTGGGGGTCTGTC
The DNA here is from genome assembly GCA_016271365.2 of Neoceratodus forsteri. Taxonomy (NCBI): domain Eukaryota; kingdom Metazoa; phylum Chordata; order Ceratodontiformes; family Ceratodontidae; genus Neoceratodus; species Neoceratodus forsteri. Next base: position 969,836,103 of record CM028130.1, on the reverse strand, counting down.
TTGTCTGAGGCTTTTTCCTTCCCTTGGGTTTTTCTATTTCTACCCCATTATCACTGACCATTCTGTAACTTGTTAATCTCCCCAGCCTCATCACCCTGCCTCTCATGAGCCTTCCTTGACTTCTCTCTCCCATATCCACCCTTCCAACCCCAATGGCAGAGGCAGTATGACCATCCCCAATCCCCACCAGATCTGGAGGGAGGGCCAAGTTAGTGGTGCGGGTCTGTAGGAGGTCAGATTGTCATCCAGCGCTTATCACACAAGAGTGTGGTGTGCATATTTTATAGAACACATAAGTGAGAAAGTGCCTCAGCTGGGACTTGATCCCAGGTCACCTGAAATACCGTTCTGATTGCGCTAACTAGCTCTGCCACTGAGACAACTGGAACCTGGGCAGTCCCAGAGCACATTACTCTTTCTCAAATGCACAACCCAGTGGGGGATGGCCCAGGTTCCATTTGTCTCAGTGGCGCAGCTGGCTAGCACAATCAGAATGGTATTCCAGGTGGCCTGGGTTCAAGTCACAGCTGAGGCACTTAATTCTTTCTCACCTGTTTGAGTGTGTCATCCTGCGTTGGCTGGGTATTTTCACTCTGTCCCCTTTCCTTGGGACGCCAGCAGTTACAGTGCACATATGCACATCTGCAGGCTGTGCAGTGCTCACCAGCCAGTGTCCTCCACCCCAACCCCCAATGAAGCTGCTCTACATGCATTGCCACCAGTGGCCACTCGGTGGCAGTATATAATAGAGCTAGCTGTTCTCCCAAATCAGGGTAGACTATCTCTGGGACCTGTGATCTCTTTCCTCTCTTGTCTCCTTCCCCCCTGCTGGCCCCCAAAACCTAAGCTCATTCTGAAAACAAGTTGCTGGCATTGAGTGATTGACACGTTGCTTGTGCTGATGTGCTGGCCTCAGTGGTCCCTGATTTAATCTCCAAAATGTCCTGTCTTTCCTTAATTTGGAATTTCTGTTTGAGTACAGATTTAAAGCATAAGAGTGGCCACAGTTAATGCTACAGCCCATTTCTCGTTATGAAAATGCAATTTACAGTAAACAACATATTGTAAACAGTTTCTGGAGCTGATATCACTATCTTCTGTGTCCCTGATTTTGATCACTGTACCACTGGTAGGCTGTTCTGGGGTCACTCAAGAAGTATTTTCCTAATGTTACCCAAAGTTTACCATCTCCAAGCCTCTGGGAATGTATTTTGTGTCCTGCTGGAGACCACCAAATGAAACGGTGTGTTCCGGCATGTTGATAGCTCTTGGTGTGTGAATGAGATCCTGCTCCCCCATGGCCTCCTTTACACCAGCGTAAACCTGTTAAAGGGCCTCCAGCCTATGGAGCTGAGGCTTTTTGTCCTCTCTACCCCTATAAATTTTACTGCCACTGTTTCGCACCCTTTTGGTTGCCACCATGTCCTTTTTTTGAATTGTGTAGCTCAGAATTGCATGTGGTTCTCCATGTGTGGACTTACCAGGGCCTTGTGTTGCCCCTGCCCTGCTGTGGGTTGCAACTGGCTTGGCTGTAGTAGGGCACCACACTGAAAACTGATTGTACTCCAGATCTGGGGGGTGTTGGGGATTGGGACTAATGTAAGTTAGACCATGAGGATTTCCCCAATAACACACAGACTCACAAAAGTAGTGTTCATACAACACTTAGACAAGTGGAAAGGCATACATTTTGAGTCGCCAGATCTCATTCAGCTGGCATCCACCGACTGACTGCTTCAGCAGAGGCTATAGGGTTACGGAACAGTCACTTTCTCCTTCTTTCACCCACACTTAAGATCAGGTGGGGAGCCCTCCACTAGGAATTCTGTTGTACCCACTACAGGGTGCTTCATAGCAGCAGCTGGGCAACTTGAACATTAAATATTTCCTTTTCTTTACAGATACTGGGCACTTGCCCTGGCATAGGAGGTAACCTATACTTAGTTTGGAAGGATCCCACGGGGAGCTTGACCCGTTGCTCCACCCACAATCCAACCTCCACATATCCAGGAACACTTGTTTTGTTGAGCCCGTGTTACATCTACCTTCTTACAGGAAAGTAAAAGGAGTTCTGGGTCCCCCACATCCAGTTTTACACTTAGATGCTGAGAATTCAAATATTTATTCTGAGTGTATTCAAATAGACTCCCAAAGGAGATAATACTAATTAAGCCATCTGTGGTACAGTAGTCCTTTGCTGCATAATTCAACAAATGTTTTTCTAGTACAAAGTACTCACAGATTGCGGGCAGGTGGATTTTGCCCATAACCCCCAGCGGGGGAAGGGTGATTACAAATGCTACTGCTTTAGCCACTTCTCATCTAGATGGTCTTTCAGTATGAAAAAATTAATCTTTCTCAGGCCAGTGAGATGCAGGCAGTGCACTTTCTCTGGGGGCTATCCAGCAAACTTAATTCTGCCATTGCTCAGTAACTGACTGTCAACAGCATTGTATACTGGCTATACTGCTGCAGCAAGCCCCTCCCACTGGGCATCTGTGTCCATGTGTGAGCCGGGGTAACCTGCGGATTAAACCTACACTGCCTAAACTGCCTTAAAGTACATGGTCTGTAAACCCACAGGGTCGCAGGCATTACATGCTCTGCCCCTTTACATTCTTGCTGCCCTCAGCAAGAGCCATTGACAAATCTCACTAACCCTCCTAGTGCCCCTACGATGGAAGGCTGCTAACCTGAACTCTGCCTGCAACTAGCACAAACGAGAATACCCAGGAGATGTGTCGCTACATTTTGGGCCAGGCCATGGCAGTCATCATGAAAATGACAGGATTTTACACCTATGCCAAGCTCTGGTCCAAGCTTGGTGTCCTATACCATAACAAAGACTGCCGGTCTCCGCAGGTCTACTGGATCTGGTTACCAAAATGGTGCTCCAGTTTTCAACTATGTGGACATGGTCTATGGTACTGCTCCTCCTCTTCCCTTGCCAAACTGGACACCCTCTAACACCTGTCATTTTATTACCAACTCTCTCCTCATTCTCCACTGCTCCCTCTACTCTTCCTTTTCCATCCTCCCCCATTCCCTCCCACTGTGCCGAAGTCTCCAAATACTGGTTTGGATTGTTACCCTCGCTCCTCTCGCCTATTCCCTCTGCCTGATTCCCTCCACTCCAATGATTCTCTCACCTTCTCCCTCTCCCCACCCTCACTCCTCTGCTGGGCATTCGACCCATCTTTCCCTTCCTCTGGTACCTAAGTTTCCCCTCTCCAGCTTGCACCCTTCCCTGCCTCCCTTGGACACCAGCTTAATCTTCTGCCCCCTGCTCCAGTCAGCCCTCTTCCTGGCCTGCCCTTGGTGCCTGTCTTGGGTCGGCTCATCTCTCAGCTACTGCTGCACTGTCTTATTCAACCTGTTATCTGCTACAGTGGGCTGTGGTGGTGCTCGTAGCCTCCACCTCTGCCACTCATTGTAGTTTGGACGTGTACCATGTTGCACAGTTCACTGTTTGCACTTTATTTTGTTTAATGTTCATATACTACTTTGTGTAATTTTATTGTAACCCCTTTCCCCAGGCTGCACCTGGCAATAAGTCTTGGCTTGGTGTACCTTTCCTGGTTACCAGTTTTCAAATAAGTAAAATAACAGTGTAACCTTCCCCCCTTACAAATGGGGTTCCCGAAATCTTGTGTGGGTGTGCCTAAATGCCCACTGCCAGGCTGGTATCCTGTGTCTTAGTGCTTTAAGTGTGTGTGTGAGTGCCTTAATGCCTCTGTGCTCTGTCCCTTTAAGAGCTGTCAATAAAGTGGTGCTTATTTAATCTGGGAGGGGGCTGAGCGTTTCTATGCTCTAGTCCCGCCTGGGCTGCCAGATGATCATTCTGTTCTGCTAGCGCTATTTGCACAGAGGGAGCTCTTCTAGAAGATGTACTTATTTGCTGATTATCTGATGGAATAGTAATGTTATGGAATTTTGTCTAACGTGCCTTTTTTTGCAGCATGGACATTTCGATATTGCACCACCATCTTGGTTCTGGACTGCTATTGTGGACCAATCTGTGCCTTTGGGGACCCTAAAATAGTGTCTGTCCCCAGGGGTCTTGTGGGAGCAAAATTCTGTAGAAATTGTAGTTTTGAGACTTTGGCGCCCAAACGGACCTGAGGGGGAGCCCTTGTATTGACTGACAGGTGGATCAGCCAACCGAACTCTTTGAATCCTGGAGGAAAAGTCCCAGGCTGCTTGCAGCAGGAGTCTGTCTGGAGTCCGTTTGAAAAGTAAACGGCTCGAGTGATTTGAGCAGCAGCTCCTGCATAGTTAGCACAGAAGAACCATGGAAGCACTGAGTTTTGGCCTGCCTGCTGCTGTCCCTTGTGAGGGAGAATCGGACTGCATCCAAAGTTGTGAGAGAGACTTTATGCCACTGAATTGGTGACGAGGCTTGAAACCTGAAGAAGACCTGAAGATTTGCTGAATGCAATCGGCCTTTCAGGACCTGCATTTACCGCTGAATTCCCTGTTTTGAGCAGAGACTCTGATTGCGACCAGATTGTCATCCACCTGGTATAGTGGTAATTACTTTACTATAAATGTGCTGTGTGCTGCTAGTGGGTCGTGATTTGGTTCCCCACTGTGTGTTTTAATTGCGACTTGCTAGCTGGAGGCTGTATACAGCTGTCTTTGACTCCCATCCGAACTGTTCCTTGGTCTGGGCCTTGTGTCACTGGCCCAGCCAGATTCCTCGCGCCACAGAGACTACCATCAACAAGAGACCTGCCTGGGGATCAGCCCCCTGCTCAACGCCTTGAACAGGAATGACTCCTCTGTGATTTGTGTGGGCCCTGCTTCTCCTGGCACTCCAGCTCATCAACCTGCAGTGTCAATTTCGTCCCTCCTGTGTCATGTATTGGGTATCGTGAGTAAACACCAGGGTAGCTCCCTGCAACATCGGCTAAATCAAAAGTGCTGTCATCTAATTTACTTGTTTTTTTCTTGTCACGAACTGAGCCATCTAACTCCGGATTACAAAATGTGTGTGGTTGTGCATGTTTCTTCCATCACAGGGCCCCAACCAACTGCAACACTGGCCTACCCGGGCAATGTTCCAGGCTAGCCCACCTTACTTCCACCTGGGTACCCAGAGTGTGACTGTGTAGGGACTCTGAAGTGCATGCATGACTGCCTGATTGATGTAGCCATCAAGCCAATCAACCTGATATGCTCCTCCCTTGTTCAAGTCCCTAAATAAATCAGATTGAACTCTTTTCACATTTAATCTGACTGTGGCTCCAGTTTGTCAAAAGTACTGTACTGTTGCCATTGGCTGTGCATAACCTTGTTTTACAGGGGGTCTCCAGGGTCGAGTCAGAGGAACCAGCCCTGGTGGTAAGTGCAGACAGAGTGGGGATTTGTATAGTGAACAAGGGTTATTGTGAAAGTGTTTATTGTATATTGTCCAGGCCACTAGAAGGGTTGGGGAGGGGTTAGTGTCCCAGAAGGCTGTACCTAGGTTAGCCTTGCTACCAACAAACCTGTCCTCTAGGTGGAGGCTCCCGTTTCAGTACCAAGGCCCCTTAACCTGTAACTAGCCACGTAGGCAGGGGTAGTAGAATGTGGGATAGTGCCACCTAGGGGTTGCATCTTGGAGGCACCACTGGGATTTGTGACTTCCAGTGGTCAGAAGTGGGTACTACAACCCCACGCTTAAAAATTGTGGTAAAATGGAGGCGCTCTCTATGCCCAAGTTTAAACTCACTCCCCACAAGCTGCTAGTGCACTGTATGATGGGGTGGAGTGAGGCAGAGGGGGTGGACCCCTGGCAAGCTCTGCTATTAATGGATGTCCCTTTGGGGACCGATAATGCCACTATTGTGGAAGTGGTTGAATGAATTGTTTGGGGAAGGTTGAAGTGAGGGGAAGGGATTCTGACCCATTTGATCAAACCATGGTGGTCCTACTCTCCTGCAGCCTGCCCATTGAACCAGAGAAGGTACCATCTGTGATTTTGCCGGAAGGGTCCCAGAAGGGTTGGACTGTTATCTACTTAAAACAGTGACTCAGCTGTACCCGGAGGGTCCCCTCATATAGAAGGGTTTAGAGACAAGCTACTGAAACTGTTAGCCTCTGAGAGGCGCTCTACTACAGAGCTGGTAAAAATGTTAGAGCTCTCTGGTGTAACTTCCATGCAGTCCCCTTTAGCCTCCCCCGCTACCCCTACAGTTGCCTCCCCGCCATAGTGATACCGACTGTGCATTTGGACTCATACCATAGGCTTAGACTCTTCTCGGGCACGGTCCTGATACCCGTGGGGGAGGATGACCTGGAAAGGTGGATGGACTATGCCACCCCATTGGTCCAGGAGTGGCACTGTACTGAAGGGGAGAAGAGAGACTCGTGGAAAGCTTGAGGGGCCCTGCACTGGAGGCAATTTCCTTTTTGCAATCCACTAGCCCAGAGGCTACCGCTGCTGAATACCTCTGCCTTGGCAGGGGTATTTGGTAGCACAGAGTCGGAGGGGGGTAGATGATCTGATGTGGAAGTTCAAGTCCCCAAAACAGTGGAAAAATGAGGAGAAGTCTATGTTTGTCACCTGAATTGAGCATGCTCTGCAGTGGGCTCACCAAAAGGGAGGAGTGCCTGCCAGTGACTTGAACAGGGTAAGACTGGATCACATCCTAAAGTCAGCCAGATATTCTAGCATGATGTTGTTAAAACTCAAACTACAGGATCGTAGGGGCAATCCCCCTGAATATTGCTGTCTTGAGAGATTCGTGAGGCTAAGAATGATAAAGGATGGGAGCCCTATGTTGGGGTTGTCCACCCCTGCCCAGCCCCTGAGAGAGGTGAGGAGGCTGAACTTCAACAGGTGAGGGAACTAATCAAGGAACTGAATGGAGAGTCGGCCAGCAAGCTGCCGAGGCAGCCAAAGACGCCCTTTCTTGTCTGGCCACCCCTGAGACACTGAAGGAAGCCCTGCCAGGAGCAGTGGGGGTGCATGTCATTTCCTTGGAGACCCGGCTAGAAGACAACCTGCTGGAGGAGGTGTGGGAACTGAGTCTTGGTGGGAGATCTGCTTCAGGCTTCATGGAACACTGACCCTGGGGGAAACTCAGTCCAGAGAGCAAGCCCCCCCCACCCATAGAGGGACCCCAAGACTCTCCCACTATGTTTAAGCAAGAAAGTGGACCCTCTCCCCCTAGAGACTCCAAAGAACCTGTCTTCTGCTATCACTGTGGAGAGGATGGATACACCCGGTTCACCTGCTGTTCCCCAGAGAATTTGAGGAAAGTTACCACCCGGTTGCTGGCATTGATTTGACGGAACAACATATGACCGCAACGGGGGAGGGGGCTTCTCAAAAAAGCTATTCCTCCAAGGTAGCTGTAAAGCCAACATCCAAGTACGTCACCTGAGTGGTATGATGTGGTGGCCCTTCAAAGGAAACTACAGTGACTGTGAACGGTGTGGCAGCCTGGGCCATGCTCGACAGTGGATCCCAAGTAGCTATAGTATTTCAAGATTGGTACCAGAAGCATCTGCTTGATGTGCCCCGACAACCTCTGGAGGGCCTACACAAGTGGGGATTGAGTGAGAAGTCCTACCCATACTTTGGGTACGTCCGGATCTGGTTGTCATTTTCTACCGCCATTGCTGGGGTAGAGTAACAAATTGAGATGCTTGCACTGGTGTCCCCCCCACCGGACTGTAAGATGGGGTTCCCTTGTTAGTCAGCACAAATGCCCACATGTTTGGGAGACTAGCACAACTCTGTTGTGAGAAGCAAGGGCAATGGACTGGGAGGGCTCTGAGAATTCCAACATTAATCCAGAAGGCTTATGACTTGCAGCAGAAACTCGAAGCAGACAGATGAGCCAGTGGGGATAGTGTGGAAAAAGGATTCAGACTCTTTGGTGCTGGCCCCCAATGCACAGTGCACGATCCATGGAGAAGTCCGCCTAAAGAAAGATATCAAGAACCAAATATTAATGAGATGCTCGTCATTAGGGAAGCTGCCAGAGGGGTTGATTAAGCTCAGTATACTACCTGCGTGTGCTCATGCCTGTGCATGCTGAGTGATGGTGTAAGTGAGCAACATGTCAAACAGAAAGTTTGCGCGAATCTGGGATGTACACTGGCCACAGTGCACTGTGCAGACATTGCAGGATTACCCCATAACAAGTGCTCTGGTGAAGGTGACCCCAAACTTATTTGACTTTGGTGATTTCCCCTCTGTCTACCAAGTGGAAGACTCAAATTAGCAAGAAACTAACTCAGTGCTCTCACTAAGAATGGGACATGGTGTGTGTTCATGGTGCCGAGCATAATATACACCTGCATGATGACCGGCCTTTCCAAGAGGGGTCCCAGCGCCTTTCCCCTGCTGACAGACTGTTAGAAGACATCTACAGGAGATGCTTGTGCGGGTATCATTCAAGAATCCAGAAGCCCATATGCCTCTCCCATAGTAGTGGTGCATAAGAACGGATCCATGAAAATGTATGGATTATCGGACCTTGAATCGATGGACCATCCCAGATCAATACAGGATGCCTTGGATTGTCTGAACGGGAGTCCCTGGTTCTCCATACTGGATCTCCACAGTGGATATTACCAGATTCAGATGGCCCTGGAGGACCATGAGAAAACAGCCTTCATCTGTCCTTTACGGTTCTACGTATTCCTGAGAATGCCACAGGGGATTTTGGGTGCCCCAGCTACTTTTCAGAGATTGATGGAATGTGCGGTGGGAAATATGAACCTACTGGAATGTCTGGTATACTTGGATGACATCATTTTCGGATGCATGCTAGAGGAACATGAAACCAGATTGTTCAAAGTCCTCGATCATTTGGAAGAATTCTGCCTCGTTATCTATAGACAAGTATCAGTTTTTCCCGACGTCTGTGAAATATGTGGGACACATGGTATCTGCGGAAGGCATACAGACAGATCCCAGCAAGGTAGAATTGCTGGCCACTTGGCCCCAGCCCAATAACCTGAAAGAACTACATTTCCTGGGGTTTTGTGGCTACTATTGCAGGTTCATCAAAGATTATTCCAAGGTGATTGGACCACTCCTTAACCTTACCCAAGGCTACCCTCCTACCAACCAGAAATGCAAAAAGGGGGCTATCAAAGACCAGGAGAAGGAGCATTTCCAAACAGGAGTGCCTTTTCAGACTCTGTGGACGCTCGAATGTGAAGCTGTGTGTGTGTGTGTGTGTGTGTGTGTGTGTGTGTGTGTGTGTGTGTGTGTGTTAAATCCTATACCAACTCCCCCATGCCCCAGTCTTTGCCTATGCTGATTCTACCAAGCCCTATGTTCTGCATATGAACGCTAGTTTACAGGGCCTTAGGGCTGTGCTATATCAAGACTATGAAGATGGTTTGAGACCTGTAGCTTTCACCAGTAGGAGTTTGACCCCATCAGAGTGGAACTATCCAGTCCACAGGTTGGAATTCCTTACCCTAAAATGTGCCATAGTTGACCAGTTTCATGTGTACCTCTATGAGGCAAAGATATTGAAGACTGATAATAAATAACCCACTGACCTATGTGCAGACTTCAGCTAAATTGGATGCCACTGGGCACCATTGGCTCTCTGCCTTATCGACTTATGATTATGCTGTTGAATACAGGTGGGGACTGAACCACATTGATGCTGACTCCCTGTCACAAAGGCCAGCTCCAAAAAAATGATTGGGTCAGAGTGTCTGAGCCTGACGGCATTATGCCAAAGTTTAAGGATGAACAAATGTCTGTAGACGCAGTGGACTGCCTAGTAGATTGCTTGGGCCCTCCTGATACCTGCATACTGGCTGCCTTTTGCCATTTCTCTGCTCTAGATATTTGTGCAGATAGTTTGATAATGACCGTATTCAGTGGGCTCAATCCCGAGACCCTGCAACAAATTGTCTCCCAGAGTTCCTTTTAACCTTTTTAGGCAAAGGAGTGGGAAACTGATTCCAACAAGGCACTTCAACAGAAGAACCCACTCAACTCCCATAAAAATATTCAGTATCCCATGTGAAATGTATATATTGTCATTTATATTTTTATATTGTTTCAATAATTTTTCTCTTGGCTCATAAATATATAACTTTGTAACGTTTCAGAACCAAAGTGTTCATCAGACATGTTGAGCTTGTTTCTATGTATTCTTAATCCATACAATATGAAAAATCTCTGGCTACATAAAAAAATATATGTAATATAACTTATTACATTCAGACGAATGATGAAAATGTATCGGTGAATATTAATGTCAGGGGGAACTAACCTGACTAAGATGCAGTTTTCAAAACAATTTCTTTGTAATATTCTTTTGAAAGAGTGCTGGAACGGGGCGAAATGAAGAAATTCTTCACTTTTTTCTCCCTTTAAACTCTTTCTCTAAAAAGAAAGCAATTTTAAATTGCACTTCTATCTTTACCAAAATATTTCTATGTCAGTTTTGAGAAACTAATTTCTAATTTACCCTGTATGCAAAAAACACTTCATAAATATGCAGCTCTTTATATTAAACCTGTTTAACAGAGGCAAAAATGTAAAAGTTTTAAATAGTAAGATCTTTCCTTTGATTACAAACTTCTACGGTATATCAATAGGAAAGCTACTTGTAAGTGTAGTGGTAGAAAAAGCCGATTTCTAAAGCTTCTTATGTTGCTGCAGCCTGGTATGTTATACCTATTCAGCAGAAAACAAAATGGTTTGGAATTTGAAGTAAAGGTAGCTTTTGTTTTTAAATGAAAGCTTCTAATAATATATTGATGTAGTGGCTACCTGTGTATGTAGCAGCAAGGAAAAACGACTACTTCCAGCACTCTGAAGTATCATGCAGCAACACTCAAGATGAATGAAGTCTCTCCCGGACTTAAACTGCCAATGCGCTGCCGCCATTATTAGAAATGCCACCTCACTCAGGAGTGCACGCTGAAGCATGTCAGTGTCATGAATGACGTCACCCTGAGTGGCCCAGTTTCTACAGGAGAACCACTTGTGCAATGAAATACAATTGAGTGCCCCACTTCAAAAGTTTAAGGATTGTGATCCAAGCTGGAAAAGTATCTGACCTAGGAGGTGCAGAAGTATTAAATGACTGGGAGTGTTACGAACCAACCAAGAAAGGTTGAATGACACATAGATTTATTATAGCACAATGAGACATTTTGGAGAACTGCAAAATGCAGTATTTAGGGACAAAGTGATACAGAGAACCTAAACTGTATTAGAAAAAGGGGGTTAAAGAGGTTTGAAATAATTCCTAATAAAATGTAGACCTCGTGGTATAAACACTTTCTTGGTTGGTTCGTAACACTCCTTGGCATTTAATACTTCTGCACCTCCTAGGTCAGATACTTTTCCAGCTTGGATCACAAATCCTTCAACTTTTGAAGGGGGCCACTCGATTGTATTTCAATGCACAAGCGGTTCTCGTATAGAAACTGAGCCACTCTGGGTGAACCCCAAATTGGATGCATCCAGATATATATCAACCTTTAATATTTTCTATTACTGAAGTAGATCAGATCACCTCAAAATTGGTTAATAAAGCCCCAGGGCCAGATACTATACCGGGGAAATGTACAAAGAGAATAAACATTTTTGGGTACTTTTTTTTTTTTTTTTGTAAATGTTTTCAACACATGTTTGAGAAAGGTGTGTCCCCAGCTCATGGTCTAAAAATATTGGTTCCCATTCACAAAAAAGGTTCCTTTCAATTGCCTAATAATTATCGTCCCATAAGTTTACTAGACATTAGTTATAACATTTTTACCGGAATTCTCTTGACAACTACAGTTTTGGGTAGATACCGCCAGTCCTCTTTCCAAATTTCAAGCAGGATTCTGTCAAGGTTTTTCGACATTAGATAACATATTCATCTTAACTTGCCTATTAGAAAAATACAACCTTAATAGAAAAATGAACCTCTACGCACTATTTACTGCAGCTTTTGACTCTGTAGTTAGGAAAACTCTTTGGAATATTCTTTATACTCTGAGGGGACTTTAAGTTTACTAATCCCCATATTTCTACCTTACTCTGAAACATATACTGCAATTAGAAATTATTTAAAGGGTGACATTTCTGAATATTTTTTTAACCCACAAAGGGGTCAAACAGGGTTGCCTTTTGGCTCCACTTTTGTTTAACCTCTACATAGATTCCTTATTATATTTTGATACCTCTATACCTTTGGACTCACACACAATTAACAATCAGCATGTACATACATTAACATATGCAGATGACTTGGTTCTTTTGTCCTTATCTCAAAAAGGACTACAGTTAAAACCTGATCCCTTTAAAGAAAAGGGGGGAAAAAAAGTGACCAACTAGTGCTGGGGATAAACCTAAACAAAACTGATATTTGGGAATCCATCCCCAAAACCAAAAATAATGCTAAATAATTTACATATTGATGTTGCTACATCTTACACTTACCTTGGCATTAAATTATCTACAAAAGGCTCTTGGAGTCTACATGTAAATGAACAAATAAACAAAGCAAAGCATGTAGCCAAAGCATTGTACAGATTCAACTCCAAGTTTGGTGGGCTCTCTGTAATCCCTGCCATTAAGGTAGGAGAAGCAAATTATTCCTTTATTACTGTGTGGAGCTGAAATCTGGGGGTCAAGGTTAATCAAAACTAGAGTTACCCATATCTTGTTATAAAGCCATTCTTCAAGTCCCTTCCTCCATGGCTAACTTTACTGTAAGAGCAGAACTAGGTAGAATTCCCCTGGCATCTATAATCGACCTTAGACTAGTATCATATTGGCTCAGGACAGTTAATCAAAAAAGACATCCCTATTACATGTCTAAAAGAAACATGGAATTCCAAGGGTTTTACCCTCACCATGGTTAAAAGCTGTTCTAGCAATTTTATATAACACCAACTCCATGCATTTATGGAGAGACTATCAGGTTGATATTTTGATAGCTGAAACTTTTATAGAGCTAGACTTAAGAGGAAAATATTCACGCTAGCACAGGATAAGCAGATGCATCAGGTCCATAATCAAAAACAAGCCCCTTGGTATAGCCAACATAAAATTGATTCAACTTTATAAGATTACTTATTACTCTCAGTAGCCCTGCATATTCAGAAGGTGATCACGTGGGCAAGGCTTGGGTTAATTAGTTTGACAAACACATTTTTACCGCCTTTTGCCACATGACAATCTTAATGAGAATAAATGCCTTTGCAACAGAGGGTTTAATGAATTGCTGGTACACATAACACAATGCCCTCTGTATAACTTGCAGAGAAGTCAATCCTAAAGAACTTTTTTAACCAGATATGCAGACCTGGTGTGATCCAGTATTTATCTTGATGCATCCTGGGACAGTGGAAGACGCCAAAATGATTGCTAAATTTTTATCATCTGTAATCAGTTTTAAGAAAAAGCTTATTTTAGGAAAACTAGAATTATTTTAAAAAAGTCATTAATTTTGAGGGTAACTTAGCCGTTCTCTGTATCCCAAGGTTCCCCCACCTTTTTTCTTTTAATTAGTTGATATGTATGTATCTTGTGCTCTGTCTTTTGCGTACTTAATTTATGATGCTTGTAATGTCCAAAATTTTAAAATTTTTTTGGAAGAATAAATAAACCTGAAACTTCAAACTTGATACAGTTTAGGTTCTCTGCATCACTTTGCCCCTAAATACTACATTTTGCAGTTCTCTAAATGCCTTGTTGTGCTATAATAAATCCCTGTGTCACTCGACCTTTCTTGGTTGGTTCGTAACACACCCAGTCATTTTAATACTTCTGCTCCTCCTAGGTCAGATACTTTTCCAGCTTGGATCACAATCCTTAAACTTTTGAAGGGGGCCACTTGATTGTATTTCAATGCACGAGTGGTTCTCGTACAGAAACCGGCCCGCTCAGGGTGACCTTATTCATGACGTTGACACGCTTTGGTGTGCACACCTGATGGCCCGGCCCCTTTTACCTTCAGTCAGAAGGTGAGCTCCCAAGCAAGAGCTGGTGTTTCTAATAATGGTGGCAGCTCATTGGCACAGTTTTAAGTCCAGGAGAGACTTCATTCATCTTGGGTGTTGCCTCATGATACTTCGGAGTGCTGGAAGGAGTTTTTTTCCATACTACTACATACACGGGTAGCTGCTACATCGATATATTATTAGAAGCTTACATTTAATAATAAAAAAAAAAAAAAAAACTACCTGCACTTTAAATTCCAAACTGTTTTTTCTGCTAAATAGGTATAACATACCAGGCTGCAGTAACATAAGAAGCTTTAGAAATTGGCTTTTTCTACCACTACACTTACAGGTAGCTTTCCTATTGATATATTGTAGAAGTTTGTAATCAAGGAAAAGCCTTTACTATTTAAAACTCTCATTTAAAACTGTTTAACATTTTGGCCTCTGTTAAACAGGTTTAATGTAAAAAGCTGCATATTTATCAGACGTGTTTCTCGCATACAGGGTAAATTAGAAATTTGTTTTTCAAAGATTTTGACAAATACTTTGGTAAGAGAGGAGTGTAATTTAAAATTGGCTTTCTTTTTAGTTCGAAAGAGTTTGAGTTTAAAAGGAGGAAAAAAAGAAGTGAATTTCTTTTCCTTTTGCACCCTCTTCTCCCCCCCCCCAACCCCAAACTTCAGTACTACTTTTCAAAAGAATATTACAAAGAAATTATTTTGAAAACTGCATCTTATAGTCAGGCTCGTTACCCCTGACATTAATAGGTAATATTGACTGAGCCATTTTGGGATACTGAATATTTTTATGGGAGTTGAGTGGGTTCTTCTGTTGAAGTGCCTCAATTCCAAGACCCCATGATTGAACCAGCACTTGATGCCCTGCATGCAGGGAAATATGTGTCCAAGTTGTGTTCCCCTGACTTGCGAACTGCTGTTGTTCAAGCAAGGCCCCAGGTTAAAGTTGCACGATCAGTTACTATACAGAGAGACAGTGGATTGTCATCGTCAAGTAGACAAACAGTTGGTCCTACCCACAGCCTTTAAACAGCTGATACTGAGGTCCCTTCACGATCATATGGGGCACCTTGGTATTGACAGAACTCTCGACTTTGTATAATCCTGACTCTACTGGCCAAAGATGGGGGTAGATGTCGAGCATCATGTACAGACCTGCAGTAATTTCCTCCAAAGAAAAGCCCTGCCTCAGAAGGCTGCCCCTCTTGTCACTGTCACTATCAGCGCCCCTCTAGAATTGGTCTACATAGACTTCTTGTGCTTTGAACCCGACCAAAAGAAACCTTGGCAATGTGTTGATAGTTAATGATCATTTTACATGGTACACACATGCCTTCCCAACTAAAGATCAAAAGGCCTCTACCGTGGCCAAGGTGCTGGTGGAAAAGTTCTTTGTCCACTATGGTGTCCCCAGTGGATCCATTCTGACCAAGGCAGAGACTTTGAAAGTAGACTAATCAAAGAAATGCTCTCTCTGGGGGGGTGCGGAAGTAAAGAACCACCCTTTATCACCCACAGGGGGACCCTCAACCAGAATGCTTCAATCGCACCCTTCTGGACATGCTAGGCACTCTCCACCCAAAAGACAAGCCTAAGTGGAGTCAGCAGATTAGCACCTTGGTACATGTGTACAATTGCACCAAACATGGTGCTACTGGGTTCTCCCCCTACCATCTCATTTTCAGGAGGGAGGCCAGACTACCAGTAGATGTCTGCTTTGGGGTCTCTCCAGATGGGGTCCAGGCTGAAATGCAGTTGCAGTACGTCCAGAAATTGAAGGATCAGTTGAATCATGCCCATCAACTAGCCCAAACTATGGCCGCAAAGCAGAATCTGGCCAACAAAGAAAGACATGATCGAGTAAAGGCTCAGGAGCTGTTACCTGGGGATAGAGTGTTGCTGCGTAACCTGGATTGCATGGGAAGCACAAGACTGAGGACAGATGGCACCATCTTCCTCATGTAGTGGTTGGTAAATTGGATGATTTGCTGGTGTACAAGGTGTGCCCAGAAAATGATTCTAAAGCTGTAAAGACAATGCACCGTAATCACTTACTGCCCATTGGTCAAGTCATTATTGATGCAGAACCAGCACCTGATACTTCTTCTGGGCCAGTGACTCGTGCTGCTGCAAAGAGGAAACTGAGCCAACCTGCCCGCATTGTTCCCAAACCAAGGCCTTCCCCTCAGCAGGCCCTGAGGGATAATGATGATTGTTCATTTGTTTCTGATGACAGTGACTGTGATACTGCCTATTATCCCTCATATGAACAGTCTCTGTTTCGAGGTAATCCCCTGCAGAATCGTGGGGATGAAGCTGGGCCTTCAGAACTGTCTAACCACCCAGCTTTCTCCTTGGACCCAGTGCCCCCTGAAAGTGAGGTGCAAAGTATCACGTCTGAGGTTGTAGACTCTCTGTGTCTTGTAGAACTGTTTGACTTGCCTGAAAAAGGGGTTGATGGTCTGAGTCTCCCTGGTGACGTGCCAGGACTTGAAGAACAATATGAAAGTGTTGACAGCACCCCTCCAGTGCTGCAAAGCCTGACTGTGCCAGAGTCCCCTCAGAATGAACAACCTGGGCCCTCGTTGGAAGATAACAATGAGCTAAGTGTTGTGGAAACAGTCTGCAGAGCCAGGAGCAGACAGTGCTCCCAGTTTGGACACGTCAACCAGTCCAGAGACACCCCTCACAACAAAAGGAAAGTCCAAAGTCAGTGCTGAAAGTACAGAGACTGTGCCTGTTCTCTTCTCTCCCTCCCCCCACCCCTGAAAGTGGCAGAGCTGTCAAGCTAGTGTTACGCCTGAGTTATGATTCTCCTGGGAGGCCAGTGGATTTGCCTCTCAATGTGGTTCAAACTGAGCTTAACAGCTAATTCCAGATTAGTCGTTATTCCTTCTCGATATGGTGCCCCTGCCCCATCCAGCCCCAAGTTAGCTGATGGGGAAGGGCCCCCTCTTGCACTTTTTTAATGTAAAAAGTCGTAACATCGGTACTATAATTCATAGTATGTTAATCGTACTAGGATCAGTATACGGTGTATGAAACATGCATAAATATGGTCAATGAAGATATGGTATAGTGAAATGTATAGTAATGTGATAAGTTTAACTGATGCATCAATATTATTGCCATAGTATACTAATGTCACGTATGTCTTGTGTGTATTGCTTCAATATTGGGATGGTGTAGACTTGACATGGATGCCAAGTTTTTCCAGGCATGGAAGGGTGTAACCCCCATACAAATAGGGGTTCCTGAAAGTCTTTCTTGGGTGTCTAAATGCCCACTGCCAGGCTGGTATCCTGTGTCTTAGTGCTTTAAGTGTGTGTGTGTGAGTGCCTTAATGCCTCTGTGCTCTGTCCCTTTACGAGCTGCCAATAAAGTGGTGCTTATTTAATCTGGGAGGGGTCTGAGTGTTTCTATGCTACAGTGCCACCCAGGCTGCCAGATAATAGCTCCGTTCTGCCATGGCTATTTGCGCAGAGGGAGCTCTGTTAGAAGGCATACTTATTTGTTTATCTATTAGCATAGTGATGTTATGGAAGTTTGTCTAACATGCCTTTTTTGCAGCATGGACATTTCAATATTCCACCACCATCTTGGTTCTGGACTGCTATTGTGGACCAATCTGTGCCTTTGGGGACCCTAAATGGTGTCTGTCCCCAGGGGTCTTGTGGGAGCAAAAGTCCGTAGGAATTATAGTTTTGAGACTTTGGTGCCCAAATGGACCTGAGGGGAGCCCTTGATAGGTGGATCAGCCAACTGAACCTTTTGGATCCTGGGGGAAGTCCCAGGCTGCTTGCAGCAGGAGTCTGTCTGGAGTCCGTTTGAAGAGTAAATGGCTCGAGTGATTCGAGCAGCAGCTCCTGCATAGTTCGCACAGGAGAACCGTGGAAGGGCTGAGTTTGGCCTGCCTGTGGCTGTCCCTTGAGGGAACTCTCCCAAGAATCGGACTGCATCCGAAGTTGTGAAAGACTTCAAGCCACTGAATTGGTGACCAGGCTTGAAACCTGAAGACCAAAGATTTGCTGAATGCAATCTGCCTTTCAGGACCTTCATTTACCGCTGAATTCCCAGTTTTGCGCAGAGACTCGGACTGCAACCGGATTGTCATCCATCTGGTATAGTGGTGATTACTTTACTATATATGTGTTGTGTGCTGCTAGTGGGTCACAATTTGGTTCCCACTGTGTGTTTAATTGTGCCTTGCTAGCTGGAGGTTGTATCCGGCTTTCTCAGACTCCCATCCGAACTGTTCCTTGGTCTGGGCCTTGTCAAACTAGCCCAGCCAGATTACTTACGCCACAGAGAGAACCATCGAGAGACCTGCCTGGGGATCAGCCCCCTGCTCAACATCTTGAACAGGAATGACACCTCAGTGATTTGTGTGAGCCCTGCTTCTCCTGGCATTCCAGCTCATCAACTTTCAGTCTCACTTTGGTCCCTCCTGTGTCCTGTATTGGGTATCGTGAGTAAACACCAGGGTAGCTCCCTGCAACATCAGCTAAATCAAAAATGTTGTCATCTGATTTACCCGTTGTTTTCTTGTCATGAACTGAGCAGTCTGGCTCTGGATTACAAATTGTGTGTGGTTGTGCATGTTTCTTGCATCACAGGGCCCCAACCAGCTGCAATGCTGGCCTACCCTGGGCAGTGTTCCAGGCTAGCCCACCTTACTTCCACCTGGGTACTCAGAGTGTGTGACTGTGTAGAGACTCTGAAGTGCATGCATAACTGCCTGATTGATTTAGCCATTAAGCCAGTCAACCTGATTACACCCCTCCCTTGTTCAAGGCCCCTAAATAAATCAGATCACTCTTTTTGCATTTAATCTGACTGTGGCTCCACTTTGTGTCAAAAGTACTGTACTGTTGCTATTGACTGTGCATAACCTTGTTTTACAGGGGGTCTCCAGGGTAGAGTCAGAGGAGCCAGTCCTAGTGGTAAGTGCAGACAGAGTGGGGATTTGTATGGTGAACAAGGGTTATTGTGAAAGTGTGTGGTGTATATTGTCCTGGCCACTAGAAGGGAAAGAGGGGTGGGTTACAGTGTCCCAGAGGGCTGTACCCAGGTTAGCCTTGCTACCAATGACCCTGTCCTCCAGGTGGAGGCACCAGTTTCACTACCCAGGCCCCTTAACCTGCAACTAGCCACACAGGCAGGGGTAGTAGCCCTTGGGATAGTGCCACTTAGGGGTTACAACAGTTTTGTCAAACCCATTACAAAGGGGATATTGGCAACCATGCACTGAAGCCTTCGACACATCGCTAGTTGTGTCTCTCATCTGGGGTTTATTGGGTGGTGTCCCCTAACATTGAAAAAACATTTTGTATACTAGTGTAACCACCCCTGCCCATGAAGTGTGCTGACAAAACCTGTAGATTGTAGCTGACAAGTCGTCTAAGCTTTTGTGTGAGTGGTGCATGGATTCCTGGTTTGAAAAGGGCATAAAACGTGGTGTGGTGCCTCCACCTATAAGGATCCTTATGGCAGGGTGCAACCCCAGAGGAAACGAATACAACCCCTAGCCTCCATGATGGGGACCTTAACGGAAAATGCTAGCCCACTGCTGACGGATAAACCCCCATTTGGGGGTTTTGCATGAAAAAATGGTTTTAGCACCTTAAGCACCTGTATGTAATGTGAATAAATCTGCCAGTATCTTAACAGTGAGTGCATTGTGTGGCACCATTTTGAGTACAGAGCACGACTCCGCACTGCTCACTTGTACTGAATACATGCAAGTGAGCAGCATGGAGCTGCTCTCCATACTTGATATGGTGCCTCGCAGCATCTCCATTTAACATACTGGCAGATTTACTCACATTAAATACAGGTGCTACAAAGTACTAAACAAATATTCATGGCAACACCTCAAATCAGGGGTTTATCCATCTGGAGTAGGCTTATTTGGCCAACTAGTGTATTCTTCTAAAAAGTGCAATATCGCTCTAAGCATGCAGGTACCAGTAACACAAAGATAAATGCTCAGTTGCAAAAAAAAAATTCAAAGGGTGTTTATTTCGGGGGTTGGAAACAAAGTTTGGGACAAGAGAAACAAAGGTAAAATGCAGGCGGTGCAAATGGTCACCACAACTGTCCCACCTCTGTGTAAAGTCTTTGGGGGGGGGGTGCTGAAGCACCAGTTAACCCCATAGTCCATCTGGGAGCTTTCAAACACTTCTAGTGCGCACACAGTATAGGGAGTTGTAGGTCTGAGACAGTTGTACCTCTGTGAGATATTGTTTTCTTCAGTTCAGTGACTACAGCTGCCAGACGACAAATTACAGAAACTGAAGGATTCAGCACAGTTGCTCTGGACTGTACAGACTGCATCTAAGGGTGTAGATTTAAGGTCCTGAAAGGGATGCATTATGAAACACAAACTTGGTTCCCAGAGTTTCACATTCCCGACATTGGGTGCCTGACATCGGGATTTTGCCCGTGGCAGTTTCTTTCATGTTTTGGGGGGGCTTCACCCCCACACCCCCAATGTGGGGAGCTTTGCCCCTTACCCCCTGCTTAATTTATAGATCAAACTCCATTATGGGCAAAATCCCAATGTCTGGCAACAGCATTTCAGGCAGCCAGCATTAGGATTGTGAAACTCAGAAACTGAATTTCTGTTTTGTACTGATGCCCCAGAAAGATGCCAATGTTTGTTTAGCCCTGGCTAAACAATTTGCAATCAGAGTTCATTTGGCTAGTACCCAGTACATATGACCTAGAGGTTACCAGATGGGCCCAGTCCCTGCGGATATCTCCTCGGCTCAGGCAGATGTGGATAGGTCTTGTGCGGCTGACCCAACATACTCCGGGTGGCAAAAGATGTCCGCCATGATTACTGTAGATGTAGGTTTAAGGCTGGACATTGGATACAGCAGACCCAATGTGCTTAGAGTGGCAAGGGATGCAGGCTATGATAATTGTATGATCTTCTTTGAGAATATCTTTCTTTATCAGGTCACACCTTTGGAACTATACCCATGTCCGCACTAGGACCACAAGGAAACTTTGCAAGCCAGGGGCCACCCACAATGATGTCATGCACCTGAGTCTACATAAATGTGGGCAGCCCTTCCTCTCCTTGGTTCTTTTTCTACTGTTGATCAGATTTGTTGGACACACCATCAGAAATGCCACTTTTTTTTTAAATCTCCACTCCCTGGAGAACTCCTTCCAGCAACCTTGGATACCCAGCCTCTACCTTCCCCTGTGACTAGTCCTTCTCCCTCGTGCCACCAAGCACCACCTCCGGGTCTGAACCCTCTGGAGGTAGGGCCACCCTATCCACCCAGGGCGCTCTATCTTATAGGGCAAAGTGCCCAGCGAACATGAGTGGCCCCTTGGAGAGGAGATGGCCCAGTATTGGAAGTGTGGGCTGTTGGGCAGACAAGGTGCCTTTATCTGTCCCCAGGAAATGGGGGTTTTTCCTCTACTTTTTTGCCACATTCTCTACCCCCCACGGAGTGCGGCTTGTCAAGGCAATGTAATGCTGCAATTCTGCCCCCTGCTTTCATCGTGTCGCTAGTCAGTGCCCCTGACAGCCACCAGAGGCCACTACACTAGCGATTGCATCCCCAACCCTCCCCCGAGAAGAGAGCTGTCCTACAGACACTCAATCTCTTCTCTCCTTGCTGACCCCCAGCGGCCCAGGCTCGCTCCTGAACCTGGGTTGCCGGTGTGGCGTCCAGCGCCTCAACCCTCGGCGCTACCAGGCCAGCTGGAAATGCCACTGTTAATGGCCAGCATTTTTTTTCTTTTCTTAGTTTAAAATGATCACTATTTTAGTGGTTGTCTGTGACTTGTATGCTGCTGAAAGAAATGTTGAAGCTTTTTTTCTGTTGTGATCAGAGAAAAGATCTACAAGGACAACGTGTATGAACTGTGCGTCTGCTGCCTAGGCTTCTCACTGTGTGAAAGCCTGTGAGATTTGCTAGGGATTCAACTACCAGGCAATGCAGAAAAGGGACTCTGGAAATGTTTCTCCTTAAAGGCTTTAGCCACAGTGGAACAGCAGCTACAGGGGAAAGCCCACGTCATCTGTCCTGTCTGATGAATCATGGTCAAAGTCCCAGGACAAATCCTCTTTGGGAAGCCATGAACACAAACACTGGGATAAGAATGTCTTCTCTACCGATGTCTAGATTGCCACTGCGGATTGCAGGTACATCCCAATCTTTGTTGTCCACTCTGGTGGCAGTGACCGCTGCCCCTGACTGTTGACCCGATGCCAAGGTTGGAGCTTGGCATAGATACTACTGGACCTAATACAGCCGGTTGTTGATGGAGATTCAACCTCCACCGACCAGTGTCAAGTAGTATAATCACTATCACCACTCCAAGTGGTGGTGATGCACAGGGCAGTCATTCTCAGATACGATGGTGACTGTTGCCAGGCCTGCCTCCCTATACAGTGGTTAAGTCTACTGGCTACCACTACAACTACCCTGTGTTACTGAAATCTAATATTGTGGATAGACCTCATAAGTTGCTGCCGATATTGCTGACACTGTTTAATTCAGTTGGTAAGAGATGACTATGAATGTGAATACAGCCTTGACCTCATAATGGAGGAGGAGGAGGACGACTATGCTGAGAACAGCCAGTATATGCATGGCACCAGCTCCACAGTATTATGTAGTGAGAACTCTGTAATGAATACACCCAGGTCACCTCCAGAGGATCCCTTCTCTTACAATGATGTAGCAAATGTATGCTGCCATGTGATTTACCTTGGAGGAGCAAGATTCCACCGGGAGGGGTTGGGGGAGAGAACCCTTGGAGTTTCTGGAAGTGCCAGAATCTCCTTCTGCTATTGTTCCCTTCCCTGTATTCAGCATCTGGAATTGCTACTTGTGCATCCTGCTATAGTCCAAACACCATACCAGCTGTTCCAAGAAAAGGCTGACAAGATGTACTCTGCTCCATCTGGCAAGCCTTATTATGCTATTCAACCCAAGACTGATTTTCAGTAGTGATCACAGCTTCTCATAACAGATCCAGGGCAAGTAGACACCCAAGTTCCTCTGTCTTGACGAGGAATCCACGATGGTGGATGTACTGGGCAAAGGTACTTGTGCCTCTGCCTCCCTGGGCCTGTGTGTTGCCAGTTAGCAGGCTCGTGTGATAAAATATCAATGCCCTGTGGAAGATGGCTAAGGCCCAAGGGTGCAACCAAATGAGAATTAATCTTGCTGTTGGTGTTGATGTGGACAAACACTTGATCCGCACATCATAAGTTGTCTCTGCCTCTGCCAGTGCTGTGGCCCCTGGCATCTGTATAAGGCACTACTCATGGCTTAGGGTAGCAGGATTTTCACCGATGTGAAACAGTGCTCAATGCCCCTCTTAGGGGACAAACTGTTCAGCCATGATGTTGAGTAAGCTTTGAAAAATCCCAGTCTTCTGGCAAGGCTCTGAGGTCTGTAAAATCTCTACCACACCGAAGGTAGAGGTAAGGGCAGGGCTACTTTTTGTCATCTACAGTCGGGCAACCGTCAGACCTCCAGACACCAGGGTAGAGGTGTGGGGGCCTTGTCAGTCACACTCCCACCCCAGGTACCCACACAGAAGCACCACAAGGTGGTGGGAGCTGGTGGCTGTGCACCCCCCCCCCGGCTCAACAGGACAACTCCTACACCCCTCAACGACTATTGCCTTCAGGAGTGGTTGTAGTGGGTCACCTATCCCTCCATCTGGATCAGTGGAGGACAGTCACCACAGGCGAATGGGTACTAGAGATTATAGTGAAGGTTCATGCTCTGGAACTTCTGGACAACCTTCCAGACCATCCACCAGTTGTGACAGCATACACAACAGTGTACCCCTCTCTGTAAGAGGAAGTACAGATCCTACTTCAGAAACTGGCCATAGAACCTTTACTTCCCAAACAGAGGCACAAAAGGTTTTATTCCAAATACTTTCTAGTCCCAAAGTGGACAGGGGAACCTAGGCCTATTCTAGATCTCTGGAACCTCCGGTTCTTCATAGAATAAAAGATGTTTTGGATGGCTTCTCTGTAAGGTTTCCTTCCCGTGTTGCAAACTGGATTGGATATGCTCCCTAGATATGAAAGATGCATATCTCCATACCAGAATCTGAAAACCTCAGAGAAAATATTGAGATTCCTGTTCAAGGGGAGCTTTACCAGTTCAGAATGTTGCCCTTTGGCTTGTGTCCTGCACCACAGGTCTTTACCAAATGCTTGGCAGTAGTGGCAGCAGCCGTTCACTGGGAAGCTCTGTCTTTCCTTACCTGAACAATAGGCTATTAAGCTTAATTAAGAGACCAACTCCTACAAACCTTGGCTCAAATCAGACAGGTGTTCAGTGCCCTGGAGGTGACTGTCAACATAGCAAAGTCTGTACTGACACCTTGCCAATGCCCCTAAAATATATAATATAGGGGAAGTCTTGCATAGAATCCGATGGCAGGTGAGGACAGCATGGCCCACCTAGTCTGCCCATTTCCCTACCTATTGGATAAGCTGCAGATCCTAGTTAAACAGCCTACTTCCTCTTACCCCCCACTAGAATTTCCTTATGTCTGTCCCCATGTATTCTTGGACACTGTCCAGGGCTCTGCGTATCTGCTGCTGGACAGAGCATATTGGCTAACTGCACAAGTACAGCTGGTGTACAACAGCCGCTATGCCCCAGCAAGGACATTCTACATATTCTGGGCCTTAAGGCAGCAGTCACTGTCACAGTGCCACTGACCAGATTGCACATGCAGATACCTCGGTTGACTCTTGAGTCCAGTGGGGCCAATTCACAAATGACTTTGACCACATGGCCCTAGCTGCATCTCTGTGTGGAGCACTGCTGTGGTGGATGGAACACAGCAACCTATTGAGGGGTGTCCCATTTCTTATTTTCAATTCTACAATCCGATCCCCATTGTGGATGCCTCTGGATCTGGGTGGGGAGCCCACCTGGAGCTTCTCCAAACACAAGGCACGTGGAACCAGGTGGGGCGTGCTTTGCATATAAATGTCCTAGAAATAAGAGCAGTCTTGTGTGAGCTGCAGGCATTTCAGGAACACTTGTTCCCAGGTCCTCCGTTAGTGCAGACTGACAATGCCAGTGTGCTGCATTACATCAACAAACCGGGGGGGGGGGGGCAAGGAGAGACTCATTTGTACCCATGTACCCACAGTGCAGGAAGGCAATGAGTTTGTGTTCCACAGACCAATTCCGGTCTAGAACTATCAGCAGTACATGTTCCAGGAGTCAAATGTCTTGACACTGTAAGCAGTTCACAGTACAGAGTGCATGAGTGGGAACTGCTGACCTCAGTAGTTTGCTACCTTTTTCATTTCATTTTTATGTTTGCTTGCATGCATGTGCAAGAAACATAGTGCCATCATCCAAGTTTTTGTAGGTGTGGCACCCTGTCTTCCAGTTCAGTCAGTGTGTTTGCAGGCGTGGCCACAGTTCGCCAATGAATGTTGAAGCTGTCTATGACAGCAGTTGAAAATGCAGTGCCGTACAGTTGAAAGGGAGAGCTACGCTTTAGTGAGCAGTGATAAGATCATGCCTGCTCATGTGCTTCACACACACACACACACACACACACACACACACACACTGCATGCTCATGCATTTCTTCCACCCCCCCCACGCACATACTGTATGACCGGGGGTGCCCAATCCCTTGTCAGCTCTGCTGTCCTCCCCAGCATGACAACAGTCCGTATGGCCAGTGCCCAATCCCCTTCGGCTCCACTGCCCTCCAAACAGCTCTTCCAGCTGCCACACTGGGAGCCCACCCCAGTGTGGCACAAGTCCTGCGCCATCCTCCTAAAAGGAAAGTACCTGAAAAGAGAACCTCCTCGCTGACTGTCCTGACCCCCTCCCCCACCTCACCCTCTGCGATCCTGCCTCCCACACCCACCTCACCCCATACTTGCCTCCGGAGTCCGGCGCAACGATCTTCAGTGGACCGGGAACACGTCTGCACTCTTCAAAGCCGACCGCGAACTGAGGAAATGCTGGTAAGCTGTATAATGTGATAAATAGGGTTTTTTCAACTTTGATGCATATCTCGGGCATTTTGGGGAATTTTTTCACTATTTTCAACGTGGACCCACCTCATGAATTTTGTCACTGTCATGTTAATCGGGCCTGAAAGATGATTTCGCGGTCACTGCGCGGAACCACCTTTTGGGACTGATTTACAAAATGACAGTGTCACAGTTCATGAGGTAGGCCCCCCAAAACCCTATGTTGAAAATTTGGTGAAAAAAATGACTGTTACGAGCATGCGTTGCGCTGTTCCTATGCACGCTCGTAAGTTCGCGAATTTTCAGTATTTTCACCCAGATTTTCAACATTGCTATTTTAACACACCTCCTTATGAGCAGTACAGCTGTCATTTTTCACATCTTGCCCAAAATGTGTTTCCGCGCATGTAGTGTACAATGGCACAGTTGGTGTGCGAAATCAATGTTCGGGACAGATTAAGAAAATCACAGTGACACTGTTCATGAGCAGAGGTGTTTAAAATAGCTATGTTAAAAATTTGGTGAAAAGTCCATAAAATGACTGTTACGTGCGACCATTGCGCAGTTTCCACGCACCCTCGTAAGTTCATGGATTTCTAATATTTTCAGTCCAGATTTTCACACTGGCATTTTTCCACATTCCTTATGAACAGTACAGCTGTCATTTTTCACACCATGGCCGAAATGTGTGTTCGCACTTCCAGCGCAGAAATGCGTTTGTGTGGGAAATCGCTGTTTGGGACAGATTAAGAAAATCACAGTGACACTGTTCATGAGCGTGGGTTCCAAAATCCCTGTGCTGACAATCTGGTGTGTGTGTGTGTGTGTGTGTGTGTGTTTATATAAAAAAAAAAAAAAAATCCCCAAACTAATTGCATTACAGGTGTATGTTGCGCATTTTTTATGCACACTCGTGACTTCACCAGTTTTATTTAATATTTTCACTGCAGATTTTCAACATTGCCATTTTCCACCTCCCCATGAACAGTACAGCTGTCATTTTTCACATCCTGTTTGAAATGTGTTTTCTCACCTATGGTGCCGAATGGCGTAGTTGCTGTGCAAAATCAGCTTTCGGCTAACTAACTGATATTGCCACCGTTCATAAGGTGGGGTTCATAAAAAACCATGTTGAAAATTTGGAGTTAAAATGCCAATGAACGCCTGAGGCATTGGGGTTTCCGACTATAACGCCCCACCCTGTACAGATTGACAGGCATCAGGGGTGTGACTTGGGATTCTTGCCTGTAATGCTTATACCATTCCACACCCTGCAGCCAGTGACAGGCATCAAGGTGCGTCTTGGACTCTTCAGCCCCAAAGTTCACCCCATTCTCCTATACAGCACCCATCTCACCATATTTCATGATGAAATGGGGCGAGCATAAGGGCCAAAGACCCCAAGGCACACCGTGACACTTGTCGGTGTCTGCAGGGTAGGGTGTGGTGAAATGGTGTGGCCGTTATGCCTGACGACCCAAAGGCACACCCCAATGCCTGTCAGTCTCGGCATGGTGCTGGTGGGGTTGGCTTCAGTTCAGTACTTCACTGCCATTCCTATTATGCAGCTCTCTAACTCCTACACTACCAATACCAGCAAGCAAACATTTGGCATTGACAAATGCTTATTGTTTATACTGGACAGGCGTGAGAACAAAATTGCCCATTTTGATGTGTCCAGTGACAAAACTTGGTACAATACATATTGGTAAACATCACATAATTTGGAATGAGTACATACAGAATTGATACAGTAACACATATTGGCGAATATTACATCATCTGGAATAAGTCAAAGGGGACAGAACATAATAGGGAAGGTACTGTTAAAGATAACATAACTATAATTTAAAGACAAAAGCAAATCTATCCACAGAAGCTGGACCCTTTTGCGTCCCCACACAATGCAAAATTGCCACATTTTTGCTCACTTGCTCCAGGACATGGCATTTCTGGTGATACATGTCCCTTTCTTGGAAAGGGAGGTTTCTGTATGCCTTCCCTCCCTTTACACTAATTCATAGAGTCCTTCTCAAGCTGAAGATCGAGGGAGCAACTCTGAATACTGATTGCTCCCCTATGGCCTCTGCAGATATGGGCCCAGACATTCAAAGGGGTTCTGCCAGTGCAACCCCAGAAATGTGCCCCAGTGCATATTCAAAAGGACTTGTACAGCGCAAGTCCTGATGTACCAGGGTGGAATGATAATGGTATGCGGCGCAACTCCAGGGTGCGTGGCCATGCATATGTGGCGCATCCCGATATTCAGCCCGGGATGTGTGGCACATATGTTGAGACAACCCTGATGTGCACTGCATACCTGGTCATAAAGTTTGAGTCCGAAATTGGCTCAAGTACAGGCCACCCACAGGCGTGCTGCTGTTCTGCAATGTGTAACACAGCAGCTGCCAGCCGTGGGTGGCAAACATCCCCAACACCATGCAGAAGCACCCACTGATGTCCCTGGTAGTCTAGTGGTACCACCCTCCCTCCCCATAGCCGCGATCACCGACATAACTATGTTCCCCCTGATGGTCCAGTGGCACCCCCACAGGACCCCCTTGCCACCCAGCTCCCTTCGTCATCGGCGTGCAGTACAAACCCACCAAGATACACACAGCTGCCCGCTGAATGACTGCTTACATTAGCAAGTGTAAACCTGTTGGTCCACACCATGGACCAGTGGGCTTGCAGTGCATACTGTAAGTCATTCACAAAATTGAGTGTCATTTGCAGTTTTGTGACTGTTACAGTATGCACTGCAAGCCCATTGGTCCACGTTGTGAACCACTAGGCTTACAGTTGCTACTGATAGCTGTCTTTCAGCGGGCAGCCAGGCGATAATGTGGGTGGGTTTGTGCTGCCCGTTGATGACTTTGGGGAAGCTAGGTGGTGGGGTCCTGTGGGTGTGTGGGTGCCACTAGGCTACTGGGGGGGGAATAGTTATGTCAGCGATTGCAGCTACGGGCGGGGTTGGGTTCTACTAGACTATCAGGGATAAATAGATAATTTTGGTGATCGCGGCTACTGGGAGGGAGGGGGGTACCACTAGACTACCAGGGAGCAATGATGCCTTTCTTTGTGGCGGTCGGGCTACAGAGTGGGAGGGGATAGCACTAGATCCCTCTGGCAGCACCACATGCTGTGCAGGGTGCCATGTGTATTTCGCTGGCCAGCCCTGCACAACTCATGCAGATGGGGACATAATGACATGCAAATGGCCCCACTTGTGCCTTGCATACATTATGGCCCCATTTGCATACTGCCAGCTGAATATCTGTTTTTTTGCACACAGTGCAACTCTGTTGTGCTGGCACAGTTCCCATTCCTGGTATTCAGCCCTGTCTGGGGGAAGGGGGATGCGCCAGCGCATTGTATTTGTGCAGTGTGCATTCCCTGATGTATTCAGAGGAAATGCACCATTGCTTTTCTCCTTTGAATATATCCCTGAGTTGCGCCAGTACAACACAGTTGTGCTGTGCCACCACATGCGCCATTGCCAGGCGCAGTTCTGAATATCTGCGCTATGGTATCCCCTGCTGCAGCAGCTGGCAGTGGAACCACCAGTATGTCTGCCCTTGTGCAAAGATCTGCTGTCGCAGGAACAGGGAACTCTCAAGACCTGAAGTTCCTGCATTTGTACGTATGGCTCCTGAAGACATAACCATAGCTTGCTTTGGGGTATCTCAGAAAGTGGTTATGTTGGCTGCTAGAAAACTGTCCACCAGACATATCCATTCTGTGAAATGGAAGTGGTTTGCTTTGTGGGCTACTTCATATAACCTGGATTCATTTACCTGCCTGGTCAGTCGGGTTCTAGGACACCTGCTGTCCTTATCAGATTATGGACTGCAGTATTCCTCAATCAGGGTGCACTTGATGACTATCACCCTTCCACATGCCTGTTGATGGTCGTACAGTTGCTCAACTGGAAGGAGCACATATGTTGTTTTTTTTTTTTTTTTTTTTTGCATTTTTACATATAAAGCCTCCCATTTGAAATGCAGTCCCAGCTAGAGATCTGTATTTTGTTTTGGAAAAATTGACTTTAGCTCCTTTTGAGTTTGCTGTGAGTTGTGGCTTATGCTTTCCTTCTCAGTGTTTTTAGTTGCAGTTACTTCTGCATAAAGGACTTCAGAGCTATTATAATGTGTGAGCCTCCTTATTTGATTTTTCACAAAGACCTGATCCTAAGTTTCTGCCAAAGGTGGTGTCTGAGTTTGCTTGAAATCAAACTTATCTAGAGCACGCCAATCCAGGGCAAGCATTGCTCCATACTTTAGATGTGCATAGACTACTTGGATACTACACACACCATACACAGGACTGCAGAAAGTCCTTACAGCTTTTTGTTTCATTCCCCTCGGGAAAGAGTGTGCTCCAGTTTCTAAACAGTGTTTGTCCAATTGGCCGGCACAGTATATTATGTTACAGGTCATGGTAAGTAACTTCCTGGGGTGGTTTTGTGGTTATTCCACAAGAGGTATAGCTACTTCTGTGACTTGTTTCAGGAATGTTTCTGCTACAGAAATCTCTGCAGATGCCACATAGAGTACTGTCCACATCTTCACTAAGGATTACCGTCTGGACATTCTCTCATAGAAGAGCAAGGTTTGGCCTTGCTCTTTTACGAGGCCTATTCAACAGCATCTATGCTCCATCCTCCCAGACTGTTAGCTTTTGATACTTGGGACTAGTTCCAAAGGTGTGACCTAATGAGAGATGTAATTGAAGAAGACAGTTACATAACTCCCATTACAGTAGATCTTGGAGAAGCTCTTTCAGGCCATGCCATCCCACCCTGCTTTCCCCTTTCAGGGTCGCAACAAAGGATTATTGTCCTGCTGCTTCCATTGCTGTCTTTTCCAGCACTCACCTGGTAAGCGGAGTGCTTGGATCCCTTCTGGTGCCCTAGAGGGAGGTTCTTCAAGCATGAGCTATAGTGGGGAACTGAGGAGAGGAGGGGCTGCCCGCATTTATGCAGATGCTAGTACATAATGTCATTGTGGGCGGCCCTTGGCTTGCAAAGTTTCCTTGTGGTTCTAGCTCTGGCACAAGTATAGTTCCAAAGGTGTAGCCGGATTCTCTTGATCTGATGTTACAGTAATTATTGCATAACTGCTCTTTTTTATTCACCTCACAGGGAGACTTGGCTTCACACATCTAAATGGGCAGGCAGTCCCTCTGGATCTCAGAGGTTCTCGATCCCCTGTCAGGACAAATCTGACAGCATCAGAAAGGCAGTGGCTAACCAACTTTCCAGACTTGGAGAAGCTTTTCAGTTTGACCCCCTTTCTTCTGGTAAAGCCCTGGATAGACACTGTAGCTTCACCCTTCTCAACAGGCAGGTAGTCGCTCAGGACCTCAGAGCTTCAATCCCCCTGTCAGGACAGATCCTGACTGCAATAGAAAGGCAGTGGCTAACCACTTTTCCAGACTTGGAAGCTTTCCAGGTGAACATTTTTTTGGTTGTAAAGCCCTGGCTAGGCACTCTAGCTAACAATAAATCCCTTTTGTAGGGACTTCAGAATCTGTTCAGTCAGACTGAACATCCCTTGGTAGCTGTTCAGATTCACTCACAGGACTCTCAATCTCCTCAGGATTGTCGTAGCTTCTTAGAACCTTTCTACTTAAACTGTATGCCTCATTTAAATACAGTAGTTCTCCAAGTTGGCTCCTTGCTGGTCTCGAGACATGCCACATCCAAGATGGTTTCCCTTTGGTGGTTGCTGGGGTCAGGAAGCATTTTTAAGGGCTTCTTGTTAGGAGCAAGTTCCTTCTGAGTGACCGTCCTGTGTCAAAGGCTCATAGGGCTTGCCTGCCACAAAGCCATGCAGTCTCCTGCACTCTTTTTGCTAGTCTTCCAGCTTCTGCTAGCATAGCAGTATCCTGTTGGGCTGAGGAAAGTGAGGCTGGTGGCACTCCAGATGAGGTATTTGGGTTGCTCCACAGTGGCAGAAAGGTTTGGGCTGTTTTGTGGTGCTCCCTTCCCCCTTGCAAAGTCTCTGGGTGGGGGGGAGAGCAAAGAGTTTCAAGTGGCTTGTCAGCTGCTTTGTGGTGGGCACTTTCAGTGCCAGGACTGTTGGCTGTTGTGCTTCCTGCCTCTTGTGCATTGTCACGGGGGGGGGGGGAGCGGGCAAAGGGTTCCAGGTGAATCCAAGATGCATACACATTGTGCATAAGGCACTAAAAAGAAATTGTGCTTAATATGTGTGCTCCCTACCCTGCTGTAGCGTCCCAGAGGGTGGGGGAGCAAGGGGTTATAGGCAACTTGCTGGCCACAGATGTTGGTCTTAAAGGAGGATTGTACTGAATCTAGAACGGTTTTCCCAGCAGAAGTTTTTTTTTTTTCTTTTTTAAATACTGTCTCAAGTTCTGTTATTGCTCTAGCTATCCAGGCTTTTTAGTTGTCCTAGTGGTTGTTTCTGATTTACATGCTGCTGGTAAGAACCATTTTAGAATTGTATGATGTAGTTCATGTCCCTGTTCTATGCTTACATCGTTGGTATAATGCATTTATGTTCTTCTATAGAACTCGGAGGTTGATTGCGACATAAATGACATCATACAGTTCTAAAATGGTACTTACCACCAGGCTGTAAAGCAGAAACAGCCACTGAGGTTACTGAATAACAGAATTTTAACCAGGTCTTAAAAATAGCTTCTATTGGGGGGGAGGGATGACTTACAGATTCAGCACAGTTCCCCTTTAAGGTACCAAAGGGGGACTATGTGCAGCTGTACTCCCCAGTCCTGAAAAAACTAAGTTTGGGAATGGTCCAGAGGAGCAAAAGATGCATATAGCTCCGACCATACTGGTTCTGTGCTTGGGGGGCAGGTGACAGCTAGACTTTGGGCCAGAGCTGGTGGTGTATGGAAGCAGGTGGTTTAACTCCAGGTTGTAGCCAAAAGGTTTTTGACTTTTGATGGGTGGGGATGGGGGTTACATTGGGCTAGGTGTTGTACTGTTTCTGCTCACTAGGCCATGTATCTTGAGTCCTACAGCACCTGAAAAGGAAAAGAGCACGCACAGACTTCATACCTTGCAAATTGCTGAAAATGCAAATATCCCTTTAAACAAGTGCCCACTTTGGAGATCTGTAGGGAAAGAACATTCAGCACAATTCATAACATTCTGTTGTAAGCAGAAATACATTATGGTTCTTGTCTTTTGAAAGCAGTAGTGCTGTAAAAATTTTTTTTCCCAAAAAACTAGTTTCAGCAGCAGTTAATAAATAGATGCATACCATGTGACATCTACTTTTCTAGGTATCTCCTATGCTACACACAGTGAGCTTTTTAATTTTCTCGATCTTGACCCTTGTTTGGTCTACAGCACTAGTTCTAAGCTAAATGTGGCAGCCATCTTTTTTACTTTAGAAAAAACTAAATTGAAACATTGATAAAATATTAAGATTTTGTTGGAATTATAAAATCTTGCCACCAAGTAAGAATGCATGGAATCTTTTATATGGGGAGGTGGGGTCACATTTTGTCCAGTTTCATTGCACTTCTGCTTTAAAAAGGAATACTCTGCTCCCCAGGAGAAATATTGTGGGATCTTGAGGTCACCATTTAGCAAGTTGCAGTTAATTTTTTAAGTCACTTGCTTAGTAATGTAATTCTGTTTGACCCTATAACCTCTTTCCCCCCCCTTCCGCGCCTGCCATGGCTCTGTACTCTGTATCCCAGAGTCCCCCTTGGCCAGCTGTCTGGTGCAGTTGACTATGCCACAGGGGACGTCTGTGCCAGCACCTCTAACTGAATACTAATGTTACACAGCACATGATCGCACTTATTTTACAGGTACCAATTGTGTGTAGTTGGTCCTATCATCAGAGGCTGGCTGTGTGGGACTCTGGGATAGAGTATGGAGCCATGGTGGGTGGGTTTTGGGGGGGGGCGGGGCTCGCAGGCTCAACCAGACATTAAGTAACACTGCAACTAAATTTAACTTTGTGAATTGCTAAATCAGGATCTCGTAGTCTTACAGAATTTCTCTTGGGGAGCAGAGTATTCCCCTTCAACAAAGAGATGAGAACTTTGGTAACTGGAACCTTATTTGTCCATCTGAGGAGCATAAGAGATCTCTGGCACACCAGCTGATGGACTGTCCTTGTCAAAGTCTCGAGCCGGGACCATAATGGTTCGGGTAGTGTCTGCTGTCACCTTACCATTAGACATTGTTAGGCTTAAAACAAGCTACACTCAGCTGGCAAGTCCTTCTCCATCTGGAGCTGCTGGTCATTCTGCAACCTTGTGCACCCAGATATGTCTCCTGAGACCCACTGGACGCAGGAGCACTGGAGAGAAAAAAAAAATGGGATGCTGTCTCCTCTTGGTCTAACAGTTGTATTTTGTGAAGAACCTCTCCTCTGTGGGCATGCAGACAAACTGGCAAGTTGCACCCTTAGCTCAGTGAGGAAAGTGCTTGCCACTGGGCTTCCTCTGCTGGAGCCATAGGACAGTTAAACTTTCTGCTAGCAGATTGTAGCAGGACACTTATGTTGCTTGCACGCATGTGCAGGAAACATAGTGCCATCATCCAAGTTTTCGGAGGTGTGGCACCCCCTCTTCCAATTCAGTCAGTGAGTGTGCAGGCACGGCTGCAGTTCTCCAATGACTGCTGCAGCTGTCTATGACAGCCATCAAAATGCAGTGGCATACAGTTGAAAGGGAGAGCTCTGCTTCAGTGAGCAGAGCTCTCCCCCCTCCCCCAACACACACTCGCACGCATATTGCGTGCTGATGCGCTCCCCCACCCACGCACACTGTATGGCCGACGGGGTACCCAATCCCCATCGGCTCCACGCCCAACAAAAAGCTGTCCAGGTGCCATGCTGGGAGCCCACCCCAGTGTGGCAAAACATGTTATAGCCAGTGGGGGTGCCCAATCCCCTGTTGGCTCCATGGCTGCACGCCCTCCCAAAAACCTTTCCAGGTGCCACGCTGGGAACCCACCCCAGCATGGCAAATCTTGTTATAGCCGGGGGTGCCCAATCTCCCGTCAGCTCCAGCCCCCCAAACAGCCTTTCCAGCTGCCATGCTGGGAGCCCACCCCAGCGTGGCAAACATCCCGCGTCGTCTTAAGAGAAAAAAAAAGTCCCTCGCAGTCTTACTGCCCCACCCACACCCACCCACTGTGCACCTGCCTCCCCACCCCTCACCCCATACTTGCCTCCGGAGCTCGTGGCGGCGATCTTCAGTGGACCGGGAACACTTCTGCACTCTTCAAAGCCGATCGCTGAACTGAGAAAATGCCGGTAAGCTGTATAATGGGATAGATAGGGTTTTTCAACTTTGTTGCATATCTCAGGCATTTTGGGAATTTTGGGCCCAAATTTTCAACATGGGGTTTTTGGGACCCCTCCTCATGAATTCTTGCACTGTCATGGCGTTAATCGGGCCGAAGAGTGATTTCGCCGTCACTGCGCGAAATCACCTTTCGGGCCGATTAACGAAATGACACTGCCAGTGTTCATAAGGTGGGCTCTCAAAAAGCCCATGTTGAAAATTTGGTGAAAAAATTCCTAAAAATGACTTTTACTAGCTTGCGTTGCGCAGTTCCTACGCACGCTCGCAAATTTGCGAATTTTCAATATTTTCACTCTAGATTTCCAACATTGCCATTTTACCACACCTCCTTATGAGCAGTACAGCTGTCATTTTTACATCTTGCCCCAAACCGTGTTTCCGTCCATTAGCACACACAATGATGGGTCGGTGCGAATCCATGTATGGACACGGTAAGAAAATCACAGTGACACTGTTTCGAGCAGAGGTCTTAAATGGCTGGTGTTGAAAATTTGGTTAAAAAATTCCTTAAAATTACTGTTTTACGAGTGTGCGTTGCGCACTTCCTATGCACGCTCATAAGTTCGCGAATTTTCAGTATTTGCACTTCAAAGACTTCCAAATACCTAAACAGCACATACAAGCAAGCAACATTCAGCATTGACAAATGCTTGTTCTTTTAGAAATTGGATTGGGGGGATTGGAAGACTGTCTGGGGCAGCTATGGGCCGGAACGGTGAAGGCCTTGGGAATGCCTTCCTTGTTTATCACATGTTCAGAAGGGCTCTATTCCCACCTCCCAGACTTCAAGCATTGGCACTATTGTAATAGTAGTGTGGGTGGGTTTCTTTGGCCAGTTTTTGGAGCTTTCTGGGCACATCATTAACCCTGTATGCACAAGGTGTATTGCACTGGGTAGAAGCATAGAAGAAAACATTCCAAGTAACTAAGACTGCAAACCAGGCTTAGAAGTCTGCAGAATAAGTTTATTTATGCAAAAGGCAGAGCTCCATAACAAAGCATCATGATACTGTTGTCACTTCTACCTTGCCCCATCTCTTATTTTATGGCATTAGTGACCGTTTCCATTTTCTCTACTCTGACAAGGACATCTGATTGTCTGCACTCTCTGGCCCTTGGTCCACTAGGTACCCACCGACTGAAACACTTGCAGCAATTCCATTTCCTAGAATGTTAATTTTATATTGCTTGCTATGTGATACTTGTGACTGCTTCCAATCTCCTCTACTTGACAAGGTCATCCTAGTGACTGCTCCTTCCAGCCCTTTAGACTGAGTTGCACGTATGGGTGTGTCTGTGGCACCTGTGGGTCGTGTCTTCACTAAAATGTCTTGCATTAACCTTTAACATGTAAGCATAGTAGATGTTAGTTACTTCACTGTTTGTATTGTACTGTTCACTCTGATATGAACCCTCCTGTAAAAGAGTTCCTGACTCATAGGTATTGTAATCTGAGAATTTAATAAATAAAAATAAGTAAATATCCCTAGTGTCTGTGACCTCAGTCAGGCCTTCAACAGTGGGTGTGTCCCTACACATAACATCACTTCCCTTTTAAACACGCTACTTAAAGTAATATATTGCACTGATTAGCCTGCACCCCAAAGATGTCCCTACATTTCCAGGTGCACTGGACAGACAGGGATGGGATTTAAAACTCTACCCTGTCATGGCCCCAAACACTTAAGATGTTGTAAACGAAACACAAATATCTCTGGGGACATGGCCGCTGCTATGTAACAGCTGCCACTTTAAAGCCCTCCACAATTCTGGTGGTAGGGAAAATGATGGAATCACTTCTGAAAGAACAATTGAGTACCTAGAGGCCAGTGGGGCACAGGACCTAAAGCAGCATGGATTCACAGCGGGACGCTTGTGTCAGACGAATCTAATACATTTCTTTGACTGGATGACCAAAGTAGTAGACCAGGGCAGGGCTGTGGACATGGCCTGCCTAGACTTTAGCAAGACATTTGATAGTCCCACGCAAAAGATTAATAAACAAGTTAACCAGCCTGGGAGGGGGTCCCAGGGTGGTAGCCTGAGTAAAACATTGGCTGGACAACAGAGCACAGAAGGTAATGGTAAACTGAGTCCACCCCGAAGAAAGGGGTGTTTACTGGTGGGGTACCGCAGAGTTCAGTACTGCAACTGGTCTTTTTTAATGTCTTTATAAGTGACATTTATTTTTATTTATTGGAGAATCAGAATTACAATCCTTTGAGTCATAAACTCCTTTGCAAAGGCTCCACGTCGGTAAAGAAAGCACAAACAAACATTTACTAGTATTATACATCGGTCACATAGTACAGTGTGTAAACATTGTGTCAGGATCCTAAGTAGTCCTTTGGTCTAAGCTGTGACACAGGTGGGTTACAGATTGAGGGCCCCAACTGAACCCTTTGTCAGAGTTTATATACAGCGTGATTGTGGGACCTGAGGATGCAGTCATGGAATAAGGTTCGGCATTGTATCCCTACCATTGTGGATTTTTTCTCCCTGCTCTAGAGCTATAGACTGCAATGGTTGCAGTCACAGGTAGCTGATTCAAGTAGGAGTTTCTTAAGACAAGTTTTAAATTGGCCAAGACTAGGGGCTAGGGAGATAGAGGCTGGTAGGCTGTTTTAGCCAGAGGGGAGCCCGATATCGGAAAGACCTTTGTCCTAGGGAGGTCATACAGTGGGGGAATAGGAGTGAGGTGCCAGTTGGGCATCTAGGGGCCCTCCTGTGTGGGACAGTCTGGATGAGGGGGAAGAGGCCTTTGGGTGCTAGACTGAGGAGTTTTTTTTTTGGCTTGTAGGGTGGTGTGGTACTTAAGCCTCCATTCTAAGGTGAGCCAGTCCGCAAGTTTGTAAAGCTCACATGTGTGAGTGTCTCTTTCGCATCCAGTGACCAACCTGCAGGCTTTGAGAGCTATGTTGATGCTGTGTAGGGCTGTTTGATCTGCAGAACCATAAATCACAATGCCGTAGTCCACCAAAGATAGGACAGAGGAAGTTAGAGTGAGATGTAAGGCCTGAGGGGGTAGGCAATGTTTAGGTCTGTATAGGATCCCCAATCTGGTATTTACAGTGGAGGAAAGGTGTTGGATGTGTGTGTGGTAGGTGAGGGAGGTGTCCAGAGTAAGACCCAGGTATTTGAAGCTAGAGACCTGTTCAAGACTGAAACCCTGAGAATTAGTGATGAGAAGCGGAGCACTACTGAGTGGGCTTTGGCGGTGGGCAAAGATCATCGATTTTGTTTTGTTGTAGTTGAGTACTAGGTGATGCTCAGAGAACCAGATTTCTGTTTCTCTGAAAAAGCCTTGTAGGGCAAATTGGAGGGAGTTTGGATGGGGGTGTTTCAGAGCACTATGGCATCATCCGCGTAGAGTAGGAGTTTCCCATTGCATGATTGGGGGAGGGACTTTAGGAAAAGAGTGAAGAGCAATGGGCAGAGTATGGACCCTTGTGGGACACCTGATTGGACTGGTCTTTTGGAGGATAGGGTAGTGTTAATTTTGACCTGTTGCATCTGGCCAGAGAGTTTTTGAACCAGGAGGTTGCTTCAGGGGAGAAATGTTGGGAGGGAAGGGATTGGAGCAGAAGTGCATGACTGACTGCATCGAAGGCTTTGAAGTCAATGTAGATGGCTCCTGCTATGGACCATTGATCTAGAACCTCATGAATATAAGAGGTAAATTCCAGGAGGGCAGTGGTGGTGTGTGCCCCCTCCGGAACCCGTGGTGTTTATAACAAAGAAGCGAGTGTTTGGTCAAGTAGTCTGTAAGCTGGTCCAACACTATTTTTCGAGTGCCTTTGGGGGGGATGATTGAGATGGGTCGGTAATTACTGGTGGACGTGGGGTCACTGCTTTTGAGGATGGGGTAATACCACTTTTCCATAGAGTGGGGAACTGGCTGAGGCATAGTGATCAGTTAAATATATTTGAGATGTGGCAGGGTCATGTCCAGAGTTAGTCTGAGAATTTTGAGGTCAATAGTGTCACTGCTATAGCGCACACTTGTCAAGGCTTTTGTGAGGTAGTGCTTTGCCTCACTGCAAGAGTTGATTCTCAGCTGGAAGGGTGGAGGACCGTGGTAGCTGAGGTGACCACAGGGCAGTTTGGAATTGGGTTGAAGTTCTGTGGAAGGATATGACTGAGGTCTGAGAAGGTGGTATTGAGGGCATTGGAGATGGTGGTGAGGTCCTGGATGAGGACCCCATCTACTAGAATCTGCGAGGTGGCAGGGGAGACTATTTTCCTGCACAGCTCCTTTATATTGCTCCAGGTAATGGTGAGGGCATGCTTATAGTAAGCTGCCTTGGCTAGTCTGATGGCCCAGGTGCATTTGTTTCTGGCCTCTCTGTAGAGTTGTCTGTTCTGGGGTAGCTGTGAGTCCAGGGCCTTGTGCCAGAGGTTGTCTCTATGATGCATCGGATCAAGCAGGGACTGAGATCCATGGGGTATCTGTTTTTTAGAATATGCTTTGAGAAGGGGGTAAAGATGTCACAGGCAGCGTTAAAGGTGGTGATAAAGGAGAGGAGGGCTGCATTGACAGTCTGCACTGTACGGATGGGTGACCAATCACTGGAAGCAAGGTACAGTTTGAGGTGCCTTTGGACTGTAACTTTAGGGAGGCTAGGTAATGCGTTTTTCCATTTATTTATTTATTTGATAGATCTGTTTACAACCTTTGAGCCAGAGGCTCATTTACAAAGGTACCTCGTCACATGTAAGACAGATGGTAATACAGAACATTGTATAAGAATTACATTAAGCATGTGTTAGACATTTGTCAGACATTTACAATATTTGGATGTAGATATTTTCAGACATTATTTACAATATTTGGATGATGATATTTACAAAACAGCAGAAAGACATTATTAGCTTGAGAAAGCATCTAAACAGAGTAGTCAGTCCTATTCATGGGTTTGGTATTATTGACAGAGGTTGCAATCCATAATGGACTTTGTCAGAGAATTTGGATCAGAGTGGGTGAGAGACTGAAATGCTAGTTGCATTTACAGGAACGGATATTGAAGAGGTGGTTGCAAAGAGTGGTTTTGAAGTGGGCAATCTTGGGTGCACTAGTGATGGTGCTTGGGACTGCTTTAAACCATGTGGGGGCCCTGTGGTGGAAAGATCTCTGGGCAAGGGAGGTTTTTACCCTGGGCACAACCAGTGGTGCTTTTTCTGAGTTGCGGGTGAAGATAGTGGGGGTTGCAGGACGAAGAGAAGTGGTGACCCGGGGGGAAGAGTCCGAGCAGTATTTTCTTGGACAGTAAGCAGGTCTGGTAGCGGAGCCTTTCATTAAGGTTGAGAAGATTGGCAGAGGTATAGTGGGAGCAGGTGTGAGTGGGCCTAGGTGCACCAGTTAGGAGCCTGCAGGCCTTGTTTAGGGAGACCTGGATTTTCTGGAGTGCGGAGTTATCTGCTGTCCCGTATACAGGGAGCCCATAGTCCACTAGGGGCAGTAGTACTAATACTGTACTGTACCATACCTCCAACCTACACTGCACTGCCAAGTGTGACCTTAATGGCAGTGGATTGGGCACCATGGAT
Source organism: Neoceratodus forsteri (assembly GCA_016271365.2). Lineage (NCBI taxonomy): Eukaryota > Metazoa > Chordata > Ceratodontiformes > Ceratodontidae > Neoceratodus > Neoceratodus forsteri. Next base: position 969,795,306 of record CM028130.1, on the reverse strand, counting down.
CTGTGGGGGAAGGGAGACCGGGAGCACTTGCAGTGCAGTTTTGACATAGATGGCACACCCTCCTCCCTGTTTGCTTAGTCTGTCTCCCTGAAAGATGGAGTAGCCACTGAGGGTGACAGAGGCATCAGCGATGTTATTTGAGAGCCAGGTCTCTGATAATGCCAGGATGTCGGTGGGTGTGTTGAGCGATCCAGCCCTGGAGAGGAGTGAATTTCCTTAGTAGGCTGCAGATATTGAAGGAGGCCAGTAGTGGGTTCCCTTGCTTACCCTCTGTTGTGGGACCAGGAGTAGGTGGCCCTGGATTAGAGTGCACATTGCCTGACAGGAGGAGTGCATGCCGGAGGAAAGCTTTCTGGAGTAGTTTGGGAGCAAGGCAATGGGAATGAGAAGTGTGGTTTTTGGTGGGTCTGACTGGTATTGGGAGGGTGCCTATGAGGTGGGCTAACAGAGCTGGGGACAGTGAGGGATGGGGGCTCTGTGGGGGGTGATCAGATGGTGAGAGAGGGTGAGGTCCCCTGGAGATCAGGGAGGCAGTGCAGTGTAGTTTTGAGGTGTGGTAGGTGCAGTCTAGTTTGGGATCCCATATGTGTGGCTCTTTCGCTGGGAGTGTGGGAGGGGAGACAGAAGAGAAAGGAAGCAGTATGGCAATAAAGAGAAGCATCTGTGGGTAGATATTCATGATGATCTTTGAGTGAGATTTAGAAATGGAAGGGATGGTGGCCACTAGTGGTGAGCTGGTATAGGCTGCTAGTGGGAAAGTGGGCTGATTGTTTTTTACTGATCATGTGAGCCCACGTGTATAGTAGTGTTCACCAAGGGTGGTGATGGGGCTAACAGAGTGATGAGCAGTGTTTCAGCAAGTGTGTGAGCAGTGTTGAATTTGGGCTCCTCCAATGCTCAGTTCCGCGGATCCATATCTGCACACCTTCGGCTTGGGGGAGGGCAGCTTCAGGACCCTCACGACTGCTCTACTGTGGCTGGCCCAGCTGTGGACAAGGAGAGGGAGAGAGCACAGGATTAAATCAGGTAGGAGGCTTGGGGGGAGGGCCAGCATTAAGCCCCAATTGCAAGTGTAACCCGAGTGAAACCGAAGCAAATGGGTGCTACTGTGCTTACACTCCCGATTTGACTTAAAACAGAGGCAGAGATTTCCCTAGGCAGCAGCAAGTGCATGTTGCAGAAATAAATTAAACAGATGAAGCCTGTGCTGCTGGAGTTAACGTTAAAATCAAGGTAGTTCACTGAAGGTCTGTGGGGTGACTTCTGTTAGGAGTAAATTAAAGTAAGATTTGTAAAGGGGGTTTGGCGCCAAAATACAAACTTGCTTCGAGCTCCTTGACTTAAATTTAGATTAAAGGTGGTTCATTTGGTTGTCTGTTACATCTTGGTCAGACAATTTAAAGCAAAATTTGAACTGGGTTTTGGCGCCAAAATACAAACTCCTGAGTCATACATGTGATATCTCCATCTCTTTACAGGAGACTCCTGTTTTTTTTGACTGAACTCCCTCCCTCCCTCCTGGGAAATAAAATCTCCCACTTAAGTAAAATTCTGTCAAAAATATCCATGTTTTTTGGGCAGATAAAGACACATAAAAATTAAATCAGTGAACAATGTATCTGATAACTTTATATAACTAGTTGGTGGTTCTTTTTAGTGCTTATTCTTGACAAAATGAAATACGTTCGTTTTGTAATGACTTTTTTTTTTGCGCCATTTAAGGACAAACTCACGACGTCATGACATCTCCCTACTAGCAGGCTAATCTCCCTCCTAATTTGACCCAAATCTCCCTCTTCAGCAAGTTGGACATATCACATGTATGCTGAGTACAGGTAACAAAGCAGCTGGCTTCAGAGGATTTCAACATAGAACTCGTTCAGCTTTTCAGAAAATTGAACCCTAAAAAACTATCAACACATGTATGAGGACAGAAAAACATTAAGCCCCTTTTGAGTTTCAGCATTTAAGTCCATACATAAGAGTGCTGAGCGGCGTTTCACCAAGCGTGCGAGCAGTGTTGAATTCGGGCTCCTCCAATGCTTAATTCCGAGGATCTGTACCTGCACACTTTTAGCTTGAGGGAGGGCAGTTCAGGACTCTTACCACTTCTCTACTGTGGCCCAGCTGCACACTTTTGGCTTGGGGGAGGGCAGCTTCTGGACCCTCACAACCTCTTTACTGTGGCCCAGCTGTGGACTTTTGCAGAGGCACTGGAAGGAAAAATATGCCTCTTTGCAGATGAGACTAAGATCTGCAACAAGGCTGATACGTGGGGGGGGGGGTGGAAAGGATGAGAAGGGACTTGGCAAGGTTGGAGGAATGGTCAAAAGTATGGCAGCTTAAATTCAGTGCAAAGAAGTGCAAAGTAATGCACCTGAGAAACAAAAACCCTGGGGAAAGAGTACACAATTGGGGGGGAAGGTACTAACAGTTGACCTAATGGTAAGCACGCAATGTGAGAAGGCAGTAAGGAGGGCTGGGGGGATACTGGGATGTATAGAGAGAAGCATCACCAGTAGAAAACAGGAAGTTATCCCTCTGCACAGACAGTTGGTGAGACCCCATCTGGAGTATTGCGTGCAGTTCTGGAGACCTGGACATTGACAGGATGGAGGCAGTCCAGTGGAGGGCACCTAGAAAGGTGCAGGGTCTACACCAGAAGCTGTCTAAAGAAAGACAAAAGGAGCTTAATATGTATACCCTCGAGAAAGGGGGGGGGGAAACATATGATGGAAACTTTCAAGTACCTCAAGGGAATCAACAAAGTCCAAGAGGGTAGCATCTTTCAGAAAAGATGTGCAAAACAAGGTGCACAATTTGAAAATGGGGGGGGGGGGCACGGCTCAGGGCAACATCGGGAAGTGTTTTTTCACAGAGGGTGGTGGACGCATGAAACTGACTTCTGAGGAGGTTATGGGGTCAAAAACAGTGGGAGAATTCAAGAATGCATGGGACAGACATAAGGCAATTCTGGTGGGGGTTAGGAAGAAGTAAGCTAACTAGGATCTTCAGCTTATCCAGTAGGTAGGGAAACTGGCAGACTGGGTGGGACAAGTGGTTCGTATCTGCTGTTGGTCTGTTTCTGTGTTTCTGTTGCTGAAGATTCCTGACAGAAGCATTCTGCTTCAGGACCTGTATCACACCAGTGGCCTCCATCTGTGTTCCCTGTAGTAGAATAGGTCCATTCCTATTTCCACTCTGAATTCATAGTGATTGGGAACAATTGTGTTAAGATTAAGAGGCTCCTATCTGCCCTGGATCACTGCAGAGTTAATTGCCTGCGTAAGAACCTTGGACTGTACATGATGCCAACACAAGGCCTCTGTCTCCCCAGCTGACCTTATGACATACAAGCAACTCTGCTGAACCAGCACTAAAGCTGAGAAGTTGCGTTATTTAATTTCCAGAATTGTTCATTAAAATTCAGGAAGTTAATCTGCTCCATTTGTTTCTCTCCTCCCCCATCCTCCCACTCAGTAATCTGTCTTCAGGCTAGTCAGCTCTCCCATCTTTGACCCTGTCGAGGTTGCCTCTACAGTGCATTACTACGGTAGGTTCAATACTAGGTAATTAAGACATTTAGAAGACTCTAGGCCCATTATGTAAGTCTCCCGCATGATGCCCATTCTGTAATGCACAATGGGCATGATTACTGTAACATAGGTAAAAGGTTCCTTAAATGTTAAGCTACCTGCTGCCGGCCTGGTAGTACTGAGGGTTGAGGTGCCGGATGCCACACCAGTGACTCGGGTTCGGGAACAACCTCGGGCTGCTGGGTTGGGGGGTTGGAGCGGAATTTCCCCTTTAGGGGTGGACGCCCACTCCTCTCTAGTCCCACACCCATCGGGTGGAGGTCTGATAGGTGCGCAGGTGGCAGGAGTTGTGACTCAAGTCTGGGGTGGATTGGAAGGAGTCACCAGATCCTGGTGCATGCCTTCACGCATGTGTACACCGTGAAACCAGGAAGGGGAGAAAACATAAAAGAAAATAGTATACATTTAAAAAAACAGAAAAATAAAAAAAGTTTACATTTAAAATAAAAAAAAAAAAAACTACCTGCTTCCACTATCTCCCTTGGAAGGCTATTCCACAGAGGGATAATTCTTTATGTGAAAAAATCTCCTTAAGTTAGTTCTTGGGAATGTGAGCCTTAACTGTCTTTGTGACTGCTTAGGCATTCTAAGCTAGTTGCAGGTAACAATCCTAGACTAGTTACAAGGTCAGGGTCTCTTGAGATCTTGTATTTTTGTAAAAGATCTCCTCTGGTCCTTCTTGGTTCCAGTGGGTAAAGATTTAAGGTCTGTCTTCATGTCTCATTACCAAGGCCTTCTACTATTTTAATCTCCTTGGTATTTTCTCCATACCTTTAATGCCTCTTCCCAAATGTGGACTCCAAAGAGGGGTACAGTAGTCTAGAGGAGGCCTGACATAAGTTTAATGTAAGAGGACTATACAGGATTTATGGTGACAAACTTTTTTAATACAGCCTATTACCCTAGTTGATTGTCATTTCCCTACAATGTGTGGTGAATGACCGATCGTTGGTAATGTGTATTCCACATTTTTTTCCTATCTGTCATTTTAATGGAGTTAACATTTTAAGGAATACCCATAATTGATGTTAGCCTTGCCAAAGTGCATCACCGTACAATTTTCGATATTAAACTGCATTCCATACTATTTTGTCCAACTCTCCAGCATATACAAATCCTGCTGCAGTGAATTTGCCTGGTCAGCACTGACTGCCTCAGCACAGTTTGGAATCGTCTGCAGATTTAACGTACTTATTCTTAAATATTTTTATTAGTTTCCAATTCTAAAAGCAGAAAAAAGTGCTGGCCCCAGAACTGCCCCCTGATTGATACTGCTGGTGACCTTACAATTCTCGGAGGTATATCCTCGAATATGAACTTTCTGGGTCCTGTGCCTTAACCACGATTCAACCCACCTAACCAGGGATTTAACAATACCCTTTGTGGTCTCTAGTTTCCAACCCTCTGCATCCTGCCTCCTTTTTCCTCCCTCAACCCCCCCCCCCAGGTCTCTGCAGCACTCATCTCCACCCCCTTTCCTGCTGCTCCAACTGCCACTATTAGTCTTATGGCCTCTAAACCTGTCCAAAGGTCCTAGCTCTGATGGCTTCACTTCGACACTTCTCCACCTTTCTGCCCATGCTATTGCTGCCTTGAGTTCTCCCCTCCACAAAGATGGTGGCACTTCTACTCCAGTGAACTGTTGCCCTATGTAACTTCTCTCAGTGCCTGAAAGGAAACTGCATTTTGGGTTTTTGCCCTTTAGAGTGAACTTAATTGGCCGTGCAGCCTTATTTTGTCTTCCTGCAGGGACTGCATGTCCTATTTACTAGTTAAAGCAGGAGTGTATGATAGTTTTGATCTGTACTTTTTTAATTCCATTTTGAATGCCCTTTATCACTTAACTTGTATGATACTCTTCTTTCTCCATTGAGTCTGCTTTAGTACTCCTCCCCCCCCATATTTGAAATAAAAGTGGTGCTTTTAAAGGGGAACTCCAGTTTATTCAAACTCCTCACCCCGTTAGTCTTTTTGCAAGTAAAAGCCTAGGTGCTTGCATTTCAATTTTGTATAAACTATCGGGTAACATGGTGGGTACAGTGTGTTGCCATCTCCTCTTAGTGTAGCACCACACTGCTTGCTTGTATTGAGAAGCATACAAGCACGCATAGTGGTGCCGTGCTCTAACACAAGATGGCACCATGCCGTACTTGCCATGTTACCTGTTGGCAGAGTGTACATAATAGAAGGTAAGTGCAAGCACTTACAATTTTATTTGGGGAAAAGCCCAACTGGTGGTGGTGGTGTGGGGGAGGCTTTGGGTTGTAGGGAGTTTGAATAAATTGGAGTGCTCCTTGTAATATGGCTTGGGCCAGTTTTTCATCAGTATTTGCAGCTGTTCATGAACATCTGTTGTTCCATATGCCCAGAGAGCACTTCCTGCTCCATAATTATTTTAGTCGCAGCAGGAGTGATTTTAAACTAATGTACAAAAAGACTGAGAATAGTGATGAAAACCTGGTCTGAGCCATATTAAAAGGAGTGCTTCTCTTATTATTTCAGATATGGGGAAAAAAAAATGTAAAGTGGACTCAAGCTGTTTTCTCCCAGGTTGTGCCTGAAAATAGGCATTCTTATGCCTAGTGCACCCACCCAGTTACCAAAAGCAAATAATAAATTGCAGAAAGAAAGGTATCGTGCAAGTCTGGAGAGAAGTGTAATCTAAAATAGAATAAAAAGTGTAGGTCAAATTTCGTCACTATCGTACATTGCTGATTCAGTGTGGTAGAAAGCCTTTGCATTTCCTGTGTTCACCCCATCAGGTTTTAGTCACAGCCTGAGAAATTGCACACTAAACATATAGTGTTAAACCACAGAAATAGTGATGCTCTCTCTTCCCCCACCACCTCCCACAAGCAGTATAAATATGGTCGCAATATGCAACATAGCAGATTACACATGAAGTGTGAAAACCACAGTAGAAACAAATAAATCACAAAAGACTGCTCAGGGACTTCATAGAAACACTGGTCACCGGCGCTGCAAAATGCAGATATGATTCTGTCTGAATTTTGTTTTAATTTTCCTTGTCCCTCACCCCAATGTTGGAGGGCATCTAGGCAGCACCCTTCCTCCACCCAGAGAGGCTGTTGAGTGCCTGCCTTCACAGCTGATGCAAATGCTGCTCCATGATGGGCTAACATGGGTCTGCAAATGTAGTCGTCACTTTTTTATTTGGCTTGTTGGTCCCAGTCACCCTTCCCAACTGGCAGTGGGGACACGTCTGCATTTGTTTTATGGATCTTCTCCCCTAGACCCCCCTCCCCAGGCCCTGGCACATGGCTGTGCAAGTGTGTGGAGGCATGCTTCACACTCCATGGTGCCAGCTCAGCCCCTTTCACCTCCCGATACTTAGCCACCCCCCCCTCCGCCTATGCTACCCACCAGACCTCCACCTGGTGGTGGGAGCAGAACTACATGGGGGATGCCAACCCACTCAGGAGAGGTGAGCTACCTGCTGGTATGCTCAGTCCTGTTCCACCCCCCCCACGCTGGCCCCCCCAATGACCTGAGGTCATTCTGAACCAGGGTTGGTGACATAGCATGAGGTAAGGCGTCCAGTGCCTCATCCCTCTGTGCCACTGGGCCGGCTTCAGAGTGTCCTCATTTCTGCAGCTTGCCCTGGTTCGTAGCCAGCTTCAGCATGAGTTTGGAGACTCCCAGTCACTCGTGTGGTACCACAGCATGCTTGCACTGCTGCAACATGCGTGCACTGCTATGCCACTGGGATGGCTCCAAATCTTATTCCTTTTATTGAAGCTTCCTTTCACCAGGTTTGGTCAGTGATTTTTTTTTTTTTTATGCATGGACAACCTGAAAAGATGGTTTCAGGAGTATAGTTATTGTGCTGCCCATATATTAGAAATGTATAGTTATTGTGTTGCCCATATATTAGAAACGTAAACAGTTGGGCCACCTCAGTGGCCCAGTGACAGCAAGGTATGCTGTTGTGTAGCCAACCAGAGGTTTTAGGCAGGCCAGATGGTAGCAGCTGTTGCTTGGCAGTGCATTGGGGCTGCTATTTGCTTCTGGTGCAGTAGCAACTGCTGTAGCGGGCAGAGGGAGCCTGCTTCCTCTGCAGCACATCACAGCATGCTGTTGTCTGCTTGATGGACTACTCCTAAGCTGGGGGGGAGGAAGGGAGCTAAGGGAGAAAATGGGGGAGGGCTTGTCTATATGACATGACTCCCTGATGACCCCCCCCTCCGAGTCCTGGTGCTCACCAAAGCAGTACTTTAGCCCCTTAATGGGCTGCCTGTTTGGGGGCGGAGGAGGCCTTTCCCCTTGGGTCCCTGCCACAGAAGGTTGGCCCGTGGGAGATATGGGGCCAGGACTGAGGGGGGGGGGGTGCAACAGGCCTGAACTGGGTATATCCCTCAGGTCCAAATACAAGGAATATGCACACTCAGAGAAGGCTGATGTACTCTCCAGATACTAAGAGACGCAAAGCACTAGGAAGGGCTGTACTCCAGGAGCAAGAAACTTTTCACACAAATGGAAATACACTTAGAGCCAGCAGCAAACTAAATGCCAAAATCGGATTTATTCCACAGTGAGAGTGTACGCACAAACCCAGACACTTGGGCTCAAGGACGAATCTTCATCAGTTGTGAAGATGGAAGACTTTGCTTTGAATTGAAGTGTTGGAGTTGGCTCTGTTATTTTTATTTGTGTGGATTTAGCTTAGTCTTGTTCCCGGAGTGCAGCCCTTCCCTGTAGTTAATTTCCCTGATGGACACAGCTGGCTGTAAAAGCTCTATAGGTGAAGGGGGGTTGGGGGTGGGAGAAAACCTAGATATTGCCTGCAGATAAAGACCTTGTGGCCCATTCAGCCCTACCAAAAACTCTTCTAGTGTTGGGAAGTGTCAGTAGGGGTCATTCTCCCTTCTCCCCTGCTGCCCACTGGCACCCTTCCGATGTTCCTGTCCCACTCTCTTTTTTTGAACCCCCCCCTTCTGTTTCAGCACATATAACCTCTGCAGGGACCTTGTTTCATTTTTCTAACACCCTTTTTATAAAGAAATATTTCCTAACATCTTTAGGACTCCTCTGTTCCCTGCCAGCTTCCTGTAGTTTCCCCTGCTGTGTTTGTACTTGGTCAGTGTGAACAACTTTTAGCTACCCTGTTTATGATCCTGCAGAGGTACATATGAATGTCTGTATCGTGTCCCACTTCCATCTTCTGTGTACATACTGCGATCCCTCGCCACGTACCATACAAATTCCCTTACTGTCCCTGGATCCTTTTGATTGCTCTCCTTTTGCACTGACTGCAGCCTTTCTTATTTTTCAAGTGTGGGCTTCAGAACTGCTTACTGCATTTTTGGTCTCTTATTGCTGGTAGAATGCTTTTGGATACAGTGTGGATAATGAGCATAACCAGTATAAATGCAGGTTATAATTCTTTACCCTACAGAAATGGTACAGATGTATTCAACTGTCATTTGTATTCCTGTTTCTCCCAACTTGAATCTGAACCTTTTTTAACTTGTTTCTGCAGCCATCACCCAGGACCACGTACCGGAGTGGGTTGAGTTTGTGGCACTTTGGTTACCCAGCGGGAATGGATTCCTCAACTGCATAGTCTATTTCTGGCTTAACAGGAGTTTCCGGCGAAAGTTCCAGCTGCTGGGCAAGAAGCTGTGCTGGTCCCAGTGTCTCTGTCCCAAGTCGCAGCCCAGCAAAGGGTTGATGAGGGTCCGCACGGTTACTGTGATAGACATTCAGGAAAAATATGAGGAACTCCAAGGGAGATCCTGCAGCATGTCTTCTACACGTGCCTTGATGCCCTGCATGACTGAAACTATATTATAAAATTGTCTAAACCCCCAAGCCTTTGACTTGACCTCTTTCTCACGGTCATTGTAAGACACTATGCCAATGAGGCGTTTGGTTTGGGTATACAAATGGACTTGCATTTAGTGCAGTGTTCTCTGGCCAGACTGGAATCCCCCTACCAGTTTTACCCTCTCCATGAATTCTTTTGTGCTTGATGTTTGTTTCATGTTCATTGAGCGGATCATGAAGTCTTTTATGCAAGTTGGATGAGGGGTCACGTATTGAAGGTTGTGTGGGGAAACCAGTCAAGTCCATATGAGAAAAAGCTCTGCCCAGTCTTCATATGGCAAATTGGACCCTCTCCTATAGAACATCTGGGTTTCCATTGCTTTCTTGCTGCTTTTCAGGAAGTTCTTCCAGATTGTGTGACCTGTGGGGTGATTGTGAACATGGCCTAAACTGTTGGTATCAAGGTATAATTGTATGAGCCTCTGCACAGCTGTCCTTTTTTTGTTGGTTACTCCATGCCAAAGGTATGGGACAGAGAACCAGCTGGGAAGGAAATGTGGTTACTGCTGAAGATCAAGCTAGAGGCAAGTGAAGGATAGCATGTTATCAAAACAAACACCAAAGTTACTTATTTGAAACATTGACACTCTACTCTGTATTGAAAAGCGAAATGGTTCTACCAGTCTCCCTTTTTTATAATTTTATACCATCTGTTTGTATTTCAGTGTGCCTTCGTATGTGTCCGAGACCAGCCAGTTGCATGAGCGTGCATTGAGTGGCACTGACTCAGAATGGGTTAACAACTCTAACTAAAATGGCAAACCATTCCAAGGGGGGATGTGAAACAGGTTTACTGCACTCTAAAAGCTGGGAGGGTATTTAATATATATTACCAGTAGGTTTCATGTCAAGGAGGTTGCTGTGTTGGGATTCCTGTGCACATCCCACAGTGCACATAGCAGTCTTCTAGTTATGCTACTTTGTGAACCCCAGTGCTTTAAATCTACAGTCATGGGAGCCTGGGTTGGAAACATCTCTCAGTAGTGCCAGTGAATGTTAATCATCCTGGCAAAGCTCCCATCACATTGGAGAGACTGTAGTGTGCATATTCCAAATTGTGGCATCATTTTGTTAGGCTTCTTTCTTTGAACGTCTGTCTCGCCCACCACCTGCCACCCATTTGAGATCTGCTACAACATAGGGCTGTCAGTGCTCTCGGTCCATTTTGCCCTGGAGTTGCTGGATGGGGGTGGATTCCCATCCCTTTCTGCTGCCTATCTGATGTCCAGCCCCCTCCCACTTGTCTGCCTATTATGCTGGACTCCAGTGTCACTGATGGGGAACCTGAAGAGATCAAGCAGTGCAGGAGGAGATGCAGAAAACAGTGGCCGCATCTGAGGACACCATGACTTGGTAACTGGACGATGGGTGGGGGGGCTGGTGTTGGCATCTCCATGCCCTCGCACTAATAGGGGACCCTTATGTAGACACTATAGGAAAACAGAGGTAAACTAAGTCAGTTAAGTGTGGAATGACATTTGCCCCCTGAAAAGCCAGGGGGCAGCAGTTCCACATTGACTGCACAGTAACTACCCAAGGAGCAGAGTGTGTCCCAGGGACAGCCTCTCCTCCTCCCCTGCTGTTGACTGGGATTCTGGGTTCTGGAATTGAACCTGTGGTCCCTCCAGTGGTAGGTGCATGCCTAACTGCTAGGCTGGCTGAGCCACCGAGCAGCATTATTTTTAAGCAAACAATTTCTCAGCAACAGATGGGAGGAAACTGGTATACCATTTCAATATTATTTAATAAAATGACAAAATTTAAAAAAGAAAAAGGCCGAACTATATAAAATGGAAATGGGGGGGATTTTAAGCTGTGTGCAAAATAAGACTTAATATTTGGATAAATTTGGATAGAATGTATGTATCACCGTACCAGTTGTATAGCACTTTATTGAGTTGTCTTGCACGTTTTATATTTGTGTAAAGTATGTTGCTGGAGCACATGTCTTATTGTATATGTGCTAAATAATAATGAAAAATTGTACATTTTGTAAATTACTGTGTGACTATATTAGCGAATCCTCTGGGAAAATTTAAGAAGACAAAAGGTTGAATTGTTGATTTAAATAAATAAATAAAGCTTCAGGCCTTTATTACAGATACCTTGGCTCCAGAGTGGAAAGTATTTATAAACCTTCCTTTGATCAGATAGATATTAATCAATAATTAAGCAGTGTCGGTGACTTCGCAGGTTGCACAGTCACCTGAGGCAGAAGATTGGAAGGTTGTGGGTTCTGTCCTCACACTAGGAACTTGGGGTAAACTCCAGTGGTGACAATAGTAATGCAGCATATTGGGGGGGGGGGGGAATGTTTGAGGGTGTTCCATTCTTGAGGAGCAGTCTTTCGAATGAGGTGTTAAACCGAGGCCCCATATGTCTGCTCTGGTGGTTTAGATGAACGTTCAAGATCCCATGGCATTCCCTCAGAGTAGAAGTCTTTATTAAACGAAACAAGCATAATGACAGGTAATGTACATCAAGAAATGTACAACCAAATCGAGAAAATTCAAGTATGTCATAAAAGGGGAAAAAAACTAAATATTAAGGAAATTTAAGATCAGGGAAAAATCTGAGGAAAATATGAATGGGGATAAGTGTCAGCAACCAAATGAGATCCACAAAAAACACAACTTCAAGTGTAGTAACATTTTCACATTTGGCACATACAATTGTAACAACATTGCATTCACACAAATATAGGTTTGCAGTCATGTTCTCTGAGTTTATATTGGTAAATTCAGATCCCTTTGCTGAAAAAGCAATCTGTACTGGAGTTGCCGTATGTGGAATTTGATAAAAGCAAACATCACTCAGTACTATCATGATATATTCAGCTGCAAAAAAGATCTGTCATGTTGATGCATGACTTTTACCCACAATGAGTTGGTTCAGTGACTAGCTAGGAATCTCCAAAAATCCTTGATCTAGTGACATTTACAAACAAACTCTGGTCAGAGTCAGGACAGCTGCTATACTGCATTAAAAGGACATTGTTCACTTTACCAAAAGTAGCCGGCCCTGTGGTGCCGAGAAATGGGAATGCCGTATGGAGATTTCATCGTGGCTTGATGTCAGTGGTTCATATAAACGTGCACAAACTTAAACGGACAGAAATGCTTCCAACATATGTAACTGCTTCTCTGCATAATCTAAGGTCAGGAGTTGCAATCCGGGTAGAATGTTTGAAAGTGATCAGTGTGTATGCATTTCATTCAGGTTGGTGCATTCTTCCAGGTGGGCAAGTCGCCTAGTTTTTTTTCCTGCAAGTGCCAATATGTCTCTACTTATTTATTTTTTTTATTATTGAAGAGAAATGGGTGCAATTCATACAGACATTTCTTTGTTAGTTACAAGTTTATGTTGCACTAGTTTCATTGACAGCACACAAAGTTACATCCATATGTGGTACTTGTGAGGGTTTATTCCTTATCTAGATATATTTTTTTCTCTTGCGTTCATTAACCATTACTGTGACTCTCCAGTGTAATATGGACTAGATTTTATAATTTCCAATATTTTTCTTTAAAAGGGATCCAAATTTTATCAAAAAACTCTTCCTTTTGCCTTGAAAAGTAGTGAATTCTTTCTCTCTCATACAGATCTATCATAAGATGAATCCATTTACTTTCATTGGGTTTTTTGTCCTTCCATTAAGATAATTTCTTAGCAACTAATAATCCTAGAGATTAGCTTCTTCTGTCATATGTTGCCTGACTTGTTGTTGAATTGCCACCTAGAAGCATGGTGAATGCATTAACCCTATGTTTACCTTTATAGCTTGTTTAAAATACTTAAGTTCCAAAATTACTTTTTTTTTTTTATGTTAGGAACATATGGATTAGTGATCCTGGATTATTTTGACACCTTGGACAATTCTCGTCTAAATGTAAATCTATATTTTTCTTTATCCCCCCCTACATGCTCCAGTGCCCACCACTTCTTCAGGCCACCATGGCCCCCAACTTGCCTCCTACCATCCTCACTCAAGCCCTCCATCTCATATTGCAGCCAGCCCTGAGATATCCCGGCGTAACCCTTTGCTGGGTGGGTCCCTCTCTGAGGGGGAAGGCACCAGTGGGGATTGCCAGCGCGTGCACTCATGGGCCCTAGGGTGCTGCTGAGATGGACATGGCTCCCTGGTGGGCTTCGGTGGCATCTGAGACCGCCAGATCCTGGAGCTGTTTTCCAGTTTTCTGAGTTCCCCATTGTGATGCTCGTGCAGTGGCTCCAGTCTCCACTGGGGGCTGCTGCCAAGCGATGCTTCTCCACACTCCTCTCCAAGAGAGAACAGACCTTTGGACACTCAATCCTATGCTCCCCCTGCCGACCCCAGTGCCTGGGTCCGTTCCAGAACTCTGGTCACTAGTGCCATGTGAGATAAGGCCTCCGGCACCACCAGGCTGGCTGTAAATCTATATTTTATGAAGACTTGGTGTTAAATGAGTCCTGTGGAAAATATTGAACTAAATTTGCTGCATTTTTGACAAAATAGTGCTGTTGGGTATTTAAGCATTTCGATCCATGTGTGGTCTGGTATTGTGCATCACAGGTGTTGCTCGCATTTATTTTTAAGTTGTAAAATATTTAAATTTGAATGTTGCAGATATTAATAATTTTGGATCAGTCATAATTGTCTCCAGGGGTGATTCCTTTTGGGTAAGACCCTTTTGTATGATCAAATCTTAGTTGCAAGTATCTGAAACTGTTTTTGGCAACTAGTATATATCTTGTGTAACCCCCAGGTGGCACTATTCCAGGGGCTGCTACCCCTGCCTGTGTGAGTATGCACAGGTTGAGGGGACTGGGTTCACTAACAAGGTGCCTCCACCCAGAGTAGTGGTATTGGTGATATTTCTGGTCTGCTGTAGCCCTCTGGGAAGCTGTAACCACCCACCAACTCTCCTAGTGGCTTAGTACCTGACATAGTAGTGAATTCAGTCAGTATGAAACAGTAATGATATGCACACACACTACCACCAGGGTTGGACTTGCAGCAGCTTCCGTGGAGACTCCCTGTAAAGTAAGGTTAGCAATACAGTAGCACACTCTTAACACTAGCCAGATTAAACATGAAAAAAGACTATTGGGTTTATTTAGGGTCAGTGAACAAGGAAGGGGCATAATGCATAAATCTAGTCAAATGATTTGAAATCTAACTTTGGTCAGTGACTGCATGTACTTTTCATCCCAAACTGTCACACACAACTGGGTACCCAGGATGGTAAGTATGGCTAGCCAGAAGCATTGCCCGGAGGTGGCCAGCGTTTCAGCTGATGTTGGAGCCCTTGGTGGAAAGAAAGGCAGCTGGCATGCAAAACAGATTTGTAATCTGAGACAGTTGGCTCAGTCCCTTGTAAACCCAAGAAATTGAAGCAATTGGATGGTACCACAGATGATTTTTAAATACTCGTTGCAGGGAGCTACACTTATTGTACTTGCACTACCAGGATTCTCTGCAAGGCAGGTGACATGGCGACCTTGTGGTGATGACCAATGGGCAAGGGGAAATGGGACTGATACGACACACCATCTCTTTGTGGCCTTTCTTCCAGGTGGCTGCAATCTACTTGTTGCTGTGCAGGGGCTGAATCACTGAGCCGGTCTCTCACTGAAACCAGTCTCTGGTGCAGGAGTTGTGGCCTAGGCTGAATTGGCAAGGCCCAGGTAAGATGGACAGTCTGGGAAAGTTTGTAAGTTCTGCTGGTGATGCCTCCAGCTGGTGTAACAAGTTTGGCTGTGAGTGAGCAGGTCTCTGCCCACATAACACATTCAGCACATTCAAAATAAACTATCTCCGGGTACAGTTCGGATATAGTTAGGTTGCAATTTAGCAGCTTTGCTAAGTAAACCTTTTGATCCAAGCACGTCTTGCGCACGTGCTGGGCCGATCAGTTCAGGAGCAAGTCTTTGGTCCAAATCACGAGTAGCACTGAAACTTCTTTTCTACCGCAGTTCCAGGCTGGAATATGACAAGTCTGACTTCTACTATAGGTAGTCTCAAGGAGAACACAACAGGGAGGCAAGTTGGGTCTCTTCCCGCTGATTCCCCTACGCTCCTTCTGGGAGCAGCTGCTCGAAAGTTTGAGCAGTTCACACTTCAACCTCCAACTCTAACTGATCCACTCTCTCATCACACTGGGCTTTTCCTGTCTCAATCCAGCAACTCTGTTGGCTGACGGAGCTGTCAGTTAGTTAGGGCTCCCCCTCCAGGTCAATTTGGCACCAACTGAAAAATTACAAGACTACAGAATTTCCTTCCCACAGAACACAAGGGTTGAGATCCATCTTAGGTTCCCAGAGGTTCTATTGGTCCAATTACTGGAAATTCCAGATCTAAGATGGTGGCTCCTATCCAGACAGGCAAGCTGCAAATAAAGCAGGTTGGACAAACGTCTATTTCAAATATAACTATGCACAAACAGTAAAGCACAGTTCCTACATAGGCTCCCTCTGCACAAGTAGTGGCTGCAGAATGGAGCAAAGCAGAGCAGTGTCTGGCCGGTCACAAGCCCTAAATCACTTGGACCCAGCTTAGCCCACTTATTTAACATAGGTTAGCTAGTCTCTTAAAGGGACAGGCATGAAGGCTCAACATGGCACTCTCTCAAATGAACAAACTGCTTAGACAGGCTGTCAGCCTGACAGTGGGCATTAAGGTAAAAACCCAATTTGAGGGGGTGTTACACTTGCATTTGACAGGACATTAGTATATTTTCAGACATCTTTGTTTTAATTCCTGCTGTTTCCCAAATCTGAAAGCCTTTGTCTATATTGAGTGCTGTAAACTTTTGTTTTCATACAAGGTGCATAGTGAAACTTTTGTTTGGGCCATTTTATTATTGTGTGCTTCCTTCCATGCTATACAGGTGGTTTGGGGAGATACTATTTTACTTTCTCTTGATAGTAATTTCTCTTGTCAGCAAGATGTTATACAAACTTCTTATCATGGAAATTATGCAATTCTTGTTTCAGCTGTTAATAGTATTTTTATTGAACCAGTCTTGTATTTGACAATTGGGTAGCCAAATAGTACCAGTGAAAGTTTGGTAGGGCAAGTTCCCCTTGCTCTTTTGATGGCCAGACTTTTCTCTGAGCTAGTAAAGGTTTTTTTCTTGCATAAATTTAGCAATCTTCTCCATTTCTTTAAAGTGTCTACTTATCGTTTGCTATAAATAATCGGGGGAGTACATATTTATTATGTTGCATCTCCCTGTAAGTGTTAATGGTAAACCCTTCAATTTCTCTAAAACTTTATTTTAAGTTTTAATCTTTTTTTTTTTTTTTATATGGGTCTTTGATTTCTATAGTGATGGTAACCCCTAGGTATTTAGATTGCCTACTTTATTTCATAGTGTTATTGGTAGCCCATCTTTTCTGCAATTGGCTAAAAGCATTGCTTCTGTTTCATCGTTATTGGTTTTGTAATCAGATGCTTCTCTGAATTTTTTGATATAAAAACATTCCTGTATAGAACTTTTGGGGGTTTGTTACCCAATAGGGTGTCTTCAGCATATAGCTGCGGTGCTTTGTGGATCCTGTGTATTTATTTATTTTTATTCGTCAACTTTTTAGCTGTTTTGATTGCTAGTGCTAAAGGTTCTATACTACAGACAAAATTAGAAGTGATAATGGGCACCCTTGCCTTGAACCTCTTGCTACAAGGACGTTTTTTGATGTTTCTGTTTGTACCGTTGCTTTTTGGTTATTGTACCAAGTTTTAATAAACTTGGTTCCAAATCTGAATTTATCCAGTACTATAAATATGAAATCCCACTCTACTCTATCAAATACTTTTTCTGCATCAACAGCTATTATCAAGGGTTTGTTTAGCTTACATGTGTCTTATGTTTATTACTTTGTGTCTACCAGTGCCTATTTTTCTGCCTAGCATAAATCCATTTTGGTCTGTCTTAATGATTTTGGGTAGTATTTTTTTGAGTTGGCTATGAATTTTGCAAGTATTTTCATGTATTAGTAATGACATTGGTCTGTATGATGTGACTTGTGACGAAACCTTATCTTTTTTAATGAAAACTGATTTTTTGCATCATAGAATATCCCATTATTCCAACCTTAGTTAAATAATTCTTCTAGGTGTACCTTAAGTTGTTCAGTGAATGTTTTGTAGAATTCTGCGGTTATCCAGTCTGGTCTTAGGGCTGCAATTTCTTCAATTGTAATTCGACATTCTGTCTGTTCTGCTTCCTCTTGGTTAATTGTAGGTAGTGTTGTATTTGTATAACAACAAAAAAAAAAAAAAAGCTTATTTTGTGTGTGTGTGTGTGTGTGGCTTGATAGTTTTTAAATGTTTCATTAATTTCTTTGGGATTGAGTAGTTTAATTTATTTGATTTTGAAAGCTTGCTCAGTCCTGTCTTTCTTTCTGTAATTGGTAAGCCGTTGTGTTATCTGGTTTGTTTCCTAGTGCATAGTATTTGGCTATAGTCCTTAATGTACCATTTTCTGCTTTCTTGTGATATAATCTTATTATATTCCACTTTGGTTGCTATTAATTTTTTTTGAAGGTATTGCGGTTATGATTTATCATATGTTTTTCTAGTAGATTAGTTTATTTTTCTGATTTTTTTCCTTTCATTTTTTTCCTGCTGAATAACTAGTAGTATCCCAATTATTTAGATGTTTGAGAAGGATTGTGTTCAAAATATTCCTTAATGTCTGCTTCAACTTTTTCCTGCAAATTGTTCATCTGAAGTAGCACAGGTTGTAGTGACCATTGTCTATATCCTTCAATTTGATTAGTGTTTATTTCTATTTCCATTGGGGCATGGTCCAAAATTGTTATACTTGGCTGTGTTAATGCAGAATTGTTGTGAGGTTAAAAAGTAGTCTCTTCTAGTATAACTCTGGTGGGTAGCACCCATGTAGAGCGCTGAACTTTTGAGCGACTCAATAATAGCGCTCTGCAAGAGAGCGAGTGGTGCAATACGTCGCTATATCCTGTATAGTGAGTATAGCAAGGAGCTGTACTCACTATTGCAGACTATAGCATATGTTGTGGCAAATTCCTGCTGAGCTGCTTGCATAGCATAGTGGTGTACACCACTGCTTGCAGTGCAAGCAGACCCAGGTCTATAGGCAGAAAATCAAATTTTTTTTTTTGTTCACGATTCAATAACTTGCCCAATAGTCTGCACCCCTCGAGGTTGATTATTTAAGTTGGGGGGTGTGGGGGCTGGCCTGCATTAAAAAAAAAAAAAAAAAAAATTGTGTTTAAGTATTGTAGCGACTGTCACTATTTGTGATGATTGGTACAATATCCATTGTCCTTTTGACCATGGGCTCAGGTTTGTTCGCTCTATGTGATTGGCAGACTCAGTCGTTCAGACTGTCCTTTATCTCATAGAACCCTCTGGTGTGGTACAAGGAAGAAGGAATATTATTGAATGAAAGGGTTAAGTTCTGTCCAGATGTCTGAGGTTGAGATCTTCCATATGATTCTGTAATAGTTTTCTGCCACCCATCTGATTTATCCTGGGAGAAAGATTAATCAATTCCACAATTAATAGCCAGATTAGTCACCTCCTATCATACAGGGGCCTTCAAATGTTGCTGGATGTAGAAAACAATTGCTAAAGTTGAGTCGTATGTATTGGGTCCATACATATTGTAAACATTCCATCCAGGGTTCTAATTTTTGCAATAACAAAACTGCCTTGTGGATCTGAGAGATTTTCCAAATTTAATTTATTACTTTTAAAAATATTGCTGTACCTTTAGCTGTATTTGTATAACTGGCAAATTTTCCCTCTTCCTATTTATTTGCACAAAATGTAGATTCTTTAATGCAAAAATGAGTTTCTTGCAATAGAAGTACAGTATATCTGCTTTTTGTCTACAAAATTAAAAACATTTTTGCCTTGTCAGACCTTTAATATTCCATTTCCTAACATTAACTTTATTAACAGTTTCATATCTCTTGCTGCTGATATTTTACCCACATGACTCTAT
Organism: Neoceratodus forsteri; assembly: GCA_016271365.2. NCBI lineage: Eukaryota > Metazoa > Chordata > Ceratodontiformes > Ceratodontidae > Neoceratodus > Neoceratodus forsteri. The sequence continues at coordinate 969,775,892 of CM028130.1, read as the reverse complement.
TGTAATTTTTTTTTTTTTTTTAATGTCCCCCTATCTTTTTTGTATCTATCCTTAGTTTTCTTTTTCTGCTGTCCTATTCTTGGTAATGTTACATATGCTAATTTCTTTTTAAGATAAACCCCTCCTCCCCCTCCTCCTCCTATTGGAGACCAAATCTCCTTACCACATATTTCACCAACAAAGATGGCTTCCTGTTTCCTCCATCTTCCTGAGTTGTTGGGAAGTTCAGATCTGATTTGGTAGCCATAGACAATCCAATTGTCTGACTATCTGCAGCTGTTTTAATGGAACAATTAATTACCTTCTTAACAAGGCTTGTGTCATGGAGTAGCACTTGTCCATAATTGACATGTCATGGCAACCGGGATTTGTCAGACATATAGCATACATCAAAATGTAAACCAATTAATGTATTAATCTAATTGCAACCATCTTCACTCTTGTCATACATAAACATATTTTTCCCCTTTTATTTTTTCACCTTCCTCCTTTTTGTTAAATTTCCTTTTCATTCCTGTATTCTGCTTTTTACCTCGATCTGTGTAAATATTCACTTTATGTGCCACCGTCTCTCCTACACAGTGCATTCCCCTTTAATTTTTTCCTTTTTTAATGTAGATTTACATTCATGTTAAAAACTTCTGTTCTTGAAATTTCTCTGTTCTGTTGTGATCATCTTTCATGTTCATCCAAAACTGATAATCTGCTTTTAAATAAGACCTGTTGCAGAGTCATAGTAGGAATGGCTGGCTCTGGCTGGGAAGACGAGATGGACCATGTGGTCCCCTTCTGCCATTGCATTCTACGTATTTATCTATGGGTGGTAGATGTATTATCTGAGGGTGGATGCCCAAGTGGGTGGTATGCCTTTTGCTGGTAATTATCATTTTTTTAATTTATGTTTATTTAAGACATACAGTCACATTCACTAACTTTGGATATTACAAAAGAAAAAAGCTTTCTTTCACCTTGAGGGCACCAGTCCTCTTAATACAATCAAATAGCCCATCCAAAATTATAAGATGAGTCATATGGGAGTATCATGAATATGCTTCCATAGTTACTTAAAGAAAAACCCCAGACTGTGTAGTGAACCCATGAACTGCATGTGTTTTTGTCCAAAAGTCTCATTTAAAGTTCCAGTCCTTGTATCTTTATCCACCAGAAAGGATAAGAGAAATTCACCATGCTATATCTTCAGTATTCGCATCATAAAATGCAACCCTCTAACCAATAGGCAATGCTATCTCCCAGACAATATAAGGTCTTGCCTTACAGAGGAACCTATGATTTAACATTTCTTAAGCAACAGCTAGTGTACTAATTATACGAGGCACCATGATATTTCTTTAAACTGGGCTCGGTGCTTTAATTTCTATATGAAGTTAAACATTTGTTAAATTAAATTAGTACTTGCTCAAACCAAGGTGATGAGGTAAGTCACCAAATAAAACGACTGCAAAATGTGTAAGGCCAAATCAGCTGTAGCACCTCTATACATTGTTATTTAAGAGAGAACAAACCCCTGGTAATAAGTCCCAGTACAATCAGTTTCAGGTCTCATCTTCAGAAGAGAAGGGATCTCCAGTATTATCTGTAGACTTGTTGGCATTCTTCTGGCACCATCGAAGAGCATCTGCCAGGTCAGAGAACAGGAAAACTTTTCTGTTATGGGCTATTTGGAGTCGGGCAGGGAAAACCATACTATGTGGTATTTTTTTCTATATGGAGCATAGTACGATCTCCATCAAGCTTTTTTTCTGCTTTTGCCGAGTAGCGTACCAGATATCTGGGATCAAAATGGATTGGCCCTTGCAAAGAAGCCTCTGCTTAAGTCTGGCAACAGCAAGAAGACAATCTCAGGAGCCTACCTCATCGGTAACTACAACTTCTCGGGACATGGATATGTTGTTCATCCACACTGTCTGGCAGGTTTCTTGCCGCTATAAATCTTGCCGGAAGGTCTACAAGCTGGCTCCTCCCACCCACCTGGGTGGTAAAACTCTCGGCTCTGCCCCATGACACCAGATGTTCCTTACTGCTTGGAAGCTCAGGTTCCCTCCTTAATGCTCTGTATGTAGACTGGATCCTAATTCTTCGGTTCACCCAAAACTTATTTTAAAATTTTCAAGACTTCGGTCAACTTTCTCCCTCACGGCTGCGATGGACAAATTGACTCCCGGATTTTGGCGGTGCCCTTGTGGGCAGAAAATGTCCAGGATGGACCCACACTCCACGTGCATCTACTGCCTCGGCCTAGAACATGACCCGCAGGCCTGTGAGTTATACCGTTCATTTTCATTAGCGATCCTGGAAGACTGCGCTGCCCGGTTACAGCTTGGGTGCCCCGAGAAGCACTACCTGCCGGTGAAGTCGAAGGAGGCACATTGGGCAGTTACCGCGGTGGCTGGCTCGGCTGAGCAACTCTAGCAGATGATCACCTTCGAGGAGGAGGCAGCACAGGCCACATCATTCTCTTCCTCGGTCGCGGCATTTATCCCGCTTTCTCTGGGTACCTCATATTCAGCTTCTTTCAAGGAGCTTTGCCAATCCCTTTCCATGAAGGGAGAGAGGCCATCGGGACATTCCTCTCGGTCCAGAAAGGACTCAAAAGGTAAGTCCCATCATTGGCGTTCATGGGAGCGGGAGAGGTCCCCTTCGCCGGACAGTCGACACTCTGCTTCAGTCGAGGTTGTGGCTAAGGCCGCTGGCTTCACGGCGTCCCTGTCAGGTCAGCCGGCTGAGATGCCCCATCAACGCAGTCAAGATTTTTCTTGACCTATCTGACAGGCTGTCGACTGGTGAAGCTGACAACCCTTCTTCACCGGTTCCCCCGGTGGAGACCGAGGACTTGCCTGTGCCTCCGGTGCTGCAGTCCCCGGTTAAGGCTTCCGAGCCAAGGGAAGAGCGGGTGTCCCCCGCCCCTTCCCAGACCCGTCCTCGGAAATGCCGAGGATCTCTGTCTCGGACATCGTCTTGGTCCAGCCGATCCCGCCGACATCGGCGGTCTCTGTCTCTGCACCGAAGTGGCGCTGCCGCTCGTCCTCGTCTTCCCCCTCTGAAGAGGAGAGGCTTCGGCGCAAGTTGTGTTGACGCTATGAGGACCTGATGTGGCAGCAGTTACTTCTGTCTGGGAACAAGCAGACGCTGTCACCTTCCCAGGCCATCAAGTGGCTGTCACCCGAGCGGCCAAAACAACCCCTCGCTGTAGTTGAGGTGCCCAAGCCTGGGCCAATTGTTCGGCCAAAACCAGCTGCCCCACTGATTTGTGGTGGAACCTCTGCCTCCACAACCGAAATCGGGGGCACCGACCAAGGACTCTTGGTTGGGTCAGGGCCTGCCCCACAGGTTGTCGGTCACCCTCACTCCTGACCATCCTCGGCAGGTGGAGGGTGGCTCAGGCCCCAGGCAGCTCTTCGCGGACTCCTCGGAGTCAGACTCCTCCCTGTTCTCCAGGCCCATTGACCTGGAGTCCTCCGGGGGCCAGTCGATGGACGAAAGCCCATCGTCCTTCATGGGTTTGCTTCAGCTCATCTCAGAGTCCACCGGGATGCAGCTCGAGCCCATATCCAAGCGGACCAAGTATCCCCTGACAGGGATACTGGACCAAGGGGATTCACCCACCGAGGCCTTTCCAGTGGCTGAAGCCATTGTTGGCCCAGCCTTGGAGCTCTGGCAGCAGCCTGCTTCCTGTCCTGTGCCTTTGGCCAGGAAGTATGTGGTCCCTACCAGCTCTTTGCCTGGTTTTTTGGAACACCCCTCTGCCGAGGGGTTGGTCACAGACAGCATTTTCCGGCGTTCCGGGAACGCTAGGGGTGTGGACAAGCCCCCCCGACAAGGAGTCCAAAAAGCTGGACTATGCCGGGCGCAAGGTGTACGCTGCGTCCTCCCTTGGCCTCCGCCAGGCCAGCTCGGCCGTGCTGATGGCACACTTCTCCCACGCCCTCAAGGGCTCCCTGGATGAGATGATCCCTCATCTCCCAGCTGACCTGCAGACCACGGTCCGGCAGGTATGGGACCAGGGTACGGCGGTGGCTAAACAGCAGCTCCAAATGGCTCTGAACATTGGAGACTCCTGTGCCAGATTGGTTGCAGCCGTGGTGGCCATGTGCTGCAGAGTATGGCTGAGGATATCCACCTTCACGATGGACACCCAGCACAAACTGGCAGATGTCCCCTTCCTGGGGACAGACCTCTTTGACCCTGGAGTGGAAGGTCACCTCCAGTGGATCGAAAAGTCCAGTGCCACTCTGGACTCTGTCATCTCTGCCCAGAAGGACAAAGGCCGCCGACAGCAGCAGCACAAGTCCTTTTGTCCTTCTGCGCCTGCGGCACGTCCGGCCCAACAGCACCAGCACCAGGGCCAGCAGGCTTGCGCTTGGCATCCCAAACCCAAGCCTGCGGCTTCCTCCAACAGGAAGCAGGGAGGTAAAGGACCAGGAGGTCCCTCGGCCGGTCCCTCTTCTAGGCCTGCCCAGTGACGGGTTGAGGGGTGTCGCCCCAGCCTCGTCACTCACCCCTGGGCTCCCCCCCATGGGGGGACGGCTCCGCCACTTCCTTTCCAGTTGGTCCATTATCACCATGGACCGTTGGGTGTTGGAGGTGGTAGGAAAGGGCCTGCCCCTGGAGTTCGAGCAGGCCCCGCCCTTCCGAGCCGTCGCCCCTTGGGGGACTATGGGGTCCACAGCCTCTTTGTCGGCTCGCCGAGCTGATATCGCTGTGCTCCTCGAAAAAGAGGTGATCAGGAAGGTGGCGGATCTTTCTCCAGACCCGGGGTTTGTGTCCAGATACTTCCTGGTCCCATAACGGACGGGGGGCTGGCTCCCCATTCTCGACCTGCACAGGTTCCTAAGGTCTCAGACCTTCAGGATGGTCACTCTGGCTCAGATAATCACATCCTTGGAGTGAGGCGTGTGGTTCTGTTCTCTGGACCTTCAGGACGCGTTCTTTCATGTCCCAATCCATCTGTCCCACCAGAGATTCCTCCACTTCAGGGCGGAGGGATCCCTCTGAGTTCTGGGCCATGCCCTTCAGCCTTTCCCTAGCTCCCAGGGTCTTCACCAAATGCTTGGCAGTGGTGACAGCATTCCTGCGGTGCCGAAGGCTCTGGGTGTACCCCCCTACCTGGATGACTGGCTGATTGCAGCCCCCTCCAGAGCAGAGGTGGAGAGGTCCAGAGATCTGGCCCTCCAGGCTTGCTCTCAGGTTGGCCTACTCATCAACGAGGCCAAGTCGGAACTCGTGCCAAAGCAGGTGATAAATTTCATCGGGGCAGAGCTCAACTCTCTATGAGCCAGAGCATGGCTCCTGGTGGACAGGGCCCGAGGTTCTTTCCTCCTTTGCCCAATCATTTCAGGTTGGGCAATTGCGCCCTGCCTGGGACTGCCTGCACCAGCATGGTCCGTTGGGCCCGCTGGTACATGCGTCCCCTTCAATGGGGGCTGGCCAGCCTGTGGTCACAGCACTTCGATCTGCTGGATCAGCTAGTGACAGTGACCCAGGGGACGTGGAATGCTCTCCAGTGGTGGACCGTTCCAGCACATCTGCAGGAGGGCATCCCATTTGTCTGCCCTGAGTCGATGGTCTCTCTATCGACCGATGCCTCTCTGATGGGTTGGGGTGTCCATCTGGGGGAGCACAGAGCGCACGGCCTCTGGTCCCCTCGGGAGTCCCGATGCCACATCAACCTGCTGGAGCTTCGAGCTGTTCATCTAGCCCGGCCCGCCTTCGCTCGGTTTCTATGGGGTCAAGTGGTTCAGGTCCAGATGGACAATACCGCGACCATGTACTACCTAAACCGCCAGGGCGGGATGTGCTCCATGCCTCTGTGCAGGGAAGCTCTCCGCATTTGGTCACTCGTGCACAGCCTGGAGATGGATCTCCTCGCCATTCATGTGGCAGGAGCCTCCAACACCCTGGCCGATGCCCTAAGCCAGATAGGGGCTGCGTCCCATGAGTGGACTCTCCTGCCGGAGGTAGTACAAGATCTGTTCTCCCACTGGAGCATGCCTCAGGTGGACCTGTTTGCCTCCAGGGAGAATGCGAAGCTGAGACTGTTTCATGCCCGCCCCCCTCAGCAGGGCTCGCTGCAGGGGGATGCCTTCTCGAGGCCGTGGACCCTGGGCCTCTTCTGCACCTTTCCCCCATTTCCCTTGATCCACAAGGTGCTTCTCAAGGTGAGGAGGGACAAGGCGCAGGTGATTCTGGTAGCCCCAGACTGGCCCCGCCAGTTCTGGTATCCAGATCTCCTCAGTCTCAGCTCCAGGCTCCCGAGACAGCTTCCAGCCCGCCCGGACCTGATCTCAGTCAATCAGGGGAAGGTATTCCATCAGGACCTTCAATCTCTGCACCTGACAGCCTGGTTTCTGAGTGGCTAGAGTTCCAGGCCTTGGGTCTTTCCGACAAGGTCCTCAACATCGTTGAGGCATCCCGTAAGGAGTCTACCAGAAAATGCTACGCCTTCAAATGGAAGAGATTCTCCATTTGGTGTCAGGGCAAGGGCCTGGACCCTTCCTCCTGTTCCTTGGCAAGCATTCTGGACTACCTGTGGTCCCTTTCTCAGCAAGGGCTTCAATTGACGACCCTTAAGGTGCACCTGGCAGCCATCTCTGCTTACCAGGCACAGGCTGGGAAGCAGTCGGTGGCACAGGAGAAGGTGGTCGGGAGCTTTTTCAAAGGTCTTGATCACATATCCCCTCCGGTGCGAGAACCTCCATGTCCATGGGATCTACTGCTGGTATTGGCTAAGCTCATAGGCAGGCCATTTGAACTGATGCACAGGTGTGACATCTCTCACCTGTCATGGAAGACCGCCTTCTTGGTGGCTATCATGTCAGCCCGAAGGATGGGAGAGCTCCAGGCACTTTCCATCAAGTCTCCTTATCTGGTCTTCCACAGGGACAAGGTTGTCCTGCGCCCCCACCCGAAATTCCTTCCGAAGGTGGTGTTGGAGTTTCACCTTAACCAGGTGTTGACTCTGCCGGTGTTCTACCCCAATCACACCTCGGAGGCTGAATATAGGCTCCATACTTTGGACCCTAGAAGAGCACTCGCTTATTACAAGGAGTGGACGGCTGAAGTTCGGGGAGAGGTTCACCAGCTGTTTGTCACCTACGCTGAAGTCGCATCTGGCAGATCTGCAGCCAAGCGGACGATAGGCAGGTGGGTCACTTCCTGCATAGATCTCTGCTATAGGTTGGCGGGCATGGAGCCTCCCAGATGGATAAGAGCTCATTCTACCCGCCATACCACTGCATCAGTGGCTGCTTCCAGGGATGTCCCTATCCAGGAAATCTGCAGGCCTGCTACCTGGAAGTCGGCACACATCTTCATCACCCACTACCACATCGACCTTGAGTCACGCTGGGATGCTGGTTTTGGGGCCTCGGTTCTCCAGTCTTTATTTACCAAGTAGGGGGTGTGCGCCTTGCCTCCCTCCTCCTGGAGAACTGCTAGGAGTCTGCCAGACAGTGTGGATGAACAACATATCTATATTCCTAGAAATACAGGTTACTCACCTGTAGCAGGAGTTCTAGGAATGGCATATGCTGTTCATCCACACGACCCACCCGACCTCCCCGGCTTCGATGCACAACCTGGCTTCCAGCGAGCTAGATCTGGCATCATGGGGCAGAGCCGAGAGTTTTACCACCTGGGTGGGAGGAGCCAGCTTGAAGACCTTCCGGCAAGATTTAAAGCGCAAGGAACCTGCCAGACAGTGTGGATGAACAACATATACCATTCCTAGAACTCCTGTTACAGGTGAGTAACCTGTATTACCATTATCTGGGCAGCCTCTTTGGGTGACTCTGTAGGCTTTTTGAAATTGTTGTGCTGTCTGGGCCACTTCTTCATCAAGTTGCTGCACAATCCAGTCCTGTAAGAAGATCCCCTTCAACTCGTTCTGGCAATCTGATGAAATGGAGATTTGCTGCTTGGGCTTGATTCTCCAGAGTCTCCAGTCTGGCTTTCAGATGTGTTTTCTTAAGGACCAAGACCACCTTCATCACTGCATCAGCTCTTTTGGAGGCCTCTGAAGTTGCTAAGGTAATTGATTCCATATTTGTTTCTAGTCCGACAACTCTGTTGGTCAGGGTATCAAACTTGTCTGCAAAACTGGCTACTGTGGAGATTAAACTATTAATTTTTTAAACCCAGGGTTTACGATGTTTCTTCCTCTCCGGTACTTTCATTGTCTCAGCCCTGCACTGACCTCGGGGCTAGAGTTCTGAGGGGATTTTCTGACTTTGCTCCCTCTCCTGTTTTGTCTGTCTTCAGATTTTCCATTATATCAAATAGACCTTCTGGTACACTGCTGTGCTGATTAAAGAAGATTATGTTACAAAGAGATGCAAGATTTAAACTTGGTGCTCTGCATCTTACGGAGCATAACTATCGGGGGAAACTGCCATCTTGCTCGGGCTCCACAGTGTATCCCGGTAATTTATTATCTTTGAGCAGAATTTCTCTCTTGGGACAGTAAAAAAAAAAAAAGTAGTTTTACCTTTATAGAAGAGTTAACTTTGCTGGGGGAAATAATGTATATCTAATGCATTTTTCATGCAAAATTGCATTACTGTATTGAATGATCTTCTTTCATTCATTGTTTCAGTACTGAAGTCTGGAAATGCTTGAAATCCATATCCTTTGTCTTTTAATCCTTTCTCTATTCTAGCTTTTCTAAGAATAAGCTCCTTGTCTCGGAATTTGTGTGGTTTAATGTAGACAAACCTGGGCCTGTCTGTACCCTGTGATGTTTTGGCTACTTCGGCTTGATGTGCTCTGTCCAGTGATATTTTCTTTCCGGAGTAGTCCAGGCCCATTGCTTCTGTTAACTTCAAAGTACAGAATTGGATTACCCAAACCCTCTACCCCTTCTGGAACTCTACCAAGCTAGAGATTACCTCTATGGGCACGATCTTCCTGGTCTTGTAATTTCTTAAAATAATCAAGACAGGTTGTATGTTGGACAATAGTTTTATTTATTGGAACCACTGCCTTCTAAATCACTTATTCTTTTTTCTGCTTTAGTGGTTCAGATCGTCAAAGCCTTTAATTTGTTAATCCCTGCCACTACATCAGTAAGGTTTCCCAATGTCATTTGTATACTTGCTGTGCCCTTTAATACATTGGTCTTAAATTCATTTGAGAAAGGTACCTGGAAGTCGTGGCGGTTTCATTTATTATTTCCTGGTGGATCTGTAAGTTTTGTTTCATAGGTCTTTGTACTTTAGGCATTTCTTTGGATTTATCCAATTTATTAAGATTTTATAGTTCTCTGGTACAGATTTATCCCATTGTGCAGTTTTTTATTCTGTTTTTAGGTTTGCTAGTATTAGGTATCGGGGATCCATGTGCATGGGACTCTGAGTTCCTTGTCCGCCCTGCTCTCATTCCTCTCTCCTGGTCGCGCCTTGTGGGGTGGGTCTGTCTCTGATCTGAATTTCTTCTTCCTGGTTCTCCACTACTTGTGATCTGTTGATCCTGTCCAAAATGGATTTCATTATGCCATTGCCTCTGCAGACCCCGCAGTACTGCCTGGGTCCTCTTTGTCCTGATTCAGCTTCTCCTCCCAGGTGGGTGTTTCTTGTCTGCCTGACATTCCTTCTAGGGTCATTTGTCACCCTCCTATACTTGCTGGTGAGGAAAGTGGTGATAGCTAGGTTGGCAAAACTAGCACTGGTTATTTTCCACTGGCCAGAAAATAGTGTAGGGTTGTAGCAGCGTTTGTGGTTTGCTGTTCCGTATTCTGTGTGTCCACACTGGGAGCTCCCTGTTTGCAGTATGTCAATTCCTTAACTCGCTGTATCCTTTTTGACAGTTTTTGTTTCTGAGAATGCAGAGCAGATAGAAAATACATGGCTTTGCAGGTTTTTTTTTGTTTTGTTTTTGTTTTAGCAGTGTGTAGCACAGCTCCTGTTCTCCTCCCTGTAAGGAATGCTCTGTTCTGCCATCTTGGATCCTGCAAAAAAACTAAGTGCCAACACGTCCAATAGTAATATTATGCTCTAGTTTCTGCAAACTTAATCTTTTCATTTAAGTCAAGTGGTCTGCCTAAGTTCAGCTGCTTGAAGTGGCTAGTACAAGTGAATGCATGCTGTCACCATGCTCCTTGTTGTGCATGATCAAGACTTAACATGCTGATGGTGATATTAACAGAGGATAGTGTTGAGGACAAAAAGTCATGCTGAACTCTTAAATTTTTGTAAAGAAAATGAGCAGTAGCAGTCGATAGATAGATAGATAGATAGATAGATAGAAAAGCTGATCCCATGCATGCACATTACCGCTAATGCACATGCTTGGTATCTGTGCTTCATTTTTTGTGTTTTAGCATGCATAGTGCTCATTTTCATTAGATGAGAAAAATCTAAAAGTTCAGCATGAGTCACATTGCTGGACACTACCCTCGGTGGCATGTTAAAATTCACTCATGCGTGAGATTGCCCATCACGATGGTGTGCGTTTACTCGGACTAACAACCTTTGGTGGCTGAACTTGAGCATACCAGTCAACTTAAATGCAATAAGTTTGTAAAACCTAGAACATAATGTTTGACATTGGCATGCACATTCTCATTGCTGTTGCTAGGGGATAATTGGGCACACATGACTGGAAGCACATACTAAACAGCGGTCAGCAGTTTGGGGGGGCACTAGACACCAGTGAAACTAGATACCGGATAGAAGTGCTCTGCACCCAGAAGTGAACTGAAAGTGAGAGCAGAGCTAAAAATGTGAGGGAATGGGGTGGGTGGGGGAGGGAGGGAGGAGAACAGCACTGTAGTAAGTGGAGTGGACCACATTCTTTTGATTCCTGTGGAAGAACAGTCTAGGCATCCTGTCATGTGCTTCCACAGTCTCTTCTCTCTTTTGTCACAGCAATATGTCAGCATGTCTCCGTCCATGCGCCATAAAAAGATGTTCCAGGGTTTCACTATAGGCAATACAACATAGTCTGAATCTTTCATCCATAAATTTGTGGTTTTGGTCATCCTTCAACCCAAATTTTCTATGGCTGGAGAGCCAGGTCTCATCCCATGTTTTCTGTGGTACGCTTGGGTCTGTGAGATATAAAGGTATCTTGGAATGAAGTTGTGCTGGAATACCTCCAAACTCTATCTGGGCTTCAACTCTACAACAGTTGTCTCGCAGTAATTTCCATTCTTTTTTCTTAACCGGGGTATTTTTAGGAGGAGCAAACAGTACAGACTTGTGTAACCTAGGGCCCCATTTTTCCCATGTACTATGAAGTGGATAAAACCATATCTGCACCTGGAGGTCCTGTACCTTGGGGCCTGGATATTCGGAAATGCGCCAGAGTCTGGTGCAGCACAAATCCGTTGCACCATGGCACAACTGGAGCCATATTTGGAGGTTGTGCAGATTGAACAGCACCAGTGTAATGTGGCTGAATATGGCAGAGTTGCACCATGGTGCAGGCAAGCACAGCAACGGGGGGGGCAGGGCACAGAACAGAGTCATGGAAGCACAATGGCAGTGGCCGCAGGAGGCCTTCACCAGCAGGGCACACACAGGCACCTAGACACTGGACCCCAGAACACAATGGTGGCATGGATAGCGGGTGACAGGAGGTGCCAGTGGCCAATGGAGGGCCCCCAAGGGAGTCCCCCCCCCACAGAGGCATGCTGCCAGCTGTGCGCCCCCCCCCGAGACCATAGGCCACACCCAGAACCATGCAGCCATGCACACACATGTCACACAGCAGTCACAGAATGGGCCAGGAGGCAGGCAGCATGGCAGACTACATAGGACAGGCTGCCTAATGCCAAGCAGAGTACCCCAACATTGTGTGCGGACAGCACCCGAACAATGACCATGGCATGAGCCACCACCGAGCACAGACCTCTCACTGTCACCTCAAGGGCACTCTAATGCACAGCCACTGACCCAGGGGATGGAAACCACCACAGTGGGACACACCACACAACACAGCAGGGAACCACAGATGTACAACACGCGCCCCCTCTCATGCACACATGTAGACACTGGGCCACTGCAGCATGGCTCCACACGCCACCTGCAAAGCAGACACAGGCAGGTACATTAGAAAAAATATAAATGAAAGAACTATTCACAAATGTGATGGGCTGGGAAAGGGTAGGTACAGTGACGGAAGGGGATGGAGACTGTACAGTGGGAGGGGGGACTGGAGGGGAAGGTTCAACAGTGGAAACTTGCAACCAGCAACATCAGCGACTGCCCTTTCTGGCCACCCCAGCATGCTGTCACTCCCTCTGATCTGCCGCCATCATTCACCGTATGGCAACAATCCTCTTCAAGATACTGGACACCACCAGCAAATTCTGCCGCATGAGTCGGCTAACCAGTCTGTGGTGCTCTCCATGCCAGACACCTATAGCAAGGGACAGGACAGGTGATCAGTGCAATGGCCCAAGGAACCATGCCCACCCACAGTGCACAAAGGGCAGTGGGACCACACACCCCTGGAGGGCCCGCAATGGACACTCGCACGGGGGAGGGGCAAAGCCAGCCAACAACATGGCACACAATGGCCATACAACTGCACAGTGACAGTCATATGGCACACTGCACAGGTAGCACCGCAGCAACAACTGTGGCAGCCGGCTGCATGCCCACCCCACCAACAGCTGGCACACTTATCCAATGGATGCACCACAGTGGCATGCACCATGCACAGTGCGACACACAGCTGCCGTGGCACATGGCACAGGTGGCCATGCCTGCACCCACTCCCCACTGCCACCCCCCTTGTACAGTGAGAAAGACCATGATGGTGCTTACCTGCCCCCTGTGGTGCTGCTTGTGCAGGTCCTCCCCCACATGGTGTACCACCTGGTCATGTGCCACTGCAGCCCTGGCCCGCCTGCTGTCCTCTGGCCCTGGGAGTAGAAAGACAGGTGCACATCAGTACCTGACCACAGCAGCTACCCCCCATCCTGTGTGCACCTGCCAGACATGTCCCGCACGCCAGTATGACTGCATCACAATGCAGGTGGCAGCTGGCAATGCCACTCAGTGATGTGCATGACAGTGTAGCCCACTGCAGGGCATGCCAGGCAGTAATGCCAACACCACAGTACAGCACCAGGGCAGACATGCAGCATGGGATGACTTCCCTGGCTGTGGCACTGCACCATGCCTGAAGCTTTTGAAGCTGGTCAGGGTCCCTGTGCATCAGGTCACTGTACCGGTGCCTACACTGCTCAGCCATCCTGGGAACCCCCGTCCTCCTCTCCAGGCTGACAGATATGTCTTGCCACACTCTGCACCTGGCCTGCTGCAAGGGCACCTGGCCAAACAGCTGTGGGCTGTAGGGCTCCACACAAGTGACCAGGTTGACCACCTCCATGTCGGACCAGTTACAAGCATGATGTGTCCAACCCTGCACCATGGCTCCCTCTGGCGGTGAAATGGCAGGTACAGGTGCACGTGGCCGAACAGTGCTGGATGCATGATATGCGGGAAACAGACTTTGATGGCAGATAAGGACCACTTGGCCCACCCAGTCTGCCCATTTCCCTACCTACTGGATAAGCTACAGATTCTAGTTAACCAACAGCCTATTTCCTGCCACCCCCCACTACAATTGCCTTATGTCTGTCCCATGCATGTTTGAATTCCCCCACTGTTTTAGCCCCAGCAACCTCCCCAGGAAGGCAGTTCCACGCATCCACCACTCTCTCCATGAAAAAGATTTCTCATTACCCCTGAGTCATCTCCCCCATCTTTTAAATTGTGTCCCTTGTTCTTGCACATCTCTTTCTGAAAGATGCTGCCCTCCTGGACTTTGTTTCCTTGAGGTACTTGAACATTTCTATCATGTCCCCCCTGTCCCTCCTTTCATCAAGGGTATACATGTTAAGCTCTCTGTCTCTTCATATGATTTCTGATGCAGACCCTGCACCATTTTAGTTGCCCTCCTCTGGACTGCTTCCATCCTGTCTATGTCCTTACGTAGATGAGGTCTCCACAACTGCACACAGTACTCCAGATGGGGTCTCACCAACTGTCTGTACAGAGGGATAACCACTTCCCTTTTTCTACTTGTGATGCCCCTTCCTATGCATCCCAGTATCCCCCTGGCTCTCCTTACTGACTTCTCACATTGCTTACCAACCTTTAGATCATATGATATGATTACCCCCAAGTCCCGTTCCATTTTTGTTGTTGTTAGTACTTCCCCTGCTATTGTGTACTCTTCTCCTGGGTTTTTGTTTCCCAGGTGCATTACTTTGCACTTCTTTGCATTGAATCTAAGTTGCCATACAGTATGTCTGACCATTCCTCCAACCTTGCCAAGACCGTTCTCATCCTTTCTATCCCCACCTTGTGTATCAACTCTGTTACAGATCTTTGTATCCTCTGCAAAGAGGCATACCTTTCCCTCCAGGCCCTCTGCAATGTCACCTATAAAGATGTTGGAGGACTGGACCCAGTACTGAGCCCTGAGGTACTCCACTAGTGCCCCCCCTTTTTCTTCGGAATGTGTTCCACTCACTATTACCTTCTGTGTCCTGTTGTGCAGCCAGTTTGCAACCCAGGCTACCACCCTGGGACCCACTCTCTGGCTGGCTAACTTGATTATTAATCTTTTGTGCGGGACTGTGTCAAATGCCTTGCTAAAGTCTAGGTAGGCCATATCCACAGCCCCTCCTTGGTCTATTACTTTGGTCACCCAGTCAAAGAAATCTATTAGATTTGTCTGACATGACCTTCCTGCTGTAAATCCATGCTGCTTTGGGTCCTGTGCCCCGCTGGCCTCTAGATACTCAACAATTTTTTCTTTCAGAAGTGATTCCATTATTTTCCCTACCACTGAGGTCAAACTTAGTGCCTGGCCATCGCTGGACATACACAGGAGGCATGGCCTGGTGGGGTCACAGGGTCATGGAGGTGACCCAGGGGTCAGAGGTCAGTGTGTGATAGGGAACATGCCAGCATGCACAGTCTCGATATGTTGAGCATCTTGCACGATTGACACCGTGACACTGCAGGGTGCATGCGCACTGCAGACATGCTCACTGCAGGCCTGTGCACCACTCATGCTTGGGCATTGCGCCATGGCTTACTCTGGCACAGTACCATTCCGCATGGCACAATATCTCAATATTCAGATGCCGCATGCAAATGAGCTCATCAGCCAATGTGTGGTGCAGTGGATTGCATTAGCTTATTACTGTTGTGCACAACCTCATTTCCATGCATTGCACCTCATAAGTGCCACGCAACAGCACATGCCATGTACCGGTAATGCAACCTTGATAGGTAGGTGGTGGATGCTGCAGCAGTACACTGGGAGCAGACAGCACTGCAGGGTGGGATGGGGCAAGGCGATGCTGCCACTGACTCACTGTGTTGTCCTTGTGCAGAGGAGGAGGGTGAGGAACGGGGGCCTGCACGGAAGCGCTGGCCCAACTTCATGAATGGAGAGATGGATGCCTTGTTCAAGGCCTAACCTTGACAGGGAGGCCCTGTTAAGGGGTACCACAGGACAGAGTAATGGCATGGGGGGAGGAGGAGGTGGCGATCTATGTGAACCAGCATGGCAGCAACCAGCGGTCAGCACAGAAGTGCCACAAGAATGTCGGGACAGACAGGCAGGGCATAAAGGAGAAGGTGGCAGCCATCGGAGCATCCTAGAATGCCACCGGAGGAAAGCCAGTGGATGCACCCACACTGACGCCAACAGAGTTGGTGGCAGCCACCAGCTGCTGCACCTCAGTGGAGGGTGTGCCTGCAGGATCACTGCATGTTATGTATGTTGGCCAGGCACAGCTGGTGGACCAGAGGGTGCGTACACGCGCATGCTGGCATGCATGCAGCTGTCCTGCATGTCATGGGCATGTGTGCGCACCCATGAGCATGCCATGTTGCAGGTCACATGTGGCAGCACTGTACAGGGGGGCACACGTGGGCAATGCATCACTGACAAGCCATCCTTCTCTTGCAAAACCAGCATGCCTCCATGCAGAGGATGGGGCACTGGCACCCGTGGACACTGGCATAGCCCCAGAGGATGGAACATCGACCTCCACTGGCATCTGGGAGCCAGACAGGCTGCAGATCTGCACCACGGTGCATGTGGGTGTCCTTGGCCTGGGGTCAGACAAGGCCCTGAATGTGATCCTGCAGGATGCCAGCCTTGGTGTCCTGTGTGCAGAGACACAGATCGGGGTTGGGTCAGACTCCAATGACTACTTCACACACACCTTATAGAGCATGGGTGACATTGTGGGCATGTCGTCCCCTGCTGGCAGCATAGCCAGATACAGTGCCCAGTGAAGTGCCAGTGGCGGAACAGCTGCCTGCCACCACTATGGGTGTGGCGGTATGTGGTGCCATGGATGTGCCAAAAAGCGGCCAGATGTGTGATGGCAGCAGGCTGCAGGTGCCACTGGGCAGCTGGACACAGGGCCCACTGCACCCATTTTCCTTGCAGATCCCACTGTGCAGTGTCCACTGGGGGGGCTGTGCAGCATGACTGGTCACCCCCAGATGATCACCATCCCACCCGGGAGCACCAGGATGAGGACCGTCTGACTAAGCACACTCGGCTGCCACGGGTGTCCATTCAGCAACAGGTGCTGCTCACCACTGGGGTGTGTGCACTGCGTGCAGAGGTGCACCAGTTAGCTGAGCAGCAGAACAGGTGCACTGTGCAGATCCTGGAGGGGAAGCAATGTATGCAGGAGGCCATGACTGTGTCCTTGGATCACATTGCCAGTGCAATTGCAGATGGCGCTGCGTTGCTGGCTGCCACAGGGCATGGCCATGCACAGGACACCCCCCTGCAGTGTGCTGTCCACCCCACAGACCCGGTGTTGGGCGACCCCATTACAGTCGATGGACTCAGATGTAGGCATCCCAGCATGCCCGGTGTGGGCCTGTTTGGGTGTCTGCACACCCCCATGAGGACACAGTCGCGGTCCCGCGCTTCCACCCCTGGGGGGCTGTTGAACCCCCCCCCAGCTGATGAGCCAGCGCGGCCACCCCACGGCAGTGGTACTGTGTGGCTGCCCTGGTCTGTGTGCTGCCTTGACTGCAGTCTACGGCTGATGCCCTGTACGCCCACGGAGGGAGGTGTGTGTCTGTCATACCAATGGTGGCGCGCCTGTGTGACGTACTGTATGCTGCCTGTGTGTGTGCGTGCATGCCCAGCTGCTGGACCATGTGGCGTAGGCGTGAAGAGGGTAGTCTAACACTGGTGCCATGTGTCTCATCCATGCCACAGTCCTGTGTGTGTGCCACTGACACGCCTTTGTGTATATGTCCCTTGCCATGCATGTGCCTGCATGTGTGCTGTACTTGTCTGTGTGGCCCATGCATGTGTACCGCACCACCTACCTGCGTTTGCCAAAGTGTTCCTGTGTGACAGTGTCGCAGTGGTGTTATGCCTGCTGTTGGAGTTGGGGGTCCCTCTGCCACCCTCCAACCCATTGTCTTCATTGTCCCCACTACTGTTGCCCTCATCTGCTCAACAGCTATCCCACAGTCAGTGGCCATGTTGTGCAGTATGCAGCAGGCCAGGAATAGGCCACAGACTTTCGAGGGGCTGTACTGTAGGGCACCGCCTGACCTGTCTAGGCAATGGAATCATACCTTCACCATGCCAAAGATGCACTTGATGATGATGTGCATGCTAGCATGTGCCTCGTTGTACCATTCTTCTGCTTGGGATGATGGTCGCTGGTAGGGGGTGAGCAGCCAGGGCCTCAGTGGGTATGTGCTGTCACCTGTGTGGAGAATGACAGGGTTAGCCCTAAGCTATGCTGTGCCCCTTGCCTATCCCTGGTGCCCCCACACCATCATCCCCACCCCAGGTCTGCTATGCCCATTGCCCATGCCATACTCACCCACTAGGTGGCCCGTGGGGATTTTCCCCACGTTCAAACCTGTGGCACAGCACAGAGCTGTGCCAGATGACTGCATCTTGTGCACTCCCAGCGTGTGTGGTGCAGACATTGATGATGCACCTTGTGGCATTGCACACCACCTGGCAGTTGATGCTCAGGCTCTCCTTCATGTTAATGTATGCCATTCTCTCAGGGCCAGGTGGCTTGTAGATGCCCATGTGGGTGCAGTCAATGGCCCTAATCAGGCCGGGCATGCATGCCACCCTGTCAAAGTCCTGCATGTTTGGTGTACGCTCAGCCTGTGTGCTGGGGAAATGGATGAATTCTGAAGCACGTAGCAGCAGGGCATTGCGGAACTGTGTGAGGAGGTGGGACATGGCCAACTGGGTGATGCGCATGGTGTCCCCTGTTAGTCATTGGAAGGTGCCTGTGGTGAGCAGGCACATGATAGTGGTCACCTTGGTCTCCACGGACATGGCCTGGCTCTGTTTGGTGGGTGCCTGCATTTGTTCACTGCACAGCTCACAGAGCAGCCTCAGAATGGCCCTGTTCAGGCAGTACCATCCCACGATCTGTCACAATAGTTCTCAAAGGTGATGCGGGCACAGTACCACCTGTGTCGGGCATACTATTGATGGGCCGTTCGGCCATGTAGCTGTTCCTCCTGTCTCCTCACAATCCTCATTACCGCTTCCATTAGGAACAGCGCACTCTCCATCCTTCCAGTGTCCCCCCTGGTGATTTGCTGCCATCTGTGTAACACACTGGTTCCCTGTTGCTATGTGTGTCTGTATTTCTCTGCCCCTCTCTCCCACACCATGTCTCTCTCCCTCTGTATATGTTCTTGTCTGTCTGTCTCACTATCTTTTTCTCTTTGTGTAACTGTCTCTCTGTGTGCTTGTGCCCTGCATTTATAGGACCAAGTCTGGTCGGCGCATCTTTGCATTGCTACACACTTGCACCTTAGCTTCACAGTTGAAAATGCCATTGCACCGCATATTCATGGGAATGCCCCCCTGCACTTGTGCTGCATATATTATAGTTGCACAGTGGCTTTTGTGCTGTGTCATGGCTCTCGCTGAATATCGCTCCTTGGCGCATATCCGTACTTGTGCTGGTGCAACTCGGTTGTACATGCTCTGACTATCTGGGTCTAGATCTATTACTAAAACTAGGTGCAATTTAAAAAAAACCAAGCCAATGGGTTTATTAAACCCAAACCTCCTGCTTTTACTGGCAGGTACAGCACATCCCTTTCTATGGGGTTGGGCTTGTTCTCCCAAATCATGGGGGGAAGAGAGGCTAGATATTCTTGTATCTAACTGTGAAGGGGGAGAACAAACTGCACTAACACAGCAAACCTGGGAAGCAGGAAAGTTTAAATAACTAAAACCCTTTACTATTTTTTTTTTTTTTTTGAGTGCTGCCAAGCTTTCCAATGATCAACCTTAGTTGCATTCCTCAGATTTTTCTGCCTAGTTAAGTGTGGTCACATTCCCTTGTCCAAATGTAATACCCTGGATTTGGGTTGTCTTTGGAGACAGAAATCCCAGCTATACCTGCCATTTAGCAGTGGTCCTGGGTTCAAAGAAAACCTCTACTTTTCATTTTGTTTATATTTGATCCAGACACGACGGAGTATTCTGCCTGTATATTTGTAGACTGTTCCTCATGATTGTGTAATACCAAGCATCAGATGTTAGCCACTTACGCAGATATCTTAATTGGTTGGGGAAATACTATTAACGTGCAAGCCTATAATATCCTGACTCTTGGAGAGCAGGGAATTTGTTTTTATTCAGAGATGCAATTAAGGATACACCAAAGTTACCAGAGGGTGCAATAACAAAGCTAAGTTACTCTATTAACCAAACAAATAAAAACAAAGGAAATATAAGAATGTCTTGTACAAATATCCATTTGAATGAAAGGGGGAGGGATAAATTGCTTATAAACAAATCTTCAAAAATGGTTGTCTGTCAAGACACAGAATTTTTAATCCATGCATGATTTTTCCATAAAATTTGTAAATAAGGTAGGCATTTATTTTAAAGGTCTTTATCAGGAAAGACACACTGAACTGGTAACAGCTAATTTCCAGATGTGTCCTTGGGGAAGATAACTGGTACAAAAATATAGAATATAAAATGCATAGAATGTAATAAATATAACAGAAACAAACAGGACAGTTGTGCCGAAGAATAAATTAATGTTACCAAGTAATGAACTAAACAGTTAATCAACTTGACAAAATAAAAACTGGAGGAGTGACTGATACCAGGGAAGTGCTGAGGGATTGAGAATTAGGTAAGTTGCAGGCAAGAAGTGAACCCAATATCAGATGCACTGCAGGAGTGAGTAGAAAACTCGTGGAGGAGAGCTTTAAGAGCAGGAAAAAACAGAGCAGGGTGAGTAGAAGAGGAAAGGGGACCCCAGAGTTTAGGAAAATGAGAAGGCAGCCTGGCCAGCAGGAGCTTTCATTTGAGCGAAAACAAATGACTGACAGAGCAAGCATTATGAAGATAGTAGGATGAAGAAGAGGGGGTGGGGGGAAAAGAGCCAAACCAGAATCTGGAGATGTGAGACAGTGGGTGAAGCACCTGACATCAAGAGAAGGGAGGGGTAATGAAGAATAAAAGGTACAAATGATGAGCATACATCATTTTATCAAGGGCTAAGTGACAGAAGGTGTGAAAGAGGGGATCCAGTCAAAGTAGACTTTGGAGCAGAACTATAAACAATGTCTCCATAGTCAAAAATGGGCAAAATTAACTTGGTATTTCTCTGTGAGCAGGAGCTGAATACTTATTTCTGTAAAACACCCCAAGCATGGGGCGAAGCTGCTTGTTAAATAGCATCCACATGAATGGAGAAATCTAGGTGATGACTTAACCATACCAGGAGGTGCGTGATGGAGGAGTGATCTTCAATAATCGCACTGTCAAGGGTATGAAAGGAAATGAAAGGACTCTAGCAAGTCACTGCCTGGTGCCAAAAGTCATGGAGACTGTTTTCTTGGCATTGAGGGCTAACTGATTAACAAGCAATGCTGAATGATAAAGTCCAGTTAGAGTTTCATGAGATCAGGGATAGAGGGAATAAAGAACCATATAATCTGCATAGAGATATATTGACACAGAGGAACAGACCTGGAGGAGGTAATTTAGAAAAAGAGTAAAGAATTTGTCCCACAAACCCTGGGGGCACTTGACCTGATAGGCAGGGTGTCTTCAATATGGACAGCTTGTGACCACCCTCAAGGTAGGAGTGGAACCACTTGGCTGAAGAGAGTCCAGCTGCTTTAAAGAGCTGCTGACACCTTAAAGAAAACTTTTAAAAAACAATATTTAGGTACAATTCAGCTTGCATGCCATGTATATTGTATAGTTTTCTTCTGCACATTACTTATTACTATAGAAAGTTGTATGAATACATGATCTTTATACCTCAGAGTGCATCTTCTTGTCTAGCTTATTCCCTGTGTCAAGTCATAATCCTCTGTTATGACATAATGTTACCATGGGAGTAGCTGTGATGTCACAAACAGTGTATTATGACTTCAGGTAAGGAGAAAGCAATAGGAATAGATTAACTCTTCAGGAGCAAATATCTTTTTCTCATGCAAATCACATCAGTAATAAATAATGGG
Source organism: Neoceratodus forsteri (assembly GCA_016271365.2). Taxonomy (NCBI): domain Eukaryota; kingdom Metazoa; phylum Chordata; order Ceratodontiformes; family Ceratodontidae; genus Neoceratodus; species Neoceratodus forsteri. The sequence goes on along the minus strand of CM028130.1, from coordinate 969,754,386 downwards.
GAGGAGGAATACAGAACTAATATGAAATAAAGCCAAACTGTGCCTAAATATTATGTTTTGTTAAAGTTCTCCTGAAGGCATCTGCTGCTCTTTGAGCTTGCCCAGGAGAATGGGATGGGCTACACTGTCAAAAGCTTTGGCTAAGTTAGTGAAAATAGTTGAGGAGAAGAGGCCCTGATCTGTATGAGATGATGGTGTCGGAAAGCTGGAGGAGCAAGGTGTTAGTGGAATGAGACTTCCTAAAGCTATTTTAGGCTAGAAAGGAGTAAAGAAGGGAGGTTTAGTCGAAAATGGGAGAATTGGGAAAGGGCAAAGTGTGTTTGGAGCTTGGCTAAAATCGGAAGGAGTGAGAGGTCATCCTGTTTAGGAAAGGGAATGACAATAGCCAGCTTACAAGAGTCTGGGACACGGGATAAGGAGAAGGAGAGGTTAAAGGAACAGGAAATGGGAAAGGCAATGGCATGAGCAGAGAAAAAGTCTAAGGTCAAGCCCATCAAGACTCCCACCCTTGTGGGGATTAAGAACCAAAAGGGCCTTAAGAGCAACTGCAGGTGTAATGGGAGAAAATGGAAAACAAAGTGAAATTGGAGACTCATAAAGAGGTTGAGGAGTGAATGGGTGCAAGAGGTGAAGAAGGAATTGAAAGAGGCAATTGACTGCAGCAAGATCAGAGATGGTAGTGTCTCCCGTCTTGAATAGGTAGCGGGGACTGAGTCGAAGAAGTGAATGAATAACCTTCAGAACATCCTTAATCACCCCTCTAAGTTCTGGGAGTGTGGATATTTGCTTTCCTTAATATAAAATTTAACTAATGCAGCTTTGATTGTGCTTATGATTTTCTGAACTGTCAATGTGTCTCTGCTGTAACATCTAAGCATATCTTGCTTGCCAGAAGTAATATTGACACAACTGCAAAAAGCACCCTGAAAGTGTTTTTTTCCTTTTTATGAAGGTGTCAATTCTGGTGGACATGAACACAATGCCATTAAGTCACTGAAGAACTCCCCAGTATTGTCCAATAATTAGCTAATTGAGTTCAGAACTCCATTGTCACAGGGCAGTTGATTAAAAAATGCTTGTTTCAAGAATTGTGATCACAAGCTGGGTGTGGACATATTCTTTCCTCAGCTGTTTTGTGTTTCAGTGAATTTTTGATCATTATATCCCACATTTCTATCGGGATTCTTGTCTATGAACTGTGAAGAGGAAGAAAAAAAATTGGCACTTTAGACCCATCAGGGCAACAAGGAATATGCGATTCTGGTGTAAAATGTGACAGAATAATTGAGTGGTAACTGCTTTCTTGTTAGGGATATTTCTTGCTGAGAGGTTATGTTCCACTGTTTGAGTTTCTTCACCCTAGATATAAAATAAAAGTGGACTTTTTGTGGTGTTATATTTTGAGCTTTTGTGTTTCCCACTTCTTATGAACAGATAAAAACCATGCTAAAAGAATCCTAGTCCAAATTTAGTTTTTACCAAAAAGTATTGGACTTGTATTGGTGTAAATGAAAATACTATGAAAAAATACAAGCGGATGTAACATTCTAAGCCCTCTTGATATCCTGTATCACTTCTTATAGGTTTTAAAGGACTTCCCCATAAACCTTGTAAGAAAGTACTATGGATTTGAACTTCTGCGCTTAAAGGGGGTGGAAAAACATTAGTTAAATACAGAAAAAGGAGCAGAATGAGAGTCTTGAGATCAGAAATGCATGTTTGTTTGGAAAGGGGTCTATTTTTCCAAATAGCAACTTTTGGATTAGCACTATTTTTTGCATGTTCCCAATTATGTAGTGCATTATTTTGAACCTCTAAAGTAATTCAGAGTATTTTTATAGTCATTTGATAGAGGGATATGTAGCAGACTTTGTGGGACTTCCCATGACTATGTCCTGAATATACTATTCATTTTATTATAGTTAATTTTAGCTCCTGATACTTGTTCGTACACGGTTAATGCATTTAGGACCAGAGATACAGAGGTGCTATTGTGAACAGCAATGCACATGGTATCAGCATAGGCTAGAATACCTGAGACTTCACCACCTGTGATATGTATTCTTACAAACTGTGTATGTGCTGGATTTTCCTCAAGTGGCTCTAGATATATGGTATAAATGTGGACTGAAGTGAGAGTAGAGAAATTTATTTTGTGAGAAACAATAAGCATACAACACTGATACAGTCTCTTGTGTATAAAAACAAAAGAAATATTCAAAAGACAATGTTTCAAAGAAGGAGAAAACTTGTAAAAAAATGAAAAGAAATTAACATGAAAACACAAATATTTGAGCATACTCACTCCCCTGCTCAGTTTATAATCAATCAATGTTATGCCATTCTTAAAGTTTTTGGTCAAGCCTGAAATTCTTTATAGTAAACAGTTTCAGTGCTAATTTTGAACAGTTCATGCTGAGAGTGACTCTTCTGCTGTAATGTGACTTGACAATGGTTAAGCCAAATTGTGCCATTTGAAACGAGCAAAAATCTTATCTAGAGTATCTACTTCCCATTTAGCCTAGTCCTTAGCATAAAATCCATGAATCAAGTGATAAAGTTTTATGCTTGTGATTAGCTTTCACATTTAATTTGTCATGGCAACATAACCATAAAGTGTCCCACATTTCAGGAGGGATTCTTTTGTATTACAATAACCTTGTCAAATTTTAATATAAATAAGAGAACATGTTCAACAATAGTGGGAACTGAATTTGGAATTTATGATGCGTTGATATTCTAATTTCTGGGGTGTATATGGGGGTGGACCAAAAGTGGTTCATTAAGGAAGGAATACTGGGTGCCACAGAGGAGTGCGTTGGGCTCAGGGGGAAGAACACAAAGGCCAAAACACTTTGCTGGTTCAGTTCTGGGGTTGCCGAGGCAGTAAGGGAAAAGAAGTTAGCCTATAGAAAATTCAGAAAGCCCAAGAGAGGTGGCTAGGGAAAATTACCTAAGGTTGAGTAGCGAGGCAAGTAAGGATGTCTGGTGAGCTAAGGCATGGAAGGAGCTGCAGATAGCTGAAGGAATTAAGAAGGAGGGGGGAAAGGCCTTCTTTTGTTAAATATATGAGAAAAGGGACAAGAAGGATGGGATTGTTGGGCTTAAGTAAATGGGGGGGGTGGAGTGGGTGGAGGATAACGGGGAGGGGGAGCAAAGATGCTAAATGAATACTTCTGTTCCATCTTCACCAGGGAGAAGGACAGAGCAGTGCCTTCAGGAGGGAGAAGAGGAGTTGGGGGGAGGGGACACAGATGTAGTGATAGAGGAGGATAGAATGAGGGGGTATGCCGTTTACAGAGCAAAACCCCTACAGCAACAGCAATGTCGGTGCTGCAACCCAATTGACAGTCATTCCATTGATCAGGATTTTGTGCTGGCCATCTTGCTACCCTAGGGGTTTTGCATTGTTTCCCCCTACATCTCCAACCTGGAGGTGATTACTTTCGGGGGGTGTGTGTGTGTGGCAAAGCCCCCCCCCCATGGTGGGGGTATAGGGGGCAAAGCCCCCTGCAAACACTTAGGATGTACCCTGGTGTGTTGCCATGATAGTGGTAGATGGGCGTGGTTGCCAGTTGGGGGAGGGGCTGCTATCATTGAAGGTGGACAGATCACCAGGCCCAGACAGAGTACATCCAAGGGTACTAAGGGAACTGGCTAAAGGAGCTGGTAGTGCCACTGGCTGGCCCATTTTAATAGTTCACTGGGGTCAGGTGTGGTACCGCAGAACAGGAGAACAGCACATGGTGCCTCTCCACAAAAGCAGTCCCAAGGATGACCCAGAGAATTACAGACCAGTCAGTCTGACCTTAATTGTGTGCAAGTTCATGGAGACCATACTTTTTTTTTTTTTTTGTAAAATCTTTTTATTGAGAAAAGTGGCAGGACTTTGAGAACAATATAATTTTACATAGGTATTTTCCTTGGCTTCAGAAGCATAGATAATAAATTGCATCAGTATAAACATTCCGTACACATCCAGTTCTGCAATTAACTATACACAGTGACTTAATTGCATTGTAGGTGACAGAATATAAGTATTTCAGATGACAAGAGTTGAAATGCAACATTGTTCTTTAAGGGGTTAAAGGGTGCTGTCCAGGAGAGGTAGGTAGGGGAAGTGAGATCACATAAGGGTCTGTGCACTTTATTAATATAGAAGATGTTATACCGGGATAATGCAAGCCCCAGTAGCACTCTCCAGGGGGCCCCAAACACTCTCAAAGGTGTCTTTGGTATCAGTAGCTGAGTGTTGCACTTTTTCAAGAGTGAGACACTGTTTTAGATTATTGACCCATTGCTGAACTGTTGGGGGGTTGCATGACATCCACGTCTGGGCCAGGGTTTTCTTTGCATTAACCAGTGCAATTCCCCACAAGGGGTGGGTATCGTGCTTCCATTCCCCCAGTGGCTCTGCACCCAATATAGAGACCATACTTATGGAAAGATTGGTAGAATATCTAGAGGCGCATAGTTTTCAAGATGTGAGGCAGCACAGATTCATTGGGGGGGGGGGGATCGTGTCAAATGAAACTGACTTTGACTGGGTCACTAAGACGATAGACACGGGCCAAGCGGTAGATGTCCTCTATCTGGATTTCAACAAGGCCTTTTACTCTGTGCCCCACAAACGGTTGATCAGGAAGTTGGTGGATCTCTGGGGTTAGGGATAAGATGGCCAGATGGGTGGAAGACTGGCTGAAGGACAGAACCCAGAGGGTTCTTGTTTTTTGGGGGAGTTATCTGGCGCCAGAGAGGGCACCAGTGGGGTCCTGCAGGGCTCAGTGCTGGGGCCGGTGTTGTTCAGTGTCTTTATCAATGACATTGGGGATGGCATTATAGGCAAAATGTGCCTATTTGTGGATGATACCAAGCTCTGTGGGAGAGTGGACACAGCTGAAGGGATACAGGACCTACAGGATAATCTAGAAAACCTGGGGAGATGGTCCTGGATTCTGGCAGCTTGGCTCCAATGCCAGAAATGCAGAGTTATGTACACTGGAGCCACGAATCTCAGGACTGGGTACTACCTGGGTGGAGTCCAGGTATCTGCATCAGAGGAGAAGGACCTAGTAGTGATGATCACTAGTGACCTGAAGCATTCCACACAGTGCAAGAATGCAGCAGCAAGGGCAAACATGCTGGGATGCATAGCTAGGGGGATCAGTGGTAGGAGAGAGGAGGTTATACTGCCCTTGTACAGGTCACTGGCGAGGCCACATATAGCATATGGAATTCTGTATTGGTGCCCACATCTCAACAAGGCCATTAATCTGCTGGAGTAGGTCCAGAGGAGGGCTACAAAGATTGTAATGGGTCAACAGGGTAAGGCATACGAGAAGAGGTTGAGGGCACTGCACATGTACTCCTTGGAGGACAGGAGAGAGAGAGAGAGAGAGAGAGAGTGTGGGGACATGATTGGGAACGTCAAGCACTTGAAAGGGATAAATAAGGTGGAAAAGGAGGGTCTCTTTAAGGTGAGTGGCAACCATAACACGAGGGGCACAATCTTAAGCTGGAGGGGGGGTTTAGGAGGGAGGTCAGGAAGCAGTTCTTCACGGAGATGGTGGTGGAATCTTGGAATGTGCTGCCAGAAGATGTGGTCTCATTGAAGATGGTGGGCAACTTCAAGAGAGGCTTAGATAGGCATGGGGAAAGGTAACAATCATGGGTAGGGAGGATGGGAAGAGGGCAAGGACAGTAGCTCAAGCTGTGGATCCAGCAATATGAGCAGACTAGATAAACCAAACTGCTGCCTTCTTTATGTTCGTATATATCTTCCAAATGATTATAGGTGACACCCCAATTTATCAGTTTTGAAAAAGCTTCTTTTATATATGATTGGGGGGGGGGAGCTTAAGTTCGAACCTGTTTAAGCTTTCTTTCCTTCCTTCCAAAGGGTAAACTATTTCATGATATTTGGAAATATCTAGGGGAGCCAGGGCTTGTCGGAGGATAAGAGACTTAATATTGCTGAAGGAAAAAAAAAATATCATGGACCATTCCCACCCCTTGTTTATGGGGATAATGTGTGATATTCCTCTTAACTAGATTTAAATGGCTGCCCTGGAGAAGCTGAACAAGTACACTTGAAGTTGAAAGTTCGAGATTACTACTGTAGGTGGGGTAAAAACTTGACTAAGGAAGATTGCGAAGTCTTAAGGTATACTCTTCTTTTTACTTAAACTATGTCCGTTCCATTTAGCTGCTTTTTGTTTAGCGAGGTCCAGTTTTGGTTCCCAATTTATTTTTTGCTAGGTCACCTCAACCAAACCTGACTCATAGAATGGTGAGTGGTTCCTGCTGAAGTTTGTTGCCTCCAACATTAAGATGTAGAGTAGCTGTTAATGAACCCCAATTTTTATTTAGTTTAAAGGACAGATGAACAGAGTCCTTATCTTGTACCAAAAGGCAGACATCTGCATAAGGTAATGTTTTATATCATACCATGTTGTCCAAGGACTGCAAAGGCTGTATATAATGGTCTAGTTCAGTTTTCCTTAATGGGTCAAGATTGAGGATGTAAACAAGGGGGCATAGGGCACACCTCTGACAGATACCTCTACCCAGCAAGCAAGGGTCACTTAACCATCCATAAATAAGTGTTTTCACAGAGGCCTGACAATATAAGCTTTGGGTCTAGGTTATAAGCGTTTCAAGAAAACTATTTCTTTAATAAAAAACATAAATACTTATGAGAAACCATGTCGAAAATCTTGTGCTGATCAAGAGGTAATTTAAAGCCTTAAACTTGTTCTCGTTCCCATTCCCTTTTTCAGCTAAGTCACGTAACAGTATGATAGGATCATGCATGAAACATTCTGCAACTGAGCAGGCTTGTAAGTAGGGTATGATGCAAGGTATTATTTAATCTAGATATTCTTTTATCTACTGTATATGAGGCATAGTGGTCTCCAGTGCTGTAAGTTTGCTTTTTCCTCTTTTATTCAGAAACACTATAATGCCTTCCTTCATATCCTGTCCTAAGGTGGGATTGTGGAGTAGGAAATTAAAAACTTATACCAGTTCCTTCAGAAGCACAGGGCCCACCAGTTGGAAAAGAAATCACTGGTTAATCCATCTTCTCCTGGAGCTATCTGACTTCTTAAAGAATGAATGGCTGTTAAAACTTCACCAGTTGATACCTCTGCCATTGGTGTAGGGAGAGTCTAAAGGTAGTTGAGGTAGAGGCAGACATTCTGTGTGTAGTCCCTACCAGAAGAGGATACAAAGCCAGACCCGTATAAATTATGTAAATAACCAGATGCATCTTCTAGCATACCTTTTACATCTATCTGCTTAATCCCATTACCATCTTTAATCTCTGAAAAAAGATTTATCATTCTTTTTTACAGGCTTCCAACAGGCAGAAGAAACGTTTTTCCTTGAGTAGAAACATAGAAACTGACGGCAGATAAGGACCACTAGGCCTATCCATTCTGCCCGTACACACTACTTGTATCAGAGGCTAATGACCCTGCTTAGTCATCAGCTTTAGCCTCTCCTTCCCACCTCTAGGGTCGCCTTATGCCTATCCCATGCATGTTTGAATCCCCTCACTTCACTTGCTCCCATCGCATCTTGAGGCAGGCTGTTCCATGCAACCACCACCCTTTCCGTGAAGAAACACCTTCCTCAAATTCCCCCTTATGCTGCCCCATTCAATCTCATTGTGCCTCCTTGTTCTTGTACATCTTCTACACTGAAAGATGTCACTCACTTGCACTTTGTTTATGCCCTTAAGATACTTGAAAGTTTCTATCATATCTCCCCATTCCTGCCTCTGTTCTAGTGTATAGATATTGAGGTCCTTTAATCTCTCCTTGTATGTCTTCTGGTGCAAACCCTGCACCATCTCAGTTGCCCTTCTCTGAACCATCTCCAGCCTGCCTGTCTTTGCAAAGATGTGGCATCCAGAACTGCACAAAGTACTCCAGCTGAGGCCTCACCAGTGTTTTGTACAGTGGTAACACCACCTCCATTCTTCTGCTAGTGATGCCTCTTCCTATGCACCCCAACATGCCAGTGGCCTTTCCCACAGCCTTTGAACTCTGTTTGGTCACTTTTAGGTCATCTGAGATGGTAATTCCCAAATCCCTTTCTTCCCTTGGGAAGCACCAAGATATCTCGTAGGCGAGAATGCCGACCTCCCCCACAGCAGTGGCACAACACTGACGCAGGCTGGGTGCCACCTCTGTATTGTTGTTTTCTCTGTGGGAACTGTGCCCCCACACTCCCCCATGTGGGGTCCCTGCCCCGCACCCCCAGACTCTAGGATTCCAACTCAAAGTTGGAGTTTGTCCAGGGAGGGGGCATAACACTGGGGGAAGGCGAAACACAGAAAAAGGACCATTACCGCGAATGTCATTGTAATGGTCTTTTTCTGCGTTTTGCTGCCAGGGTGTCGACCACAAGGGGTTCTACGCTTCCCTGGTGGCTGTCAGCAACCCTCCCCCATCCTGTAACTCTCTTCAGGGTTTCTGTGTCCCAAGTGCATGATTTTGCCCTTTTTTTGCATTGAATCTTAGTTGCCACACTTTGGACCATGTTTCCAGCTTTCCTAGGCCCCTCCTCATTTTTTCCACCCCATCTGGAGTGTCTACCCTGTTCCAGATCTTGGTATCAACTGCAAATAGGCAAACCTTCCCTTCCAGCCCTCCAGCAATGTCACTAATGAAGACATTAAAAAGGACTGGCCCAAGACTGATCCTTGAGGTACCCCACTGGTCACTCCCCCTTTCCTCAGATTGGATCCCATTTATCACCACCCTCTGCTTTATATCCCTCAACCAGTTTCTAACCCACTTCACCACCTTGTGGCCCACACCTAGGCTACCCAACTTGTTTACCATTCTTTTATGTAGAACTGTGTTGAAGACCTTGCTGAAATCTAGGTAGGCGACATCCACTGCTTCCCCCCATCATCTCCATCACAGAGTCAAAAAAAGCTGTCACATTTGTTTGACAAGACGTTCTTTCTGTGAATCCATGCTGCCTTGGATCCTATGCTCTGTTGGATTCCAAGTGTTCCACATCCTTTCCCTAAGCAGTGCCTCCATAATTGTGCCCACTACTGAGGTGAGGCTGACTGGCCTATAGTTTCCTGCCTCCTCTCTGCTTCCACTTTTGTGAAGAGGGACTACATGTGCCCTCCTCCAGTCCTTTGGGACTGCCCCTGTATTGGGAGACTCACTGAATCGGGCTGCTAGTGGTGCTGCTAGCTTTTGTTCTTTTTGTAAAGTCTTGACTCTGTGTAAATGGTATCGGTGCATCTGCTTTTTTTATTTGTTAAATTTGAGTACTTGCATTACCTCCTGTTTCTTGGCTGATAGGCTGAAGGTGTCTTAAATGTGCCCTGATATTCAGGTACTGAAAATAAGATGATTTGGTACTTTTGCCCCATTTTTGAAAAAAGGATTTTGAACCTTTTGTTTTAAGTTTCTGCCAGCCAATTTAGGGGATCTACATGGCACATAAAAACAGATTTTTTTTTTTAACCAATTATTTTACCAGGTGTGACACACTAAGCTGAAAGCTTATATGCAGGTGCAACCTGGGAGCACGAGGAAGTTAAGTGACTTGCTGAGGGTCACACAGTATGCAAGTGGGGGCTGTGGGATTCAAACCCAGGTCTCTAGATTTGCAGCTCAGAGCCTTAAACCACTGCACCATACTGCCTCCACAATTTCCTTGCAACTATAAGCTTCCCCAAAGCTTCTTGTATATCTTTATTTTCAAGTAATGTGGAATTTAGTTTCCAGTATCCAGGTCCTTGTGGCATTGTATGACAGTATGTGGACCTATAGTAATAGTAGCTCTGTGATCAGTGAATTCCACTAAACAGGTGGTAAAAGCAGACTTTATTTTTGTAAGGAATTTGTAATAAAAAAAATCTGAGGAACCAAATTTCCTCTAAAAGAAGTAAGGTCCTACTTTTTATTAGCTTTAAAATATGCATATGTAATTCCAGAAGTAATCATTTTTGGTAAATCATATCGCAATACACTTTAGTAGTTTGTTTGCCTTAGTCTAAGACAGAGAAGCCACTGTTGGTCACCTCCCAGTAATACATAAGAAGTTGTAAAAGGATAAGGCTGGAGGGTTTGAATGAGATGAGATCTGTTACTTGGTCTGTGGGGAATATACAGTACATTGATTAATCTAAATTTGAAATCATTTATTTTTACATCCAATATTAAGACTCAACCTGGAATTAAATCGGTTAACCGGGAAACTTGTATGTCATGTACGTGAAAAAGAAAAGCCACTCCTGAACATGTTTCAGTACCTGTGGACCATAAGGAAAAATCTTCTGTCCATGCATTCTGCAATGAATGAACTTCATGCAGGATATGGTATCCTGTATAAAAATAACTGCAGCTCTTCGCAGACAGAAAAAGGCTACATGACGTCTGTCAAGATATTAATACTGTTTACATTCACAGAGGTAAATGAAATATTAAGACATCACGGCTACAAGACGCCAAAATATACTGCCTCACATTTCAGTTTTTCCTGCCCACTGCCACCTTTTTTAGTTAGTCTCCCCCCCCCCCCAAGCTTTCAGAGGCATATTTTCCACCTCTGAAGAAGGATCATATTGAGAGGAAGGTAAGGAAGAGGCATCAGTCATCTTCAGTTCCACCCCACTGTTTTGGGGTTGCAGGACTTTATAGCGATTTAAATAAGGGTATCTGTTCTTTGCATTTTAGATTTAGGTTATGTCCAGTTTCTTTCTATGTCTGGTTTCCATCTGCAGTTTATTAGTATTAGAGGATGATGGTGGGTGTAACCTCCATTTGTCTGTCTTCCTGCTGATCTTGTAACTGTAATCCTTCTTTTTCTTGGGGTGCTTTTGAAAGTTCTTCTGTGGGAATATTTGTCAAAAACTGAGGGAGGGCAGCGGGGATCCGCTGGGCCATCTGAGGTATTGGGTGGTTGCAGGCATATCTTCTGTAGGTGGGTTTGGCTGGTTTTGTGCCCTAGATGGTTCAGGCTGAGCTAAGGCCCTTGGTGGGGTTGAGAATGGTGTTTTATTTGTGCAAGGGTTACATTTGCACCTTGTTCCATTTGATCCTCCTGGCTTTGTAGGTTATGCAATTTTAATAAGAGTGACCTGTTTCATCACAAATATATTCCCATTCATTCATACAATGGAGGCTTACATGGCCTATTTCCCCACAAAGACTGTTTCATATGATCACAGGCTCTACTTAGGTGATCTCTGGTGCCACAGTGATAGCAGGCTTTTGGCTGTCCTGCATAGAAGAGAACTCCCTTATCCCTTACCAGAAAAAAATAACTAGTGGGAAGGTGTTGGATCCCAGATTGAGTTTGTTTGTGAAGCACCTTGACTCTCCAAACTCCAGTCCATGTACCTTCAGAATCAATAATAGCCCCGGGGTCCCCCTGCAAGGGGTATTTTTTGCTGTAGCCAAAATAAGATATCTGTCTGTGATACCTCCTCATTCCTAAAAAGGATTGTGATAGTCTTGTGTACTGGTTTAGTAAGCAGGATTGAAGTGAAAGGGGCCCATAGTGGAGAAAGCTTCACTGTATGATGCTGTTGTCCAAAAAGTTGTAATAAAGTAGATATTTTAAAGCTAATAGCAAAGGTTAGTTATCCACTTACAAGGATAAATGCATACATGTCTGATGTGGACAACTGCATGGATTCTTTAATGAGAGCCTTAGCCACAAATATTCTGTCTTGAATGTTTTATAACTCTTCTCCCCACAACCCTGTATCTAAGATGCACAGCATTATGGTGTACAGCAGGGAGGACTCTGCTATTAACAAGCATTTGTCAATGCTGAATGTTGAATGCGTTGGTCTGTTGAGCACGCTCACTGGCCCTCTGTCAGTCACTCAGTCTGTTTCTTCCGGTGCTGCAGGCTGCTCCTTTGTACTGGGCTCCTGCCTGCGTTGGCACCTTGTTCTGCCCACTAAGAAATATGCAGCTGCCCCGACAGAGCTCCATTGAGGTGGCTCACTCGCTCATGCTGTTTCTCCTGGCGCTGCAAGCTGCCCTTTTATACTGGGCTCCTGCCGCTGTTGGTGGCTTTTTCTGCCCACAAAGAAATCTGCAGAAGTCCTGACACAGGTCTGTTGAGCCTGCTGACTCCCCCTCTCTCTCACTCATTCCGTTTCTGCCGGCTGGCCTTTTGTACTGGGCTCCTGCCTGCGTTGGCACCTTTTTCTGCCCACAAAGAAATCCACAGCTGTCTCAACAGCACTCTGTTGAGGGCACTCACTCCCCCTGTGTCACTCACTCATTTCTATTTCTCCTGGTACTGCAGGCTGCCCTTTGGTACTGGGCTCCTGCCTCTGTTGGCACCTTCGTCTGCCCACAAAGAAATCTGCAACAGTCCCGACAAAGCTCCATTGAGCTCACTCACTCCCCTTCTCTCACTCGCTCATTCCGTTTCTGCCAGCGCTGCAGGCTGCCCTTTTCTACTGGGCTCCTGCCTGCATTACTGCCTTCTTCTGCCCACAAAGCAATTTGCAGCAGTTAATAGAGCTCCGTTGAGCTCGCTCACTCCCCCTCTCTCACTCGCTCATTCTAGTTTCCCCGCCACTGCAGACTGCCCATTTGTACTGGGCCCCTGCATGCATTGCTGGCTTTTTCTGCCCACAAACAAATCTGCAGCAGTCCCAACAGAGCTCTGTTGAGCTCACTCACTCCCCCTCCCTCACGCTCTCGTTCTGTATTTCCTGCCACTGTAGGCTGCCCTTTTGTACTGGGCTCCTGCCTGCATTGGCAGCTTGTTCTGGCCAGAAAGAAATCTGAAGCAGTCCCGACACAGCTCCATTGAGCTCTCTCACTCACTCATTCTGTTTTGGCCAGTGCTGCAAGCTGGCCTTTTGTACTGGGCTCCTGCCTGCTTTGCCGCATTTTCTGCCCACAAAGAAATCCACAGCAGTCACAATAGAGCTCCGTTGAGCTCGCTCACTACTGCTCTGTCACTCAATCATTCTATTTCTCTTGGCACAGCAGACTGCGCTTGTGTACCGGGCTCCTGGCTGCGTTGGCACCTTTGTCTGTCCACAAAGAAATCTGCAGCTGTCCCGACAGAGCTCTGTTGAGGTCGCTCAGTCTCCCTCTCTCACGCACTCATTCTGTTTGTTCTGGCGCTGCAAGCGGCCCTTTTGTATGGGGCTCCTGCCTGCATTGGCGCCTCTTTCTGCCCAATAAAGAAATCCACAGCAGTCCCGTAGGAGTCTGCTGAGCTCACTCAGTCCCCCTGTCTCACGCGCTCATACTGTTTCTTCCACCACTGCAGGCTGGCCTTTTGTACTGGGCCCCTGCCTGCATTGACGCCTTTTTCTGCCCACAAAGAAATCCGCAGCAGTCCTGACTGCGCTCCGGTGAGTTCGCTCACTCCCCCCTCCATCACTTGCTCTCTCATTCTGTTTCTCCCAGTGCTGCAGGCTGCCCTTTTGTACTGGGCTCTTGCGTTGGGGCCTTTTCTGCCCACAGACAAATCTGCAGCAGCCCCGACAGAGCTCAGTTGAGCTCGGTCACTGCCCCCCTCTCAGTTGTTTGATCTTAATCTGTCCCAAACAGTGATTTCCCACAGCGACCGTGCTATTCTCCGGCAGGAGTGCAAAAACATATTTTAACCAGGATGTGAAAATGGCAGCTGTACTGTTCATAAGGACGTGTGGAAAAATGCCACTGTTGAAAATGTGGCGTGAAAATATTACAAAATTGCGAAGTTACAGGGGTACGTGGGAAACAGTTCAATGCACGCTTGTAACACAGTCATGTTAGAGTTTCATCACCAAATTTTCAACATAGGCATTTTAGGACCTCTGCTGATGAACAGTGCCACTATCATTTTCTTAATCTGTCCCGAACAGTGATTTCCCACAGCGACCACGTTATTCTGCGCCGGAACTGTGAAAACACATTTTGGTCAAGATGTGAAAAATGACAGCTGTACTGCTCATAAGGAGGTGTGGAAAAAATGCCACTGTTGAAAATCTGGTGTGACAATATTACAAATTTGCGAAGTTACAAGGGTGCATAGAAAGTGTGCAACGCACACTTGTAACACAGTCATTTGGTCTATCACCAAATTTTCAACATATGCATTTTAGGACGTCTGCTCATGAACAGTATCACTCTCATTTTCTTAATCTGTCCTGGACGGTGATTTCCCACAGCGATCGCTCTATTCTGCGCCGGAAGTACGAAAACGCATTTTGGCTAGGATGAGAAAAATGACAGCTGTACTGTTAATAACTAGGTGTGGGAAAATGGCAATGTTGAAAATCTGGAGTGACAATATAAATTTGTGAAGTTACTAGCATGCATGCAAAGTGCGCAATGCACGCTCGTAACACAGCCATTTATGGAGTATTGTTACCAAATTTTCAACATAGGCATTTTAGGACCTCTACTCATTAACAGTGTCACTGTCATTTTCTTAATCTGTCCCGAACACTGACTTCCCACAGCGACCACGCTATTCTGTGCCGGAAGTGCAAAAACACATTTACACCAGGATGTGAACAATGACAGCCATTCTGTTCTCAAATAGGTGTGAAAAAATGTTAACGTTGAAAATCTGGCATGAAAATATTGCAAATTCACGAATTTACAAGTGTGCGTAGCAACTGTGCAACACACACTTGTAAAAGTCATTTTTTGATTTTTCCACCAAATTTGCAACATAGACTTTTTGAGAGCCCACCTCATGAACACTTGCACTGTCATTTCGTTAATCGGCACCGAAAGGTGATTCCGCGCAGTGACCATGAAATCACCTTTCGGGCCGATTTCACGCCATGACAGTTCAAGAATTAATGAGGAGGGTCCCAAAAACCCCATGTTGAAAATTTGGTGCCAAAATTCCAAAAAATGACTGAGAAATGCATTAAAGTTGAAAAAACCCTGTTTCTACCATTATACAGCTTACCGGCATTTCCTCAGTTTGCGGTCGGCTTTGAAGAGTGCAGACGTATTCCCGGTCCACCGAAGATCATCGTACCAGACTGCAGAGGTAAGTATGGGGTGAGGGGGTGTGGGGAGGCAGGGTGCGCAGTGGGTGGGAGCGGGTGGTCGGGGGGGCCAGGGAGACCACGAGGGACAGTTTTCTGATTTTACAGGTTTAAAAAAAAAAAAATAAATCACAGGACAGGTTTTTTTCTTCACAGGGGCATTAGGCACGCTGGGGTGGGCTCCCAGTGTGCCACCTGACTGCTTCTTTTTGGGGGGCCAGTAGCTGATGGGGGATTGGGCACCCCCGTCAGCACAAAACTAAAGGGGGGGTCACATTAGCCAACGAGGGGTTGGGCACCCTATTAGTACATAATGTGGGGTTGACAAATGCCGGCGAGGAGTGGGCTCCTTGTTGACACAATCAACATTGGGCCACTGAAGCCGATGGGGATTGGGGCCCCGTTGTCAACTAAACATGGTGAAGGGGGTTATATTGTTTGTGAACATGGCGGCAAGCCGCCGCCATGTTCACAAACAATATTGGGGTTTTTACTTCCCGCCCTGCAATGGCGAGTTGCTCTCTCATTGCAGCGGATGACTGACACTGCAATGACGAGGCGGCCCCTGATTGCAGCGGCTACTTTTTTAGAAGGTTATGGCACACTGGCTGAACTAGTGTCAGCAGCAGCGTGCCACGACATTGGGGGAAGCGGGACAAGCCTTTGCAGGCTGTGAGAGCATTGACCACATCAGTGCCGCGCCTCCACAACCTGCTTGTGGAGAAAGCTGCCACAACATGTTTCTTGCACATGTGTGCAATCGACATAAACAGGGCAATATGCAGCCAGGGTCTCTTAGGTAGAGAGGGTCCGGGTAAAACATTGTTATTGTTAGCAGTGCCTGTCGTTTCAGTGGATTCAGCAAAGTTCAAGGATTCCCCTGTACAGAAACTGTGTTGATATTAAGTTCATTTGAGGCAGTATTATTCCCCTCAGCAGTATGTTGTGAAACCAGTTTTTGTGGGGGAAGTGGGCAGCAGAACTAATGAGTTGCAGCCCTAGATTCAGTCTCAAAATTATGCAGAGCTTGAAGCTCAGGGTTTTGCATCATATCAAAGTAGATGGCATCTCAGTAGGGAAATAAGAATTATTTTCATCAAAAGGTTGTTGAAAAACAATAGCAAGAAGCTCTGTACTTGCCTATTCCAGGGTTTTAACCAGTGGGTCTCCAGCTCTTTGTATTCTGATGGGGAATGATCCTGAAACACAGGATCCTCTGGGACTCATTCTCTCCCAGCCTACAGCAGGGAGATCCCTTTCTACTGACCAGCTAGGATCTGCTATTGGCATACCTCTCAACCTTTTGTCACTGAAATGAGGGACATGGACATTTAAAATAAGGGATGATGAGGGACAGTGACCCTCGTAAGGAAAACATTCTCAGACACAGAGATGCCAGCTTATAACACACTGGCAATCATTGTATTTACTTGTACAAAGTTTATGATTTAGTGTCTTAGAATATGATGAATATTATCTTTAGAATTTGAATTTTCAGCACACTGTCTTTGTGGGCAGCACATTTTCCATGAGGGACAGGACAATTCTGAGGGGTAAAATGAGGGATGTCCCTCATAATTGGAGACAGTTGAGAGGTATGGCCATTGGTGTGGTTGCAGACCAACATGTTGAAATCTTCTCTACGAGAGGAGTTGATTGTGAGTAAACCATGTCCATGGTACTTTCTTGTATCTGTTTTTTGAGGGCTGAATTGCTGATGTATCTGGGAGTTTGACACTGCTGTCAGAAACAGCTGCCCTGTTTGACAGCGGCTTTAAAAGCACAGCAAAATATGAAGTGCTGGGGGTTGCTATGGACTGAGGCCACTGTGCAGCTTTACAATACTGGTATCTGGCAAGTTCAAACCAAGCTTCTTTGTCTGCAGTCATTGCCAGTAGATACTGACATTTCTTTTCTGTAAGTTGCTGAGTCGTTCATTCTTCCTCTAGACTCATTGGGGGAAAATGGCTTTTCCCTGTATGTCTTTGAAGAGTTCTTGGTCTCTGTGTTTAACATTGGATTTTCAGGTAATGCTGATGTTATTCCATTCACTTCTCCTCCAGAAATGAATTGTACTGTAATAGTAGCTTTCTCAGTATGCTGGGTGGGGAGGGAAGCTGGCTCCTCCACCTGGACAGCTGCATCCAACCTAGGGTCCACTATCCTCATACAGGAAACGCAGAATGGCCCCTGTAGGAAGAGTAGGGGAATGTTTTATTAGTACTATAGAGAATAATGCATGGGGTGGTGTGTTTAATGAGATTTTACACACCCCGAGGTGTTGGATGCTACATAAACCAAGGGGCTTATTTAAATATTCCAACACCGAGTGGTGTGTGTAAAATCTCAAGTTAAACACGCCACTCCATGTTTTATTTTATATAATTGCTGGGGAGCCTTTTCTCACCACAGTAATTATATAAAGTAAAACAGCCATGGTCCTGGTGTGGATGAAGCCTAGTCTGCGGTCTGTGGCATAGCGGCTGCCAAAACCCTTTATTAGGTTAGATGAGCGAGCAAAATCAGCAGCTGAGAGGCATATCTTTTTTTTTTTTTAAACTTACCGCCAAGTGATACTGGCGGTGTCCAGTCGGCAGTGGCAAAGTGGCCGGAGGGGCAGTGCCGTAAGTGGAGAGCAGAGGCAGGCGCAAGTGTGAAGTGTTTGAGACCCGGCGCATGTTCAGCATTATAGCCCATGGGTTATAATGGCGAAGTGTAACCCGGGTTTCCTATGGGAAAAAACACCCCCCAGTTATTACAAATTATTTACAAACAGTGTGATATTGTCACATCTTAACCAGATTTCAATAGTAATCATGAGTTCATGTATGGAATAAACAAAATTATAACTTTCAACCCATAAATCATAAAAGTAAACAAAAATAACCAAACTTAAAAAAATCACCATAGTGCACATTCTAACATTTAAGCTAATCAATATATTGCCCACCATCTTCCTAAATGACTTTCTTGTGGAAGTTTTTTTTTCCTCTCAGATTCTTGTGTACTTTGAATACTGTGTAAAATAGATTGAAATAACAATAACTGTTCTTAATGTATGACTGATTGCTGTAAAGGTAGTCTGCATCTGACCTGCTATATCCAGTATTTGAAACACATGAGCATTACCCTGATTGTACTGGCATTGTATGTCTTCCAAGGAGGCGGGAGGATTCCTTAAAAATATTTCTGGTGTTATTCTAGAGAAGGGGGAATTGTTTCCATTTTTGTGTAATCACGGTTTCTGGTTCTTCAGCACATGAGTCTGTGGGAGAGTTCCTTTCCTCTTATCTTTGTGTTTTAGAGTATTCTTTACGTTAAGCTTTCCATGTGTACATAACCACTGCACATCTGTCATCTGAATCTGTATTCTGTTATTGGTGAACATTTGACTGGTTTGTTCTTGTCTTGTTCTAGCCCAATATATAGGTTTGTCATGAAAGTAGTTTGCCATGATTGCCTCATAAACATTTTTTCTATTTGTATAGAGTGTGGTGTCCTTGTGTAGTTGCCATTGTTTTAACTTCTCAAAACAATGTTGGAAATATGTAGGCAGGCCTACTCATTTTTTCCATTTGGGTATGGGGGAATTAGAGTCCCAGTCCTGTATAAATGGTAGCAAATAGTCTATACCCATGGCATCCACAATGTTTGTGAGTTAATCAGTACAGGTTTTATATTAAAGAAATATGCTATGGAAGAACATGATGGGGTTAATCATATTTATTCCTCCTTTAGCCATATTTAAATATGTGATGCCTCTTTTTATTGGGGTTAGCCTACTTCTCCAGATATACTGAATAAAAAAACAGCTATATATTTTAGTTTCAAGTTGTCTTGGTGGGGGATACATGTAACAAAGGTGTAAGAACATTGGTAGAAGGTATGTTTTAACCATATAGAGTAATTTGTTTGCTCATGAACCATTTGTTCCAGTTAAGGACTCTGTTTAAGGCAGTGGTAAGTAAGGTGTCCAAATTAATGAATCCTAGATCTCCCAAACCGAACTCTTGCCTAATATTTTGCATGTGGTGGTAGTTATTGGTATGACTATTTTTTCTTGAGTATTTGGGTTGGAGGTGCCTATTTTTACACAATGACTTATTTGAAAATTGATCGAAGATCCTGTAATTCTAGAGAATTTTTGTAGCTCATTCCTAGCTTGTATTCCTGAGTGTTCATCGGCTATCACTAAGCATAGATCATCTGTGTAAGCCAAGGTCTTAATTTCCTGATTATCACTAGTCACCGAGAGTCACAAAATATTTTCTGAATTGTTTATTTTTTGTATTAATGGAACCAAAGACAGTATATATAGTAAGAAGCTAAGAGGGCATCCTTGTTGAACTCCATGCAGGACTGGACATCTGGTCCCCGTCCATCCATTTATGTATGGAGAAAAATAGCCTCCTGGTAACATAATGTTTAAGAAGTAAATACTTTTGGAATGGTACAGTCAGACCTGGACATTGTGGCCATCACTGAAACCTGGTGTAATGATAACCATGACTGGGAGATGGCCATACCTGGCTACAACATATTCAGAAGAGACAGAGCAGGCAGGAAGGGAGGAGGAGTGGCACTGTATGTGAAAAATGACATAAGGGCCACACAGATCCAGGAGGAACAAAATGGGGAGAGATACTGTGGGTTAAGCTGGAAAGGAAAATGGGGCCAGCCATCCGCACAGGTGTGGTCTATAGACCACCAGCCCAGGAGGAAGAAACAGATGGGAGCTGATGCTAGCCATCCAAGGATGGCAGACAAGTGAGGTAGTACTGGTTGGAGACTTCAATATACCAGACGTGGACTGGAGCATCCCAGCAGCAGCATCAACTAGGAGCAGATTTATCCTGGACTCCCTTCAGGGTGCCTTCCTCAAGCAACTGGTCATGGAACCAACTCGGCAGAAGGCAATACTGGACCTTGTGCTCACAAACAGGGACAGTGTGATGGGGGTAACAGTGGGGGAGCACCTGGGTAACAGTGACCACCACTCATTGTGGTTTGAAATCACAGAAAGAGCAGAACCAAACCACACAAAAACACGTATCCTGGATTTTAGGGGGGCAGACTTTGGGAAAATGGGGAGATGCTTGAAAGAGGCATTAAGGGGAATGGGACAGGAATCAGGGATTGATGAACAGTGGGCAGTATTTAAAATGGGGATTATAAGAACAACAGAATTATGCATTAAGCAGGTTAGCAAGAGGAAAAGAAAGAGGAGACCATTATGGTTTTCAAAGAGGTAAGAAAGTGAAAGCCAAAAGATTGCATTCAGGCAATACAAAAGACACAGGCAGAAGGGGATAGGGAGAAGTACCAGGAGAAACAAAGGGAGGCAGGAAGGTCAGTAAGGGAAGCCAAAGCTCAGACAGAAGAACACATTGCAAAATCAGTGGTTAAAGGGGACAAAACCTTTTACAGGTACATAAGTGAAAAAGAAGGACAAAGGAGGGATAGTGAGACTGAAGGGGAGGATGGGAGCCCGTGGAGGATGACAACAGTAAAGCTGACATATTGAACAGGTATTTCTGCTCAGTCTTTACTAAGGAAGAGGTAATGGGTCTGAAGGGAGTACAAGGGGTGAGAATGGTGCAGAAATGGACACAAGTCCTTTACGAGAAAGAGGTCCTGAAGGAACTGGAAGTAATAAGAGCTGATAAAGCAATGGGACCAGATGGGTGCACCCAGGGTCCTTAAAGAACTAAGAGGGTGGTGGCTGAACCTCTGGCTATCCTGTTCAGCCAATCACTGGAAACAGGGAGGTACCCAAAGACTGGAGCACAGCAGATGTAGTCCCTTATACAAAAGTGGGAACAAAGAGGAAGCGGGAACTACAGACCAGTCAGCCTCACCTCGGTAGTGGGAAAGATCATGGAAGCACTACTGAAGGAGAGATTGGTGGAACATCTGGTTGTCAATGGACTACAGGACCCAAGGCAGCATGGTTTCACCAGGGGAGGTCATGTCAGACCAACCTCATTGAATTTTTGACTGGGTGACTAGGGAGGTGGATCAGGGAGGGCAGTGGACATGGCCTATCTGGACTTCAGCAAGGCCTTTGACACTGTGCCACATAGAAGACTATTACACAAACTGGGGAATATGGGTGTGGGCAGGACAGTAGTGTGGTGGGTAGGTAACTGGCTGGGTGGCAGGACACAGAGGGTGGTGGTAAATGGCTGTCACTCCACAGAGGAAGAGTGACCAGTGAAGTGTACCACAGGGATCAGTGCTGGACCGGTCCTCTTCAACATCTTCATCAGTGACATTGCACAGGATATAGAAGGCAGAATTTCACTGTTCGCTGATGACACAAAGCTCTGTAATAAAGTAGACACACCAGAGGGTGTAGACAGAATGAGAAGGGACCTGCAGAAACTTGAAGAATGGTCAAGGGTTTGGCAGTTGAAATTCAATGCAAAGAAGTGCAAGATAATGCATATGGGGCACAAAAACCCTGGCACAATATATCAGTTGGGGGGTGAGGATATAGCATGCACCAAGCAGGAAAGGGATCTTGGGGTTGTCATCTCTGATGACCTCAAGGTAGAAACAGTGTGACAAGACATCAGGTAAAGCAAATAGGATGCTGGGATGTATAGGCAGGGGCATCACCAGCAGGAAAAGGGAGGTCATAATTCCGCTATACAAGACACTAGTGAGGCCCCACCTGGAGTACAGTGTACAGTTCTGGAGACCATACCTACGTAAGGACATAGACAGGGTAGAGAAGGTTCAGAGGAGGGCAACAAAGATGGTGCATGGGTTGCATCACAAGTCCTATGAAGACAGGTTGAAGGAACTGAACATGTACTTCCTGGAGGAGAGGAGGGAGAGAGGGGATATGATAGAGACATACAAGTATCTTACAGGGAGGAACAGGGTGCAGGAAAACACTATTTTTAAGCGAAAAAGATGTTTCAGGACTAGAGGGCATGGGATGAAGTTGGAGGGAGGACGATTCAGAGGAAACATGAGAAAGAATTTCTTCACAGAACGGGTGGTGGACAAGTGGAACACCCTGCCAGAGGAAGTGGTGGGGGCTGAAACAATCACGGGATTTAAGAATGCATGGGATAGACATAAAGGAATTCTAGAGGTCAGGGGTAAGGGGAAATAGACTTCTAGGAAAACAAACTGAACTTACAAGCTCAAATGGGCAGACTAGGTGGGCCATAGGCCCTTATCTGCCGACACTGTCTATGTATCTATGTATCTATGAATTCCGTATGCTGACAGTCACTTCCATAAATATGAATGAGAAACCTTATCAAATGCTTTTCGTTGGTCCAGACTTAGAATGTAACTGGATATGGAACCTTCCTTGTCATGTTCTATAATTTCCCTAAGTATCATATGGAACCTTCCTTGTCATGTTTTATTATTTCCCTAAGTATCATAAGTATATCCATAAGTTTCCTATCTGGTATCAAGCAGGCCTGAGAGGGATATATTAAGTGCCCCAATATTGGGTCTAACCTGTTGCTAAGGAGTTTGGAAAACATTTTAAAATCACTGTTCAGAAGTGTGATTGGTCTCCAATTTGATGTTTCTTATCTCCATTTTTGTACACAAAAATTAAAAGCCCTTGGTACATTTCTTTGGGTAGTGTAGTAAAATTGTATAGTCCTTTTCTGCTTGTAAATCTGGAAATACGGTTTTATAAAGTTCACTGGGTATTCCATCACTCCCAGGAGCAGAATCTATTTTTAAATTTGAAATTACCTGGGTAAGTTCATTTGGAGAAATGAGTTGCGTTAAGATGGGTACTAGTACTTGTGGAAGTTGTGGTAAATTACCAGATGTTAACCAATCTTCCATTTTTTCTGTTTCGGGATATGATTGTCCAAATAACTTAGTAAAGTATGTTTCTGTTTCTGTGAGAATACCTAGTCTATCTGTCATCACGTCCGCTTCTTCTGTTTGTAGGCATTTTATTAATTTTCTGGAGATTCTGTTGCAACTATCAAATGGATTTGTTTTTCTCATGTGCCACATTTTTGTTCTGCTTCTAATGATTTAAGTCTATTATATTGAACTTGTTGCATTTCATTTTTTATAGGCATGATTTGATTGGAATTGTCTGGTGTACTACTGTTTTGTAAAGTAAATAGGTGGTATAGATGTGCTCGTAAATCTCTCTATTTCTGATTTTTTTAACTGTCCATATAGTTGCCCCCTTAGTTTACAATAGTCTATTATGTCCATTTTACTATCCTCCCACCACTCCAAGGGAGAATTATACAAGAACTTTACCAATTTTCTAGCTGAGATAATGTTATCTAGGCTTTGCCTGATTTCTGGGTGTGAGTGATATTGTATGAGCCTCCAGTACCTCGTCCTGGGTTTTGATTCTAAACATTTATTGTTATGCTTAGCAGACCATGCTCTGAGGTGGCTACTGGACATACAGATGTGTTTTGTACTGGTAATGTTGGGGATATAAACCAGTAGTAGTCTAGCCTGGCAGAGAGCTTTCCTTTAAAATAGGTATGGTGTGGCTTATTTCCAGTCTGGTAAAAAGCATCCTTAAGTTCAGTTTGCTTTAACAATTTGTTTAAAAATGTAGCATCACAGAATATCTTATTTGTTTCTAGCTCTCTGTCTGTTCGAAGTCTGCTAATGTTAAAATCTCCCCCAGAGAGGACATTTTTGATGTAAATGAAAAGGGGTGTATTGCCTTTAATAAATCTATTCTTAACTTGGTCTGGGGGGCATAGATGTTTATTAATCTAAAGTCCTGTGTATCTTTGGATATGTCCAATAGGCGTGCTCTACCTGGATCGATATCTACAATATATGACATTGTTGCTATGGGGTTGTTTATACATATTCCTACTCTGCTACTTACATCTTCTCCTATGGGCCAGTGAGTTGCCTCCCCCCACCACCTCCATGCTGTGCTTGCCATATGTATGCCATGTGTGGTGTTTATTCTGGTATCTTGAAAAAATGCTGCATCATAAGCACATTTTTCAAAAATTGTGAAGGTAGCTTTTTGTTTCCTTTCAGTCTGAGTGCTATTGACATTCAATGATGCTAAAGATGGTTCATAAAGAATTAATCATTCCTTGATGTTTATCTTCATTTTCTTTACACCTGATCTTGTCCCCCAGCATTTTCTTTTGGGTTTATTTGTGGCCTGCAAAGGCTGCTTATCCATATCAGAGGCAGGATCTTTTTGTGAGGAATGTATTGATGCCAAGTCTGATTCCTCATCCATTTCAGTATCTCCCCATTGTGATGTGGTATATTTGTTTTGTAATGGAATTGGTCCTTTTCTTAGTAATGTCTTGTTTCTTGGCTTTACCTTTTTGTACCACTTGAAATTCTGTCGTGTGTGTGTGTGTGTGTGTGTGTGTGTGTGTGTATATGTATGTGGCATTTCTGTTATTTCAGGTTCTGTAACAAGTGCAGGTGCAGTAACACAGGAGGTTACATCAGTGTCTTTGCTTGGTACAGTGGGTTCAGATTGTAGCTTCAGACTGTAGGAAGAGTAAAAGAATTGTTTATTAAAGGAAAAACAATGATTAATAATACAAAACAAAAACAGTAAAGCAACATTTTACAATCCCAAATGTAGAAAAACAACAATGTATGAGTAAAAAAGAAAAAAAAAACTAAGCACACCATATCACTGAAAGTCCAGAAACATATTCAGACAAGGGGGAAACCAAAATGAAAAGATGAAAGAAAAAGAAATAAGACATGCAAAGCCAAAATCAAGTCATCCCACCTTGAAATACTAAGAATATCATGAGGCTTTGCAAAGTGGTCTCCAAAAAGAGCCCGTGGGCAGTGTTTCCAATGGCGGATCTACGCCATTGGTGAAAGATGAGTTCTTTCTGCTGCACACTGTCAGCAAAGACCAGATTTCCACCATTTGTAAAAGGGTGGGGTGAACAAACACCTATTGTTGCAACACATATTTACAACCAACCCTCCAAATCATGACCTTAAGGCAGGAAAAAATCAGAAGCAATATGGAAGGAACATGCACCGAGGTGTGGCCTGTCAAAGAACCATAAATCAATGAATCATAAGGAAGAGAACTCCAAAAAGGATCTGCCTAAGATTTACCTAGAAGTGATCAAAAAGGCAATATATAGGGACAATCAAAAAACAGGTGTCTGATGGATTCCTCTGCAGTCTGGCAAATGTCCCTTGGGCATATTCTTTCAGTGATGCTCTTATGCATGTTATTTCCTTTGACATTTAAACGGCCCTGGCAACACAGACAGGCTACGTCCCAAAACTGGGGAGGAAAAGATTTATCATTCAGATAAGATACGGCTGCATTTCCTGAGGGGAGGTGAAATTCCTGGCATGACAGGGACATACTCCAGAATCAACCCTTTATAAAAAGTCTTCCTATGTTGGTTGCATACAACACCCCATGATAAAGGACCATGTTTGATAAACATCATTGATAAAGGACGACGTTTGATAAACCTCATTAAAGGCGCCAAAAATTCTGGAAACTAGTGTCCATGTCTATAAAATGGTTTTGGTTTACCACATTCCAAAATTAAAGCCGTCATCCACTGTTGCACCCATCCTTTCCAAGGGGGAGAAAATGCCTGTCACCCATGGAAATGTGTTGTACTGGAAAAAAACACTATAAAAGTAAATCACTGGATTTACCATATTGAGCCCACCTTTGTCATAACGGAGACTGAGAACATCCCTTTTGATTGAGTTAAGCCAGCTCCCCCATACCATTGTAAAAAACTAGCTATATAATCTGGTTTCCAGTTCCACAGGGAGTGGAAATACGGCACTAACATATAAGAAGATGGGTATCAAAAAATGTCTTTATTACCCCAACTCTCTACTTCAACAGCTGCCAGGATTTCCAGAGAGCCAGCTGGGCTACTGTGGTATCCTAAGCATCTGTACAGTTGAGGGTCAGCAAAGTTAAATGATTTAAAATAAATGCCAAGAATATTCACTGATTCTAAACTGACATGAATAGCCTTAATGGTTAATGGCAAGGCCTCATGCTTTCCTATTGGAAGCACCTGACATTTGGAGTAATTAATGGCAGCTCCTCTAAGCAAAGCAAAATCATTGCTCAAATCAATAGCATGTTCCCCCGAAACCACATCAGTTACAAATAAACAGACATTGTCGGCATAAGCTGACACCTTCACTGAGTCCATGGAGAGGGGTTGGGGGATGCTGACAATCTGGGGCACGTCAGTCACAGCCCTCAACAAATGATCCAATATCAGTACGTACAATGAAGGGCTTAATGGGCAGCCCTGTCCGACTCCCCATTGGACCTTAATGCTGGGGCCTCGCCAGCCATTTATAGTTGGCAGAAGGGAAGAATAGGAATACAGAAGCTGGATCCAGTGGATGAAAATGTCAGAGAATCTGCATCTCTGAAGCATCAAAAATAGGTACTTGTGGGAAACCTTATCAAAAGGCTTTAGCTTGGTCCAAGAACACATAGAGAAAGTAATTGTGCTCTCTAGACTGACAAGAAACAAATTTCCTGATTAATAATAGCACTGTATCTTCTGGCCGAGAACGGAGCAGGACTGGGAGGGATGTATAATAACAAGGAAAAGCTGGGTCAATCATTTATAAAAAATGTGAGTTAATAATTTTGTGTCTGTGTTTAGGAGACTGATAGGTCTCCAATTCGATGAAAGTAGACGATCCCCAGATTTAAATAAAAAGATCTGAATAGCTTCCATAATGGTTCCCTTTAAGGACAAGCGAGTCAAAACATAATTAAAAAATATACGTAAGCAGTGGCCCAAAGATGGAGGGACACAACTGATATAATTCAGATGTAAGCCCGTCCGTTCCCGGAGAGGTCAGTTTCCTAAGAGAATGAATTGCCGAAAGGACTTCAGATACCGATATAGGCTGAATGAGTCTGGCATTTTCTAACTGATGAACCTTTGGCAGTGGCAGGGAGTCCAAAAAACTTTGCACTGAATTCCCAATTGTAAACCCCATACCAACTGTCTGTAGTAAACAATCTTGTACCACTTGTTGCATTCCTACTCAAGTGGAAAATTCCCTCTCTGGTCACACAAAGATGTCACCTGTCGGTGCTATACCCTGTTGAAGCAAATAGTGAACAAGTCACTTGTCAGGTGTTTGCTTTGGGTGTCATAATTGTGTTCAAAGGTCAGGGATTTCACCCTGTCACACTGAATGCTTTTCATATGGTCCTTCACAGAGCGAATCTGGGCTGTTAGGGACACCCCCTTATCTGCTTGTATAGCAAGCAGTTTCTGGAGTGAGTAATGCAACTCTAAATATGTCAGGCAGGAGGATCTGCCCAATAATTTTGCACGGCTCCTTGCCAAGTCTCCAGATGACCCTTTGGTTTGATCCCACCACTGCAGTATGTCAGTGTACAATTCCAGTACTGACAAATGAGCCCATAATAATCTCAAACTATCAGAAAAGGTAGAATCAGTCAGGATAGTATTGTTCAACCTCCAACAGAACTTCCCTGGTTGAAGGGATGAATCAATCGTTAATGCACAATTTAAGAGAGGATGATCAGTCAGGCCCACAGAATAAACAGTTGCTGATAAGATGTTACACTTAAGAGAAACAAAAATATAATCAATTTGTGTGGCCAATGTCTCCCTATGGTAGGTATAGCCTCCAGAGGGGTGGATAGCCCCAAGAGAGTCCACCGGGTGGGGCTCTCTATAAATGGCCTGGAAACATAAAGAATCACAAAATAACTTTGACGTCCGAGCACTTCTAGCACGGAGGTGAAGGGGGCAATTAAAATCTCCTCCAAAGATAATCACCCTGGAGGTACATAAATAAGGTTGTAAGGATTTAAACAAGGCTACATTATCAAATTTAGATTGAGGCACATGAATGACCATCATCCGGTATGTCACATGATTGAATGTACAACTGTATGTTTTTTCTTAAATTTTACTTTTGAACCAGATGATGAGCCAACTTTTCATTTGCAAGTGATTCTCTGCTTGAAGAGGTCTTTGTCATTGTCCTGGGGTCCATCAAAACCTAAAGACATCATGGATGAGGCATCTGATTCAGGTGCAACATTGGTGCCCCCCCCACCTTGGGCGAGGCCAAGGGATGGTATCTGTTCTGAAATGGAAGTGAAGAATGCATCATCACTGGGAGGGTGACCGGAAGGGGTTTATTCTGGAGGGATCTTTGTCTGGATACTTCCTTGGAGGGAGTAGGAGGTGGCATAACTGATGCCTCGGGGATGTCCAACTGATGCCTCAGGGATGTCCAATGGGGGCAGTGGTTGTCCTTCCACAGATGTGGTGAAGTGAGGAAGACCTGAAGACTGAGGAGTCGGTGAACAGGGCTCCATTGAAGGTGCTTATGCGACCTCTGGTGGGACCAGCAAGGGGTGACTGTCGG
Organism: Neoceratodus forsteri; assembly: GCA_016271365.2. Classification (NCBI taxonomy): domain Eukaryota; kingdom Metazoa; phylum Chordata; order Ceratodontiformes; family Ceratodontidae; genus Neoceratodus; species Neoceratodus forsteri. The sequence goes on along the minus strand of CM028130.1, from coordinate 969,725,987 downwards.
GTGGAATTTGAGGGAGGTACCAACAAGGGGTGTCTATCAGTGGAATTTGAGGGAGGTACTATCATTGTAGATGTACATAATAAAGGTTTCAGACTGGGAACAAATGCAGGTTGAAGAAAGGTAGCTAAGGGAACTGTGTGTTGGCTGCCCGAAGACTTTTGTGGGCTGCCCACGGGCAATTACAGAAAGAATGTTCTTCCACTTGGCAAATATTGCATTTTATGTGGTTCTGGCATTGAGCTGCAATATGTCCATGTTCTAAACAAAGGCTGTGAAGGCACTGGTCACAAACATTTCTTAGATGATTAAGCAAGCCACATTTAAAACAAGCTTTTGGTTGTCCCAAATAGAAACAGACACCCCAGTCATGACCAAAGAAACTGTTTGGAAGATACATGAGTCCAGTATCAGAAGCACAAAGTTGAACCATATTTTTCCACCAAGCCTGTCCAAATACCATACTTGTCTAATATTTTACCTGGGGGACCAAGCACTTCACAACATTGTTTAAGCAAATAGGTGACACTCTGTACATCCCCTCTTTCGTTATGGAACATCACCGTCACTCTGCAGGTTGTTGGCCTAGGGAGAGGAGTCACCTGGAAAGGTAATCACACTTCTGAATACCACAGTAAGTTGTATTTCATCCAAATCCTATCCAAAGAGGAGTGTTCTTGAAATCTGACATGATACATCATGGAGCCAGAGACATAAATGATTGCGAAAATGTCATCGGGCACAAAGCCAAGAGATTCCATTAAGGGTGACCTGTAAAGAACAAGAACATCCTGTTCCAGTCCCCACATACCTTCTAGCACTGCTGTGGGAGTTCGGGGATGTGATCATCTTGATTTTTAATTCCGTAGGTGTATTTTGCTAAAATGTCGAAAGTTACGGCCAAACGTGGAAGCCAGCGGTCCGATTGGCGGTGCAAGTACTTATGGGTACTACACCCATTTAGTGATGCTGTAACACCACTGCTCTTATTGCAGCAGCAGTGGTGGTAGTTTATAATATTTATTGCTTCCTTGTTTTGACACTGAAATACATTTACAGCAACACCGGACAGGCTGTTGCTGTAAGTAATATTTCAGGTGTCAAGACCCCCATGGAAGCAATAAAATAAATATTATAAACTACCACCACTGCTGCTGTAATAAGAGCAGTGGTGTTAGCAACATCTCTAAATGGATGTAATACCCATAAGCATTTGCATCCAGTTGGGACTGCTCTGTGCTTTTGCGTTTGGCTGTAACTTTCAGCGTTTTAGTAAAATGTAACCATGGAATTAAAAATAAAGATGATTGCATCCCCAAACTCCTGCAGCAGTGCTAGAAGGTATGTGGGGATGAGAACGGGATGCTCTTGTTCTCTACAGTCACCTTTAAGAGTCTTTCCACCAAAAAAGGGCAGGATCAGTAGGTAGATCATCTGCCCCAATATATTTCAGACAGACTGCATTTTGCTGAGGTGTTGGCACAGGTTAAGCTGCAAAAAGGTCAGTTTAAATGGAGTGTCTTGGGGGAGGTAGATGCTGGGACTGGCTGGGGAGGAACAACAAGGGTGTCGGCAGTTCCCAAATCTACAGGCTTGTTGTGATACACCAACACTCTACTCTGCTGGGGGACAATCCGTAAAAGTCTGGTGTGTGGGTCATTGTCAGCCAAACCATGAAAGGGAGCAGTAGGGAACAAGGAGGTAGTCTGTGGGTGAACCTGAGAAGGGGAGTCGCACATATCCACACAGTACTGTGGCACCAGGGCTGGGTCCGGAATCCAGGTGTGAGCATCTGGATCAGTTTTTCAACCTACCAGTTGCAGGGCCCTCTCTGGGCACCACAGCTGCTGAACTGAAGAACATGCAGGTGTATGAGGATGCCCTCCTAAATTAGGAGGCGGGGCTCCTAGTCTATGGAAACAGACTGATCAAAAACCGACTCTTCACCAGCTGGCCCAGAACTGCACAACTGTGGCTGTAAATTGCCAGTGGTGGCCCGAGGAGTCAGAGTCATGGGGCAGGGGGATACTGGAGAGGTAAAGCTCGAGGAATGCCCAGCATAAGTCTCAGGCCAGAAACCATAGCAGGAGGAATTGTGGTTGTCAAAGGGTGACCATCTGAAACCAGGGGTTCTCTAATACCGGCATAAACAACCTGTGCAGCCTTGGGGGGGGGAGGGGGAGTCCCAGTGTTATCCTGCAGTACCAGAGTCTGTGACAGTAAGCCCACAGTCTGAACAATTAAAGGGGCAGACAGAGTCAATGAGAGCCACACTGAATGCTCCCCATGCAGCCCAGTGGCCGGGTTAAACTCCCCCAGGAACTTATCCTGAGGCATCACTAGTGGTCCCGGAGCTGCATGCAACATGTCCATGCCTACATCTTCCAAAAGTAAAGGTGGAGGAAAAGTATGAGGAATAATGTCATTATGGCTTACCAGGGCCGAAGTGAAGGGATCATCCTCCTAATCCATCATGCCAGCTGTGGGTTGTGCTGCTGTTCCCAATTCAGTGCTATCTCACTCAAGATCTGTGGCTGGGAATCCAAGTGGCATCCAGGTAACCTGGCCAGTAGAACCTCTTGTCAGTGTGGCAAGCCGCTAAGTGGCTAATAAATCCGTAGGCAAAACTTTGGTGTCCATAGTTCTGGACGCATCAGGCACGTCCAACATTTGAAACAAAAGAGCACTCTGAGCCCATATTCCAGGCAATAGAAACTGGTCTCTGGGAGTTCCGTAAATCTCCATAGGTGTCTTGATCTGGTCCAACGCAGTGTCTGAAGGGAGCTGATCTGACAGTAACTCCCCAGTAGTCGATCTGTCAGGTGGAAAATGACTTGGCAGCACTATTGGGACAACAGACACATTTAGCTCCTCTGACTGTTCATGGCTCTCCAGTGGAGCTAGCGGGCATAGCAAACTGTCCTGCTCCTGGCTCTCGGGTCGGACATCATTGTCAGATGGTTGGCAGTACATTTCTGCCTTAGAACACATCCATTCACTTATTCATGGGTGGCTAAAACAGGGGGGGGTGGTCGGGCCATGGCCGCCCCACTTGTATTTCAGGGGGGCCGTATAGTTTTTTTGGCCCCCCCCTCCCACATTTTAGAGAATTTATTTTTTTTATAAATAGAGTAGTAATTTTAGTGGAACGTAAAGTTCGTGTTTCCTAAGGGCAGTGAGCTGAGAACTCTCTATTTTTGAAGACCGTGGTAAAAACATGCAAGTAATATGAAATGTGAACTGGATTACTATGGTAACTTAGGCATACCCCATCTCCATGGTAATACTGAGAAGCAATAGAAGAGAGTTCAGCCATGGACCAATGAAAACTGAGAGCGTGTCATGGTTTGACATGGGAGCAGATCGAGTCTGTCACTGTAATCGTCAATTACTTATTACTGTGTACAGGTACAGGCTGTGACAGAAAATTATTTTTCTGAGAAGACTGGTGAAAAAATTAAAGAAAAGGTTTCCCTGGTGAAAAGGTATGCTGCATTTAGCTGAAATTCAATGCCTGTGTGTGCAACAAACCTGGACAAAGGTAGACATAGTTTTCGGGATTGGGGCTAATCGGGCTGCTCAAGTAGCTTTACTGTGCAGAAGAACTTGGGTAAAGATAGCATGTATTACTGGAGGAGAAGTAATCATAGACGAGTGAGCAGTTGAATAAAAAATAAATTCCTTCCTGGTTTGTCTTTTCTGCTGCCTCACTTATAAAACTGCTTAGCACTGCCCACTGTCATTGACACAGGCATTCACTGTTTCTCCACAGGCCGAGATGCTGGACTGAGGAAGGTGTTCTAGTCTTCAGCTCTACATCTGCCTTTTGTACTGCCAGATCCATTTTTTTTACTAGCTGTTTCATATGGAGCGTACAGAAATGTGTGACCCGGTGTATCATTACACAAGTATTGATAACCTGATCTTCTCAGGAAAACCAGTGACCCCAATAACGCGATTTATTGTATTTGCTTGTTTGGAAAGCTGTGGCGTTTTTGCAGATAGTTTCATAAAGTGTGGGTTTAAATATTGTCTCTAATTTGCCTGTACATATGACATGGACAAAGGTAGTGTTTTCGGGATAGGGGGCTAAGCCTCTCGATTAGCCCCCTGTCTCGAAAACACTACCTTTGTCCATGTCGCATGTACAGGCAAATTAGAGACAATATTTTAAGCCACACTTTATGAAAATGTCTGCAAAAAGGCCACAGCTTTCCAAACAAGCAAATACAATAAATACCTGTGTCAATGACAGTGGGCAGTGCTAAGCAGTTTTATATGTGAGGCAGCAGCGAAGTTTCACAAACGTTTGCATATTCCTTTGTGCGAGATCAGGTGGGTTTGTTTCGTTGTGTGGGTTTAAGTGCTGTCGAGAGCTGGAGAAGGCATAGTGTTCACGCTGTTTGTGGGGCTGGAGATTGTGGAATGCTTGCTCCCCGTGTTTGCAGGAAACATAATTTGTCTTATTAATCTGAGGGCAGCGCTAGCATTTCCGCAAGTTTTGTTTTGGCGGTCCGAGTTGGTTGAGGTGTTAAAGTGTTTTGTGTTGGGTGGGTTGAGGAGGCTAATGAAGGAACTGGATTTAGCAGACATATAACACAGAGAAGATGGTGCCTCTGCAGTGCTGCAAAGAAAAACCTTTGGTGAAAGCTTTGCAGGGTGCTGAAGCAATCATCCCACCACTAGGTGTTCAAGCCCCCATTCCAGTCATTTAACCCATGACGATTCTATTAATTATTATAATAAATGCAGATAACTGTGTAGTGCACACCTCTCAGCTTTTTGTCACTTAAATAAGGGACACAGACTTTCATGATGAGGCACACATCCTCAAACATGCAGATAGATGCTCAACACTGTGGAAACCACCAAATTTACTTCAGGAAGTTTCTTTTTTGTTTAGCATCTTAGAATAATATGAATTTTGGCTTTAATGTCTGAAGTTAAAGCACATTCTTTGTGTGCAGCTAAAAGCAAACTTCTTGGAAGTAAATTTTCTATGAGGGACTGAGCTGTCTTGAGGGGGTAAAATGAGGGAGGTGCCTCATAATCGGGGATAGTTGAGTCACTCAGATACTAGTGTTTTTGCCAAGGTGCACCTTTTGGCTGACCAAGGTCTCCTGAGTCCCGATGATAGCAGTCTGAAGAGCTCAGTCACACTCGCACGCATTCCTGGTCTGAACTGAGCCCAGATTTCTGCTCAGCAGTGTATCGTGTGAAATGTGATACCTGATTGGCTGACTGGTACTGTACCATGCATCTGGATTGCATGAGCAAGTCCTGAAAAACCTGAGATGTTCTTTGATGAAAATTCATGGGAACCCCATCCCAGCTGTTCTTGTACTGCCAGAAGCTTCTGGCTTAAAAGAGGCAGCCATGTTTGTTTACTTTTGCTTGTAACTGCTCCTGGTCCTTACGCTGATCCCTACTGCTGTCCTAATGCTTCTCCGTGCTTTGCTTGTACATGTCCTGACCCCACTGCCTGCCCTGGGGCCTGGACTGGTCCTGCAGGAGTTGGCAGCCAACCAATTCATAATCACAACTCCCAGCTGTTTTTGTGGTGCCACATATGCACATATGCACAGTGCAGAGTGCTGTAATGTTGCCAACATTTTCTTCTCTGCTTTTGACCTCCCTGCTTTCCCTGGGGTCTGGGAACTGGTGGGCTAATGGTGCTTCATTTCCATGTGCCAGCCTGCTAAAAAGTCCTGGGGCCAGTGACTCATAAGCACTATGTGCCGCATCGGCTGCAAATCCCTGGTGGGTAGCCAGGTACATATGACTGGTGCCCATCTCTGATGGTCACCTATCCCACAAGTTGCAGTTCTCTGGGGTCTGGGACTGAGGACTCCTTCAGTGTGGCAGATGGTGGCATTTCTTGGAGGTCCTAGAGCTCAAAGGTAAACTGCCAATATTGGGGGAGGTTCTAACACAAGTGTTGCAGGTCTCAGTAAACCAGCTGTGTCTACGGATTTCTTTATCTCTTTGCAGGCATGAGTGTGGTGCTTTGCTTTTTTTTGCTTATGTTGCAAAGCTGTGAAACAACCTTCCCCATACAATTACAGGTGCAGGGGCTTCCATTACCCTGAAGGGTCTGCCAGTACCCTAAAGAAACTGCACAGGTCCTACTATGCCTGAATTAGCTCTTGTTAGACATGTTGGCATGGCAGTTTTATCCTTACACGCATATTTTGTCAACATAGTTGGAGTATTCCTGTTCTGAGTTCCTGGTTCCAGACTGTCTGTGTGGCATAATTGATCTTCTTGATAACACTCTCTGTAATTGTCATATTAATAAGGTATTTTCCTTGAGGGGGGATTCTGAAAACTTAATAGAACCCTTGAGTATGCTTGGGATGTGTGTCTCGGAGTCTCTAAAATCATGACTGACAGATCCTCCTGTATCACTGCAAATGTAGTTTTTTGTTTTCACATTTGGTTTGGATCTGACAGACTGATGAAATTGGTAAAATAAATCTAAAAGTGCAAAGTAATGCACCTGGGAAACAGAAACCCAGGGAGATGAGTACACAATGGGGGGTGAGATACTGACAACAACAAAAATGGAAAGAGACCTGGGGGTAGTCATACCAGATGATCTTAAGGTGGACAAGCAGTGTGAGAGGGCAGCAAGGAGGGCTGGGGGGATACTGGGATGTGTAGGGAGAGGCATCACCAGTAGAAAACAGGAAGTTGTTGTCCCTCTGTACAGACAGTTGGTGAGACCCCCCATGGAGTACTGCATCCAGTTCTGGAGACCCCATCTCTGCAAGGACATAGACAGGATAGAGGCAATCCAGAGGAGGGCAACTAAAATGGTGCAGGGTCTGCACCAGAAGACATATGAAGAGAGATTAAAGGAGCTTAATATGTATACCCTTGAGGAGAGGAGGGAGAATGGGCACATGATAGAAACATTCAAGTACCTCAAGGGAATAAACACAGTCCAAGAGGGAAGCATCTTTCAGAAAAAGAGATGTGCAAGAACACAAGGACACAATTTAAAGATTGAGGGGGGACAGCTCAGAGGTAGGAACATAAGAACACAGGAAGGTGTTGGCAGAAAAGGACCTTCAGGCCCACCCAGTCTGCCCATTTGCCTAGCATCCCTAGGCCTGCCCTTGATCTCCCCCCCCATCCAACAGCCCTCTGTGCCTGTCCCCCGCTCTCTTGAAACCCCCCACTGAATTTGCTCCCACCACTTCCCTAGGCAGCCCGTTCCAGGAGTCCACCACCCTCTTTGTAAAGAAGTTCTTCTTGAGGTTGCCCCTAAACTTGCCCCCCCCCCTCCAGTTGGAGATCATGTCCCTTTTTTCTGGGGCACTTCTTCATCTGGAAGGGGTTTTCAGGAGCAGCTTTGTCTATCCCTTTTAGGTACTTGAAGGTCTCTATCATGTTCTCCCCCCCCCCCTCATCTCCAAGGGGTACATACCCAGGGCTCCCAGCTTCTCATCATACATCAGCTGACTAAGCCCCTTCACCATCTTTGTTGCCCTCCTCTGTACCCTCTCCACCCTTCTTTTGGTAAGGCCTCCAGAACTGGACCCCATACTCCAGATGAGGCCTGGGCAGCTTGGTGTACAGGGGTATCAGAACCTCTTCCCCCCCCTGTTGGTGATCCTTCTCCCAATGCATTCCAGCACCCTACTGGCTTTAGCAAATATATCCCTCAATAGGATTAGCTGATCTGTTACTGTTCTGCCAGATACCACACAGGACTGTGTGTAAGAGATTAAATATTTAGCTACCTGAAGCAACCTTTTGTTTAGAATGTTTGTGCCATAATTTTAAAATCTGTATTCAAAAGACTAAGTGGCCTCAGTTACCTAAATTCTGTTTATCCCCAGTTTTATGCAAAAATATTAAGACACCTTCCACCTTGGTTAAAGGCATATTTGATGTTTGAAAAATCACATTAAAGACATTCGCCAGTTCCTGTGCTGGTCAGCCATGAAACGTTTATATAACTCGGCCGTAAAGCCATCCTGCCCTGGAACTTTACCTGCACTCAGTCGAGATGGGATACTCCACTTCTATGCTATCTATATCTCTAACTCCTCAATTAGGTGTACTGGATAGCGTGATATATCAAATATTTCAAAAAGGTGCTGCAAAGAGGTCTTATCAGTATTTGTACCTTTAAATAATTTTGCTGCATATCTGGATACTGTGTCTACTATGGCCTTTGATGTGGTCTGAACTGCATTGTTTTCATCTAACACGGAAAACATGACTCTCTTTTGAATTCTATCTTTACAGCTGGAGAAGGGGCATACTATAGCTGTCCTGCCCTGTGTGCCAAACTCCTGCTGCTTTTGCAAAACATCAGCTTGTCTTTTATGAAAAGTCATCATAGATTGTTTGGTTATTTTTATTTGCTCAGAAAAATTATGTTCAGTGCTTTATGCCAGGGACATTAAATGCTGCAGTTGTCTTTGTTTTAGATACAGATATTATTCTTTATCTCTGTTTTGCTAATTGTGAGCAAAAGGGTTGTGAGAGCTGCCTTGGTGTTAATTCACCATGATATTGGATCCTCATATATTACATAGACCAATTTCCTGATGATAATGAAATATTGCAGTTGCTGTAGAATCTCTGCCTTTTATAATAGTGAGGAGTTAAATTTCCATAACCCTGTACCATGAATTATAAGGGCCTGCTTGCCTAGTGTTATGTGTAATTCTGAGTGATCTGAATAGTCTACAACCTGGATCTCCACTGCTTGTATAGGTATAGTTTTGTTTCTAAAAATGAAATCTATTCTTGTAGCTAAGTTCCCATTATGAAAGGTAAGGTCTGATCTGGCGTGTTGAGTGAAATAAGCACGTATTAATCCTGCAGTATGAATAGTGTTGAGATAAGACATGTCACAAAATAATGTCCTTGTGGCTGTCCCTTTACCTCTGTTTTTACAAGACAGTCCACAATTAAAATCCTCCCCCCATATGATTTTCTGAGATGAAAATAGATTATGGGGAAAATGTCCTGAATTAATGAGATTCCGTCCATTTTTTTCTGTAGGGCATAAATATTCTGAAATAAGTGCTGATGTTTTATATCCAAGATTAAGATTCTGCCAGATATGGGATCAATTTACTTCAGAACCATAACCGTAATATTATGAAAACTATTCCATTTCCAGTACAGGCTCCTAGACCAATTGACCAGAAAGATATTCCTATGAACCACTCTCTTGTAGCTTGCACAGTTTCATTAATAGTATGCAACCTGGTATCTTGCAATAATACCACTTCTGCCTTATTTGATCTTAGATGTGAAAACACAGCCCCTCTTTTTGATTTATTTTTTATGTTGTTGACATTAAATTGTACATAATTTGAGAGGTTGTGACATTTATTTTATTGCAAAAAGGCTTAGTGTTTCCAGCATGGGGGTTTCCTGCCTTTCGACTGCTTATCTTTTTTTTTTCTCCCCTCTTGCTTTTTCCCTGACTTTGGTTTGGACTACCCTCTGTCCTCTGCCTCACTGAGTTCACTGAGATATAGGATCCTGCTGCCCTGAACTAGCTAGGGAGTCCTCTGAATCATTATCCGATGCTTCTGGATGTCTCAACAGTGCTGCATACTTGTTCAAGGTGGTCACCTCAGATATTTTGGGTACTTTAGAAAAAAGCTGTTGCCAGGCCTGCTGCCATTTAGTGACCATTTATTTTGTGCCCTTGTCGGGGGCCTTTGGTGGGGGGGTGCGGCATGGAAGTCTTTTCAGTGCTGGTTCGTGTCATTACTTGTTCTGAAACCTCCATTTCTATTTCTAGGGGTAGTATACTATTATCCCCTTCAGTACTGCCAATGGTTGTCTGATCCATATCCCTTATTTCTGCAGTACTCACTGCTCCATTTTCCTTATGGCCTGCTTCTAGCACTTCATCAGAGGGCAGGTCTGCTAAAGCAAAACATAAATCATCCGCATAGGCTACATACTTAAAACTTCATCATCCACATCACTAGAAAGAGATAAGCCTGTAATATTCATATGAAAAGAAATTTTTTGTCATAAATTCTCTAAGGACAGGATATATAAAAGAGGACTTAAAAGATATCCCGATGCACTCCTCCTGTAATTCTACAAGGCTTTACCTATCCATCCATTAGTAAAAGGGGCTGTGTATGTTGTATCGTAACAAGTTTTTAACCAGGCTATGAAGGGTTGGGGAAATTAGAATTTTTGCAAACATTGCAAAGATAGGAATGAGCAAAACTGTCAAAAGCCTTAGTCTGATCTAGACTGAGTACAAAACCTGATAACTCTCCATTATTACCTCTTTCAGATAACTCCCTTAATATTATTAGATCATCCATAATCTGTCTGCCTGGAACTGAACAAAACTGCATGAGGGAAATGATGTCAGGAAGAACTGCTGCTATCCTATTTGCAAACGTTTTCATAAGAATTTTGATATCTGAATTTAATAAGATAATGAGTCTCCAATTATGAAGCACCTCTCTATCTCCTGATTTATGAAGAAAAATTATTAAACTACCATTTACATTTTCTGATAGAGTGTTGTATGAGATAATTGTTAAACATTTGGGTCAATTCTGGCAACAATACTTGTCCAGTCTGTGCGTATAGTTCATTTTGGATCCCGTCTGGTCCTGGAGATTTTACGGCATGTGATTTTGCTATGACATTTTTGTATTTCTAGTGTGGCGAGTGGAGCAGTTAAAGAAATAAGGAAATGTTCTGGTACCTGAGGGAGATTACAATCATGCAACCCTTGAGCAAAGGAGGGAGAGAGGTGATACGATCGAAACATTCAAACACCTTACGGGCATTAACAAGGTGAAAGAGTCTAACATATTTAAATATAAGAAAAATAGCAGGACAAGAGGACACAGCATGAGATTAGAGGGAGGCAGATTAAGGGGGGATTGTGAGGAAATTCTTTTTCACAGAAAGAGTGGTGGATGCATGGAACGGCCTACTTCAGGAAATGGTGGCTATGAATACAGTGCAGGGCTTCAAACAGGCATGGGATAGGCATAAGGGAGCAATACAGATGAGTATGAATAGATAGGCCATTGACAGAGCAAAGGCCGATGGCACATTTATAAGGTAGAAAAGGAAATGTGCAGACTGGATTGGCCTTGCGGTCCTTATCTGCTGTCAACCTCTATGTTTCTATGTTTCTATTCCTCTGTCTGAGATTCCCGTAACTGTGGGTCTGCAGAAAAGGTCTGTAAGATATATTTTTCAACTTGTAATATTTCCACCTGCGAAGAATGAATGGTCCCTTCTACTGTTTTTAATTGTTAATAGCTTACTGTTTTGTTGATGTTGGCAAGAATCAAAGGGATTACTAAAAGCTTGTTTTCCTTGGGTTCTGAAAATCTGTTCAGTTTCTAAGGATTTCATCCTATTGTACCATATGTTAGTCATGTCATGTTTGATTTGTGCAGTTCTGTCCTGGAAAATATCAACTTACTGAGTTCTTGTCTGAGGGTCCAGTAAGTGTCATTTTTAAATTCCCCCACATTTTCCCTATAGTTTGAAAATATTCCCTGATATCTTTGTTGGTGTCCTCCCACCATACTTGTGTGGAATCATACAGGAAATAGACCGTCTTTTTTTTTTCTAGCAGTAAGAACATGTTGAAAACCTTCTTGTATGTCTGGTATCTCAAGTAATGAAAGATTCAATTTCCAAAAACCAGGACCTCTAGTGGTCTCTTGAAAATTTGAAATAGTTATTGATAGCATACCATGATCAGAAGTAGCTACCAACTGCATCTGTCTCTCTCTAAAGGACAGCGTAGGGGTAAGAAAATATAATCTATTCTAGTCTGTTTTTTTCCTTGGAAAAAAGTAAAAGAGGGTGTTTAATGTTATGAGCAAAAAGAGTCCCTAAGGCCTGTTTTATTAATTAAATCATTAAGAAAATTTGCATCACAATAAGATTGATCAGTTTTAAGGCCCCTATCAGTACGTAGTCTACTAATATTAAAATCTCCCCCCAAAATTATATTTTGACTGGAATGTAAGTATGGCTGGATCAGTTTAAGTAACTCTATTTGTAAGGCCTTTCCTTGTGGAGCATAAACATTTATTAAATGAAAATGTTGTCCATGAATCTTAACCTCCAACAAGAATACTCTACCTGTTTGGGAATGGACTTGGGTGGCCGGGGGTCAGCAGGGGGGAGGGAGGATTGAGCATCCCAGCGGATGCCCTCCCTCCCTCAGGGGGTGGGAACCAAGAGCTTCCGTTCTACATCACCTAAGTGGCGGTGGAAGCACCGACAATAGAAGGGGATGGAGGGTGGCTCCGTGTCAATGGAGTCAGGGAGGGGGGGCACCGACGGATGAGTGCCTCTGCGCGCCAGCACGCCATCACTCAGGACGCACGCCCTAGCTGCAGCGCCCCAGAGGGTAGGGAAACCAGGAAAGAAAAGGGAAAACACCTCTCGGTAAGCCCTAGATGATAGCCTCTCGGTACCTTCCAGGACCACCAGAAGAGGGACAGACCCCACTGTGCAGGAGGAGAAGGAGGCACTCTAGAGGCAGATCCCCCCGAAGTGGAATCGGAGGTTGAGAGGAAGGAAGGAGAGGGCTCCAAGAGCAGGAAGGAGAATAAAGAAATAAAGTAAAAAAAAAAAAAGAATGCTCTACCTGGAGCAATATCAGCCAAATGAATACGTTTGAAATCCAATATTGTAAAACAAATACCTAAGCCACAACACAAGTCCGTGCCTCCTGACCAGTAACTCTGGTCCCAAATCCATGAGTTTGAAGCTAATGCAAAGTTATCTAGTTCATATAAATGAGTATCTTGCAAGAAAATATCATGCCTGCAATCAGAAAATAATGCATATGTAACCAGTCTTTTTTTCTCTGACCTAATACTGTTTACATTTAAACTGGCTACAGCTAAATCATATTTAGATATTGGTTGTTTCCAAGTGTTAAGTTATTAATGCTTTTTTTCAAGCACTTTTCCTTAATTCCAACCTGGACGCCATCCATTTCTTTTTTTGGGGAGCTTTTACTGTATCAGATTGGTTTTCTTGCTCTGTAACAATATCCATCTGTGAGGAAGTACAAGAATCATCATCAGAGTCCCCTTCCTCTTCCATACGATTCTGCAATAGTGCCTCATATTTGTTCAGAACCGGAATACCCTCAGTAGTAGGGCTGGACACAGGAATAGTAGATTTAGATAACCATTTTGTTGGGATATGTTGAAATTAAGACACAGGTATCAGTGGAGGGGCCATAGAGACAGTACCTTCAGTCTGCTGCGTATGGGTGTTCCCTGGGGGACCCTTAGAGGTAGATGGTAAAACCTGTTCTTGTTCCAAAGCTGAGTGTTGTATACTAGAGGAAGAGGGGTGAGCCCTCTGTTTTGTAGCCTCTGCATATGTACGAGTGGAAGTGGGGGGAGGTTGATTCGTAGGAGAAGGTCCAGCAGCAGCCTGATGCCTGAACAAATGGGCAGCATCTCAAGAAGCTTTAGAAAGGTAATAATCTTGTATGCCATAATCAGCATCATCCGAGTTATGGGCTGCTTTGGAGCAATCTGTGAAGTTATGCCATACATTTCCACAAAGATTGCTGCATGTAGGAATATTATCACAATAATAACAGAGTGACCCAGTTCTCCACAATTTGTACATTGAATAGCATCACAGGAATTGCTCATGTGTCTACTAGAACTACATTTATTTTTTTATTGTTATTTTATTTTATTGAAATCTAGGATTACAAGTACCTTTGAGCAGGGACTGCTCATTTACAAAGGTTCCACGTTGAAGGAATGGGGGATATGCATACAAAGGTCAACATAATAATACATAGTTACATAATAAAGGGAAACAAGAGACTGAGGGTTAGAAAATCACAATAATTCAAAATGTGCCAAATGTTAGGTAGCATGACATACCAGCCAGGGGCAGTCTTAGGAATAAGTGTTGCTGGTGAGAGGGAGGGGGTGAGTGCAGGCAGGAAGGCCATTGTCAGATGGTAGAGGGTTGGGGAAAGAGCTCTAAATGGAAGGGAGGGGAGGGATAAGAGTCAGGAAATGCCTGGGGGAGGGTGAGGAAAGGGAGAGGGGGTGAGGAAAGGGAGAGGGGGTGAGGCAGATAGGAGGGCAAGGCGGGGAGAGATGGCTGTCAAGACTGAAGAGAAGGGCAGTGGGCGTTGGGCCCCTGATTAGGCGAGGCAGTCACAACGACTAGTTGAGATGAGATAAAGTCGGAGTTGTCTCTTAAAAGGGCCAAGAGCAGCAGCAGTAAGAGTTTCATTGTTGAGAGTATTGTACCACTGAGGTGCAAAGGCCCTCTGGCCCATGGTGGTCTGGCATCTGGGGACAAGGAAGGTTAGTTATTGTGAATGTCTAGTTCACTGTGCACTGTGGTTTTCTATGAGAATCTTTTCAATGCCTGGGGGCATGACCCAGAGAAGGACATTTTTGGCTAAGAGGCAGGTTTGATACTGAATTCAGCTGATGAGAAGAAGCCATTCTGCCTGAGTGTACAGGTCACAAGTGTGTGTAAGTTGGTCAGCCCCAGTTAGCAGCCTGCATGCTTTGTTAAGTGCCACTGTAATTCTGCGGAGGGCAGAGGCAGAGCCGTAGATTGCTAGCCTGTAATCGATGACTGAGGTGACAGAGCTGTTGATGGCCAACTGGAGAGTGTCACGAGTCATGCAGTGTTTGTGCATGTAGAGCAGGCTTATACGGATGTTGGTGGCTTTGGTGACAGAGTCAGTGTGTGCCAATGGTAGGAGAGTGAGCTGTCCTATGTGACACCTAGGTATTTAAAATCAGGAACGTGTTCAAGTAAGGAATTTATAGAATTTTCTCGGTTGTCCAGGATAAAAGATACACCCTTTATCTCTTCTGAGAAAAAAGTGGTTTGGCAAATGTTGAAAATCAGCCTGTTGTTGATATAGTTTCACTTTTATGCACCACCCCCCATTCCAGAACCCTTCACAATCAAAAACTGGTTCTGGCAAACTTTCCACCTCACAATGCCTTTCCAGCCAAAGAATGATATCCACCACATTCACCCCTTCACTCCTAAAAAGCACAGTTATAAAACGAGCAGCTTGTTTAGTAAGTGGGATTACCTGAAAAGGTGCCCATTAAAGGGTTAATTTTTAGCACAGAGTATTTGGCCCAAAATTGTTCCAAAAGGTCAGGGGTTCTAAAATGAACATCAAAGGAGTGTTCACCTGTGATGTGAATTAAGGCATACACATCCCCCGGCGTGAAACCCAAAGTCTGTTTCAGTAATATTTGACCCACATATTGCCTGTCCGGGGGCTCTTCCAAACCTCCTAAATAACGTAATCTAATCGCATTTCTGCATTTAGCAAGTTCAGTTTGGTTACTAAATTGGGTAGCAGCCTGAGGTTGGGAACTTGATTGTCCTTGCCATCACCCTGTACGGGAACATCGTGAGCAATATTAATCGTCTTATCCTGAACTGGTCATGCAGGACCCGATTGCTCTGTCCCAACATCCCCCTGAGTGGCATCAAGAAGATCTCTTGCTGTGAGCCTAAAGGTGAAAATGTTATACTACCTGCTTCCATCTGAGTAGTATTGCTGATGTGCGACGTGGGAGCATGAGAGTCCATGTTTGTCTGTTCCACAGGCCGTTGTCTCGGAGGTAAATCTCCCCGATGCTCTGGGTCAGTGACCCACTGTCCCATCTCAAGGCACATCTAACCGGCTTTTTGAAGTGCTGTCTCGGGCGTCCATTGCTCCGATGTGCTTCCAGCCTCTGCCAGAGCCATCAAACCTGATGAATTCTTTTAGAAGTGCCAAAGACAAATAAGGGCTTACTCGGGAGCTTGGAAATTGAAGCCAAATCCACAGGTAGACTGTGCTGAGTATTTTCAGTATCCTCCAACTGTAGCTTCACTCTTAAGTAATCCTGTTCCACCTGACGAAGTTCCTGCGTTAAATGCTGTTTGCGATCTGCAGCAAGTTGTGAAGATTTCTCCGAAAGAGGTGTGCCATCACTGGGGTTTACAGAGACATTCTCTGAGCCTTGTGGTAATTGCTGAGGAACCACTTCTTGCTCTATAGATGCCGCATTGCCTTCTATAGCAACATGCAGCTCCATAGACGTCGCCATTCTGTTTCCAACGTCCATTTTCCACCAGGTTGACAGTGCCCCTTGCTGAAACAGTAGGGGAATTTCCCCCGTGTCCTGGCTAAATTTCTCCCGTTCACTAAAAATACCACCAACAGCTTAACCTGGTTCAATAAGTTAGTTTGCATCTGTACCCAGGACGAGGCTGAAAAAATGTGGAATTGCTTATCCAGCCCTTATTTCCTGGTCAAGAAAAACTACGATACTCTGAAACCACTTTATTCCATTTCCTGATCTGGGTACCCCTTTGGGTTTTAAAGTGCAATTTTGTTTCCATACAAGTTTTTCTGATGAGACAGTTAGCCCCACTGGGCTTTCTATCGGTGACCTCCCGCCACTGGTGTACTGCAAAACTGGGTACAGTATGCACCACTACAGCGTTTGAGTTGACATATTTATGTTAAAATGGCAGATTTTTTCAGCTGCTTGTATCTTCATTTCTAGACAGATTTTTCACAAAACTTTTATGATTTGTGGTCCAGAATCTTCGAATGAAACAAGTTCGGTGAAACAGACAGATTTTAACAACTGAGAGGCAAGTTGCTAAACAAAGTGGCAAGATAATTGCATATTTGTAACCCACAAAAATGGATTGAGGCGAGTAACCCTGGTCAAGCATTTTGGGGTCACTCACCATTTACTGGAGGCCCCCTGCGAGCGTCGGCCGACACGGGCAGAGGCCAGTGTCTGCCATGTCAGATAGGTCAGGTCAGAAAACTCTGCAGGCTAGTTGGGTCATGCATTTGTGTACTTGCTACCTACTGAGGTTTCAACATCCTGACAGATCTACTAGCCAGACCATTAATTTCAGTTAGCAACTTATGCATTGGGCCATGGAGGGCAATCTTTCAGCTTTCGAGTGTGGTAGCTGTAGAATGTTTATTAAGAATGTTGTAGGCTGAACTGATCTGGAATATATTTGTAGTAAATGCTTTTATATTAAAGCACTAGAAGAGAAAGTAAGTACTTTAAGAGCCAAAGTTGATGTTAACCCTAAATACTGAAGTGGAAGCATATATAGATAAAAAAAACATTTCTATAGGGCTTTTTTGCTCCCCGCTGCCACCTTCCACCTGCTTCAACAATGGGGAAACATAGCATTTTTCTGGCTTTTCTACCTCCTGTTCCTGGGTCCCAAGACCATGGTCGTATGTGTCTGTGAAGGCAAGCATGTACCTCGTGGCTCCAGTACCTGCCCCTTCCCCCCACCCGGCCTAACACCGTGTCTCCCACTGGGCTTGGTGCTGCCACCAAGCCGCCACTTGGTGGCTGCCAAGAGCCCAGGAGAGACTGGATCCCTCCCCAGCTTTTCTCCCTCCCCTGACAGCTGATTTACGGCAACCTGAACTTGCTCCCGAACTCTGGTTGCTGCCGTGGTGCGAGGTGTGGCGTCCAGCACCTCGACCCTTAGAGCTACCAGGCCGGCTGATAACATTTTTAATGCCGTACTGTGTGATATACAAAGGGATGATAACAGGGATATGGGAGAAAAATACAATTTAGGGAATGTAGCAATCAGGGATAGGCTGCGGGGTGAAAAAAGGAAAGACCAGTCAGTGGCTGAAATTAGACCTGACTCTTCAGACCCTTTACCAGAATGGACATTAGTGAGAAGGGCAGGAAGGTCAAAAAATAAATAAAAGAGCGGCTGGCAAATGCATATACCCTGCCAATTGCAAACTCTCTTTCACCACTTGCAGATATGGTGGGAGATTGTGGATACAGGAGAGGCTGATGCTGTGCTAATTACATTAAGTGGCAATATAGCAAAAACTAGTCCAGAAGATGTTCCTTCTCATTTTTGACTACTGCGATGTGGTCTATTGTACCTCTCCCAAATCCTCCCTAACCAGATTGGACACTCTCTTGAACTCCTTTTGCTGCTTTGCCGTTGACGCGCCTTCATGCACTCGTCACTATGACCTCTACCATGCCCTGTCCTTTCCCCCACTTGCCAACAGACACCTTGCTCATTGTGCCCAACTCACTTCTAAATGTTGGTTAGAAGAACTTCCTCCCAACCTCTCATGCTCACTCTCTTCCCCCCTTCCCACTCCCTCAGATACACTGACACTCACACTTTGTCAGTCCCCTGATGAACCACCATCATCGGCCAGTCAGGCTTCACCCATCATTTTCCAAAAATTTCGAACTCCCCCACAAATATGGCACTCCTCCTACTCCTATTCCCTAGCCTCTGCCTTACATAACTTTCTCTCATCTAGCTAGTAGGTAGTGATATCAGATTACCTAAAGGTTAGCAAGCAATGTGAAAAGGCAGTAGGGATGGCTGGGGGGGTGGGATACTGGGATGTATAGGGAGAGGCATCACCAGTAGAAAACAGGAAATTGTTATCCCTCTGTACAGACAGTTGGTGAGACCTCATCTGGAGTACTGCATCCAGTTCTGGAGACCCCATCTCCACAAGGACATAGACAGGATGGAGGCAGTCCAGAGGAGAGCAACTGAAATGGTGCAGGGTCTGCAACAGAAGCCATATGAAAAGAGACTAAAGGAGCTTAATATGTATTCCCTTGAGGAAAGGAGGGACACGATAGAAACTTTTAAGTACCTCAAGGGAATCAACAAAGTCCAATAGGGTAGCATCTTTCAGAAAAAGAGATGTGCAAGAATGAGGGACACAATTTGAAGATAGAGGGGGGACGGCTCAGGGGTAATGTGATGAGGTATTTTTCACACACAGGGTGGTGGACACATGGAACTGCCTTCCTGAGGAGGTTATGGGGCCAAAAACAGTGGGGGAATGCAAGAGCACATAGGACAGACATAAGACAATTCTTGTGTTGGGTAGGAAAAAATAGGCTATTGGTTAACTAGGATCTGCAGCTTATCCAATAGGAA
This sequence comes from Neoceratodus forsteri, assembly GCA_016271365.2. Lineage (NCBI taxonomy): Eukaryota > Metazoa > Chordata > Ceratodontiformes > Ceratodontidae > Neoceratodus > Neoceratodus forsteri. The sequence continues at coordinate 969,707,006 of CM028130.1, read as the reverse complement.
GGGAAATAGGCAGACTAGGTGGGCCAAGCAGTCCTTATCTGCTGTCAGTCTGTTTCTATGTTAGCTGCCCCTGCTTTAATTCTCAACTGCCCTCTGTGACCCTGTTCTTCTCATACATAGAAACATAGAAGTTGACGGCAGATAAGGACTGCAAGGCCCATCCAGTCTGCCCATTTCTTTTTCTACCTTATAAATGTGCCATCGGCCTTTGCTCTGTCAGTGACCTATCTATTCATAGTCATTTGTATTGCTCCCTTATGCCTATCCCATGCCTGTTTGAAGCCCTGCACTGTATTCATAGCCACCACTTCTTGTGGTAAGCCATTCCATGCATCTACCACCCTTTCTGTGAAAAAGAATTTCCTCATTCCCCTTAATCGGCCTCCCTCTAATCTCATGCTGTGTCCTCTTGTCCTGCTATTTTTCTTATATTTAAATATGTTAGACTCTTTCACCTTGTTTATGCCCTTAAGGTGTTTAAATGTCTCGATCATATCACTCTCTCCCTCCTTTGCTCAAGGGTATACATATTGAGCTCCGTTAATCTGTCCTCATATGTCTTCTGATGCAGTCCCTGCACCATTTTTGTTGCCCTTCTCTGGACTGCCTCAATTTGGTTAATGTCCTTGTGAAGGTGTGGCTCCAACTGCACGCAGTACTCCAGATGGGGCCTAACCAATGTCTTGTACAGAGGGATTATTACCTCTTACGACTTGTGATACCCCTACTAATACACCCTAACACCCCTAGCCTTACCTACTGCTTTAGAGGTCTGCTTGGATGATTTTAGGTCATCAGTGATGATGATGCCCAAGTCTCTTTCTTCCTTTGTGACTGCTAGCAACTCCCCTCCCAGCCTATAAGTGGCTTCAGGGTTTCTCTTCCCTATGTGCATGATTTTGCACTTCTTTGCATTAAATCCCAGTTGCCACTCTTCTGACCATTTTGCTAGTTTATCCAGATCTCTTCTCATTCTGCCCACCCCATCTGGATCATCTACTCTGTTGCAGATCTTGGTGTCATCTGCAAACAGACAAGCCTTACCCTCTAGTCCATCTGCAGGGTCACTAATGAAGATGTTGAATAGGACTGGCCCCAGGACTGATCCTGAGGTACCCTTGTGACTTGCATCTCTTCTGACTGTATACCATTTACCACCACTCTCTGTTTTCTGCCAGTCAACCAGTTTGCCACCCAGTTGACCAACTTCTGACTCCTGAGCCTACCTAGCTTATTTATCAATCTTCTATGTGGAACAGTGTCAAAAGCTTTGCTGAAGTCAAGGTAGGCGACATCAACTGCTCCCCTTGGTCCACCACTTGGTTACCCAGTCAAAGAAATCTATGAGATTAGTTTGACAGGACCTTCCTTTGTAAACCCATGCTGTCTTGGATCCTGTGCCCCTATGGATTCCAGGTGTTGCACTATCCTTTCCTTAAGGAGTGCCTCCATAATCTTGCCCACTACTGAGGTAAGGCTGACTGGTCTGTAGTTCCCTGCCTCCTCCCTGCTACCACTCTTGTGGAGTGGGATCACATGAGCCCTTCTCCAGTCTTCTGGGACCTCTCCTGTGCTCAGAGACTCACTAAACAATTCTGCTAATGGCTCTGCTAGTTCCTCCTTTAGCTCCTTAAGTACCCTGGGATGTATGCCATCAGGTCCCATTGCCTTATCCACCCTGAGCTTAGCAAGCTCTTGTAGGACCCTTTCTTTGTGAGAGGAGTAGTGCTCACCTCCCTCCCCTGTGTCCATGATGCTGAGCTGTGGGCCCTGCCCTACCTTCTCTTCAGTAAATACTGAGCAAAGTATCTGTTTAGGATAGATGCCTTTACAGGGTCCTCCTCCTCGCATGCTCCTTTTCTCCATTAAGCTTAGCAATACCCCTCTGGACTTTCTCCTTTCACTAATGTATCTATAGAAAGTCTTGTCACCTTCTTTTACTGTTCATGCTAGTGTTTCCTCAGTTTGGGACTGCCTGCCTTACTGCCTTCCTGCTTCCCTTAGGGCAGTTTGGTATGCCTCCCTATCTTCATCCCGCTGTGTTCCCTATATTTCCTGAAGGCCAGCCTTTTGGCCTGACCTTTCTGCTACTGTATTTGAGAACCAAAGTGGTTTCCTTCTTCTTTTGCACTTCCTTTTCTGTCTAACACAATGGGATGTTGCTTCAAGTATTGTATCCTTAATGCTTGCCCACTTTGCCTGTACCTCCTCACCTGTGTTTCTTTTTGCCAGGGCTAGCTTAACTCTGTTGGCCATCTTATCTTACCATGCCACTCATCCCGTACTATACCTCTCTCTCCCTCTTGAAGCCTGCTCCCCTGCTCACTCGCCTCTCCTTTCGCCACTGCCCCCTTACTTCTATCCCTGTCTTTCTACTACCCCCTCAAATCCTCTATCACCAACTTGCCCTTGCTCAGTTTTGCCCCCTAGCAGGGTTCTCAGCATCCTGGTGAGGGTCTAGCACAGGGCAAGCTTCTTTCTTCTCAGCTTGTCCTCACCTGATTCTGCCCTCTGGCTGGGTTCTCAGCATCCTGGAGAGGCCTTCGTTAGGCAAAGCTTCTTCCCTCACTCATTTTCCTTCCCCCACTCATCCCCCCTACTTCCTCTTCCCAACTCGTCTTTGCCTAGTACTGCCCCCTGGTAGGGTTCTCAGCATCCTGGATGGGTCCAGCGCTGGATAAGCCTCTTCCTTCACTCCCCCCTCTATCCTTTCTACCCAACTTGACCGTGCCTGATTCTGCCCTCTGGCAGGGTTCTCAGCATTCTGGAGAGGCTTAGTTTTAGGCTAGCTTCTTCCTTCCCTTCCTTCCCTCACCCATCCCCTCTGTTGTCTCTATCCAACTTGATCTTGCCTAGTTCTGCTCTCTGGCAGGGTTCTTTGCATCCTGGAGAGGTCAAGAATTAAGCAGATCTCTTCCTTCCGTAGTTCCCTCCATCACTCATACCCTCCCACCCAATCTACACCCACCTACCTATATATAATTTCCCCTGCCTTTTCCCCTACCCTTCACCTTCTTTCCCCCATATTCAAAGTCATCACCTTGTTCAACCACTGGCAGGGGTGTCTGCTTACCGAAGGGGCCAGCTCTAGGCGTGTTTCATCCCTCCCTAACCAGTCCCTCCCCACCTCTCGCGTACCCCTCCTCTCCACCCCTCCGCACTTAAAAAGAAATTAGTTCACTGGAGCTAATGAATGTGCACTTTTTTGCTCCAGCTTTCACTAGCCCCCAGTTAACGTGCCCCCACAACTGTTATTACTCACTTGGTCTGTCAATTGTGCACCCCTCATCTTTTAACCTCTCCTTCCCCAGCTGTCTTACTCCTGCCTTACCCTTGTCCTCTTGGTTTTATCCCCCTACTGCCCCCATTCAGTCAATAATTTACTAAACCCCCTGTCTCTTGGTTGTGATCCAAATCCTGAAAAGAGTTGGCCACACGGCTGCATTAAAATTCTGTACTATGCTCCTCAGGTATCCCAATTATAATTGTATGTAAATTCCACAGGCTTGTTAAATATAACTGTATGTCTTGCTACAAATGTAATTGAATGTTTATTTTGTCAGTCATGTTAAATGTAAACTGTATGTAAAGTCAACCTCCAATTGTACCCCCCCCCCCCGGTTGTACCAGGAGACAAGCAACTTGTTGTTCAATGTGCCTTCCTGGTGAAACATTGCAATAAATGAAAAATAAACAAATAAAAATGCTGAGCACAGTATAGCTTCAAATAGGATCCCTGAGGTGGATCATAGAGAAGAAGGGACACAAGGCAGAAAATCCCTAACACTGTAATAATCAGGGACTCGATCATAAGAAACACGGATGGCATTATCTGCAGGAGAAATGAAAGAACTACTGTTTCTTGCTTACCTGTGGTCAAGATCTGGGACATCAAGAAATGATTGATGGACTGCTGGACGGGGTCAGGAGAAAACCCTGTAGTACTTCAACACGTAGAGGTAAATGACATGAGTAAAAGACTGGACAAGGATATCAAGGTGGACTTTACTAACAATGTCGTTACTTAAAGGATAGAGGATATAAGATAATATTGGAGATTTTACTGGTCACTAAAACAGGAGTGGGTTGAACGTGTGCAATAAGAAAGATAAGTTATTGGTTGAAAAACTGGACATCATGGGAAGGACATGACTTTTTTCACAACTGGGAAATATTTGTTGACAGGAACAGTGTGTACAGGAGGGACAGCCTTTACCTAAACTGAATGGGGGCAAGAATGCTAGGGGAGAGACTGAAAAAAAGTCTTGAGAAATATTTAAACTAGGCTTTCAGGGGTATGGGGGTAGGGCATCTGAGCATACACATACAGCAAATATGCCCAATAATGGGGACCAGAACCCAGGTACATCCATGAGGAGTTCTACTTTTGAAACAAATATCAGTAGATGGAATTGCCTCTTAATCAATGCTAGGAGTTTAAACATATTGGAATAACGGAAACCTAGTGAGATAGGGATGATACGTGGTGCAAAGAGCTTAAGAGTTGCAATTTATTCCGAAAGGACCAGAAGGGGCATTTAGGAGGTGGTATAGTCCTCTGTATAAGTAAAGAGTTTTCGGACTGAAGGAGTCGGATTATGTAGGAGTAATCAGGATTCTGTTATTATGGGCATTTGCTGTAGACCCCTGACCAGATGAGGTGGATGATGAACTTGACAAAGCTATTGAAAATGCTATGAAGTCAGCTCTGTGTCACTGAGTGATAGGGGATTGCTCGGTATGGTGGCGACCCGGGTTTGCGCCCAAGCCTGGGACAGCAGAAGCAGAGACTGGCAGGGAGGGTTTGGAGTATCCATTGGGCACACTCCTCCCTGGGGGTGGGGTGTGAGCCTGCATCATTCTTGAGCAGTTCCTGGGGGTCTGTTGGGGTGGTGCACTTTGCAGTGTGGATGGCGACACGCAGCTGTGTGGCCTGCCAGGACACCGCATGCGTCGGGCCACAATGTGAGGCGGGAGGGGGATGAGGGAGAAAGGAAAATGGCTGCTCAGTTGACCAGACGCCACAAAGCCCTGGTAGACTGCCTTCTGTGTGCTGCTTCCGTTGCCCCGTGCACTGGGTCAAGGTTGAATCCCAGTCTCCCCCCTCTCTGTCCCAGGAAGGGAGGTCCTCTGGTGAAGGGATACGTTGGGCATGCCCAGAAGCATGGAACGTGGGGTGACAGCGGATGGTGAGGGGGGATGACACGGCTGGTAGGGGGACACTAGGTGGCCAGAAGGAGTAGACGGCTGAGCTGCATGGGGCTGGAGCTTAAATATATAAAGCAAAAAAAAAAAGAGAAAATGTTATGGAAAGATGTAATCTAGTTTTCATGGGGGACTCACATATGCCCAGGATCAACTGGGATACGGGTGGTGGAGACAGTCCAAGGGACAATAAATTGGCTACTACTATTATAAATCTAAACATAGAGCAATATATAAGGGAACCTACTCGGGAGATAACATTTTGGATGTTGTCCTTAGTGACACGGATGGCTCAACTGGAAATTGTCACACTATTGAGCCTCTAGGGGACACCAACCATCACATGGTTTCCTTCAGCATTGAGAAACAAACCATGAAAATTAGAAGAGTTTCCACTATTAAGTGATATCTTTAACAGAGCTAAGGAGCAAATGAGGAAATGGTAATGGAAAGAGGAATTTGGCAGCTCAGATGTGAGCACAGTGTGGGAAGTACTGGTGAGAAAAATTAAAGATCTGGAGAAAAGATAGGTACCTGTGGGGAAAAATATACAAAAAATGGGATCAAACCAGTTTTGCTGAATAGGAGGGTGTTGGGGTCATTAAGAAAGAAAAGAAGGGTAGTAGGAGAGCTAAGGCACCTGAAGTCAGAGAGCACTGGGGAGAACATATTAGGCAAGCAAATCACGTATTAGGTCAACCATGAGGGAAGTAGAAAAGGATATAGCCAAGAAGTCCGGATCAGACCCTAAAATGTTCTGGCATATGTAAGGACCAAGAGAGGGGGAAGAAAGGGCAGTTGGGCAACTGAAAGAAGGAAATGTAATCATCAGAGATGACAGGACAACAGCAGAGTATTAAATAAGTACATCAGTATTCAAGGAATCCAACCTAGATAAAGTTAATATTCAGATTAGTGACACCATAAGAAACAGCTCACTAGAAATTTGGGTGAGGGATATGTATGTCGTCCTGAAGTGTCTGAATATAAGGAAATCCCAGGGGCCAGACAGCTTGCATCTTACATTTTTACAAAAATTAGCTCTGGAATTAGCCAAACCGATAACTGATGTTTTTAGAAAAACTTCAGATTTGGGGGAAGCGCCAGACAATTGGAGGAAAGCCACTGTACCAATTTTTAAGAAAGGTAGTAGGGCACTAAAGGAGAACTATAGGCCGGTTAGCCTCACATCTGTGGTGCAGTGTCATGGGGGTATTACTAAGAAACTTTATTGAAAACCATCTGACCCTCATGAACTTGTGGGAGAAAAACCAGCATGGCTTCAGAAGTGTCGGATCAGGTCAGACAAATATAATACGCTTCTTCGAGAAAATGAGCAGGGCCTTGGATGAAAGAAGGCCAGTGGACGTGGTTTACTTGGATTCTGCCAAGGCTTTTGATACAGTTCCCCATGCTGAGTTAATTAAATGCCTACAGGACATAAATCTAGACATCAGAATTATAAGATGGATTAAGGGATGGTTGAAAGATAGGTCACAAGTTGTTAGGATAAATGGAACAGACTCTGAGCTGAGTGGTGTGACGAGTGGGGTTCCTTAAGGTTCAGTGTTGGGGCCTACCTTATTCAACATATATGTGAGTAGTATGAATACCACAAAAGGAGGGCGGATAAATAAGTTCGTGGATGACACTAAAATAGGTGTCAGTATGACTCAGTTGGTAGCACATCTGCCTCTGGGCCAGAAAGTTTTGGGTTCTGGTCCCAAACCAGGATTGGGCTCATACCTAAATGCTGACACCCAAGTGCAGTATTTGGGGGGGGGGGGTGCTATACTGTTGGGGTGTGCTGTCCTTTGGATGAGACGTTAAACTGAGGTCCCTTCTACCCATCCTTGTGCTGTTCTGGTGGGTGTCCAGGTGGAAGTAAAAAAATCCAAGCCACTCTTCACAAAGAGAAGATGACATTCTCGGTATCTTGGCCAATATTCCCCTTCCCATAAAACCAGTTCATGAAACTATCCAAGGCTGTGTGTGGATGTTGATGTGCGATATGGCTGCCACTACACATTCAGTCACTTCACTACCACTCTAGCATTGCTTGTAAAGTGCTTTGGGATACAGTGTGTATGGAAAGCACTATATAAATGCTGATTCTTCTTCTTCTAGGTCATCTAGTTGAAACCATTGATCAAATCAAATATTTCCAAGAGGAATTAAACTATATGTGTGGGCAAAGGAAAAAAAATGAAGTTCAGTCTGGAATGTGTGTAGTGATGCACTTTGGGGGAAAACAAAATATGGGGCACGATATACTCTAGAAGATCACACTCTGAGATCCACAGCTGGTGAAAAGGACCTGGGGTGCTGGTGTCAAAGGAGCTCAAGCCCGACAAATACTGTAACAAAGTCATTGCGAAATGCAATTAAACCTTGGGATGCGTCCAGAAGACTATTACAAGTAGGGACAGTAATGTTGTTGTGCCTATTTATTGGTCCTTGGTGAGACCTCACTTGGAGTTCTTCAGGCAATTCTAGGCTTCCCAAGATATTGGAAATACTCAAAGATTGGAGAGGGTACAAACGAGAACTACAAAAAAGGATTATGGTCTGAAATGCATGGACTGTCGTACTAGGCTGAGTGCGCTGGGTCTTTTTTCCTTAGAGATGAGGCGAATGAGAGGTCACCTAATAGCAGTTTTTAAGTATCTGAAAAATCCAATTTAAAGCGATGCCTAGGTATTGATCTGAAGGACAGTAGTAGAGATACTAGGAGACATAAGCTTCAGATTAAGGGGGAACATTTTAGGACAACTAAAAGGAAGAACTGGTTCACACATAGGGTGGTGACTTACTGGCATGCCTTATCAGAGGACGTTGTATACAGTTCAAGTTTAACCATGTTTAAAAACAGACTAGATTGTACTTACAAACTAGTGGATTTGTCAGGCTAAGAATGTTTTTTTTTGCTCCCTCTTGTCAGTATTTTCCTATGTTCTTATTTGATAAAGTACTTATTTTACTAGAGATGAGCAAAAAAAAAACCATGATGTTTACCAGTTTTTACTCCTTTAAGTCTAATTCATGCCCCACTGGCTCCGACATGTGCAGAGCAACTAGTAGGACATGCATCAGGCAGAACTTGAAACCCTGAATCCACTAGTCTTCTTTGAGGATATCTCCCCCATTGAGCCATGTCATGGAATTGTAAGCCATTGGCATCTGGGCCACCAGGAAAAGTTTTGCTAGCTGGGGCTACCTGTAACTTGATTTAAAAATTCAAGGTGATGGAGTAAAAACCGTGCACGTTGCAGGTGGCTTCGCTGTTGTCTCCAGCTCCATAACCATCCATGACTTGTTGATACATAGATACATAGATAGTGTCGGCAGATAAGGGCCTATGGCCCACCCAGTCTGCCCATAGACAGTGTCGGCAGATAAGAGCCTATGGCCCACCCAGTCTGCCCATTTGAGCTTGTAAGTTCAGTTTGTTTTCCTAGAAGTCTGTTGCCCTTTACCCCTGCCCTCTAGAATTCCTTTATGTCTATCCCATGCATTCTTAAATCCCGTGATTGTTTCAGCCCCCACCACTTCCTCTGGCAGGGTGTTCCACTTGTCCACCACCCGTTCTGTGAAGAAATTCTTTCTCATGTTTCCTCTGAATCGTCCTCCCTCCAACTTCATCCCATGCCCTCTAGTCCTGGAACATCTTTTCGCTTAAAATAGTGTTTTCCTGCACCCTGTTCCTCCCTGTAAGATACTTGTATGTCTCTATCATATCCCCTCTCTCCCTCCTCTCCTCAAGGGAGTACATGTTCAGTTCCTTCAACCTGTCTTCATAGGACTTGTGATGCAATCCGTGCACCATCTTTGTTGCCCTCCTCTGAACCTTCTCTACCCTGTCTATGTCCTTACGTAGGTGTGGTCTCCAGAACTGTACACTGTACTCCAGGTGGGGCCTCACTACCAGTCTCCATGGTCAGTGGCGTTGGCTGCTGATTCTACTAAGAAAAAGGACAAATCTGCTAAATTGGCAGATAAGCACTGCCATGCAGATAAGGAGACGGGGGGGGGGGAGACAAAGTAAAGGATACCTCTTCTGACCAATCTGCAGTCCTCTTCAAAGGTAAATCCAATGATAGATCCCAGGCCAAGGCCTCAAGTTCTACTGACCCCCGACTGTCTTTTGGACAACAAGGTTCTCGCTGAGGGATTTGCAGCAGATTCTGCCTTCTGGCACTGTTTTCCCTACGGTCCAGTTGTCAGTGACCCCTTCCAGGTGAGCCAAAGTGCAGATACTCTTATAAGACAATATCTGAGCTCTAAAAAATGCTTCTGCCCCTGTCTCGATCATCAGTGCCAACTCTATTAATGCTGTCTGGGCTGCTGCTATTAACTTTGACACAGGAATTCCCTCTGCTGGTCACTATACCGGGAATGGTATCCCCTCCGTTGACACCTAGCCATCGACTGTTCTTCCTTCACAGCCCCCTCAGTCCATTGACCCACTGACCATGACCATAGATGATGTGGAGGAGCTAGAACAAAATCCAGAGTATATGGAGGAGTATGAAGAGATGAAGGCCTGAACCCCCTTGATGGTGATCGGCTCTAGTTCCACTTTATCCTCCTGTAGTGTAGCTGCCAGGTAGTCTTGACAAACAGTGGCCCAGCAGACAGTCACCAATGGACTAGAGGCGGGTAGGCATCTGTTATGGTCTACTTATGATGCCTTGGATGCAACTTGTTGTGCAGCTGCTTCTGGCATTTGCCCGAGCCACCACTCCTGGTTGCATGTTGCCAGTTTTGCCTTGGTACAGCAATCTGTCCTTAATGCTCCCTTTAGAGGAAAGCAGCTGTTAGACTACAATGTTGAGTCTACCCTATTGGACCTCTAGACGTCAAAAATGACCCTGAGGTCCCTGCATATCCTGAATCAAAAGACCCGTGGTAGGGGTCAGGGTTCATTTTGAAGGTTCTGTTTCTGCCTTGGGAGAGGTTACTCTAGGGATCCTAGTCATGGCTCTCAGCAGCCTAGGCCTTCCCTCAGACCAGTTTGCCTCTTGGTTCCCATGCCAGGCTCACCTAAGGTGCTAGTATTGGCAGTGCTTCCTCTGCACTCAGCGCCTTCTAACCCCCCGCTTCCTCTGGCACCTGTGAATCAGGGTATCCTGGTGGGGGGGGGGGCAGATCTCTCTCTTATCCCAAAATGGAGGGAGATCACTACAGATACTTGGGTGCTGGAGGTGTTAAGTTGAGGATGTGCACTAGAACTCCACTCTGTTCCTCTAGTGCACCTGCCCCTGCCAAGCAGTTATCCTCTGGGACATCTCTCTCTACTGCTGGAGGAGGTTCAAACTCTCTTCAGCAAAGGACCATGAAGTCTGTCCCAGTTGCAAAAATGAACCTGGGCTAGTATTCCCAGTACTTCCTTATACCAAAATGAACCAGAGATTTAAGGCCTGTCCTAGACCTCAACCTGTTTGTCGAATACAAGCAGTTTCGAATGCTCTCTCTGCAGTCCCTACTCCCCCGCTTCTGCAAGAGGATTGCATGGTTGCCTTCGATATGAAGGATGCTTACCTCCATGTACAGATCTACAAGTCTCAGACAGTACCTGCAAACTTATGATCTAGGGCTGGTACCATCAGTTTCATATCTTGCCCTTTGGTTTATTGTCTGGACTGTATGTCTTTGCCAAATGTTTTACGGCGTTTGCAGCTGCCATCAGAAGGGAGGACCTCTGTCTTCCCATACGTCGATGATTGGTTCTGAAGGACCTGTCATAGAGGTAACTGTTTACACGTTGTTCTGCACCAGGCTACTATTGAATCAGTTGGAGACTGTGGTGAACGAGCCAAAGTTAATTCCTACTCTGCACCAGTGTCTCCAATACAAAGAAGCTGTTCTGGACACAGGGTTGGGTCAGGCTTTCCTTCCCATGGACCGGTGATAGCGCTGGTTGCTCAGGCTCAGCTGGTCTCTTCCAGTGACTGTGTTCATAGGTTCATGGATTAGTACACTAGTCCAATCAGCCACTAGAGCCGTAAATGGACTTGCCGCCATTCAATGGACATAATCCCATGTACTTTCTTGCATATATTGATCAAGAAACCGTTTGAATGTTGCCATGTTACCAGCACCCACTACCGCTGATGGAAGAGAATTCCATACATTCACCACCCTCTGGTTATATCATCTGCTTTTCTTAGATGTTCTGTAATTCTCTCCCAACAACTGGTAGGGGTGGAGCATAGTTGCCCTATCTGACCCTTTCTTTTTATTAACCCTGCACATTCCCAGAGCATGTCATTCTGAAAGGAATTATAGGCATAATATAGATCCCCTCTTCCTCTTTGATAAGACATTGAATACAGACCAAGGTCCGTTAACCTATTATGATAATCCTTACTCCTGACAATGTTTATTCTTTTGGTAAATCTATGTTGCACTCTCGCAATGCATTTTTTCACTACCTATACTTTGTGGGGCACTAAAGGGCATGCCATACTCAAGAAATGGCCTGACCAGGGATTTGTACAGAGGCAACAATACCTTATCACTTCTACTTTTGATGTTTCTTAAGATAGTACCCATTATTTTATTTGCCCTTTTTGTCACTTCTAAGTTATTTTTATCAAAGGTTAAGGTGTTAGATATTATTACTCCCAAGTCCTGTTCTGATTCTGTGCTTATGATAATCTTATTGTTTATTACATAATTGGCTTTCTTATTGTTGGATCCAAAGTGCATTACTTTACACTTGTTAATATTGAAACTCAATTCATGTTTCTCCGCCCAGTCTTCCAACTTGTGTAGCTGTTCCTGGAAGTTGGCTATCAATGTTGGATTATTTACCACTGCCCCCACTTTGGTATCATCTGCAAACTTATAAAGCCATGCTCCGTCTGACACCTGCATAGCGATAAACATTTTAGATAACAGTGGCCCCAGGACTGAACCCTGGGGAGCCCCACTAGTCACCCTACCCCACTCTGACAGGAACCCCCTTATTTGTACCCTCTGATATTTCTCATGGAGCCATGCATGTATCCATACTCTTAGCTGTTTGTTCACCCCAAGATCTCTGTATTTCCATTAGGATCCCATGTGACACTGTGTCAAAGGTCTTAGCATAGTCCAGATAGACAACATCCACTGGGAGGCCCTAATCCAGAGCCAGGCTCACTGTTTCGAAAAAATGCAACAGATTACTAATACAGGATTTACCTGCTACAAATCCGTGTTGTGATGTATCCATAATCTGCAAGTGATTCAGATCTTTTTCCAAAAAATTCTTGACATATCCCTCCATTAGTTTTCCTATCATGGACGTCACACTTATTGACCTATAATTCTCTACCAGAGTTTTATCTCCTGCTTTAAATATAGGGGTAATATGAGCCACTCTCCACACAACTGGCACCCTCCTTTCCCCCAGTGACCTATTGAACAAAATCCTCAGTCGTCCGGCCAGTTCCTCCTCCAGCTCCCTCAAGAACATAGGATGAAACCCATCTGGTCCACCAGATTTAGATTTGTTTAGATTCATCAGTTTCTCCCTAATTTGTGATTCTGTAATTTCAAACTGCCCTTCCTAAATTTCATCAAGTCTTCCTCCTATTTCGATTGGTTCCTCTGGTGCTTTATAGACACTTAGGAAGTATTTGTTAAAGGCTGTGGCCATTATGTCCTTCTTTACCAGCATCTTTTCTCCCTCCTTAAGGTTGTTTGTTTATTATCTTTTCTTAAGCTCCCCACATAACTGTAGACTCTCTTGTAGTTATCTTTATCACTAAGTGCTAGTTCTGCTTTTGCTGTAGCTCTTATCATGTTCTTACACTTCTTAGCTATCAGTGTAAACTTTAATTTTCTGTCTTCAGTAGGGTAGCTTTATACTTCCTATACATTCTCTCTCTTTTCTTTACTATCTTGCACATTCCCTTATTAAATCACATAGGGACCCTTCCTTTACTATCATATTTCATAATTTCTGGTACATAGTCCTTTATGCATTCCTGCAATTTGTTGTCAGTTTTTACCCAGATTTCATCCCATTCAAGTTCTACTAGCTCTGTTTTCCAATTCCAGTCTTGCAATACTTGCTTTGTTCTTATGTAATCTGCCTTACCGAAGTTATGTATTTTTGTGTTCCCTAGCATTTTTTTCAGATTCTGCCTTCAGTGAACATTTGACCATGTTGTGGTCACTATTTCCCAAGAGCTGCTTCACCATAACATTCCCAGTCTTATCCTCCATATTACTTCAGATCAGGTCCAGTGTGTGATTCTCTCTTGTGGGCTGATGCACATATTACTCCAGGCCACCAATCTGACATATTTCCAAAAATCTTTTTTCCATAGTGCTTTTGCCCTGAAAGCTAGTCCAATCAATATTGGGTAAGTTAAAATCACCAATTAAAATACAGTTATCAGTGAGGGTCATATCTTCAATTTGGTTCAAAAATAAATCATCAGTTTCCAATAAACTGGGTGACTAGTAACACAGGCCCAGAGTATATGTCTTATTTTTTAATAGGAACTTGACCCATAGTTGCTCAGAACTTGTTAGATCAGAGTTACGTATTTCCTGGACAAATGCTTTTAGGTGGCTTGAGATATACAATCCCACTCCACCACCTGACTTAACTCTTGACTTCTGAAAAAAATCATACCCCTGGATCTCACACACCCAGTCATCTTCTCTATTCCAAGTCTCCGTTATGCCACATATCAGTCATGTTTCTGAGCAGTATATATTTAAGTTTGTCATATTTATTCCTAATACTTCTAGCATTTATAAGCAGGAATTTTATCTTACTAGCCATAACAGATTTGGTCCTGTCCCTCTTTGAACCAGTCTTTACTGGCTCAGTATTATCACCTGCTGCCAGACCACCTCTCCCCACAGCAGTTAGTTTAAAGTTTTATCAATTATTGCTCGAAATACTCGACCCAATTCTTCACTACCTTTTTTTGTGTCTTGGCCATATATCTCTTACGACTGATTGGCCTCATGGCTGCTGTTCATTATGACTGTCCAGCTGGCACATCTGCGTATGAGCATTCTGTAGTGGTTCCTCATGCCCTGTGGGCACAGCATTCTGTAGTGGTTCCTCATGCCCTGTGGGCACAGCATTCTGTAGTGGTTCCTCACGCCCTGTGGGCACAACATTCTGATGAACTGGAGCCTCTTATAGTGGTGACCCCTCAGCTCCATCACTCCCTGCTGTAGTGGTTGGACCACTCCAACCTTGAGTCGGAATGATCTTTTCTGTGTCCATCTCCTCGTCTAGTGATGATGATTGATACTTCCAGTTCCAGATGAGGTTACCATCTCGACCCCTTCTGGACTCTGGGCCAGTGGTCCCCCTTGGATATGGTTCTGCACAGCAACACTCCTGAGATGATAGCTGTCTTCCTGCTTGGTACCCTCAAAACTTTGTGGATTGTCTCAGCCAGCCCCAAATACTCTACCATGAATAGGAGCTACTGGACTTTGTCATGCACAACCCTCTTCCTTAAGTGGGGTCACCTAGACATTGACCTTTCTGCCTCTCCATACAGTGCAACACTGTCACATTTTTGCTTGCTCGCTCTAGGTCCTGGAGTTTTTTGGTAAGATAAATTGTCCCTCTTGGAAAGAGAGGTTCATGTACACCTTTCCTCCATTCCCTCTCATACCGTGGGTTCTGCTCAAGCTGAGGGATGAGTTGACCACCCTTATCCTGGTGGCCCTGACAAATTTGGTTCCCTCTGCTTAAACAATAGGCAGTGGAAACCCCTCCCCCCACATCTTGCTCCCTCTGAGCAGATCTTCTGTCATGGGAGCTCTGGTGCATTTGGATCGTCAATCTCTGCACCTCCACACCTGGCTCCTGAGGATGTAGAGCTCTCTTTCGCAGTTGCAGCTGTTCTACTGGTGGCTTTGAAGCCATCTACTCTGTATACCTACTCACAAAAATGAAAACATTTTATTGTATAGTGTTCTCCCATCAGTTTGGTGATGGACTGCCTCCTGTCCCTTATGACCTCAGGCCTCTGATATTCCTCTGTTAAGGTCCACTTGGCTGCAGTATTGATTTTCAGTGCCCTTACCAAAAGCAAGATGGTGGCCAGCTTGAGGTTTCTTGCAGGTTCCTCAGAGGTATTCTACTTAGGCACCCCCTGGTCTGCAGTCTGATTTTGGTATTGGACGTTAATTTGGTTCTAAAGACCCTTAATGTAACTCCCTTTGAGCCTGCTGCTACTTATGAGCTGCGTTTCCTCTCGTAGTGACTGCGACGTCTGCATGACACATTTCTGAACTGCAGATTTTAGCTGCATAGCCTCCATTTCTTATTTTCCACAAGGATACAGTTACTTTGTGTACCAATCCTCATTTTTCTGTCGAAGGTAGTTTCTGAGTCAACAGTAAATCAGACTATTGACCTCCCAGTTTATTTCTTGAGTCAGTGGATATTGGGGAACATCATCTGCACACACTTGACATCCAGACATTGCGATGGTACCTTAATTGTACTAAGGATTGTAGAAAGTCATGTCGGCTATTTGTGCTTTCATGCCCAGGGTGGTGGGGCACCCCTAATTCAAAGCAGAATAGTTGTCCTGCTGCATTTCTTTCTGTTAACCAGAAGCACGGTAAGCAGCTTCCTGGGCCTGACCATGCTCACTCCACCCATTGGGTGGCTACTTCCGGGGCTTGTTTTCAGAGTATCTGCTGTTGACATTTGTGCTGCTGCCAACTGGAGTACTGCTCATATATTTACTACTGTTCATACATTTGCTAAACATTACAGTCTGGATAGTATCTCTCCAACTAAGCCTCCTTACTTGGGGTCCTTAGATCCTTCCATCCTCCCTCAGTGCTTGGTGCTGCTTGGGAATCCTCCCATGATGTGGCTCAATAGAGGGAGATATCCTTGAAGAAGACAGAATAGTTACTTACTGTAACAGTAAATCTTTGAGAGACTCTGCTTCATTGAGTCACAGTTCTCCCTCACTCTTTTCTTTTTTGGGTGACAGGTGATTATCCTGCCTGCTCCTGTATGCTGGTTCGCCTCTTGTGCCTGAATTTAGCACATTTATTCAGGTTTCCATATCCTTTCCTGTGTGCCTGGTTTGGTCCTGGTTGCTTTGGTCTTTTCTGTTCTGAAGATTGTCCTACTTGGTCTTTGGGGGATCAGAGGCATGTTCATTGGTGCCGGAATGATCTGAAAAGTGGTAGGGCCAAGATGTAAGTGGTAAATTCTCCCCTAGTAATAATGCAATAACTGATGGGGCAAGTTATGAAAGTGGTAGGGCCGTGGCCCTAGTGGCCCCCCCATTCCAGCACCTATGGGCATGTTCTGGCTGCCCATGTTATAGATGGTGGTGATGCATGTCGACAGGGGCAGGCCAGCTAGCAAAATATTCCAGGTGATCCTGATGCCGATGACTTACAGTTCCATGATGTGGCTCAAAGGAGGAGTTTCTCTCCAGATCTACTGTTATGGTAAGTATTCTTTACACCCACCCCCCAAAAAAAAAATGTAGTCACAGGGAGTGCAACCCTGGTGGCTCTGTCTCTCCCCCCCCCCCAAGTCTAACAGAGGGGGGCCAACCTTGATGTCAGACTTGGTGGCAAGCCCCCTCCCTTATCCCCCATGGATTGTTCACAAAGCATACTGTAAACTTTGCTAAAGCATCGGTTAGCATTGTAGATTAAAAAAGTAAGAGTATTGCAACATTAGAGTTAGTAGTCCCTTGAGCCGTGGTGAATCTTGTGGCCTGGCATTCTTCGGGGTTGTAACGATCACGTGATGCAGCATTGGCATTTCTCTGACTTGGGCATCCAGTCCCTTGCATTGCTGTGTCACCATTTTTTGTGTGTCTGGACAGATGGTACCGAAGTTGAGACAACATACTGTAAGTGCTGTGTTGCCTGATCATCTAAACCCTGAGGAATAACAGGTCACAGATTGAATATGATGCAAGGGACTTTTAACCCTAATGTTCCATTTCCTTACATTTTAGATGCATAGATAAATAATGACCAGAAAAGGAAACATAGAATTTGACGGCAGATAAGGACCGCTTGGCCCACCTAGTCTGCCCATTTTCCTACCTAACAGATAAGCTGCAGATCCTAGTTAATCAACAGCTTACTTCCTCCTACCCCCCACTAGGACTGCCTTATGCCTGTCCCATGCATTCTTGAATTCCCCCACTGTTCTTGACTCCACGACTTCCTCAGGGAGGCTGTTCCATGCATCCACAACCCTCTCTGTGAAAAAATACTTCCTCACATTACCTCTGAGGCCGTCCCCCTCTATCTTCAAATTGTGACCCCTTGTTCTTGCACATCTCTTTTTCTGAAAGATGCTACCCTCTTGGACTTTGTTGATTCCCTTGAGGTACTTGAAAGTTTCTATCATGTCCCCTCTCTCCCTTCTTTCCTCAAGGGTATACATATTAAGCTCCTTTAGTCTTTCTTCGTATGTCTTCTGGTGCAGACCCTGCACCATTTTGGTTGCCCTCCTCTGGACAGCCTCCACTCTGTTATGTCTTTGCGGAGATGGGGTCTCCAGAACTGCACACAGTACTCCAGATGGGGTCTCACCAACTGTCTGTACAGAGGGATAACAACTTCCTGTTTTCTACTATTGATGCCTCTCCCTATGCATCCCAGTATCCCCCCAGCCTTCCTTACTGCCTTCTCACATTGCTTGCCCACCTTTAGGTCATCTGATATAATTACACCCAGGTCCCTTTCCATTTTTACTGTTGTCAGTATCTCACCCCCATTGTGTACTCTTCCCCTGGGTTTTTGTTTCCCATGTGCATTACCTTGCACTTCTTTGCATTGAATCTGAGCTGCCATACATTTGACCATTCCTCCAACCTTGCAAGTCCCTTCTCATCCTTTCCACTCCATCTTGTGTATCAACCCTGTTGCAGATCTTTGTGTCATCTGCAAAGAGACATACTTTTTCCTTCCAGTTCCTCTGCAATGTCACTTATAAAGACATTAAAAAGGACCGGTCCCAGTACTGAACCCTGCGGTACCCCACTAGTAACCCTCCTTTCTTCACTGTGTACTCCATTTACTACTACCCTTTGCATCCTGTCTAGCCAATTTTTTATCCAGGCTACCACCTTGGGACTCACTCCAAGCTGGCTAACTTGTGTATTAATCCTTTGTGTGTGACTGTGTCAAATGCCTTGCTAAAATCTAGGTAGGCCATGTCCACAGCCCCTCCCTGGTCTACTACTTTAGTCACCCAGTCAAAGAAATCTATTAGATTCATCTGACATGACCTTCCCATCGTGAATCCATGCTGCCTTGGGTCCTGTGCCCCACTGGCCTCTAGGTACTCAACAATTCTTTCCTTCAGAAGTGATTCCATCATTTTTCCTACCACTGAGGTCAAACTAACTGGTCTGTAGTTTCCTGCCTCTGTCCTACTCCCACTTTTGTGAAGAGGAATTGTATCTGCCCTAATCCAGTCCTCGGGTACCACCCCATCCTCCCATGATTTGTTAAAGAGAGCAGTCAGCGGTGTCACTAGTTCTACCCTTAGTTCTTTTAGAATTCTTGGGTGAATCCCATCAGACCCCATTGCTTTGTCCACCTTCAATTTTATTAGTTCTTTCAGAACCCTTTCTTCTGTAAATGGACTGGTATTGACCCCCATCTTCAGAGTGTTTCTCTTGTTTGGTTTAGGTACCTCCCCCTCCTCTTCCTTTGTGAATACTGAGCAGAAATATTCGTTCAGTATCCCTGCTTTTTCACTGTCACCCTCTACCCACATTCCCTCCTCTTTATTAAGCCTCAGTATCCCTCCTTTGGTCTTTCTTCACTCCCTAATGTACCTATAAAAGGTCTTATCCCCCTTCTTAACAGAATTGGCTATCCTTTCCTCAGTTTGGGCCTTTGCTATTCTGACTGCCTTCCCAGCCTCTTTCTGCTTTAACTGATAAAGTTCTCTTCTTGCTTTTTCCGTGTTTCCTTATATTTCCTGAATGCTATCCTTTTCTCCTTAACCTTCCCTGCCACCTCTTTTGAGAACCATAGCGGGTTTTTTCCTTCATTGTGTTTTATTGATTTGCTTTACACAAAGGCTTGTTGCCTCTGTGATGGCTGTTTTGATTACTCCCCATTGTTCCTCCACCCCTCCTTCTTGCCTGTTTGCTAGTGCTTTTCTGAGGCACTCTTTCATTTTCCCAAAGTCAGCCCTCTTAAAGTCCAATACTCTTGCTTTTGTATGGCTTGATTGTATGGCTGTGTTTATCATGAACCACACTGTTTGGTGGTTGCTTGTTCCCAGATGGCTACCCACTTCTAAATCTGAGATTCTTTCTCCGTCCCCATTTGAGAGTACCAGGTCTAAGATTGCTCCCTCCCGAGTGGGTTCCAGTACCAGCTGTCTGAGGCATGCCCCCTGTAGGGCATCAGGAATGACCCTGCTCTTGGATGTGCCTGCAGCAAAGGTGCTTCAGTTAGCATCTGGCATATTCAGGTCCCCCATCAACAATATCTCCCCTTTTTCTGCCATTCTAAGAAAGCCTTCTATCATTTCCTTGTCCATTCCCTCCCCCTGAGATGGGGGTCTGTATACAACCCCCATGCGGATTGTGGTGCCATTTCCAGTCTCCAGGGTGACCCAGAGTGCCTCATCTGCTCCCAGTTTACTCTTTAGTTCTGTTGCTTTGATCCCTTCCTTTACATGAAGAGCTACTCCTCCTCTTTACCCTCCCTGTCCCTCCTGTAGTTGTGTATCCTGGTATGTTGACATCCCAGTCATGGTTCTCTGTGTACCATGTTTCTGTGACTGCCACAATATCCAGGCAACCCTCTTCCATCAAGGCCACTAGTTCATGGAGCTTGTTACACAGACTACGGGCATTGGTACTCATCACCCTCCACTTTTTGATAGCCTTAGCCCTTTTAGCCCCATTTCTGTCCTTACTGCCTTTGCCTTTTTTTACATTTACCTCTGTTCTGCTCCCTAATAACTTCTCTATCTTGGTGTTTACCTTACTAATCACCATGTTTTGTGGGGGAAGGCTGGGATTTCCCTGCTCCTTTTCAGTGCCCCCTTGGCTAGTTTAAATGCTTGCCAATGAAGCATTTAAACCTTCTCACCTAGGATCCTGGTTTCCCCCCCTGGACAGATGCAGACCACCGCATCCAGTATAGGTCTGCATCCCTCCAGGTGGCTCCCCAGTCCCCAATGAAGCCAAAACCCTGAGCTCCACACCAGTTTTTCAACCACTCATTGAATTCCCTGGTGAGGAGTGCCCTAGCATCTCCCTTGCCATAGACAGGCAGCACCTCCGAGAAGGTTACCATATGCGCTACTTGTCTAAGGCCCCTCTCCAACTCTACAAACTCGTCTTGCACTGCTCTGATCCCATTCCTAGCCAGGTCATTTGTCCCTAGGTGGACAATGACATCCAGCTCCCTCCCTCATGCAGCTCCTCCCACGATCCTGAGGATTCGCTTCCTGTCCCTCCAAGCCGTGGCGCCAGGAAGGCACCTTACCTCCCTCTCCCTTTCATACTTCATACCCTTCAAACCGTTCATCAAGTCTGCCCTGATGTTTCTACCACAGATTTGGTTTCCTTTACCCACAAAGTCCAGTGGAGAGCATCTTACTATTGCCATGGACACCAGTTTGCATACATTTACTAATCATTTTATTTTTTATTTTACTTTGTTTTTGCTCCCAGAGCTGACATTGATTTACCCCATATAATATCCTGCAGTGTCTAGCCTCCCACCATCCTCCTCCCTTGGGGGACTGCTTTAACCTGTGCAGTGGGCCCTCCTCCCCTCAGGGTTGAGAGCAGAGAGAGTACAGTATACTGATCTGGGAGAGAGAAAAGTGAGTGCTGAAGCCGAGATATGCTGCTTCGGCCGAGGGTTTTTTTGTTGCCTTGGTTACACCTGGCAATGTGGACGTGCAATGATGTCCATGGAATGCAGCATGCACTCAAGCATACCGCATGCCAATGTCTGCCACATCACCAGTCTGGCACTGCTGAGACTCCCAGGTGCACCAGTCCCTGGCAATCGCCAGGATGTCAGGATGTTGCTGGGAGTCTGGACCCACCACACCCGGAGGAAGAGAGCAGTCTGCCGAATGTTCTGTCCTCCTCTCCTCGACTGACCCTCTGCTCCAGGCTTGCTCCTGAACCCAGGTTATTGGCACTTCAAGCAGTAGTGCTACTGCTGCGCGGGCAGGTCAGCCTAGATGTACTAATCTAAACACCAAACTGCCAATGGATACTGACTATAAGAGGAACTCAGTTGCACCAGGAACTGGTTTGGCAGGACATTCACCAGAGAATGTGACAGTCTATGTATAGTGGAAGAATGGGGTCGAGCTTGCTGGTGTTACTTTATCCTGCTGCAGCCACCCTAGGATTTTCTCATTATCTCTCACCCCACCTAATCACAGCCTGCAGGAAGGCTCGCTATACAGTCTTCACTGGGAGAGGACATCACGTGAGAACACATGACGTTGGATCGCTTTCCTCACCTACTTGATGTGGTGCTGTTGTAGTGGGGCAAGGCCTCCCCTGAGGCTGAGTGGTTTGCTCTGTTTCCCAAGATTCCCAACATTGTGGCTGGTAGTTGGATCTGGACAAGCTTGCATCTCCCTCATGGTAGTGCAACCACGTCTCACAGGGCCACTGTGTTGGGCTGTGGCCTATTTTTTTTTTTTTTTTTTTAAGTATTTTTTGTTTTGTAATATAATTGTTGGGACCCAAGTGAGCTTGCGCTACTAAACATCAAAACAGAATGCAGAAGACAGAAAAAAGGTCCTAGGTCCATGCAGTCTGTCCTGTCACCTACCTAATGACCCAAACCTCAGCCATCTACTCAGGGCTGGGTCTTCCTGAACTACCCAAAACCCATTTAAATCTGTCCCTCTCTGCCCGAGTGCCAGCATTTACCACCTTGCATGGCAAGCCATTCCAGCCTTCCTCCCCCACCATTTCCATGAAGAAAAACTTTCTCACATTCGTTTTGTACTTTGGCAGCTTAAAGTTGTGCCCATTAGTAACTGTGGTCCCTTCCATTGTAAACAAGTGCCATGTCACTGTGTAACCTCTTCTTAGAAATTCTTGTTTTTATTATGTCCCTGTCTCCCTCCTGGTATCCAGGGATTATGTATTTAAAATCTGTAACCTTTCACCTTATGTGCTATCCTGAAAATGTTTGATCATCTTTTGTTGCTCTCTGCATGGATTCCAGCTCTTCTTTGTTTTCCCTTCTGTTTTTTTTTTTTGTTTAAATGTTTATAATAAACATGCTTGAGGGGTACTAAAATGTAATGATAAACCAGTTTGTAATTCTGTATTTATTGCTGTTTATTCGAGTTCATGAGCAGCATGGTATAAATAACAAGCATTTATCAGTGCTGAATGTTTGATGCTTGTCAAACAATTTGTTTTTGCAATTTTGACCCCAGATTTTGAAGAGCAGCACAGCCTCTGGTCTGCTTTGAGGGGTTGGAAAGCAGGTTACACAGCAAAGGAATTGCATTTATTGAGACCATAGCAGCCTATAATCACCACTGACGAGTATAGGCTGCTGTGGTCTCAATAAATGTGATCACACTGGCTGATTTTGCAGGAAAATAATGTCTTCTTTTTTGGAGGCAGTACATCCACACCCTGGGGACTGGCAGACTAGGCCCTCAATCAGTGATCATGATCACATTTCAGAAATTCAGAAGTTAATGGCTTAAATATACTGCGCCAACTTTACCCGCCCTTTACCCCTTACCTTAGCTTTCCAGGCAGCATGATAGATGCGCCAGTCGGTCCTGTTGGTCTGGACTGGTGGTCAGGGGCAGGGCAAGCAGTGAACGGACAGTCTTTCAGGTCAATACCAGGAGGATGGAGTTGGGCTGACTGGCAATCAAGAACGAGAGAACCCAAATGCTGAAACGTAGGAGTCCGTGCAGCTTTCATGGTGGGTCATAGCGGGACTTGGGCAGGCTGCATTGGACCCTTATATCTCATCACTGCTCTTTCATTTTACTTGTAACAGGAGAAGTGATGAGATACTTAAGGGAAGAAACTCAGGCCGAGGCAGAGTTCAAAGCGCTGCCAGCCCAGGGAGGTATAAATCACTTCATTGAAGTGAGTTGTTAATGCTTGAGACTGGCACGGATGATCAGGTTGGTGTGCTGCATAATTACTCACTTCAGCATTGTAAATTTCAGAAGGTAACAGGGCTTCAAAGGACTGGACCCCGACCAACCCTCCCACCCACCCCAGCTGAGGTGAGGTACACTGGTAGCCTGGCAGCAAAGGTCAGAAAGCCATATAGGACAAAAACAAAAAACAAACAAGTTTCATTAGTGAGCATTATCAGTCTACAACTCTTCAAGTAGCTATCAGCCACCCTCCCCACCACCATCACATACACACTACATGGCATAATTCACAAAAACATTAAAACTGCATGTAAATGTGGTGAAATGTATTTTCTGTATAGTCTTGCATTCTGATTGTGACAAAAATAAAAACAAGGATATGATCAAAGTAAGGACTTACATGACTGGGGTGAACTATATAACAATCTGCATGGTTCCCTAACTTAATTCATTCACTTAACAGCCATAATAAGAATGACTTTCTCACAATGAAATCATATGCTGAAGGAAAACTACCTGCACCATGGAAACCCAGCCTGCAGCCATATGGCTGTGAGGCACTACGAATGCATGAATCAACTTTGCTCCTTTTGAAGGGGATGGGCAGACTGGGTGGGCCAAGCGGTCCTTATCTGTCGTCAAATTCTATGGATGCAGCTGGCATAGTACAAAGCGCAAAAATAAAAAAGACATTTCCATGAACAGGTACATCTCTACAGTTCACTTCAATTGATTCCAACTCACTTCATTGCTCCGAAAAGGACAACTGAAAGAAGTTGCGGACTGCCACTTGGGCCAAACCTTTGGATGACAGAACACCAAGTAAGTAAAGCTTACCATCCTCTAAAAGTAAAACGGAATAAGTTTCTTAAGAGGTCTCTTTGACAGTTCTTTAATGCAAGGGTCATTTTTATTTTCCGGTGTGTTAAAAGATGGTAAGTAATTTATATGGATCCTCTAGTGATTACTTGTCACATACTGCACACCGACAGCTATGCTTAGTATTATTGCCGCTCCTCTCCTATCACGACTTCTGTCTCAAATTCGAAACCCAGCATCACATTGTTTTTCAGGAAGAAAAATTCAAACAAAAAAACCTCAAGTGAGAACACCCACTCTTGCTTAGTTAGATGCTTCATCTTTGTCTGACTCAGGGCTGTGGGAGAATCAAAGGGCTGGAGTGGCCCACTCTACCTGTTCAAGGAGTGCTTCTGATGCCGCAGCTACTAATTCAGCTGCTAACCTGGAGCCATTCAGAATACTTCCCCTCTGGACTCAGAGGCTTCCATTACCGAAAGTGTGAATACAGGGAGGCTGAAAGAAGATTACCTGAATAAAAACATTATCCTCGGGGTGGGGTTACCACTTTGGAAGGAAATATAGTGTACTCAGTGTTTAACTGGGGTGCTGCTACTAGCGGGTTCAACCTGTGTGAGATGCATACCTCTCAACTGTCCCTGATTTTGTCTCAAAATGTTACTCTGTCCCTCCTAAAAATGTGTTTCAGTGACCAAACAGTAGGGGTCATAAGCACAAAATAATGTAAAACATTCAAATTATTTATTTTATTTATTTATTTAGTTTTTGTTAACCGGGTTAGGTGCGCTAGCCAAAGTTGACTATTTTCAGGCACGACCCGGGAGAATACATACATAAAATGAGATAAGATTATACAATACATAGTATATAGTATATAGTACAGGTAGGTTAGAATACAGATCAAGTCAGACAGTACTCGAGATAATACATATAGCTATGCAGAGATGACAAAAGTGACATTAGTACATGCAAATAACAACTGAAACTGGGCTAAGTGGCAGCTATAAAGACATTTTATAGCAAAGCTTGTTTACAAGTGCAGCAGTGTCTTGGGCGAAATAGGGTGGTTAGCTGTGAGGCATTAAGTGGGATCAAAGCATGTGCAGGAGACCCTGGATAGGTGGCGATATAGTTCTTTTTTGAAGATTGGGTGGGAGTTAGCCTGCCTCAGGGCAGGAGGGAGGGAGTTTCAGGTGGCCGGGGAGGTGCAGTGAAATGCTCCAGAGCCTTTTGAAGTAAGACACCTGGGTATGGTAAGCAGAAATTTGTTTGCCGAGCATAGTCCGTGGGCAGGTGTCTGTGGTACAAGTAGAGCTGCAAGGAAGGAGGGGGTTTGGTTACAGATTACAGAGTCTGTGAGGGTCCCTAGGGAGTATAGTTGGTAGGCAGTTGGGGAGAGCCAGCCTAAGGTCACTATACAGTGTGCATTGGTGCTTGACGCAATGGGAAGACGAGGCATACCGACATATGTTATACGCGACATCCCATTTATGGAGAGCAGTCTTATGGGCATTAGCAAAAGTGGAGACACCATATGTCAGCACTGGAAGCAGAATACCCTTGGCACTTGCCAATTTGGTGGATGGTGTTAGCAGGTGACAAGTCTTATAGGTGATTCCAAGTTTGGCATTTGTTGCTTTACAGGTTGACTGGATGTGCAGACTGAAATCAAGGGATTTATCAAGGAGGACTCCCAGGTATTTGAAGGATGTGACACAGTCGATGAGAGACCCCCCCAGAGTCATGGACTAGGAGGGGTTCCTTACAGGCCCTGAGTTTGGGGGCAGTGCCAAATAGCATGGCTTGGGTCTTTTTTGTGTTGAGGATGAGTTTATTAGCATTTAGCCATGTTTGCACATTCCTGAAATCCGAGGAGAGATTTTCGTTAATGATAACTTTGTCAGCGCTGGAGTAGAGGACGAGATTATCAGCTTATAGGATAGCTGAGCAGGAAAGTATGACATAATCTATGTTGTTAATTATAGACTTGTTCTTCCTTAGAAAATGCATTTTACACTAAGCCCCTTATTCTATTAGCTTCCTGAGTGGATTTCACCAGTTTTGAAGATGTGTCCCTGATTTTTTTTTTTTTTTTAAGACTTGTCCCTGATTTATGAGGCAAGAGGTTGAGAGGTATGGTAAGATGGAACAAAGTGCTAACTTTAACGAAAATAAAGCTACAGTACAAGAAATAAGAGC
The DNA here is from genome assembly GCA_016271365.2 of Neoceratodus forsteri. NCBI lineage: Eukaryota > Metazoa > Chordata > Ceratodontiformes > Ceratodontidae > Neoceratodus > Neoceratodus forsteri. The sequence goes on along the minus strand of CM028130.1, from coordinate 969,680,671 downwards.
AGCGCCCTATGTAAGTAGCATTCCAGAATCTATTTCTGAGGGTGGCTCGACAGACTTTGTTTCTAAGATTGAGCAGGACCATACGCACCAGTACTCCAAAATGGAATGATTTAAACACGAAAAAGGTCATTTCACTCAAACCTCATGAACCCCAACTGGCAATGGGCCTAATGTTTGATAATGGTTTGAAGCACTTTATGCCCGATGCATGCCACATAGTCAAGTGGAACTTTTCAAGTACTCAAAATGTATTTACATTTTCTACCTGAGGAAATATGTATTTCAACATAACTTGGAGTGACCAGATTAAACTAGTAGACCTTAGGTTTAAACAAACTGCCTGCTGTGAGGGGAAGTCAATTCAGTTACCCAAGCATACTGATCTTGGGCTCTGAGACCCACACAATGTTGCACATAAATATACTTGCAGCAGAACAGACTCCTGAATATAATACAGTGATGGTGGAGACAAAAAGAGCATAAGAAAGTAGTGAAAATGGACTGAACTCTGAAGTCCTAGTGCCCATGCGCTGTGTCAGGGCTTCAGATTTCAGAGTCCATTTTCACTACTTTCTTGTGCTCCGTTTTAGCTCCATTGTTACTTTATTATATTCAGAGGACTGTCTGCTGCAAATTTTATTTACTTACTTTGCACTGCTTATAACTGAAGTACTCCAGCATGCAGGAGTTTACCGGGACTGACAGAGACAAAGACAGACTGCTGGTTTTGACAGTCGCTCAGCTGCTTGCTGACCGACTGGCTTCATGTGAATCAAAGGATCAAAGCCCTTTTTGATTGGAGTGGCTTCAGGTCCTTTGAAGTACAGAGTTTCCGCCCAGCAAGCAGGGCGTGGTGTCACCACTACACAGCATGGTCATTGGTGTAGACTGCCAAGCCCCTGCTAGTTTGAACTGCAATGGGCTTGACAGTGATACCCTCTGAAATCCCCTTTCACTCTAACAAAATGTTTGGTGCGCAGGCACATCAAACATAGAAATGAAAGGCCCAAATTGGCCACCAGGGGTCTTCTCTGCTCCCAAATGAAGGTAAAGAGGAATTCATTATGCTGTCCCTTTTATTGTGCACAGAAAGTGCAAACCTCTAGCAGGCAGAGCTATATGTGTTTAGGGGAAAGAGGAAATAGTTTTACCAGGAGAGGTACACTAAACTGGAGCTTGTTTCCAGGTGTGACCTGGGAGCACATGGAAGTTAAATGACTTGCTCAGGTTCACACAGTATGTAAGTGGGGGCTGATGGGATTCAAACCCAGGTCTCCAGGTTTGTAGTTCAGTGCCCTTAACCACTAAGCTAATTTATTATGTGCCTGTAAGTTGTAAGAAAATTGATAACATCTAGAGAAACTAGTAAGGGCACCATTTAATCAGCATTCAGCAACATTGCACCCTCCCACCTTCCCCCTTGGTTTGGTGATGTCTAGTATGGGTTTGGGGTGTCATTGTGTCACCCTGCTTACCCTGTACTGGGTTTTCTTTGCTGGTCATTCTCTCTCTTGGGGCTTCGTTGCACTCGTCTTTGCCATTCATCAGTCTGGCACAATGTTTCTTTGTCTGTCAGATACGAAGAACTTAGAAGGTTTGGGGCCAACTATGTTATATAGGTGCCAATGATGTGCATCATTGAGGGTGGCCTTCGCGGCAAACATTTCCAGATAGGTCCAAAGTCAAAGACATTTCTGTTCCATAGGTGAGGCTCATTGGAGGAGATTCCCTCAAATATCTACTATTTATGGTAAGTAACTGTCCTTTCCCTTAGGAACTTGCATTTGGTTGCATCCGGTAGTATATTGTATATGAAAAATCATAGCACTCAATTATACTTGCACTGGGTAGATATAAATCGTCATTATGTCCACCGCCAGAAAAACATTTCAGTCATTCAAGGTTTTGCTTGGTGTGTTAAGACTTCACTATGACAACATAGAGTGATACAGAAAGAAAAAAATTCTATCAGACTTGATGTGATTTATTTTTCTGTTGGCTCCAACATCACTAGGACTGCCCTTGAGATTTGTTTTTGAACTCTCTTGGAGAATACTGTAAATATGATTCAGTGGATCAGCATTCTGTTTTGAAGAAGAGTTTCTTTTCCCCTTAAAGCACAAATGTGTTTATTTACACACAGGTACTGTAATCTTCTAATGCTGCATAGAAGTCGATTTTTTTTTTAATCTTTTAGTTGAGAAGTGATAGCTTCATCTCACTCAACTTATTCTGTATTGGAGGCCCCCGAGTGCCTGCTGAGATCAGGGGTTATTAGGCTAGTGAAGAAGCTGGACATGGTTTGAGGGCAATTTTGTTTATTCCAGAGTACTACTCACTTTTTCAATGCTATTTAGGATGTGTGGTCAGTTATAAATGTTTATTAGTGGATTTCCTTGTCAGTACTGTTATGGTTAAACTGCATTTCAAGAAATATGGACTGGTGCTGTGCCATTGTCTCTCGTAGGGGTACATAGAGCCAGTTTTGTTAGGACTTCTCAGCTATGACATTGGAGCGAACATAATGTCGTCTTTTTGCATGGATCTCCCATTTGATGTATGGTTGTGTTAGTGACAAAATCGAATAAATATAGCACATAATGTATGGCCAGCAATACCTAACAAACCTATGTCTGCATCAGGAGGTTTCTGGCAACCAGGAACCTTGAGAGTGAAGTGTGAGTTTCTCTGGTTGCTTTAGAAAGCTCAAGATGAAGACAGAGGCTTGTCTGTGTATGGCTATCTATACGTTTTCCTTTATAGTGTATGGGCATCCATGCCCATTTCAGACACACTGTTTCCTTTCAGTGAACTGACAGATTGTGGGGGAAGCACTTGAGGGTTGATGGTGGACTCCTACTGATTCAGTGTGCAACTAACAACTACAGCTGTAGCTGTCTCTGTAAGTTCAAGTTTATTTAAAAAAAAAAAAAAAGATTCCAGCTCAAGTGGATAGAGAAAAACAGCTGTGTGGTGACATTCCAAGTTGTGCTGCAACAGTGACATCACTACTTCAGCACAACAGCATATCGAAGTCACTGCTGCAGTACAACAACATATTGAAGACACTGCTGCAGCACAACAACCCTATTTTAAGTGTGGAGTTCCATACAGCACAGCATTCGACCATAAACTATTAAATGTTTCAGAACCTGACAAAGTGGGATTCAAGTAAAGATAGGCCTACAAGGACCAGCCTCGGCATTGAGGAGACATTCAGTCTCAGTCTTTGAAGGGAGGGATGTATATCTGGAGACCCTTTTGAAAAACAAATGTCATCCTAATTTTTCTTTGCATGTGATTCATGAAGCATTAAAGTAGCTATGAGGCCCCTCCACCTCCACATGTAGTAGACATGAGGATGCTGATGGGGGGGGATAATAAGTAAAATGTGTCTCACCAGTCACAAGGCTTCATATAAGATGAACTTTCCAGATTAAGCTCTGACTCAAACCAATCTCTGCATGAGTAGCCAGTACAGGAGTGTTTGCAAAGGATAGTAGTGCCCCAGAGTTGGGGTGGCCCTACAGAAAACAAGTCAGGACCTGCCTGGGAACACTCATGGGAGCACACTGGGTGCTTGGGGACCACTAGGGACCAGAGGAAAGCTCAGGGGAGTAGAAAAGCAGTGTCGCCAGTGCCCCCATCAGCAATTGGGGGCCCCTCAACAGAGTAGCCAGCATGTTCCTCTGCAGCAGCCTCCCACTTTACCCAGTATCCCCACTAAGGTACCCTTAGCAGACCCCAGGCAGCAGTATAAGGTGGCAGGAAGAGTGAGAATGGCACAATTACTGGTCCCAATACACGCACAATAAACTATCTGCAGTTTGACTTTCTCTTTCTGTTTCCCACCCCCGAGTATGGCATGAGCCAGTGCCAGCAGTTTGTCCTGCTCATGCCAGACTGTTGGTTGCCCCAAGTTGCCAGGCATTCAGCATCCTGAAAGTTTGGAGGGCAGGAGGGGCAGGGCAGTGGCTACAAAGGTCCTGCACAGCCAGAGCCCAAGTTAGTCAAGTCTGGTCCGGTGGCTGTTTAGAGGAGCGGCCAGTAACAGGTCTTGGAGAGAACTCTCAGACGCTGAGAGAGATGCACCTGGAGAAAGAAGTTTAAAAGACACAGAGGACCTTGTGGGAGCAGAGAAAGGGCTTACCTAAGCCAGAAGTTCCTGTGCTCTTTTACTCTGGGCTGTCCTATGTAGCAGTCTCCTCAGGTGTCGTCAGTTCTGTGGTCCTCCTCCCTGAAGCAGCAACAGAGTTGGCAGCCACATGATGTGTTTAATTCAGAAAGTTACATTGTTCCCTCATTGGTGGTATCAGTGGGCTGTGGCGGTGAGCGGGAAGAGCCAAGAGAGTGACCAGTGCCAGAAGTAGGCTACAATAGTCAGGCAGAGGAGCATCGGGTGGAGCAGCAAGTCCTGCATCCCAAACCTCCCACAGCGCCATCCTAAACCTCCCACAGCCAGCATTTCTGCATCTTCCTTCCCACAGCTTCACCCCAGGCTGGGGTGGTGAGTCTGCGATAGCACCACTGGCAGGTGCTGACTGTCAGAACAGTTGAATTGAAAGCAGTCTATTTACTGATCGTGCCGGTGGCACAGGGGTGGGCAAGGCTCCAGTTAAAGAACTGCATAGAGTGCGGAGCTGGGCCTGAAGCCCTTACTATAATTAAGGAGCTCTTGCAGGGCAGAGCAGGGGGCAAGATAGCCCCATAAAGTGAAGCCCATCTTTTTTTTTTTTTTTAATTATGTCAAGGGCACTAAGTAAAGTGGCAGAGACCATGCAGGTGGGGGGAGGGTATTGTCCCACCTCATGACTGCCCACAAAGGCGGCAAGAAAAAAAACAGATTGGGCCAGTCAGGCCTGGTAAAAGTGCTGCCCATTAGGTGGACTAGTAAGGCTTCATAGGAGCCAGCGGTTGGTTTAGGCACCCTAAAGCACCCACTAGGCACAACAGTTACTGCTCTCTAGGAGCACATGCAGTGGGGTTAGGGGCATTTAATGGGATGACTGCTGAACGTTTGCCATCTGCTGAGTGAATTGCATTTAAAGGGACAGTGTACCTTATATAAAGACTGCTTATTAAACTGCATTTAAAGGTACAGTGTTTCATTAACAAATTGTCTTTTGACCTTGTGTGGTACCCTATTTGCTCTGATGAGCTACTTTAATTGGTGTGATACCCCTTTTCCTTATGAGTGGCCATAACCCTGTGGCACCTTCTAAATAACTGCCTTAGCCTTGTGGTACCCCTTTCGAGAGACTGCTTAGCCTTCCTCCCTTCCTTTGAATAAACTTATCAGCTAGCAATCCTGCCTCAGCTTTAATGCTGTTTAGTACTCTCTGCAACCATCTATAGACTGCCTATGAGTCACTGTGACCAAAGACTGTTTCTGCTTCCTGTCCTTGACACCACCTCCTTGGACAACAATGTGGGGGTGGTTGACCCAGTTAGCATTAGGGTGCTAGGACAGACCCCATTCACTACTCTGCCGAAGGTATGTCCCTACAATGTTAAGAAGTAAAGGAAGCTTAGGAGCCACCCCAGATCACTAGAGAGGGCCTCTGTCATACAGTGGGGTGAGGTTTTCTCTTTCAGGACCATCATCATCCTGTGCCATCATTCAAAGACCTGTATTTAGAACCATCGCCTGAAGATCAGCAGCCTGGACCATCAGCCAAAGATCAGCTTCCCATCTTCTGTTCTTCTTGTCCCAGCAGCACATGGGACAGTTTGTACCAAGGAGTCTTTTCCTGTTGCAACCTTGTTTCTCTTGTCCTGGCAGCCCAAGAGAGGGTGGCTTTTGCCAGTGAAACTATGGCCTGTGGTCGGCCCGCTGGCATAGCAGTAACGCTACTGTTTGCGAAGCCAGTGACCCGGGTTCAGTAGTGAGCCCGGGTTGCTGGAGGGCTGGCCGCAGGGAGAGAGACTGAGTGCTCAATGGGCCACTTATCCTCTTCAGAGAGGGGTGGGCTGCATGCCCTGCCACTATACTGCCACCACCTGCATGACCACGGGTGGTGCCAGTGTGGTTAGGGGAGGCAGATGGCAAGGGAGGGGCTGGCGTCTGCTGGGGACCTGAACGGTGGTACGTCTCAGTGTGCCCCTATTCTTTGGTCCCTCCCTGAGTACCAACATCAGAGGGGGTGAACTAGAACAAGGAAATACCCTGCCCTTGATCCAGGCAACAAACCTCCAGCACTATGTCCAGGGAGGAACCGGGGGCAGACTCCACAGTGCGCACTCCCTTGATGTTCAGGGGGAGGTTTGAGGGAGTGCACAAACAAGGAAGTACCGAGCTCAGGCCAGGGCACGGTGTTAGTGTTGGTCTAAGGCCCTACAGAACAGCAAACAGAAGGACGTACTAGCACTCCAGAGTTAGGAGCTTTGGAGCTCCAGTGAAGTATAAAACTCAGAAATAGAGTGTTCAGAGTTCATTTGTATTGCTGAAATAGCGTAAATATTCTATTGAGTTCTATGACTGGGTAACTAGGCAACTGGACAGGGGCCGTGCAGTGGATGTCCTGTATCTGGACTTCAGTAAGGCATTCGACTCAGTGCCACATGGAAGGCTGGGAAGGAAGTTAGTAGGCACAGGGGCGGGTGCAAAGCTGGTGAGATGGGTAGGAAACTGGCTGCAGGGAAGGCAACAGAGGGTGGTGGTGGGTGGGGAGCTCTCACACCCAAGGGCAGTGACGAGCGGTGTTCCACAGGGCTCGGTGTTGGGACCAGTGTTGTTTGGGATATTCATTGCATACATATCATGGGACATCAAGAGCAAGATCAGTCTGTTTGCTGATGATACCAAGGTAGGCGCGGTGGTGGATGACCTAGGGGGATGGCAGGGGTTGCAGGATGATCTGGCAAAGCTTGAAACCTGGTCAGACACCTGGCAACTGGCTTTAATGCCAAAAGTGCAAGGTGCTGCATTTTGGGATGAAGAACCCAAGGAGGAGTTACCAGCTAGGGGGAGTGCCTAGCCCAGACAGAGGAGGAGAAGGATCTGGTGTGCTCATTACAGGGTCAATGAACAACTTGGCACAATGTAGGAAGGCAGCTGCAAAGACCAACAAAATGCTGGGTTGTATTGCAAGGGGTATATCCTCGAGGAGGTGATTCTGCCATTGTATAGGTCATTAGTTAGACCACACCTGGAGTACTGCATGCAGTACTAGCGTCCATATCTGAAGAGGGACATTAAGTTACTGGAGGGGGTGCAGCGCAGAGCAACAAAGATGATCAAGGGCTGGGGAGCTTATCATACGAGAGGAGGTTGAAGGAGTTGAACATGTACTCACTGGAGGAGAGGAGGACGGGGTGACATGATTGAAACCTTTAAATACATGAAACGAATAAACAAGACAGGTACAGAGGGCTGTTCAAAGTAAGGGAGGGGAAGGCCACGGGGCCATGATATGATACTGGAGCGAGGAAGGTTCAGGAGGAAGATGAGGAGACACTTTTTTCACAGAGAGAGTGGTGACTGGGTGGAATGCGTTACCTGCTGAAGTGGTATGCAGTAGAACAGTGGACTGCTTCAAACGAGGATGGGACAGGACAAGGGGGAGGGTTAATAAAGGGGAAGGGTGGAAGGGAAGGGCAGCTGCAGAATAAGGGGTGCTAGCTGCACATTCGAGCAGACTTGATAGACCTCTAGGCCTTTATCTGCTGGCAAATTTCGTATGTTCGTAATTAACTGAACACAGCATGAACCAACGTGGTAACTGTGTGGTCAGGTGCCCCGGCGCTTCACCAAATAAGGCTTTGTCAGGGGGTGGGTACCTTGACCAATCAACCCATATTTTATTCAAAAAGTCCTGATGACATCATCATCTTGCAATTGCTTAAGAAACAGATGCTATTTCCATAAAGGAGCTCATTTTACATGGTATTTGAGACATACCAAAATGTATACTATACTTGACTTTAACAAAGAATGCGGCTAGGTTTGTCCCTTGTATTAATCAAATGGTAGTACTCATGCATCTTATACTTTTTAAAGAAAAATCTTTGTGTTATAAATTTGACTACAAATACATCCAAAATACAAACCAAGACATTAAGTATCCAATACGATCAACCATAAAATAAATGAAGAAAGAGTTTGCAATGAGAAAACATTCTTTGACAATCATGGTCCTTAATCTTATGTCCATAACTTCAATTGATATTGCTATAAACATACTTATTCTCATAGCAACGTTGGAGAAGGGAGCAAATCCACAAATTAGTAACTCCAAATTAGTCATAATGAGTGTGGTTCCTGGTATCCTAATGCCCTCCAACCAACTCCAGCTGTAGGAAAGACAGAAAGAATCATCATTAATCAGGCCATGGTTCAGCAAAGCTATACCAACCTTTAGAAATTTCACATATAGGTATTTAAAACTTCAAAACTGATTTAGAGGTAAAGTTGGGGGTGGGGAAGAGACTTGCCATTGCTTCATTTCAATAAATTATGTCAAGGGCGCTAAGTGAAGTGGCAGAGGCCATGCAGGTAGGGGAGGGTATTGTCCTATCACAGAACTGTCCACAAAGGCAGCAGAAAAAACAGATTGGGCAAGTCAGGCCCTGTAAAGGGGCCACCCATTAGGTGGACTAGGAGGGTTCCGTAAGAGCCAGTGGTGGGTTTAGGCATCCTAAAGCACCCACTAGGCACAACAGATACTGCGCTCTAGAAGCTAATACTGTGGGGTTAGGGGCATTTAATGGGATGACTGCTGACTGTTTGCCATCTTCTAAGTGAACTGCAATTAAAGGGACAGTGTACCATATATAAAGACTGCTTATTAAAATGTATTTAAAGGTGCAGTGTTTAATTAACAAATTGCCTTTTGACTTTGTGTGGTGGTCTATTTTCCCTGATGAGCTATCTGATTTTTCTTAAAAGTATAAGATGCATGAGTACTACCATTGGATTAATACAAGAGACAAATCTAGCTACATTCTTTATTAATGTCATGTATAGTATAAATTCTGGTATGTCTCAAATACCATGTAAAATGAGTTTCTTTATGGAAATAGCATCTGTTTCTTTAAGCAATTGCAAGATGATAATGTCATCAGGATTTTTTTGTATAAAATATGGGTTGATTGATCAAGGTATCCGCCCCATGATGAAGGCTTACTTGGCGAAGTGCTGGGACACCTGACCACACCGTTACCACCTTGGTTCATGCTGTGTTCAGTGATTTACACTATTTCAGCAATAAAAACAAGCTTTGAACACTCTATTTCTGAGTTTTATACTTCATTGGAGCTAAAAAGTTCCTGGCTCTGGAGTGCTAGTATGTCCTTCTATTGTTTGAGGTTTGAGGGAGTACCTCCTCCGCCCTGCCTGGAGGGTAATCCTGAAGCCCTGAGGTAAGAATTGGAACATGTCACACTTTAGGAGCAGACTCCTCAGTCCTCCTAGGGATGATCCTGAGAGGTGCAAGTGGGGGTTCTGAGAGAGGGATCGAAGCCAGCAAACAAGGAGGATAAAGAATAAGTAAAACAAAACAAAACAAAAAAAAACATGGCCTGTTTACAAAACCCTCTCCCAAGTCCTGGTGGCCTAATTGAGGCTTCTCACAGAAGCATCAGCTCCTCTGTTGCAGCTAGTGCTTTTTTCTTGGTCCAGGTACCCCTATCAGTTCACAGTGCTCAGCAGAATTCCTCTCCATGTCCTACCATAGGGTATCCCTCTGCACTGAAAGTAACAAAAGTTTACATGTAAAAGCATAGGCTAGAACTGGCTGACATAGAAACATAGACTTTGATGGCAGATAAGGACCGCTTGGCTCACTAGTCTGCCCGTTTCCTTACCTACTGGATAAGCTGCAGATCTTAGTTAACCAACAGCCTATTTCTTCCGACCCCCCCCCCCACAAGAATTGCCTTATGTCTGTCCCATACATTTTTGAATTCTCCCACAGTTGTAGACCCCACAACCACCTCAGGAAGGTGCTTCCATGCATCCACCACCCTCTCTGTGAAAAAAAATACTTCCTCACATTGCCCCAGAGCCACTCCCCCATCTTCAAATTGTGTCCTCTTGTTCTTGCACATCTCTTTTTTCTGAAAGATGCTACCCTCTTAGACTTTGTTGATTCAACTGAGGTACTTAAAAGTTTTAATCATGTCCCCCCTCTCCCTACTTTCCTCAAGGGTATACATATTAAGCTCCTTTAGTCTCTCCTTGTATGGTTCTCTTGCAGACCCTGCACCATTTTAGTTGCCCTCCTCTGGACTGCCTCCATCCTGTCTATGTCCTAAGTGCCACAGGTGCGGCAATTTACCTGCCGCAGGACTTGTGCAAGTGCTGTGTGTAACCCCTAGATGGCGCTATCCCAGGGGCTACTACCCCTGCCTGATTTGCCACTAACAGGTTGAGGGGCCTGGATCCAATGACGGGTGCCTCCACCCAGAGGTCAGGGTTTGCAATAGTTAAACTAACTTGGTCACAGCCCTCTGGGACACTGCAACCCCTTTCTTCCCACTAGTGGCCCACACAATATATCAGAATTACCTTCACAGTATACACTTACCCCAGGTCTGGTTCCGGCACTGGGACCTCCTGTGAAATGAGATACAGTGCAACAATCACAGTACAGTACTTTAACATAGACAAATACCTCAGGCAGTATAACTTTGCTGAAACAAGCAGCTCTGATTTATTTAGGGGATATAACAAGGACAGGAAATCAGGTTAATTAGCTTATCACTCTAATAATCTACCTATGGCTCTGTGCACAGGCCTATCCCTATCAGTTACTGTCCCTGGGTACCCAAGCCCTAGTGGCTAGTCCAAACCGTGGCAGCTGGTAGGGCCCTTTCACACAGAGAAAGGAGAATTAAACAGTCAGCAGTACAGTAATTCCATTTGGATTTAATGTGGCAATTCAACAGGGAGCAACCCTGAATTAGTACTCACGACCTCCAAATAAGATAGGGTCCTTCAATGTCAGCAGGGCTCACTTGAGGTACACAAACCTCTTCACACATCCATATAAAAGAAGTACTATACCAGGCAGGCTGCATCTGTATCCCGATCAATTACTGCACAATACCCGGAGAACACACAGCAGATTCAGTTCCTGACAGACCGAGTGCAATTTTCAGCAATTCTTCCAGTCTTCTACAGGGTGAGCCTGGTTTCTACTCTTCAGAGATCCTTTGATTCTTTTCACAGGACAGATTCAGTCCTAACAAGCTGTTACACAAGCTGCAGACGGAACTCTGGGCCTTACACACGTTTTTGACTAAACTGCACACTGAAAAGCACAGGGCTCCTTCCTTCTTCACTGCCAAAGCTCAACTGACTCTCCAACTGACAAAACCGGGCACTTCCTTTGAGTTCCTCCAGTTCTTGACTGGATTGGCTGTCACTCACAATAGACTGCTGCTGTTGGTCCAAAAAGGCACTGAAGTCTAAACTACATCTCCAGAGTCACTGCCCATACAATCCTCTTGTGGCTGGCTCAGATTATGAGCCAAGTTCTGATTCGTCCAAGGCACCATTTTAGAGCTAGCTTACCCCACACTGATTGGTCCAGTTCAGCAGTTCAAAACTAGAATGGGAACTAGCAGACACAGTTCTGACTGCAAAGAAAGCAGGTTAGACAAACTGTAATTTCATTATTACTCTAAATAATTTCTGGCAAACAGTTACATCTTTCAGATAGGTTCCCTTTGCACTCCTAGTGACTGCAAAATGAAGTGAATTGGCAGCAGCTCGAGTGGTACTCAGAGAAGCACACAGTCCCCCATACAACTAATTATGTCTGCAAGCAGACAGCTCTTAAAGAGACAGTACCAGAGGCTCTAAAAACACTCACTGATAAATGGCTTAAATGCCAAACACCATTCAGGCTTGGAGCATTCAAGCAAGCTCCTGGAAGTCTTTGGGAACCCCCATTTGCAGGGGGTTACACCCTTCCTGGCCTGGGAAAGCTTGACGTCCGTCCAGCAAGTACCATAAGTTTCAACTGCAACCATATACATTTGCATTAGGCTCGCTTATGTAATCATCAGTCAATATATCATTTTACCAAGAACACATTTCTGAAACATTGCAGTACGTCACTCTTTACACAGTATTACATACACATTGTACCATAACTCAAGTTATTACCTCTTGTACATGAAACCTGAAGAGAGGGGCCTTCCCTATCAGTTACCTTGGGGCTGGACGGGCAAGGGCACCATACTTAGAGGGCAACACAAGTAACTTGAGTTAGCACTGACGTCAGTTTGGGCAATGAGCTCGGGACACATACACTCCTTTATGGACAACATTGAGAGGCAAATCCACAGGCCTCCCAAGGAATCATAACTGAGGTGCACCACAGGCTTTACAGCTCGACCAGTCTTTCTAGGGGAACTGTTACAGTCTCTGCACTCTGAGCCTCATTTTCAGCATTGTCCACACTTGTCAGGGAGTCTCCATGGGGTAGAGAGGCTAGAACTTGGGGCACTTTCAGCTCCAGGAGTTACAGTTTCTGAGTCCACAACATTTGGCTCGCATGGAGAGCTTTCGGACACTGGCAGTGGACTGTCAGGGCACTCAAAATACTCTTCTTGTTCGGTGTATCACCAGTCTGCCCCAATCTATCATTTTCTCCCTGAAAGCTCAAACAGTTCAACCATGCACAATGATTCCATTTCATCTGATCTGATGCTTTGCACTTCACTTTCTGGGAGCATTGGCTCCAGGGATGAAGCTGGGGCTTAAACAGTCCAGAAGGCCCAGCTTTGTCTCCAGTATTGACTAGGGATTGCCCCAAACAAATTGACTCAGTTCGTAGAAGGATAGTATTCAAAGTCACTCTCACTTTCTTCCGATATGGACTGACAGTCATGCTCAACTGGGACTTGTGGAGAACACTTTAACTTTGCTTCTGTAGGTGCAGACTTTCTTGATCTTTTCTTAGCAGCAGCTCTAGTCACTGGTCCAGAGGGGCATCTTCTAGGGCTCAGACTCAATTAAGATTTGTCCAATGGGCAGTAAATGATTTCTATGCATTGTTTTTACATCTTTTGAATTATTCTCAGGCCTTACTTTGTACACTGGCAGATCATCTAGTTTGCCCACTACAATGTGAGGGAGATGGTGCCATCTGTCAGCAATCTTGTGCTTGCCATGCAATCCCAGATTTCTTAGCAATACCCGATCTCCTCCTGGAGTTCCTGTGCTTTCACCTTTTATCATACCTTTCTTTGTTGGCCAGATTTCTTTTGGCAGCCATGGTTTGAGCCAGTTAGTACGCATGAGTTAGCTGGGCCTTTAACTTTTGCACATACTGTAAATAGTTGTCAGCCTGAACCCCATCAGGAGAGACCCCAAAACACACATCTACTGGTAGTCGAGCTTCTCTTCCAAACATCAGGCGGTAGGGGAGAATCCAGTGGCATCACTTTGGTGCAGTTATAAGCATGTACCAGGGTGCTAATTTGTTGGCTCCATCTAGGCTTGTCCTTTGGGTGCAGGGTGCCTAGCATATCTAGCAAAGTGCGGTTGAAACGTTCAGGCTGTGGGTCCCCTGGGGTGGTAGGAGTGGTTCTGGACTTTGCACTCCCACAGAGAAAGCATCTCTTTGATCAGACGACTCTCAAAGTCTCTCCTTGATCAGAATGGATTCTTTGTGGAGCCCATAGTGAACAAAAAGTTTTCTACAAGTACTTTGGCCACAGTGGATGCTTTCTGGTCTTTGGTGGGAAAGCTTGGGCATATCTCGTGAAATGGTCAGTGACCACAACACATTACTGATATTTCTTTGATCTGACTCCAAACTTAGAAAATCAATACAGACCAGCTCCATGGGTGCACTGGTGGTGATGTTAACAAGGGGCAGCCCTCTGGGCAAAGCTTTCCTCTGTAAGCAGCGACTACAAGTTCGAATGTGTTGCTCCACATCAGCCCCCATCTTAGGCCAATAGAATCTGGATCTCACCAAGTCAAGTGTTCTGTCTATACCAAGGTGCCCCATGTGGTTGTGCAAGGACCTCAGTACTGAGTCTCGAAAGGCAGTGGGCAGCACTAGTTGTTGTTTGTCTACTTGTCCCCTCTGTCTACTGTTTCTCTGTATAACAGTTTATTGATCAGTTTCAACTTAGGACCTTCTTTGTATAACAGTGCAGTTCTCAAATCAGTGGGCGTAATTTGGACACATCTTTTCCTGCATAGAGGGCTTCTAAAGCTGCTTTGATCATGGGATCGCGGATTGAGCCCGCAATACTGTCATTGTCCAGCTGAGGCAGTGCACCAATGTCTATTGCAGAAAAGTGGCAATAAGCAGCAGGTATGCAATTCTCAGAGGCTCCCAAGCAATCCACCATGCAGTCCACTGCGTCCGTGGACATTTGTTCCTCCCTGTCAAACTTCCGGCAGAGTGCCCGAATGTCAGGTTCTGCCAATCGGACCCAATCATTCTGGGGAACAGGCCTCGGAGAGAGCATCAGCATCTATGTGGTTCAGACCTGCTCGGTATTCGAGAGCATAGTCATATGTAGATAATGCAGAAAGCCACCTATGGCCAGTGGCATCCAACTTAGCTGAGGTCTGCACATAGGTCAAAGGATTATTGTCAGTTTTTACTAGTATTTTAGCCCCATACAAGTACTCATGGAATTGGTCAACAATAGCCCACTTCAAAGCTAGGAACTCTAACTTATGTACAGGATAGTTCTTTTTGGATGGGGTCAGGCTTCTACTGGCAAAGGCCACTGGTCTCAGGCCATTCTCGTGCTCTTGGTACAACACAGCCCCAACCCTTGGTAGCTAGCATCAGTGTGCAGGACGTGAAGGTTTTCTTGGATCGGCATAGGCCAGCACTGGAGCATGGGTAGTTGATATATGATCTCATGAAAAGCAGTCTCACAATCAGAGTCCAGCGGGCCCCAAATACTTCACTCGGATGAAAATACACTCTTTCAGTCTTGAGGGATGCTGACTTTTGGTATTTTTGTGGGTTGGGGATACCCTTGAGTAAGGTTAAGTAAAGGGCGGATCACTCTTGAATAGTCCTTGATGAAGCGCCGATAATAACCACAGAATCCCAGGAATCTTTGCAGTTCTTTTAGATTTTTGGGCTGTGGCCAGGTGGTCAAGGCCTCAACTTTACTTGGGTCGGTCTCTATTCCCTCGGTGGATACTATGTGTCCCACATACTTTACTGATGTTTGAAAAATTGACACTTATCAATGGACAGTTTAAGGCCAAAGTCCTCCAGTCGGTCCAATACCTTAAATAATCTGCTCTCATGTTCCTCCAGTGAGCTGCCAAACACAATAACATCATCTAGGTATACCAGGCACTCTAGTAAGTTCATGTCCCCCACTGCACGCTCCATCAATCGTTGAAAAGTGGCTGGGGCACCTGAAATCCCTTGAGGCATCCTCATGAATTCATAGAAGCCAAGCGGACAGATAAAGGCTGTCTTTTCACAGTCCTCTGGGGCCATCGGGATCTGATAGTACCCACTGCGGAGATCCAGCACAGAGAACCACTTGCTCCCGTTTAGGCAGTCCAAAGCATCCTGAATGCTGGGCATTGTGTACTGATCAGGGATAGTCTGCCGGTTTAAGGTGCGATAATCCACACACATCCTTACTGTTCCATTCTTTTTCCTCACTACCACAATGGGGGAAGCATAAGGGCTTCTGGATTCTTGTATTACACCAGCAGCTAACATCTCTTGCAGATGCCGTCTCACATCATCTATGTCAGCAGGTGCCAGGCGTCGAGACCTCTCACGAAATGGTCTTTCGTCATGCAGCCGGATATTGTGCTCAGCTCCTTGCACGCATCCCACATCCCATTCCTTTAAAGAAAACACCTGGTCTCTCTGGGCAAGCTTCTCACTGATCCTCACTTTCCATTCAGCTGGCAGAGTCACGAAATCAAACAAGTCAGGCGTTACTCTGTCATTCTTCCTTGAACTCTTGCTGCTGGGTAGCACTGCAGTGTCTGCACAATGCACATTAGCCAGGATGCAACCTCTGTTTACTCGAATGTCTCTTTCAGACACATTATGAACTTGGACCATTACCTTCTGGCATAAGCATGGGCTCTAGCGGCAAAATACTAGGCTTGACCAGCAGTCCTCTGGCAATTTTCCATCGCCTGGTGCATCCAACATTAATATTTTATTCTTAACATCCTTTCTGATACGGACCTCTCCTGTAAGGTACACTGGGCATTGGCGCCAGGATCAGAGACTCAGGATCCTTCTTCCATACAATTCCGACAGGTTCCTCTGGTTCTGTTTTTCAGCATCTCTCTGTGCCTCATAGGCCTTCTTAATTAAAGCCGAACTCTTAAAGCTCTACTAGTCTTTGACCCTGTTTTCATAACACAACTGTGCCAGCCTTCCGAACATATGAGCATTTGTTCCAATCAACAAAGGGACACCATCATACAGTCCAGTGGGGGGACACACTAAGGCTAGGGTCTCTACTTGTTCGGCCACTCCAGCCACGGAGGTGGGGAAAGACAGCCAAATTCGGATATACCCGGAATAGGGGTAGGCCTTCTCACTTAACCCCCATACATGCAGTCCTTCTAATGGTTGTAAGGGTACGTCTGACAAATGCTTCTGATACCAGTCTTGGAACATAATTGTCACTTGGGAGCCACTGTCTAATATAGCTCTTGTAGCCTCCGTTCACCTTTACAGTGGTCTCCATGGAGGGACCCACTATTCTGGACCAGTCTGGAGAGCGGTAGTGGGGGCCTGGGCAACTGACCTTGCCACAAAAGGACGTGAATTAGCATTTTGGTGCCCTCACTGGGATCATGTCTGCACCTCTTAACCACTGATTTCTTCTCCCAAGCTCTCCTTGTAGCCTATATGCAACTTTGTCAGTGTCTTTTGGGACTGGCATTCCCTTTCATGTGCCCATCTTTCCCACAATTATAGCAAAACATACTTTCTGGAGTTTGAGCTGGCGAGGCGCCACACTGGGAGCCAGGGCGGGGTATTACTAACTGGAAACCTTGGTGCCATCTCTGTCTCTTGGCGTGATAAGTATTTGGAGACATCTCGTCAGTTTCTCCACTTCCATGGTCAAGGAATCGAGTTGGAGCTGTTATCAGCAGGAGATACATGGGTGGTACCCCACCCCCACCTTAGATGCAGTCGGATATAGGTCAGGGCCGTACTTGCAGGCGTGGCCTTCATAAAGGGACTGTTTTGAATTCCGGATCTCTCTCAACAGTTCGCCCCATTGTGACATATCTTTTCCTTGTCAGAGCACTCATTGACTGCCAACCTCTGCCCCTGAACTTCACTTGATGGGTCACCCTCAGTCACTCAGGTCGTGCTCGCAGCTATTGGTGCAGGTCCCTCGAGGTCGATCTTTCTCAACTCCTCGAATTTCTCTCATTAACTCATCATAGGAGGTGGGGATTCCAGTCCGATCTGCCAGGTGTAACTGAAGCAACAGCAGTTCTGAGAAGGGGCAGACTTAAGGATCCTGTCCAGCCTGGTTCGGTCAGTTCAATCGCTGGCAAACTACCTTTTCTGAGGCATTCTTGCAACAATTTTTCCAGCCGAGATACATACACAGACAACAACTCCCTTGGTACTGTTGTGCATCTCTTACTCTCCACCATAGGTCCTCATCAGAATCTGGGCTCCCATACACATTCTCAAGGCCTCAAGATAGGCCTGTGCAGTCGCTTCAGGGTTACTGGCCCCGCTTAGCACGGATGGTAGCCAGGGCAGGACCTCGGAGGCTTCACTAACCCTCTTCGCCACCTTCCGAGCATTGCCATTCTAGCACTTGGGGCAACATGTCTATCCAGGTCTCCCAGTCATCCTCCCTTGGGGGTGGGAGGTGCCAGAGAAGATCCTCAACCTCGTAAGAGTCGTGACTAATGGCAGGTGCAGAAATAGAGTCTGCATTGGTTCAGCCACCATTACGGGCACTGGAGCAGGAGAGGGTGTTGGGGAGGAACACCCCAGGTGGCAAGAATAGTTTCTTCAAGTCCTCCACAGTTTTCCCTCTCCCAGCAACCATTCAGCAAATTTCTCCTCAAAAGTTTCAGATAGTGGTGGGGGCTGATTCCCCAGGTCTTTACTGTCCTTAGTTATCACTCTCCAAGCAGTGAGGGCTCCTCTGGGGTAATGGTCTGTGGCACTTTGGAGCTATCTATGGGATCCTTAAACTCTACTAGGGCCAGGAAAGTGTGGGTGAGCAGATTAGCATGCCGACCCACCACCACAGGGTTTTGTAAACCTTCCACCTTGGAAAGTACTCCTGCACAGTGTCCGTATTGATACCCAGGGGATGTCCAGGATAAGCATAGCATTTTGGGGGTCGATCTCCTCCCAGTACACCACTCCACCAGCCGGTGCACAGCCACTTCTGTCGGGTACCCATTTTCTTAACAGTGGTTCGTAATATGGCCACTAGAGGACACACAATCCCAGCGGTGAGCCTCCAAGATGTAACCCCTAGATGGCGCTATCCCAGGGGCTACTACCCCTGCCTGATTTGCCACTAACAGGTTGAGGGGCCTGGATCCAATGGCGGGTGCCTCCACCCAGAGGTCAGGGTTTGCAATAGTTAAACTAACTTGGTCACAGCCCTCTGGGACACTGCAACCCCTTTCTTCCACTAGTGGCCCACACAATATATCAGAATTACCTTCACAGTATACACTTACCCCAGGTCTAGTTCCGGCACTGGGACCTCCTGTGAAATGAGATACAGTGCAACAATCACAGTACAGTACTTTAACATAGACAAATACCTCAGGCAGTATAACTTTGCTGAAACAAGCAGCTCTGATTTATTTAGGGGATATAACAAGGACAGGAGAAATCAGGTTAATTAGCTTATCACTCTAATAATCTACCTATGGCTCTGTGCACAGGCCTATCCCTATCAGTTACTGTCCCTGGGTACCCAAGTCCTAGTGGCTAGTCCAAACCGTGGCAGCTGGTAGGGGCCCTTTCACACAGAGAAAGGAGAATTAAACAGTCAGCAGTACAGTAATTCCATTTGGATTTAATGTGGCAATTCAACAGGAGCAACCCTGAATTAGTACTCACGACCTCCAAATAAGATAGGGTCCTTCAATGTCAGCAGGGCTCACTTGAGGTACACAAACCTCTTCACACATCCATATAAAAGAAAGTACTATACCAGGCAGGCTGCATCTGTATCCCGATCGCAATTACTGCACAATACCCGGAGAACACACAGCAGATTCAGTTCCTGACAGACCGAGTCAATTTTCAGCAATTCTTCCAGTCTTCTACAGGGTGAGCCTGGTTTCTACTCTTCAGAGATCCTTTGATTCTTTTCAGGACATGATTCAGTCCTAACAAGCTGTTACACAAGCTGCAGACCGGAACTCTGGGCCTTACACAGTTTTGACTAAAACTGCACACTGAAAAAGCACAGGGCTCCTTCCTTCTTCACTGCCAAAGCTCAACTGACTCTCCAACTGACAAAACCGGCACTTCCTTTGAGTTCCTCCCAGTTCTTGACTGGATTGGCTGTCACTCACAATAGACTGCTGCTGTTGGTCCAAAAAGGCACTGAAGTCTAAACTACATCTCCCAGAGTCACTGCCCATACAATCCTCTTGTGGCTGGCTCAGATTATGAGTCCAAGTTCTGATTCGTCCAAGGCACCATTTTAGAGCTAGCTACCCCACACTGATTGGTCCAGTTCAGCAGTTCAAAACTAGAATGGGAACTAGCAGACACAGTTCTGACTGCAAAGAAAGCAGGTTAGACAAACTGTAATTTCATTATTACTCTAAATAATTTCTGGCAAACAGTTACATCTTTCAGATAGGTTCCTTTGCACTCTAGTGACTGCAAAATGAAGTGAATTAGCAGCAGCTCGAGTGGTACTCAGAAAGCACACAGTCCCCATACAAACTAATTATGTCTGCAAGCAGACAGCTCTTAAAGAGACAGTACCAGAGGCTCTAAAAACACTCACTGATAAATGGCTTAAATGCCAAACACCATTCAGGCTTGGAGCATTCAAGCAAGCTCCTGGAAGTCTTTTGGGAACCCCCATTTGCAAGGGGGTTACATGTGAATCCACAGCTGTGGAGGCTGTGAAGGCACAGCAATAGGGAACCACAGTAGCTGAAGCAGCAGACTGTAACAGTGCTGCTATAATATGTAGCTGACAGCACACACAGAGACTAGCAACCATTCCCCAACTGGGACCACAGCAGCACCACAGGTACCTGTGATACCTTGGCACCACAGTGGCTGACTGTCCCTGCTGGTCGTTCTCCCTGGGGTGTTCCTGTAGCCTGCGGAGGGGGGTAGCACTCGTTGCTGGCTGGTCAGGCTCTACTGCTTGTAGGGCTCTGTCATGGGCTGCACTGGGTCTAGTGGATGATGCCTGTTGCCATAGCATGGCAATGTGTGCTTTCAGTGCTGTAACATCAACCACTGCTATGCTGTCTGAGATGCCATTACCTGTGGTACACTTCCACCTTAATTGATTCCAGTTGCTGGGGCACTATTGCAGTGTGCTGAGGGAGAGTTACTCCTCATTCCACTGTGTGTAACATTCTTTCCTCAGCTGTGGGAAAAACCTGGCTGTGAATAGCCTTTCAGGGGCTGTGCCTTACTTGTCTCGCACCTTTTTGTCCTGAGGGACTTCCGCAGCTGCACTTTTTTCCACAGTCCATAGTGGTTTTTCCTACAGCTGCAAGGGTTTTTGTGAATAGCACTTGGAGCAAACTCCCCGTTTTTCTGTAGCTGAGGGAGTTTTGGGGACTTAGGGAAGGTTTTGCACCTTCTGAGAGCTTTGAGAATCCTGCCCGGGGTCTCCAGAACTGGATGCAGTACTCCAGATGGGGTCTCACCAAATGTCTGTACAGAGGGATAACAACTTCCTCTTTTCTGCTGGTGATACCTCTCTCTGTACATCCCAGTATCCCCCCAGCCCTCCCTACTGCCTTCTCACATTGCTTGCTAACCTTAAGGTCATCTGATATGATTACCCCCAGGTCCCTTTCCATTTTTGTTGCTGTTACTACCTCCCCATTGTGCACTTTCCCTTGGTTTTTGTTTCCTAGGTGCATTAGTTTGTACCCTTTGCATTGGAATCCAAGCTGCCATACTTCGCCCATTCCTCCAACCTTGCCAAGTCCCTTCTCATCCTTTCCACCCCTTGCATATCAACCCTGTTGCAGATCTTTGTGTCATCTGCAAGAGGCATACTTTTCCTTCCAGTTCCTCTGCAATGTAACTTATAAAGACATTAAAAAGGACAGAACCCAGTACTGAACCCTATGGTACTCCACTAGTAACCCCCCTTTCTTCAGAGTGGACTCTGTTTACTATTACCTTCTGTGTCCTGTTGTCCAGTCAATGTTTTACCCAGGCTACCACCCTGGGACCCACTCCCAGGCTGACTAATTTGTTTATTAATATTTTGTGTGGGACTGTGTTAAATGCCTTGCTAAAGTCTAGATAGGCAGGATCCGGTTAAAATCGCATATCCAAAATAGAGCGAGTCATTAAAGCGCTACCATTTCAGCACGTACTTTACAAGCGGTAGCACAGAACAGTGCTTGTACAATAACCACGTAATTTCACCTCACCCCAGGGATCGATAGGAAGATTACTTTCTACTCTCATGCTTCCTATCCTTGAATTTATATAATACTTCTTCAGATCATGCCTCCCCCTCGTCATGCCCGGTGACGCTGAGGGTTGAGGCGCTGGACGCCACATCTTGCACCACGCTGGTGACCCGGGTTCAGGAACGAGCCCGGGCCATTGGGGGTTGGCAGGGGAGGACTGGTATTGAGCATCTGCAGACTGCTGTCCTGGTCCTGGGGTGGGATGGGGAATCTCACTGCACTGTAGCAGCTCCTGGGGACACTCAGGGGCACTACTAGTGCTAGTGATACTGGAGGGGGAACGTGATGGACGTTGGCATGTTGTGCCCGGATGTCATTGCACATCTGCATTCCAAGGGACCAATTGGAAGAAAATGGCTGGGCGCAACCATGCAACTTGATGGCCATGCTCCGAGCCACCTGGAGGACTTTGGCGGAGTCCTGTTGGGGAAGGTCCAGGGCTGTCCTGGCTGGCTGAGGCAGAGGGGGAGCCCTCCAGTGGGATGGCAAGATGGCCATCCCGGGATCCTCCTAGGTGCAGTTTAGCCACCCAGTTCACGGCGTGGCGGAGCCGGCGGCTGGATGCCCTAAGCCGGAGCAGCTGCAGCAGGCTAAAAAAAGAATTACATGATAAAAAGATCATGCCTCCCCCTTAATATACCCAGCACTACAGTCCCTCAATAAATAGATTAGGTACACACTTCATGCATGAGCCCGAACTAAAAGCTTACCTAGTCTGTTGGAGCAGGTTTCTTGGCTCTTCTGCAGTGCTTTTGAATCTATTTGGTGCCTTTTCGGCTAGAAGCAGTACTGGAGCCAAGGATCATACCTTCCCCCTTTTTCTGCTATTTCATTCACTCTGAGCTCACTCAAACTTGAATCTCTGTCTGCATTTTCCTTGCTCCACTCTCTGGAGGCGTGCTGTATCTCAAACCTTCCTCACACACTCCCAGTATTTGCGCCCTCCCCCTCTACGATTACCCTTTCACTCTACCCTTATAAATTCTGGGTATTAACCTAATTTCTTTCCCTTTCCCTGAAGGCTGCTGCAGTTCTTAGCCCGTGTCTGGGTAAATCTTGAAGCTGATCCCCAACCAGGCATTGTCTGCTGCAAGAACCGGCCGCCGCAGCCCCCACAAGTAAGGTACACCTGCCATATAGCACTGATCACTCTGGTTGCATTTCCAGATGGAATTCAAATACTGGCACCATTTTCTTGCACTATTGTGGTACGCCCTGTCGGGATACTCTTCAGCATTTACTGTACCACCAAAGTACATTCACAGCAAGCTTACTTGTAACTTTAGCTTAATTTAGAGCCACTTATTTCATTCATTTAAATGTAATGCTGTTTCACTTCAGAGAGCAGCCTATTTTATTCGTAGCTGCTGTTTTGTGCACTTGCTATTTTAAGCGCTTGCGATTAAGAACTAGCGCTACAATGTAAGCGCTGTATTGCCTTGCGCTTTTTCAGTTGCACGATATTGACCATAAACCTATATAGGACAAAGCCCCTCCCTGGTCTACTACTTTGGTCACCCAGTCAAAGAAATCGATTGGATTTGTCTGACATGACCTTCCCATCGTGAATCCATGCTGCCTTGGGTCCTGTGCCCCACTGGCCCCTAGGTACTCAACAGTTCTTTGCTTCAGAAGTGATTCCATCATTTTCCCTACCACAGAGGTCAAACTGACAGGTCTGTAGTTTCCTGCCTCTGTTTTGCTCCCACTTTTGTGAAGGGGAATCACATCCATCCTCCTCCAGTCCTCTGGTACCACACCATCCTTCCATGATTTGTTAAAAAGGGTAGTCAGTGGTGTCACTAGTGTCTCCCCTTAATTATTTTAGAATTCTAGGGTGAATCCCGTCGGGCCCCATTGCTTTGTCCACCTTCGGTTTTAGGAGTTCTTTCAGAAACCTTTCTTCTGTGAAAGGACTGTGATCGACACCCCCAAATCCAGAGTACTTCTGTTAATTGGACTAGGTAACTCCTCCTCTTTTGTGAATACTGAGCAGAAGTATTCATTCAGTATCCCTGCTTTTTCACTGTCCCTCTCTGCTCACCCACCGTCCATTCTATTCAGCCTCACTATCCCTCCCTTTATCTTTCTATGCTCCCTAATGTACCTATAAAAGGTTTTATCCCCCTTCTTAACCGAGTTGGCTATCTTTTCTTCAGTTTGGGCCTTTGCTGTTCTGACTGCCTTCCCTGCTTCCTTCTGCCTTAACTGGTACAGTTCTCTGTCCTGATCCTTCTGTGTTTCCTTATACTTCCTAAATGCTATCTTTTTCTCCCTAACCTTCCCCGCCACCTCTTTTGAGAACCATAGTGGCTTTTTCTTTCATTTTGATTTGTTTATTTGCTTCACACAAAGGCTTCGTGCCTCTGTGATGGCAGTTTTGATGTTTCCCCATTGTTGCTTTTCTAAGGTACTCTCCCATTTTGACAAAGTCAGCCCTCCTGAAGTCCAGTACCCTCACTTTTGTATGGTTTGACTCTGCAGCTAAGTTTATTGTGAACCACACTGTTTGGTGGTCACTTGTTCCCAGATGGCTACCCACTTCTAGATCTGAGATCCTCTCACTGTCCCCTTTTCAGAGTATGAGGTCTAAGATTGCTCCCTCCTGAGTGGGTTCCAACAGTAGGCAGTAACGGTGCTGTAGGTAATTGCAGCTGCAGTAGAGTAACAGTACTTGAGTAAAGGTGCACCTTTTAGCTCTATTTATTGATAATGTATTCATCTGTTTATTGCATAGATCAGTGGTGTAGCAAATTCCCGGAGGCACTGAGTGCAAGGGTATGTTATAGGCCCCCCCGGTCAGGCCAGGGTTATAACAGAACAAAGAGCTTCCCCAGCTGGCATACCAGACATTCTCCCACAGGAGCAAGGCCCCTGCATGGGCCCCATTGACAATGTTGCACATAATAGAAAAGGAAATTACAGTAAATATGAAGAAATTTCTTCTTTCTGTAGTGCTCCACATTGTCAATGAGTATTCATAACAACTGGATTCTTCTAAGAACCAGTACCCAGAATAATCATGTGAGAGGGAGAATATTGTCCCCTGTGTAAACCACGTACAGGAAAGGAATTTACCTGCTAGCTTCCACCTGCAAAACTGTGTTAAAAAAAAAAAACTGCATCAGCAGAGCTCTGAACATCCCAGGCTTAAGCACTCACACAATAGGACCAGACCTGAGAATTGTGCTCTCAAACCAATGGGGAGGGGGACAAGATGACCACCAGGAAAGATCCACCTTTTGGAGCTGTTTGGATAGACTTTCCATTTTGCAGATGATTAAGAAAATCTTTGCCATGCCACCTCCTCCCAAAAAAGCTACTGTATACCTGAAAAGAAAGCCAAAAAAAAACACAAGCACCATGTTACAGCGATAGCCATCTACTTATTATTGGTATTATATTTGTGATATAAATATATGTTTCTTGGAAAAGTATGGCAGTCAGCACTAGAGCATTATGGGATCTGGGATTGTGAAAGTATGATAAGGAGAGATTGCACTCTCAATGACCCAGTGGAAAATTTAGGCACTTCCTTTAGAAACCAGTTTGTAGAGGTTGTAAACCAGCGACTTGTATAAAGTATTGCATTTTATGACCTATTAAGAGGAAAGCAACTTCTGACAGATACCTGTTAGATCTCACCACTAATAGAAATAGTTTAGGAATTTCCTCTGAAGATCAAAGGGGTAATTCTGACCTGCCATAAAGCAGGCTAATTAAAAAAATAAATAAGTAATAATAAAAAAAATGTATTTTTTTTTTCTGGGATGCTTAGCAACATGCAGTTGCCTGTGACTACCATTCAGTATCAGGAAATGTGAGTTACCTCACAGCCAGCATCACCACTGAGCTGTGACCTCACCAGCTGTGTGGGCCCCTTGTACCCTTTAGATGGTCAAAGCTAAGAGAACACAGTGCTTTTGATTTCTGGACTCCTGAACAAACACACTCTTGAGCACTTCTAAAGAGGTAATCCAGTCACCACTATTCACAAATTGAAACTAACAGATAATAAGGCGGATTTGTTTAAACTGTCCATTTCATTTGTATGACTGTATCCTAAATGTTATATGTTCTGTGTTTTGTATTTCATGTACTGTTTTTAATTTTAGTAAACTTTGTTTTTTTTTTAAATCTTACCTGAGCCTTTTCCTCATTTTGAATGTGAATGCTGGGACAGTGTTGATAATTCTGACAGAACTGTTAAGCGTTTACAGTGTGTCACCATATGCACGAAGGTAAGAAAAGTACCTAGGTTTCAACTGAGTCAAAAGGGGATTGTGAACCAGGTTGGGTGCCCACTGGGTTAAGTATTGCACTGCATTTCCCCAAAGAGGATATGATATTTGAACCAGTTAATTGGGCATGCTAGTGAAAATGGGCTCATAGTTGACTCCAGGACTTAAGACTGGTAGTTGTTTGGACCCAAAACAGACAGGAGGGTTACGCAGTTTGTCTCCTGTTCACATAATGCACTTTGAGGTTTGGCACTGTGGGAGCAGAGGGCCTGACCCCCCACCGGAGTGCATTTATGACAAACCATACTTCATTGGTGAAACACCGCACAATAACACCTACAACTAGAACTCCTGATCATTTTTTTGTGTGTCGAGACTGCGTGGGTCAGGGAAAGTAGGCGGCAAAAATGACTGAAGCTTCTACCTAGCCTGTTACCAGTACCAGTAACCGAAGATCAACCATGACCCGCCTGTTTACCATCAACAGAGCCAGTAATAAATACTCAGTACTCTCAGGAATTTGCTGCTATCAGTGAAGTCTATTTGTATCTCATACTCTTACCATGTCAATAAATTGATAAAATGTTTAACAAAAAAAAAAACAAAGTTGTGGAAGTAAAACTCAGGCATGCTGGGAAGGTCCAATGATCTTTTTCTGCTACCGTCATTATGTTTCTATGAAACTGCAGTAAACCTTGAGAGTAGAAAGGTGTCACAGGAGGAGCACAAGGAATAGCACCATGATTTGTTATCTGATGTTCCAACAATGCTCTTCAGATTCAAAATAAATGAAGCAAGCAGTAGATAAATACTATGCTCTCTTCTGACATGATGATACTTCTTTTTGATTTATTTAAGTCTTTGGTAACCAGATAAGACCCACTAGGCACAATTGCCTGTTTTCAGGGGTGACCTGGGAGAACTGGGGGGTTAAGTGACTTGCTCAGAGTCACACAGTATGCAAGCGCAGGTTATGGGAATTATTCATTCAGAGCTTGTTACTCTAACCTCTAGGCTATACTGTCAGCCATCGTTCTTTGACCCCATCATCCACCAGACAGTCACCAATGAATTATTAAATTAATAGACGGACTACTCTGCTCACTGCAGTGTGACTACACCCCCCCCTGCCCTCGGTGCCCTACAACAAACATCACCAAATGTTAATGTAGTAGTAGGTCTGTTCTGCTAGGCCTGTCTTGTTCTGCTCTGAGTGCTCTCCTCTGTTTTTGCTTGCTCATTGCTGCTAAGCTTTGGACTGACTGTAACTACTAACTAAATTATTAATATAGTTAAAGAAAGCAAGACTGGGCAGCACATAAATCAACTAACTTTAAGTAAGTGCTAGCTCTTTCTCTTAGCTCAACCAAGCAAGCACCCAGTCACAGCACTGAGTCCGACACAGTCCATGACACACCCAATCAATGAAGATGACTGCAGTTTGAGTCTGTGCAAAAAATCCACTTTTCAGCAAAAGAAAGTCGGTGGGTGTCATTCATAATTTTGATTGTGAGAGAGAGAGAGAACACTTATTTTAAGAGTTAATTCTTAATAGCGTCCTCACCTACTGCTGCAGCTGCTTTGCTCAAACCTGGAGAATGGAACTAAAGTTTTAATTTCTTTTTAGTTTGTTGGATGACTCGACTCATTGTCAAGCAGGAAGTCAGATGGGAGGCAAGGCAGCTAGCGATGATGAATTGTAACTTGCAGCTGCCCAATGCCAATAATATTTTTATTACTTATGAAGTGGGAGGGGTGATGGGAGTCAGGTGCACAACAGAACAAACAATGTTGTCTTGTCGGACTGAGTACGTGATTGGTCAGCATGTATGGTATGGTACTGAAGTCTTTAGACTCCTCACTGTTCTCCTCTCCTCACACGACAAGACCAACAACGGAGGAGAACTGGAGAAAGGTGCGATTTTCCTGCCAGCATGTGCACTTGTACCTTGATTGGCTTACAGTATACCACATGACTGTCTGTTAACACTTACACATGCGGTATGATGGCACACACTATGGGCGGCAGCTCTCTGTCTGTGGCCCCCCGGCCCTGTGCTGCAGTCGCTCAACACTCACGCTGTTGGAAATTGGAATCCTCCATTGCACAATAGTGGGTGTACAGGATAGCTGCTGCTCAGACTGGAAAAGAAAAAAAAACTAGGTAAAGCCACAGCGCAAGTGCATGTGCAGGCGGCTGTTTCAAGGGAAATAAACGTAATCTTTACTCCGACCATTTGGGGCCCCTAAAACCTTGTGGGCCCAGATGCTACTGCACACCTTGCACCCTTGTAGCTATGCCCCTGGATAGATATTTATTGCCTTGCATATCTGTGTTATTTATTTATTAGCTTTTGTTTACTGGGTAAGCACAGCTAGACAAGAAATGCCTATTTTCAGGTACAACCCGGGAGTACAGAGCATGGTTTACTATCAGTGCAAGAGTACTATACAACAAGGTGAAATATAGGCGATGAACAGGGTGAAAACAAGTAAAACATTTACAGGATGAACAGGCAAGCATAGTTATCAATGGTGAGGAGAGGTAAACAATAATGAACGTTTCATGGTAAGAGAGAGCAGATTAACAAAGATTACATTTCATGGTAGATTACAGTGATCGCATTTTGTGGTAGGAGTACAGGTACAATTTAAAGGCAGTCTTTTCATTTAGAGGGTGGTAAGTGCTGAGGTGAGGGTGAGTACTCCCCCTAGTACAGCTCAAAAAGGGTAGGAGACCAAGGATAAGGTGGAACCCAGTGGCTGAGGATGTCAGGCAGCCTAGTAACAGTTACAGGCTGAGGCAGACTTTAGGTGCGACCAGAGGGAGCTTTTAAAGATGGGATGGGATAGGAAGGGTACACCAGAGGGGTGCAGGTAGGGTGTTCCAGAATCTAGGGGTGCAGACTGCAAAGGCACGATCACTGGACAGTGTGCAAGTTTTTGGGACAAGAAGGAGGTGTGATGCATCTGAGCTAAGGTGGTGTCAGCCGGAGGAGTTTGGACAGGGCGGGTGGGGTGTCATGGCAGACAACTTTGTCTATGAAGCAGCCCAGGATGAATGAGTGATAGTTGCCTGGAGACAACCAGTGTAATGTATTGTATAGTTCACAGTGATGCGTGAGTCGAGGGACGGCGAGGGCGAAACGGCAGATATTATTGTAGGCCACATCCCATTTGACAAGGCTAGTTTTTGCTGCAAGGGTAAAGGTTGTCAGTCCATAGCTGAGGGAGGGAAGAAAGAAGCCTTTAGCAAGGGCAAGCCGAGCAACAGCAGTAAGAGACCCGTGAGCCCTGTACGCAAGTCCAAGCTTGACACTGGTTGCCCTGCACACACTGTGAATGTGTAAAGACAGGTCTAACTGGGGGTCAAGGGTAACTCCCAGATATTTAAAGGAGCATGTAATGCCTAGTGGGTCGCCACCAGGACTTAGGACATTTATTGGTGCAGGACATTGTTTGAGCTTGGCCGGGGTGCCAAAGAGCATGAGCTGAGTTTTCTTTATGTTGAGCAGGAGCTCATTTGTCCAGAGCCAATTTTGCAGCTTGTTGAAGTCAGCTTGTAGGTTGTGACTAATGGTGCTGATATCGCTTGAGTTGGATAGGAGGACCAGGTCATCGGCAAGTAGGGTTGTGGTACTACAGATAGGGACTGCTGGGAAGTAATTAATGAAGAGTGAAAAAAGGATAGGGCCTAGGATGGAGCCCTGGGGGATGCCATGATGGGAACAGGCGCTGACAGAGCCATATTATATTTGACAAGCTGCAGCCTGCCAGTAAGACAGTCTGATAACCAATTTAGGGCAGGATCAGTCACACCAAGGGAGCAGAGCGTTGCACAAAGGAGAAAGTGGTACACTAGACTGAAGGCCCTTGAGAGGTCTATGAAGATGGCCCCAGACGCCAAACCCTGATCCATGGCAATCCTTATTTCAGTAGTGACTTTAGCAAGGGCTGCGCCAGTACTATGGCGTTTTCAAAAGCCAAGCTGTTCGGGTGACAGAAGTTATGGCTGGATAGGTAGTCTGTCAGCTGCACATTTACCACCTTTTCCAGAATCTTGCTAACAGCAGACAGGGTGGCTGTGGGGTGGTAGTTCTCTAGGCCTTTACGGTCACCCTGCCTGAAGACAGGAACAACCTTAGCAATCTTCCAGGTTGCAGGAACAATTCCAGTGGTGAGAGAGAGGTTAGTAATATGGGATATTGGAGTGTAGGCCAAGGGGCTCCGATCTTTAGAAGTTTTGGTTCAAAGTCATCATGTCCAGCACTCATATAAGGAGTGAGGCTGGATAGAAGCTTGTAGGTTTTCCTCACTGAGAACATTCTAAGGTAGAAAGACGGGTGAGATAGTTTCAGGAGGGAGGGATGGTTGGAGGTAGATGGCCTGTCATTGTTGATGGTGAACAGGGAGGTGTATGCTGAGAGATCAGAGAACTGATTGTTAAAGACATTGGCAACAGTAGCGTCATTATTACAGTTGTTACCCTTGACAATCATATCCATTGTGTCACATCGACTATATCCCCCGACTACAAATTTGATAATATGCCAGAAGTGTTGTGGGTCCCTAGCAGAGGGTAAGAGGGCAGCCTTGCAGTATTCACTCTTGGCTCTGCATGTTGCTTTTTTGCAGGTGTTGTGGAGCTGTCAGTATTTATGATAGTTAGATAGTTCATTTGAGGTTTTAAATTTGCCCCAGCACTTGTCACGGGCTTTCATGATGGAGAGCAGGTCCCGATGTAGTCATTTGGTGAAAGTGCCTCCCACTCTCCTCCTGATGCGAGAGGCATGTTTATCTTTCGGATGAGACGTTAAACCGAGGTCCCATCTGCCTGGATTGGTGGTAGTTCAGGTGGATGTTAAAGATCTTATGGCACTTATCGAAATGAGTAGGGGAATTTTTTATTGAAATAACATCAAACAGAAATCATAAGTAACTCCTCTACAGTGTTAAATCACACAAATCATATTACCAGAAATAAATAAATTATTACAATCCTACAATATCAGGACAATACAAGAGAGAACTACACACAGTATCATATCCTCTTCCAGAAGTGAAAAAGGAATTTTCAAAGTGCACTCCACCCCTATATGCACCTACCATAACAAACTCAAATCTTTCTTAAACATCATATTTGTATTTAATAAACATTGTGAATCCCTTCCACCAGCTAATCACTTTCCAAGCAGTAGGCCTTTCACTGTCCTTAAGATAAATTCTTTCCATAGCCCCTTGCACTAATAAACCCACCGCATCATAAGACATCCTTTTTTGATACTGTATAATACCCACTGGCATCTAGCTTGCCATAAATAATAAGTTAAACAGCAGCAAAAAATTTGCCACGTCTCATTATCATACCCCCTACCCAACTGAGGATTAATAACTAAAATCAATGTGTTATAATCTAAATGTAATAACCATAACATATTCCATTTTTTGGGCAAGAATTTCCACAAAGATTTAGCATAGGAGCAAAAACATAAAAAATGTTCCATCGTCTCCTCTTGGGCAATACACTCAGGATAGGGACAATATCTATCAGTAATGCTTTATGTTTTGCATTCCCTCTTACATTTATTCGACCATATAATGATAGCCAAACAAATTCCCACATACATTCAGGTAACCGGGAATTATTTAATCTCTTAATAACCATCTTTATATGAGACGTGAGGCAGTTTTTAAAAGCTGGTTCAGTTTGATATATTAATGCCATCACTATTTTATACAATTGAGGCCCAATGCTATTCTTAACCACTTGAGCTGAAAGGCCCCATTTAAAAAGGTTTTTGCAACTGACAAAAAATAATGTGATAAAATCAATTTCTTAACAGGCTTTGGAGGTAAATTCTGCCAAGCTAAATAGTAATGTACCAAAACCTGTTTCGATAAAAACCCATGCAAGGTCATAATTGGAGTTAATCCTAAACGGCTGGTTTGTGATATAAACAATGTGTTGAAGAAAATTACCAGATCCACCATCCCAAGGCCTCCTTTATTTTTTTCAAGGTATGTATATTGCCTTTTTATAGGATTGAGTCTATTACCCCATAATAATTGGAAAAATAAACTGTAAAGTCGTGTTTCTAAATACATGGGTAAGGGAAATATCATAGCCGTATACCATAAACAAGGGATAATAAATTTTTTCAATATCTGTACCCTTTTCAGTTTTGACAATTTCCATCTTTTCCACATATTAATCTTTCCCTCAATCCCAGTTAACGCATTTTCCCAGTTCAATTCAGGTAAATTTTGTAGCCCATATAACAAGCCTAATATTTTTATTGGATCCGACGAGATTTTAAGTCCTTGTATAATCCTATCAGATGTCTCACCAATCCCTATAAACAATCCCTGACTTTTTTGTTCTTGAATTTTTGAATTAGACACCTTAGAGTAATATTTCATGAAGTCCAAAAACATAGTTATGTGTTCAATATTAGAAAAAATACACATAGATCATCAGCATAAGCTTGTGTATAAATCGTTTGACAAGGAGGGCCCAACACACCTTCCCATTTGGGGTTGTGATACAGATTGAATCAATGTATCAATTATAAAGAATATAATAAAGGGTTCAAGGGACATCCTTGACGGACACCACTAGTAACATGAAAAACCCTCACCACTTTGCCTTTCAAAATCGGGTGAACAACAGCCCCTGCATAGAGTGATTGTATCCAACTAATAATTACAGCAGGAATACCATAATGCCTTAAGGTCAGAAAAAAGAATGGGTGATACACCCTGTCAAAGGCCTTTTTTTGGTCTACTGAAACAATACAGCCCTGTTTTTGTTTTAGACCAGCATACTCAATTAGATCATGAAGGATCATATGAGTGTGTTGGATTTTTCTTCCTGGCAATCCACAGTATTGATAAGGGGAGAACTGTGACTGCATAATGTTTCATTCTATTATTCAAAATTCCGTAAAAGTTTATAGTCCGTATTTAGAATCGTAATAGGTCTCCAATTTTCAATCAGTGTTGTATTCCCTGATTTATAAAGAAAAATCACTAGTCCTTCAGAGAACCAAACAGGAAAAACCACCGTGGATAAGAAAAAATTAAAAACTAAATCTAAACATTGAGAAAACTCAAATGGAAAAGCTTTATATAGCTCTGAAGTCAAGCCATCTTGTCCAGGTGAAATACCGGACTTTTGGGATTTAATGGCTTCCTCTATTTCTGATCTTATAATATTTCCGGATAACAAGGATTTATCAATGTGAGAATCCGATATTTTTATTGAAGTCAAAAATTGCGTCATGTCCTCTACACTAGGGGGCACTGTAGGTGCATGAGACAAGAAAAAATCCTTAACAATCCGTTGTAGACCCTCAGTATCTTCCACCAAGCTACCCTCCTGATTTAGCAATGCAGTTAAGGAAGTATTGGTTTTGTATATTTTAAAGGCTTCAAAGGGATCACCATGGGGCTGTTTTTTTAAACCATGTTGAAAAAGAACTTGTGAAGTTTTCCCTCTGTTATATTGCACCTGTTGCATTTTCTGTTTTAAAGTCTGAATCTGTAAAGAGTAATCATATTTGGAAGTATTGGCAACAAAAAATAATACAATTGTTGTCTAATTTTTAAATAGCTAAGAAATCTAAGGTTTTCCTCTGACTTCCCTTGAGTCTTTGATTGTTACACAGATAATTTTTTGTATCCCTCCACCGTTGTCCTATATCAACATACAAGAAAGAAACTGACAGCCGTGCTTTAAGTAATGTGCCAATCTTATTAAGCACTCTAGGGGACTGTAATAAAGGAGCACTCAGCTTCCACCGGGATTTTTGCCACTTAGGGAACGAACCAGAAGAAAACTTGCATTTAAGTAGTAAATGGCCTGAAAAGGAAACTGGAATTGTATAAAATGAAAAGGATAAATTATGTGATAAAAAAATATAATCTATAACTGATATGTATGTCTTTTTCTTATAAGTAAAATTAGGGCCCCCCTGCTGGTGATTACTGCCCGAAACTAATCCAGATGATTGTATTAGAGATCTGAATGCATGGGTGTCACAGTATATTTTTTGTTTTTTTTAAATCCGTCAAAGTTTTCCCACTTGGGTTCAGCTCACAGTTGAAGTCAGCACAAAGGAAAATTTCAAATGAGGTTATTAAAAAGGTTTTATCATTTGAAATAGTGCCACCCTTTCAGCCTTAACTTGTGAACAGTACACATTAATGAATCTACAAGTCATAGATCTCCACACCCCATCTAAAATCATTAGCCTCCCTGGAATCAAATCCATCAATTTTATCAAGGAAAATGTGTAAGAGTTGAAAAGAAAACCCAAACCATTGGCCGATTGTTGTCCAAATGACCAATATGAAGGACCCCAACACCATTCTTTTTGAAAATTCCTGGTCTGATCAATGGTATATACCCAGGTTTCCTGTAACAAACAAATGTCCAAAGGATAGTTATGTACATAATCAAAAACAACCCGTCTTTTTTTGAAGTTCAATAAACTATGGACATTTACCGAACCAAAGTTAAAGCAAGCCTGTTGTAAACATTAAGAAGTTAACTATCTTTTTTCCGCCTTTTTTTCTTTTTACTTTTATAGCCTTCCTGTACCATGTAAGGGGAAGGAGGGCTATCCCGTAGGGGTTGAGAGGCTAGGTCTTGACACTCCATGACTGAATCTCTCCATTGAGACGATAATACCTCAAAAGGATTACTGGTCTCCATATCCACAGAAGAATGGGCCACTAAAGGAGGTTTTAAATTCCTAGAGGACCTTCTCACCTGAGGCAATACCAAAGGAACCGACTCTTGAGGGCAATTCTCCTGTTGTTCAGTATAACAAACTGGAGATGTCATGGGTAAGTTATCTACTGGAGCTTCCTTCAAATGATCATCAGATTCCACAATCAAAGGCTGCGAATCAGGGACATCCATTTCACCACCCGAAACATGATTTACCAGAACAACCCCTGAGGCCAAATCTTGGGCTTTTTGTATGAAGAGATCAGGACTGCTAATAGAAGCTTTATTTTTCACAGCCCACACACATTCTGAGAAAACATGGCCTGTGTCTTCGCAGAGATCACATTTTGTATGATTCATACATTGAAAAGCTATATGACCAGTCTCTCCACAATTGTCGCAACGAGGCTTGTCACACGAACTAGATAAGTGCGTCCGAGAGCCGCATTTATAGCATGCCCTAGGTTGCCCAGCATAAAAACAAACCCCTCTATCCCAACCCAACAAAAAGGAGTTTGGAATATGTAAAATTCCAGTATCCGTCTGTCTAAGCTTTACCTTAAATCTCCAACCCCCCGTCCAAAACTGTTGATCATCTAAAATGGCTTCCGGAGAACTCAAAACGTCACATTTTTGAGATAACCAATACAATATATCATCAATATGCACTCCTTCATTTCTGAACATGATAGTGACAAACTTGACTAGTGGTTTAGTCAGAGGAATTACCAGAAATGGGGTCCACGGGGGACTTTAACTTGATTGTAACGTTCCCAAAATAAATCCAGGGCATAGGCTGAGCGAAAGCTCACATCAAAATTATCCTCACCAGAGATGTTAATAAAAGCAAAAGCCTCCCATGGAGAGAAATGCAAGGAGTCTTTTAACAGACATTTCCCAACATAATGCCTATCGGGTCTAACTTCTAAACCTCCCTTATACCTTAACCTGACTGCATTTCTTAATGGGGCTGCTTCTTTTTTTATTTTGGAAAATAACTCCGACATTAATGGTTTACTTGTTTCAACATTTTTTTCTGGATTAGTATCTTGCTCAGTACTTAAGTCAATCAAAACCTGAGAAGGACGACTTTGAACCTGTTCCTGGGAAGGCTCTTGCTCCTTTTTTTCTACCTCCGTTATTTCAATTGCATTAGGTAATGCAGAGATCTTTGGACGCCATGAAGGCTCATTCTGTGAAAAATTTAACTTAGGGTCCCAGTCAGGTGTAGGGTGCCAGGAGCCATTATTAAAAGACCAACCGGCAGCACTTAAAGCAGTCTGAGGGGTCCAACTATCTTCAGATAAGGGCTGTAATATAGGAACATCCTGTACAGCTGTAGGTACAGAGCAATTACTTGGGGCCTCCGATACATTCAGCTTCCCAAAATGAATCCCCAGGTTTTGTTTAGCAGAAAATACTGCTGCTCATTTATCTTTCCCTTCCTCACCCACTTTTTCACCATGGGCAGCCATTCTTTTTACAAATGAAAATTCCGACACGCCAGTTTGAGTAGAAGGATCGGTTTGAAATACACAGCTTACCTTGGGCTGCTGAGGCTCCATGAAGGCACTAGTAGGAAGGGCTTTAAACACAAATCCCAAGTCTTTTCACAACGTCTGACCATGTTTACTATCAACGGAGCAGCTAGACACCGCAGCAGGCACTTCCGGGTTCACACAGGTCTCCATAACAACTGGAGACGCCTTGGGAGCAATTGTAGCCGAATGGCCCCCTAATTCTGGCTCACGGCACTGAATCGAAACTGGTTCACTTATGCCAGCCAAACACTCTGAATTAGGGTTATGCATTGAATCGTCATCCAACACACCTTGCCGTGGACTATTCTGGTGTGCGTGAAACTCCTGCTCTGTAAAAACGCTCGTAACAGACACACCGCAACTATAGGTGAGTTTTTTCCATCATAAGCTGCCAATTGTAGTTTCACCCGCTTATGTTCCTGAGTGAGTTCCGACAATTTTTTTCCAACATTGCCTGCTGCCTCTCTGCGACTTCCATAGTAGCCACAGCTACCGAAGGGTTTCCACTTACTGACAAATCTTCCATTGAGACGAATATCTCTCCTTCCTCAATAGTAGTATCCATAATTCGATTTTCAAGCACCTTTTTTGAATCATTAGATTTTCCAACGCAGTTGAACTGCTCCCCGAGCTCCATGCTGATCATCTTCCACCGAAACTGAGCCAACAATGACTCGACTCAGCCACTTGCCCCCTACTGCTAGCAATGCAGTAGGGGAATTTCCCCAGTGTCCTGGCCAAATTTCCCTCGTTCACTAAAAATACCACCAACAGCTTAATCTGGTTCAAGGTCAGTTGGCATTCGTCTGTATCCCCCTCCCCCGGGGTGTGCCTGAAAATAGGCAGGATTTGTCTAGTGCACTTACCCAGTCAACAAAAACTAAATAAAATAAAAAAAATAAAATCCTGAGGGAGGGGGATATTTAGAAGATTATCAATTGCTCCTGTGTCATCCGTAGTGGAGAGTATGAGGGTCCAGTCAGTAAGTGCAAGATCTTGAAGAAAGCGGGCTTGGTCGAGGTGGGAGAAGGCCTTCACTTTTATGACTTTATGAGGCACCTTGGGAGTGAAGGCCTTCCAAATGCAGTAAATGGGGCAGTGGTCAGATATATTGTCCAGAAGGGCTCCAGATGCAGAGATCCTATAGGCCTGTTGGTCAGAAACCAGTCCAGGAGTAAACCGTGACTCCCATCATCGTGGCTATGTGTTGGCTCATTGATGAACTGTGTGAGACCATGGGCAGCCAGCAGAGGTTCATACTGTTTGACATTTTCACCTGACCAGTTTAAATTGACATCAATGCAGATAAGTACTTCATTTGAGGAGACTTTTGGGGTAATGCTATCAAGGAGGTAAGAGAGCCCCTTGGTACCCTGCTTAGGGGGGTTGTAACTGCAGACGATGTGGATTTTTTTGGTTTTCCCTAGTAAGAGGAGCCAGTGAAGGAATTCACAGGTAGTAGTAGGTGAAGCTGGGTCATATGGGCTGTGGGATAAGTTGAGGTGGCTTTTGTAATATATCAAGAGACCACTCCTGTGCTTTTTGCCCATACGATCATGATACAGGAGGTTAAAGTTGAGGAGTGCGAAAGCTGAGTCGGGGTGGTAGGTTTCAACCACGTTTCCGTGAGGCACAGGATACCGGGGTTATAGTGGTCTACCCAGGAAGTCAGCTCAGCTTGGTTGTAGATGAGACTGCAAACATTTAGATGCACAATTTTTAGACCTTTAAGGGAAGACTGGGGTGGGGGGGTGTTAAAGGTTGGTTGTGAAATAGGTCCACGGTTCAGTTCGACATCCCCTCCAACAGGATGAGGGGAGCGGAGAACCAGAGGAGATGATGCAGCCATCTATTTCTGTATGATGTTTTATGTAGGTGGTGATGCAGGCATTTGAGCAATATGAAAGCAACTTTCAAAGTTTTTTGAGGGAAGCAGCAGTGGGGACGCACTGTTGCTTGCCAGGAGGTTATGAAATTAGAGTAGGAGTAGTCATTAGCATGATGTGACTCCAGTGGACTGACATATAGCGGAAGATAGACTGCAGCCAGGTGCAGGGTCCACAGGGAGCAGAATAGACAGGCGAGGAAGTACATTGCAACTTTTGAAAAACAGATGCCCCAGGGATGTAGGTAGTTAGTAATAAGTAATGCTAGGCTCTGTGTCACGTCTAGATAAATATGGAGATGGGGTTGTGGGAAAAAACAGCTTGGGTGGAGCGTGTGTGGTGGATTAAAATAAGACAGGGCAGTAGAACTACTGTACTGAGGGCTTGTTTATTTGGAGACAGGTAATGTGTCCAAGCACAATAGAAAGGATTCTAGTCCCTAAGCAGGGCTGTCTCATGCATTCAAGACTATGGTTGGCTGGCAGTGTTAGGAAGGGTGAGCCAAAAAGGGTTTCTTGACTATTTAATAAAGGCTGGGGATGGGCAACAATGTTCCAGCTGGAGCAAGGGGTGAGCTGGCCAAAAGGCTGGCATTTAAACAGTTTCCTCCCTTTTTTTTGTGTGTGCGTGTGTTCGTTTCTTAAGCAAAACAACACTTGGGAACCTCTGTATTAATTTTAAACAGCACTACAGTTCAACACAGAATAATACAGAGTTAGCAGTTAATTGTTCAGTTCAAGTCCTGACTTAAGCTTCTCCGATTCTAACTTGGGAGCTTGGGCTGCATAGTTACAGTTTTGAAAATGGTGCCAAGCACCAAGGAGGGCAGCAGATGGGCTACCTGGAGTTTAGTTGTGCTTCTGCGCCAGGTCCGATCTGCAGTCCGTGGGTGGCTTGTTCTGAGGATACCAGGAGGGACCCTGCAGAGAACACAGTGGGCAGGGGTTAAATACAGTCCACGGAGAGGTGGAAGTGAGCTTAAAATTAGCCTAGAGGCACAAAAGAGCTCCAGTTTCAGGGAGGGATCAGCGGGCAGCTGAAAATGTTCTAGCTGGAGCAAGGGGTGAGCTGGCTAAAAGGCTGGCATTTAAATCCCTTCCCTTTTTTTTGTGTTCATTTTTTAAGCAAAGCAACACTTGGGAACCTCTGTATTAATTTTAAACAGCACTACAGTTCAACACAGAATAATACAGAGTTAGCACTGAATTGTTTAGTTCAAGTCCCAACTTAAGCTCCTCCGGTTCTATCTTGGGGGCTTGTGCTGCATAGTTACAGTTTTGAAAATGGCACCAAGCACCAAGAAGGGCAGCAGATGGGCTACCTGGAGTTTAGCTGTGCTTCTGTGCCGGGTCTGAGCCACAATCCATGGGCGGCTTGTCCCGAGGATGCCAGGAGGGAACCTGGAGTTTAGCTGTGTTTCTGCATCGGGTCTGATCCGTGGTCCGTGGGCAGCTTGCCCTGAGGATACCAGTAGGGACCCTAAGAATACCTGCCTCTGTAACCACTGCCAGCCTTCCTGCTGAATAAAATCCTTGCTTAATTGGACCTCTGAGTACATCTTCTGCCTCCCCTTGCTGGGTACCTCCATCCACTTATCTAGGAACCTGCAGTGTCTCCTCACAATACCTGCTTGAGGTGGCAGTTGCGCCCATAAGGAAGACTTACAGCAGTTCCCTCTTAATGACCCAACTCACCAGGGTGCAATGGATGAAAGACTGGTACAGCGAGCAGGGTTTTAACAAGTCAAGTATCCAAAATCTAGAGAAGACACAAAGTGGGATGTTGTTTTGACTGGAGAACAGCAATAGATCATCTGGAGGAGCCGGGGAAGGAGATCTGGGACACTCACACTCTTTGCCACTCACAATCAAATCAAATCAAATTTTTTGGAAAGCAACAGAGAGCAAACTCTTATTTTCAGTTGTGTCCGTACATAAATAGTAAACAGACATATCGCGTACACAAAATGATCAGTTTGTAGTAGTCATACATAGAGGGTGCATGTGCCATAGAAGTTGCTGACAGTGCATGCGTGACATATTCCCCCAATTCAGACATGCGATGCACGCTATGCACATGTGCCAGAGAGACGCTGTAACATAATAGGCGCAAATTAAGAGATGCTCCCTGTAGAGTGAGATAAGCTGGAATCAATTTTGCAGTTCACAAACAATGCACCTAAAACAGCCTCATTCAACATGCATGGGCATCTCAGCTGATTAACATCTCCTTACCAGAGGCCTAGTCCTTATATCTATGCCCTGAGCCATAAATGCTCCCAATTCAGAAGGCTGAGTCTTGGTGACTCAGAGGAGAGACAGCCCTGAAGGTGAGTACACAGCTATTTTCACAAGGTCTACAGCAATTACTGAGGGGATTTACCATGTGAATGGGTATCACTGGCCATGTGTGGTGGATGCATCATTGTGCTACAGGACTGTCTGAGGCACACAGCAGCACCTGTGCAGGCACATTGACAGTGTTGTGGTGCCACACGCTGAGGCCAGCTGGACCATGGCCTGTGGCCGATTGTCCTATGCCTGACCCCCCACAGCCACACAGGCATACCAAGGGCAGTACCCGGGAGGGACCGGGGTACCAAATCAGGTGCACACATGCTGCTGTGGTACTAGTGCATGTCCATGGCAGACTGCACTACTTGCCCCCCTTGGGTGGCAGCAGTGGTGCCCCAGCCATGGTCTGGTGGCCATACATGGCAAGTGCACTGTACCCAGTGGACACAGTGCCATGGGGCACCACCCTCTGTGCCTGGCTGCGCACATGCAGGCCTCCACCCATCACACCAGCTGCTGGGTTCCAGGTGGTGGACAACACACAGAGCCAGGCGGTCACAGGAACATGTGTACCCTACAGGCATGACTAACAGCTGTATGCTCCCCCCCCCCACAGAAGCCAAGATGTTGGAAGGCACCAATACCGCTACCAGGTGGCACCCCAGCTTCACGAAGGATGAGGAGAGGGCGCTTATCGAGGTGTGCAATCTATCCCTGGATGTCCTAACTGGCAAGGGTGGCAGCCGGACTACATGGGCAGATGGACGGGAGGAGGTGGCCTGGCAGGTCAATGCTGTTGCCCCCTACAACTTCACAATGCAGGAGTGCAGGAAGCACTGGAATGACAGGAGCAGGAGGACCAAGGAGAAGGTGGCCAGCATAC
Source organism: Neoceratodus forsteri (assembly GCA_016271365.2). Taxonomy (NCBI): domain Eukaryota; kingdom Metazoa; phylum Chordata; order Ceratodontiformes; family Ceratodontidae; genus Neoceratodus; species Neoceratodus forsteri. The sequence continues at coordinate 969,639,482 of CM028130.1, read as the reverse complement.
AGACATTCCTGCGGCAGACTGGGGGTGGCCTGAGCACAGAGTTCCAGCTGAGCCCAAATGTGGCGCTACTGGCCGCCACCATCACCAGGACCTCTGTGCAGGGTGTCCCAGGTGGTGACTTCCAGACCGGTGGTAGCCCATCGCAGCACTGTGAGTAGTTGTGTGCCCTTGGCATGCCTGTGCCCACATGTGCCACGGCTGCCGTGCCTATCCCTGTGTGCTGTGCACTGTCACTGTGTACCCAGGCACTGCACCATATGGATGTTCACCCCTGGCCAGATGCAGCACACCTAGCGGTGCCACAGCAACCATTCCACCGCACCGGGGGGGCATCTGTCTGCTGCACTGCTGTGTGGCACGTGCCACCTATGCCACGCAGTGTGCACTGTGGGACAGTGGTGGGCATGCCAGTTGCGTGGCCTGTGTAGCATTGGTATGTCATGGCCCAGCTGTGGACAGGCTTGTACAGACCTGGTGCCATGTGGACGGCTGTTACAGGTGTGCATAACTGATGTGAATTGTGTGTATTGTGCTTTAATCATGTTCTCCCTTCTTCTTTCCACAGCACCATCATGCCTCTTGGGTGCAGCTGTGGCCATGGCTGCATGTGATGCCTTGACGGGCGATGATGCAGGTCCATCACACAGGGTCGATGGCAACACTGTGGATGACTCCATTCCTGGAACATCCACTGTGTCTAACACAGCGGTCATGGCCCCAGCACAAGTGGGCCCTGTGGACACCTCTGCCACTGCTGACAAGACTGCCAGCAGGGACATCTCACGGCTGGGGTGCCTGTTTGGGTAATCTGATGATGACCTTGATGACATGGTGGACATTGCGGATGCCCTACTGGTGCTCACCAGTGGTGTATGGAGGGGGGCTTCATCACCACCATGGTAATCAGTGCCACAGCCTCCAGCAGGGACTTGGCCAATGGGGGTACACACAGCATGTGGGTGCCTGTGCATGTGGCCCGGTTGACAGTGACATCCCCATTTTGCATGGTGCAGATGCAGCCGTGACACAGCTGCCCACTGCTGTGGGTGCTGTGCCCCCTGCACCAGTGCCATGTGCAGTGTTGGCGATGTCAGTGGAATCTGGGGAGGGTGCCGCAGTGCACACACCTGCTCCATTGGCCCAGGAGCACACCAGCCATGGGCATTCAGTGGCAGTGCATGGCCATGGCCTGCCCATGCCACAGCCGCCATAGTGCGGCCACCTCCCGTGGATGCACTGGGACAGGCTGTTCCATCCCCTGCTCATCAGTGATGCCACCGTGAAGCATCACCTGCCGATGACATGGAGGCCTACCTCATCTTCCTGCAGGCAACTGTGGAGGGGCAGGAGGCCCTCCAAGTGGAGTTCCATAGCCACAGGGCTGTGATGGTCCAGGAGCATGAGTCTGCAGCTGCATGGTGTGAACAGATGTTGGCAGAGGCACGCCTCATGTGGGTGGGCATGACCGATGCACTGGAGTGGATCACAGCCACTGCAGAGTTGGCAGCTGGCTCCGTTGTGCACTGTGGATATTGGGCATCCAGTCAGATGCCCAGGAGCATGTCCTGAACACCCTGGCAGTGGCACCAGCTGGACCCCCTGCTGCTGACACCATTGCTCTGGCCTACATGCCCAGCGTCCATGGCTTGGATGTTGGCCATGGGTCAGCAACACCACTGAGCACCCGTTCATTGTCTCGGTGCAGCACCCCTGCTGGGTTGATGGCTGCACCCCCTGTGGCTGGTGGTGGCACACCCGCCACCACTTGTTGTGGCAGAGGCTGCCCACGTGTCCATGGAGGCCAGGGTGCCACCCTGTGATGCCCATGTCCCCGGTCCTGTGGTAGAGGCATGTCACACCTGTGTGTACTGGATGCCCAGCCGGTGGTGCCTGGAGCGGTGTATGTGGCAGGTACCCACCCCCAGTGCAGCCCTGGCACCACCCTGTGCTACCTGTGCAGTTCCATCGGCATGTGCCACTGTTGTGCCATGTGTCATTGGCATGATGAGTGTGTTCTAGTGTCTGCTGTACCCATGCGCAGGCTGCAATACACACTGACCCATGACATCTCTGCCGTGGACCGGGTGGTACGGGTTTGTTGCGTGCCTGGTGTGTGTGTGTCTGTGTCTGTGTGTCTCTCACTGTGTGTGCCTGTGTGCGCCACTCTGTAGTGTCCAGTGTCCACTGTGCCCATGACATTCCATGTCCACACCTTGGTGCACACTCTACATATGTAGCTGCATACTCACCTGTGATTCCCGAAGTTCTCATTCACCACACAGCTGTGGTGTTCCCTTGCCCGAGTCACCAGTCGTGGGTCACTCCATCCCTGTATGGCATCACTGCTATGGCTCTGTGGTGGTGCTGTGTCCCCCCCCCCGAAACTGTCACCATCAGTGGCCTCGACATGTATTTCATGATCTAGGACCATATTGTGTAGCATTCAACAGGCCAGGAATATGCCACAGGCCTTCTCAGGGCTATACTGTAGGGCACCACCTGACCGACACAGACACCGGAACCACATCTTCAGCATGCTGAAGACACACTCTATGATGGTGCGTGTTGCACTGTGTGCCTCACTGTAATGCTCCTCTGCCTCTTCAGAAGGGTTTGAGGAGCCAGGGCCTGAGCGGGTATGCCGCATCTCCTTTGGGGGGAGGTGTGTGACCGTTAGTACTTCGGTTACCACCGTGGCATGCACCCTGTCATCACCCCTGGCCTCAGTGGTGTGTGCACCTGTCCTGCTATATTGCCCATGCATCCCCTTTTCAGGCAGTCCTGCATCCCTACACGTGCTGCCCTTACATGCTCCCGTGTGTCATGTGGCGCACAGTGACCATGTGCCACCATGTGTCTGCCTGTGTACCCTTTCACGCCTCTGCTGTCCCAGGGCCCATGTGCCTGCAATGCATGGCGCAGGTTGCCCACAGCCAACTCCATGTGTCCTGCCCCTGGTGCTCTCTTGTGCTGTTGGGTCCATGTCACATGCATCTGCTAGATGGCCACTTGGTATGTCCCCTTTCTCAAACCTGCTGCAGAGTGCCGACTGATGCCATATGAATGCGTCATGTGCGCTTCCAGGGTGTGTGGCACAGACATTGCTGATGCACCCTGTGGCATTGCACACCACCTGGCAAATCACTGAATAGTGGCCCTTCCGGTTTATATAGGTGATGGCATCCTCGCCAGGTGGTGCACGGATTGCCACATGGGTGCAGTCAATGGCCCCTATGACATCTGCATGTGTGCCACCCTGTAGAACCCCTGCATGGCTTCTGTCCACTCCGCCTGTGTGCTGGGGAAATGGATGTATTCCGAAGCATGTGGTAGCAGTGCGGTGAGGAACTGTATGAGGAGCCGGGACATGGAGGCCTGTAATAAGCCAGTGATGTGCCCTGTGGGCTTCTGGAAGGTTCCCTTGGCGAGCAGGCACATGACTGTTGTCACTTTGGTCTCCACCAAAAAGGCATGACCTTGTGCAGTAGGTGCCTGCATCACATCATGACACAGATCACAGAGCTGCCTCAGCATGGCCCTGTTCAGGCGATCTTGGCCTACTGTCTCCATATCTCTGAGCTGCTCGAATGACATCCTGGCACGATACCACCATGGGGCTGGCTGCCTATGGTGCCTACCACGGCCCTGTCTCCTCCTCCTCATTAGTACACCAACAATGGCTACTGGTGCTGGGTCCATGCTGGTGGTGGTGTCTTGCTTGGCTCTCAGTCTCTCTGGCTGTCTGGCTCACTGGCTCACTGGCTCACTGTCTCACTGTCTCGCTCTGTCTGTCTCTCTTTCTCTCTCACACTCTCCCCCTGTCTCTGGCAGTGTGCTATTGTTGCTGTTCAGTCAGCAACCTGCAGGTGGATTGGACTAAAGTCTAATCCTTTTATACTTATCTTTCTATGGCACATTTGGCCTTTGCGCTGGAGATGCCCCATAGTTACGCCGTGGTTTTGCACTGTGAATCGTATTGCGCTGTGTATGCATGGGTACGCCCCCTGTATTTGCATCACATGTCATTATGTTGCACCTATGGCACATCTCGTTTGGTGCAGGGCATCTCAGTTGTGCTAGCGCATTCACTCTGTGTGTGAATTGCCCTACGGCGCATTTCTTTTGTGAATCCTGCCCTATAAATACATTTAAAAAGGTTAACTGCATATTTAAACACCGCTAAAAACTGCTTATATCTATCTCCACGTATTGAACACATCATTACATACCAAGGCAGTCAGTGGTATTCAAACAATTAGTAATAAAAAAAACATAACACTAATTCATGTCTAACATACTAATAAAATTATTTTTTTTTTACTACTACTGTAACAAGCTCCTTGAGTATACTTCATAACATTTATGGTGGTGGAAGACTAGGTTTGCTGGCAAAGGCACCTAGCTTCACCAGAGCTCTTTTCTTCTAGGTTTATTTGTAAGGACAGAGCAATGAACAACATTATCAGAGCAAGGAAAAAGATTAAAGCTTCTTTTGGCTAGGCAGATTTACTGTGTGTTACTATTTTCTTTTGTACTCACAGGGTTTGTTACTGTTTTTTGCTAACATTTTACTGCTTTATTGTTCTGATTCAAATTGCTGTTACAGGGTATACTTTCTGCATTATTACAGGGTGTGCCTACAGGTTTGTTACTGTTTTGCACTTACAGATTACTGCTGTAACTTTCTCTGATTCAAATTGTTTTTTGCAAGGTATAACTTCTGTTACACCTTTATTTTTTTCTGTAGCAAAGTATTTTTTGGGAGGGTATATCTTCTGTGAAATTATTACAGATGGTGCTTTACATGTTTTACAGTTTTATGTATCATTTGGCTAAGCTTTCAGGGCTACTGCAATTGTTGCTGGTTGATTGTTTGTGCTCTTGCATCCTTGCTTCTTTCATCCGTGGTTGTTCTTTTTCAGCATGGGAAGGGCCCACCAACCCACCCTCATCTCCAACCACCCCATGTTACACTCCTTTTATAGAGTGGTACAGTCGTAACATTTCCTGTAGCAAAGCAGAAAGGGGAGGATCAGACGGGTATCCACACAGTGACCTCACTTACAAGGGCACAAGTATTTTAACTTGTTATAACAAGTTATACACAAACAAAACAAAAAATCAAACTTTTGCTTTCATTTTCCTCCCAATTACTCGGATCAGGTTATAAACCCGGCAACTCATCTGGAATGGATATTATTAACTGCAGGTACTGCAGGACACTTTTCAAAAGGACAAGTTATACAGGATTTATGATGCTGTCCTACATGCTGGACCCTGGAGATCTAAGGGCACAGCTCCAGGCAGCATGGGCAGAGATTGCACGCCTCAAATTGCATATTCAGGAGGAAATATATTATAAGAACTGCCGCCATTTCCCCAACATCCAAATGAAGCACCTCAACCGCAGAGGATAGTTGGTCTGGGAGGTTGGCAGGTGGTTAGGAGGGGCAAATCGGGTGCCCCATCACTCAGTGCTCTCCAGCATATCACCTCCACAGACCATATAAAAACTACAAACAGGTATCTGCCTCTATCTCCGAAATCAAACAAAGGGGCAGAGGACACTGCAGAGCAGGACACTGCAGCACAGGAGCTAGCACAACAAAACTCACCCAAAACAGGGACCAAAACAAAAAAAGCAAAAAGGAAATCCAAAACACTTCTGATCGTAGGAGACTCCATGATTCAGGGAGTTGATACCTACCTCCAGCCGGGGATTATGGTCAGATGTCCCCAGGTACATCAGCGTGGAGAGACACTGACCGCATTGCTAAAATCATGCAGGAAACGGGAGAAAACATCAACATCCTGGTACACATAGGGACTAACGATCTCACCAGCCGGTCAGTTGTGGAGACCAAGGAACACCTGACTAGGCTGGGAGACAAACTGTCATCCTTTCATCTGGCATCTCTTCTCTGAGATCCTGCCGATCTGGGAGAGGGGATCAGATGGATGGAAGGTCGGAGATAGGGGAGCTAAACATGTGGCTCACGGCTGGTGCCAGGAAAAAAGACAGGAGAAGATGGAAGGTTTGATACCTTTTATTGGACCAACAAGTGTCTTGTACAAAGATAGAATTATACACAAGCTTTCAGGGCCACACAGGTCCCTTCTTCAGGTGAATAGCAAAACTGAGCAACAATCAGTACCTATATCCACTGTGCAGCAATTGAAAATCAGTAAGTGAAGCAGAAAGGTGATAAAGGGGACTAGAGATGAAAGTCTAAGATGCAAAAAATAAAAACATGAGAAGAAATGGGGAGGGGGCATAGTAGGAACAGGTCAGTAGATCATCAAAGGTAGCTAAAGGGAAGGACACAAATTTGTAGAAGGTGGCTACAGTTTTGGGAGCAAAGGTTCTTTAAATTCGATGGATTGCATCTGACTAAGGAGGGAGTCAGTGCATTGGGGTAGATGTTTGACGTCTTTGCAGAAATTTTAAACTAGCAAATGGGGAGAGGGGTGCAGCACCCAATACATCGAACTGGAAGAACACCCTCCCCCCCTCAGCTAGTGATCAAACAGGGGTTCAGCATGTTTGTAGCTTATTTGCATCACCAGGTAAGGAAAAGGGGGACACGCCAGACTTCACCCAACAACTAACACACTGAAATCTGGCCAATAGAAAATCATGTACACAAATTCCCACAGTCTGGGGGAAAAAAGATCCCAGACCTGCAGGCAAAAGTGACAGAGGCTAAACTGGACATAGTAGCCATTAGTGAGACATGGTTAAGCTGTCCAGAGGAGGGCAACTAAAATGGTGCAGGGTCTGCACCGGAAGACATATAAAGAGAGACTTAAGGAGCTTAATATGCATAGCCTTGAGGAAAGGAGGGAGAGGGGGGACATGATAGAAACTTTCAAGTACCTCAAGAGAATCAACAAAGTCCAAGAGGGTAGCATCTTTCAAAAAAGGAGGCGTGCAAGAACAAGGGCACAATTTGAAGATTGGGGGCAGCTCAGAGGTAATTTAAGGAAGTATTTTTCACAGAGAGGGTTGTGGATGCATGGAATGGCCTTCTGGAGGAGGTTGTGGAGTCAAAAACAGTGGTGGAATTCAAGCATGCATGGGACAGTCATAAGGCAATTCTAGGGGGTGGGGGTAGGAAGAAGTAGGCTGCTGGTTAACTGGGATCTGCAGCTTATCCATTAGGTAGGGAAATGGGCAGACTGGGTGGGCCAAGTGGTCCTTATCTGCTGTCAAATTCTATGTTTCTATGGTTCACCAGTAACCACACTTGGGAGACTTCAGTAGCCAGCTATGTACTGTTCAGGGGAGACTGAGGTGGAAAAAGGGGGGGGAGTGTCCCTTTATGTCAATGAAAATATCAAAGCTACAGAAATTCAGAATACGCATAAGGAGCCAGAAGAACTGTGGGTCACTTTGGAAACAGGAAATGGGACAGCCATATGGACTGGGGTTGTCTACAGGCCTCCAGACCAGGAGAGGACATAGACACATTACTGTTAGAAGATATACAAAACATGACAGCTAAAGGGAAGTTCTGATAATGGAGACTTCAACATGCCAGATACAGATTGGTCAATATCAACAGGAACATCTGCCAGAACTAGACACATGGTGGATTCCCTGCAGGGGGAGGGCCTCAAACAACTGGTACAACAACCCACAGGAGACAGGGCTATCCTGGATCTAGTACTGACTAATGGGAAAAGGATCACAGATCTCCAGGTAGAAGGTCACCTGGGGGCCAGTGACCCTCACATGGTATGGTTCAATTTGGCCACTAGAACTGAATTATCCCACTCCAAGGCAAAAATATGGGACTTTAAAGGAGCTGACTTTGATAAGATGACCAACAGAGTTAAACCAGCCCTGGCAAGAAGAAATACAGGTGAGAGGGTACAAGCAAAGTGGGCAAGCATTAAGGATGCAATATTTGAAGCAACATCCCATTGTGCTAGGGAGAAAAGCAAGAGCAAAAGAAGGAGGAAACCACTTCGGTTCTCAAAAACAGTAGCAGAAAAGGTCAGAGCAAAAAGGTTGGGCTTCAGGAAATATAAGGCAATGCAGTGGAAGGAAGATAGGGAGGCATACCAAACTTTCCTAAGGGAAGCAGGGAAGGCAGTAAGGCAGGCAAAGGCCCAAACCGAGGAAACACTAGCATGAACAGTAAAAGAAGATGACAAGACTTTCTATAGGGACCAAGGAAAAGCATATATCCTAAATAGATACTTCTGCTCAGTATTTACTGAGGAGAGGGTAGGGCAGGGCCCACAGCTCAGCACCATGGACACAGGGGGAAGGAAGTGTGCAAAAGTCCCTTCACAAAGGAAAGGGTCCTACAAGAGCTCGATAAGCTCAGGGTGGACAAGGCAATGGGACCTGATGGCATACATCCCAGGGTACTAAAGGAGCTAAGGTGGAACTAGCAGAGCCATTATCAGAACTGTTTAGTGAGTCTCTGAGCACAGGAGAGGTCCCAGAAGACTGGAGAAGGGCTCATGTGATCCCGCTCCACAAGAGTGGTAGCAGGGAGGAGGCAGGGAACTACAGACCAGTCAGTCTTACCTCAGTAGTGGTCAAGATTATGGAGGCACTCCTTAAGGGAAGGATATTACAACACCTGGAATCCATAGGAGCACAGAATGCAAGACAGCATGGGTTTACAACAGGAAGGTCCTGTCAGACTAATCTCATAGATTTCTTTAACTGGGTAACCAGAGTGGTGGACTAAGGGGGTGCAGTTGATATCACCTACCTTGACTTCAGCAAAGTTTTCGATACTGTTCTACATAGAAGATTGATTTTGAGGTGGGTAGATTCGGGTGGGTCAGAAGTTGGTCAACTGGGTAGCAAACTGGTTGGTGGGCAGAACACAGAGAGTGGCGGTAAACAGTATACAGTCAGAAGAAATGCAAGTTACAAGTCGGGTACCTCAGGATCAGTCCTGGGCCAGTCCTCTTCAATATCTTCATCAGTGACATTGCAGATGGACTGGAGGGTAAGGTTTGTCTGTTTGCAGATGATACCAAGATCTGCAACAGCGTAGATGATCCAGATGGGGTGGGAAGAATGAGAAGAGATCTGAATAAACTGGCAAAATAGTCGGAAGAGTGGCAACTGGGGTTTAACGCAAAGAAGTACAAGATCATGCACATAGGGAAGAGAAACCCTGGAACCACTTATAGGTTGGGAGGGGAGTTTCTGGCAATCACAAGACAAGAAAGAGACTTGGGCATCATCATCACAGATGACCTGAAATCATCCAAGCAGACCACTAAAGCAGTAGGTAAGGCTAGAGGGATGTTGGGGTGCATTAGTAGGGATATCACAAGTCGTAAGAGGGAGATAATAATCCCTCTTTACAAGACACTGGTTAGGCCCTATCTGGAGTACTGCGTGCAGTACTGGAGGCCACACCTGCACAAGGACATTAACAAAATGGAGACAGTCCAGAGAAGGGCAACCAAAATGGTGCAGGGACTGTGTCAGAAAACATATGAGGACAGATTAACAGAGCTCAATATGTACACCCTAGAGCAAAGGAAGGAGAGAGGTGATATGATCGAAACATTCAAACTTCTTAAGGGCATTAACAAGGTGAAAGAATCTAACATGTTTTAATATAAGAAAAATAGCAGTACAAGAAGACACAGCATGAGGTTAGAGGGAGGTCGATTAAGGGGTAATGTGAAGAAATTCTTTTTCATAGAAAGGGTGGTAGATGCATGGAATGGCCTATCTCAGGAAGTGCTGGATATGAATACAGTGCAGGGCTTCAAACAGGCATGGACTAGGCATAAGGGAGCAATACAGATGAGTATGAAGAGATAGGCCATTGACAGAGTAAAGCTCTTTGGCACATTGATAAGGTAGAAAAAATGGGCAGACTGGATGGGCCTTGTGGTCCTTATCTGCCGTCAACTTCTATGTTTCTGTGTTTCTATGTTACTAGATTTAAATCATATATAGTAGACAAGGACTGCAACAAGTAATGGTATGGGAGGGGAAACGGCTCCAGCTGTCCCACATAACAGCTTGTCTGGATGTGGCCACGAGAGAGGGATACTATTTTTTATTATTATTAATTAGATCTTGATGCAACACATTTCTCCATCCACCTGCTTGTTTTCTTGGCCATCAGAATCCCTGTCATCTCAGCCGACTGTCAGCACTCTCTGGTGCCCATCTAATTGGGGGGGGGGGCACCGCAGTGCCAGAGATCACTGCGGGATCCTCGTCCATGGGCTGCCAGACTGCAGCAGGAGGAGAGAAATTGACCTATATGGAGAGGGGAGATATCCAGGACTTGGGGCTACTGCACAGTGTACCCCCGCCTGCTACAGCTTAAGCAGCACTCGCACGGGGATAGTGCATGTATGTGTGTGAGGAGAGGGTGAATGTTGCAGGCATGCATTCCAGGCTTACCATGATGAAAGGGATGGCAACTTCTTTTGAAGTTGGTGCCATCCCTGTCCAGCAAGGCAGAAACTCTGTCATAGTCAGCCTGGATGCTGATTCATGTGGCGCTTTTTGGCCCCTGCAGCGCTACTCTGCATTGGGCAGACAGTATCACATCCGTCAAAGGCTTACTCTCATACCAATGTATTTGCTGTGCTTGCGCGCATTGCGAACACAAAAAATGTCTTATTAATATGTTAGGTGTGAATCAGAGTTATTGTTGTAATTACTGATTGTTTGAAAAATGCTGACTGTTTTGATATGTAATGATGATCAATCTTTTTTTTTCCTTCCCTCCCCTCCCCTTCCTTTCCTTTCTGGTCTTCCTCTCATTCCTCTAATTCTTTGTAGTAGCTATCATATTATTTGTAACTTAGATAGATATAAGCAGTTTTTAGCTGTGTTTAAACTGTGTTTAAATATGTAGTCTGCCTATTTAAATTGATTTATAATCTATATGTCATGTTATTTACAGTGATTGCGTGTAGAGCTGTTAATGTCACCTAACTGTGATTCAATTTTTAATTGACACTGGAATCTGAATTTGGTGGCATTATCACTGTGAATAACCACCCGGTAAGACATGAAACAGTGCTATGAATGAATGATGTCATGCTGTATTGTTATCGAGTGTAATATTTGTGCCTCAAATAAAATCTTGTTTTACATGTAACCATTCTTTAGACTGTTTTGGGCAGTCTTCATGTGCCCAGCTCCTTTGGTGTGTGTGTATATGGATTTGTGTCACTGACAGCATCGTATTTGGGCTCCGGAGCAGTTTTTTCCTAGACTTGACTTGGGAAGGTGAAAGCAGCAGTCAGGGAGAATTCTGTGTGAAGATGCAGGTGGTGTTCAGACTGTACCACATCCTGTAGCACCATAAGGTGGACATACTGATCAGGCAGCTAGGTGGAGTAGCCCACTGAGAGGTCATCTCCTGGCCAGAGAGAGAGAGAGAGGGAAAACTGCTATGGACCAGATCCTACATTGGTTACAGCATATTTTCAACACCCAGGCAGTCTCTGAATTAAAGATGAAGTTTCTTTCTTATACCCAGTTCCCGAGAGAAGCATTGGAGGAACATGTACTAAGTTTTCGGGAGGCACTGTGGGCCATCGAGAGAGTAGACCTGAGGGAAGTTTGGGATGCAGATTGTGTCCTCATGGACAAGTTAACTGAAGGGGTAAATAATGAAGCTTTGAGACAGGAACTGTGGATGCTACACCTGCAGTATCCAGATACCAGTTTCCTAGACTTCAAAGAGAAGGCCATTAAGGTGCTGTGATCAGGAAGACTAGAAGATGAAATAGCAGTCTAACAACAACTGATGGCAACTCTGAGTGCAAAATGGTCAGGATATCCCATGGTATCCCCAGAGTGAGAAAGTTGTTGGCAACAGGGTCCATACCCAGGAAAGCTTTCACGAATGGAAGGTACACTCAAGGGAAGACAGCTGTTCAGCTCCTCCAGTTTTCTCACAGTGTCCCATGTGAATATAACCAAGCAACACAGACACAAGAACCCTGCAGAGCAGCTAGCATGAATGAAGACCCAGGGATAATAGAACAGACCGCAGCCCCGGCCAGCAAAATATCAGAAGTTTGTTGGGAGATGTGGAACCTCAAAAATGATTGGAGGAGAGAACCACTCTGCTCTCAGAATGAGTGATGGAGAGAGTATAGTGGCCCATCTCAACACCCAAGAGGATGAAATGGAAGATGCCCCATGGACCAGTTTGATTCATAGGCAAGACCGATATGACAGAGGTGTGCGTTAGTGGTCATGTGGAAAGAAGTTACGAACAAGCTCCTTCAAAGGATTCTCTGGGAGTGAGGACCGATCCCCAGGGACCATGAGCCTAGGTTCCAAGCAGGCTGGAACAGACTTGTTTTGTCAGCAGGTGCCCAACCATTCCAATAAAGGTAGATGGCATTGAGCTAATGGGCCTTCTTGACACTAGATCTCAAGTAACCACTTTGCAAGGACAATATTTGCACAAGTATTGGATGCTTGAGAGGCTGAAGCCACCAACCAAATCCTGGCTCAAGTTAATAGCAAGTAATAGAGCAGAGGTTCCATACTTGGGTTACCTGGAGACTGATATACAGCTGGGAGAGACGACACATGCACAGCAGGTCGTTATAGTCAGTGACGTTGACAGTGACAACCTGCCACCCATCATCCTGGGGATGACCCTTCTCCAGTATTGCTGCAAGACAAATACCCTGACCTGACCAGAATGTGCTGCAGCAACCCATTAACTTACTGCAATGCCAGCACTGTTTTGCAAGTCTGGATGGAGAAAATGGCAAGGTAGGGGTAGCAGATGTCAGGCCTATAACCTTGAAGCTAGGAGCAGAGATAACCCTGTGGTGCAAGGCAAAAGTAGAACCCCGAGGCCGAGACTATGATGTGCTAGTGTAACTGCATCAGAATGGGAAAGTGGACCCAGTTATAGTGGCTTGAAGTGTGGCTACAGTGACCATGAGACAGATCCCTGTTCTTATCCTGACTTATGGCAGTCACTCCCTACGACTGCACCAGAATCAGCCAGTTGCAAAATCTTTTGAAGGTGGATTTTCAAGACATTGTGGAACCCAGTGACAAGGCAGAGCCACCAGTGACCCAGCAGAGTGTGACAGCGGGGTCAGCTATAGCCCTAGAGCAGATAATTGATCAGAGTTGCATGGATGATATTTATTTATTTTATTTATTTGCTTTTGGTGGCCGGGTAAGCACGCTAGACAGCAGGTGCCTATTTTCAGGTGCGACCGGGAGAATTACAAGGTAATTACATAGGAGAAATACATTGACAACATGACATTCAGGAGCAGATATACTCCAATAGTAAGACAGAATATCAGTTACATAGACAACATTACAATTGGGAGCCGATGTACTCCAGTAGTGGGATAAAACAACAGGGATTATTAAGGCCGGAGAACAAGCAACGGAATTGCATATCAAACAATCACAGATAACCAAACATACAGGCCCTGGGGCTACAGGGTGGTAGGAGACCTCTCCCAGGTAGAAAGACACAATAAATCATCTACATACTAGTAGAGTGCAGCACCAAGGTGGCGAGGGGGACAGAGCGTGGTTGGGGTACCAAAGAAGATAAGTTGTGGGGCTGGGCATTAGGCGGCACACAGGCAGGTTGCAGCAGATTTTGGGAAGCTCCACAGGGAGGTTTTAAAGGTGGAGTGGGAGGGGGAGGTACGAACTTGTGGGGGAAGGGAGTTCCACAGCTTGGGTGCGTGAGAGGTAAATGCCCTATCACCAGTGAGGGTGCGGTTGACCCGGGTATGCTTGAAACCTCACTGGAGCAGAAAATTGATGTTCTGCCAGTGGTAGGAAAACAGCCTTCAGTCAGCACCCTCTGGATTTTGGACAAGACATCTCTGTACAGCATTACATCCCTACAGGACAGCACCTTCCTATCAGAGAACAAGTTCATCTCATTCCTCCAGCTCTACAAAACTGAAATTGGACAAGGTAACGGGACCAGGTGGGATACATCCTAGAATATTAAAGGAACTATGGGAGGTGCTGACAGCACCATTGGCAGCCCTGTTCAATGAATCACTTGATATGGGAGTGGTTCCAGAGGACTGGAGGAGGGCAGATGTCCCTCTTCACAAATGTGGGAGAAGGGAGGAGGCTGGAAACTGGTAGTGAGCATCACTTCAATAGTGGGGAAAACTATGGAATCACTATTTAAAGAAAAGACTGTGGAACACCTTGAATAGAATGGAGCACAGGATCCGAGTCAGCTTGGGTTCACAGTGGGAAGGTCTTGTCAAACAATTCTTATTGATTTCTTTGACTGGATGACTAGAGTCATGGATCAGGTGGGAGCAGTGGACGTGGCCTACCTGGATTTCAATAAGGTATTCAATACTGTTCCACATAGAAGACTTGTGAACAAACTGGGCAGCCTGGTAGTGGGTCACAAAGTAGTAAAAGTGGGATAGGAACTGGCTGAGTGATATAAGACAGAGGGTGGTGGTAAATGGAGCTCAATCTAAGGAAAGGAAAGAGAGCAGCGGGGTGCCACAGGGATCAGTTCTGGGGCCAGTCCTGCTTAATGTCTTCATAAGTGACACTGCGGAGGGGCTGGAAGGGAAGGTGTGCCTCTCTGCAGATGACACTATGATCTGCAAAAGGGAGGACACTCAGGGAGGGGTGGAAAAAATGAGGAGGGACCTAGGTAAATTGGAGGAACGGTCTAGAGTGTGGCAGCTGAGATTCAATGCAAAAAGATGCAAAATCATGCATTTGGGGCACAAGAACCAAGGGGAAGATTACATGATGGGGAAGAAGATACTGATGGTCACCGAGCAGGAAAGGGATTTGGGGTAATCATATCTGATGACCTAAAGGCAGCCAAACAATGTGCCAAGGCTACGGGGAGAGCCAGTAGGATGCTGGGGTGCATAGGAAGAGGTATCACCAGCAGAAGAAAAGAGGGGGTGATGCCACTGTACAGGTCATTGGTGAGGCCTCATCTGGAGTACTGTGTCCAGTTCTAGAGGCTGTATCTCCGTAAGGACGTAGACAGGGTAGAGGCAGTTCAAAGAAGGATAACAAAGATGGTGCAGGGTCTGCACCAAAAGTCATAGGAGAGACTGAGAGACCTCAATATGTATACTCTGGAGGAGAGGAGATGCAGGGGAGATATGGAGATATGTTAGAAACCTACAAATATCTAAAGGGCATTAATAGGGTACCAGAGGGAAGCATCTTTCAGAAAAGGAGATGTTCAGAAACGAGGGGGGCGTGACGTGTTTGGAAGGGGGGTAGACTAATGGGTAACATGAGGAAGTATGTCTTCATGGAAAGGGTGGTGGATGCATGATATAGACTCCCAGTGGAGGTGGTGGGGACAGACATAGCGGGGTAGATCCTAAAGCTGCCATCGGAATCGTGGGCTGCAATTCAGGTAGAGATGCAGTGAGATTAAATTTCGCCTGTGAAATTGCGGCGAAATCGGCCATTTCACCACACAAAATGTGTTGTAAAAGTGCGGCAACATTTCACAGTTTCACCCACATTTTCGCCATCTGAGGAGTCCATTACCAATGGCGAAATGTCACCCGCAGGTGGCGAATTTCTGCCAGCAGTGGCCAAATTTTGCCCGTGGGTGGTGAAATTCCATCAGCAGTGGCAGAATTTTGCCCACAGGCAAAATTATGCCAGCTTGGGGGTGAAATATCGCTCACAACCATGGGCGAAATTTTGCATTTTGCCCAGCAAAATATTTTGCGTAATGCGCTAATTAAGCAAAATATTTCGCCGGGCGAAATTTTCCAATTTCGCCCAACACTAAATTCAGGGCAGTTGCAGTTACTTGGATTTGCCCTTAGTTGTAGCCATAATCGAGAGGAGTCATATTTTGTTTAAGTGGACAACTCTGTTGTAGTAGACTTGGCTTTGGGACTCATCACACAGCAAGCCCCTGCTCGTCCTGACAGTCACAGCCACCCCCCAAGTCAAATTGCTTGGGCAGGTGGTTTTTTTGTTGTTGTTGTTGTTTGAGTTGCTGACACCTCAAAGGAAACTTTGAAAAACATAATATTTAGGTACAATTCAGCTTGTATTCCTTGTATATTCTATAGATTTCTTCTGCACATTACTTATTACTGAGAAATTTGCTTGGAAACAAGCTCTTTTTTTCGGCACATTACTTATTACTGAGAGATTTGCATGGGAATATGCTCTATATCCCTTAGTTATCTGCCTAATTTGCTTACTCTGTACTTCATATCATAGTCCTCTGTTGTGACATCACAATCTGTTGCCATGGGCAGGGCTCCAGATAAGATTTTTTGGGATGAGTACTGTACTTCTCATTTTGAAAGTGAAGTGAGTAAAACCAAATTCAGATGCGTACAAATGTTTGGATGGAGTGGAGTGAGGAATGCATTTTTTTAAAACAATGTTTTTTTTCTAGATAAGAATTGATCACCTGCCAACAATGCTCCAGATGATTTTGGCAGGTAGGAGTAATTTACTCACCAGTTTTAAAATGTAGTGAGTAAAACAAAATTGGGATGCATAAGAGTGTTGTAAATCTGAAAAACAAGCTCCTTCTGAATCACCAGTTATGTAATGAAGCACTTTTCTTTGTTGTGGAGCATTTACAAATGTTGGGTGAGTACTGATACTCATTAAAACATTTTCTGAAGAGTATTTCCTAAAATGAGTTGAGTTAAAAAGGCCGGTACTACCCTTATCTAGAGTCCTGGCCATGGGTGTGATTGTGATGTCACAAGTAGAGCATTATGACATCGGGTGGGAGAAAGCAATAGGAAAAGGTTAACTCTTCAGGAGCAAAGATCCCATTTTCATGCAAATGGCCTCAGTAATAAATAATGGGGATGAGAATACAGAACAAATGTGAAATACAAGCTGAACTGTGTCTAAATAATATGTTTTGTTAAAGTTATCCCAATGGCGTCAGCTCTTCTTTAGTGAACAGGCTCAGCAAGCATCCACCAACCAAATTGTGCCCTTGGCTCCTCAATGCCAATCCTCCTCCAATAGAGTATGAGAAAGGGTGGAATCAGGGAGTTGTACATGCTGCACATGTGGCCATCCAGAAGGAGCTAGTCAGTTGGTGGGCGTCAGGTGGTGTAGAGAACGAAGCGGATGGAGGTGGAGGAACGTGAGTCTGGGAGATGGCTGTTATTTTGCACAATGCATGAGGTCCCTTGGTCTGCTGACCACTTGCCTTGACCCACTAGAGACAGCAGGAGAGGAGTAGATGGTTTGAGAGAGAAGAAGGCAGAGAAGACTAGAGAACACTCAGGGTCGGGGTGGCAGACTGCACAGTGCGAAGCAGGCCTGACTGAGGAGTGAGAGGACCAAGTACCTGGAGCGGGACACCACATGGAGGAGGAGTGAATGGCTACAGCCTGCTGCACTGAGGTGGGTGACTGTCACTGGTGTTCGGGAGTTGGGATGAGACAGTGGGACTGCCGGTGCCAGGCAGGTGCAGGGACTGGGAGAGGAAGAGATGACGAGTATTGCATTTCAGGAGTGCAGTCCAGGGCCAGGTGGCTCTCTGCTAGGACTGCTTGGGACAACGGGATGACTCGTGTGTGACTGTGTGTGCCTGCATTGGGCTGGGGAGCCAGCATTAGTGTCAGGCTGTTACACCTGGGCTGCAGGCATTTAGCAAGAATTCAGAACTGGGAAAACAGTAGGTTTCAGTAGCTGGAGCACATATCTGAATCCAGATCACACTGCTTTGAATTCCCTCTATACAATTAGTTGACAGAGCAAGACACTTGGCCTTCTTGTGTTGAGTCTGTCCACCATTAAACTTGATAAATGAGGGGTCACACTGATGATATGAGTTTGCAGTTACCAGGTGCATAACCAGTTAAACAAAAACTAAAATGTAATAAAGAAACCTGGACCAGATCAGTGGAACCTTCTGTAGTAGTTTGTGTGTGATCCCTATGACTCCACTTTGAGGCCTGCTGAGGGCCCAACATGTTATGGAACTAAGATGCTCAATGTCGTGATGGAGGGAGTGGGAGTAGACTGCCAGCATCCCCTCCCACTAAACTCAGGAGGGTGCAATATTGGCATGAGCTGTGAGGACATCCACTCCCTCTCACCCTCCCAGCCTGACAACGTGCGCAGGACAGGTGTGGCAATCAACGTGGAGAGTAATAGGGGAAATAAGTGAAAAAGGTGAAAACAAGTTAATAACAAACTCTGGTCAGAGACTAAATGGCTGTGGAGAGCTTTTGGGATGCTTTTACCCATTATTTCTAATGAATTTGCATAATGCAGATCTGCTGAGAGGCAGTTTCAATGTGGTTTTCCTTTTGCACAGTTTTACAATGTGTTTTCCTAGAATAGGCCTGCTGATTGCTATATATTTAGCCTGGATAGTTCACAGAAGACATGGCATCTTAGTTCAGTGGGGTTCTACATCTACACAATATTATGCTGCATTGCATACAATCAGAACACAATAAAAACAATATTTTACATCTGGACTAGGTTACCCTGAATAAATACATACATTATAAAAATGGTAAAAGCATGATCCCACTGAAAACAAGATATTACATCTAATCTGGGACATCCTGAGTAAATACAGTGAAAAAAGGTGTAAAATAAAGAGCCCTATGGCAATGAGATGTAGCATCTTCCCTTCGCTATCCAGGATACACAATATAGGGCAAGAAATATTTAAAGGAAAACTACTGTAAACTGAACTTCACTGTGTTCACTGACATAAAAAGTTTCTTTATTGTTTTGTAACATATTAGATTGCAGTATTTATTTTGAATGTTGTGGCCATGAGGATGGTGTGTACAGTGTGTGTGTGTGTGTGTGTGTTTGCTGTACCTCAATATATTTTTTTCCCAAAAAGCATGGTAAAAAATGCCTGCTGATTGCTATATAATTATCCTGGATAGTTCATAGAAGACCTGGCATATGTCTAAGACAGTACTTGTCATACAGTGTCTTAAGAGGTTGAAAAAAAAGATTATTTATCGCCATTTCTTCTGGCACCCTCTTCAGTCCCTCCCCGACCCTGACATCCCAGAATTACCAGGGCTTACCTTATGCCACGCCTGGGAGCAGAGCCTGCGGAGGGTCAGGTGTCATCCTGTGGCCGGAGGTTTTTGCTCCAATTTTTTTCCCCCACTTATCCCGTGTCCCCAGGAGTAGAGACACATATGCATGGATGTGTGCATACATACTACAGTCCTGGTGACTCTCTCGGCTCCATCCAGGTCTGTGCCCTCCTCCTCTGCCAACCTCCAGTGGTCCGTGCTTGATCCTAAACATGGGTCATCAGCTTGGCAAGAGGTAAGGCATCCAGCGCCTTTGCCCTCTGTACCACTGGGCCAGCCAGGTATGAATCTTTCTTGAAAGACAATACCTGCTCAACTGAAGTTAGCAGCAAGAAAATGTTTAAATGTTAAGTATTTAAATGTGTATGTTGTTGCATTTCGAAGGGGGTAATCAAATCTTCAGTTTAATAGGCAACCAATATTTAACACACCGTTTCTGTTTCCTAATGGCCATCTGATAAGCAGCTTGGAGTTGTCTCCAACATTCTAAACAGAAAGGAGGGAGTATTTTATTTCACTTGGCATAGTGATTTGTAGATGTGGAAGGATACATTGAAAACTCCAAAAAGGTGTTCCACGATACTCCATTTTTCCAGCTACAGACAGCAAGATGGTTGTAGGCTCCACCCACAGCCATAAAAAAAGAGAGGCACATTCTCTCCTATACAGTGCCATTGTACTACAGTAGTATTTACTCTGTTTTACAGTCAAAATTGATCTGCATAATAAAATGGGAAGGAAAGACAACCACATTTCGGTGGCTTAGCATGACCACAATACTATGTGTTGATGTAGCTTCATGCATGATTATATCATACTGCCTTATTTCTGTCATCATATTACTGCAATGCTGCAAACATAAGCATAAAAGCTTTGTCAGACATTTATTTCTTTAGAGTACGTTAAAGTTGAAGCAGCATGGAAGCAGCAGTAATAAAGTTTACAAGCAGGGGAAGAGGTGTGTTTGTTGGGTACAGGTAAGGTGGTGGTCAGAGGGCATCACAAATAAAATCAATCAGACTTTTTCAGAGTTCATGGGACTTCAGGCAGTCAACGCATCAGGATCAGGAAACTAGTAGGCAGGCATTGCGGTGCATGATAGTGGTACGAGCACAGGACTATATGGTAATCAACACATTTGAATTAGAAAACAAGCAGCCATGTATCAGTGATCTGAGTGTATGGCACATATTTGCAAAAGATGCAGTATAGGCCATGCTACACTGAATGCAATTCAAGTGGTACATGGAATTCTTTTTACAAATCCCTAGTAGTAAAGCATAAGAAAAGTATTGGCGCCCTGACAAGGTTTAACTATAGGTCTGGGGGCCATACAGTTAGACCTTTCCTGAAGGCAATTGAAGTAAAACTGGAAGCACAATTGCTTTATGCCAGTGAAATATGGGATTATGACAACAAAAAGCTTGACCGTTTGATGTCACCTTTATATAAGAACTTAAGGTGTTCACTTAGACTGGGGCATTCTTGCCCTGCGGTTTATATACGCGCTCAGAATTGGGAATTGTTAATATGAGAGCAAAAATGGATAATAGAAAGTTAAATTATTGGCTCAAGCTTATCAGGCTCCAGAAACTAATTTATCAAAAATATGTTATAAAGAAAAGCTTTACTGGCATAGCTTAGGATATAGAGGTATATTCTGGT
This sequence comes from Neoceratodus forsteri, assembly GCA_016271365.2. NCBI lineage: Eukaryota > Metazoa > Chordata > Ceratodontiformes > Ceratodontidae > Neoceratodus > Neoceratodus forsteri. Next base: position 969,618,776 of record CM028130.1, on the reverse strand, counting down.
TTACCAAGATTACTATACTGTTTGAAAGATATTCAGTAATAAACTTGAAGAGGGTAACTGATAGGGGTATTACTCTGAGTCTTAAGTATATTAAGTATATCAAGAAAAAAGATTGAGAACTACTGGAATAAAGAGGATTTGAAAGCTATTTCTATTTCAGGATACTCCAAATGGTTTAGTAAAAACAACTCTCGTTTTGGCTATAAGCCATATTTAGATATTTTGGAAAATATAAAGATGATCTCAGTCTTTGCTAGATATAAATTTGAGCAATTTCCTAGCAATGTTTTGGTAAGAAGATTCAGTAAAGATAAGTCTATATCTGAAATGTGTGATTGTACTGCTGGGGGTAGAGAGGATTTGGTTCATGTACTTTGGTTCTGCACCTGTTATACAAAGGAGAGACTCTACTGGCTGAAAGATTTTAATGTAAATACATATCAGCTAGAAGAAAATATACTAACTGAAATTATGATATACACCGCAGATAGGTTTACTCTCGAAAAATTAGCAAATTATTTCATGGCAATAGAGAAAGTTAAATATCGAATGAAGGTACAGGAAGGAAATGTTTGATTTTGGCTGATAGAAATTCTATATTTTGAATGATATGTAATAAAGCAACTAATACAAGTGTATGGGCAAGAATATACATATCAAATCTGTGAATTTTAAAGTATAGTGTAATAATGTGTTAAAATTCTAGGGATAGCTGTATGTCTATATTGTTTTAAATCATATGTATGTATTTAGACTGATGTATTGTATTAACGCATGTGGTCATTTTTGACTTGTATTATCTTTGGTATTTTGTATGTATTTACTTTGTTGATGACTTTTTAAGTCAAACAATAAAACTTTTACTACTACTATTACACTGAATGCTGATAGATGGAGAACAGACAGTAGAGTAAAAGTGTTAGTGTGGCAAGATGCAGTTATTCAAAAGGTAGCCTCTTTGCTAAATAATGCTGTGATGGAGATGGGGTACAGACATTGCAGTCTCCAGTGTGAGGCAATATGGTTTTGTGGGTGAAGTGGAGAACTCATGGAAGTCATGAATGAACACATTCAGTAGTGTGTTGCAGAACGGGAGTGGGAGCAGGAGAGGGGGTGGCTGGGGGGGAGGGACACAGCTGGAGCAGAGAAGATCAGGAGCTCAAGAAGAACTAAATGGGGAGACTGACTGGAGACCGGAGCCTGGACAGAGGAGGTTGATGACATACAAAAGGAATTTGAAAGAAAAAGGTACACATATAGATTAAAAGAATAAGATGTTACATAATGGTTCGCAGACTTGGCACTGTCTCTGCTTTGGTGGAATATGCCTGTTGTTGCTTATGCAGTTGCACTTGCAGGGACCAAGGACCAGGCAGGGCCAGCCACTAGGTGTGGGGTGATAGGAGGTTGCCATCCCACCTGGCTGAGGCACAGCAGTCAGTCAGTGTCCTGGCTTGACTGCACCCATGCACCACCACCACCAGTGGTGGGGTACTCTGGGACTAGTTGCTGAGAGCTAAGGCCTTCCATTGGTTTTCAGCACTGCACTCTTGGGGCCAGCTTGGTGGGATGGTCCTGGACTGGGAGGGAGCTGGGAGCTGCCAACTGCCTGGAGGGGCATTTAGGGTGGGGTCAGCTTGCCTTGCAGCCAACTGCCTTGTACTAGTCAGTAGACCTGACCCCAGCTTTCAGGGTCCATGCTTGGGGGTAAGAAGAATGGAATAGAATGGGTGAGGGAGCTTGAGGCCTTGGACTAGGCCTATAGTTAGTGGTAGATCCCAATTGTAAAAAGCCAGGTCCCAAGGCTTCCTGGATCAACTTGCTGCCCACTGTTTGTTTGGTGTATTGCTGCACTACAGCATCCTTGTGCCATCGTGGGCCAGGCAGTGTGGTTGCAGAAGCTCTCCTCTCATGTCCTGATATGAAGGTGATGACAGCCTGATGAGAATCCTCTGAGGTAGCAAATCAGGCACTAAAGCTGTGGCATTTTTCTGGTTGTCTAGCACTTAAATGTGCAGAAGAACCAACTGAGCTGCTCCTTGTTGTTATAGGGAAATTTTAAGATACTTATTTTTATCTGGGTAATTCCTCCCACTGGCATTTTGGAATAAGCACCTCTAGCGATGCATCCCATAAGCTCCCTTGGCTGTTTCTCAGCTGACTTCAGAGCCAGGGAGCAGTTATGAGAGCATGTATTGTAAGTCCTTATAGATGCAGCTGTTACTAGCTCTGGTGTATGATCTCCTGGCTCCTATGCTATACCAAGACTAGCTATAGACTGGCAGTTGACTGCCAGTCTATATACTTGATCTTAGTATAGCACTGGCAAGGGTAAACCACAAACTGGAGCTAGTAATAGCTCCAGCTATAATGCCTAACCATACACACACACCTGCGGCTACTCCTTGGATCTGGTGTCAGTCATGGGAGCTTGAGGGATGTACCACAAGAGGTGCTGGCTATAAAATGCCAGCTGGAGGGACACCAGGATCAACCAGATAAAATATAAACACCTTAAAAGGCCTTAAGTTAAAAAACTTGTCTTTCGTAGTGAACATGCTAATGGAGGCCTACCCTACTCTGAGATGTGGGGCATTTACACTTGGTTGTTTCCCTTTAATGTGCCCCATTCCCACGCATCTTTCCTCAGGTGGCTGCTCTTGCTGTTTTTTTTAACTGCTTGTTGAAATGAAAACAAAATGGGATTGATAAATTTGTCAAGTCACAGAGGCCAGTTGGCCCCAAAAAATGCAGGCAACTTTCCTCTTATGTTTTTATGGTGTTGTGGCTTGCAATGCTGTTGCAGATCTACATATTTTCCCAGCCATACCAGGCCCCCCCATTCCAGATTACTCAGGGGATCCTCTGCTGCCATCCTAGACTGCCATGTAGGAACTTTGTTCTCAGCCTGCAGCATGGCACTCAGGCCTCATCACCACACCATTTTGGTGTAGGAATACCAGGATATCTGTTGAGATTGACAGCACAGCACAGCAGAGGCATGGTTTGCCCTGGGGGATTCAGTCTAGGGTTTCCTGATAATCTGACATGTTTGCCTTACTGTACTGTGTGTAGTTGTGTACAGAGACTGCAAGTGTATGTGGCGAAAATTGAAAAAATTGAAGTTTCTTTAGTCAGTTGAAGTCATAAATTTCAAGCTGATTGAAAAAAATCAGTCAAGATAGAGGTACAAGTCAGTCATAATTTGTAATTCAACTGACTCCGGGTCCATGAGTGGGGGAGTTCAAAAATGCATGGAACAGGCATAGGGGAACACTAGTGATGGAAACGAGAAGGTAAAGCCAGAGATCAAGTAGGGTCTGCAGCTTTTGCAGTAGGTAGGGAAAATGGGCAGACTGGATGGGCCTAGTGGTCCTTATCTGTTGTCTATTTCTGTTTCTATGTTTTTATGCACCAACCTATGAAAGGCATGTTACATAAAATGAAAAAAAAAAAACACAAGTAATCAGAGAAAGCCACAGCCCATGGGCTGCACCCATAGTACTCATCAAGAAAAAGGAAAGCAAGATAAGGTTCTTTGTCCATTATAGAAAGCTGAACAACATCAAGCACAAAGATGCCTATCCTGGTCCACAAACCAAAGATTTGCTAACTGCTCTTAAGTCTGCTTCTCTCTTCTCAACCCTCGATTTGATCAGTGAATAATGGCGGATTCAGATAGCACCAGAAGAGCAGAAAAAGACAGCATTCATCACTCCAGTGGGCCTTTCTGAATTTACAAGAATGCATTTAGGGTTTTGCAATGCTCCTGGAACATTCCAAAGACTAGTGTAACATTGTCTCAGATGCTGGAATTTTAATACCCTACTCAAGAATCCACCAGGAACATCTGCAGCATCTGGATGAAGTTTTCAGACAACTAAAAAAGTACAGTCTCAAAATAAATTTCTTGAACTGCAATCTATTGAAGCCACAAGTGAACTACCTGGGACATACTGTAACTGGAAAAGACTGAAATTGTAAGAGTGGCCTGTCCTAATAGCCATTCAAGATGTCTGGAAATTCCTAGATTTCCTGGGGTACTAACAATATTTTGTAAAGAACTTTGCTAAACTTGCTTCACCTGTTCATGATCTTCTCAGAGGATTGACAATTAACAGGGTGTACACCTTGAAGAACAACCCTGTCTAATGGACTACAGCCCAGCAAGAGGCCTTCGACAAGTTAAAGATGGTGCTCATCGAAGCACCACTCCTAGCCTATCCAGATAACAGGAAACCCTTTCGAGTCTACATGAATGCCAGCATTCAGGGCCTAGGAGCAGTGTTGGCCCAGAAGCAAGACGGGATCAAACGTATGGTTGCTTCTGCGGTTGCTTTTGCAAGTTATGGTTTGAGAGGCTCAGAGTGCAGTGACAAGAGAGGCAGTTCTTTTAAATTGGAGTTCCTAATGCTTGAGTGTGCTGTTGCAGAGAAATGTAACAATTATCTGGCTGCAACACCATTCGCAGTTTTTACAGATAATAATAATACATTGGCTTATCTGAATACTGCCAGACTGTGAAGCTTTAGAACAGAAGTTGGTGTCAAGGTTGATGAACTACAGTTTTGTCATTAAGTATAGGTCCAGAAAATCAAATACAAATGCTGATGCTTGGCGAGGTTACCCACTTCAACTGAAGCCCAAACTCACACTACGTCCAGGGAGAATCAGGCACCTTTTCTCTAAGTTCCCAATGAAATCATGCATGCCTGTTGCCAGGCCAATCCAGAAAACCTTGTTAAACCAGAACCAGAGCTCCCAACCAATCTAGCAGAACAAGAATACCTGTGGGTACAGATACAGGATCAAAGTCTCATAATTCATCAACTAAGATACCTGATAGAGAAAGGACAGATTCTTATCCCATGGCTTACCCAGAGCTTGTCAATTTGTTAAGACATAGAAAGCACCTGACAGTCGAGCACCACGGGCTTATCCGTAAAAGTCGGGATCCAGACACATGTTGTGAAGTAATTCAAATTGTGAATTAACACAGCGCACAACCCAGAAGTGATCCTTGAGGCCTGTTACAACCAGTCTGGACATTTTGGGCACAATAAAAGAGAGTCCATTATCAGTAGATATTTCTATTGGATTGGCACGCGGGAAGATGTGTAGAAATGGTGCGAGGAATGCCCATCCTGCAGTTTTAAGTGCAATGCCAAGTGTGACCAAAGAGCCTCATTTCAGCCAATTATTAGACGTGCACCACTCAAACCAGTTGCTCATGACCACCTTAAGTTGGATCCTAGCTTGAACGGTACCACTTATGTACTAACAATAACAGACCACTACTCCAAGTTCATAATAATAGAACCTGTTAAAGGCCTCACTTCCTGAATCACAGCAGAAGTCTTCCTGCATCAGTTTGTGTGACTGTATGGGTATCCCACTATGATCCTTACAGATCAGGTACCTTCCTTTGAGTCTCACGTGTTCTGAAGACTTTTCATCCTGTATTGAAGCCAGAAAGTATGATTAACTGCATACCATCCACAGTCAAATGTACTTTGTGAAAGGGTAAATCATACCCTGATTGGAATGTTAAGAGCTTTTCCTGAGCACCACCATCTGCATTGGCCACCATTCTACCAAAACTCATGCACCTGTATAACACAGTTTACTGTTCCAGTGGTTACACTCCATATTATCTCATGTTTGCTCACCGTGGCTGACACCTTACGGACTTGGTTGTAGATGTCCACCTAGAAGAGACCTCAGGCAAACTGCCTATCACAGACTGGGTGCATGAGCGCCACTGCAGAATGCAAGAAGCTATAAGGATGACAGACAAACACCTGAGTCAGGCTCGACAGAGACAGAAAGTAGCATATGACGCCAACACTCACACAGCACCATTTCTGATTGGAGAAAGAGTTCTATTAAAACAAATGCAGAGATGTCACAAACTGTCCTTTAAATGGGAACCACACCTCTATTGCATCATAGCAGCTCTGTTTTCCATCCTCCATGTCTACCAGATACAGGCTGAACGTGGAAAAGCTACCAAGATCATGCACCGTAATCTCCTCGAACCTTGTGCCTTGAGGGAGGAATTAGAAGATAGGACTGTAACTGACTGTGCCAAGGGAGAGGCAGGAGTGCCTTGAGGATGAATCTGCCAAAATAGGATTCCCTGTGCAGTGGCTTGCTAATTCTTGGTTTCACATGCCCAATGTGAAGCCCTCAGCAACAAATTTTCCTGAACCAGTAGGGAAACTCTCAGCAACTGATCCCTCTGATCCAGTTTGTTGTTCTGTTGAGCCCCAGATTTCTAAAGGTCACAGCTCGCAAAGATCCACATTTGGGATACCCCCAAAACAATTCGTGATGGACACTCTTCAGACTGAGTCATCATTTTAGGTACAGACATGGAGGTTATAAATATTACATACGTTTTACTTAATAGATATTATGCTAATAACTCAGATGAGTTTAGAAATAGTAAGAACATGTTATGAGTATTTCTAGAATTAATAGATGTTAGAGCATTACAAAAGAAATGCATGGGACATGTATTTTTAAGTGGGCCTGAATCTGTAGTGCCCCAAAGTTGGGGGGGGGGCTACAAAAAACAAGCCAGACCCCCCTCCAGAACACTCATGGGAGCACAGTGAATGCTCAGGGACCCTAGACCCCAGAGGAAAACTCCAGGAGGAGCAGTGTATGCCAGTGGCTCCATCAGCAATCAGGGAGCCCCCCCCACCAGAGTAACCAGCAAGTTCCCCCTGCAGCCTCCCACTTTATCCAGTATCCCCAATGAGGTGCCCTTAGCAGGCCCCAGGCAGCAGTATAAGGTGTCAGGGAAAATGGCACAATTATAGGGCCCAACACACACAGTAAACTGCTATCTGTAGTTTAACTTCTTCTTTCTTACAGTTTCTCTCTCCTTTCTTCCTGGCAGTTTCCTTCCCCCTGAGTATGGCATGAGCCAGTGCCAGTAGTTTGAATGTTCAGCTCATGCTGGACCATTGGTTGCCCCATGTTGCCAAGGACATGGCATCCTGAATGTTGGAGGTGGGTGTAAAGGTCTGGCATGGTGGGAGCCCATGGTAGTCAAGTCCGGTCTGTGGGCCATTTAGGGAAATGGCCAGGAAGAATTCTGAGAGTGCTCTCAGGTTCTGAGGTAGAGCCAGAGAAAGAAATTTAAAGGACACAGGGGACCATATGGGAGCAGAAAAAGAGCTTATGTGAGCCTGCATTCCTTCTCACCAGGCCTTCCCATGTAGTGGTCTTCTCGGGCATAGTCAATCCAACAGTCCCCCCCCCAAAGCAGCAGCAGAGTCGGCCACACAGTGTGGGCCCAGTACAGCCCTGTTTGTTTTTTTGTTTAATTCAAAAAGTTAAATTGGTTCCTCATCAGTGGTGTCAGCAGGCAATGGCTGTGAGCAGGAAGAGCCTAGAGAGTGAGCGGTGCCAGAATGAAGCTACAGCAGTCAGGCAGAGGAGTGCTGGGTGGAGCAGCAAGTCCCGCCTGCCAGACCACCTACAGAGCCATACTGAACCTCCCATAGCCAGCCTTTCTGCATCTTCCTGCCCACAGCTTCCTCCATGCCAGCGTAATGAGTCGGCGGCAGCACAACCAGGCAAATGGTGACCGACAGAACAGTTTAATTGAAAAGAAAGTATATTTACTGAAAGTGCCGGACGGCGTAGGGACAGGCAAGGCTCCAGTCAAAGAACTGCCATAGGGTAAAGCAGGGGCAGAGGCCGTTATTGTAATTAAGGAGTTCCCGTAGGGCAGAATAACCCAACAGAGTAAAACTCATCTTTTTTTATTATTTAAAATAAATCATGCCATGGGTGCTAAGTGAAATGGCTGAGGCCGTGAAGGTGGGAGGATAATGTCCCACCTCAAGACTGCCCACAGAGGTGGCTAAGAGCCAAATTGGGCCAGCCAGGCCCAGTAAAGGGATTGCCCATAGGGTGGACTAGTAAAGCTCCTTATTAGCCAGCAGTGTGTTTGGCACCCTAAAGCATCCATAGGACATAGCAAATACCTCTCACTAGGAACAGATACAGTGGGGTTAGGGGCAATTAATGGGATGACTACTGATGAACTACCCGTGATGCTCCTTTGCCTTATGAACAGCTATAGCCCCGTGGTACCTTCTAAGAAAGTGTCTTAACCCTGTGAAACCCCTTTCGAGAGACTGCTTAGCCTTTTGTACTACGTTCAACTGAATTAACTCATCACTTAGCAATCTTGCCTCAGCGATAATGCTATTTAGTACTCTCTGCCACTACCTACAGAGTGCCTAGGTGTCACCATGACCAAAGACTGTTCCTGCTTCCTGCCTGTGACACAGCCTCCTTGGACAACAATGTGGGGTGGTCAACCCAGCTAGCATTAGGGTGATAGTCAGGACAGGCCCCATTTATTACTCTGCCAATGCTATGTCTCTACCCTGTTAAGAAGTAAAGGAAACTTAGGAGCCCCCCAGCTCACTAGAGAGGGCCTCTGTCATACAGTGGAGTGATGTTTTTTCCTTTTGGACTGTCATCATCCTGTGCCATCATCTGAAGATCTGTATTCAGAACCATTGTATGAAGATCAGCAACCTGGACCATCATCCAAGATCAGCTTCCCATCTTCCACGTCTTCTGTTCTTCTTGTCCCAGCAGCACAAGGGAGGGTTTATGCTGAAGAATATGCTTCAAATTCCATATATTCAGTTCTTCTTCTCCCAGCAGCACAAGGGAGGGTTTGTGCTGAAGAATTTGCTTTAAGTTCCATGTCTTTGGTTGTTCTTGTCCTGACAGCACAAGGGAGGGTTTGTGCCAAATAATTTGCTTCATGTTCCATGTCTTTGGTCGTTTTTGTCCCAGCAGCACAAGGGAGGGTTTGTGCAGAAGAATTTGTGTCAAGTTCCACATCTTCTGTTCTTGTCCTAGCAGCCCAAGCGAGGGGTTTATGTCAAATAATTTGCTTCAGGCTCCACATTTTCTGTTCTTCTTGTCCTGGCAGCCCTAGGGAGGGTTTGTACCAAGGAGGCTTTTCCCAGTTGCAACCTTGTTTCTCTTGTCCTGGCAGCCCAAGGGGGGGGGGTTGCTGATGAACCTATGACCTATTTACAAAATGTCTCCTAAGTCCCAGTGGCCTAACTGAGGCTCTTCACCTAACATTCTCTCCTAATTCCATTTAGAATGTTCATTCACACTCTGCCTGCTGCTGGAACACCTGTGTGCCTGAAGGTGTTTTACTAAATGGCTCTATGCATGTGTAACACAGTTGCCTATTGATCACTGCAGCTCAAAGTCAGAAATGTAAACCTAGCCAGAAGCTGCAGCTTGTAAAAGACGACGATGCCAAATGGCGTCCTTAGGGAAAGACTGCAGTGATCATAAGACACCATATGATGTCATCAGGGACAAAAGGGCATATTTCAAATCTAAATATCAGTTTCTGTCGGTAACAATCTCAGACAGTAGAGTAAATAATAATACTAATAATACAGATTCTTATGTCTTCGTAGTCTGCCAAGAAACATTTGTAAACAAGCAGAGTACTAATAAAGATTTATTATACTACTTACACCAAGCATGTGACAGAGAAAATCACAAGGAAGATGGGTTTCTCACCACTCTCCTGAAGAATGTAAATAATCTCTAGAATTTATAGGATCTCAGGTTCTCGAAGATCGCGTTCTCTCCCTCAATGTGGAGCTAAGTTGCAGAAGGCTATATACTACAGATCACAGTATAGCAACAGAGATTACCTCATAGATATTGATATGAGAAACAGCATGTATTGGTTCTAAGTCATTTTCCATTGGATGATGACTTAGGAGACAGAATTACTAATCAGTATGATATGAGACAAAGAATATGCTTTGGTTAGCATTGTAGCTTGGACAAAAGAAATGCTGACTGGGCTCTATTACACATGACATTTCTTGCTTATGTTTAAGACATAAAGACATTAAGGTTTTCTGTCTGTTAGCTTGCTTAGACAAAGAAAAGTGCTGACTGGCCAGAACTACATATGATTATATGGAAATATATAGTGTATAAAGTAATCACAGATGATCCCTCAGAGTCATCATATCAGTAATTAGGTAGATTATATATGGAATATATGTAAAAGACAAACATAATGCATTATAGTGATGTATAATAATCATACATGATCTAATCCTATAAAAAGATATAAACATTAGCAAATATTAGCAGCAAAGCCCATTCCTGGCACTCATGCTTATATGATAGGTGCCTGAACCTACATGTTAGTGCAAAATAGCAGTATCACAGTACAATAAACCAGGAATACAGTGTAAGGTGTATGTGGGATGATAGGGGGCATAACCCAGGTGCAACAGTCCCCTCTTTGTTGCCCTAATTGCAAAAGTGGCAACATAAAAAGACGACGGTTAGGCACCGTTCGTCTACAGGCCCAAGGCACGAGCCTGATAGAGGAAGTTTAACTGGTCATGGTGATGTTTCAGGGTTTTCCTTAAACAACAAAATGTAATTATAAGGGGAAATGTTAGTAGACCTTGTATTACTATAAACATTTGGAACAAAACTTCACAATGGGGTTTTCCAATATCAAAACAATCAGTAATTACTGATACTGTATATGTTTCAGGTGTGTATATGTCCTATTGGAAGGAAATTGGAGAGACAAACTTAAGTTGCCTGTATGGATATTAAAAATAAGTAAAATTGAGATAGAGCATCAAGATAGTTAGGACTAGACTTAATGGTATCTGTTCTGGGATGGGAACCAGTGTGTTACCATATAAACTATTACCTGTTTAGGAAGTAAAAATAGAACTCAGAAAAGTTCACTTTGCATAACTTTTAGTCCATATCAGAAGAATGCATAGTTGGTCACCACACAGTGTGCCACATCAGCAGAATATACCACCTTGGAGGATGGCAATTTTCAGTTGGTAAGTTGAACAGGACACGAAATGTCCTTGTCCACAAGTCATAAACTACGAACAGTTCCAGGGATAAAACCAGGGTTTCTTCAAGTCTTAGATGAAGATTCATAGTTCAAATTAGATGCCTTTAGATTTTCCAAAGGTAGAGCCAAATGTTCAGGAGGCAGCAGTATTTTCAGAGGCCTCCGCAGGGGGTGCATTGGATTGCACATTAAGTTTTACAATGGAATAGCAACAGTGTTCAGTTGAAGATGATCACGCAGCTGCACAAAGTGTAAATGTTTATGACAGTACTCAGTTTGTATGAGGTGCCAGCCAGGCTTGAAAAACAAGCAGTGAAGAAAATAGATTTCTTGATTGTAGATCAAATGAAGAAGAGTCTTCTTGCTGAAGTTAGGGGATTGCCCCCACCCCAGGCTTGCTTCATAGTGTGCATAACAATGAGCTTGATTGTAGAATCTGAATTGGCTGGACTGAATACATTACCGGAACATATATGTACTCTTACTTGTCTTGTCTGCTGCAGGCCCGCCTGCACTGTTGTACATTTTTATTTATTGTTTATTTGCCTGTATATAAATGCACTGCCACTTGACTTGTATGATGCAGGTCTACCTTGTAAATGAGCTTGCTCTATGGTGATCGCCTGGATAAATAAAGAATTTGATTGATTGATTGATTGATTGATTGAATACAGTTTATTTGAGAGGTCACACGTGGAAGCCTAATTTCAATCATTAGGCCAGTATTGATACAGTAAGTTGGTAAGACAAATTGGAAGATGTCACATTTGCATAAAAGGTGGTGATCCTTTCAGGTACGACAATCAAAATTCAGAGTCATTCATGATTCCAAAACCTCATGGTCAACCTTTCACGATAAAAGTTCCCATCAAGTTGACCAATAGAATGGATGGTTGCCAGATGATCAGAGATGGATGTTGCCAGATGAAAATGAAGCAATGACACCATGAGAATCACAAACATGGCTTCCAGGATTGTGCAGGAATAAGTTTCAAAACATGGAGCAATACTGGTGTGTGTGGTGACATACCCAAGGTTCTTGCCATTGACAAGGGAATAGTGCTGGATTCAAATAAACATTTAACACATGCAATAGAAGTGCATAATGTGGCAATACCACTGACCCAAATGTCTTTTTTTTGTTAATATATTTTTTATTGAGCAATTTTTACATTTTTCTACAGTCACATGTTCTTTATACATTTCTATGTTGACAGGGATTGCAATTCATATATAATATTAAATACAAATAAGGTCGTCAGAGCATTGGATCCTTTGACCACAACATCTCCTTATTCTGTTAATTACTTTCACCCCTCATCCCCCTCGCCCCCTCCTGCCCACCTCCTCCACTGCATCTCTGTTCATCCCAGCCTCCTCCCCCTCTGGCCAATGGCACCCATTACCCCACCAGCTCCTAGGGTAGTGATTCTCACGCCCTGAAAGGGCGTGCATCCCCATTCGACATGGGTGCCGGGGGTGGTTGGGATGCCAATGGTCATCATATGATGGGGTTAATGTGCGGTCCTAGGGCATGAAAGTAGGATCCTTAGTCATGATATACATTATCCATCTGTTCTACTTTATGGAGCAGAGCTCTGAGTTGCCATTCAGATTGTATGTGATTTTCTCTGACCTATATATGCGGTTGACTATGTCCCTCCAGCCAGCTGTCGTGGGGGTCGTTGTAGAGAGCCAGCACTTTGTAATGGCCTTCTTAGTGACTAGGAGAAATATCCCAATGAGATACCAGCTGTGAGGGTTTCTTAGTTCCCTTGGGACTATGTGCAGGATAAAAAAATTCCCCAGTTGGGGTATCATGTACCCGAAGAGCTCCTCCAGCTCATCTTGTAGACCCTGCAGAAATGGTTGCAACTTGGGACATGACCATAGGACTTGGGATTGATGCGCATTGGTTTCACCACATTGGCGTCAACACACTGCTGTTCTGGTGGTGTGGTAATGTGAGGTTATAGCTGGGGTTCGGAAGAATCTTATGAGCAGCTGCCAAGAGAACAGCCTTCAGGCATGAGAGCAGGTAATTCTGGAAGTTGTGAGGCAGATAGTGCCCCAAATTTATGGGGTTAGTTGAGTGTCCAGTTCAGCACTCCACTGTTCCATTATTGACCTTGTGCTATCTCCGGTTGTCTCCATCAGGGATTTATAGAGGACCGAGATAGCATGCGGCAGCTCACTAGCATGGAACAATTGTTGTAGCAACTTTATCAGTTGAGGGTGTTCCTCAGGGCTATGCAAAACCAGTGGGAGTGTACCATAGTAGTGTCGTAACTGTAGATATCGAAAGAAATCAACCTGTCGTAGGCTAAACTCCCTACAAATCTCATCTATTGTCTTGAAATGGGCCCCCCTTAATAACTGTGTGAGTTTTGTGAGGTGGAGATGCCACCAGTTATGAAAGGTATGATCGTTTAAAGCTGGGGCAAAATTCTCCAGGAATCCAATCGGGCATAGCAATGTCAGGAATGGGGTAAGCTGTAGGGATTTGTGGTTGGAGTACCAGGCTCAGATTTGGTGTGTAATCCAAAGATTTGAGGTTATCTGCCCCACTGGGGGTGGAATTTGGTACAGGGTGGTCCTTATTAGCTCGGGTTGGGGCAGTACACATTCCTCTATCTCTCTCTCCAGCAAGCCGGGGTGGCCTTCATATATTGTTGGATGATAAATGACAGGTGAGAGGCCCAGTTGTATAGTTTAAGATTGGGGAGTGCGAGTCCTCCCTGCGTTTCAGGTAATGAGAGGGTACTTAGTTTAATTCTAGGGTGTTTGCCTGCCCAAATAAACCTGGTGATGATGCCATTCCAGGAGTGGAATAGTTTAGCCAGAAGGCTAAGGGGGACATTCTGGAAGAGATAGAGAGCCCTAGGGAGAACCACCATCCACACCATCTCCACTCTCTGAATCGAGTTCAGAGGGAGGACACTCCATCTATCGAGGTCCTGCTACATTTGTGAGAAGAAGGGGTGATAATTATTTCACATGGAATCCTCCGCTTTATGTAATGGATAGATTCCCAGATATTTCATTTTATTTAGATCCCAGCGGAATGGGTATCTCTCCCTGAATATTCGTGGGGGGTTGAAGTGGAAGGCGAGAGCATCTGTCTTACCAGTGTTAAGCTGATATCCTGAGTAGGCTCCAAATTCCTCCAGGACGTGGAAGACTGCTGGTATGTATTGTGTGGGGTCTGTTAGGAATAGAAGCACATTGTCTGCATAAAGAGCTATACAATGTTCAGCTTCATCCACCCTAACTCCCAAGACCTCTGAGGTGAGTCTTATAGCCTCAGCCAAATGTTCGATAAAGATGGCAAAGAGCCCAGGAGACAGGGGGCACCCCTGCCATGTTCCTCTAAATAGGGGGAAATAATCTGAGTGGTGACTGGACACCTTGACACATGCTTGGGGAGAGGAGTAGAGTGCCTGAATGGTGGCTATGAAGGGGGCAGGAAAACCCATTGTGGTCACAGTGGAGAGGAGGAAGGGCCAGGACACGCTATCAAAGGCCTTCTCAGCATCTAGGCTGAGAAGGACCGATGAATCTTTACGGGTCTGCATTTCATGGACTAGGTGCAGGGCTCTGTGAGTGTTATCTGAAGTGGATCTAGAGCTTACTAAGCCTGTCTGGTCCAAATTTATCAGAGTTGGGAGAATATCATTCACCCTTCAGGCCAGGATGGACATAAGATATTTGTAATCCATGTTGAGTACCGAGATCAGCCTGTATGAGCCGCACTGAATGGGGTCTTTGTCGGGCTTAGGGATTAGCGAAATTGTCGCATAGGACCAGCTTGGGGGGGATGCTTCTCCCTGCACTACCTTGTTAATGGCACTCAGCAGCAATTGGCTAATGGATTGGGTCATACATTTACAAAATTCCTCCCCATACCCTTCCGGGCCCAGGGCCTTCTGCGTTTTGGATCAAGTGATGGCTGCCGCCATCTCTGCTGGGGTGATGGGGTGAGCAGGTTGGTCTGGTGCTCAGCGGTGAGTCTGGGTAGGTCCAGGGCTGACAGGAAGGTATTAATGGCTAAGGGATCCGCTGGCTGTTCTGGGGTATATAGATCCCTGTAGTACTGACAAAATGCTTGGGTAATATTTTTAAGTTGGGTATGGTGGGCACCTGTGAGTGGATCTTTAATTGCTGCAATGGTGGACATTTTATACTGTTGATATAAATGGTACTCTAGAAGGCGGGAGGCCCTTGGGTCTATTTCTCCATACCGTTGTCTCAAGAATGCCAGTGCCAGCTCTGTCTTTTGGATGCAGAGGGTGTCAAGCTCATTCCCGGTCTGTTTAATCTGTGCTAGTACTGAGTGATCACCTTGCTGATGTGCCATGTGCAGAAATCGTAATGTTTGTTCAAGTTGTGTTTGTTTCTGTCTACGTGCTTTGACAAGCATGGCCATGTGTTTTGTTAGGTGGCCTCTCAGGACCACCTTCAGGGTGTCCCACAGGATAGTTACGGAGGTTTCTGGGTCTGAATTATCTTCGATAATTTCCGTGATCTTCTCTTTGAGAAACACTGGGAATAGTTCACTTTTTAAGTGGGTTGGGGTTAAACTGCCACCTAGTGTTGCGCCTCTCTGTGCCAAGGTCCCATGTGGTTATCACTGGTGCATAGTTCATGTGAGCTATGGTGCCCATTGTGGCACCAACCAGGGAGCACAGGCATTCCTTCTGCATATAGCAGTGATCTATTTGGGCATAAGTACCGTGGACCGCTGAGTAATATGAGTATCCCTTGTCTCTTGGGTGGAGGGATCGCCACATGTTCAGCCAGCCCACCTCCCAAACAAACCATTTGAAAAATTTGTGCAGGGCAGGTTGTTTGCCCCTAGACACCCTAGTGGTATCCAGAGAAGAGCTCGGGGCAATGTTGAAATCCCCCACCAGAATCAGAGTCCCCTTGGTCATTTTGACCACTTTATCAAGCAGGAATTGGATTGTTGGAGAGTCTGAGCCAGGCAGGAGATATATGTTTGCCAACGTTACCTCCTGCTCTTGTAAGACCCCCTGAACAATTACCAACTGACCCTCCTGGTCTGACCACTCCTTTAACATTAGGAAGGGAGTGTGGCCGGAAATGAGTATGGTGACCCCCCTCTTCCCTCCCCCCCAATGTGGAGGAGAAAACCTGTGTGAATCCCCTTCCCTTTAGTTTCTTATATTCCTTTGGAGTCATATGCGTTTCCTGCATATATACAATCTCGGCTGCAGTTTTCTTTAGCAGAGTAATAATTCTTGATCTCTTTATAGGGCTGCCTAGTCCATTCACATTCAGGGAATATACATTCAAGTGTTTGCTAGCTATTTATAAAACATACCAATACAGAGTGTCTTATTCATCATATCCAAGTGTGACTCTAATACAACCACTGCCAGTAGTGAAAGAACCTTGTGTCTGTCCACTAATATCCTAAGGTATGAGCCCTCCGGGCATGAACTGGGGAAGGGTCTAAACAACAGGGCTTCCCAAACTAGTGTCAATTGACACGGAATATTAACCTTTGTCACCTCATCTTGAATTGAGGCACAGTGATCAACTAGTAGGTTTGGGAGGAAGATCTCCTCCAACCTCTGGCAGTTGCAGACAAACCTCAGGGCCAACTGGGCCACTAGAACTAACTGAAACCACAACCAGACTTTAGAACTTCCATCAGTAGAATCAATGCTCATGACCCCAAAGTACGTTCAAGGCTTACTGTGGTGTATTCCCTTTCAATGAGGGGACCTTGTAACATGTTTAGTGTTAATGGGTAAAAGGGTAGAGGGTATTGGGACGTCTGTAGTTCCCATAGTCATCCCCTTTATTCCAGCAGTGTACTTTGGAAGAGGGACAGGGAGAAATGCCTCACTGTGGTCTGTTGTCTGCCAGCTCAGCAGTGAGGAAGGGGAGGTGCAGCTGAGTGCTCATGTCTAGCTGGGTGTTCTCCCCCCAGAACTGGGGGTAAGGCCAGAAGTGACCCCGCCTATCGGTGCATGAGGGTCCCACCCACAGCTCGGTCTCAGCCTGGTCCAAATGTCTCCTCCCCCCTGAGCCAGGGAGAGAGCCCCAGACCCCACACCCTACTCAGGAGCAGAGCCCTGCCTTCCCTCATGATGTAGGAGCCCAAGGCAGTGAACATATGGGCATTAGATGTTTGTTGGAAAATTATTTACATACCGTACCCTGCCCACCCCCCGGATGTATCACCCTACATTTAGTTAGACATTAGCATGCACTTTTAATGGAGGCTGTCCCAGTCTGATAGATAGAAAGCTGTGGATCCCTTACCATTAGGGACTGCCATTTTGAGCTACCGGGTGAGTCCAGCACGGGCAGGTGGGATCCTGAAAAAGAAAAGTCAGAAATAATCTCCCTTATAGTGAGGGAGAGCCTGTGTTAGAAGGGTAGCACATGTGTGAGTGGGGATTGAGAACTTAGTAGGATTAGTGACAGAGGGATAGAGTCCTTGAGAAATAAAATAATGGAGTTCTGATTGTAAAAAAGACAGAAAATTAGTAATGACTGGGACTTATCTGAACAATTGTTCGTTGATCTCCTGGAGTGCCTGAGGAAAGTCCATAGGTCCATTCATGGGGTCTTTGATGGGAGAGAATGCATCTAGCGCTGTGTCCAGTGGTAGCATGGGGGTTATGAAGCATTTGGAGAAGTTCAATTCTGTCCCCCAACCCCCCTCCTCGTAGACCAGCAAAGTCCTGCAGGGTAGTTATTCACTACATTGAGCAGTCCTCATCGTGGTGATTTGTGGCTAGCCGGCATTGTGGAGGGCCTCACGGTGGATGTTGTCTGCACCTGACCGCGCAGTGCATTTGTGATCTGCTGGATAGCCTCCCTCCCTTGTCATCTGCGTGTGTCACATTGCCCTGATTTCCACACTCACTGAGACAGTTTAGAGGCAATTGTTGGTTTCTGTGCAGTTTGCCCTGGGATACCTCTATGGATCATATTTTTAAATCATCAGAGGCCTCCGGTGCATTCTCACAGGTCTGGGCCCCTATCGGGGCAGAGCACTGTCAGGCGTGCTGGGTACGGCATTCTGAAGTGAAGTCCCACTACTTTCAAGGCCCTCAGCACTGGAATATACTGCTTGCGGCGAGTCATGATCTCAGGGGCATAATCATTCTCCAGGTACAACCTCTGTGATTGGAACAATACTGTGCCCTGTTTCCATGCTGAGTGTAGTACAGTTTCTTTCTCCTGAAAGCGGAGAAAATGCACCAGGATCATTCGGGGGCGGGCTCCAGCTGCTGGCTTTTGGCCTAGGGTATGATGGGCCCTCTCTATTTCCATCATAAGGGTTTCTGGTGTATTGATTGTGTCCTGAAGTATCTTTTTATGAAACTGAGCATATCGGAGTCCTCTGCTCCTTCTGGTACCCCTGAAATGCGGATATTATTTCGCCGATTATGACTCTCGGCATCTTCGGCCCTCGCTTGCAGTCCCTGGACAGTCTGGCGTAATTGCACAATAGCATGCTCAGCGCTATCCACTCTCCGGTCTACTTCTGTGGCCTGGGTCTCAAGCGCCTCATGTTTCTTCTATAGTTTGGTTATGTCAGTGCGGAGCGCGGTGGCCGTCAACCGCATCTCTTTTCTGAAGTCCCGTAGTTCTGAAAGCATCAGGTACATCTGCCATTGCAATGTTGTCAGGGGTAGTTGTTTTGACTGCGACTTGCCGTGGTGCGATGAGACCGAGGCCTGCAAGCCCTCGCTTCCCGAATCCCCCTCTGAGACTCCACCTTCATCCCGCTGCTCATCTGGCTTTTCTTCGCTTCGGTCGCCTCTCTTTGGCATTTCTACGTGTCCTCCTGGGTTTTCTGAGTGGAGTTGTTTGGCGAGAGCAGTAATTTTAGAGGAATTACCCGGGGAGAATTGGGAGCCTGTTAGATTAGGCTGCCATTAGGGGGCGTGACCTGACCCATATGTCTGTCATGTATGAGATCAGGGATATGTCCTAATTCCAGATCCCGGAAGAGATAACCAAAGGGTTATAAGAACATAATAGCTGTAGGCAGTGCAAAGGACTTCCCTAGCTAAGTGATGCTCATCTGCTCCCTTAATGTGAGCAGAAATTAATTTATTAACATGAACATTTGTCAGGTCAAACCCCTTCACAATACCCTTAATATTGTAAATGTATATTGCTTTTCATGAGCAAAATCATGTATACTATGTAATGGGGGGGTATGATATTATATTTCATACTATCATGAACCTTTAACATATGTGCTTGAATAATGGCTATATCAGCCCTAGTTCAAATAGATATGTCAGAGCCAAATAGGTATGAGTCTAAACCTCTGTTTTTTTTTTTAATCAAAAACAAAATGCTTAGTGCGTTTGGGTAGGTTTACTATTATAAGATGTACCACTAGCGGTCAGGATGTGAAAATCCTGTGTATCTGTATATGTGTGTGTGTGTGTGTGTATGTGTGTATGTGTTGCTATCAGTCCCTATATAGGGACCATTAATGAGTACCTGGTATGCTGCCAGGGTATCCAATCACATCATTATTAAAAAAGAATGTGGGAAATGTTTGTTGTGAAACATATAACGAATCATTCCAAGTTCTAAAGGATGAGATTTAACAATCATTAGGATGTGCACGAACTGTGTATTATTAACAAGGGTACCTGGTTTGGAAGTGGCTATTAGACCACTGGGTGGGCCAGGGTTCTGTTTTGGGCACTCAGTATTAAGTGTCACAAATTGTGAGGCATCATAGAGTTAAACCTTAAGGTCTAATGGCTTTTATTGCCATATAATTTTGAATGCAAAATTCCTGATTATCAATAAAATATAAATGGGTTCAGATCAAGTCTAGCTGCTAGAATTGATCCAAAGCAATGATCATAACATTCAGTAGGGCCTCACTACCCTTCTGGACGATGAACATGTCTTTTAGGACTTTAGTGTGAATTCCACAGGATGCAGTTAAATCATGTGGGCTTGTGAGGTACTCTACCTCAACAATCTGTTTAGGTTTAGGTCACTGTTTCTTATCTGCAATAAGATGTGCAGTTTGGGCTTGTAAGAAGACCCATACTTTTAAAAAGAATAATGAGCATAAAAGCAAGCATCTCTGTCTCTGGAACCTAAAAGGAAAGAGAAAAGAAAAACGTAGTTAGTTTAGTACTATTCCGCCCATTGAGGTATGGAAAAGTAATTTAATCTCTTTTAAACAGGTTCATTTGATTGGCATATAGCCATTTATCAATGACTGTTATTGTGAGGCAGTCTAATTTGGTAGACTGCTGGACTGAGTTTGTTTACAGTGCGATAGGGCCTGTTGTTGGGCCTTGCCCATACATTGTGCAGCAAACAAGTGTACCTTTTGGATGTCTTGTTTGAGTTAACATATTTATCTACTGATGCTCCATCAGCAGTGGCAGTACACAGGTCTAGAAGTAAGTGTTCTGGGAGTCTCATGGACTGTCCAGTCATGATTTCAAAAATGGGATACGCTGTGTACCTGCAGAAGGTGTCCCTCTTATTGCCATAAGGAGTAAAGGCAATAATGAATCCCACTCCATTTGGGTTTTCCTGAACAGATTTGGATAACATAACTTTAATCTGCCTGTTGCCACATTCCACCTGCCCTGATGACTGTGGGTGGTAAGGGATGTGAAACGTTTGTTTTACCAATA
The DNA here is from genome assembly GCA_016271365.2 of Neoceratodus forsteri. Taxonomy (NCBI): domain Eukaryota; kingdom Metazoa; phylum Chordata; order Ceratodontiformes; family Ceratodontidae; genus Neoceratodus; species Neoceratodus forsteri. The sequence goes on along the minus strand of CM028130.1, from coordinate 969,598,190 downwards.
ACAAATCCAGAGTTTCCTACATTACTTAGGCTATCAAGCTGGATACCTGTAATCAGAATTTACCTTTAGAGGTAACCCCCACCTGGTAAATAGCTGGTTTACCAAGACATTTGCAGTCACTTTGGCTGTTCTTAGTGGTTAGCATAGGGCCAATGTAGTTCATCTGGATGTTGTTCCAAGCGCCTGATTGCCTTTGGGGTAACAATTTATTTTTCTTAACTGGTATAGGATTGTTTTGTGCACAGATCAAACAGTTACTAATGTAGTGTTCTACATCATTTCACATGTGTGGCCACCAGACAGAGGATCTCAGTCTGTCTAGTGTTTTATTGACTCCCTGGTGTCCATCAGTTGGAGTATCGTGTACTTGGTATTGTAGATAAAATCTACCCTCAGTTATTCAGGAACTATCCATAACTTTTTAAGAGTGTTACGGCAGTGATACCAAATGAGTAGGCCATCACTGGATAAGTGAAGGTCATTTTCACTTTCTTATAAAGCTTATTTTTGGAAGTTATTCCTCAGTTGCTTTATTAAGGAACCTATACACTGCCCTCAAATGAGGGTCCTTCTTTTGGAGCATAAGGTTCATATTTACAATATGCTTGAATCTTATGAATGTACAGATTGTATTTAAACTGGTTAGGTTGTGATGTATTAAACAAAGAAACAACTGGGAAATGGTTATCTTGAATAGCCCCCCTTGAAGGTGCAAACTGATGCAAAATATCCTTAAAGAAACAGGGGGTATGTGCTTGTCACAGCTAAAAAATCCACTTCCAAAGCAGAGTTCACTTCTTATTCTTTTTATTCAATTCCAGCCCCTACGTTTCGCTCCTCAGAGCTTGTTCACAAGGCATTTTTCATAAAACAGTTTCCATCCGTTTAAAACAGAAATTCAACATTTTAATATCACCACTTAAATTACACATACATTTGATATATTTATAATCATTGCGGAATTTTGTGTTGCAAACACCAAATAGATTCGGTTGTTTGTTAATCATTCATTAAATATTTTCTAGCAGGCTATTTTAAGTCAGCTTCTGTAAAAAATGTAGCAACAAACAACTATCATTAGCATAACGCCACTCATTCTAAGTCCTGGGCAGAAAAACTCATTTACTTCAGTATCAAACTTGTTACCCCATAGCTACCCACATGCCTCTTATATTTAGAGCTTTACCATTTCAAACCATCTTTCTTTTTCAGTAAATCGAAGCAGTATTAAAGCAATAGCTATCATACATTCAGCTAATTCTTTCTTAAACTTCCTTCAGTAATATATGCAAACTCTTTGCTACTGGTGTTTTACTATTTATGCTTTTTCAAAACTGCAGTAAAACTCTTTATTTATTTTTACATCTTATCGCTTACCTCAGCAAGCAATCTGCTTTTACTTATTTCATCACTGTCTTATGCCTTCACTGATAGTGTTAACTTTGCAGTTCTCTCCATTTGGAGTTTGTTCAGTGTTTCAGTTAGGTCTAAAAATTTTTCAAAATGTTATTCATTAGAATTTAGTTTTATTACTTTGTCTTTATTAAAAGCTCCATTTCTTAATTAAATTACCTCGAGATGCCATCTGTATTCACAATCTGCCAGTCCTTTTATAAAAGTTTAAAGAGTTTTACTCAGCAGGCTGCTTGCTTATGTAATGGCGTTCTCCTCGCTACCTATTGCTCATAAGAGGTGCGGCTTACTTCTTGAGCCTGTTCGTTTTTGCCACCAAAGTCACGTATCACTTTGTGTACCTCTCGGACATCTCCAAGATTGTTGCTTGGCAACAGTACATTCTCTCCCAAAGTATGAGAGAATCGGGTTTAACGAACAGGCTCTTATGTCTTCTGCTCAATCACCAGATACGGCGTGCTTACAGTGCTACATTACTTTTCACAATTATTTAAAGCAGAAAGGGCACAGCAAATGAATCCACTGCTGTACTTTGAAATATTTATAATTTTGTTAACACTACCTTTGTTAAGACATAATCATACTTTCTCACCAATACTTTTGCATTATTTATAAACTCCTTATATACTATTTAAAAGTTTACTATATTATTGTAGTTTTCTATGCAGGCTAGAGAGGGAACTGCGGGAAATAACAGGCTTTTATTTAAACTATACTATCCACCGTCTATTTTACCAGCAGATCGGCACACTCCAATGTTGAACTTATTACTTTTTCAATTTATTTCAGTTTTCTAGAAACATGCTTGCCAATTACATTCTATGTTCATTTCTATATTTGGATCTAACATTTTCAATAAAAAAAATCCATTTCATTTCCATTTTATTTAATAATTCTTTATACTCTCCACCTCTAGCAGGTGGTCTAACCACTTCTAGCCCCCAAAATCTTAAGGCTACTCCTGTATGTGCTTCAATTTACTGAAAAAGAAAGATTTTGTAAATGGTAAAGCTCTAAATGTAAGAGGCATGTGGGTAGCTATGGGGTAACAAGTTTGATACTGAAGTAAATGAGTTTTTCTGCCCAGGACTTAGAATGAGTGGCGTTATGCTAATGATAGTTGTTTGTTGTTACATTTTTTACAGAAGCTGACTTAAAATAGCCTGCTGGAAAATATTTAATGAATGATTAACAAACAATCGAATCTATTTGGCAATTGCAACACAAAATTCCACAATGATTATAAATATATCAAATGTATGTGTAATTTAAGTGGTGATATTAAAATGTTGAATTTCTGTTTTAAACAGATGGAAACTATTTTATGAAAACGCCCCGTGAACAAGCTCTGAGAAGCGAAATGTGGGGGTTGGAATTGAATAAAAAGAATGAGAAGGGAACTCTGCTTTGGAAGTGAATTTTTTAGCTGTGACAAGCACATACCCCCTGTTTCTTTAAGGATATTTTGCATTAGGTTGTGATGTATACAAACAAGTCACTGTATTTCACAGCGGTATTATAAAGTATTGAAAGTTTGTTTTTTTCCAAAGAAATTCAGTTTAGAGAGAAACAGACCCAATTAGGAACTGTAATAATAATAATGAAAAAAAAGTTTCTTCAGTCTTTCTGTAAGTAGATCAAGGCCATTTTGTCAGACTGCAGCACTTGACCCTCTCATGGAATGCTGGTATGATTTTACATAAGGAAAAGTCTCAACACAATCTGTGTCTTTCTCAAGGACTTTCCAGCTCTCTAAACCATCCACAAACAGTTGTGGTAATAAGGAGACTACTCGCCTCGTTACTTTACATTTTTTTTCTGGCCCGGCATGTTTTAACAATGCCTGTGAATCATACATAAATGATGATGCACACTCTGTCATCACTAGGATGTACAATAAGAATTCCAAACCCTGCTGCCTGACCCTCGTTGGTATGTGTGGCTGGTTCATCAACCAAAACATAACACACAGTAGTGTCTTTTAACACTTTCTGAGGTTCTGTCAGAAAAGGCCCTGGGACAGGTAGGTCAGGGGGTTGGAGTGAACAATCATGGGTCTCTCCTGTAAACTGTAGGCCATGGGCAGTGACAGTGATGTCATGATCCTATAAAAAGAGAGACCAGTGTGTAAGTCTGGCATTGGATACAGAGTCATATTTTACTCTGACAACAGAAAGCTAATTGGCAAATGATTGGAATGCAGCACAATGGGTGCATATCCAATCAATCAATCAATCAATCAATCAAATTCTTTATTTAACCAGGCAATCACCATTGAGCAAGCTCATTTTCGAGGTGGACCTGGGTTTATTAACTAGGAACAAGGGACAATATACATGGGATGCAACACACAAGAAAATAGTAATAATACAAATAAAGTGAAATACAATAATACAGTGTATACAAAGTATCAGCAGGTAGCATTGATAGTAGTATATGTTTGGAACAGAAGATACAGCTAGTTTTGGGTAGGACACAATTTTTCATAAAAATAAAGAAATATACGTATCAGGTGCACTGAACACAAATAAAACCTAATATAAAAAGATATATAGTGATACGGTGTGGAGAATTTAGAGCTGGAACCAGGGTCAAAGGAATGCGGAAGGGACAGATATGGGGGTAGAAAAAGGGGAGAGGGAAGAGTCGATTATAGATGTGATCAGTCTTTTAACAGTAGTAATTCGAGTGTGCTTGGACTTATAGGAGTCACTATTTAGGATAGACAGGCACAGAACTCCTTATTATGATGTAGATATAGAGATTTAAAAGCTGCTAGGCTGATGGGGTGAGTTAATTTCAAAGTTTTTTGCAGCTTGTTCCACAGTTGAGGGAGCACAAAGCTGATGGCTGCTCTGCCAATGCGGGATTTTGCTTTGTAAACATAAAGGTAGATATATGTGTAACCCCCCCCCCGTTACCTGGGGTTACTAGAATCCCAGTAAGACCTAGTGGTAGGCAGGGAAGGCAGCTTGTGAAACTCCAGTTAAATGGATTTCACACTGTTTCACTCTGTTCTCAGTCTCAGCTGAGACTGAGGGATGACATCACCATAGAACTCTCGCAGCTGCATGAGCCACACTGGAATCTGCAGTTGGAAGTTAGGATAGAATGTTGGGGAGTTTTGAACAGTGTGAGTCTGTGTGCAGTCTTGAAGAGAGGAGCAGCACAGCAGTCTATGGACAGGCTATCTGAGCCTAAAGCTGTGTCATAGAGCTACTGTAAGGGGAGGTGTGTGTTTCCACCAAAAGAGGAACACAGTGAGCTGTTTGTGAAGTGGTGGAGACTGCTGTTACTGGTCCACGTGCCCCTTCCCTGAGGGGATGGGGGTGGAAGGGTTTGCCTGCCTTCCAGGGGCAACCCTCCTGGTTCTGGCTAAGGAAGAAGCTGCCTTATTTCAAGTTGTGCTGCAGCACCAGAAGCATTGGGAAAGAAATTCCTGTGAGGAATCGCCTGTGGGGCACCTGCAACCAAAGGGTGAGTTCGCTCTGACATAGGGCCTATGTTTTCATCTGAACTGTTGGAACATGGGGATTGGACTACTTAATTTGTAGGAGGTCTAGTGTAATAGACATTGCCAGTTAATTCAAGTATGTTCAAGTCCAGCACAAAGAGTAAAGTAAAGTGGGGATTGGACTGCTAAATCAGTGGAAGGCCTAGAGCAATGGGCTAAGCCAAGTAAAAGTAGGTTCAAGTCCAGCACAAAGAGTAAAGTAAAGTGGGGATTGGACTGCTTGATCAGTGGGAGGCCTAGAGCAATGGGCTAAGCCAAGTAAAAGAATGTTCAAGTCCAGCACAATGGGAAAGCAAGACAAGTAGAGGAAATGTGACATACATTTAACCTTAATCTACATTGTCAAGCTTTACAGAAAGAGATGTTTAATGTCCAGAGGAATGGCCGGGTATGAATTGTGGAAGCGAGAGGTGGGAGATCCCCCATCAGTAGTAACCAAATTCACCTCTACGGCTTTGCTCTGTGGCACCTTTACTTTCTCTCAGGTACTTGACCAGTGCCTGAGGAAAGTACCCAGATGTGGGATTAAAAGGAAGTTTCCCTGATAGAGCTGAGGTGCTCTTAGGTTGTTTAGGGAGCCACCAGAAAATGTTTCCATGCCATGTGGAAGGTGTCCGAGTGGCCGGCAAGGGAGCCGAGCCTGGGAATCCCAGATAGTGTACAAGTTCAGGCTGTGTACCCAAAGCAATGCACAAGTCCAGGCTGTGTGCCCAGTGGGTTCAGAGCCTGAGGGCTGAAGGGTTGAAGAAGTGTTTCTGATTCTTTTTTAATCTGCATTATCAGAAATGTAGCCCCATGGGGGTCCATCTATGCTTTGTTTGTTCTGCTTGGATGTGAATAAAGCCACACTTTAGAATCCCATTCCTGGTATTGGACATTATGGTTACTGCTTCCTGTGTTTGGAATTACTTGGATGCCCCTGTGCAGAGTAGCCAAACCTAGCCCTTGTGCCGAGTAACCTATTCCCCCCTGAACCCAGTCCCCCACCTGGTACTGCTGTCAGATTCAAACAGTATACCACCTGCCATTAGCAGAAAGGCGGGGTGGGGTGGGGGTTACATATGAAGTGCTTCTCAGGGCATACTTCCCCAGAGTGCACAAAGGTAAACAGACAGAGATATACTGGGCAGTTTATTTGAGATAGCTTTGTATGTCCAAACTGCAGCATTTCTTTGCCATCTGTAAGCAAGAGATGACCATCCCACTGCCGTGTACAATACACAGTGGTGGGCTGAGTATGGAAGACCCGTGATAAATCTTATGGCTCTGTGATAAAGCGTATCGAGTTTGGCTAGGGTACCTGCAGGTCCCTGACTGTATAGAAAGTCTGCATAATTCAATAGGGAAAGAAAGGTAGTTTGAACCAGTTTCAGTTTAGCATCTCTTGTGAGGAGATTATTAATCCTAAAGAACAGACCAAGTCTTTGTCTAAGTTTCTTTGCCAGTTCTTCTAAGTGATCTGTGAAACTAAGTCTATGGTCTAACCAGACCCCCAGGTACTTGAACTGTGGTACGTAGTCCAACTGCTCACCTAGAGTGGTAGTGATCTGTGGGAGTGTCCCAGCAATTGCAGGATTTATTGCATTTTGAAGGGGCGAGAGGAACATTGCTTTGTTTTTTTTTGCATTTAAGAGCAGCTTCTGGTTTATAAGCTGATGTTGCAGAAGATTAAATTCATTTTGAAGGGCTTTACAGGCCACTTCAGGTGTGGGTCTACTAGCATCATCTGCGAGTAGGTGTATTTGCGCTTCTTTGATGGGGGCATCTACGTTGTTAATATAAATGGTGAAGAGCAGGGGACCAAGAATGGAACCTTGCGGTACACCCTCAATAGAGGGTTTTGTGAGAAACTTCCTTCTGCCTTTACTTATGTTGAAGTCGTCCTGAGAGGTAGTTGGAGAACCATTTAAGGGATAGGGAATCCAAACCAATGTTCCGCAGGGACGACAGAAGCAGTCTGTGATCAACAGTATCGAACGCCTTGCTTGGTCCAAGAAAACTGCGCAGACAAAGTTTTTTTTGACTAATTCAAGCTGCCAGTTGTTTGTCACGTTGGCTAGAGCAGAGATTGTACTATACTGTGCTCTAAAACTGGATTGTAATGGGTTGAGAAATTTTTCTGATTCCAGGTACTTCCGAAGCTTGGAGTTCACTGTTTTCTCCAGCATCTTTGATGGGATTGGAAGTAGGGAGATTGGCCTGTAGTTATTGAGTTCATTAGGATCTCCTGACTTAAACAAAGGGACCACAAGTGCATTTTTCCAAATGGGCGGTAAGTCACCCTGGGACAAGGATAAGTTGAAGAGATGAGTAATTGGGACTGCGAGGACAAGGTAGCCGACCTTTAAGAAGTATGGGTCAGTGAGGTCAGCCCCAGCACTTTTCCTAGTGTCCAGCTGAAGGAGAAGATCTTTGACTTCTTTCAGGGAGGTAGGCTGCAGAGAGAAGGATGGACTGGGGATGGGTTTTTCTTGTGTATCCAGTCTAAGTTGTTGGCAGAGGATATTCGCGGGAGAGGAGTCAAAGGCTAGCCCCACAGTGGCAGAATGATTATTGAGAGCATCGAGGATAGACGATCTGTCTGAGATGACAGTATTGTCGATCAATAATTTAGTGGGTAGGGAATTTACAGTGGTGTGACCTTCAATGTCTTTGATAGTCCTCCAGAATTTGGAGGCATTTCTTGAGGAGCTCTCCAGCTGATAGGGGTAGAAATTAGTTTTGGCTTCTCTGACTATTTTGGTGCAGAGGTTCCTCACCCTCCGGAAAGAATTCCAGTCATTTATTAGTTTTCCTAGCAGTTCTCCAGAATGCATCTCTACTCCACAAAGCATTTTTCAGGCCTTCTGTAAACCACCAACAGGATTTGTTTCTGGCACAAACTTTTACTATGGGAGCATACTTGTTGAGAGCCCCTAGCACAATTTCTGAGAAAATATCATAAGCCGTAGTCAGGGACTTGGCTAGATAGAAGTCCTGCCATCACATGGAGTCTCTTAGGTCTGATAAATACCCATGGAGATCAAAGTTGTGTATACACCTTTTAAAGGAGAATTTTGGTACAGTTGTGGATTTAAGAGTGGATCTTGCACATGCGATGAAGCAATGGTCACTAATATCAGAGAAAAAGACACCAGCATGGGAGAAAAAATGAGGTTTGTTAACTAAAATGATATCCAAGAGAGTACTGTCATTAGGGTTGAGCTTATTAGGATGAGTAGATTTGTTTATTAGCTGTGACAACCCAAGGGAATCACAGAACATTTTAAGTGGGGTGGATTCACTGGAGAGCCAGTCTAAGTTGAAGTCCCCTAGTATGATACACTCTGAAGATGTCGAACCCAGGATGTTTTCAAGATGTTTTAACAACTGTAGTCCAGCTGATGGGGGTCTGTAGCATCCTATTATACATAATGAGACACCACTGGCAATTTCAATCTTTAATGACAAGCTTTTGAATTCTTTTGGGACAGAGGTTGGGTCAATTATGGAGGCAGAGAATTTATCCTTGATGTAAATAGGTACCCCACCACCTCTGGTTTGCCTGTTGGCTCTGAACAAAGAGTAGGAGGGGATGTTAACTTCATTGTTACTGGTTGCTGGTCAATCCAGGACTCTGTAATCACCAGAACATCTGGAGCAGTATGACATACCCAGGCCTGAACAGAAATGATTTTTTTAATAGGCTACACACATTAATATGCAAGAATGTAAGCCCCTTGAGGCTTTCTAGCTCTGTTGGGGATTCCAAAGGTGCCAGAGGGCCTGGATTAAGCTCAACATTTCCTCAGCATAGTAAAAGCAGGAACAAGAGTTTCCTGCAGAGTCCTAGGAGAAGTGTGGGTGGGTGGCTGGGTCTTCTTTCAGTTACGTGATTTGTCTGCGGCAGTATAGGGAGTTCTGAGGCTAGTTCCCAGTTTTCCTGATGCTGCATACAATAATACCCTGACCGAGAGAGTCAATGGGAGTGGGGGGGGAGTATGCAGAAGGTGGTGTAGCCCTGTGGGCAGGCTCTAAGAGAGTTCCTGTATGCCAGTGCAGGTGAAGGACCAGCAGTGGGCTAGGGGAAGTTAGAGCACATACAAGTTCTTCTACTTGATAGGAAAAGTCACGGTTGGATAATGTAAAAAGAGAGCCATTCTCCACTCTAGGAGTTATTTTTTGATTCACGTTCAGGTCCAGTACATGTAAGATGAGCAGAGACAAGCATAGAAGCAGGTAATATGCCCTCATTATGAGACTATCATCCAATGATCACTACAAGTGCGGGCAAGAGAAGGGATTCTCAGTGGAGGAGAATTTCTTAATCCCTGCAGAATACTACTATAGGCAGTGGAGCCTGAAGCAGTAATCCTTAAGTACAGTTCCTAGTCAGGTTAATTAAAAAAGAGTTCACCTGACTATAGAGTAGTACTAGGGGCAGAGAGGCTTTGAAGCAAATTTCTTAGCTACTACTCTGGAGCAGACTAAGTACTAGAGAGATCACCTGACCTAAATCAACTGCCTTAGCAAGACAGGATATGCTAGTGAGCAATAAGCAAACCCAGAGTACCAAAATGGTATGCCTCAGCAAGACAGAATGCGATAAAGCTGCTAGAAGGCTTAGTTGCAAAAAGGGGATGGGAGGAATTGCAGTTGTTGACAGTAAGTAACCAATAAATTGAAACATTAGATAGGAGTGGGCAGAGACTGTGTGCATTTAAAGGAGGCTGGGGGGGGCGTGGGATGAAAGATCAAGGGGAAGTTTGCAGAGCTAGCACTGAATCAGTGCACATACAGTTGGAGAGAAACTGCAGCGGGGGGGAATGGTAAGTTACTTTACACAGGCCAAGCAGAACAGGCTAAATAAAAATATATAAATTAGAAGCTGAGTACAGGGTTGCAAGCTTACATTAAGCCACACATCTCGGGTGCTCCTGTCTCAGGTGAGTGAGTTGAGCCAATCAGGGAGCTCTACACAGGCATGCAGCCAATAGCGCTACCCTAAGAAGGCACTGAAATTGAAAACAGCAAATTGCAAGTGATGATCTGGTTCAGCGTTCACACAGCCCAGAGAAACTGTGGCACTTTTTTCAAGCATTGTACCGTATCTATCTCTTTGGAGGGAGGGTGGGTGGATCAGGCTCCTTGCACCGTAGAGGTGCTATGGCTGGATCGTGACCGCTGCCCGTGGGGGCAAGTGGCACCTGTAAGGAAGGAGACAGCAGATTAAATAGGAACAGATGGGGGGGTGTCTAAACAGAGACACACAAAGAGAGCTGAGCACCAACTTGAAAGACAAGACCGTGGGCAGTCTCAGACAGAGGCAAGGTGCCAACTAACTCGGGAATCCAAAACAAGCACAAAAGAACAGACTGATGGGAGAGGGCAGGAGAGACAGAGCAGAGACAAAGGAGGACAGGGGGACAAAGGAAGATGATTAAGAATGAAAGTCAAGGGCAGGAGCCTTAGGCTCAAGACAGAGGCTACACAGATTTTACAATTCACTGAATTTTCTAAGTCCATAGCAGTAAGCATGTAAACCCAGTACAGTCTTAAATAGGATTAAAAAAAAATATATTAACAAAGCCAGTAAAACTTTTTTACAAACTCAGTTCAAGGCAGTGTATAGAGTGAAAGCTTAATTGGGGAAAAATCAAGGGGAAGTTTGCAGAGCTAGCACTGAATCAGTGCACATACGGTTGGAGAGAAACTGCAGCAGGGGGGTTTGGTAAGTTACTTTACACAGGCTGAGCAGAACAGGCTAAATTAAAATATATAAATTAAAAGCCGAGTACAGGGATGCAGGCTTACATTAAGCCACATGTCTCAGGTGCTCCTGTCTCAGGTGAGTGAGACCAGCCAATCAGGGAGTTCTACACAGGTGTGGAGCCAATAGCGCTACCCTTAGAAGGCCTTGAAATTGAAAACAGCAAATTGCAAGTGATGATCCGGTTCAGCGTTCACACAGCCCAGAGAAATCGTGGCAATTTTTCAAATGTCGTACCTTATCTATCTCTTTGGGGGGGTGGGTGGAACAGGCTCCTTGCACTGTAGAGGTGCTATGGCTAGATTGTGACCGCTGCTAGTGGGGGCAAATGGCACCTTATCTATCTCTTTTGGGGGTGGGTGGATCAGGCTCCTTGCACCATAGAGGTGCTCTGGCTGGATTGTGACCACTGCCCGTGGGGGCAAGTGGCACCTTATCTGTCTCTTTGGGGGGTGGGTGGATCAGGCTTCTTGCACCGTAGAGGTGCTGTGGCTGGATCATGACCGCTGCCTGTGGGGGCTAGTGGCACCTTATCTATCTCTTTTGGGGGTGGGTGGATCAGGCCCCCTTCACCATAGAGGTGCTATGGCTGGAACATGACCGCTGCCCATGGGGCATAAAGTATCTCACTGCCAAGTATGTAGCCAAAAGATTCCTTTCACAAAGGTTGTATTTCAGCTGCACTGGGGAGAGCATCTGGGATGCATAAGCAATGGGTCTGATTTGTCCATTGTATTTTTGGGCTAAAACTGCTGAGATTGCTATCTCTTGCACCTTCTTGCCAGAAGTGCCTGCTATTGTCTGTGCTAGGAATAACTCAAACTGTTCCTGACTTGTGTCTGCTATTGCAACCACAGTATGGGATGATCTGGGTGTCACTGGTGGAGGAGGTTCTGCATCATGTGCAGCCATTGCTGGCACCATCAGGGGTACCTGCACAGTGGAGAAAAGTGGTGTGCAAGTTGCACATAGTTCTCCAGCTATGGATTGTGGTTCAGTAGCTATCAGGGGTGGAGAAAGTAGTACTGAAACAGCTATCAGCCCAGGTTCAGAAATCAAACCTATAGCCCTCCCCCAACGTGGCCTGTGATGCTGAAAATATCATGGCCACAAGGCTTTCAGAATCAGGGTTGGCCCCTCCCCCATCAAATGTAAAGTGGGTTTCCACACCAGAAGGTTGCTGAATGGTAGCAACATTGTTTTTAATGTTACAGCTTAAAGTATTAGTGTACTGCACCTGTCCGATGCTTTTAGTGCTAGGAAAAGCAGTACATTCAGTCTTCTCAGGAAAGCTGATGTTAAATTACATAGGGAAGAACCACAACATTTCATGTAATTAGCCGCAGTGTGTTCCTTAACCAAGGATGTTCTAGCATAGTAAACATTGCTAACAGCAGCTGCTTCTGCCAGAGCCAGAGTCAGGTTTTTGTGGGCCTGGGCAATGGACCTCTAGCAGCCCCCCCCCCCAGATCAGACCTGTCCATTTAAAAAAAAAATGTCAAAAAGCTACACACAACACCTAAACACAGTATCAGGACCATGTCCATCCTGGACGGACTCCTGCACTGCACCCCCCAAATCTGGCAAAATTGCAATTTACACAGACAGTCAGCAGCAGATTATTTAAAATTGCAGGTGCACACTACAGCAATAAGCCACAGCCTGATCCTCCCCTCCCTCTCAGGAGCTCTTGGCTGTACCAGGGCCAGCATTAGGGCTACCTCCCTACCCTACCCTACCCAGGCTGTCTTACCGGGTTGGAGTGTGGCTGAGTAACAGGAACTAGGTAGGAAGCTTTATACACATCTGCTTCTGCTCCATATCCATTGCTGTCTGTCGTTGACTCATCATCAGGTGCCAGAGAGCTCAACCGAGGCCCGATGTGGACTGATGATGGCGGACCACAGATGCACTATGTCTGAACCGAACCAACTGATCACTAAACCCATTCAACTCCTGCCACAGTGCCAGCTCCCAGACAATTTGAATTGTCCTGCCTTGTGCTTGCTGCTGCTGTCTACCATGGCACTGGGCACCTTCTCTCCTTTGCAATCACAACAACCAACAACATCTGACTGACGCCATGACATGACATCACAAACAGCAGCTAAGCAGCTGGCTGGCTGGGTTGCTCAGGTCCACCCCCTCGACCATGCTCCTTCCAGCTATTGGCCAGCCTGCTGCTGCTACACATCTGATCTCCACAGTGACAGGCACCCCACTTCATGGAATGGAATGCTCTCGCTCTGGATCAGGGGGCCCACCCTGACATTCAGTGAACAACAAGCAGTGCTTGCAGCAGGCAGCTTAGGGATTAATCCATTTCAGTGTTTCCACCACTCTCTCTCACAGTAGCAGCAGTGTAGCGAGCACAGAAAGCACTGTCAGTTTAAATCAGTCATGCTGCCAGCCAGCATGATTACGAAGCTACTAAACTTAAAGTAAACCTTTCTTTGCAGTCCTGGTGGGCCTCCCTCTGGTGTCAGGGCCCTGGGCATTTGCCCAGGTGGCCTGGCTGCTGATGCTGAGCCTGGCTTCTGCAGCATCAGACACTGAATTCATGACAGGTTGCATACCAGCCTCATTCAAAAGTATGTCAACATCATTTTTAATGAGAATCTTCTGTCCCTCAGAAATCACTAGTTTTACTGATAACATTATTATTCATGCCAAAATCCTCTGGTATATTTTGTTTGGTTATGGCAGCAATCACAGGTCACTGTGACTGCATGATCCAGCCTCCGTGATGTGGTAGTCGGCCATTTTGGATTACCTCATGGGCATCTTGGGTTATTGTGTGATGATCACCATCACATGACCATGAGCAGCCATCTTGGGGATGGCATAGGGATGCAACCTGATGACATGTGTGTCCACTATTTTGAGACTCTAACAATTCTCTATTTTGTGAATCACAGAAAAACAAGTGGCTAGCATTTGTTCTAGTTTACCCCACAGCATACTGTGAGTGTTCAAAATTGAACTCTTCAACATCAGAACAGGTAATGTCTTTGGGCATTAAGTTAGTATGCCCTCCCAATACTTCTGGCTGATGGCGTAAGTTTGCCATATCTGACTTTTTACTCCTACCTTCTAACTGCTCAGATACAAGAGTTAGCATGCTGTAAAGTGCCTTATGTTCAGATTGCAAGACATTCTCATCTTGTAAAATGTGCCTATTATCAAGAAAAGCTCTGTCACAGTTTATATTCAGAACCTTCATTTGAAGTCTGCTGTAATCAAAACATAAAAAAAAAAAGTCTTAATTAATCCTCAAGCTTTGTCTTTGAAGGAAACCTACAGGAAACTTGAGAAATTAACTTTACAACGTCGTAGGATCTACTGGACAAAAACAAACATGGAAGCTTATATACAGGTAAAATGCATTCCAAGAGGCTTACGCTTAGATCTTAAACCTGCATATGGTCAAGATAACAGTAAATTTATGCAAGAATGGGAAAACATTTTATCGGAAGCTAGTTTTAAACTTATTGGTTTGACTATAACCTTTTTAAAGGAACAAGACTGTGGTATAAAAGAAGACCTAAAGCAATATGAAGCAGAGGTTCCACAGCTGTGTCAGAATGAAATGGATGAGTTGAACAGTTTAAACAAGTTAAAAAATACAATACATAAACTGGATGTTGATTTAAAAAGAATTAAACAAACCAAGTTTATAAGGGACAAGGGAGACTATGAAACAGGTCGCGTGTATACATGGAAGTTGAGAGACAATAAACACAAAGGAATTTTAAAAAAGAATGTGTCCTTTGATTTCAGTACAGATATTAGTGAAGCTGAAAGTGAAGAAAATATTTCTGATAATCGTGGTCCTTTTTTAGAGGAGAAAATAGAACATCAGCGTACACTGGGACAACAAGGATTTTTTCCACAACATCGAGGCCCTCCTCCTCCTATTTTGGAACATTACCCCCCAATCAACAGAACTTCCAGCCGCGACTGAGTCCAAGATTAACTTTTCAGAGAGAAGATGGAAGAGAAAGAGAACACGAAGGGGGAGACGGGGGAGGAGACAACATTTATTACCAAGGATACAGACAGAGGTATCCGAATCGGAAACCATCCCAGAGGGGGAGGAGGAGGTAAGCCCCAATTCTTCTGTTGGAGAGACTACTGTATCAGATATGAAAGTTAGAAACCTTTCAAGCTATAATTTATCTGAATCTGAAAGGACCTTACTTTGTAAAGGTTTAAATTTTGTTCCTACTACACCAATTGATAATATACAGATGCTGATTGATGTTAGTCTGTTATGCAGAAAGCTGAATTTATGTGCTTTTTATGGTGATAATCAGAATTCCGTGTTAGATTTGTCTTTAGATACCTGTCAACCAAACTCTACCTTTTGTCCACCTTCATGTTCAGCCGTTAACATTTTTCGCCAGCTAGTAGAGCGAGATTTGAATAATTTGTTTGACAGTTTGCCCCATAATGGATTTGATAATTTAACTGTAGGTGAAAAAAATGCTATAAATGTTTTACAACAAGAATCTTCTATTGTTATCAAACAGGCAGATAAGGGTGGATCTGTAGTCATTATGGATAAAAAAGACTATTTGAGAGAAGTCCAGAGACAACTTGAGGACAACAATTTTTATATTAAATTAGATTACAATCCAACATGGGAATTTAAAAGTATTATTGATGAAAAAATAAATAATGTATATATGGAAGGACATATTAGTAAGCATGTCAGGGAATTTTTAACCAAAGACCATCTTATTATGGCTACGTTTTATTTGTTACCGAAAGTACATAAAACTTTGATAGACCCTCCTGGACGTCTGATCATTAGTGGGGTGGGGTCCCTGACTGAGCCTCTCTCTCGTTATTTGGATTCTTTCTTACGAATGTATGTGGAAAAATTGCCCTCTTATTTAAAAGACACTAGGGATGTTTTAAATCCTTTGAGCACTTTACATGTGGACAGTGACATTTTGTTAATCTCTTTGGATATAGAATCTTTATATTCTAATGTTCCCCATAATGGTGATTTAGATGCTATGGCATTTTTTCTAAATAGTGACCCAAGTTACAATGGACCACCTATAGATTTTCTTTTAAAATTGATGGAGTATATTTTAACTTTCAATGTATTTTTGTTTAATCAGTTTGTTTACAAGCAAATTAAAGGGACAGCCATGGGAGCAACTTGTGCACCTTCAGTAGTTAATTTATACGTTGGACTGTGGGAAAGAGAATTTATTTATTCAGCAATTAATCCATTGCTTAATAAAATTGTTTTATGGAAGCGTTTTATAGATGATATAATTTTGTTATGGAAAGGAACTCAATCTGAATTTCAAGAATTTATTAGATTTTTACATTCTACAAATGACCATTTGCGTTTTATTTTTAATATAGCTAATGATCGACTTCCATATTTGGATATTTCTATAATGAAAACAGTAAATGGTAATTTTGAAACAGAGATTTTTTGGAAAAATGTAGATGGCAATACTATTTTGATGGCTTCTAGTTGTCATCCAGTCCATACGATTAAAAATATCCCTAAAGGTGAATTTTTAAGAGTTAAAAGAAATTGCAGTACAGATAATAGTTTTGTGATGAATGCAGATGTGATGGAAGCAAGGTTTAAGGAGAGGGGTTGTAGTAGTACAAATATTTCACAAGCAAGAGAAAAGGCAATGAATGCAGACAGAAATACATTATTACGACCATCAAGTGTGAATAATACACGATACACGGTTTAATGTTGTTACAACTTATTCATCACATGCAAAGTTTTTTTCTGAGGTTATAAGTAAACACTGGAGGGTTCTATTAGTGGAAAAAAATCTTGAGAATATAGCAGTACAGTCACCAAGAATTACATTTAGAAAGACAGCTAGTCTAAAAGATAGTCTTGTACATAGCCACTTTGTAGATACACAAACAAATACGTAGCTAACACAACTCTTTAGTTGCTTTAAATGTAATAATTGCATTTATTGTGATGTTGTGAATAATGGTAAAACTTTTTCAACCATTAACAATACAAGAGAATTTACAATTAGACAATTTACATCTTGTAACACGAGTGGTGTGATTTATCTGGCAACCTGCTCGTGTAATGCCTTTTATGTGGGGAAAACCGAAAGGAGTTTCAAGATTAGAGTTGGTGAGCACCAACGGGCTATATTAAGAGAAGATTTACTTTATGCCACGGCAGCACATATTTTAGCATGCAAAAATGATAAGTGTAAACATTTTTTTAAGTATATGGCTATTGATAAAGTATCTCGGAAACCTGGGGGGGGGTAATTATAGAAATTTGATTCTTAAAAGAGAAGCTTTTTGGATTTTGCATTTAAAAGGAACTATTAGTCCAGGTTTAAATGGTAATTTTGATCTAAAGCTTTTTTTTAGAAGAAAGACGTTAGTTTATTGGGAAAGTGAAGCTGGTTTTTCTTCTCCTTTTTTGTAAATCCCCCCCCCACTTCTATGTTCCTTTCCCTTGCATGTGGACTTCAGGTACTAATGATATCATTATTAGACATGTTTGATTTGATGTGTTTTCTAATGATGTGTAATTGTTAAACTAGTACTGCTGTTTATTTTTATTCATTGAATGTTTGAAGTAATTAGTGTTCTGCCTGTTAGATATATAGAATTCCATGGAGGAAAGTAGTACTGCTTCATTGTTAGACACATTTTATTTGTGTTTTTTAATTGATGTAATTTGTCATGTGATTTATTCTAGGGTTATATATGTGTGTGTTTTTTCTGCCTCATTTAGCCTTTGATAAAGGGTCCAGTGGGACCAGAAACGCATCAGGCATTTTAATAAATCCTTTTAAAATGTTTCCCTTCTGGGCTAAGTTCTTTTGTGGTGGTGAGTGCCTGGATTTGTGTTTTTGTAATCAAAACATAATAATTCACACTGGTCAGTCAAGGTTTGGAGTTGGAGTTGAAATACCAGCATGTTAACTCTTTCAGCAATTACTTCAGACTTATCATCCCTAAGTTCCTTGTTTTCAAAATGTAAGGAATCTGTGTTATCAGCTAGAACACCCTTTGTTTTTTTCACTTTATCGTTTTATTGAAAAATGTTCAAATAGATAAACGTACAAGCAAAACAAATATAGAGCGTCCTCCATATAATGCACCGAGCAGATTGTATAGAATAGTATACATACAAATAAAAGGATGTCAGAATATTTAATATAGGCTGTAACCAAAGGAAGGCAAATAAGGATTAGCAGAGAATAATACAGGAAAAATATACAGTGCATGTCAGTATTGGTATAAAAAGAAAATGTTTATCAAATGTGAAGGACAATAAGCATCAACTAAGGTTAAGCCTACTTATATTTGCAAAAGCCAGTACGAAAGAGGTTGTAATTACTGCACCATAGTAGGAGGATATACTATAAAAGGGGAAAGAGACAGAGAGAGGAGGAGAGAGAGAGAGAGAGTATAGAGAGAAAACAGAAAAGGAAGAAAACAGAGGAATAGAAGATAACTGTGCATGAATACTAATGGAAGAAATCTAAATAGTTGATTAGGGATGGTGGAAGAATCAATGTATGAGAAGTAATCCTGCCAACATCTATCATATACAGGGAGTCGATTATGGGAAAGATGGGAAAGTCGATCTAATGATGCATACTGAGTTAGGTTTTGAAGAACATCCGAAAGAGATGGAACATGGGTAGATCTCCAATTCATGAGAATTAAATGTTTAACAAGAAGGAAAAGTATATTAAACCATCGGAAATGTGCATGTGAGAGGGTAACATTGGTAGAAACAAATATACCTAACAAAAAGAGTTTAGGGTCTAGCGGAATTTGTTGTCTGATAACTCTAGAGGCAAATAACTGAACCTTATGCCAGAGCTTATTAATAGTGGTACATGACCACAGAATTTGAAGAATGTCACCATTAGGCATGTTGCAATGCCAGCACTGATTATTTTTCAATAATCCCATATGGTGTAGCACAGAAGGAGTTCTGTACCAGGAATATAGGATTTTAATTTGTATTAAGGAACTACATGCATCTATAAAAGTATTAAGAGAAAGATGCCAGCAGTTACTCCATTGTGAATCGCTAATATTATATTTATTTATTTATTTGCTTTTGTTTACCGGGTAAGTCACACTAGACAGCCAAGTGCCTATTTTCCGGTGCGACCCGGGAGGATTACAAGCTAGAGTATACAAGTACAGTGAGGAGTCGATTTTACATACAATGAGATAACATTTTGGGCTACCGGGGGTTGATATTTGCCTCTTGCAGCTAGTGCAGAATGCGGCAGCCAGACTATTGACTGGTTCCTCCAGGACCAGTCATATAATGCCTGTGCTCCACGGACTGCATTGGCTGCCAATATGCTGGCGTATCACCTTCAAGGTCAGTTTGCTGACCTATAAGGCCCTACATGACCAAGGACCTAGCTACCTGAAAGATCTCCTTCGTCCCTACTGTCCCCCCCGCTCTCTCCGATCCACTGGTGAGGGATTGCTAGAGATTCCCAGGGTTCATTTGAAGACCTCTGGGGCCAGATCTTTTAGTTTTATGGCCCCGACCCTGTGGAATTCTCTACCTCGTCAGGTACGAGATTGCCCGACCATCCAAACTTTTAAGGGAGCACTTAAAACATATCTTTTTAAACAAGTGTATAATGATTTTTAAATATTATTAAGCTTGGTTAATTTTATTGATTTTAGTAATATTGTTTTATTATATGATGTACAGGTGCCTTGGTTTTAGAAAGGCACCTTTTTTATAGATAAAGTTTTGATTGATTGAACAGGTGATATCAGAATTTGACAACCAGAAAAATGTCATGACCCAGGGGGGTTACAGATGACCCAGGAGGGTTACAAGCTAGAACAAACATGAACAGTGAGAAAGTCAAGTTTACATACAGTGGGATAGCAGGCGATACCAGAATTTGACATCCAGAAAAATGGCACGCTTAGCAGGTTTTGAGTAGGTAGTTAACAGCATTAGAAATGATTTAGGACAAGATAAGTACAGTGCACATAATTACACAACACAGGTTCAATCAAATGGAAAACCAAAGTAAGTGCCAGCATGTAGGGCAGGGGGCTGGGGGGGGAACTTCAGGATGAGCCAACGGGGGGAGGGGAACAGAGGGCCTGGTGATCTCATTAGGGAATGAAGATGGGGAGTCAGACTGGAGTAGGGATGCCATTTAACTGTTACTTGACCAGTTGACAGGAGAATAAGTGCAGTGGTCCCTGTGGGTGCAGAGACCCCCCCATGCATACCTGGTGCTGGGGGGCTACGAGGTACATGGACAGGTGGAAGATCCCTTCAGGTAGTTCCAGAGGGAAGTTTTAAAGCCTGGATGGGAGGGGGTGGACCGAGTAAGGGCAGGGAATGAATTCCATAATTTAGGGGCATAGGTGGCAAAAGCCTGATCACCCGCAAGGGTGCGTGTCCTAGGAACTGGATGATTAAGTGTCGCCCTCAACCTAAGATGGTAGGAAGAGGTGTCAGGATTGAGGGGAAGGGTGAGGGCAGCAGGGTGGCTGATCTGACGGTGTTGTCAATGAAGTTCCCAACTACAAAGGTGCGATGCTTCTCGGGAGGGAGCCACTCAAGGCATGCGTAGAGGTCACAGCGGTGTGTCAGGGGAGGGGCAGAAAGCGCAAAGCGGCAGATGTTGTTGTAGGCCATGTCCCATTTCAAAAGGCTGGATTTAGGCATGGGGGTGAAGGTTACTAGCCCGTAGCAGAGAGAGGGGAGGAGAACGCCCCTGGCTAGGGCCACATGAGCAGCTGGAATTAGGCAGTTTTTGGCTCTGTAGGCGAGATCGAGTTGACCATTCATAGCCTTGCAGACATTTCGGATGTGTAGGGAGAGATCCAGCTAAGGGTCCAGAGTGACACCCAGGTACTTGACAAGTGGAAACCATCTGGAGGGGAGAGCCATCGGTCCCATAGATTTGTAGGGGAGCAGGGCAGGATTTAGTTTTGTTCGGGGAACCAAAAAGCATAGCTAGGGTTTTCTTGAGGTTGGTGGTAAGCCTGTGTTCCACCAGCCAGGATTGGATCCACTTGAAGTCAGAATTTAGTTGGGAATTGATGAAGACAATGTCACGGGCACTGGCCAAAATGACAAGGTCATCCACATACAGGGTGGTATGCCCGTGGGTGGTGACAGACGGCAGTTCATTGATGAAAAGGGAGAAGAGAGTAGGACCGAGGATAGACCCCTGAGGGATCCCACATTGGACAGTGGTGAGGTTGGAGAGAGT
Source organism: Neoceratodus forsteri (assembly GCA_016271365.2). Lineage (NCBI taxonomy): Eukaryota > Metazoa > Chordata > Ceratodontiformes > Ceratodontidae > Neoceratodus > Neoceratodus forsteri. Next base: position 969,577,261 of record CM028130.1, on the reverse strand, counting down.
CCGATTAAAGTTGGTGTACTGCTTCCTACCAGAGAGGTAATTGAGGAACCAGGCATGGGCAGGGTTTGAGAGTCCAAGGGAGAGAAAAGTAGAGCTAAGGACAGAGTGATCTACCCTGTCAAAGGTTTTGGAGAGATCCATGAAGATTGCTCCAGTGAGGTTGCCCTGGTCAGTTGCAGTTCTGATCAGCAAGGTGACTACAGCGAGGGCGGTAGCTGTGCTGTGCCCCTTCCTAAACCCATGTTGGGCCAGAGAGAGGAGGTTGTGTTCATGTATGTACTCAGTTAACTGAGAGGCCACAACTTTCTCCAGAATTTTGGAGGTGGCTGACAGAATAGCGATAGGTCGGTAGTTCAAGGGATCTTTGGGGTTACCTTGCTTAAGAACAGGGGTAACCTTGGCCACTTTCCAGATGTCTGGGATAATACCAATTTAGGGAGGAATTGAAGATATGTGTTATGGGCCTGGCTAGGAGGTGGGCCCCTAGCCTGAGCAGTTTCGGCTCGAGGCTATCGTGCCCTGCTCCACTATGAAGGGAGAGGCTGGCAAGCAGCCTCTGGGTCTCTGTAGCAGATACCTGTTGTAGGAAGAAGGAAGGATGGGACTTGGGTCTGAGTCGAGGGGTGCTAGGGGACTTGGGTTTGAGTGGAGGAGAGTTTGGGGACTTGGGGGCAGTGGGCGGGGAAGGGGGGACAGTTTGGAGAACATTGCGTTAAAGGTATTAGAAATTGTATGTGGGCTATTACAACTAACCCCGTCAATGAGCAAGTCTGTGACTTGCACTCTTGCAGAGCTCCCAACCGCACTTCTAATGTTCTGCCAGAAACTCCTCGGGTTGCTGGCTGAGGAGAGCAGGGCGGATCGGCAGAACTCACTTTTTGCTGACCGGATGGATTTTTTACAGGAGTTTCTGAGGCGCCTGTAAGCTATGAGATCATTGATACTTTGGGAGGCGTTGTAGGTTTCCCAGCATTTGTTCCTGAGTTTCATAGGGAGAATAGGCCCCCATGAAGCCATTTGGTAACGATGCCCCATACCTTCCTTCTAGTGAGGGGGGCATGTTTGTTCTGCACGGGGATGAAATTGGTTAAGAATACATCCAGAGCTTAATCCAGGTCCAAGGAGGCAGTAACCCCGGACCAGTCAATTAATCTGAGGTCAGAGAGGAAATCAGGTGAGCAGAATTTTGAGTAATCCCTCATATGTATCACTTTACTGGGAATTTTTGTCTGAGAGATGCCCCATGTGCAAAAGATAGGTGAATGGTCCGAGATGGCATCTGGTAGAATGCCTGAGGATGTGATCCTGTCAGGTCTATTGGTCAGGATCCAGTCAATTAGTGACCCTTTGTCCCCCTTGGGGAGGGCCCTGTTGGTTCGGAGATAATTTGGTTCAGGACAAGGCCCGAGAGCAGTGGCTCATATAATTTAGAGTTAGAGCCCAACCAGTCAAAGTTGACATCACCTATAATAAGGACTTCACTTGTACCCACTTTCTCACTGATACTGTGAAGTAGTGAGGAGAGTCCGGGCAGACCACCCCTGGGGGGTTGTAGCAACAAATCAGGTGAATTTTCTTTGTGAGCCCAAGTAGGAGAAGGGCATGCAGGAACTCACTTGTCAGGGTGGTGGTAGGTGGGTGATCAATGGCAGACACATTGAGGGTGCGCTTCATAGTAGAGTAGCACCCCACCACCTCGTTTGTCGCCCCCGATCATGTCTGATATGGCTGTACCCCGGTAGGGTGCACGTTGCATCAGGAATGTGTGGCTTTAGCCATGTTTCTGTGATACCCAAGATATCTGGCTTGTAGTGGGAAACCCAGGCAGTAAGCTCAGCAAGGTTGTGTAAGAGGCTACGGACATTTAGGTGGACAATTTTTAGCCCCTTGGTGGAAAGCCATGGGGGGGGACTTGAGGGGGGACAGGAGGGCAGCCTGGCTGGGGATGGTAGTTCCACTCCTGGTGGTCCCGGGGGGGTGGAGGGGACAGCCATGATGACAGTGAGGTTAGAGGCAATGTAAGAGCCAAGCAGGGGACAGAGCAATGCCAGGGTAATGGAAGGATACCAGGAGGTATAATAGCGACTAGGTTGACACAGCCACCCCCAGGTGACAGTACAATGGGCAGAAGGGTGCTCCATTTATTTTTAGCAGATATAGTTTGATCTGGCAATCTATCTATAATATCTCTGTAAATGGAACTATTCCATTTTGCTGATAGGTTAATCCAGTGTGATACGTAGTGGTCCTGTAGTGTAAATCTATAAATATTACAAGAAAGGGAACTAAAAGCATTTTGGATTTGAAGATACTTCCAAAAGTCTTGCTTGGGAAGATTCTAGATATTCTGAAGGTCTGAAAAGGTTTTAAGAGTTAAGGAGTTTGGGTCTAGAATATCCCCTAAGAAAAATATACCTTTGTTTCTCCAGGATCAGCAGAAAATTGCTTGATTCTCTAGAGCAAGTAGTGGATTACCCCAAAGAGGGGTATAGAACTAAGTTGTTGGGTTAGATTTTAGGAATTTGTGAATTAGTTTCCAGTAAAAAGCAGAAGATGAGATAGTGGGATATGTTTTTAGTTTAGAGGGAAGGGGATTGAAGATAAAGGAAGTGGGGACTCCACCAGGGCAGGATGCAGATTCCATTGTAACCCAGAGTGGGGTAAGAGAAGATGGTTTATGGAACTGCTTAATAGTTTGGACAGCCCTGAAGTCCCAAAAGTAAGCAGAGAACCAGGGGAGTCCAAAGCCTCCCTTTTTCCAGTGAGTACGAAGTTTAATACAGCTAAATCTCTGAGAGTTACCCTCCCAAATAAAGTTACTGAGCAATTTATCAACTTTTGCTAAAAGACTAACATGTAAAGTTAGGGGGATAAAGGCAAATAGATAGAGGATCTTAGGAGAAAGGGACATCTTGATTGCAGCAAATTTCCCCATAAAAGAAAGATTGAGAAGTTTCCATCTGTCCAAGATGGTACAGATGTTATCAATTAAGGGGTTAAAGTTTGCATCCAAAGTTTTTTTCAAGTTTCAGGTAATTTTGATTCCTAGATAGGTTATACCTTCAGGTGACTAATGAAAACCAAGAGGTAGGTTCATAAAAGGCTTACAAAGGTCATTGAGAGGTAAAACTTCTGATTTTCTGTAATTCAGAGCAAGGCCTGAAATACTAGTGAAAATCCTAAGTAACTTGACTAACAAGGGAACGGCTTCATTTAAATTTTCTAATAAAATTAAAAGATCATCCACATAAGAAAGAGAAGTATATCTAGAATTGCCAATAGGTATGCCCTTAATATCAACAGATTGGCGTAAACTGGCAGTTAGGGGTTCCATAGCTAGTATGAACAAAGATGGTGACAAAGGACATCCTTGTCTTGTTCCTCTCTCCAGTTGGAAGGAAGAGGAAAGAACAGAGTTAGTAAGGACTTTTGCAGTAGGTGATGTATATAATAATTTAATCCAGGAGCAAAATGTTTGGGAGAAACCAAAACAAGTTAAAACTTGAAAAAGGTAACTCCAGTTTAGGGAGTCAAAGGCCTTTTCAAAATCGATAGCTATGGCCGATGCGGGAGAGTTAAGAGATTTGGCCTTATGGATTAAATTAAATAGAGAACGTAGATGGTCTGCGCCTGATCTGTTCTTGATAAACCCAGCTTGTGAGTAGTGAGATAACTTGGGAATCAAGGGTTCAAGGTGAGATGATAGTAATTTAGCAAACAACTTTCCATCAGTTTTTAATAAAGAGATTGGCCTATAATTTGCAGGAAGTGAAGGGTCTTTGTCTTTCTTGGGGATTAAAGTTATGATTGCCTCAGTGCAGGATGGGGGGAGTTTACCTTTATCAGTGGCTTCTTGAACGAGTTTGAAAAGGATCGGGCAAAGAGTGTCAGACAGCAATTTATAAAAGTCTACTCGAAAACCATCTCCCTCAGGGGATTTACCAGACTTCAGGGAAGATAAAGCTTGCTGAATTTCTTCCAGAGAAAAAGGTTCATTTAAAGAGTTTGATTCAGAGGTGGAAAGATGAGGCAAATGTAGAATATTCAAAAACTGCTGTATGTGTAAGGCAGGGGCAGGGTTTAAATTGGAATATAATGACTGATAGAAAGATTTCATAATATGGTTCATAGAAAGGCTATCAGTGTGTATTGTACCTTGATGGTCTTTAAGACTTAAAATATATCATTCCATCTGCTGAGCTTTAAGTTGGTAAGAAAGAAGCTTCCCATTTTTATCTCCCTGCTCCCAAAATCTATGTTTCAGTTTAAACAGAGCCAGTTCAGTCTTACGGGAAATCAGTTCATTTATTTTAATCCTTAATTGGAGAATTTCGAGATGAAGTTTGGAGGTAGGATTATGCAAGTTGGAATTGAAATATTGGGCTTCTTTCGATTTAAGGGATTTTCAAGATCAGCTAGTTGTTGTTCTCTTAATTTTTTCCTGTGGGCCGCGTAGCTGATTATTTTTCCACGAATAGTGGCTTTAAGTCCTTCCCAAACAGCGTTCATAGAAGTATCAGATGGATTATTATGAGAGAGGAATTCTTTAATCTGAGATTTGATCATAGGTATGAAGTCAGAATCTTTAAGAAGAAGTGGGTCAAGACACCAAAAAAAAGATTTTGGTTGTGGGGGACCCCATAGGAAGTGCAGTTTAACTGAAGAATGATCCGAGATTACCATAGGCAAGATAGACTAGTCAATATTTTTTTTCAATTATATTTTGAGAGGTCAGCCAGTAGTCAATTCTACTATATGTCTTATGTAGTGAAGAATAAAAGGTGAAATCTTGGTCACGAGGGTGAAAGAGCAGCCAGATGTCCGAGAGGCCAAAATCTTTCATTAATAATGAGAGGGCTTTAATACTTCTGGGGTGGGTATCTATGGAAGTGTTACTTCTGTTCTTATTAGGTTCTAGTTCCAAATTAAGAATCCCCTCCTAAGATTATTGGGGTGTTGTCTGTACTGTTGGATAATACCTGCTGTGCTAGATTATGAAAAAACTCTGAAGAATCGGTGTTGGATGTGTAGACATTAACAAGCATAAGGGGTCCGGAAGGGGTATTTAGTTTAACAATTACCCATCTGCCTTCTGCATCCGAAATGGAGTTTATAAGAGACCATTTAAGGTTTTTTTGGATAAATGTAGCAACACCTCTTTTTTTTTGAGGTAAAGGATGAGTCATAGACTTGACCAACCCAGTCTTTCTTAAGTCTAGTTACATCCTCTACTAACAATTTAGTTTCCTGAAGGAAAGCAATGTTAGCTTTATGTTTTTTAAGATAAGAAAGTATTTGTTTTCACTTACAGGGAGAATTAAGTCCCTTCACATTCCAAGTATATAAAATTAAATCCTTCATAGTATTGTTACTGAAGAAAAAGTACAGTTATTGGAATAATGAGGGGCATAATGATAAAATAGAGGATGGCTCAAGAGATAAAAAAGAGCAACTCTGTATATGTAAAGAGAGGCAGGATCACTTAAGTTGACAAAATATAATATAAAGAATATAGTCAACACAGGTAACTTCTTGTGAGAGGAGTAAATAGAAGAAGAAGACAGACACATTATTAATCAACCACAGTATTAACATGCTAATAAACTAAAAGTATTTCTAAGGGAGCAGTGAGATAACAGTCAGCTAACCAGCCAAAGGACTTTCTTGCTACACACCGGGGCGCCGGTAGAGGAAAGGACCTAGAGGGACCTTTAACAAAAATAACAAGTAATGGTCAGATACTAGGTCTAAACCTAATAGTACTACAGAATCAATTATATTGAGCAAACTAGATCAGAATTTAGCTATATCCTATAAGGCAGGGAACTGTAATAACCTCAGCTAATAAAAAGGCCAATATAGTATGTAAAAAAAAAAAAAGACAAACATCAGTATATGAATATTAAAACAGGTAATGACAATGTTGATATGCCAGCTGCCAGCTTCTATTTGCTGGAAGTCTGAACATATTAACTGAGAAACCAGTGTTATTTTAAACGATTGATTCAGGGAACCTAATACTTTAGTAGTATTATTTGCATAAAACACTTCAGTTGGCAAGTTATTAAACTTAATCACAGACTAAAGAGTCACAATTTGAAGAAGAATATAGCTCCAGGATAAATATTTAGAAGTATGAGTAATGAAAAAAGGGAAAAAAAAATATATACATATATATATATATATATACATACATATATACACACACCCCTGTACCTGGAATCAAATATAGAGCAGGAAATATAAGGAGTAAATCTGGCTTTGGAGCTAGCTGTATTTAAAGGCAAATCTAATAGCATGATCTAATACCCTTTATTCAAAAATTGCCCATCAGTTAGGTATATGGGGTGACTAGGCGCAATTAATAGGTCTAGTGAGCCCCATATCAGAAAAAGAGGTATAGCAAAGAAACCTTTTTAAATAGTAAAAATAAGATAAAATAGGCTCCTGAAAAAGGGACCTCTGGTCTCAGTGAGCTTACCCGATTATCAAAATCTGAATAAATAAATAAATTAGTGCTTTTTGTAACAGTGCCCCAAAAATAGCCGGCAGGTATAATAATAAAGTGGATATTGTAATCCAGAAAGAGGCAGAAAAAACAATGGGGAGGTATGGTGTGGAATAGATAGAATAGTTAAAAAGAGTACCACATATTCCGGTTATATAACCTTCAAAGAATAGAGTAATAAAGTACTCAAATGCTTATCCTGCCAGAGTACGTTAAAGTAAAACAGGTACTGAGGTATGAAAGTAAAAAGTGAAAGAGGTAATGTAGCTTGGAGCTATGATCTAAGCAACTATTAAAAAAAAGGGCAGAGAAAGTAGCAAATTGACTAGCTTGCCAGATGTAATTAAATCAGTCAGATGTTACCTAAAAAGAAACTGAGGGAGTTGAAGAAAAATAATATAGTATGAAGGTTCCACTGAAGGAAAGCCTAAAGGCAGGTTTTAAATCAAAAATGATGTTGTCAAGGCTATCAGTAATGTACAGCCTTTCACAATCACAACCAGCTGAAAGCTAAGTAATTGGTTTTGTGAAGGCAGCACGACACGTAGCCTGACAAGAAGAGCTGGTTCTCAAGTAAACAGTCACCTAGATAAAACAAACCAGGAGAGAGTAGATCTATCTTGAAATGAACAGAGCATAGATCAGGTCACCATTGCTTTGAGTGGTTTAGTAGAGCTGATAAAGTTTTTCCTTTTCATCTTCGCCCTGCATTTCTTTTTGGGAGGTTCTAGAGAATTAAGGGGAGAACCTGTGGTAGCTTCAGCCCAAGAGGAGTCAACTGATAAGTTGCCTTGTGGTAGAGCACCTAAATTAGGGGAAGGATCCTCTGTGATTTGTGTCGATAAGTCCTCTAGTGAGGCATGCATATCCTCAGCCAATAGGGCAAACTTATTACTCAGAGGGATGGGAGATTTAGCTTGCGGGTAGGAGGGTAATGCTTGAGGAGGTTTGGGAGGATCTCCACTTATGCTGCAAGAGCAATTAGATGTATGGGAACCAGACATGAGTTTCCCTTGCAGCCTACTTGAATGTCTGGGAGGCAGAACAGGTGGAACAACATTACCTGGGAGTGTTGGTTCAGCGGAGCTTCCTCCTCGTTCTTGCGCAGCAGTGTCTTCCCTTCGAGTGGACTCTAAAATGCAGACTGGACTGTCTTCCTCGTTTGGGTTTCCCAAGGTGAGAGAGCTTAAATCAGTACTAAGATAGTTAGCTAAAGCATCGGGAGAGCTGAAATCTTTGAATGCAGATCCAAGAAAGAGGCGCATTACTGAGGGGTAACATACAGCAAACTTTATGCCTCTTTGATGAAGTATTTGTTTCAAAGGATTATACTCTTTCCATTTGGCTATAAGCTCCTTTGAGAAGTCTCTGTATATGAAGATTTTGTGTTCTTGCCAGTATGATGACCCCATTTCTCTAGCATATTTTAATATTAGCTCAGTGTGGTCATAATTCACAAAACGGGCAATGATTGGTCTAGGCTATTGATCATGTTGTGGCCTCGGACTTAGCGTACGATGGGCTCTTTCAATGGTTAGAGCTAGATTGGGGGTAACTTTAAGAGTGCCGGTAAAACATGTAAAAGGAGCATGGTTGTACCTCCCATCATGGCACCTTCTGGAAAGCCGAAAAAAACGTAAGTTATTCCTTCTATTGCGATTCTCTATATCATCAATTTTAGATTGCAGAGCTCTTATTGTACAGTCCTGAATTTGAATTGTAGCCTGAAGATCATGGATAGATGTTGTGTTTTGAACTGTTAAGTTCTCAGTGACAGATATTCTCTGGTTTAAAGACTCCAATGTAGCTGAGTTTTGATGAGTAGTTTCTTTTAAGTCATTAATATCTGCCAATAACTTGGAGAACATCACCTCCACTCTGGCGAGAGAGTTAGATTGTAACTGCCCGCCAGCCATAGTATTGAGCAGTGAGACCTGGTAATTAGCAGAGGTAGTGTGTCCAAACAGAGGTAAAAAGGCTCAAAATGACTTACAAAATTTGTTAAGCAGGAAGTATGCAGGATGATCTTAGGAGCTGGCACCGAAAAATGAACTGGTAGAGGGTGGATGAGGATAGATTACATCTTCCCTTGCAGAAGGAGTGGATTAAGCTGCCATCTTCTGTCTAGCCAAGCCACACCCCCCAGAACACCTTTCGTTTGAAAAACTTTTTTCTAATAAGTTTTGCCTTTTCAGCGTTATCTCCTAAGGCATGCAGGTCTTGGCTGCTTCCATCATTAAAGAGAAACTCATTTTCTTGATGGTGGGACTGCAGCTGAGACTGCAGTCCTTCTATCTTTTGTTTAATGGAAGCCTTTTTCAGACTAATTTCTTGCTTTCAAACAGCATTCCCCATTTTGCAAGCAACATACTCAGATTCCAAAACAGATAGATTATTTAGAACAGCATCAAGCATTTAAACAACATTGCAATTTATATTTCTTCCGGATCAACTCTTTTGGTACCATTTTTCAATACACCATAGTGTTCAGAAACCACCCTCATGGGACTGTTTCTGGTTTTTGCCACGTTGGCAAAATCATTTAAACCACCGTAGGAAGTTTGATTTTGTGACGCATCCAGCCTCAATTCAGTACTGATATTTTTGGACATGTCATATAAAATGAGGAACCCTTAGCTGTCTGTGATCAAAAACTTTGTTTGCAACCAAAGTTCATGACAGTACACAAACAGCATTTGGCGTATGTGGACTCCTAGATGAGTATAGACCCATTAGGATTTGAAACCACAAATTAAAGCTGTCTGTCAGTTTGGATCCCTTTACAGCTGTGTGTTTCCACAGAGAAAGAAGAGGAAAAAACAAAACAAAAATAAAACAACTCATTATACAGAGGTTGAATATCTGCCAAGAGATTGTTTTGTCTGCACTGTGGTACACTGCTGACCATAAATTTAAACAGGAGACGCTCTCAGCTGCTTGTTACTGGTGATTTCTCACCCAGTGTTTTAATTTACAGAGGAAATTAAAATGTAACTTTGGCAAACACCCAGTCCTGCCGTGGTCCCCATTTATGTTACGTAAACAATCTCAGATAGTAGAGTAAATAGAAACATAGAATTTGATGACAGATAAGGACCACTTGGCCCTACTAGTCTGCTCATTTCCCTACCTAATAGATAAGCTGCAGATCCTAGTTAACCAACAGCCTACTTCCTCCTACCCCCCACTAGAATTACCTTATTAATAATACTAATAATATGGATTCTTATGTCTTCGGAGTCTGCCAGAAAACATTCGTAGACAAGCAGAGTACTAGTAAAGGTTTATATACTACTTACGCCAAGCACGGGACTGAGAAAATCACAAGGGAGATGGGTTTCTCACCACTCTCCTGAAGAATGTACATAATTTCCAGAATTTGTAGGATCTCAGGTTCAGTAAGATCTCGTTCCCTCCCTCCGTGTGGAGCTAAGTTGCAGAAGACTATATACTACAGATCACAGTATAGCAACAGAGATTACCTCATAGATATTGATATGAGAAACAATACGTAATAGTTCTAAGTCATTCTCCATTGGATGATGACTTAGGAGACAGAATTACTAATGAGTATCATATGAGACAAAGAATATGCTTCAGTTAGCATTATAGCTTGGACAAAATAAATGCTGACTGGGCTCTATTACATGTGGCATTTCTTGCTTATGTATAAGACATAAAGACATAACAAAGGTTTTCTGTCTGTTAGCTTGCTTAGACAAAAAAAAGGGCTGATTGACCACAACTACATATGATTATATGAGAATATATATATATATATAGTGTATAAAGTAATCACTGATGGTCCCGCAGAGTCATCATATCAATAATTAGGTAGATTATATATGGAATATATGTAAAAGACAAACATAATGCATTATAGTGAGGCATAATGATCATGCATGATCTAATCCTATAAAAAGATGTAAACATTAGCAAATATTAGCAGCAAAGCCCATTCCTGGCACTGATGTTTATATGATGGGTGCCTGAATCTACGTTACTGCAAAATAGCAGTATCACAGTACAATAGACCAGGAATACAGTGTAAGGTGTATGTGGGATGATAGGGGTATAACCCAGGTGCAACACTGTGTTGTTACCAGTGCCCCTTTCATGGTTCAGGTACCCCATTCAGCTTACAGTTCTCAGCAGAATTCCCCTCAGCATCCTAACATAGATGTCAAAGTGACTTGATTATTCATCCTGGATTAATGCATTGAAAATAACAGATGTTTACACGTAAAAGCATAGGCTAGAACTGGTCAAGTCAGGCAGTAGCAGTACCATAGATAATTGCAGTTGCAGTGGAGTAACAATACTTGAGTAAAGGTGCACCTTTCAGCTTTATTTGTTAATCATTTATCCATCTATTTATTGTTGTTTAATACCTGTGTCTGTGACTATTGCCATGTATTCTGCTGAATAAAGTTCTTGCTTCATTGAACATCTGAGTACAATTCCTGCCTCCCCAAGCCGGGTACCTCCATCCACCTAGAAATCTACCATGTCCTCCCACCACAACAACTGCTTGAGGTGGCACTTGTGTCCATGAGGAAGATTTAGTTCCCTCTTCATGACCCAGCTCACCTGGGTATGACGGATGTCAGAGATCAGATTGCTGGAGGAATGCCTCCTGGTAGTAAATGTATTGGTAACATCTTCATATTTGGCATAGGGCCTTTCTGCACTTTGCTGTTAGAACTTTGTTTATTGGTATTGTGCTGGCTTTGAGGTGATGATGAGTACGTTGGTGCAAACTTTCCCCGGAAAATTACTATGTCTTTTGAGGTTACATTGGTACCACTCCAAATCTTGTAGGGCTGTGAAAGTGATGGCTGGTACCTGTTGTTGCAGAGGTACCTGCACCAGAGAGACTGGTGCTGGAGGTCCATAGTGCAAAGGAACTGTTTCAGATGGAGACATTCAGTGAGATGGTTGGTTGGACTTTGCCTTCTCCAGCTTGGACAGCCTGAATGGTTGAATTGCTTGGAGAGATTTATGCAGTCAGAGCAGTCATGGAATAGATGGTCTGAGTCCATTCAAGGCCACTTTGTGGACGTTAGAGTTAGCCATTATCTAACTTTGTGATCTTCAGCTGGTTTGTTGGTGCATAGTGGGGTTACAGCTCATGATATCGGTCACATGGGTTTGGAAACAAGATCAGGTCATCAGATGCTAGCTGGTAGGAGAAGGACTGAGCATCCCAGAGGACACTGTCCAAGTAGAGAAGGTCACTGTTCTCACTGCAGTGATGCCAGCAGGGTGACCACAAGTGGTAGAGCAGCATTAGGCAAAATCAGAGGGAGGACATCAGCCAGGCTTATGGCTGATGTACCATTATACTGTATGCACTTCTGCACTGTGTCCATAGCATGCTGATGCCCTAGGGGGTCAGCCAGACTCATGACCAGTGTGCATTTGCATGCAGTCCTGCACTGTGATCATAGCATGCTGATGCCCTAGAATAGGGGTGTCCAACCTTTTCGGGGTCGTGAGCCACATTTAAGTTTCTGAGAAAGGTGTGAGCCACAACAACATGCGGCCCATACCATACCCAATGTGCGGCCCCTACCACAACCATATTTACCCAGATTTAGCAGTTAAAAATAATAATATAGTCATAGTAAATAGTCAATAATGGTATTTTATTAAGTTACAAAATTTAAAACAAATAGTTGTCATTTTAAAATATGTATTCAGAGCAGCTCTGCAGCATTAGGTTTGCTTGCTGGCTTAGTAAAAGTAGCTTGTTGAGCACTCAGGGCACTTTTCAGCTCCTATACTTTGATGTTTCTCAAATTTAAAAAGACTGTGACATGTACTTGACATGTAATTGACAAACCCCTCAAGAGCCACATCAAACTGCTTTGAGAGCAACATGTGGCTCGTAAGCTACAGGTTGGCCACCCCTGCCCTAAAAGGTCAACCAGACTTATGGTGGGTGTGCCATTATGTGCATTCCTGCACCACACCCATAGCATGCTGATGCCCTAGTGGGTCTGCCAGGCTCAAGGCTGGCATGCTGATGCCCTAGATGGACAGCCAGGCTAATGGCCAGCATGCCATTGTGTGCGCTTCTGTACTGCACCTACAGTATTCTGATGCCCTAGAGGGTCAGCCCGACTCAAGGCCAATGTGCCATTATGTACACTCCTGCACTACACTTATAGCATGCTGATGTCCTAGAGAGTCAGTCAGGCTCATGACTAGCATGCCATTCATTGTCTGCACTCTCACACTGTGCCCATAGCATACTGATGTCTTATAAAATGGACAAAAAAAATCCTGAAACAGGATTGGCTGAAAGCCTTTTCTAGCCGTGTCCTTATCAGGACATATCCATTCAATGGGCACTTTTTGTGCTAACCAAACTGCACTACACAATAAAATGTATGCATGCCACTGCTCTCTCGATGAGGAATGACAACAGCTGCACTGGAACTTCAAGAGCGGTGGCACCAAGACAGAAAGTAAAAGAAAATAACCATGCAGTATGTGTAACTCTCCCCTTCCTCCACAAGCCATAAACATTTATAATTTTCTAAGTGAACTCTGACCTGTTTCAGTGCTGAAACCTGACCACAATAAACTCAGTGAAGTATGGCTTTCAAATCCTGGTATAGATGCAGTCCTCCATTAACGAGCCAGTGACACAGAAACACCAAATACATTGTTTGATGCATTAAGGTTTATATTTCATGGTGACCTGTCCAGACCTTACAAGTTCAGTCTACCCAAACAGAAAAAACAAGGTTTGCTACTTCTCAGCCTGACACCACCTGTAGTCCCACTAGAGCCTCCATACTTAGCGCTTTCCCACACAGGGCTTAATTATGAAATGTTGACTGTAACTTCAGGCCAGTCACTGCTAAAGGAATGATTTTTTTCTTACCAAACTAGAAACACAAGTATCGTCAGAGGAGGGGATCTGTATTTTTACTTCAGCGTACTGCCCGGTTCGGTGGATTGCTACGTCAGCACTGCATGTGTAGGGGGATTTGAAAGCTGCACTTCACTGACTTGTTTGTGGTGAAATTTGAGCACTAAAGCACAGGTCAGACTTTGCATACAAAAGGGTGAAATGTTTAGAGATTGTGTAGGAAGGGAGACCTTACATGCATTGTGGTATTTTTCTAGCTTTCACCTGAGGAAAATATATATATTTATTTATTAGCTTTTGTTTACCGGGTAAGTATGCTAGACAAGGAATGCCTATTTTCAGGTGTGACCCGGGAGATTACAAGAGTAGTTTTACAAGCAGAATAAGAACAATTACAACATAATGAAATACAGACATTGAACAGGATGAAACAAACAAGTACAGGATGATCAGATAAGCATATACATCAAGATAAGAACATATAAGCAGTAATAACAATTCTTGGTATAACACATGGGCTTTTAAAATGGGACATTGAGTGGGTTGTTCCGGTATAAGGATGATAAGTGCTGAGGTGCAGGAAACCATAAGAGTGGATGGTTCCCCTATTTGAGCTCAGGGGGAGGGGATTAGGAACCAGGGAAGTGGATGGAGCACACCTTGGTCCAAGCCAGGGTTGGAGGTACCAAGCAGCCTAGGGACAATTACAGGCTGAGGCAGATTTCGGGTGTGACAAAAGGGAATTCTTAAACATAGGATGGGTGGGACTACATCTGATGGGTGCAGGTAGGGTATTCCAGAATCTAAGGGTGCAGACAGCAAAGGCACAATCACGTGCCAGAGTACAAGTTTTTGAGACAAGGAGGGGGGCAGGACAGCTGACCTGAGGTGGTATGACGGTAGAGCCAGGTGGAGGAGTTGAGACAAGGCAGGTGGGGTGGCATTATGGACAATTTTGTCTGTGAAGCAACCCAAGACAAAGGAATGATAATTACTTGGGGACATCCAGTGTAAGTTTTTGTATAACTCACAATGATGGGTAAGCCAAAGGGCAGCGAGGGCAAAGTGGCAGATATTATTATAGGCCACATCCCATTTTGGGAAACTAGTTTTAGTAGAGAGGGTAAAGGTAGTCAGTCTGTAGCTGAGAGGAGGGAAGAAACAATCTTTTAGCAAGGACAAGGTGAGCAGCAGCTGTAAGGGACCCATGAGCCCTGTATGCAAGTCCAAGCTTGTTGTTTGTTGCCCTGCATACATTTTGAATTTGTAGAGATAGGTCTAACTGAGGGTCAAGAGTAACTCCGAGGTATTTAAAAGGGCATGTAATGCCAACAGGGACTCCATCATGACTCAAGACATTTAGTGGGATGGGACACTGCTTGAGCTTGGCAGAGGATCTGAAAAATCATGAGTTGTGTTTTCTTTATGTTCAGCACAAGCTTGTTTGTCAGGAGCCAATTCTGCAGCTTGTTGAAGTCAGCTTGTAGACTGTGATTTATGGCACTGACATCACTCGAGCTAAATAGGAGGATCAGGTCATCTGCATAAAGTGTTGTGGTGCTATAGGTGGGGACCCTAGGACGGTCATTGACGAAAATAGAAAATAGGATGAGGCCCAGGATAGATCCCTGAGGGACACCAGTCACAGCTGGAGCAGGTTTCGAGAGAGCTCAATTGTACTTAACAAGCTGTAGCCTGCCAATGAGATAATTGGAAAACCAGTTTAGGGCAGGGAGTGAAGTTTAGCACAAAGTAGGGTGTGATCCACTAGATCAAAAGGCCTTAGTGAAGTTTACAAAGATAGCCTCCGACAACATGCCATGGTCCATGGCAGTCTTTATTTCAGATGTGACTTTAGCAAGGGCTGTACCGGTGCTATGGCCTTTTGGAAATCCATGCTGTTCAGGGGACAGTAAGATGTATTTTGTCAGGTAATCTGTCAGCTGCACTTCCACCACCTTATCCAGTATCTTGCTGACAGCAGACAAGGTGGCAATAGGACAGTAATTTTCTGTGCATTTCTGGTCACCCTGATTAAAGACTGGGACCACCTTTGCTACGTTCCAGATTGGGGAACAATTGCAATTTATGCCATCAATTAGCATAGCAAGTCCTCTCCTCTTAGTAAACTTCTTTTAACAGGGGACTATTTCTACTATTCAAAAAAGGTTTCAAGCACACACCAAACCCTATAGAAGGATGTCACAGTAAGCAAAGATTAGTGAAAAAGCATATTTATTACCAAAGACATCAGACTAAGCATCCCAGCCTGACATGTTTTGGAATTACTTCCTTCTTCAAAGGCTGGGGGATGATAGAAAGACCAGTTCATATATAGGGCTAATGTTATCATGTGACCTATGATACCCTGTGACTTACAACATGTGGTTTTAAAATATTTAACATTGAAAATGGATTTTTACAGCTGGCCTGGTGGAGCTGAGGGTTGAGGTGCTGGATGCCACACCTCATGCTATGCCAGTGATCCGAGTTCGGGAGTGAGCTCTGGCTCTGGGGGTCAGCAGGGGTAGATAGAAGATTGAGCACCCACCGGGTAGCTCTCCTCCCTGGGTGGGGCTGGAGATTGCCCGCGTGCCAGCGGGTCTCAGTGGAGACCAGGGGTGCTGTAGCATGCAGGGCAGCATGTACTCAGCATGGCTAATGCTTGGCAGGGTTGCCATGCGCTGTTGTGTCAGGGCATGCACCATGCATGGGGGGAGTGAGCACCAGAACATGGAAAAGCCCACTCTGCGGGGTAGGTGATGGCACTTGCCGCCATGCCCATGGCCGGGTCCATCCTGCCTGGCCTTCCAGGTTCCTCCGCCTGGCCCCACACCCACAGCTGGAGACTGACTGTAAAGAGTGCCCAAAGAGGAGGGGCGGACCCACCCTGGAGGGATTAAGCTGGGGGTGCTGACTGTGGGATGAGGAGGAGGAGAGATGAGGTACAGATCGGAGGACTTCAGGCAGGGCAGGAACAGGCAAGATGCCTGAGAGAGGCCCTGCAGACTGTGACTGGAGGGAAAAATAATTGAAAAAACAAACTGATTTTTAATTCAGTTATTAAAAAAACAGTAACTATCTGTACAGCCATAAAACATTCACAGTGTAAGTGCAAGTGCTATAAATATCATAAATACCATACTTTCATCTTGATTAATAAACAGTAGGATACAATCAAGAAGAAAGAACAATGGTGAGGGGGAAGGGGAGGGGAAGATGGAGGTAATGTATGGGGGACGGGAATGAAAAAAGGGGGGAATAAGAATCAGGAAAATGGGGGGATGGGGACAAGAGAAAAGGAAAGCAAAAAAGAAAAAATAGAAAAACTAGGACATAGAAAAATAAAAAGAAAACAAAGAAATCTAAAATTAATCAGTAATATTTTTATGTTCCCTAGTATCCTGCTCCCAAGTCCATTGCATATGTACTTTGGTTGTAAAAAGCTTTAACAGGCACTTTTGATTCTAAAGTATTTGCTCTTATATTTAAGTGTAGCCTGGCTTATTTTAACCAGTATTATTTGTAATATCCTCAATAATGTAAAATGTATTGGGCCCTGTGGCCCACTTTAAATTGGGAAATGCATTGGATATCATCTATTCTGTTCTTATAAAGGTTTTTAAAGTGTCTTCTTTCCCTTGTTCCCCCGTGTCCTATTTTTTCTACTTTTTTCCTGGGACCAGTTACTGCAGCTGGTGCTGTACTGGGAATAAACTGTGATCTCTGTGTACAATGTTCACTTAGTAGTTAAGTGGGTTAGTCACTGTGCCACCATACACAACACCATCAAGTAATTTCCATCCAGACTGTAGGACTGTTGAAAGGTTTTAAGTATTTGTACAACTTTTTTTTTAATGCTAATTCCCTTATTAGCTACAGGCATTTGCATCCTTATAATTGGTCAGTTATATATTATATATGTCATATTTTATTATTGGATAGTAACAGTCCTGATGTAGGAACTCACCAATGGTTAGGCTGTAAATGGTGTGTTCCTATGTCATTGATGCTTTGGATACTAAAGTAAGACTGTCAGCAGTACCATATCACGCACAGATGACAACTGGGGAAAGAAATGTACCCTACTCTTGTTCTCCACATCCTGCATCTCTGGCTTCCTAGACTTCCCTTTTCTTTTTTCTATATGTTAGTCCCCATTTTTGCCTCACCAGCTGCCAGGGCCTCCTTTCATCTACTCAAGCCCTTAATCCTTTGGAGGTCCTGCCCACCACCAGCCTTTGCTCTACAACCTCCCAGGACACCCTGACCATAACCCATGGCTTGCCACCTATGAGTGGGACCCCCTGGTTCCCCAAGCCAGGGGGAGGTACTTCACTTGATGTTCAGGGCCCATGTGGAGATGCCAGTGAGGTGTGGGAGGAGTCGAAGTGACCCTGCTGTGGGGTGAGAGTGGGGTGGCTTAATCTGCCCGGTGCTGCTGGGGATATTTTTTTCCCTTCCTTGCCCCTCCCCTTTATCCCACCCCAAGGCATGGTCCATAGAGGTGACGTGGCAATCAGCCTGCCAGGGCTGTTGGAAGGGTGGGTAAGCCCCACCCCTCCTTTGGTGCTCCCCTGCTAGCCCCTACTCTGGGCAGGTGATGCCTCTGCATCACTTGCCAGATGAGTGGGTACATGCCAATGTGAGGTCCTTTCCACATGACACCCCCGCCCCGGATCACCAGTGGTGGTTATGCATCAGAAGGAGGTGCCCTCCTTCACTGAGGTAGGAGGCATCCAAAGGATGCCTGACTTTGTCTCACCGGTCGGAACCAGATGTCGCAGACTTGGGGTACAAACCTGAGTCATCTGGATGGCAAGTGGCAGCTCTACCACTGTGCTAGCCAGCCAGTGCTCCTCTAGACTTCTGTCACCCCCTTTTGCCCTAGGGGCCACTCATCCAGCTGTCCACCAGAGAACTGTCTTCCCTATGAGGACTTGTTTACCAGAGTATCCCAGACTGTATTTTTCTGGAAGTCCTGAAATACCTTGGGGCATCACGCACTGTAATTTTTTTTCTAGCTCCTCCTTCCCAGTACTTGATCCTTACTCTCACTTATCTAGCTTCCCCACAGGAAGTATCATACAGCACAGCATGTCTGTTGTAAAAAGAAAGACACCACACACAGGAATATAAATTTTTACCCCACAGCTACACTGAATGATTACAGAATGTTGGATCTCAGCTGGGCAGTCCTGGATATCACAGCAAAAATTATTATACCTAACTACCAAGCTGTATCATGGCAATGACAATCAGTATTATACCTCAGTACTCAGCTGTGGCATGGCAATAATGATCATTTGTATACCTCACTACCCAGCTGTAGCATGGCAATAACGATCATTAGTGTACCTAGCTACCCAGCTGCAGCATGGCAATAACGATCATTAGAGTACCTCGCTGCCCAACTGTAGCATGGCAATAACAATCATTAGTGTACCTCGCTGCCCAGCTGTAGTACGGCAACAACGATCAGTAGTGTACCTCAGTGCCCAGCTGTAGCATGGCAACAACGATCAGTAGTGCACCTCAGTGCCCAGCTGTAGCATGGCAGCAATGATCAGTAGTGCACCTCATTGCCCAGCTGTCACACGGCAGTAACGATCAGTAGTGCACCTCATTGCCCAGCTGTAGCATGGCAGTAACGATCAGTAGTGCACCTCACTGCCCAGCTGTAGCATGGCAGTGATGATCAGTAGTGCACCTCACTGCCCGGCTGTAGCACGGCAGTAACGATCAGTAGTGCACCTCACTGCCCGGCTGTAGCACGGCAGTAACGATCAGTAGTGCACCTCACTGCCAGACTGTAGCACGGAAGTAATGATCAGTAGCGCACCTCACTGCCCGGCTGTAGCACGGCAGTAATGATCAGTAGCGTACCTCACTATCCAGCTGTAGCACGGCAGTAATGATCAGTAATATACCTCACAACCCAGCTGTAGCATGACAATAACGGCCATTAGTGTACCTCACTACCCAGCTGTAGCACGGCAGTAATGATCAGTAGTATACCTCACTACCCAACTGTAGCACAGCAATAAGGATCAGCAGTATACCTTACTACCCAGCTGTAGCACAGCAATAATGATAAATAGCATACCTCACTACCCAGCAGTAACACAGCAAAAATGATCAGTGGAATACCTCACTACACAGCTGTACCATGGCAATAACGGCCATTAGTGTACCTCACTACCCAGCTGTAGCAGGGCAGTAATGATCAGTAGTATACCTCACTACCCAATTAGAGCACGACAATGACAATCAGTAGTATACCTCACTACCCAGCTGTAGCACAGTAATAAGGATCAGTAGTATATCTCACTACCGAGCTGTAGCACAGCAATAATGATCAATAGCATACCTCACTACCCAGCAGTTACACAACAAAAATGATCAGTGGTATATCTCACTACTCAGCTGTAGCATGGCAATAAAGATCATTAATACACCTCACTACCTAGCTGTAGCATGGCAATAGTGATCAGTAGTATACCTCACTGCCCAGCTGTAACACAGCAAAAATGAGCTGTAGTATACCTCACTACCCAGTTGTAGCACGGCAACAATGATCAGTAGTATACCTCACTAACCAGCTGCAATATGGCAATACTGATCAGTAGTATACCTCACTGCTCAGCTGTAGCATGGTAATCATGATCAGGAGTATACGTCACTGCCCAGCTGTAGCATGGCAATAATGATCAATAGCATACATCACTACCCAGCTGTAACACAGCAATAATGATCAGTAGTATACCTCACTGCCCAGCTGTAACACAGCAATAATGATCAGTAGTATACCTCACTACCAAGCTGTAACACAGAAAAATGATCAGTAGTATACCTCACAACCCAGCTGTAACGCAGCAAAAATGCTCAGTAGTATACCTCACTACCCAGCTGTAGCATGGCAATAATGATCAGTAGTATACCTCACTACCAAGCTGTAACACAGCAAAAATGATCAGTAGTATACCTCACTACCCAGCTGAGGCATGGCAATAATGATCAGTAGTATACCTCAATACCCAGCTGTATCATGGCAATAATGATGAACAGCACACCTCACTATCCAGCTGTAACACAGCAATAATGATCAGTAGAATACCTCGCAACCCAGCTGTAGCACAGCAACAATGATTAGTAGTATACCTCACTGCCCAGCTGTAGTACAGCAATAATGATTAGTAGTATGCCTCACTACCCAGCCGCAGCATGGCAATAATGATCAGTAGTATACCTCACTACCCAGCGGTATTATGGCAGTAATGATCAGAAGTATACCTCACTACCCAGCTGTAGCATGGCAATAATGATCAGTAGTGTACTCACTACCCAGCTGTATTAAGGCAATAATGATCAGTAGTAAACCTCACTACCCAGCTGTAGCATGGCAATAATGATGAGTAGTATACATCACTACCCAGCTGTATTATGGCAATAATGATCAGTAGTATACCTCACTACCCAGCTGCAGCATGGCAATAATTATCAGTAGTATATCTCAAAACCCAGCTGTGTCATGACAATAGCAATTATTAGTATATCTCACTACCCAACTGTAGCATGGCAATAACAGTCATTAGTATACCTCACTGCCCAGCTGTAACACAGCAATAATGATTGGTAGTATACCTAACTGCCCAGCTGTAACACAGCAATAATGATCAGTAGTATACCTCACTATCAAGCTGTTACACAGGAAAAATTATCAGTAGTATCACTCACTACCCAGCTGTAACACAAAAAAAATAATCAGTAGTATACCTCACTACCCAGCTGTAGCATGGCAATAATGATAAGTACTATACCTCACTACCCAGCTGCAGCATGGCAATAATGATCAGTAGTATATCTCACAACCTAGCTGTGTCATGACAATAACAGTCATTAGTATACCTCACTGCCCAGCTGTAACACAGCAATAATGATCAGTAGTATACCTCACTACCAAGCTGTTATACAGGAAAAAATGATCAGTAGTATACCTCACTACCCAGCTGTAACACAGCAAAAATAATCAGTAGTATACCTCACTACCCAGCTGTAGCATGGCAATAATGATCAGCAGTATACCTCACTACCAAGATGGAAGACAGCAAAAATGATCAGTAGTATACCTCACTACCCAGCTGTAGCACAGCAATAAGGATAAGTAGTATACCTCACTACCCAGCTGTAGCACAGCAATAACGATCAATAGCTTACCTCAGTACCCAGCAGTAACACATCAAAAATAATCAGTAGTACATCTCACTACCCAGCTGTAGCATGGCAATAATGATCAGTAGTATACCTCACTACCCCGCTGTAGCATGCCAATAATGATCAGCAGTATACCTCACTGCCCAGCTGTAACGCAGCAATAATGATCAGGAGTATACCTCACTACCCAGCTGTAGACCAGCAATAACGATCAATAGCACACCTCAGTACCCAGCAGTAACTCAGCAAAAATGATCAGTAGTATACCTCACTACTCAGCTGTAGCAAGGCAATAATGATCATTAGTATACCTCGCTACCCAGCTGTAGCATGGCAGTAAAGATCAGTAGTATATCTCACTACCCAGCTATATCACTGCCATAATGATCAGTAGCACCTCACTACCCGGCTGTACACAGCAAAATGATTAGTAGTATACCTGACTGCCCAGCTGTAGCATTCCAATAATGATCAGTAGTATACCTCACTACTCAGCTGTAACACAGCAAAAATGATCAGTAGTATATCTCAAACCGAGATGTAGCATGGCAGTAATGATCAATAGTACACCTCACTATCCAGCTGTAGCATGGCAGTAATGATTGGTAATATACCTCACTACCCATCTGTAGCATGGCAATAATGGTCATTAGTGTAGCTCACTACCCAGCTGTAGCACAGCAGTAATGATCACTAGTATACCTCACTACCCAGCAGTAGCACAGCAATAAGGATAAGTAGTATACCTCACTACCCAGCTGTAGCACAGCAATAACGATCAATAGCACACCTCAGTACCCAGCAGTAACACAGCAAAAATGATCAGTAGTATACCTCACTACTCAGCAGTAACATGGCAATAACAATCATTAGTATACCTCGCTATCCAGCTGTAGCATGGCAATAATGATCAGTAGTATACCTCACTGCCCAGCAGTAGCATGGCAATAATGATCAGTAGTATACTTCCACTGCCCAGCTGTAGCATGGCAATAATGATCAATAGCATATATCACTACCCAGCTGTAACACAGAAATAATGATCAGTAGTATACCTCACTACCCAGCTGTAACACAGCAAAAATGATCAGTAGTATACCACACTGCCCAGCTGTAGTGTGGCAATAATGATCAGTAGTATACCTCACTACCAAACTGTAACACAGCAAAAATGATCAGTAGTATACCTCACTACCCAGCTGTAGCATGGCAATAATGATCAGTAGTATACCTCAATACCCAGTTGTATCATGGCAATAATGATGAACAGCACACCTCACTATCCAGCTGTAACACAGCAATAATGATCAGTAGTATACCTCACAACACAGCTATAGCACAGCAATAATGATCACTAGTATGCCTCGCTGCCCAGCTGTAGCACAGCAATAATGATTAGTAGTATGCCTCACTACCCAGCTGTAACAAGGCAATAATGATCAGTAGTATACCTCACTACCCAGCTGTAGCACAGCAATAATGATCAGTAGTATACCTCACTACCCAGCTGTATTATGGCAATAATGATCAGAAGTATACCTCACTACCCAGCTGTAGCATGGCAATAATGATGAGTAGTGTACCTCACTACCCAGCTGTAATAAGGCAATAATGATCAGTAGTAAACCTCACTACTCAGCTGAAGCATGGCAATAATGATCAGTAGTACACCTCACTACCCAGCTGTATTATGGCAATACTGATCAGTAGTATACTTCACTACCCAGCTGCAGCATGGCAATAATGATCAGTAGTATATCTCAAAACCCAGCTGTGTCATGACAGTAACAATTATTAGTGTATCTCACTACCCAACTGTAGCATGGCAATAACAGTCATTAGTATACCTCACTGCCCAGCTGTAACACAGCAATAATGATCAGTAGTATACCTCACTGCCCAGCTGTAACACAGCAATAATGATCAGTAGTATACCTCACTATCAAGCTGTTACACAGGAAAAATGATCAGTAGTATCCCTCACTACCCAGCTGTAACACAAAAAAAATAATCAGTAGTATACCTCACTACGGAGCTGCAGCATGGCAATAATGATCAGTAGTATATCTCAAAACCCAGCTGTGTCATGACAGTAACAATTATTAGTGTATCTCACTACCGAGCTGCAGCATGGCAATAATGATCAGTAGTAACCTAGCTGTGTCATGACAATAACAGTCATCAGTATACCTCACTGTTCAGCTGTAACACAGCAATAATGATCAGTAGTATACCTCACTACTCAGCTGTAGACCAGCAATAATGATCAGTAGTATACCTCACTACCCAGTTGTAGCATGGCAGTAAAGATCAGTAGCATACCTCACTACCAAGCTGTAACACAGCAAAAATGATTAGTAGTATACCTCACTACTCAGCTGTAGCATGGCAATAATGATCATTAGTACACCTCACTACCCAGCTGTAGCATGGCAGTAATGATCAGTAGTATATCTCACTACCCAGCTATATCACTGCAATAATGATCAGTAGTATACCTCACTACCCCGCTGTAACACAGCAAAAATGATCAGTAGTATACCTCACTACCCCGCTGTAGCATGGCAATAATGATCAGTAGTATACCTCACTACCCCGCTGTAGCATGCCAATAATGATCAGCAGTATACCTCACTGCCCAGCTGTAACGCAGCAATAATGATCAGGAGTATACCTCACTACCCAGCTGTAGACCAGCAATAACGATCAATAGCACACCTCAGTACCCAGCAGTAACTCAGCAAAAATGATCAGTAGTATACCTCACTACTCAGCTGTAGCAAGGCAATAATGATCATTAGTATACCTCGCTACCCAGCTGTAGCATGGCAGTAATGATCAGTAGTATATCTCACTACCCAGCTATATCACTGCCATAATGATCAGTAGTATACCTCACTACCCCGCTGTAACACAGCAAAAATGATTAGTAGTATACCTGACTGCCCAGCTGTAGCATTCCAATAATGATCAGTAGTATACCTCACTACTCAGCTGTAACACAGCAAAAATGATCAGTAGTATATCTCAAACCGAGATGTAGCATGGCAGTAATGATCAATAGTACACCTCACTATCCAGCTGAAGCATGGCAGTAATGATTGGTAATATACCTCACTACCCATCTGTAGCATGGCAATAATGGTCATTAGTGTAGGTCACTAGCCAGCTGCAGCACAGCAGTAATGATCACTAGTATACCTCACTACCCAGCAGTAGCACAGCAATAAGGACCGTAGTATACCTCACTACCCAGCTGTAGCACAGCAATAACGATCAATAGCACACCTCAGTACCCAGCAGTAACACAGCAAAATGATCAGTAGTATACCTCACTACTCAGCAGTAATATGGCAATAATAATCATTAGTATACCTGCTATCAGCTGTATGGCAATAATGATCAGTGTATACTCACTGCCTTGTAGCATGGCACATGATCAGTAGTATATTTCGCCGCTAGGCAATAATGATCAATAACATATTGCTACCCAGCTGTAACACAGAAATAATGATTGTAGTATACCTCACTGCTCAGCTTGACTGCAATGAGCAGTAGTATACCTCACTATCATGATAACACAGAAAAAGTCAGTAGTATACCTCACTACCCAGCTGTAACATTGTAAAAATGATCAGTAGATACCACACTGCCCAGCTGTAGCGTGGCAATAATGATCAGTAGTATACCCACTGCCAAACTGTACAGCTAAAATGACTTAGTATACCTCACTACCGTCGGTATGGCAATAATGATCAGTAGATGCCTCACCCAGTTGTATCAGCAGTAATGATGGACAGCACACCACTATCAGCTTTAACACAGCAATACTGATCAGTAGTATACTTCACAACACAGCTATAGCACAGCAATACGATCCTTCGTATGCCCGCTGCCCAGCTGTAGCACAGCATAATGATTAGTGGTATGCTCACTGCAGCTGTTCAAAGGCAATAATGATCAGTGTATACCTCACTACCAGCTGTGGCACAGCAATGATCAATATACTCACTACCCAGCTGTATTATGGCAATAATGATCGGAAGTTACCTCACTACCCAGCTGTGGCATGGCATAATGATGAGTAGTGCCTGCTACCAGCTGTATAAGGGCAATAATGATCAGTAGTAAACCCTCACTGCCGGCTGAAGCATGGCATAATGATCAGTAGTACACCACTACCCAGCTGTTTTATGGCACTGATCAGTAGTATACCCTCACTACCAGCGCAGCATGGCATAATGATCGTAGTATATCTCAAACCCAGCTGTGTCATGACAGTAACAATTGTTGTTTGTATCTCCTACCCAACTGTAGCATGGCACACAGTCATTAGTATAGCCACTCCCAGCTGTAACACAGCAATAATGATCAGTGATACTTCATCCAGCTGTAGCTTTGTAATAATGACTGTAGTATACCTCATATCAAGCTGTTACACAGGAAAAATGATCAAGTATCCTCACTACCCAGCTGTAACACGCAAAATGATCAGTGGTATACCTTACTGCGAGCTGTAGTATTGCATAATGATCAGTAGTATCTCACTACCTAGCTGGCAACAATTGTTAGTGTATCTCACCGCCGGCAGCATGGCAATGATCAGTAGTAACTTGCTGTGTCAGACATAACAGTCATCAGTTACCTCACTGTTCAGCTGGAACACAGCAATAATGATCAGTAGTACCTCACCAGCTGTAGACCAGCAATAATGATCAGTAGTATGCATCACCAGTTGTGGCATGGTAAAGATCAGTACACCACTACCAAGCTGTAACACAGCAAAATGATTAGTAGTATACCCCTTTCCTCAGCTGTGGTATGGCAATAATGACATTAGTATACCTCAGCCAGTATGGCAGTACGATCGTGTATATCACTACCAGCTATATCACCGCAATGATCAGTAGATACCTCCGCTGTAACACAGCGAAATGATTAGTAGTATACCTGACTGTCACTGCAGTATTCCAATAATGACGTGTATCTTACTATCAGCAACACAGCAAACTGATCAGTGGTATATCTCAAACCTAGATGTAGCATGGCGGTATGATCAATAGTGCACCCACTATCCAGCTGTACCGGCAGTAATGATTGGTAATATACCTCACTACCATCTGTGCGTGGCAATGGCTAGGTAGTAGCTCACTGCCAGCTGTGCACAGCAGTAATGATCACTGGTATGCCTCACTACCTGGCAGTAGCACAGCAATAAGGATAAGTAGTATGCTTCATGCCCAGCTGGCAATAGCGATCAATAGCACACCAGTACCCAGCGGCAACATAGCAAAAATGATCAGTATACCCTCACTACTCAGCAGTAACGTGGCGTAATAATCATTAGTACTGCTATCCAGCTGTAGCATGGCATAATGATCAGTAGTATACCTCACTGCTTAGCAGTAGCATGGCAAATGATCAGTAGTATACTTCACTGCCCAGCTGTAGCATGGCAATAATGATCAATAGCATATATCACTGCCAGCTGTAACACAGAAATAATGATTGATGATATGCACACTCGCGCTGTAACATATCAATAATGAGCAGTAGTATCTCATACCAAGCAGTAACACAGAAAATGATCAGTAGTATACCACTGCCCAGCTTAACACTGCAAAATGATCATGGTATACCATACTGCCCGGCTGTGGCGTGGCATAATGATCAGTATCCTCATACCAAACTGTAACATATTGAAAATGATCATAGTATACTTCACTACCCAGCTGTAGCATGGCAATCATGATCAGTAGTATACCACTACCCAGTTGTATCATGGCAATATGATGAACATTATCTTACTATCAGCTGTAACACAGCAATAATGATGATGTATACCCCACCTTTTAGCTATGTACAGCAATAATGATCACTAGTAGTCTCGCGTAGCTGTAGCACAGCAATAATGATTAGTAGTATGCCTCCTTAGCTGTAACAAGGCATAATGATCAGTAGTATACCTCACTACCCAGCTGTAGCACAGCAATAATGATTTGTAGTTTATGCCTGGCTACCCAGCTGTATTATGGCATAATGATCAAGTATACCCACTACCCAGCTGTAGCATTGTAATAATGATGGTAGTGACCTCACTGCCAGCTGTAATAGGCAATGATCAGTAGTAAACCTCACTACTCAGTTGAAGCATGGCAGTGTGATCAGTAGTACCTCCTACCCAGCTGTTTGTGGCAATACTGATCAGTAGTATACCTACCCAGCTGCATGGCAATAATGACTGTAGATATTCAAAACCCAGCTGTGTCATGACAGTAATAATTATTATTGCCTTCACTACCCAATTAGCATGGCATAACGGTCATTAGTATGCCTCACTGCCCAGCTGTAACACAGCAATAATGATCAGTAGTATACCTCACTGCCCAGCTGTAACACAGCATAATGATCAGTAGTATACCACCACGTTGTTACACAGAAAATGATCAGTAGTATCCTACACCCAGCTGTAACACAAAAAATAATCAGTAGTATACCACCACGGGCTGCATGGCACATGACTGTAGTATCTCAAACCCAGCTGTTCATGACAGTAACAATTATTAGTGTATCTGCTACTGAGCTGCAGCATGGCAATGATCAGTAGTAACCCTGTTATGACAATAACAGTCATCAGTATACCTCACTGTTCAGCTGTACTTTGTAATGATCAGTAGTATACCTCCTACCAGCTGTAGACCAGCAATAATGATCAGTAGTATACCTCTACTACCCAGTTGTAGCATGGCAGTAAAGATCAGTGGCATACCTCACTACCAAGCTGTAACACAGCAAAAATGATTGTAGTATACCTCACTACTCAGCTGTAGCATGGCAATAATGATCATTAGTACTCTCACTACCCAGCTGTAGTGTTGCATAGTAATGATCAGTAGTATATCTTACTACCCAGATATATCACTGCAATAATGATCAGTAGTATACCTTCTACTCGCTTGTAACACAGCTAAAATGATTAGTGGTATACCTCACTGCCCAGCTGTAGCATTCGAATAATGATCAGTAGTATGCCTCTACTACTCAGCTGTAACACAGCAAAATGATCAGTAGTATATCTCGTAAACTGAGATGTAGTTTGTGTGTACGCATCAGTAGTACACTCCTACTATCCAGCTGTAGCATGGCAGTAACGGCATTGGTAATATACTTCACTACCCAGCTGTAGCATGGCAATAACGGTCATTAGTATACCTCGCCACCCAGCTGTAGCGTGGCCATAATGATCAGTAGTATACCTCACTGCCCAGCTGTAGCATGGCAATAATGATCAGTAGTATACCTCACTACCCAGCTGTAGCATGGCAATAATGATCAATAGCATACCTCACTACCCAGCTGTAACACAGCAAAAATGATCAGTAGTATACCTCACTGCCCAGCTTTAGCATGCACATTATCAGTAGTATACCTCACTACCAAACTGTAACACACGCAAAAATGATCAGTAGTATACCTCACTATCCAGATGTAGCATGGCAATAATGATCAGTAGTATACCTCAGTACCCAGCTGTATCATGGCAATAATGATGAACAGCACACCTCACTATCCAGCTGTAACACAGCAACAATGATCAGTAGTATACCTCACTGCCCAGACTGTAGTACAGCAATAATGATTAGTAGTATGCCTCACTACCCAGCTGTGGCATGGCAATAATGATCAGTAGTATTCCTCACTACCCAGTGGTATTATGGCAGTAATGATCAGAATTATACCTCACTACCCAGCTGTAGCATGGCAATAATGATCAGTAGTGTACTCACTACCCAGCTGTATTAAGGCAATAATGATCAGTAGTAAACCACTTACTGCAACACTTGACAGGCTGTTGCCGGCGACATTGCTATTAAGGCGAAGACCTATATAAGCCATATATATTGTTGATATTGTAAAGTACCACCACGTGCTACTATAATAAGAGCAGTGGTGGTAGCGACGCCACTAACAGCTGTAATCCCCATGACCTTCTTGCATGCAGAGGAACCACGGCGCTTCATGTTCGGCCTAAAGTTTCGCATTATATTACAAAAACACACTGGATTAAAAATTAAGCTCACTGCAGCCCTAGACTCCCGCAGCAGCATTTTAAGGTATGTGGGAATGGGAGCGGGCCGCAGTATTTCTTTACAGGTCACCTTTAAGGCAGTAGCTCCTTTTAGCCTTCCGAATATCTTTTTTGCAGGCATTTCTCAGTTGTTTATAGTTAACCCAGTCTTCTGATTGTTGGGACTTCTTTGCCAAGGTCCAGGCCTTGTCTCTTTTTATCATGGCTCGAAGGAGGTCTTTTAAGCCATTTATTAGGGAGCCCCTAAGATGCCTTTTTTCAGAGGGATGTGCAGATCCTGAAGGGCCAGAAGCTGAGACATCAGGTATTCAAGTGCTGTGTTTACATCATCAGTGTGATAGATGGGAGACCAGTCTATATTATTAATATCCTTGAGAAGTGCAGTTCGGTTTAGTTTGGCAAATCTCAAATTGAATGATTCTTGGGGGTTTAAGGCAGTGGCCATTCAGATACAGAACATAGGCAGGTGATCACTAATAGAATCCAAAAAGGTCCCTGCAGCAATTATTTTATTTGCTCTATTTGTAGCCATCCAGTCCAGGAGAGATTGGCGCTCCAAGTTGGAAGAGATGCGTGTAGGGCTAGAGATAAGTTGAGTGAGGTTAAGTCGGGCGAGAGCTTCAGTATATGTACCGGCGTGACTCCCTGATAGGTCTAGGTTGAAGTCTCCCATTAGTATGACTTCAGATCTACCGTTTAGAGTGGCCAGATAATCCAAGAGGCCATTTAAGCCAGGGAGAGCCCCCTTTGGAGGATTGTAGGCACAGATCAGATTTAGCCTTTTATCACCACCTAGTTGTAGAACTGTATGCAGAGCTTCACAGTGATTTGCTATCCAAGACTGGAGTACAGAGACATTGAGATGCTCTTTATAATAAAGGGCAACCCTCCACCTTTTGTTTGTGGAGATCGAATCTGGACAAGCTGTAGCCAGGTATTTTGTACATGGAATCATGCATCTCTGGCCTGAGCCATGTTTCAGTTAGTCCAAGTATGTCCGGACAGTACAGGGCTATCCAGGCTTCAAGTTCAGGAAAGTTTGCTGTAAACTTCTGATATTCATGTGGGCAACTGTCATGCCCTTAGTGGAAAACCAAGAGGAGTCATCCGTGGACCTGGCATTCCAGTGGGCCCAGGGTTAGATTCTATGTCTCCTGACAAGCATAAGCGCAGAAGCATCACCGACACTTCTTTGTAGAATCTGTAATTGCGCTTGAGGTATTTGGGCATGCTAGGGGGGTGATAGAGAAGGAAATGCCCCAATTTGGAAGGATGAGTTATATGGAGTACAGGTTAGGAGAAGGGAGCAAGGTTCTAGTTGGTATAAGGTTGGAGAATACAAAGGAGAATTCTTCATGACAGTGGGACCCAGGGTATCCAGCTGGTATGTTACATGAGAGATAGGAGAGGATGATAATGGTGGGTAGTAATCCTGATACCACCAGAAGTGACCTTGGGCATGCAAGAGAGAACATTATGTATGCCTTGTATGAAACCTCTGTAAATCAGAAGTAGATTGTCCCTTATAAGAGAAGAATATAAGTGACAGAAATGGTGACTTAAGGGCAGGGTGACACCTATAGTGAAGGCAGTTTGAGTGAGACCCTTAGTGGCCAGAGGTTGGCAGTCAATTATACAAGTTATTCACAAGAGGCAGGTATTCCAATAGAGTGCAGTTTATGAGGAGTGGACAGGAGCAGGGGGAATTTGAAAAGGTGAGGGGAAAAGATAAAACTGGGATACCCTCAGTCTGAGTTACTTTTCCATACAAAATAAGTGTAGAACAGAGGCAAACATAGAGAATAGGCAAGAGTGAGTGGAGGAAAAAAAAAAAAAGGACTGCCTCGCTGGTTTGAATTAGGACTGATGCAGCAAGGGGGAGGGGTAGGACTGCCCTCCAAGTGAGTTTATAGGTTGGAACAAAAGTGGGCGGGATTACCAGTGTATTTAATTAATGGTAGAGGAGGGGGTGGGGGGTTGCGCGAAAATTTCAAGCCTGCAAGCAGCTGCTGTGTTAGAGGATATGCTAAAATTAATTAAAACAGCAGCTGCAGTGTACCAGAATCAGCAAAAGTTAATTAAATCAAGGTAGGCAGGCTAGAGTGTATTGTAGGCACAGTCTTAGGCTTGTGAGTCAAAATACACTAATTTCCTTGGGATTAAAGTGGCTGCAGCAGCGAGTACTACAGCGCCAGGGAGCTGAGCAGAAAAAAGGCACCAAGGTTTAAAACCGAGCGCAGTCTTGAGATCGCATACCTTCCTGCTGCCAGCCTTGTAGCTTCGGGGAACCAAGGGAGCTGGGGAGGGCTTTTCAACAACCGTAGCCCTCTCGACCCTGGGGAAAAGAGAAAACATACAAGGGCTTAAATACATTGAAAATCAGGGCTGGGTCAGACAGTGAATATGCACAAAGGAGTTAATCATGGGGACGGGGAGGGGGAATTACAGCTTAGCAGCAAGTGAGAAGCAAACAGAACAAATCAGTAGGGATGAAATAGAAATTGTAAAAGGCACACTTTCAGCTCAGTATTATACTTGGGTAACTGGAAAAACAGCGAAAATTTCAATTTAAATTTCAATTCAAATTAATTAAACAGCAGCTGCAGTGTACCACCAGCCACCGTCCCCCAGTAGTACACTAGCTAATAGTGCAAACAACAATGTAATAACTAGAACTCTACTCGTAATATGCACACACCAGCCACTGTCCCCCAGTAGTACACTAGCTAATAGTGCAAACAACAATGTAATAACTAGAACTCTACTCATAATATGCACACACCAGCCACTGTCCCCAGTAGTACACTAACTTATAGTGCAAACAAACATGTAATAACTAGAACTCTACTAATAATATGCACACACCAGCCACCATCCCCCAACAGTACACTAGCTTACAGTGCAAACAAACATGTAATAACTAGAACTCTACTAATAATATGCACACACCAGCCACCGTCCCCCAACAGTACACTAGCTTATAGTGCAAACAAACATGTAATAACTAGAACTCTACTAATAATATGCACACACCAGCCACCGTTCCCCAGCAGTACACTAGCTTATAGTGCAAACAAACATGTAATAACTAGAACTCTACTAATAATATGTTTCAAGCCTGCAAGCAGCTGCTGTGTTAGAGGATATGCTAAAATTAATTAAAACAGCAGCTGCAGTGTACCAGAATCAGCAAAAGTTAATTAAATCAAGGTAGGCAGGCTAGAGTGTATCGCAGGCACAGTCTTGTGAGTCAAAATACATTAATTTCCTTGGGATTAAAGTGGCTGCAGCAGCGAGTACTACAGCGCCAGGGAGCTGAGCAGAAAAATGGTGCCAAGGTTTAAAACAGAGCGCAGTCTTGAGATCGCGTGCCTTCCTGCTGCCAATAGCCCAGCTTCGGGAACGAGGGAGCTGGGGAGGCTTTTTCAACAACCGTAGCCCTCTCGACCCTTCCTGCTGCCAGCCTTGTAGCTTCAGGAACCGAGGGGAGCTGAGGAAGACTTTTCAACAACCGTAGCCTCTCGACCGTCCTGCTGCCAGCCTTGTAACCCGGGGAACGAGCGCTGGGAGGCTTTTCAACAACCGTAGCCTCTCGACCCTTCCTGCTGCCAGCCTTAGCTCGGGGAACCGAGGGAGCTGGGAGGGTTAACAACTGTGAGTCTCTCGACCTTCCTGCTGCCAGCCTTGTAGCTTCGGGGAACCGAGGGGAGCTGGGGAGGGCTTTTCAACAACCGTAGCCCTCTCTCCCTTCCTGCTGCCAGCCTTGTAGCTTGGGGAACCGAGGAGAGCTGGGGAGGGCTTTTCAACAACCGTAGCCCTCTCGACCCTTCCTGCTGCCAGCCTTGTAGCTTCAGGGAACTGAGGGGAGCTGGGGAGGGCCTTTCAACAACCGTAGCCCTCTCGACCCTTCCTGCTGCCAGCCTTGTAGCTTCAGGGAACCGAGGGGAGCTGGGGAGGGCTTTTCAACAACCGTAGCCCTCTCAACCCTTCCTGCTGCCAGCCTTGTAGCTTCAGGGAACCGAGGGGAGCTGGGGAGGGCTTTCACAACTGCAGTTCCCCTCTCGACCCTTCCTGCTGCCAGCCTTGTAGCTTCGGGGAACCGAGGGGAGCTGTGGAGGGCTTTTCAACAACTGTAGCCTTCTCGACCCTTCCTGCTGCCAGCCTTGTAGCTTCGGGGAACCGAGGGAACCATATATATATGTATATGTGCGTGTGTGTGTGTGTGTGTGTATAAACATATACATATATATATATATATACATATATATATATATAGATAGAAAGGGAGAGACAGAATACACAATGGCCTTACTCAAAATATGAAATTTATCTCCACGTAGGAGGGAGCAAGACCATAACTCATGAGTGGCAAAGATAGCATGATAAACACATTTATCAGGGAAAATGTATCCATTTTAAATATACCCAAACTTTCCCTTTTTAGCAGCATTCTAACTCTGTCACCACCTCTCCTTGGTGGTTTCACACATGCTATACCCATAAACTGCATAAATTTGGGATCTGAATTGTGGTGTTCAGCAAAATGGATACGGTCAGCCCACAAGGGCTGAATGAAATGTGGAATCCGAGACCCTTTCTGTAAATGTAGGATGTGTTTCACTTGTCTTCATAACTACATCAAGTCTTAATTCTGCCACCCCCTTTTCTTCTTTTCTAAAGATAAATGGGTTTATGGAATCTTTTTCCGTACTTCTTCTATCATCCATACAGATATGTTGTTCAGTGGATCCCCTGGATCTCCGGCAAAAATCATACAGGTGATCACAGGGTATATCTAAGATGGGCTCTATCTTATCCTAATAAGAAAAATCTTGGTTTTTTTTGTAAATATCTCTGCCTTAGCCTTACATTGTTATATTGTGTACATGAAGTTATAAACATTTTTATGTTAATTACCACAGGTTTTGTTAAAGATGGGTGAGATGTGATGTAACATATGATGTCATAAATGTGGAACTATTTATACATCATTAAGTCTCTGGATCTCTGCCTCCAGACAAAGCCTTAATGGGCGAAGTGCTGGGGCATTTGATTTTCCTTGGCGACCATTTAAATATCAGGGGGCCCAATTTTAAGAGAGCCTTAAGAGTGATGCAAGTTGCGTTGCTCTAAGGGTTGTGAACGTGCAGCAAACTCTAGGTGCACCAGGGACCCTGTGCCCGATTTTATAAAAAGCAGAGTCCCATCACCAAACTCTCTGGGTTTGCCACAAGTCTCTAGGTGTGCAAAACAGCTGGTGCATCTGCGGACACTGCCACAGGGATCGGTTCCCCCCCACCCAGCACAACACCAGAGAGGCCAGGGTGGTGGTGGCGGGGAGAAACAACATGCCAGGAGGGAGCCATGGGCAAGAGGGGTACAGGAGGTTGCAGCAGGAGTGCTGGAGAAACAGTTGTGCTCATAAATGTGCATTCGTGTGCACCCATCGGGGTGTGGTTGCAGTAGTATTACTGTAATATACACACAATAGAGTGCCTGTTACATACATATGCCCCCCCGATCACCGATGTCCCCAATAAAAAACAAAACATTTGCCCCTGTTGGTCTAGTGGACCCCCTTCCCTGATCTCCCCCATTAATATGTATATACTCTTCCCTGGTGACCGAGTGGACCCCCCTCCCTAGCCGCGATCACCCCCATATAGTATGCGATCACTGTATCTGGTGGTCTAGTAAACCCCCCCATCCCATTACGTAGCAACCCATCACCCTGCTATCTGCCATCCCGAATCAGAGTCAGTGACCAGCACAGCCCTCCTCTCCCCACCACGACTGGCCACTTACTGAGCTCTCAATGAGCATGTATTTTATACAGTACGCTCTCATGTGAAGGCATTGTTTTTTCTGTGTTTTGCATCTTTACTATACCAACACGTAGTAACTTTTATCTGTGTCCAACAGCGTTGATTATCCAATTTAAACATTATGAGTCTCTTTTAGTGGATATCTGATGAGTGTAAGGTACTACACATATGCTATCTGAATTGGGATATTGCCATTTACATGGTAACTTTGTGGTGTTGTTTTTTCATCCATGCATGTTGGAGGTATGGCAAAAAAAATGCTACTGTATCTATATATTGTTCTTTAAATACTATGTTTATATTCTAGGGTTGATCGGAATCCATCTGAGGGAATTAGATACATTGGATTTCAGGCTTTTTGTGGAATAAGGATTTTTAGTAGTGAGGCACAAAAATCCAAATTCCAAAAAATGGTCGGAATTGGAATCTAATTTTGAGTCCGACAATACTTCAACATTCACTCCCCCTAGTCCCTAGCTGGTGAAACAAAACCACTGGATAATCACCCAAAACATTAAACAAGCCCCCACCCCTTTACCATATGACACTGAGGTGAGGTACTGCTAAGCTGTAACTGCTGTGGTACACTGGGGGGCTACTAGCCCAGCAGCCCAGAGGTCACAGTCTCTCGGGTTTCTCATTTGTTTCTAGCAGTGCTGCCACCAATCCTGCCACCAATCCCTACCCAAGTCCCATTAGTTTCAGTCAGCTGCTGACACTGTAGCCAGAGCCAATTTATACTGCCCTAGACTTAGTGACCCTTTATTTATAACCTCCCCAATGACCTGGGCAGTCAAGCCATAACTCCCA
Organism: Neoceratodus forsteri; assembly: GCA_016271365.2. NCBI lineage: Eukaryota > Metazoa > Chordata > Ceratodontiformes > Ceratodontidae > Neoceratodus > Neoceratodus forsteri. The sequence continues at coordinate 969,540,932 of CM028130.1, read as the reverse complement.
CAATACACCCCATGCCAGTCCATCAGTCCTCCTCCTAGTCCTTGACAAGTTCGATGGTGGTCTGTCTGGAATCATGGGAGGGAGGTGCAGGTGGCAACTGGCCAGGCCAACCAACACAATTCACAAGGTTAACCTTAGTGATGTGTTGGCTGGGAGAGCAAGGTGGACCACTGGCTGAGAGGAACAGGGTTTGGTGCACGTTGGCCACCACCACAACATTATCCATTCCCAGCAGACACCAGGAGAGGTTTGTCTCCACTAGTCCACACTATCTCTGCTCATCTCAGTCAGAAAAGGATGACTGACAGTGCCTTCCACCTAAAGTACTGTGTCCGCTTTTCTGCTACTAGCTACAACTACTAGTACTAGCCTAAAAGTTTAAAACATCTTTTATTTATCAATTGAACTCCAGTCAGGGTGGGCAGGTGATGGGGTGGTGGCGGTAGGGGGAGGCAAGATGGCTGGACTTGGACGGAGTCATACCAGACCCACGTCATGCCACATCAACCAGCATGACTGAAAACCACCAGTGAGTGACCCCCCCAAAATGAGGAAAGGTGTTGGGGCAAGGGATAGTATGTGACACGCATCGAGTTGCAGAGAGACACCAAGAGAGAGAGTTGGGGGGACACAAGGGCGGGGGAGGTAGATGCACTAGTGAACTGGGGGGGGGGTTATTTTGCAGGTTGGCTGGATGTGGAGTTAGAAATTCTGATTCCGTTCTGATGGTAGAGTTGGAATGGGAATGGAACTGGAATTTCTGACAATCCATCAGTTCCACAATGGAACAGATTCTGGCACATCCGAGCACCCTTATTATATTGTAAGTCTTAAATCTGGGATCTATTTATGTCAAATGTAGGTGTGGGTAACTAACACTAACTAGGATCTTGTTCTTTAATAAGGTTAGTTTTAACTTAGTACCTGTAAGCTTTTAGCATTCGTTTGGTTAATGGTCTTGTGCTCTTTTGTAGATAGTCAATTCTGATGTCTTATGATGCAGCACAAATTGAAGTTCTTACAAGCATAATCGAATGCATATAGAATCATATGCACACTTTCTACAGTTTTTTTAAAATTTATATATGTATAATATTTTGTTTGTGTATTTTATGCACATTAGCTCTTTGTAATGGGATTAGCTTCATGCTCCCCTTTTTGTCGGTATAACCTGGCATTAACATGATGCCTTTACACCACCCAACTTACGAACAATACCTACACTCGGACACTCTAGAGTTCAGGCACTAAGGTGCAGTACTTCTAAAATTACAGTAACTAAATGTGAAGAAGGAAGAAATATTTACTCACCGTTGTAATGTTTCTCCTCAGGGATCCATCAATGAACCTTACAAAAGTGCATCACTCCAAAGGAGTGTGCTGCCCCGGGGATAGAACTTTATGTAAATTTTAGAGTTTAGAAGGCAGGTTCAAACTCTGTACTGTGGTCATGTTTTACCTACTGCCTGAATGCCAGATTTGTTTCCATAGCCAGGGGAGCAATGACCACTAAAATTATCTAAATTACCACTAAAATATTTTAAAAGCATTTTCTAAAATACATTTTGAAAAACACAAATTGTTAGCAGACAAAAATCTGACATGAAATGACCACAACTTTAAAACTGGTATTAAATTGCAGCAAGCAATACTCAAGCAACCATAAGATAAGAACTGATCCTTGTGTGAACCTATTTTTAGGTTCTAGAAGGGGAGGCTTGTAAGGCTCATTGATGGATCCTTGAGAAGAAACAACATTACTATGGTGAGTATTTTTTTTCTTTCAACAACAGGAATATATCAGTGATGCTTTCCAAAGCCTGGTTGACATCTCCAGATCCCTCCATGCAGAAGAAATTTAGGACAAGCCTGAGTTGCCTACAGACTTCCCTCTGGAATAGCTTGCCTGCCAAACTCACCACTGCCAATTCCTTTATGTCATGTAAGCGACAAAAAAAGGCTCATTATGCCTCCCTGACTGCATGCCTCAACTGCTCCAGTCATCCTCCTCTGGGTACAACTTTCACAAGTCTGATACCTCATAGACGGTGTGATGAGCTACAAACTATACCCTTGTGACTCAAGTCTACTTGGCACACTGCCTGTCGTATGACACGTTTGTTGCATGATCCATAAATACTGTGTCTCTTGTAAGACTCCAAGTACACCTGCCTAGATACTGCACCTTGTATGCATTTGTGTTGTATTATTATGTCACTCACTGCTGCTGTTTAGAAGAACACCTGCGGAAGAACGTTTTCCTGAACCTTTTTGTAACTTGTTACCTGTATCTATTACCTTCCTACTCCCTCCTCATTCCCCAGGTCACAACTGGAAACAAGTCTTCTGGGCTTTTACCTGATAAAATATGTTTCAATAAATAAACAATAAATAAAAGTGCAGACTTACTAGCTGGCCTGTCTGTGCAGCGGTAGCACTTCCGCTAGTGACGTTGGTGACCCAGGATCGGGAGCAATCTCGGATTGCCGGGGCCAGCCGGGAGAAGGAGGAGGATTGGGCATCCCAGAGGATGCTGTCCTCCTCCAGGGAGGGAGGAACATGTGCTCTGTTGTGCTACGGCCACCTGGGTGACCACAGGTAATGGTGCGAGCAAAGCCCCTAAAGGTGGGCAGATGCCTTCTGACTGCGACATGAGCACGCCTGCATGCTTGCATCACTGTAACTCATGCTCCTGAAGCACATGAGTGACGGGGACAGAACACTGGAAAAGACTGCCAGCTGAGGCAGCATGAAGCAGTGTCCTCCCGCAGGCCCTGCACCATTCACTGGGCTTCCTTGCTGAATGCGTCCATGTTAAACTCTCTCCAATGCTTGGGGAACCTCTGAGAGCTCCGACACATGGGAAGTCTGTAGGGCACTGTAACACACAGGTAACAGTAAGTCCCAGAGATGGCAGATGAAAGGATTGGGGAGGATGCAGAAGATGTGGGTCAGCGGAGCAGAGAAAAGCAAAAAAAAGTGTAGACTCACACTAGCAGTACCTTGAACTTATTCAGGAAAAAGGTTCTGCCTGACAGCAATTCCAAAACTAGCATCTCACCTAGACTTTATGTCCCAATAGTAATGCTTTGTGAAGGTGTATATTGTTTTCCAGGTTGCTGCTTTGCAAATCTCTTGAAAGGGAATGCTCCTTGTAGCTGCCACAGAGGCAGAGGTGCCCCTTGTGGAGTGTGCTTGAAAGCTTCTCAGAGGTAATTTACCAGCTTTTTAATAGCAGAACTGTATGTAGGAAACTATCCAATGAGAGCTAGTATTCCTAGCTGCTGGTTTCCCTTTGCCAACCCTCTCCATAGGTAAAGAGTTGTGTGCTATGGAAACACAGAAACGTAGATGATGATGGCAGAAAAAGACCGATGGTCCATCCAGTCTGTCCATATTACCCAATCATACCCCAAGAGCTATGTCTCTGTGGGGTCTTTGATTACACTATTCCCCCTTTTGTTATCCATGTTTCCACCCACCACTTCCTGCTGAGTGGCTAATATCCCCTTGACTCTATCCCAGCCGCGTTTGACGCTATTCATGGTTTTAGCACTAACCCCCTCTGCCAGCAGACCATTCCATGGCTCAACCACTCTTTCTGTAAAATAATACTTCCTCACATCCTTTTAAGACCTCCCCCCATTAACCTCTGCTCATGACCCCTTGTCCAATCTTCTCTGCTCCTGGTAAATAGTTACTCACAGTCCACCTTGTTAATTCCTTTCAAGAACTTAAAGGTCTCTATCATATCTTCTCCTTTTCTCTTCTGGTTTTGAATGAATACAGTCCAGTGCGTTTAGTTGATCCTCACAGGATCTGCCCTCCTGGCCCTGAATCATCCTGGTCATCTCACACTGTACCTTCTCTAGCCTGTCCCTGTCCTCTTTTCAGTGGGGACTCCAAAACTGGGCACAGTACTCCAGGTGTGGCCTAGCCAGCAACTTATATGGTGGTAACAGTACCTCCTACCTTCTACTGTCCAACTTCTCCCAGTGCACCCCAGCATCCTGTTAGCCTTGCTGAAGGCCTTGTTACACTAGCTGGTTTGTTTAAGCTCATTCCCTTCCAGAGTGCATATATAAATCAAAATGTTCCATGCTTAACCTTATTCAAAATGACCACCTTGAGCTGAATGAGTTTTTAAGGGAGTCGCTAATGATGACTCCTAGGTCACTTCTGACTGATGTTATGTCCCGCTCATCCTTCCATCCAGTACTCTGTTCTGGGTTCCCTAGGCATGTAACTTTGTACTTTTTGGCATTACATTTCAGCTGCCAGACTTTCAACCAATTTACCAGCCTTTGCAGGTCTCTCTGCGACTCCCTTATCCCACACACAATGTCAACCCTATCAGAGTTTTAAAACATACCTAGTAATACCTAATAACAGAATGCTAAATGTCAATCAATCTGGAACTGCTAGAGAGAATAAGTTTTTATGGCAGTTTTAAAGCTGTCAGCAGTCAGGCACTCTCTTATCCAACGAGACAGAGAATTCCACAAGGTAGGTATCATCTGCAAATATTCTGGATTCCTCCGCACATTGCTGATGTATATTGAACAGGACTGAGCCCAAAACAGATCCCTGTAGTACTCAACTAGTGACCTCTCTTTCTTCTGATCTGACCCCATTCACCACAACTCCCTGCTGCCTTCCCTCCAACCAACTGCCTACCCACCTTGCTATTTCCATAGCAGTTCCCAGATCCCCCATCTTCTTTAGTAGCCTTCAATGTAGCACCAAGGTGAATGCCTTGTTGAAGTCAAAGTAGAGTAAATCTACAACATTTCCCTTCTCAGCTACCTTGGTTTCCCAGTCAAAGAATAACATCAGGCTGGTCTTACCAGACCTCCCTGTCATTAATCTGTGCTGCTTACTATCCTGAAGTCTGTTTTTCCCCACGTAGCCCATTAGATATTCTTTGATAGTGTCTCCATCAGTTTCTCTACCATGGAGGTAAGGCTGACAGATCTATAGTTTCCCAGCTGCTCCCTGTCCTTTCCTTCTGCAGCAGAGCCACGTCTGCCATCTTCCAGTCCCTGGGAACCCACTCCTTGCAGCACAGACCCACTGAATAGCCCCACCAGGGGTTCAGCTAGCACTAATGCCATTTCCTTCAGCACCTTCAGATGCATCCCATCTAGAAATGAGACCTAACATCTCTTGTCTGTCCATATAGTAGCCCAATGTTCTTTTTACATATAGTCAGTGCAGCGTTTGCTCACCTGTGCTGAAGTGTTCAGGACAGAGGACAGGAAGGGTAATTGACTGATTTATTTGGAATTTCAAAACCACCTTTGGTAAGAATTTCATACTGGTTCTAACAACTACATTATCTCAGTGGAATATTATGTAGTTTGGATGTGTACAAAGAGACTGCAATTCACTTAACCTCCTGGCAGATGCCACTGCTACTAAGAAGACTGTTTTCAATGTGATGGATTTTAAATCTGCTGTGGCCATAGATTCAAAGGGAGATTCCATCAGCTAGGCAAGACAAAGGTTTAAATCCCATAGTGGAACTGGTTCTCTTACAGGAAAGTGTAAATGGTTGAGGCCTTTGAAAAAAGACGGGTAGTGAGGCTAAATACCCTTTTTTGCCTGCAAATGTGTAGGCTGACACAGCTGCCAGGTGTACTTTCAGGGTTGAAGGTCTCAGACCTAAGGACTGTAAGTGTACCAGATAGACAAGAAATGTAGAAAGCCTTGCCTGAATTAGAATTATCTTTTGGGGGGCACACAAGTATGATAATCTCTTCCACTTAGAGGAATATGCTTTTCTTGTAGCCGGTTTCCTGGCAACCTTCAAAACTCTTAGCACCTTCTTCTGACAGATTCAAACCAGAGAATTCTAGCTCTTCAAGAACCATGCCCTCAGGTGCAGTGACCTGAAGTCTGGGGAGGTGTGTGAAGGTTATCCTGCCCTGGGAAAGAGTAAAATGATTGTACCTCAGTTGTGCGTTGACTGGAATTGTGCTGGACAGGTTTAGTATACCATGCCTGCCTGGGACTGGAATTGTGCTGGGCAGGTTTAGTATCATTGGGTACCATGCCTGCCTGGGACTATCAGCATCACTGTTGCTGGCTCTCTCCTGAGCTTCATGAACACTCTGTGTATGAGTGGGAATGGTGGGAAGACATACAGGAACCTCCCTATCCAATCAAGGGGCTAGTGCGTCCTCCTGGCTGGTGGCCTGCAACAAAACTTTGGGGGCTGGTTGTTCTCCCAAGAGGGAATTAAGCCTATTTCTGGGGTACCCTGTCTTCTGAAGATTGATGCCAGCACTTACTGGTTCAAGGCCCACTTGTGGTTTTCCTGGCTGATTCTGCTTAGACAGTCTGTCAGGACATTTTCCTTGGCTGCCAAATATACTGCAGACATCCTGAATTATCTTCAACTTTTATTGGATCCGTGTTTAACTTTCTTTCCTCAGGTTAAAGCAGTAAGTAGGGTCGTAAATCAAAAGTTGAGCTTGTTATATAAGTTTAAAATACATTTTTTTTGAAACTCGTTCTTCAGTTGCTGTAGAGACATTGTTGCCTCATCTCAATTATGTTGCAAGTCTGTATTTTAAATTGGGTGTAAAAGAGAGTAACATTACAATATTTGTCGATTTGTTTTGAATTTTTCAGATCAAACTCATCACTGCCTTTTATATTCACAATAGACTGGTTGTTTCCTAAATACAAATTTGCTTATTTTTTTGGTTGTCAAATTTTGAAGTCCATTTCTGTTCGACCTGTATTTCCTTTGAGGGATTTAGTTACGGTCCGTGGTACCATGACTAATCTGAAGTCTTCAAAAGGCACTATTTTACAAACAGTTTTGTACGTAAGTCTAAATTTGGTTCTCGTTCGTTTTCAATTGCAGCTCCTCTGTTTTGGAATAGCATACCGGAATCATTGCACTCTGTTCTTTATCTACAAAACTTTAAATTCAAGCTAAAGAATTATTTGTAGGCACAGGATGTTTGTACTTGTTTTAATCAGTGTTGTTAAGTTTTGAATCATTGTATTTGTGTTGGTTCAGACCTAAAAAAGGACAATCGGTTGCGTGTCCTTCCCCGGTTAACAACATTTAAATAAATAAAAAATAAATAAGTTATATCCAGGGAGTAAGTCAGGTCTCCACTAAGCTTCTGTGCACAGTTTTGAGGATCTTGTTCTCCTCCTTTTATGTAGTACATTGTTTGGTAGTCCATATTTTGACTGATTTACCTCTGTAATTGGGAAGGGAAGGACTGCATTGCCAGCAGTACTAACCTGAGCCCAAAGAGCTTCACGTGCCCCTGAATCTCCATAGGGCTCCAGATGCCACTTACTGTGAGGTCCTATAGGTGGGCACTGCACCCTAGGAATGAAAAGTCTGTTGTGAGGACCCTGGTGGGAGATTGCTGGAGGAAGGGGATGCCCTCTCTAAAGGTTGTTTTCCTCCTTCCACCACTCCAGTACTTGTACAAAGACTTTTGTGACTGGCACCAGCTGAGACAGGGCATCTGACCTGTAGCATCAATAGCACCTTAGGTGGTACTGTATATCCCTCATCTGGAATCTGGCCCATGGCACCACAGCTGTGGATGAAGCCATGTGGCCTAGCAGCTGCAGAAAATCCCTTGCAGATCTTGGCTTAGAGTGCATGGTTCTGCACTGGCAATCAGATCTGCTACCTGGTCCTGTGGAAGAAAAGCCTTTCCCTGCAGGGTACCCAGCTCAGCTCCGATGAAGCCCAGGACCTATACTGGTTCTGTCTAAGACTTCTGTAGGTTTATTAGAAACCTCAGGTTTTCTGCGGGGCTTCTTACCAGTTGTATAGGTAAAGGAAAAAGTACCACACCTTGTCTTCATAGGTGGGCTGCCACCACAGCTAAGCACTTTGTGGGTACCTGTGGTGCTAAGGTGAGACCTAAGGGAAGGGCTACAAACTGATACTGGCAATTTTACAGCCTGAACCTGAGATATTTTCTATGACAGAGTCTGACTGGAATGAGGAAGTAAAGCATTCTTTTAGGTCCTGTGACCCCAACCAATCTTCTGACTCCAGAGATGGTGTTACTGTGCCCAGTGTGACCATCTTGAATTTTTCTTTCTTGATGTGCCTGTTCAGGTATCTCAGATCTAGAATGGTCACCATTTCCCATTTTTCTTGTGGGTTAGGAAGTATCTTGGAAAGAGGCTCTTGCCCCACTGTGATGCGGGGACATTTTCTACTGCTTTTGCTTGCACCAACTTCTTAACTTCCAGGTCCAGCAAAACACTCTCTGTTGGTGACTGAGCTGGGAAGTGTTTTGGTCTGCACAGCTTGGAAAACCTTTGTAACTGCAGAGTTAATCCCCGACCCACTACTTCCAGGACTCACTTGTCTGTGGGGATTTTTTCCCATTCCTGGAAATAGTGGGCCACATACCTCTCAAGTGTCCCTGATTTTCAGGGACGTCCCTGATTTTGCCTCAAAATTTTACTCTGTCCCTCCTAAAATTTGTGTTTTTGAGGCTAAACAGTGGGGACTGTAAGCGTAAAACAAAGTCAAGCATTACAGTTACAGACTTGTTCTTCTTTAGAACATGCACTTTGCACTGAGCCCCATATTCTACCAGCTTTCTGGGTGGATATCTCTAATTTTGAAGATGTGTCCCTGATTTTGGTCCTTTGTCCCTGATTTTTTAAGCCCTGTCCCTGATTTATGAGGTAGGAGGTTGAGAGGTATGGTGGGCCAGCCTTCCTCCCACTGGCAATGGATGACAGGTGACCTGGGCAAAATTGTCAGGGGTTTTGTTTTCACTGTGGTTTAGGAGTTGGTGCTACAGCACACCTTCAGCCCCTTCTGCCCCTACCTCTATAGTACTCTCTCCGATGCTGGTAGTCATAGTCAATGTAGGGTCTAGGATAGTAACCTCTTCCCCTGCCTCCCCTTCCATGAGGCCTGTAGGAAGTGACATGGTTTTCTTCTTAGTAGCATTTTAAAAAATGACTCTGTATTCGTCCAATTTTGTCATGTATGCCTCTGTTTTAGCACCAAATAAGGAGTTTCCCTCAAAGGGGAAATCAACGACTTTTACCTCCTGGGTCAGGAAGGTGATCCTTAGCCAGGCAAACCTCCTCAGTGCCATTGCATGAGCCAAGACTCTTGAAGCAGAGTCACTGGTATCAACAGACATATAAAATTGATAGTTTGTGACATTCAGGCCTGACTTTGCTGTTGCTCCCAAGTGCTGTGCCATGTTGCTCAGAGACAGTACTGCATTTTGCTTTCTGGTACTGAGCTGTATAGGCCAAATAAGCTGCCTTCCTTAGAAAGAGGGAAGCTGTTGTGTACACTTTTTTGCCCATAGTATTCAGTTTTCTGGAATCTTTTCCAGGGGGGCTGTGCAGAACAACATACCTTTGCCTTCTTACAGGTAGCCACCTGTACCACTCCTTCATAATCAGGGTTAGCATATAGGTATTTTACTCCCTGCTTGTCCCCCTTGTACTTTTCTCAGATTTCTTACCAATGCCAGCTGCTGAATTAGGTGATGACACGATTTTCTAAGTGGGTTTTTTTGAGTGACTTGCAGATTGGGACCATTATCCTCCTTATGGGAGCTAGTCCCATCATGTCCATGAATTCCACTTCCTCCTCATTCTCCACTGTTTCATGACAGGGGGAGTTGAGGGTATCCACCATTTGTTTGATGAGCGAGGAGAAAGTGGTATAGTCCTCAGTAACTCTGGGAGGGGAACCAAACTCCTGATCAGGGGAACGATCAGATTCTATAGGTTGCCCCTCCTCCTCTTCCTAATACAGGTGATCACCCCCTGATGAAGCCCTTCTGATGATACATAGGGGTGCTTGCTCCCGACAGCATCCTAAGCATAACCCTATGTTCAATAGGAGGATTTCAATAAATCCTCTACTCCCACAGTCATATTTCCCAGCTTAGGATAGCAATGGACAAGATGTCAAGGTACTGTTGTCAAAAATGTGCAAATTTATTACTTAAATCAACTTGACAACTAAAGACTGCTGGTGAAAACATCAAACAATCCCTGTTCCACAATCCAGATGCCCCCATGCCCCCTAAGGAAGCTTCATCTAAGCAAAGCGCCGGGGTTACCTGGACTGTGGTACAAGGATTGTTTGTTGATTTCACCACTTCAGTTGTCAGGCTGACTTAAGCAATACATTTCTACATTTTTGACAAAACCTTGGCATTTTGCCCATTACTTTCTTAAGCCAGGAAATATGACCGTGAGAGTGCAGACAAACCTTTGAGGTGATTTGTTCAGGTTAAGAGGCCAGCAACCCCTGGTGTGCACCCTGCCTTGCACTGGAGAGCAGAGTCCTTCACACATCCCACTGTTCTGTTGAAAAAATCCTATCCTCCAAAGTTTTTTGGTGTGTGTGCTGTCATTTATTGTTTTTTTCATTGGTCAGAAACTGGAACCTGGGGGGAGGGGGGGCAGGTTAAGTTTCCCATAGTCTGGAAGGCCTGGAAAAACTGCCATACCTTTGTCATGTCCTCTGTCGAGGGCATTTGAGTCTGCCCTACTGCTTTTCTCTTTTCCTTTACAGAAGGACTGGCAGGGATATGTTTTCCTTTTGGTTTTTTCTTGGCATGCACTGTTTCCAGCATCAGCTCTGAGGCTCTTTTATTTGTATTTTTGCCATCACTGGACACAGGGTTCCTCCGTTCAGACACCCTGGTATCTTCACCATCTTTTTCAATGCCTATCAGATGGCTGAGAAGCTTTATCCTTCTTCTCTGTCTCCTTTGACAGGGCCAGCTGCAAATGAGGAGAAGAACCCTCTGATGCTGCTATCCACCATCATTGGGAGCTCCCGCTAAGCCTTTATTGTGCTTTGGTGACATAGAGGCAGACTGAGAAACCATAAACTATTCTCTTTTTAAAGCCTTTTCTTTTTGGTTTTAGGGCAAGACATTGTTTAGAGAGTTCACAATCTAAAAAATTGTGATCTGGCCCCAGGAGCTGAAAATAAGAAGTACAGTTTTTAAAACATGTAGCTCTGTTTTCTTTTTAGGTCCATCAGTCATGCCAAACACTGAAAGGACCTGTAAAAATAAGTATTTGGTTTCCAAAAACAAAAGCGATAGAAACTGATCATTCTAATAAAAATAAGTAAACCCTTTTTAAAATGATGTAAAAGCAAAAGCAATTTCAAAGTTTTTACTCCTTTAGGCAGGAACTGGATTATGAAGCAGCCTTCTCCGGTTCCTGGGACTGATCAGGAACCAGAGAAACCACAAAATAAATAAAAATGATTAAACGCTCTTATTGAAAACTAACTTTTATAATAAAACAACAAATGACAAAAGTAAAATATCAAAATAAAAGACCATAAGGGTCAAGATGACTTTAGGGCGATTGTTCTCTTCAAGTGGAGAAACAAATTGGACATTAAGTCAGTAATGGAAGCGTGAACACAACACAGCGTTTGAACTTGTATTCTAAATTCTAAAATTTACATAAAGTTCTATCTCTGGGGCAGCACATTCCTGCGGACAGATGCCCTTTTGTAAGGCATCATTGATGGATTCCCGTTGTCTGAAAAGGAAGTATACTGTCTGCCTTTTATTTATTTTTATTTATTTAGTTTTGGATTTACAAATACCTTTGAGTTATTAAACTTGTTTATAAAGGTTCCACGTCATTACATGAAAACAACATACAGTAGCAGTATAAAACAGGGGAAAACAGTACAAATTTCCATTGGGAGAGTCATATAAGGGGAGTAGTAGAGTTATACAGAGAATAGAGTATTTTTACAGATATGTAATTAAAGACAGCTATGTTATACAACACAGTGGACATGTTTCAACATACTACCAATTTTTTAACACATGATCATAAAACATAGAAACAAGTGTTAATATATAGGAGTGGGCAGCCAAAACCATCCTTGTCAAAATGTAAAAAAAAAGGGGGGCGGTGGTTAGAGATGATTGTAGGGGAAAGAAGGGATGGAGATGGATAAGAGATAGGAGGGTGGGTGGAGGGAAGGATATAGGGTGGAAGGGTGGAAGGAATGGGAGTGGTAGTGAGTGCTGGCAGAAGAAAGGACAGGTGCTGGTGAGAGAACAAAGAAGGGAGGGTAGTGTGTTATGGGAAGCAGTCACAGTTACTTTTTCCAGAGAGGTGCTGCTGCAGTTTGGATTTGAAGGGGTCTAACTTGCTTTCGGAGGTGACATCACTAGGTACATCACTGAGCCAAAGAGGTGCTCTTTGTCCCTGGGATGAATGGCAGTGTGGAACCTGCAGTAGTTGGTGTTCAGAGCCACGTGTGAGGCATGTTTTTTGGGAGAAGCTTAACAGTGCCTGCGTTCCTGGTGGAAGGAGACCCATGACAAATTTCTGAGCCAACAGGCAACTTTGATACTTTATGCGCCCTATTAGTTGCAACTAGCCAGTTTGGCATAAAGGTTGCATGGATTGGTGCAATTTGAAGCACCTAATGTAAGTCGACATGCTTTGTTGAGGGTGGTAGAAATGCGCCGGAGAGCTGTATCCATGGCTGAGCCATAAATGACCAGTCCATAGTCAATGATGAAAATAACAGAGATCTGTACAGCTGACCACAAGGCATCAAGGGTTAGGCAGTTCTTGTGTCTGTACAGCATACCAATGCGAATGTTCACTGCTTTGGCAATGTTATTGATGTGGACCCCATCAGATAAAGTGCTGTCAATGGTAACCCCATGTATTTGAAGTGGGTTACCAGGTCAAGAGCTGCTCCGAGATTATTTCTTATTGTCAGCGGGTGTTTGTGTTTATTGTGGGAGCTTCTGAACAGCATCACCTTAGTTTTTTTGTGGTTTAGGACCAGTTTTTGTTCTGACAACCAATTCTCTACATTTGCAAAGCACTGTTGGAGATTGCTCTCAAGCATGATTGGGTAAGAATAGCTTGAGAGAAATACGGCATTATTAGCACAAAGAAGAATGGGTTCATGGCAGGAGCTAGGAAGATTATTTAAGAACAGACTGAAAAGAAGAGGCCCCAATATAGAACCTTGTGGTACTCCTGAATGGACAGGCTTAGTATCAGGGTGAATTTCTGAATTAAAAAAGAGAGATCGATGGGACTTTTGTTGATTACAGATGCAGACCTTACCCAAGGTTGCTCAGAAAGGTCCATTTATTAATTTATTTACTTCAAACATTTTGCCAGGAAAGACATACTGAGCTGGTAACCGCTTGTTTTCAGATGCATCGGGGGGAGGTTAGTTGATACAATAAAGTACAAGAGTAAGAATACATTAACAGTGATGTAGCAACAATATTCTGTACCAGGTAATACAGTGCAAAAAAATAAGGTGCAAAAGTACAATACAAACAGAATACTGGAATGGCGACTATGCACAGCCAGTGTGTTCTGCCACAGAGGGGTTCTGATTCCCTCTGCCCTCAACAGCGAAGCTCGAGAGGTCCATGGGAGTCAGAACCCCAAGGTGGCAGAACACAGAGGATTGTGTATGAGCAATCATACACAACATATAGGATAGTGCATGAGTACCAGTTAACAACAGGGCTATTCTTTCACCGAGTTGGTACTATGACGACAGATTACCTCAAGAGCGCAGCTCGAGAGGTAATCAGTTGCCATAGTACCAACGGGGAGAAAGAACAGCCCTGCCGTTAAATGGTACGCATGCACTGTTCTGTATAGTGTATAGTGGAACGTCGTTGCCGCAAAAAAAAAATTACTACATCTTTCTTTTTAAAATAAGACTAACTGTCAGATTGCTACTCGAGGACACCATGTGTGACGTCTGCACTGCAGCAGAACGAAAAGTCGTTCTGCTGTTCTGTGGACGTCACTTTTTGGTTCTGCTGCACTATGGGTGACACTAGTGCAGCAGAACAACATTTTGAGAGCGCTAGATTTCAGTGAACAACGACATTCCACTATACACTATAAGGCTATTTTTCAATCAAGAGGTTTCTGTGGTAAGAATAGACCTCTGGAATGCAGCTTGAGAGGTCTCATCACCACGGAAACCTTGAGATTAACAAATAGCCTTGTATATGTATGGTTGCTCATACACAATCTTTTATAGTGTACTGGCAACCATAATTACAATCCTTAGTCCAGAAAAGGTCCCCCAGTACTAAAAAAATGTCTTTCTGTGTCACGGTTCTTTCTTGCACTGCTCACTTCTTCACCACCATGGCCACTTCCAAGCACCTCCAAATGCAAACTCACAGAGTGAAGCGTTCTCTTTCTCCTCAGTCTCCCCTGCAGACACCCTCTCTGCTCTACTAGCACTAAACCCTACCAAGGGTAGCTTACCTGATGGCCTGGACACTAAGCCCCTCTATCTCTCAGCCCCAGCAATTGCCGCCCCGCTGGCTGATATCCTAAATCTTTCTTTTGCCACAGCCACAGTGCCCAAAATCTGGAAACAAGCCATAGTCATACCTTTACCTGAGGGAGGCGAGCCCTCCTCCCCCAGAAACTACGGTCCAATTTCCCTCCTCCCTATACTAGCCAAACTCCAGGAACAACTGGTCCTGTCTCAGCTCTCCACCTACCTCGCTGATTCTAACTTTTTTACCCTTTCGAATCTGGATTTAGGAAACACTACTCCACCACCACCTCCCTACTTAGGCTCACTGACTCCATCCTCACAGGAATGGACAGTGGCCTAATCACCTCTGCCATCTTCATCGACCTTGCAAAGGCTTTTGACATGGTCTCCCACGCCCTTCCCTAAACAACCTCTCGTCAGCGGGTCTGTCTCTGCCACAAACTGGTTCAGAGCTTACCTTACTGGTAGAACACAGTCAGGATCACTGACTCAGTTTCCCCCCCCTCTTCCAACCAACACCAGTGTCCCTCAAGGATCAGTGTTTGTCCCATACTTTTCTCTATATTCCTAAATGACCTTCCGTCAGTATGTACCTCAACCTCCATCCATATGTACGCCAACGACACTGTCCTGTTCACCTCTGGCCGCACTGTCTCTGATGTTGAATCCAGACTTCAACTGGACTTCAGTAAGCTCCAGTTCTGGCTTAGCACTCAGCAACTTTCTCTAAATGCCCAAAAGACCATCTCCATGACCTTTGGCACAAGGCAGAGACTCTCCAGGCTCACCTCCCTTCCCTCCTTCCACACCCTTGATGGGACTTCTCTGGAGGACACCTCCTCCTTCAGATACCTTGGGGTCTGGCTTGACCAGCACTTCAACTTCTCTGGACACATGGACGCTATTCTGAAAAAATTACGTCCCAAGCTTGTTGCGCTTTTCAGGAACCGTAACTCACTACCGCTTCTAGTAAGGCGCAAACTAGTCCAGAAGATTATCCTCCCTATTTCTGACTTCTTTGATGTAGTCTACAGTGCCACCCTTAAGTCCACCTTAACCAGACTGGATTCACTCTTCAACTCCTTCTGCCGCTTCTCACTTGACATGCCTCCACACACCTACCACTGCGATCTTTACCACTCCCTTGCTTTCCCTTCACTTATCAAGCACCGGCTGACCCATATTCCAAAATTCACCTCTAAATACTGGTTCAACTCCCTACCCCCCATCTCTCTCAACTACTCTGTCTATCCCTTCAGCTCCTGAACGCTCACTTAGATCCACTGACAATCGGACACTGGTTGTCCCTCGCAGACTCACTGCTGCTGGCCAGTCTGCCTTCTCACACAACTTCCCAAAGCTCTGGAACTCAAAGCCACCTCAAATTAGATACTCTTCGTCCCCTTACTCCATCTCCCTAGTCCTCACAAATTACTACTCCTCTTAACTGCTTATGCCTCTAGTTGTGTCTTTTGCAAATTTCCTTTCACTATTGATAGCTTCATGGCTCTACTGTTACTCAGCAATAGTTGCTCCTAGCACTTGTAAATACTGGTCGCACTTAAAACAATCCAATTTGGGTCCAGCTGTTTTGACTACTGTATCATAACGAATTGTGCCTTGAAAGCCTTGTTGCATCTGTCATGGTATCCAATGTCTGCACAAATTCACTTTACGGTACATGAATACTTGTATTTTGACTGTCTTTGTATTTGTATCTCTATTCTCCCTCTCCTCCAGGACGCACCGGGAGACAAGCAACTTGTTGCTCAGTGTGCCTTTCTGGTGAAACTTTTTAATAAACTATTAAAATAAAACTTCATCATGCCTGCATGAAGACATTTGATGTTGTGCTCTAATAGTTACATAGCTAGTGCAGCACAACAACATTGTTTTAGGGACAGATTTCTGAGTAGAACAACGTTCCACTATACACTATACATTGGTTAAAGCTGCTCATCAGGTATTTTTTATAGTGTATAGTATTATGTGAAATGTGCTTGTGTGGTTCTTGCACTTTCAGAACGAAACTGACTTCTGCAGTCTCTAGAGGTTTCAGAATGCTGTTGTACCGCAGAAGGGTACAATCACATTCCATGACTTTTAAACTGTGGTACAACAGCATTTTGAAAGAGATAGAATTCTATACAGAACAATACTCTACTATACACTATATATAGGATAGTATATGGCTTCCCATTCACAACAGGGCTGTTCTTTACCCAAGTGGATACTATGATGACTGTTGGCCTCAAGAGCAAAGCTCGAGAGGTTGTTCAGTCGTCATAGTAACCACGAGGGTAATGTGTAGCCCTGTTGTGACTGGGAAGCCATATACTGTTCTATATAGTGTATGGTCCATCCCTGATTTAAACAAGCATTTGTCAATGCCAAATATTGGTTTGCTGGCATTGGCATTGATAGTGCAAGAGTTAGAGAGGTGCATAATAGGAATGACAGTGAAGTATTGAACTGATGCCAACCCCACCCCCACCCTACAGAGACTGACAGGTGTTGGGGGGGGTGTCTTTGGGTTGTTGACCATAACGCTCATGCCATTTCAACTCACCCTACCCTGCAGACACTGACAGGTGTCACGGTGTGCCTTGGAGTCTTTGGGCCTTATACTCACCCCAATCCATAAGGAAATATGCTGAGATGGGTGCAGTATAGGAGAATGGGGTGAATGTTGGGGCCAAAGACCCCAAGGCACACCTTGATGCCTGTCACTGGCTGCAGGGTGGAGGTGGAATGGCATGAGCATTACAGCCGACGATCCCAAGTCACACAGTCCCGACGCCTGTCAGTCTCTACAGAGTAGGCGTTGTGGTTGGAAACCCAAACACCCTGGCCATTTGTTGGTATTTTCGCTCCAAATTTTCAAAATGGGATTTTTGAGACCCCACCTCATGAACAGTGGCACTATCATTTTGTTACTCAATCACGAAAAGGTGGTTTTGCACAGTGACTGCACCATTTGGCACCACAGGTGTGAAAACACATTTCTGGCAGGATGTGAAAAATGACAGCTGTACTGTTCATGAGATGGTGTGAAAAAATTTCAATGTTGAAAATCTGGGTGAAAATATAAAAACTGGTGCAGTTCTGAGCGTGCATAGAAACTGCATAGCATGCCCATACTTGTAATCATTTTTGGAATTTTCCACCAGATTTTCATGGGCATTTTAACCTCTCCTCATGAACACTGGCACTGTGATTTTGTTAATCTGTCCCGAAAGTTGATTTCCCACAGTGACTGTGCCATTCTGTGCCACAGGTGCGAAAACATGTTTCAGGAAGGACGTTAAAAATGACAGCTATATTGTTCATAAGGAGGTGTGAGAAAATGGCAGTGTTGAAAATCTGAAGAGAAAATATTAAAAGCTGGCGAAGTTACAAGCATGTGCAGAAACTGCACAACGCACGCTCGAAATGCAGTAATTGTTTTGGAATTTTTTCACCACATTTGCAACATGGGCTTTTTGGGACCTCTCCATATGAACAGTGGCACTGCTGTTTCGATAATCTGTCCTGAAAGGTGACTCTACGCAGTGACTGCAAAATCACCTTTCAGGACTGAGAAACTAAATGACAGTGACATGTTCACAAGGTGGGGTCCCAAGAACCCCATGTTGAAAATTTGGAGCCAAAATTCAAAAAAATGGCTGAGATATCAACCTAAGTTGAAACCCCCCATTGCCTCCCATTATAAAGCTTACTGTCATTTCTTCAGTTTACAGTTCGACTTTGAATAGTACAGAAGTGTCCAGGTTCAGAGAATTTTGGGTTCCCGACCTCAGGGTAAGTATGGGTAAGGGTGTGTGTGGGTGGGTGGGTGTGCAGAGGGAGGGTGGGGGATGAGGGAGACAATGGTGGACCTGTTTTCTTGTTTGCAGTGGGGAGACCGCAAGGAAGGTTTTATTTACAGGTTACACCAAAAAAAATAGGCACACTGGGAGGCAAAATCTTGGGGGGTAACATGGGGATTAGGCACCGTGATGTCGGCAAGGTGTATAGATGGGGAGGCGTGCATCCGACACCGGAAGTGGCATCCCGGTGTCAGAAAGGAAAGGGGAAACTGTTTAACCAGGAAAGACATACTACAAGGAAAGACACACTAAGGGAGATGATGACATGGGGATTGGGCACCCCGAAGTCAGCTTTTCAGAAGTGTGTGGTGGGTGGCAGGAGCCACCATGTTACAATGTGCCACATAATGTGGGGGGGGGGCATGCTGAAATGGGGACTGGGTAACCTGATGTCGGCTTTCTGGGGATTGTGTGGCAGAAGGCAGGAGCCACCATATTTATTGAACTGTTTCACCAAGAAAGGCGCATAATGGAGGCGTATCATCTGCCGCTGCAATGACAAGTCTGTCTCTGACTGCAGCTGCAGATTCGTTTCAACTCCTTGGCTCTCTCTGAAGCTGCTGTCATTGGCAGCATGCTCACTGGTTGGTGAATGAGGGACACACCCACTAAAGCATCCCCTGCATTTGCCACAACACTGACACACCTCTGAAAATGTGCTACTACCACAAGATGTTGCTTGTGCTTGCGCGCAAGCCAACATAAAAAGCAGCACAGTACAGAAACAAAACATTGCAACAACGAGTTCATTTTATGCGCTGTGACTCCCAGTTACCAGCATATCATGATCACAGGAGACAAACTGCATTGCCGAGGAATGACCGGCACCCCCCCCCAACACAAGATGACACGGTTGAACAGTGGAAGCAGATCCACTACAACCTATGAACATGCCATAACCCCCAACCCTTGCCCTGCCAAGCAGGTTTCTAACACAAACAGCTGCCCCCCCAAGATATGTGGTACCTTAGCCTCCAGTTAAGACATTCGTCTGAAAATGAATTTTTTTGTCCTGGTTCTAATGCTCCAAATAAGGCTCGTAAATCAGCTCCGTGGAGATGTTATTCAAAATGCTGGCATGCCCTGATCCAGAGCCATGCCCCCACGAATTCACATCCTGTGACCATGGAGCTGTTTTATGAGCCTTATTTTGAGAACTAGAGCCAGAAAAAATAATTCATTTTCAGACTAATGTCTTAACCAGAGGCTAAGGTACCATATATCGAGGAGGGGGGGACCGCTGTTTGTACTAGAAAACTGCTCTGTAGTGATTACTGTTCATGGGAAGAGACTGGTATATGTGTTGTAGCTGCCGATTTTTGTTGTGGAAAGGGAACAGAAGGCTGGTATGTTTTAACTTGCTGTCAGCTGTGAAGCTCGAGGACACATCTGTGACAACTGTACTACAGCAAAAAGAAAAGTCATTCTGCTGCACTATGGATGTCACTACTGCAGCAGAACATTTTTAAGCAAACAGAATTCTGTGTATAACTACGTTCTATCATACACTGTATTACAAATATGCAAACCAATATTCGGTGCAAGGTATGAGTGCATGAGCTCTTTCTGATTAATCTCAAGTTCCCCTCCTCCCTCAAAATCTTTGTAGGAGTGATCTATGCTTCTCCCAAAATCTTTCCTCCCTCTGTTGTTAAAATCATCTCCTGCCTTGTCTCTCTAGCCTCTTCTGGTGAGCTTATTATTCTTAGGGATTTAACCCTGAATTGGTCCTCTCCTGTCCTTAAACCTATCTTTTTTTTTTTTTTTTAATTTTATTTATCTCCACTTGCCTGGAGAACTCCTTCCAGCATCCTTGGGGGTTCCCAGCCTCTACCTCCCCCCCTTCCGTGACATCTGCAACCCTCCTCTTGTGTGCACCAGCATCACCTCCGGGTCTGAATCCTCCGGAGGTAGGGCCGCCCTATCCGCCCAGAGTGCTCTATCTAAGGGCAAAGTGCCGGGCACATGAGTGGGCACACATGGAGAGGAGGTCAGTCCGGGACTGGGAGTGTGGGCTGAGGAGGCTGAGGTGCCTTCATCTATCCCCAGGACTGTTTTTTTTCCCTTATTTTTTGTAGGTCCTTCCCCCTCGGAGTGCAGTGTGGCAAGGCAATGTTATGCTGCAACTCCACCCCTGCATCCACTGCGTCGCCACGCTGGGCGCCCCTGATTGCCACCAGAGGCCGCTCCAGGAGCGATCGCTTCTCCACTCCCCTTCCCAGGAAGAGAGAGCAGTCCTCTGGACACGCGATCTCTTCCCCCTCCCCCCCGCTGACCCCCAGTGGCCTGGGCTCCTTCCCGAACCTGAGTCATCAGCGCGGCGCGAGATGTGGCGTCCAGCACCTCAACCCTCAGCGCCACTGGGCCGGCTCTTAAACCTATCCTTGAAAAGATAGTCTCTGAACCTCAATCAGTGAATCAAACACCCCACAGAGCCAAATCCACTCTCCCTCAATGGTCAACCACTCTCTCCTGGACTGGGTGATCTTCTCCCACCCCCACCAGATTGTTGCTGTTGGTACTCTTTCAGATGCCTTCAGTGACCACTATATGACTTACTGAGTCCGGAAGGTACATCTCTCCCTCTCTCTCTCTCTCTCTCTCTCTGCCTAACTACCTCTGCTTGGTCCTGCAGGTCACTAAATACAGATGCCCTCCTCCATGATCTTTTCTCCTGTGACTGGTCTTTCATCTACTCTGCCCCCGACAGTGATTCGGCTCGCTCCCTGTTCTGCATTTTATCCTAAACAAGGTATGGAATACTACCCCCCCAAGGAGATGCAGGGTCAGACGCTCCCACCCTCCCCCCGGATATCTCCTGATATCATTCAGCTTTGTGCAAGTCCAGTGATCTTGCCTGGGTGCACTATAAATTCTCCCCCTCTGATCTCCACCTCTACAGGTCCTTAAGAAATGCCTGTACACAGGCCACTAGTGCAGGGAAAGCCCAATACTTCAAATCTACCCTGCAAAAAAATCTCAACTCCCCCTCCAGATTCTGTAGGGCTCGCCACTTTCTCTTTGATCACTCTCCCAAACCGTTCCCCCCTACTCTGCTGGTTGATGGTTCGCAAATCTCAGACCCCTCCTCTGCTGCTTCAATACTCAACTCTTTTTTCACTACTTGTGCCCTCCCCTCAAGCCCGAGCCCTGTGCCTTTTGTCTCTCCTGCCCCCTCTCCATCTAAGGGCTTTTTGCTTCTCTCCTGATTCTATGCAAAAAGTTTACCATGCCCTTCTCTTGCTCATTCCCCACAAATCCAGTCCGGATCACCTCAACCCCCATCTTCTCTGGATCTCTGCCCCTGCCATTGCTCTCCCACTTTCCCACTTGCTGAGCCTCTCATTCATACTAGGTATTGTTCCTCAGGCCTGGAAAGTTGCCAGGGTGCTTCCTCTTCACAAAGGGGGTGATCGCTCTACTCCTGGCAACTATAGACCAATATCGCTCCTTCCCTCCCTGGCTAAATTGCAAGAGTCTCTCGTATTCACTAGACTTACTGATTACCTCTCTCCATTTCAATCCTGGTTCAGAAAAAAGACACTCTATCATTACTTCTCTCCTCCATGTCAATGACTCGATACTCACAGGGATGGACCAGGGACACATCACGGCTGCCATCTTTATTGACCTAGCTAAAGCCTTTGATTCTGTGTCTCATTCACTACTTTTATCCAAACTTCTTTCTGCTGGTCTCTCAACCCATGTCATGGACTGGTTTAGGTCATATCTTACGAGCCATATGCATTGTATTCAGGCTGGAGACATCCTGCCCCCCCCCCTTCCCGATTCAAGCAGGTGTCCCCCAGGGCTCCATTCTGGGCCCTGTCTGCTTCTCAGTCTTTCTAAATGACCTTCCCTCTGTCTGTGCCTCTTCCCACATCCATATGTACGCCAATGACACAATTCCCTATGCCTCTGAACTTTCAACTCTGTAGGTGGAGTTTCAGCTACAGAGTGACTTTCTGAGGATTCTCTGCTGGTTCCAGGCAAACCAGCATAAGGTAAACACCAAGAAAACTGTGTCCATGACATTCGGTATCACACTGAAACTTGCCAAACTCCCCCCCCCTTCAACCATTGATGACACCACTTGATGTTGTCCCCTCCTTCAAATATCTTGTCGACTGTCCAACCAGACGCCTCCATTTCTCCACCCACATTGACTATATCCACTCCAAACTCCGTCCCAAACTAGGAGCCATGTATCGGAACAAGCGCCTCTCTCTCTCTCTCTCTCTCTCTCTCTCTCCTGTTGTCCACTGTGAGCTGCTTACTAAAATGATCCTCCCTGTCTTGACTACGTCGATGTGGTCTTTGGGCCTGCCCCTGCCTCTTCCCTCTCAAGACTGGACTCCCTCTTTAACACCTTTTGCCATTTTGCCTCTAATACTTCCCCCCCGCCACACACACCACTGTTCCCACTACTCTTCCCTCTCCCTTTCCTCTCTCCACTTATGCTGGCAGCACCACAGTACTACCCTTCTCTCCAAATTCTGGTTTGGATCCTTCCCTTCCTACCTCTCCTCTCCCCCTAGTCCCGCTGCTCCTATATGCTACACTCCAGAGACACATGTACCTTTTCTCTCCCTCATCCTCTATCCAGTTTGGGGCAGGCAGCTTTCTCCTATCACCTCCCCTCCCTCTGGAACTCACTACCAATCTCCCTTCGTCTAGCTCCATCTCTTCACTGCTTAAAATGTATACTTTCCCAATCCTCCCTTCTTCTTGCTCTTGTCCTTCCTCCTCTTGACAGCCGGGGTGATGCTCTCTCTACCCCTATTAACTGTCCCCTTATGCACTATTCTTTTCCCCACGTCTAGATCCTACTAAATGCTACTATTGGCTTGCTCCCTTTTCACATGATTTTTACCCATCTCTCCTGTTAATTTGTCCTACTTCTTTTAACTTATACTAATACCAATTTGTTGTGTAAGTACCCATGCATTATTCCAGTCCTTACCGCTCTCATAATTGTACCTTCAGGCACTTTATGTTCTTACCATTTGCACTACTCTCCTTCCGTTCTCTCCAGGGTCACACTTGGAAATGAGCTTCGGTTCAGTGTGCCTCTCCCCGGTTAACACAATTTAAAAAAAAATAAGAGAAATACAGAACTAACAAGGTACCTAAGGCAGAAAAAATTGCACTTGACTGGAGCATTGAATAATACCAACTGGAGTGGACTCTCCAGAGCAACAGGGCTTGAGCAAGCGGGTTGGGTGGAGGGCGACTGCTAAGAGCAGGGGTCAAGGACAGTCACAGCAGGGAGTTGCAAAGTCACAAAGAATATATTTAAGGCAGAAGGGGGAAGAGGGGGAAGAGGCAGAGTCAAGATATAATTCCAAAGCTGGCCGGTGGCGCTGAGGGTTGAGGCTCGGCAGCCACACCTCGCGCCACACAAGCTGTTCAGGTTCGGGGCGAACTTGGGCACGGGGGTCGGCAGGGAAGGAGAGGATTGAGCATCCAAGGACTGCTCTCCTCTCCTGGGGAGGCTGTGGGATCATCCGGCATCCTGGCGGCCACCGATGGAGATCGGGGGTATTACAGGATGGCAGACTGAACAGGAGGGGTAAGCATGGCAGACACCGGCAGGGTTACCGTGCGCCATGGTGTCACTGCATGCCACGCTCATGGGGGGGCAGCACTACTAAGAAAATCCCCCAGGGCTTGGCCCACATCCCAATGCCGGCCCAAGCGCAGCAGGACAGCTCCTCAGGCTCCAACCCAGCTACCAGGTAAGCCCTCACACCTCTGCACACCACTCAGGGATAGGGAAGAAAAATGGAAAGATCCCAACCGGCGAGATGATGCCAACCTCTCGCAGGTGCCGCACCTAGCCAGCTGGCACCTCGTGGAAGCCAGAGGTGAGTTCAGTGATGGGGCTGGGTGGGGGGCGGTGGAAGAGGGCTGGTCAGGAGGGAGAGAAAGGAAGCAGAAAAAAAACCCAGAAAAGAAATGCTACTTAATCAGTGTATTTAAAAAGTAACATAATGACCGGGGGGGGGGAGGATCGAGCATCCCAAGGACTGCTTTCCTTCTCTGGGAGGACGGGAACAGTGACCAGCATTGGCCTGGCCCCTATCAATGGCTGGGGGTTGGTGCACTGGCTCTGTACAGTGGGGGCAGGGTGGAGAAGGGGCAGACACCCAGCATGCTGTGCACAGGAGCATGCATGGCACCACCACTGGCATCACTGCATGCCATTTCCTCCGTGCCAGGGAGAAAACAGGAAAACTGCCAACTGGCAGGATGATACTAGTCTCCCCCTTTCATCGGGGAAGCACCCAGATGCTGGGACACGGGTCGTGAGGGCCCCCAGGAAAGATGCTAGCCCTCCCCTGCACATCTTCGTCTCGGAACCCCCCCCGAAGCACCCAGACGCTGGGACACGGGTCGTGAGGGCCCCAGGAAAGATGCTAGCCCTCCCTGCATCTTCATCTCAGGACCCCCGAAGCACCCAGACGGCTGGGACCACGGGTCATGAGGGCCCCAGGAAAAGCTAGCCTCCCCTGCACATCTTCATCTGGACCCCAAGCACCCAGACGCTGGGACATGGGTGTGAGGGCCCCAGGAAGGCGCTAGCCCTCCCTGCACATCTGCCTCGAACCCCCACCCCGGCTAGCACCCAGGTACAGGATTTAAAGAGAGGCTCAGCGCGTTTTTTTCAAACTGCCAACTGCTGCATTTAAAAAATCAGTACATCCAGTTCGTTTTCAGTGCTTGTGTGCTTAAAATTGTATGCTGTTTCAACATTATGTAACCCCTAGATGGCGCTATCCCAGGGGCTACTACCCCTGCCTGATTTGCCACTAACAGGTTGAGGGGCCTGGATCCAATGGCGGGTGCCTCCACCCAGAGGTCAGGGTTTGCAATAATTAAACTAACTTGGTCACAGCCCTCTGGGACACTGCAACCCCCCTTTCTTCCCACTAGTGGCCCACACAATATATCAGAATTACCTTCACAGTATACACTTACCCCCAGGTCTGGTTCCGGCACTGGGACCTCCTGTGAAATGAGATACAGTGCAACAATCACAGTACAGTACTAACATAGACAAATACCTCAGGCAGTATAACTTTGCTGAAACAAGCAGCTCTGATTTATTTAGGGGATATAACAAGGACAGGGGAAATCAGGTTAATTAGCTTATCACTTTAATAATCTACCTATGGCTCTGTGCACAGGCCTATCCCTATCAGTTACTGTCCCTGGGTACCCAAGCCCTAGTGGCTAGTCCAAACCGTGGCAGCTGGTAGGGCCCTTTCAACAGAGAAAAGGAGAATTGAAACAGTCAGCAGAATAGTAATTCCATTTGGATTTAATGTGGCAATTCAACAGGGAGCGACCCTGAATTAGTACTCACGACCTCCAAATAAGATAGGGTCCTTCAATGTCAGCAGGGCTCACTTGAGGTGCACAAACCTCTTCACACATCCATATAAAGAAAGCACTATACCAGGCAGGCTGCATCTGTATCCGATCGCAATTACTGCACAATACCGGAGAACACACAGCAGATTCAGTTCCTGACAGACCGAGTGTAATTTTCAGCAATTCCTCCAGTCTTCTACAGGGTGAGCCTGGTTTCTACTCTTCAGAGATCCTTTGATTCTTTTCACAGGACGGATTCAGTCCTAACAAGCTGCAGACCGGAACTCTGGGCCTTACACACGTTTTTTGACTAAAACTGCACACTGAAAAAGTACAGGGCTCCTTCCTTCTTCACTGCCAAAGCTCAACTGAAACTCCAACCGACAAAACCGGGCACTTCCTTTGAGTTCCTCCCAGTTCTTGACTGGATTGGCTGTCACTCACAATAGACTGCTGCTGTTGGTCCAAAAAGGTGCTGAAGTCTAAACTACATCTCCCAGAGTCACTGCCCATACAATCCTCTTGTGGCTGGCTCAGATTATGAGTCCAAGTTCTGATTCGTCCAAGGCACCATTTTAGAGCTAGCTTACCCCACACTGATTGGTCCAGTTCAGCAGTTCAAAACTAGAATGGGAACTAGCAGACACAGTTCTGACTGCAAAGAAAGCAGGTTAGACAAACTGTAATTTCATTATTACTCTAAATAATTTCTGGCAAACAGTTACATCTTTCAGATAGGTTCCTTTGCACTCCTAGTGACTGCAAAATGAAGTGAATTGGCAGCAGCTCGAGTGGTACTCAGAGAAGCACACAGTCCCCATACAAACTAATTATGTCTGCAAGCAGACAGCTCTTAAAGAGACAGTACCAGAGGCTCTAAAACACTCACTGATAAATGGCTTAAATGCCAAACACCATTCAGGCTTGGAGCATTCAAGCAAGCTCCTGGAAGTCTTTTGGGAACCCCCATTTGCAGGGGGTTACACCCTTCCTAGCCTGGGAAAGCTTGGCGTCCGGCGTCAAGCAAGTACTCATAAGTTTCAACTGCAACCATATACATTTGCATTAGGCTCGCACATGTAATCATCAGTCAATATATCATTTTACCAAGAACACATTTCTGAAACATTGCAGTCGTCACTCTTTACACAGTATTACATACACATTGTACCATAACTCAAGTTATTACCTCTTGTACATGAAACCTGAAGAGGGGGCCCTTCCTATCAGTTACCTTGGGGCTGGATGGGGCAAGGGCACCATACTAGAAGGCAACACAAGTAACTTGGAGTTAGCACTGATGCTCAGTTTGGGCAATGAGCTTGGGGACACATACACTCCTTATGGACAACATTGAGAGGCAAGTCCACAGGCCTCCCAAGTGAATCATAACTGAGGTGCACCACAGGCTTTACAGCTCGACCAGTCTTTCTAGGGGAACTGTTATAGTCTCTGCACTCTGAGCCTCATTTTCAGCATTGTCCTCACTTGTCAGGAGTCTCCATAGGGGTAGAGAGGCTAGAACTTGGGGCACTTCAGCTCCAGGAGTTACAGTTTCTGAGTCCACAACATTTGGCTCGCATGGAAGCTTTCGGACACTGGCAGTGGACTGTCAGGGCACTCAAAATACTCTTCTTGTTCAGGTGTATCACCAGTCTGCCCCAATCTATCATTTTCCTCCTGAAAGCTCAAACAGTTCAACCAAGCACAATGATTCCATTTCATCTGATCTGATGCTTTGCACTTCACTTTCTGGGAGCATTGGCTCCAGGGATGAAGCTGGGGCTTAGACAGTCCAGAAGGCCCAGCTTCATCTCCAGTATTGACTAGGGATTGCCCGAAACAATTGACTCAGTTCGTAAGAAGGATAGTATTCAAAGTCACTCTCACTTTCTTCCGATATGGACTGACAGTCATGCTCAACTGGGACTTGTGGAGGGAACACTTTAACTTTGCTTCTGTAGGTGCAGACTTTCTTGATCTTTTCTTAGCAGCAGCTCTAGTCACTGGTCCAGAAGGGCATCTTCTAAGGGCTCAGACTCAATTAACATTTGTCCAATGGGCAGTAAATGATTTCTATGCATTGTTTTACATCTTTTGAATTATTCTCAGGCCTTACTTTGTACACTGGCAGATCATCTAGTTTGCCCACTACAATGTGAGGAGATGGTGCCATCTGTCAGCAATCTTGTCTTGCCATGCAGTCCCAGATTTCTTAGCAATACCCGATCTCCCTCCTGGAGTTCCTGTGCTTTCACCTTTTTATCATACCTTTCTTTGTTGGCCAGATTTCTTTTGGCAGCCATGGTTTGAGCCAGTTGGTACGCATGAGTTAGCTGGGCCTTTAACTTTTGCACATACTGTAAATAGTTGTCAGCTTGAACCCCATCAGGAGAGACCCCAAAACACACATCTACTGGTAGTCGAGCTTCTCTTCCAAACATCAGGCGGTAGGGGAGAATCCAGTGGCATCACTTTGGTGCAGTTATAAGCATGTACCAGGGTGCTAATTTGTTGGCTCCATCTAGGCTTGTCCTTTGGGTGCAGGGTGCCTAGCATATCTAGCAAAGTGCGGTTGAAACGTTCAGGCTGTGGGTCCCCCTGGGGTGGTAAGGAGTGGTTCTGGACTTTGCACTCCCACAGAGAAAGCATCTCTTTGATCAGACGACTCTCAAAGTCTCTCCTTGATCAGAATGGATTCTTTGTGGAGCCCCATAGTGAACAAAAAAGTTTTCTACAAGTACTTTGGCCAGATGGATGCTTTCTGGTCTTTGGTGGGAAAGCTTGGGCATATCTCGTGAAATGGTCAGTGACCACCAGCACATTACTGATATTTCTTTGATCTGACTCCAAACTCAGAAAATCAATACAGACCAGCTCCATGGGTGCACTGGTGGTGATGTTAACAAGGGGCAGCCCTCTGGGAAAAGCTTTCCTCTGTAAGCAGCGACTACAAGTTCGAATGTGTTGCTCACATCAGCCCCCATCTTAGGCCAATAGAATCTGGATCTCACCAAGTCAAGTGTTCTGTCTATGCAAGGTGCCCCATGTGGTTGTGCAAGGACCTCAGTACTGAGTCTCGAAGGCAGTGGGCAGCACTAGTTGTTTGTCTACTTGTCCCCTCTGTCTACTGTTTCTCTGTATAACAGTTTATTGATTAGTTTCAACTTAGGACCTTCTTTGTATAACAGTGCAGTTCTCAAATCAGTGGGCGTAATTTGGACACATCTTTTCCTGCATAGAACTTCTAAGCTGCTTTGATCATGGGATCGCGGGATTGAGCCGCCGAATACTGTCATTGTCCAGCTGCGGCAGTGCACCAATGTCTATTGCAGAAAAGTGGCAATAAGCAACAGGTATGCAATTCTCAGAGCTCCCAAGCAATCCACCATGCAGTCCACTCGTCCGTGGACATTGTTCCTCCCTGTCAAACTTCCGGCAGAGTGCCGAATGTCAGGTTCTGCCAATCGGACCCAATCATTCTGGGGAACAGGCCTCCGGGAAGAGCATCAGCATCTATGTGGTTCAGACCTGCTCGGTATTCGAGCATAGTCATATGTAGATAATGCAGAAAGCCACCTATGGCCAGTGGCATCCAACTTAGCTGAGGTCTGCACATAGGTCAAAGGATTATTGTCAGTTTTACTAGTATTTTAGCCCCATACAAGTACTCATGGAATTGGTCAACAATAGCCCACTTCAAAGCTAGGAACTCTAACTTATGTACAGGATAGTTCTTTTCGGATGGGGTCAGGCTTCTACTGGCAAAGGCCACTGGTCTCAGGCCATTCTCGTGCTCTTAGTACAACACAGCCCCAACCCTTGCAAGCTAGCATCAGTGTGCAGGGCGTAAGGTTTTCTTGGATCGGCATAGGCCAGCACTGGAGCATGGGTAAGTTGATATATGATCTCATGAAAAGCAGTCTCACAATCAGAGTCCAGCGGGCCCCAAATACTTCACTCGGATGAAAATACACTCTTTCAGTCTTGAGGACGCTGACTTTTGGTATTTTTGTGGGTTGGGGATACCCTTGAGTAAGGTTAAGTAAAGGCGGATCACTCTTGAATAGTCCTTGATGAGCGCCGATAATAACCACAGAATCCAGGAATCTTTGCAGTTCTTTTAGATTTTTGGGCTGTGGCCAGGTGGTCAGGCCTCAACTTTACTTGGTGGTCTCTATTCCTCGGTGGATACTATGTGTCCCACATACTTTACTGATGTTTGAAAGAATTGACACTTATCAATGGACAGTTTAAGGCCAAAGTCCTCCAGTCGGTCCAATACCTTAAATAATCTGCTCTCATGTTCCTCCAGTGAGCTGCCAAACACAATAACATCGTCTAGGTATACCAGGCACTCTAGTAAGTTCCTGTCCCCACTGCACTCCATCAATCGTTGAAAAGTGGCTGGGGCACCTGAAATCCTTGAGGCATCCTCAGTGAATTCATAGAAGCCAAGCGGACAGATAAAGGCCGTCTTCTCACGGTCCTCTGGGGCCTCCGGGATCTGGTAGTACCCACTGCGGAGATCCAGCACAGAGAACCACTTGCTCCCGTTTAGGCAGTCCAAAGCATCCTGAATGCGGGCGTTGTGTACTGATCAGGGATAGTCCGCCGGTTTAAGGTGCGATAATCCACACACATCCTTACTGTTCCATTCTTTTTCCTCACTACCACAATGGGGGAAGCATAAGGGCTTCTGGATTCTTGTATTACACCAGCAGCTAACATCTCTTGCAGATGCCGTCTCACATCATCTATGTCAGCAGGTGCCAGGCGTCGAGACCTCTCACGAAATGGTCTTTCGTCATGCAGCCGGATATTGTGCTCAGCTCCTTGCGCGCATCCTACATCCCATTCCTTTAAAGAAAACACCTGGTCTCTCTGGGCAAGCTTCTCACTGATCCTCACTTTCCATTCAGCTGGCAGCGGGGTTGCTGACATCAAACAAGTCAGGCGTTACTCTGTCATTCTTCCTTGAACTCTTGCTGCTGGGTAGCACTGCAGTGTCTGCACAATGCACATTAGCCAGGATGCAACCTCTGTTTACTCGAATGTCTCTTTCAGACACATTATGAACTTGGACCATTACCCTTCTGGCATAAGCATAGGGCTCTAGCGGGCAAAATACTAGGCTTGACCAGCAGTCCCTCTGGCAATTTTCCATCGCTGGTGCATCCAACATTAATATTTTATTCTTAACATCCTTTCTGATACGGACCTCTCCTGTAAGGTACACTGGGCATTTGGCGCCAGGATCAGAGACTCAGGATCCTTCTTCCATACAATTCCGACCGGTTCCTCTGGTTCTGTTTTTCAGCATCTCTCTGTGCCTCATAGGCCTTCTTAATTAAAGCGGAACTCTTAAAGCTCTACTAGTCTTTGACCCTGTTTTTCATAACACAACTGTGCCAGCCTTCCGAACATATGAGCATTTGTTCCAATCAACAAAGGGACACCATCATACAGTCCAGTGGGGGACACACTAAGGCTAGGGTCTCTACTTGTTCGGCCACTCCAGCCACGGAGGTGGGGAAAGACAGCCAAATTCGGATATACCCGGAATAGGGTAGGCCTTCTCATAACCCCCATACATGCAGTCCTTCTAATGGTTGTAAGGTACGTCTGACAAATGTTTCTGATACCAATCCTGGAACATAATTGTCACTTGGGAGCCACTGTCTAATACAGCTCTTGTAGACACTCCATTCACCTTTACAGTGGTCTCCATGGAGGGACCCACTATTCTGGACCAGTCTGGAGAGGCGGTAGTGGGGCCTGGGCAACTGACCTTGCCACAAGGGCGTGAATTAGCATTTTGGTGCCCTCACTGGGATCATGTTGTGCACCTCTTAACCACTGATTTCTTCTCGAAGCTCTCCTTGTAGCCTATATGCAACTTTGTCAGTGTCTTTTGGGGACTGGCATTCCCTTTTCATGTGCCCATCTTTCCCACAATTATAGCAAAACATACTTTCTGGAGTTTGAGCTGGCGAGGTGCCACACTGGGAGCCAGGCGCGGGTATTACTAACTGGAAACCTGGGTGCCATCTCTGTCTGCGGCGTGATAAGCATTTGGAGACATCTAAGTCAGTTTCTCCACTTCCATGGTCAAGGAATTGAGTTTGGAGCTGTTATCAGCAGGAGATACATGGGTGGTACCCCACCCCATAGCAGATGCAGTCGGATATAGGTCAGGGCCCGTTGCAGGCGTGGCCTTCATAAAGGACTGTTTTTGAATTCGGATCTCTCTCAACAGTTTGCCCCATTGTGGCATATCTTTTTCCTTGTCAGAGCACTCATTGACTGTCAACCTCTGCCCCTGAACTTCACTTGATGGGTCACCCTCAGTCACTCGGGTCGTAGCCACAGCTGTTGGTGCAGGTACCTCCCGAGGTCGCCTTTTCTCAACTCCTCGAATTTCTCTCATTAACTCATCATAGGAGGGTGGGGATTCCAGTCGATTTGCCAGGCGTAACTGAAGCAACAGCAGTTCTGAGAAGGGGCAGACTTAAGGATTCTGTCAGTCTGGTTCGGTCCAGTTCAATCGCTGGCAAACTACCCTTTCTGAGGCATTCTTGCAACAATTTTTCCAGCCGAGCATACACAGACAACAGCTCCCTTGGTACTGTTGTGCATTTCTTACTCTCCACCATAGGTCCTCATCAGAATCTGGGCTCCCATACACATCTCCAAGGCCTCAAGATAGGCCTGTGCAGTCGCTTCAGGGTTACTGGCCCGTTTAGCACGGATGGTAGCCAGGGCAGGACCTCGGAGGCTCTCACTAACCCTCTTCGCTTTACGCCTTCGAGCATTGCCATTCTAGCACTTGGGGGCAACATAGTCTATCCAGGTCTCCCAGTCATCCTCCCTTGGGGAGTGGGGAGGTGCCAGAAAGATCCTCAACCTTGGTAAGAGTCGTGACTAATGGCAGGTGCAGAAATAGAGTCTGCATTGGTTCAGCCACCATTACGGGCACTGGAGCAGGAGAGGGTGTTGGGGAGGAACACCCCAGGTGGCAGAATAGTTTCTTCAAGTCCTCCACAGTTTTCCCTCTCCCAGCAACCATTCAGCAAATTTCTCCTCAAAAGTTTCAGATAGTGGTGGGGGCTGATTCCCCAGGTCTTTACTGTCCTTAGTTATCACTCTCCAAGCAGTGAGGGCTCCCTCTGGGAGTAATGGTCTGTGGCACTTTGGAGCTATCTATGGGATCCTTAAACTCTACTAGGGCCAGGAAAGTGTGGGTGAGCAGATTAGCATGCCGACCCACCACCACAGGGTTTTGTAAACCTTCCACCTTGGAAAGTACTCCTGCACAGTGTCC
Organism: Neoceratodus forsteri; assembly: GCA_016271365.2. Taxonomy (NCBI): domain Eukaryota; kingdom Metazoa; phylum Chordata; order Ceratodontiformes; family Ceratodontidae; genus Neoceratodus; species Neoceratodus forsteri. Next base: position 969,508,051 of record CM028130.1, on the reverse strand, counting down.
GTATTGATACCCAGGGGATGTCCAGGATAAGCATAGCATTTTGAGGAGTCGATCTCTCCCCAGTACACCACTCCACCAGCCGATGCACAGCCACTTCTGTCGAGGTACCCATTTTTCTTAACAGTGGTTCGTAAATATGGCCACCTAGAGGACACACAATCCCAGCGGTGAGCCTCAAGATGTAACCCCAGATGGCGCTATCCCAGGGCTACCCCTGCCTGATTTGCCACTAACAGGTTGAGGGCCTGGATCCAATGGCGGGTGCCTCCACCCAGAGGTCAGGGTTTGCAATAATTAAACTAACTTGGTCACAGCCCTCTGGGACACTGCAACCCCTTTCTTCCCACTAGTGGCCACACAATATATCAAATTACCTTCACAGTATACACTTACCCCAGGTCTGGTTCCGGCACTGGGACCTCCTTGAAATGAGATACAGTGCAACAATCACAGTACAGTACTTTAACATAGACAAATACCTCAGGCAGTATAACTTTGCTGAAACAAGCAGCTCTGATTTATTTGGGGGATATAACAAGGACGGGGAAATCAGGTTAATTAGCTTATCACTTTAATAATCTACCTATGGCTCTGTGCACAGGCCTATCTATCAGTTACTGTCCCTGGTACCCAAGCCCTAGTGGCTAGTCAAACCGTGGCAGCTGGTAGGGGCCCTTTCACACAGAGAAAGGAGAATTAAACAGTCAGCAGTACAGTAATTCCATTTTGGATTTAATGTGGCAATTCAACAGGAAGCGACCCTAATTAGTACTCACGACCTCCAAATAAGATAGGGTCCTTCAATGTCAGCAGGGCTCACTTGAGGTGCACAAACCTCTTCACACATCCATATAAAAGAAAGCACTATACCAGGCAGGCTGCATCTGTATCCCGATCGCAATTACTGCACAATACCGGGAGAACACACAGCAGATTCAGTTCCTGACAGACCGAGTGTAATTTTCAGCAATTCCTCCAGTCTTCTACAGGGTGAGCCTGGTTTCTACTCTTCAGAGATCCTTTGATTCTTTTCACAGGACTGATTCAGTCCTAACAAGCTGCAGACCGGAACTCTGGGCCTTACACACGTTTTTTGACTAAAACTGCACACTGAAAAAGTACAGGGCTCCTTCCTTCTTCACTGCCAAAGCTCAACTGAAACTCCAACCGACAAAACCGGGCACTTCCTTTGAGTTCCTCCCAGTTCTTGACTGGATTGGCTGTCACTCACAATAGACTGCTGCTGTTGGTCCAAAAAGGTGCTGAAGTCTAAACTACATCTCCCAGAGTCACTGCCCATACAATCCTCTTGTGGCTGGCTCAGATTATGAGTCCAAGTTCTGATTCGTCAAGGCACCATTTTAGAGCTAGCTTACCCACACTGATTGGTCCAGTTCAGCAGTTCAAAACTAGAATGGGAACTAGCAGACACAGTTCTGACTGCAAAAAGCAGGTTAGACAAACTGTAATTTCATTATTACTCTCAATAATTTCTGGCAAACAGTTACATCTTTCAGATAGGTTCCTTTGCACTCCTAGTGACTGCAAAATGAAGTGAATTGGCAGCAGCTCGGTGGTACTCAGAGAAGCACACAGTCCCCCCATACAAACTAATTATGTCTGCAAGCAGACAGCTCTTAAAGAGACAGTACCAGAGGCTCTAAAAACACTCACTGATAAATGGCTTAAATGCCAAACACCATTCAGGCTTGGAGCATTCAAGCAAGCTCCTGGAAGTCTTTTGGGAACCCCCATTTGCAGGGGGGTTACAATTACTTGTCAGCATAGGCGTGCTGATTGTTTTCTGCCTTTCTCAGTTTTTACCCTCTGCACCCTACTGTTATTGGTATCCGTGTTGGAGCTTTACTTCTACCAAACTGCACCCCACAGTAAACAGTAATCTGCTCAGGAGCTTTAAGGATAGAAATTTTCTGTGCCCGAGTTTTTAAGTAAGCAATTGTTAAATTCTCATATGGATATAGTCTGTTTCACTGCTTTGTACAATCTAGCATCTCTTAAAGGTCCGAAAACCAGAAAGCCGACTGTTTTTGCATTAGCTACCTGTAATCTTGTCCTGTCCTGTAGCTGTGGAGGAATTGCCCACTCCGCAGCACTCTAACGATCGCAGGAAAGGTCGCAGCCATTTTGATTGCTCCCACGTAATTTATAAAGTAAGAAAAAAATAAAATAAATCACTTTCAATCCTGCACATTTTAGCAAGTGGAGCCTGCCTAGTAATTTCACCTCTGGCCACTTGTGAAGCTGTAGCTAGGTCCCAGCCTACAAACTTACTACCCCCAGGAAATCACCCTGTTGTTTAAAGTTTAAGCCCCAGTTCAGCAGCAGGTCACTGTACTCAGCTCTTCCTTGCAAGCAAGCCAAGTGCTTCGCTGCTGCAGGGGACCTTCTGCCCTTCATTTAAAACAACTCCTACAGCTGCTAACACGCCAGATCTAGAGCTGCTGTACCATTAACTCACGAGTCGCCAGAGCTCTCAGCACCTCCGCAATTCTGGCTAACAAACCCACAACAGTATTCCAGGCAATTTCAGGCAAACAACTCTAGTCCTCCAAGTAATGTTATCTGTCTCTTACCTAGGCTCTGTTTACTCTCCTCCCACTGTTGATTTATAAACCCCTCTTTTCCTCAGGCAGCTGGGACACAGTGCGTGAGGGTCCCCAGGAAAGAGCTAGTCCTCCCTGCATATCTTCGTCTTGGAACCCCCGCCCCAAGCACCCAGGTACAGGATTTAAAGAGAGGCTCATGCTGCTTTTTCAAACTGCCAACTGCTGCATTTAAAAATCAGTACATCCAGTTAGTTTTCAGTGCTTGTGTGCTTCTGCCCACCGGCGCTGTGCACGCTCCCACCACCCCCACCACCGCCCTTGGTCAACTCCTCCACCCCCACCACCGCCCTTGGTCAACTCCTTCTTTTATAGGCTGATGTCACATGACTGAGTAAAACCTATCAGCCCATTTTACCATTTGCAGCTTATCAGCTGCTACCACCAGAGGGCACCAAGATATTTCCCTGCTACAAACATACCTGTTCCAGGATGTTGCTTCTCACTACCATCATTTTCCTCTCTATGGCATCACAAACCACCTTGCCACCAGCCTATCTCCCAAATACGGAGCCCCCACCCACCTTGCCCCCTCAGCTAGCACCTCAGCCAGTCTATGTTGCCTCCTGTAACACGCCTGCACATGATTTGGCTCACGTCCACTATGGGCTTATCGGTGCCAAAATCCTGCCTCCCTCATTTCATCCAGGGCTCTCGGTCTTACATACCCCAGCCCTCCACCACCTACCTGGTACCTCCCCTCGTCGAAACCCTACCGCATGCTCAAACCATACCAGAACAAAAACAAAGTATCTTTTTGCCCTTCTCCTGCTCCTGTCAGGGGACAAAGAGACTAACCCAGGTCCCAACATGTCACATACCCGCACCCCCTTCGCTCTCTCCAAAGGCCTAAGTATACTGCACCTAAATACCTGCAGTCTGCTATCCAAAATCTCGCTATTACAACCCATCATTTTAACGCTGCACCCCAATATCCTGATCATCTCAGAAACTTGGCTAAAACCACACCATACTGATGCTGAAGTCTCCTTACCAGGTTACTCAATCATCAGACATAACAGACTAGGCAAAAAGGGAGGTGGAGAAACAGCAATGTACATCTCCAGCAGCCGCCAGTTCACTACTGTGGACATCCCCTCTCTCCCAGCCAACATCGACTCAGTACTCATTAAACTGTCACTTCCATATACCACCCCTGTTTACGTGGCAGGCTCATAATGCCCCCCCTGCACACCCACTGACGTCATCCTTTCACTTCTAACCACCTTACAGTCCTTAGCTGCTGGTGGTGAGCTTCATGCCACAGGTGATTTTAACGCCAATTGGTTAGGTGCCAATAAAGCCTTCATGAAAACCAAAATAAAGGCCCTGAACCTCACCCAACTCATACAAGAACCCATCAGACTCAACCTTAAGTCAAACAACCACTCCCTACTGGACTGGGCTCTCACCTCGCACCTCCAGAATTCTGAGCATGAGCCTGCTTCCAGACTCAGTAAGTGATCATCCATGATCTACCTGATCAGGAAGGCACATAGCCCCTCAGCCCACCCCCAAAACACTAAGGACCAGGTCCTATAACTCCCTAAACCTTGACTCTCTCCTGGCAGACCTGGGACATGTAAACTGGTCCTGCATCACCGAGGCTTCCACCATTGACAATGCTTAAGATGCGCTCCAAACCAGATTCCTAGAAGTATGGGACAAGCATGCACCTCTGCGTACAAAAAGGGTTAGAGGGGCTCATCTCCCATGGATCACGGCTGATATAATTAGAAAATGCCACTCCAGAGACCATGCATGGAAGGCACATAAGAAACTGGGCACCCAGGCCTCCCTTGCTACCTACAGATCCCTGAAAAATGCTTGCACAAACATCATCCGCCAAGCCAAAAAAAGCTATTTCCTAACAGCCTTTAGTAATAACCTTAACCATCCGACTGATTTCTGGAAATCTCTCAAATCCCTCTCTCCCCCAACCCAACCCCCCATCCCCAACCCTATCAAATCAGGGCACCCTCACCTCCGACCCCATCAGCATAGCCAATGTTTTAACACCCATTTTGCCAGCTCTTGCTGAACAAACTTCTAGCCTCCCTCACTCACAAGCACACCCCAGTCACCCCCCCACCGCCCACACGCCCCTCTCCCATCCCCCCAGTCCAGCCATTCTCATTTCAACCAGTTTCCCCAGCGGAAGTCCTCCGCTCTCTACAGGCACTGAACCCCAATAAAGTCAAATGCCCGACGTCCCTGGATGCCAAAATGCTATTCCTGTCGGCCCCTGCCATAGACGCCCCCCTAGCTGCCCTTCTAAACCTCTCCTTCTCACTGGGCAAGTTACCAATGGCATAGAAACTGGCCACTGTTATTCCTCTCCCAAAAGGCGGCGACCCCTCCTCCCCAGGAAACTACAGAGCCAGTTTCCCTACTCCCTATTCTAGCCAAACTCCAGGAGCGACTTGTACTGTCCCAATTGACTCCATACTTAGATGCCACCTCCTTTTTTATGCCTTTCCAATCCGGCTTCCGCAAAACCCACTCTACTATCACCTCCCTACTACGAGTCTCTGGGGACATTCTCACCGGTATCGATAAAGGTCATGTCACCTCAGCTATTTTTATTGACCTAGCAAAGGCCTTCGATACCGTCTCTCACCCCCTGCTCCTCTCCAAGCTTACTGTTGCAGGGCTAGCACCCCCAGCAATCAAGTGGTTCCAAGACTACCTCGTGGGCAGGAAGCAAGCTGTCAAAATTGCATCACACACCTCAAACCCCCTTCCAGTCACATCGGGTGTCCCCCAAGGATCGGTCCTTGGACCATTATTTTTCTCCATTTTTCTAAACGACCTCCCCTCTGCATGCTCCCATTCTTCCATCCAAATGTATGCAGACGATACCGTCCTGTATGCTTCCGGCCCCTCAACTAGCGGAGTGGCATCTCTCCTTCAGGAGGATTTCTCTGCCATCCAGCACTGGTTTAGGTCGAACCAGTTATTTCTAAACCCCAAAAAAACAGTGTCGGTCACGTTTGGCTCCCAATAAAGACTCTCCCGCCAATCCCCCTGCCCTCCGTTCGCAACCCTGGACGGCTCTACACTGGAGCAATGCACTAGCTACAGATATCTAGGCATCTGGCTTGATCAGCACCTTGATTTTGCCTCTCACATTGACTCCCTTCACAAGAGGCTGCTCCCTAAACTGGGTGCATTATATCGTAACAAAAACTGCCTCCCCACACAAGCGAGGCATGCTATAGTCCAAAAAATGATACTCCCGCATTTCTGATTATGGGCGACATAGTATACACTATCGCTCCCAGGCCTGCCCTGGCAAGCCTAGACACCCTTTTCCACTCTTTCTGTCGCTTTCATCCTTGACTGCCTGCAATCCAACTTCGCCACTGCACTCTATACAGCTCCCCAACTTGCCATCCTCTTCATGATTGCATTTTAATAAACTGCGCCTAGTTCGCTGCCAAATACTGGTCTCTCTCCTCCCTTCCAACCTGGCATCTACCATCTCCCAACAACCCCCACCTGCATACTCCCTAAGAGGTACGGACCCAAGACTACTCCACATCCCATATATGCGCACTACCAAGGGGCAGGCAGCTTTTAGCTACAGAATACCACAGATCTGGAACGCCCTACCTGCCCCCATAAGACATGCACAAAATCCCTATCAGCGATCCCGACTACTCAAGGCACATTTCTCCTCCAGCTGCTCCTGTTTAAGCTAATTTAATCAATCTCTCATTCTGATATGTTGTTGTAAAATGTGTTTGTGATTTTTGTATTGTACCACACAGCTGTCTCCTGTATGTAAACTCCCGGACCTAAGGCTCCAGGAGCACACTTTTTACTGTATCCTAATTGTTATTGTAATGCACTATTTTCAATGTAATGCACCGGGCCTCGGCCCCCAGGTCGTAACTGGAATCGAGCATGTTGCTCAATATGCCTTCCTGGTAAATCTCGTAAATAAATAAATTACACCCCAATATTCTTGTTGCCTTGCTGTATGTCTTATTACACTGGCTAGTTTGTTTTAGGAGGGTGTCACTTACGATGACCCCTGGCCCCTTTCCTTTAAAATAGTGGACAGCTTAACCCCTTCCATCCAGTATTTCTCCTAGTTTTTTTTTCCTATTTACCCTAATTCAAGCAAGATAAACTACTGTGCAAAAACAGTAGACAGCTGAATAGTCGCTGATGGAATCAGATAAATGGCCAAGTGCACAAATTCTGCTATCACTCCTGACCGTGATCCAATCAAGTAATAAGTAATCACTTGATTTTTCCCCTAGTAGGTGAAGTGAGACATTGTTTTAAATGGCAGTTGCCTAATATTCCAGTGTAGGCATTAGTGTTAACTAACAAATTTAGGCTGAGATCCCCAACTAGAATTAGCTCTATTTTGCCAAGTGACATTGTCATATACACCACAGCATTAATCCTCTCAGTTTCAACCCTAGAAGGATTGCACACGCAACCCAAATTAAGTTTCTTAACCCTGATACACAGGTGCACAATCAGCCACTCACAATCAGTGGTAGCTGTGTGCCTTGGGGTAATTACTTCCACCATCAAGTTATACCTAATGTAGAATAATAACCGGGTCTTCCTTTTTCCCGTAGGAAAACCGTGGCATTATTTGCCATAATGAAGGAGTATTTATTATGGCAAACATGCGCACAGTTTCTCTTGGTCCGAGCATGCGCCAGGTGCATATCTTCCATTTCGACCGATGGCCGCTCTGTCGTTCCTGGAGACTGTACCACCATTCGACACACGGAGGTTCATACATTTTATAAGGGACAGGGAAGGGTAGAGCGTGTGGCACAAGGATGTTCTCATTTAGTGCTTGCAGTAAGTGGAGCTGACAAAAAACTTTTTAAATAAACAAGCCTGCAGACTGCATGCTCAAACCGAAGATGACTGCAGCTGCACAGAAACATCCTTTTTATTTTATATAATTGCTGTGGTGAAAATGGAAAACCCAGCAATTATATAAAGTAAAATATGGGGTGGTGTGTGTAAACTCAAATTTTACACACACGCTTGGTGTTGGGTGCCTAGATAAACCCCTCAAGCTTCGCTCTCAGGGTTTATGTGGCACTCAGGTGTGTGTAAAATTCTCATTACACACACCACCCCATACTTTATTCTAAATAAAATTACTGGTGACCCCCTTTAGTGCATGGAGTCAACCCGGGTTTCAAATGCCATAATAACTAGTTGAACTGGTTATTACAGCATTTTGTGTCACTCATTTTCACTAGCTGTTACTCTGTGTGTGGGTGGACCAAATAGCTGAAGAAACATGGTGGTTCCGTTTTTCCGTAACTGACGAACTGCACTGATCCTTCGTCTTCCCCTGTAATATAGGTATATATTCATTGTTTTACAATATTTATCTGGTTGATCCTGCCTTTTTAAGTTTAAAAATCTATCTGGTATTATCTTGTTGATTATGCTTTCATAAGTTTAAAAATCTATCTGGTCGATCCTGCCATTCATACCCTTCAAGTGGGGAGAGACAGTGGCTTCATCAGGAACGAACCATGGCTGACTGCTCAGTCTAATTAAAAAAAAACAAAAGTAAAGCAAAAGAAAAAAGAAAGGAATGCCTGTACTGAAAAGCAGAGACAGGTAGAGAGTGTGTGTGTGTGTGTGTGTGTGTGTGTGTGCGTGCGCGCGCATGTTTGTATGTGTGGTGTCTGTGACAGAACTACTCCAGTACCTTTGGCATTCACTTCCTTGCACCAGTGATTATAAAAAATAATGCCTGTACAAGGTGTGTGTTATGATGATTGCCACAAACGCACTCAGCAGGTCAGGCATCTGCTCCCACAGTGCCAACCTCCAAGCGTAGTAATGTGAACAGGTAACAGGCAGGGTAACCCTCCTGTCTGCTTGTGGGTCTGAATTACCTTTAGTCTCAAGTTCTGGGGGGATTCAAACTGTGACCCTTTTGCTAGTGTACCCACTGTACAGGCTCAGATATGTACCCTCTTCGGGGGATTGCAGTACAATCTTTCACCAGGGGTACCAAGCCAGGCTTCCAAAATTAACCCTTAAAACTCTATAAAAGACTTTAGGTATAATCTTACCTTTTCCCAGTTTAGTAACACCATCAAACTTTTGAACATTTTTTGTCAGTCTTAATCCTCTATACATCACATGTAAAAAAAGAACTCGCAGACCCAGGCAGTCTTTCAAAATAAAGATTTTACTAAAAAATAATAAAAATATGAAAAATGTAAACACAGAACAATATATCAAAGATCATACAATCACTTAAAACAAAAGCAAAGAAAACTACAGACAAACTCCCACCAACATACAGTTCAGATCTTTTCTAAGTTATTACCTCTTTAAGTGCTTATCAGAGCTGTGTCTTTCTACAGTCCCAAGATGGTATAAATCTAAACAGCTGAGACACAGTATAGTTTAAACTGTGTCTGTGTCTCTCCATACCCCTTCTATGAGTCATCAAGCTCCTCCTTTTAGAATATAAAAAAAATTACAAACAGCATGTTCTATCAGGAGGTATATTAAATAAGGTGACATCAGCAAAAACTAATTTCCCAAATTATGAGTCCTTTTGATCCACCAGTTCCCTTGAAGTTTTACAACCCTGCAATCCCTCATCTAAGTGTGAGATAATCATGTCCTGTCCTATAATAAAATGTGTATTTAGCTTCCCAAACTCAAAGCATGTCACAAAAAGGCCATAAAATGCAATTTCTCAAGGAAGTTAATTACATTACAGAGATCTCCTGGTCAATTATATATCCCGTAGTTTTCACTGAAACCTGGGGGGGGGGCACCCATGGAGCACAGGCTGCCTTATGTGAGACAATCACATACTATACTTTTTCTATTACAGTTAGCATACAATAATCATAACCAGCTGGCCAGGCGTCACACTCCTCCCCACCTAGACTGAATTTGGGAGCTCTATCCCCTGCATGGGATGAGCTTCCCAAATCAGTTCACTCCTCATATAGACGTGACAAGCCATCTGTGTTCTGACTGGTCACTCCAGCCCTATGTAAGATCATGTCATACCCTTGCAAGGCAAGTCTCCATCTTAATAGTCTACCATTCGTTTTTCCCATTTATGTCAGCCAAACTAGGGGGTTGTGGTCCATTTGTACCTCAAAATGCTGCCCATGTAAGTATGGCTCTAACTTCTATAAGGCTCACTCTGTGGCAAGACACCCTTTTTCCACAGTACAGAAAGCTTGCTCCCTTGGAAGTAACTTTTTACTCAGGTACACTACAGAGTGATCTTTCTCTTGGTTGGATGTCTGACTCAGTACTGCCCCAATATCCACGTCTGAGGCATCAGTCTGGACTATAAAGGGTCTACTATAGTCAGGACTTGTCAATACAGGAGCACTGCACAGTGCCTCCTTCAGTCTGGTGAAGGCTTTTTCACAGGCTGGTTCCCAGGTAATTTTCTTAGGCATCTTTTTCTTTACTAGGTCAGACAGGGGAGCAGCTGGGGCACTGTAATTGGGTAAAAATTTTCTCTAATACCCTGCTGTCCCCAGAAAACTCCTGACCTGCTTCTGCATTTCTGGTCTGGACCATACCTTGATCACCTCTATTTTTACTTGGTTAGGACGGAGCTGTCCCCAGCCTACAACATGGCCGCGGTATGCCACTTCAGCCATGGCCACCTGGCACTTCTCAGCTTTGACAGTGAGCCCGGCCCTCTGTATCCTACCCAGCACTCCCTAAGGTGAGACAGGTGTTCCTCCCAGCTAGTGCTAAAGATGGCAATGTCATCCAGGTATGCCACTCCTCAGCACCATTTAACACCTGGTTCACCAACCTTTGGAAAGTGGCTGGGGCATTCTTCATTCCGAAAGACATTACTTTACATTCAAATAAGCCTATTGGAGTGATGAAGGCCGACCTCTCCCTAGCTCTGTCAGTTAACTCTACCTGCCAATACCCCCCTGTTAGGTCAATAGTCGTAAGGTAGGTTGCCCCTTTCAACTTGTCCAGGGGTTCATCCATCCGGGGCATCGGATGGGCATCTGACTTCGTGACTGTATTCAGTCCACGATAGTCCACACAGAAATGAGTAGAGCCATCTGGCTTGGGCAGAAGGGCTACAGGTCAGGACCAGGGGCTGTGGGATCTCTGGATTACCCCCAAATCCAGCATTTCCTCCACCTCCCTCCTAATGTCCTTTTGGACAGCCTCTGACGCCCGATATGCTGTCCGCCGTATGGGCGTCTGTGTCCCTGTCTCCACATCATGTGTTGCTAAGGGGGTTAGTCCGGGCTTGGCACTAAACAGTGGGGCAAAGTCTGTTAAAATCTCCCTTACTTCCAGGATCTTGTCCGGGGCCAGCTGGGGAGACAATTTAACTGCCTCCACAGAGGACTCCCACTTACTTTCTTCCAGCAAGTCCAGAAGGGGGTCTCCTTTGTCCATCCCCTCCCCAGGACTACATACTGCAAACACCATGTCAGCCCTATTAACATATGGCTCATTATGTTGACATGGTACATCCTTTCTGTATGTCTTCTGTCAGGTAACTCTATGATATAGTTTACGTCATTTATCTTTTTAACTACTTTGTATGGTCCTGCCCACTCAGCCTGCAGCTTGCCTTTCTGGACCGGGATAAGGACCATGACTTCCTGACTCACTGCATACAAGCGAGGTCTGGCTCTGCAGTCGTACCACACTTTTTGTTTCTGTTGGGCAGCTGCCAGGTTGCTTGGGGCTGTTCACATAAGCTCCTTCAGACTTTCCCTAAACCTAAGGATGTAATCGACTATGGGAGTGCCCTGGGTGGTGTGCTTGCCTTCCCAGTCCTCCTGGATCAAGTCTAGGGGCCCACATACCCAGCGTCCATATAAGAGCTTGAAGGGGGAAAATCCTGTCGACTCTTGGGGCAAATCTCTGTATGCAAACAACAGGTGGGGAAGGTATTACTCCCAGTCCCTCCCATGCTGTTCAGCAAACACTTGGAGCATTGCCTTAAGGTGTTGTGCACCTCTGCACCACCCCACACTTCTCCCACAAACATTTCATCAGGTCCGACATGAAGGAACCCCCTCGATCGGTGATAACCTCCTGCAGAATCCCAACACGGGAGAAAATCCAAAGTAAGGCATCTGCCACTTTGTCAGTCCTCAGTGAGGATAGAGCGACTGCCTCTGGATACCGGGTGGCATAATCCACCACAGTCAGGATGAACTTCTTCCCGGAGGAGCTGGGGTTATTTAAAGGCTCGCAATATCCATTCCCACCCTCTGGAATAGCTCCTCCACTATGGGCAATGAAATTAGGGCAGCTTGGGTTTTCTTACCTGCCTTCTCTATTTCTTGGCACTGGTGACAAGACCTGCAATACTCCTCCACCTGTGGGGTGAAGTTGGGCCAATAGAAATTCTGGGCCAACTGCTGCATAGTGCGTGCAATTTCCAGATGACCAGACAAGGGAATATCGTGTGCAATCTTGAGCAAACTGCTCATGGTACCCCTGGGGAACCACAAGCTGCCTGCCTATCACCCCTCCCTCTGTCTTCATAGCCTGAGTATACATCTGTCCATTTTCCCAATAAACTTTATGTTTACCATCACCTTCCTGTGCTCTGTCAGAGTCTGCCCAAGCCCTCAGCTTCTCTAGACTAGGGTCACTTTTCTGAGCAGCTGCAAACTCCTTACACATTCCCAAGGCATGGGACAGGTCTCCTTCAGTCTCTAAACTAGGATCCCTAGCACTAGCGTCAGGGCACTCAGGATCACTGTCATTCCTAACCCTCTGACAATGGGTCACCCCTTCTTCTTCGAAGTAACCCTCCGTAGCTGTGTGGTTAACTACTACTGGGGAAATTTCTACCCCCTTTTCATTAGTCTCCATATCAGGAGACACAGGCTGGGGAACCAGTCTCTCAGAGGTTTCCACATTGGCTTCTGTGGGGTCCAGGGAGAAACAATTTCCCCGTCCCACTTGGCTATGGGTACTGCACACACCATCACCTGTTTGAGATTATTGCCAAGGATAACGTCAACTGCTAAAGTTTTGGCTACAGCCACCTGTTGCACAGTTCTCCCTGTTTCACCCCAGTATAGGAGAACACTAGCAAGTGGCAATGTGGTCTCCTCACCAATGAACCTTTGCACGGTTACAAATTCACTGGGTATAAGCTGACCAGGCTCTACCAGATCCCCTTTTACCAGTGTCAGGGATGCCCCTATGTCTCTTAACCCTTGTGTCTGTACATCATTCACCGTGACTGACTGCATGTGTTCCCTCATGTTCACAGGCATACTTCCAGGGACACATAAAGAACCCACTTTTTTCTTAGCCCCGTATTGCATATTGCTCGTCCTTTTGGGACACTGTCTGGCAATATGCCCAGTTTCTTTACAAACCCATTTGTTTCTTTTTTCAGAAAAATCTTTTTTTTCAAACCTGGGGCTAACTGGTTTTGGTGGAGACAGTGAGGGTTTTAGCTGCCCTGAAGGTGCGCTTTTCCCTTTCTGCACTGCCACGCCCGCCTCATTCGCTCTCAGAGCAGGTCTGCTCTTGACATAGCGATCTGAGAGTTCAGCAGCCTCTTGCACTGTTTTGGGATCTCAGTCCTCCAGCCAGGTTTTCAGCTCTCCTGGGCATGCCCAAAAAAACTGTTCTAACAAAATAGCATTTTCAATTTTATCTAGAGTTTGCTTCAATTCCTTCCCACCAACATTTTAAAAACTGACGTTGTTTCGTGGCTAGCTCCTCATAGCTCATATCAGGGCTTCTCCTGAGCTTACGGAATGTAGCTCTGTATGCTTCTGCAGTTAAATCAAACTTTTTTAACAGTGCAGCTTTACGTTTGCTGTAATCATTACTGTCCTCATTGCCCATTTGACCCAATGCATCCCAAGCCTTCCCGGTAAGTAGCAGGGATAGTTGGTAGCTCCAGGACCCTCTAGGAATTTCTGCCTGAATACAAACTTTTTCAAAGAAATTTAAAAAGGCATCCATATCCTCCCCCTCTTTAAATTCATTTATCAATTTGGAATTCAATTTGTAACCCAGTCCTGTATTTCCAGTTAAACCCAAGCTACTTACCTGCTCTGGTGCTGGTGGTTGGAGTTATAGCTTCTTCAGTTCATGTCACCTCTGGTGCTCACGCTCTTCATGGTCTGCCTCTCGCTGTTCATGGTATGCTTCTTGCAATTCACGTTCAGCTTCTTGCTGTTCTCACTTCTCTTCTCTCTGGAACTCCAGCTCCATTCTGCGCAACTCAGTCTGCAGCTTGATTGCTTCTTGCTCCAGAATGCTGGTGACCTTCCTCTGCTGCTGTGGCCCTTCGCTGGCACTGGCCCTGCTGTCATCGTCACTGGATCTGGACACTGCACTGGCCTCTGGCCCCTCCATGCCCAAGGTTTGGCCCTTTACAGTCACAGTCTGTGACTCAATGCTCTGGGCATCTTCTGCCATCAGGGCATCCACGAGGTTCTGCTTGGTGGCTCTCGCCTCATGCAGGACTCCTCTGTCCTGGCACAACTGCCTCAAGTAGTCTACAGTGTGCCTGCTGTAGTTGGAAGCCATCTTCTTCCCTAACTACAGCTACTCTAACTTGCACTTCAGAAAAAAAATAAAATAGGTAGGAACTTGACTCTAAGCAAAATGATATAGTTCTGTTTCCTTTTTAAAAATAAATCACTGCCTTATTTTGCAAGTGAGCTGTACAGTATTAAGCTGATACACTGAACAGTTAAAGCTTGTGTTACCAATTTTTATCTGCACTGCTGCCAACCAAATCTGTCACAAATGCACACAGCAGGTCAGGCCCTTTGCTCCCACAGTGCCAACCTCTGAGTGCAATAATGTGAACAGGAAACAGAACAGGGTACCCCTCCTGTCTGCTTTTGGGTCCGAATCACCTTTAGTCTCAAGTACTGGGGGGATTCAAACTCGGAACCTTATGCTAGTGTACCCAAATGTACAGGTTCAGATAATATTTTCTTCGGGGGATGCAATATATCTTTCGCCTAAGGGCACCTAACCAGGTATCCAAAATGAACCCTTAAAACTCTGTAAAAGACCTTAGGTATATTCTTACCTTTTCCCAGTTTAGTTAACACCATCAAGCTTTTGAACAGTTTTTGTCAGTCTTAACCCTCTATATGTCACATGCAAAAAAAGAACTGGCCAACCCAGGCAGTCTTTCAAAATAAAGATTTTGCTAAAGATGATAAAAATATGAAAAAAGTAAACACAGAACAATATATCAAACAGCATACAGAGATGGAATTTTATTAATTTATTTTAAAATTGGTAACCAGGAAAGGCACACCGAGCCAAGGCTCATTTCCAGGAGCAACTCAGGGGAGACAGAAAGGGGAGAACAACAGTACAAATTTACAGCAAGTCTTATAGTGCAGTTACAAAGGCAGTGGACAAAAAGTGCAAAGATAGAGTACAGAGCAATAAAGTGATCAAAATCTTGACATATTGGTGAGGACACAAATTAGCATAAAAATCAACTGTCAGTTTAGACGAGCAAAACAAAGTAGTGCCTGCAAGAAAGGTGGTGGTGCTTATGCAGTATGAGTCAAACAGGCAGATATTTACATACGGAGGGAGCAAAATCATGAGGTGGGGGGGTAAGGAGGTGGGAGGGTCAATAGTAGGGGAGTAGATAAGGAGTCAGATAGAGGATGGGCAGGAGCAGGGGGTTGCACGGAAATAGTATAGCTGGTGCCTAATGGAGGGAAGTGAGGGGAAGAGATGGAGGGTAGCAGATTCCAGAGTGAGGGGGGTCCACTGGGCCACCAGGTTGACTATTTCTATCACATGCCCGTGATTGGGCAGAACGAGCGGGGGACATCTGCACCAGCTGGTATAGGGCTTTGGGGCACTACTGGCCATGATCGGGCAGACTGGACGGAGGGGGGGTAATACTAGCCCACCAAGTATAGAGCTTTGCATCACTACTCTCTGTGATAAGGCCACTCGGGGGACACTAGCACACGGGTGCTATACTGGCATATGGTTGTCTGCGATCAGGCATGTCGGGGGGGGATCCACTGGACCACCGGAGAGGGTGTGGGTGCATGCAGACGGTGTCCCTGCTGTGCGGGTGGCCACCCACAGCTGGCAGGTGCTGTGTTGTGTTCTGCAATGCAGCAGCCCGCCTGTGGGTGGCCATGCACTGTTCCTCCTTTCTACCGGCTCAACATTGCTCCCCCGTTTGCGGCGCATATCAGGGTTGTGCCAGCATATCGCCGCAATCCGGGCTGAGATGTCGGGATGTGCTGTATATGCAGCCGGGCGCCCCTTCATTTGCGCCGTGATACATTAGCAATGCACCTTGGCGCATCGGGATTTGCGTAGTGCAATTTTCCTTGAATATCACACAAGGCATTGGGGGGTTACATGGTATCCCCTTGAAACATCAGGGCTTAGGTAACAGTTTCATTTTAATAAGCTAAACACGTCCCAAAAGAAATAGTGGGAGGTTTTTCCATTTTTGTAGGTCACTATGCAATTACCCCATTAAAGGACGTATGTTAACTTCAATAAGTTTGTTCCATTTATCGGAATCCCCAGATATATCATGTTGTCTGTTTTAATTGAAGTAGGGAAGTTTGTAATATTAATGTTACTTTTCTCAGGATGGGCAAATAATGCTTTGGACTTGTCCCAATTGACCGTATAGCCTGAATGCTTACCATATTCCTAAATAATTTGCACAATAGTTTTTAGTTCCTGATCTGGGTTTGCAAGCTATAATAATATATCATCCACAAATATAATTTTTTAAATGCTTCTCATTAGCATACTGGAACACTGAAATATTCTTGTTTGCTCTTATGGCATTGGCCAGCAGTTCAATCACTAATATGAATAATAATGGCAACAAGGTGCATCCCTGCCTTGTGCCACAGTATAGAGGAAATGCAGATGAGGTCAGACCATTAGTTAAAACCTTGGCTTTAGGTGACGAATAGATTGCTTTTATCCAGCTTTGAAATGGGGGACCTATATTGGCCTTCTCTAAGACATCAAATAGATATTGCCATTCTACCTTATTGAAGGCTTTTTCTGCATCCAGGGACACCACCATAGCATTAGGGTCTTTAAAGAGCTACTGACACCAAAAAGAAAACTTTGAAAAGCATAATAATTATGTACAATTCAACTTGCATTCCATACGTACTTCATATTTCTGTTCTTCGTTATTTATTACTGAGCACATTTGCATGAATACATGATTTTTATCCCTTAGCTTTCCCTTAGTTCATCTGCCTTTGTAGCTTACTCCCTACTTCAAATCATAATCCTCTGTTGTGACATCACAGTCTGCTGCCATGAGAGTAACTGTGATGTCACAAGCAGTGCATTATGACCTCAGGTAGGGAAAAAGCAACAGGAATATATTAACTCTTCAGGAGCAAAGATCCTGTTTTCATGCAAATGACCTCAGTAATAAATAATAGGGAGGAAGAATACAAAACTAATGTGAAAAACAAGCTAAACTGTGTCTAAATGTAATGTTTTGTTAAAGTTCTCCTGAAGGTGTCAGTTGCTCTTTAACATTATATAAAGAATGCATTTCTAATTGCTCAATTTGACTACACACATGGCCCCCCACCCCAAGTTACACGCCCCCTCGTGCTCCTACTCCATCCCAGCCCTTATACCCTGTCCCCACGCACGCAACTCATGCTGCACAACTACTCTGATACCCCTCAAACATCAGCCCCCTATCCTCCAGATAGTGATCTCCCAGGTACCCCCATCCTGTCACTTTGATAACCCACCTGACGCACTCTCCCTATCCCTACCACGCACATTAGAAACCCACTCTTTCCAGTCTAACCGGCCACCCAAAAATACTCAAGCTAGCCCTTCTACATCACACTCTCCTCCTCCTCCTCCTGTTGCTTTCAGGTAATATACACCCCAACCCTGGACCACCTCACTCTACTGTCTCGCCAAACAACAACCATGGCAGCCTCTACTGGCAACTCTTAATATCTGCAGGCTCCCAAGAAAACTCACCCCTCTCCAAGGCTGGCTAGCCCAACACTCAACCGATGTCTTAGCTCTAGCTGAGCCCTGGCTTTCGGATAAGATACCTAACGGGGCAGTCACCCTCTGTGATTACACCCTCTACTGAGCAGACAGGGCTAGCAAGAAGGGAGGTGGCTGTGCCATCTACATAAAATCCTCCTTTCGATCCCTTGACATCAACAAACCGCCACCTATGCATGGAGCTCAGACCCTGACAGTCAAGCTCAGTCTGGGCAACCCGGGTAAAACCCTTTACATTATAGCAGTGTACATTCCCCCTAGCAACCAAAAGCTCGCTTTGAGTCACTACTGGACACTATCTCCCACCTCCCAGGGAGTGAAGTCATTCACTAGGGAGACTTCAATGTCAACTGGCTGGCATCCACTTATCCCCAGCAAGGATTCTGCCCTTGCTGTGACCTCACCCAGGTCGTCAACTCCACGACCAGACGTGACGCTAGAACTGGGACCGCAACCCTAATAGACCTCATCTTCACTAACTGACCTAGTAACATCTCCCAAGTCACTGTGCTCCCAGACTCAATTAGTGACCACTCACCTGTGACCTGCCTATGGTCTGCCAAAATTCCCCCCACCCCCCCAGTGTCACTCAACACAGACGTCTAAAAAAAGGTGCCCTACCACGTTTCAAGTCTTACCTATCATCCCGCAACTAGTCCCCAATACATACTGCACAATCTGTAGACGCAGCTCTCACCTACTTCATAGCTACCTTCAATGCAGCCTGTGATATATTCGTACCCTTCGCTAAACAAGTAGTCAAAATAAGAAACACCCCTTGGATCTCCCAATCGCTGCTTGATTTAATGCAGCACAGGGATAACCTATGGCATAAAGCCCTTGCTTCTCAGCTCTTGCATGACAGGCAACTGTGCAGAGAGGCTTGTAACAAATGCACTTGGGCCATCAGGCAAGTCAAAGCTGCATACTATAAATGCACCGTCACCACCACCTGGGGCTCCGGGAAAACTTTCTGGAGTAACATCAAGGAGCTCTGTGGGAAACCTGTCTCCCCTTCCCCAACCCAGATTACAGTAAATGGGATTACTACCCAGGACCCCACGGCTATCTCTGAAGCCCTCAACACCTCCTTCTCTGACCTCTCACATACCCTCCCACCTAACTTATTTGACTCGACCTCCCCCCACCCCGGCGTCACCTCGGCCATCAACACCCCTCCACCCTTTAGGCTAAGAGTAATCTCCTGTAATGAGGCAAAACGCTACCTCACCAAAGCTCTGGCAAATTCTCGCTACAGCTCGGACACGCTGGACCTCAAACTCATAAGGTTGTCCCTTGATGTGACTCTCCCCCTTCTCACCAAAATCCTCAACCTGTCCTTATGCCTCAGCCAATTCCCCTTGGCTTGGAAGGGAGCAGTGATAACACCCATACTAAAGGGCGGGGACCCCACAGCAGCTACCAACTACAGACCAATTTCAATCCTCCCACCCCTCTCTAAGGCTCTTGAAAAAATAGTTTCGGATCAGCTTACCGACCACCTATCCAAACATGACCTACTCTGCCATGAATAGCACGGTTTCCGGAGGGGCCACAGCACCTCCACCACCCTCACTGAATTCACTACCTTTATTCATGAGGCCCTAGATCAAGAATCTGTTGCGGGGGCTGTCTACGTTGATCTGACCAAAGCGTTTGATACTGTCAGTCACGAATTATTACTTCATACCCTCCCATCCCTTAACTTTTCCCCAGAGGTCACTGCTTGGTTCAAGGATTACCTCTCAGGTCGGTCGCAGTAAGTCAAGAGTAACAAAACTATCTCCACACGCAAGCCGGTTTGTGCTGGAGTCCCGCAGGGGTCAATACTAGGCCCCCTGCTATTCACACACTTCCTTAACTCCCTACCTAAATCCTGCAGTGGTCACTTACTGCTCTATGCTGATGATGCAGTAGTTTACTGGAAATACCCACATCCCAACTCTCTTCAACTAGCCCTGCAGGGTCACTTCAGGGAGCTTGAAACCTGGTTTTCGGATCACTGTCTTATTATCAACTACAACAAAATGAAGTCCATGATCTTCGCACACCGCCAAAGCCCACACTCTCATGCGCCCCTAGTAATAACAAACACCCATGGCTCTGCCTTGGAGCAGGCCTCTTGTTTTAAATATCTCAGAGTCACCTTAGACACCCAACTCTCCTTCCACACCCATATCCAACAGGTCTTCTCCTCTATCAACATGCAACTCGGGATCCTTTTTAGACACAAGCACTGCCTACCCCCCGCCATGCACCTAGCTATATCCTCCTCAGTCCTATCCTGGATAGACTACGGGATAGTCATTTATGGGTCTGCAGATCAAACTGCCCTGCGCAGCATCAACCTCGCCCTTAATAAAGCCTGCCGGTTAGTCTCAGGCTGTGACAAGTTAACCCATACCTGTGAGCTTTATGAACACACTGGATGGCTAAACTTCCAAGGCAGATTTAAATATTTCACCTGCCTTATGGCAAAAAAGATACAACTAAAACCATCCCCTATCAACCTCCACCCGATTTTACGCACAGCCCACCATAGGCGGACACAACGGCACGCAGCTAACCCCAACCTGATTGTCTCCTGCTGTAGAACATCTCTCGATCAAAGATCCTTCCGCCACCAGGCCTCTCTCTGGCTGAACAGCCTCCCGCCCTCCATCTCTTTGACCCACAGTCTCAACCAATTTAAGTCAGGTCTCAAAACCCTATTTCTTGACTCCTCAGCTTGTGTCTGTAATTAACACCCCCATCTCTATCCCTCCCCCTCTCCATCTCCTGAGTCAGTTTACCTTGGAACTACTCGGTTGCAGTAACCCCCTTCTCTTTTAGTTGTCTGGTACGTGCCTACCTCCCAAGGCTCCCAATCTTACCTGTTCCGTTACGCAGGTATTTGACCCTGTGTCCCTCATGACCCTATGAATTTGTATACTGTCTTAACTTTGTTCCCGGGGACTCCCCCATGCTTCCAGTTGATGTTTTCTGCTATGTTAACAGAAGCCTTGATTGTCTAACCTGCATTTTTATTCACTTCTGTACATGTAACTGTATTGTGTCTTGTTTTGTTATTTTACCTGACGTGGAGCCTTTGCAAAAGAGTCTATGACTCAAAGGACTGTAATTCTGATTATTTCAAATAAAATAAATAAAAGTTATTGTGGCCCCTTCTTCCCTTGATGAAGCCCATCTGATCAGCCCCTACCAAACCTGGAAGATTATCTTCCAGTCTTGCTGCCCAAATTTTTGCAAATATTTTGTAATCTGTGTTTCACAGCGAAATTGGTCAGTAAGATTTATATAACGTTTTGTCCTTTACTTTTTTGGGAATCACGAGAATTAGGGCCTTGTCAAAGAAAGAAGGTAACCTGCCCTGAAATGCATTAAATTGAGAATAAAGGATGTGGAGGTGATATAGAGAATTTAATGTACACCCGAGGCGTGGGATGCTACATAAACCCCGAGGGGTTTATCAAAGCATCCCACACCGAGAGTGTGCATTAAATTCTCATAGGCACACTTTCACATCTTTTATTTTTTATAATAGTCTGGTCAGCAACTTTTCTCCAGCATGAGTAGTGACTCTCCTAGTATTGTTTTGCCAACCTGACTGTAGTGACATTTAAAAACAAACACACACACATACACTAGCATTTTTTGGTTTGTCAGAATTAACATTTTCTTTTATTTTTTGGAGTTTTTTTTGTCTCCATTTTATTTTTACTTACAGCTTGCTAGGTGCGATAGGCGCTACAAGGGTTCAGCCACAGTTCCATTTTTCGGTCGCGCACTGGCAACGTCCCAAAGCGGACTAACAACAGGATCAACCAGATACAGCTTTTCAAAGCTGGGAAAGGTAGGATCAACCAGATATATTGATTCTAAATAATAAAAATAAGGACAGAGAGATCATGTTGTGGCGGCTCCTCGGTGAGCGAGAGATGGAGCCGCCATGTTTTCGGAAGTGTTAAGCCCGCCCACAAACAAAAGCAGAGCCAATAAGGGAGCACTAGTTTTTAATGGCAGTGCGCGTGAATGCCATAACAACCAGCTGGTTGTTATGGGAAATATCAACTGGTCCAGCCCATAGGAAAAATTGCTGACCAGTTATTATATGCTTACTTAGGACTGAGAAGTTTTCTAAAGATCTTATAAAAGTCTATCCCTATACCATCTGATCCGGTCATTTTCCCTGATTTTAATTCCAAGATTGCCTTCACTGCTTCTTCTACTGTAATTTCTTGTTTTTTTTTTAATGCTTTATTAACCTGGGGTATACCAAGAAAATTGTTAATTTCGTTTATTTTGTTATGAGATTTATATAAATGTTGATAATACTGGACAGATTCTGAATTGATTTCTTGTTCTGTATCAAACACTTGGTTATTAGATTTAATTTCTGTAATATTTCTTTCTATCTTCTCTTGCTGGGTCTTGTATGCCAATAATTTACCTCTTCTGTCTATACCCGCAAATTGTTTTGATCTTGATAGTAACATCAGTCTTTCAGCTTTTTCATTGTGTATTTGATTATATTCAAGCTTAGCTTTTTCTAATCTTTTTAAAGGAATATTAAGGTTAGTTTGGGAATGTACTTTCTGTAATTCCGCTATCTCCTTTTCCAGTTGTTTCAATCTTATTTTTTGTTTTTTCCTTTTGGTAGTATACAAGATACATACTGCCCTTAAAAATGCTTTGTCAATCAATCAATCAAAATCTTTATTTATCCAGGCAGGCACCATTGAGCAAGGCTCATTTGCAAGGTGGACCTGGTCATGAATACATCAAAGTACAGTATAGAAGCAGGTATACAAAAAGCAATAATATACAAGGAAGAAAAAGTATATACAGTGTATACAGTACAAGGCTGAAATAAATAAAAAAAAACAGCATTATTTTACAATTGAAGAAATCAGCAGATGTACAATCAACCATAGGCATACAGGGGTTATAAGCAGAGAACTTTGAGTGAGGCAGCCAGCAACTACACATACAGGGGAAAGAGGCTGTGTATGGGGTGGCAGGTTAGAGAGGTAAAGAAGAGGAGGGATATATTACCGACTGGGGGAAAAATTGAGCTAAAACCACAGAAAGTGACAATGGCTGTCATGTACTTGTTTATTATGATAATGACGGAGGAGGGGTAGATAATTGGGACACTACTATGGATGGGGTGGGACTGTAGCCATGCTGGAGTGGACAGGGAAGGGTTGGTGCAGCAAGAAGAGTTGATAGGGAAAGAGTGAGAGCCAGTGGTAGAAACATGTATGCATCCCAGATTGTCCCTACTGAGACTTCTAAAGTGTAATTCTTAGAATATATCTCTGTCTCTTCCTTTATTTGATTTATAAAGGATTCTTCTTTTAACAGCAGAGGGTCCAATCTCCAATGCTTTGTACTGGTGGTGTCCCTGGGCATAAGCTGTAAACATAGTGGCGCATGGTCCGAAATACGAATTGGTTTATATTCTATATCGATGACATCCCTAACTAATAGCCTTGACTCCAGGAACATATCAATTCTCAAATAAGTCTTAAACCTATAGAAGAAAAACACTGTAGGTCTTGACATTTTTGGTCAGCTGTGCTATGCACACTCTGGTGCTGCTGCCACTGATGTCAGTCTTCAAATGACGCCAGTGGCAGACCGCTTGTAGTCGAGACTGTAAAAAAACAGAGACATTTTCAGTGACTGAGATGTTAAGAAAAGAAGCTTGAATGAATACAGAGAAAAAAACACAGGACACATTATACAATGGTTTAATAACATTGTTCTTTATTACATAAACCCAAAACAAATCTGAAAACTGACTACTGAATTTCTATCTTTGCCATTGATCTTTAAAGTAGTACTGCATATCTGTCATCTGTAGGTGAGCTCATGGCACCATAGCTATTGCTGTGAATCTGTAAGACCCTTGCTGGCCTTGGCTTGCCTGGGTTGAAATACTTTGCACTGGACAGCAGGCTTTCCACTCTTGATCAGCCTGTGACTAGCCAGTCATCCAGGTAGGGAAACACTACTACCCACTTTCTTCGCAGGACTGCAGCTCCTACTGCTAGACATTTTGTGAACACCCTTGGAGCTGAGGCACTCCATAATAATGCTGCGAAGGAAAACTAGTTGGAGGTCTTGTTGCTATGTTTCTGCTGGCATCTCCATGAAGGGGTGACACCCTAGGTACCTGGCTATTTTTAAGCATTCGGTTCTCACTGTTGCATATATAATTGCCTCCTGGTGCCTTTATTTTGGAAACAATGGCTGGCAGTGCTGGATTTCTCATTTTGGTTGCTGCCTATGTCCTGTATGCACACCTAGTAGTGGGGCAGCCTTGCTTTTGCTCATGCCTTGTTTCTTACAGGTGCAAGAGAGCTCAGTGCCTTCGCTTTTCAGCTGCCTGTGACTAGCCAGTTGTCCAGGTGGGGGATAGACTACTACTCTTTTTCTTTGTAGGAATGCAGCTACTCCTGCTAGATACTTTGAGAACACCCTTGGAGCCAAGGTCATACCAAAAGGCAGTGTTGCGATCTGCTACTGCTCTTTTCCTAGTCGGAAGCTGAGATACTTTCTGTGAGAGGGTCTTACAGGGATGTGAAAATATGCATCTTTTAGATCCATGGAACCCTGCCACTCTCCTTTTTGTAATGATGGTATCACTGTTTCCAGTGTTACCATTTTGAACGTTTCCTCTTTTATGTGCGTATTTAGAAATCTTAAGTCTAGAATGGGCCTCCAAACTCCATTTTTCTTCTCAGAGAGAAAGTGTCTTGAGAATAGGCCTCTTCCCCACTGAGACTGAGGAACCTTTTCCATGGCTTTCATTTATAACAGCTTCTCTATTTCCAAATCTAGCAATATTTTCTCCTGAGTTGAAATGTTCCAAATGTTTAATCTGCTGACAAAGTTGGTACAAATCCACAGAAATATGAAATTTGCAAAATATATATGTAATCCCAGTAGTGGAGCAATTTATCAACTCATAATCTGATACCTTTTGTCATCTCCTGGTATTCCAAAAGTGGAAGTTTCTTTAAGTACACCACAGTATACACAATTCCCACATTTGAGTGTGCGGGGGGTTGGGGAGTGGGGTTGTAGCCACATTTGTTCCCTTTGTAATGGTTGCAGACTCCTTACAACCATATCCCAAATGTTTTGCCCCATTTAGAGACAGCCCCAGGGGATGCATTAGCATATTTAACACTGGATCTGATTGTAGAATGTGCCAATGTTTTTTAATGATTTCCATCACTTTACCAGACTGTATGCTGTTTGTGCTTACAAAGTTCGATCTATCATCCAAATCTTTATACCGATGTTGTTGCCTTTGTAACAAACTCTCTCTGGGTCTGCTGTTTGCCTTTTGTGTTGCATTCTGAATAACTTGATGTGAATTACCTCTATTTTGAAATCTGATTTCTAGTTCCCTGGCCCTAATTTCATAATCCTCTACCTCACAGCAGCTATGTTTTACTTGATAGAACTGTGACAGTGGAATATTATTAACCATGTGTCTAGGGTGGCAGTTATTGCTGAGTAGGAAGGAATTGGGGTCGGTAGGCTTTCTGATCAAGTCAGTTTTCAGTTTGCCACCAACACTCTTACTGATTCTGAGGTCTAAATAGTTAATGTCAGCAGGGCCAGCATCAGCACCCAGGCAACCAAGGCAACTGCCTGACGGCAGAGGTGGGCCCACTAGGGGTGGGGGCTCAATGTTGTCAGCTTCGTCATAGCCCAGTGCTGCTTTCAGTCAGGGTACAACAGCACAGTTAGGATCTGACAGTTATGCTGCTCAGGCTCCAACTACTGGTGACAAAAATCAGTGCTGAGTCTGCACAGCAAGACAGAACATGAGAAACCACAGCCATTCACCTTGGCAGAGCGCAGCACCACCAGGAGTCAAGCGAGCTGAGTTGCTGCAGGATTCTGAGTAATCTACAGTAGAATCCACCCTGTCTGATTGATGGTCCACTCAAACACCAATTTAAACTGTGGGCTGTGCTGGGAGAGGGGGAAGAAGGTCAGAGCAAGGAGGGGGAGCTATTATTGATGCTTTGTTCCAACTGGCTGTTTGTGCCATCAATCCTTTGGACCTAGCCTATAGAAATCATAATACGTAATGAACTCAGTGACTGAGCTCTTCTTCCGTGCTCCAATTGGTCAACAATTTGTCAGATGCAAGAGGCCAAGCCAGTCTGGTGCATGAGTGATGTGCCTTTCCCACGAGTCACTGTATATGTGTATCCTATGTGTACGCTTCGTGCACCAGTGGTGCATGAGGCATTGCATTGCGAGTAGTGGTAGCTATCAGAAAGGCCTGCATGATGGGTTCAGATGGCAGCAGTGCCAGTGAGAGTCTTCACTGTCAAGAGAGTTGCAGTCCATGTGTAACCCCCAGGTGGTGCTATCCCAAGGGCTACTACCCCTGCCTGTTTGACTACTGACAGGTTGAGGGGCCTAGGTTCTATGGTGGGTGCCTCCACCCAGAGGTCAGGGTTTTCAGTGGTTAGACTAGTTTGGTCACAGCCCTTTGGGACACTGAGACCCCCTTTTATCCCTTCTAGTGGCTCGCACAATGCACAGAAGCTGCAGTCGCAATACCCCACATGTACACACTGGTCAATCATAAAGTACCACTTACCCTTGAGACTGATTCTGAGGTTCGCCTCTGAGGACCCCCTGTAAAATAAAGTTAATCAGCATACACCAACCACTACAATGCTGGATAAGTAGGTACTGACACTTCAGACAGTTTAAAGTTTAACAATATCAAATCTGGTTTATTTAGTGGACAATAACATGGGAGGGGCAGATCAGATTAATTAGTGACATTAGATCACAGTACTGTGCACATTACAGGGTCTAGAAAGTCACACTCTGGGTACCCAGGTTGGGGGGGGGGCTAGCCAGGTCCATTGCCCAGGGTTGGAGGGCAGGTGTGGGTGGATGGGGCTCTGTAGAGAAAAATATGCACAACACCCAATTGTAATCCGGAACTGGATGGCTCCGTTTTTGGAGGAATGAAGAAAAGGAAATCAGATGAAACACTGTTGATAGATAGTCGGTCACAGGGGATGCCCTGATTGGTGCTCACAATACCCCACGCTGAAAACCTGGCGCAGATAATGGTTCTGGATTGCCAGACACACACACAGAAGGGAGATGAGATTCTATAAGCCAGGCACACAGCTTTGATCAGCAGATGGATTCAGTCCGCATACATTCACTTGGCTTTCAGTCTACACCTCACAGGGACAAGAGAACCTGTTTAGCTGTTCCTCACAAGCATTCCACACATTTATATGTAAAGGAAATTACTATACCAGACAGCTGCTTTCAGGTCCCAATTGCACTTACTGCTAAACCTGGGAGTTCACACTGCAGCTTCACTTCCTGACAGACCGAGCGCGATTCAGCAGTTTCTCCAGTCTTCTACAGGGTGAGCCTGGTTTCCACTCTTTAGTCTTGGATTCAGTCCGAATTAAATTGGTAACGCAACTGCCCAACTTTAGGCTTCCCACGTGCTTCCTGCGAGAAACTATACAACGCAGAAGCTCGGAGCTCCTTCTGTCATCATGGTCACAACGGATCTGATCTGTCCAGACACAAGGCAGAGCATTCCCTTCAGGCGCCACCCGGTCTATTTGGTGGACTCAGCTGTCAATCACTCAGAACTCTCCCTGTTGGTGCAAACAGGCGCCAAGGTCCAGAACTTCACTTCCCAGAATTACTAGGTATATCTCCTCATGGTAAGCTGGCTCCCAAGAGAGTCCTGATTCTGGTTGGTCCGAACAAACTCCATTTGAGAGGCTCCCCTGCACTGATTAAATCCATTCAACAGTTCAGATCCAAAATGGATTGGCAAAGCACACAGAGTCCCAGCTGCAAGAAAGGCAGGTTAGACAAACTACATTCTACTTAATACTCTAACTGGTTTCAGGTAAATAGTTAC
Organism: Neoceratodus forsteri; assembly: GCA_016271365.2. Classification (NCBI taxonomy): domain Eukaryota; kingdom Metazoa; phylum Chordata; order Ceratodontiformes; family Ceratodontidae; genus Neoceratodus; species Neoceratodus forsteri. Next base: position 969,480,445 of record CM028130.1, on the reverse strand, counting down.
ACCTGTCATTTAGGCTCCCTCTGCGCTCTTAGCGACTGCAGAAACAGAGTGTTTACTCAGTGGCCCAGGCGGGATTCGAGCATTAAATGCACAGTCCCCTCTGTACAAACTAATGAAGTCTGCAAGCAGACAGCTCTTAAAGAGACAGCACGTGGAGGCTCAAACAACACTCACTTGAAATCACATTTAGCGGCTTAAACGCCAAACGCCATCAGGCAGGGAAACACTTAGGCAGGCTCTATAGAGTCTTTTCCAGAACCCCCATCTGTAAGGGGGTTACACATGTACATCCTGCACCACCAAAAAGGAAGAATTTTTCAGGAGCTGCCCAACGGGGAGCAGACCAGTCAAGAAGGAGGTGGTGGCAGCTCAAGACCAGTTGTCAACAGTCTGACTCTGGGTGCCTCCTCATGTACAGTCCTGGGCTGATGAAGCAGTACCCGGAGTCTGGGTGGGGCTCACTTGGGGTCCTGCACCCAAGTCACCCTGCATTTGGGTGCCCCATTCTAACAGGATGGTAAGAAGGCGAGGCCGGCAGTTGCGCTGGTTGGCACTGGTGGCAGAGTGGCATTGCAGGGGACAGGCGGGGTGAATCACTCAGAGATGGGGGGCAGTTGACATTGATAGCCAGAGACTGGGAGCACTGAGGGCAGGTCAGGGTGGCTTGCTGGGATGCTGACTTTGGTGCCATTGCATTGCCATAGGGTCATATATATTATGTCTCTCCCACATGCCAAAATAGATAGTGGCAAAATTTGGGGCTAAAGTCACCCCCATAGCTGTACCCCTCACTTGCAAAAAATGGACTTCACATCCATTGTCACAAGTAAGAAGTGGGGCTGCACATCTATAAGCTCTTAGTGAAGCAGATGTGAAGCCCTGCCTTTTACTCGTAGCAATAAATGTGAAGTCCTTATATACCAACATTCCCCAAGAGGGAGGACTCCACCGGCCTGGTGGCACTGTGGGTTTAGGTGTTGGATGCCACACCTCATGCAATGCTGGTCACCTAGGTTTGGGAACAAGACTGGATCATCAAGGGTCAGCGGGGGGGGCAGGAGGTGAACTGAGCTGCCATAGGGCAGTTCCTCTCTCCTGGGTAGGGACTCAAGTTGCGCCTGCTGCAGGGCTGTCCCTGGGTGGAGGACCAAGGGTAGTGCATATGGGAATGGCTAGACTAGGGAGGGTGCTGCGGATTGCTGTGTGTGCGTGCCTCCACATGTGCCCAAGCAACCCTGGCAAGGGAGGGGCAGAAAAATTGGAAAATAGAGTTGGCAGGCTCCATGACGTCCCCGCAGCACCTGCAACAACCCCCCCCAAAGTCTGGATGTTGGTCTCCGGGGGGGGGGAGTTGACGCCCTTTGCCCTCGGCCCTGTCACGGGGGGGGTAACTAATGGGGGATTTATCGGCAAGGGGCATGTGCGGGAGAGTTGGGGACCAGAAGATGAGCCCCTTTGAAGGAGGGGCTGTATCTGCCTGCCAGCTCCGTTGGGGTGGAGCAAAACATGTACATGGAAAAAAAAGAGGGAGGACTCCATGCCCTAGCAGCAGCATTGAGGGAATGTGATTTATATTCAGAACCATTACGCAATTTCATATTGTAACTAATGGAATTGGTGTTAATGTGTAAAGCCTTTACATTTCTGGAGAACATTTTCTGCAAGTGAAGGGTAGAGCTATGGGGTGGCTTTAGCCCCACATTTTGCCAATATCTATCTCAGCATATGGGAGAGACATACTGTACACAACCCTATGGCAAATCCTTTTTTCAAGCACATTGTCAGGTATCGTCAATACAGTGATGATTTGTTTTCATGTGGGATGGCACAGAGACTGAACTTGATGAATTTAAGAATTATTTAGAAACTACCAATGAACATCTGAGATTCTCATTGAAACACAGTGTTACTGACACTGAGTATTTAGACCTCAGAATTAGCAAGGGTGTCAGTGGCAAACTGAAAACTGACTTGTTCAGAAAGCCTACCAACAACAGTTGCCTCCTACTCAGCAATAGTTGCCACCCTAGGCACATGGTTAATAATATACCATTGTCACAGTTCTAGTGAATAAAAATGTAACTGCGAGGTGGACGGATGGGGGCTACTTCCTAGGTGGCTACAAGTCCTAGTGATACTTGCTCATCGTTACATCCTGAATGCCTGGCTCTCATGTATCCCAACCACAGTCCAACACTGAAGGGCCCTGACTGTTCAAACCCTAGCAATGGAACACCTTTCGTATCTTATGAAGGATAAGGGTGAATGGTTCTCCTTAGTCTACTCTAGTCTGATGAAAATTCAATAAAAAGAGTATACAAAAAAATTTAACTGCAGTGAGGTAGAGGATTCTGAAGTTAGGGCTAGGGAACTAGAAACAAGATTTCAAAATAGAGGTTAGTCACATGAAGTTATTCGAAATGCAAAACAAAAGGCAAATAACAGTCCCTGACAGAGTTTGGTACAAAGATAACATCGGTGTAGAGATTTGGATGATAGACTGAACTTTGTAAGCACATACAGCATACAGTCCAGTAATGTGCTAAAAATCATTAAAAAAACACTGGCACCTTCTACAATGGGATCCAGTGTTAAACAAATCCACTAGTGCACCCCCTAGGGCTGTCTCTAGATGGGACAAAACATTAATTACGCCGCTGTGTCCAGATCACGACCTGCAACATGCTGACTGCATCAATGTGGGGGGGGGCTGAACCCCCCCCCGCACCCTCTACTTTATATATCTAACTCCATGTCACACAGACAGTGGAATTAGGTGTCTACCCCCATTGCCACAAAGTTCGTCACAGAGCAATCCCTGTTGCTACACAGTCCGTCGCCGTTGGGGTGTCACTGTGGGGGGGTCCGCTGTTGTTGCATCGCTGTTCCGACGGTATACGGGCTGTAAGGAGGTTGCATCCTTTACAAAAGGAACACATGTATTTACCACACAACACACGTGGGAACTACATGTACTGTGGTATAATTAAAGAAACTCCCACTTTTGGAATACCAGGAGATGACAAAACGTATCAGATTACAAGTTTATAAATTGCTCCACTACTGGGATTATATATAGCTGAATGTGTATGTGGAGATTTTACATAGGGAAAACGATTAGGAAATGTAAAATTCATGTGGGTGAGCATATGGGGACACTGAAAGAGGAAAACCAGAAAATGCTCTCTATCAACATATTAGGATGAGGGAGGGTCGTCATTCCTATTTCACAGTATTGAAAGGGTTTGTCTTGGCCCCAGTGGGGGCAACCTAGCTAACCTACTGTTATGTATGCATGTATGCAATCATTTTGGATTTACAAACTAAAAGCTGCAACCACCGCAGGCTTCAGTGAGAGGGTTGAGCTTGCGCCATTCCTGATACAATAATCTGTTTTTTCAATGGGACTTGTTTCAAAAGACATTGATTACCTGTATACACACACACATACATATATATATATATACGCACACATATATATATACATATATATATATATATATACATATATACATGTATAATATATAGGGGCATTATCATACATCCCTATAGTTAGGGTTGAGTAGGCACTTCAATGTTAAATCCCAAATTTTTCACTTTAATAACTTTGCTACTATTCAACAGATTTGCATGAAAAATTGCAAGTGCTGTCACCTAGGGTAGATCTCTGGATGTGCTGAGTTACGTTCCAGTTGGATTTGTGGTTTCTGAGTTCCAGAGAGGTGAAAAAGTTACTTTTTGCTCATTGACTTTGCTGAGTTTTTCTTTGAACTTGCCTACAGCTCAGATGGTTTGGAATCTTGGTCTGAAATTTTCAGGGCAGAAAGGGACTAGCCCACAAATGTGCCCTTTGCTAGTCTGGTGAACAAATAATAATCTGTTTCAAAGTTATTTAATTTTTAAATTTTGAAAATAAAAATTCTGTGCATGCTTAGTAAGCACTTCGGGACAGCTGTATAAAATGAAAAAAGAATCCTGTTTCATATAGGAATATTTAATTTTCATTTGCCACCATCTTGTTTCCGTTTTTTCCAAAAAAAAATTCAAAAGCTACAAAACTGACATCCTTGAGAGACACAAACACACCTATCTGGGTGATTGGGACTCAGTTAAGTGTAATCTGCACTTCACAGTTGCAGACATGCCCTAGAAATGTTTTCTTTCAAATATTACAAATCTTTTTCTGTGACCATGTGATATGAAAAAAGAATCCTTTTTCGTATCATGAGTCACAAAAAAGGATTCTTTCTCATGAAGGGAGAAACCTTGCCTATCATTCCAGTTGCCGTCCCCGGTACAGTTATGTATTTCCCTGGTGTCTAGTGGCACCACCACCCTCCAGTCTCTATTCTCTGAATATTTTTCTTTCCCTTGTGTCTAGTGGCACCCCACCCACCCACTGATTGTCGTACCCATTATAAAACACATATTTCCCTGGTTCCCTATCTTTTTTCTCAGGCTTACATCTTGGAGATATTGAAACAAGGGGAACCCAGCAATAAAGTAGAAAATTACAGGTCCATAACAATCCTGAACACAGACTATAAGTTGTTTGCTAAAATTTTGAACAGCAGAATACTTTTACACCTTGGAAATCTTGTTTATGACAATTAAACTGTTTTTTTTTTCTAATAGATCCATCCTCAGGTTTACATAAGTTACAATTCTTGACTGAATATTTAGGGAATGCGGGAATTCCAACAGTTTTCGTGGCATTAGATGCTACTAAAGCATTTGATATGCTAGAGTGGCCTTATTTGTTTAGCATCTTGTCATCCTTTGGCTTTCCATCAGAATTTGTTCACATAATTCAAGTAATCTATCTATGCACACCCAATGACACAAGTAAAAGTAAATGGGAATTTTTCTAAATATTTTGAGCTACATGGGGGTATGTCAAGGATGCCCTCTTTCACCATCTCTCTTTGTATTGGGCCTAGAGCCATTTCTTAATGAAATCAGAGGGAACAGCCAAATTCAGGAAGTCAAAATAGGTTCTGCCCAATTCAAATTAAATGCCTTTGCAGATGATGTTTTGTTGATACTGCAAAACCCAGAAAATAGTGTGAAAGAGCTTGTTTCAGCAATAAGAAAATTTTCAAAAGTAGCAGGATATAAGGTTAATGAAAATAAAACTGAAATGATTACCTTCCATGTTCAGGATATTGCAGTGATAAAAAGGCACATAAATGCAATGGAAAAAAAGCAAGGTATGAGATACTTTGGCATATATATTCACAATGGTCCCTATGCACTAAGGTGCAGAGTGGGTACGCGCCGCACATCCCTGGTGCGTAGTCCATTCTGCACCCCGCCCAAGCCCACTGCACCCCCTGCATGGCACTCACTACTGGACATCTGCTCCTTCTCCGCACTGGCTCTCTGGCGACATGCAGATCTGTGTGCGGGGGGCGGACCAGGGGGTGTGCTGGCAATCCCCGGGATGCATGAATGTATGGAGTGCTGGGCGCAGGTGTCAGCACCTCCGCCATGTCGGGGCAGCCATACAGGTGGGTGGCCAGGTATGTGGCTCCCCCGGGAGTTCCAGCCGTGGGCTGCAGCAGCATGGCCAGATCATGTGCTCCCCCACCATGGAAGCTCCAGCATGTTGGGCACACTGGGAGACCAGCAGGCGGTCGGCCGAGCACTTGACCCCCACACTGCTTATAGTGCTCTATACGCCGGTATCATTGCTAGCACCCACAGGCACAAGTGATCCACTGTGGGTTCTAGGTCAGGTGGCTGATTAGCCGCCCACCCAGATCTGCAGTGTCTCACCCGACCGCCTCCATGGGCCTGCATGCTAGGGGGGTGAGGCCATGAACGGGAGTGACATGGTGGCCACTGTTTGTGAATGTGGCCACCTGCAGATCTCCCACTGGTGCGGAGCTGCGTGGGTGTGGTACACGCCTCAGGTGCAGTTTACCCGCCCGTTAGTGCAGAGGGAACAATGATATTAAAAATTTATTTGGCTTAAATTTTAAGGAGCTGTTTGACTCCCTGAAAGAAAAATTGGTATTTTGGGGGTAAGGTACCCCTATCTCTATGGCGCAAATCTCAAATACTTAAGATGTTGGCAGTACCATATTTATCATGTGTACTAGTGCCGATTCTGTGAAAATCTACTTGTCTTGATTTAATTGTACTTTTATCTATATTTGCTGTTATATGCTTTATTTTCAACACACCTCATAGTATTTTGAACTGTACTCCCTCCTCCTCCCCCAGGATGCATCTAGAAATTAACTGTTACCACCTCAGTATGTCTTTCCTGGTAAAACTTTTGAAATAAATAAATAAATGACATTTTCCTCTTCTTCTGCCTAATGAAAGGATGTTGACGATGGCAGATGACTTAGGTAGTTTGCACTGACACAAGCTGTGCTCTTACTTTGTTTTTGCTCTGACTGGGACGCACTTTTAAGTGTGTAAGTTGTTTGTAAGGTGCAAGATGCTGAGGGCAGCTGTCTAGCTCCAAAAACTCTGATGGCCTTTTCTTCTTTAGCTCCATGCAGGAGCTGTACTTTCATAACTCTCTGATAAGTCTCTGGCAAATCTGAAAACCTCTTGTTCCTGCTGCAGGCTACAAAGCCCCCAGCCCCCAGAGTAGCCAAATCCTGATGAGTGTGGGCTGAACAAGCAAATCACAGTCCCTGATTGGTGGAACATTCCCAAAGTTTTCACTCTGTCCTTTTTCCCACAAGTCCATTTTTGACATTATTGCCCTTAGTTGGTGGTGCCTTGACACCTGATTGTCTGTCCAGTGACACTGACACCTTCCTATTAGTCCTGGGGTCAGCTGTCAAGAAACATGTCACAGCCGTGTTCATTTACCTTCTTGTGGTCCTCGTAGGTGGATTTGACCAGTTCCCATCCTCTGTCTTGGGCAGAAGGTCTTGTCTGGGTCCTGTGTTGAGCAGTGAACAGTCTTGATGATTTAAACTTTCAGGGCGCAACAAGCTGGTTCCTGTGCAGCCTGGTCCCCCCTCTTCAATCCACAGGGGACAGGAAGAAATGTCCTGTGGTGGAAGCTCACAGCAGCTTGCACTCACAAACTCAAAGGGGCCAGCCCAGGTCCCTAGTGCTAATCAGCAGTGTTTTCTGATTTCTGCAACACGATGTAATGGAGACAATATTTAAACAAAGAGTGGTTAGCTATTTGGAAAAGAGGGGGCCACAAGACATTCAGCAGCATGGCTTCACTCAAGGTCGGTCTTGTCAGATGAATCTGATCGAATTCTTCAATGAGGTGATGAGGGTGGTTGATCAGGGTGGGGCAATGGACATGGCCTACCTGGACTTCGGGAAGGCCTTCAACATGGTGCCCCACAAAAGACTGGTTACTAAGTTGTGGTGTCTAGGGGTGGGGCAGAAAATAACAAGATGGGTGGAAAGCTGGCTTATGGGTAGAAGCCAAAGGGTGGTGGTCAATGGGGTGCATTCTGGGGAGAAAGGGGGAACGAGCGGGGTCCTCCAGGGGTTGGTGTTGGAGCCCATTCTGTTTAACATCTATGCCAGTGACATAGCACAGGGCTTCAGGGGAAGGTCTGCCATTTTGCTGACGACACAAAACTCAGCAACAGGGTGGACACCCCGGGGGTGTGGGGGGAGTGTGGAGGCAATGAAGAATGATCTAAGATTACTGGAAGAGTGGTCTGAAACATGGCAACTAAAATTCAATGCCAGGAAATGCACAGTGATGCACTTGGGGAGGAGGAATCCAAATACCACATACACACTAGAAGGGGAGATAAGGGCTGCAACCAGGAAGGAGAACGATCTAGGAGTTATAATCACTGATGATCTTAGGGTGAGGACCCAGTGTAGCAAGGCAGTGGGCAAAGCTAACAGGATGCTGGCGTGCATAGGGAGAGGGATAACCAGCAGAAGGAGGGAGGTGCTGATGCCACTCTACAGTGCCATGGTTAAGCCATACCTGCAGAATGAGGTACAGTTCTGGAGGCCCCATCTACGAAAAGACATAGATGGCATGGAAAGGGTGCAGAGAAGGGCCACTAAAATGGTGCATGGGCTAAGTGAGAAAACATATGAGCAGAGGCTGAAGCAGCTGGATTTGTATCCTCTGGAGACAAGAAGGGAGAGAGGGGATATGATTGAAACATTCAAGTATGTGAAGGGGATCAATAAAGTGGGGGACAGCTTATTTTCAAGGAAAGTAGATACAAGAACTAGGGGGGCATGGATTGAAAGTGGAGGGGGAAAGGTTTAGGAGAAATGTTAGGAAGTATTACTTCACAGAGAAAGTGGTTGAGCCCTGGAACAGACTGCCAGAGGAGGTGGTGAGGGCCAGTATGGTGAAGGGTTTCAAGAAGGCCTGGAACAAACACAAGGGTTTGTCAAGGGAGGGAGGGTGGAATCTTGGGGGACAAGTGGGGGGATGGGCAGACTTGATGGGCCAGGAGGGTCCTTTTCTGCTGACACATGTCTATGAATCTATGATGTATTCATTTCTGTGGCAGAATGCAGTCCTGCCACTGGCTAAAATATGATGTGATGTAATTGATGACATCACAAGCTAAGCATAGAAGAGGAGCTTCAGGATAAATCAGATTGGTAAGGGAGCCTGGCACTCTGGAAAAACTGTATATCTGAATGAAAATTCATCAAAAGTAATGAATTCTGCAGCACTATATATATTCTGTGGCATGATCCAAATTCTGCAGAAAATCTTGCAATCGCAGAATTCCAGGGGCCTTGGGGCGTGCTGACACAGAAACAAAGTGATGACACTCCTGTTACATGCCTGCTTCCCCAGCAGCTCAGGTTTGGGGACCAAATGAATAGTCACAATGGTGTCCCCAGCAGATGCAAAGTCCATGAAGGCTCCGGGAAGCCTCCCCCAAAAGGTAAGACCCCCTTGATGGGGATTTACAAAAACTTTTGTTTATAATTTATTGAACAAATCATGTAAATGTATCTAGTGTGTTATGGATCTGTATGTATACAAATGACCTGGCTAAGAAAGGGATTAGAGAAGTGCAGGAAGAGTTTGTGGAATTGGGGAGGGGCCTTAGTCAAGTAGCACGCACAGTAACCTTCTCGGAGGTGCTACCCATCTATGGCATAGGAGAGGCTAGGGTGTTCCGTACCATGGGATTCAATCATGGTGTGGAGCTCAAAAACTGGTGTGGAGCTCAGGGATTTGGCTTCATTGGGGACTGGGGGTCCACCTGGAGTGATGCAAGCCTATACTGGCATGATGGGCTGCATCTGTCTGGGAGGGGAACCAGGATCCTAGGTGATAGGTTTAAATGCTTCATTGGCAAGCTTTTAAACTAGCCAAGGGGGGAGGCACTGGAAAGGAGCAGGAAAATCCTAGCCCCCCCCAAACAATCACGGTAGTAAGTGTGGCAAACACCAACATGGAGGTGTCGATAGGGAGAAGGGCAGGGGTAAATGGAGAAAGTTACAAAAGCAAGAAGGACAGGGATGGGGCAAAGGGGTAAGGCCATCAGGAAATGGAGGTAATGAGTACCAATGCCGTGAGTCTGGGCAACAAGCTCCTGAGCTGGTGGCCCTTAATGGAAGAGGGATGCCTGGATATCGTAGCAGTCACCAAAACATGGTACACAGAGAACCATGACTGGGATGTTAACATACCAGGGTACATAACTTACAGGAGAGACAGGCAGGGGAGAAGAGGGGGAGGAGTAGCTCTCTATGTAAAGGAAGTGATAAAAGCAACTGAACAAAAGAGTAAACAGGGAGGAGAGGAGGCACTGTGGGTCACCTTGGAGACTGGAAAGGGCACCACAATCCGCACAGGGGTTGTGTACAGACCCCCATGTCAGGGGGAAGGAATGGACAAGGATATGATGGAAGGCATTCTTAGAATGGCAGAGAAAGGGGAGATACTGTTGATGGGAGACCTGAATATGCCAGAGATGTTAATTGGAGCACATTTGCTGCAGCTGACATCCAAGAGCAGGGCCATTCTTGACGCCCACAGGTGGCAGGCATTAGACAGCTAGTTTCGAACCTACTGTGAGGGAGCAATCTAGACCTTGTACTCTCAAACGGGGCAGGAGAGGATCTCAGATCTAGAAGTAGGTTGCCATCTGGGGACAAGTGACCATCAAACAGTGTGATTCACGTTAAACTCAGCTACAGAGTCAAGCCATACAAAAGTGAGGGTACTGGACTTTAGGAGGGCTGACTTTGGCAAGATGGAGAGTGCCTCAGAAAGCACTAGCAAACAGGCTAGAAGGAGGTGTGGAGCAACAATGGGAATTATCAAAACTGCCATCACAGAGGCAACAAGCCTTTGTGTGAAGCAAATAAACAAATCAAAACGAAAGAAAAGCCACTATGGTTCTCAAGAGAGGTGGCTGTGAAAGTCAGGAAGAAAAGATAGCATTCTGAAGTATAAGGAAACACAGAAGGAGCAGGACAGAGAGCTGTACCAGTTAAGGCAGAAAGAAGCAGGGAGGGAAGTCAGAATAGCAAAGGCCCAAACTGAGAAAAGATAGCCAACTCAGTTAAGAAGGGGATAAAACCTTTTATAGGTACATCACCGAGCATAGAAAGACAAAGGGAGGGATAGTGAGGCTGAATAGAATGAACGGTGGGTGGGCAGAGGGGGACAGTGAAAAAGCAGGAATACTGAACGAATATTTCTGCTCAGTATTCACAAAAGAGGAGGGGGAAGTGCCTAATCCAATTAACAGAAGCACTCTTGATAGGGGGGTCGATCCCAGTCCTTTCACAGAAGAAAGGGTTCTGCAAGAACTGAAGGTGGACAAAGCAATGGGTCCTGATGGAATTCACCCCAGAATTCTAAAAGAATTAAGGAAGGAACTAGTGAAACCACTGGCTACTCTTTTTAATAAATCATGGGAGGATGGTGTGGTACCCGAGGACTGGAGGAAGGCGGATGTGATTCCCCTTCACAAAAGTGGGACCAAGACAGAGGCAGGAAACTACAGACCTGTCAGTCTGACCTCTGTGGTAGGGAAAGTGATGGAGTCACTTCTGAAGGAAAGAATTGTTGAGTACCTAGAGGTCAGTGGAGCACAGGATCCAAGGCAGCATGGGTTCACAGCGGGAAGGTCATGTCAGACGAATCTAATAGATTTCTTTGACTGGGTGACCAAAGTAGTAGACCAGGGAGGGGCTGTGACATGGCCTACCTAGACTTTAGCAAGGCATTTGACACAGTCTCACACAAAGATTGATAGTCAAATTAACCAGCCTGGAAGTGGTCCCAGGGTGGTAGCCTGGGTAAAACATCGGCTGGACAACAGGACACAGAAGGTTATTGTAAATGGAGTCCACTCTGAAGAAAGGGCGGTTACTAGTGGGGTACCGCAGGGTTCAGTATTGGGTCCAGTCCTTTTTAATGTCTTCATCAGTGACATTGCAGAGGGACTGGAAGGAAAAGTATGCCTTTTTGCAGATGACACAAAGATCTGCAACAGGGTTGATACACAAGGAGGCGTGGAAAGGATGAAAAGGGACTTGGCAAGGTTGGAGGAATGGTCAGACGATGGCAGCTAGGATTCAATGCAAAAGTAAAATAATGCACCTGGGAAACAAGAACCCAGGGAAGAATACACAATGGGTGGGGAGGTAGTAACAACAACAAAACAGGAAAGGGACCTGGGAATCATATCAGATGACCTTAAGGTTAGCAAGCAATGGAGAAGGCAGTAGGGAGGGCCGGGGTATACTGGGATGTATAGGAGAGGCATCAGCAGCAGAAAACAGGAAGTTGTTATCCCTCTGTACAGACAGTTGGTGAGACCCCATCTGGAATACTGTGTCCAGTTCTGGAGACCCTATCTCTGCAAGGACATAGACAGGATAGAGGCAGTCCAGAGGAGGACAACTAAAATGGTGCAGGGTCTGCAAGAGAAGCCGTATGAGGAGAGACTAAAGGAGCTTAATATGTATACCCTTGAGGAAAGAAGGGAGAGGGGGGACGTGATAGAAACTTTCAAGTACCTCAAGGGAATCAACAAAGTCCAAGAGGGTAGAATCTTTCAGAAAAAGAGACTTGCAAGAACAAGAGGATACAATTTAAAGATAGAAGGAGGGCGGTTCTAGGGCAATGTGGAGGAAGTATTATTTCACAGAGAGGGTAGTGGATGCATGGAACAGCCTTCCTGAGGAAGTTGTGGGGTCTAAACTGTGGGAGAATCTAAGAATGCATGGGACAGACATAAGGCAATTCTTGTGGGGGGCAGGAAGATATAGGCTGTTGGTTAACTAGGATCTGCGGCCTATCCTGTAGGTAGGGAAATGGGCAGACTAGATGGGCCTAGCAGTCCTTATCTGCCGTCAAAGTCTATGTTTCTATGTTTCTATACTGCTGTAAATTATGTGATAATGTTTCAAAAAGTTTTCCCGGGTCCCCTGTGGAAAAGAAAGAAACCTCACTGAGTGAGTCCCTGGAGTGGAAACATTTAGTAAATAAAGAGATAGTCAATGGACCAGCTAATTTAACAATTTTCCATAATGGCTTCTGCACTTGCCGTCACATACCCACTTCACATACTCACTGCACCAGCTGACTCTCAAGTACTTCTGGGATTGCTTTTTTGTCCCAAGTTTACAATGCATGTTTTAAACCTGGACCAGTAACTAGAAAGATTGTTGCCCTGAGGAGAGATACACACTATCTATTGAAACAATCTAAAATTTGAATATATCAGCAGATGATCTTGCCAGTTACACAGTATGGTGATACAGTTTATGTGATGACTTAAAAAACAGATTTGAATAAATTAGATAAAAGTATATAATAGGCTGGAACTAGATGGCACAGTGTATTGGTAACAGATTAAGGAGCCTTTCACCTCTAGGTCACTTGTTCAAATCCATCCCAGGTCAGTAATGGCCAAAAGTCATAGTCACCAGATGGCAGTTCAATGGCCTGTTTGAAATTAGTTGTGGCGGTCTCAGTCCAGTTCCCAGTGGGCAGGTGTCCACATCACAAAACCACCGGCACCCTTGTTGGCACCCTCACGTAATACACAAAGAACTCAATGGGCATGAATTCTGAACAAACCTCTCGCCTATGTGAAGCACACTGGTGGGGCAATATGGGAGAGCTTACACTGTGATTACCCGTGCTGTCATGTGGGTTCACAGAGGACTTCAGTTTCCAGTGTTGTCAGTCCTGCACCTTTCATGAGCACAAAATTAACACACAGAAAAATAATCCTAAGAAAAAATTATAATAGGCTGGCAAGATTTACTTTAAGGGTGAATATGGCACACATCATTTTTCTGTTTATAAAAAAGTGGGTTGGCTACCGTTGGAGCTGAAGAAGGAGATAAATGAATTGTCATGATTTACAAAATTATACACTCTGATTATATGCATGCTCTGTATTACAACTTACATTTAGACCAAAATAAGGTAAACATAGAAATTATTGGCAAAGAAGGACCTCTTAGCCCATCTAGTCTGCCCTATTTTTCCTACCTACTGTTTCACTACAGACCCTACTCGATCTTTGGTCTCCCCCCACCTTGTTTCTAAGGTTCCCTTAGGTCTATCCCATGCATGCTTGAATCCTGTAAACAGCTATGTCATAAGGGAAACTATTGCCAGGGGCATGGAAGTGCTGAAAAGAGAGTATATATTTAGAGAAATAACCATGAGATATAATGCAGCAAAAGTTTGGAACAACTTTAGCATTGACACTAGTACAAAGTCAGCTTTGAAAATGGTTTATACTGAGCTGGTAAAATAATTGAATTATTAATGTAATTGCTTTTAAATGTTAATATACATTGAGATTCATGGTGTGTGTGTGTGTATATATATATATATATATATACATATATATATATATACACACACACACACACGTATATATATATATATATAGTAATTGAAACTGTATAAATGATACACGGGATACATGGCCCTAATTTGAATTTTCAATATAAAAATAAATGTTACTACTACTTGTTTTTAGATATTCAGTGTGACCATAAGACACACAGTAACTATACATATAAAAATACATGAAAGGCTGTATATAAAAAAACCTAAGTTCTATTTTATTCCATTCTACCCTTCATTCTGTTGCTATGTATACATCTGGCATGGCAACAATATGGCTGAGTATAATAAACACTGAAAAATAATGTACCAAGTTATTAAACATGGTGTGAACACTCGTTTTTGAGTTTTAGGATACATATTTCAAAAACTTATGTGGACAGCCAGCTTGTGTTTCTTACACTTTTATAAAACCTCTTACAATGCCAGTTAAGAAAGGCAGGTACTACTTACTATATAGGTCAAACGGTTATTAAACAACTATACATTTTACTCGGGATAGCTCAACCGAGATGCAACATCTGGTTTGCAGTGGGGTCCTGCTTTTTTATAATTCTGCAGCTGGGAAGGGACTGGAGCACAGGGAGGTCAGGATATTTGCTCAGGGTCACAATGTGAACAGGTGGCTGCAGCGGGAATGGTATTCTGCTTCCCATGTTTGTGTTCTAACCAGTGGTCCCTGTGTCTCGTGTACAGGCAAACACAAGCCCGACAGACTTAGGCAGCGCTTAACTTGTTACCTACAGTACATACATTGAACCTGTCTTACAATTTACTGGGGAAATGGATTGTAACATAGTTCCGCGAATAGACTATCAGTGCCACATGTACCAGAGAATTACTGAGACGTGACCACTTAAAAATAAACAAAAATAAATAACTAAAGTGAGTTTAAATTAATTTGCTCTGGATTTTTTCTTCGACAGTAGTAAGATGGCTCGAAGACTTCCCAAACGTTTCTAAACCGATATTTTAGCATCTATGCTCGCTTTTTGTTCCAAAGTTACTGCTCTACTATATTCGTACTCGGGGCAGCACAGGCTGCAGCCCTTTAAAAAATCACAGCCCCACTCTCAACAAAAACTAAACATTGAACAAAAACTGGAAGCATACACAGTGCAGTCTGGTTAAGTCGATCATACACAGGTGAAAAGTACAAAAAAGGCTTACCTTTGCTCTTGCTCATGAAAATCCCCATCGGAGAAGCCGGCGTCCCAGCCCAGTGCGTACGGGAGGCACTGCTGATATGTGATCGCTCGGTACCGCCCAGCGCCGCCAGGGGGCGATTGTGACGAAGGCCGCAGGCGCTGTCACAGTAACGCGTCATTTGCTGAGTATCCCGTACAGATAATGTAACGCCTAGTGGGCTCCTGTAGCTGTTAACAGACGTGTTTCTGCACTCTTTCTATGAATATTCGACAACCTCTCGCTGCCTGACTTGGCTGTTAGACATAAAGCGATAGAAGGCACTTTTTGTAACATTTATTTACCCTGTATAGCCCGTCTGAAATGCAGTTATATAGTGATTTAAGGTCGTGAGGGACACTAGCTGTATCTATGTCACATACAGTACGCCCCTTTCATAAATAGGGGCCAAGTCATACCTCTCAACCTTTTGTCCCCCAAATGTGGAACATTGCGTGTCAAAATGTGGAACAAATGGGCAAAATGTGGAACACTTACTCAAATCTTTACCTAAGAAGCTCAAAACACTGTTAACATGTTGTATTTATGTTCAGAAAATCTGTTATTAATTGAATAATATATTTTTTGCATCATTTACTATGGACTTTTGCTTTAAAATGTTGACTTTGAATGTGGAACAAGTCCTCACAATGTGGAACAGGGAGCTTTTGTGAAGCAAAATGAGGAACGTTCCTTGTAATGTGGTATAGTTGAGAGGTATGGGCCAAGTGTTGTGGAAACAAGCAATAGATTTCCCACCACCTATTCTACTACTAATGATCCACTAGCCACTGAATCATTTGTTAAGCAGAAATTTGTCCAGCCTTTCCATGGGGGCGTGTGCAGTCTTCATGTCCATGGTTTCCACTGATAGGGCTGTTACATAATTTCATCGCCCTCTAGGAGAAAAAGGGCATCCTAAAATTACTTCCTTGGAAGGCTTCCCCACCGAGGCACTAGGAGTAGAGGTCATTTGGCCCTAGCAATTTTCATTAAATTGCATTTGCACTATATCTGAGTCAAGACTTTTCCTTGCTCCAGTGCTGTATGCTGTAACTTTGGTCTGGGCTGGCTGCCCTCACTTGCAGCACTGGCTCCTTTCTTTCAGCATCGCAAGTAGCTACCTGAAGCACTCTTGATAGGGGGGTCAATCCCAGTCCTTTCACAGAAGAAAGGGTTCTGCAAGAACTCCTAAAACTGAAGGTGGGGACAAAGCAATGGGTCCTGATGGAATTCACCCCAGAATTCTGAAAGAATTAAGGAAGGAACTAGTGAAACCACTGGCTACTCTTTTTAATAAATCATGGGAGGATGGTGTGGTACCCGAGGACTGGAGGAAGGCGGATGTGATTCCCCTTCACAAAAGTGGGACCAAGACAGAGGCAGGAAACTACAGACCTGTCAGTCTGACCTCTGTGGTAGGGAAAGTGATGGAGTCACTTCTGAAGGAAAGAATAGTTGAGTACCTAGAGGTCAGTGGAGCACAGGATCCAAGGCAGCATGGGTTCACAGTGGGAAGGTCATGTCAGACGAATCTAATAGATTTCTTTGACTGGGTGACCAAAGTAGTAGACCAGGGAGGGGGCTGTGGACATGGCCTACCTAGACTTCAGCAAGGCATTTGACACAGTCCCACACAAAAGATTATTAGTCAGATTAACCAGCCTGGGAGTGGGTCCCAGGGTGGTAGCCTGGGTAAAACATTGGCTGGACAACAGGACACAGAAGGTAATTGTAAATGGAGACCACTCTGAAGAAAGGGCGGTTACTAGTGGGGTACCGCAGGGTTCAGTATTGGGTCCAGTCCTTTTTAATGTCTTCATCAGTGACATTGCAGAGGGACTGGAAGGAAAAGTATGCCTTTTTGCAGATGACACAAAGATCTGCAACAGGTTGATACACAAGGAGGCGGAAAGGATGAAAAGGGATCCGGCAAGGTTGAAGGAATGGTCAGACGATGGCAGCTTAGGATTCAATGCAAAAAGTGCAAAATAATGCACCTGGGAAACAAGAACCCAGGGAAGAATACACAATGGGTGGGGAGGTAGTAACAACAAAAAGGAAAGGGACCTGGAGGTAATCATATCAGATGACCTTAAGGTTGCAAGCAATGTGAGAAGGCAGTAGGGAGGGCCGGGGGTATACTGGGATGTATAGGAGAGGCATCAGCAGCAGAAAACAGGAAGTTGTTATCCCTCTGTACAGACAGTTGGTGAGACCCCATCTGGAATACTGTGTCCAGTTCTGGAGACCCCATCTCCAAGGACATAGACAGGATAGAGGCAGTCCAGAGGAGGGCAACAAAAATGGTGCAGGGTCTGCAAGAGAAGCCAGATGAGGAGAGATCAAAGGAGCTTAATATGTATACCCTTGAGGAAAGAAGGGAGAGGGGGACATGATAGAAACTTTCAAGTACCTCAAGGGAATCAACAAAGTCCAAGAGGGTAGCATCTTTCAGAAAAAGAGACTTGCAAGAACAAGGGGACACAATTTAAAGATAGAAGGAGGGCGGTTCAGGGGCAATGTGAGGAAGTATTATTTCACAGAGAGGGTAGTGGATGCATGGAACAGCCCTCCTGAGGAAGTTGTGGGGTCTAAAACTGTGGGAGAATTCAAGAATGCATGGGACAGACATAAGGCAATTCTTGTGGGGGGCAGGAAGATATAGGCTGTTGGTTAACTAGGATCTGCGGCCTATCCTGTAGGTAGGGAAATGGGCAGACTAGATGGGCCTAGCGGTCCTTATCTGCTGTCAAAGTCTATGTTTCTATGTTTCTATGGATGTTTGGACATCCTAAAATTACCTCTGAATTTATTAGAGTATCCTAGATCAATCATTTCCATCGGTTTGAACCTGTCCAGGGAATATACATTGAAGCTGAGCATCTATGGAATAACTGGAAATATAGCAAACTGGGTGAGAAGCTACTCGGAGAACAGGTTCAAAGTGTTGCGGTGGAAGGGTCAGCCTCTGTCCAGAGTTTCATCACAGGCAGTGTCCCATAGTGTTCAATACTGGGACCACTGCTACTCAGTGTCTTCATTGATGACCTAAAAGTTGGAGTCTCAAACAAAATGAACAAGTTTACAGATGTCACAAAGCTCATGAGGGTGGCTACCCCCTCCCCCTTCGGAGCAGTGCCTGTCAACTACAACCCCCTACTTCCTGCTCTTAGCCAGTTAGCAGCTCCCCTGCATCGTGTATACTGCAGTGATTTACTTTGACCAGAAGCTCATCACTGTTAAAGGTCTTGCTGAAGTGTAAATCCTTCTCCTTTCTATCTCCTCCCGCTAACCTTGTTTCTTACCCTCTCCCTAACCGCTCATCCTGCTTTTGCCAGCCCAGCGCCCTATAACTCCAAATCCATCCAAACCCCCTGTCTCCAGGCCCCAACTTATATTCATGCTATTTCTTCTGCCCCCCCCCCCAACATACTCTGGTCTCATTCCCTCATCATTCCACATGCATCCCTACTAACTTTACCAAATGTATCTGCTGTTCTCCACCTCCTGCTTCCTCATTCCCTTCTACTTCACTCACTCGGCCTCCAAGCTCCATCACTTCAAATCCACATAGCTACACTTCCTCATCCTAGCTGTACTACTACTCATCTCGGGGGACATCCATCCCAACCCTGGTCCTGCTACTTCCTTCACCCCTGCCATCTCCCCCACTGCCACTGCCCATACCCCTACCCCAACAGCCCTCATAAAGGGTTTCTAGATATCACACTTAAACATTCATAGCCTGCTTCAAAAAATAGACCTCCTGCAAGCCATGGTTACTGCCCTGAAACCACACATTCTAATTATAACAGAAACATGGCTAAAGAGCACAATTCCTGACCACTCGGTCTCCATCCCCAGTTACTCCATCCTAAGGCTAGACAGAGCAGCAGAGATGGTGGAGTGGCCATGTATGTCTGTGCCTCCCTCCAGTACTTCCCTATCTTCTCCTCCAATCCAGCAACTCATGACGCCTTAGCCATCAATGTATCCCTCTCTTCTTACTCCCTATCTTTGTAGCCAGTATCTATTGCCATCCAAATGTCCAGCCCACTGTCTCCCTTAACCACCTAACTTCCATTACTTCCCCCCTCAATCTGGCAAGCTTTACATCCTTGGCGATCTCAGTTTAAATTGGTTGTCCCCAACAACACTTACCACAAGAAATGCTATCAGTGCCCTTAACCTTACACAACTAATTATAGAACCCACCTGCCCTAATCACAAGACCCAAAACCAATCCCTATTTGATTGGGCCCTAACTTCCCACCCCCATAGAATCATCACTTCTGGCATCCTTCCAGATGCTCTCAGCAACCACTACCCAATTTTCCTGGTCAGAAATGTTCACAGCCCTAAATCTCCACATAAAACCCTACAAATACAGACTTATAAATCCCTAGAATTGGAACCTCTCCTGCATAGTCTTGCTCTATCAGACTGGTCCCCTCTAGCAAGCACCTCCTCAGTTAATAAAGCCCTAATCTATTTTAAAGACATCTTCCTAGCAAATTGGAATGCCTTCGCACCCCTAAAACAAACAAGGGTTAGAGGTCATTGTCACAACCCCACTCAGCAGGACAGGCCCCTTGCTCCCACAGTGCCAACCTCCGAGCACAGTCTTGTGAACAGGAAACAGAAACAGAGAAACCCTCCTGTCTGTTTTGTGGGTTCAAATCAACCTTTGGTCTCAAGTTTCTGGAAGGATTCCAACTGTGAACCTCTTGCTAGCGTACCCAATGTACAGGCTCAGATAATTCTGCTCTTCGGGGGATGCCGGATATCTTTTGCCTATGGGCACCTAACCAGGTGTACAAAATGAACCCTTAAAAACTCTATGAAAGACCTCAGAATAAACTCTTACCTTTTCCCAGTTTGGTATTACCATTAAGCTATGCACAGTGTCACTGTAATCATATATACTTCACTTGTCAAAGAAAGAATTTCAAAGGCACACCAAGTAGTCTCTTAAAATGAGATGTTTACTTAAAAATAGATAAAAATGTAAAATGTAAAACACAGAACCATATATCACAAAATATTACAATCACTTAAAAAAACAGGTTTAAAAGTGCAATTTCCTACCAACCATACACTTAGCCTTGCCTAGTTAATGTACTCTTATATTCTTGCAGTGCTGAAAGATGTTGTAGCTTCAGGGTCCAAACATGTGTGTGTCTAAAGGACAGTCGCAGTGTAATTAAAACAACTGTCTTGAGCCTGCCTTCTCCATGATGTCACCCAGCTCTTTCTCTGTTTATTAAAAATTATACAATCAGAATGTCTTGCATCAGGAATTAAATTAATAGGTGACATTAGCAAAAAAAAAAACTTGTTTCCCCATATGACTTCCCAATTAATTCTGCAATTTTCCAAGTTCTTTTTTTCATCCATGAGCAGCATCCTGCTCTTCACAGACATCAAAGGAGCATTTATGACTTCGCACCTAAGTGACATAACCTGTATTCTTCCTCTAAACATCATAAAAGTTTATGATTTTCCAGCCTGGCAGCTGGCAGCTATAATTAAGCCAGATGAACTGGAGATCCTTAATTTAGGTCTCTTCTAGCCTTTAATTATCTTCTGGCTTTCATCTTTTAGCTGAAACAGCATGACTCATGACAGACTCGATAATGCATTTTTATATTTCAAAAAGCATAGATTAATCAGAACCAGCTGTCCAAGCATCACACTCCTCCCTACCTAGACTGAATTTGGGGGCTCTATCCCCTGCATGGAATAAGCTTCCCAGATCAGTTCACTCCTCATAGACGCGAGACAACCCATCTGAGTTCTGATTTTTCGCTCCAGCCCTATGCAGAATTGTCATGTCATACCCTTGCAAAGCAAGACTCCATCTTAGCAATCTACCATTGTTTTTTTCCCATCTGCATCAACCAAACCAGGGGGTTGTGGTCAGTCTGTACCACAAAATGCTGCCCATACAAGTATGGCTTCAACTTCTTTAGGGTCCACACTATGGCAAGACACTCTTTTTCCACAGTGGAGTATGCCTGCTTCCTGGGAAGTAACTTTTTACCCAGATATGCTACAGGGTGATCTTTTCCTTGGCTGGATGTCTGACTCAGTACTGCCCCAATACCCACGTCTGAGGGGTCCGTATGAACTATAAAGGGTCTGCTATAGTCAGGACTTGTCAAAACAGGAGCACTGCACAGTGCCTCCTTCAATCTGGTAAAAACTTCTTCACAGGCTGGTCCCAAGGTAATTTTCTTTGGCATCCTTTTCTTTACCAGGTCAGATATAGGAGCAGCCAGGGCACTGTAATTGGGTACAAATGTTCTATAGTACCTTGCTGTCCCAATAAAACTCCTGACCTGCTTCTGTGTTTCTGGTCTGGGCCATGCCTGGATTACCTCTATTTTTATTTGGTTAGGACGGAGCTGTCCCCAGCCTACCACATGCCCGAGGTATGCCACTTCTCCCATGGCCACCTGGCACTTCCTGGCTTTGACAGTGAGCCCAGCCCTCTGTATCCTGCCCAGCACTTCCCTAAGGTGGGATAGGTGTTCCTCTCAGCTGGTACTAAAGATGGCAGTGTCATCCAGGTACACCACGGCGTACTCCTCAGCACCATTTAACACCTGGTTCAACAACCTTTGGAAAGTGGCCAGGGCGTTCTCCATTCCGGAAGGCATTACTTTAAATTCAAATAAGCCTATCAGAGTGATGAAGGCCGACCTCTCCCTAGCTCTGTCCGTTAATTCTACCTGCCAATACTCCTTGGTCAGGTCAATGGTCGTAAGGTAGGTCGCTCCTCCCAACTTGTCCAGGAGTTTGTCCATCCGGGGCATCGGGTGGGCGTCTGACTTCATGACTGCATTCAATCCATGATAGTCCACACAGAAATGAGTAGAGCCATCTGGCTTGGGCACAAGGACTACAGGTGAGGCCCAGGGGCTGTGGGATCTCTGAATTACCCCTAAATCCAGCATTTCCTCCACTTCCCTCCTAATGTCCTTTTGGACAGCCTCTGATACCCAATATGCTGTCCGTCGTACGTGCATCTGTGTCCCTGTCTCCACCTCGTGAGTCGCTAAGGGGGTTAGTCCAGGCTTGGTGCTAAACAATGGGGAAAAGTCTGCTAAAACCTCCCTTACTTCCTGGATCTTGTCCGGGGTCAGCTGAGGAGACAATTTAACTGCCTCCACAGAGGACTCCCGCTCACTTTCTTCCAGCAAGTCCAGAAGGGGGTCTCCTTCGTCCATCCCTTCCCCAGAACTACACACTGCAAACACCATGTCAGCCCTATTTGCATATGGCTTCATTATGTTGACATGGTACATCCTTTCTGTCTGCTTTCTGTCAGGCAACTCTATAATAGAGTTCACGTCATTTACCTTCCTAACCACTTTGTACAGTCCTGCCCACTCAGCTGGCAGCTTGTCTTTCTGGACCGGAATAAGAACCATGACTTCCTGACCCACCATGTACAAGCGAGCTCTGGCTCTGTGGTCATACCACACTTTTTGTTTCTGTTGGGCAGCTGCCAGGTTGCTCTGGGCTGTCCCCATAAGCTCCTTCAGCCTTTCCCTAAACTTAACGACGTAATCCACTATGGGATCCACTATGGGAGTTCCCTGGGTGGCGTGCTTGCCTTCTCAGTATTCCCGCATCAAGCCTAGGAGTCCACATACCCGGCGTCCATATAAGAGTTAGAAGGGGAAAAATCCCATCGACTCTTGGGGCACCTCCCTGTATGCAAACAACAGGTGGGGGAAGGTATTTCTCCCAGTCCCTCCCATGCTGTTCGGCAAATGCCCGGAGCATTGACTTCAGGGTACCGTTAAATCTTTCCACAAGCCCATTGGCTTGTGGGTGATATGGTGTCATGCATTTCTGCACCACCCCACACTTCCCCCATAAACATTTCATCAGGTCCGACATGAAGGAAGCCCCTCAATCAGTGATGACCTCCTGAAGAAATCCAACATGGGACAAAATCCCAAGTAAGGCATCTGCCATTTTGTCTGTCCTCAGTGAGGGTAGGGCGACTGCCTCTGGGTACTGGGTGGCATAATCCACCACAGTCAGGATGAATCTCTTCCCTGAGGAGCTGGGGGTATTTAAAGGCCCTACAATATCTATTCCCACCCTCTGGAATGGCTCCTCCACTATGGGCAATGGAATCAGGGAAGCTTGGGTTTTCTTGCCCATCTTCCCTGTTTCTTGGCACTGGTGACAAGACCTGCAATACTCCTTCACCTGCTGAGTGAAGTTAGTCCAGTAGAAATTCTGGGCCAACTGCTGCATAGTGTGCGTGATCCCCAGATGGCCAGAGAAGGGAATATCATGTGCAGTCTTGAGCAACTGCTCACGATACCCCTGGGGAATGACAAGCTGCCTGCCTAGCACCCCTCCAACTGTACAGCCTGAGTATACATAAGCCTATTTTCCCAATAAACCTAATGTCTGCCGTCACCTCTCTGTGGTCCGTCAGAGTCTGCCAAGCCCTCAGCTTCTCTAGACTAGGGTCACTTCTATGAGCACCTGCAAACCCCTCACACATTCCCAAGGCATGGGACAGGTCCCCTTCTGTCTCTAAACTAGGCTCCCTAGCACTAGCATCAGGGCAGTCAGGATCACTGTCAGTCCCAACCCTCTGACAATGGGTCACCCCAACCTCCTTAGAGTAACCTTCCGTAGCTGTGTGGTTAACTGCTACTGGGGAAATATCTACCCCATTTTCATTAATCTCCATATCAGGAGACAGCCTCCCAGTGGTTTCCTCAATGCTTCTGTGGGGACCAGGGAACTATAGTATTCCCTTGCCACTTGGCTATGGGTAACTGCACACACCATCCCTTGTTTGAGATTGTTGCCCAGGATCACATCCACTGCTAAGGTTTTGGCTATAGCCACCTGTTGCACAGTTCCCCCTGTTTCACCCCAGTCTAGGAAAACACTAGTGAGGGGCAATGTTTTCTCTTCACCAGTAAAGTCCTGTACAGTGACATATTTATTGGGCATAAGCTGACCCGGCTCTACTAGATCCCCCTTTACCAAGGTCAAGGATGCCCTGTGTCCCTTAACCCTTGCGTCTGTACACCATTCACCATGACTGGGTGCATGTGTTCCATTATGTTCACTGGCATGCTTCCAGGGACACACAAACAACCCACTTCCTTCCCAGCCCCCTGTTGTCTATTGCTTGCCTTTTTGAGACACTGTCTGGCAATATGCCCAGTTTCTTTACCCAACCGACATTCATTTCTCTGAAACCTGGGGCTAACTGGTTTTGGTGGAGGCAGTGAGGGTTTTAGCTGCCCTGAAGGCATGCTTTTCCCTTTCTGTGCTGCCACGCCCACCCCATTCGCTCTCAGAGCAGGTCTGCTCTTGGCACAGTGGTCCGAGAGTTCAGCAGACTCTTGCACTGTTTTAGGATCTCGGTCCTCCAGCCAGGTTTTTAGCTCTGCTGGGCATGCCCAGAAAAACTGTTCTAACAGAATCACATTTTCAATTTTATCAACAGAGTTTGCTTCAATTCGGTCCCACCAACGTTTTAAAAATTGACGTTGTTTAATGGTTAGCTCCTCATAGCTCATGTCAGGGCTTCTCCTGAGCTTACTAAATTTAGCTCTGTATGATTCGGCAATTAATTCAAATTTCTTTAACAGTGCAGCTTTAAGTTTGCTGTAATCATCACCGTCCTCATTGTCCATTTGACCCAATGCATCTCAAGCTTTCCCGGTAAGTAGCAGGGATAGGTGGAAGCTCCAGGACTCCCTAGAAATTCTAGCCTTAATACAAACTTTTTCAAAAGAATTTAAAAAGGCATCCATATCTTCCCCCTCTTTAAATTCGGCTATCAATTTGGAATTCAATTTGTAACCCAGTCCTGTAGTCCCAGTTAAACCCAAGCCACTTACCTGCTCTGGTGCCACTGGTTGGAGTCGTAGCTTCTCCAGTTTGTGTTGCCTCTGGCACTCACACTCCTCATGGTCAGTGTCTTGCTGTTCTCACTCTGCCTCCCACTGTTCTCGCTCTGCCTCTCATCTCTCTCATTCCACCTCTCGCTGTTCTCGCTCTCTCTTCTCCTGGAACTCCAGCTCCATTCAGCGCAACTCAGTCTGCAGCCTGAGTACTTCTGGCTGCAGGATACTGGTGACCTTTCCCTGTTGCTGTGGCCCTTTGCTGACAGTGGCCCTGCTTCCCTCCCCATTGGATCTGGACACCGCACTGGCCTGTAGCCCTTCCACATTCAAGGTTTGGTCCCTTACAGTCACTGTCTGTGACTTGGTGCTCAGGGCATCTGCTACCACCAGGGCATCCACGAGGTACTGCTTGTTGGCTTTCACCTTGAACGGGACTCCTCTGTCCCTGCACAACTGCTTTAAGTAGTCTACAGTGTGCCCGCTGTAGTTGGAAGCCATCTTTTCCCCTAACTAGGGCTACTCTGACTTGCACTTTAGAAAAAAAAATAAAACAGGTAGAAAATCGACTATAAGCCAAGTGATATAGTTCTGTTTCCTTTTAAAAATAAATCACTGCCTTTTTCTTTCTTTGCAAGTGAGCTGTCAGTCTCAAGCTAACACACTGAACAATAAAAGCTTGTAATACCAAACTTATGCACACTGCTGCCAACCAGTCTGTCACAACCCCACTCAGCAGGTCAGGCCCTCTGCTTCCACAGTGCCAACCTCCGAGCGCAGTCTTGTGAACAGGAAACAGAAACAGAGTAACCCTCCTGTCTGTTTGGTGGGTTCGAATCAACCTTTGGTCTCAAGTTTCTGGAGGGATTCAAACTGTGAACCTTTTGCTAGCATACCCAATGTACAGGCTCAGATAATTCTGCTCTTTGGGGGATGCCGGATATATTTCGCCTATGGGCACCTAACCAGGTGTACAAAATGAATCCTTAAAAACTCTATGAAAGACCTCAGAATAAACTTTTACCTTTTCCCAGTTTGGTATTACCATTAAGCTATGCACAGTGTCACTGTAACCATATATGCTTCACTTGTCAAAGAAATAATTTCAAAGGCACACCAAGTAGTCTCTTGAAATTAGATGTTTACTTAAAAATAGATAAAAATGTAAAACACAGAACCATATATCACAAAACATTACAATCACTTAAAAAAAAAACAGGTTTAAAAGTGCAATTTCCTACCAACCATACACTTAGCCTTTCCTAGCTAATGTATTCTTATATTCTTACAGTGTTGAAAGATGTTGTAGCTTCAGAATCCAAACATGTGTGTCCAAAGGACAGTCACAGCGTAATTAAAACAACTGTCTTGAGCCTGCCTTCTTCATGATGTCACCCAGCTCCTCCTCTGTTTATTACAAATTATACAATCAGGATGTCTTGTGTCAGGAGGTAAATTAATAGGTGACATCAGCAAAAAAAAAACTTGTTTCCCCATATGACTTCCCAATTAAGTCTGTAATTTTCCAAGTTCTTTCTTTCATCCATGAGCAGCATCCTGCTCTTCACAGACATCAAAGGAGCATTTATGACTTCGCACCTAAGTGACATAACCTATATTCTTCCTCTAAACATCATAAAAGTTTATGATTTTCCAGCCTAGCAGCTGGCAGCTACAATTAAGCCAGATAAACAGGAGATCCTTAAATTAGGTCTTTTCTAGCCTTTAATTATCAACTCCTCTTGGATACCCCCACCTACAATACCTCTCTCTGATCACCCTGCCACACTCTACCTCTTCTCTCCTTCTATCCCCCTTCTGGTTAACATAGCCTAACACTGACCTACCCCTACACTCAATTAAGCACTTATAACCTACCTCTTTACCCCTCTTATATGCACTTTGGTCCACCCTGTCATCTCTGTTTGCCTCGAAAATCATGTTCTGCCTGCTTCTCTCTGTAAATTTCCTTTCCCTTCTTCCATTCTGCCCTCCACAATTTTTTGTTCCCTCCTTCCATTCTCCCTCTCTTTACTCCAATCACTGTAAATATTGAATATCTGTGTTACACTAATGGCTACTAATTACTATTGTGTCACCTTACCATCTAGTGCTACATACTGTTCCAGTGTTAACAACTGTCACCAACTGTTGCCAAATCGCTATATGTGTCTTCATATCTATTATAGTTAACTGTTGCATTGTTAGCCAATGTGATCCACCTGTAATCCCTCCTGCTCTCATTGTATTACAAGTAAGCAAACTGTATTCCAACAGTGTAACATTTCTCTGTATTCTATCCCATTGTTCCCTACCCCCAAGTCGCGACGGGAGGCAAGCAACTTGTTGCTCAACATGCCTTCCTGGTGGAGCATTTCAATAAATAAATGAATTAGCTATGTCTGTGGCTCAGCCTCAGTCCACCTAGTTGCTCACCTTTTTGAAAAGGGTGACCAGGTTGGTTTGCCATGATCTTCCCCTCATAAAGCCATGCTGAGACAGGGGTGAGATCCTTGGTCTCAATTAAGTGATTCATTGTTGTGTCCTTGATAATGGATTCCAGGACAGGCACTGATGTCAAGCTGACCAGCCTGTAGTTGCCCAAGTATAATGTTGCCACCTTCTTGAAGATGGGGACCACATTTGCTACTTCCAGGTTCTCTGGCACACCACCTGTACAGACAGACTCATAAACATTAATGCATGAGTCCTTGCAGGTTGTTCCTATGGTCCTGGGGTGTATCCCATCTGCTCTTAGGATTTACCGGACTGGATCTTTGCCAAGTAGTCAGATACCAAGACAGATGTGTGTGTCCATACATCGCATCATGGTTACCCTTGTTGCCATGTATCCCAGAAATGAGTGCCCGCGGCCCCTTGCTGCCCCTCAGTGAACACCAAAGAACAGAAAAGACAGTGAGCTTATCAAGTCTGCCATGATGTTCTGATGTTGTTTTACTCTGCCCTTTCAGAGCGTCCCACACCCATTGTCTTCATTTTATTCCTAATTACCCCACTGAAAATGTCCCCTTGGGTGTTGACTCCTGAGATTGTCCAAGTATTGATCAGAGTACTAGGTAGACTGTTCCACCTATCCGACACATGCTTCATGAAGAAAAACTTCTTGACATCCTTCCAGAATTTCCCCCTTTTCACTTTAAAATTGTGTCCCCTAGTGGTTGTACTTTTCCCTCAGTGGTAACAACTTTATAGAGTTCAGCCTATTGTATTCCCATAGGTATTTGTATGTGTCTAGCATGCCCCTCTTTTTCCTGCTCTCTTGCAGAGAGTACACATTTAGACTGTCCAATGTTTCCTCATAGGTCTTATCCTGCAACTCCTTGATAATTTTTGTAGCCCTCCACTGGATTGTACCAAACCTCTCCTTGTTCTTCAGGTAGGCGTTCCAAACCAGCACACAATACTCCAGGTGTCACCTAACTAGTGACCTGTATCACAGCCGGATTACCGCTTTGTTTCAGCTAGTGAAATCCTGCTTGACGCATTCCAGCATCCTTAGCTTTCTCATATGTTATATTGCATCAGGAAGGGTTTTTAAACCACTGTTTATTATCATACCTAAGTCCCTTTCCTCCTCTGAGTGCTCTACCAGGCTCCCATTGATGTAATATTCCATCTGTGCATTTTTCCCCAGTGTGCATCACTTCACATTTTTTTCTATTTGTATTTTCTCTGTGTCCATGGCTCACAAGGTATATAAGCAATCAGAAAAAATATATATATTCAGAAGTTTTGTAGCTATTTCAGAGGTGCTCAAGTGCTCTAGAGGACTATACGACTGGTACTTTGACGTGCAATAGCTCGTCGTCAGGAGGCTGTCCCTTACAGAGTTACCCACAAGGCTTATAAAGCCAGATCTTAAAGATACAGATAACCAATTTTTAGTGAAGCTTTGTTGTCACATTACTATATGTAGAGCAGCAGTGATACACAATATATAAATTCTCTTACACCCATTTTTACTAAATATTAATCACCTCATGAATTATCATAGGCACACAAAAATTAATCATTTCTCATTCCTTAGCAGAAAATCAGTTTCCAAAATGGGGAGGGGGGTCTGAAGAAAAAGCTTACTTAGCTATATACTGCTGTTACTTAGCTTAGTGTGTGGGGGTAGCTAAAAAGTGGACAGGACTTACAGTCCTCCAGACATTTGTTGAATAAAGTGTTTCAGAGCCACACTTGACCACTGTTGAAATAGCTACAATGCTCCTGAGTGCAGTGGTTTGTCTATTTGAATACTGGGGCTGGCTGCCTCTCACTATACTGCCATAGAAACCCAGGATATGCTGCTTTACTCGTTTGTTTCTGCCACCACCAGGCATATACCCTGGTCCCAGAGATATGCTCTGATCTGGCCCCATTGACTCCTGGATGAGTCCGGGCCCCACCCTTTGCCAGTGTCCCCCCTGGCTATTCCCCCCATGGTGGGGAACCAGGGTTGGTGGATGGGTGCTCCCCCCCAAGGCAACTCAGTATATGAGCTAGGATAAAAGTGCCAGAAGATACTAGGACCCAGAGAAGCCAGGAACCCAGGCCGTGATATAGGTGGTACTATGGGTTTTCTCCCTGGCTTTTCTCCCAGTCTCCATCTCCCCTTGGTGGGTATTTAGCATCTAGGCTTAGGATACAAATAGTGACGTCCCCATGGATGGAGCAAGCTCCCTTTGGCCCACTGCAGGGGTCGCTGAGGCACCAGTGGTGCAGTGCCAAGTCTCCTGAACTGCAGCGCACTGCCAGGCAGCAGCTGCTGTGGTCCGGCCCAACCCCCAATGTGGCATCCCGAGCTTGCTTCTGCAGTTGGGTCACCAGCATAGCAGTAGCAGCCACATGGGCAGCCCCTTCTCATATTTTTTAATTGAACTTCAGTTGTCAAAGTCCAGACTACTGCTCCAGCCTTTCAAAATGCCTTTCCATGCTGCTTATCCCTTAATCACTGTTTCTTCTGATGAGTTTTGTGCCATCTGTACATAGAGTCATTTTGCCTTGTAACAGCACCCTGAGGTCACTTACATGCATGTTAAATAAGGGGTGGCAGTATAGCCTAGAGATTAGAGTAATGAGCTGTCAGTAAGCTTGGTAAATCCACCTGACCTGGGTTTAATTCTCACAACCTCCACTTGCATACTGTGTGACTCTAATCAAGTCACTTAACTTCCTGGGTCACCCCTGCAAGCAGACATTTGTGCCTAGGAGGCCTTACACCATTACCAAAGTAATAAAAAAAAGTAGTATCAACCATAGGACAGACCCCTGTGGCACACCACTTGTGACCCCAAATACATCACAGAATTTGGCACTCAGGATCATTGTTGGAGTCCTATCTGTCAACCAGCTCACAATCCACCTAGCTAGAGTTCTATGCCCGGTCCTAAGTCTCCTACCATGTGTAGAAGTATCCTATGTGGCATTGAACCAAAGGTCTTGCTGAAGTTCAGGCATAAAACATTGGCTGCCTGACCCCTATCTACTGTCTGTGTCAGCGAGTTAACAAAAAATAAAAGTCAATCAGGTTCATTGGACACGACCTATCCCCAACAAGAACCAATGTTGATTCCTGTCCATAAAGTTGCTTTCCTCTATGAAATGTGCTATATGTTCCTACATATTTGACTCCAGCTGCATGCCAACTATTGTTGTATATGTGCTCCATATTACTTTATGTTATTGGCTGAGTACCTGTCCACTTTCAAGGACTGCTTCCTAGAATATCATGTTTCACAATGAATTAGGTTTAAAGCCATCCATGACCTCATCCTCAGCAGTGGGGATGGGACCATCTTTAGTGTGGGCATGAAGGAACCAGTGGGAGGCAATGACAACAGTCGGATAACCTTCTCCCTGGTAACAGGAAAGACTAGCTGAATCTCAGTAAGCAGGATCCAGAACTTCAGAAAGGCAGACCTTGCCAAGATAAGGGCTGTGGTGGCCAGGGCCTGGACAAGCTGCAGGAGGCTAATACTACAGACCACATGTGGGGTTTGCTGAAGAAAATTCTTGGAGCAGCAATGTAGGTCGGCATCCCTCTAAACAATAAGGCGGAAGGGCCAAGATCCCCCCCTCAGCTCAACAGGGAACTAACTCAATTGATCATACTTGAAAAGATGGTCTGTAACTGCTGGAGAGAGATGGCTTACCTCTAGGGAAGACTGGAGCAGAGAGCAGCACTGAAGGACTACTGCAGAAATAAAATTAAAGCAGCAGTGCAACAAAACTGGACAACAGTTTAGAGCCTATTTGTTTTTACTATAAAAGATTCCGGGCAACTTCCAGATTTATTTGGTGGTGCGATTTTTTATTTAGTTATTTTTTTTATTTTAGTCTTTGGTAACCGGGTTAGGCCCACTAGGCACAAGTGCCTGTTTTCAGGGGTGACCTGGGAGCACTGGGCGGTTAAGTGATTTGCTCAGAGTCACATAGTATGCAAGTGGAGGTTGTGAGAATCAAGCTCAGGTCTGGTCTGCTGGAGGTACCAAGCTCGTTCCCAGCTCATTACTCTAAACTCTAGGCTATGCCACCAGCCCAAAAATTTCCGCTAACATTTGAGTATTTCATACATGTTTTAATTTATTTTTTCTCAAGGAAAAAAAAGGTGGTTGCCACATTTTGCATAGAAATAGCATTGTAGACTTGATAGGCATTAGGATCAGAAAAAAACTCATAGGGCTCAATTTTCAAAGGTCAGAGAATAAAGAAATGACACAGGGAGCAAGCTGCATCAAAACTTGCATCAATTCCAATTTTCTAACCCTGCTTACATCAAAAGTGTCCATTGGGACACTCAGTCTTCTCCCCCTGACCATCCCACTGCAGCCTGAGTTCATTACTGAACCCGGCCTGCCGGCATGGGCAAGGTAGGGCACTGAGAACTTCAGTCCTCTGTGCCACCAGGCCAAGGCTCGGTGAAGTTCTGACCCCTATTAAATAAGAACTGGAACATGGGGGGTTCTGAATATTTATATTTACAAAAAATGCGATAAAATACATAAAAGAGACCAAACAGAAATATTTAACACAGAGGCCCAAAGGGAATAATTTAATTCATTATTTGTATGAAAAGTAAAGTGCTAAAGCAGAGCAGAGCATTAAGTAGCTCCATGCCATGGCCTATGGCCTCCCTTGGTGGCATACCTCCTTGGGCCGGTGAATGTGCTGGGGGAGCGACAGACTGAGAGAGAGAGAGAGATACAAGTCCATACCTACCATCATCCATTAAGCAGCTAACATACATTTTATTCATGCTGCTTGTGGAGGAGGGGATATACTGATTTATGGTTGTTCCAGAGCAGACCAAGCCAAAGAAATAAATGGCTAATGAATGATCAAATGAGTGTC
This sequence comes from Neoceratodus forsteri, assembly GCA_016271365.2. Classification (NCBI taxonomy): domain Eukaryota; kingdom Metazoa; phylum Chordata; order Ceratodontiformes; family Ceratodontidae; genus Neoceratodus; species Neoceratodus forsteri. Next base: position 969,448,186 of record CM028130.1, on the reverse strand, counting down.
AGTAAGAGCCCACCCACCCACCCATGTGATCCAGCTGTATTGCATGTCCCATTGTACTGTGGCATGGTACACTACCTGGTCCAACAGGTGGTTACATAGAGGACTGTGTGAGCTATCATACACAACAAGGTTATGTTTCAATTGAGTGGTTTCCATGATAACAAGAGACCTCACAAGCACAGCTGAAGAGGTCGTTAGCATCAAAACCGCAAGATTGAAACAGAGCCTTGCTGTGTATGATAGCTCATACACAGTCTTTTATAGTGTATGGGCACCAATTACGATAAGAATATGTCCTTACTGATCCATTTTTACTGTTGTTGCTCATGTCCTGGGTCAGCGTTCACAATCGTGGCTGCTTCCTGAAGTGAGGAGGATTCACTACCACACATGCGTGGAGACATTCTACGTTGTTGTGCTGCATTAGTGATGTAGCTAGTGCAGCAGAACAGCATCACGACATAGTGAGTACAGTACGACAAGCTGATTCCACTCACCGAATGCTGTCAGCAATAAGGATCTCCCATACACTATATTTCTACTTCTGCTTCTACTCCTTAGCACAGCAAAATCTAGAAGAAATGAAAATATCTTCTTACTGACCACCACCTAGGCAGTCATATCAGCCAAGTGCAGTGCAGTCAATAAAATAAAATAATTTCCCACTGCTGTGTGCATCTGACAGCACACAATTATAACCAGCATAACATTCTGTGGTGATTTGCATATACAGCCTATAATGCTTTGCATTGTGGGGGCATGTGTGATTTTGTATTTTCTTGAAACTTGGCTTCCCAGCCAAATGCCCTTTGGGGTAACCCTTGCCTCAGTGTTTGCGCACAGAGGTTCTTTGTCTTTTAAATAGTTTTTTATTTTAATGGGTTCACCACAATATATCCAAGGCACACTGCCTTAAGGGTAGCTGGTCCATTCCACTGGGGTGTCAAACAGACGAAGCATACTGATGAGTCCTGGTAGGACGAAACACGTGTCTATGTCTTCTGTTAGCACCCTTTGCAAACTGTGTGAGAGGCCTTTCGGCACCATGCAATTCTGCTTAAAGTTGGACCAGCATAACATTCTGTGGTGATTTGCATATACAGCCTATAATGCTTTGCATTGTGGGGGTATGTGTGATTTTGTATTTTCTTGAAACTTGGCTTCCCAGCCAAATGCCCTTTGGGGTAACCCTTGCCTCAGTGTTTGCGAACAGAGGTTCTTTGTCTTTTACACAATTATAAATATGCCCTTCCCACTTCCAAGAAACAGTTGCTGGCCAGTGACAAGTATGTATATAAAATATCATCTCAGTCCAGTTACTGTAACTGATATGTAATATTATATATACTACAAGGCAGGGCAAGGCAAGGCAAATTTTATTTAAAAGACTCCCAATCCCTGAGGCTCTGGACACTGTACACAATTTTACAATCAACATAAATATACTATTAAAACAATAAAAAAAATATAGGGGCGCTAATGAGCTGGTAAACTGATAAGACGTGTTCCTACCTTGCTCCTCTTCATCAGGGAATTAAAATAAAATAAAAGTAATAGCTCGCTTCCTATTTCAATCGAAAAATAGCAGGATCGAGTGGTGACCATGTAATGGACGAGTATTTAACCTCGGACCCCAGCAAGAGTCAGTGAACAGCAGCTAAAATGGGCAAGAAAGGTGCGGCCAGTGGGCAGAGTGAAAGCCAAAGCTTGATTTCGCTCTCTGCGGTGGAAATAACTGCGCTAGGCCACGAGCTTATGGGACAGGTTGTGGCGGGTTCTTGAACTCAGACTGTGCAAGCTGGAATCCTGGATAGACGATAAAATCCAGGAGGTTCTTACCCATCAGTCTGCCCAGGTGCTTCATCTCACTGAGGCGGAGGAGAGAATTTCCAGGCTGGAGGATGAAATGCAGAGTGCCCCAGAGAAAATCCTGGCATTGCAGAGAGAACTACAGTAGAAGAGATGAAGGAGGCAGCAGATTTCTAGGAGAATTACCATAGGAGCCTGAACCTCCATTTAAGGGGATTACCTGAAGGGAAAGAAGATGGGAGTGTGCTGGAATTCTGTGTAGTGACTTTGCCTACTTTGCTGGGTGTAGAAATGAATGATGGCCGGCTCACGATGGAGAGGGCCCACCGGGCAGTTATGCCCAGGCTGCCGGTGAGCCAGCTGCCTCGACAGCTCATTATGTGGTTCCACTACTACCAGGACCACGAGAAGGTATTGCAGCTATATCAGGAAAAAGGTCTGATTTCATATGAGGAACATAAGCTGTTTATTTCTCAGGATTATTCTGCCAGATTGTTAAAAAGGGGCAAAATGTTCAATGAGGTGATGGGCAGCCTGCGGGGTATGAAGGTGGAGAATTTTATGATTTATCCTGCAACTCTTAAGATTAAGCATGAGGGCACAGTTTTTTCCTTCTGGGAGATGAAGAAGGCTGAAACCTTCATGGAGGAGCTTACAAAGAAGGTTGGATGAGCAAGTGTCTTCCTGATATACATGGTATGCTGACTATTTTGCTGTGCTATTCAGTGCCTCTGGAGATTCAGGAGGCTTGGGGGACATTGCCAATCCTGACACTACTGATATTGAACAGTCCATAGGCCGCTGCCTGGCGGCCTGTTAACATTGTGAAGGGGTGTGTAAATATGACTGGACTGCCTTGATGCGTGCCCGTGCTCCCCGAGGGGAGGTGCAGGGGAAGGAGCTCATCTGGATTTAGTGCCACAGGCTTGGATTGTGGAGGATGCCAGTTGCATCCTCTTGCTGTTGCCACATGGAGGCCCTGGATTGGATGGAGGGTTTTGAAGAGCCCACCCTTCCTTATCATGGGATAAGGGGTTTGGCTTCTTTGGGGACTGGGGTTCCACCTGGAGGGACACCAGCCTATACTGGCAGGATGGTCTGCATCTATCCAGGAAGGGAACAAGTCTTTTGAGCAATCGGTTTAAATGCTTCATTGGCAAGCTTTTAAACTAGTCAAAGGGGGAGGCACTGACAAGCAGCAGGAAAATCCCAGCCTCTCCCTACAAAACAGGGTACTAAATGAGAAAAAGACTGAGGTAGAACGGTCAGTGGGGGATGCTGCAACAGAAGGTAAAGCCATCAAAAAATGGAGAGCAATGAGTACTAATGCCCGTAGTCTAGGTAACAAGCTTCCTGAATTAGTGGCCTTGATGGAGGAGGAACATCTGATATCGTGGCAGTCACAGAAACATGGTCCACAAAACCATGACTGGGACATAAACATACCAGGATACACTGTCTACAGGAGGGACAGAGAGGGTAAAAGAGGAGGAGGAGTAGTTCTTTACATAAGGGAAGGAATAAAAGCAACAGAACAAAAGGGTAAACAGGGAGGAGAAGAAGCACTGTGGGTAAATTTGGAGACCGGCAATGGCACCACAATACTCATAGGGGTTGTATACAGACCCCCCTCTCAGGGGGAGGAAATGGACAGGGAAATGATAGAAAGTATACTTGGAATGGCAGAAAAAGGGGATATATTGCTAATGGGTGATCTGAATATGCCAGATGTTAACTGGAGTGCAGTTGCAGCTGCCACTTCGAAGAGTGCAGTTATTCTAGATGCCCTACAGGGGGCATGCCTTAGACAACTAGTACTGGAGCCCACTCGAGAGGGAGCAATATTAGACTTGATTCTCTCAAATGGAGATGGAGAGGGATCACAGATGTAGAAGTGGGTAGCCATCTGGGAACTAGCGACCATCGAACAGTATGGTTCCTTAAAACACAGCAATAGAGTCAAGCCATACAAAGACAAAAGTACTGGACTTTAGGAGGGCTGACTTTCAAAATGGGTGAGTGCCTAAGGAATGCACTAGCAAATGGGCAGGAAGGAGGGTGGAAGAACAATGGGAATAATAAAACTGCCATCACGGAGGTAATGAGCCTTTGTGTGAAGCAAATAAACAAAACAAGAAGATGTAAGAAACCACTATGGTTCTCAAAGGAAGTGGCAGTGAAGGTTCAAGAGAAAAAGAAAGCATTCAGGAAGTACAAGGAATCACAGAAGGAGCAGGACAGAGAACTGTATCAGTTAAAGCAAAAGGAGGCTGGGAAGGCAGTCAGAACAGCAAAGGCCCAAACCGAGGAAAAGATAGCCAACTCAGTTAAGAAGGGGATAAAACCTTTATAGGTACATCAGGGAGCAAAGGAAGACCAAGGGAGGGATAGTGAGGCTAATAAGCGGGAGGAGGGTGGGCAGAAGGAGACTGTGAAAAGGCAGAGATACTAAACAAATATTTTGCTCAGTATTTACAAATGAAGAGGGAGGTACATAAAACAAACAGTAGTAACACTCTGGATACAGAAGTTGATACCAGCCCATTTACAGAAGAAAGGGTTCTGAAAGAACTCTTAAAACTGAAGGTGGACAAAGCAATGGGGCCTGATGGATTCATCCCAGAATTCTAAAAGAGCTAAGGGTAGAACTAGTGACACCACTGACTACCCTTTTTAACAAATCATGGGAGGATGGGGTGGTACCCGTGGACTGGAGGAGGGCAGATGTGATTCCCCTTCACAAAAGTGGGAGCAAGGCAGAAGCAGGAAACTACAGACCTGTTAGTTTAACCTCAGTGATAGGGAAAATGATGGAATCACTTCTGAAGGAAAGAATTGTCGAGTATCTAGAGGCCAGAGGGGCACAGGACCCTAGGCAGCATGGATTCACAGCGGAAGGTCATGCCAGACAAATCTGATAGATTTCTTTGACTGGGTGACCAAAGTAGTAGATCAGGGAGGGCTGTGGACATGGCCTACCTAGACTTTAGCAAGGCATTTGACACAGTCCCACACAAAGATTAATATACAAGTTAGCCAGCCTGGGAGTGGGTCCCAAGATGACAGCCTGGGTAAAGAATTGGCTAGAGAATAGGACACAGAGTAATAGTAAATGGAGTCCTCAGAAGAAAGGAGGGTTACTAGTGGGGTACATGAGGTTCAGTATTAGGACTGGTCCTCTTCAATGTCTTTATAAGCGACATTGTGGAAGGACTAGAAGGAAAGTATGTCTCTTTGCAGATGACACTAAGATCTGCAACAGAGTTGATGAACAGGGTGGGGTGGAAAGGATGAGAGGGACTTGGCAAGGTTAGAGGAATGGTCAAATGTATGGCAGCTTAGATTCAATGCTAAGAAGTGCAAGGTAATGCACCTGGGAAACAAAACCCAGGAAAGAAGTACACAATGGGGGTGAGATACTAACAACAACAAAATGGAAAGGGACCTGGGGGTAGTCATATCAGATGACCTAAAGGTGGGCAAGCAATGTGAGAGGGCAGCAAGGAGGGCTGGGGGATACTGGGATGCATAGGGAGAGGCATCACCAGTAGAAAACTGGAAGTTATTATCCCTCTGTACAGACAGCTGGTGAGACCCCATCTGGAGTACTGTGTGCAGTTCTGGAGACCCAATCTCCGCAAAGACATAGACAGGATGGAAGCTGTCCAGAGGAGGGCAACTAAAATGGTGCAGAGTCTGCACCGGAAGACATATGAAGAGACTTAAGGAGCTTAATATGTATAGCCTCGGGAAAGGAGGAGAGGGGGACATGATGGAAACTTTCAAGTACCTCAAGGAATCAACAAAGTCCAAGAGGGTAGCATCTTTCAAAAGAGGTGTGCAAGAACAAGAGGCACAATTTGAAGATGGGGAGGACTCAGAGGTATTTAAGGAAGTATTTTTTCACAGAGAGGGTTGTGGATGCATGGAGCGGCCTTCGGAGGAGGTTGTGGAGTCAAAATCGGTGGTGGAATTCAAGCATGCATGGGACAGTCATAAGGCAATTCTAGGGTGTGGGGGTAAGAAGAAGTAGGCTGCTGGTTAACTAGGATCTGCAGCTTATCCAGTAGGTAGGGAAATGGGCAGACTGGGTGGGCCAAGCGGTCCTTATCTGCTGTCAAATTCTATGTTTCAATGTTTCTATGTTAAGTCTTTGGGGGCCTCTTTGAAAGGCTGTTGGGGTTTTCTCAGTTTTTTTTAGCAGCATGAACTTTGTTGGGGATGTTTCCCTTGGGACATAGGAATATTTGAAGGAACTTGTTCGGCCCATGCTTCTGAAGAGGAGGTGCAGGGAGGAGAGAAGAGGATGTAATTGTAACTCTTCCAGTATTACATGGGGGGTGAGGGGTTAATGCTGCTGATTAAATCTGTTGGGACTGGCTTTCAATTGTTTCCTGCACTTCTGGGAATGGAGGAGTGCAATGGGTGGGCATGGGAAGAGGCAGAGCATATGCAGTTGCCACAAAGCCCCATCTTTGGGGGGGCGGCATGCTCTGGGGGTGGGAGTCATTTGGAATGGTGGCAGGCACCCTGGGACATGATCAAAGAGGGCTGACTGTTGGCAAGGAACTGCCTGGACAGAGATTTCGGAGGACACCAGGGCCCGGCTAGCTACTGTGGTCAGAGGATTTTAAAAGGGAAAGAAGCGAACAGAAAAGTATTTTGTAAATTGGTGGGGAGGGGTAGGGGAAAAAGGGAACACAGTCAAATTTATAGGGTATTTGGACACTCTTGCATAAGTGGCAGTTAGTGTCCTTAGAATGTATGGGCAGGGGGTGTCAAGTGAGAAGCGGGGTAAAGTTTGGGGAAGGAGAAGAGGATGGAAAATGGTGGAGGGGAAAGTGAGGCAATTGAAGAGGGATACTCAAATTGGGGAGTATGGGGGAAAAGATGGATAAATGATGTTCAAGTATGGAGAGGAGGGGGCAGGAAGCAGGGAAAGAATAAGTTATGAGCAATGTTCCCTCTAATTTTTAGTCTCTGTGTGTGGGTGACTGATATGTGTGTGCGGCAGTTTGTGCAAGAAAATTTATTAATGTGTGCAAATTGGGTGGCCCAAACAAGTGATATATTTGTAACCCCCTTGCAAATGGGGGTTCTGGATGTGCATGGCGCTGGGGTTGGTCCCGGCCTAAAGCCGTTTGGATGGAGACCCGGGGAGTGTTTTTGGGGTCTCCGGTGCTTGTCCCTTTAAGGGCTGCCTGTTGCAGCCGTAAATAATTGAGCTGGGGGGGGCCGAGTGTTGCATGCTCGAGTCCCGCCCGGGCTACAGGATGATCGCTCTGTTTCTGCCACCGTTAGTGTGCAGAGGGAGTTTCGGTGAAAGATGTGATTGTTTGCTGGAGATAACGTAAAAATAATAATGGTAGGGTAGTTGTATTAACCTGCCTTCCTTTGCAGCATGGACTGTGGATTGCCTCCTCCATTTTATCCCCAAACTGCTGAAATGGGCCAATCAGTACCTCGGGACCCAGCAGAGCTGATTGACCAATCAAGGAGCTGCTTGTATTGGAGAGAGGTATTATGGGCCACGGCGCCTTTTTGCACCACTGAGAGCTAAATAAAGTGACTGGCAGGTCTCGCCAGCCAATTGTATCGGGTCGCGCCCGAACTGGAGGAAGAGCCCCTTGCTGTTGGGGGCAGATTCGTTGTGGCCAGTGAGGAGTGAGGAGCGTCTATGCTTCTGCGCTGGGAGTGTTCGCGCGGGAAGCGCGTGAAGGCCTGAAGCGGCCGTTGGTGTCTTCTCAGTTCCAGCGGGCTAAATCCATCGGTGGGTGGTCAGAGGAGGCTGTGCTTTGTACAGCTACCCACCAGGCTCGACCTGTAGGAGGACTGGAAAAGATTGCTGAATTGCGCTCAGTCTGAAGAAAAGTGGAAGCTGCCGTTGCAGTGCTTTAGTGGCTGTGGAATCAGGAGATCCAGAAGCTGCTGCCTGGTGTGGTACTCCACTGTTGTCATTGTTTGCCATATAAATGTGAGAGAAGGCTGGTGGAGTTCAGGCTCAGCCCTGCAGAGTTGGAGGACTCAGAAGTGACTGGAGTTTGTGAGTACTGAATCAGGGTAGCTCCCTGCCAAGTGTGCAAACAGTGAGTCAAAATTGTATTACTGTACTGCTGACTGCTTAATCAAACTCTCTTTTGATACTGACTTGCTCAGGATAGTAATACTTCTCTGTGTGAAGGGCCCCAACCAGCTGCCACGTTTGGACTAGCCGTTAGGGCTTGGGTACCCAAGGACAGTAAAATTGTAGGGTTAGGCCTGTGCACAGAGCCCTAGGTATATAGCATAGCATAAGCCAATCAACCTGATCCCCCCCCCTTGTTATCTACCCCTCTTCAATAAATCAAATTTGTGTGTTGCAACTACACCCTGGCTGGTCTGTGCATCCCTGTTGAACTGTTGTATAGAGACTGTGACATAACTGTATCTTATTTTACAGGGGATCCCTGGAGTGAGCTGAGAGGTACTACCAGGGGGGTAAGTGTATTGGTAAAAAGGCCGGTTGGTACCCAGTGTGAGCCACTAGCGGAGAAAAAGGGGGGGTTGCAGTAACCCAGAGGGCTGTGACCGAGGCAATCTCGACAGTATTGACCCTGAACTCTGGGTGGAGGCACCCGTCCACGGATATGGGCCCCTCACCCTGCCTCAGAAGGGGCAGACAGGGGTAGTAGCCCTAAGGGTAGTGCCTCCTGGGGGTTACAAATTGGAGGCACCGCTGGGATTAGCGTCCCCTAGTGGCTCAGTAAGGAGATATCCCAAAGATGGAAAAAATGGAAGGAGATATGTTGGAAAAAATTAAGCTGGGACCCATCAAAACCATGGTACACAAACTAATGGGTTGGGGTGAAGCAGAAGAGCTAGATTCTCAGAAGATTGTATTATTGTTAGATGTGCCATTGGGTACCTCGGCTGCTGATATTGTCTCTGTTGCAGAGACAGTAAAGTGTCTGGGTAAGGTTGAAGTGAAAGGGTGTATGGCTGATTTGCTTGATCAGACATTGCAGGTGTTACTCCTATGCAGTGTGGCCATCGACCCTGAGAAGGTACCTCCTGTACTTTACCCGGAGGGTGCGTCCCAGGGGTGGAGGCTAATTCATATCCGAAGTGGGGCAGTCACTCCTGGGGGGTCTCCTCAAATGAACAGTTTTAAAGATAAACTGCTTAAATTATTAGCTGTGGAGGGGAGGACTACCCAGGAGTTGCTACAAGCCTTGGATCTGTCCAGTGACACTACCCCTCGGGGTTCCCCAGGCACCTCCCCCTGCCCACCCAAGAGTTCAGTGTTGGCTTCTTTGCCCTTGGTGGTCCCCTCCATACAGCTAGACTCCTACCGTAAGCTAAAACTTTTCTCTGGCATGGTACCAGTGCCTTCCGGGGAAGATTATCTGGAGGCTTGGATGGATTATGCCACCCCTTTGGTCCAGGAGTGGCAATGCTCCGAGGGAGAGAAACGGAAGAGGCTGATGGAGAGTCTGCAGGGTCCTGCCTTAGAAGCCATCAGATTCTTCTGGGCCACCTGTCCGGAAGCCACCACTGCAGAGTATCTCTCTGCTTTAGAATGGGTTTTTGGGAGTACAGAGACTGGTGAAGACTTATTATGGAAATTCAGGTCTGCTAAGCAGTGGAGAAATGAAAAACTGTCCACTTTTGTTACTAGAGTGGAGAGGGCCTTGCAGAAAGCCTACAGAAAAGGGGGAATCACTGCTGCTGCTCTGAATCAGGTTCGGCTAGAACATATTTTAAAGTCTGCCTGATTCTCTAGTGTAACGCTATTGAAACTTAAGTTGCATGATCAGCGGGCCACCCCGGCCGAATATTGTCAATTGATGAGGGAAATTTGAGAAGTGGAGACTGATGAAGAGGGTTGGGAGCCCTGTGTGAGGGCAGTGAACCCTAGTGGGACTCCTGAGGCTAATACCCCTGAGGAGACTGGCTCGCCTGGAGGGTTCGAGGGGCCCCCAGATTACCTAGGTACTGTGGGGATGCAGGTTGTCTCCTCTGACCCTTACGTGGAGGGTGAGTTGAGGGCTGAGATCAGGAGTTTACGGGAATTGGTGAAGGACTTAAAGCAGTCTACTGTGTACCCTATTCAGTCTGGGGCCCCTGAGTCATGTAGAGCCCCGAATCCTAGCCCTAGAGAGCTTTCTCCCTCCCCTCAGGGCCCCCCTCAGAGTAGTGATCCCCGGGACCCTAAGTTTTGTTATCACTGTGGGGAAGATGGGCATTTCCAGCCTGACTGCCAGAGGCCGGAGAATTTAAGGAAAGTTAACAGCAGACTGATCGCCCGATACCACCAGACCCAATTTCAGGCCCCCAAGAAAAGTTGTGTGACTCAGGCCCATGCCCGCCAGACTAACAATGTCGCTACCCCCAACTGGTCTGATGTGGTCGGATCGTCTATGGAGACCCAGATGCAGGTGAATGGAATTCCCACCAGAGCTGTATTGGACAGTGGCTCCCAGGTGACCATCATGTTTCAGGACTGGTACCAAGCATATTTATCTGAAGTACCCCTGCAGCCTCTAACTGGCCTACATGTATGGGGGTTGAGCGACAAGGCTTATCCATATTTGGGGTACATCCGTGTATGGTTATCTTTCCCTGCAACTATGAATGGAACAGATGAGCAAGTGGAAACTTTGGTTTTGGTCTGCCCACCTACTGGACTGTATGATGGGGTGCCCTTGTTGATTGGAACAAATGAGCACATGTTTGGACGATTGGCCCAGTTGTGTTCCGAGAAGTGAGCATTCCAGACTGGGTGAGCTTTGGGTGTACCTGCTGTAATTCAAATGGTCAGGGCCACTCAGAAGAAGGGTAGGCCGGAGGAACCTGCAGGCTCTGTGGGAGTAGTATGGAAGAAGGATCTGGCCCCTGTAGTGCTGGCCCCAAATGCACAGTGTGTTCTGCATGGAGAGGTACGATTAAAGACAGATGTCAAGAATAAGCTGTTGATGTTGGATGCGCCTATGGAGGGAGAACTACCTGAGGGGTTGTTGCTCAAACCCAGCATTCTGCCGGCCCGGGCCCATGCTTATGTTAAAAGGGTGATGGTTCAAGTGCACAACGTGTCTGATCAAGAGATTCGAATAAAAAGAGGGTGTACCCTGGCTAGCGTCCATTGTGCGGATACTGCTGTCCTACCAAATAAACAGAGTTCTCGGATGGGTGATAGAGTTGCTCCTGATCTGTTTGACTTTGGTGACTCTCCGCTGCCGACTGAGTGGAAGCGCAGGGTCAGTGAGAAGCTTGCCAAGAGGAACCAGGTTTTTTCCCTGAAGGAGTGGGATGTAGGATGTGTACGAGGGGCTGAGCATCACATTCGATTGCATGATGAAAGACCTTTCCGAGAGAGAGATCTCGACGTCTGGCTCCCGCTGACATAGATGATGTACGGCCGCATCTGCAGGAAATGTTGGCTGCTGGTGTAGTTCAAGAGTCTAGAAGCCCCTATGCCTCCCCTATTGTAGTAGTCAGGAAAAAGAATGGGGCAGTTCGGATGTGTGTAGACTATCGTACTTTGAATAGGCGGACCATTCCGGATCAATATACCATGCCACGCATACAAGATGCTTTGGATTGTCTGAACAGTAGTAAGTGGTTCTCTTTATTGGATCTTCGGAGCGGATACTACCAGATCCCGATGGCCCCAGACGATCGGGAGAAGACTGCTTTCATTTGCCCCTTAGGCTTCTATGAATTTATTCGGATGCCTCAAGGAATTTCGGGTGCCCCAGCCACTTTTCAGCGCTTGATGGAACGAGCTGTGGGGGACATGAACCTACTCGAGTGTTTGGTCTATCTAGATGATGTCATAGTGTTTGGCCAATCCTTGGAAGAACATGAGCAACGATTATTCAAAGTCCTGGATCGATTAGAGGATTTCGGCCTCAAGTTGTCTATTGACAAGTGTCAATTCTTCCAGACTTCCGTGAATATATGGGCCACATAGTGTCCACTGAAGGCATAGACTGACCCTAGCAAGGTGGGCGTTGACCACTTGGCCTCGACCTAGGAATTTGAAAGAGCTGCAACAATTCCTGGGGTTTTGTGGCTACTATAGGCGGTTTGTCAGAGACTATTCACGGTGATTAGCCCCTCCTTAATCTCACCCAGGGTATCCGTCTACTCACAAAAAGTATAAGAAGGGTGTGCACACTGACATAGAAAAGAAGTATTTTCGGCCAAATGATATGTTCGGGGATCGATGGACTGCTGAGTGTGAGGAAGCTTTCCATGACATCATATATCAACTCACCCACACACCTGTGTTGGCTTATGCTGACCCAGCCAAGCCTTACACTCTTCATACTGATGCCAGTCTGCAAAGATTGGGGGCTGTATTATATCAGGAGCACTCAAATGGGCTGAGACCTGTAGCGTTTGCCAGTAGAAGTCTGACGCCATCAGAGAAGAATTACCCAGTGCACAAATTAGAGTTTTTGACTTTGAAGTGGGCCATTGTTGATCAGTTCCATGACTATTTGTATGGTGCCAAGACATTAATGAAGACTGATAACAATCCTCTGACCTATGTGCAAACCTCCGCTAAATTGGATGCTACTGGGCATAGGTGGCTCTCTGCTTTGGCCACCTACGATTACGCTGTAGAATACAGGGTGGGCCTGAACCATATAGATGCAGATGCTCTTTCTCGGAGACCAGTGTCCCAGACTGAATGGGTCCAGTTGTCTGAACCTGACATACGAGCCCTGTGCCAGAAATTTGATAAAGAAGAACAAGAGCCTCTTGACACGGTGGATTGTGTGGTAGATTGTTTGGGGCCGCCAGAAAACTGTATACCTGCCGCCTACTGCCATTTCTCTGCATTGGACATCGGCTCCCTGCCGCAACTCAACAATAATGATCTCCAACAGGCTCAATCCTGTGACCCTATGATAAAAACGGCAGTAGAGGCTTTGCGGGCTGGAAGAGATGTATCCAAACTACGTTCCACTGACTTGCGGACTACCTTATTGTATAAAGAAGGGCCCAAATTAAAGCTGATCAACCAACTACTATATAGAGAGACTGTGAGTAAGGAGGGCCGGGTGCGCGACAACAACTGGTGCTGCCCTCAGTTTTCAGAGAACCAGTCCTAAGGTCATTGCATAATCAGATGGGGCACCTGGGCATAGATCAAACACTTGACTTGGTACGAGCTCGATTCTATTGGCCAAAGATGAGTGCGGACGTGTAACAGTATGTCAAAACCTGTGGCCGTTGTTTGCAAAGAAAGGCGTTACCCCAGCGAGCTGCTCCACTGGTCAACATTACTACTAGTGCTCCTATGGAACTGGTCTGTATTGATTTCCTGAGTCTCGAGCCTGACCTGAGAAGTGTTAGCAACATACTGGTGGTCACTGATCATTTTACCCGGTACGCACAGGCTTTTCCGACCAAGGACCAGAAAGCAACTACAGTGGCTAAGATACTTGTTGAGAATTTTTTGTCCACTATGGGGCTCTGCGGATTCATTCCGATCAAGGAAGGGACTTTGAGTCGCTTGATTAAAGAGATGCTATCTTTGTTGAGAATGCATGAAGTCACGAACCACCCCCTACCACCCGCAGGGAGATCCTCAGCCTGAAAGGTTCAATCGTACATTGCTTGACATGCTGGGCACTTTACGATCAAAAGATAAATCAAGATAGAGTCAACAGATTAGCACTGTAGGTCATGCCTACAATTGTACAAAAAGTGATGCCACAGGGTTCTCCCCTTATCGACTGATGTTTGGAAGAAAGGCTAGATTGCCAGTGGATGTGTGTTTTAGGGTTTCCCCTGATGGGGTGCGAGCAGAAAACCATCTACAGTACGTACAGAAATTAAAGGCCCAACTAAATCATGCCTATCAACTGGCCCAGACCATGGCTGCTAAATGAAATCTGGCTAACAAGGAGATATATGACAAAAAAGTGAAAACAGTAGAGTTGAGAAAAGGGGATAGAGTGTTGTTGAGAAATTTGGGACTGCATGGCAAACATAAAATTGCCGACCGATGGCACCATCTCCCTCATATTGTTGTGGGACAGCTGGCAGACCTACCTGTGTATAAAGTGTGGCCTGAAAACAATTCGAAAGATGTGAAAACCATACATAGAAATCATCTGCTGCCAATTGGGCAGATCTTGATTGAAGCTGAACCTTCCTCTACCCCTCCTTCCAGGCCTGTGACTAGATCTGTTACTAAGAAAGGGATCAAGCCTGTGGAGCCTGCAACAAGTCCACCAAGGGAGCTTTGTTCAGCCACCCCTGCAGAAGAAGATGGTCAACACTCAGTGTCAGAAGACAGCGAAGATGATAGTGAATACTATCCCTCTTATGAACTAAGTCAATTGTTTCGGGGCAATCCCCTTGTTAACTCCGGAACTGAAGCCGGCCCATCTGTGTTAGTTGAGCCCTCTACTTTATCCTCGGAGGAAATGCCTCCCGAAGATGAATGGGGTAGCAGACAAACTCAAGGGGCCGAGTCCTTAGGCTTGGCTGAACTGTCTGGCCTGGCTGAATTATCTGACTTTTCAGAAGAAGAGAGTGAGGGGGGGAAACAAGTCCGTGATATGCCTAAACAGAAGAGTATTTTGAATGTCCTGATGGTTCCCCTTTAGTAACCGGACAGCCCCTAGATGAGCCCAGTGGGGTGGGTTCAGGGATAGAAGGTCACACCCCTGATAGTATTATGAGTGTCGAGCCTGATCCCCTTGAAGGGACCCTTGCTGCTAATGACTCTGACATGGGAGTGGAGTCAGGGCCTGTTACAGAATCCCCTGAGACCCCTAGACGATCCGGCCGACAAATTAGGCCAGTAATAAAGTTAAGCTATGAGTCTCGGGGTCAACCAGTGGATCTGCCTTTAAATGTGGTTCACAAAGGGGTATATGTGTCCCCAAGTTCTTTGCCTAAGTTAGGCTTGACAGATAACTCCCGATTGTTAGTGGTGCCTTTCAAGAGTGACGTCCCAGCTTCAGGGGACCCGGAGGTACCTAAGAGAAGACAGATTCCCTCAGCCTGGGTGTCATTGGTAGGAACTACTGATCTGTGTTAAAACCAAAGTAATAGTTTATGTGTAGAATGTGTAAAGGTTATGATATTTTGTAAATCCAATGTTTAAATGAGTAAAATAAAAATGTGATATGCTATTCATTGGGTGTTTACCTAAAGCGCCTTAAGGGCATATGCTTGACGCAGACGCCAAGCTTTTACAGGTCAGGGAGGGTGTAACCCCCTTGCAAATGGGGGTTCTGGATGTGCCTGGCGCTGGGGTTGGTTCCGGCCTAAAGCCGTTTGGATGGAGACCCGGGGAGTGTTTTTGGGGTCTCTGGTGCTTGTCCCTTTAAGGGCTGCCTGTTGCAGCCGTAAATAATTGAGCCGGGGGGGGGGGTCCGAGTGTTGCATGCTTGAGTCCCGCCCGGGCTACAGGATGATCGCTCCGTTTCTGCCACCGTTAGTGTGCAGAGGGAGTTTCGGTGAAAGATGTGATTGTTTGCTGGAGATAACGTAAAAATAACAATGGTAGGGTAGTTGTATTAACCTGCCTTCCTTTGCAGCATGGACTGTGAATTGCCTCCTCCATTTATCCCGAACTGCTGAAATGGGCCAATCAGTACCTCTGGACCCAGCAGAGCTGATTGACCAATCAAGGAGCTGCTTGTATTGGAGAGAGGTATTATGGCCCTGGCGCTTTTGCACCACTGAGAGCTAAATAAAGTGACTGGCAGGTCTCGCCAGCCAATTGGATCGTGGCGCCCGAACTGGAGGAAGAGCCCCTTGCTGTTGGGGGCAGATTCGTTGTGGCCAGTGAGGAGTGAGGAGCGTCTGTGGTTCTGCGCTGGGAGTGTTCGCGCGGGAAGCGCGTGAAGGCCTGAAGCGGCCGTTGGTGTCTTCTCGGTTCCAGCGGACTAAATCCGTCGGTGGGCGGTCAGAGGAGGCTGTGCTTTGTACAGCTACCCACCAGGCTCGACCTGTAGGAGGACTGGAAAAGATTGCTGATTTGCGCTCGGTCCGAAGAAAAGTGGAAGCTGCCATTGCAGTGCTTTAGTGGCTGTGGAATCAGGAGATCCTAGAAGCTGCTGCCTGGTGTGGTACCCCTCTGTTGTCGTTGTTTGCCATATAAATGTGAGAGAAGGCTGGTGGAGTTCAGGCTCAGCCCTGCAGAGTTGGAGGACTCAGAAGTGACTGGAGTTTGTGAGTACTGAATCAGGGTAGCTCCCTGCCAAGTGTGCAAACAGTGGGTCAAAATTGTGTTACTGTACTACTGACTGCTTAATCAAACTCTCTTTTGATACTGACTTGCTCAGGATAGTAATACTTCTCTGTGTGAAGGGCCCCAACCAGCTGCCACGTTTGGACTAGCCGTTAGGGCTTGGGTACCCAAGGACAGTAAAATTGTAGGGTTAGGCCTGTGCACAGAGCCCTAGGTATATAGCATAGCATAAGCCAATCAACCTGACCCCCTGTTATCTACCCCCTTCAATAAATCAAATTTGTGTGTTGCAACTACACCCTGGCTGGTCTGTGCATCCCTGTTGAACTGTTGTATAGAGACTGTGATATAACTGTATCTTATTTTACAGGGGATCCCTGGAGTGAGCTGAGAGGTACTACCAGGGGGGTAAGTGTATAGGTAAAAAGGCCGGTTGGTACGCAGTGTGAGCCACTAGCGGAGAAAAAGGGGGGGTTGCAGTAACCCAGAGGGCTGTGACCGAGGCAATCTCGACAGTATTGACCCCGAACTCTGGGTGGAGGCACCCGTCCACGGATCTGGGCCCCTCACCCTGCCTCAGAAGGGGCAGACAGGGGTAGTAGCCCTAAGGGTAGCGCCCCCTGGGGTTACATATTTTATTGCCAATAAACAGTAAAAAACATAAACAAGCACTCAGATACTAAATGCAAAGTATAAATATACATTCTGACACAGTCCGAAACGTGGATGTGCATTGTGCACCATAACAGTATGAACAGGAAACATGTGTAAACTATATACATTTTAAAGAGTCTTGCATACATCTAAAAGGGGTGCTGCTGCTGATGATGCGTTGCTAAGAAATCAACATTTACTGTTTTTCTCTCCTGTCTTTCCCATTCTTCCAGTGGACGTATATTTTATTAAGATCCATTTTTCCACCAGATGCTAAAAACAATTTCCTTCACATCAGCATATCTAAATGGCTTTCTTCCAAGCGGTTTCGTTGTTTACTCTTAATGCAATTCATGAGGCTGAAGCCTCTTTCACAGTCAGCACTAGAAGCTTGGAATGTAGTAGTAGAGTACAATTTGTTGTTCAGCATAAAGCAGTTATAATATACTAAAATCAGGACAAAATACATAGTAAATATAAACAGACAATTAATAAATCAACAAGGAACTTAAATATCTTTACAGTGCAATTCAGTTTAACAGTGTCCCTTGAGTACTTTTTCATATAAAAAACCTCCACAGGACTTCAAGTCCCCCAATAAACTTTACAGATGAGTTGAAATTAAAACTCTTGCAAAGATCTCTACCATGTTCTTCTCTTTCATAGTAAATACATATTCCAAAAGATCCTCTGGGGGATGTTGAGATCCACTAACAATCCACCCAGCAGTTTATTCCTAGTTGATTCGTACCTGTGTAACCCCCTTGTTACCCGGGGTTACTAGAATCCCAGTAAGACCTAGTGGTAGGCAGGGAAGGCAGCTTGTGAAACTCCAGTTAAATGGGTTTCACACTGTCTCACTCTGGTCTCAGTCTCAGCTGAGACTGAAGGATGACATCACCAATAGAACTTTCGCAGCTGCCGGAGCCACATTGGAATATGCAGCAGAGGGAGTTAGATAGAACATTGGGAGTTTTCAAAGGGTAGTAGTCAGTGTCCAGTTTGTCTTCAGTAAGTGAAGGTGTGCTCAAGTGGTGGAGACCGCTGTTCGGGTCTCAGTGCCCCCTCCCTCCGGGGGGGGGATGTAAAGATCCCTAGCAGATTCCTGGGGCAATCCCCTTAGTTCTGCCAAGTGGAAGAAAAGCTGCCTGTTTAGTTCAACATTTATTTTGAAAGATGGAAGATTTGTGAGTCACCTGTGGGGTACCTGCAACTAAAGGGTGAGTGTCTGCTCTGACTAAGAGGGCAAAATGTTTTCTTCACCCTGGGACATGTGTGAAAATCTAGGGATTGCGCTACATTTTGGGAAGCCTAGAGAAATGGGCCAAACAAGTAAAGCAGTGTCAAATACTAGAGTGTTATGTGATTCAAGTAATATGTAGAGGAGATGCACTAGATCATCTACCCTTTAATCTACATTTAGAAGTTCAGCAAAGGAATGGTTCAGTTTTCCCAGGGAAATGGCCTGGTATGGGCTGTGGGAGCTGGAGGTGGGAGAACATCCCCATCTTTAGTGACCAGGTCCACTTCTATGGATTTCTGCTGTGGTTGCTACTTTGCCTCATGCACTTGGCCAGTGATGGGGGAAGTACCCAGATGTGGGGTTGCAAAGGGAAAATCTCTCTAGGAGTCGCAGACTCTAAGTGGTGTGGGGAGCCACAACAAGTAAGGAAAAATTCTCTCTAGGAGTCGCTGACTCTAAGTGGTGTGGGGAGCCACGACAGGATAATTGGTTCATTCTTCCAATGGACCGTGGCTCTAGTGGCCGGCGGTGGAGCCTGGCCCAAGGGGAAAACCCAAGTGTGTACAAGTCGGGCTGTGTACCCAAAGCTGCATGCAAGTCCAGGCTGTGTGCCTGGTGGGTTCAGAGCCTGAGGGCTGAAAATGGTGAATAAGTGTTCTGTAGTCTCTAATCTGCATTACCAGGAAATGTAGCCCCATGGGGGTCCGTCTATGCTTTGTTGTGTTCAGCTAGTATGTGAATAAAAGCCACACTGAAGAATCCCATTCCTGGTTCTGGACATTACAGTTATTGCTTCCTGTGTTTGGATTTACTTGGGTGCCCCTGTGCAGAGTAGCCAAACCTAGGTCCCCCTGAGTCGAGTAACCTCATCCTCCCTGAACCCAGGTCCCCACTAGGTACTGCTGTCAGCTTCAACAGCATGCCACCTGTCGTTTTGCTAAAAGGGCAGGGGTGAGGGGTTACACCTAGGACACAAGAGTACCACGTGTTTGAGATCATCTGTAGTCCCTACTTCACATTTACAATATGGAGAAAGTACCTCCTCTCTTTTTTGTCTGAAATGAATGCATTGAGCATTATAGTTTGCAATTCTGAATCTTGTATAGATTCTCCTTTGTTTAGGACAGGTTAAAAAAGAGAGATATGGCTCATATCCCCATGAAATCTTTACTTTTTTATAAAACCCTTATAGCTTAAGCTTGGAGAGTCGAACATAGCAAGAATTTATGTCAAAGTCAATAAGCCTCAATTTGACATTCTGCCTAATCTCCTCAAATGGTCTTGTGTAAATTTTATATAAGAGGTGGCCCAATCCGACCAGCATTATTATTTCCTTAATAAGTTGAATAAAGGGATGTACATATCCCATGCCGGCCAATTTGATGGCTTCCTCTACACACATTCTGGGATATCTTTGTTGGGGCAAAAGAAAAAGTTTCAACAGAAAGAGAATCTGTCATTCACAGATGAGAGAAGTTAAGGAACGTTCTTCTAACTCCAAGGTAAGAATACAGCTTGGAGTTCATTTTGGCAACATTAAGATGTATCTATTGGCCCGGATACTCAAACTGCGCCAGGCTGTGACGCAAGCCTGGGCGATATTCAACGGAGCTACGCCATGGCACAGCATGGTTGAATATCGCACCCTGGCCACCCGCAGTGCACATGGTGCAGTGGCACTGCGCCAGCGCAAGTGGGCAGAGTAGAGCAGGGGGGTGCACTAGCGTAAGTTCCATTGCGCTGTGCACAGCAACCATGATATTCAAAAGTGCACATACAAATGGAGCCATAATGTATGCAAGGCGCAAATGGGGCCATTTGCATGTCATTATGAACTGTATATATTTTACTACACATTCCAGATAGTACAGGCTGCACACCCATTGGCTCACACTGTGGACCGAAGGGCATACAGTCCTACTGATGGTGTCAGTCAGCAGGCGGTGGGGCAACGGGGTGGCAGGTGGGTGGGGTGCTGCCACCCGCCACTGACCGGGGGGAGTGGGGCAGTGGGGCTCAGTGGGCAGGTGGAGAGGGGGGTCTGCTGGACCACCAGGGATATTGGATTCATTTTTGTTTTACAAATGCCTGCGATTGGGCTGACAGTGGTCCACTGGACCACCAGGGATATTGGATTCGTTTTCATTTTTACTTAAGCCCACGATCGGGCTGACAGCAGCCCACTGGACCACCAGGGATATTGGATTCATTTTTATGTTACAAATGCCTGCGATTGGGCTGACAGCGGTCCACTGGACCACCAGGGAGCTTGGAGGGTCATTTTTGTACGTATGCCCGTGATCGGGCATGGGGGGGCGCCGCCAGGTGCAGCCAGAGCTCGGGTGGTCACCCACAGGTGGCAGCTGCTGTGTTGCACCCTGCAATATGGCAGCTCACCTGTGGGTGGCCAGCCATTGTTCCTTTTTTTTTTTTTTGGATCAACTTTGTGCGGCGCAAGTAGGGGTTGCACATACATGAACTCAGCACACCCTGGGCTGAATATCGGGATGTGCAGAGTATTCATGGGCACACACCCCCACCTGCGCCGTATACATTACTGATGCGCTCTAGCAAATTGGGATTTGTGCCAGGCACAATTCCCGTTTGAATATCGTGCCGGAGCGCATCAGTGGGTTGCGCATGGTGCAACACTGTTGCGCCATGTGCAACCCTTTTGAATATCTGGGCCCTAGAGTTTATTCTGAATTATTTCTAATTTTCTAACCTTAGTATAAGCCCAGATTTCAGAGGCATATAACATGCCCATTCTTATTTTGGCATTAACAACTCTTAATACCCCTCTGACCAATGACTTCCCCATCTTGCTGTTAAATATTTTTAGGACATTTACCGAAGATCCCATTTTAAATTGAATTGCCTCCAAATGTTTGGTTCAAGATAGGCTATAGGCAAAACGGACACCTAAATAGTCATAACACTTAACAGTGTCTATATGGTTACCGTTTAGCCTAAAGCCTACCATATTCTTGGTTGAGAGCCAAAAACTACAATGTTGGTCTTGCCAAGATTAACATTTAGTTTTCTTTGAGAACAGAGAGATTCAAAGTGAGCCATTTTGCTTTTAAGACCTAGGACTGAAGTAGAGAGCAAGACTAAATCATCTGCATATGCTAAACATTCAATCCTTTGATCATTAATTTTTGGAGCATGAAAATCTGGGTTGCCAAGCTGATCCAAGATTGTATTAATGTAGACGTTAAAGAGAGTGGGGGCCAAAATACACCCCATCTGACCACCACGTTTGTCTCAAATCTATCAGTTAGATGACCATATTGATTATACTGGACCCTTGCCCACGTATTTTCATAGAGTCTAATAATAACATCAAGAAGTGAGGTCTCCAACTTCAGATTTCTTAATGTAGCCCGAAGGATTTTTCTACTAATGCTGTCGAAGGCTGAGGAGAAGTCCACAAAACAGCAATATAATCTGTTATTTTTCTCACTTTAGTATACTTCTAGATCAGGTGCTGAAGCACATAATAGTGTTGTACTGTAGAACGGTCCTTCCGGAAACCATTCTGTGCCTCATTCAATACTGAGTTCTCCTCAACCTACAACAGCAATCTACCCAAAATTATCCTAGAGAAAATCTTCTATGAAACATCTATCAAACTAATAGGCCTATACATCCGTGGGTCATTCAGATCCTCTTTTTTAAAAATTGGGAAGATAACACTACCTGCCCAACTGGCAGGGCAACAGTACCCCTGAACCAGGCCTTTAAACAGCAAAAGAAGAAAAGGAATCCACCTGTTGGGAAAAACCTTATAGAGATCACTTAGGACCCCATCCAGCCCTGGTGCTATATTTGCCTTAAACCCAATCAGTGCCATCCAGATTTCATCCTGTGTGATCAAGACAGGTCTTGGAAAAATTTCATCCTCCGTATTTTGAAAGCATCAGGTGTCTCCTACTCTTCATGAGAATAATAGAGCTTGGAGAAATGAGATGCCCAAACTTCAGGTGTAATATAGACTTCAGTCCTATTGGCATATCTATTTTATCCCTGGGCAACAATATTCCAAAATCGCCTTTCATCCCTATCCAA
The DNA here is from genome assembly GCA_016271365.2 of Neoceratodus forsteri. Lineage (NCBI taxonomy): Eukaryota > Metazoa > Chordata > Ceratodontiformes > Ceratodontidae > Neoceratodus > Neoceratodus forsteri. The sequence goes on along the minus strand of CM028130.1, from coordinate 969,426,206 downwards.
AACAGCCTGCTTCAGTTTTTCCCAAAGTCCCTGAGCATGTTTATGTCTCTCCCATTCGAGAATTTTCCTATATTTTTCTCTTTCAGTCTTTAACAATTTAAAATCTGCTGTAGACTTATTTCTTTTCTTCTTATGCTGTCTTAGTTTTCCTCCAAACTCTTTCTTTGTCTGTAGGCATACCAAATTAAAACAAGACTTTTTATAAAGGGACCTAGGACGGTACATTGTTTTACATCTAGGTCCAAGTAAAGAATGAATAGTTTCCCAATTCTCCAAAATATTAAAAGCCTTACTTTTGTTCAGGACCAACTCATAAATATCACCTAAGACTCCTGTACTAAGAATTTCTTTGAAACTAGCTTGATGAATCAGCCTCCATCTAATCCTTCTCTCGTTTATGACTTCCAGACTCTCTTCCTATTGTGCCTCACTCCTTAAAGTCCCAAAAGGGCATTTGATGTTAATTACAATAGCACAGTGTGCTGATTCCAGTCTATCCATGACCTCTAACTTTTGGATCTGCTTTACTGCTTCCAAATTGGTCCAAACCTGATCAGGGGTTGACGAGCCAGTAGGTCCTCTGTATGTTAAGGATCCAACTGGATCTCCTCGAGTTCTCCCATTTAAAATACAGAAATTTCTACTGGCCAAGCCCACTAGTAATTCCCTACCTCTGAGATTAGATTTTAGATCCTGAGCAGTCCTAGTATATGAGATATTTGGATTGATTATAGATATTGTATGGATCGTATCTGAATATACATCCTCCAAGAAATGAGAAGGAATTCTGGCATTAAAGTCTCCCTGAATAATCATAGAACAAGATATATTCTTATCTGACAATTCGTCAAGTGCCATTTTCAGATCCTGTATGAAAAAGTCAGCAGGATCAGTAGATCTATTGCGAGGGGCAAAGTATATATTGCAGAGAATGATCTCTTGTCCCTTGCTAATCATTAGAGCCAAAATACCCTCTGATTAGTAGAAATGTTAGTGATCTGAAAATTTAGCAAAGTTTTGATAAAAAAGGAAATACCCCCTTTAAACCTTCCAAAACTTTTATCTTTAGTTGCTGGCAGAGTAAAGACAGAATATACAGCCGATTTGGGAGTTACATTTTCTGTACACCATGTTTCATGCAGTCCAATAATATCAAAATTATCCAGAAATCTCACTACTTCAGGGCCAATTATTTTAAGATGGATGCCCTCAATATTCTATGAAAGTATAGAAAGGGCATCCACATCTCAATCCCCAGCTCCCTTATTCAAATCTAGCTGTCATTCAGAGTTCATTTGTTTGATATTATCTACAGGCTGCATTTGTGAGGCTGAATCAATAACTGTCAGCAGCAAGCAGGTATTAAGGTCAATTAGGTTTCCAAAGTCAATCGGGGTTATCTGCCTCTAAGATTGGTTCTGGACTATCCTCAGGCTGTGTCACTCCAGAAAAGACTTCGCCCAAGTCTAAAGTGTTAACTAAATGTATTCCCAAACAATCCAGCTCGCTGGCCAGAGAAAACAAGCTGCTAGCTGTATGAGGATTTTTAAATGTAATATTAATCTGTGTTGTGGGCTCAGGATCTCCATATAACTTTATGGACTCCGCCATGTTTCTGGAGATATAAAATCCTAATGTTCTTTTCAAGAGCAGCAACAAACCTTCTCTAGCTTTCCTACGAGAATCCTTGAGTGAAACCTTTCACCCAAAGTTAGTTATGGTCCTACTCAACCACACTTCTCTCTGCTTCAGTACATGATCCTCTAGCACTCCCAAGATTTTTCTCTGTGCTATTGTATCCTTCTCACTCTGCACCTCCTTATGGAGAATCACTTCTGGGGAAGGATAAGACTGTGTAGAAACCTTTATACATGACAACTCCATGTTTAGTGTGGATTGTAGCACATACATCAATAAGTTTAGCCACCATGCTGTACTGCACGTTAGTCAAAGCAAAGTGGATCGTGTCAGTAAAGGATTTTAATGATCCTCCTTTTAATTTTTCAGCAACTATAAATCTGAAGTCATTGTACTGGCTAACAATTTCTGCCTGGTCAACTGATGAAAATAAATAGTCCAGATATTTGCTGTTCAGTCTCTCAACATTTGATAATCCAAACTCGAAGCTGCAATGTGGCATTTTTGCAAAATCAAAGGCAGATCAGTCAGAAAGTTTACCTGCAGAAAATCGTCTGTCAAGATGGTCGCCTAACAGGCCAACAAATTGGAAAATTGCTGTTGTGCTTATTTCAGCTGTGCAATTAGCCAAAATCAGTTTTACTGGTTGGTTCCAGTAGACAGTTTCACCCAGGTACTTTTATTTTTGCCCTAGTAATCTGTGTAGCTTCAACTGTTGTTAGACCACTTTTCTGAAACATCTTAGACACACAGCCAACTCCAAAAGTACATCATTTAATACTGTTATGGCAATGTGGTATTCAGGGTTGGACAGCTTCTTAAAGCAGTACTTAGCAATGGGATCTTTGATGGATGCATGCATTATTGTATGTGATGTCATTTACCCGAGGTATGGTTTACAACGACTATGCTAGATATTGTCAAGCTCAGTGGGGGTTTTAAAATGTATTTTTGCAATGCAGTGAGTGAGTCAGTGTGATATGAGAGAAGAGATGTATTTAGGAAACTGTATTTCTCTTTCATTCCGGATCCCTACTAAGCACAGTCTGGATTTATGAAATTAAATGAAAAGGACATTTTTTGCACTGCCATTTCTTGCTGTCCACTTTAGAATTACTATCCCCGTGTAGCCAACATGGGCAACCTTTTACAAGCACTGATTCATTGAATCTCAAATATGTATATAACATGAGGCCCCATTTTAAAGAGAAGTGCAATCTCATCTCTCTAGACATATGTACAATCAATGTCTCAGCCTGCTAATTGAGCAGGTTATACCTGTCCCAGCCCCCAACAAATACATAAAAAAAATGACACAGAAACAGGCAGTATGTTGCTTTGATGCTTTTATTGTAAATAAAAACTATAGTTTTCCCATTTTCTTGTACTGAAAAAAAAAATGAACACGCTTTCAACGGTGAGGCTTTAAATCCATTATAAACACATTTTATATGCGAGACGCTGCTTGGGGAGGAGGCAGATTACACTGAAGTTGTGGGGCTTTAAAACTGAAATAATATAATATATCAGAGAATCTCTCACATTGCTTTGTTGGGGGGCATCTACCAAACAAATAAAGCATGCCATTTCTGTGAACAGCAGGGGAATACTGTTCATTATCAAGTACTGTCTTACTGAAAAGAGGTGTCAAGCCGAAAACATTGCTGTAACTGCAAAGCCGATTGGTTGGAACTTTGCAGATCAGTTCCTTTGTTCTATAAGTGGAGCGAGAGCGAAATGTCTGACTTGTTAACTGCTGGCTTGTTAAAGTTCATGGGTTGTGGCCTCGGGGGTGGGCATACAATGTTTCTTTCCTATTCACTTTCATATCCTGCTGTCTGAATCTTAAATCTGAGTGATGACAGTAGTCACTACTTCATTAACATGAGGATCCCTGTCAGCTGCTTTGTGCGCTGCTACTGAAGCAGTTTGCGGGTTATTTCTGACTGCTGTGCCGGGCACACATGCGCACATCTTAGGGGGAACATAGGTTACGAGTTAAAGTTGTATGTGTTGATACAGTTTCTTGTTTAAGTTTATGTTTGTTTGTTTACATTACTGTGCACTGTTATGCAAATTTATGCGTTCACATCCATACATGTCACAAGCTCAGGTTGTTTCAAAGCGGGACCTGGAAATGCAAGGAGTGACAATTATACCTCACTGGTCTCCTGCAGATATGGAAGGGGAGACAAAGGACCAATACAGCTGGTCATAATGGCTAAAGTACAAGAGCTGAATATCTGTACATGGAATGTACAGGGGATAGCGACTCCAGTAAAGCGTACTGGCCTTCTCACTGCTTTGAGGAGGCAGGGAGCACAAATGGCTCTTCTGCAGGAGACCCGCCTTACTAATTCAGAGCATGCCAAATTGGTGAGGGGGTGGGTCGGGAAATGCTATTCAGCGTCATGTAAGTCTCATAAGCATGGGGTCGCTGTCCTCCTGCACAAAAACTTACCCTTCCAGGTTCAGAGGTTGGTGAGAGATGCGAGAGGAGGGTGATATGTCTTTGTGGTGGGGGAGTTATGGGGTGAGAGTATTACATTTTCTAGTGTGCATGCTCCAGTGGTTTTTGAATCAGCCTTCTATAGCATGCTACAGTCTCTGCTGGTGAAAGAACAATTCCCGAGCCTTGTTTTGGGGGGAGATTTAAATTGCACTATGGACCCTGTGTTGGATCACTACTTGGGCCGGGGCAGGCAGAGTGAAGCAATCCGGCAGTGGAGACTTGGGTTGGTGGAGTTAGGAATGATGATGGGTAGAGAGAAGTGAACCCATGGCCAAGGAGTACACCTGCTATTCTAATCCACAAGGCATGTGGTCCCGTACAGACTTTGTGTTTTTACTGAGGGAGAGGTATAGGAGAGTCCTAGATGTTAAACATAGTCCTAGTCACATTTCTGATCATGCGGTGATCCTTACCCTTAGGATGGGAATACAGAGGGAGGGTCCACCCCCCTGGAAGTTTCCGATGTACCTGTTGGGGGACAAAAAATTTGGGGAATACTTGAAGAAGCAGTGGGAGGAGTATATGCGAACCATTGGGGGGGTCGGATGTTTCCAAGGCCACACTGTGGGATGCAGGAAAAGCCTATATAAGGGGTATGATTATTAGCTATGTCAGTAGGGTTAAGAAACAGAAACAGGAGAGATGGGTTGTACTAGAGGACCAATTGAGGGAACTAGAGAGAAGAGTGACTGGAGAGGAGGAAAGAGAAGCGAAGGTGGCCTTAGCAGTATTAGGGATGCCTTGAATGCCCTTCTCCATGGAGAAGCAAGGAAGTCTTGGACATTTTGTAAAAAACAAGTTTTCAAATGGGGAAACAAGCCTGGCCCATTGATGGTTCGGCTTATGAAAGGGGGCAGGGGCCCAACTCATATCACTGCCATTAAGGATAGGGGAGGCAATCTCCATAAGCAGGAGCCACGGATCCGGAAATGTTTTAGTGAATTTTTTAAAATGCTATATATAGCTGAAGGAGGCATGGCAGAGGGTCTGGTGGAGGAATTTATGAGGAATCTGGAGTTACCACAAGTGACGAGGGATCAGGCCGAGGCATTGAGTAAACCCATAATGAAGGTTAAGGTGGTTACTGCAATACAAAGATTAAAGAGGGGAAAGGCTAGTGGACCAGACAGGTTTCCCGTTGAGTACTATAAGACCCTCGGGAGTCAGTTGGTGGGTCCACTGTGTGACACTTTCCAGCAGAAGGAGGGGGAACATATGGAACGTCCAGGTATTTTCTCAGATGCGGTTATATGTCTAATCCCAAAAGCTGGCAAAGAGGTGACAGAGTGTGCCTCCTATAGGCCAATTTCTTTACTGAACTGTGATCTGAAGATTTTGGTGAAGGTCTTGGCTGCCAGGCTGGAGGTAGCGCTGCCGGAGTTGATTCACCCAGACCAAACCGGGTTCATCAGGGGCCACCTCTCTTATCATAATGTGCGTCGTCTCTTGAATGTGGTTTGGAGAGCAAATAAGGGAAGAGAGGATACATGTATAATTTTGATGGATGCCAAAAAGGCTTTTGATAGAGTGGAATGGGGTTACCTTTTTGAGATCCTGTCCGGGTTTGGTCTGGGTGAACAGTTTGTGGGGTGGATCAGGGCATTGTATGGCTCCCCTTGGGCCAAAGTGTTGATGAATGGTACTCTATCAGAAGGATTTAGTCTAGGTAGGGGAATGAGACAGGGCTGTTCCCTATCCCCACTGTTGTTTGCCCTAGTGGTGGAGCCACTTGCTGCTGCTGTTTGGCAACATGAGATTAAGGGGACTGGTGGGGTTTCAGGGGAGCAGCATAAATTACATTGTATGCTGACAATATGTTGCTTTTTGTGGCGGAACCAGGAAGGTCCATGCCAATATTGCTAGATATGGTGGAAAGATTTACTAAATTCTTGGGCTATAAGCTTAACCTGAGTAAACCTGAGTTGATGTGACTTCCAGAGGGGAGTGGGTTGGATCACACGTGGGGTTTTAAACGGGTGCATAAGCATTTTACATATTTGGGAATTAAGGTCAGGAGGTCCCTTGGGACTTTATATGATTTGAACTATACCCCAATGGTTAAAGGTGTCATGTCGGATCTAAAGCGATGGACATCCTTGCCAATTTCTTGGTTGGGGTGAATTAACCTAATCAAGATGAATATTTTACCCTGACTGTTGTATATAATACGGATGCTGCATGTGGGGTTAATAAAGAGGGATATTAAAAAGTTGGAGGATGCCTTCTCTTCGTTCATTTGGAATGGGAAATGGGCGAGGGTCAGCCTATGGAGGCTCAAATTAGAATCAGGGAGGGGAAGTCTCAATTTCCCGGATTTGGAACATAATTTTTTAGCGGTGCAGCAACGGTATATAGGGGATTGGATCCACACCTCCAAGATGACAAGTTGGGTAGACTTGGAACAATGGGGCTGCCCTGCTAGGCTCTCTGCATTTTTGGAGAAGAGGGGTCTTCAGATGTATAGGATCCAGAAGGGGAGAAACCCACTGACAATGGTTATGCTGGAAAGCTGGGAGAAGTTTAAAAAGCTGCGAGGAGTGGCTGGGATGGATACTCTCCTAGTGCCCATTGCAGGGAACCCCTTTTTCTTGCCAGGGTGGGAAGACCCTGGATTAAGGGGATGAGAACAGAAGGGGGCTAAAAGTCTAGGTCATTTATGTCAATGGGATAGTATCCTCCCTTATGCAATGGTAAGACAGGGTTTTGAGTTGGAGGGGGGTCAATTGTTCTGGTATTTTTGGGTTAGGGCACATCTTTCTGGGCTGGATAGAGGTGGAGTAAGTAGGCAGAAAACACTTAAAATTTAATCTTTAGTCATGTCAGTAGTTGAGAACCCGAAGGGTTTTGCCAGGAAGGTAGTTAAGGAATGTAGGAGTTGTTTTTTGGACCAGTCACAAAAGGTAAGAGGTCTTTGAGAGAAGGATTTTGGGGGCCCAATATCGGAGCAGAACTGGGCCATGGTGCTGCATCTACATATGGGTCTTCTCATCTGCAACAAGTTTAAAGAAGCTTTCTACAAATTTCTTCACAGACTTTATCACCCACCTGTAGTAGTACATAAATATCATCCGGCTATCTCACCACAATGCGGATGGTGTGAAGAAGAAAGGGGAACTTATTATCATTGTTTTTGGGAGTGCAGGATTCTACAGAGATTTTGGAGGGCAGTGGCCTTGGAGGTGGGGAGAATGGCTGGAAGGGTCTTACGGTTGGACCCCCTCATGTGTTTATTTGGAGTGGAGGTAAATGAGGAAGGAGAATGGGCACCCCTACTCCGTTGGATGAGGGTGCTGTTTATTTTGGCCCAACATTGTATCCAAGATACATGGGTTTCTCATGTGACTCCCTCAGTGCCACAATGGCTGGGTATGGTCCTTTGTATACTGGCACTGGAGAGAGACTTACATTATTGCTTAAGGATAGACTGGAGGGCTTTGTGATGGAATGGGCACCCCTACTGGCAGATCTAAGTCTGGTACAGAGTATGTCCTTGTGGGAAGGGATGGAGGAATAAGGGTGTCAGGGTGAATGGCAAGGGAGGAGAGGTTGGAAGGGGGGAATGTGATTGTGACCACTTAAAGGTTGGAGGAGAGGTTGGAAGGGGGGGAATGTGATTGTGACCACTTAAAGGTTAATAGGTAAGATAAAAAGGCCTGAGTTTAGAATACAGGAGGGATATATTTTTCCTATTTGTATTTACATGAAAGATGTATTTGTCCTGTACTAGATCAATGATGTGTATTGTATAGCATTTTGTGAATGATAGTTGAAATATGGATGTGAACTGTGATACAGTTGTTCTTTAATAAAAATGTTTTATGCAAAAAAAAAACAACAAAATAAAACATCATGAAAAATGTTATTTTTTAATACGTCTCACAAATATAGATAAAATGAGACAGCTAATGATTACTTATCTCCCTGGGATTTTGGTGGGTCTAGTATATTTCTGAAGTAGTTAGGCCAAGGCAGGACTAGACATTAAAGTCTGGGAAGGCATGATTGAACAAGAAGGCCTTGAGGCAGGCCTTAAATACCTCTAAAGAAGGGGTCTCCCTTACAGCTGGAGATAGCGAATTCTACAGGACAGGGACAGCGACACTAAATGCCCTGTTGCTGTCCATTTTTAACCTTGTCCTTGGAATCGCAAGGAGGCCCCTAGAAGAGGAGTGCAGGGAGCAGACCAAGAGCGCAGGTGTTAGAAGATCTGGCAGATAACCAGGGCCCGTGCCACATAGAGCCTTGAAGGTGAGTAAATCCACCTTGAAGAGGACCCTCCACCTGACCGGTAGCCAGTGCAGCTCACGCAGCACCAGAATAATTTGACAGCACTTTGGCTTCTCTGTCAGCAGCCTGCCAGCTGCATTCTGCCACTAGCTACAGTCAGCAGAGGGATCCCCAGAGACCCTGAGGTAGAGCACATTACAGTAATCAAGCCACAACGTCACTAAGGCATGCACCAAGGCAGGGAGGTCCAGAGGCAGAATTAGGGGCTTTATCCTGGTGATGTTCCTCAGATGGTAAAAACCGGTATGGACAGTAGAAGACACCTGAGATTTAATTGTCAGTTCACTGTCCAGAATAACACCTAGGTTTTGCACCTTACAGGAGGCCTTTAATGGAAGAAATCCAAGGACAAGCCCTGTTTCTGTACCAGAGGCCAACCTATCACCCGCCCTGTACAACTCCACCACCAGTTCCTCCATCTTATCGGGGTTCAGTCACAACCAGCTGGAAGCCATCCAGTCATTGATCTTGGCAAGGCAGGTATTTAGCATGTTTACTGTGTTGAATGTTCCAGGGGCAAAGGAAAAGTACAGCTAAGTATCATCTGCGTAGCTGTGAAAACCCAAACTGTACTTCCCAATGATCTCTCCCAGAGGCAGCATGTACACAGCGAACAACACTGGTGACAAGATCGAGCCCTGGGGTACCCTGCATGACAGGACGCTAGAGAAGGAAGAGGAGGAGAAATTCCCCATCACTACCCTTTGCCTCCTATTGGTGAGAAAAGACTCAAACCAGCAGATGACAGTGCTGGTGAGTCCGCAGAATTCCCTCAGGTGGTCAAGCAACACACGATGGCCCACCATGTCAAATGCTGAAGAGAGATCGAGGAGAACAAGAATTGTCCTCTCTCACCGATTTCTTGCCCTGAGTAGATCATTGTGCAGCTGAACTAACACAGTTTCTGTGCTATGCTGTGCAATGAATGAAATGAATGAATGAATTTAGTAACGTTTTTCTCCAGTAATCACAGGCACACGTGGACAGAGGGATGTGAAGAAAAATGCATTTTTTCCAAAAAGAACATTGCGGTTTCAGCTAAACCATATGTTGTAAGAAAAGTAAAACAGTAACTATAGTATTAACTTGCAAGAAAATTAAAACAGTAACTATAGTATTAATGTCATACTACAGTAGAGTCAGGTGGTAAAATAAAACAATATGTTTTTTACACAGTTGTTAACAAGAAGTAGTTGTAGGGAGCAGTACCTACCTTCCAGATCATATAAATAGTACTACCAAGTAAGTCTGGGACATGAAATGCAGTTGCTTGCTGTATTATATGGACATGGACCAACTGATGTTATTATTTTTTTGTGCTGCTTATTGTGTCCAGGTAATCCTGGTCTATTTGGGCCTATCCTAACCTGACTTATCTCATGTGTGTGTCATAGTAAGTAAACCCTATTCACAAAAGATTTTTCACCACAGGCACGATGGGATAGTGTTCCATAGATAGGGCCTTCTCAGAGTCAGTATGAAAAAGTTTCATTCCGGTATACGTGAAATTAAAGTGAGGAATGCTGACTTTCAGAAATGATAAAGGCTCAGTGTTTTCGGTGTCAAACAGGATCTTGTGTCAATAATACATTACCAGCTGAGCTAAACATAGAAACATAGAATTCGACAGCAGATAAGGACCGCTTGGCCCACCTAATCTGCTCATTTTCCACCTAATGGATAAGCTGCAGATCCTTGTTAACCAATAGCCTATTTCCTCCTACCCCACCCCTCACTAGAATTGCCCCATGCATTCTTGAATTCCCCCACTGTTTTTGACTCCACTACCTCCTCAGGAAGGCTGTTCCATGTACCCACAACCATCTCCATGAAAAAATACTTCCTCACATTACCTCTGAGCCATCCCTCCTCTATCTTCAAATTGTGCCCCCTTGTTCTTGCACAGCTCTTTTTCTGAAAGATTCTACTCTTTTGGGCTTCGTTGATTCTCTTAAGGTACTTGAAAGTTTCTATCATGCCCCCCCCGAGGGTATACATATTAAGGTCCTTTAATCTCTCTTCATATGTCTTCTGGTGTAGACCCTGCACCATTTTATTTGCCTTCCTCTGGAGAGCCTCCATCCTGTCTATGTCTTTGCGGAGATGAGGTCTCCAGAACTGCATGCAGTACTCCAGATGGAGTCTCACCAACTGTCTGTACAGAGGGATAACAACTTCCTGTTTTCTCCTGGTGATGCCTCTCCCTATGCATCCCAGTATCCCGCCAGCCCTCCTTACTGCCTTCTCACATTGTTTGCCCACCTCAAGGTCATCTGATATGATTACCCCCAGGTCCCTTTCCATTTTTGTTGTTAGTATCTCACTCACCATTGTTTACTCTTCCCCTGGGTTTCTGTTTCCCAGGTGCATTACTTTGCATTTCTTTGCATTGAATCTAAGCTGCCATACTTTTGACCATTCCGTAAACCTTGCCAAGTCCCTTTGCATCCTTTCCACCTCAACTTCTGTATTGACCCTGTTGCAGATCTTTGTGTCGTCTACAAAGAGACATACTTTTCCTTCCAGTCTATCTTCAATGTCACTTATAAAAACATTAAAGAGGACTGGTCCAAGTACTGAAGCCTATGGTACCCCACTAGTAATCCCCCTTTCTTCAGAGTGGAGTCTGTTTATTATTACCCTCTGCGTCCTGTTATCCAGCCAATTTTTTACCAGGCTACCACCTTGAGGCCCACTCTAAGGCTGGCTAACTTGTATATTAATCTTTTGTGTGGGAATGTGTCAAATGCCTTGCTAAAGTCTAGGTAGGCCATGTCCACAGCCCCTCCTTGGTCTACTACTTTGGTCTCCCAGTCAAAGAAATCTATTATATTCATCTGACATGACCGTCCTGCTGTGAATCCATGCTGCTCTGGGTCCTGTGCCCCACCGGCCTCCAGGAACTCAACAATTTTTTCCTTCAGAAGTGATTCCATCATTTCCCTACCACTGAGGTCAAACTAACCGGTCTGTAGTCTCCTGCCTCTGTCTTGCTTCTACTTTTGTGAAGAGGAATCACATCTGCCCTTCTGCAGTCCTCAGGTACCACACCATCCTCCCATGATTTGTTAAAAACTGTAGTCAGTGGTGTCAGTAATTCTCCTCTTAGTTCTTTTAGAATTGTCAGGTGAATCCCATCAGGCCCTATTGCTTTGTCCACCTTCAGTTTTAAAAGTTCTTTCAGAACCCTTTCTTCTGTGAATGGACTGTTATCGACCTCCCTATCCAGAGTGCTTTTATTCTTTGATTTAGGTACCGGCCCCTCCTCTTCTTTTGTGACTACTGAGCAGAAGTATTCATTCAGTATCCCTGCTTTTTCACTGTCATCCTCTGCCCACCCTTCTTTCCCTTTATTAAGCCACAGCATCATGACAGCACTGCCGGGAGGGCACCTCCCTGGAACTAGATCTGGTCTGGTGGTTTGAGAGTCTCCCCAACCCCTGCCATGAGGGGTAATTTGTGGGGGCTGAAGGGGAAGGGGTCTCATACCCAGTTGGCACACAGGGAGACATCAGATGGTACTGGCGGGGACTCCAGGGGAAAAGGACTAAAAAAAAAAAAAAAAATAAACCTTCTACAGTCACACATGCAATATAAGAACTTTAGCACAGGCAGAATTTCTTTAGAAAAACAAAAGTTTTTACTAAAATAAATAAATGCAGTTACAACTAAAAGAGGACATATACTAATTTAGGTTACAGTATAAGAAACAAATGAAAAAAATGCACTAAAACAGGTTAGCTAAGTCTGCCTTATATCTGCAGTAAACTGCAGTCCAGAAAAAGAGATAAACATTTTCAGTCTCTTTTAGTCCTTGTAGCCACACTGGGTTTCAACAGTTTTGTTTGCTCTGTGTCAGGTGAAGTCCAGATGAAGAGAGTGTGTGTGTGTGTGTGTGTGTATCAAGCCCTGAGCTGAGGGCTTTAAATACGTCTGTAACTTGCAGTGTCAGCAGTTATTCCAGTTCCAAAGACATTGGTCCATTTATCAGAGCAACTACTCTGTTTGGCCAGGAGATGGCACTGTTGTACTGTTTCCAAGATTTATAAAAATATTAAAAATCAGAGTCTGAGACCTATAATTAGCATGGATATGACATTTCAGAGTTAAACCTTAAGTCCCCTGTAGTCAGGAATTCAAGAATCAGGTGGCACTCGGGTCTCTCCTTAAAGAATGGCAAACAACCAAGCCAGTAGCAAACTAGTGTTTTTAATTCAAACGCAAGGAGTACCAAACAACAACAGACTCCCTCACCCAGCGCTTCGACTTAAACCAAGTCTTCCTCAGGGGTGTGGTTACAATACAAAAACGTCATTCTTTAAATACACGTAACTGCTACATAATGCATGAGATACTAGTGATGCATTCAAATATCAGCCGACATAAGGAGAAAGTTATATGTCTTTAAACAATATACATAATACTAAACAATGTATAAACAAATATCAACTAAAAAGTATTTCTTAATACCAGAATAGCACATCACTTAAACATGACAAATTTAAAATACACAGTGCCGGATATTCAAAAGGGTGGCGCCAAGCGCAATAGGGTTGCGCATGCGCAAATCCGAAAGTGCGCCATTCTGCGATATTCAGCAGGAGGCAGTTGCGCCACTGAAAACATGCTGAGCAACAGCGCAATGCAAATGAAGGCATGTGCAACCGAAGGGGGTGGATCCATGCATAAAGAGCGCAATGCGATGATTCAAAGAACTGCGCAATGCACAACAGTGGAACAGCCGGAAGTTGCGCCCCAGCGGAAATGAGCCAAAATAAAAAGGCTCAAGGAAGAGGCGCAAGAACGCTACAGGGATGCCAAGTGGGGAAGAGAGAGAGAGAGAAAGACAGACAGTGACAGGCCAGGGCAGGCAAGGGAAGCAGTGTGGGCCATAGGCTGCGGAGGCCAGCGGGGTGCCCGGTGCAGTGGAAGTAGCAGTCAGGACAGCGGGGTAACAGAGCAACATCAGCCAGGGGGGTCACAAGCCAGGGAGATGGACAGTGGCAGCTTCCACATGGAAGCTGTAATGAGGGGGGTGAGAATGCAAGGTGCAGGGGGACGTGGCCGTGGATGGGCCCGTCGGTGGTACGCCCCCAACAGGCAGTACCGTGCCCGCATCAGCTTTCAGCTGTACACAGATGTAGAGATCGTGGGCTGGTACCACCTGAACAGGGCAATACTGAGGTGGCTCTGTGAGCTGTGCAGTGATGTGATGCAGGCACCCTCACGACGGAGTCACGCTCTGTCAGTGGAGACCAAGGTGACAGCCTGCATGTGCCTGCTCACCATGGGCACCTTCCAGAGGCCAACAGGGGACACCATAGGCATCACACAGTCGGCCATGTCACGCATCCTCACCCAATTCCTCAGCGCACTGCTGCCACATGCTGCAGAGCACATCCATTTCCCCAGCACCGCGGCAGAGCGTACAGCAAACATGCAGGAGTTCCACAGGGTAGCACGTATGCCTGGCGTGCTAGGGGCCATAGACTGCACCCATGTGGCCATTCGCATGCCACCTGGCCCCGATGGGGCCGCATATAGGAACAGAAAGGGCTTCTCCAGTGTCAACTGCCAGGTGGTGTGTGATGCCACTGGGCGTATAATCAATGTCTATGCCACACACCCTGGTGGAGCACATGATGCCTTCATATGGCATCAGTCCGCATTGTGCCAATGATTCGAGAGTGGGGACATCCCCACAGGCCATCTAGTGGGTGAGTACGCATGTAGGAAATGCAAACTCGGGGCAAGGGTGGGAATGCCACAGGTGCCATGGTAGTGGCACACAGGGATATGGGCAATATGGACCTGAACATGATACTGACCTCCACTATCTCCACACAGGTGACAGCGGATACCCACTCCGTCCCTGGCTGCTCACACCGTACCGGTGCCCCATGACCCCATCACAGCAATGCTATAATGAGGCACATGCTGCCACACGCAACATCATTGAGCGGGTGTTTGGGATGCTCAAGGCACGCTTCCGATGCCTAGACACCTCCGGCGGTGCCCTACAGTACAGCCCCCTCAAAGGCCTGTGGGACATTCCTGGCCTGTTGTATCCTGCACAGCATGGCCAAAGACTGTGGGATAGCCCTACAGGTTGAAGAGGGGGACAGCGATGGGGACGCCAGCGGCGCCGGTGTTGATGGTGATGAGCAGCCCCCCCTTGGACGGTGGGACCCCCGACTGATCCGGCAGGCCCAGCTGCACCGGGACACCATCATGGAGGAGCATTATGCACGACACAGGTAAGTCAACGGGCCATGTGCAAACAACACTGTCCTGGCGCAACCCACAGGCACACAGAGTGACACACCAGGGGTGCATGACAGCAAGGGGAGTGGAAGGGACCAGGCATACAAGCACACCATCAGGAAGGGGCGAACAGTCATATGGACACACACACACACACACACCAGGCACAAAGCGCACATGGGCAGGTGCACAGCAGAGCAGGAACAGACATGGCAAATACACAGATCCACAGACCACACCCACCACCTGTACTGTCCAAGTACGTGTGTCAGATGCTGGGCACCCTTGCACCTTGGTGTACAGTACAATGCAGGCATCATCATGCACACGCACCTGTGGACAGCAGTCGGGATGGTGTGCAGGTGGTCCGTATGTCAGCGTGATGTGCAGGGCACCCAGCAGTGCACTGCCCACCATGACGCACAGTGCACACAGGGCAGCACCAGACAGGGCCAGCACTGGGAGACAGGTCAGTCAAGTTGCACCGTTCCACGGCCACCGCGGATGTGTGAGCGGCCCCGCCGTGACCCAACAGCACTGGCAGGCTGAGCAGGGGCCACATGGGGTGTCACCGATGGACCACCGGGGTCCCACTGCACAATCGCGACCTTGTCGCAGTGGGGTCTGTAGTATGCCAACATACCTGCACCAGGGGTGCTTGGGATGCCCACAGCAGAACCCGGCGTCGACAGGCTTGGTGTCACATGACGCCAGGAACGGGGAGTGGAGAGCGTACTGTGTGGGGTGCGCAGTACAGGAGCACCTGCTTGTGTGCCCAATGCAGCCACGATCAGCAAGCAATGCCTGGGTCTGCCTGTCAATGGCGGCGGTCACATCTATCCGCATATGGACCATCTCTGCACGGTCCAGAGCACAGTCCCTGCTGTGCCGCTCCACAGCCACACACAGTGCCTCCACGGACGTTGCAACCCGCCTTTGCTGCTGTACTGATTCCCACAGCAGGCGGGTGTGCTCTTCAAATGGGTACTCTGCCACAACGGCATCCTGTCCCCCAGGGTAAGGAAGGTCCTGATGCTCAACACCCCTTGAGGGTGGGCGCTGTTCACCAGGACCAGGAATGGGCATATCAAAGAGGCGGTGGGCATGTGCCACCGCTGGACACTGTACCCCAGACCTGGTGGGTGACTGCTGCTGCTGCTGCCCCTCAACCGCTGTGCCCCAGGGACCACTCGTTCCACTGCTGTGGCGCAACAGTGCCAGACACCTGCACAGCCACGGTGCTGCCCACGGTGCTGACAGGCACAGCCTGGGACTGTGCCAACATGCTGGCACCTACGTTGGAACCAGCTAGGCCCAGGGCACGTGCTGGCCTGCTGTGTGTCCGTCATGGGACACACACATGTCACTGCCCATTGCAGTCCTTGCATCATCAATGGTGCAGGTACGTGCTACAGTCACAGTCACAGTGTGCTGGCATGCTTGCATGCCAGACTGCTGAGACACAGACTGTGCACCCCCCACACCCAACTCACCGACACCAGAGTTGGCAGCCCGGCGTGCATGCTGGTGCAGTGCATGCTGGCTGGTGACAAAGGTGGATGGACCCTCCTCCATGTCCAGCAGGTCTTCCTCACTGCCTGGACCC
This sequence comes from Neoceratodus forsteri, assembly GCA_016271365.2. Lineage (NCBI taxonomy): Eukaryota > Metazoa > Chordata > Ceratodontiformes > Ceratodontidae > Neoceratodus > Neoceratodus forsteri. The sequence goes on along the minus strand of CM028130.1, from coordinate 969,409,899 downwards.
ACCACCACCGTCCCCTGAAGACGAACAGGATCTGTAACAGAAAGAGAGGACATGTGAGTGCATGTGAACAACCTTCCCCCAACACCACCACCATGTCATACCGTGCAGTGATGGGCTTCCACCTGTCTGGAATCCACCTCCTGGTATGCCTCAATAGCACTCCACTGCATTGATGCAGCCAGTCGGTCCTCAGCCGGGTCAGCTCCACCACCGCTGGCTGGCCCCGCCAGTGCCAGCACGTGCCGCCCTGAGGGCTGCCACCTTCTCCTTCACCCTCCTGCGGTCTGTCCCCATCTTCTTTTTGCATTCCTGCATGGAGCGCTGGTGGCTTCCGTGCAGGTTCACTGCCCGAGCTACCCCCTCCCATGCAGCCGCACGGGCCTGAGGGGTGCCCCACCATCCACTCAGTAGTGACTCCTCCTCCTCCAGGTAGGCCTGGAAGAGGACCTCTGTCTCCGCCGTGGTGAAGTTGGGCCTCCTCCTCCGCCCACCATCCTCACCCTCACCTTGGCTCTGCTCAGTCATGGCGATCTGTATGGGTGGAAGTGGACACCTGTCACTGTGCAGTCTACAGCGTTATCCCATGACCATTGTCCAGAACATCCCACATCATGCAACCCACCTCTCACCTGCAGTAACCGAATCTGGCCAGCGCAGCCCAATGTCGCACATTTATAGCGCAATGCATGCAAATTAGGAGTGCAGCAACTGTAATGAGATGCAAGGCGCCACTCGCCTTTGAATGGCTGATCAGATGATTTGCATGTGTCGGCTGAATATCGCGCCGTTGCGATTTGCGCAATACGGTTGAGCCGGCTGAGCCAATGGCGCAGATCTGTGACTGTGTGGTACACTGCATTGCGCATGCCCAGGTAGCTTACGCAGGCATCTGCCATGCTGATGACGTGCTGTGCGCGATCGGCAGTTCAGGCCATGGCCACCATTGTGCCAATGGCGCTGCAGCACTGGGCACCATATGGCGCTGTGGCACTACTGCGCAATAGTCCACTGTGGCACTGGCACGCTGGTGATCGGTCATGCAGGATGCGTAGATGTCAGATGGCGCTGTGCGTGGCCTTGCGTCATAGACCCCTGACCTGGTGTCCGACCTTTGCCCCCTAGCGCTGTTCGGCTGCTATGTGTACAGCTCTATTGCGCTGTTTGGTGACAGCGCTATGTGAACCGATGGCGCTGTACGAACAGCGCGATTGGAACCTATGGTGGTCTATTGCGCAACATTTCCACGTGGGGTTGCCGCGCTGCGGGGCGCCATATTGTCTGCTGTATGACCCAAAATATGGCACGCAGAAGAGCTCCCCAATGGAGCCAGGTGGAGGTGGCCAACCTGGTGGCCCTGGTTGAGCCCCACTATGAGGCACTGTACGGGGATGAGCCCCTCACTATGGCCCGCACCCAGGTGTGGCTGCAGGTGGCCACTGACCTGGTGAGGGTCACAGGGCAGTACCGGTCTGTGGAGCAGTGCAGGCACAGGTTTAGTGACCTCCGCAGGAGGGAGCCAGACATGCTTCGACGCCTGAGGTCACGTGCCACGAGGGGCGTCGTGCCTAGGCCAGGTGGGTGTACCATCTCTGCACCTGTATTCTCCATAGGGGTGTGACTGTGTTTTGGTGGCAGTGCATGGGGGATGGCTCTGCCATGGTTGGCTGTGTCCGTGTGTGCAGGTGTGAGATGCATGGGTCTGGCTGTGTGAGCAGGCACACTCACTGGGGCAGGGGCAGTCTGCTTTGGGGTCACACTGATGTTTTCTCAACATTTGTCACCCACAGGCGGGCGAGAGGATGCAGGCACAGGCTGAGGAGGGCGTGGCAGGGACCAGGTGGCGGACGGAGGAGACATGGGGGTGGGCCACAGCGGCAGCAGCAGCAGCCACAGCTGCTTGATGAGTGTGAGTATCATTACATCATGGATGCTGTTGCATGCTGGAGGGGGTGGGCCTGACCACCAGCCATGAACAACACAACCATGCACGACACAGGCGACAGTCATCACTGTCCAGTGTCACTGCACATCTGTGTGTGCGTCACTGGTGGTCCATGCATGCACTGGGCACATGGCTGTGGAACTGGCATCCCACCACATTGCCACGTCACTTGACAGCCTTGTTTGTGCTGTGATGGACATGGGCAGTGTGTGTGTGCAGTGGTGCACATAGCTGGTGCTGCCTGGTTGGGCGTGTCATGTGCATGGTCACTGTGGGTGGGTGCATACCATCACAGGTGTGGGGCACTGGGCTATATGCCTTGCAGGATGGGTGGTGTTCAGGGTTGTGGACAGTCACAGCCATTGACTGTGTTCCTTTCCTGGGCCTCAGCATCCTCGCAGGATGGACCGTGCCCTCCAGCGGCTGACCAGGGTCTCCATGGCGCACATGACATCCTCCAGGACATTCAGCGCCATGGGGTGAGGCGGCGGTGGAGGTGACAGGGACAGCACCAGGCAGCAGCAGACCAGCCTGCAAGGCGATAGATGTCTTCCTTCCCACTTCACCCATCCCTCCACCCTGCCTTCCCTCTCCCAGTTGTTCACCCCTACCCCCCTTGTCTTGTACATATCTGTATATAGTTTTGTTCTTGATCTTGTTGTTGTAATTTCTGTTTTCAAATATATATATATTTTGTTATGAATACTGTGGTGGTCTCTGATTTGCAGCTGGCTATGGTTGCTCAGTTGCAGTGGTGTGCATGTCATCTGGGGTGGTATGGTCCTGGGTATGTATGTGTGTGTGTGTGTGTGTGCATGGGGAGGTGTCTCCGGTGTGGCAGTGACTTTCAGTCGGTCTTGCCATCTGCTGCCGCCCACTGCTGGGTGCCCAGGGTGGGTCTGGCTTGTATGGTTCTATGCTACGAGGTTGACGTGTGCCGGGGGGGATGCATGGTGTTTACTGCAGTGACAGTCACTGCACATGGGTGGTGTCTTGGGGTCACGGTGCAGGGTGTGCTGTGCGGACGGGAGGCTGCTGTGCACTGTGGTTGTCAACCCCCTGTGTGTGGCAGTCTCAGCCTGACAGTGGTTGTGCTGGGGCGGCATGGCCCTGCTGTGCTCTGTTGGTTTGTCCCCATGGGCCAGTGGATCATCCATCCCTCCCCCAGTGATGCTGTGCTTGGGGTGTGTGGGTGTCTTGTTGGTTCTACAGTGTGTTCCTGTGCCCATGTGTGGCATGGCTGGCGGTGGGCCCCAGCCTGCCTCCCTGGTTGTGCAGTTCCATTGCTTTGCTGGGGGTGGGGGGGCTCTGCTTGTGCTATGGCACCTCTGGACTGCTCAGCTGGGCTAGCCTTGTTGTGCTATGGCGCAACCTTTCTGCTTAGCTTCCCCTTCCTGGTTGTGCTATGGCGCAGTTTGTGCAATATTCAGACGTTGGCTGCTTGCGCAATTTGTTTTGCTCCATGTTTGAATATCGCGTCTGTTGTGCCTATGCGCAATTGATTTGTGCTTGCTCCTGCTGTTGAGCACTTTTTCAATGCAGTTTGAATATCCGGCCCACAGTGTATTCGTTAGTTGAAGGCTGCCGCAGGCGCTCTCCAAAGTCAAAAAACTTTGGCATGTAAGTGAAAAAACATCCCAGTTGAATTCATAACTGCAGGATTAATATTATTTTTTGTGCATTTCAGGTAAAAAATAATTTAAAAGGAGGAGGGAAAGAAAAGGAAGAGACTACTAATGTCTCCAAATTTTTTTACATTACTTGGATCCAAATTTTAATGCATTATGTAGCAGTTACGTGTATTTAAAGAATGACGTTTTTGTATTGTATTTCTGCGCCGGTCTTTTCAGGAACTACAACTACTTCTTGGACTTACCCTCTTTGCATTTTATCTGGATCTGGACAGTGGTTTCACATCCCGTAAGTACTGTGGGTGCAAGCTTTAAATTGTATTAAGCATCAAAATTACGCACCAGGCAGAGATAGCTACGGATACAGAACCTCCAGAGATTTATGCATGGGAGCATACTAATTTTTTCAGTGAACATCGACAAAGAGTGAAGGAACGATTACAAGGCTCTGAGGTAAACATTGAAGCTGATAATAATCTTAAAACTGCTTTTTTTGATTTTGAAAAACTGCTATTAAAAGAGATTGATATATCGTACAACATTTCCACATTAGAAGAATATATCAGTCGTGGTCAAGTACCCGTTGAGCTTGGTCACAGTTACACCTTCAAGTGGGCTAGAAGATTTTCCCTTTAAAATGAGTGGCTAACAGCTGCATCAGAATGTTCTCTTATATTCTTGAAGTTATTAATCAAGAGAGACACTTTACAATATGAGACTCTTTTAGAGGAAATTAACACTTCAAAGATTAAAATACTGGCCCTTAAACAAGAAGCGCAGTATCAGAGCTTTGATTCACGTCTCAGAAGCAAGCTCTCGAAATATGAGGTAGCAATAACAGAACGTAAAGCTAATAAATTGTTAAGAGACCTTAAAGACTATGAAAAGGGAAACATTATAAGTTAGCCAAAACCGAAGGGAGATCATTCCAATAGTAGGGGACAATCTAGAGTTCGATTCTCCTCAAAATATTCTACTAAAAGAAGCAAAAGTAGGCAATTAGAATCACAAGAGGAGCGAGGACTATTACGTGAACCCGGTGAAGCAGGGACCTCCACAATTAAACAGGGGGCCAAAAACGGAGAAAGAGGAAAACAAGGAGAAGTCAATGTGGAGGTAAAAGGTCAAAGAGAAAAACGGGCTTACCCATTGAGGGAGAAGAAGAAATAGACAAATTACAGATTATTAATCTCTCCTCATTTGTTCTTACAGAACATCAGACTAAAGTTCTGAAAAAGGGACTTAGTTTCATACCTACACTTCCTTTTAATGACTTCCACATTTTTGTGGATTTATATAAATTCTTCAGGAAACTGAGACTGAAACTTTTTTTCTCGGACAAACAGATAATTAATCAAAGCATCATGTGCCCCCATTCACCCATTACAGCATCACCACACGCTGGGGTAGTTAATATTGACACTTCTACTAATATTAAGTACAATTGTGAAGTATCGTCTGAAGCTTCGGAAAATCTTGATTTCCTGATCAATGCATTACAGACTTCTGTGCCTATAGACCCTATAGAGCAATTGGGCTCAAGCACAGTCTATGAGAATGATATTTCTGTTACTAGAGATCAGGAAACAATTCCTATTTCCAGAGATAATCATTTTTTTGATGAGTTCTCCACAGATTTAGAAGTGTTAGACTCACTTTTACAGGAGCAAGGTCTAGATTCTGATTCTTTGAATGTTCGTCAATTCAGAGACAGAGGTATTTTTTCTGTTAAAGAACATTTATTAAGACAAAGAAAGCTTCTGTTTAAACCTAAATCGACTTTTCTTCCTACTGTTTACAATATTGCTATCAGTACTTTTGAAAAGGTGGTATGTCAGCAGGTTAAATATATTCTCAATGAAAATGTTACTCCTCAGTATAATATAACTTGAGCAGAACATAATGCTATTAATCTTCTGTCTGAGAACACTTTTATTGTGATTAAACCAGCAGATAAAGGTGGAAATATAGTTATACTCAATAGGGCACAATATAGAGACATTGTTTTAACATTATTTAACAATGATACTAATTATGAGAAACTCAAGTCAGATCCCACTTTGTTTTTTAAAAAAGAATTACAACATCTTCTGTTACAATATGTAAATAAGGGGGACATTACAGAAACTGAGTACCAGTATATTTGGCCAGAATATCCTGTCATCCCCAGTTTTTACATTTTACCAAAAATACACAAAAACAAAGAAAATCCACTAGGTAGACCTATAGTCTCTGGTATTAATGGTCTTACTCAGAATTTGGGTAAATTCATTGATTTTGTTCTCCAACAAAATGTTTTTGAATTACATTCATATATTAAAGACACAAAGGATGTGTTGTGTAAAATCAAAGATTTGGGCTGGAGTAACGATTTGACTTGGTTAGGTATAGATGTAGAGTCTTTATATACATCTATTGAACATAATCATGGCCTTACAGCAATACAATTTTTTTTGGATAAAACTATTTTGGATGACACCATTCCTAAAAAATTTCTGGTAGAAGCTCTTGACTTTGTGTTAAAACACAATTACTTTAAATTTGAAAATCAATACTATCTACAGAAATGTGGCACAGCAATGGGTGCAGCAATGGCACCCAGCTATGCCAATCTTTTTCTGGGTTATTGGGAATGTATGGTAATTTTTAATCAAGAATTGAATCCATATTTCTCATACATTAAACATTGGTTTCGTTTTATTGATGATATATTGTGTATCTGGGAAGGCAGTACAGAGATGATACCAGAATTTATGGAATGGTTAAATATTGATAATTTTAACCTTCGATTCACTTTTGAAGCTAACAAAAAAACATTGAATTTCCTAGATTTGACTCTTACAGTAAGCGAAGATCAAAGAACTATCCATACATTAGGTTACCGAAAGCAGACAGCTACAAACCCAATATTACATGCTGACAGTGCACATCCTAAAAATCTCAAGGACTCAATACCATACAGTCAGCTATTGAGAATTCAGAGAAACTGCAGTTCGGAAATTGTGTTTCACAGACAGGCAGAAGAACTGATAGATAGACTCCTGAAAAGAGGATATGATTCTACACTTTTAAAAATATTAAAGGAGAAAGTCAGTAAGTTACAATGCACTGAACACATTACAGGAATGGGTCGAGAAACTCCACCCATTAGTCAAACACCTTGCATGTTTATTACAGAATATAATCATAAAGCAGGGAGAATTGACAATATTATTTATCGAAACTGGCATATTTTACATTCAGACGAAACAGTCGGGAGATCAGTGGGTTCAAGCCCCCAAGTATCTTTTAGCAGGGCTAAGAATCTTAAAGATTTTGTGGTTCAAAGCAGACTACAGACTACACGATCAGAGACAACAACTACATGGTTACCTCAGAGACCACAAGGTTTTTTTAAGTGTTGTAGATGCAATATATGCAAGTACACTGTATCAGGGAAAGTATTTCAACATCCAATGGAGTCTAATACCAGTGTCGATATTAGACAATTCATTACATGTGACACTAGCTATGTGGTTTATGCCCTTTGGTGCACCTGTAATTTAATTTACATTGGGAAAACAGTGCGCCCCTTGAAACAGAGGATCCAAGAGCATATCAGAGCCATACTTAATAAAAGACAGGATACACCAGTTGGCATGCATTTTGTCACGCATCATTCATCTAAAACAGAAGATATTAAGTGCATGGGTTTAGAATGGATCCCACCTTTCACACAAGGGGGTAATAGACCGAACAGACTCTTGGAAAAAGAGAGTTTTTGGATATTTAAACTTAATAGTGTCAAACCCCATGGCTTGAATGAAAGGTGAGACTTAAAGCCATTCTTAAATAAATAAATGATTTAAGCTTTACAGTTTCACTATATGTGAGCCAGTAATTAAAATTTGGATCTAAGCCTTATAGTTCCATTATATGTAAGCCAGTAATGTAAAAAAATTTGGAGACATTAGTAGTCTCTTCCTTTTCTTTCCCTCCTCCTTTTAAATTATTTTTTACCTGAAATGCACAAAAAATAATATTAGTCCTGCAGTTATGAATTCAACTGGGATATTTTTTCACTTACATGCAAAAGTTTTTTGACTGTGGAGAGAGCCTGTGGCAGCCTTCAACTAATGAATACACTGTGTATTTTAAATTTGTCATGTTTAAGTGATGTGCTATTCTGGTATTAAGAAATACTTTTTAGTTGATATTTGTTTATACATTGTTTAGTATTATGTATATTGTTTAAAGACATATAACTTTCTCCTTATGTTGGCTGATATTTGAATGCATCACTAGTATCTCATGCATTATGTAGCAGTTATGTGTATTTAAAGAATGACGTTTTTGTATTGTAACCACACTCCTGAGGAAGACTTGGTTTAAGTCGAAGCACTGGGTGAGGGAGTCCGTTATTGTTTGGTACTCCTTGTGTGTGAATTAAAAACACTAGTTTGCTACTGGCTTGGTTGTTTGCCATTCTTTAAGGAGAGACCCGAGTGCCACCTGATAGTCCACTGGCACCATAAGATAAAATTCACAGTGTCCTGTTAGAATGGTCATCTGCTAATCATATCCTTGCTAAAACATCATGGGCTTTTTGAACTGACTTATTACCAGCAGGAAGACACTGTAAGGTTTATGACTATACAATGGGACTTTATTATATCCGGTCAGCTAGTCAGGAAATGCAGTTAGCTTCCTGGCAAACAGCTGCCTTCAGGTCAAAAGAAGGTAAAATCCCTTTTTTTAAAAAATCCAGTCTTTTTCTCATTGTGCCTTGTGCTGACAGTGGCATTGCTTGGCATATACATATACACATATACAATAAAAATACAAGAAAAACATATATACACAGAATTATATCTACAAATAAGGACTAGCAGTGGGGTAGCTTGCCACAGCATCGTCACTCAATAGTTGCTTTGATCTGCATCGTGGGTCCAAGAGTGTTGCCTTAAGGTATTGCTCTGACTGTAGCATTTTACATAGTTTTTCATCTTCATCAACTTTTTTGAACATTCATATTGTCATTTTTTGTATCCTGGTGGGCAGCCCATCATCACCATTTGCAGCATGTGTGATGGAACTGCCTGTGTTCTTGAAATCTTCTCTAATCAGATTCAGTCTGAATTTTAACAATTTTATTAAGGGTATTACCTGGCTCAGAGCTGCTGTGGTTGCACTCATCTCTCTGGTGATTTCCTCAAATGGCTGGAGCAGGAAAATCACCAACTCCAGCATGGTGCACTGTGGTGGAGTAATACAGACGTCTGCATAACCAATTTTGTTTTCCAAGGTTTACTGTCTGACAGCTTTCTTTTGTTCCAGCTGCCTTTGGAGCACAAGAAACATTGAATTTCACTTGGTAGAAATGTCTTGGATCAATCCATGCAAAGGTAAATTGTGCTCCTCCTACATTTTTTGAAACAAATGATGGGCTTTGCTTGAGTGACTGAAATGAGTGCAGATTCTTTCAGCAGTGTTAACAAGAACCTTAATGTCCCTGTCCTTGTCAATAAAACTGTGAACTATTAAATTCAAGCAGTGTGCAAAGCAGCAGATGTGATCAGAGCCCCCCTCCTTCAAGGTCTTTCTTATGTTGGGCCAATTATCTGCAGCAATAAAGCCAACTGACAGTCCCTATGATGTGAGCCATTGCTGTATTGGCTGTGTGAGCTCCTCACTGATATTATATGAGTTACGTTCAGATGGAAAAAAAACATTTTTAGAACTGCAAACTGGGATTCACAGTCCCCACAAGAATTATCAAAACATGCCCAATATGCAGTGATAGACATGAAAGTTTCATGCTGACAGCTTGTCCAAATATGTGTTGTGAGATGCACCACCCTCCCAACAGCAGTGGCCAAAACTCGTCTCTGTTTTTTTACATACAACATTGTAGAGGTCTGGAATCCCTGTTGAGGAGAATTATTTTCTCTACAGTATATTATGATGAGGTTTGAGGTACTCAAGCAAGGCAAGGCAAGATTTATTTTAAAACACCCAATCTCGGAGGCTCTGGGTGCTGTACAAAATGAATAAATACATCTTCAAATAACAAACAGATGCATAACACATTTAAATACAAAAAATGCAAAGATTGCTAACACATCATATAACCATCATAATCAACCAGAAAATAATAATTCAGCCCTGAAATGCTTGGGAAAATAGGAGGACCTTGAGGCAGACCTTGAAAACCTCCAAGGTAGGGGCCCCCTTAACCCCAGGAGGCAGCAAATTCCAAAGGATGGGGGCGGCAAACCTAAAAGCTCTGTTGCCAGCAGATCTCAACCTCGTCCTAGGAATCACCAGGGGGCCCCTACAGGAAGAACAGAGGAGCAGGCAGAGAGAGCAGGTACAAGAAGGCATGACAGATAACCAGGACCCTGTCCATGTAGGGCCTTGTAGGTGAGAAGACTCACCTTGAAAAGGATCCTCCACCTAATCAGCAGCCAGTGTAACTCACCCAACACCGGTGTAATATGGCAAAATTTTTGCTGCCCAGTAAGTAACCGGGCAGCTGCATTTTGCACTAGCTGCAGTCTGTGGAGAGCTCCTCCTGTGACCCCGAGGTAGAACACATTACAGTAGTCAAGCCTTGATGTAACTAAGGCATGTATCAAGGTGGGGAGGTCCAGAGGCGGAACAAGGGGCTTTATCCTGGCGACATTTCTGAGATGGAAAAAACAGGAGCGAACCATGGAGGACATTTGTGCCTCCATAGTCAAATTCCTATCCAAGATGACACCAAGATTTTGCACCCAAGAGGAGATCTTCGATGAAACAGATCCCAGAACAAGTCCAGTCACTGATTCAGAGGCCATCCTATCACACACTCTGTTCAACTCCACCACCAATACCTCCATCTTATCGAGGGTTCAGTCGCAACCAGCTAGAGGTCATCCAGTCATTAATCTCAGCAAGGCAGCTGTTCAGCACATCCACTGTGTTGGATGTTCCTGGGGCCAAGGAAAGGTATAGCTGGGTATCATCAGCATAGCAATGAAAGCCCAAGCCATACTTCCTAATGAGCCCTCTCAGGGTAGCAGGTACACTGCGAATGACATTGGGGCTAGTACCAATCCCTGAGGAACTCCGCAAGATAGGAGGCTAGGGGTGGAGGAGAAATTCCTCATCACAACCCATTGCCTCCTGTTAGTAGGAAAGGACTCAAACCAGTGGATGACAGTACGGTGAGTCCACAGAGCTCCCTAAGGCAGTCAAGCAACACACAATGGTCCACAGTGTCAAATGCTGAGGAGAGATCTAGGAGAACAAGAATTGTCTCATCCCCTCAATCTCTCACCCTGAGGTGAGCAGCTGCCTGAATTCTACATGTTCAACCACGTTATATGGTAGCAAGTCAATGGCTATCATCTCTGAAATTTGTTGTTATTGTAACAGCAACAGGGTGGGTTGAGGGATATTTGGCTTTATGTTCATATGTTTCTGAGATGGTAAATTGTTTCCTTGAAGGAGGGGGGCTTTTGAACACATGGCCACTAGAAGTAAACAGTAGGACTCAGAGTTCTTTGACTGTATGGAAGTGCTGGCAGTGTTTCTGTATTGCTGCAGGAGCTGCCGCTGCTTTCATCTACTGGAGTTACCCCTGACTGTAGTGAGCTATCATCACTGTCACTTTCTCTTCTGTTCTCAGAAACAGATTTCTCATTAATGTTATGACATCTGACTAGGTGCCTTTTCAGTGTGGATGTTCCCAACGTGCCTTTCTTTTTACCCCTGCTAATTGCTTGTTTACAAATAGTGCACATTGCCACCAACTCATTAGAAGCAGTAATGAAGAAATACGACCAAACAAAAGATGTTATCGCTTTAGTTTTGTTGCCAGGTAGGCACTGCAGCTCAGTCACCTTAGTTTTCTTTTTTGTTTTGGATTTTCCTTGGGCCTCTTCCTGTTGTGCTTTATTCCCTTCCTCTAACTCACTGTCCTCCTCCTCAACCACAGAATTAGAGACATTTGCTTCTACTTGTTCCTCATTTGCAATTTCCATCCCATCCAGTGAACCGGCCTCATCACTGCCTCCTTCATCATCTTAATCTTCTTTACCCTCATCGGGCTCAGCCTCAGAGGAATCAGATGTTGAGGGACTAACAATAGTGTAGTATACAATTATTCCATACCTAGGAGTACCTCTGCAGGTGATGCCAACCAACCCTTTTGTTTTAACTAAAGAACCTTTTTTTTGGGGGGGTGGGGACTGATCCGGTAGATGCACCTTTATTAGGGTCAAGCATCCGCTTGGAAGATGACACTTTAGATTTGTCAGAAAAACTTTTTAGGATTTGATTTTGATGGCCCTGTGCAGGATGATTGCTTAGCCTGTCCTTTGGCACTCCCTTTTTGAGTTTGTCGTGGCGCGCAGGTGCAGACAAACTCATTGCTATAAGAGGTGCTATACAGGGGTGTGCCCAATGGAGAGTTCAGGTTCAAGGGGCAGGTCAGCGGCAGGCGAATCATTTGGCTGGCTGGCGATGACTCCCTTTCAGTTGTTGAAGCGGAGTTGGCCAACTTTTCAAAGGACAGAGCCACACCACTTGTGGTGCGGCTTGGTCCTTTGATGTTGCAGTGCTGCATTGCTAAATTCTTGGTTGCACGTTCACACTGCTGTAGCTTTCAGTGTGTGAACGTGCTGAGCCCAGGCTGTCGGCATGTCCCCTCCCAGTTTCAAATAAACAAATGGCAGTGGCTATTGCTGTCCGCCTCTTACAGTCCTCATGAAAGTCAATGGTGGTGCCCAATCCCCCTGTCGGCATGCCCCCTCCCAGTTCATTTGCCGATGGAGGAGCCCATTTCCTGTAGGCATAATGTCCCTCCCCCCCATTTGTTGTGTGCCGAGGGGGGTGCCCAATCCCCCTTGGCTCATGTTCCTCCTCCCAAACACTTGGCATGTGTTGACAGGGTGCCCAGTCCCCATTGGCTACAGCTCCCCCCAACAAACACTCAGGTGGCACACTGAAAGTCCCTGTTAAAAAAGAAAACCTTCCCACGTTGGATTTTTTTTTTGAACCTATAAACACAAAAACAGTCCCTTGCAGTCTGCCATGCCCCCTTCCCCAACCCACACTCACCCTCTCTGCACCCACCTCCCCACACCCCCTCACCCATACTTACCTCCAGAGCCAGCGCAACAGTCTTCAGTGGAGCGGGAACACGTCTACACTCTTCAAAGCTGACTGCGAACTGAAGAAATGCCAGTAAGCTGTATAATGGCATAAATGTTTTTTGTTTTAACTTTGGTGCATATATTGGCCATTTTTGCAAATGCTGGCACCAAATTTTCAACATGGGGTTCTTGGGACCCCACCTCATGAATTCAGTGTATGTCATCTGGTTATTCAGTCCTGAAAGGTGATTTTGTGGTCACTGCGCAGAATCACCTTTCAGGAGTGAATAACAAAATGACAGTGTCACTGTTCATGAGGAGGGCTCCCAAAAAGCCTATGTTGCAAATTTGGTGAAAAAATTCCAAAAAATGACTGTGTTATATAAGTGTGCGTTGCGCAGTTTCCATGTACACTTATAACGTCGTAAATTTGTAATATTTTCACTCCAGATTTTCACATGGGCATTTTTTTACACCTCCTCATGAACGGTACAGCTGTCATTTTTTATATCCTGGCAGAAGTGGGTTTATGCACTTCCAGCGCAGAATAGCACAGTCGCTGTGGGAAATCAGTGTTTGGGACAGATTACAAACATCACAGTGACACTGTTCATGAGCGGAGGACCCAAAATGCCTATGTTGAAAATTTGGTGACCAAAGTCTGTAAAATAACTATGTTATGGGCATGCATTGCACAGTTTCCACGCATACTCGTAACTTCGAGAATTTGAAATATTTTCACTCAAGATTTTCAACATTGTCAATTTTGCACACCTCCTTATGAACAGTACAACTGTCACTTTTCACATCCTGCCCAAACTGTGTTTTTGCACATCTGGTGCAGAATGGCGCGGTGGCTGTCAGAAATCAACGTTCGGGACAGATTAACAAAATCACAGTGCCACTGTTTATGAGCAGAGGTCCCAAATGCTTTCATGAGGTGGGGGGGGGGAATCACAAAAAGCCATGTTGAAAATTTGTAGTGCAAATATCAACAAACGCCCGGGGCATTAGGGTTTGTAACCATATCGTCTTCCTCCCCCAACCCATGGTGGGGCTCCAGTGCTCTCATCTTCTCTGAACCGCAGATACATCTTCACTCTTCAAAGCCAGATCATGAATTGAGGAAACAAGTATACACTTCAGTATATTGTAACGGGAATTTGAACTTGATGGAATAACTTGTTCTTTCTGCTGGAAACTGTAGTCCTACCAATCGGTGTGTACCAACAGCAATTCCAACGACAAACTTTGGCATTGACAAATGCTTGTTGTTGCCTAAAGCAGCAGTTCCCAATTAACAAGTTAGAATTCGACTGAACATTTTCATCCATTTTTTTTCTTTTTGTATTTTTCGACTCCCATACCTACAGGCCCAAATCATCAGTACCGCATCCTTCTCAGCTCACTAAGAGTGAATTCGAGTCCTACTGTTACTGTTAGTGACCTACTGCATTTAGCAGTTCAACAACGTTATGCTGCTTCAGCCTTGGAATATACATTGGTGGTGCAAACGTCCAGAGCACAGAACACAGGTACAGTGGTGACTAGTTATTTGTTATTGATGGTAACACATTGTAAAGTAAGGAATACGACTGATGAAGACACTTGTATACTTTTATTGGGTGGTGTCTTGTGTACAGTTGCAGTAATCGACTCTCAATAAAACAAGGAAGAAGAAAAACAACCTGTATGGAATTTCTTTTTCCTTCCTCCTTTTGCTGCCAAATCTGTATTTTTTTCTTTGTATAACTGTTTCTTTGTTTTTTTTTTTTTTATAATGATTGCTCTGCTTTGTCTCCCCCGGACTACTCATCCAGCAGCACTACGCCACCCATGACTGTGACTTATTGCAACTTGCATTGATGATCGCTTTGCTTTGTCTTCCTGTACACTACCCTGCCAGAAGCACTGCACCACCTGTGACCATGACCTATGGCACCTTAATGTTTGCTTTCCCCTGTACTACCCAGCCAGCAGCACTGCACCACCTACGACCATGACCTATGGCACCTTAATGATTGCTTTTCTTTGCTTTCCCCTGCACTACCTAGCCAGAAGCACTGCACCACCTGTGACTGTGACCTATGGCAACTTAATGTTTGCTTTCCCCTGCACTACTCAGCCAGCAGCACTGCACTACCTGTGACTTATGGCAACTTGTATGTATTTTAATTACTGATGTCTTTGCCTCCCCCTGGACTACCCGGCCAGAAGCATTGCAGCACCCATGACCGTGACCTATGGCAACTTGTATGATTCCTTTAATTTACCTTCCCCTAGACTGTGTAGGCAGCAGTACTGCATCACCTGTGACCGTGACCTATGGCAACTTGTATTGATGATTGCTTTGCCTTCCCCTGGACTACCCACAGCCAGCAGCACCTGTGACTGTCACCTATGGTAATCTGTAATTTTTAATTAATTTGGCAGCTTCTAGTTTTAAAATTTTTTTTCTTAAACAGTATTTCTTTTTATTTCCCTTTTTTGCAGCAATTGCTTGCCCTTCCCACTACCTTGGCCTGCAGTGCACAGTAGTATTACAGGTAGCAACACTAGACTGCACTCAACCATTTTATTTTTTGGCACATGCCACAAAAATGTATCTCTTTTTGTCATAACTTTCCCCTCATAAGTTTGACGTTTTTTTGTGGGCTGACTTGCCCGCCCAGTCTCTCTCTCCCCTCTGGCTTGAATCTCTCTCTATCCCCCTTTTATTCTTGACATGTCTGGCAGCAGCAGTGACTGTCATTGCACAGTCAGTGCTCCACTTTTGATTTTTTTTTTGTTGTGGTTTGGGCTCGTCTGCCTGCCTGCACCATTAAGTGCTCCTTGTCCCCATTGAAAAGAAATCTGTTCTCTGCTCAGCTCTCTCTTTTTTGTGCAGCATGGTGGGCTTACAGCTTTTTTTTGTCTATGTAGATTTTTAGTGGTTTACCCTGTTTTTTCTCCCATACCTGGGACTCCGGCAAACACATATGTATGCGTGTGGAGGCACATGCACATGCTGGGCACCAGCTCGGCCCCTTCTGCCCCACGCCTTGCTACTGCTGCCACGCCCACCCACCTACGCTTCCCATAGGACCTTCACCCGGTTGAGGAGCAGAACTACGAGGGGTGCGGGCAACCACTCCTGGAAGGGGAGAGCTGCCTTGCGGCTGCTCGATCCCGCTCCATCCCTCCCCCCACACCGGCTCCTCAATGACCCAAGGTCATTACCGAACCCGGGTCACTGGCGTAGCATGAGGTAAGGCGTCCAGCGCCTCATCTCTCAGTGCCACTGGGCTGGCTGACTTACAACTTTTTTTATAGCTGACTTCCTGGTGTCACATGACAACAGGACAAACTCCCTTGCTAATTGGATGCCACTGGCTCCCTGTGCTGAGCATGGCATGCCGACAACATGGGGTGGCTGCAAGTTGGAGCAGATTTGCTTACCAAAGACCTGGAACTGGACTTTTTTGGCAAAGTCCATATTGGTCTTAGGCCATGGGTAAGCGCTGGATCTGAGGGGTCTGATTTATGGCCGAATGGTCCTCCTAGCCCTAGTAAATAGGAGGGAAAGAGACAATCACCCAGTAGGCACTACATCCTATCTGAGGTAGGTCTCCATGGGGTAAACAGAAGAGAAAACCACCCAGTAGGCTCTACACCCTATGTGGGGTAGGTCTTCATAGCGGTAAACAGGAGGGGGAAGAGAAAACCACCCAATAGGCTCTAATCCCTATCTGGGGTAGGCCTTTATAGGGTAAACAGGAGGGGAAGATAAAACCACCCAGTATGTACTACACCCTATCTGGGTTAGGCCTGAGCAGAAGTAGGAGGAACAGCTAAGAGTAAGGATGGAGGCTAGGCAGGGCAGAGGGTTAGCTAGCTGCAGGGGCTGTGGGGCAACCATCTCCTGGGCTACACTGTGGAATATTGGTCACTGCTCCATATTCAGAAGGTTTGCGGACCATCATGTGCAGTTGCAGGCAGCACCAGGAGAAATACTTATGCTGAGTAGACAGCTAAATTGGGCTCCTGAACTGCTACCACTCCTCCCTCCCACAGAGGCCCACTGTCTCTGGGGGATGGAGGATGGTGGCAATTGGTGTAAGGGAAGGAGGGAGTGAAATGGACTGCAAGTGGGCAACACAGCCCTCCAGTAGTGACAGCAAACTGTTTTGCACCCCAGAGTGGGAAGCAGTTAACCTGACTCATCCAGTGGAGGCTGTGAGCCAGTCACTGGAAGGTACCAGACAGGGTGTGTGACTCCAATTAGGGATCAGGGTAATGGGAAGATACCTAGCAGGGTAAAGAAAATAAAGAAAGTAGCGAGCAGCGTATTGATAGTAGGTGATTCGATGGTGAAGGGTGCAGAGAGGGTGGTGTGCAGGGAAAGGAATATGAGGGGGAGGTCAGATGTCTTCTTGGAGCACTGGGCTGATGGATGAGGCCAGGATAAGGTAGGATGTTAGCCAGGATGAGGGAGGTGCCACATATTCTAGTACCCTTAGGTATGAACAACTTCATTAACCATGGTCTGGAGGTTACAATGTCAAACATCAGAAGATTATGGAGGGAGTTGAGGGGAAATCAGACGTTGGCTTTTCTGAGGTGCTGCCTGTGTGGAACAGGGAAGGAGGAAGACTGAGGCATTTAATATCTGGTTGAAGGAATGGCATTGGGACGAGGGGGTCTGGATATGTGGGGAACTGGGGATGTTTCTAGGACAGAAGGCTATTCAGAGGGGATGGCCTTCATCTCATGAGGGAGCAGACATGTATACTGGGGCAAAAATTACATGTCTACATGAACAGTCTTATAAACTGAGGGGGATAGCAGATGTTGGGAACCCCCTAGTAGTTGGTAGGTGCAGGGTGAGCATAGCAGAGGCTCCCCTGGAAATGGAAATAGGACCAGGGGAAGTTAGCAGTGGCAGGATGCAGGTGAAAGTAGTGAGAGAGGGACCAGGCTGCAACATTCCAGCCAATGGATGGGGTAAGGAATGGGAAGAGCAGAATGTAGACGGCACGAAGAGGGAACCAGGTATGGAGGAGAGAATAAGGCGGGTACATGGAAGGTGGTTTGTATAAATGTCAGAAGTTTACACAGTAAGATCAGCAAACTGCAGGCAATGGTAACACAGGCTAAGTTTTATTTATTTATTTATTTAGTTAGTTATTTTGTTTTTGTTGATTGGGAAAGGAGGGCTAGAAAATACTGCCTAATTTCAACCATGTCCTAGGGGAGAGGGTGTAGATACAGAAGCAAACCAACTGAAATTTAACCAGATTAACGTGTTGGTGGTATTATAGTGAATAAAAGGGAGACATTACATGGCCCAATGGGACCAAAGATTAGGATTTGGTGTTTCCAGACTATACCTTGCATATGAGAGGTAGGGGCGATGGTAAAGGAGAGGATAGCCCTGTATGTTAAGGAAGACAGTGAGGCAACAGGACATGGGACTATTAAAAAGGAGGGGGTGCAGCCCACCAGTGCAACAGTAGCACTACCGCTCATGGCACTGATGGCCCAGGTTAAGAAGTGAGCCCGAGATGGAGAGCTGGCCGGGGGAGGAGGCTTGAGCATCTGCAGGACTGCTCTCCTCCTCCTCTGGGGGGAGGGTGGGCAAGAGCTTGCAGTATGACTGACCCCTGGTCTAGGCCAGGGGAAGATGCAGATTGAGCTACGAAGGTGGGGAGATATGGCAGACATCGGTGCGTGTGCCATAACATCAGTGCACATCATGTCTCTCGGCGGACGAAAGCAGGAAAAACCCTGGTCGCACAAGATGACCACTGGCCTCTGCAGGCCCTGCACCTGGCAACTCAGGCACCTCCCGAATCTGGATGGACCTGGTATAGTGGATCGAGGGACTCCCTGCCCTGTCACAGAGGACAAGCCTTAGGGGATACAGGGATAGGTAAGTCCTAGGAGAAGCTGGGATGATGGGGAAGGGGAGGATTGGTGAGAAGGAGGGCGAGCCAAGATGGGGAGGAAGAAAAAAAAGGAGGGTGTGGAATCTGTCTGGGTGCAGTTGACATCAGCTGTTGTTAAGGGGATTAGCTTAGAGGTGGTCTACAGACTACCAGGGCATAAAAAAGATGGGGATTGGGAGTTGGAGGAGGAAACCAGAGGGGAGCAAAAAAGGGGACCTAGTGTTAGTTGGAGACAGGAACCTGCCAGATATAGACTAGGATATCCTGGGGGCAAAGAGCCACAGAAGTCAGGCTCTGCTAGATACAATGCAAGACTGCTTACTGGTGCAGCTGGTCAGAAATCCCTCATGGCAGGACACCATACTTGACTTGGTACTCACCAATTCAGAAATGTGTTGAGGGGGCAGTTGGGGAGTTTTTTTGTAAATATAATCTTTATTAAACTTTTCAGAAGTCAGGGAGAGGCACTGTGGAGCCTGAGCAACATGGCTGCTCTGTAACTTACCTCTGAGACAATTCCAGCCTTATTGAACAGAATAAGCTGTTTCTTCTTCAGCAAACTGTATAAAAGTGCTATAGAATGACATTGGAAACCTTTGACTACAGGATGGGTAACCCATGAAAAGAACAATCTCATGGTTCGGGAGCCAGATCAAAAAATGCTCTGACAGCCCCAGCCATGTGCTCAATGCAAGGTGGAGGTGAGGAGACATCCTCTGATACTGGAGAGGAAACACTGCAGTTGATCGGCACCAAAATCAACAGGTTAATCAGTACAGTAGCGGGTCTCGCAGGCAAATTTGATGGGCTAACAAACCGTGTAGTCACTCTGGAGACCACAATGGAAGAAGTGCAGATATCAGCTGTGGAGTCAATCAGCCAAGCTGATGTGGCTATAAGTGCCATTTCCAGTATGGTACGAGAGTCAACACATTTTAAATCTCACCTGGAAACACTCGAAAATCAGATTCGAGCAGCAAACATCAGACTAATTGGGTTACCTGAAGGAGCAGAGGGTGACCATCTCCTTCTAGTTCTACAGCAATTGGCTTCTGCAACAGCTAGGAGAGGAAACTGCCCAGAAGATCAAAGCATCTCAGAAAGCTTACCATGTCAACCGGAAAGGGAGGTAGGGAGGTCAGTAAGGGAAGCCAAAGCTCGGACAGAAGAACACATTGCAAAATCAGTGGGTAGAGGGGACAAAATCTTTTACAGGTACATAAGTGAAAAAAGAAAGACAAAGGGAAGGATAGTGAGACTGAAGGGGGAGGATGGAGGCCGCGTGGAGAATGACAACAGTAAAGCTGACATATTGAACAGGTATTTCTGCTCAGTCTTTACTGAGGAAGAGGAGGGTAATGGGTCTGAAGGGAGTACAAGGAGTGAGAATGGTGCAGAAATAGACACAAGTCCCTTTACACGAGAAAGGGTCCTGAAGGAACTGGAAGTAATAAGAGTTGATAAAGCAATGGGGCCAGATGGGGTGCACCCCAGGGTCCTTAAAGAACTAAGAGAGGTGGTGGCTGAACCTCTGGCTATCCTGTTTAGCCAATCACTGGAAACAGCGGAGGTACCCAAACACTGGAGGACAGCAGGTGTAGTCCCCTTATACAAAAGTGGGAACAAAGAGGAAGCAGGGAACTACAGACCAGTCAGCCTCACCTCGGTAGTGGGGAGATCATGGAAGCACTACTGAAGGAGAGATTGGTGGAACATCTGGTTGTCAATGGACTACAGGACCCAAGGCAGCATGGTTTCACCAGGGGGAGGTCATGTCAGACCAACCTCATTGAATTTTTTGACTGGGTGACTACGGAGGTGGATCAGGGAGGGCAGTGGACATGGCCTATCTGGACTTCAGCAAGGCCTTTGACACTGTGCCACATAGAAGACTATTACACAAACTGGGGAATATGGGTGTGGGCAGGACAGTAGTGTGGTGGGTAGGTAACTGGCTGGGTGGCAGGACACAGAGGGTGGTGGTAAATGGCTGTCACTCCACAGAGGGAAGAGTGACCAGTGGGGTACCACGGGGATCAGTGCTGGGACCGGTCCTATTCAACATCTTCATCAGTGACATTGCACAGGACCTAGAAGGCATAATTTCACTGTTCGCTGATGACACAAAGCTCTGTAACAGAGTAGACACACCAGAGGGTGTAGACAGAATGAGAAGGGACCTGCAGAAACTTGAAGAATGGTCAGGGGTTTGTCAGTTGAAATTCAATGCAAAAAAAGTGCAAGATAATGCATATGGGGCACAAAATCTCTGGCACAATATATCAGTTGGGGGGTGAGGATATAGCATTCACCAAGCAGGAAAGGGATCTTGGGGTTATCATCTCTGATGACCTCAAGGTAGGGAAACAGTGTGACAAGGCAGCAGGTAAAGCAAATAGGATGCTGGGATGTATAGGCAGGGGCATCACCAGCAGGAAAAGGGAGGTCATAATTCCACTATACAAGACACTAGTGAGGCCCCACCTGGAGTACAGTGTACAGTTCTGGAGACCATACCTACATAAGGACATAGACAGGGTAGAGAAGGTTCAGAGGAGGGCACAAAGATGGTGCATGGATTGCATCACAAGTCCTATGAAGACAGGTTGAAGGAACTGAACATGTACTCCCTGGAGGAGAGGAGGGAGAGAGGGGATATGATAGAGACATACAAGTATCTTACAGGGAGGAACAGGGTGCAGGAATACACTATTTTTAAGCGAAAAAGATGTTCCAGGACTAGAGGGCATGGGATGAAGTTGGAGGGAGGACGATTCAGAGGAAACGTGAGGAAGAAATTCTTCACAGAATGGGTGGTGGACAAGTGGAACACCCTGCCAGAGGAAGTGGTGGGGGCTGAAACAATCACGGGATTTAAGAATGCATGGGATAGATATAAAGGAATTCTGGAGGTCAGGGGTAGGGGGCAACAGACTTCTAGGAAAATATAAACTGAACTTACAAGCTCAAATGGGCAGACTGGGTGGGCCATAGGCCCTTATCTGCCGACACTGTCTATGTATCTATGTATAAAGGACATCAACTAGACCCTGAGGTCCCACACAGAGTTGTACTAGTCACAGAGGGTATGGGCACTCAGGATCATTTAGTAGCAGTAGCTTGCCAGAAGAAAGCTATTTTCTACGATGTGCAACAAGCTTGACTGTATCCCGACATAAGTTATGCCACGAGGCAAAAGAGAAATAAATTCGATGGGGTGAGAGTGGCATTGCGGGAGGCCAATATTACGCATGGAATACTGTTCCCAGCTTGATTAAGAATTGTCTGTCAAAGTAAGATTTTTAATTTCTCTAACCCTGCGGATGCTCTCAAATGGAGCCAAAAATATGTCCGACTGGATCGACACAGAGCTACTCATGAAGATAGCACCTCGGGAGAAGAAAAGACATGAGAGGACATTAACATTAATAATATCAGCCTGGTAGCACAGAGGGTTGAGGCGCTGGTGCCTAACCTCGAGCCACACCGGTGACCTGGGTTCGGAAATGGACTCAGGATGCCAGGGACTGGCAGGGGAAAGAGGGGATTGAGTGTCCGTAGGACTGCTGTCCTCTCCTGGGGTGGGTAGAGGGACGGCATCACTCTACAGCGGCGTCCAGTGGAGCCAGAAGCACTACAGATGCGGTGTAGGGAACGTCACCAGAAAAGCAGAAATACTCGCTCCATGTTCAGAAGGTACATACTTTACTGACTAATTTTATGTGGCTAGACAAACATCCCAGATGGGCTTATGATATGTTGGCTACCTCCAACAGATTAAGGGGGCTGAGAATGCCTCACTTTGCAACATATTACTTTACCAGCTGTGCTAGCAAATATTTGAGATAGCTTGCACCCAAGGATGAAAAGGCTACCTACAGGTATATACCCATCTGGTTAGATGTGGCATTAGGCATCATAGTAAAGTGGGGCCTTTCACTGTCGGCACTGCCTTTGTTCAACTTCAGTCTTTACCCAGAGAGATTCATGAGTCTGTAACTGTTTTTTCTCTTAAAGTACATGTCCAACTGGGCAGAGCTTAGCAATATTAGCTTGATCAGGATGTTTCTCGACCAATATTTGGAAATTCAGGTTTAAAAGTTGACCGTAAATTTCTTTCCACAGATTGGCTCCCTTAATTGTTGATTAATAGAGTGGGCTGCCTGCTCCATGACAGTAACTTCAAGTCCCTTTGTGACATACGTTATGCTTTTTCAATGGACGCTCCTTCATTTCTCAAATTATTCCAACTTAAGCAAGTGATCCTGACACACTATGGTCCCAGTCCCTGGCGTACCACTTATTCTGAAATTTTAAATGCAGCTGTTAACATGGCCTCTCATTCCCATGCCGTTTCCTGGCTATACACGTTATTCTTCACTAATCTGTTTTCCAATGTAGATGGAGTATGCAATTACTGAGATCTGGTCTTCACTTCTAGAAATTTTAACTGGCCTAATATGTGGCATGACATGCATACTTGCATAACCAGCGACAGACTTCATCTAACACAGTTTAACATACTTCATAACTTACAATATACCCCTCAGTGGTTGTTTAAAATGGGTGTTCTTAGTTCACAAAATTGTACTAGAAGTAACAACACTGTGGGCTTGCTATTCCATATTTTCTGGGAGTGTTGCAAGGTAAACCCCTTATGGGTAGATATTCAGTCTAAAGCAGATCCTCTTCTGGACATCGACTAGTTATTTACCCCTGAAGTGTCTGTAGCTGGCGATTACAGCAAGATCTCAGGTAAAGCTTGGAAGTATTATATGGCCATGATTTATATTTCGGTTAAATGGGTAGTACTGCAGCATTGGCGGGATCAAGACATGATATCATACCAAGAGTGGCTAAATGAACTTTTCTTTAATCTACGTATCGAGAAAATGATAGCTAGTGTTCATAATAGACTTAGGCCCCCATTTTCAAAAGAGATGAGTGGCGCATCTCTTGAACAAGTGGAGATGAGCTGTTCATCTCACAAGTTGCTCCAAACTCCCATATTCAAAGGAGGGAGATGGGGCACCCCTGTTGAAATGGGGCACAGCCCAAAGTTAATGTATGTGGCCCAAGTTGAGGTGGCATGCCCATGAATATCCCGCACAGTGGGATATTCAGAGGAGATGGGCTACTGAAGTGCAGGAGATGAGCAGTGCAAAGTTAGGCATGGAAAAACCATGCCTAACTCCTGGCCACCCACAGGCAGGCTATGGTAGTGCACACAGCAGCACAGCAGTCTGCCAGCCCCATGCAGCCCAGTGAACCCCCCCCCTCCCAGCCCCATTCTTCGCTGGCAAGGTGCCACAAAAGAATGCCCCATATTCCCATAGTGTAGGTTTCCCCCACCTTGTGTAGTGCACTATGCCCATTCCCATCATATCGGCCCCTGTTCCATAGTGTAGGGTGCCCCCACCCTGTGCAGTGCACTGTGCCCAGTTACAATAAATTTCCCATTTTCCATAGCATAGGCCCCCTCACCCTGTCCCATACACTGTGCCTATGTACTGTCAAGTGCTCCCGTCCCATTTCCCCATGCCCATATTGCCGAAAACAACACCTGCTTTCCACAGTGTAGTGGACCCCCCACCCCATCCCAGTCCCCGATTGCACACATTTCTGAAAACAACCCCATTTTCCATAGTGTAGTAGACCTCCCACCCATCCCGATCCTAGATCGCACACATTGCCTAAAACAACCCTGTTTTTCACAGTGTAGTGGACTCCCCATCCCGTCCCAATCGCAAAAGCTGCCCCGGTCCACAATCGTTTATCGCGGTAGAATCCCGGTCCATAAGTTTCATGGTGTAAGACACTCCCCAGCCAGGTGGGTATAGCCTCCCGCGGCTCCCAACCTGACCCATGCCAGACTGGCACAGTCCTTCACACCCTGCCACAGCCAGCCACTGACTGATCGGATCATATCTTCTACTGTACATATGATGTGCCCAATGGGTTCATCATATGTACAGTAGGAGATCATGGTCTCGCCCAGTTGGCAGCTGGACGTGGCAGGTTGTGGAGGGCTGTGCCAGTCACCAGCATGGGTCAGGCTGTGGGGGTGCGGAGGTGGGGTCATGCTCACTGGGGTGGGCGGGCCACTACACTATAGAAACTTGCAGACTGGGATTCTACTGCGATTAAGCATTGTGGACCGGTCAACTTTTGTGATCAGGATGGGGTGGGGGGGGGGTCCACTATACTATGGAAAATGGGGTTGTTTTTGGCAATATGTGTGATCGGGGATCAGGACGGGGTGGGTTGTCCACTACACTATGGAAAATGGGGCTGTTTTTGGCAATATTGGTGATCAGGGATCGGGACGGAGTGGAGGTCCACTACACTATGGAAAATGGGGTTGTTTTCAGCAGTATGGGCATTGGTAACCTGGACAGGGTGGGGGGGTACTCCATACTATGGACCACCGGGGTTCCACTCTTCTGTACTGTATGGGCAGCAGTGACCGGGGCTGGGGGTGGGGGCAGACTGGCACAGTGCATCCTGCCGAGCACAGGCATGCAAATGAGCCCATAATGGGCATGCATGAGGCCCATTTGCTCCATTCATGCCTAATGGACACATTTGCATTCCCGGCTGAATATCACCTTTGGGGGCGCAGTGTAGTGGACCCTCCACCCCATCCCAATCCCTGACTGCACATATTTCTGAAAACAACCCCAGAGCATTGCCCACTGCCCCTCCTTTGCACCGCCAGCACAGGTTGCCATATTCAAATGGGATGTGTGATCCACTGGAATCACACATCTTGTCTGAATATAGCATTTGGATGCGCTGGCGCAATGTTCTGGGTGGTGCATCTAGATGTGCCATGCAACTGCCCTCTTTTGAATATCCTAGCCTTAATTCCTATGTTAAGAAGTGGAGCAGGCTGTATACACTGTTTTCTATCTGATGGTCTTGGTGCAGACGCCTCTTACCCTTTGATGCTGTGGAATAATATAATTATTGTCAGTTGTACAGTTGTCACTTTTTTTGTATGTTCATTACGTCCCAGACAGTCTCTATTCCTTTGAATGGGGTTGGTAGGTGGCTGGAGTGGGCTAAGGGGATTGGTTAACATTTGTTATGTATATTTTGCTTCCCTTGTATGGGGTTGGTAGGCAGCTGGGTGGACTAAGGGGATTGATTAACATTTGTTATGTATATTTTGCTTCCCTTGTATGGGGTTGGTAGGTAGCTGGGTGGACTAAAGGGATTGGTTAACATTTGTTATGTATATTTTGCTTCCCTTGTATGGGGTTGGTAGGTAGCTGGGTGGACTAAGGGGATTGGTTAACATTTGTTATGTATATTTTGCTTCCCTTGTATGGGGTTGGTAGGTAGCTGGGTGGACTAAAAGGATTGGCTAACATTTGTTATGTATATTTTGCTTCCCTTGTATGGGGTTGGTAGGTGGCTGGAGTGGGCTAATGGGATTGGTTAACATTTGTTATGTATATTTTGCTTGTATTGTTGTTGTTTGTTGTTATTGTGTTCTTAATGTGTTTTTTGTGTGTGTGTGGTTGTTCATCATACTGATTTTCATTAAATAAAGAGAATTTCAAAAGATGACCAAATGCATCATCCACAGACAATCAAATGTGAGTATGAATTCCACAGCAAACTGTCAAAGGGCTGTGCAAAATGTTTGAAACAGATAAACCACAGTCACCCACAAATGCCCATTATCTCATAGACAGTCTTGGCACTGCTGGAGACTGTTTGCCAAATGCCTACTGCCAGCTTGCTGCACTAGATCTAACCATTCTTCTACAATAAATGCCACAAGATTTGCAAAGAGAACAGAGACTGGACTCTTGCCTGAAATACACAGTTTCACCCTGAAGAAAGGGGTTGATGCCACACAAGTACGTACAACTGATCCTGACACAAAGATGGCAATGCGGGAGTGGCCCAAGTTAAAAATCAAAAATAACTTGTTGTACCATGAGATCCAAGTATCACAGGGCTTTCCAAAACTGCAATTGGTACTGCCTTCAAAGTTCAAAAGAATTTTGTAGCATGCCCTGCATAATGATATGGTACACATTTGAAGTGAGCATTTTCTGGACTTTGCTCTTTCTCTTTTCTATTGGCCACATTTGGGGAGTGACATGGGACAATACTGCAAAACATGTAACAGATGTGTGAGATGCAAAACTCTGCCACAGAGGGCAGCACCCTTGGGTAAACATTGTGAGAAGTGCACTAGTGGAGCTACAGACTTTCTCAGCCTGGAACCATAATCTAAGAACATTGCAAGTATCTTGGTAGTAGCTGACCAATTCTCAAAATGTGTTCTAGCTTATCTGACAAAGGCCCAAAAGGCAGCAGCTGTCTCAAAAGTCCTAGCTGAAAAATTATTTTTTGCACTATGGCGCCTGCAACGGATCCATTCAGATCAAGGTCGAGATTCAAAAGCCACCTAGTGAAAGAAACGTTGTCCTTCTGGGAAATAACTAAATCGTGTACTACCCTGTATCCCCCTCAAGGTGATCCTCAGCCTGGGCATTTCGGCACACTGGACCCAAAGGAAACAAAGGAAGTGAAATCAACAAGTCATTGCACTACTCCGTGCATACAACTGCACCAAAAGTGATGCCACCAGATTCTTGCCATATCGCCTGATGTTTGGCCAGGAAGCCCGACTCCCAGTGGACTTGTGTTTCAGTATCTCTGCCAGTGGGGATAGCCCAGAGACTCATCTCTGGTATGTCTATGTTTAGTTTGTAATCTTTGTTTCACCTTGTGTTATGTCACCCCCATCCTCTGATGTGGAACCTTTGCAAACGAGCAGTCCCTGCTCAAAGGTACTTGTAATCCTAGAATTTAATAAAATGTCCAAAAACTGAAACCAGTTAAGTGTCGCCTGCAAATTGGTCATAGACACTGCAGCAAAGCATAATGAAGCCAGTCAGGATAGGTACAACAGATGGGTGAAGGCACATGAACTGCTGCCAGGGGATTATGTTCTTTTAAGAAATTTGGGGCTGCAAGGGAAATGTAAAACTGCTGACTGATGGGGCACTATCCCTTATGTTGTAATGGTAAAGGTGCAAGGCACACACTTATACAATATTTTTCCTGAAGGAGGCTCAAGCAAGTGTCGGACCATCCACCAAAGCCATTTATTGTCTACTGGACAGTTGCTCCCCCATGATGCAGTGGGAGCTGCAGAACCTCCAAAACCCCAAACGACTTGATCTGCTATGCACAGATGAAAAGCAAGGCAAAAGATAAGACAATCAGAAATTGTTCCGCCCACAACTGATGCTCAGGTACAGCAGGATGACTCAGACTCCTAGTCAGAAGGAGGGTGTACTATCCTACAATGGATCTTGCCAGACTGTTCAAAGGGTTGGATGGAACAACAAATAACATACCAAATGTGCCTCTTGCAGAGCCCACCCAAACAATTTTGGATTCTTGACTAGGATAGGGCGCTCCGCACCAGGACCTTCAACAGTTGGTTGGAGGCATGGTGCAGAGAGCAGGGATTCAGCTTCACTGGTGACTGGGGGGCTGACCTGGAAGGATAGGAGCCTATATAGAGGTGATGGTCTCCATCCGTCTGGGAAGGAGACCTCAATACTCAATGGGAGGTTTAAATGTTACCTTGATGAGCATTTAAACTTGTCGAGGGGGAGGCTGTATTACCAAGGGTGGCATAAATTGCCTCCCCTTTGCAGGTTGAAGCAGCTAGGAGAGAGAGTGCCCCAGGGGAGAAAACTCCCCCAGGGCAGGAGAGCAAGATGAAGTAGGGTAGAAAAGGTTGAGGATGGGGGGGTAAGAACAAAGGAAGCAGAAAGAAAAAATTACTCACCTTAGTAATGTTGTTTCTTCTAATGGAGTCTTGCTATATTATGACATATGCAGTGAGTCCCAACCTTCGAACTGCTCTGGAGGTGAAAGAGTTAACTTTCCATGCCAGGCATGGAACGCTGAGCTCAAGCTCGGTTGAAACTCTGTCTGTTGTTCTTCAAACTCAAACCGTCAGATCTTTACGAGCTAAACTCACTGAGGTCCTGTGTGGAAGCTGTAAATCTACACTAGCCAACTGGCTACTAAACATAAGAACACATTTTTTGGTCCCAAAACAAAGACTCAAGTCAGGAGACCCAAAAAATGAAAAACACAACACCAAGTCACCCCAAAAAGGAGGGGTGAAAACAATAAGGTGGGCATCTACTAAGTGCCAACACTGCACTGCCCACCCACATCCCAAAAACAGAGGTTCTGAGAGGGGCAGGCGGGGAGGTCATAATATAGCAAGACTCCATTAGAAGAAACAACATTACTAAGGTGAGTAATTTTTTCTTCAAACAACATGAAGTCTTGCTATATTATGACATATGCAGACTACATGCAGTACCTCCATGGAGGAGGGACAGAACCTACTTAGAAATAGGCTCTGAAGCACAGCTGTGCTGAAACCGAGCATCACCCTAGCCTGGATGTCCAGGGAGTAATGCTTGGTAAAAAGTGTGAACTGTTTTCCAGGTAGCTGCTTGACATATCTCTAGAATAGGGATGTCCCTGGCAGCAGCCAGGGAAGCAGCTGTACCTCTGGTAGAGTGAGCTCTCAGGCCTGAGGGAGGAACCTTACCCAGCTTTTCATAACAACTGGATACAAGAGACAATCCACCTGGCAATGGATCTTTTAGTGGCAGGTTTCCCTTTACCAACCTCACCATAAGTGAGGAACAGTTGGAGGGAGTCAAACCTGTGACCCTTGGTGTGCTCTATGTAGTAACTAAGGGCTCTCTTCACATCTAAGCTGTGCAGCCTCCTCTCGCCAGAGGAGGAAAGGTCAGTGAAGTACACTGGAAGAGATATAGATTGATTAAGGTGGAAATCTGAAACCACCTTAGGCAAGAACTTCCTGTTAGTCCTGAGGACCACCTTATCTCTATGAAAGGAGATAAAATCAGACTCCACTGACAAAGCTTGTAATTCACTTATGCATCTGGCAGAAGTGATGGCTACCAGAAACACAGTCTTCCAAGTCAAGTACTTAAGCTCTGCTGAAGACAAGGGCTCAAAGGGAGGTTGCATAAGCTGAGCAATGCAAACATGAAGATCCCAGGCAGGGGCAGGGTCCCTGAAAGGAGGGTTGGTGTGAAGCAATCCCTTAAAAAACTTGGAGAATACAGGATGAGCTGAAAGAGAAGAGGGTTTACCTGCTGAAATAAAAGCAGACACAGCTGCCAAATGTACTTTTAGGGTAGCTGGTCTCAGCCCAAGGTATTTAAATGGACCATATAATCCAGGACTGTGGGTAAATCAGCAGATTCTGGGGAAATATGCTTCCCAGAGCACCATATGGAAAACCTCTTCCATTTGGAATTATAGGTAGCCCTGGTGGAAGGTTTCCTAGAAGCCTTCAATATATCCATTACACCTTGGGAGAGGTGTAGATCAGCAAACTCTAACTCTTCAAGAGCCAGGCCTTGAGATTGAGAGATTTGAGGTTCCGGTACCAAAACCTCCCCTGAGCACAGGTTATGATTCCTGGGAAGACATAGGGGAAGATGGACTGCTAAGGACAGTAGGAGTAGATACCAGGGTTGTCTGGCCCAATCTGGAGCAATCAGGATCATCTTGCAGGATTGAGATCTGATTTTGACTAACACTTTGAACAGGAGAGGAAGGGGAAAGCATAGAGAAACTTCCTTCCCAATTGAGAACTAAGGCATCCAGAGGACTGAGCCCAACACTGGGGTCCTACAGCAAAAAGGGGAAGTTGGTGATTGTCTGGGGCTGCAAAAAGATCTATCTGCGAGGTGCCCCATCTGGCAAAAATATTATTTCCAGGACCAGGGGGTCCAGTGACCATTCGTGATGGCCCTGGGAAATCCTGCTGAGAGCATCTGCCAGGACATTGTCCTTGCCTGGGAGGTGAACTGCCATAAGGGAGGTGTTCAGGGAGTAAGCCAGAGACCACAACTTCATTGCTTCTGTGCACAAGGCTGTAGACTGAGTGCCTCCTTGCTTGTTGATGTACCACATTGTGGTGGTGTTGTCTGTTCTTACCTGTACAACTTTGTTCTGAACAGATTTGAAAAAAACTTGAAGTGCTAGAAAAACTGCTCTGAGTTCCAACAGATTGATGTGGAGCAGAGATTCCTGAGGGGACCACAATCCCTGGGTAGTGAGGTCGCCCATGTGAGCTCCCACCCCAAGAGGGATGCATCTGTAGTAAGGATTAAGGAGTGAGACTGGTGACAAAGGAACCCCTTGTTCAGATTGCTCTGATCCTGCCACCATTGAAGGGCTTGGATCAGGGTTTGAGTTACTGGGATCAATTTGGTTAGAGGGTCTTTCCTTTGAGACCAAAAGGCTCTCAAATGGAACTGGATGTCCCTCATTTGAAATCTTGCTCCCTGCACTACTGCTGTAGAAGCAGCCATGTGCCCCAGGAGCTGTAGAAAATGCCTTGCTGGTCAAGAGACCTGCAGGGTGAATGAGAAGGACAGAGAGACCAGGGTCCTTGCCCTGTCCAAAGGAAGGAAGGCTCTGGCTTTTTCTGTGTTCAGCTCTGCGCCTATGAAGGTGAGGAGCTGGACAGGCTCTAGAACTGACTTTGAGTGATTCAGAAGGAAACCTAGAGAGGTGAGCAGTTGCTGAGCTATCTGTAGATGTAACTTGACTTGTTCTGGAGACTGGCCTACTATGAGCCAGTCGTCCAGGTAAGGGAAGATGGCAATTTTTTGCCTTCTTAGGCAAGCAACTGCTACTGCCAGGCATTTTGTGAATACCCTTGGAGCAGAGGTGAGGCCAAAGGGTATTGCTCTGAACTGGTAATGGCCTGAGGGCAGCTCGAACCTGAGGTACTTTTGATGGGAGCTTGATGAGAATATGGAAGTAGGCATCCTTGAGGTCCAGGGATGCTAGCCAGTCCCCTGGCCTTAGAGAGGGTAGAATAATTCCCAGAGTCACCATTTTAAATTTTGGTTTTAAAAGGTGCTTGTTTAAATATCTGAGATCCAGGATGGGCCGCCATTCTCCTGTCTTTTTTGGGGTAAGGAAGTACCTGGAGTACAATCCTTTGCCCTGGTGTAGGGGTGGAACCCTTTCCACAGCTCTGAGAGCCAGGAGGGAAGAGACCTCTGCCTCTAGGGCAAGTACCTCTGGTGGATTTGCAGGTGGAAAGGATCTGGTTCTCATCTTTGGAAATTTTTTGAAGCTGAGAACCAGTCCCTGGCTTACTACTTCCAGGACCCACTTGTCTGATGTCAGAGACTTCCAGTCCTGGACAAAGTAAGCCAGCCTGCCCCCTACAGGTAGCTGAGAATCAGCCCTGGCAACCCCATCAGGGTGCCTGCTTGGCAGGGGCTTTAGGCTGAGGGGTGGAAGCAGGCCTGCTTGTACCCTGTCTGCCTCTCCCTCTAAAGAACCCCCTCTGGGCGTAAGCAGAAGAGGAGGCCTGGGCTTGGTAAAAAGGCCTATGAAAAGGCCTGCGCTGCCCCTTGAAAGCTGCCTTTGAGAAGTGGCCAGCCTTTCCTTGGCCTGTGCACTCCTATAGGTGGTCCTATACTCATCCATTTTCTTCATGTAATTCTCTGTCTGCTCCCCAAACAGAGAATTACCCACAACAGGAAAATCCATGGCCTTAGTCTGGGTATCCTGTGACAGGCTAGTACATCATAGCCAAGCCATTCTGCGAAATGCCACAGATGTAGCCATGACTCTTGATGACACATCATTAGAGTCCACTGCAGCATGGAACTGCACCTTGGATGCCTCAATACCATCAGCAGCCACCTGCTCCAGCTCCTTGGCAAGCTGGCCAGGGACCTATTTTGCTCGAGCCATAACAGTATCCCATCTGGATTTCTGATATCTAGCAACATAAGCCATATAATTTGCCTGTCTGAGTCCCAAGGATGCTGCCATGTACTGTTTCTTTGCCATGGCATCAATCCTTCTGGAGTCCTTGTCAGGGGGGTGTGAAGCCAAGGGAATATTTGCCTTGTCACAGGCTGCAGCCTGCACTACCCCAACATGGCTGCATTGTTGTGTAAGGAACTCCATATCAGAGCCTGACAATGTGTACCTCTTGTCCATTCTCTTATCCACAGGAGGTATAGTGTGAGGAGTATTTAGAATGTTTACTGTCTGTTTCCCAAAAGATTTATGCAAAGGAATAGACAGTCTCCTAGACTCTGGGATATCCATCATTTCCACATAGTCAGGCTCCTCTTGATCATCCACAGCTTCCTCCATAGGGAGCTGGAGGGTTTCAGCCACTTTT
This sequence comes from Neoceratodus forsteri, assembly GCA_016271365.2. NCBI lineage: Eukaryota > Metazoa > Chordata > Ceratodontiformes > Ceratodontidae > Neoceratodus > Neoceratodus forsteri. The sequence goes on along the minus strand of CM028130.1, from coordinate 969,377,023 downwards.
TTATAAAACATAAAATGAGAAGGGGACTCAGAAAGCCTAGGAGGAGACACTTCTGAAGGTCTGTCTGGGAGAGTCGGGTCAATGGGCACATCCAGTCTTTCAAATCCACATTCACTCCTCATACTCCTCTTCCCTCCTCCGTTCATAATATTCTCTAAATCATACTCTTGAACCGGTGGAACCGGCGAACCGTATGCTTACCTGATGGTGCCGGTTCGGTCAGAACTGGGAAAGCGACTGGACAATTTTAATCGCTTTATTATTTCTTCAGCGGTTGGAAGAGAGTTTGGCTCCACCAGCTGATTTCCTGATCCTTTTTTGCTGAACCGACTCCTCGGGAGTCGGATCTCTTGAGGAAGTCTAGCCCTGGTCTGAGGGCACTCCTCCCGTTCGGTTGGAACCGTGACGGGCTGGCCATCTGGTTCAGCGGACTTTTGGCCTCCTTTCCCGAGCCTACCAACTCTTTTCCAGGGTAGCTGCAGGAAAATTTTACAAATCTGGCAGTCTGCATTGGGGTGGTCAAACTCCAGACAATAAACACAGGTGGTGTGGGGGTCAGCCTTGGCAAAGACTTCCCCACAGACACTGCAGTGTTGAAACCCAGTGGGCCCGGTTTTTCTTTTGGGTTTCTCAGACATAATGCCAGCCTAACCAAACTTACCCGTTTATGGCAATCCACCAGGTAAGACCCTCTTATCGGTTCCCAACCATGTCATGGGTTGTGGAAAAAACCGTAATAAAATCTGTTTTTTTTAGAACCGATAAGAACCGGTAACCACACTCTAAATGACAGATTAATATATTTCAAACAACCTGATCGGTTCAAACCGAACCGATAAACCGTTTAGAAGTTCCACATGGAATAGAAATTAATGTAAAACCTATCTAGTACTCACAATACCACAGACAGAGTCTGAACCGACCGGTTGCAGTTTAAATTCGGTCGAAAACCGAGAAAAACAATACTTTAACCGACAAAATGAACCGAGCAGAAGGAGAAATCTCCGGAGTGACTGTTCAGTGAGGCGGAGTAAAGAATCTGATGGTTTGAGTTGAAGAACAACAGACAGAGTTTCAACCGAGCTCGAGCTCAGCGTTCCATGCCTGGCATGGAAAGTTAACTCTTTCACCTCTGGAGCAGTTTGAAGGTTGGGACTCACTGCATATGTCTTAATATAGCAAGACTTCATGTTGTTTGAAGAGAAGTGTAGAGGAGACAAGAAACAGAGGGAACAACGAGGGAATGGGGAGACATAATGTAAATAGTCTCCTGGAGCATCACAGGCAGAAAGGGGGAGGAAAGGGGAGGGGGTTGCAGGCGGGGAAGGTACAAGATTTGGAGAGCAAAGTCTAGGAAATAAATTCCAGACCAAGAGGCCATCGTGGTGGAGGGAGACCCAGACCTAGTGGCCATAAATGAGTCATGGTGCACTGAAAATCGCCACTGGGATATGGCCATACCAGGCTACTCTCAGCTCAGAAGAGATAGGGAAAGGAGGAGAGGAGGAGCAGTTATTCTGTATTTGAGGGACGGTGTCAGGGCTATGGAAGTGCAAGGGAGCTTAGAGGTAAAGGAAGGGCTGGGGCTGGGGGTGCTATGGATTACCCTGGAAACAGGAGGCAGCTTAAATTTCTCATCAACTCTTTATACGAACTTCTTCAGATACCTGAAGCATTTATTTAATGAAAGTCCATTTCTCTGACCTTAGATTTCAGCATTTATTTAATGAATTTAATTTAAAAGTCTGTTTCTGTAACCTTAGATTTAATTTACGGTAGCTCAGGTCTAATCGCTTCCCACTGCCACTGCACAGCAGCTCCACTTTGTATTCATGTGACCAAGTCTTCACTTTCCTGTTTGCAGACTATTCGCAAACACCACTAGAGGGCGTCTGATATCTTTTTGCTAGGCTAGAGGCAAACCTAGTCATACTATAAAAGGGAAAACAAATACAGTGGCTCCTTGCAGTGAAATTTACACTATTTCTTGCTGTTTTAAGAGTTCACAAGTGCTGGTGACACTACACAAGGGAATACCATATCCTGCCCTTGGCCGTATTAAAAAGACACATTTGTGCTGTGAACAATTCACCGAGTGAGTATTGCCTTGTCCCTTTCTTCCCTGGCACCTTGAACACTCTCTGCATGCCACAACTCTCTCTCACCCCAATCTTTGAACAAGTCAGCCCCATCTTAGCTCTGACACATTCAGTCTGCTTCTCTGCTGTGTCTATTTTAGAGAGTTGCCTGTGCCTTTATTCTCATGGTACTCTAAACTCTCCCTAATCATTGTTTAAGTTAGTCCCTCCCCCTTCCATCTCATAGCCTGTACCTATTGCCCCGTCTAGACAGCTTCATCTCATCTCCTTACTTCCCTGCTTACTCCGAAATCACATTTTTCTCTACCTTGACTCTGGTGGATTATAAATCAGAGCTTGATCATTATATTACACCAATAGTCACAACTCCTAACCCTTGTGTTCAATCATGGCACATCATGGAGTTGTTCTTTTTTTTTAACTGTTTTTCTGGCTCTGGTGGGCCAGAGCATCTTTTGGAAGTACCCACTCAACTGACACCTCTACTCCCGACCTGAAACCACCCTCCCCGGGAGCCCCCGGCCTGGACCCATAGACTCGCGCAGCCCCCGGATCAGCCCCCCGGCCCACATAACTGGTGGCCTTTCTGTGATTAGAGGAGCGGTCCTGGGTCGGTCGAGGAGCCTGGGGGAGCGGGTGGAGGGTTGGTCCGGCAGTGGGATGTGGGTGCCGGTTCCTGGGGTCTTCGTCATCTTCCTGGTCCTCCAGGGTTTTTCTGCTTTGTTGGTTCCTCCTCAGAGCACGGACGTTCAACGATGTCAGTGCACCTATATGCAGACGTCTGCTGCTGCTCCGCCCCATAATCTGTGGCATCACTCCCTGCAGGGTCCCCAATTTCCATCAGGGGCCGCTGGAGAGCAAGGCATGCCCCAATATCCACCCCGGGAGGAAAGAGCAGTCCTCTGAACACTCGGTCCCCTCCCTTCCCTGCCGACCCAAGTCCGATCCCAAACCCGGTTCACCAGTGTGGTGCGAGGTGTGGCATCCAGCGTCTCAGCCCTCAGTGCCACCAGGCCCAGGGAGTTGTTCTTGCTCTTCTTTATGTTCTATCATTCTTGCTAATACACACTTTCATTGTGCACAGTCGAAGTACCCACATTCCTGTCCTGTATCTCTCCCCCATAAATGCTCACTACGTTGAGATTCTTTTACCCCCAACTACCTTCATCTTATGTGTAAAAAGGATGTATTCTACCTCGGAATCTGCACACGGGTTTCCTTCACTCCATTAGCAGGACTGCTCGTAGTACTGCTGGCCTATCCCCACTAAAGTTAGTAATATTCTTACATTTGTTCTTATTTCTTTCACATGCTGGTGATGCTGAACTCAATCCTAGGCCCTGTGGTCCATTATTCATGTATGCTTTATCATCCACACAAATCAGACCGAGTTCAAAAGGCATCAAAATTGCCCACTTAAATGCACAAAGTCTCCGCCCCAAAGTGGCTGAAATGCAGTCCTGGACTGATCAGCATAACCCCGACATTCTTGGCATAACAGAGACTTGGTTAAAGCCTGGCATACATCAACATGATGTGAACCTCAAAGGTTACTTGTGCTTCAGGAAAGACTGTCTTGGTAAAAAGGGTGGTGGTGTTCTGTTGTATGTAAAATCTAGCCTGCCTCAGAAATCCCCTCACCAGCTGAAAATCTTCTTTCTGTGGAATCTTTATTTGTATCTCTAACACTTGGTAATGTAAAAAAATTAATAACTAGATGTATATATCTCCCACCCAAAGATGTCACCAACATATTACCTTCCCTTATGTTGTCCCTAGCTGATCTTCCCTCACATGATTTAGAGCTCTGTGGGGACTTTAATAATGACTGCCTTTCACCTAATCAAAATAAGGCCCATGCAATTCTACCAGACAATAACTTCACACAGCACATAAATGACCCCACTTGACCAAACTGGCAGCGCTGAGGGTTGTCGCGCCATGCTGGCGACCCATGTTCGGGAACGAGCACAGGCCATCGAGGGTTGGCAGGGGGAGGAAGGGAGAGGATTGAGCATCCGGAGGACAGCTCTCCTCTCCCGGGGAGGGAGGACTGGCACTCCCGCTAAATGACTATCCCCAGGTGGAGGCCAGAGGGTAGTGTGGGTCAGTGGGGCCAGACATAGGGAGGGTGATGTGGGACTTGTGCGGACACGCACACGCTTCTATGTGTGCATGTCCTGCATGTGCTCCCCAGCAACGGGGAAGGGAGAAAAAGAGGAAAAACACCTCCGGCTGTGGATGACAACTGACCTCCCGCAGGCTCCACACCTGGCAACTGGGCAGGGTTAAGTCCCAGTGAAACTGGGGTGACGGGGTTTGGGGGGGGGTTGGTCAGAAGGGGGCAGCTGCGGGCAGAAGGAGAATAAAGGATACATGGAAAAAGAAAAAAGGAAAGATACCTTGCAGTCCCTATGTTTGGGAAGTAGGACCGTAAGGAAATAATCAAGATGGCGGCCGCGATTCTCCTGCGCATGTGCCGCCGTCAAGTGAAAATTTAAAGGAGCAACACTCCAAATTACGTTTAGCCATTCAGCCAGTAGATAAAATGGATATCCCGCTCTAGGATGAGCAGAGGAGCCGGATATATATATATATATATATATATATATATATAAAAATATATACATGTATATATATATATATATATATATATATATATAAAATAAAATAAAAATGGACTGGGTGACCTCCAGTCTAGGGGGGAGAGTGTTCAAACCCTAGATAGAGGGCTAAATTGAGTTTTCAGGCTGGGACTGCCGAGGCCTGCAAGGAGACAAAATGGCAGCCCCCATGAAAGCTACAAACCAAGGCTGTTGGGTAAAATATAGAGCCAGCCTGAGATCACCTGGTAGCTGCAGCCAAGGGGAGGCAGCTGGGGGGAGTAGAAGAGTGAGGCCAGATATTCAAGAAGGATGAGCCATCGCAATGAGGTTGCGCCTGCACAGGATTCAATCGCCATTCTGCGATATTAAGCAGGAGGCAGTTGCGCCCCAAATCACGCTGAGCAACAGTGCAATGATAATGAAGGCATGCGGAACCATGCATAAATGGCGCAGTGCGATATTCAACAACTTGCCTTGCGCAATAGGAGAGCAAGTGGAAGTTGCGCCATAGCAGAAATGAGCCAAAATAAAAGGGAGCAAGGCAGAGGCACAAGAACGCTACAGGGAAGCCATATATGAGAGCAACACACAGCAGGACACACTGGGCAGCAAGGACACACAGGGCCAGGCAGGAAAGGGCACCTGGAAGCAATAGCCACAGGGGAAGGTGTGGGAAGACATTGCACAAGGGGGAGGTACACCACACAGCAGTAAGGCAAGCACAATCAGGTGTTCCCGGTGCAGGGGAAGTAGCAGTGAGGACAGCGGGGGAATACAGTAACAGCAGCTGGGGGGACGAACACAAGCCAGGGACATGGCCAGTGCCACCTTCCAGATGGAGGGTATTATGAGGGGGTGAGAAGAGGCGGGCAGCGGGGGCGTGCCATGGAAGGGCCCGTCGGCGGTATGCCCCCAATAGGCAATACCGAGCCAGCACCAGCTTCGAGCTGTACAGTGATATCGAGATTGTGGGCCGGTACTGCCTGAATCAAGCAATTCTGAGGTGGCTCTGTGAGCTGTGCAGTGATGTGATACAGGCACCCACACAACGGAGCCATGCCCTGTCAGTGGAGACCAAAGTGACAGCCTGCATGTGCTTGCTCACCACGGGTACCTTCCAGAGACCAACTGGGGACACCACAGGCATAACCCAGTCGGCCACGTCACGCCATCTCACCCAATTCCTCAGCGCACTGCTGCCACATGCTGCGGAGTACATCCATTTCCCCAGCACACTGGCGGAGTGCACAGCAAACATACAGGAGTTCCACAGGGTAGCACATATGCCTGGCATGCTAGGGGCAATAGACTGCACCCATGTGGCCATCAGCACACCACCTAGCCCCAAGGGGGCTGCATACATCAATAGCAAGGGCTATGCCAACATCAACTGCCAGGTGGTGTGCTATGCCAGGGGGCACATAATCAATGGCTGTGCCACGCACCCTTGGGGAGCACACGATGCCTTCATCTGGCACCAGTTGGCACTGTGCCACAGATTCAAGAGTGGGGATATCCCCACTGGACACCTAGTGGGTGAGTATGCAGACCACATGGACAATCATATGGCCTGGGGGGGCATGGTCAGAGGTGACATGGGTAGTGGCCTACATGGCCCGGGGCAGGCTGATGCTGATCACCTAACCACCACCCTCTACACACAGATGACAGTGGATACCCACTCCATCCCTGGCTGCTTACAACCTACCGGCGGCCCACGACCCCATCGCAGCAACGCTACAGTGAGGCACATGCCACCACACGTAATGTCATCGAGCAGGTGTTCGGGATGCTGAAGGCACGTTTCTGTTGCCTGGACACCTCCGGCGGTTCCCTAAAGTTCAGCCCCTCAAAGGCCTGCGGGCTATTCCTGGCCTGTTGCATTCTGCACAACATGGCCAACGAATGTGGAATAGCCGTACAGGTCGAAGAGGGGGACAGCGATGGGGACAATGAGGACGCCAGTGAAGATGGTGATGGGCAGCCCCCCTTGGCCAAATGGACCCTCGACTGCTCCGGCTGGCACAGCTGCACCGGGGCACCATCATGGAGGAGCACTTCAGCCAACCCAGGTAAGTCATGGGGCCATGTGCAACCACCAGTGGCTAAGGCACAACCCACAACCACGCATGGACACACACCAGGGGTGCATGCCATCAAGGGAAGTGGCTGGGCATGGAATCACACACATAATCGGGATGGGTGAGGGCTAACATGCCATGCGGACGGACACACACACACACACACACACACACACACACACACATGCACACACAACGCACCAAACTTGCATAAAGGGTAGGAGGCACACCGAACCAGAACACCACCCCTAGCCACACGCATGTCCACAGACCACCATGCCCACTGCCTGTCCATGTGCGTGTGTCAGATGCTGAGCACCACTGCACATTGATGTACAGCACAATGCAGGCATCATCATGCATACGCAACTGCGGACAGCAGCCGGGAGGGTGTGCAGATGGACTGTGTGTCCACATGCAGGGAGGGGTACCCACCCGTGCATTGCCCACTGAAAGACACAATGCACACAGGGCAGCACCAGACAGTAGCCGCATTGGGAGACAGGTCAGTCACGCGACACAGTGCCCCGGCCACCACGGATCGTGGGCGGCCTCGCCGAGACCCGCCAGCACTGACAGGCCGACCACTGGCCTCATTGGGTGGCACTGATGGTCCCACAGGGGTTCCACTGCGTGAACACGACCGTGCTTGCGCAGGGGTCTGCAGCACACCGAATATGCCTGCGCCAGGTGTGCCCACAGCTGAACCCGGTGTCGACAGGGAGGGTGTCGCACGACGCCGGGAACGGGGGGTGGATAGTGCACTGCATGGTGTCCGCGACGCATTGGCACATGACTGTGTGCCCACTGTGGCCATGACAACAGAGAATGCCTGTGCATGCCTGTCAATGGCAGTGTTCACATCCTCCCACAACCAGTCCATCCCTGGCAGGATCAGAGTGGTGTCTCTACTGCGACGCTCCTCTGCCCACTCCAGAGCCACACGCAGTGCATCCACCGACGTCGCAAGCCACATCTGCTGCTGGACTGATGCTTGCAGTAGGCGGGTGTGTTCGTCCAAGAGGTCATCTGCCTCCTCGGCATCCTGTCCTTCAGGGTGTGCATGGCCCTGATGCTCAGCACCCCTTGAGGGTGGGCGCTGTGCACCAGGACCAGGTCTGGGCATGTTCACAGGTGGTGCACAGACGCCGCCACTGGACTCTGTACCCCCAAGCCCATTGGGTGACCGCTGATGCTGCCCCTCCGGCTGCCGCTCCCCAGGTCTCAGTGGTGGCGCCGCAGTGGCCGCAACAGTCCCACTGTCCTGAACAAACACCAGTGCTGCCCCACTGGCGTTGACAGGCACAGGCTAGGACTGTGCTGACACGCAGACCTCCACGGCAGCACCACCAACAGCCATGGCCACGATGTTACCTGATGTGTGGCCATCCCGTGGCACACACGTGTCACTGCCCATGCTGTTGGCGACATCATCATCCGTGACAGACTCTGCACCAGCCCGTGTCACAGCATGCTGGCATCCGTGGATGCTGTCACGCTGGGACATGGGCAGGGCTTCCTCCGCACCTATTACAACAACATCAGTGTGGACAGCCAGGTGGGGCCCACTGTCACACTGAGCCACGTATACCTGTGGAGGTGGATGGGCCCTCCTCCATCTCTAGCTGACTGTCCTCAGTGGACAGGCCCACCACCACTGACCCATGCAGATGCTCAGGATCTGTAAGAGAAAACAAAGTCGCGTTACTGCATGTGACCTACCCTGCCCCACCCATAGACAGACCATGACTTACCATGCAGTGATGGGCCACCACCCATCTAGAAGCCACCACCCGGAACACCCTCAATGGCACTACGCTGCATGCTTCCAGCAATCCTCTCCTCCTGTGGGGTCAGGTGTACCACCTCCAGCTGTCCCCACCTGTCGCAGCTTGTGCTGCCCTGATGGCAGCCACCTTCTCCTTTATCCTCCTCCTGTCTGTGCCCATCTTCTTCTTGCACTCCTGCACAAAGTGCTGGTGGCTGCCACGTAGGTTCACAGCACGTGTCACCTCCTCCCATGCAGCAGCACGGGCTTGAGGTGTTCCCTGCCGTTCGCTGAGAAGCGGCTCCTGATCCAGGTAGGCCTCAAACAGGGCTTCAGTCTTGGCCTTGGTGAAATTAGGCCTCCTCCTCCCACCACTGTGTTCCTCCTCTTCCACAACTTGCTCGGTCATTATTTAGCCTGTAAGAATGGCAGTTGTTACCTGTGACTGTGCAGTCCCATGCATGTCCCTAAATCCACAGTCCACACTCCCAAACAGCATGCAACTCAACAATAGACTGTAGTAACCGACTATGGCCACTGCAGCCCAATGTCGCACTTTTATAGCGCAACCCGTGCAAATGAGGCGAGGCGCAACTTTAAGTGGATGCAAATTGCAATGCTGCACCACTGCATGGCTGATTAGCTGTTCTGCATATGATGGCTGAATATCTCGCTGTTGCGCTTTGCGCAACTGTGTTGAACGTGCTGAGCCAATGGCACAGTTCTGTGACATGCGTAGTACACACCTCACTGCGCATGCCTGGGTTGCTGACGCAAGCGTCTGCCACGCTGCTGCCGTGCTGTGCACGGGGAGCAATGCAGGGCACGGCCACCATTGTGCCAGTGGTGCTATAGCGATGTTCACCTACATGGCACTGGGCACTGGGCCATCATAGGCACACTGGGGCAACAGCGTGGTAGGCCGCTACTGGCAGTAGCACACAAAGCAGCCAATCGCGCTACGCGCACTGGGTTCCAATGGCGCTGTGCGTGTCCATGCTCCAGAGACCCTTGACCCTGTGCCTGACCTTTGCCCCCTAGGCGCCATGCGTCAGGCATGGGTGCACCACTATCGTGCTGTTGGGTGACAGCGCGATAGGGATGCAGCGCTATGCCGCATGCAGCTGCATGGTGGGGAAAGCCAGCTGCAGAGCGCCATATTTGCAGACCGAGCAGAGAGAATGGCGTGCAGGAGGGCTGCTCAGTGGACACAGTTGGAACTGGCCAACCTAGTGGCCATAGTGGAGCTACACCATGGACCACTGTTCGGGGAGGCACCCCGGACAGGTCCAGGAGCCAGGTGTGGGAGGAGGTGGTCACTGCATTGGAGGAGGCCACTGGACAGGGGAGAAGTGCAGAGCAGTGCCGTCATAGGTATGGGGACCTGCGGCGGAGGGAGCCGGAGCTGCTAGGCCGCCTGCGGGGACGTGCCAGGAGGGGCACGGTGCCACAGCCAGGAAGGTGTTACATCAACACACTTTTATCTTCCATATGGATATCACCGTTGTATGTGTCCAGCACATGGTGGGGGACCATCCGGGGTTGGCTGTGGTGGTGTTATCAGGGTGTGGGGTGGGTGGGTCTGGCTGGGTAGGAGGGCACACACCTGGGGGCAGGGGGGCTTTGCTATGGGATTGTACTGATGTTCCTCTCTCCATGTTTGCACCACAGACCTGGAAGAATGGCACCTGACCCGTGAGCTGTGGTGCAATGAAGAGGAGAGGGAGGCCAGGTGGAGCGAGGGTCCACAGCCCCCAAGGGACCGGCCCGATGATGGTGAGTGCCACACCTCCATGATTACTATTACATGCTGTGTAACAGGGTGGGCAGCGGGGCATGGCCAAAATCCATCGACACCACTGCCATGCACGCAACTTGTTACAGTCAGCACTGTCCAGTGGCAATGCATGTCTAGGAGTGCATCGATGGTGGTCCATGCATGCACCAGGTACATGGCTGTGCCACTGCCTTTGCACCACATAGCCATGTCACTAAACGGCCATGGTGGTGCTGTGCGTGACTTGGCCGGTGGCTGTGTGCAGCATTCCGCATGGCTGTATGCGCCTGGGTGGGCAGGTCATGTGGACGTGATCAATGTGTGTGGTCACACACTATCACAGAGGTATGTTCCAAGGCCATATGCCATGCACAGTGGGTGAGGTGTATGGGGCTGTGCATTTACACCTATTGATTGTGCTCCCTTGTCCTAGGTACACGCCAGCTCCAAGACATCAGGGAGGCACTGCGGGAGATCCTGCAGGTGGTGAGGGCGTCACTTGATGTCCTTCGCAGGATAGATGAGACCAGGGTCCTGAGGAGGCACAGGCAGCGAAGGAGCCAGAGCGGGGAGCGGCGCTCCTGTTAGAAGTCCCTCTGCCCTCGATATCCCCTACCCCCCTTGACCCACCCGCACACCCCTCCTTTCCTGTCCCATTTGTCCACCCCTGCCCCTTACCCACCCCCACCTTGTTTGTGGCCCTCCCTCCCTCCCACCTTGTATATCCTGTTGTAAACAGTTACCTTTTATATGTTGTTTTAATACAGTTATTTTGATATGAATACTGTGGTGGTCTCTGATTTGCAGCGGGCTATAGGTGCTCAGCTGCAGTGGTGTGCATGGCGTCAGGGGTGGTGCAGTCATGGATATATGTGTGTGCCTGTGTGGAGGTGACTATTGTGTGGGGGTAGCTATCAGTCAGTGTTTGTGGTGTGTGTGTTGTGCCCTGTGCACTGGATGACTGTGTGCAGTGGTCCATGGTGTTTGGCCTGTGTCCATGGTGCCCCTATCAGTCCATCCATGGCCTGTGCAGCTGACACCCATGCATGTCTGTGACCTGCACAGTCTGCTGGCATGTCAGTCATGGCAGTCCATGCAGGGCAGCCACTGTACCCATCACACTGCTGGGTTGCCTCCTGTCACTGGTGTGGTGTATATCTGCCTCGGGTGACACTGTGGCCTCCACAGTTGTTGACCCACCTCCATGCTATGGCTTGTGTGAGTTGCAGGGGATGTGCACCACTGTCTGTGACCTGTGCTCCGGGAAAATGCTGGTGGCGTACAGGTCCACAGTGCCTGTGCAGGGTGGCTGGCACTCCAGTGCCATGGAGGACTGCGGGTTGTGTGTACACAGTTTACATGGGCCCACGCTGGGGGCTTAGTTGGCCCGCCACTGCGTGCCTGTGTTGTTGTGCCCTTGGGTATGGGTGGATGTCTGTCCATGCACTGTGTGGCATCCGGTGTGATGCATGCTTCCACACACCACTGTGGGTGTCTGTGCTGGCTGTTGTGGCCAGTGCTGGGTCGGGGTGTGTCACTGGGAGAGTGTGCAGGGTGCTGTACCACTGGTGGTGGTGTCCGGGGCATGCCCTGTCCCATGTGGGGTACCTCGTGTGCTGATGCATGGTTGGTCTCTCAGCAGTACCTCGGGGGGGCTGTGCGTGGTGGCACTGTGTATTCCGTTGTTGCATCGCTGTGTGCTGCCACCCGCTGATGGGTGCTCGTGGTGGGGCTGCCTTGCATGGTTCTGTGGTGCACAGGGTTGCAGTGTCACAGTGGGGGTGGTGGCATGCATGGGGTTTCCTGCAGTGGTGGATGCTGCTCCTGGGCAGGGTGTCTAGGGGTCACGGTGCAGGGTGTACTCTGCATTGAGGGGATGGTGTGGCACGGGGTGGTCAGCCCTCATGTTCCAGTCACAGCTTGCCGGGGGGCGTGATGGGGCACCATGGCCCAGCTGTGGGTTGGTTGCTGGTCTCCATGGACTGGTGGTTATTCCAGCACTCCCCCAGTTGTGCAGTGCATGGGGTGTGGGGGGACAATGTCTGCTCTGCTGTGTGTTCCTGTGCCTATCTGTGGCATGGGTGGTGGGCCCCTACCTCCCTGGTTGTGTAGTTGCATTGCCCTGCTGCTGGGGGGCGTCCCTGGTTGCGCTATGGTGCCTCTGGACTGCTCAGCTGCACATCCCTTGTTGCGCTATGGCGCATCTGATCTGCTCAGCTTCCCCTCCCTAGTTGCGCTATGGCGCAGGTGGCTCGATATTCAGTCGTCAGCTGTAGGCGCAGTTTGGCCAGCTCACTTTTTGAATATCGCGCCTCTTGCTCATGGGCGTAATGGACTTGTGCTTGCTCCTGCTATTGAGCACTTTTTGGGCGCAGTTTGAATATCTGGGCCAGAGTGTTTTTTTTTGCCACCGAGAGAGAGAGAGGGAAGAGGGAGTGAGCTGTGAGGAGAGGGATTGTGTGGTCTCCTGGGAAAGTCTCCAAAGTGCCTGGTCGCTCCTAATCCCCAATAAATTCAAATCTACAAAGCTGAGGGCAGGAGGAATAGCTGTTGTTTGGGTAGCAAAAGCAGGAACAATTGTTCTCTATTGGCACCCAGCAGTTGGACAGTTTGAACTGTGAGGAGAATTGGGCTGCTGATACTAAAGGAGCACTGGTCCCTACAGCAGACAACTTGAACAGTGAAAAAAGGCCATTCAGCAAGGGAGAGACTGGGGAAGCCTCGTGCCCTGCACAAGTCCTGCAAGATGGCTAGAGGTGAAACAGAGGTGTTTGGGGAACCATCAGGCCTTGTTCCCCGGACTAAAGATGACACACCCAGTGCAGAAGGATGGAACAGGCCTGCCTGAGTGAACTCAGTCTATAAAAGCCCATAGGTGAAGCTGGCAAGGCCAGGCAGGCGAAGATCATCACGTCTCAAGTTTCCCCCGTGTCCAGTTTCCCACCTGTGGTGCACCACCAATGGGGACCGGGTCTATGTGATAATGGCGAACGCCTAAAGGCAATCACTATTATCACACAGTTAGAGTGCCGAAAACAGTTTCAGCACTCTGACAACCCCGGCACACGGGACAATGGCACCAGGAGAGTTTTGTAATGCTTTCTGCGTCCCCCCACACACACCCCTCATGGAGGGCTTCGTCCCCCCACACATCCCCTACTTAAGGATTCCCTCAACCCAGGGAGGGTGCATGTCGGGGGTGAAAGCATTAAAGAGGGTTGGGTCAGGGGACGCAATAAAATCACACCAGCTCGGACCTGAACCCGGTACCTCCCCACCCCAACCACTAGCCAACCCTTGACGCCACGATGCAGCTCAGCCATCCACCGCAGCGCCACCCCCTACAGCTCTCTCCCAGCCCATGCTTGCTTCCCCAGCGTGTGCGTACACATACCTACATCCTGTCGTCCAGTTCGCCCACCCCCTCATCCAGTAGCCCTACCCTCCCATCGCCGTGAAGGATTGCGCCAGGAGGGAGTTGCCGTTACAGACGGTGCCCTTCCTCATGCGCCCACCACACAGGATACCATGGAGATCCTCCGCGGTACAGTGCAACTTATCTGGCTGTTAGCCCCTGTGTGAACTGCAACAAACTGTGAGTACCCCGATCTGTGGCTCTGGGGAGTTATCAGTTGGATAGGATCCTTGGGTAATTGCTGTACAGGACTTCCTAGAATGTTCAAGTTGGCCAGACCTGGTGTATAAGTTTGAAAGGGTGTTTGCCAGTGTGTTCCATGTTTATCTGGGCCCCGATGAAAGACCCCAGGCCTGTATCACCGGGCGGTGAGGTACCCACCATATTGGGACAATCTGGGTGCGCCAGGGGGTGGGAAGAGGGGTTGCTACGGGGACAGTTGTTGTCTAAAGTAACTGTGGTTGACATTTTCCTCAGTGTGCCCCCTTCCCAAATTATCCACTGTCCAATGTTACTGAAAGACTGCTGCTGGGCAAATGACTCTATGTTTCTTTATGTTCCTCCAAAAAAGTTCCAGAAAGAAGTCAGATAGAAAATTTACACGAAGAACAAATGTATTTCTGACAAAAAGATGTATTTTGAATTTACCACATATAGAATAATGGTTAGCCTTGATTGCATTATTAATACTTAAACGAAAATGAAAATAATCATTTATGGATTAAAAAAAAGATTTTCCATGTTTTTGTTCAGTAACAATAACTTTTCTAGCCACCATTGCTCTCTAGTATGAATTAATGTGTTTTGATGTCACCTATAAAAAAAAGTTGTAAAATTGGTGGTTAGAGATAATATATTTAGAATATAGGAATTATTTTCCAGAATATGTTTTTGAATCCACTACTTGTAGAAAAATGATTTGATTTGCGTGCGTTACTTACATTTAAGTATAAATGTAACTTGTTATTTATAAATTATGAAATAATTTTTACTTTTTACTTATGTTGCCTTTTTGTTTTGTATTCCAAGGCCTTCTACATTTCTTTCTGGAGGTGAAACAGTGGGCAGATTGCTGCTTGGAGCAGATCGCCCTTAACCCTCCAACCTTCTCTCTCTCTCTCTCTCTCTCTCTCTCTCTCTCCCCTTAAGATGGAGCCTTGAGAATACAGAGCGTCTATCTTTTTCTCTGCATTAGAAAATGTTATAACCAATAATAAATGATGTAATATAGATATGAAGTAAAAGCTGAAAAGATAGAAATTCATTAACTTTGCCCTAGCTCCCATAAAAGGCTGCTATTTACATTACTGTATTTTTGATACACTGATTAGGCTGTGTATTAAGACTTGGTACTTTATTAATTTATGCACTTTGTAATTCATTTCACCTGTCACCTA
Organism: Neoceratodus forsteri; assembly: GCA_016271365.2. Classification (NCBI taxonomy): domain Eukaryota; kingdom Metazoa; phylum Chordata; order Ceratodontiformes; family Ceratodontidae; genus Neoceratodus; species Neoceratodus forsteri. Next base: position 969,361,880 of record CM028130.1, on the reverse strand, counting down.
TCAGAGAGAAAGAGATAAGTGAGCTCAACGCATGGCTCAAGGACTGGTGCCACACAAAGGGGCACCACTTCGCCAGAAACTGGGGCAACTTCTGGGAATAGGAGTTGTTCAAATTCGACAGCCTCCACCTGACTAAAGAGGGAGTCAGGGCACTGGGCCAGAAATTTGAGTCCACGTAGGACATTTAAACTAGCGGGAGGGGAGATGACAGTAGCTCTAGTAGAAGCACACATACAGTCTGCTGTCTCTCCCCCTCCAGCTAGCACCAAATCTACACACTCTAGGATAGCAAAAGCAGATAGCTGGGAGCATAAAACCTTTTCCGACTATGGCATTGACCATCACAGTGGAAAGGAAGGAACCATTAACAGGGAAAGCTACAAAGGGACGAACAATAAGATCAAGGGAGGCATGACAAACAAAGCGACACAGCAAGAGTGATCAGCACTATGCCTCAGTGTACGCAGTCTGGCTAACAAGATGACTGACCTCATTGTCACAATAGCTGAGGCAGGACTAGACTGGGTAGCTGTGACCGAGACATGGTTCACAAATAATCATGGTTGGGAGGTGACTATCCAGGGGTACAACTTGTTCATAATAATAATAATAAACTTTATTTTTTAAACACCTTTCAAGATAACAAGGCACTTTACAATAATTGAAACATAATTCCATAAACAACAAACACATTAACAAATAGTACAACAGATCCATACGAGTCACTGATAGGCCTGTTGCCACAAAAAAGTTTTAAACGCCTATTTAAATCCCCCCACGGTCACGCACTCCTGAAGCTGATGGGATAGAGAATTCCAGAGGCCAGGGGCTGCAAACATAAATGCACTGCCCCCAGAAGATTTCAAAGTCACCCTCGGAACCTCCAGCAACCCCTCGACAGCCAAACGGAGCTGTCGCACAGGGCTGTAGGGAATTAGAAGCTCTTTCAAGTAGTCAGGGCCAAGTCCAAGTAGGGCTTTATAAGTCAGTAAACCAACTTTGAAGGTGATCTGCCACTGAATCGGCAGCCAGCACAGATTGCACAGCACCGGGGTAATATGCGAAGCCCAAGAAGACCCCATCAATAATCGTGCTGCAGCGGTCTGCACTAGCTGCAAGCGGCAGATATCAACCCCTGGAAGCCCTAAGTAAAGGGAGTTGCAGTAGTCAAGGTGCAAGGTCACAAAGGCGTGGACCAACACAGGCAGATTGTAGGATGGAACAAGGTGCGTGACCCTGGCAATGTTCCTAAGATGACAAAAGGCAGACTTGATGACTGCCGACACCTGAGATCGAAGGGTCAGCCCGTCATCAAGCACCACCCCCAGGTCATGCACCCGTTCAGAGGTAAGAATCTGGGAGTCCCCCAGAAAAAGTCCAGAGGGCTGACCAGCCCTCAACCCCTCTATCCGGTGACCTGGATCCACAACCATCACCTCAGTTTTTCCCTGAGTTCAACTTTAGCCAGGTCGAATTCATCCAATCCTGGATTTCAGCGAGGCAGTTATTAAATACTGAGACAGCACTATCCTGGTTGGGTGCAAAAGACAGGTAGAGCTGGGTATCATCAGCATAGCAGTGAAACCTCAGCCCATACCGTCTTACAATGTCTCCAAGGGGCAGCATATACACTGCAAACAACACGGGGACAGCACCGAGCCCTGAGGAACCCCACATGACAGAGGGAGTGAGTCTGAAGAAAAAATCTCTGACACAACTCATCGTGTTCTGCCCATGAGGAAAGATGTAAACCACCTGAGGACCGTACATGTCATGCCACAGATGAACCTCAGGTGCTCGAGCAGCATCCCATGGTCCACAGTGTCAAAGGCTGAAGAGAGATCAAGGAGCACCAGAATGGAACGGTTTTTCTGATCTCTCGCCATCAGGAGATCATTGAGCACCCGAACCAGTGCAGTCTCAGTACTGTGCCTCTTTCGAAAACTGGACTGGAGAAGTTCATAGATATTATGGATGGTCAAGTGGTTCTCCAGTTGAATTGCCACTACTTTCTCAATAACCTTCCCTATAAAGGGAAGGTTCAAGATAGGTCTGTAGTTTGCTAGAACGTCCAGGTCCAAAGAAGCTTTCTTCAGAAGGAGTATTACCACTGCCTCCTTCAGGGAGTTTAGGAGAGGCAGGACTGGGAAAAAGGGAGGGGGGGGTAGCTATTTATGTTAAGGATACAATCAGTGCTACAGAAATGCAGCAGGCACTAGGGGAAACAGGGGATCTATGGATCACAATAGGGACCGGAAGCCAAAAACCCATTTGGGTAGGGATAATCTACAGACCCCCAAATCAGGAGGAAGCCAGGGATAAGGAAATCCTGGAAACCATTCTCCAGATGTCAGGCAAAGGGGACATGGTGCTGGTGGGTGATTTCAATCTGCCGGACATAGACTGGAATACCCACACAGCGGCATCACAGAAGAGCAGGGAATTCCTAGTCACACTACAGGAAGCAGGCCTAAGTCAACTAGTGACATCACTCACAAGGGGTAATGCGGTTCTAGATCTGATATTCACAAACAGCGAAAGGGTTACGGATGTCGAAGTAGGGAACCACCTGGGCAACAGTGATCATAACACGGTATGGTTCAGGGTAAAAAGGACTGTAGACTCCACACACTCTAAACTGAAGGTCCTTGACTTCATGAGGGCAGACTTCGCAAACATGAAGGCCTGCTTAAGAGACAACCTTAGTAGCTCAACAGAAGGGAGCATTGAGGAATACTGGACAAGGTTGAAGAATGCAATAACCATGGTCACATCACAGTGTGCCCGTCAGGTTAGTAAGAACAAAAGGAGAAAAAAAACACTATGGTTTTCCAAGGAGGTGGCAACCATGGTGAGAGAAAAGTGCATAGTCTTCAGAAAGTACAAGGAGTCGGGGAACGAGGCAGACAAAATAGAATATAAACAGAAACTAAAAGAGACAGGGAAAGTGATAAGAAATGCAAAGGCTCAAACAGACGTTAGGATCGCTCAGGAAGTAAAAAAGGGTAACAGAACATTTTACAGGTACATACCTGAAAAAAGGAAGACCAAAGGGGACATCGTTAGAATCACAAAAAAAGATGGACAAACCACAGAGTAAGATGGAATAAGGCAGAGGCACTCAATGGGTACTTCTGCTCAGTCTTCACACAGGAAGCAGATGGTAATGGACCAACAATAGGCACAAAGAAGTGTTCGATTGAAGGAATAGATGTGGGTCCCATCACAGAGGAAAGGGTCCTGGAGGAAATAGACAAGTTAAAGGTAGATGAAGCTATGGGGCCAGATGGGATACACCCAAGAATACTGAAAGAACTAGGGAGGGAACTGGCAGCCGTCTTAGCAGTGCTCTTCAACAAATCATTAAGGAGCGGGGGAGGTGCCGGATGATTGGAAGAGTGCAACAGTAGTAGCACTCCACAAGAGTGGTAACAAGGAACAGATAGGTAACTACTATCCGGTTAGTCTAACGTCAGTCGTGGGAAAACTGATGGAGTCCCTGCTGAAGGATAGAATCATAGCTTTTTTAGAGCAAACTGGTCAGCTTGACAAAAATCAACACGGTTTCACAGCAGGGAGGTCCTGCCAGACAAACCTGGTTGATTTTTTCAATTGGGTAACCAAAACAGTGGATCAGGGTGGGGCAGTGGATGTGGTTTACCTGAACTTCAGCAAAGCTTTTGACTCCGTGCCACACAGGAGACTAGTCAGAAAACTGGAGAACATGAGAATTGGGCCCAAGGTTACAAACTGGGTCAGAAACTGGTTACATGGGAGAACTCAGACAGTATTAGTAAATGGCACTCTGTGGAGGGGAGGGTGACTAGTGTGGTCCTGCAGGGCTCAGTTCTGGGTCCAAGCCTCTTCAATATATTCATCAGCGACATTACGGATGAACTGGAGGAAAAGGTGTGCCTGTTTGCAGATAACACCAAAATCAGCAACAGTGTAGACACAACTGAGGGACAGCAAAGCAAGGAAGCTGATCTCTGATAACTGAAGCAGTGGTCCAAGACCTGGTAATTGAAATTCAATGCCAAAAAATGCAAAGTCATGCACCTGGGAAAGCGTAACCCAGGGACACTATACTCAATGGGAGGGGAGGGGAGCAGCTGGTGGCTACCAGGCAGGAGCGAGACCTAGGGGTGATCATATCAGATGACCTCAAGGTCAGCAGACAATGTGAAAAGGCAGCACTAAAGGCTAGTGGTATCCTGGGATGCATAGGGAGGGGCATCACGAGCAGAGGGCATGAAGTAATTATGCCCCTGTATCAGTCCCTAGTCAGGCCTCACCTGGAGTACTGTGTCCAATTCTGGAGGCCACACCTCTTGAAGGACATACAGTAGAAAGGCTGGAGACAATACCAAGAAGAGCAACAAATATGGTGCAGGGCTTGCATCAGAAACCGTATGAGGCAAGACTGGATGACCTCAAATTATACTCCCTAGAACAATGCAGGAATCGTGGGGACATGATAGAAACATTCAAATACCTTGCAGGCAACAGCAGGGTGCACGTGCAGAACCGCTTTCAGGTAAAGGACTACAGCAGGACTAGAGGGCACAACCTTCGACTTAACGGAGGAAAGTTCAGAAGCAATACGAGGAAATTCTTCTTCACAGAGCTCGTTGTGGAACCATGGAATAGCTGCTGGAGGGGGTGGTGGGAGCTAAGACAGTGGGAGAATTCAAGCGGGCATAGGACAGACATTGTGGGATACACAAGCAGGCAGCTAAGTAGGGGGGTAGGAAACCAAGGGCAGACTTGATAGATTGTACCGTCCACATCTGCCGACAACTTCTCTGTTTCTGTGTTTCACTTCACAATTGCATTTGCCATTAATATATTGAAATAATGGTTTTCTCCTTGTTTGCCATGCCCCCTGACGAAGGGTTAGCTCCCGGAGCGCCGGGTCGAATGGTGTTTGTAGCTGCTTTTGGCACAGCACTTTACTGAAGCAATAAAGTTTGGAAACTGTCTTTGAGTGCTTGTGCCTTTTTCGTTGCCATGGAGTGCAGACTATTTTCCTTGTTGTGGGCATGAGGGAGGCTACTGTGTGGGGAACTGTTATTGGGTGGGGTAAAGTATTATCGGGGCAGCGGACTATTTCCTGGGGGTGGTAACCTGTTCTTTATCCACAGGAGTCCTTGCCACTACCCCAGGTGGAAGCACTGCGCCGTATTAGCTACCACCGCTGACCCCAGGCCGGCCCCCTTGGAGGTTTGTGCTGAACTACCCTGAGGGCCCCGGAGCAGCCAAGGTGAGTCAAGGGGCTGTTACAAATATATAATTATGTATTTATAGAAAAAGACAAAAGATGAACCCTTGAAAAAGCTTACTTTAGGAGTGAAACATTGGGGCCAGTAAATAAAAAGAATATTTTATGAATAAAGACAGGGAATGGAGTGTCTTTTTGAAGAGAGGCATCCCACAATCTACAGAAATTTTTGAAACCCCATTGCAAGTTCCCCAGCATCTCCTGCATCGGCAGTATGGTACCCACCCAAGGGACATTAGAGACAGTCTGGGCAGCTGCCAGAGGAAAATTGGGTGCACCCATAGGTGGGGATTGTGTGGGGTAAAAGTGTTGCTACAGCTACTGAAGTTGTTATGCTAGTTTTTTTTTTCCACCTTCCTCAAAATCAAACTGTTAATTGTTAACATTACATTATGGTACAGTGATTTATTGCAAAAGGTGGGAATTGTAGTTGTATGAGGAACGTACTGTGGGGGCAGATGTTACATTTTCCTGGGGGGTGTTAACTTGTAATTTATTTCCAGGTATTCCAAAACACAACCCCAGGTGGCGGCACCAAGCGCACTTACTGTTTCAGTACCACTGGTACTCCAAGAACCTAGGTCAGACCCCTCAAGGTGTGTCCGACTCTGGGGAGGAGGAGGAAACAACCAAGGTGAGTCCAGAAAAACCTGGCTGTTACACACCTTATGTATCCCTTTCAAGTATGTGAAGGTCCCAATCATGTCCCCTCTCTTTCCTTCAGGGGGAACATGTTCAGTGCCCTCAACCTCTCCTTATGTGCCTTACCTTGCAGACCTGCTATCACCTTAGTAGCCCTCCTCTGGACCTTCTCTAGCACTGGCAGATTGATGTCCTTTTTGAGGTGTAGGCACCAGTACTGAACTCCATAGTCTAGATGTGGCCTCACCAGTGACCTGTACAAGGTCAGTATACCCTATAATCACCTCGCACCTACTGCTGATCCCCCTAGCTATGCATCCCAGCATCTTGTTGGCCCCCTGGTGCTACTTTCTTGCATACATACCTCTCCACCTCTTGACTCATGAATCAGGGACAAGGCTTAAACAAGCATTTGTCAATGCCGAATGTTGTCTGGCTGGCATTGGCACTGGTAGTGCAGGAGTTAGAGATGCATAATAGGAATGACAGTGAAGTATTGAACTGACGTCAACCTCACCCCCACCCTGAAGAGACACATTTTCAACATAGGCATTTTGGGACCTTCTCTCATGAACAGTGACACTGTGATTTTGTTAATCTGTCCCAAAAGTTGATTTCCCACAGCGACCAGTCATTCTGCACCACAGGTGTGAAAACACATTTTGGGCAGGATGTGAAAAATGACAGCTGTACTGTTCATAAGGAGGTGTGAAAAAATGGCAGTGTTGAAAATCTGGCTTACTTTCGTCACCAAATTTTCAACATGTGCATTTTAGGACCTCTGCTCATGAACAGTGTCACTGTCATTTTTTCAAACTGTCCCGAAAACTGATTTCGCACAGCGAATGTGCTATAAATGCCAATGTTGAAAATCTGGAGTGAAAATACTACAAATTCACAAAGTTATGAGCGTGCGTGGAAACTGCGCAATGCACGCTCGTAAAACAGTCATTTTTTTGGATTTTTTCACCAAATTTGCAACATAGGCTTTTTAAGAGCCCACCTCATGAACAGTGGCACTGTCATTTTGTTAATCAGTCCCGAAAGCGTGATTCTGCGCAGTGACCGCAAAATCACCTTTCGGGACCGAATAATGCTATGACAGTGACTGAATTCATGAGGAGGGGTGCCAATAACCCCATGTTGAAAATTTGGTTCCGCAATTCCTAAAAATGCCCGAGACGTGCATCAAAGTTGAAAAAACCTATTTATGCCATTATACAGCTTACTGGCATTTTTTCAGTTCGTGGCTGGCTTTGAAGAGTGCAGAGCGTGTTCCCAGTCCACGAAGATAAATGCTTATCGGACTCTGGAGGTAAGTATGGGGTGAAGGGGTGGGAAGGTAGGAGTAGCAGAGGAGTGGTAGCGGGCTGGGGAGGGACGTTTTCTATTACAGGTTTAAAAAAATTGCGGGACTTTTTTTTAACAGGGACATTGCTTACGCTGGGGTGGGCTCCCCAGCGTGCCACCTGACTGTTTTGGGGGGCTAGCCGATGGGGAATGGGCACCCCACCAGCACATACTGGGGGAGACTCAGAGGGACCGTTTTCTTCTTTTACAGGTTTTAAAAAAAAAAAAAAAGGGACGGTTTTGTTTTACAGGGGCATTGCACACCGGGTGAGCTCCCAGCATACCACCTGTGTGTTTTGGGGGCTAGCCGATGGGGATTAGGGCACCCGCTGGTACATATCGAGGGGGCAAGTGCCGAGGGTACTGGGCACCCCCTCGGCACACAAATAATGAGGGGGGCATTATGCCGATGGGGAGTGGGCTCCCCCATCGGCACATGAAATGGGTTAGGGCATGCCAACAGGGGGACACCCCTGAACTTCATCATTGTGGCAGGCGACGGCAGTCACTGCCGCCATGTTTGCTTCACCAGCAAAGGCATGTTGGAAGGTGCCACCGCGTGACGAGCTTGGCTTTCACTACAGACCTTTTCTTTGATCTGGTGGCCACATTACGTGTTGCTGGTGTCAGAGCCTGCAGCTGCTTCATTGGGGAATGAGGGACGCACTTACTGATGCGTGCCCTGCATTCGCCCACAGTGACTGCTCCTCCAGATCTGCTACTACTGCAATATGTTGCCTCCGCAAGCACAAGCCAACATGAAAAAATCAGGACAAAGACCCCAGATCAGGGACACATCTTAAAAATTAGTACTATTCACACACAAAGCTGATAGAATAAAGGGTTTGTGTTAAGATGCATTTGCTGAAGAAGAACAAGTCTGTAACTTTAATGTTTGACAGTTTGTGCTTTTAATTCCCATTGTTATGTCACAAAAACACCCATTTCACGAGGGGCAGAGGAAAATTCTGAGGCAAAAGCAGGGACAGCTAAGAGGTATGCTTGCATACTTCGTGACTATGAAGAAAGCCACTAACCTCCCCGTGCCCCTGAAAACAGTCATCTGTGCCTAGTGGGTCTTACCCGGTTACCAAATTACTTACTTAATAAAAAAGAATAAAAACATGTTTACGACAAATACATGCTGAAGCGGACAGTTTCTCTTTAACCTGCACGTAACTCTGAATTCTAACTTAAAGAGAGACTCTTTTGCCTATCGTATAATATCATAGTCATAATCATCTAGTTTGTTTTGCATCTGAGGTAACAAATCATCTGCTTTTGTAATGACTATGCTGTGTCCCCTATCACGTGATCTGGGAGATGACAAGCTTTGCCGCGAGGTATGGCCGATTTTCCTGCAGCTTCACTTCCGTATCGCGAGCGGCGGCGTCACGAGACGTAGAGAAGGAAGCAGGAAGAAGAAACGCTGAAGTACGAGAACAGAGGCTACGGAGAAATCAGGAGTGGTGTGTCGGGTTGTTCTTGTTGGTCACTCGGGAGCAAGGCGTCATGGACGGTAAGGGTCAGAGGAGGCGCTGCCTCAGGGAGTGGTGAGACGTCTGTGGTGCGTCCGTTGAAAGGGCGCGTTCGGTCAGGGTCCCAGAATTGTTACCCCCACTCAAAGCATTGTTGTCAGGGGGACTGTGTGTTGACTTAAAAGGAGGACATCCTTAAACAGTCACTGTTTAACAAAAATGGACAAATAGTTTTTTTTTTTATCCCCCCACCACAGTCCCCATGTGGCTGGTGACTTCCCAGCGCTGAAGCAGTCACGGGCGTCCCTCAGAAAAGTGCCACTGAAATGTGGAAAACTGAAAGGAGATGCAAACTCTGAACACTGTGGAGACCTTCTCTGTGTGGGCACTGCCTCTTCCATGAGCGATAAATAAGGGAAGCGGAGCAATTCTAAGCAGGGGTGTAGCCAGGAATTGTTAACTTGTACTCGAGTTGATGGGACTGTTGCCCCCCAACATCAACCAAAAGATTTGCTGCCCCTCCACACAAACGTTTCCCCGTACCTCTCAACCTCTGCATTAAAAATCATAGCGCCGGCCTTCAAAAAATCATAGCAAATGGCCAGAATATGGAGCACTTTCTTATTGTAAAGAATACCATGTCTACAAATAGTGGGTCTCATATAGTTAGTGATATGGAATATTTCTGTCAACTTAGTTTTAATGATTTAATAGTGTGTGTGTCCAGAAACGGCTCTAACATTTTTAAGGACATCAGTAAACCTATGCGGAGCAAGGCTACATTTGAGTGTGAAAATCACAGTGCTATGTGAAATTCATAGTAGTTGAGAGGTATGCATTTCCCCATCCCCATTTCAGTCAACAATCGGTAGTAAGCCAGTGATCCTAATAGATTCACATTTTATTTTATCTGATGTATATATGCTACCAATCAGACAGAGGTTGGCTGGGTTTTAATTACACATATCTTCCAAAGATCACTCACAAACACACTAAAACAACCAAGGAGAGGAAAATAGTTATTCAGGTATATTGGGCTCTGTTGCCCTGGCCTGAATCTCATGTTGCCCCTGGATTTTCCAAATTTTACTGTACTCCGCAAAGTACAGTGAGTATGCCTGCCGACACCCATCATTCTGAGGGGGTAAAATGACAGATGTTGTTAGAGGGTTTTGGTAAAAATCCACACCACTGGACTGGACCTAAAATGCTAAAAACTGGACCAGCTGGATTGGGTGAAAATGATGCAATCAAAGGGGGGGGGGTGGTGTAGGAGAAATTGTTTAACCAGGAAGGCACGCTAAGCCAGAGCTTGTTTCCAGGTGCGACCTGGGAACACAAGGAAGTTTAGTGACTTGCTGCAGGGCACACAGTATGCAAGTGGGAGCTGATGGGATTCAAACTCGGGTCTCCAGGTTTGCAGCTCAGTGCTCTTATCCACTACGCTATACTGCCATCCTAGTCAAGTTTTTACCATTTTGTTCCCCCCCATTCTGTATTTCTTGTATGATGATTCTATTATACCTCCTTTGACATGACTTCCCAGCCTCCCATGGTGGTACACACCCCCTCGGGCGAACCTCTAGTAGGGGTGAGCTCCTTCAAATACCTGGGTTTGACTCTTGATGAGCACCTGTCCCTTGAATTGCACGCAACTAATGTCATCAATTCAACCAATCAAAAACTCGGTCAACTATATCACGTTACTCTCTGTCTCTCACCCCATGCTCGTAAGACCATTGCCTCAACTACTGTTCTCCATGGGCTCTTCTATGCAGCCCCTAGAACCCACTCGATTAGGACCCCATACCCAGGCCAGACTTAAGCAGGCCTATCACAGAATTGCTCGCTTTGAGGCCAACTCCTGCTCTCGAGCACACCACTGTGACATTCTCCATACATTAAACTGGCCGTCCTTTGAGGTAAAAATGGATTTCACTGTTATATGCAAATTACTCCACCTTCCCTCCCCTCCCATCCTCTCCAATCTCCTCTCATGGAAATTCTTCCCTAGAACACTTAGATCCTCTCATTTCCCCATACTAAGTATTCCCAAACCCCATTTATCCATAGGCCACAGATCCTTCCATGTTGTAGCTCCCCAAAAAATGGAACAAACTCCCGCCTAACTTACTTACTTGTACTTCTCTCCCTCACTTCAAGCGACTCTATAAGGAAATCATCTTTCCTCCTCCAACTTGCAGATGTCACTAATCTTAATTCCTTTTTCTGCCTCCTGCTTTTTCCCCTTCTCTTCCCCTGATCTTAATTTTTCTCTGTTGCGCTGAAGGTTTAGTACCTCTCCAAATATACAATAAAAGTTTTCAAATTCCTCAGTCTGTCTTAAATTGTTAACACAATACTTTGTCTGTACAGTTGTTTACTATCAATTATTTATTACTCATTTGTGTTGTTTTGTTTTTAAGTTTAACTCTGTATAGGTGTCTGCGTACAATGAGTATTTCTGCTGGATGTTCACAAAAGAAAGGGATGGTCCAATACTGTAGGAAGGGGGCAAGGGTTGGGGGGCAGAGATAACAGACAGTCATCCTGGAAGATAGAGTTCTGAAGGGCATTAAAGGCTTGCAGGTGGACAAGGCACCAGGACTGGATGGTGTACACCCAAGGGTCCTGAAAGAACTGGCAGAGTTGTTGGCAGGCCCTCTGATGGACTTGTTCAACACCTCCCTTGAGTCGGGAAATGTACCCAGGGACTGGAGGATGGCTCATGTGATACCCCTTCACAAGAGGGGACCCAAGGACCAATCTGGTAACTACAGACCGGTGAGCTTGACTTCCATAGTGGGGAAGTTGATGGAAACCATTCTGAAGGAGAGGTTGATAATCTTTGTTGATAGCAGTTGCCTGCAGGATGAGAGAGCATGGGTTCATCATGGGAAGATCTTGCCAAACTGACCTGATCGACTTCTTCGACTGGGTCACTAGGGAAGTTGACAAAGGCCAAGCTGTGGATGTCCTGTATCTGGACTTCAGCAAGGCTTTCCACTCTGTGCCACACAGGAGGTTAATTAGCAAGCTGAGGGACATGGGAGTGGGGGGAAAACTGGTTGGACGGGATGGGTTGAGAGCTGGCTGCAGGGGAGACAACAGAGGGTAGTTGTAAGGGGGGAGACATCCAAGCCATGGCCAATAACAAGTGGAGTACTGCAGGTTTCAGTGTCTTCATTGGAGGCATTGCAGAGGGGATCAAGAGTAAAATCTGCCTGTTCGTGGACAACACTAAGATTTGTGCAAAAATGGAGAATCAGGAAGAGAGGCAGGCACTTGGAGAGGATCTAGCTAAACTTGAACACTGGTCTAGGAAGTGGCAGTTGGGGTTTAACACTAACAAGTGCAAGGTCATGCACCTTGAGCCAGAAATCTGAACAACAGCTACTGGCTGGGGGGAGCGCAGGTAATGGCTTCACAGGAGGAAAGGGACCTGTGGGTAATAGTCACAGGGGACATGAAGGTATCTGCACAGTGTAGGAGAACTGCAGCAAGGACAAATGGGATGCTGGCGTGCATTGCCAGAGGGATCACCTCTCGAAAGGGGGAGGTCATCCTGCCACTGTGTAGATCACTGGTGAGGCCACACTTGCAATACTGTGTACAGTACTGGTGCCCATACCTCAAAAAGGATGTGAGATTACTGGAGTGGGGTACAGCGTAGGGCTACAAAAATTATCATGGGATTAGGGGAATTGCCATACGAGGAAAGGTTGAAAGAGCTCAACATGTACTTGCTGGAAGACAAGGATAAGAGGGGACATGATAGAGACCTTTAAGTACTTGAAAGGCATAAACAGTCAGGGAGGGAGGATTGTTCCTCTTAAAGTGGGGGAAGGGTCACTGGGGGGCACAGTCTGAAGTTGGAAGGGGGGAAGGTTTAGGAGGGAGATGAGGAGGCACTACTTCACAGAGAGTGGTGACAGGTTGGAACGCACTGCTGGAGGAGTTAATCGCTCAAAGGACAGTGGCTAGCTTTAAGCGGGGTTGGGATAGAGTCAAGGGCAGGGTTAGTACAGACAAAAACACAAAGGGGGGAAGGACCAGAAAATGGGAGGAAGAGGGGGTTTGGGTAGGGGTGGGGCAGCTATAATGATATGAAACTAAGAGCTGCACAATTGGGCAGACTTGATAGACCTGTGGGCCTTTTTCTTCTGGCAAGTTCGTACACTTCCTTTTACTTGTTCTTATAAAGTGTCTGCAAACACTTTGTCTCATTTGCTACCCCTCTTCCCCAGGTCGCCCCTGAAAAAGGGATCTTGTTCCAGTGGGCCCACCTGGTTACCAAAATTCAAATAAATAAAATAAATAATAGTATGGGTAAAAAGGGAGTTATAGAGATCTTCAGGTTCCTGAAAGAAATGAACAAGGTAAACTGCGAAGAACTAGTTAACACGACTGGCTGACCGGGAATACGAGGCATAACTGGAAGCTAATTTGGGGGGTCAAGAGAGAAGTAAGAAAGTTTTATTTTACAGAAAGGGTGGTGGAGCCATGGAACAGTGTGCCTGCTGATGTGGTGGGCACCAAAACTGGCAATGATTTCGCATACAACTGGGACAGGATGAATGGTTTAGTGGTTGCTCAAGGTGGTAGCAGTATGGCAAGGAGCATGGGGGTGAATTGTGTGGGTTAGAACCCTGTATGGACAATAGGTCTGGGGTTTGTTAGGGTTTTATGATCGTATTCAATGGTGTTTTTCTTCTGTCATTGTCTGTTTCTAAATGCAGGCTGCCGGACTAGACCTTTTACTGTTTTTGGTCTGGTCTGAGTCCAGTGAGCCAGATTTTACCCATATCCGTTGCTGGGGGACCAGCTAATTTTTATGACTGGAAAGTGCTTCCTGCTGGCTTCTTCCTCATGGTAGTATTTTCATCCGAGTGGTAATAATACCATCCGTAGGACTATAGTATTGTACTCCACCCCCCCAAAACCAAGTATCCATCTGACTGGGTGCCTACAGCCACTGGCTCTTTGTTTGATACTCAGCTGTGGAGCCTTACTGTGACCTTAGTTTTAACATTTTGCCATGTTACAGTAGCCTTCTGATCAGCCAGTGAACAACTCTGGAAATGGTCTCCAGCACTGAAACATAGAAACATTGAGTTTGTTGGCAGAAAAGGACTGTTTGGCCCACCAGGTCTGCCCAGATGTTCCCTGCCTAAGTTATTTCCACATACCTTAACTGGTCTCTAGCGATCCTTCCTCCTCGCTGCCTGTTTTCCTATACACCCCTGTGTCTGTCCCTCGCATACTTGAACCCCCCCCCAACCCTTTCTGTGAAGAACTACTTCCTCACATCTCTCTTAACCTGCATTGTCCAGCTTCATTCAATGACCCATGGTCCTGGTGCTGCTCCTCATTTGAAAGAGACTTCCCTTCTGTACTCTGTTCACCTCTGTGCGGTACTTGTAGGGTTTTAGCATGTCACCTCTTGCTCTCTTGTCTGCCAGGGTGTGCATGTTGAGATCCCGAAGTCCCCTCGTAGGGCTTCTTGTTAACACCAACGCTATTTTAGTTGTTCTCTCCTAGACTGCCTTTATCTTGTCTGTGACCTTTCTGTGTTTGGCTGCCAAAACTGGATGCAGTACTGTATGTAGTTGACACTGATGCTGTTTTGTGTCCCCATCCTTACTGCTTCCACTATGTAAGTGTGTGGTGAAATGTGTGCTTGCATTGCATGGGTACTACACATTGTAAATGTGCGGGGTGAAAAATTCCTGAAATCGGAAAACAGAAGTAAATCATGCAGAAATGGCAGTAAAATACTCCTTGACTCCTTTGTCTGTTCCCCTGCCCTTCACCTTACATGAAATCCAGACCCGTTGAGTAATAGTGGAGTGTGTTAACCGAGAAGAGAGACACCCTGGACAATCTCTATTGGGGGGAAAACCTGGACAGCCTTTTCTTTTTGGTATTAATTTTATCTTACTTTTTCCTCTTCCTGCTTGATCCATATCTAGCTGGTAACCTGTCAACCCTGTTGGCCACAAGCACATACATTTGTCCTCCATGTCTCTCTCCCCCCTGCCCCCCCCCTTGGCAGGGTTCCCAAAACCCTCTTGAGGAACATATCTGGCTGGGCAGGGGATTCATGGTCACGGGACCTGGCTGAGACTACTACTGACCATCCTGACTGGCGTAGGATTTTTCCTGTTCTGAATTCCCATCCACTTTCCTAATGCTGTATGTAGCTTCCGATAGCCTTGCTCACTGTGGTCTTGGCAACTTGTGCCTACCCCTCCACAGTTCAGTTCAGCATTGGAGATTGGGACAGATGTCGCACCATTTTCAATTTTGACTCCCTTTTTCTTCTCCCTTGGGGACAGTCTGGCTCACTGGCCTAATGGTTTTACAGTGCTGCTTTAAGAATCTGGGTTCAGTTGCACAATATGACCCTTGATTGGTCCCCCCCCCCTTTAATCTCTACTGTTAATACCCAGTGGGTCAGTGTCCCACATAGACAAAAACCTGAAATTAAGCCTGTTTGGTGGAGAACTAGGACCCTCATGTACAGTATGTGATTACGTGAATACTGGGTTTTGCAAGTTATGTACGTGAAGTAATGTTACTCAGTCCGCTGGGAATGTCTGCATTTCTTTGAGTGGCACTAGATTTTTGTTTTTATTTTTTTATTTGTTTTTTAAGAATTAAAAAGGTTTAAACAGTTTTTTGGGGATTTTTTTTGTAAGATGGTGGGCTTGGGGTTGAGCCCCTCATCTTGAACACATTAAGTAACGTGAGTTAATTAAGTGAGCTATGTCTTCTGCTCCACATCCTGATTGTGCTATTAATGCGCTGCCACATCCCAAGCCAGTCATGTGTTTTTTTTTTTGTTTGTTTTTTTGGGGGGTGGCATTACGCATATTGAACCGCACTACTCATCCAGACTGTGAAGGTCTTTAGTCCCCCAACTACACCCTGTAGTCTGCTGTGAGGTGGCATTGCTGTGCCAGGCTATGGTGCCAACTTTCCCCTAGCTAGTATGCTCATGCTGCCAGTAACAGCAGTCTTCCCAACCACGGCCTACTGATTGTAGTTGTCTGTCTCTACCCCTGAGCTTGGGTTACTCGCATGTAAAATGTATTTCACTTCTGCTGGGCTACCAGGCTGCCCTAGAAAATGCTGTCTCATTTTGGAAAGGGGTAGCCTGTCAAAGCTACTAGTGGGGTGTGGTTACTACTTACGTTAGTAGTGCAACCATCAAGGGTTTCTTCCTAAAGCAGTTATGCACGGGCTACCCCATGCAGTTGCGATACCCTTTTGCTTCAGAGTCGTATAACAAGAGAGACCATACAGACATACGTCTGAGAGGCACAAGATGGCTTTAGACCATCCAGACTGCCCTACTACTTAGTAGACTAGTAGTACCTTTTTAAGTTATTCCTCTCCCATATAATTATCTAATACCTTATTGAAACTTGTGAAGTTTTTGGAGTTTACTGCGCAGCTTTGTAGGCCTTTACAGAACCCAGCCGCCGTTTTCGGGGGGGAAAAATGGCATTCTGTCTAGTTTTAAATGCCTCATCCTCCAGATCTGCTAGTAATGACCCCATTCCTCACTGGCAGAACTCAGAGAGTTGTGTCTGGGATTTTTTCCTCGGACTCGCTCTCTCTGTCATGTGGGGTTCCTCTGAGCTTGGTGCTGTCCTGCGTGTTCACGTTTGCAGTGTACATCCTGCCCCTCAGAGACATTGTAAGATGGTATGGGCCGAGGTTTCACTGCTATGCTGATGATGCCCAGCTGTACCTGTCTTTCACACCGGACCAGGATAGTGCTGTTTCAATGTTTAACTGCCTCGCTGAAATCAGGGATTGGATGAATTCAAGCTGGCTAAAGTTGAATGCAGGAAAAACTGAGGTGATGGTTGTGGATCTGGGTTGCCGGATAGAGGGGTTGAGGGCTGATCAGTCCTCTGGACTTTATCTGGGGGGGCTCCCAGATCCTTACCTCTGAATGGGTGCGAGACCTGGAGGTGGTGCTTGATGGGCTGATTCTACGATCTGAGGTATTGGCAGTCGTCAAGTCTTCCTTTTACCATCTTGGGAACATCGCCAGCATCAAGCACCTCGTTCTGTCTGGGGATCTGCTCACACTGGTCCATGCCTTTGTGACCTCACGCCCTGATTGCTGCAACTCCCTGTACTTGGGGCTATCTGGGGTTTATATCGCCGCCTGCAGCTAGTGCAGAACACTGCAGCATGACTGACTGGGATTTCCCGATCCTGTCATATTACTCTGGTGCTGCACGATCTGCACTAGCTTCCGATTCGGTGGCGGATCGCCTTTAAAGTTGGTTTACTGTCTTATAAAGCCCTACATGGACTTGGCCCCGACTACTTGAAAGAGCTTCTTGTTCCCTACCGCCCTGAGTGACAGCTCCGTTGGGCTGATATGGGGTTGCTGGAGACTCCAAGGGTGTCTTTAAAATCTTCTGCAGTCCGTGCATTTATGTTCCTGGCCCCTACCCTCTGGAGCTCACTATCCTGTCAGCTGTGGGATTGCATGACTGTGGGGGGGATTCAAACAGGCATTGAAAACTTTTTTATGGTGTCAGGCATTTAGAGATATATAATGAAGGGACCCATTATTCTGTTTATTATTGTTCTTGCTGTTTTAATCTTTTGTAAAGCGCCTTGGTATTTTGAAAGGCGCCTAAGTGAAATAGTGTATTATTATTATTATTATTAATAATATTACCGCTCCAGGGGCTCCATATTCAAATGCGACTGATAGCCCCATGCAAAGGATACCGCAGCACACTGGTTATATTCGTACTTGCATAGCATCCCTGTCTGGCACATGCTGCGTGTACAAGTATAGGACTGTGGCAGCAGTGCACAAAGTGCAGAGGTGCAGCACATGATTGCTCCATCTGCCAACAGACACCCAGGAGCAAAGGGAGCCAACAGGATGCTAGGGTGTATTGCTAGAAGAATCGCATCCAGGAGAGGGGAGGTGATTCTGCCTCTGTACAGGTCGTTGGTGAGGCCACACCTGGAGGACTGCGTGCAGTACTGACACCCATACTTGAAGAAGGATGTTGGATAGCTGGAGGGGCACAGTGCAGAGTGACAAAGATGATCCAGGGATTGAAAGACGAACCCTACGAGGGAAGGCTAAGGGTGCTTAACATGTACTCCCTGGAGGAAAGGAGGGATCAGGGTGATATGATTGAGACTTTTAAATACATGAAGGGTATAAACAAGACTAGTATGGGGGAATATTTAAGTTGAGGGGTGGGAGAGACACAAGGGGGCATGGTCTGTGATTGGAGAGGGGAAGATTCAGGAGAGAAATGAGGAGACACTTTTTCACGGAAAGGGTGGTGTCTGAGTGGAACACTGTGCCTGAGGAGGTGGTAGCCTGTAAAACAGTGGGCAGTTATAAAAGGGGATGGGACAAAGTGATGGGGGACGTCACTATGAAGGGGGGAGGGAGGGGCAGCTGCAGTGTAAGGGATGCTAGCTGCACATTCGAGCAGAGTTGATAGACTGTATGGCCTGTATCTGCTGGTTGTTTCATATGTTCGTATAGTTATGTGACCAGTAGATGGCTCTACGTAATGCCACCACACCTTCATATGTATGTGTGTGTGTGTGTGTGTGTGTGTGTGTATATATTTCAGCATAACCGGTAGCCACTGCTGTACTAACAAGGTCTGTTTATTTATGCTGAAATAGTCCGACATATAAAAATATGTCCAAGTGGCCCTATTCAAGTCAATGGAGCGTGTACCACACAATCCCTGCTGGCACATCACAGTGCGTCTGGGGGTGGGAGGGATCAGTTGGCTGCCTCCCGGGGGTTAATTATGATACTTTCCTTCCCAAGGGGCAGTGTGTAACAAAACAACAACAAAAAATGATTTAATTTCCATTTGGCTCCCACAAATATAAGGGAGCTCCTACTTTGTCATATTCAAAAAAAAAAAAAAAAAAATCTTAGATAATAACTTTCCTTGAATGCAGAACCAGAAATTATCAAAAATAAATGGGGAAACAATGAAACTTTTTTTTTTCTCTCTCTTTCTCTCAAGCTTTGCTCCTTTGGCTTTATTATTATGTACCTTGGTTGTATTAAAAAAAAAAAAAAAAAAAATCATTATATACTGTATTGTACATTTTTTGAGTCTACTTCAAGTTTCTATGACACACAAATTGATTGGTCAAAAAGCTTTTGCCATAGTAGCTCCATCAGCCTGGAACTCTTTACCAGATCGTGTCCAGGAATCCTCCACATTGCAAGCTTTTAAGCATACAGTATACAACGTTCTCGATAACCCTGGCTTCTGTCAACAAGGTGGAGCACCTTCACACAGCCTTTCACCTTTTGCCATTGCTCATATCCCTACTGATCTGACCACTCAGCCTTCAGCTGCCCTAGTCTTCATTGGCTCTCATGCATGTGTATTTAAAATGTTGACGCCTGCAGTTTGGTTTGCATCTAGTTTGTGTTTTTGTATATGTGGTCTGTTGTCACTTAGGACTGCAGTGTTGGTGTGCTCTGCTGCTATAACAGTACCCCGGACCTTCTAGAAAATTAGACAAACTGCCTCAATGTAGATTTCCTGGTGTGCATTAGTTTAAATAAATATATTCTGATTTTAGGAAATCTGGCTTCACTTCCACTTTTCTCTGGCTTACAGATTCCATTCTCTCTGGTATGGATGAGGGTCAAATCACATCCGCCATTTTCCCCCTCCTTTTGGATAAGCTTAAAGCAGCAGGTCTTTTAGATCCTGCAGTCAGTTGGTTTCGTTCTTACCTTGAGAGTAGGTCTCAAGCTGTCTGGATAGGTAGCTCAGTTTCTTTACCACTCCCTGTCTGTTCAGGTGTCCCTCAAGAGTTTGTCCTGGGTCCTGTTCTGTCTTCTGTATTCTTGCATGATCTTCCCATTGTTTGTTCTTCTGCATCTGTTCGTATGTACGCTGATGATACAGTACTTTTTGCATCTGGATCCTCTTCTAGTTATCTTACTTTACAGCTGCAGCAGGATTTTGACAATATTCATTGCTAGACTTGCCTCTCTCCCTTTATTTCACACCCTTGATGGTGCTATGATTGAAGATAATATCCTTTTAAGTACCTCTGGGTCTGGCTTGACCTTCATCTTGATTCATATTGGTACCATACACCAAAAGCTCCACACCAAGCTTGTTGTGGTGTACAGGAACAAAGCATGTATCCTACTTCCTTTCTGCCAAGAAATTGTAATAAAAACGAGTCTCCGTATTTTTGATTATGGTGACATAGTCTATAGTGGAACTCCCAAATCCTCCCTTGCCAGTCTGGACCCCCTCTTTCACTCTTTCTGTCATTTTGCTTTAGATTCTTCCCCATGTACCCACCATTGCTCATTCTACTCTTTCCCTCCTCTCCCTTGATGCCAGGTGCCTTTCCTATTGTGCCTCCTTTATTTCTAAATCCTGGTTTACATACTAACATACTAAAATGCCAGCAGAATAGGCCTAACGGTCTTTCGTGTCTGCTCGTTTGGTCAGCCTCCACCATGGGTGCTGACCTTGCTGCCCCCCTCGCCTCCTCTGGCTTCTCCCTTCCCAGTTCTGGATATTCTTGCTGCATTGGATTTTGCTTCCAGAACCCTTCCCCTGTACCTGTCCCACCCCTATAGACCCCTCCACTGTCTTTGCCTCCACCAGCCCCTAGGCAGCGCATTCCATGGCTCCACCACCCTCTCAGTGAAGTAGCACCTCCTCCTTTCTCCCTGAATCTTCTCCTCAGCTTCCACCCATGCCCTCTAGTGGCCCCCTTCTCCTTCCTTCGAAGCACCCTGACTGTTCCTCTCCTATTTACCCTCTTCATGTAACTGAAAACCTCTATCATGTCCCCCCCGGTCCCTTCTCTCGTCCAGTGTGTACATATTTAGCTCTTCGAGCCTCTCCTCATAAGTCCTGTCCCCCAAGCCCCAAATCATTTTGGTTGCCCTCCTCTGGACCCTCTCCAGGAGAGTAATGTCCCTCTTTAAGTGTGGCCTCCAAAACTGCACGCAGTACTCAAGGTGCGGCCTCACCAAGCAGTTATACAGAGGGAGTATCACTTCCCTCCTTCTGGAGGTGATCCCCCTAGCGATGCATCCCAGCATCCTGTTGGCCTTGGCTGCTGCCCTCCTACAAGTCTCCGAGTTGTTCATCTTGACATCCACCACCACCCCCAGGTCCCTCTCAGCCATCGAGACTTGTAGCATTCCCCAGGTGTACACTTGGCCTGGGTTCTGACCCCAGGTGGAGTACCTTGCATTTCCCTGCATTGAACCTCAGCTTCCACTTTCAAGACCATCTTTCCAGAGCTTCCAGGTCCCCTGTAGGGCCACCCTCCCCTCCTCCCCATCCACCACCGCCCCAGTTTTGAGTCATCCATGAGAAGACTCATCTCACTCCTGATTCCTGTCCTTATGTCAGAGACGTAGGCGTTGAAGAGGAGGGGCCCAAGGACTGATCCCTGTGGGACCCCACTAATGACCCTCCTTGGGGATGAGACTATCCCGCCAACTACGACCCTCTGGGTCACTTCCCTCCTAACTTTCATCCATTTTATCCTCCCCTCCTTCTTCCAACTACCCCCTTGGCTATGCTACTCGTTCCCTCTCTTTTCCTTCTAGAAAACATATTGCAGGTCAGTCTGCTTTCTTGTATCATTTTCCTAAACTCTGGTCCTCTCTTCCCCTGTCAATTCACTCTACTTCTGCTTTCTTCTTAAAGTTTCTTCTTCTTCATGATTTTTATCTCCATCCTGCAACTGTCCATGTTCCTTCCTAATCCCCCCCATATTGCCCGTGTAGTCTATTTCCCTCGTTCCTATTCACTGTTTCTATACTTAAAAAGTAGTTCCATAGCTTATATTATAGCAATTGTAGTCAATGCATATACCTATTATACTGTTTGCCTTTATTTATGCTTCTGTTATATTGCATCTGTTGTAGTTTACTTTCCCCATCCTCTCCCCCCCAGGATGCATCTGGAAATGGGCTGCTAGCAACTCAGTATGTCTTTCCTGGTGAAACTTTTGAAACACACATTATACATTTTCTATCTGATTGGGTTTGTTTCTGGTAATGGGGTGGGGTGTCTACGGCGCAGGTAGAAATGGCTAGAAACGAAGGGTGGTGCGGGTGAAAATGGCTAGAAACGAAGGGTGATGTGGGTAGAAATGGCTAGAAGGTTGATGCGGTGGAAATGGCTAGAACTGAAGGCTGGTGCAGGTGGAAATGGTTAGGGTGAAGGCTGGTGCAGTTGGATGTGGCTGGAAGCGAGGGACCGAGTTGGATGTGGCTGGAAGCGGAGGCGCCGCGTGGGCGTGGCTGGAAACGGAGGGCGGCGCCGGTGGACGTGGCTGGAAATGGTTGGTGCAAGTGTCCCGATAAAAACTTTTATGATTGGAAGTGTTTACTGCTAGCTACTTCAAATTGGCAGTATTTTCATTCAAAGGGTGGTAATATCTGTCAACAAATTTTGGACCTCTCGCATGATTTTTAAATGTCTCAAACCTACTCAGCATCTGTATCCATTGGCTTTCATTGTCTTATAATGGGTAGATAACTAACTTATCTTTAATTTTTCAGGCTTGCAACAGTGTTTCTGGCCAGTCAGTGAGCAGTTCTTGATAACTGGTTTGTGCCCTCTACTGTACTGAAATTATACTGATGTTGAGTCACAGCACTGCTGCTTTCGTTATGCCATTGAATGGTGCTGTGCTTGCTGGCATCACATTGTGCTCCATGTGTGCAAAACCTAGTTTGAGTGGGTGGGAAGCAGATTTCTGAAACTGGGAGTAAATCATGCTGAGATAGCAGTGAAGTACTCCCTTACTCCTCTTATCTGTTAGCCTTTTTTGGGGTTGAAGTTGAGTAATAGCAGTGGCCCAGATGGATTTTCTTCCACAATGTTGAGGTGTGCGGCAACACACACAGGCGAACCCTTGGCATATTTGTTCAGTTGGTGTATTACATTGGGATACGTAGCGGAGGGTTGGAAGTCAGTCAGGGTGGTCCTCATCTATTGGGGGGGGGGGAAGGAGACCCTGGCCATCTGTCCAACTCCATGTTCCCATTAAGGCTGCAGATCTGGGGGTGCACTGCACCCTCTCCAAAAATTTTCAGGGGTACAAAATTATAAGGGTTCATTCTACCATTTGTACAACATTTTTTTTGGGGAACATATACTTCAAACAGAATTATGGGGGTTACAGTGTACCCCTTTCACCCACAAATGTACTTAAATTTCATAATTTGTACTTCAGTCAAGTACAGATGGGGGTAAATGGGAACACTGGTCAAACTGTAGGCCGATATATATATATAGATATAGATATAGATATAGATATAGATATAGATATAGATATAGATATAGATATATATATATATATATATATATATATATATATATATATATATATATATATATATATATATATATATATATATATATATAATATTTTGGTTAATACTTTACTTTTCTTTTCGTATGAGGTACAATGTACAGCAGACAAATTATAGATGACATTCATAATTATCCATAGCAGCAAATCACTCAGTAAGCAGCAGTACAATAATAGTATTAGTAGTCTTCATTATAATAAATATAGCTCACAATATTTCATAAGCCCGACCTCAGTAAACTTCATCCACCACCTCTCTCTTCTGTGTCTATCCACCTCCCCTCTATCTAGATAGAAAAATTCTCTTTTATGATGCTTTTTCTGTTGTCTAGGATCCAAATATCTGGGCACCATCATGGAACAAATGTTGGGTCTCTTGTTGATTAAAAAAGGACCCAAGCCCTCCACTTTAATCCAAACTGTTCTCTGTGCCCCTTAGCCCCTGCAATCATACATTCTAAAAAAATAATGTTCTACAATCATTTCATGCCAGATATCAACCAAGGGGGCCCTAACCTGTCTCCATAATTTAGTAATAGATTTCTTTGCCAAAAGGAGGAAAGTGAATACAAGCAACTTTTTTTTTTTTGTGTGTGTGTTTTGAGCCCTTCTGGAGGGATTGAGAGGAGAGCAAGCTGTGGACTTGATACTAAATCTGATGGAAATATCATCTGTAAAGGCTGTTCTACTTATAGACAGATCTTTATTGCCAGTGGTAAGCAAAATGTTTGAAAAGTTGCTGTCTAGACAACTTATGGACCATCTGGAACGAAATAGGCGGACCAGTACCAGTCTGGTTTTCAAAAATTTCATGGGACTATGGCGGCCGTGTCAGAGTTCTTGGATGAGATTGGTATGAAACATAGACATAGAAACATAGACTTTGATGGCAGATAAGGACCGCTTGGCCCATCTAGTCTGCCCATTTCCCTACCTACAGGATGGGCCGCAGATCCTAGTTAACCAACAGCCTATTTCTTCCTACCCCCCACAAGAATTGCCTTTTGTCTGTCCCATGCATTCTTGAATTCTCCCACAGTTTTAGACCCCACAACCTCCTCAGGAAGGCTGTTCCATGCATCCACTACCCTCTCTGGAAATAATACTTCCTCATTGCCCCTGAACCACCCCCATCTTTAAATTGTGTCCCTTGTTCTTGCCGTCTCTTTTCTGAAAGATGCTACCCTCTTGGACTTTGTTGATTCCACTGAGGTACTAAACGCTTCTATCATGTACCCCCCTCCCTTCTTTCCTCAAGGGTATACATATTAAGCTCCTTTAGTCTCTCCTCATACAGCTTCTCTTGCAGACCCTGCACCATTTTAGTTGCCTTCCTCTGGACTGCCTCTATCCTGTCTATGCCCTTGCGGAGATGGGGTCTCCAGAACTGGATGCAGTACTCCAGATGGGGTCTTACCAACTGTTTGTACAGAGGGATAACAACTTCCTGTTTTCTGCTGCTGATGCCTGTCCCTATACATCCCAGTATACCCCCAGCACTCCCTACCGCCTTCTCACATTGCTTGCTAACCTTAAGGTCATCTGATATGATTACCCCCAGGTCCCTTTCCTTTTTTGTTGTTGTTACTACCTCCCCACCCATTATGTATTCTACCCCTGGGTTCTTGTTTCCCAGGTGCATAATTTTGCACTTCTTTGCATTGAATCCTAGCTGCCATACTTCTGCCCATTCCTCCAACCTTGCCAAGTCCCTTTTCATCCTTTCCGCATCCTTGTGTATCAACCCTGTTGCAGATCCTTGTGTCATCTGCAAAGAGGCATACTTTTCCTTCCAGTTCCTCTGCAATGTCACTGATGAAGACATTAAAAGGACTGGACCCAATACTGAACCCTCACGGACCCCACTAGTAATCCCTCTTTCTTCAGAGTGGCCTCCATTTACAATTACCTTCTGTGTCCTGTTGTGCAGCCAATGTTTTACAGATTACCACCCTGGGACCACTCCCAGGCTGGTTAATTGACTATTACTCTTTGTGTGGGACTGTGTCAAATGCCTTGCTAAAGTCTAGGTAGGCCATGTCACAGCCCCTCCCTGGTCTACTACTTTGGTCACCCAGTCAAAGAAATCTATTAGATTAGTCCTGACATGCACCTTCCCGCTGTGAACCCATGCTGCCTTGGGTCCTGTGCCCCACTGGCCTCTAGGTACTCAACTATTCTTTCCTTCAAAGTGACTCCATCACTTTCCCTACCACAGAGGTCAGACTGACAGGTCTGTAGTTTCCTGCCTCTGTCTTGGTCCCACTTTTGTGAAGGGAATCACATCCGCCTTCCTCCAGTCCTTGGGTACCACACCATCCTCCCATGATTTATTAAAAGAGTAGCCAGTGGTTTCACTAGTTCCTCCCTTAATTCTTTTAGAATTCTGGGTGAATTCCATCAGGACCCATTGCTTTATCCACCTTCAGTTTCAGGGTTCTTGCAGAACCCTTTCTTCTGTGAAAGGACTGGGATTGACCCCCCTTATCAAGAGTGCTTCCTGTTAATTGGATTAGGCACTTCCCCTCCTCTTTGTGAATACTGAGCAGAAATATTCATTCAGTATCTCTGCTTTTTCACTGTCCCCTCTGCCCACCCACCGTTCATTCTATTCAGCCTCACTATCCCTCCCTTTGTCTTCCTGCGCTCGCTGATATACCTATAAAAGGTTTTATCCCCCTTCTTAACTGAGTTGGCTGTCTTTTCCTCAGTTTAGGCCTTTGCTATTCTGACTTTCCTCCCTGCTTCCTTCAGCCTTAACTAGTACAACTCTATGTCCTGCTCCTTCTGTGTTTCCTTATACTTCCGGAATGCTATCTTTTTCTTCCTGACTTTCACAGCCACCTCTTTTGAGAACCATAGTGGCTTTTTCTTTCGTTTTGATTTGTTTATTTGCTTCACACAAAGGCTTGTTGCCTCTGTGATGGCAGTTTTGATGATTCCCCATTGTTGCGCCACACCTCCTTCTAGCCTGTTTGCTAGTGCTCTTCTGAGGCACTCTCCCATCTTGCCAAAGTCAGCCCTCCTAAAGTCCAGTACCCTCACTTTTGTATGGCTTTACTCTGTAGCTGAGTTTAACGTGAACCACACTGTTTGATGGTCACTTGTCCCCAGATGGCAACCCACTTCTAGATCTGAGATTCTCTCACTGCCCCCGTTTGAGAGTACGAGGTCTAAGATTGCTCCCTCACGAGTGGGTTCCAAAACTAGCTGTCTGAGGCCTGCCACCTGTAGGGCATCAAGAATGGCCCTGCTCTTGGATGTGGCTGCAGAAAATGTGCTCCAGTTAACATCTGGCATATTCAGGTCTCCCATCAACAGTATCTCCCCTTTCTCTGCCTTTCTAAGAATGCCTTCTGTCATATCCTTGTCCATCCCCGACATGGGCGTCTGTACACAACCCCTGTGCGGATTGTGGTGCCCTTTCCAGTCCCCAAGGTGACCCACAGTGCCTCCTCTCCTCCCTGTTTACTGTTTTGTTCAGTTGCTTTTATCCCTTCCTTTACGTGAGAGCTACCTCCCCCTCTTCCCTGCCTGTCTCTCCAGATAGGTACCCCTGCATGTTAACATCCCAGTCATGGTTCTCTGTGTACCATGTTTCTGTGACTGCTACGATATCCAGGCATCCCTCTTCCATCAAGGCCACCAGCTCAGGGAGCTTGTTGCACAGACTACGGGCATTGGTACTCATTACGCTCCATTTCCTGATGGCCTTACTCTCTCTTGCCCCATCCCTGTCCTTCTTGCCTTTGTCACTTTCTCCATTTACCCCTGCCCTTCTCCCTATCAACACCTCTATGTTGGTGTTTGCCGCACTTACTACCGTGATTTTTTTTTTGGGGGGGGGGAGCTAGGATTTCCCTGCTCCTTTCCAGTGCCTCCCCCATTGGCAAGTTTAAATGCTTGCCAATGAAGCATTTAAACCTATCACCTAGGATCCTGGTTCACCTCCTGGACAGATGCAGCCCATCATGCCAGTATAGGCTTGCATCACTCCAGGTGGACCCCCAGTCCCCAATGAAGCCAAATTCCTGAGCTCCACACCAGTTTTTCAACCACTGATTGACTCCCATGGTGCGGAACTCCCTAGCCTCTCCTATGCCATAGATGGGCAGCAGCTCCGAGAAGATTACCATGCGTGCTACTTGACTAAGGCCCCTCCCCAATTCCACAAACTCTTCCTGCACTTCTTTAATCCCTTTCTTAGCCAGGTCATTTGTCCCTAGGTGGACAGTGACATCCAGCTCCCTCCCCTGTGCAGCTGCTCCGGCAAGCCTGAGGATTTTCTCCCTGTCCCTCCAAGCCATAGCGCCAGGCAGGCACCTTACCTCCCTCTCTCCTTCCTCCCCCAGTTCTACCTTCCTTACAGTGGAGTCCTCCACCAGGAGTTGTTTCCTTCCCCTGCAGATTCCCCTGCCACCACCCTCTGGGTCTCCTTTGTGGAGGTTCTCAGCATCCTCCTTGGTCTCCACTGCGGGTGCCTCCGTAGAGGAACCACACTTTGCCAGAATGGCATAGGAATTGTGGAGAGGTACAACTGGAGGGATGCGCCTCTGTTCCACCACCCTCACCCCCTCTGAGCCCACTGTGGTCCAACCGCTCCTCTTTCTTGGCAACCTCTGAGGCAACGGCAGTAGCACTGGTGGTCCCTGGATGGAAGAGGAGGTCCCACAAATCCTGGCCAACTCAGCCTGGAGATGAGCAACCTCCTCTCAGCCCAGAGAGGTGCCTGCAGATGGGACAGCACCGCATCCTCCAGAACGTCTCCCGGAAGACTGCTGCTCCACAGCCACTGCACTGCACCACTCCAGTCATGTCTTATTTCTGGCCCCTTAACTGTTTGCAGTCCTTACTCTTTCCTCTTTTTTTTCTTTTCTGTCTCTCTCTCTCTCTCTCTCTCCTTACTTTCTGCCTGTGTGCCCTTTAAGCTCCTGATTGTGCTGTTCTGATACAAGAATATCCTATATTTCTCAGTAGACCCCTTACTTGCTCAGAGGCAGACCTCCAGCAGCTAGAGGGGGCCGGAGAGCTACTCTTGCCCTTCTAGGATGGTAGGTCTTTGGTGGCTCTGTGATCACTCACTTCCTGCTCCCAAACAGGAAGTTCCTGTTGTCAGTCAAATCCTGTGCCTATAAAAATAGAACTGGCTTTGGGTGGGAGGGAAGGAGGGCAATATAGTCCCAGTAGAGAAGTCCAGTCACACAGCAGTCCTTGCTCCTGGTGTCTTCTGCCAAGCTATTAGCAGAATCTTTCTAAAGCAGTCTTTAAATGTAGAATCCTTATAGCTAAGCCACTCCCCCTACTTACTAGATCTTTCTACAAGTAATTTAAACCTTACAGCTATTAAGTCCTTTCAATCTCCTGAGATTTACACCTAGATAACTGTTCAGATAACCATTCAGTTAATTCAGACACACACTTTTTTTTGTTTTGTTTTGTTGGTTTTTTTTAATCCTAAATTAAAGGTCCAAGTACAAAAGTTCTTCTTCTTTAGTCCCAGCAGAGAAGTCCAGTCACACAGCAGTCCTTTCTCCTGGTGTCTTCTGCCAAGCTATGTGGCGAAGGATGCCCAGTGTTTTACGGGAGCAGTTTTGATTGATGTCTCCAAGACCTTCGACATGGTCGACCACCAGCTGTTGTTGAAGGGCCTATGCGAGGTTGAACTGTCCAGGGAGACTATAAAATGGTTTTGTTCATATCTCTCCAATAGATGGTAGATCATGGCAGTGAATGGTTCGAAGTCTGCCCCCCTTCTTTTCCATAGTGGGTCCCCCATGGCTCTGTCCTGGATCCCCTACGTTTCTAGTTTATCTGAAGGATCTCGGACAGCATGTAGGTGCTGCTCAGTACCACCTATTTGCCGATGGCACCATCATTTACTTGTCTCATTCTTCAATGTCGGGTGTTTATCAAACCCAGCAGAGTTTTTTTTTTTTTTATAATCTACAAACCTACTTTACTAATTTTAGACTAAAATTTAAATATGTCAGAAACTAAATGTATGATTTTTGGGGCAGCTTCAAAATTAAGAGGGGACCCTGAATTGGAAATCGTTGGTGGGTCGGGTAGTATTTTGGAAAATGTGGATAGTTACAAGTATTTAGGGTTTTGGTGGGATAGGTTAGGTTCAGGGAACATCCATGTAGATAAGCTTATAACCCAGTTGAGTAAGAGGGTGGGCTTTCTTTATAGACAGCAAAAATTACTTTGATTCAGAAACATTAAATTTAATTATAAAAGTTCAAATTTGTCTGTTAATAGATTATGGAGATATCTTGTATGACAATGCAAGCAGTGATAGGTTGTCAAAATTCGACGTGTTATTAAATAGGTTAGCCAGATTGGTGTTTAAATTGTCCAAAATGCATGCATCATTGTGAGATGTACAAGTAACTAGGATGGATACCCTTATGTGATAGAAAGGATATTTGTAAACCGGTATTTGCCTACAAATGTGGGTTGGGACATATCTCTCTATATTTGAGTAAAAGGTTAAGTTTTAGAAACATAGAACTCTCCTTGAGGAACTCTACTGCAAGAGGAAGGTTGGTTCCTTTGTACAAAATAAAATGTTCCCAGTCTTGTTTGTTGTTATGTTCCACTTCTCTGGAACAGTCTTCCTCAAGAATTTAGGGTCCATACCAGGCAACCTCCCTCAGTTCCAACATTGAAAAGGTTTCTGTGGTCATTGGAAAAGCTGTGTAATTGTTTTTAAGTAAATGTGTTGTGGTGGTGTTTGTTTATATTTAATGAATGTTTGTGTAAAGTATGTATGGAAGGTCACCATTGTAAATGAGTTTATACTCCATGGTCTTAACCTTGAAACAAACAAAATAGAAGGCGGTGAAATAGATTGATGGAGTTAGGGGAGCAGATTAGGAGGATATGTAGAAAGGGGAGTGTGGTGATTGTGGGGGATTTCAATCTGCTGGGGGTGGATTGGAGCACCCCTGCCACTCCAGTGCCAGGGAGCAGGTACTCCTGGACGCATTTCCAGGATGGTCTTCTGACACAGCTGGTCAGCGGGCCAATTTGGTTAGGTAACACGCTGGACCTGGTACTGTCGAATGGGGAGGCTATGAGGGAAATAAGGGTGGAAGACCCACTAGCTGGAAGCGACCACCAATCTGTGTGTTTCACATTCTGTTTGAGTAAGGAGATTGGGGGCTCAGTAACAAGAGTGGTGGACTTCAGGAGGCCAGACTCCGGGAAGATGAAAGAAATACTGCAGGGGCGATTAGTGGGGATTAGGCCAGAGATGTATGCACAGCAAAAGGGGGATATTAAACTTGGGATAGCAGAGGCTACGTAGGCTTGCACTAGGACCCAAAGCAAGAACAGAGCCAAGAAGCCAAGCTGGCTGAACATCAGGGTGATGGAGGGGGTTAGGGCAAAGAGGGCTGCGTCTTAAAGATTCAAGAGGACGAGGAGGGGGAGGACAGGAAGGCATATGAGAGTTGGTCCAAGGAGATTACCAAGCAGGTGAGGGAAGCTAAAGCTTCCAGAGAGCTAAGGTTAGCTCAGGGCAATGAGAGGGGAAAGACTATTAGATACATCGGGGGAAGGAATGCAGAGACAACATAGTGAGGATAAAGAGGGGTGGGAAGTGGGTGGAAAAGCAAGCAGAAGCACTGAATGAATACTTTAGTTCCGTGTTCACGCAGGAAAAGGGTGGTCTGCTACCTCTGGACTGGGGGGAAGGGATGACGGACAGATGGATTGAGGAGCATAGAATGTTAGAGGGTCTGAGAGCACTACGGGTGGACAAGGCACCAGGTCCTGATGGTATTCACTCCAGGGTGCCGAGGGAGATGGCGGAGGTGTTGACCAGGCTGCTGGCAGACCTGTTCGGCACCTCTCTGGATACGGGTTATGTGCCCCAGGACTGGAGGGTGGCCCATGTGGTGCCCATTCACAAGAGTGGCCCATGGCATGAACCGGGACACTACTGACCTGTCAGTCTCATGTCCATAGTGGGTAAACTTATGTAGGTGATACTGAAGGAGATACTAGTGGCATTTTTGGAGAGAAATGAACTCCAGGATGGGTGGCAGCATGGGCTCATCTTGGGGAGGTCTTGTCATCCCAGTCTAGTAGAATAATATGACTGGGGTACAAGAGAGCTGGATAAAGGTCACGCTGTGGATGTCCTATGTTTGGACTTCAGCAAGACCTTTGATTCAGTGCCTCACAGGTGGCTAGGGGGCAAACTGGCAAACTGGATAGGGAACTGGCTGAGGGGGAGGCAGCAGCAGGTGGTGGTGGTGGTGGTGGTGGGGGACTCTCGGCACCCAGGCCAGTGACAAGTGGAGTACCTCAGGGTGCTGTGCTGGGTCTGGTGCTGTTTAGGCTGTTCATTTCAGATATCTCACGTGGAGTTGGGAGCAGGATTAGTCTGTTCGCAGACGATACTAAAATGGAGACAGCAGTTGATAAAGTGGACAGGTGGAAACCACTACAAGGGGACCTAACCAAACTGGAGGAGTGGTCGGAGAGTTGGCAGCTGGGCTTCAATGCAAAGAAATGCAAGGTTTTGCACTTCGGGGCAAAGAACCCAAATAGAGGCTATTGGTTGGGTGGGGTGAGGCTGGGAGACACTGAGGAAGAGAAGGATCTTGGGGTGTTGATAACGGGGAGCATGAACAACTCTACTCAGTGCAGAAAAGCCGTAACTAGCAAGAAAGCCAGGACCAAGAAACCTAGTTGGATGAGTAGAGAAGTAGGACCTACAAGCGATCCAGCAAGGCAGAAGACAAAAATGTGTGAAGAAATCCAGAGAAGTGAGCAGAGTGGTAAGGGCAGCACAGGCAGCTAGGGAACGGAGGTTAGCGCAGGGGATCAAAGGAGGAGAAAAGGATTTCTTCAGATATATCGGAGAGAAGAGGAAGAACAAGGATCAAGATGTTAGGATCAGGAGGGGAAGTGGGTGGATAGAAAAGGGGGCTGAGCAGGCAGAAATACTTAATGAATACTTCTGTTCAGTCTTCAACAAGGAGAGGGATGGGCCCATACCTGAGAGGAAGGGCGAGGTGGGAGAGAAACGGCCACAGATGGCGCAGTCACAGTGGAAAGGGTGAGGGAGGGTCTTAAGTCCCTGAAGGTGGACAAGGCACCTGGCACAGACGGAGTCCACCCCAGGGTGCTGAGAGTTGGCAGAGGTACTGGCGGAGCCATTAGCTGACCTGTTCAATGCCTCTTTGAACTCTGGGTGCGTGCCCAGGGACTGGAGGGAAGCACATGTGGTACCTCTCCATAATAGTGGGCCCAAGGACGAACCGGGGAACTACAGACCGGTGAGCCTTACTGCAATTGTGGGAAAACTGATGGAGACAATCCTCAAGGAAAGGCTGGTGCAAGTTCTTGAGGGTAACAACCTCCAGGACAGCAGGCAGCATGGGTCTGTCTCAGGCAGATCCTGCCAGACGAACTTGGTTGATTTTTATGACTAGGCTACGAGGACACTGGACAGGGGATATGCGGTGGATGTCCTTTACCTGGATTTCGGCAAGGCCTTTGACTCGGTGCCACATGGTAGACTGACCTGCAAGTGGAAGAGTCTGGGAGCATGGAAGAAACTGGTCAGATGGGTCAAGAATTGGCTGCAGGGTAGACAGCAGAAGGTTGTAGTGGGGGGGGGATCTGAACCAAGGGTAGTAACAAGTGGTGTACCACAGGGCTCGGTGCTGGGACTCTCTCTGTTTAACATTTTCATAGCTGACATTGCAATAGGGATTAAGAGCAAGATCCGTCTCTTCGCAGATGACACACAGATTTGTGCCGAGGTAGATTTGGGGGATGCAAAAGTACTTCAGGAGGATTTGGCAAAACTGGAGGAATGGTCTCGCACTTGGTGGCTTGGTTTCAATGCCAAGAAGTGCAAAGTGATGCATTTAGGAGGCAGGAACCCAGGACACGGTTATTGGCTGAAGGATGGCCCGTTAAAATCCAAGGAGGAAAAGAATCTGGAAGTGCTGGTAACTGGGTAGATGAACCACTCTGCTCAGTGCAGGAAGGTAGCAGCGAAGGCAAGCAGGAATCTAGGGTACACAGCAAGGGGGATTACTTTTAGGAGTGGGGAGGTCATCTTGCCTCTGTACAGGTGGTGAGACTGCACCTAGAGTACTGCGTGCAATTCTGGCACCCCTACTTGAAAAGGGACATCAGACTACTGGAGGGGGTACAGCACAGACCAACAAAAAATAATCCTGGGATTGGGGGACAGACCATATGAGGAGAGACTGAGAGTGCTTAATATGTATACCCTGGAGGGAAGGGGGATATGATTGAGACCTTCAAGTATCTGAAGGGTTTGAACAGAGTAGACAC
Source organism: Neoceratodus forsteri (assembly GCA_016271365.2). Lineage (NCBI taxonomy): Eukaryota > Metazoa > Chordata > Ceratodontiformes > Ceratodontidae > Neoceratodus > Neoceratodus forsteri. Next base: position 969,328,397 of record CM028130.1, on the reverse strand, counting down.
CAGGTGTGTGTTCAGTCTGAAGGGTGGAAGGGAAACCAGGGGACACTTTATGAAGTTGGAAGGGGGCAGGTTCAAGAGGGAATGGAGGAAGCACTATTTCACAGAAAGGGTGGTGGTAGGGTGGAACACTTTGCCAGAGGCAGTCGTATCACTGCGGAATGTTGGGGGTGGGGGCTTCAGGGGGTGGGACAGATTCAGGGAATGTACACACCGGGAGGGTTGCGAGATGCGGGAGGGCATATGGTTGTTCAGGCTGAGGAAAGGTGGGGGACAAGGGGGCTCGGACTAAGATTAGAGGGTGGAAGATTTAAGGAGAGAGACGAGGATACATTACTTCACAGAGAGGGTGGTGTCAAAATGGAACGCCCTACCAGAGGGGGTGATATTATGCAAGACGGTGGAAAGTTTTTAAAAGGGGTTGGGACGGGGAACGGGGGGGTATAGTGTTGAGAACGTCCTGAAGACAATGCAATGCCCCCTACCCACCCCAGAGAAAGGAGAGCAGTCGTCGGACGCTCGATCCTTCCTCTCCTCTGCCAGCCCTCGGCAGCCTGAGTCCATTCCCAAACCTGGGAAAGTAGTTCCTTACATCTGGAACAGAAACGCGAAGTGGAGATTTCCTTAAAAAGTAAACGCATAACGACATTTTGTTTGTGGCATCCCCTTTCCCCGTAGCATTTTGTATCCTGTCTTCTCAAGAATGCCATTCCTCACAAGGTAATTAAAATATAGAATTTGTATTTACCTTTGGGCATATCTTGTTTAATTTTTCTTGTGATGAACCGATCGGTAGTTTGTTCCGGTGCTAACTAATGAAGAAATCAATTGACAACCACTTTAGGGAGTAGATCATGAATGAGTTAAAGAGCCAGTTAACTTGTTCTTGCTATACTTGCTAAAGTGGATGTTAGTTGATTTCTTCATTAGTTGGCACCAGGAGTTATCCACTGATTGGTTTATTTGAACTTTTTTTTTTTCCTTTTTGTTAATCATTTTTCTCCCTCTGGCCCCTGGTCTGCCTACCTCTGTCCTGGCATCCCCTTCAGGTCCCCGGCTGCCATCTCCAGGGATCCCCAGCTCCCATTCAGGTTCCACAGCTAGAACCCCCGCGGCTTAACCCCCACGGCGGGGCAACGGAGGGCTCCCCTGCACCCTCCGTCGAACCAGGATCCAGTGTGTCACTGCATAACTTCAGAGCCATTGCTTCCTGTCGGAGACTGCCATCATGCCGCCACAACCAGTGCCAGTTTTCCCGTTTTTCTCCCCTACGACGTGTGAGGCGTGCAATGATGCCAAGGGACAGGCATGCGCACGCTACCGCACGCACGCCTTCCTGGTGTCTGCCCCAGCACGTCCCCCCCCTCTAACTGCCTGTGCTACTGACTCGCCCCCAGCCACCGCTAGAGGCCACCAGAGCACCGGTGACCGCATTCCCCCCCTTCCCGGAGAAGGAGAGCAGTCCAGCGGACGCTCCATCCTTCACCCTCCCCGCCGACCCTGGCTCGTTCCCGAACCTGGGTCGCCGGCGCAGCGTGAGGTGTGGCATCCAGCGCCTCAGTGCCACCGGGTCAGCTAACTTTTTTTTAATGAATGGTAAGTTGCAGTGGCCCCACGGCAGTCTGAATGCTGTTCTCCAGGTTGATGCTATAAAATAAACATCTGCATCACAGTGCAACCTTTTGTTTATATAAATCAAAAGCCCAAACATGTGTTGGTAGGGATAGGGTGGTGGATACTGTATGCCACCACTGTATTGTACCCTCTTTTGGCTATTGATTACTGTCAAAATTTAAATTCGGTGGTAGTGGGAGTTGAACCTGTAACTATAAAAATGCACTGCAAAACTGCATGTTTAGCAGTAGCATGCAGTGGAGGAGAGAGACCAAATGCCGGTGGGCTGCAGGGGGCAGGTTGCCGCTGGCGCAGCTCTGCCTTGAAGGTGGCGGTGCTGGCCCTATGCCTCGCTCCTCTCACGGTTGAAGTCGAGCACGTTAAGTGTGAGCTGGGTCCATCAAGGAATAGAAAGTGCAGGCAAAGAGCAGCACTGGCACGACAAGTTTCTGATGAGGCACGGGGGTTCTGCAGACAGGATGTGCAGGTTCCGAATCAGCCGGCGGACCGGTGGGTGTGTGCATAGGAGGGACAGGCAGATAAACGGTGGTGTTCATTGTCATTGAACGCATATATTTTTCCTGTCTCTGACTCACTGCTTCTTTTTGAGAAGAGAGTTGCTGCTACATTGCCAATAAGTGCAAAACGGTTATGGGCGACCAGATGTCAGTTGCAATTCAGTGCAATGTTTATATTTACTTTTTTTTTTTTTTTTCTGGTGGTGGTGGGTGGTCTATACCACCTTTTTCCTTCACAGCATTTAGTGAATACTTTTCATACAAAATCAAGTTAAACTAATTGTGTACTGATGTCCCTTGCTAAAAGCTGTTTGAAATACAGTGCCTTATCTTTTTATTTGCCTTGCCAATACCAGCGTAAAAAACGTTACTCGCATTGATTTTGGTGCAGTGCCCAAAGAGGAATGGCATGTCAGCTATGGGTATCTAGGGGATTAATCAATGGCCACGTAGACCCGGGGAACCAATGGGGCTTCACGTTTTATGCAACCAAATTTTATAAGTAAGCTACAACCCATGACAGGCCATGGGTATACTAGGCATTCATACATGCCCCAGGTGCGTTGTGGGGCATGAGGGCACAGCCTGAGTGTCCTCCAACCAACTGGGGCATGCATTAATGCTTAGTATACCCATGGGCTTGGAGTTGGTCATTGCACTTATAAAACGACACCTTTTCAGACTTAAAAAAGTAATCCAAACTCTAATCTTTTGAAACTGTATTTATTTTCTAGGTGTTAGTCCGCCATAAGAAATAGTTAGGTTTAAAACAATTAAAAAAAAAAAAATAAATTTTCATATTTTTAATTAAATAATATTTGATTGTAAGTGTGAATCAGTATTTTTATTTTTCATTCCTTATCAATTTCGTTGTAAAACCAGCTGTTCAAATATCGTAGATTTTCAGACAGGTCACAGGTCAAATGCACAATACATCCGGTACAGAAATACAGTAGTTGTACATAGCATGACATACAGAATCAATATGCATAATTTTAAAGTAAAACTTATTCATCAGAGTTCCTGCAGATTTTCTTTTAAAAGTGTTACTGCCCTGAATTAAAAGCGACTTTACTCTCCATGTTCTTTTCGACCAGACGCGGAAGCTTAGATCGCAGATCCCAACTTTTTTTATTGCCTTTTGATTGGGTTTTTTGCAGATTTCTAAATTCGAATACTACATATTAAAAGCGGCAGTGCATCCATAACGGTCTGTGAATAATTACCATGGGCAGTTTACTGGTAGGGTATAACTGTTTAATGTGCCAGTTTGGAGGCTAATGATATTCACTGTGCAATCGCTACAGTGTGCAATACGCGCTCTGAGTTAGCCTGGTAGTTTTAGCCTGCTGAGGATAGTTCTTTGACACCGCGAGTCTGTCAGCAGTATTTGTTGTAGCATAGTGATGGAGATCGTGCCGAATAGAAAAAAGTAGCAGCCCTAGCTCAGGCGACTCATCTATTTCTTGTTGATTTTGTACTGTTTTTCTTTTTTTAGTTTCTAATTATTCTCCTCCCTGCCTTCCTGTGCTCCACATCGTCTGGAACATCTGGCATATGCCTTGGTTCCTTCCTACTTGGAGTACCCGCCATGTAGCCTTGGCTTTCCCCCCAGGCAGGGAGGAGGTGGGGCCCGTACACCCTGAACTAACGGCATTTCGTCAGGGTCGCCTCGTGTGACAGGCAGGGGACCAGTGAGGTCTGTGCTGGTGCTCTGTCTTTCTGAAGCTGAGGAGGTCATTTTCCCCTTCTGGGCATGCCATGCACCCTGACATCAAGGCGGAGCTCTGTCGACATCTGGCATGCCCCATCCTTCTTCTTCTATGGTTGAGCGCTCACTGTACCGCAGGCCTCCGCCTGTGGTCAGTCAAGCACCAGACCATGTCCCCTATCCCGCCCCGGAGAAGGAGTGGTCCGCGGATGCTCAGCTTTCTCCCTCCGGCTGGCCCTGCAGCTTTCTGGGCTCGTTCCTGAACCTGGGTCGCCAGCGTCGTGAGCGGTAGCACTACCGCTGGGCCGGCTTACTTTGTTTTTAATTGTTTACCTGGTCTAACCGGGTGTTTATTTCCGATCAGTAATTTCAGTCAGTGTAGCGTGAGTATGTATTTCTTTTACTCGACTATGTTCACAATTATTAAAAAAAAAAAGGAACTGCAGTATTTTTTTTTTTTTTTTAAATTTTCCTTGTTAAATAAAGATGGTGGTGTGTTGTGTGATCTTCAGTTTTCTTGTCCTTTTTTTTTGTCGTGTCTTTATTTTTTATGAGTTCTGCCGAGTTTGACTTATTGTGGATGAGGGGGGAGATGTGGGGAGGGAGCGGGCCATGGGTGCGAGTCTGACTCATATTTCATTCATAATTGTAATAGAGTAGTTTTTTTCATTCTGTTAGTGTTTCCTTGTAATTTCCATATGTGTGTGTGTGTGTGTGTGCACGCTTAAAAATGGAGCCTAATCTTTTTATTTTTCTTGCTAATGCCAGCGTAAAAACGTCACTCACATTGATTTTGGTGCAGTGCTCAAAGAGGAACTGCATGTCAACTATCGGTGTCTAGGGGAATAATCAGTGGCCACATAGAGCCAGTGAACCAAAGGGGTTGCATGTTTTTATGCAACCCATTTTTATAAAAAAAAAACTGTTTATGCAAATCTTGGTTATGTGGAATACAGTAAAGTTCAGTTCACAGTAAATTTCCTTTAAGTATGTCTTATCCTATATTTTGTATCCTGGATAGCGTTGGGGAGATGCTACATCTCATTGTCATAGGGATCTTCATTTTAAACATTTTTGCACTGTATTTACTCAGGATGTCCCAGATTAGATGCAAAATCTTGTTTTCAGTGGGGTCATGATTTTACCATCTTTACAATGTATTTATTCAGGGTAGCCTAGTCCAGATGTAAAATACTGTTTTCAACATGTTCTGATTTTATGCAGTGCAACATAATATTGTGTAGATGTAGAGCCCCATTGAAAATAAAATGCCACATCTTCTGAGAACTGTCCAGCTTAAATACAGTATATAGCAATCGGCAGGCCTGTTCTAGGAAAACACATTGTAAAAATGTGTAAAAGGAAGACCGCATTGAAACTGCAACTCAGCAGATCTGCATTGTACAAATTCACTAGAAATAATGGGTAAAAGCATGACCACATTTTAAGTGATATTTTGCAGGATATGCCAGTTGAGATTCAATATATCATATATCAAATCTCAACTGACATATCCTCTTTAACTATTGAATTTTTACAGATCTACCAATATTAGCGGTTTTGCCCCTGCCAGTGTTTAAACGGGGACTTGCCGACACAGGACTCTGCATATGTAAATATTCCCCCCAAAAATGCAGCCTTTTAAAAGTAATAACACCCGTAAATTTGTAGACACCGGGTCCCAAGGACTTCCCGTGTTTTTGTTTGTGTTTTTATTTCTGTGCCACCCAGCTCTGCCCCTTGGTAGTCTACCGGTGCCCACGTCTCATTAGCAAGTGGCCATAATGTTACTAAAAAGTGATTTAAAAGCTGCTGCCCATTGAATATAATGGGGCGTGCCCCTGCACTCTCACTGGCATCTCATCACGCCAGTGAGTGTGGGGGAGGAGCTGGGTGGCACAGAAAAAAAAAAAAAAAAAGTGAAGTCCTTGGGACCCGGTGTCTACAAATTTACGAGTGTTATTACATTTAAAAGGCTGCATTTCTCGAAGGAATATTTACATATGCAGAGTCCTGTGGCAGTAAGTCCCCATTTAATCACTGGCAGGTGGAAAACCTGGTAAATCTCTTTAAAATGGTTTAAATGCTTTACCCAAATTTGAATTAGTGTTTTAAATATCAACTTGGCTAGTCTTTCCTCATAGGTCTTATCCCATATGCCCTGTGCCATTGTAGTTGCCCTCGACTACACCACCTCCACATTGTGTCTCTCCCCCGATGGTGCCTTCAGAACTGGATGGCAGTATTCCAGGTGTGATCTCATGAGTGTCTTATACAGACAAGTCACATCCCCCACCTTCTCTTGCTGTAACTGCTTCAGCTATGCTACAACCCATCCTTCACTATGTGGCAGGCTGACTCCGGTGCTGCGAGAGCACTGCATATTCTTTTCTCAACGCTCTTGACACTCCTAAAAGCTCTCCACAGCCATATCAGCTCTGACCAGATCTTGTCTTTACTGGTGAGCACTGTGCAGACACAAAGTGACAGCCTTTTAGATGCCAGTTTTCTTGTTTGCTGATTGCTACTGGCTGCACCACCTCCAAGGTTGTAGCAGCCCTGTTTGTTCTTGCTGAAACTGCTCAGGTCACAAACTCTTAAAACACAAATTATGGATGTCTGTCAGCCTTGGGAACCTTCCCACCATAGCCCCACACTATTTAAAAACCTGGTGAACATGTATATTTCATGTGTTTCTGTGACAAGGTGTCACAGGCAAAATCCCTTTCAAAAAAACAAACAAAAAAAAACAAACTTTTTTCCCGTTGCCATTTGGAACTGAAAACAAACTGCAGTATAGAAAAATGTTGTTTGAGTTTTGAAACTGGAACCAAAACACATAAGTATTGCCCTAAATCGATGAGCGTGCCTAAATTGGAACAAAGTACAAGCCCAGCCAGAGTAACACATGGCAAAGTGAGGAAAAGTGAAGGAAGAGCTGTTAATGAGATTTTCATTTGCTGCTGAAACATCTTAATTTTCAATTTTTGTGTGCTGGACCAGGGTTAACCTATTACTTCCAGGAAAATTGTATTAAAAAAATGTTTGTGTAGCAGTTGCAGCTTTACAAAACTTGGTTTGAGTAGCAGTAGGAAAACTACTTGTAGCGTTTTCAGGTAACCTTGTGTAAGTAAAGCAGCTGATGTGTAGCTGTAGCAAGGGACTGCTATTCATAAAGCGTTTTGTCGCAGTTGAATGAAAAACTGTATTTTTTGTTTTGTTTTGTTTTTTGCTGTGCTATATCAAGTAAAATATTAGCTGATTATCGTCAGTAGCTCTGTACGCAGTCTGAACCATACATTACAAACTGTCCACTCAGGTAAAAATGAGTTAAGGGAGGTCATTCGTAAAGAGCGAATTCTAGGCAGGTGAGGGACAGGTTCTGTTAGAGGCAAATCAGTCCTAGTAGTCCACTGTTGAACTCCACAGGTCCAGTTGGCCCCTTGTGTGGGTGACTAAAAGTAGTGTGGACCATGAGAAGGAGGGAAGGCATCTCCAGGGTCTAGCGTGAATGCACTGGGATTGCCTACTCAGGGGATTATGCTTTAATTATCTGGGTAACTCTGAAAGTCTGCAGTAGAGATGTAACGAAGCTTTACAGTGCCTGCAAAGTTGGTGTGAAGTTGGGAACTACGCCCTTCACTTTGCTTTGCAAAGTTCCCGATTGGTTAAACCAATTACACACTGCGAAGTGTTAAACTGAGAATATCTGGCAAGGTACACATTTTCCAGGATTTTAAGGCAGCAATGTAAGGAAAAATGTTTTTCTAAAAAGCTAGTCTCTACTATAATTACAGAAAGAAGAAAAAAATTAGCATACCTGTCCAAATTTACTTTTCTAGGTACTTTCTATACTGCACACCAGGAGTTTATTTTCTCAGCCCAAACTCCTACCAGGTATGCAGTGGTATTTCTAAGGCAAATGCGGAGGCCATATTTTCCCTGAGAAAAAAACTAAATTTAAAACATTAATAAAATACTTATGACTGTCCTAACAGTATAGTTATGACTATCACAACAATATAGTCTTCTCTTTCCCCTACCTTATAAGAGTTTCACTCAGTGGTGTTTCACCTGGTATAATATTGTTTTTTTTTTGTTTGTTTTTTTCATACACTCCTGCTCAATCCAACATATCTTTTTCTCACCATACCTCTAGACTCGCTCAGACTACGTCTTCCTATCCTCTCTGTCCTTTGTCTCCCCCTTTTCACAAACTCCCCTTCCCCCTTCCCATTATTATCGGCTCCTCTCTTCCACACTCCACTCTCCTGTCTACAATTACGCTGTTACCCCGTCTCCCTTTCTTCAGACCTGGGAACACTGCGCCTTCCACCCTAGTGCCTCACTCTCAGCAATTCCTATTTACTGCACACATCTACATTTATTTTGTTTTATTTCAGTCTAGGATTGTTACACCTTTGAGCGCAAACTAGCTAGTTTACAGAGGTTCCACATCATAGGGGAGGGTTACAAACAAAAAAGAACCAACAAAGGCATACTAGTAATAACATTTGAAACACATTTGGCTAAGATTTGACTACAATAGGAGCAGACACGAAATCACTGTAACTAGCATGATACAAATGGTGCCACTAAATAAGAGGGTGGAAAACTGAGGTGGGGGAGGTGGAAGTAGAGAAAGCAGGGTGGGGGAGAGGCAGCCTGAGGCCTTGTCAGACTAGGTTGTCGAAGAAGGAGGGATGGCGGGGAGAGGGGTGATGTAGGTAGGAGAGGTTGCAAGGGGGGAAGGTGAAGGGAAGGGGTGGAAGGGCAATCAGCTGGAATTAGGGTGGAGGGGAAGTGGGAGCAGAGGGGTGCATCAGATGCCGAGAGAGGCAGCTGGTTATCACTGGGAAGGCAGCAGGTTTTCACTGGGCAGGCAGTTGAAGGAGCTGCTAGATACAAGACACTGCCGGAGCAGAGACTTGGAATTGACCGAGCTTCGGTGAGGATGCTATTTCAGGATCTAGTGCATTTAGTCAGAGTGGGGCTCTATGAGAGAAGGATCATTGACTTTGTTGTCCAACATCTTGGGACATGGAGGAGTTGATTGGTTGATGCTCGGGTGTGTTTATTACCATGGTAGAGTGTCAGTAACTCGGTAGTCCCGGGGGCAATAGGCCAAGAAGTGCTTTTTTGGCAAGCGGGCAAGTCTGATACTTAATCCTTCCACTGAGCTGTATCCAGCCAGTTTGTGTGTAGAGATCACAGGTATGAGTCAGGTGTGGGGAGCCAGTAAGCAGCCTGCATGCCTTGTTGAGAGCTACTGTGATTCTATTAAGGGCGGTAGTGGTAGCAGCACCATAGATAACAAGCCCATAATCAATGACCGATAAGATGGAGCTGTATATTGCTATTTTGAGAGCTTCACAAGTCGGACTTTGCTTGCGTCAGTGTAGGAGCCCAATCCTTGTGTTGACGGCCTTGGAGACATTATCTACGTAGTGAGCCATATGATAGGTGGTTATCCAGAGTAATCCTGAGATATTTGAAGTGCTGAGTGAGTTCCGGGGGTGGGGTTCCAATGCAGTTTATGGTTAGAGGATAGGTTTTATGTTTGTTGTGGGAGGAACACAACATCACCTTAGTTTTTTTTGTAGACAAGGACCAGTTTATGTGCACTGAACCATTCTTATACTTCCCTAAAACTGAATTGTAGTATATTCTGTGCTTCCAGCCTCCTCCTTTTCTCCACACCACCCTTATCTCCAGTTGAGCCTGCTCTGTACCTTGGTATAAGAGTGTAAAGCTTCACTACATTGTCATTGCACTCCTGCTCCTATCTTCTGGAGACATAAATCCCAACCCTGGACCTTGCCCTCCAAGCATCTTGGTGCCCCCATCCACTGCTCCAGGAACTTCCCCATCAAGCCTCACTATCCTTCCCGTGAAATAAACATTCTCCACTTAAATATACGCAGCCTTCTCCCTAAAGTCAATCAACTCCAGCCTCTGGTTGCTTTGCTTGGTCCAGATGATATCATTCTGTCTGAAACCTGGCTAAACAATAAAATAGGTGACCCCCTCTCTCCCTTTCCGGGCTGTACTATATCTCACCGAGACCGGTCAGGGAGGGGTGGAGGAGTTGCTATCTATGTCTCTTCATCTATCCAGTTCACCACCATTCTTTCCACCTCTCTCCCGAAAGCATATGAGGTGCTTATCTTACAGGTGTCTCTCCCTTTCTCCATCCCTATATCTGTGGTAGATTCCTATTGTCACCCAGGCCTCCATTCGTCTGTTACAGACCTCATCAGTTCCATAGTATCCCACACCTCCTTGGGTGAAGTTTATATTATGGATGACTTCAACTTTTTTTTTTTTTTTTTTTAATTCTATTTTCTGCACCACCTCTGGGAGAACTTTCTCCAGCAACCTCCGAATCTGGTCTCTACCTCCCAACTGAGACACTCTGTCTTCCTCGCTCCGACACGGCAGATCCCCCAGCTCTGAACCCCCTTGGGAGGGTCCGCCCTGTCCGCCCAGGGCACTCTATCTGAAGTGTAGAGTGACGGGCTGAGCGAGTGGGGCACGGAGAGGAGAGTGCCCAGTGCTGGGAGTGTGGTTCAGTGTGGAGGTGCCTTCGCCTGTCCCCCAGTAGTGGGGGATATTTTTTCTTGTTTCCTCCCAGGAGTGCAGCGTGCAGTGACGCCTGTGCATGGCTGCCCTGCTGGCATCTGCCGCACTCCACCGCTGACTTCGTCCGGTGAACCTGCAGTACCCCCGATCTCCAGTGGGGCCACCAGAACACCAGGAAATCCTGGATCCCACCCTAGAGAGAGGAGAACAGTCCTTCAGATGCTCAGTCCTCTTCCTCCCCTGCTGACCCTCGGCCACCGGCCTGGCGTGAGGTGTGGTATCTAGTGCCTCAACCCTCAGCGCCACCGGCTGACCGGGTGACTTCAACTTAAACTGGTTATCCCCCATCATGAACAAAATACGAAATGAAATTGATGCCCATCACTTATCCCAGCTTATCCCTGATCCAACTTGCCTGAACCATAAAATGAGTGCCCACTCCTTATTAGACTGGGCCCTCACCTCACACTCACATAGGGTCATTAGATATGGTGTATTATCAGATGCCCTAAGTGACCACCTCATGACCTTTCTGTTACGTAAAATTCACAGAATCAAGGCCCCCTCATAAAACCGTAATGACTCGCTCATATAAATCTCTGAACCTTGCTCCCCTCCTCCATGACCTAGCTCATACAAACTGGGCCCCATAGCCTCAGAAAACTCGATGGACAAAGCTGCAGATTACTGTAAAGGTACATTTCTTGACATTTGGGATCAGTACGCCTCACTTCAACGTGTCCGAGTCTGTGGGAGCCGCCTTCCATGGATCTCACCTAAACTCTTAGCTTGTCGAAGAGCGCAGGACCAAGCTTGGAAGATGCAGAAAGCCTCAAAGCTTCCTGAAGACTATGACGCATATTGTTCTCTTTGCAACAAGTGCACAAAAGTCACTTTTTGGCTAAGGTAGACTACTTTAGCTCAACCTTTCAATCCAACATGAACAATCCCTTTAAATTCTGGAAAGTCATCCATTCACTTTTCTCCCCCGCCTCCACTCCTCCCTCCTCAATATAAACACCCCCCCTTATTACTGATCACCCCAGTGTTGCTACTGAATTTAATTCATACTTCATCTCTTGTGCCCCGCTCCCCTATACTCCATACCATCTACTTGGCCAGGTGCCCACTCCACCTCACCACCTACACTGCCCCAGTCTACTTGTTTCTCTTTCACTAAAATTGCCCTTTCTGACACCTTGGATGCCCTGCATGCCTTAAACCCATCCAAAGGCAGTTTGATGGCTTGGACCCCAAGCTGCTGTATCTCTGCCCACACTGTTTGACCTCTTCAACCTCTCATTCGAAATGGCAGCCATCCCACTTGTTTGGAAGCATGTCATTGTTCTTCCCCTACCTAAGGGCGGTGATCCTTCCTCATCGGGGAACTACCATCCCAAATCCCTCCTTCCCACCCTTGCCAAACTGCAAGAACACTTGGTTCTTGACCAACTCTCTTCTTATCTCTCTAACTCTAACTTTTTCCCTCCCTTCCAATCTGTTTTTTGGAAAAACCACTCCACCACCACCTCCCTGATTAGGCTTACTGACTCCATCCTCTCAGGGATGGACAGTGGTCAAATCATGTCTGACATTTTTGTCCACTTAGCCAAGGCTTTCAACACTGTTTACCGCACCCTACTACTAAACTCCCTTTCCTCAGCAGGTCTGACCTGACCTCAGCTCACTAACTGGTTCAGAGCCTCATGTTATAGGTCTGACCTAGTCAGTCCGAATCAGTGACTCCACATCTCCCCCCAATCAACACTGCTGTCCATCAAGAGTCTGTGTTGGCCCCTACTTTCTCCATATTTAATGACCTACCATCTGTCTGCCAGTATCAACCTCAATACATATGTATGCAGCTGACCGACCATTCTCTGCACCTCTGGACTGTCCCCCGTTGTTGTTGCAAACTGACTTCAGTAATGTTCAGCACTGGTTTTGCTCTCAACTTTCTCTAAACATCAAGAAGACAGCCTCCATGACCTTTGGCACTAGGCTTCCCTCCCTGTCCTCCTATTCCCTTGACGGGACAGTCCTTGAGGACACCTCATTCATGTATCTGGGTGTTTGGCTTGACCAACGTCTGACCTTCTCTGGTCATGTGGATGCCTTCCTGAAAAAGCTGTGCCTCAAACTCAGCACTCTATACAGGAACCGGAAGTGCCTCCCTCTCCTGGCTAGGCGCGAACTTGTCCAGAAGATGATCCTTCCTATTTTCGACTACTGTGATGTAGTCTACAGTGCCACTCCCAAGGCCTTCTTAGCCAGATTGGATAACCTCTTCAACTCCTTCTGTCGCTTCAGTCAGTCAGTCAATCAAATCTTTATTTATCCAGGCAGACATCGTTGAGCAAGCTCATTTACAAGATGGACTTGGTTAAATCTTGGCCAAGTAATACAGTACATACAGAGGTATTACCAGTAGAGATAAATAATACAAATATATACTATTATGGCACGTAAGTACTCAATGTTACAGCAGTTACCTTGGACTCTCCTCCCCTCACCCACGACTGTCAACTCTACCACTCCCTGTCATTTCCCTCACTAGAATATAGACACCTCCATCATTGTGCTACATTTGTCTCTAAATTCTGGTTTGGATCACTCCCATCCTATCTCACTTCCTCTCTCAGTCCTCCCTCCCTCTGCCCACTCGCTTAGATCTAATGACACCCCTTAGCTGGTTGGTCTACCACTGTAGGCTAGGCTGCTTTCTCGTATCGCTTCCCAAAACTGTGGAATTCACTTCCTCACCAGATTCGCCACTCCTTTTCCTCTGTAACTTTAGCCCTACATAATTTCCTCTCTGTGAATTGTACCTGCAATTAACCTGCCTGGTATTCCTGACCTGCTCTCCAACCTCTATCAACATATTAAGTAAATATTCTGAATTACAGCTCCCTTCCAGCCCCACTATTTTCTTTTCCCTGCAGAGATCCCTACCTGGCCATTCCTTTGTGTTATCTATAACTACCAGTATAACAATGACTTGAGGTTCCTATCAATTTACAACTATCAGTATATCTATAACCTTGATTCCTGTTTATCTGCTTCCCTCCCAGCCTCGCTACCTTTCCACCTCTGCTGTTACTCCATATCCGCCCCTTCCTTTTGGACTAAATGGTACCACCGTCATGAATTTAAGGTGTTCTACTAATGTAATGCACTTGATCTGTCCATTGATACCTCTGTAAACAATTGTACTCATATGCTGCACTTAATATGTTCTTTCTGTTATTTGCTATTTACCGCTGCCAATACTGTTGTAATAATGTTTACTATTAATGATAATAATATAATCTTTATTTTTAATGCGCCTTTCAAAAATCAAGGCGCAGAACAATTTATAAAATTACATTCAAATAACATATCATAATAAAAACCAATAAAATAAATAATATTAAACATCATAATAAAATACTAAGACCAGTTCAGCATCATCCCCAAATGCCTTACTCCACAAAAAGGATTTTAATGCTTGTATGTATGTATGTATGTATGTATGTATGTATTTCCACTACCCTTTTCCCCCAGGCCGCACCGTGAGACTAGCAACTTGTTGTTCAGTGTGCCTTTCCTGGTGAAATGTATCAATAAATAAATACAATACTCACATTTTGGTGGAACTGCAGAATTTTAGTACCAGATAAAACTGAGCAATGCCTGCAATCTTTTATACTGGGGGAAAAAAGGTAGGGTCAAAATGTTGCCCAACCAATCGCCTACCTTTACAGGTGGTGTGACGAGCACATTTCCAGATGTTTGATATTTGCCTTTTTTTTTTTTTTCTCGCAACTGTCTTTTTCGCGCCTGCTGTAGCACCTACCGCTGGGACATCCAGCCGCTGGCCCTGCCCGCGGGAGAGCAGCAGGCTCACCCATGATTGGGGGCGTAATATACGCTGAAGGGCCCCTGCCCTGCCAGCCAGACTGGCGCCAACACCCCCTCCCAGCGATTCCACAACAGTCCTCCCTGCATGGCAGGGTGCGCCATCAAGCTCCCTTGGTCGCGCCCAGCCTTTTTCCATTTTCTCTCCAGTGGGAGCACGGACGTACAATGACGTCCAAGCACCAACGTGCAGACGTCCGCAGTACCGCCGGGCGTCCTCTGGGACTGCCAGAGCGATGTGTGGATCCCACCCTTTCCCCAGGATTGGGAGAGCAGTCTTCGGATGCTCAATCCCAGTCCTCCCCTGCCGATCCCCGATGATCTGGGCTCGTTCCTGAACCCAGGTCGCCGGCATGGAGCGAGGTGTGGCGTCCAGCGCCTCAACCCTCAGCGCCACCGGGCCGGGTGATATTTGCCTATTTTTTAAGTGATAGATTGTATAGGGTTGTAAGAATGGAGGCTAACTGATTTGCTGCAATCCTGAGTAGCCTGGTGTCAATCCCATCTGCCCCAGCACTTTTAAATATGTCTGTCTGTAACAACATAAGGTGTTAGAACATAAGAAAAGTGTCGGCAGATGGGGACTGTGTGGTCCATCTAGTCTTCCCAAGGTAGCTACCACTCCCATTATATTTTTTCCTAAGCTCCACACATTGCCTGTCCCAAGCGAGTTTGAATTCGCTTACTGTCTTCAGTGCCACCACTTCTGGTAACAGGCTGTTCCACTGGTCTATCACTCCTGTGAAAAAGTACTTTCTAAAGTTGCTTTTTATATACTTACATTTTATTCATTTTCAAAAATATATTGTATGTTAGTACAAGCATTCCTTGCAAGGAACATCATATGTTATACATACTTTTAAATGAAACATTACAGTTTATACATGAATTAGTATGCCTTACTTATTCCCTAATGAGGAGGGCTAACCAAATGTACATTTACCAAAATTACACATTTCAGAATGCTGTATATAAATAGCCCAAAAGCCCATGGCCCTTATCTATTATTTTAAAACTTAGCATGTGAAACTGATTCCCTACACCAAAAGGGTTACTTGGTGCCATGTAATTCTCTCTATGTATTACTAACATTGTACATAATATTTATCGGGTACAGTCTCAACATTTCTGACTCAAATAGCATTACATCAGAACTTACTGAGGCTAATTTTAATTCTGCTTCAAATAGAGGGTATACTCTCAAGGGTAACACTAACACAGACCTCCCCCATTATTTTCATGAGGGGAGTACACTTACCCCTCTGAAGCAGTTACCTTCAGTTCTCGACTTATTTAAACTAAAAAGATCCTCTATCCGGCAAATTTTAATAGAAAACATGACTCTGAGGATAGTAGGGAAGACTACACGAACATTGCCTTTATAGAGTATAGTTGTGTCCCATCCGTTGAACGACTGCCTATGGGGAAAGAAAATATATAGAGAAATTAGTTTTTCAGGAAGCTTCTTATCCATCTTTGGATGCCTAGCCCCTCATGGCTTTCATCACAGCCGCCATCTTTGCTACCCATTTCCCCGGATCAGATGGGGCCGTAAAAATGTAAATTTTACTGTCCTGGATAATTCTCCATTTTGCAGGCAATTGTATGGTATGAAGTATGTCCAGTTCTCTAAACTTCGCTCTAACTCCATTGAATTTCTTTCTTCTAAGGTGGGTAGCATAGGAGATATCAGGGAACAAATGTACCGATGCGCATTTGAATGTTGGAGGCCCATACCTCTTTGCCAGATTCAACATTCTATCCCTGGTAGCCATACTATCCAATACCACCATCAATGTCCTTGGTAATTTGGCTGGTGGTTTACAGCGGTGATGTATACAATAAGCTTTAATTATGGCAAAGTCCTCATCTAACAGATGCAAATGGAATTCATCAGTTATCCAGTCCTTAATAGTCGAGCTGAGTCTCCCTCAGAGCCTTCTGGCATGCACATGATTCTCAAGTTCTGGCTTCTGATCTAGTTTTCGAGGATTTGGAGCCTATTGTTGGTGTGCTGTTGCTCCTTGGCTCTCTACAAAGTTGTGCTTTGGCACACCATAGTGTGCAGCTTGGCTTCCTACACATTGCTCTGTAACGTGTCCACTGCTTTTTCTACTGTGGCAGTTCTCCCTGCCATAATATCCAGCTTTGAGTTTGTGGATGCCGACAAAGCCAGGAGATGTTGCATTTTTCATCCAAGGGATTGGAGTGTCTCTTCTGGCTCGTCTCCTTCATTTGCTTCTCTGTGCATTGAGCGGGAGTTTGGACCTAGAGGTAGTCCTTTTCCTCCCATCTTTTTTACTGTCTCCCATCTGCAGGTTTCTGTGCGTCTTCCCCATCATATTCTCTACTGGTTCTGCTCTGTATATATCAGTACAAATCTGCAAGGTTCAGCAAGTTAAATTTTATAATTTTAAAAGTTGAAAATTGTTGAGTCGAGTAGCGGAAGTGTACCGCGACTTCTCATTTCAGACACCACAGCGCCCTCTCTCCAAAGTTGCTTTTAAACTTTTCTCCACTAGATGCAAGTTGTGCCCTCTTGTACACGCTGCCCTGTTTTCCTGGAAGAGGTTTTCCTTCTGAATTGTGTTAATTCCCTTGACGTACTTAAACATTTATCATGCCCCCCCTGTTTATTCTCTGTTCCGGAGAGAATAAATTCAACTCTGAGTCTTGTCTCGTATGGCTCGTGATGCAGCCCCTGCACCATCTTTGTGACCCTTCTCTGCACCGTCTCCAGACAGTCAAAGTCCTTTTTTAGGTGAGTCCTCCAGGCCTCTCCATGTTCTCTTGCCTTATTGGCGCAGGCTGGGCCCACATCAGAATCCTGGCATCCCAGAGATAAAAACTGACTGGATGCAGTATTGGTGAATCCCAGTGAGTAGGGAAGGGCTAGATTGAATTGGTGACATGGAGATTCAGACCATTGGCCATTTCTTGGTCATCTGGGATTAATCTGCCATCATGATATACCTGTGTTCTTGTTGTACTGGTTCTTACCCAAGAGGGAGCTGACACCATTCCATATATTCCTGAACGAACTGGAATTAGATGACTAATAGCAAAGTATTCAGCTTTGTCTTTTCTCACTTGAGGGACACGACTTTTTCTATATTATACTTTTTCCATTTTATGTCCATGCAGGCAGGGCTGTCATGATTTGAAAATTCTCATGGTATGATGAGATTAAAAAAATTATCACAGTTTTTGTTTTTTTTTGCGATATTATGGTGGTTAGTTTGGTTTTCTAGTTCTGGACACACTGCACCCTAAATTATATAATTTTTTTTTTCTTTTGGGGGACGGTAGTAAACTAAAACTGAATTTTTTCATACTCGTATCACACGATGTCTGGGTATATTGTGAAAAAAGGTTGTTATGATGTAGGAAAACAGACAGAATATCAGTATAGGAAAATTACCATGGTTATCGTGTAGCACAGTTATTGTGATAGTCTTGCATGCAAGAAAACTCAGAATCATAGCTGTCTTCCATCTACATTAGAAAACTGTAGGTGTAAAATTAAATAATTACTGGTTATGTGTGTTACGACTTGAAAACCAAGATGTGATTAGTTATACACAAGTGTTTGTAAAATGGGCCACATATGTTCCACTTGCCTTATGTGTTTGAATGAGAGGGCTTGTCCCAGGGCAGATTTTTTGGCATCTCTGAGATGAAAACTGACTGGATGCAGTCATGGGTGAATCCCAGTATGAAGGGATAGACAAGTTTAAACTGATGGAGATTCAGTACATTGAACAATAGAACATAAGAAATGTGGACAGTTTCCATTCCATGTACAGTAGTTAGTCTGGTTCCTACCCAAGTCCCAACTGGTCTAGTAGGTTCTGTCTGGAGCCTCCCATCTTGTAGTTCTGCTTGGTTATCGCACTGCCCCATCCCCCTTGCCATTTTCACCAACCCCATGTGTTTATCCCACCTCACCTTGAAACTTGTTACCATCTTGATATTCACTGATTTCCCCTGGTAAATGGCCCTACTTCTGTACCACCCTTTCCATGAAGTACTTTCTTACGTCCGTTTTAAATTTCCACCATACAACCCCTTGGCCTTCCTGAACAGTTGCAGGCAGTCTACATTGTTTATTCCACTTTGATACTTGAAGGTTTCAGTCATGTGCTCCACTCTCTCCTGGCCTCCAGGGAGGTACGTATTGAGATCTGCCATCTTTCTTCAGATGTCCTCCCCTGTTGCCCTTGTATAATTTTGGTTGCCCTCCCCTGGGTTGACTGAAGGCTGCTTTGTCCTTTTTTTTTTTGAATGAGGGTTTCATAACTGCGCACAGTACTCTTAAGTGTGGTCCCATTGGGGACTTATAAAGAGAAAGGGTTGCTTACTTCTACTTGAAAAGGCCTTGCCTGTGCATCCCAGAATCCTGCTAGCCTGCTATACGCCTTGTTACATCAAGCCAAAGTCTCAATCGTAATTATAATTACCAGATCTCTTTCCTCAGTGGCCTATTCTAGCACGCCCCCCCAAACTTTAAGTTTTTGTTCCCATACCCCATAACTTGTACTTTTTGGCACTAAATTTAAGTTGCCAAATCTTGGACCACCATTCCAGTTTCTCCAGATCCCATTTGAATTCCCTTACACCCTCTACCCGCCTCACTGTCCACTCTGCCATATCTTAGTGCCATCTGCAAAGAGACAAATTGTACTCTGGATCCCTCCTGTAACGTCAAAAATACAGATTGAAGAAAACAGGACCTAGGACAGACCCCTAGAGGCACCCCAGTAGTTAATCCCTTAACCTCATAGTACATACCATTTAGTAAAAACCCTTCTGGTTCTTCCCTGTAGCCAGTTCACTGCCAACCTTGTCACTTTCTCCTGTACCCCAAGTCCCCCATCGTCTTTGCTAACCTTCTGTGTGGCATCAAGTTAAAAGCCTTGCTGAAGTCCATGTACAGGACATCCAGGGCTTGGCCTTTGTCCAGTGCCTGTGCAACAATGTTGAAGAATCTGAGCTAATTTTGACAGGACCACCCTCCTTCACAAAGCCATGCTGTTTTTTTTTTTTTGTCCTAACTTGCCTATAGTGGGGATCAGGCTTTGACCGGTCTGTAGTTCCCTGGGTCTCCTGTTTCCACTCATGGATTGGAGGGTGACTGATGTTGTCCGTCACCCTCCAACCCATGAGGATGATGCCCATCTCAGTCAAGCAGCTGCACAGGTCTGCTAGAGAGACTGCCACAGCCTGCCCCACCTGTACACCCATGGGCTGCAGCCTGTCTGGTCCTGGGGATTTTCCTGTCTTTAACCTTCTTAATACCCTGAGCACCCTTTCTTCGATGATGGTCCTCGTTGCCATTTTTGCTTCCCTCCTGACTTTGATGTTGCACTCTGGCAATGGCCCTCACTCTTCAAGTATGAAAAATGAGCAGAAGCATTAATTTAGAATTATTGATATTTGTCCATCTTCTTCCTTCCTGTGTCCCCTATTTTCAATTCACTTGATCCCCTCCTTGTTCTTCCTTTATTCCCTGATATACCCAAAAAGGCCTTACCGTTATTCTCACACCCGCCCTTCAGCAGCTTTTAAGCTCTGCCTCTGCTCTCTATGCTTTACAGGCTTTCTTCAGGTTGAGGCAGAGCTCCCTACTTGCCTCCAACTGGTTGAGCTTACACCCTCTGAAGGTCACCTTTTTAGCTCGCACTGCACCCCCCACCTCCTGAGGAAACCATATAGGCCTCCTGTGCCTCCTTCCTTTTCCAGCTGGCCTGAGGTATACGGCTTGGTCAGATTGCTGGCCTATCTTCGTGGATGAGATTGAGGCCTTTGACTTTGTCAACTGTAACCCCCAGGGGGCTCTACCCTTAGGGCTACTACCCCTGCCTGCCTCCACAGAGACCGGGTGAGGGGCCCAGATCCGTTGGCTGGTGCCTCCACCCAGAGGTCGGGGTTAATACTGTCGAGATCGCCTCGGTCACAGCCCTCTGGAGTTACTGCACCCCTTCCCGCTGGCAGCTCACACTGGGTACCCACAATGCTTTTCATCACACTTACCCCCGGGTAGTATCTCTCAGCTCACTCCAGGGACCCCCTGTAAAATAAGATACAGTTATATCACAGTCACTATACAGCGGTTCAACAGGGATGCACAAACCAGCCAGGGTGTAGTTGCAACACACATCTGATTTATTAAGGGGAGATAACAAGGAGGGGGAAATCAGGCTAATTGGTTTATCACTATACTTAACTACCTAGAGCTCTGTGCACAGGCCTATCCCTACAAGTCACTGTCCCTGGGTACCCAAGCCCTAATGGCTAGTCCAAACGTGGCAGCTAGTTGGGGCCCTTAACACAGATAAACGCTGCAATCCTGAGCAAGTCAGCAGGGAAAGAAAGTTTGATTAGGCAATCAAAAGTACAGCAATATGATTGGAAAACCACTGTTTGCACACTTAACAGGGAGCTACCCTGATTCAGTACTCACAACCTCCAGCCAATCCCGGTTCTTCCAACACTTGCAGGGCTGAGCCTGAACTTCACAAGTCTTTTTACACATTTATATGGTTATCTCAATCCAGGCAGAATCCCTCACTGGCAGCAGGATTAACTTGAACTCACAAGTCTCTTTACACATTTATATGATTGTCTCAATCAAGACAGAATCCCTCACTAGCAGCAGGATTAACTTGAGCTCACAGGCCTCAGAGTACATTTATATGGTAAACAGCAACAGGCAAAAGTCCTTTAATTGCAGCAGGATTTACTTGAGCTACTCACACATTTATATGGTAAACAGCAATAGTAGAGGGGTACCACACCAGGCAGCTGCTCCCAGCTCTTCAGCTTTCACAATCACTCCAGCTCTGCAATGGCAGCTTTTTACTCCTCCTGTGGACCGAGTGCGATTCAGCAATTTTCTCCAGTCCTCCTACGGGTCGAGCCTGGTGGGTAGCTGTACAGAGCACAGCCTCCTCTGACCGCCCGCCCGTGGTTCAAAAGCAACTCCTCGCGAGGAAAAGCAGCCGACTTAGGCGCTCACGCTCCCAGCGGACACTCCCCAGCCAGAAACACAGCTCCTCCTCCTCACTAGCCACAACCAAATCTGAAGCTGGCAGCACCCAGCACTCCTCTTAGTTCAGGCGCGACCCGTTGTCATTGGCTGGCCGAACCTGCCAGTCACTTCTCACTGCTCCCATTAGTGCAGAATGAGCGCCATAGTCCATAATGCCTTGTTCCCTCTAAACAGCTCCTCTATTGGTCAGTCAACTCTGTGGGATTCCAAAGTACTGATTGGTCCAATTTCACAGTTCGGGACCAAAATGGTGGAGGCAATCAAACTCTCTGTGCTGCAAAGCAAAGCAGGTTAGAACAACTACATTAGGTAGTATAGGTAGTACTGGTTGGAGACTTCAATATTCCAGACGTGGACTGGAGCATCCCAGCAGCAGCATCAACTAGGAGCAGATTTATCCTGGACTCCCTTCAGGGTGCCTTCCTCAAGCAACTGGTCATGGAACCAACTCGGCAGAAGGCAATACTGGACCTTGTGCTCACAAACGGGGACAGTGTGATGGGGGTAACATGGGGAGCACCTGGGAAACAGTGACCACCAGTCATTGTGGTTTGAAATCACAAAGAGCAGAACCAAACCACACAAAACACGTATCCTGGATTTTAGGGGGCAGACTTTAGGAAAATGGGAGATACTTGAAAGAGGCATTAAGGGAATGGGACAGGAATCGGGGTTGAGGAACAGTGGACAGTATTTAAAATGGGGATTACAAGAACAACAGAATTATGTATTAAGCAGGTTAGCAAGAGGAAAAGGAAGAGGAGACCATTATGGTTTTCCAAAGAGGTAGCAAAGAAAGTGAAAGCCAAAGATTGCATTCAGGCAATACAAAAAGACACAGGCAGAGGGATGGGAGAAGTACCAGGAGAAGCAAAGGGAGGCAGGGAGGTCAGTAGGAAGCCAAAGCTCAGACAGAAGAACACATTGCAAAATCAGTGGGTAGAGGGACAAACCTTTTACAGGTTATAAGTGAAAAAAGAAAGACAAGGGAGGGATAGTGAGACTGAAGGGGAGGATGGGGGCGCGGGAGGATGACAACAGTAAAGCTGACATACTGAACAGGTATTTCTGCTCAGTCTTTACTGAGGAAGAGGAGGGTAATGGGTCTGAAAGGGAGTACAAGGGGTGAGAATGGTGCAGAAATGGACACAAGTCCCTTTACACGAGAAGGGTCCTGAAGGAACTGGAAGCAATAAGAGTTGATAAAGCAATGGGGCCAGATGGGTGCACCCAGGGTCCTAAAGAACTAAGAGAGGTGGTGGCTGAACCTCTGGCTGTCCTGTTTAGCCGATCACTGGAAACAGGGAGTACCCAAAGACTGGAGGACAGCAGATGTAGTCCCTTATACAAAGTGGGAACAAGAGGAAGCAGGGAACTACAGACCAGTCAGCCTCACCTCGGTAGTGGGAAAGATCATGGAAGCACTACTGAAGGAGAGATTGGTGGAACATCTGGTTGTCAATGGACTACAGGACCCAAGGCAGCATAGTTTCACCAGGGGCGGTCATGTCAGACCAACCTCATTGAATTTTTGACTGGGTGACTAGGGAGGTGGATCGGGAGGGCAGTGGACGTGGCCTATCTGGACTTCAGCAAGGCCTTTGACACTGTGCCACATAGAAGACTATTACATAAACTGGGGAATATGGGTGTGGGCAGGACAGTAGTGTAGTGGGTAGGTAACTGGCTGGGTGGCAGGACACAGAGGGTGGGTAAATGGCTGTCACTCCACAGAGGAAGAGTGACCAGTGGGGTACCACAGGGATCAGTGCTGGGACGGTCCTATTCAACATCTTCATCAGTGACATGGCGCAGGACCTAGAAGGCAGAATTTCACTGTTCGCTGATGACACAAAGCTCTATAACAGAGTAGACACACCAGAGGGTGTAGACAGAATGAGAAGGGACCTGCAGAAACTTGAAGAATGGTCAAGGGTTTGGCAGTTGAAATTCAATGAAAGAAGTGCAAGATAATGCATATGGGGCACAAAAACCTGGCACAATATATCAGTTGGGGGTGAGGATATAGCATGCACCAAGCAGGAAAGGGATCTTGGGTTATCATCTCAGATGACCTCAAGGTAGGGAAACAGTGTGACAAGGTAGCAGGTAAAGCAAATAGGCTGCTGGGATGTATAGGCAGGGCATCACCAGCGAGGAAAGAGAGTCATAATTCCATTATACAAGACACAGTGAGGCCCCACCTGGAGTACAGTGTCAGGTTCTGGAGACCATACCTATGTAAGGACATAGACAGGGTAGAGAAGGTTCAGAGGAGGGCAACAAAGATGGTGCATGGATTGCATCACAAGTCCTATGAAGACAGGTTGAAGGAACTGAACATGTACTCCCTGGAGGAGAGCAGGGAGAGAGGGGATATGATAGAGACATACAAGTATCTTACAGGGAGGAACAGGTGCAGGAAAACACTATTTTAAGCGAAAAAGAATGTTCCAGGACTAGAGGGCATGGGATGAAGTTGGAGGGAGGGCGATTCAGAGGAACATAAGAAAAATTTCTTCACAGAGCGGGTGGTGGACAAGTGGAACACCCTGCCAGAGGAAGTGGTGGGGGCTGAAACAATCACGGGATTTAAGAATGCATGGGATAGACATAAAGGAATTCTGGAGGTCAGGGGTAAGGGGCAACAGACTTCTAGGAAAACAAACTGAACT
Source organism: Neoceratodus forsteri (assembly GCA_016271365.2). Lineage (NCBI taxonomy): Eukaryota > Metazoa > Chordata > Ceratodontiformes > Ceratodontidae > Neoceratodus > Neoceratodus forsteri. The sequence goes on along the minus strand of CM028130.1, from coordinate 969,304,352 downwards.
TACAAGCTCAAATGGGCAGACTGGGTGGGCCATAGGCCCTTATCTGCCGACACTGTCTATGTATCTATGTACATTATCATTATTTTTACAGTTTATTTTAAACAACCACCTACATCCTTTATTAGGACTCCCCCTGCACTATTAGCGATGGCTGAAGGGAGCGCTACTCAGCAGCCCGAGCGGGAGTCGAGCATGACAACACTCGAACCCCTTCCCATTTTAACCCATTCCGACTGCAAAAGGCAGCCCTTAAAGGGACAGTAGCACGGAGGCATTAAAATGCATCCCACGGACCCTCCTTTCGGGCGGCTTTGGCGTCGATTACCAACCAGGCATAAGGTACATTAGGGAACCCCATTTGCAACGGGTTACACCTCCCTGGTCGAAAAACTTGGCATCCATGCCAAGCACTAACCCTTGAGGCAACATAGGTGAACATCCCAAGTAACACCATATCACATTTTACCTTACATACATAAATATTAGATCTACAATGCACTATAGTGTATACACATCATACATATAAAATCTTACACTGTCTTAAATCAGATCATAGGGCCCTACCCGGGACTGAGGGGCTCCTTCTTTGGTTAGCTACTGACTGGTCCCCCGCACAAGGCGCCACACTTGAAAGGCTTTACTAATAGGCTGGAGTTATCTCCCAAGGCTAACTTAGGCAAAGAACTTGGGGACACGTATACCCCCTTGTGAACCACATTTAAGGGCAGGTCCACTGGCTGACCCAGGGATTCATAACTCAACTTGATTACTGGCCGTATCTGTCGGCCTGATTGTCTAGTGGTCTCAGGGGATTCTGAACCAGGCCCTGACTCTATTTCCATGTCAGCGAAGTTAGCAATGGGACTCCCTGCAAAGGGATCAGGCTCGATACTCGTAGTACTATTAGGGGCCTGACCTTCTACCCCTGAACCCACCCCACTGGGCTCATCTAGGGGCTGTCCAGTTACTAAAGGGGAACCATCAGGGCAGTCAAGATACTCTTCCGGTTCTGGCATATCACGGACTTGTTCCCCCCACCTCACTCTCTTCTTCTGAAAAGTCAGATAACTCAGCCAGGCCAGACAGTTCAGCCAAGCCTAAGGACTCAGCCCCTTGTGTTTGTCTGCTACCCCATTCATCTTCTGGAGGCAATTCCTCCGGGGACAAAGTAGAGGGCTCAATCAACACAGATGGGCTAGCTTCAGTTCCTGAGTTAAGGAGGGGATTGCCCCGAAACAATTGGCTTAGTTCAAAAGAGGGATAATATTTAACATCATCTTCCCTGTCTTCTGACACTGAGTGTTGACCATCTCCTTCTGCAGGGGGGTTGGACAAGGCTCCCTTGGTGGACTTGTTGAAGGCTCCACGGGCTTGGTTCCTCTGTTAGTAACAGATCTAGTCACGGGCCTGGAAGGAGGGGTAGAGGAAGGTTCAACTTCAATCAAGATCTGCCCAATTGGCAGCAGATGATTTCTGTGTATGGTTTTCACATCTTTCGAATTGTTTTCAGGTCGCACTTTATACACAGGTAGGTCTGCCAGCCGTCCCACAACAATATGAGGGAGGTGATGCCATCGGTCGGCAATTTTATGTTTGCCATGCAGTCCTAGATTTCTCAACAACACTCTATCCCCTTTTCTCAACTCTACTGTTTTCACTTTTTTGTCATATCTCTCCTTGTTAGCCAGATTTCGTTTAGCAGCCATGGTCTGGGCCAGCTGGTAGGCATGATTTAATTGGGCCTTTAATTTCTGTACATACTGTAGATGGTTTTCTGCTCGCACCCCACAAGGCTGAGTTTTAGGCCCGCTGCTTTTCTCCCCATTTATCAGTGGTCTAGTCTGCCATTTGCTAGTTTACCCTGTATTGTGCCGTGGGGTACGAGAATGGGGCAGTGTGATTGGCTGACTGGCACTTTTGATCCATGGTAAATTCTAGCATTACCACCATAAAAAGTGCCAGTCAGCCACATCATAAAATTAAATCAGCATGACCCCTTCAGCATTCCAAGTCAAAACAGAATGAATAAAAAAAAAAAAAAGCCATATTGTTTTCCTGCTAAATGCTGACTGCCTTTAGCCTGCTCGCAGCCCTGCCTGAAAACCCAGCTCGCATAACCACGGTTCTCATCCTAACATTACAGGTTTGTTAGACGCTGCCAAGCATGACACTTTTAAAATTTTTACTCTGAAGCTTTATCCTGCACTAATCTTGTCCTGCATTTATTTGTTTGAACTGCGGCACTGACCCGAGCCTGCTCACCGCTGGCACCATGCTCTGTGTGCTTATTAGCAGCTGATCCAAGCAGACTCATTCTCTGCTCACCTGCAGCAGAGTCGCTTATTTACTGTAAGGCACACAAGCATACATCTTGTCTGTCGGCGCTCTTTTTTTTTTTTTTGTGCAAGCATATGTGCATATCTGAGTGTGGAGGGGTGGCGGCATCACCTACAGTAACATTCTACCTAGCAACAGGGAACTATTTAACACAGAGGCAGAATCTATCACTTTCTTTTTTTTTTTTTTTTTAAAAGCTTTGTAATATTTTCAGACATGAAGTCTTGCTGTAGTCTGACATAATGCAGTTAGCCCCAGCACTTGAATTGCCCCAGAGAGGAAAGAGTTGACTCTATGCTGAAGTATAAAACGTTGAGCTCGGTTTTCAAACCCCTGTCTGTGGTACTTCCCAGTGTAACCGTCAGATTCTTTACTCTGCCTAACAGTGAAGTCGCTCCGGAGATTTCCGCTCTTCGGTTCGGTAAAAAAGTAAAGCATTCAGTTTTAAACCGTATACTGTATTTTATTTTCAGATTTCCAGCCTCTGTCTACAGTACAGGTAGTGTGTAGATAGGTAGTGACTGTTTTATTTAAAAAAAAAAAAAGTTTGGAAACTGTTCTTTCCTCTGTTTCTTTCCGGTCGGTCCGGTTTGGAATAGACCTTGTTAAATCTTTTATTTTATTTCTAAATTCTGGGATTAGTGTGGTGGTCCGGTACCAATTTTAGTTTCAGAAGAACCGGTGATTTTTCTGGTTCTTTTTCAAAACCCGTGACACGGTTTGTAACTGATCGGTGTTTTATTACCTGGCTTAAAAGCTGCTATAGGGTAATGTGGTAGATTGGCCATGTCTGAGAAACCCAAGAAGAAAACCATTCCCAATGGGTTTCAACACTGTACTGAGTGTGGGGAGGCCCCCACCTCATCTGTGTTTATTGTCTGGGGTTTGACCACCTCAAGTCAGCCTGCCAAATTTGTAAAAACTTTCCTAAATCCACTCCTGATAAAAGACTGAGTAGGCTGAAGGAAAGGGAGGCCGAGAAGTCCGTAGATCCGGATGGCCAGCCTGGTTCGGTTCCGGCCGAACCTGAGGTGCTTACTGACCTAGGCGATACCTCCTTAGGCAAAAGGAGAGCTGACCCTGAGGGGCCGGTTCTGTCAAAAAGAAAACTTAAGTCTGCCGGTTTGGATCCAGTACTGCATTCTCCAACCGTGGATGAAATGGCCAAAGTGATTAGTATGGTCCTATCGCTTAGACCGGTACCGCCGGTTAGGTCGGATCAGTCTCCTTCAGATTCCGATCCAGATACTTTTTATGAGGAATGGGAGGGAGACTAAGACTGTCCCGATGATGATGACGACGACCAGGGGGTCTGGATGTGCCCATTGAACTGGACATCTCCCCAGACAGGCCCTCTGATGTCTCCCCTCCCAGGCTTTGAGTCCCCTTCACACTTTTTGTTTTACAAAAAGGTGGCTGAAACCCTTCAGCTTTCTTTGGTTGAAGCTGTTGAGGAGGAAGAAGAGCCTGATTTTGTGGAAATGATGGACATCCCAGAGTCCAAAAGGTTGTCTAGTCCTCTTCATAAGTTCTTGGGGAAACTGACACAAAAAATTTTGCAAACTCCTAATTCATTACCTCCTGTGGACAAAAGAATGGACAGGAGGTATATGTTATCAGGCTCGGGTACGGAGTTCCTTTATAATCATAGCAGCCATGTTGGGGTAGAGCAGGCTGCAGCCTGTGACAGGGCTAACATTCCTTTGGCTTCATACCGCCCCGGACAAGGACTCCAGAAAAGCTGATGCCATGGCCAAGAATCAATATTTGGCATCCTCCTTGGGATTCAAGCAGGCGAACTACATGGCCTACACAGCCAGATACCAGAAGTCTAGATGGGATACTATTCTGGAACTGGCTAACAGGCCTTCCCCCCAGCTAGCCAAGGAGCTGGAGGAGGTGGCTGCAGATGGAATTGAGGCATCTAAGGTACAGTTTCACGCTGCTGTGGACTCCAGTTATTTGGCATAAAGAGTCATGGCTACATCTGTGTCTCTGTGAAGGCATGCTTGGCTCAGATGTACTAGCCTTTTGCAGGATACCCAGACTAAGGCTGTGGATTTACCTGTAGTGGGTAACTCTCTGTTTGGGGAGCAGACAGAGGCTTGCATGAAGAAGATGGATGAATACAGGACCTCTTACAGGAGTGCACAGGCCTAGCAAAGGCAAGCCACTCCACAAAAGCAGCAGTCTAGGGACAGGGGCAGGCCTTTTCACAGGCCTTTTTACCAAGCCCAGGCCTCCTCTCCCTTCCCACAGAGGGGGTTCTTCAGAGGGAGGGGCTGGAGGGGGATGAGCAGGCCTGCTCCCTCCTCCCAGTCTAAGGCTCCTGCCAAGCAGACACCCTGATGTGTCAGCCCGGGTCGACTCCCCAATCCCAATAGGAGGCAGGCTGGCTTACTGCTTTCAGGTCTGGAAGTTTGTGACCTCAGACAAGTGGGTCCTGGAAGTAAGCAAGCCAGGGACTGGCCCATAGCTTCAGAAAGTTTCCAAAAAAGAGGGCCAAGTCCTTTCCGCCTGCATCAATCTCAGAAACCCTTGCCTGTGAGGCAGAGGTTTCCTCTCTCCTAGCTCTCGGAGCTATAGAGAAGGTTCCTACTCGGCACAGGGGAAAAGGACTGTACTCCAGGTACTTCTTACCCAAAAGAAAACAGGGGAGTGGCGAGCCATCCTAGACCTAAGGTATTTGAACAAACACATTTCAAAACCCAAATTCAAAATGGTAACTCTGGGAATAATCCTTCCCTCTCTAAGGCCAGGAGATTGGCTAGCATCCCTAGACCTCAAGGATACCTACTTCTATATCCCTATCAGGTGCTTCCACAGAAAATACCTCGGGTTCGGGTTGCCTTCAGGTCATTACCAATTCAGAGCCATGCCATTCGGCCTAACATCAGTTCCAAGGGTGCTCACAAAGTGCCTTGCAGTAGTGGTGGCTTACCTCAGAAGACAGGGTATCACAATCTTCCCATATCTGGATGACTAGCTCATTGTAGGTCAGTCATCTTGTCAGGTCGGCTCTGCAAACCACCCAGGACTTGCTCAGTACCCTGGGGTTTCTTCTCAGTCTTCCAAAGTCTGTCCTCTAACCAGTTCAACTTCTTACCCTTATAGGAATAGAACCGGACACTACCCAAGCAAAAGCTTTCCTTCCCCTAGCAAGGGTGAATGCCCTAGCAGATCTTGCTTCATCTTTTCGACCTCCGGTCTCTCATCCAGCAAGACAGTTCCTCTAACTCGTGGGCCACATGGCAGCTTCCACTGCAGTGGTACAGGGAGCAAGATTTCAGATGAGGGACATTCAGTTCCACCTAAGGTCCTTTTGGTCTCAGAAAAAGGATTCTCTTACCAAACTGATCCCAGTGACTCAGATTCTGGTCCAAGCTCTCCAGTGGTGGCTGGATATCGACAACCTCAGACAAGGAGTCCCATTTCTTCCTCAAGCCCCCTCAGTAGTTCTAACTACGGATGCTTCTCTCCTAGGTTGGGGAGCCCACCTGGGAGCCCTGACGGCTCAAAGGGTCTGGTCTCCACAAGAGTCTCTCCTTCACTTCAAGCTCCTGGAATACGGAAGTGTTCTTGGCCCTTCAGTGCTTCTCTGATTCAGTCATGGGCAAGGTGGTCCAAGTCAGAACAGAAAACACAACCACAGTGTGGTCCATCAACAAACAAGGAGGCACTCTGTCCACGGCCTTGTGCACAGAAGCCATGAAACTGTGGTCTCTGGCCTGTTCTCTTCAGACTTCTCTAGTAGCAGTTCACGTTCTGGGGAAGGGCAATGTACTGGCAGATGCTCTGAGCAGTATATCCCAGGGACATCATGAATGGTCTCTGGACCCTCTCATCCTGCAGGTCATCTTCTCCAGATGGGGCACTCCAGAGATGGCTCTCTTTGCAGCCCCAGACAATCATCAGCTTCCTCTGTTCTGTTGCAGGCCTCCACTCCTGGGGACTGTGCACCAGGATGCTCTGATCTTGGATTGGAAGGACAGATTTCTCTATGCCTTCCCTCTGCTGTTCAGAGTCCTCATCAAAATGAGAACACAACCCTGCCCAGTGATGCTAGTGGCTCCAGACTGGGCTAGACAGCCTTAGTATCCTCTGCTGCTGTCCCTGACAGTGTCACGTCTCCTTTCTCTTCCCAGGAGATACAATCTTCTGACCTCCTCCCAGGGGAGGATGTAGTATCCCAATCTCCAGTCTCAAGGCCTGGCTCTTGAAGAGTTAGAATACGCAGGCCTGCATCTTTCTCGGGGAGTTCTGGATATCTTGAAGGTTTCCAGAAAACCTTCTACTAGAAAGACTTGTAACTCCAAATGGAAGAGGTTTAGCATTTGGTGTTCTCAGAAAGGCATTGTGCCCGATTCTGCAGGCATCTCTACAGCCTTAGATTATCTAGTTCACCTCAATGGTCTAGGCCTTTGGCCTGCAATTCTGAAGGCTCACCTAGCAGCAGTTTCTGCATTTCTAGCAGCAGTTTCTGCATTTCTTTCAGCAGGGAAGGGCTGTTCCTTGGCGTCTCATCATGTTTTCAGTAAGTTTTTCAAAGGTCTGGTTCATAGTAACCCTCGCTTTAGAGAACAGACTCCTGCTTGGGATCTCAATGTCTGCATTGCACAGCTTATGCAGCCCCCTTTGAACCTATGGCTTATGCCGAATTGAAGTACTTGACCTGGAAAACTGTGTTCCTGGTAGCTATTACTTCTCCCAGGTGGATTAGTGAATTACAGGCCTTGTCAGTTGAACCTAACTTCATATCCTTCCATAGGGATAAAGTGGTCCTAAGAACCAATAAGGAGGTTCTTGCCCAAAGTGGTGTCAGATTTTTCATCTGAACCAATCTGTCTCTACCTGTGTTTTTCATTGACCATTCTTCTTCAGGGAAAGAAGGTTACACCGTTTGGATGTTTAAAAGAGCTCTTAGCTAAGACATAGTCATAGAGTATACTAAGACTCACATAAATGATTGTCTTCAATTGTTTGTCAGCTATGGTGAGGTGGGGAGAGGTAAGCCTGCCACTAAAAGAACTATTGCCAGGTGGATTGTCTCTTGCATACAATTCTGCTATGATAAATTGGGTAAAGCACCCCCTTCAGGCCTGAGGGCTCACTCGACTAGGGGTACAGCTGCTACTCTGGCTGTGGCCAGAGATATACCCTTGTTAGAGATCTGCAAGTAGCCACCTGGAAAACAGTACATACATTCACCAAGCATTACTCCCTGGACATCCAGGCTAGGAGTGATGCTGGGTTTGGCACAGCAGTACTGCAGAGCCTCTTCCCAAAGTAAGTTCTGAATTCCCTCCTCCATGGGGAACTGTTTGGTAGTCTGCATTATGTCAGAATATAGCAAGACTTCATGTTTGAAGAAAAAATTACTCACCTTAGTAATATTTCTTCTAATGGAGTCTTGCTGTATTCTGACCTCCGCCCTGCTTCCCCTCTCAGAACCTGGTTTTTGGGAAGTGGGCTGGCGGGTACAGTGTTGCACCTCAGGGGTGTACCTTGTACCCTCCCCCTTGGGTGGGTTAGCTATTTGATGGGTTCTTTTTATTGTGTTTATACATGTGTTCAGTGTTGTCACTACCTTTTTCTTCTTGGGTTCTCGACTTGAGTCTTTTGGTCCCAAATTGTCACCTTCTGGCTTACATATTGGACAATTTCCATATTTTTATACTCAGTTAGTTGCTCGTAAGAATCTGACATTTGCACTGGGAAGTACCACAGACAGAGGTATGAAAACCAAGCTCGAGCTCAATGTTCTATGCTTCAGCATAGAGTTAACTCCTTCCTCTCCGGGGCAGTTCAAGTGCTGGAGCTAACTGCATTATGTCAGAATATAGCAAGACTCCATTAGAAGAAACAACATTACTATGGTGAGTAATTTTTTCTTTTAAGCTATCAATTGTATAGTTGCAGTAATCCACTCCAGAATGTGGGTTATGCTGGGATTTCCTACTTCTGGTTTGGTTAAGTTACTCAGCCTGTGGCCCCATGACTAAAAAACATACCAGGCATGGGCAGATCCCAGCATAACCCCCGCCCCATCATGGATTATTCCGTAAGTACATTCTTGTACACCAGTGATTTGATCATTTATAAACATTTTTCTTGCTCATCAACTTTAAATTGGGACTTAAATTTAAATTGGTAAGGATCATGGGTAGGGAGGATGGGAGGAGTGGGGAGGGAGGGCAGGGACATTAACTCAAGCTGTGGACCCTGCAATACAAGCAGGCTTGATGGACCAAATGGTCACCTTCTGCTGGCTTCTTCGTATGACTTGCCTTTTAAGTTTGGTATTTGAAATTGGCTGGTTGGTCCCGTATGCAAACAAGACCAGTGCTGTGCCTTGCTTTAAATAACATGAAGTCTTGCTGTACTCTGACAGTATGCAGTATAACTGACCGGTTCAGCTGCCCTGGAGAGTTAAGACCCTATGCAAATGCATAGAATGTTGAGCGCAAGCTCAGTTTTCAAATCACTATCCTTGGTACATTCTAACTAACTGACCAGATTCTTTACTCCGCTCACTTGTGAAGACGCCGTGGAGACTGCTGCTCAACTTCTTCAGTTGAATTCAAATATCGACAGTCTTTTAAACTACCGTTCATTTTCTTTTGTTTTTCAAACCTCTGTCCTTCTGTTACAAGTTAGACGAGTCTAGGTTTAACTTCATTTTGGTAAGTTTTCGGTTTCCAAACGGTGCCCCGCAACCGGGAGGAAACCGAAGATATTTCTTTCTTTTCTTGTGGTAAAGTGTTATTTTAAAACCTATCCTTATTGTGCTTGGGGATCCAGTTCAAAGTTTTAGACTAAAAACTGAGATTTTTCTTGGTTTTTTATGCAGGCGCTGGACCGCTTGCTGCGTAAAACTTTCTCTTTCTTTTACCTGGCCTAACTAAAGCCATCAGGTGTAAATACATCATTTTATTTTTCTTTATCTGGGCCTGACTAAGCCATCTTCGGATAAAACAAATTTACTTGGATTTGCTTAACCGGCCTAATTAAGCCACTGGGTTAAGCCCTAAATTTAGTAAGGGTTATGTCACTGAAACCCAAGAGAAAAAACAGTCCCACTGGGTTTCAATGCTGCACCGAGCGTGGGGAGCAATTTTCTAAGGCTGATCTGCACTTAGTGTGTCTGTATTGCCTGGATTTTGACCATTTGCAATTAGACTGTGAAATTTGTAAAAACTTTCCTTAATCTACCCTAGATCGACATTTGGGTAAACCGAGGGATAGAATGGAGAAATCCTCTGACGAGGTCCGGTTCAAAAGAACCTGCTGAACCAGCACCCGAACAACGTGAATCCTTGTCGAGTAAAAGACAAGCGGACTCTGCCCCTAATACAGGACCCGCTAAAAAGATGAGAAAAAGTGGTTCAGAACCGCGGAAACAAGTGGCTTCAACCGCTGAGGAGAATGCGAAAATGATGCACATCGTTCAGTCATTGCAGCCCGGTTGGGGTGAACTGGCTCAACAACCGGTTGTGCATACCTCGGTTCAGGTGCCTGCCGGTTCGGTTCCTTCAGGCTGTCTGGATCCAGAGGTATATTATGAATCTGAATACGATGATGTTGATGTTGAGCCTGAGGTTTTTCCTGAACATCCGCAGGATGAGTCTCCTTCTCATCATACAAGAGAATCTACCTCTCAGTTTTCATTTATGAGACAGGTAGCAGAAACATTGCAGTTGTCTGTCCAAGTAACTAGACAAGAGGAGGAGGAAGAGGACAACTGTAAGGAGATGATGGATCTCCCTGTCTCCCAGGGACTCATGATTCCTATTCACAAGTCCCTCAAAAAGCAGACCTCTAGAATCCTCCAAGACCCCAAGTTCTTGCCCCCAGTGGATAAGAAAATGGACAGAAAGTATGTGTTGACTGACAGTGGCACTGAATTTTTGAGTAGCTGCTGCAGTCATATGAGGTTAGTGCAAGCTGCAGCTTGTGAGAAAGCTGGCACCCCTCTCGCCTCTTATCCTCCTGATAAGGACTCAAGAAAAATTAACTCCTTGGCAAAAAAAAGGGTATCTAGCTGCTTCCCCCGGTATTGGGTAGGCATCCTACATAGCCTATATATCTAGGTACCAGAAGTCTCTCTGGGAGTCAGTGGGACAGTTAGCTAAGAAGGCTCCCCCTGAACTGGTAGCAGACCTACAGGAGCTTGTCAGTAAAGGGGTTCAGTCATCCAAATGCCAGTTCCACATGGCAGTGGATGCCAGTGATGCAGCCTCTTGTTCTATGGCTTCAGCCATTTCCCTCAGGAGGTTTTCTTGGCTGAGGTGTACAAACCTCTCCCAGGACATGCAGAACATTGCCATTGATTTTTCCCTTACACAAAATTCTTTATTTGGGGAGCAAACACAAGCATATAGGAAAAAGATGAACGAGTACAGGGAAGCCAAAGAGAAAGCTGCCACCCCTCAAAGGCAACAAACTAGAGGAGGCAGAGATAGGCCTTACCCCAGGACTTTCCGTCAGGCTCAAGCCTCACCCTCCTACCAACAGCCTAGGGGTTACTTTAGAGGTAGAGGCAAAAGAGGCACTAGCCATGCTGGTTCTACCTCTCAGTCCACTACACCCTCAAAACAGACACCCTGAGGTATCTGTCTGGGCCGCCTCCCCACCACCAGTCTGGCAGGTTGGCATGCTACCTTCAGACGTGGCAATCCATCACCTCAGACAGGCAGGTCCTGGAGATAGTAGGCCAGGATCTTACTCTCGGTTTCAAACTGTTCCCAAAAACAGGAGCAAGATCATTCAAACCTGCCACCCCCCTCAGGAACGGCTCTGCTTCAAGCCAGGGCAGTGGAACCTGTTCCTCTTCAGCACAAAGGAAAAGGATTGTACTCGAGGTACTTCCTAACCCTGAAGAAAAATGGGGAGTTGGTGGCCCATTCTAGATCTGAGATACCTAAACAAGCACCTTACAAAGCCAAAGTTCAAGATGGTCACTCTGGCTATCATTCTACCTACTCTGACAGGGAGATTGGTTAGCATCCCTAGATCTAAAGGATGCTTACTGTATTTTCATATTCCCATCGGGCAGTCTCACAGAAAGTGCCTCAGGTTCAGACTGCCTTCAGGCCATTATCCATTCAGGGCCATGCCTTTTGGACTGACACTGCCCCAAGGACTTTCACAAAGTGCCTAGCAGTGGTTGTGGCATACCTAAGAAGGCAAGGAATCACAGTTTATCCCTACCTGGACGACTGGTTTATAGTGGTTCATTCCCCCCAACAGGTAGAGGAAGCCCTAGCCCTCACACAGGATACCCTCCAATCCTTGGGGTTCCTGGTGAATCTTAAGAAATCTGTCCTGAAACCTGTCAAAATCCTGGATTTCATAGGGGGAGAACTGAACACAATTAAAGCAAAGGCCTTTCTGCCCCCAGGAAGGGTGGACACCCTCATTCAGCTGGCAGAGCCCTTCCATCTTCAGGTTCCTCACCCAGCAAGGTATTTCCTGCAGCTCCTGGGCCACATGGCTGCTACCATAGCAGTGTTCCCAGGTGCCAGATTTCAGGTGAAGAACATCTAGTTCCACCTGAGGTCCTTTTGGTCTCTGAAGAAGGATTCCCTGTCCAAAGTAATTCCAGTGTCGTCCACCTTGTTGCAGGCTTTACAGTGGTGGCAAGACAGGGACAACCTCTGGGCAGGAGTTACCTTCCTTCAGCAAGGTTCTTCAGTAGTGCTGACCACAGATGCCTCACCACTAGTGGTGGAGAGCTCACCTCGGGGAGCACGCTGCTCATGGGACATGGCTCCAGCAGGAGTCTCTGCTGCACATAGATCTACTGGAGCTCAGAGCAGTGTTCCTGGCACTTCAGTCATTTGCCAAGATGTTACAGGGGAAGGTGGTGCAGGTCAGAACAAGCAATACCACTATCATGCACTACATCAACAAACAAGGAGGGACAAGGTCATCAGTGCTGTGCATGGAGGCCATGAAGATCTGGAGTCTGGCCTACTCCCTGAACATTTACCAGTCAGCTGTTCACCTGCCAGGGAAGGACAGTGTCCTGGCAGATGCTCTCAGCAGAATCAACCAGGGCCATCACGAATGGTCCTTGAACAGACAAATTCTGATGACAGTCTTCAGAAGATGGGGCACTCCAGAGATAGATTTCTTTGCAACCCCAGACAATCATCAGTTGCTTCAGTTCTGTTGCAGACCCCTGGCACTGGGCTTAGTGCCTCTGGATGCTCTGCTGCTGGATTGGTCTGGCAGATTCCTGTATGTCTTTCCTCCATTCCCTCTGATACCCAGAGTCTTAGTCAAGCTCAGGGTTCGGTCAGCCACCATGATTCTGATAGCTCCGGATTGGGCCAGACAGCCATGGTACTTGATGCCGCTGCCCCTGTCAGTGGCCAGTCCAGTTTGCCTCCCTGTGAGGCACAACCTGCTGACGTCATCCCAAGGGAGGATCCTCTACCCCAACCTCGAGTCCCTCCAGCTCTAGGCATGGCTCTTGAAGACTTGGAGAATGCAGGTCTGCATCTCTCTGAAGGAGTCCTGGACATCCTTAGGGTCTCCAGGAAACCTTCCACCATCAAAACTTATTCCTCCAAATGGAAGCGATGCTCCATCTGGTGTACTCAGAAGGACAAGGACCCACAGGAGTCCGACCTAGCAGTCCAGTTGGATTACTTGGTTCACCTTCAGTCCTTGGGCTTGCGACCCTCCACCTTGAAAGTACACTTAGCAGCTGTCTCTGCATACCTGTCAGCTGGGAAGGGCCCTTCCCTAGCTGCCCACCCTATATTTAAGAAGTTCTTCAAGGGGTTGCTGCACCTTCACCCTCCTGACAGGGAGCATACACCTTCCTGGGACCTTAACATATGCATAGCACAGCTTAGGCAGCCCCCCTTTGCGAGCTCGTGTCCTCAGCAGAGCTCAAGTTCTTGACATGGAAGACTGTTTTTAGTGGCCATCACCTCGGCCAGGAGGATCAGTGAGCTTCAGGCCCTGTCAGTAGAATCTAACTACATCGCCTCTCACAAGGGCAAGATTGTTCTATGGACTAACAGAAAGTTCTTCCCCCAAAGTAGTCTCAGACTTTCACTTGAATCAGTCCATGACATTGCCTGTCTTCTTCACTGATCATTCCAGTTCAGGTGAACGCAGGCTGCATAGCCTGGATGTAAAAAGGTCCATCGGCTATTGCATGGACAGAACAGAAGACCATAGGAGGGACTGCACTCAGTTGTTCTTACCTGTAGTGAGGTGGGTAAAGGCAGGCCAGCCAGAAAGAGGACCATGGCCAGATGGATTGTGGCTTGCATCCAATTCTGCTATGATAAACTGGGTAAGGAGCCACCAGTGGGCTTGAGGGCTCACTCTACTAGGAGGGACAGCTGCCTCCATAGCAGCTGCCAGAGATATCCCCCTGCTTGACATGTAAAGCAGCTACCTGGAAAACGGTGCACACATTCACTAAGCACTACTACCTGGACATCCAGGCCAGGTTTGGCACAGCAGTACTACAGAGCTTGTTTCCTAAGTAGGTTCTGAGACCATCTCCATGGGACACTGCTTGGTAGTCTGCATACTGTTAGAATACAACAAGAATTGATGTTGTTTGAAGAAAAAATTTAAATTACGTACCATAGTTATGTTTCTTCTAATGGAGTCTTGCTATATTCTGACCTCCCACCCTGCCTCCCCTGTGGAACCTAGGGAAGCGGGGTCTCTGCACTCCAGTTGTTTATTCTCTTAACCACCAGTGGGTGGTGTTTTTTTTTTTTCTGGGCATCAGTGACTTGTCTTCTTTATGCCCTTTCTTATGAGGATTTCCCTTTGGGGGTTTAGTTATGGTTATGATTTATTTATTTAAGCTTGCTTATTAGTAGCTTTGTAAGAATCTGGTCAGTTACATAGCATGTACCGAGGACAGTGGTTTGAAAACTGAGCTCGAGCTCAATGTGTTCTGCATTTGCATAGGGTTTAACTCTTAAATCCCCGGGGCAGCTGAACCGGTCGGTCATACTGCATACTGTCAGAATACAGCAAGACTCCATGACTATAGTAAGTAATTTTTTCTTCTTGGTACAAAATACAAGCTCGGGCAGCATTGTGGTGGTCTGATACATAGTGGAGATGTTGTGTGCCTTAAAGAAGTTGTCTTTAAATATCTCTGAGTAACTATAGACCTACCCCTGGAATTTACTTCTCGTATTACTGAAGTTAGTAAGGCTGTAAACTGTAGACTGCGGCTGGCCTACAGAGTACTGTCATAATCTTACTGAAAGGGCCAGGTTGGCAAGTGTCCAAGATATTCTCGTAGCTAAATTTATCTAATTCTGCCTCGGCACTGGACGTCTGCAAATGGAATGTTGAATAAAATAATAGTAGGTTTATCTCCTTATCCTCCAAGGCTAGATATCCTTGCCAGTTGTACACAGCTCTGAATTGGTTTTCCCACTAAGAATAGTGTTCTTATGACTTGGGCTGCTTTATTTACAAGCTGATACCCAGGTGCTTATCTGACCTACAGTACTAAAACCAGCCCACTTATCAGAACCCTTACTGACTGAATGTATTGTTGATTGATTATTAGCAGGGTGATGCACAAATCATGTACTGTTTACTGCTGCTCATTTCTGAAATGGGCTTCCTCTTGATGTCAGAACTAGGGGTGCTTGGACACTTGGGAATCAGTCTGATTTGTTCTATTGCCAGGTAAGTTACTGGAATTAGAGTTTGAATCATATTTTGATTTTTTTTTTTTAATCCAGTTATAATACAACCCCCCCTCCCCATCAACCTGGTACAAAAAGGAATAAAAAGCCAGGCTAGAATCCATTGCAAAAGGAAAATATCCTTTCTTTTTCCACCTCCTTTACCCACTCTTGTTTCTCCTTCCCTTGCATGACTACTGGAGACATAAGGAGGGTCCAGTTCTGACTTTTGAATGTGCCCAGGGATAGTGTGACCTCCAGGGCATCCAGCAACCTGCATTGTACACCATGGTGATTCAGAACTTGAGACACCCGAACCCTGCTGCAGTGCCAGCCACACAACACCCCACTGCAGTGCCAACCACATAGTACCCCACTGTGGGTGCTCCTGCCCCCTACCACACTGCAGTTGTGCGCCCCCCAATAGCCAGCCTGGTCCTGATGAGTCCCTCTGACCCAATTCCATTCGTCATAACACTATGCTTTAGGCTTCAGTAATCTAGTATGCTGGGAGGAAGATTGACAACCAAAGCAAACAACCCTTGGTCTGGCCGTTGTGGTCCTCCCTGTATGACCTGGGAAACAACTGAGGTGGCATGCTTTATTTATTGATTTCTCTACATTTTTATCCCCTTATCACCAAAACTGCCATCATCTGCTCTGCAATTTCCCAGCTCCATCCACTGGCATCTCTTACACTTATCCCATGTCCCGTGGCTTGCCTCCCACGGTGGGGCCCTTCCAGGCCAGGAGGTAGAGCAGAACCCTTGGGGGTGTTCTTTCCACTCGACAGACTGCATGATGGTTGTCTAGTCATTGTAGTGGGGCCTAAGACTGCCCTGCTTCATTCTGCAATGTGATGGGATTTTTCAGTGTTCATGTTTCCAGACGTCTGGACACTGGCACTGTAGAGGCTCCAGGTGCATGTCCTTCCTCCCTTCTGCTATGCCTCCACAGTTTTGCCATCCTTAGTCACCCAGGTGGGGGTGTGACAGTGGAGGCATCGATTCTTTCTCTTTCTTGAAGGAGGAGAGGATCCCCTGGGACCCTCAGTCTCCTTCCACCCCTCAGTCCTCCATCAGCCTTGGCTGATTCCCAAATCTAGGTCACTTGCGTCACAAGAAGGGGTGTCCTGTGTATCATAACTGACAATTTTCACTGATACTGATATTGTCTCTGTTTTCCTATATCACGATAACAGTTTTCACTATGTACCGTGTTGTATCTTGATAAAATATGAAAAATTACGTTTCGAACAACATGAAGTCTTGCTGTACTCTGGCTATTGCAGTGATATCCAACCTTTGAACTGCCCTGGAGAGGAAAAAGTTAACTTTCCATGCAAGGCATGGAACGCTGAGCTAGAGCTCGGTTGAGACTCTGTCTGTTGTTGTTTGAACCCAAACCGTCAGATTCTTTACTCCGCCTCACTGAACAGTCACTCCGGAGATTTCTCCTTTGCTCGGTTCAATTTAGTCGGTTAAAGTGTAGTCTTTTTCTCGGTTTCAACGAATTTCTACCCGAATCTGTCCGGTTTAAGTCTCTGTCTGTGGTACCGTGAGTACTAGATAGGTTTATTATTGTTAGCTTCTGTGTGGAACTTGTAAGCGTTGAATCAGTTCAGTTTGAACCGATCAGGTTTGTTTAAAAAAGGTTTTTTCTACTTTTAGAGTGTGGTAACCGGTCCTTATCGGTTCTAAAAAAAAAAAAAAAAAAAAACAGATTTCATTATGTTTTTTCCACGACCCGTAACACAGTCAGGAACCGATAAGGGTGTCTTGCCTGGCAGGTTGCCGAAAAAAGGGTAAGTTTGGTTAGGACTGGCCATGTCTGAGAAACCCAAGAAAAAAACCGGGCCCACTGGGTTTCAGCACTGTAGTGTGTATGGGGAAGCCTTTGCTAAGGCTGACCCCCACACCACCTGTGTTTATTGTCTGGGGTTTGACCACCTCTATTCAGACTGCCAGATTTGCAAAAATTTTCCCTCAACTACCATAGAAAAGAGAGTAGGTAGGCTAAGGGAAAGGGAGGCCAAAAAGTCCACTGACCTGGATGGCCAGCCCGGTTCGGTTCCAACGAACCAGAAGGAGTGCCTTCTGACCAGGCGAAACTCCTTTGGGCAAGGAGAACCGACTCTGAGAGTGGGTTCAGTTAAAAGAAAAGTGATAAGTCAGCGGTTCGGATCCACAAGTTCTTTCTCGACTGCTGATGAAATAATAAGCGATAAGGTTGTTCAGTCGCTAATCCAGGTTCCGACCGAACGGCACCATCGTTAGGGCTCGGTTGGTTGGTTCCCCCGGTTCCGGATTATAATTTAGAGGATTTTTATGAACCGGAGGAGGAGGAAGGAGAGTATGAGGATAGTGATGATGATTATGAAAGTCTGGATGTGCCCATTGACCCGGACATCTCCCCAGACAGACCTTCAGGGTTTCTCCTCCTAGGCTTTGAGTCCCCTTCCCATTTTATGTTTTACAAAAAAGTGTCTGAAACTCTTCAGCTTACTATGGAAGAAGCTGTAGAGGATCAGGAGGAGTCTGATTATGTTGAGATGATGGATATCCCAGAGTCCAGGAGGCTGTCTGTTCTCCTTCATAAGTCTTTTGGGAAACAGACAACAAAAATTTTAAAGACCACTAATTCTATACCTCCTGTGGACAAGAGAATAGACAAGAGGTATACTCTTTCAGGCCCAGATACGGAGTTCCTTTCCCAGCAATGCAGCCATGTTGGGGTAGTGCAGGCTGCTGCCTGTGATAAGGCAAATATACCCTTGGCTTCACACCCCCAGATAAGGACTCCAGGAGGATTGATGCCATGCAAAGAAACAATACATGGCAGCATCTTTGGGACTCAGGCAGGCTAATTATATGGCCTATACAGCTAGATACCAGAAGTCTAGATGAGACACTGTAATGGCTCTAGCTAAACAGGTCCCTGGCCAGCTTGCCAAGGAGCTGGAGCAGGTGGCTGCAGATGGTATTGAGGCATCCAAGGTGCAATTTCGTGCTGCAGTGGACTCCAGTGATGTTTCGTCTAGAGTCATGGCTACATCTGTGGCCCTTCGTAGGATGGCTTGGCTCAGATGTACTAGCCTGTCTCGGGATACCCAGACTAAAGCCATGGATTTTCCTGTTGTGGGTAATTCTCTGTTTGGGGAGCAAACAGAGAACTACATGAAGAAAATGGATGAATACAGGACCACCTATAGGAGTGCTCAGGCCAAGGAAAGGCAAGCCACTCCCCAGAGGCAGCCTTCCAGGGGCAGGCCTTTTCATAGGCCTTTCTACCAAGCCCAGGCCTCCTCTTCTGCCTTTGCTCAGAGGGGGTTCTTCAGAGGGAGAGGCAGACTGGGTACAAGCAGGCCTGCTACCACCCGTCAGCCTAAAGCCCCTGCCAGACAGGCACCCTGATGGGTTAACCCGGGCCGATTCTCCACCACCAGTAGGGGGCAGGCTGGCTTACTTTGTCCAGGACTGGATGTCTTTAACATCAGACAAATGGGTCCTGGAAATAGTAAGCCAGGGACTGGTTCTCAGCTTCAAAAAATTTCCCAAGATGAGAACCAGATCCTTTTCACCTGCAAATCCTTCAGAGGCCCTTTCCGTAGAGGCACAGGTGTCTTCCCTCTTGGCTCTGAGAGCCATAGAAAGGGTTCCACCCCTACACAAGGGAAAAGGATTGTACTCCAGGTACTTCCTAACTCCCAAAAAGACAGGAGAATGGCGGCCCGTCCTGGATCTCAGATATTTAAACAAGCACCTTTTAAAGCCAAAGTTCAAAATGGTGACTCTTGGAATAATTCTACCCTCTCTAAGGCCAGGAGACTGGCTAGTTTCCCTGGACCTCAAGGATGCCTATTTCCACATTCTCATCAGAAGCTCCCACAGAAAGTACCTCAGGTTCGAGCTGCCCTCAGGCCACTATCAATTCAGAGCAATGCCTTTTGGCCTAACTTCAGCTCCAAGGGTGTTCACAAAATGCCTGGCAGTAGTGGATGATTTCCTAAGGAGAAAAGATCTCCATCTTTCCATACCTGGATGACTGGCTCATAGTATGTCAGTCTCCAGACCAAGTCGTCACACCTACACATAACTCAGCAACTGCTCACTTCTCTAGGATTCCTTCTGCATCTTTCAAAGTCAGTTTTGCAGCCAGTGCAGCTCCTCGCCTTCATAGGGGCAGAGCTGGATACAATAAAGGCAAGAGCCTTCCTTCCCCTGGACAGGGCAAGGACCCTTGTTACACTGGCCTCTTCATTCACCCTCCAGGTGTCTCGACCAGCAAGGCATTTTCTGCAGCTCCTGGGCCACATGCTGCCTCTACAGCAGTGGTCCAGGGAGCAAAGTTTCAAATGAGGGACATTCAGTTCCACTTAAGAGCCTTCTGGTCCCAGAGAGAGGATTCTTTGACCAAGCTAATCCCAGTGACTCGAACCCTGATCCAGGCCCTGCAGTGGTAGCAGGATCAGGACAACCTAAGACAAGGAGTCCCCTTCGTCACTCAATCTCATTCTTTGATCCTTACCACAGATGCTTCCCTCTTGGGCTGGGGAGCCCACTTGGGGGATCTAACCACGCAAGGGTTGTGGTCACCTCAAGAATCTCTGCTTCACATCAATCTCTTGGAACTCAGAGCAGTGTTTCTAGCACTTCAGGTGTTTTCCAAGTCTGTTCAGAACAAGGTAGTTCAGATCAGGACAGACAATACCACCACAATGTGGTATATCAACAAGCAGGGGGGGGTTCTTGGTCTATGGCCTTGTGCACAGAGGCAATGAAGTTGTGGTCTCTGGCCTATTCCCTGAATACCTCTCTGATAGCAGTGCACCTCCCAGGGAAGGACAATGTCCTGGCAGATGCTTTCAGCAGGATTTCCCAGGGCCATCACGAATGGTCCCTAGATCCCCTGATTTTGAAAGTGATCTTCTCCAGATGGGCACCCCACAGATAGATCTTTTTGCAGCCCCAGACAATCACCAACTTCCTCTTTTTTGCTGTAGGCACCCAGTGTTGGGCTCAGTCCCCCTGGTGGCCCTAGTTCTCAATTGGGAAGGGAAGTTCCTGTATGCTTTCCCCCCCTTCCCTCTCCTGTTCAAGGTGCTAGTCAAAATCAGGTCTCAATCCTGCAAAGTGATTCTGATTTCTCCAGACTGGGCCAGACAGCCCTGGTACCTTCTCTTGTTGTCCTTAGCTGTCCACCTTCCCCTGTCTCTTCCCAGGAATTACAACCTGTTAACATGTTCTCAGGGGGAGGGTTTGGTATCCGAATCTCAGATCTCTCAATCTCAAGGCCTGGCTCTTTAAGAGTTAGAGTTTGCTGATTTGCATCTCTCTCTCAAGGGGTTCTGGATATTTTAAAGGCTTCTCGAAAGCCTTCCACCAGAAAGACCTACAACTCCAAGTGGAAAAGATTTACTATGTGGTGCTCTGGGAAGCATATTTCTCCAGAGTCTGCTGGCTTGCCCATAGTCCTTGACTATATGGTTCATCTCAATAGCTTGGGACTCAGACCAGCTACACTAAGAGTGCATATGGCAGCTGTCTCTGCCTTCCTGTCAGCAGGCAAGCACTCTTCCCTTTCAGCTCATCCTGTATTCTGTAAATTTTTCAAGGGATTGCTGCATTCCAATCCTCCCTTCAGGGACCATGCCCCTGCTTGGGACCTTAATGTTTGCATTGCTCAGCTTATGCTACCCCCATTTGAGCCTTTGTCCTCAGCAGAGCTTAAGTACCTGACTTGGAAAACTGTGTTCTTGGTAGCCATCACTTCTGCCAGACGCATAAGTGAGTTACAGGTCCTGTCCGTGGAGCCTGATTTTATCTCTTTCCACAGAGATAAAGTGGTCCTCAGGACTAATAGGAAGTTTTTGCCTAAGGTGGTTTCAGATTTCCACCTTAACCAGTCTGTCTCTTCCTCTTTTCTTCACTGACCATTCCTCCTCTGGGGAGAGGAGGTTGCACAGCTTGGATGTGAAAAGGGCCCTTAGCTACTATATAGAGCGCACCAAGGGTCACAGGTTTGACTCCCCCCAACTGTTCCTTACTTATGGTGAGGTTGGTAAGGGAAAATCTGCCACTAAGAGATCTATTGCCAGGTGGATTGTCTCTTGTATACAATTCTGCTATGAAAAATTAGGTAGGATCCCACCCTCAGGCCTGAGGGCTCACTCTACCAGAGAGTACAGCTGCTTCCTGGCTGCTACCAGGGATATTCCTATCTTAGAGATTTGTCAAGCAGCCACCTGGAAAACAGTACATACTTTCACAAGCATTACTCTCTGGATATCCAGGCTAGGAGTGATGCTCGGTTTAGCACAACTGTCTTCAGAGCCTATTCCCCAAAGTGGGTTCTCTCCTCCTCCATGGAGGTACTGCTTGGTAGTCTGCAATAGTCAGAATACAGCAAGACTTCATGTTGTTTGAAGAAAAAATTACTCACCTTAGTAATGTTGTTTCTTCTAATGGAGCCTTGCTGTATTCTGACCTCCCCCCACCTCCCTCTCAGAACCTGGGTTTTGGGATGTGGGTGGGCAGGAACAGTGTTGGCACCCTAGAGGTGCCTCCCACCCTTTTAATTTTGGGTATGTGTTGTGTTTTGTTTTTTGGGTTTCCTGACTTGAGTCTTTGCCTTGGAACCAAAAACCTTTTATTAGATTTAGTTGCCAGTTGGCTAGTGTAAGTTTACAGTTTCCACACAGGATGCCCAGTGAGTTTAGCTTGTAAAGATCTGACGGTTTGGGTTCAAACAACAACAGACAGAGTCTCAACCGAGCTCGAGCTCAGTGTTCCATGCCTTGCATGGAAAGTTAACTCTTTCCTCTCCGGGGCAGTGCAAAGGTTGGATATCACTGCAATAGTCAGAATACAGCAAGACTCCATTAGAAGAAACATTACTAAGGTGAGTAATTTTTCTTCCCAGTCTATTACCCAGTTTTCCCCAAACAATTTAGGATGCAGAGGGTCCACCCACAAAACCCAAACTAAATACAACAGTATTGTTATAATATGATAATCGTGATAATTTTTTAAGCCATGAAAATGTTCATATTGAGACACCCCTAGTCATGAGTGCAACCCCGCCTCAGTGCCAACAGGCTGATGTGTGGAAAATCTTTTGATGTAAACAAGTAGTGCCACCTTCGATCTGCTTTCATAGCTGAACGAACTGGTTTGTCATATTGTTTTAAAGTGGAGGCAGTGAAGTGTTCAGACACTAGTTGGTACTGTGCTGAATCATCCGAGAACAAAAGAGCTGCTTACACCCTGTACTGATGATGTCACTTTCAAATCTGACTCACTTGAGTCCTTGTAATACTTCCCCGCCCGAATCACATGTTGATAACAGTATTCTCAAGCCTTGCAATGCTTAAGCAGTGTTTTGCATGGCTATTAATAGACGTAGGACAATTAAAATAGAATCCACTTAGCACTGTATAGTACCTTCACCTATTGCCTGTTTGTGTTTTTGTAAGAGAGGCAATGTAGCCTGTTGGTTAGAGCACAGAGCTGTAAACTTAAACTCTGGTTTAAATCCTACCTCTGCTACATACTGTGTGACCTTGAGCAAGTTGCTTAACCTCTCCTACCCCCTCCCCTTTCTGATCCCGGTTAATCTCACTTAAATGCTCTTGCTTAAAGAGCTGGTGACACATTCAGGAGAACTTTAACAAAACCTAATATTAAGAGGAAATTGTTTAACCAGGAAAGGCACACTAAGCCTGAGCTTGTTTCCAGGTGCGGCCTGGGAGCACAAGGAAGTTAAGTGACCTCTGCTACCAGGATCACACAATCACAGTACAGCTTGTATTTCCCATTAGTGCTGTATTCCTCCTCCCTATTATTTATTACTGAGATCATTTATATGAAAACAGGATCTTTGCTCCCGAAGAGTTTATCTATTCCTGCTGCCTCCTCCCTGCATGAGGTCATAGAGCACTCCTTATGGTATCACAGCTACTCCCATAGCAACAGATTGTGATGTCACAAAAGAGGCTATTGACTTGAAGTAGGAAGTAAGCTATAGAGGCAGATGGACTCTAAAGAACTCTAAGCAATAAAGATCATATATTCATGCAAATTTCCTTAGTAAATAACGGGGAAGAAAAATATACAGAATCTAAATGGAATGCAGGCAGAATTGTACCTAATTATTATGTTTTTAAAGTTTTCTTTGAGGCATCAGCAGCTCTTTAATGATGGTACTGCCCCTTGGGATTTTGGAAAGGCACTTTATAAAGAATCTTTACTTCCTGGAACAGGGCTTATGCTAGATAACATTTGTAGCTGTGTTGATCCCAGGAAAAGTAGACTTGCTGGATAGTGTGATAACACAGATGTATTCAACTTTGGTCCTCCCCTGTTTGCTGGGTATATGTTGTCATTGAGGGCGATCATCGGGAAATCCACTGTCCAGTATAGCTGCCGTGCCAAAGATACCCAGCTGTGCCTCTCCTGGGATACTCCTTTGCTCCATACTGCTTCTAGAACAATGCTTGGTGGAAATTACAGATTGGATGCGAAGATCAAATACTAGTGATACCGAGTTGTCATAGGTGGGCTCAGATTGGTAGATACCTGCTGTCAGAAGTAACCTTAGGCTGCCTATCTTTGACAGTGTGCAGCTGGAGGCTGGGAAGGTGGTTTGAAACCTGGCAGTAGCTCTTAATGAAACACCTGGATAACCTGGTCTCCCATCTGTCAGCTGTAGTGAGTTTTTGGGGGGGTTCTGCTAGTTTTGTCAGGTTGCGCCCCTTCCTCGAGACTAGTGATGCAATTATTCTGGTTCACAAATTCATTTACTACACCTTTACTGCTATAACGCGCTCTACAAGGGCTGCCATGTGGCCACATTTTTTTTTAAATCTGTATTTTCTGTCCATCAAGGCTGTGCTGACTGTCAGCCCCAGGCAATCATCCAGCTCTGTCTCCTATATCTGTGGCCCTTGCGTGTTGCCATGTGGAATCGGCATATACATTGTCTGCCCATCCACTTCCACCTGTGGTCACTTAGGTGTCAGGCAGTGATACGGCAGAGACTGGTGTATTGCAAGAGCATCAGCATCCTGTGGGGCAGTCCCTCCCCACTACCGGAAAGTTACCAGCATATGTAGTTCATGCAGCTAGTGCAAAATGCAACTGTGTGGATTCTGATCTCCTTTCCGAGGTCGGAACATATTATGCTGGCACTACATATGTTGAACTGGCTGCTAGTGAAGTAGAGAATTACCTGTGAGGTGATAGTTCTGTCTACCTCTGCAGCTGCCCCCCTTACCCCAACCACCTGGGTAGAGAGCCCTTTGTTCCAGGGAGTTAGGGTTGCTGAGGAGCGGAGACTATTGCATCATGAGTGGCTGCACTGTTTGGAGTGCTCCTAATGTGTATGAAGTATGCAGTAAGAGTTGGTCAAAGATTTGAACCAAAAAAAGGTTGGTATAGTTACACTGGTTAGCATGCATTTCAGTTCTACTATGAAAGGAAGCAGATAAAGGCAGACTGCAACATCAGTGAATGTTAGAGAAGGTAAGCAATCATAAAATGTAGGTTTTTAACTTGAAATAATGTAATACAGAAAATGTTGACAATGTCCCTTTAAGGTGTTTCTTTCTCAATCATCTGCCCCTTCTGCCTTGGTTGTCCACCCTTATCATCCACCGTCTCAGGGACTTCCCTGGGGGGAAGATCCCCCACTGATATTCTGCCCCTCCTCCCCATGGTGGGGTCGGGGAGAGGGGCTGTCCTGTCCAACTCAAAGTGCAATCCAGATATATCTCCTTAGGGCCCTGTAGGTGGTGCGGGGCTGCAGCGACCAAGGAAGGAATCATACTACAGTTGCCTCTTTTCCTCTCTTCACTGGCTAGGTGGAGTGTAAGGATGTCTCTGTCTCTGTCTCTGTGTGTGTGTGTGTGTGTGTGTGTGTGTGTGTGTGTGTGTGTGTGTGCGCGCGTGTGCATGGAGGTACACATGCACTACATTCCTGCTGCTGGCCAACCCTTCTGAGTCGCTGCCACATCCCTGCCCCCCATGCCTTCAGGTGGTGGCAGTGTGAGAGCAGTGCAGCATACCCCCCTCCCCAGGAGAGGAGTGTTGTCGTTGGATACTTGGTCCTCTCTCACCCCAGTCAACCCCCAGTGACCCAAGCTTGTTGCAGAGCTCTGTTCACTGGAGTGGCAGCAGGCGCCTCAACCTTCCGTACCACTGGGCTAGCTATAATGCATCATTTTCAGCTGGGTGTTGGAATACTGAACCTGGAGGCAGTATGCTGGATTTTCTTTATTACATTTCTTTTCTACTTGTGTCCAACATCCCTACAAAGTGCTGACATTCTCTTTCCAAAATTGATGTTTTAAAGCTGATATTACATGTAACATATTAACAAAGGAATTTAAGTTTGGAAGGAACATGCTTAAAATAGTTTTTTTTTTTTTCTCTCTCCTTACAGATACTCTGTTTCAGTTAAAAGTAAGTGTGGATTTTCACTTTATATCTTTGCAAGATTTTTTTACTTCACCTGCATTGCAAGAGTTTTTTTTTTTTTTTTTATTTTTGTTTGCATTTGTTTAGTCTGGGATGTTTCTGTCCCAGCATCCCATGATGGATGCCATATACTGCTTTCCTTGCAAACTGCCTGTCTAGTGTGCTCACACAGAGTTCTGAATCGACACTGCATTGTAAAAGATTTATCCAGTTCTGGTAAATTAATTCTATGTTTCAGCAATTCTGTGTTTTTATTGTCGGGGGCCAGGGTTCATGGGTTTGAGGAGTGGGGGATGAGGGTTACCAATCACCAGTACAATAGTCGGTGGTGTGAGGTAGTGTAGCAAGGGCAGACCTTCGGTCTCCTGCTCTCAAATTCTGTGTTTTTGTGCCACTAATAGGGATGTCAGGATAACATGATATGACGATCTATCACGATAATTACCACTGACAATATTTTATCATTGTGTGTGTAAAAAAAAAAAAAAAAAAAAAAAAAAAAAAATTGTGATTCTAACAACATGAAGTCTTGCTATATTATGACACATGCAGTGAGTCCCAACCTTTGAACTGCTCCGGAGGTGAAAGAGTTAACGTTCCATGCCAGGCATGGAACTTTGAACACGAGCTCGGTTGAAAGCTCTGTCTGTTCTTCAAACTCAAACTGTTGGATTCTTTCCTGCGCCTCACTGAACAGTCGCTACGGAGATTACTCCTTCTGCTCGGTTCATTTTGTCGGTTAAAGTATTAATTTTTCATTTTTTTAACCGAATTTAAACCGCAACCAGTCGGTTCAAGCTCTGTCTGTGGTATCGTAAGTACTAGATAGGTTTTACATTATTTCTGT
Source organism: Neoceratodus forsteri (assembly GCA_016271365.2). NCBI lineage: Eukaryota > Metazoa > Chordata > Ceratodontiformes > Ceratodontidae > Neoceratodus > Neoceratodus forsteri. The sequence continues at coordinate 969,278,007 of CM028130.1, read as the reverse complement.
GTGGAACTTGTAAACGGTATTATCGGTTCGGTTTGAACCGATCAGGTTGTTGTAAAATTCATTAAATCTTCCTTTTAGAGTGCGGTTCCCGGTTCTTATCAGTTCTAAAAAACCCGGATTTCATTACGTTTTTTTCCACGACCTGTGACACGGTTGGGAACCGATAAGAGAGTCTTGCTTGGCAGATTGCCATAAATGGGCAAGTTTTGGTTAGGCTGGCACTATGTCTGAGAAACCCAAAAGGAAAACCGGGCCCGCTGGGTTTCAACACTGCAGTGTTTGTGGGGAAGCCTTTGCCAAGGCTGACCTCCACACCACCTGTGTTTATTGTCTGGGGTTTGACCACCTCAATGCAGACTGCCAGATATACAAAAATATTCCTGCAGCTACCCTGGATTAGAGAGTTGGTAGGCTCAGGGAAAGAGAGGCCAAGAAGTCCGCTGACCCAGATGGCCAGCCCAGTTCGGTTGTAACCAAACCGGAGGGAGTGCCCTCTGACCAGGGCGAGACTTCCTCTGGCAAAAGGAAAGCCGACTCGGAGGAGTCGGTTCCAGCAAAAAGGACTAGAAAATCAGCAGGTGTGGAGCCAAAATTTCCATCTCCAACCACTGAAGAAATAGCCAAAGCGATTAAAATTGTCCGGTCGCTTTCCCCGGTTCCAACTGAACCGGCACCATCAGGTAAGCGTACGGTTCGGTCGGTTCCACGGTTCAAGAATATGATTTAGAGGAATTTTATGAACTGGAGGGAGGGAGAGAGTATGAAGAGGTGAATGTGGATTTGAAAGTCTGGATGTGCCCATTGAACGGACATCTCCCCAGACAGACCTTCAGGAGTGTCTCCCCCTAGGCTTTCTGAGTCCCCCTCTCATTTTATGTTTTATAAAAAAGTGGCTGAAACCCTTCAGCTCCCTGTGGAGGGAAGCTGTGGATGATCAAGAGGAGCCTGACTATGTAGAAATGATGGATATCCCAGAGTCTAGGAAACTGTCTGTTCCTTTGCATAAATCTTTTGGGAAACGCAGTAAAAATTCTAAAAACTCCTCGCTATACCTCCTGTGGATAAAAGAATGGACAAGAGGTACACATTGTCAGGCTCTGATACGGAGTTCCTTACACAACAATGCAGCCATGTTGGGGTAGTGCAGGCTGCAGCCTGTGACAAGGCTAATATTCCCTTGGCTTCACACACCCCTGACAAGGACTCCAGGAGGATTGATGCTATGGCAAAGAAACAGTACATGGCAGCATCCTTGGGACTCAGACAGGCAAATTATATGGCTTATGTTGCTAGATATCAGAAATCCAGATGGGATACTGTTATGGCTCTAGCAAAACAGGTCCCTGGCCAGCTTGCCAAGGAGCTGGAGCAGGTGGCTGCTGATGGTATTGAGGCATCCAAGGTGCAATTCCATACTGCAGTGGACTCTAATGATGTGTCATCAAGAGTCATGGCTACATCTGTGGCACTTCGCAGAATGGCTTGGCCCAGATGTACTAGCCTGTCACAGGATACCCAGACTAAGGCCATGGATTTTCCTGTTGTGGGTAATTCTCTGTTTGGGGAGCAGACAGAGAATTACATGAAGAAAATGGATGAGTATAGGACCACCTATAGGAGTGCACAGGCCAAGGAAAGGCAGGCCACTCCTCAAAGGCAGCCTTTCAGGGGCAGGCCTTTTCATAGGCCTTTTCACCAAGCCCAGGCTTCCTCTTCAGCTTATGCCCAGAGGGGGTTCTTTAGAGGGAGAGGCAGACGGGGTACAAGCAGACCTGCTCCCACCCCTCAGCCTAAAGCCCCTGCCAAGCAGGCACCCTGATGGGGTGGCCAGGGCTGATTCTCCACTACCTGTAGGGGGCAGGCTGGCTTACTTTGTCCAGGACTGGAAGTCTTTAACATCAGACAAGTGGGTCCTGGAAGTAAGCCAGGGACTGGTTCTCAGCTTCAAAAAATTTCCAAAGATGAGAACCAGGTCCTTTCCACCTGCAAATCCATCAGAGGCACTTGCCCTAGAAACAGAAGTTTCTACCCTCCTGGCTCTCAGAGTCATAGAAAGGGTTCCACCTCTACACCAGGGCAAAGGGGTTGTACTCCAGATACTTCTTACCCCAAAAAAGACAAGAGAATGGTGGCCCATCCTGGATCTCGGATACCTAAACAAGCACCTTTTAAAACCAAAATTCAAAATGGTGACTCTGGGAATTATTTTACCCTCTCTAAGGCCAGGGGACTGGCTTGCGTCCCTGGACCTCAAGGATGCCTACTTCCATGTTCTCATCAGAAGCTCCCATCGAAAGTACCTCAGATTCGAACTGCCCTCAGGCCATTACCAGCTCAGAGCAATGCCCTTCGGCCTCACCTCTGCCCCGAGGGTATTCACAAAATGCCTGGCAGTAGCAGTTGCCCACTTAAGAAGGCAAAAGATTGCCATCTTTCCTTACCTGGACGACTGGCTCATAGTCGGCCAGTCTCCAGACCAAGTCAGACTACACCTTCAGGTAACTCAGCAACTGCTCACATCTTTAGGTTTCCTTCTCAATCTTCCAAAGTCCGTTCTAGAGCCTGTCCAGCTTCTCACCTTCATAGGTGCAGAACTGAACACAAAAGAGGCCAGAGCTTTCCTTCCTCTGGAAAGAGCAAGGACCCTGGTCTCTTTGGCCTCCTCCTTCACCCTGCAGGTCTCTCGACCAGCAAGGCATTTTCTGCAGCTCCTGGGGCACATGGCTGCTTCTGCAGCAGTGGTGCAGGGAGCAAGATTTCAGATGAGGGACATCCAGTTCCATTTGAGAGCCTTTTGGTCTCAAAGGAGAGACCCTCTAACCCAAATTGATCCCAGTGACTCGAACCGTGATCCAAGCCCTTCAGTGGTGGCAGGATCAGAGCAATCTGAGATAGGGGGTCCCCTTCACCCCTCAGTCTCACTCCTTAATCCTTAGTACAGATGCATCCCTCTTGGGGTGGGGAGCTCACATAGGCGACCTCACTACCCAGGGATCTTGGTCCCATCAGGAATCTCTGCTCCACATTAACCTGTTGGAACGCAGAGCAGTTTTTCTAGCACTTCAAGTTTTTTCCACATCTGTTCAGAACAAAGTTGTACAGGTCAGAACAGACAACACCACTACAATGTGGTACATCAACAAGCAAGGAGGCACTCTGTCTACGGCCTTGTGCACCGAAGCAATGAAGTTGTGGTCTCTGGCTTATTCCCTGAACACCTCCCTTACGGCAGTTCACCTCCCAGGCAAGGACAATGTCCTGGCAGATGCTCTCAGCAGGATTTCCCAGGGCCATCACGAATGGTCACTGGATCCCCTAGTACTGGAGGTAGTATTTGCCAGATCGGGCACCCCGCAGATAGATCTTTTTGCAGCCCCAGACAATCACCAACTTCCCCTTTTTTGTTGCAGGCCCCCAGTGTTGGGCTCAAGTCCCTCTGGATGCCTTCCTTCTCAGTTGGGAAGGGATGTTTCTCTATGCTTTTGCCCCCTTCCTCTTCTGTTCAAGGTGCTAGTCAAAATCAGGTCTCAACCCTGCAAGATGATCCTGATTGCTCCAGATTGGGCCAGACAGCACTGGTACCCACTCCTTCTGTCCTTAGCAGTCCACCTTCCCCTCTGTCTTCCCAGGAATCACAACCTGTTAACCTGTGCTCAGGGGAGAGTTTGGTACCCGAATCTCATATCTCTCAATCTCAAGGCCTGGCTCTTGAAGAGTTAGAGTTTGCTGATCTACACGTCTCCCAAGGTGTATTGGATATCTTGAAGGCCTCTAGGAAGCCTTCCACCAGGGCTACTTATAACTCCAAATGGAAGAGGTTTTCCATATGGTGCTCTGGCAAGCACATTTCCCCTAGAATCTGCTGACTTACCCATAGTCCTGGATTATATGGTGCATTTGAATACTTTGGGGCTGAGACCAACTACCCTAAAAGTGCACCTGGCAGCCGTGTCTGCTTTCTTATCAACAGGTAAACCCTCTTCTCTTTCAGCTCATCCTGTATTCTCCGTTTTTCAAGGGGTTGCTTCACCAACCCTCCATTCAGGGACCCTGCCCTGCCTGGGATCTTAATATTTGCATTGTCCAGCTTATATTTTGAGCCCTTGTCTTCAGCAGAGCTTAAGTACTTGACTTGGAAAACTATGTTTTTGGTAGCCATCACTTCTGCCAGGCGCATAAGTGAATTACAAGCATTGTCAGTGGAGCCTGATTTTATCTCCTTTCACAGAGATAAGGTGGTCTTCAGGACTAACAGAAAGTTCTTGCCTAAGGTGGTTTCAGACTTCCACCTTAATCAATCTGTCTCTCCCTGTGTACTTCACTGATCATTCCTCCTCTGGCGAGAGGAGACTGCACAGTTTAGATGTCAAAAGAGCCCTTAGTTACTACATAGAATGTACCAAGGGTCACAGGTTTGACTCCCCAACTGTTCCTCACTTATGGTGAGGTTGGTAAAGGTAAACCTGCCACTAAAAGATCCATTGCCAGGTGGATTGTCTCTTGTATCCAATTTTGCTATGAAAAACTGGTAAGGTTCCTCCCTCAGGCCTGAGGGCTCACTCTACCAGAGGTACAGCTGCGTCTCTGGCTGCTGCCAGGGACATCCCTATCTTAGAGATATGTCAAGCAGCTACCTGGAAAACATTTCACACTTTTACCAAGCATTACTCCCTGGACACCCAGGCTAGGAGTGATGTTCGGTTTGGCACAGCTGTGCTTCAGAGCCTATTTTCTAAGTAGGTTTTGTCCCTCCTCCATGGAGGTACTGCTTTGTAGTCTGCATATGTCATAATATAGCAAGACTTCATGTTGTTTGAAGAAAAAATTACTCACCTTAGTAATGTTGTTTCTTCTAATGGAGTCTTGCTATATTATGACCCCCCCCCCAGCCTGCCCCTCTCAGAACCTCTGCTTTTGGGATGTGGGTGGGCAGTGCAGTGTTGGCACTTAGTAGATGCCCACCTTGTTTTTTCACCCCTCCTTTTTGGGGTGTTTAGGTGTTGTGTTTTTATTTTTTGGATCCCCTGACTTGAGTCTTTGTTTTGGGACCAAAAAATCTGTTCTTATATTTAGTAGCCAGTTGGCTAGTGTAGATTTACAGCTTCCACACAGAACCTTAGTGAGTTTTGCTCGTAAAGATCTGACAGTATGAGTTTGAAGAACAACAGACAGAGCTTTCAACCGAGCTCATGCTCAAAGTTCCATGCCTGGCATGGAAAGTTAACTCTTTCACCTCCGGAGCAGTTCGAAGGTTGGGACTTACTGCATATGTCATAATATAGCAAGACTCCATTAGAAGAAACAACATTACTAAGGTGAGTAATTTTTTCTTATTGTGCAACACGATATACCATGATATACAGTGATAATGCACCTAAGCTTGCTTTTCCAGTAGCTTGTCCCTTTCAAGGTGCATTCCTGATTCATACAACATGAAGTCTTGCTATATTATGACATATGCAGTATAACCCCAGGTTAGAGCTGCTCCAGAGGTGAAAGAGTTAACTTTCCATGCAGGGCATGGAACCTTGAGCGTGAGCTCGGTTGAACACTCTGTCTGTTGTAGCTCAAACTTAAACTGTCAGATTCTTTACTCCGCCTCACTGAACAGTCGCTCCGGAGATTTCTCCTGCTGCTCGGTTCGTTTGTCGGTTAAAAAGTGTAATTCTCGGTTTATTTTACCGAAATTAACCGCAGTCGGTCGGTTCAAGCTCTGTCTGTGGTATTGTAAGTAATAGATAGGCTTATTTTATTTTCTTCTGTGTGGAACTTGTAAACGTCTTTTTCGGTTCGGTTTGAACCGATCAGATGGGTTTTAAATTAACTTTCTAGCCCTTTAGAGTGCGGTTCCCGGTTCTTATCGGTTCTAAAAAAAACGGATTTTATTACGTTTTTTTCCACGACCCGTGACACGGTTGGGAACCGATAAGAGAGTCTTGCTTGGCGGATTGCCACTAACGGGCAAGTTTTGGTTAGGCTGGCACTATGTCTGAGAAACCCAAAAGAAAAACTGGACCCACTGGGTTTCAGCACTGTGGCCTCTGTGGGGAAGCCTTTGCTAAGGCTGACCCATACACCACCTGTGTATATTGTCTGGGGTTTGACCACCGCAATGCAGACTGCCAGATTTGTAAGAATTTTCCTGCTGCCACCGTGGAAAAGAGTGTTGGTAGGCTCAGGGAAAGGGAGGCCATAAAGTCCGCTGACCCGGATGGCCAGCCCGGTTCGGTTCCAGCCGAACCTGAGGGAGTGCCTTTTGACCAGGGCAATACTTCCTCGGGCAAACGAAGGGCCGGCTCTGAGGAGCCGGCTCCAACTAAAAGGGCTAGAAAGTCAGCTAGTGTGGAGCCAAAAGTTTTTTCTCCAACCGCTGAGGAAATAGCTAAAGCTATTCAAATTGTCCAGTCTATTTTCCCCGTTTCCGTCTGAACCGACACCATCAGGGAAGCGCACGGTTCGGACGGTTCAAGATTATGATTTTGAGGATGTTTATGAACCGGAGGAGAGGGAAGAGGTGTATGAGGAGAGTGAATGTGACTTTGAAAGTCTAGATGTGCCCATTGAACCGGACATCTCTCCAGACAGACCTTCAGGGGTCTCTTCCCCCCCCCCCCCGGCTCTCTGAGTCCCCTTCTCATTTTATGTTCTATAAGAAAGTTGCTGAAACTCTCCAACTCCCTGTTGAGGAAGCTGTTGATGACCAAGAAGAGCCTGATTATGTGGAAATGATGGATATTCCAGAGTCTAGGAGACTGTCTATTCCCTTGCACAAATCCTTTAGGAAACAGTAAAAATTCTAAAAAACTCCTCACTCTATCCTTCCTGTTGATAAAAGGATGGACAAAAGGTATACATTATCAGGCTCTGATACGGAGTTCCTCTCTCAGCAATGCAGCCATGTGGGGGTAGTGCAGGCTGCAGCCTGTGACGTGGCTAATATTCCTCTAGCCCTCTCACCCTCCTGAAAAGGATTCCAGGAGGATGGATGCCATGGCAAAGAAACAGTACATGGCAGCATCTTTAGGACTCAGACAGACGAATTATATGGCTTATGCAGCTAGGTACCAGAAATCCAGATGGGATACTGTGCTGGCACTAGCAAAGCAGGCCCCTGACCAGCTTGCCAGGGAGCTGGAGCAGGTGGCTGCAGATGATATTGAGGCATCCAAGGTGCAATTTCATGCTGCAGTAGACTCTAATGATGTTTCATCAAGAGTCATGGCTACATCTGTGTCTCTTCGCAGAATGGCCTGGCTCAGATGTACTGCCCTGTCACAGAATACCCAGTCTAAGGCTATGGATTTTCCTGTTGTGGGCAATCCTCTGTTTGGGGAGCAGACAAAGAATTATATGAAGAAAATGGGTGAGTATAGGACCACCTATTGGAGTGCACAGGCCAAAGAAAGGCAAGCTACTTCTCAAAGGCAGCATGTCGGGGGGCAGGGGCAGGCCTTTTCATAGGCCTTTTTACCAAGCCCATGCCTCCTCTTCTGCTTATGCCCAGAGGGGGTTCTTTAGAGGAAGAGGCAGAAGGGGGTCTGGTAAGCCTGCTTCTACCCCTCAACCCAAAGCCCCGGCAAAACAGGCTCCCTGATGGGGTGGCCAGGGCCGATTCTCCACTACTGGTAGGGGGCAGGCTGGCTTACTTTGTCCAGGACTGGAAGTCTGTAACATCAGACAAGTGGGTCCTGGAAGTAGTAAGCCAGGGCCTAGTTCTCAGCTTCAAAAAATTTCCAAAGATGAGAACCAGGTCCTTTCCACCTGCAAATCCATCAGAGGCACTTGCCCTAGAAACAGAAGTTTCTTCCCTCCTGGCTCTCAGAGCTGTGGAAAGGGTTCCACCCCTACACCAGGGCAAAGGGTTGTACTCCAGGTACTTCCTTACCCCAAAAAAAGACAGGAGAATGGCGGCCCATCCTGGATCTCGGGTATCTAAACAAGCACCTTTTAAAACCAAAGTTCAAAATGGTGACTCTGGGAATTATTTTACCTTCTCTAAGGCCAGGGGACTGGTTAGCCTCCCTGGACCTCAAGGATGCCTACTTCCATGTTCTCATCAGAAGCTCCCATCGAAAGTACCTCAGATTCAAACTGCCCTCAGGCCATTACCAGTTCAGAGCAATGCCCTTCGGCCTCACCTCTGCCCCGAGGGTGTTCACAAAATGCCTGGCAGTAGTAGTTGCCCACTTAAGAAGGCAAAAGATTGCCGTCTTTCCTTATCTGGACGACTGGCTCATTGTAGGCCAGTCTCCAGACCAGGTCAAACTACACCTACAAGTAACTCAGCAACTTCTTACATCTTTAGGTTTCCTTCTCAATCTTCCAAAGTCAGTTCTAGAGCCTGTCCAGCTTCTCACCTTCATAGGCGCAGAACTGAACACAAAAGAAGCCAGAGCCTTCCTCCCTCTGGAAAGAGCAAGGACTTTGGTCTCTCTGGCCTCTTCTTTCACCCTGCAGGTCCTCGACCAGCAAGGCATTTTCTACAGCTCCTGGGGCACATGGCTGCTTCTACAGCAGTAGTGCAGGGAGCAAGGTTTCAGATGAGGGACATTCAGTTCCATTTGAGAGCCTTTTGGTCTCAAAGGGACAGATCCTCTAACCAAATTGATCCCAGTGACTCGAACCCTGATCCAGGCCCTCCAGTGGTGGCAGGACCAGAGCAATTTGAGACAGGGGGTTCCTTCATTCCCAGTCTCATTCCTTGACCCTTACTACAGATGCATCCCTCTTGGGTGGTCCCTCAGGAATCTCTGCTCCACATCAATTTGTTGGAACTCAGAGCAGTTTTTCTAGCACTCCAGGTTTTTTCCACATCTGTTCAGAACAAGGTTGTTCAGGTCAGAACAGACAATACCACTACAATGTGGTACATCAACAAGCAAGGGGGCACTCAGTCTATGGCCTTGTGCACCAAAGCAATGAAGTTGTGGTCTCTGGCTTATTCTCTGAACGCCTTCCTTACAGCAGTTCACATCCCAGGCAAGGACAATGTCCTAGCGGATGTTCTCAGCAGGATTTCCCAGGGCCATCACGAATGGGCATTGGATCCCCTAGTACTGGAGGTAGTATTTGCCAGATGGTGCACCCCTCAGATAGATCTCTTTGCAGCCCCAGACAATCACCAACTTCCCCTTTTTTGCTGTGGGCCCCCAGTGTTGGGCTCAGTCCCTCTGGATGCCTTCCTACTCAGTTGGGAAGGGAAGTTCTCTATGCTTTCCCCCCTTCCCTCTTCTTTTCAAGGTGCTAGTAAAAATCAGATCTCAACCCTGCAGGATGATCCTGATTGGGCCAGGCAGCTCTGGTACCCACTCCTCATGTCCTTAGCAGTCCACCTTCCCCTGTGTCTTCCCAGGAATCACAACCTGTTAACCTGTGCCCAGGGGAGAGTTTGATATCCGAACCTCAAATCTCTCAATCTCAAGGCATGGCTCTTGAAGAGTTAGAGTTTGCTGACCTACACCTTTCCCAAGGCGTATTGGAAATCTTGAAGGCCTCTAGGAAGCCTTCCACCAGGGCTACTTATAATTCAAAATGGAAAAGATTTTCCATATGGTGTGCTGGTAAGCATGTTTCCCCAGAATCGGCTGACGTGCCCACGATTCTGGATTATTTAGTGCGTTTGAATTCTTTGGGGCCAAGACCAGCTACCCTAAAAGTGCACTTGGCAGCTGTGTCTGTCTTTTTATCAGCAGGCAAGCCCTCTTCTTTTTCAGCTCACCCTGTGTTCTCCAAGTTTTTTAAAGGGTTGCTTCACACCAGCCCTCCGTTCAGGGACCCTGCCCCTGCTTGGGATCTTAATATTTGCATTGCCCAGCTTATGCAACCCCCTTTTGAGCCATTGTCTTCAGCAGAGCTTAAGTACCTGACTTGGAAAACTGTGTTTCTGGTAGCCATCACCTCTGCCAGGCGCATAACTGAGCTACAAGCATTGTCAGTGGAGCCTGATTTTATCTCCTTTCACAGAGATAAGGTGGTCCTCAGGACTAACAGAAAGTTTTTGCCTAAGGTGGTTTCAGACTTCCACCTTAATCAATCCATGTCTCTTCCTGTGTACTTCACTGACCATTCCTCCACTGGCGAGAGGAGATTTGCACAGTTTAGATGTCAAAAGAGCCCTTAGTTACTATATAGAACATACCAAGGGTCATAGGTTTGAATCCCTCCAATTGTTCCTCACTTATGGTGAGGTTGGTAAAGGTAAGCCTGCCACTAAAAGATCCATTGCCAGGTGGATTGTCTCTTGTATCCAATTTTGCTATGAAAAACTGGGTAAGATTCCTCCCTCAGGCCTGAAGGCTCACTCTACCAGAGGTACAGCTGCGTCCCTGGCTGCTGCCAGGGACATCCCTATCCTAGAGATATGTCAAGCAGCTACCTGGAAAACAGTTCACACTTTTACTAAGCATTACTCCCTGGATGTCAGGCTGGGGTGATGCTCGATTTAACACAGCTGTGTACAGAACCTATTTCCTAAGTGAGTTCTTTCCTCCTCCATGGAGGTACTGCTGTGTAATCTGCATATGTCGTAATATAGCAAGACTTCATGTTGTTTGAAGAAAAATACTCACTTTAGTAATGTTGTTTCTTCTAATGGAGTCTTGCTATATTATGACCTCCCCCCAGCCTGCCCCTCTCAGAACTTCTACTTTTGGGATGTGGGTGGGCAGTGCAATGTTGGCACTTCATAGATGCTCACTTTATTTTCACCCTTTTTAGGGTGCTTAGGTGTTATGTTTTATTTTTTCTTTCTTGAATCCCCTGACTTGAGTCTTTATTTTGGGATCAAGAACAAAAATGCGTTTTTGTAGTTAGTAGCCAGCGGGCTAGTGTAGGTTTACGGCTTCCACACAGAACCTTAGTGAGTTTTGCTCGTAAAGATCTGACAGTTTAAGTTTGAGCTACAACAGACAGAGTGTTCAACCGAGCTCGCGCTCAAGGTTCCATGGCCTGCATGGAAAGTTAACTTTCACCTCCGGAGCAGTTCTAACCTGGGGTTATACTGCATATGTCATAATATAGCAAGACTCCATTAGAAGAAACATTACTAAGGTGAGTAATTTTTTCTTCCCTACCGTCGTCCTGTCAGAATTTTACTATTTTTTTTCTTAAAATTAGAAATGCAGTATCAACCCTGTGGGGCATAGTTTTAAGGGCATGGGTGCCACATCTGCCGCCATGCTTGGAAAATCATGTTCAGGAATAGACCTCTGTGGCTTGAGGGCTAGCTGCATGAAGGAGGACTGAGCATCCTTTACAGCTCCCCTTCTTTGTGGAGAGGTGACAGCGCAAGCTGTTGCTTAGTTGCCATCTACTGGAGACTGGATGATGCAGCAGTAACAGCCTTTTGACTGCTGGATGCTGGGGCTGAGCACGTGCAACATCTTTACCTCACGTTGTTTTAAAGAGATTTAAAGACTTCACATTTATTTTGATACATAAGCAAAAAGAGAAAGACATAGGGAGGGATAGTAAGGCTGAAGGGGGAATGTGGGGCTTGTGCGGAAGCGAACCATCAAAAAACAAACATACTGAACAATTCTTCAGTTCAGCGATTACGGAGGAGTAGGTAGGTAGCGGGCCTATGATAAAAGATGAGAGCATTAAGGAACGGGAGGTGGACACTGACTAACCCCTTTGTCACACAGAGAGTCCTACTTGAACTGTCACAGTTAAAAGTAGACAAAGCAATAGGACCAGGCGGGGTGCACCCCAGGTAATCGAGGGAGCTCATTGAGGAGCTGGCAGCTTTTCCGATAGCCCTGTTCAACCTGTCACGAGAAACAGGAGAGCTACAAGGAGTCTGGAGAAGGGCTGATGTAGTCCCCTACTCTATGAAAGTGGAAGCGAAGAGAAAACCGGAAACTATAGGCCTGTCAGCCTGACTTTGGTAGTGAACAAAGTAACGGAATCACTACTGAAGGAAGGGTTTAGGGTATACCTTGTTACTAGTGGACTACAGGGCCCAAAGCAACATGGTTTCACGTGGGGAGGTCTTGCCAGACAAACTTGATCAGGTTCTTTGATTAGGTAACCAAGGAAGTGGATAAAGAGAGGAGCAGTTGACGTGGACTACCCGGATTTCATTGAGACCTTCGCTGTTCCACGCAGAAGACTGGTGAGCAAGCTGAGAAGCCTAGCAGTAGGCTCTAAAGTAGTAAGATGGGTAGTGAGCTGGATAAGCCATGGAGGTCAGAGGGTAGTGGTAAATGGCGTCCACTCTGGAGAAGGTAAAGTGACCAGTGGGGTTGCCACAAAGGTCAGTACTAGGCCCAGTCCTCTTCAATGTCCATTAACTACAGAAGGACTGGAAGGGGAAGGAATGTTTGTTCATAGATGACACACAAATATGTAATGGAGTTTACACACATTTTGGGGGGGGTGAGGGAAGATTTAAAAAAAAAAAAAAAAAAAAAAGGCAGGAAGAATGGTCACGAGCTTGGCAGCTGGGTTTCAAAGCAAAAAAGGAGTTCTGGTGGGGGTTAGGAAGAAGTAGGCTGTTGGTTAACTAGGATCTGCGGCTCATCCAGTAGGTAGGGAAATGGGCAGACTGGGTGGACCAAGTGGTCCTTATCTGCAGTCAAAGTCTGTGTTTCAGAAAAGTTCAAAATCATGAACTTGGGGCTCAGAAACCAGGGAACGATGAACCAAATGGGAGGAGATGTACTAGCAGCTACTAAACAGGAAAGGGACCTGAGGGAAATAATTAACGATGAGCTGAAGGAAGCTTATTTATTTATTGAATTTTGTTGACGGGGTGGGCCTGCTGAGACCAAGGGTCCCTTTTTTAAGGGCGACCCGGGATTAGTTACATATATGGAAGAAAATACACGTTGACACAATGCAAGGTACAGAATTCGGTTAAAACAATCTACAGTTTAACAAGGCAGTGGAAACGGCTAGTGGGATGCTTGGATGCATAGACTGGTAGCAGCAGCAGAAATGGGTAATAATATCCCTGTGTAGATCACTGAGGAGACCCCATCTTGAGTACTGTGTACAGTTCTGGAGACCCACCTCCGAAAGGAAATTGACAGGGTGGAGATGGTACAGAGGAGGGCAACGAAAATAGTCCAGGGCCTGCACCAGAAGCCCTATGAAGAAGGACTTAAGGAATTAAATATGTACTCCATAGAAGGAAGGAGGAAAAGTGGGGATATGATTGAAAGATTTAAATAACTCACAGTTATATACGAGGTACTGGGATGGAGCATCTTCCAAAGAGAAAGATGCTAGAGGGCAAGGGGTCACACTGTGAAGCGAGGGGTCGGGCTGAGAGGAAATGTGAGTAAGTATTTCTTCATGGAGAGAGTGGTGGATGCTTGGAACAGCCTCCAGGTGGAGGTAGTGGGGGCTAAAACGATTACAGGGTTCAAAAATGCATGGGATAGACACAAGGGGAATCTTAGAAGTCAATAAGTCATAAGAACATGACGGCAGATGGGGACCGCGTGATCCATTTAGTTTGCCCGCTATTTGACCTACCCCCCCAACAAGTATATTCGCTTATTTCAATATTCCACTATGTCTGCCTCAAGATATTTTGAACTCCTTAACTGTCTAGGCATGCATGACCTTCTGCGGCAGCCTGTTCCATGGTTCCACCACGCTTTCAGTGAAGGAAAACGTCCTAATGTTGCTCCGAAATCTCCCTCCCATTAGACGTCTGCTGTGGTCTCCAGTACGTGCCTCCTTATTTTCTTGGAAGAGGTTCTGATACTGTGCTGAGTTGATACTCTTTAGGTATTTAAAGGTTTCTATCATGTCTCCTCTGTTTCAGGGAGTACACGTTTTAATTCTTTAAGTCTTGTCTTATAGGGCTCGTGGTAGAGGTCCTGAACCATCTTTGTAGCTCTTCTTTGCATAGTTTCCAGACAGTCTATATCCTTTTTAAGGTGGGGTCTCCAGAACTGGACACAGTATTCTAGGTGTGGCCTCACCAAGGATCTGTAAAGTGGGATTATTACTTCATGCTTTCTGCTTGTGGTCCCTCTTCCAATGCAACCGAGGAGGTTACTAGCTTTCTGTGCTGCCTTCTCGCATTGTCTCCTTACCTTTAGGTTGTTGGATGCCATGACCCCTAGGTCCTGTTCTAGGTCCGTGATGGCTAATCGTTCACACCAGATAGTAATTTTTTTCCTGGGTTTCTTTTCGCTTGGTGCATGACCTTACACTTCTTGGCATTGAACTTCAACTAACAAGGTTTGGACCATTCTTTCAGTTTTGTTAGGTCTGATTCTATAACTGTGGTCCCTTCCTGTGTGTCCACCCTGTTGCAGAGCTTGGTGTCATCTGCAAACAGGCATACTTTCCCCCCCCAATCCAGCTACGATGTCGCTGATGAGTATGTTGAAGAGGACTGGTCCAAGTACCGAATGCTGCGGAACCCCACTGGTAACCATTCCCCTTCTCGACATGGTGCCATTCACTGCAACATTCTGGGTCCTCCCCTGAAGCCAGTTTCTCACCCAGTTAACAATTTTCTCTCCTACAGCTGCATTTCCCAGTTTAGCCTCCTGTGGGGGATAGAATCAAAGGCCTTACTAAAATCGAGATATAAAACATCTACTGCCCCACCTTGATCTACTACTTTTGTCACCCAGTCAAAGAATTCTGTCATGTTTGTCTGGCATGACCTCCAGTTGTGAAGCCATGTTGCTTAAGGTTCTACCCTCCCACTGGTTTTCAGGTATGCCACTATCCTTTCCTTTAGCAACAATTCCATAATTTTCCCCACAATTGAGGTGAGGCTGAAAAGGGCGGTAGTTCCCCTGCCTCTTCCTTGCTTCCGCTCTTGTGTAGGGGTACCACAGTGGCTTTTTCCAGTCCTCTGGTACCTGCCTGCTCTCCAGTGATTTATCAAGAGTTCAACCAGTGGAGCAGCAAATTCTTCCCTAAGCTTTTTCAATACCCGAGGATGAATTCCATCTTTTCCCATAGCTTTATCTGTCTTCAGTTCTTTTAGAACCCTCTCTGTTGTAAAGGGGCTTGTGTCTGCTTCCTGGATGTGGAGACCCATAGCTAGTGTTGGACCATTACCATTCTGTTCTCTTGTAAAAATGGAGCAAAAATATTCGTTCAATACTTCTGCATTCTGTACATCATCCTCCACCTGCTGTCCTTCCTTGTTTCTTAGTCTGACTATCCACTTTGGTCTTTATCTTTACCCTAGATATACCTATAGAAGGTTTTGTCGGACTTCCAGTTGTCACTGCCCCTAATGACCGCTTGAATAGGCAGCTTCGTGCCGAACCCTACAAAAATCCCCATTTGCGAGACCAAAATACAGCCAAAGTGGCGAAATTGCTAATGCCGAGGGGGAACTGACACAAAGGTCAAGATCTCTCAGAAAAGTTAGTGAAGATGGCACCGGAGGGGAAGGGATTGCGATCGGAAGCCTCAGATTTGGAGCTTTCCCAGGCCTTGGTAGAAACTGGTCCACCCAACCAATCTACCAGAACAAAGTCTGCAACCCCAGCTTCTTGGAAGAGAGTGAAGTTAGATACCATCTACACTGAACTGCTCAGCTTCCGAGCAGAAATGAAGCAACTTTAAAGCGAATTACGAAGAGAAGTTGAGAATCTGGAGCAGCGGATGGACGACTTGGAGAGACGTATCACCATAGCAGAAAACAGGATCGATAACCTTGAAGTGGCGGTGCAGCAAATACAGCACTGCCAGGAGGATGCTGAGAATCATGCCAGGAGAAAAAATGTGAGAGTTTATGGAATCCAGGAAGGAGCGGAGGGCCAAAATATCACACAGTTCCTAATAGCTGTGTTCCGGACGGCCCTTAAATTGCCAGATGACCTGAACCTTGAATTCAAACGTTTGCATTGTGCCTTAGGCCCCAAGCCTGTAGCTCCGGATGCCCGCCCTCACTCAATCATAACGATGTTCTTAAAATATACAACAAAAGAGCTAGTGTTAACCACAGCATGGAGAAAACAGAAAGTTTACTCTGGCCGAACCAGATTTTTATTTGGATAATGATTATGCCCCCTTGAAACCAGAAGAGAATATCGGCCCCTTTTTGCACCATTGAAAGAACAAAAAATAAAGTTTTCTACTCGTTACACTGCTCATATGATAATCCAGTTTTAGGATGACAGAAGGGAATGCAAGACAGCAGCTGCAGCAAAGCAAGAATTGCAGAAAAGAGGCATACAATTTCAAGACTGGTTTACTGAAGGACGGGGAACTCAGCAGACCACGAGGTGGCACACACCATCCCAGGCAAAATCCGAGAGGAAGGCAGCTCACACTGTGCCAGCAGATGTGGCTAAAACCCCTGGCTTCCTTTAGAGGTACGATCATGGACTCCAGTGCTTAACTGCACATGGAATGAAGAGCCACAGATATGAAGGTTGGAATCTGAGACGGTGACTGTTGATCCCAGGCCTCAATTGGTAGTCATGACAATGGCTGTGGTCTAGAAAGTTATGCTTATATGAAAGAGATCAGCTGGAAAAAGGGACTAAGGGGCCTGTTCTAAATAACCTCATCATATTAATCCAGCCCTCACTCGCAATAGCTGACTGAAAACTACTTGGGTTGCCCAAGGGAGTTTCTCTGTTTTAACGAGGTTAACCTTGAAGGCCTGCAAACAGCACAAAGTATAATTGTTGGACATAAACAGGGAAAGAGTTACAGAAAATAATCTGAGGATGGACTGAGGGAAAGAGCACCTGAAGCTCAACTGTTCCCTGCTATGCATCCACTTTAAATGGTTAGTTGCCGTTTAAAAAAAAAAAAAAAAGAAAAAAGGGGGGGGGGGATAAGGTCAAAGTATATTCACTCCAGTGAAATAATGATATGGTGGTCTGATGGTACCGCTTGCCACAGTACTGTGCCCAGTACCCAGTGCCTCCTGTAAAAGCTGGACACATGGAGATAATATAAAGTGCGGCGAAGTGGTAGAGCTGTATAAGTAAGCCTGGGAAATTACTAAAGCTGGTACCTTGATTCTTGCCCCCCGCTTTACAAAAGGAATTACAAGGACCGTAGGAAACTAATATGGTTTGGTGGGAGTCCCTGCCTGTCCAGCAGCATTACAGTATGTTGGGTCTCGACCTGGGGAAAAAAATGATGCATTTATATATATCCTCAGCATGTGTTTTTTTTTTTTTTAATTTACTTCGTTTTAATTTCAATATGCTCCTTTTTAGTTATCCAATTTTAGAGTGTGAGAAATGCTCCTGGGAGGCCCAGCTAAAGGTAATAGCTGGATTATCTTCCCCTCCAGTGGTGGGTAAATACATCGCTGCAGGACCAGGAGGAGAGATGGATGTCCTCCCTGCCTTGGAAATTGGACATACTCGGACCTTACTGTGAAGTAGCTACAAGTTGATGAATGCTCAAGACGCCCATTAGGTAGCTCACGGATTGTTCAGCCCAAATTTTGGGTTGTTTTATAAATGGGCAAAAGTTATGTTATACCTGTTTAAATGTTAAAATTGGTTATCACTTAGAAAGTAGAGGATTATGGGACATCACAAGAAAGGTTAGACTGTATAGCTTTCAGTGAGAGCGAGTGATTGCAGACTCATGGTAGACGAAACAATCCTGGCAGGTTATCTAAGACAGGGGAGTATGGAGTGGGGCCTGGTAAGGGACAGACAACCTGTAGGAATGAAAGAGATAATAAGCAAGGAGTTTGAACAATGATCCTGTCATACACCTCCCCCCAAAAATGAATAAACAATCATTTAATACTTTCTTTGAATATAAATGTGATACACTCCCTGGTTAAGCGGGCCAGGCTCCAACAGTTCATCAGCAGGGAAAACCCAGAACTTGTGACGCTCCAGGAGACACATTTGTCTTAACTGGAGCATAAAAACTGCAGCGCAACAGATATCAGTTGTTGGCAGCTTCAGCCCATAAATCAGGAAGGAGAAGGGGAGTAGTAATTTTACTGTCAAAAAGGACCCCTTGGGAAGATATAGGTAGAATCGAAGATTCTGAGGGAAGGTATGCCATGGTCTCGGGCCATGTGCGTACCAGAGAGGTCATATTGGCCTCGGTGTACATCCCGCCGGGCTCACCAAAACAAGGTGCGCAGAAATTCTTTGCCAATTTGCTTTCTATTCTTGGGGACAACTTATTATGGAGGCATTTTAAAAGTTTTATAGTGGATATAAATTTGATGTATCTAGAGAGCCTCCCAGGTCAGCCCCTTGCAAAATATATTACAAATAGTCTGACCAACCTGGGTTTTGTGGATATCTGGAGGCGTACCTTCCCCACAGTCAAAAGCTTCACACACCTGTCTGCACGGACAAGGGTTGCAGCGAGGTTAACTATATATTTACCACAATTGAGCACTATGAGACGGTCACTGATGTTTGGCATGGAGTGACCCTACTGTCTGACCATGCTCTGTTATACATGGAGCTTCAGCTGGGAGATGCTTTTAAGTCCACCCATTGATGGCTGAACCTGTTCCATTTAAGAGATCTGGAACTGAGACAGGATATACAGGAATTAATCCCCAAGATTATTGAGAAGAATCAGAATCAAAAGACCTCCCCGGTGATTTTATGGGGTACTTTGAAGGTTGTATTACGGGGCTTGATGATAAAAGCCTCGGCAAGAAAGAAAAAAGTTAGAGAAAGAAATTGTAAGTCTTTATAGCAGGAGTTAAAGACATTACAGATGATGAGGTACCAGGGTGACCACACTGTTAAATTACAAATCCAGCAAGTTAAACAGAAGCTGCAGAAATGCATGGACCAACATATCAAGCAGCAGTTGCTTTATATGAAGCATTATTATTATTATGAGGGCAGCCCTAGAGGGGCCAGAAAATTGGCCAGAAGATTGAGGGAACAAAAAACTAAAGCCTGTGTCAATAGCTTGTATGATCCTGATATGCAGATTTTACTTGGCGCCCCCAAAAAAAAAAATCAGAAGGGCCCTAGCCAAATACTATCAAAAATTGTATACCCAGGATTCCCCACCCTCCTTAGAACAAGTGAATACCTACCTTGGTGCACTCACCCTCCTGAAGCTTGGCGAGGAACAGGTCCTGTCCCTACTACTCCCAGTTAACAGACCTGAGATAGAACAAGTCTTGAAGGGAGCTAAAACCCTCAAGGCCCCAGGGCCAGATGGATATCCTGTGGAATTTTATAAAGGGTGCAAAGATCTGTTAATCCCCATCATTCTACCCGCATTCCACAGTATTCAAGAAGGTGAAACGCCCCCACCCTCCTGGCAGTATGCCACAATTGAGGCAGCCCCGAAACCTCAAAAAGATTTAAAATATGCATCTTCCTACAGACTCATCTCCATGCTGAACTATGATTATAAATTATGTCTGTCGTAGTACGTAGGCTAGAAGATTTTATCCTAGAATTAATAAATCAGGATCAGGCGGGATTTGTTGGGGGGGGGGGGCAGGCCCACAATGCAATTCGATGCACCTTCCTACTACTAGAATATGCTAAGATGCATAAGATCCCCTTGGTTACACTGGGACTCTATGCCGAAAAGGCTTTTGACAGGGTCACCTGTTTTTTTTTTTTTTTTTTTTATGGGTGACCCTGTCAAAATTTGGGTTTCCCAGAGAATTAGTTACTGAATTGCAAAATATATACCTCCCAAAAAAGCATATATTAGGCTGGGTGGTGCCCTTCCGACCCTATTAATCTAGCTAGAGGAACACGTCAGGGGTGCCCTCTCGCCTCATTATTTGTTCTTTGCTTGGAACCAGTGGCAATATCCATCAGAAAACACCCTAATATAGAGGGGATACCTGTGGGAAGCTGAATGTTTAAACTGTCACTATTTGCAGACGATATTCTGCTTGCTCTTACCAACCCGGAAGGGTCTATTCCAGCACTGTGGGAACAGCTGAGTACCTTTGGTAGTTTGGCAGGATACAAGGTTAATGACCAAAAGATGGAGGCACTACTTTATAATTTTAAAGCGTCACCCAAATTAAAATTGACATACCCATTTTAGTGGAACAAGGTAACAATGAGATACCTTGGATTTAAATTATCTACCAATTTAGAGGCCACAGATGCTTAGAATTTTGAACACCTGAAAATACAGCTTACTGGTGATATTTCCAGATAGTCACAGGCTCCATTGAGCCTTTCTAATAGAGCTGAGGCCATTAAACAAAACGTACTCCCTAGAATTTTATTTTTTTCTCCAAAATCTACCTGTTGTAGCGAATAACACACATTTAAAGGACTGGGATAGACTGATATCCAGATTTATTTGGAACAGCAAACCCCCTAGAATAAGATACACCATTCTTCAACTCCCCTGTGAGAGGGGGGCCTTAATCTGCCAAATTTTAGGGATCATTCTAAGGCAACTCGGCTCCACACTCTAATGGGATGGTTGAATCCCCTATGCACTGCATACTGGAAACTAATAAAACAACTTTCAGTTACACCCACGATATGATGGGCTATTTATTTGGTGACCTCCCCAAATTGTCAGCCGATAAAGTTTTGTCATTACACCAGGGAACCGTTTCGTGTATGGCTCTGGATGTTAAAGAACTACTTTGGACAACCAGAGAAATCATATCTGAAGGCCATAGCCTGGGATGATTCTTTCACTCCCAGTCGTGGTTGGGTGGGGGCTTCTTACTGGCAACAACACGGGCTGAAATGTGTCTACCAGATAATTGGTCCCATGGGCATTACACTGTTTGTCACACTACAAGCCAAATACTCCCTACATCATTAAGAATTCCATAGCTATTTACAGTTAAGGTCATACTTAGCAACCCATGAAAACAAGTTAGCAGATCTGGCAGGAAAACGCCAACAATGATGGGGCTAGTGGTTGCATTCACAAGGGGTGATACTATGGAGCACTGTGTTAGTAATTTATATAAAGCCATTAGGCAGCATACAGGAGACTCCACTGAAACTATAAGAATTCAGTGGGCTAAGGAATTACAGCAGGAGATCCCCACGGGGAGGTGAGAGGGAACAGCCCTACAAATTAGTAAAGTGTTACAGGCCCCATATTGGAAGGAGTACCTATGGAAGCTCAGGGCTAGATTCTTTCACTCCCCTGAGGTGGTCTCTAAATATGTAGGGGACTCACGAGGGGAGTGCTGGAGAGGGTGTGGTATCCAGCAAGCAGGTCAGACTTGTATCTTATAGGCTTATCCCTTGCTACAGGAATACTGGCAGGAGGTCCTCATTGAAACAAAGGATATCTGTGGCACTGCAGACCTCTTTACTTCCACATTTATACTGCCCTTTACCCCTCCAGAAGGGGTTAAAGTGGACCGTACAACATGTAAACAAATTGTTAATAGCCTCTGCACACAAGTCAATAACTAGACTTTGGATGACTAAGCTTATCCCAACTAAGATCACATGGATGAGAACAACCAGAGACATTTATATAATGGAGAGGATGTCTGCCAGTTTATTAGATAGAAAGGAAACCTTTGAGCTCATATGCAGGAAGTGGGTTATGCACCACCTAGAAAATTATCAGGATTTTGTCCCATAACACTGGAAACAGGAAGAAACTTGAGGAGGAAAAAGGGGAAACAAAGGTCTGATGTAGTAGAGGGAGGGATAGTAGATGGGTAGCAATGTAAAGAAACTGCTCAGTAATAGTCTAGATTAAGTAGCAGAAACAGAAACAAATAGATATTCAAGAGACAGTCACCATGAACTTATTGATGTACATGTGTCTATTACCTAAGAAACCTGAATGTGTAATGTAAAATATGAGATGTACCCGATTAATTTATGTTAATTCTGAGGGATTTTGTTGTGTTCTTATCTATATAAAAAAAATAAAAATTTTGTTGCCCCTTTTAATTTCTGCCGTAATATTTTCTTCAGTTTGTGCTTTGGCTACCGTGATTGCCTTCCTGGCCTCTTTGAGCTTGGTTCTGTATTCTTTCCTATGTCTTTTTTTTGTTTCTTTATACTGTATGAACGCTTTTTTCTCCCCTTTTTATTTTCAGTGCCATCTCTTTCATAAACCAGAGAGGTTTTCTCCTTTTGGTTTTACCGATTACCTTTTGAGTATGTTGCTTTGACAATGTTTAATGATATCTTCAGTGCTGTCCATCTGTCCTCGACGTCTCCATCTTTTATGTTTTCATACAGGTTTGAAAAGGCGGATTTCATGTTGTTGAAATTTGCATTTTTGAAGTTGAAGATTTTTAGCCTAGTGTGGCTGGTGACTTCTTGTCTGACTGTGAACCATATTGATCTGTGATCGCTGGAGCCCAAATTAATTCCTACTTCAATGTCCGATATCCTTGTGCTGTTAGTTAGCACAAGGTCAAGGATTGCGTCTTCCCTTGCTGGTGAATCTGCTAGCTGTGTTAGTCCCGCCTCTTGCAGAGCAGTGAGGAATTCCTTGGTGTTTTCTGATGAGGTTGTGTAGGTTGCTCAGTCCACATCAGGGAGACTAAAGTCTCCTACAAGCAGTAGCTCACCTTTGTCAACCATCATAAGCATTGTTTCAAGAAACTCCTTATCACTTTCTGTTTTTTTAATGGGGGTCTGTAAACTATTCCCACTTGTAATGGGGTTTTATCTCCTGCACTGAGGGTTACCCATAGGGACTCAGTATTGTTGCTAGTCCTCTGGATCTCAGTGGCATTTATTTCGTCCTTGACATAGATTGCTACACCTCCGCCCTTTTTGTCTACACGGTCCCTCCTAAACAGAGTGTAGCCTGGGATTGCAACATCCCAGGTGTGGTTCTCTTTGAACCACATCTCTGTCACTGCTACCCAGTCTAGTTGAGCCTTGGTCATTACGGTGATGAGGTCAGGGATTTTATTGGATAGGCTATGACTTACTAAGTAAGGCAAGGGAGAGTGAAAACCGGCAACTGAGTATGATCTGCGATGGCACTGTAGGTAGGGAAAATAGGGCAGACTCTGTGAGCCTGGAGGTCACTGCCTGCCGACATCGTCTATGTTATGTTTCTGTGTTTCACACACCCAAACTGTTGCACATATGCCAGTCTCGGGGATGGGGAAAAAGACACTGGGGAAAAGGTATGTGCACCATTTGACTTGCTTACATAGAACCATAGAAACTGTCGACAGATAAGTACTGCTTGGCACACCACTTGGCCCATCAGCGGATGTTGTGGGGGCTAATGCATGGGATACACACAAAGGAATCTTAGAAGCAAGAGATGGGTGTAAGCCAGAGTCCAAGTAGGGTCTCTGGAAGCACTATAGGTAAGGAATTTAGGGTAGACTAGTTGTGCCATGTGGTTCTTATCTGCTGACAACTGCTATATTTCTATCTTTCAGCGTTTCTACGTAGTCTGTCCTTTTCCCTACCTACTTTCTAAGATCTCTAGTTATTTTTCCAACCCCCCCCAAAGTGTCTACCATATTAAAGATCTTTTTCATCAGCAAAAAAGGCATACTGTACCTTCCACTCTAGCACCTCACAAGCCGACATGTGCAGGTTGTGCTGAGACACCCACTACCAGACATTGCTTCCCGGCAGAGGGGATAGGAACAAGTTCCTCCTTGTTTGTTGAGGTACCAGACTACGCACATGATGTCTGATTTGTATGAGGTAGATGACAGGGAAGAATGACAGGAAGGAGAGCCTGGAGGGCATGAAGTACTGCCCTCAGCTCGAGGACATTTATGTGAAGTTTTAGTTCAAACTGAGACCAGCTTCCCCGAGTCCTGTGGGTCCCTAGATGGGCACCCCAGCCTGCTCCCAATGCGTCTGTCATCAGAGTCTGGGTTGGGGGGAGTGGTACAAAATGGGATCCTTTGACTGAGGTGATCCTGAACCGTCCACCACTGCAAGTCCCCCTGATCATCGGGTCCAACACTAGGACCTCGCAGTCCAGGCCGTCTCGAGATTTGGTCCCACTGAGTCCTGAGGGTCCACTGGGAGACCTCATGTGAAGCCACGCTAGATGGACAGTAGGAATGGCAGCCACCATTAGGCCGGGAAGGTGAAGGACCTTCCTGGCTCCGATCCTTCTGAGACCTGACAAGAGGCAAGCTTGACTGGATAACATCTCGGCTCTGTCCGGGGGCAAAAAGGCTTTGCCTAGGGTCGTGTCCAACACTGCCCCTGTGAACTCCAGCTGTTGTCAAGGGATCAGATGAGACTTGGCATGGTTGATTGTGATACCCAAGTTGGAGAAAACTTGTAGGGTGAGAGAAAGGGAGCATGAGAGTTCCTCCCAGGATGGGGCTGCCAGGAGCCAATCATCCAGGTAGGGGAAGACTTGAACTATCAGGGTATGCAGGAAGGGTTGCCACCACCGCCAGGCATTTGGTGAAGACTTGCGGAGCTGAAGAGAAATCAAATGGGAGGGCCCTGAACTGGTAGTGTGACCCCTGAAAACAAAAACGAAGGTACTTGCAGTGGGAGTGGCATATAGGGATATGGATGTAGGCATCCTGCATATCCAAAGTGCACATCCACAGACCCAGCGGAGCAAAGATACTTGGGAGCCTGGTATAGCCTAGCCACCTTTCTCGGAAAGGGGGGCTAACGAGGAAGGTTGTTTCCAAATCGTGGAAACGAGATCCGCGTGAGGCTCTATCCAGGGTGGGAGAAGTCTCCGGGAGGTCCAGATGAGCAGCGAGCTTCTTACACTGGGGATCTGGCTCCACCGATTTGCCACTCACAAGCAGCCTGGATTTTCTTCAGCAACTCCAGAAAGGAGGGGTCTTCCGGAGGAGACTTCGAAGACCCTGCAGCCTGGGGTTTTCTGGAGTATGAGGCTTGTGTGGATCAGAGCGTCCGGAATCCAGATCAGAATCTGAAGACTCTGAAGAGGAAGAGTCTTTCCTGGGAGGAGGAGGATTGTCCCCTCTGTGGGTCCCCCGTGGGAGTGTATCCTCCCTAGCCAGAGATCCAGAGGGTTCTGCCCTGGTGTTGGAAAGAGGTAAAGGAGTCTCTCTTTGCCGACGAAAGGGGTTCGGCATCAGGACCAGTGTCAGCAAGTGTTTTTCAACCTCTTCTATGAGCTTCGTCTCAGCCTCAACCCATCAGGAGGCCAAAACCTCCCTCAAGTCCACTGGGGCTGCGGAGTAGGTGGAAAGGGGGGGAGGAGGAGGGGGGGCTTGGGTACAGGTAACCTGGGAACCCATAATTAGAGTACCCATAACCTAATGGCGGGAGACCTGGCGTCGGGTAATGTGGTATCAGGTAATGTGGCGTTGGATGCTGCGGCGTCGGGGATTGTGGAGTCTGATATTGCAGCGTCGGGTATTGTGGCATTGGGTATCCTGGAGCTCTGGAGTCGAAGGTCCCGGCGTCCGCCCTCAGGCGGACCGGATGGATCAGGCGTCGGCCCGAAGGGGGGGGCCGGGAGCCTGGATGGTTCTAACTGCATAGGGAGGCTGCTGTCAGGGAGCAGAAGGCCGGTGGGTGACGTCGGATTGTCTGACGTTGGGTCCGGCGTCGGGGGTGGGGCGGCACCCCCAACGGTAGTGTTCCAGCTCCTTGACCTCAGCCGGGGAGGAAGGAGTGGACTCCTCCGGGGGAGTCGGAGAAGACGCAGAGGACTCAGAGGGCAATGCAACCAGCATGCATAGCAGTGACTCTGCGGGCGTGGTTTTGGAGCCAGACGAACGGTCGCGGGCTGAGTGGTCGTCGGAGAGTCCGACGTCCGACTTATCAGCCGTGTCCGGGTGGATGTCTGTGGAACTGACGCCCGACTTATTGGACGCACTCTTACCGGTAGGCCTGGAGTTAGAGGCTGTAGCAGGAGTGGAGACCTCCTTTACCCTGGAGGCTCCCAACCGGGGGGGGGGGTTGACGCCAGCTTTGACACCACCAAGGTGGCTGTCAAAGGATCTCCCGGAGGGGAGGTTATCTGAAGTGCCGCGACTCCAGCCAAAGTCGTGGCTGCTGTGGACAATGGGTCCTAATCCTGGCGTTTCTCCTTGTTCCTCTTCTTTTTTGAATGGTGAGGGTTGGGAGTTGCAAGTAGGTTGAGGGTGGCAGACTGTAGAGTACACTGGTGCTGTCCAAGTTTGATGAGGTCGCCCAGGCGGGCGGGGGGGGGTATAAAGGTGGACCAGCTTAAACATTAGGCACATAGCAACTCTCCAGGACTTGCTTCACCCGAAGGTCACCTTCAGATTGTCCCTCAAGGTTCAGTATGTTCCTCAAGGTAAATATGTTCCAAAAAGATATAAGCATCTGCATCCAATACAAAAAATGTATTAAAAATGTAATAAATCAATACTGGAACAAGATAGATTTGTAGAAAATCTCTCATACAAAATATTGAAGGTGGTTTGCATTAAATACATATTCAATAAAATATAAATACTGTTTAGATGTATTGCATGACCCAGATCTTCGCAGAATTTACTTAAGAGCTAAATTAGAACTGCTAGACAGTAATCTCTTGAGCCAGATAGAGTAAACATGTACTAGAACCAAATTGCCATCACCAACACGGTGGAATAGAAGATCTACCTCACTTGTTATGATATTGTACATGGTATAATAAGACAAGAGATTACTGGTTAGGACTTTTTTATATATGCATGTGATAAAAATGAACTGATCGTGATCCTGATGTCCACTGAAGATGAATGGACAGTAACAAGGATCGCAGCGTATCTGACCGTCATCATAAAATGAAGAAAACAGAAAAGGGCCATTCTAAAAACTTGGGAGAAACATACCATTTGCCACTTATAAATTTGCACATTAAGAAATGTATGAGCTCTCCTCCAACTAACCTTGAGTTAAAATCCCAGGACGAGTACTACGTGGGTGGAGTCTGAGTATCTGTATCAGAGGAGGAGGAGAAGGACCTGGAAGTGATGATCACTAGTGACCTGAAGCACTCCATGCAGTGCAAAAAAGCTGCAGCAAAGGCAAACAAGATGGCTGGGATGCATATCTAGGGGGATGAGTAGTAGGAGAGAAGAGGTTATACTGCCCTTGTACAGGTCACTGGTAAGGCTGTATCTAGAGTATGAAGTTCAGTACTGGTGCTCACACCTCAAAAAGGACATTAACCTGCTGGAGACTGTCCAGAGGAGGGCTACAAAGATGATAGTGGGTCACCAGGGTAAGGTATACGAGGAGAGGTTGAGGGCACTAAACATGTACTCCCTGGAAGACAGGAGAGAAAGAGGGGACATGATTGGGACCTTCAGGTACTTCAAAGGGATAAATAAGGTTGATAAGGGGAGTCTCTTTAAGCTGAATGGCAACCACAACACTAGGGGGCACAGTCTCAAGCTGGAGGGTGGGAGGTTTAGGAGGGAGGTCAGGAAGCACTTCACAGAGAGGGTGGTGGACACTTGGAATGTCGAAGAGGTCATCTCATTGAAAACAGTGGGCAGCTTTAAGAAAGGCTGGGATAGGCATAGGGGGAAGTAAGGATCATGGGTAGGAAGGATGGGAGGGGCAGGGACATGAACTCAAGCTGTGGACCCGGCAATACGAGCAGACTTGATGGACCAAATGGCCTTTTTCTGCTGGCTTTTTCATATGTAAATATCGGAAATGTCAATTTTAATAGGCACTGTCTGTGGCATAGAGTATACAAGAATCAAGTTTTTTTTTTTTTTTTTTTTACGAAGTAAATTGTAATCTTGATATAATTCAATGGATATTTAAGTGTGTGAGACTCTGTTAGAGTAATATTGTATGTGTAAAAGTTTTGTCATGTTTGTGCTTTTTTTTTTTAAATATAATTTTTATTGATCGAAGCATCATACATATAAAACATAATACATAGTATGCTTAGCAATGTTTCATCTCTAAAACGAAAAGGCATATAATCATGTATACAAAGTGAGGAGTCACTAACTTAGTAATGAACTAATTCTGTTCGTATGTTAAAAATCATATACTTTAAAGACACATTCCCACAGAACAGTCAAGGCCGACCAAACTTACAAAGTTCAGTACCTCCCATAGTATGCATAGGATTCCTATTTGAGACCTTGTATGGCCTGCTTTAGCCCAGGAGGCACCCCGTGAACCCCTATCATTCCTCTTTTAGTTATAGAACAAAGTCCCCTTCTATTTGTGTTGTGTACCATATCCATCTTTGCCATTTGTTTCTGAAGGGCGTAAGTCTGTCATGAACTCCTGCCGTCAAACTTTCAAGTCGGTAGGTATCTGACAGTCTGCCGCCATTCCAGTAGTGTGGGTGTATTTGTGGACATCCATCTATGTGTTACTGCTTTTTTGGCTGCTAGAAGATACAGAGGTAGCATAGGTTTGTGCCAGGGTGGGCGATCCTCTAGGAAGATTGACAGCAAAACCATTTCTGCTGTGAGTTCCACCCCGCTCACCCAAGCAGTCCTGCAACTCCTCTTGTAAGGAACACCAGAAGGGTGTTAGCATGGGGCATAATCGGAAGACATGGCCTAGGTCTGTCAGTTGGCATTTGCATCCCCTCCAGCAAACACCATACTAAGCTGGGAGGTATTTTGCGAGGACTGCGGGGGAATGGAAGAATCTACTACGACGCTTTCATGAAAATTCTCTCCAGGTGTTGGATGATATTTGTATAGCTGTTATAGTAGTTTCTGACCAGGAGACACTAGTTACTGCCAAATCTAGATCCTTATTCCATCCTTCCTGGACAGTTTGAGTTGTCGCCTAGATATTCTCCAAGGATTTTATATATAAAGCCAATTATGTGTCCCCATGTGTGGCCAGCTGTCAGGTCCCTAATCATGGTTAAAAGGGCGGGCAAGGGGGTGGGTAATTTTGAGACATTTGAGCGTTGTCATAAAATATAATTTCTGACCTGCAGGTATCTGGAAAAAAAATCTTTACTAAGAAGCTCTTAGTCCCTCTGTAAGGTTTCAAAAGGAATTATGCCACCAGGGCTAGGAATTGATGGATGCAGGAAAGCCCCAGCCGACGCCAGGCAGTGAAACCCAAATCTGAATGGATTTGTGGGAAGTGTTCATCTTCTGACAGTAATCTGTTAAAGAAAAATAAATATTGTAAAGCGGGATGTTTTTTAATTTGGTGCCAGACTTTTAAAATATTGGCAGTGTATCTGGTAAAGAGGCAGAGTTGGCGAGACTGTCCCCTGGTGACAAACATTATCCTTTCTATGTTGTATAGATCATTAATCATAAATTCTGTATTTTTCCAGGGGGCCGAGAAAGAAGGAGATAAACAGAGGAGCGAAACCTTAAAGGCCAGCCTTGGCATATAGCTCAAAGTTAGGTAAATTGACTCCCCAGTGCCAAGGAGCTGAAGAGTAGAAAGTGCACCCAAGGTCTCTTGCCCCCAAAAATATATAAAATTGGATACTGGTTTGTCCCAGGATTTAAAGTAAAATCTAGTTGGAAACATAGATATGTTCTGAAATGGATATAATAGACGGGGGAGAATATTCATGTGGATTTCTATCCTTTGGAATAGGTAAGGTAGAGCTTTCCCCATTTATTCAAGTCGTCTTGTATTTGTGTAGACAACGGCTCATAATTAACCCTGTCAGTATTCTTTAAATCTTTGGGAATATGAATGCCCAGATATTTTATTGCATTGCCATCTTAAGGGGTACGCTCTCTCTAATGATTCTGATGGAGTGAAATTTAGAAGTACTACTTCCATTTTAGAGAAATTAAGTTTAAAGTTGGCCACTCTCTCAAAGTTCTGTAGTATTTCCCAAATGGCTGGTATTGACGTTTCAGAGGACATGACTGTTAGGAGGACATCATCTGCGAATAAGTTTTATACTCCTTTTGGCCTAGTGGGATTCCCTCTACCCATCTCTTCTGCCTTAGGGCTGCTGCCAGGGGCTCCATGTAGAGAGCAAATAGCAGAGGGAGAGAGAGAGAGAGAGAGAGGGTACCCCTGGCATGTGCCATGCTACATGGATATAGGGGAAGAAAGAGCTCCATTTATGTGAATGTATGTTTGTGGGCTGTGGTAAATATTTTGGAGCCATTTCAAAAAGGGGTCTGGGAAATGAAAAGACAGGGTGTCCAGAGAAGGTCCCAGGACACCCTGTCAAATGCCTTCTCAGCATCCAGACTAAGAAGGACCTCAGGAATTTTCCTGGTCTGGATATATTCCATAAGTAACAGGGTGCATCTGGTATTGTCCATTGTATTTCTTTGGTAAATCCAGCCTGGTCTGGGTGTATGAGTAAGGGTAGAAGTTGTTCCAGTTGAGGCCAAAATTTCCATATAGATTTTATAATCTACGTTTAAAATGGAAATCTGATGATATGATGCCCTCTCCATTACATCCTTGTCAAATTTGGGGAGGGCTGCTATAACAGCATAGGCCCAGGAAAGAGCGGTGGGGGCCCTCAGCCACCGCTCTGTAGGCCAAAAGCATAGTGGGGAGTAGTAACCTGGAAAACTTCTTGTACCATTTTGCTGTGAAACCATCTGGGCCAGGAAATTTCAATATTTTGGCTGCTTTAATTTGTTTGAATACCTCCTCTGCTCCTGTTGGAGCCTCTAGGGCTGTGCGTTGGGCCTCTGCAAGTTTTGGTAGTCGCAACTGCGATAGGAATTGGTTTCTATGTTCTGCTGTTGTAGGGGGGCCAGATTGATAGTGTTTGATAATATAGTGCGAAGGCAGATTGAATCTGTTTCTCCTTGTATAATTATTTAGTTTCAGGGTGTTTAATTTTTAAAATGGTGGACATCTTTTTACGCATCCGAAGTTTACGTGCTGAAGTGCGAGTGCCCTTAGCTCCCCCTTCATAATTGGATTGTTTTAAATATATTAAGGTTTGCTGAACTTTTAGTTCCATTATTTTTTGAAGTTCAGTTTTGGTGTCTTTAATTTTTATCTGTAATTCTTTGTCCCCTTTTCTGTATAAAAGTTGGTAGGTTTGGAGTTGGAGGAATAGGGAATCATATTTTGCCTCTATATTACGTTTCTTTTGAGCTGTGTAAGCTGGTGTTTCACCCCGTATCACTGCTTTCAAAGTATCCCATTAGATGGGATCTGGAACCTGAGAAACGCTGTTATCCTGTAAAATCAATGGGATGTGCGCTGTGATGCATTCAGTATATTGTGGGTCTTCAAGGAGTGAGGGATTAAAACGCCACAATGTTTGCTTTTAGTTTTCCCCAAGTCAATTTTTAATAGAGGGTGGTGGTCTGAAAGGAGTCTGGGGCCTATTGCAATTATCTTGGATGCTATTGAAATGCTCACATGTTTATAAAAAAATAAGAGTAAGAGTGGTGGTGACCTGAGTTATAGGTATAGTCTTCACTGGATGGGAACAGCTTATGCCAGATGTCCACTATGCCTAATTGGTCAAGGGTCCCCTTCAAATATTTTACTGCATTATTGGTTCCTGTGTGCCTGTGGGTTAAAAGAATCTAGCTGGGGGAAAAGGGCCATGTTAAAGTCCCCTCATATAATCAGTCGGCCCTACAACATGTCCAAGACTTTATGGAGGAAGGATCGCATTACAGGGAGTTTAGTTGGGGTGGCAAGTATACATTTACTAAAGTGACTTCTTGCAACTAAAGTGTCCCCTGGAGGATGACATATCTTCCCTGGGTATCTACATGTGTCTTGCAGACTTCCAAAGGGGTAGAGGAAGGCACAAGTATAGCCACTTCCCCCTTCTGCCACTAGAATGAGAAGCAGCATACACCCCATATCGTTGCCCCCACCTCAGTTTTAGATGTTCTGCTTCAGACAGGTGTGTCTCCTGGACGAAATACACATCAGCGTTTTTTTTGCTTTTTTTTTTTTAGATATCGCATGAACCTTGTACTTTTTATGGGATTGTGGAGCCCATTGATATTCTGTGAAAATATTTTAACAGGGTTTGTAGACATCATGAATGGAAAAGAAAGGGGTGCCATCCCTGCCACAGGGAAGAATTCCTCACTGCACGCTTGATGAAAGCCAGACAAATTGGCGGAACCTGAACAACGCTTGCCCCAACCCAGCCATCCCTAAGGATCCAACGCAACAGACTGGACAGAAGACAAGAGAAGCAGAATCTAGAACCCCTCCATGCAGTGAAGAGACTTCACCACTATAACATTGAAATAAAGAGTATTCAGTGAACAACATTAATCTTGTGTGCTTCGTGTTTTTCCTTGGTTCTGTAAGAGTCCTGGTTTGAACATAGGTCTTAACTATTATTAACCTAATCTTAAGAAAAATATATAGAAAACCCTTACCACTCCACCCATCCCTTGATTGAATACAACATTTCCAACAATATTTACATTTTCCTGGTGTACCCCCAAGCTTCCCCTTATAATCTGGAACTAGAGTTTCCATATGTGGGATAAAAAACAGTAATATCCCACTATAACCCAAACTTGTATACAAGATGACTTCCATTTCAGAGGTGGGAACTATCTTCCGCCTCCATGATCCCCTGGGAAAGATCCAAAACCTATGGGACCCCCAGGACAGAGGGCATAAACCACTACATCTGTAGAAAGGGCTCCCTGTGGAACTATGATGTTCCAAAAGGAAAACAAAAACACTGCCAAAAAGGCAACCAAAACTTAAAGAGGTGGCTCCATGAGTAAGAACCTGACATGAGCTCTGAGAGCCGCTTCCTCCCCATGTTGAAGCTAGCTCTTATCTTATGACAAGAAGGAGGCAGTGTAGCACAGTGGTTTAAGGCTCTGAGCTGGAGATCTGGTGACATCCAGCAGACCAGACATGGGTTGAATCTCACAGCTTCCACTTGCATACTATGTGACCCTGAGCAAGTCACTTAACTTCCCTGTGCTCACAGGTTGCTCTTGTAAAAAAGCTTTCAGCTTAGTGTGCTACTCCTGGTTAAACAACTTAAAAAAAAAAAAAAAAAAAAGGAAAAAATGGGTATGTAACAGTGTTTTGATACCCTTCTGATTCCCATATAGGCCCATCTCGACTATAGATATTTACATCTCTTTCGTAGCTCAGGAACTTGCATGTCCGTAGCTCTCCAGTTCACCTTCTCGCACTGCAGGGAAGCCCAACCAAGATCCAGAAGATGGAAATGCAAACTTCTGAAGGGACGGAGTTGTCTTCCCGCTTGAGGCGCCCCCTGTTCCCGTAGCTTACCCATAAGGAAGGGCCCCCTTTATAATAAGCTAGTGCCTGGGTCATTACAGACTTTCCCATCGTGCCACAGGGGAGTGGAGATTTATTTTACTAAGGCTCATTGTTTGATGAAAGCGGAACTTCCCTCTCTCTGGAAGCAGGTGGGATACTATTTAGCTTGCCCGTAACCTATGGGACCCCTATAGATCCCACCGGAAGATGCATCCCAAGGTTTTAAATAATTGATTAGCAGTTTTTTTTCTTGGGACGATACCTACTGTACAGAAAGTATTTATATAGATTTTCTAGAAGTGCTGTGTTTGTTAAACTCAGTGAGGCAAGAACTATGCATTTTCACGTAGATTTAGCTCTTTTATGAGCAAAACGCTAATCAATTTTTAGAGTTAAATAAAACCCTGGGATCATCCTGTTAAGAGCCAGGTGAGTCCCGGGTGCAACTGCAGCTTCTTTTAGTAGTCTGAGAGGCAAATAGGAGCAGATAGGCCAATGATATCCGCCAAGAATGTTGCTTCAAACTTTTCCAAGACATATGCTTAGTTTGACCAGTGTACCCTCCCTTCCAGATGAACTGGGTACAAAGATGGGCCAGGCATTAGAGGCAAGCTATACATCAGCAGGGGAACCCTCCCTTTGCAGATTGGGCCTTTATGTAACATTGTGGTCCTCTCCGTGGCCTGGAACACCATATATGTAAGGGCTATAGGCTCTTTCCCAAAATAGAGCGATCCACCCTACCTTGTAGTATTCAAAAAGCTATCTTCCCAAATGGGAGTACATGCTACATAATTACAACATTAAAGGCGTCAGTAAGTGGTCCTAATTGACTAGAGAGCTTTATAATATGCAAAAGAACTGTAGGGGGGGTTCCTTTAAGCCTGCAAGGAAAAAAAAATTATTCTTTTTGATGTATCTCCCCGAAAACAAGAATGCTAAAGCATCTGATCATTCACCTAGCAAAATCAAACTTAATCAGCTGTATATACATAACTATGCACGTTCACAGAAAACCATGGATGGGATACGGCCATTCCCAGTTGCAGTCTCTTCAGGAAAGATAGGCAGGGCAAAAAAAAAAAGGGGGGGGTGTAGCCATTTACATTTGGGAGGAAATAAGTCACAGACGTAAAAGGGCAACCTGGGGACTTTAAGTCACTGTGGCTAACAGTAGACACGGGCAAGGGAAAAACCTTCAGAATCGACGTCTTGTACAGGCCCCCAAATCAAGGAGATAAAGAAGACAAATCCCTAATAGAGGAAGTCCACAAAATGTCTGATAAGCGAAGTAATACTGATGAGGGACCAACCTACCAGATATTAACTGGAGTATGCTAACAGCAACAAGTAGTAGTAGGGAATTCTTATTGTCACTACGGGGTGCGGGACTGTGCCAACTTGTTAAAACCCCAACAAGGGGAGATGCCATTCTTGATCTTGTCCTCACAAACTCTGAAAGGGTCAGGGATATCGAAGTGGGATGCCATATGGGCAACAGCGATCATCGCAAGGTAAGCTTTAAGGTAAACATAACACAGGACACCAGCCACTCAAGGATAAAGGTGCTAGATTTTAGAAAGGCTGACTACCAAAAAATGAGGAACAACATAATTAGCCAGTTAATGGAAATAGAGGTTGAGGAGGTGGAGGTCACATGGGGGAGACTCGAGAGCAATAAAGACTGCCACAGATCAATGTGCCAGATGGGTCAGCAAAGCAAAAAGAAAAAAAATCCTCTATGGTTTTCCAAGGATGTGGCTACCACGGTCAGAGAAAAAAGGGCATACAGCATATATCAGGAAACCAAAACTGGGAAAGACTGGGAGTTGTACAAGGGAAAAAATGAGTGTCTAACAAACAAATTAGAAAGGCAGAAGCCCAGACAGAAGAAAACAGTAGCAGAAGGGGCAAAGAGAGGAGACCAGTGATTTTTTTTAGATATATCAGGGAATGTAGGAAGGCAAAAGGGGGGTATAGTAAAGATTGCTATTGAAGAAGGGAAATGCACCAAACATGACCCAGAGAAAGCGGAAATCCTCAACAAATACTTCTGCTCAGTGTTTACCAAAGAAGGACCCAGGGGATGACCCAACCCTGAAAAAACATAACATCCCAGGACCAGGGGTAGACACGAGTCCCTTTATAGAAGCCGAAGAACAGGAGGTGCTAAATAAACTAAAAACAGATAAAGCCATGGAACCAGACGAGATGCACCTCAGAATCCTTAAGGAACTGTGGGCAGAATTATCAGGCCCTCTGGCACTTCTGTTCACGAAATCTTTGAAGAGTGGTGTGGTACCCGAAGAGTGGAAAAAGGCAATAGTGGTTCCACTTCACAAATTGGGCATTTGTGAAGAGGCTAGTAATTACAGACCAATGAGCCTCATGTCTATAGTAGGGAAACTAATGGAGACACTACTTAAACAGAGGATCGTATCATTCCTCGAAACTAGCAGCCAACAAGACCCTAAACAGCATGGTTTCACAGCAGGTAGGTCATGCCAAACAAATCTACTTGAGTTTTTTGACTCTGCTGCAAAAACAGTGGACGACGGTGGGACAGTAGATGTGGTTTACCTAGACTTTAGTAAGACATTCAACTCGATTCCACACAGAAGGCTGGTAAAGAAGCTTGACTACACAAGGGTTGGTCCAGAAGTAGTCAGATGGGTACAAAACTGGTTACAAGGCAGAACCCAGAGGGTACAGGTCAATGGAATGCAATCGACGGAAGGCAGGGTGACCAGCAGGGTGCCCCAGGGCTCAGTGCTGGGGCCTCTGCTCTTCAATGCTTTTATAGCAGACATCACTGACAGACTGGCAGGGAAAGTGTCTGTTCGCAGATGACACCAAGATATGTAACAGGGTGGACACCTCAGAAGGAGTGAGCAAGATGGAAGATGACCTCAAGAAGCTAGAAGAATGGTCTGGAGTGTGGCAGCTGAGATTTAATGCCAAAAAGTGCAAGGTCATGCACATAGGAAAAAAATCCAAGAAAGGAGCATTACCTAGGAATTGAAAGACTGGCGGCCTCAAACCAGGAACGAGATCTGAGAATCATAATCTCAGATGACTAGAAATTTAGTAAGCAGTGTGAGAAGGTAACATTGAAGGCCAGCAGAATGCTGGGCTGCATTGGGAAGGGAATCATGAGCAGGAGGAGAGAGGTGGTACTACCACTGTATAGATCACTGGTCAGGCCACTATCCTGGAATAGAGAGTCCAGTTCTGGAGGCTTTCCCTTCAAAAAGGACGTTGACCAGGTGGAAACAGTACAGAGAAAGGCGACAAACATGATTCAGGGTTTGCAGTACATGTCCAGTGAGGAAAGACTTGGGGAACTGAATATGTACTCCCTGGAGCAGACGAGAGAGAGGGGACATGATTGAAACATTCAAGTACATAAAAGGCATTAACAAGGTACAGGCACAGGGACTTTTTCACTTTAGGAAGGGCTCCAGGACCAGGGGACATGACCTCAGCCTGCAAGGAGAGAGGTTCTCTACCAACACCAGGAAGTTTTTCTTCACAGAAAGAGTTGTGGATGCCTGGAACAGCCTGCCCCAAGAGGTTGTGGGAGTCAACATTGTGGGGGAATTCAAGAATGCATGGGATAGATGCAAGGGATCCCTGACTACAAAGGGCAACTAGAGTGTCAAAATAGGTCTAAAATAAATGGGCAGACTAGATGGACCTAGCGGTCTCCTTCTGCTGTCAACGTCTGTTTCTATGCAGACATTTATGACTTTAGATCTTAGCTGTAGACTTTAAGAATATTCTGTCAATCAGTGGCTCTGTCAAGCGTGCTCACAAGAAGGGCTCCCCTTGGGACCAGGCACAAGGTCCTCCTTAAGGCTGACCCACATGCTGGTGTAGCAAGATTTATGTTCTATAGCGAGTGGTTCTTCTCCCCCAAGTTTTTAGTCGGGTAGTCTGTATCCCCAGTGCTAATGAAAGCAGTGCCAAGCCTTTTCTGATCAGCTCAGTGGGCCAAGATTCGTCTGCAATTTCAAGGGCAGAGGCAGTACTCAAAGGCGGAGGGGCAGAAGGCCCCAGGCCTTGAACAACATCAGGCCCCCAGCCATGAACCATTCTCCCGGCCAGGCTTTTCAAGCCCTACCACTTGAAGGCCATCATAAGTGCTTGGGGAAATGCTGAGGACTACACCAGTCACCAAGCCAGGGCCGCCCCCCCCCCACCAAAACCACTAACCTGAGTTTCCTCCTTCAGCAGTAGACAAAGTTGAGACCTTCATGTTCTTCATAGGAAGGAGGGCTGGGAATGGAATTGCTGCAGTCGCTGTATGAGCTCTCCGAGAGGGAGATCTGGAGCCTTCTGCCTCCTCCAGTTTGTCACTGTTATCTGGCCTGTTTGGCAGGCCTCGCTCTCTTGTAGCTGTGCCTCTGTTCTCCCAGTCTACCACGAGGCCCAGAGCCTGAAGATCCGAGCTGGCCTCCTCCGCTGTTGCATATGTCTGTGGGTATGTTGGAAACTGCACCACGAGTTTGGCAGGGTAGGGCGTTTTGAATTTTAAGTTGTTCGACTGTAGGCAAGGAAACAGAGGAATGTAGTCCCATCTCAATTTCTGCGTAGTGGGTGCGTAATCATTATCCACAAAGATTTGCCTGGAGCCAAGTGGCAGTATTTTCTTCCCCCATGCTTTCTGGAGTAAATAGTCTTTCACTGCATAGTTGAGAAAGCGGACAACTATAGAGCGGGGGCAGGCATCAGGACAAGTAGGTTTTGGGCCCTCTCTGTCAGTTGGGTAGTCTGGCCCCAAATCTAACACAGATTGGAGTAGGTGGTCCAGAAAGGCCATGATGTTCCATTCCTCTTCATTTTTGGGGACTCCATATATCTTCACATTTTTGCACCTGCCCCTGTTTCCCCACTTCTTCCTGGCAGACGATGATCTGCAGTTGGGTCCGAGCCAGGTCAGTCACAGAGGTTTGAAGAGAATCGAGGCGGAACGCGTTGGTGCTGATTTGGCGGTCTGCTTCATCCATCCGACCCTGCAGAGATCCCAAGTCCACTCTCAAATCCCAGATAGACTCTTGCATTTCAGCTCGAAACTCCTGTATTGCAAGGAGGATTGAATCCAGCTGATTTTTATCTGGAGGTATCTTAGCTGGGTGGCCTTTCCTGTTCTCATCTTTAGTAGTGAGTGCCATCTCCGATTCAGACATGCCGCCGTCTCCAAAGTCTCAGTTGTCCGACAATGCCTGTAATCTGTTTCTGGTATTGCTTTACATATTTCGATCAGGTATGCGTGCCTTTGTAATACAGTGTAATTAATATTAAGTTATTCATTCAAAATTGAGCTATTATGTAGAAATTTCTCTAAATTGAGGAGGGAGCTTTCGTTCAGTCATGCTTACTGCTCCATAGCGCCACTGGAAGTCCATGTTTGCGCTTTTAATGTTGTGTAATGACTATAATAGTCTAACAATAAAATAATTTCTACTTCTATTGCTTAATTAACCCACTTTTTTTTTTTTTTTTCCATATAGCTTTTCCTTGAGGTGTGGCTCAGGCAGGATATGTGCCCCATCTGCCCTCCCCCAACAGGCAACCACCTCCCCAGGACTTACTTCATCCAAGAGTCACCTTCAGATTGTCCCTCAAGGTGGGGCCTAGATAGGGAGCGTCATCCTTCCCCAGCATCTGAGGGCTTCATGAAGCCTGTGACCATTTTCTCCAAAAATTTATCAGACTGATTTTGCTTAGTTCTAGGCTGATATCTTCTATTACTACAAATCCCAGAATCCCCTGCAGCTGACATCAGAGCAGTAAACAGCAGTGAGAAATTCAGTAGCCTGCAGTGCATCTTAGAGTTTATTTAATCTCTGCTGCTTTGTTTGCTGGTCCTGCTGTTCTCCTGGGCTATGTCATCAAGGACTGTACTTAGCCCCTGGAGAAAAACAGACCTGGAAAACATCTGATCGGAGATGATAAAAGCTCTAACATGCGTTGCAGGCTGTTCAGTCTCACACTACTGCCTGCTGCTCTGATGTCTGCTGCAGGGGATTCTGGATTTATAGTAAAAGAAGATGTCGGCCTACAACTAGTCAAAATTAGTCTGATACAATCTACTACACTATAGTAAACAGTAAGTAAATCAGAATGTTTTTGTATACATGCACATTGGGACCAGCCCTACAGTTGAGTGTGGGGCCTTTGGTGGTGACTCTTCCTCTTTCATAAAAACTGTAGAGATTCAGGAGAAACCTCTATTTTAAGCATGGTAGAATAACACTCGTAGAAACTGTGTTAACAGACGCACATAGCAGTCATCTATAGCTATAAAAGAAGAAAGATAAAAGCTAGTTAATCTTTTGTCTGAAAGCTGAAAATGTTCCCTATAGTCACACAAAATTGTTCAAGTGGCCAGTAGACTCCTTGGCACACTAGCCTACTGTAATTCAGATCCTGGAGTGCAAGCATACCTCTCTTGGCCCGTGAATTATAAATCCACGTTTTCTGCTCAAACTGACAGGCTGATCCAACCCCAACATTCAGTTTAGCAAATTGTCAGGCACTATTAGTTTGGGGGGCAGGGGGGGGCACTGGCATTGAAGCATGCCAAGCATCTGGTGACTTCTTTGATTAGTGTTTTTTTTTTTTTTTTGATTGGGTGACTAGGGAACTTAATCAGGGAGGGGCAGTAGATGTCTCCTACCTGGATTTCAGCAAAGCTTTAGACACCGTCCCACAAAAAAGGCTGATTAACAAGATGGGTAGTCTGGGCATGGGAGACAAGGTGGTGAACTGGGTTAGGAACTGGTTAACAGACAGGAGACAGAGGGTGGTGGTAAATGGGGTACAATCTGGGGAGAAGGGGGTGACCAGTGGGGGTACCACAGAGATCAGTACTAGGACCAGTCCTATACAATGTCTTCATTAGTGACATTGCAGAGGGGCTGGAAGGAAAGGCCTGCCTGTTTGCAGATGACATCAAGATCTGCAACAGGGTGGATACTCCAGAAGGGGTGCAGAAAATAAAGAGGGACCTGGAGAAGCTTGAAGGATGGTCGGAGATGTGGCAACTGAGGTTCAATGCACAGAAGTGCAAAATAATGCACCTGGGTAGAGGGAACCCTGGGGAGAGCTACAGGTTGGGGGGGGGGGAGCTGACTGTCACCAAAGAGGAAAGGGGCCTAGGGGTTATCTCTGATGACCTTAGGGTATCAAAGCAGTGTACAAAGGTGGCAGGGAGGGCCAGTGGCATGCTGGGGTGCATAGGCAGGGGTATCACTAGAAGGAAGTGGAAGTTGGTGATGCCATTGTATAAAACATTGGTAAGGCCTCACCTGGAGTACTGCGTGCAGTTCTGGAGACCACGCCTGCGCAAGGACATAGATAAGGTGGAGACTATCTAGAGAAGAGCAACAAAGATGGCGAAGGGCTTACACCACAAACCGTATGAGGAGAGACTAAGGGACCGCAATATGTACTCACTGGAGAAGAGGAGACAGTGGGGGGGGGACATGATTGAAACTTTCAAGTCCCTCAAGGGCATAAACAAGGTGCAGGCGGGGGGGGGGACCTTTTTCCAGTGTAGGAAAAAGTACTAGAACAAGGGGGCACAATATGAAATTGGAAGGGAGTAGACTAAGAGGTAATGTGAGGAAGTTTTTCTACACAGAAAGGGTAGTTGACACTTGGAATAGTCTGCCATAGGAGGTAGGTGGGGCAAGCACAGTGGAGGGGTTTAAGCATGCTTGGGACAGGCACAAGGGAAGCCTGAGAGGGGAGGAAGTGGTGAAAAGCCATTGATCACATAGGGTCAGTGGCCACATGCAATGAATAGGGCCTACGGGCAGACTGGATAGGCCTAGTGGTCCTTTTCTGTCAACAAGTTCTACGTTTCTA
The DNA here is from genome assembly GCA_016271365.2 of Neoceratodus forsteri. NCBI lineage: Eukaryota > Metazoa > Chordata > Ceratodontiformes > Ceratodontidae > Neoceratodus > Neoceratodus forsteri. The sequence continues at coordinate 969,237,154 of CM028130.1, read as the reverse complement.
ACCTAAGCACACAGTCAGCGTTGCGATACCAGTATATTTTAAGCATTGCTAACACTGGAAACCAGCATAAGGGCACATAGTCACTTATCAACCACCACCAGCAAGCACCTCCCATCCTCCCCACACCATGTCCCCTACTTAAATACAGAAATTAGTAAAGTCCAGTAAACATTTAATCCTCCACTGCAGCGTCCAGCGCCCAGCGCATTCTGGGTCCCAAATTCCAGCTTGATGCGGTTCACCAGAGTCCCTGCATCTTTCGGGTCCACAAACAAATATGGTTTCCCTGCCTAATTCATGTGTAGTTTTGTAGGATACTGTACCACATAATCCCCAAAGCTTTCAGGTTAACACAAACCCCATCAAAAGATTTCCTACAGGCCCTCAGAATTTCTCTTCACCTGAGGTTTCCAGGGGGCCAGTTCTTTGGGCTGCTTCTAATACGCTTCTAATACTTGATCCTGCTCTTGGATTCATCCCAGGACTGCTATAATCAAGTGAGGACTGTTCTGCATCAGTCTTGGGTTGATTATGTATGCTCTCACTACCCTACAGGAGGAGGCTCCAGGCTCCAGTCCTGTTGCCAGCCAGTTCCTCACAAATACTTTTGGATTCTCGCCCGACTCAGTGAGCCCAAAGATTCTTACATTGCTGGAGGACACTTGATTCTCCACAACTTCCAGGCATTATTTGAGTGATATATTTTTCCAGACTAAGCCGGCCGCTGCTGCCTGTGCTGATGAGGTTTGAGTCTCACATATCAGGAGTTGGTCACCAAAATCGGTCACTTTCTTTCTTTTTTTATTTGTACTTTTTCCTCCCTGTGTCGACTGGCTCCCTTCCACTGCCTCCCCCTGCCCTGTCACACTGGCATCCACCAGGACTTAGCTCAGTGGCATGGAAGTGCGTAGTTGGCTGGGTGTGGAGCCTGTGGAGGACTGATGTCATCCTGCTGCTCGATGTTTCTTCCGTTTTCTGCTGCCGCCGACCCTCCTCGCGCGGCATGAGCTAGCAGTGTGGAAATGCGTACCGCCACGTACTCTGTGCTCCCAGCATCCTGACTTCAGCACTGCCCTCTGGCCTCCACTAGGGGGTAGTCAAGGAGCAGGATGGCAATCCCTCCTCCTCAGGAGAGGAGAGCAGTCAGTCGGGTGCTAGATCCTCTCCCTTCCCTGCCGACCCTTGGTCACTGGCGTGGCATGAGATGTGGCATCCAGCACCTTGTCCCTCAGCATCACCAGGCCGGACTAAATCGATCAATTTCTGATCAAGTGTATTTACTCATTTGAGTGCCTTGATGGTCTCAGTACCCCCGTGAGCATTACCTCCTTTCCTCCACATGGTGCTGCACCAGAAGCCTTATCTCGTGCTCCTGATCCCGAGACATGTTGCCATTTCTTGCCACGTCCTTTAGCAGTTGATTTCTTAGGAGGGCCCATTGTTTTTATGCTCTTAAATCAGCCAAAATGATGCTGAAGGTCAGCATGGATTAGATGTGCCGAAATTTAAGGAAGTTCAAGTACTTTAAAAGAAATGTTTAAAGAAAACTACAAATTTTTTCTTTTTGCGCTTCACAGTCCATTAGCTTAAGTCTGCGCCTAGGCATTTGGAGCCAAAATGATAACTTGATTTCTTGGGTCCTATGCAGGGGGGGAAAGGATTGTAATTGCTTGAGCCGAACACACGCCAAGTAATCCCTTCCATTTCCTGGTCTGCTGGCCCCAACCCTGCCCTGAGACTTTTTGTGACAGTAAGCAGGAAGAGCACAGGGGTACGCCTCATAGTGTCTATGGGGAAAGATTTCAGTACATTTTTTTTCTAATATGATTAAGTGATCTGGGAGAAAAATGAAACCTACTATTCAACTAACATGGGCTCTGTTAGTTGAGTGGTGGCTTTCATTTTTCTCCAAGTTTGCTTAAAGGAATTTTCTGATCATGTTGGCTTCATAGCCCAATGCCTTATGGCAGCTTTAGCCGATTACTGCAAAAATTATAATGTCTAAGTTTGTGCTTTTATAGAGGGAAGGGATCATAACTGCAGCCAAACCCATGGCCAGCCGATTCCTTCCAACTTCCTGGTCTGCCGGTTCTGCCCCCTTGCTCAGATGTTTTCTGACGTATAAGCAGGGAGAGTGCAGGGGTGTGACCCATACAAGTCTATTGGGGCTTTTTTTTCAACACCTTTTTACGTAAGTTTAAGCAATCTGAGAGGGAAATAAAAGCCACCATTCAACTAATAGGGCCCCTAATAGCTGAGTGGTGGTTTTCATTTTCCTCATAGGATGAAACGGCCCAACAGTATGCAGAAAGGCACAGCTGTATGCAAGATGAGAGATCTGGGGGGAGTCTCAGATTTTGTGCTCTGATTGGTCAAGTAAGTGATTTATAATCCTATGTAGTCCTAGAAAACATTCAAGGAGTGCCTCCTCTGGGCAGGAACGCCTGCTTCTGTAAACACTGGGCAGCTGAATGCTGCTGATTCAGCTTTTACAATAAAAGAATAGTGCATGACTCAGAAAGAAAAAGAGGTGGTTCATCCCTCAAATGTAATTTTGCTCACAAGTAGGATTAATGCCTCCTCTTCCTCTGAAACATGTGTTGCTCTGCTTGTGAGTTTGCCAGAACAAATGATGGAATTTTTTAGCACATTCCATTTACTGGACGGGAACTGTGACGTCAGCATAATCTGCCAGCTCAGTGATGCTGTTGCCACTCGTGACACTGGTGACTGGGGTTCAGAAACAGCAGTGGGGAGGATAGAGCATCCCAGAGAATACCATCCTTTGGGGAGGGAGGGTTGTGCAGCCCACTGCATTACTGCCATCTTGGTAACCACAGGTGGCTGTCCAGTTATGCAGGGAGGGGAGTACATTTGCCAGTGCATGAGGCATGCCTGCCAGCACCCAAAGTTGTTGGAACGTGCTCAGTGGCTGGGACAAAAGGGAACATTTATTTAACCAGGATTATAAAATGGGTGAGCAAAACCCCCGCACTGTGATTGGAGGAATCCAGTTGCATGACAGCTCACTAAGTATGCAAGAAGACATGCCAGGGTGTGTTGTTATGGGTCAGTAATTAAACACCTCTCGAGTGTGTGTTAAGGCATGAGGCGCTTGTGCTGAGTGCCTTTAAACACACAGGAGGAAAGTGCATTTATTGACCATGATTACACAACCCTGCTCCTACAAGAAATGAACAGAAAAAACAACTATAAAAAATGTATTTATTTCATTTTGATAAACAGGTAAACCCACACTGAGACCAGGGGTCCCTTTTTCACAGTTAAGGGTTGATTAAAAACGTTTCAAGGCATACAAACATGCAGTGAGCACATGTGTACAGGAGAAATAAAAAAAAAAAAAAAAAAAAATAGTTTTAAGGAAAATTTATTTGTTGTGGAAGTTTTTATAAAAATATCAGAAAAAATTGTCCCTTCCCCTCTGGATGTTTCCACCTGGAAAACTGAGTGAAAATTGAGGTAAATGCACAACTTTGATGCTTGAAAATATATTTCTAGGGGCGTGGACATATTTTATTATCCACACGATGTGGCGGTTCCACTGGGAAGTGCTGATTCATCTGAACATCTTCAATCTAAGCTTCTATCCCCACCCAGGCAGTATATATCTCGGCAGCACCACTTGACATCAGAGTTTCCTTTCTGCTGGAAGAGTCTAGCCTCCTCCTTCAGCTTCTGCAGCATTGTAGGCTACCAAGTGCGCCATTGGTGATTTTTATGATTTTCTTCATAAATTTCAAGCTAAGCTCCTCTCCCCACCCCGGCAGTATATCTCTCGGTTGCACCACTTGACGTCAGATTTTCCTTTCTGCTGGAAGAGTCTGGTCTCCTCCTTCACAGCTCTACAGTGTTGTAGGCTACCAAGTGTGCCATTAGCGATTTTTATGACTTTCTTCATAAAGTTCAAACTTTCCTCAACTACTGCTCCCTCACTCTGGCTCCAGCCTTTATGGAAGATGGAATCTGAAGGAGTGCCAGCAAAGTGACGATTGCCAGGAGAATTGCATCCTGCATCAACCTCTGCTATAGGTTGGCTGGTAGGAAGCCTCCCGTAGGGCTTGGGGCTCATTCCCCTAGACATACTGCTGTCTTGGTGGCTGCTTCCAGGGCTGTCCCTAGTCAGAAAAACTGCAGGGTTGCAATGTGGAAGTCAGCACACACCTTCATCTCCCATTATAGTCTTACCCTAGACTCTCATTGGGATGCTGCATTTGGGACCTTGGTTCTCCAGTCTCTGTTCGCCAAATAGGGTGTGTGCCTTGCCCCCTCCACATGTAGAACTGCTGGAAGTTTGCCATCCTGGATAGTGAACTGTATGCATGCCCCTAGAAAAATAGTTATCTGTAACCATAATTCTAGGAGTGGTATATAGTTCGCATCACTTTACTCTGCCTCCCCTGGCAAGTGGCATACAGATCCCTGCTTTCAGATTGCAAGATCTGATGGCTTGGGGTGGAGCTGAGGGATATACCGCCTGGGTGGTGGGAGGAGCTTAGATTGAAGCATTCCAATGAATCGGCACTTCCCAAAGGAAATGACACTGTGTGGATGTGAACTATATACCACTTTTAGACCTACAGTTACAAAAGAGTAACTTGTTTATTTTTTCATATTTTCATATAGCTTTTTTCTCTCTAGAGTTGGCTGGACTGCTGCTTAGCTTTGCTCCTGCTCCTCATGACTGGCTTCCACCTCCTTCAGTCCTTGGGGCTTAAGTTCCCCTTGGATTCCCTCCGATGGCAGGGCCGGGGAAGGCTGTCCTCCTCTCCGGTGCACAAATGCAAAAGTGTCTTGGTGACTTGAGTGGTGGCATGGGCCGAGGGAGAGCAGACTGGGCTTTTGTTAAGCCCACCTGGCTCCATTTCCATTTTCTTTCCAGTCTCCTGACTATGGTGGCATGCAGATGCATGCATGTGGAGGCACACACACTGTGGAACCGCAGCTTCACCCACGGAAGTTGCTTTGGAGCCTGCACTAACTCCGTGCCTACACCCAGGAACAGTCAAAGGCTAAGACAGGTTAGCCACCCCTCCCTGGGACAGGAGTGCAATCCCTGGGATGCTCGGTCCCCCCAGCAACCTGAGGTCATTCCTGAACCCAGGTCACTGGCGTGGGGGCAGCGGAGGCACAAGCACCTCAGTTCTCCGTGCCACTGGGCCAGCTGTGCATGAAAGTATTTTGTAAAAATTAGCATGTCTGACCTTATGTGTTGTAAAATGTTGAAGCTGGACATTGGAAACTGTTGCTGTCAGTGTTCATGCTGAAGACTGGGAGCCAGTAGTGTTCTGAACTGCCAGAAAGAGAAATGTGCGGCAGCAGCTGACTTGTGGGAATTGTCAACGCTCTCGCTAAGAGTCTTATGGGTTGGAGCCATTGAGAGTGTTGAATCTGGTGCATTGTAGAAATCAAAGTTTTTTAGTTATTGAAATTGTTTCACTGTTGCTGGCGCGGAGGGCTGAAGCACCAAGCCTCACCTGCCGCCATACCGACAACCCATGGTCGGGAGCGACCTCGGGGTGTCAGGGGTTGGCCGGGGGGGGGGGAGGATCGAGCATCTGATGGACTGCTCTCCTCTGGGGAGTGTTGGTTAGAGCCCGCTGCTTGCCTGTCTCCTGGCAGACGCTGGGGGAAGGCAGGTCGGGCCAGCAGATCGGGAAGATGGTGAAGACGTCTGCACACATCGTGTAGGAGCGCACAGCGAATGCCTGGATATCATTGCACACCACACTTCTCAGGGGACCAGAAAATGGGGAAATCGCCGGTGGCTTGATGACAGCGGGCACCCGCAGATCCCACTCTCCGACTAGCTGGGCTTGACAGATTGAAATGGATCCGGTTCTCGGAGGCTGATTCCCACCCCCACCGAACCCACCGAGGGGGGGCAAGCCCTGGGGGAAGATGGCTAGCGGTAAGTCCCAGTGGATGTCTGGTGGGGGGAGGGGGGGCTGGACTGGGAGGGTTAATCTGTCTGTGTTTTATTATTTTTTGGTGTGTGGTGTATGACTGTTAGTGAGTGATTGGGTGTGTAGTGTGGTGTTGTAATGCGAATACACTGTGGGTGTTTTGAGTGTGTAAGGATGTGTCTGGGAGTTGCTCAGACGAGTCAGGCATTATTCCTCCTCCCGCTTAAGGATCTTCGCCCTTTTTGTTGTCCTCCACTGTCCCTGGAGGTGTATAGATGTGTAGGGCCCTGAGGATTGTGAGGAGGAGGAGGGCGATGGTGGGGACTGGAGGGAGAATGGAAAGGAGCGGATGAATTGGGATAGTGGGGATGAGAAGACACCCTGAGGCGAAATGGGTTCTGGAGAGGGGTCCTCCCTGCCTGATTCCCATACCCAAGGGTTCTGCCTGTGGTAGGCAGGTGGCTTGGTCTTCATCGGCAACTTATCCTACTCGGATGGTGTTATGTAATGCCAGGTCCATTAAAAACAAGACTGCTATAATAGCTGATCTTGTAGGATCATCGGACCTGGCATGCATCACAGAGACCTGGCTGGACGATAATGCTGGCCCTATTTTGGCTTCAGCTGTACCAGTCAGGTACTCTGTGATACACTGTCTGAGGTTGGATCGTAGGGGCGGGGGAGTGGCAATCTGTTTTGGAACGGAACTGAACCTGATGGAGGTACCAGTGGGAATTACCAACTTCTTTGAATGTATCTTGGATGAGGGTGTGGGGTATAGGATTCTTCTCATTTACTGTCCACCAGGAAATGGGAATGTTTTCCTATGGGAAGTTGCAGACTTCATTGTCGACATGACATTGGGATCCTCCAGATGGCTGAACCTGGGGGATTTCAGTGCCTGGGTCGACGATGAACTCTCACAGTTTGGTCAGGACTTCCTCCAGCTGATGAATTTGCTGGGCTTCACACAGGTTATTTCCTCCTCGACCCATATAGATGCTCATTCATTGGACTTGGTATTCCTCCTGGGGATGGAGATATCCGATTGGTGGTGGAGCCAGTCGGATGGTCTGACCATCATACCATTGGGTTCAGTTTCTTGGCCCCCCTGGTAGGTTGGCCCCTACGGAAATGATCCGGTACAGCCCTTTAAGGGGTGTTACCCCGGAGGGCCTGATGGCAATGCTGGATCTATCAAGTTTGCCGAACGAATGCATGGATCCAGGGGATCTGGTTGTTGCCTATAATGAGGCAGTAGTTGGAGCCCTGGATTCCATTGTTCATGTTCGTGTTTGTCCCCTCACCCTTCGCCCCAAGTCTCCCTGATTTGGTGAGACATTGAGGGAGTTGAGGAGAGTGGGAAGAAGGCTTGAGAGACGTTTGCGGAAGTCGGGTCTGGAGTGTGACAGGCTTAGTTTGATGGACCATTATGGGGTCTATCAATCAGCAATTACCCGTAAGAAGGCGAAATTCCTGTCCAGGGAAATTGCTGCTGCGCAGAATCGACCAGCCCAGCTCTTTCGGACCATGGACAGACTGTGCAATCCAGTCTGTCTTCAGCCCGAGAGAGCATTTTCACAGGAGCGATGTAAGGAGTTTGCTTGATTCTTCGCAGATAAGGTTGCCACAGTCAGATCCGACCTCCCCCTTAACTCTTTCAAACAGGAGTTGTGATGGTCGGCAGGAGATGTCGGACACCCAGTTTGTGTGGTTTGACTTCGACCGGCCAACAATCAATGACATAGTGATAATCGTCCAGTCATTGCGACCGACAAACTGTAGTTTGGAGCCGGACACCACTCTCCTTTTAATAGGATGTGTGGATAAAATTGGCCCGGTCCTTGTCAAGATAGTCTGGTTGTCATTGGAGAGAGGGAGGGATCTTTCCTGATCCTCTGAAGGAAGCTGTGATTCGGCCCCTTCTTAAAAAGCCCTCCTTGGACCCGGACTGTCTGGCTAACTACAGGCCTGTCTCTAACCTGCCTTTTGTAGGTAAGGTTATTGAGAAGGTGGTCGCGTTGCAGCGTTGCAGCTGGATGACCATCTGACCAGCCACAATGTCTGTGATTCTCTCCAGTCTGGATTTAGGAAGATACATAGTACAGAGACCACCGTTGTTCGGGTACTAAATGACCTCCTAATAGCGAGAGATCGAAAGACCCGTTCCATCTTAGTCCTTCTTGATCTCTCTCTCTGTGGTATTCGATACCGTGGACCATGGAGTGCTTTTGGAGCGCCTGCGGTTTATATGTGGACTATCGGGCCTGGTCCTCAGTTGGTTTCGATCATTCCTTGAGGGTAGAACTAAGAGGGTGGTGTCAGGGATTTTTTCCTTAGCATCACTCCCCCTATCCTCTGGGGTACCGCAGGGACTCCATTTTGGCACCCATGTTGTTTGCGGTGTATATGCTGCCGTTAAGAGTGATTATTAGGTGGTACAGCTCGAGTTTTCACTGCTATGCAGATGATACTCTGCTGTACATGTTCTTTGTGCCTGACCAGGGTGATGCTGTCTCGTCTTTAACTGTCTCACCGACATTCCAGACTGGATGACTGTGAGCTGGCTGCAGTTAAACCCTGAAAAACGGAGGTGTTGGTTGTGGACCCAGTCGTCGGGGGTGAGGGTTTGCTGAAGGGTTCACCCTCTAGTCTTTGGCTTGGGGGGACCCAGTTAGTTACCTCAGACCGGGTGCGGAACCTGGGTGTTATATTTGATGATCGCCTGACCCTTAAACATCAGGTGTCGGCTGTTGTCAAAACCTCTTTACCATCTGAGGAATATAGCCCGGGTGAAGCATCTGGTTCCTGCCGACGACCTTCCAACGTTGGTCCATGCCTTCGTTACCTCTCGCCTGGACTACTGCAACGCCCTGTACCTAGGGCTACCGGGGGTGGATATCCGCCGCTTGCAGTTAGTGCAGAATGTGACGTCCAGGCTTTTGACTGGTACATCTAGGACCAGTCATATAACGCCTGTCCTCTGTGGACTGCACTGGCTGCCAATACAGTGGCGGATTACCTTCAAGGTCGGTTTGCTGACCTATAAGGCCCTACACGATCAGGAACCTGGCTACCTGCAAGATCTTCTTTGTCCCTACTGTCCCTCTTGTCCACTCCGATCCACCGATGAGGGATGTCTAAAGACATCTGGGGCCAGATCTTTGTTTTGTGGCCCCAACCCTGTGGAATTCTCTACCTCATTGGGTGCGAGATTGCCTGACCATTTAAAGCTTTAAGTTAGCATTGAAAACGCATTTATTTAGCCTGGCGTATCCGGATTTTTAAAGTACGTTTTATTAACTGATTTTTTTGGATGTCGTTTTAACTTTATGTATTTGATTTATTTATTGTTAAAGCGCCTTGGCTTTGGAAAGGTGCTTTTTAAAAATAAAGTTGTGATTTGATTTATTGATTGACTGGGGCACCCTCCTGAATGAGGGTCTGACCAGGTGGTGGAAGAAACGGAGAAAGACATTTTCACTGTTGGGACATTGCAGCACTTTCTATGGTTTTTATGTATACGGAAGCAAATGGACTTTTAAAAGGATTTTGTTCAATAAAGAAGCTTATTTTCATTCAAAACCAGCTTTGCTCCTGAGTGCTTCACAGGAGCACTGTTACTAAATGTACCGTGGCAGGTGCCGGTCTCAGTGACTACTTTCATATATATTAATTACATTTTTTACCTGGTTAGGGGCACTGAACCTGGGTCCTTTTTCAGGCTTGACCCATGACAAAAGTATAAAACATACACAAATATTACAAAAGCCATACACATAAATAGCAGTCTTTGCATAGAATACAAAGAGGACAGTGACCCATTTGGGTGAGATGTCCTCCAGCATCAATCAATCAATCAAATCTTTATTTATTCAGGCAATCATCATTGAGCAAGGCTCATTTACAAGATGGACCTGATAAGGTCAAGGTTCGAGTTGGTGCACAGCAATTACATCACATACTTATGAGACAGTTATACATACAGAAACAAGAAAATGTTATTTATAACACAATAATATACAGAGAATTCACATGTTAAAGCTTGGCATGAGAAAGTTAAACTAACATCAACAATATGTACAATACATATATATCACAATGAGGGCCATGACAGTCACTCACATAATGAGTATAAGGATGGTGAAGGGAATATTGGGTGCCATATACTGGCGTTGTCTGGCTGGAAGGAATATGCCATATGTGATTGGAATAAGGTTTTTTGGGATGACTATTCTATCTCTAGCGGTAGCAACTGCATTTCTCTGTGAAGAAGGCTGTACAGTGCTGCTTGAAGGATGTAAATGGAATGATAATGGACAGTTTTAGGGATTTTGTAGGGTGTTCCATGCTATGGCTAGAGAGTAGCTGATTGCTGCCCTCCTATTTTGGTGTTGACTTTGGGCAATTTGAGCAGGATGATATTGTTGCTTTTAGGGCATAGGAGCTGGAGTGGTCAGGTTGAAGCAGTCCAGGATATAGCTTGGGAGTTTTTGATAAAGCTCTGTAGATCCATAGAGCTGCATTTCTGCTCCTCCTGACATAAAGGAAACCATCCAACTGAATCATAGAGAGAACAATGGTGAGTATTATATGGCAGGTCTGTAATGAACCTTATTGCTCTATGGTATAAGGTATCCAACTTTTGAAGGTAGGGGTGGAGCAGTGACTATAGAGGAAGTCTGCTAGTCAATGACTGATAGAAAGATGGCCTGGACTAATCTCATCTTTGAATCTCTATTAAGGAAGGGTTTTAATCTGTAGAGGAGGCCAAGCCTTAGGCGAAGCTTTTTCAGCAGTTATTCTAGATGCTGAGTAAAGTCAAGTCTGTTGTCAATCCACACACCTAGGTATTTGAAATTTTCAACATATTCCAGATTTTCTCCAAGTATAGTGCATATCTGGGGGAGACTGATTGAAGAGGATGTGTTGGTGGAGTTTTGGGTTGTGAACGTCATTGCTTTGGTTTTCTTTGCATTTAGCAGAAGCTTTTTCTCGAGAAGCTGATGTTGTAACAGGGAGAATTCTGCTTGTAGGATTTCATGAGCAACTTTAGGTGAAGGGTTGCTAACATACAGTACAGTGTCATCAGCAGAGATGTACTGAGGACTTGGTAAGGGTTGAATCAATTTTATTTATATAAATGGCAAAAGGATAGGACCCAGAATAGAGCCTTGGGGACTCCTCTTGACAGTGGTCTTAATGGGAGAGGTCACCTTCAGCTTTACATGCTGTGATCTACCGGAGAGGTAGCATCTGAACCACTTAAGGGAGGATGGATCTAGGCCAGTGGAGTGTAGGGATGAGAGTAGCAGTTCATGGTCCACAGTGTCGATGCTTTGCTCAGGTCCAGGAATACTGCACAGACATTGTTCTTTTATCCAGTTCGGTTTGCCAATCATTGGTGACCTTGGCTAATGAGTGATAGTGCTATGTTTGGCCCTGAATCCAGATTGAGCTGGATTTAATAGATTAGCATTGTCCAGATATTCCTTAACTGAATACTCACTAATTTCTCCAGCATCTTGGATAACACAGGTAGGATGGAAATGGGCCTGTAGTTATTAAGATCCATAGGGTCCGCTGATTTTAGAAGGGGGACCACTTGGGCTGTCTTCCACAGCAATAGAGCCAGAGTTTAGGGAAAGGTTAAAGAGGTGAGTTAGGGGGACTGCAAGCACATGACACGCAATCTTTAGAAAGAATGGGTCCAGAAGATCTGCTCCTGCACTTTTTTTGGTATCTAGATGCCATAATAGATCCTCAACTTGTTTCAGCAGTATAGGTTTGAAGCTAAAGGAGGAGTCAACTCTTTGTTCACCAGTATAGTGGGAGCTTAAATGATCCCTTAATAGGTTAGCTGGGGAGGAGTCAAAGGCAAGGCCAGCTGTTGTGAAGTGGTTGTTGAATGCATCCAGGATTTCCAATGTGCCAGTAATGGGGCCATAATTACTGTGTAAAGGGTTGGAAGGGGTTGTTAACATCCTGGCCCATCATACCATGATGGTGCCCCAAAATCTAGCAATATTATGGTAGGAGGAGTCGAGCTGGGCCAGGTAGTAGGCAGCCTTTGCATCCCTAACTTTCCTAGTGCATTTATTCCTGGCTTTCCTAAAGGTCATCCAGTCCATGATATTCTTAGTTTTTCTTGCTGCTTTCCAAAGTTTATCTCTGTCCAGCAGTGCAGCTTTGAGGTCAGCTGAAAACCAGCGACAGGATTTGTTTTTTATTCGGATACTAGAGATTGGGGCATGGGTGTTAAGGGCATTTAATATAATGCTATTTAGCACCTGCTGAGCTTTTTGTACAGAATGTGCAAGATAGAACTTTTGCCAGTGTGGAGAGTAGGCTAGATCATGCAGATATCCTTCAATATTGATGTTTTTCTTGGATCTCCTCATGAGGAATTTTGCAGGATCTGTTTTAATTCTGTTGGATCTTACCCCTGCGATGGGGCAGTGGTCACTTATGTCGCATAAGAGCACTCCAGCGTGTGTGAATAGATGTGGTTTACTCACTAGTATGATGTCAAGTAGAGTACTGTTGCTACTATTCCTTGCATTTAGCCTTGTTGGTTCATTAATTAACTGTGTGAGCCCATAGGTGTCACAGAATGATACCAGAGGTGTAGCTGCCTGGGTGAGCCAGTTGAAATTCAGGTCCCTATGATAATGACTCTTCAGTACAGGACTTGACCAGGTTTCCCAGGTGGGATAAGAGCTTGTGTTCAGCAGAGGAGGGTCTGTAGCATCCAATTAAATGGAAAGCTGCTGTATTGGGGAGAGAGACTTTAGAGATAGATACTCAAATTCCTTGGGCATAGATGTTGCAGCAGTACAGGATACAACTAAACCAGCTTTTACATATATGGCTACTCCGCCTCCCCTTGTTTGGCGATCAGCTCTGAATAGCTGATAGTTAGGTAGGTTAACTTCCCTGTCCGTTGTGGTGCTCCTGAGCCATGTCTCAGTTATCACAAGAAAGTCTGGCAAGGTATGGGCAACCCAGGATTGTAGAAATGTAAATTTTTTCAACAGACTGCATACATTAATATGCAGGAAACTGAGGCCTTTAATTGAGGATAGGTCTGAGGGAGAGGTGATGCTTTCAAGAGGTCCAGGGTTGATTTCTACATTACCAATACAGAGCAATAGGAAGATCAGTAATTTCATAAGGGCTGCCAGTGATAGGGAGAGGGACATCAGCTTGAGTTTATGAAAGATAGCCCATGCACAGAGGAAAACAAGCACAGTATTAAATGCTGTAACTTCATAATAGGTTACAGATGTGGTGTAAAATGTCTGTGAAATACCTAGTGTTTCGGTACTTGAGTAGTTCGTAACCATATTGTTGAAAGATGCAATGCATTATATGTTAAAATGTTCCTATGTGTAATGTTAATATTATGCTTTTCTCTATTTTACAGGAGAGAAAAAAAGATTGCCCATGTAGAACTTCAATAGCAGTAACATTTTATCTCTTAGATGAGAGGTTCCTGGCCTGGAGTCCTGTGACTTTAAGCCAGTTTGTTTTTGGGGGGTGGGGGGAGAGACAAAGTAATTTAGGGCCCATTGAAAGTTGGGGTTGGTACGTTGGGAACAAAATAAGGGTTGGCACATATGTCTGGGTTAATTGGGAGATAGGAATACCAGGTTAGAGATAAGTGGGCTGTAGAAGGTGGTTTACTGTATTCCAAAATTTTGAAGGACATTAGGAGTTGCTGAGGAACTTTGAATGGAAATGGTTACCCTAGGCTTTTCTGGTGATGCTAGTACACTGGTTACGGAGCGTGTTGTATGTGAGCCTGTCTGTAGGCTTTACATGATTTCATTGCCTGTACTCTTAATTGCATTAATTGTATTTAGTGTAACTGGATTAAAGTGCAGATGAGCTGTCTTAAGTCTGGTTTAGAGAGCAGTTTTACAGATTGTACTATAATAAATCATAGTGTAGTGAGAGTGCAAGCTGAGGCAAACCAGTCTGTGGAAGAATAAATCTGCATATGTTTATTTAGTGTACTTTCTTTACTTGCTGGTCAGCGGTGCTGCCACATCTGGCCCATTTATGTCCTCCCAACTCCACCCTTGCTATCTTTTTTACTTACCCCCTTATTACCATCCTCCCCTTTGGGCGGGGTCCTCTGGACACTATTCTTGGGACGGAATTTGCTCCTTTAGTCATAGGTCAGGTCATACAAGTCCTGATGGACAACATTATAACAGTGTTCTACCTGAACAGGCAGGATGGTATGCACTCCCTTCCCTTGTGTCGGGAGGCCCTGCGCACCTGGACCCTTGTGCGCAGCCTGGGTGCAGATTTCCTGGCGATTTATGTTGCTGGAGCACAGTTATCTGGCAGATGCTCTCAGCTGGATGGGAGAGATGTCACAAGAGTAGTCCCTGAATCAGAAGGTGGAGGATCACGTGTTCTGCCTGTGGGGTACACCTCTAGTGGACCGGTTTGCCTCCTGGGAGAAGACAAAACTGAGGTTGTTTTGTGACTGCCTCCCTCATTCTGGTACACTGATGGGGGATGACTTTGTGAGGCCCTGTACCAAATCCCCCTGATTAACAAGATGGTGATCAAAGCCTGGAAAGAAAAAGCAGGGATAATCCTGATAGCTGTAGACTGTCCATGGCAGTTCTGTTACCCAGATCTCTTCGGCTTCAGCAGCAGGCCTCAATGGCGGTTACCTGTTCATCCGGACCCAGTGACCAGACATCAGGGGATGGTCCTGCACCCAGACCTTCAGTCCCTGTACTTCATGGCCTGGTTCCTGAGCAGCTAGAGTTCAGGCCCTGGGTCTTTCGGAGGAAGTGCTTCACTTTGTGGAGGCCTCCCAAAAGGAGTTGACTCGCTGGTGCTACACCTTGAAATGGAAACAGTTTTCCATTTGGTGTAGGGGCAAGGAGCTTGATCCCCTTGCCTGCCCTATGGCTAGTATTATCGAGTACCTCTGGTCCCTCTCCCATCTGGGGCTCCAACCAACGACGCTCGAGTACCTGTCAGCCATCTCTGCTTACTGGTTGCGGGCTATTATGTCAGTAGTGGCTAAGTAGAAGTTGGGTGGGTGCTTTTCCTGGTAGGATGCAGAAAGTCAAAGCAGATGTTTGTCTCTCAGACCCCCTTCCGATTGCTAGGGGAGTCCCCCAAGGCTCCATATTAGGCCCAATCCTATTCTCTATACATCAGTGATCTTGATTTCTTACATAACGAACTCCAGTATTCGCATCTTTGCAGATGACACTGTATTGTATACCTCTGGCACAACTCTAACAGAAGTTAGGGACGTCTTGCAAGCTCACTTTGCTCAGCTTGAAAGTAACCTTATTAAAGCTAAGCTCCTTCTGAATGCAAAGAAAACCATGGCAATGTTCATCTCACGTAATTCTGCCTTCCCCCTTTTGCTGCCAAACAACCTTATCGTTACTTCACTGGGTGAACCCCTGGAAGTTGTTCCTAAATTTAAATATCTTGGCTTTTGGATAGACAATAAGCTCACTTTCACTGACCACATTGAGGACTTATCCAAGAGGCTCAAAGCACAGCTAGGCTTCTTCTTTAGAAACAGGTCTCTTTCCTTTTGCGACTCGAACCAAGCTTGTACTGGCCACATTTCTTCCCCTACTTGATTATGGAGATTTCATCTACGCAACCTCTGCAGTCTCAAGCCTAAGTAAACTGGACGTTCTCTACCATCGTGCTATACGGTTCATCACCAGTGCCCCCCACAGAACCCATCACTGCGACCTGTACACAGCTGTTGGTTGGACTTCACTCGCCTGCTCCATGCTGGTATCTGGACCCTTAAGATACTCCTTCACAAACTGCTAAGCTACATAACGTCTTTTCTAGGGACATGAATATGTTGTTCATCCACACTGTCTGGCAGGTTCCTTGCCGCTTTAAATCTTGCCAGAAGGTCTTCAAGCCGGCTCCTCCCACCAACCTGGGTGGTAAAACTCTCTGCTCCGCCCCATGACGCCAGATCTTCCTTACCGCTTGGAAGCTCAGGTTCCCTCCTTAACGCTCTGCGTGTAGACTGGATCCTAATTCTTCGGTTCGCCCGAAACTTATTCTCAAATTTTTAAGACTTCGTTCAAATTACTCCCTTGCGGCTGTGATGGACAAATCGATTCCCGGATTTCGGCGGTGCCCATGTGGGCAGAAAATGTCCAGGATAGATCCGCACTCTATGTGCGTCTACTGCCTCGGCCTAGACCATGACCCGCAGGCCTGCGAGTTATGCCATTCGTTTTCCGCCAACGTCCTGGAAGACCGCGCTGCCCGGTTACAGCTTAGGCGTCCGAGCGCTACCCGCCGGTGAAGTCGAAGGAGGCCCGTTGGGCGGTTACCGCAGCGGCTGGCTCGGCTGAGCAACTCGAGCAGATGATCGCCCTCGAGGAGGAGGCAGCACAGGCCGCATCATCCTCTTCCTCGGTCGCAGCATTTATCCCGCTCTCTCTGGGTACCTCCTACTCAGCTTCTTTCAAGGAGCTTTGTCAGTCCCTTTCCACGAAGGGAGAGGGGCCATCGGGACATTCTTCTCTGTCCAAAAAGAGAGACTCGAAAGGTAAGTCCCACCGTCGACGTTCGTGGGAGCAGGAGAGGTCCCCTTCCCCAGACAGTCGACACTCTGCTTCGGTCGAGGTTGCGGCTAAGGCCGCTGGCTTCACGGTGTCCCCGTCAGGTCAGCTGGCTGAGACACCCATCAACACGGTAGAGATTTTTCTCAACCCGTCAGATGGGCTGTTGACTGGTGAAGCAGACAACCCTTCTTCACCGGTTCCCCCGGTGGAGACCGAAGACTTGCCTGCGCCTCTGGTGCCGGAGTACCCGGTCAAGGCTTCCGAGCCGAGGGAAGAGCGGGTGTCCCCCGCCTCTTCCCAGACTCGTCCTCGGAAACACCAAGGATCTCTGTCTCGGACATCGTCTCGGTCCAGCCGATCCCGCCGACATCGGTGGTCTCGGCACCGAAGTAAGCGGTGCCGCCGCTCATCCTCGTCTTCCTCCTCAGAAGAGGAGAAGCTTCAGCACAAATTGTGTCAACGCCACGAGGACCTGATGTGGCAGCAGTTACTTCTCTCTGGGAACAAGCCGACGCCGTCGCCGTCCCCGGCCATCAAGTGGCTGTCACCTGAGCGGCCGAAACAGCCCCTCGCTGTAGTCGAGGTGCCCAAGCCTGGGCCAGTTGTTCGGCCAAAACCAGATGCCCCACCGATTGTGGTGGAACCTCCGCCTCCACAACCGAAATCGGGGTGCGCCGACCAGGACTCTCGGTCAGGTTAGGGGCCTGCTCCACAGGTTGTCGGTCACCCTCACTCCCGACTGTCCTCGGCAGTTGGAGGGTGGCTCAGAGCCCAGGCAGCTGTTCACGGACTCCTCGGAGTCCAACGACTCCTCCCTGTTCTCCAGGCCCATTGACCTGGAGTCCTCCGGGGGCCAGTCGATGGATGAAAGCCCATCGTCCTTCATGGGTCTGCTTTGGCTCATCTTGGAGTCTACCGGAATGCAGCTCGAGCCCGTATCCAAACTGGCGAAGTATCCCCTAACGGAGATAGTGGACCGAGGGGATTCACCCACGGAGGCCTTTCCGGTGGCTGAAGCCATTGTTGGCCCAGCCTTGGAGCTCCGGCAGTGGCCTGCTTCCTGTCCTGCGCCTTCGGCCAGGAGCCAGGATGGCCAGGAAGTATGCGGTCCCTACCGGCTCTTTGTCCAGTTTTTCGAAACACCCCTCCGCCGAGGGGTTGGTCACCGATAGCGTTTTCCGCCGTTCCGGGAACACTAGGGATGTGGATAAGCCCCTTGACAAGGAGTCCAAAGAGCTGGACTATGTCAGGTGCAAGGTGTACGCTGCGTCCTCTCTTGTCCTCCGCCGGGCCAGCTCGACCGTGCTGATGGCACACTTCTCCCATGCCCTCATGGGCTCCCTGGATGAGGTGATCCCTCATCTCCCGGCCGACCTGCAGACCACAGTCAGGCAGGTCGGGACCAGGGAAGGGCGGTGGCAAAACAGCAGCTCCAAGCGACTCTGGACATTGGAGACTCCTGTGCCAGATCAGTTGCGGCCGCAGTGGCCATGCACTGCAGAGCATGGCTGAGGATATCCACCTTCACGGCGGATACCCAGCATAAACTGGCGGATGTCCCCTTCCTGGGGACCGACCTGTTCGGCCCTGGAGTGGAAGGACACCTCCAGCGGATCGAAAAGTCCAGTGCCACTCTGGACTCTGTCACCTCCACCCAGAAGGACAAGGGCTGTCGACAACAGCAACAGAAGTCCTTTCGCCCTTCTGCAGCACGTCTGGCCCAACAGCACCAGCATCAGGGCCAGCAGGCTTGCGCTTGGCATCCCAAAGCCAAGCCTGCGGCTTCCTCTAACAGGAAGCAAGGAGGAAAAGGCCCAGGAGGTCCCTCGGCCGGTTCCTCCTCCAAGCCTGCCCAGTGATGGGTTGAGGGGTGTGTCCCCCCAGCCTTGTCACTCCCTCCTGGGTTCCCCTCGTGGGGGGACGGCTCCGCCACTTCCTTTCCAGCTGGTCCGCTATCACCACGGACCGCAGGGTGTTGGAGGTGTTTAGGAAAGGGCCTGCCCTGGAGTTTGAGCAGGCCCCGGCTTCCAAGCCATCGCCTCGGGCACGGGTCCACAGCCTCTGTCGGCTCGCCAAGCTGATATCGCCTCCCTGCCCTCAAAAAGAGGTGATCAGGAAGGTGGCGGATCCTCCTCCAGACCCGGGGTTTGTGTCCAGGTACTTCCTGGTCCCAAAACGGACGGGGGCTGGTGCCCCATTCTCGACCTGCACGACCTGAACAGGTTCCTAAGGTCTCGGACCTTCTGGATGGTCACTCTGGCTCAGATAATCCCATCCTTGGAACGAGGCATGTGGTTCTGTTCTCTGGACCTCCAGGACGCGTTCTTTCACGTCCCAATCCGTCCGTCCCATCAGAGATTCCTCTGCTTCAGGGCAGAGGGATCCTTCTACGAGTTCCGGGCCATGCCCTTCGGCCTTTCCCGAGCTCACAGAGTCTTCACCAAATGCATGGCACTGGTGACAGCATTCCTGTGGCGCCAAAGGGTCCGGGTGTACCCCTACCTGGACGACTGGCTGATTGCAGCCCCCTCCAGAATGGAGGTGGAGCGGTTCAGAGATCTGGCCCTCCAGGTTTGCTCTCAGGTTGGCCGCCTCATCAACGAGGCCAAGTTGGAACTCGTGCCAAAGCAGGTGATCCAATTCATCAGGGCAGAGCTCGACTCTCTACGAGCCAGAGCACGGCTCCCGGCAGACAGGGCAGGTTCTTTCCTCCTTTGCCCAATCATTTGGGTTGGGCGGTTGTGCCCTCTGCGGGACTTCCTGTACCTCCTGGGCCTCATGGGCGGACTGCACCAGCGTGGTCCGTGGGGCCCGCTGGTACATGCGCCCCTTCAATGGGGCTGGCCAGCCAATAGTCACAGCACTTCGATCCGCTGGATCAGCTAGTGACAGTGACCCAGGGGATGTGGAACGCTCTCCAGTGGTGGACCGTTCCAGCACATCTGCAGGAGGGCATCCCGTTCGTCCGCTCTGAGCCGACGGTCTCTCTATCGACCGATGCCTCTCTGATGGGTTGGGGTGCCCATCTTGGGGAGCACAGAGCGCACGGCCTGTGGTCCCCTCGGGAGTCCTGATGCCACATCAACCTGCTGGAGCTTCGAGCGGTTCGTCTAGCCCTCACCGCCTTTGCTCCATTTCTGCTGGGTCAAGTGGTTCAGGTCCAGACAGACAATACCACGACCATGTACTACCTAAACTGCCAGGGCGGGACGCAAACCATGCCTCTGTGCAGGGAAGCTCTCCACATTTGGTCCCTCGTGCGCAGCCTGGAGGTGGATCTCTTTGCCATCCATGTGGCAGGAGCCTCCAACACTCTGGCCGATGCCCTAAGCTGGATAGGGGCTGCGTCCCATGAGTGGTCTCTCCTGCCGGAGGTAGTACAAGATCTGTTCTCCCACTGGGGCACACCTCAGGTGGACCTGTTTGCCTCCAGGAGAATCCGGCTGAGACTGTTATATGCCCGCCCCCTCAGCAGGGCTCGCTGCAGGGGGATGCCTTCTTGAGGCCGTGGACCCCAAGCCTCTTCTACGCCTTTCCCCCATTTCCCTTGATCCACAAGGTGCTTCTCAAGGCGAGGAGGGACAAGGCGCAGGTGATTCTGGTAGCCCCAGACTAGCCCTGCCAGTTCTGGTATCCAGATCTCCTCAGTCTCAGCTCCAGGCTCGAGGCGGCTTCCAGCCCGCCCGGACCTGATCTCAGTCAATCAGGGGAAGGTATTCCATCCAGACCTTCAATCCTTGCACCTGACGGCCTGGATCCTGAGCGGCTAGAGTTCCAGGCCTTGGGTCTTTCTGACGAGGTCCTCAGTGTCGTTGAGGCATCCCGTAAGGAGTCGCCCAGAAAATGCTACGCCTTCAAATGGAAGAGATTCTCCATTTGGTGTCAGGGCAAGGGCCTAGACCCTTCCTCCTGTTCCTTGGCAAGCATTCTGGACTACCTGTGGTCCCTTTCTCAGCAAGGGCTTCGGTCGACGACCCTTAAGGTGCACCTGGCTGCCATCTCTGCTTAGCGGGCGCGGGCTGGGAAGCAGTCGGTGGCGCAGGAGAAGGTGGTCAGGCGCATTTTCAAAGGCCTTGATCACATATCCCCTCTGGTGCGAGAACTTCCACCTCCGTGGGAGCTACTGCTGGTATTGGCTAAGCTCCTGGGCAAGCCATTCGAACCAATGCACAGGTGTGACATCTCTCACCTGTCATGGAAGACCACCTTCTTGGTGGCTATCACATCAGCCAGAAGGATGGGAGAACTCCAGGCGCTTTCCGTTGAGTCTCCTTATCTGGTCTTCCACAGGGACAAGGTTGTCCTGCGCCCCCAACCGAAATTCCTTCCGAAGGTGGTGTCGAGTTTCACCTTAACCAGGTGTTGACCCAGTGTTCTACCCCAATTATACCTGAGGCCGAATATAGACTCCATACTTTGGACCCTAGAAGAGCGCTCGCTTACTATAAGGAGCGGATGGCTGAAGTTCGGGGAGAGGTTCGCCAACTGTTTGTCACCTACGCTGAAACCGCACCTGGCAGACCTGCAGCCAAGCGGACGATAGGCAGGTGGGTCACCTCCTGCATAGATCTCTGCTATAGGTTGGCGGGCATGGAGCCTCCCAGAGGGATAAGAGCTCATTCTACCCGCCATACCGCTGCATCGGTGGCTGCTTCCAGGGATGTCACTATCCAGGAAATCTGCAGGGCTGCTACCTGGAAGTCAGCACACACCTTCATCACCCACTACCACATCGACCTTGAGTCACGCCGGGATGCTGGTTTTGGGGCCTCGGTTCTCCAGTCTTTATTTCCCAAGTAGGGGGTGTGCGCCTTGCCTCCCTCCTCCCGGAGAACTGCTAGGAGTCTGCCAGACAGTGTGGATGAACAACATATCCATGTCCCTAGAAATGCAGGTTACTCACCTGTAACAGGAGTTCTAGGAATGGTATATGTTATTCATCCACACGACCCAACCGACCTCCCTGCATTATCTTCATCTAAAATAAGATATCTGTCACTGCCATTAAACCTCCCCCTCACCCTTACGTTAGTTACTCGTGCATCGACTGCCCTTGCTCTGTCCAAATCAGGTCAGCAACCTCACAGGAAGCTTAAGACTAAGTTTTAAAGAGCCATAGACTTGATTCCCATAACCTGCTTTTACTGCCCATTACCTCTAGACTGCCTTATCGCTTCTTTCTCCCCTTAACTCTTCTAGCCCCTAGCCTCATCTTCTTGCTTTTACCCTTCCTCTCTACCTTACTTCTTAAACTCTTCCTGCCGTCCCTGCACACTAACCATTTCTTTTAACGCACTTATCTGTATTATGTGTACAATTTTTCCCATACATTTGCTGAAAAAGTATCAAACTTTCATTTACAGAATCCTGCTATACCTGGGTGTATCCTATCATGAATTGTCATTTGTGAACCTTGTATGTACTTTTATTTCGATTGACAATGATACCTTGTATGTAATGTCCACGTCTGTGTAAATGACCCAGGACCTCCTTGTGAATGAGCTTGCTCAATGGAGTTTTCCTGCAATAAACTTGAACTTTTCCAAGGGCCTTGACCACTTGTCCCCTCCGGTGCATTCAACACCACCACCACCACTACGGGACCTGTTGCTGGTGCTGGGTGTGCTTGTGGGCAAGTCATTTGAGCCTATGCATGGGTGTGAGATATCACACCTGTTGTGGAAGACTGCCTTCTTGGTGGCCATCATATCAGCTAGAAAGATTAGCTAGCTCTAGGCACTCTCAATGGAGTCTCCTTGTCTTCCACAAGGACAAGGTCATCCTTTGCTCCACCTGAAGTTCCTCCCGAAGGTTGTATCTGAGTTCCACCTTAACCAGGTGATCAACCTCCTGCTTTGTTTTTACCAACTCTTCTTCAGGGGCAGGCTACAGGCTCCATACTGTGGACTTACTGAGGGTACTCTCTTATTATAAGGAGCGCGTGGCTGGAATTCGGGATGAGGCTCGCCAGCTGTTTGTGACATACATTGAAGCCGTGCCTGGCAGACTAGCAGTAAAGTGGACGATTGGCCAGTGGATGACATCCTGCATTGGTTGCTGCTATTGGATGGCTGATAGTGAGTCTCCAACAGGGCTTAGAGCTCATTCTGCCGGACATACTGGTGTCTCAGTGACTTCCTCTAGAGACATTCCCATACAAGAAATCTGTAGGGCTGCTACCAGGAAGTTAGCACGCTTCTTCATCTCCCACTACAGCATTGACCTGGAGTCTCACCGGGGCCTCTGTTTTCCAGTCTCTTGTTTGCCAAATAGGGGTGCACGCCTTGCCTCTCTTCTTGGAGAACTGCTGGAAGTCTGACAGTGTATGGATAGTGAACTGTATGCACTCCCCTAGAAAAATAAGCCACTCACCTGTAACTGTAGTTCTAGGAGTGGTATATAGTTCACATCCACACCACACATCCAGCCTCCTGTGGCACGTGGCACATAGATCCTTGCTTCCAGTGTAAAGGATCTGACATAACAGGGTGGAGCTGAGGGATATACCACCTGTGTGGTGGAAGAGCTTAGCTTGAAGATGTTCTGATGAATCAGCACTTTCCAGTGGAACTGCCAGTGTGTGGATGTGAACTATATACCACTCCTAGCACTACGGTTACAGGTGAGATGACCTATTTATTCATCTCAGCCTGAAACAGGCTCCATGGTTGTCATGGCTGCAAATGACATATCCAAAGCTCCTAAGAATATTAACTCTTCTCCTCCTGACAAAGGATCGAGGAAGCTGGATGCCATGGATAAGTTACTGTGCCTTCAGAAAGTATTCACCCCCCCCTTGGGTTTTGTCACATTTTGTTGTGTTACTACCAGAATTTTTAATGTATTGAAATGATTTTTTCCCCCTTGATTCACACAGCATACTCAACAATTTAAAGGGGCAAAAATATTGTTATTGTGTAACAAAAAGTTAAGAAACATTAAAAACTGAAATATCTTGTTTACTTAAGTATTCACCCCCCTGAGTCAGTACTTTGTAGAAGCGCCTTTGGCAGCAATTACAGCTTTGAGTCTTCTTGGGTATGTCTGTATCAGCTTTGCACATCTGATTTGGGGATTTTCGCCCATTCTTCCTTGCAGATTTGCTCAAGCTCTGTCAAGTTGGATGGGGAGCATCGTGAACTGCAATCTTTAAGTCTTTCCACAGATTCTCAATGGGATTCAAGTCTGGGCTTTGGCTGGGCCACTCGAGGACATTCACCTTCTTGTTCTGAAGCCACTCCAGTGTTGCTTTGGCTGTATGCTTGGGGTCGTTGTCCTGTTGGGACGTAAATCTTTGCCCCGATCCAAGGTCTATTGCAGACTGATGCAGGTTCTCCTCAAGGATGTGTCTGTATTTGGCTCCATTCATTGTTCTCTCTATCCCGACAAGTGCCCCAGTCCCTGCCGCTGAAAAGCATCCCCATAACATGATGCTGCCACTACCATGCTTCATGGTAGGGATGGTGTTACATGAGTGATGAGCTGTGTTCGGTTTGCGCCAGGCATAGCTTGTTGCATTCAGGCCAAAGAGTTCAATTTTTGTTTCATCAGACCAGAGAATCTTTTGCCACATGGTCTCAGAGTCTGCCACGTGCCTTCTTGCAAACTCCAGGCATGCTATTATGTGGCCTTTTCTCAGGAGTGGCTTCCGTCTAGCCACTCTCCCATAGAGGCTACATCTGTGAAGTGCTGCAGAGATTGTTGTCCTCTGGACAGGTTCTCCCATCTCAGCCATGGAACTCTGTAGTTCTGTCAGGGTGGTCATTGGGTTCTTGGTCACTTCCCTGACCAAGGTCCTTCTTGCCTGGTTGCTCAGTTTGGGAGGACAGCCTGCTCTAGGAAGAGTCTGGGTGGTTCCATAATCTTTCCATTTCCTAGTGATGGACTCTACTGTGCTCCTGGGAACTTTCAACACCCTAGAAATGTTTTTATACCCCTCCCCAGATCTATGTCTCCTCACAATTCTAACAAGGAGTTTTACGGACAGTTCCTTGGTCTTTATGGTAGAGTTTCTGCTCTGACATGCACTGTCAACAGTGGGACCTTATATAGACAGGTGTATTTCCTCTGAAATCATGTCAGCCATTTGAACTGACCACAGGTGGACTCCATTCAAGTTTTAGAGTGATCTCACAAGGAAATTGGATGCACCTGAGCTCAATTTGGAGTGTCATAGCAAAAGGGGTGAATACTTATCAAATCAAGACATTTCAGGTTTTTATTTTAGATTACATGTACAAAAAATGCCAGAAGTTTCATTCCACTTTGTAGTTTGTGTAGATACGTGACAAAAAAATCCCATATAAATGTATTTTAATTTGAGTTTGCAACATCACAAAATGTGACAAAATCCAAGGGGGGGTGAATACTTTCTGAAGGCACTGTAATGTGTGCTTCAGTGTCCCTTGGCCTCAGGATTACTCCCGTTAAAGGTAAGCAGTTTTTTGGCTCCATCATTGAGTCTACCTTGTGGGACTACTGGATGTCAGACATGACCCTGAGGTCCCTCAATACCCTTAATCTTAAGCCTTGGTCATGACCAGGGTTCCTTTCATAGGGAGTGAACTGCGAGGCTTCTTTATTCTTGCATTGATTGTGTTCGCGTTACACAACTCTTGACTGTGGTCAACCCCTCTTTTGGTGTCTCATTCTTTTGTAATCCATGTGCCCACACTAGCAAGGGCTATTCCCTGGGATCTGGGAATGCTGATCAGCAGCCCCAGGCCTCCCCTCATGCCCCTTTGCTTCCCGGTGCCCATGCTAGGATCACCAAAGGTATGGATCTTGGCAGTGTCCCAGCAACCCCTAATGCCTTCTGACTCTCCTCCACATCCCCTGGCCCCTGCAGATCAGGCCGTCCTTGTAGGAGGACTCATCTTTCTCATCTCTTTTTCTTCCAAAGTGGAGGGAGAGCACATCAGATGCTTAGGTGGTGGAGGTGGTTCAGTGAGGACACTCCCTTGTACTTTTTTCTGTCCCTTCCACGCATCCTCACTTGCCAAACCATTATCCTCCGGGACATCTCGCCCTCCTACTGGAAGAGGTTCAGACTCTCCTCTGCAAAAAGGCCATAGAGCCAGTCCCACTTGTGGAACTGGATCAGGGCTATTATTGCTGGTACTTCCTAGTGCCAAAGTTGACCGGAGATTTATGGCCCTTCCTAGACCCCAGGGGCTTCAACCTATTTGTCGAATACTAAAGGTTCCGAATGGTCTCTCTGCAGTCCCTTCTCCCCCTACTGCTGAAAGGGGATTGGATGTGTGCCCAGGATATAAAGGATGTCTACCGTCATATCAACATCCGAAAGTCCCACAGAAAATGCATGCGGTTTATGTTCCAGGGCTCGCACTGTCAGTTTACATGTCTTGCCCTTCAGCTTATCGTCTGCACCAGGTGTCTTGACCAAATACTTTGCAGCTGCCCTCAGAAGGGAAGGCCTCCATGTCTTCCCGTACATTGACGATTGGCTTTTGAAAGCACGTTCAGAGGAGGCGGCTGTTTACACAGTGTTTCACACTGGACAGCTCTTTGAGCAGTTGGGCATTCTAGTGAATGAGTCAAAGTCGGTACTCACTCTGTGCCTACATCTCCAATACATTGGAGCAGTTCTGGACATGGGGCTCAGTCAGGCTTTTGTTCCTTGGACCGTGCTATGCACTGGTTGTCAGTGGTCAGCTGGTCTCTTCCAGTGACTGTCTCAGCCAGATGCCTGTAACGATTAATGGGCCCCATGGATGCTGCTATTCTGCTGGTGCATCTGCATATGAGGATTCCACAATGGTTCCTCCATACCCAGTAGGCTCAGTATTCGGATGAGCTGGAGTGTCTCATACAGATGACTCCTTCACTTCACCGTTCCCTGCTCTGGTGGTTGGGACTGCACCTACCTAGAGCCAGGATTGACCTTTCTCCGTTTGTCTCCTCTGCTAGTAATGATGACGGACACCTCAGATTTGGGGTGGGATGCCCATTTGGGACCCTTCCATACTTGGGTAACTGGTCCCCCTTGGACATGGTTCTGCACTGCAGTGTTCTGGAGATGAGGGCTGTTCTACTTGGCCTACAGGCTTTTATTACCCTCCTTAAGGGTCGCCAGCTGTTGAACCATATGGACAACATCTCAATGATGTGCTACCTAAACTGCCAAGACAGTGTCCATTTGTATCCTCTCTACAGAGAGATGATGAGAGTCTGGCACTGGGTCGTGGAGCACGACATGTTCCTGCCGACTGTCTTTCTGCCCAGTACCTTCAGTACCCTAGCGGATCCTCTGTCAGTCCAGGCACTCTGTCACGAAAAGAAATTGCTGAATTCTCTCATAGTCAATGGGGTCGCCTGGACATCACTGTTTTTTTTTTTTTTTTTGTAAACTGTGTGTTTGTTTTAAAATAAGCATACAGTGAAAGGTTGAGCATATGACATTACATACATTACAATGATGGCAATGAGGACACCACTCCTCGTAATAGAAACATTTTATCCATCCTATTCTTTGATATGTCTTTGAGGAGAAAGTCATTTATTTTCAAAATATGTTCACAACTTAATGCTATGTATTGAGTCCATGAGCGCCATGTTAAACAGTCCTTTTAAAGTCCTGAGTTAAACAAATAATTTCACTACCTCACTGGGAGGAGAAGGGAAATTTACCACGCTGTCTCTAATTATTCTAACCACAGGTATTCTTCTATATTCCTAACTCTCTGCAATCAGCCTCCTAAGCAGAGCTGCCCAGAGAAAATTGAACCATATGCAAATGATAGAACTATCATTGGCTCGTGACACACATTCAGACTGCTGCCCTCATCAGCTGCAATGTTCCATCAATGTATCAGATTTCTTTCTCCGCCTGGCAAGTCAAGATGCCCAGGAGACTTCCCATATCAGTCGTTCTTCACTGAATATAAGTAGTTTCTTATATTATTATTCTTACTGCTGGCTTTATTTTCTGTTTGTTACCTTAACGTTAGTTTAGGTTAGCATTATTTAGCGTTATTTTAATTTTCTCGGTTCCTCATGGTTCGGTATAACCGTTGGGGAACTGGGTCTTGGTACCCTTTCTGGAGCTTTATTTACTAATTCCGCTATTTAGTTCTAACTATTTTAGTTTATTATATTTGTTGTATTTGAAACCGCTAACCTGGTTTTTGTGAACCGCTAACTTGATTTCTGTGAACCGCTAACCTGGTTCTGATTCTTCAGTTCTCTGTTCATTATCAGAGCTTTAATCCGTTCCTGAACGGACCACAAAAAAAAAAACGTATGTATATAGATAGTGAAATCTTTATTGCGGTTCTTGTTTTCTTCATCAGTTGACGATGGCAGAAAAACCTAAGAAAAAGACTGAACCCCCAGGGTTTAAAAACTGCCTTAAGTGTGGGGACGTATTTGCAAAGGCAGGCAAGCACGAGTTATGTGTAGTCTGCCTAGGGAATTACCATTTTTCAGCAGATTGTGATACGTGTAAATCATTTCAACAGAAAACAGTAGAAAAGAGAATTGAAAGACTCCATAAAAGATTGGAGAATGGTATTATGGATTCTGACCAACCCACACCCTCTAAGCCTGCGGGTGAAACAGCTGTCTCTTCTTTAAGCACCTCTGACAAGGGTGAAATAGCTACTGGAGAAAGGGTGGGTGATCCGCCTGACTCTGCGGTTCCCACCAAAAAAAAAAAAGACAAAGCATGTTGATCCCCTGACTGATAAACCAAAAGGGGTTTCATCTGTGCCGCACAGCCTGCCATCATTAGAGGAGATTGCCCCAGGCCATGAAGGTCGTACAGGCTCTACAGGGTTTCATACCTACTCCAACCCTCCCAGCACTGGTTCAAATCCCGGTTGGTCCCTCTTCCGAACCAAACCCATCTCAGGATACGATGCAGTTTGAAGAATATGATTTCTAGGGACGTGGCTATGTTGTTCAATCCACACTTCTTGGCAGGTACCTTGCCGCTTTAAGATGTGCCGGAAAGTCTTCAAGCTTGCTCCTCCCACCCACCCTCAGCTCCGCCCTATGACGTCAGATCTTCCTTTCCGCTTGGAAGCTCAGGTTCCCTCCTTAGCGTTCTGCGTCTCTAGGCCAGGATCCTAAACCTTCGGTCTTACTGAAAATCGTGTTGAAGTTTTCACGACTTCAGTCCTGTCCTTCCTTCGCAGCTGTGGCGGATTCTAAATCTTCTACTGGCTTCTGTCGGTGCCCTTGCGGGCAGAGGATGTCTCTGACTGACCCGCGTGCCACATGCGTCTACTGCCTTGGGCTGGCCCACGATCTGCAGGCTTGTGATCTGTGCAAGTCCTTTTCGGCATCGGTTCTCGAAGACCACGCTGCCCCGACTCCATCTGGGGTGCCCAGAAAAACGGTTTCCGCCGGTGAAGTCGAAGGAGGCCTGTTGGGCAGTGTCCGGCGGCGGGCTCTGCAGAGCAGCTGGATCAATTGATCACCCTTGAGGAGGTGGCCCAGGCTTTGTCATCCTCAGCATCTGCATTTATCCTGCTCTCCTTGGGCTTCTCCTACACTGCTTCCTTCCGGGAACTTTGTCTGCTCCTCTCCACCAAGGGAGAGGGGCCTTCAGGGGCTCTTCTCAGTCGGTCGAAAAAGAAGGACCCGAAAGGTAAGTCTCACCGTCGACATTCGTGGGAGAGGGAGAGATCTCGCTCCCCGGACTGTCCTCTATCGACTTCGGTCGAGGTTGCGGTCAAGGCCACTGGCTTCTCGGTGTCCCTGTCAGGCCAGCTGACCGAGACTCCTGTTGATGTGGTCGAGATTTTTCTCGACCTGTTAGACGGGCTGTCTACTGGAGAGGCCAACAACCCTTTTTCACTGGTTCCCCAGGTGCCTACCGAGGACTTGCCTCAGCCTTCTGAGCCGAAGCCCCCGGTCAAGGACCCCGTACCAGAGGATGTGCGGGTTTCCCCCACCCCTTCGATCCACCGCTGGCAACCCCGACGGTCTCATTCCTCTTCCGTGGCGGGCTAGACCCGCCGACGTCGGCAGTCTAGGTCCCGACATCACGGAAACCGGCATCGCCACTCATCCTCTTCTTCCTCGGAGGAGGAGAGGCTGTGATGCAAGTTGCGTCGGCGCTATGAGGATATGATGTTGGAGCTACTCTTGTTGGCCGGCAACAAGCCAACTCCATCGCCTTCCCCGGCACTGAAGTGGCTGTCACCCGAGCTGCCAAAGCGATCTACTGCCCTCGGTTCCTTAGTCGAGGAACTGACTCAGGCGCAGATTGCTTGGCAGATTCTAGCTGCTCCACCCATTGTGGTGGAACCACCGCCTCCTCAGCCGAAGACTGCGGCCCTGGCCAAGGATTTTCGGTCGGGTCAGGGCTTGCCTCACAGGTTGTCGGTCACCCTCACCCCCGATCAGCCTCGGCGAGTGGAGGGTGGCTCAGGCAGTCAGCAGCTGTTCGCGGACTCCTCTGAGTCCAGCTCCTCTCTGTATTCCAGGCCTCTCGACCTGGAATCCTCTGGGGGTCTGTCGGTGGACGAGAGCCCATCCTCGTTCCTCTGTATTCTTCGGCTCATCTCAGAGTCTACTGGGATGCAGCTCGAACCCATGCAGAAACGGGCCAGATATCTCCTTACAGAGATTTTTGACCAAGAGGATTCCCCTACGGAGGCCTTTCCTGTGGCCGAAGCCATTGTTGGTCCGGCCTTGGAGTTGGGCAGTGGCCTGCCTCCTGTCCTGCGCCTTCGGCCAGGATGGCCCGCAAGTATGCAGTCCTGACCGGTTCCCTCTCTGGTTTTTCAGAGCACTCCTCGGCTGAAGGGTTGGTTACCGATAGCGTTTTCCGGCACTCCAGGAAACACCAGGGATGTGGAGAAGCACCCGGACAAGGAGTCCAAAAAGATGGACTACTCCGGGCACAAAGTTTATGCTGCTCCCTCCCTAGGCCTTCGACATGCTAGCTCGACCCTACTGATGGCACACTTTTCACATGCCCTTTTGGGCTCCCTGGATGAGGTGCTTCCTCATCTCCCGGCTGACCTTCAAACGACAGTCAAGCAGGTGCGGAATCTGGGAAAGGCGGTGGCCAAACATCTCCAGACCACTCTGGACATCGGAGACTCTTGTGCCCATTCATTAGCTGCCGCAGTAGCCATGCGACGCAGAGCTTGGCTACGGATCTCGACCTTCACGGCAGATACCCAGCAGAAGCTGGCAGACACCCCCTTCTTGGGCACAGACTTGTTCGGGCCCGGGGTGGAGGGCCACCTCCAGCAGATCAAGAAGTCCAGTGCCACCTTGGACTCTGTCACATCTGCCCAGAAGAACAAAGGCTGCCAGCAGCAGCGTAAGCCCTTTCATACTTCCGCTCCTACGGTACTACCGGCCCAGCAGCACCAGCAGCAGGGTCAGCAGGCTCACGCTTGATGCCCCAAGGCCAAGCCTGCTGCTTCCTCCAACAGGAAGCCTGGAGGGATGGTTCCAGGTGGCTCCTCAGCCGGCCCTTCCTCCAAACCTGCCCAGTGATTGGTTGAGGGGTGCCGCCCCCAACCTAGTCACTCCTCCCCTGGGTCCCCCTGTGGGGGGCCAGCTCAGCCACTTCCTTTCCACCTGGTCTGCTATAACCACGGACCGTTGGGTGTTGGAAGTGGTCGGCAGGGGTCTGCCTCTGGAATTCAAGCAGTTCCCTCCCTTTTGAGCTGTCACCCCTCTGGGGGGGGCTGACGGTTCCGCAGCCTCTCTGTCTGCTCGTTGAGCCGCCATAGCTCTGCTTCTCCAAAAGGAGGTGATCAGCAAGGTAGTGGATCCTCCTCCTTGCCCAGGGTTTGTGTCTAGGTACTTCCTGGTCCCAAAACGGACGGGGGCTGGTGCCCCATTCTCGACCTGCACGACCTGAACAAGTTCCTAAAGCCACGCACCTTCAGGATGGTCACTCTGGCTCAGATTATACCATCCTTGGAACTAGGCATGTGGTTTTGTTCTCTGGATCTCCAGGACGCGTTCTTTCACATCCCAAACCGTCTGTCTCATTGATGATTCCTCCGCTTCAGAGCGGAGGGATCCCTTTACGAGTTCCAGGCCATGTTCTTCGGCCTTTCCCAGCCCCCAGGGACTTCACTAAATGCATGGCAGTGGTGACAGCATTCCTCCGGCGCTGAGAGGTCCGGGTGTACCCTTACCTGGACTATTGGCTGATAGCAGCCCCCTTCAGGTTGGAGGTGGAGCGATTCAGAGTTCTGGCCCTCCAGATCTGCTCCCAACTTGGCCTCCTGATCAACAAGGCCAAATCAGAACTTGTGCCATCGCAAGTGATTCAGTTCAACAGGGCAGAGCTCGACGTTCTTCGAGCCAGAGCCCGGCTCCTGGCAGACAGGGCCAAGGTCCTTTCCTCCTTTGCCCAGTCATTTTTGGGTTGGGCAATTGCTCCCTGCCCGGGACTTCCTGCGTCTTCTGGGTCTCATGGCAGCCTGCATCAGCGTGGTCCGTTGGGCCCGCTGGCATATGCGCCCCCTGCAATGGGGGCTGGCCCGCCAGTGGTCTCAGTGCTCCGGTCCTCTGGACCAACCAGTAACCGTGACCCAGAAGATGTGGGACAGCCTGCAGTGGTGGCTCATCCCAATTCATCTGCAGGAGAGTATCCAGTTTGTCCGCCCCGAGCTGATGGTCATCCTTACAACCAACACCTCTTTGATGGGTTGGGGTGCCCATCTGGGAGAGCTCAGGGCACACGGCCTCTGGTCCCCTCAGGAGTCCCGATGCCACATCAACCTGCTGGAGCTTCGAGTGGTGTGGTTAGCCCTCTCCGCCTTCGCTCCATTTGTACGGGGTCAAGTGGTTCAGAGCCAGATGGACAACACCACAACCATGTACTATCTCAACCGTCTGGGCGGGACGCACTCTTTGCCCCTGTGTAAGGAAGCTCTCCGCATTTGGTGTCTCGTGATCAACCTGGGAGGTGGATCTCATTGCCATCCATGTGGCAGGAGCCTCGAACAGTCTGGCCAATGCCCTCAGCCGGATAGGCACTGCATCTCACGAGTGATCTCTCCTGCCGGAGGTAGCTCAAGACCTGTTCTCCCATTGGGGCATCCCTCAGGTGGACCTATTCGCCTCCAGGGAGAACGCGAAGCTGAGGCTGTTTCATGCCAACCCCCCTCAGCAGGACTCGCTGCAGGGGGATGCCTTTTCGAGGCCATGGACCCCAGGCCTCTTCTATGCCTTCCCTCCATTTCCCTTGATCCACAAGGTGCTTCTCAAGGCAAAGAGGGACAAGGCACAGGTGATTCTGGTAGCCCCAGACTGGCCTTGCCAGTTCTGGTATCCAGATCTCCTCAGCCTCCTCTCCAGGCTCCCGAGGCGGCTTCCAGCCCACCCGGACCTGATCTCAGCAAGGGGAAGGTGTTCCATCCGGACCGACAATCCCTGCACCTGACGGCCTGGATCCTGAGCGGCTAGAGTTCCAGGCCTTGGGTCTTTCAGACGAGGTCCTCAGCGTCGCTGAGTTGTCCTGTAAGGAGTCGACCAGAAAATGTTATGCCTTTAATGGAAGAGATTCTCCATATGGTGTCGGGGCAAAGGGTTGGACCCTTCATCCTGCCTGTTGGCTAGCATTTTGGACTACCTGTGGTCCCTTTCTCAGCTAGGGCTTCAGTCGACGACCCTTAAGGTGCACCTGGCAGCCATCTGTGCTTACTGGGCACAGGCCGGCAAGCAGTTGGTGGCGCAGGAGAAGTGGTCTGGCATTTTTTCAAAGGCTTAGATCACATATTCCCTCTGGTGCGAGAACTTCCACCTCTGTGGGATCTACTGCTGGTATTGGCCAAGCTCATGGGCAAGCCATTCGAACTGATGCACAGGTGCGATATCTCCCACCTGTTGTGGAAGACCGCCTTCTTGGTGGCTATCACGTAAGCCAGAAGGATTGGAGAGCTCCTGGTGCTTTCCATAGAGTCTTCTTATCTGGTCTTCCACAGGGACAAGGCTATCCTTCACCCCCAACCGAAATTCCTTCCAAAGGCAGTGCCTGAGTGTCACCTGAATCAGGTGTTGATTCTGCCGGTGTTCTACCCCAATCACACCTCGGAGGCCGAATATAGGCTCCATACTCTGGACCCTAGAAGAGAACTCGCTTATTATAAGGAGCAGAGAGCTGAAGTTCGGGGAGAGATTCGCCAGCTGTTTGTCACCTACGCTGAAGCAGCACCTGACTGACCTGCTGCCAAGCGGATGATAAGCAGGTGGGTCACCTCCTGCATAGATCTCTGCTATAGGTTGGTGGGCATTGTGCCACCCAGGGGGATAAGAGCTCATTCTACCCACCATACTGCTGCTTCGTGGGTTGCTTCTAGGGACATCCCTATCTAGGAAATCTGCAGGGCTGCTACCTGGAAGTCAGCATACACCTTTATTTCCCATTACCATATTGCCCTATAGTCACGCCGGGATGCTGGTTTTGGGACCTCTGTTCTCCAGTCCTTATTCCCCAAGTAAGTATAAGGGAGTGCGTGCCTTGCCTCCCTCCTCCCAGAGAACTGCTAGGAGTCTGCCAAGAAGTGTGGATTGAACACCATATCCACATCCCTAGAAATACTTATTACTCACCTGTAACAGGAATTCTAGGAGTGGTATATGTTGTTCATCCACATGACCCACCCGACCTCCCTGGCGTCGTTGCGCAATCTGGCTTCCAGTGAGCTAGATCTGGCGTCATGGGGCGGAGCCGAGGGTTTTACCACCCGGTTGGGTGGGAGGAGCCAGCTTGAAGACTTTCCGGCACATCTTAAAGCGGTGAGGTAGCTGCCAAGAAGTGTGGATGAACAACATATACCACTCCTAGAACTCCTGTTACAGGTGAGTAACCTGTATTTACCTGAAATGGATGAAGGTTAGCCTATTGAACCAGAGATCTCACCAGAGCAGGAGTTCGGTTCTCCCCCAGACCACAGTATTTTTTCCATTGTAAGGAAAATAGTGAATGCCCTTGATCTGGCTACCATAGAGGTCATAGAAGATGAGGCCGAGTATATGGAGATGATGGGGTTAACATCCACAAAGAAGATTCTACTCCCTATAAACAAGTTTTTAAAAAAAGGCTTGTTTAAGATCCTGCAGACTCCAAATTATGTTCAGGGTTTTATTTAACTCCAAAAATTGATTAGCGTTTTGCTCATAAAAGTGCTAAAACATTGTGAAAATGCATAGTACTTGCCTCATTGTGTTTAACAAACATAACACTTCTAGAAACCCTATATAAATACTTTCTGTACAGTTAGCATTGTCCCAAGAAAAAAAACTGCTAATCATTTATTTAAAATCCTGATATTCCACCTCTGGACAAGAAGGTGGATAAAAAGTACAAACTGGACAGACAAGGGGCTGAATTCCGCTTCTCTCAGCCTGATCATTAGGGGATAGTCCAGCAAGCAGCCTGTGAGAAGACGAGGGTTCCTTTAGCTTCTCACCCACCTGAGAAGGACTCTCGCAAAATAGACAGCATGGTAAAGAAAGGTCATTTAGCTGCTTCACTGAGAGTAAGACAGGCTAACTATCAAGCTTACTAAGCACAGTACCAGAAATCACTGTGGCAGTCCATGTTGGCCATGGCAGAGAAGGCTCCTTCACCTCTCTCTGAGTTGGCTGAAACATCCAGGTTCAGACTGGAAGCAGCCAAGTACCAATTTCAAATAGCAGCAGATGCCAGCGACAATGCTGCCAGATGGATGGCCCTTACCATAGCCCTTAGAAGACTGGCATGGTGCAGGGCTACTAATTTAACACAGGATACCCAGGCCAAGACCATGGATTTCCCTACAGAGGATCACTCATTATTTGGTCAGCAGACTGAAGCACACATGAAGAAGGTGGATGAATATAAGGTCACCTATAAGAGTAATTCCTCAAAAGAGAGGCCTTCTTCCTCCTATAGGCCATACGGAAGGGGAGGCAGAGGAAGGACAGCTTATAGTCGGCCTTTTTACCAGACACAGGCTGTCCCCCAGTAACAACAATGTCCACAGCAGACTGGGTATTTCAGGGCCAGAGCTGGAAGGGGCTCTAGGAGAGGTGCCCAAACTACCCAGGATCAGCCCCAGGCAAAACATAACCACTGACTTAATGATCAAGGCCGCCTCACCTCTACTAGTAGGGGACAGGCTGGCTCACTATTTCCAGGCTTGGCAATCCATCACCACAGACAAGTGGGTCCTGGAGGTAGTGAGTCAGGGTTTGTCCCAGAGTTTCAAGTCTTCCTCCCTTGAGAACAAAGGCATTCAAACCAGCTTCCGTCAAAGAGAAAGAACTCCTGGAGAAGCGGGTTCAAAGTCTACTCCAGCTAAATGCAGTGGAGTGTGTCCCAATTCATCAGAAAGGAAGAGGTTTTTATTCAAGATACTTCCTCACCAAAAAGAAAAATGGGGCATGGTGGCCTATTCTAGACCTCAGACTATTGAACAGGCATCTAATAAAACCAAAGTTCAAAATGGTCACACTGGCAATGATTTTGCCAGTAATCCAGCAAGGAGATTGGCTGGCATCTCTGGACCTAAAAGATGCCTACTTTCACATCCCAATAAGAGAATCTCACAGGAAGTATCTCAGATTCAGACTTTAATCAGGACATTACCAATTCTCAGCTCTATCTTTTGGCCTCCCTTCAGCACCCAGGGTGTTTTTAGAAAGTGTCTGGCAGTGGTAGTGGCATACCTAAGAAGGTTAGGTGTATCAGTCTTCCCTTATCTCAACGACTGGCTAGTGGTGGGAAGTTTACCA
The DNA here is from genome assembly GCA_016271365.2 of Neoceratodus forsteri. NCBI lineage: Eukaryota > Metazoa > Chordata > Ceratodontiformes > Ceratodontidae > Neoceratodus > Neoceratodus forsteri. The sequence goes on along the minus strand of CM028130.1, from coordinate 969,200,919 downwards.
CAGCAGGTACAAGATCATCTAAAGGTAATGCTAAACCTGTTACAGTCTCTAGGATTCCTGGTAAATCAGGAAAAATCTGTTTTCATTCCAGTACAAGTCCTGCACTTCGGAAGAGCAGAACTGAACACAGTACAGGGAAGAGCTTTCCTCCCTTAGGACAGGGTGCAAAGCATTCTGCAGTTAGCTGCGTCATTCAAGCTGAATGAGCCATGACCAGCAAGACAGTTTCTGCAGCTTCTGGGACATATGGCCGCAGCAACAGGCACAATCCTGGGAGCCAGGTTCCAAATGAGAGATGTACAGTTTCATCTCAGAGCACACTGGTGCCAGAGAAAAGACAAACTGACACAACCAGTTCCAGTAACAAGAACCTTGCTTCAAGCCCTCCAGTGGTGGAAGGAAGCGGACAACCTCCGGGAAGGGGGTACCCTTCCAAAGGGAAACCCCATCAGCTATCCTTACAACTGACTCCTCTCTGTTAGAGTGGGGTGCTCATTTAGGGGATCACACCACTAATGGAACCTGGTCCATCACAGTCACTCCTGCATAAAAATTTGCTGGAGCTAAGGGCAGTGTTTCTGGCCTTGAAAGCATTCACCCATCTGGTACAAGGGAAAGTGGTGCAAGTCAGGACAGACAACACCACAACAATGTACTATGTAAACAAGCAAGAGGGAACAAAGTCAGACCCCCTATGCACAGAGGCTATGAAAGTCTGGAGTCTGGTTTACTCACTAAAGGCCTCATTACAGGCCATTCACGTACCAGGAAAGGACAACACCCTGACAGATGCCCTGAGCAGAATCAATCAGGCGCCATCACGAGTGGTCCATCAACAGGCAAGTGATAGACCCAGTATTCAGGAGATGGGGCACACCAGAGGTGGATCTCTTTGCATCTCAAGAGAATCACCTTCTTCCCCTCTTTTGTTACAGGCCACCAGCCAAGGGAACAATCCCATTGGATGCCCTGGCTCCAAACTGGTCAGGAAAAAGTCTGTCTGCTTTTCCTCCCTTTCTTCTCATCTTCAGAGTCCTGATCAAACTCTGGTCACAACCTGCATCAGTGGTTCTGATAGCACTAGACTGGGCCAGGCAGCCATGGTACCCTTCACTACTTTCCATGTCTGTAGCCAAACCAATACACTTACTCTGGAGGCACAACCTGTTTACATCCCACCAGGGCAAAATCTTGTATCCAAATCTTGGGTCTCTCTGACTCAAGGCATGGCTCTTGAGGATCTAGAATATGCAAACTTAAATCTTTCCCAAAGCGTTTGGATATCCCAAAAGGATATAGAAAGCCTTCGACTAAGAGAACCTATGCATCAAAATGGAAAAGGTTTTCTATTTGGTATATTTCCAAACAGATTTCTTCTACTTCAGTGGCGATCCCAGTTGTTCTGAAATACCTTGCATACTTCCGTCCTCAGGGGTTGAAATATACATCCCTGAAGGTTCATCTGGAATCAGTCTCTGCCTACATTCCTGCTGGAAGAGGTATCTCCATGGCATCCAATCCCATTTTCAAGAAGTTCTTTAAAGGTTTGTGCCACTTGCACCCACCTATTAGGGAACGAGTTCCAGTATGGGATCTGAACATATGCATTGCTCAGCTCATGAAACCTCCTTCTGAGCCTATATCCTCTGCACATTTAAAATGTTACCTAGAAAACTGTGTTTCTGGCTGTAGTTACTTCAGCTAGAAGAATCTGAACTACAAGCCTTGTGTGTTGAGAAGGACTGCCTTTCCTTCCATAACGACAAAGTGGTACTGAGGACAAATCGGAGATTTCTTCCCAAGGTGGTTTCTGATTTTCAATTAAACCAATCCATTAAATTGCCTGTTTTCTTCACTGAACATCCTAATTCAGGTGAGCGCAGACTCCCGAGTCTGGATTTCAAAAGGGCATTAAGTTACTTTATGACCCACACCAGGGATCATAGACATGATAAGCAGCAGCTGTTTCTTACCTATGGGAATTCAGGTAAAGGCACCCCAGAGTCTGAGAGGTCAGTCTCTTGCTGGATAGTCTAATGCATTCAGTTTTGCTGTTCAAAAGTTGGCAAGAAACCCCCAGCAGGTCTGATGGCTCATTCAACTAGGGGCACAGCTGCTACTATGGCAGCATCCAGAGATATTCCATTAGTGGAAATCTGTAAAGCAGCTATGTGGAGGACAGTACACACATTTACTAAACAGTACAATTTGGACAAATAGTCTAGAAGTGATGCCAGATTTGGCACAGCAGTCCTGCAGAGCCTCTTTCCTAAGTAAGTTCTCTGCCCACCTCCAAAGGTACTGCTTTGAAGTCTGCAGAAAGTTAGGAATATAGAATACCTGGGGTTAGAAGAACAAAAAAACACATTTTAGTAATCTTGTATCTTCTAAGGTATTCTTCTATATTCATAACTCTCCCACCCTGCCTCCCCTTCCAGAACTAGAGCCTCTGCACTCCTGATCGAGTATTTTAATATAAAGTCCCAAACACTGGCATACATAGTTTTTAGCCCTATTGGGAAATATTTAATTCTTCTTTTTCCAGGTGATTCTGGCATTCGGGGTTGGGGGGGTATAGTTTTATAATATTCAGGGTGTTTAATACTGTTATGGACAGCTTAGTTGTTACTTTTAGATAAGTATATTAGATAGTCTTAGTATAGGTTGCCTTGTAGGCTCCTTAGAAATCTGATGCGTTGATGGAAAGTTGCAGCTGATAAGGGCAACAGTTTGAATATGTGTCAAGAGCCAATGATAGTTCTATCATTTGCATGTAGTTTCACTTTCTCTGGGCAGCTCTGCTTAGGAGGCTGACTGCCGAGAGTTATGAATATAGAAGAATACCTTGGAAGAAACAAGATTACTAAAGTGAGTAATTTTTTCTTGTGCACTGTACATGGACTCCTATAGGGCAGAGCTACGTGTAACATTTCAACCATTATAAGGCGCATTTATCTAAGAGCTCTATTGCACCATACTGGGTAATATACTGTGAAATTGTACCACCTACCACATGTTTAAGTATCAAAGAAAAAAGAACCGTCAGGCAGTTGCCAAGTAGAGAGCAAATGTAACCATTTTAAAGAGTAACTGTCTAGGTCCCTGCCTCAAGAAGCAAGACGAACCCTAACCTGGACAGAAGTTATATGCTGCACATCTTTTTTTTTTTATAGTAGCCCCTATTTATTTTTTTATTTAAAATCTCGGATTAACACCTTTTGAGCTAAGAGCTCTTTTGCATAGGTTCCATGTCAAAATACATAAGCAAAGTGCAATACAACTTATGACATGAGGACAACAGAAAAAAGGTAAAATAAGCAAAAATAGATTACTATGGACAATCAATCTGTTAACAGGCATTGGACAATATATGCTTAGTTGAATAAGAATACCCTAGTGCTAAGATAGGGATTTGCTGTTACTAGTGCTCACATTCTTTACTGTACCTAAGGAGAAACATGCAGCCTGGAGGCATTGTCAAGGTGGGGGAAGAGACATGGGGCAGGGAAGATTTAGGTGAGGGAAATAAACAAGTGCCGTCATCCAGGATCAAACCCATGATCCTTTGCTTGCAAAGCCAAGACACATCCAGTGTGCCACTGAGGAGCTTAAATAACACTTTAAGAAGGGATCGTAATTTGGCTCCGTGGAGCTGAGTCTCGCTAATCCTGTCTTCGACAGTGGTCTGCCCCCGATCCTCCCCCACGGTAGCACATTTTGTGGAGTCACTATATGGAGAGTGCGTGGGCGTGCCCCATAGAAATCAATGGGGCTGTTTTTTTAAACTTAAATTTTCATAGTATAGATGGCCATTTGGAACAGATCATGGCCACTGCTGAACTAAACACGGCCATCTAAACTATGAACATTTAAGTTTAAAAAATAGCTCCAGTGATATCTACGGAGCATGCCCCCATGCTCTCCATATAGTGACTTCACAAAATGTACTAGCTTGGGGGCGGATCACTGTCGAAGAAGGTACCAGGAAGTGGGAGGGATCAGCGTGGCTTGGCTCCACGGAGCCAAATTACAATCCCTTCCTTTCCTAAGTAGGGGCTATTATAAAGAAAAATATATGCAACATGTAACTTCTGCCCAGGTGAGTGTCCATCATGCTTCTTGGGGTGGATTTTGAAACAGAGTGAGAAAGTTGCTCTTTAAGTCCAACTAATCAAATCTTAACTGGAAACATTTAGTGTGAATGGCTTCCCCAGTTTTTTTTTTGTTTGTTTTTTTTTTTTAGCAGTCCAGATCATGAAGACGTAAACATCTCGGGCTTACCCGGGGATTATCCTATTACTCAATCTTATTTGAGCACAGAGGTATGCTGTGAGTTGAACAGGCATCTTCGTCTTCCGAAAGAGGGATCCTCTTGGGCTTTGGTCTGTGGTCTTAGTGGGGCATGATTCTGGCTTCATTTTAGTGTGTGTTTGGATTGGAGAAAATATGTATTGTGCCCTGGTGTACTGTACAGAGTCTGGCTGGGAATACCATGCCGTGTGTGATACCAACCTCCCTCAGCATGGCACGGACCCCATCAGATCTTTCTCACTTCACTTCTGCCTAGTGGCAAAGCTGCTGTACATTCTGACTGGCCATCTTATAGCGTAGTCCCTTTACGTCTGGAAAGTGCCAGCACAAAGTCCCTCGTTCCTACTCCATCTGTCACCGTCATAATGGTGCAAGGAGCCTCCGAGTTGTCTGTCCTCCCTCATGGTGTCACCATGTAGGCCTTCTGAATGCATAAGGGCCTATTAGTTACCTTCTCTCCGAGCTGTTGTGCAAGCCAGTCATGCAGGAATAAGGAAGGTGGTCTTCCTTACTCCTCTCGGGCATCCCAATTAAATGAATGTTAGCAGCACTAGTTTAGTTCTCCAGCATTCCCAAGTGGGACTATGAGAGTTTTCTCTGAGCATAGAGGTGGCTTCTCCCTTTGCCACATCCTAATGCTTGCTTGCTTCAGCTGACGCCATTAAGCCTGTTACCCTGCTTGTTAGACTGTCAGTTTTGTCTGACAAGCTGGATACAGTCTGTAAAAGATGATTCATTTTAATTCCCAGTGTTTGTAGCGTTTCTTCACACTGATTTAATTCCCAGTGTTTGCCGGGTTTCTTAAGATGTTTTGTCTGCAGCATCTGCAGAGTGGCGCTGAACCAACATGTGGCAGGAGCTCCTGGAACATTCTTGGGTTTGGCTCCTTCTGATTGTGGCTTATCCTTCCATGGATTCCCCACTGGCTTCAGCCAGCTGCTTGATTAACTTCTATATAATTTTATTTCTGTTGGATTTCCAAAACATTGTGATTTTTGAACTTAATAACATATCTGTTGCAGAGCTTTAGACCCAAGCAGCCATCTTTGCTCAGGCTCAACAGCACCCCTTCTACCAGACATCAACCTTTTTGTAACACCAATCTGCCACTTTTCTGCTGGCTCACTCCAGGGCCTGGAGTTTTTGGGCAAGACTTGCCATGTTGGGGGGGGATTGGATGTTGGGGCAGTAAGTGGTCTCAGTTGGATCGGAACAACCCACACCACAGAAGGCAGGTAAAGGTGCTGAAGGAAGGAAGATGTCATGGTGGGGGCAGATCAGAAGGGTCGTATCTTGTTGGTAATTGAAATTGTAACTTTACTGTATATTGTATAGAACCACTATAGTGAGTGTATTCTTGTATATTTGAATAATGTACTGCATATGGAATAGTGGATGGGCGACCATCCACAACAAGGTTGTGTTTCCATCGAGGGTGTTGATGACATCATAGAAACCTTGTTCACTTGGGAACATGAGCAGGAGGCTGGTAAGGACATAGGTCTGGGGTTATATTCTGTTTTAACTGAAATATTTGAATAGTTTTCTACATGAAATTAGTTCTGTGTGTTAAAAATTACTACCTTGAGTTAGAACTGTTACTTGGGCTGTGATATTGTAACTTTTGAGGCTTGGGAACACTTGTTTGGCAGTGATAATCAGAGTGAAATTTAAATGTGATGTTTGCCTGGTGTTAGGGGGAGGGGAAATTAACAGAAATCACCTTGTCTTTCATTGTTCACTTGGGAACATAAGCAGGAGGCTGGTAATGACAGAGGTCTGGGGTTATATTCTGTTTTAACTGAAATATTTGAATAGTTTTGTACATGAAATTAGTTCTGTGTGTTAAAAATTACTACTTTGAGTTAGAACTGTTACTTGGGCTGTGATATTGTAACTTTTGAGGCTTGGGAACACTTGTTTGGCAGTGATAATTAGAGTGAAATTTAAATGTGATGTTTGCCTGGTGTTGGTAAGAACCGTCCCACCCACCCTGTTTTGTAGGCTTTCTTAAATACTGAAAAGCCACTGGGGGTTGGGATTGAAGGGCTTTGTATTTCTGTTTGGGACTGAAATTCGAAGCAACAGGAACTGGTGGGCCTGTGACATCATACAGTACCTGATGTCTTCATACACACACTGTTAGTGGGACTGGACACACACTGGTCTGTATGTGTTTGTGAGACTTGGGAACTTTATTGGTGGGGTTGAAATTGGGTTTGTAAATAACTGCAGTCAGTATAGAGAGAAACTGTATTCCAGGAGGAAGGGACTGAGAAAAGGGGGTGTGCCATTATAAACAGAGGGGGACAAACAGGGTGGCCATATTCCCACATGGCAGGCATCTTCAGAAGGGTTGTAGGCTGCACAGGCTGTGGGATGGCAATAATTCTCAATTGGGCCTGGAGAGAGGGAGGCTGCCCACTCTGTAGACAGCTATCTTATATCAGAAGTGAGGTATATTGGTTAAGGAGTAAGCTGGGGGGCTGTCCAAAGATAAGGGGTGTGGATATAGGCAGCAGAAGGGTGGGGCTGAGGGGAGGCTGGGGCAACACTCTGAAATTACAGGACATTATGTTACAGCAAGCAGGAGGGGGGCTATTGGGGACAGAGGACCCTTAAATAGGGATGTTGACACTAAGGGGAAAGCGTACGGGGTGAACATTCCGAATACAAAGAGAGTGGAGGGGGAAGAGTCAGGAGGGGCTGTTGTGGGGAAGCCTAGCAGAGCAGACATTGAGAAGGGAGGGGCTGTTGTGGGGAAGCCTAAAACAGCAGACTGTGGGAAGGGAGCTCCCAAGGAGAACAGAGCAAGAGGGGAAGAAGAGGAGCAGTTTAGTGGTGCAGTCAGGGGAAACTCTGGTTACTTGATGGAGGCTGACATAGAGTGTCACAATAAATCTGAGCTACTAAGCAACCTAGAGGGGAGGAAGGGGTTGGTGGAAATGAGGAAACTGATACAGAGGCCGGGGGAGGGAGTCAGATACCCATAGGGCATCACAGACCGCAATGGAAAGGATAGAAGTAGTCCCAGAAGGAGAAGAGGAAACATAAATGTTAAGCAGATGGGGAGATGAGCATATTATATATATGTGTGTGTGTGTGTGTGTGTGTGTGTGTGTGTGTGTGTGTGTATATATATATATATATATATATATATATATATATATATATATATATATATATATATATATATATATATATATATATATATATATATATATATATATATATATATATATATATATATATATATATATATATATATATATATATATATATATATATGGAGCATTGGTGGTATAGTGGTGAGCATAGCTGCCTTCCAAGCAGTTGACCGGTTCGATTCCCGGCCAATGCAGGGGTATGTTTCAGGGGGGGTGGGGATGGATGATAGGGGTTTCTGGAGCACAAGGGATGGGAGGGTCTTGGCACCCAACTAAGGATCTAGGTTCGAGCAGACTCAATAGACCGTAAGGCCTAATCTGCTGGCAAATAGTATGTTAGTATATTGCAGACATGAGGGAGGAGAGCATGACTGGAGAGAAACTGGGAGACAAGGAGGTGGGAGAGGAGCCCCCGTTCAGCAAGGGGGTCAGTACCAAGGATGGGGCCCTAGCTAAAGGGGACCCACAGAGAGCCTCTGGAGGCAGGGGTACTATTACAAGGGGGAAAGATGGCAGTGTGGGGGAAGGGGAACCATCAGGGCCAGGATAAATGGTTCGGATAAGAGAGGGTTAAAGGGGACACCTATTCAGAGGGGGTCTGAGATAAGTGGGCAAAATCACGAGGGAGGCAGAAAGGGGAGGGTGACAAGGGGTTCTCTAATAAGGCAGGAAGACTCCCGTGGAATTGAGATCATGAATAAAGGGGGGGGATGGGCTGAGAGGGCATAGTGGAGGTAACCATAAGGATGATGGCGGTGTTAAGGTTCTGTTATTGGGAGACTCGATGATTAGGGGTATCCAGTGGGAGGGACAGGGGGTGGATGCCATAGCCAGGTAAAGGTAGTGAGTATCTCTGGGCTGACAGTGCACAGAGCAAGGTTCATGGTGTATGAACTGGTTAGGGATTGTGGAGGGAAACCGGATTTCCTGGTGCATTTGGGAACTAACGATCTAGAGGGAAATAGTGTTTTGGAAATCCAAGCAAGGTTCCAAGAACTTGCCAGAGTCTGTTGGGATAATGGATGCAACATTTCCTTTTCGGAGATATTGCCAGTACCAAAGGCCTCAGTGGAGAAAAAAATGAAGATCACAGAGGTTAATGACTGGCTCAGGAAGTGGGGTGAAGAGAGTGGGTTGGGGGTGTTAGGGAACTGGAAAGGAGTTTGGGAGGATAAGGGACTGTATGCCAAGGACAGGCTTCATCTTGCCCCATTAGGAAGGAAGTCCTTAAACAGGGATGGCTGACTACATTCAAGAAAGGTGGGGTTTAAACTTGTGGGGGGAGGGATAAGGAGGGCTACCAGAAGCCTCTCCTCCAGAAAAGGGAAGTAGCCTTCAAACCCAAGGGGGGAAAAAGACTAGGGGTGGAGGTTTCAGGAGGAGCAGAGGGAGGATGGAAGTATAAGGAACCTGGGTGGGGTTCTACAAAGGGGATCAGGGATAAGGGTGGGGTTGGTGTTAGTAAATGCCAGGAGCTTGGGAAACAAGTTGCCAGAGTTCCAGGCCATGCTGTCTGGGGATGTGGCGCAGTCACGAGACATGGGCCAACAAAACCATGACTGGGACCTAAATGTGCAGGGGTACACTATGCTTAGGAAGGATAGAAAGGAGGGCAGAGGGGGTGGAGTGGCTATGTTCATTAGAGATGACATAGAAATTGCTAGGGTAGAAGAGGCAGAGGGAAACATGGAGGCCTTATGGGTCACCTTACGATCCCCAGCAGGAGATGAGGTCAAGCTGGGTGTAGTATATAGGCCCCTGGGATGAGTGATGTTCTAGAGGATGGTTTGCTGGACAACATCATTGCCCAGTGTGGACCAAAAGGGGAAGGAGTGGTGTTGATGGGGGACCTTAATATGCCAGGTACAAACTGGGGAACCATGTCCTCTAAGGTGGCCAAGGAGCAGAGGCTGCTCGATTGCTTCCAGGATGTGTTCTTAACACAGCATGTGATGGAGCCCACAAGGGAGGAGCATGTCCTGGACGTGGTTCTGGCAGATGGGGATCTGGTAAGGAACCTGGTTGTAGAGGACTCCCTGACTGGGAGCGACCACAATACTGTCTGGTTTCAAATAAGCATGGGGGAGGGGGGGGTGAGAGCTAGGACACTGGCAGTGGACTTCAGGGGCAGACTTTGTGGGCATGGGAAATATTCTCAAGGATCACTTGAAGGGGATTACATCAATGACAAGTGTAGAAAGGAGATGGGAGGTCATAAAACCGGGACTTCATGAGGCAGTCAGGATCTGCGCTAAGTTAAAATGAAAGGGAGCAAGGTCACATAAACCATGCTGGTGGTCCAGTGAGGTACAGGTAGCGGTCAGAGAAAAGAAGGCGGCCTACAAAAAATATAAAACAACAAGAGGGGATAGGGATAAGGAAATGAACCATCTTGCATCTAGAAAAGTCACCCGGATGGTGAGGAGAGCAAAGTCCATTAAAGAGCAACGACTGGCACAGGGGATACATGGAGGGGAAAAGGGGTTCTTCTGGTACATTGGGGAGCGTAGAAAAAAATAAGGGCCATCTCAGCAGATTGAGATCAGAAGGAGGGTGGGCGGAAGAGGCGAGGGACCAGGCAGAGGTATTTGAGTACTTTGCCTCTGTGTTCACTAGGGAGGGGGATGGGATATCTACAAAGCAAGGCATGATGGGGATAGAAGCAGCAGTGAGTGGGATCAGGGGAGCAACAGAAATGGAGCAGGGGGAGAGAGAGAGAGAGAGGTACCCCAGGGGTGTCACATCTGGACAAGGATAAAAAGGCCAGTAAGGTGGAGGGGACGGATGATGCTTTCTCTGCCAAAAGGGTGTGGTTAGCCCTCAAGGCCCTAAAGAAAGACATCTCCTGGGCCAGATGGCATTCATCCGAGAGTACTATGGAAATTGGCGGACATACTGGCTGCACCCCTGGCGGAGCTCTTCAACAGGTCACTTGAGACAGGGTGGGTACCTAGGGATTGGCAAGAGGCACATGTGCCAATCCACAAAGGGGGGTCGAGGGAAGTACCAGGTAACTATAGACCCATCAGTTTGACCTCGGTGGTGGGAAAATTAATGGAGGGTATACTAAAGGAACGATTGGGGGTGTACTTGGAGGAGGTGGGAGGTCTGGATAGTCTGCAACATGGGTTTGTGCCAGGTACATCATGTCAAACCAGTTTTGTGGAGTTCTACGAATGGGTAACATCAGAACTGGACTAGGGAAAGCCTGTGGATGTATTATTCTTGGACTTCAGCAAGACGTTTGACTCTGTCCCCCACAATGGTCTGGTGGAGAAACTGATGGGGTTAGGAGTAGGCCCTTTGATGGTCAGATGGATTGAAAACTGGCTAGCTGGATGCACCCAGAGAGTAGTGGTCTGTGGGGAGCTCTCAAACCCTAGAGAGGTTGGTAGTAGGTCGCTGAGGCTCGGTCCTGGGTCCGATCCTGTTTAATGCATACATATCGGACATCAAGGAGGGTATGGGTGTGAAATGAGTCTCTTCGCTGATAACTCCAAGATGGGAGCAGTAGTTGAGGGAGAAGAGGGAGTTGGCCTGCAAGGGACCTGGACACCCTGGAAAGCTGGGCTCACACATGGAATTAAATTTCAATATCACCAAGTGCAGTGTTGCATCTTGGGCGAGAACACTAAACACAGATGCACTCTGGGAGGGGCGCTGGAGGCCTCAATAGGGGAAAAGACCTAGGGTCATGGTGGATGCATGTATGAATAACTCTGAGCAGTGCAGGAGAGCAGCTAGCAAGGCAAACAGGATGTTGGGATGCATCGTAGGGGATCACCTCTAGGAGCAAGGAAGTGATTCTGCCGCTGTACAGTGGACTGGTTAGACCACACCTTGAGTACTGTGTACAGTACTGGAGACCACACTTGAAGAGGGACATACAGCTCCTGAGAGAGTACAGAGGAGGGCAACTAAGATGATACGAGGGCTAGGGATTTGGCGTGTGAGGACAGACTTGAGGAGCTCTGTCTGTTTTCATTGGAGGAGAGGAGAGGAGAGACAGAGGGACATGATTGAGGTCTTCAAGTACCTCAAGGGAATAAATAGGGTAAACATGGAGGGGATCTTTAGATTAAAGCAGGGAGGTATCACCAGAGGGCATGGTTTGAAGTTGGAAGGTGGAAGGGTGAGGGGGGAAAAGAGGAGGAGGTTTTTCACTGAGAGGGTGGTGGACCCTTGGAATGCACTGCTTGGTGAGCTGGTTCAGAGATCCACAGTGGAGGGCTTCAAGAGAGGGTAGGACAGACACAGAAAGTTGATGTATCAGATGATGGCCTGGCCCAAGGGGCTGGAAATGGATGATGGGGGTTTCTGGAACACAAAGGGGGGGGCCTCGGCACCCGACTAGGGATCTGAGGTTCGAGCAGACTCGATAGACCGTAAGGCCTAATCTGCTGGCAAATAGTATGTTAGTATGTTAAACCTCGAGAACGAAGCTCAAGAGGTCTCGTTGATGTCAACTGCCCGAGATGGAAATGCAGCTTAGTTGTGGATGGGCGACCATCCACTGTTTTATATAGTATATGGTTCCCCTAGGTTTTGAAAATATCATTTTACAAGGTTTCATACCTTGTCTGCACGGTCCCGCTTGCTCCTGGTACTCGCTGGAGACCTGCTCTGATCCCGACTACGGAGAGCCCAGTTCTTGTTCTTTTTTTTTTTTCTGCTCCCAGTCATTAACAGTGGCAGTTGTTGTTTTTAAAAATAAAAAATCTGAAATATTGGAAACATGGAGCCGACTATGGCTGTCCATTTCCAAACTTGAGATGAAACACTCACCCGTCTGTTCGCTAAGTGTCACCGCCATTTCTCTTTTAATTTTTTGTGAGAAGTTTAGTTTCCACCAGTCGTGTTGCAGGACAAGGCTAAAAAGTTTTTGTACTATCGATGTGACGTCAGAACGATAGTACAACAACTTTTATGGCTGTTGAACTGTCCTACAACAAGAATTTGAAAGCCACTGTGTTCTGTGTATACTAAGCCCTAACCATATACTATTGCTGTTTTAAGCACCATGTGGGTGAATGCATTCTTCCCTACAACCCCCTTTCCATTTCCTCTCCCCCACATGTTGCAGCTGGAAATGAGTGTTCCAGGCTCTGTTTGCCTACCTGGTAAAATATGTTTTTACGTAAATAAATAAATGCATACATGGGGAAAAATGTCACACAAAAAAAAGATTAAATAAACGTTAACATCATTGCAATGCATTTCTATAAGTTTAAATACAATGTTGTCACAATTCATGCAGCCAAGATTTTATTTTTCTTTCATTGGTAATTGTTCTTCAGTTCACAGTAAAACAGCTGGAGAGATTGGCCAAGAAGGCAGAGAAGGACGCGAAGACAGAACAGGCCAAAGTGAAGAAGGTTTGTGCATGGTTCATACCTTTTTCCTTAACCTTTTTCACTTTTTTTGTAGATGGAATGTAGAATAACCTGACTGAGAAAATCTGTATCCCTGTTAGCCTGTGCTGCCTTTCTGTTGCAATATCTTTTCAGTTTTGATGCTTGCTGTTTGCAGCTGCCAAGGGAAAGCAGCATGTCTGGCATGACATGCTGAAGTGTAAACAGATTTAAAAGCAGTGTGTACAAACATTGCATCTAATGAGACATGCCAGTGTTTTATTTTTATTGTTTGGTAACCAGGTAAGGCCCACTGGGCACAAGGCTCATTATCAGGGGGTGACCCAGGAGCATAGGGAGGTTAAGTGACTTGCTCAGGGTCACACAAGATGCAAGTGGAGGTTTTAGGAATCAAAGCCAGGTCTGCTGGACATACCAGGCTCGTTCACAACTTGTTGCTGTACTCTCTGGGCTATACTGCCAGTCTTTTGTTTGCTGGGCTGTCTTTCCTCCTTGGACTAAGTACAGTCACAGAGGACTATACTTAGCCCCGGGAGAACAGCAAGATTTGACAGACATCTGATCTGAGCTTATAAAAACTCTAACGTGCACTTCAGGCCATTATATCTTTTGCTGCTGTAGCCCTGCTCTGATGTCAGCTGGAGCGGATTCTGGGATTTCTGGTTACAGCAAATATCCGCTTGGGAGTCAGCAGAATCGGCCTGATACAGTCTACTGTACTTCTGAGCGGGACACTGGGCACCCCCAAGTCGCTGGCATTGTGAGCAGTAGTGCTGCCACTGTGCTGATGTGCTGGCCTGTATCTTTCTGTTTTATACTTCCCATCAAATCCTGTCATGCTGGGAAGTCCTTCCTCATCCCTAGAACAGCACTATGTCACTGTACAATGTTATAAAATACCGTAACCCCCCCCATACATCACAACTGCCAAGAACCCACTTGTGTCCTGTTACTTTAACATTAGACCACCTGAGCATGCTGTTGCCTCCTCTGCTCCTTCACTCGTTCAGTGGTTGAACATAAAAGGTTTGCTCAGATTCCCTGACATGGGCCTGAGTTTTACTGAAGCACTGTTGGGAGTTCTAGGGATTTCGTCGATCTTGGCCAGCCAGCAGAGGCTGTGCAAATGGTGAATAGCCTGTGACAGCAACCCTCATGACAAGCCCAGTTGAAACCGGCCCCAGTGTGGATTTCTTGTGAACCAAGTTTCCCAGGTGGCAGGGTAATGGGTTGATGACCCCCGTGTCTAACCCTAAACTTGCTTTTGAGTGATGATTCATTTCACTTTGGAATATTTCAGAAATGTTACATTTATTTTAGATTTTTTTTTTTTTTTTGGGCCATGAAAGGCACACTGAGCTGACATTCAATTCTTGGTACATCCAGGGAACACAGGGAGGTTAGATGACTTGCCCGGAGTCGAACAGTATGCAAGTGGTGATTGTGGGATTAAAACCCAAGTCTGCGGAGTCTCCTAGGTCACAGCTTGGTGCTCTAGCCTCTGTGCTGTACTGCCTCCCTATATCATGGGGCTGCCAAGTAGCCTAGAGGAACTTCGTCGTGCTTCCATGCTGGCAGTTCCATCAGCTGAGCCCTGACTCTCCCTCTCTGGGATAAATCCAGCTGCTGAGCCCTAATTTCCCCTATCTAGGGTACCTCCAGCAGGTGGTGCTTAACTCTCCCTGTCTAGGGTAACTCCAGCAACTGAGCCTTAACTCTACCTGTCTGATGCAACTTCAGCAGCTGAGCCCTAACCCTCCCTTTCTGCGGTAATTCCAGCAGCTGAGCCCTGACTCTCCCTGTTTAGGACAACTGTAGCAGCTAAACCCTACCTTTCCCTGTCTAAGGTTACTGCGGCAGCTCTCTCTGTCAAAGGCAACTTCAGCAGCTCATCCTAACACTCCCTTCTTAAGGTGACTCCAGCAGTCAAGCTGCAACACACACTGTCCAAAGCAACTCCAACAGCTGAGCCCTAACTCCTTTTCTAGTGTAAATCCAGCAGCTAAGCCCTGACTCTCCCTAAGGCAACTCCAGCAACTGTGCCCTAACTCTCCTTGTCTGAGGTAACTCCAGCAGCTGAGCCTAACACTCCCTGTCTAAGGTTACTCCAGTAGCTGAGCCCTAACTCACCCTTTCTAATGTAACTTCAGCAGCTGAGCCCTCACTCTAGCTGTCTGAGGCAACTCCATCAGCTCAGCCCTAACTCTCCCTTTCTAGGGTAACTCCAGAAGCTGAGCCCTGACTCTCACTGTCTAAGGCAACTCTGACGACTGAGACCTAACTCTTGCTATATAAAGTAACTCTAGCAGCTGAGGACTATCTCTTTCTGTCTAAGGTAACGTCAGCAGCCAAGTGCTAATGGTCACTGTTTAAGGCAACTTCAGCAGCCACGTCCTAAAACTCCCTGTCTAAGGTGATTTCAGCAGCTGAGTCCTAACTCTCCCTGTCTTTGGCAGCTCCAGCATCTGAGCCCTAACTCTTGTGAGATGGAACATACTGGAGACCTACAAGTAGCTCACAAGGGGTGAACAGGGTGCAGGAGAGGGAGTCTCTGTTTCAGATGAGAAAGAGCTCCAGCATCAGAGGGCTTGTGATGAAGCTGGGGGAGGGTGGGGTTTAAGATACATATTTGGAAGTACTGCATCACTGAGTGGTTGATGCCTGGAACAGACACAAATGGACTGCCAGCAGAAGTGGTGGAGGTGAAAACAGTAGGGGTTTTCAATCATGCGTGGAATAGATATAGTGCAGTATTAGTAAATAGTCAAGGAGGAGGGAGGGTTGCCAGAGACCAGTTAGGATCTGCGGAGACATCTAGGCAGACTGGGAGTGCCAGTCAGTCCTTTTCTGCCGACATACTCTATGTTTCTAACTCTCCCTGTCTAAGGCAACTCTAGGAGCTGAGTCTAAACCTTTCTTGCCTAAGGCAGTTTCAGAAGCTGAGACCTAACTGTCCCTGTCTAAGGTGGTACCTAACTCTTACAGTCCAAGTCAGCTCAAGCAGCTGGGTCCTAACTCTCCCTGTCTAGGGTAACTCCAACAGCTGAGCCATGGCTCTCCCTGTCTATGACAACTTTAGCAGCTGTGCTCTAACTTCACCATCTAAGGGAACTCTAGCATATGAGTCCTGTCTGTCTAAAGTTACTCCAGTAGCTGAGCCCTAACTCTCCATTTCTTAGGCAGCTCCAGCAGTGGAGGCCTAACACTCCTTCTCTAGGGTTTTTGTAGAGATGGGCTACATTTAAGTAAGAAAGGTAGTAGTAAACTAGGGATGGACATCAAATTGGTGGTGGACAGTAATTTAAACTAAAAGATAAGGAGAAAAGGGAAATAAATGAATCCAGGTCAGAGAAGAAAAATGAGAAACTGGAACAACTACAAATTAAAGGATAAAGAAGGAAATGTCAATATGGTTACTTAATGCAAGGAGTTTAAATATTGAAAAAGAGACTGAATTGGAAGCTAAGTTGGTTAAGGAAAATACTGACATGTGTATGATAACCGAAACTTGGTGGGACCCAGAAATACAATGGAATAGGGGTATTGAGGGATATAAATTGTATTCCAGATCCAGAATGAATAGAAAAGGAGGAGGAGTAGCTGTTCATATTAAAGAGGAAATAAATAGTAGTTTATATAAAGAAAGTGACAGTGAGAGTATAGAATCATTATGGATTCAAATAGTGAGGGGGGGTAGATAAAAAGATTCTATTTGGAATATATTATAGGCCACCAAATTGTAATAGGGAAATGGATAAAATAATAAATGAGGAAATTGGGCATTTAACAATGGAAGGAGATGTCATTATAGTAGGAGATTTTAATTATCCTGTTATCTACTGGGAAAATGTAGTAAGAGTGTTAATAGTGGAAATTTTGTGCAATTGTTAGAAACAGTAGGGTTGGAACAGTTAATATATAAACCCACTAGAGGAGAGAATATCTTGGATTTACTGTTAACAAATAGAACGGATATTATTAAATGAAGAATAAAGATTAGAACAGTTGGGAACTAGTGGTCATGCCATGGTGACCTTTAATATTAAAAATAGTCATATGTATAAAAGGAAAAACAGTTGCAAAAAATTATAATAAAGGACATTTAAAAAAATGGAATTGTAGACAGAGTTTAGGAGATGAACAAAAAAAAAAGTAGGGCAAATGTGGGAAGAATTAAAAAATAGGTTATTAAATTTGGAAAAAAGAGTATGTCCCAGATAAGAAACTTTATAATAAAAGAGGTAGAAAACCATTATGGCGTACTAGTAAGGTATTAAAAGCTTGCCTAAAGAAAAAGCATTCAAAAGAATGAAAATATTAGGAACAGAGTACATGGTAAGGTATTATAAAAATTGTGTAAAGAAAGTAAAGCAGAATATAAAAAAAATGAAAGAAGGAAATTAGAAGCTAATTTGGCATATAGAAAGGACAATGGGAAGCGTTTTTATACATATATAAACCAACAGAGGAAGGATAAACAAGGTATAGGGCCATTAGATATTGATGGTAAGGAAATTAAGGATTCCGGCGATATGGCCACTGTATTAAATGAATATTTTGGATCAGTTTTTGAGGGAGGGAAAGATGTAAAAAATGTGAACGCAAATATAAATCAGCAAGATCTAGAAATAGTAACTACGAAGGAAGAAGTGGAAAGAATAATAAATAAGGTAAAAATACATAAATCTGATGGACCTGATTTGTTGCATCCAAGATATATTAGAGGTGTTACCATTAATATCAGAAGTCTTGGTGTGGATATTTAATGAGTACTTTAGAACAGGAGAGGTGCCGGAGGATTGGAGGCAGGCTTTTGTTGTGCCCTTACTTAAAAACGGAAAGAGATCAGTAGTGTCAAATTATAGGCCAGTAAGCCTGACTGCAATCCTGGGGAAAGTAGCTGAGAGTATACTGAAATTAAAAACAGAGGAAAGTTTTAACTTATTGGGTTATACAGATACAAAACAGCATAGATTAAAAAAAATAGAGCATGTGGTACTTACCATTTATGCTTCTATGAAAATATTAGAGGAATTGATTAATAATACACCTATAGATATAATATTTTTAGATTTTCAAAAAACCTTCGATAAGGTACCCCATGACAATTTGATTGTGAAATTAAATAAAATGGGATTGGATAGTCGAATTGTATTATGGATAAGGAATTGGTTGAGTGATGGGATTCAAACAGTAAGAACAATAGGTGAATTATCTAGGACTAGGTCCATTAAAGTGAGAATTGGGGTCCCTCAGGGATCCGTGTTGGGGCCTATATCATTTTCCTTATATGTTAGTGACCTACATCAGGGGGTTACTAATCAAGTAGTAAAATTTGCGGACAATATTAAAATAGGAGGACCAGTAAGAACAATAGAGCAGCAGAAAAAGCTAAAAAAGGATTTACAGAAAATTGGGTTAGAAAGAATATCATGAAATTTAGTATAGAGAAATCGGGAGTAATGTACCTAGGAAAGGGGAATAGGGGAAAAAAATAGGCATACATTAGATGGAAAAGAACTTAAAGAAGTTGAGGAAAGAGATTGTGGAATAATAATTAAGGAACTAAAATATAATAAATGGTGGTTATACAAAAAGCAAATAATATGGTGAGAAACATAAAACATAGTTTTATGAATAAATCAGTGGGATGTATGGTACCAGTATATATAGGTCTTATGTTAGATTGTATTTGGACTTTGGGTCCCAGTTATGGAGCCCATATACAAAGAAGGAAATAGGGAGAGCGGAAGGAGTGCAGAGGAAATATACCAAGATGATTGGAAATTTAAATAGATATGAATATAGTGAAAGATTAAAAAGGACAGGATTATTTACATTGGAAGAAAGAAGGGAAAGAGATTTAATGATGATATTCAGAATAATAAATGATAATGAACTGATAAATGAAATAGGGGTGAGAAGATGCAAGAAAAACCAAAAGGGCTGAGAAGTCATGGTAAGCAGATTAAATTGAAAACTGTTACAAAGAATGGTATAGTCTATTCATTTATAAATAGAGCAGGGAGAGTGTGGAATACTCTGCCTGCAGAGGTGGTGGATAGTAAAACCTTAAAGGAATTTAAGGGAAAGATTGATAAATATCTTTTGGGGAATAGGCTGATGTGTACCCACTAAAGTGGGGGACAGTTTATATGGACCAGTGGTCTGTCTTCTACTGTTCTATACCAAGTATAAATACCAAGTATAAACTCCAGCAACCCTCCCTGTATAATGCAATTCCAACAGGTGAGCCCTAACTCCTTGTGTAAGGTAACCCCAGGAGCTGAGCTCTAATGCAACTACAACAGCTGAGCCCTAACTCTCACTGGCTAAGGTAACTACAACAGCTGAGCCCTAACTCTCCCTGTGTAAGGTAACCCCAGGAGCTGAGCTCTAATACAACTACAACAGCTGAATCCTAACTCTCCCTCTCTAAGCAATAGTTCTCAGATTTTGTCACAGTGAGCCTCCCCAAATCCATGGAAAAGATTTTGAGCCTCCCCCAAAAAGTGAAATAATCTTGGGCCTTCCCCAAAGAAAAATAACATACTGTACTTTGCGCAGAACACCATGAATAAATTGAAACCCCTTTGAGTACTTGGCTCACATTCAGTTCTTTGTCTTATACTGACATGGAACCTTTGAAAAAGAGCTCGTGCTCAAAGGTGTTATCTGAATAACAAATAAATAAAATAAATATTATTATTCAGCTTATTGTAACCCCACCCCTCAATAGGCCAGCCTACTTGTGCCGCTATTTTCATTCTTGAGCCATTGTTACCCCATGTTGCAGTGCCTTCATGGGTCAGACTACTTTCTCTGTTTCCTCTCTATATGAAATAACCTTCCTACATACTTTGCCTCTCCCCCTCCTTCCCTGTTCCTAAGCAACTTCTTGGGGATTGCTTTGCTCTTTCCTGCTGTTGCTCTTAGCACTTCTATGCTCAACCCTTGTATTTGGGCTGTTCTGCCATCAGTCTACAAATTAATCAATTACTACCACTCATTAGTTTATTGTTCATATTTGTTTGCACTGTTGTTCATTGTGTATTTCTTAATTGTTTTGCAGTTACCTTTTGAAATGTATTCACTCCCTACCTTTCCCCGGGTACACCTGAAATGAGCCTTGGCTCATTCACCTTCCCTTGTCACCTATTAGTAAATAACTACATAAAATTCAGCTACTACTATCCTCTTTCAATTTGCTTCATCTCTTCACACAAAATATATAACACTCAAAATTTAAATACAGTACTTTTTCAGACTTGCTTGAGCCTCCCCTGGAACAGGTTGGGGCCTCCCCAGAGAGGCTGGCCTCACCACTGGAGAACCCCTGCTCAAAGGCAACTCCAGCAGCTGAGACCTAACTCTCACTGGCTAAGGTAACTACAATAGCTGAGCCCTAACTCTCACTGGCTAAGGTAACTACAACAGCTGAGCTAACTCTCCCTGTGTAAGGTAACTCCAGGAGCTGAGCTCTAATACAACTACAACAGCTGAACCCTAACTCTCCCTCTCTAAGGCAAGTCCAGCAGCTGAGACCTAACTCTCCCTGTATAATGCAACTCCAGCAGCTGAGACCTAACTCTCCCTGTCTAAGGCAAGTCCAGCAGCTGAACCCTAACTCGCCCTGACAAAGGTTAATTCCAGCAACTGAGTCCTAACTGTTCATGTCTATGGCAACTCCAGCAGCTGAGCCCTAACTCGCCCTGTCTTATGACAACTCCAGCAAATGAGCCCTTACATAGAAATAGAATTTGACGGCAGATAAGGACACCTTGGCCCACCCACTCTGCCCTTTTTTCCCTGCCTATCTCCGCTGCTTTCCCCTCCCTTGTTTCCTAATATTCCCTTGCCTTTCCTGTGCACGCTTGAAGCTCACCACTGTTTATGCCCTCATCACCTCCGCTGGAAGACTGTTCCAGGCATCCACCACTCTTTTTTTTTTTTTTTCAGTGAAGAAGTACTTTCTCATATCTCTTCTAAACTTCCCCCTTCCAGCTTCATCTCATGTCCACTTTTCATGCGTCATTTCCTCTGAAAAATATCCCCCTCCTGTACTTTACTTAATCCCGTGAGGTATTTATAAGTCTTTGTCATGTCCTCCCTTCTATGTTCCAGGGTGTACATATTCTGATCCTTTAATCTCTCCTCGTAGGGCTTCTGGTGCAGCCCCTGCACCATTTTAGTTGCCCTGCTCTGGATAGCCTCCACCCTGCCTATGTGGTCTTCAGAACTGGACACAGTACTCCAGGTGAGGCCTCACCAGCGATCTATACAGTGGCAACACCACCTCCCTCTTTCTGCTGGCAGTACCCCTCTCTGTGCACCCTAGCATCCCACTGGCCCTACCCACTGCTTTGTCGCACTGTCTTGCCACGTTGAAGTCATCAGATATGATTACTCACAGGTCCCTTTCCTGTTAGGTGACTGCCAATACTTCTTCTCCCATTTTGTACTGCGCCTTTAGGTTTCTTTGCCCTAGGTGCATGATTTTGCACTTTTTCGCACTGAATCCCAGCTACCATGTTCTGGACCACCCTTTGAGTTTCTCAGGTTTCTGCACATTCTTTCTACCCCCTCTGGAGTGTTTACACTGTTGCAGATTTTAGTGTCATCAGCAAAGTGCCATACCTTCCCTTTCAATTTATCTGCAGTGTCACTTATAATGACACTGAAGAGGACTAGTCCCAGTACTGAGCCCTGAGACACCCCACTGGTCACCCTCCTTTCACTGCAGTGAACTCCATTTACCACCAGCCTGTGTTGCCTATCCATTAACCAGTTTCTTACCCAGTTTACTACCTTAGAACCCACCCCTAAGCTGGCGAGTCTCCTATATGGTACAGTGTTGAATGATATACAGTCCCCACCACGTAAATCGGGCACATTGGTGTTAACCTGTTTTGCCTGCCATATGAGTCTGACAGCAAAACGCTGATCTATTGCATCATAATTAACTGACCTGTAAAATGCCTCCAAATCACCATTAAACAAGTAAAGAAGCGTGTGTGTGTGTGTGTGTGTGTGTGTGTATTAACAAACTTTATTAAAGCAAAACCTGTTAAAAAAAAAAAAAAAAGGTAAAATAAGTACTGTAGCTTCTTATTTCATTAGAGCACATAATTGTTACAGTACTTTACTGCAGTCCTACTAGTCTCCAGTAAAGTACTCTATAATCCACGTCTGAACAGTCTTTCTGTGGCAGTAGGGATGTCAAATTGTTTTCACCTTCCTTAGTGCGTCTTAATCTGGCTCTACATTGGGATGCTACTCCATAGCATGCCGCAATGTTAGAACAGCAGATCAAACATCGGCCAGCGTGACCATCACCTCTTCCATGTTGTCATCCGGGTCATGTTCTTCCTTGTCGGTGACATCAGCTTGCATCGCTCCAATCACCTCTCCAATGTTGTCGTCAGTTTCTGAGGAAGTGTTGTGGTCTTCAAGGTGACAGAGCTGCGAGAATTCTTCCTCTGACAGCCCGTCTGGTGCTGTCACAGTGTCAGTTTCTGTGTCGATTTCTGCCACAATTTTGTCGTCCTCGGCCACAGCAAACCCAGCTTTCTTGAAGCAATGCTGGATTGTTTGCTGACCAATTGAATCCCGTGCATGCTTTAACAGGCAGATAGCATCTAGCAACGAGATTTTTTTTTTAACAGTGTAATGCACTCAGGTCAGCGTTTGCATCCAGTTCTTCAAGCACACTCTCTCTCTCTCACTCTCACTCTCACTCATCGCACATAATGCTGCTTCGTGCAGTAAATTATGCCATGGTCCAACTGCTGTATTAGACCGGTTGTGTTGGCAGAAAGGAAGACAAGGCATATGTTTCTTTGCTCAGAGACATGAGGGTGTCCAGAAGTTCAAGTTTATTGTCAGGAAAGCTCCATTGAGCACACTCATTTGCAAGGAGTTTTTGTTAGGACAACTTTATAACAGTGTTGAATACACAATATTGACTTACAATACAGATACAATAATTGGGATACATACAGGACAGTAAAGCAATGGCATACAGTACAAGTAATTTTGAGGAAGAAGTCACACATTTGTTTTAGGTGAGCAATGCAAACTATTATACATTTTGATAATCGAACAAATACTGGGGAAGGAAAAGGGGATACATTAATTGGAGGACAGTGCACATTGTACTAACTCCTCTAGCTAGGAGTGCTAGCTATTATGGCAATGGCAAGTTTCCATAAGTGCCTTATTGAAAAAAAAAAAAATTGAGAATCGGGACAATTTTGCAACACCTCGATTTGCGATCCTATAAGTGTAGCTTTTCTGGAAGAAAATTTCCCCAGTCATCCAGGTGGATCAGTTGGCAAAGTAAACCACAGGCAGGTGGTGCACGCCATGAAAACGAGGGGTTTTATTAGATTTTCCAACCATGAGTAGATCGCACTTGTTGCTGCCATCCATATTGTAGCAGATCATTACGGAAATTCTTTCCTTGGCTTTCTTTTGGCCAATCAGAGCTTCACTTTTGAATGTGTGTGCACCATAACCAACATACCTGTAGAAAATCCCAGTCTTGTCACAGTTAAAAATGTCATGTGGTTCATAGCCTTGGAGCAGCCCAGGCAAAAAACACAGTGCTCTGCACCAGTGACAGCAGAATTAACTGTTAAGTATTTTTCTGTGTGCCTCCTTGATGTCCCCATGCTTTCCCTCACGTTACCTCTTTTTGTCTGGATTAGAATTCTGATGCCATTCAGAAAATAGCTGTTCGCGCTGTCTCTAGGTTGGTGACAGTTGATTTAGGAAGCCCGAGGTGCTGCACTAAGTCACACTTGCTCACCTTCGGAAGCTCGCCCATCTTGTTCAGGTCATCAGTTTTTGTGCTAAGGCTCATCGCCTTCCACTTTCCAAATATGTTTGCTGCTGCAGTCAGTGCTGTAACAGTAGTAAAAACAGAAACCCGACACTAGTGTGGGGATGAAGTAGCCAAGGTAATCGCACCTTAACGAGGTGCAAACAGGTGTGAACAGCTGTCAAACTGCTTGATTCTGCCCAAAATAGCCAGAGGCTTTAAGGTGGTATAAGTGGTGCATTTCTAATTGAGGTCTATGGAATGGCAGATGCACATCATTGGTTGCCCGATTTAACCGGCTGCCCGCATTAACCGCAGGCAGTAGAAGTGGTGGGGACTGTACTAAAATCTAAGTAGGCTATGTACACTGCCCCCCGATCTATTTTCCTGGTCACCCAGTCAACGAAATTTATCAGATTTGTCTGATGTGACCTCCCTCCCACCGTAAATCTGTGCTGCCTCAGGTCCTGTAACCCACTGGATTCCAGATACTCCATTATCTTTTCCTTTAGCAGTAACTCCATTAACATCCCCAACAGTGATGTCAGACTAACCGGCCTGTTTTATTTATTTTTTATTTATCTATTGAAATCTTTCACCAGGAAAGGCACACTGAACCATAGGCTGCTCGTCTCACAGTGCGTCCTGGGGAGAGGGGGGGAAGGAGACAGCTCAAATACAGTCAGTATTTGTACACATAAATATTTGCACACATTGTCAAAATAACATGATGGGTAATAGTTCTGGTGGGTTACAGCAAGATAAATATGGAAGCAAAACATATATACAAAATTAGATATGAATATACCTGTCACACTTGGGCATCATTCGAATCAGTAAACCGTGAGAGTCAAGGGAATAAGTGTTAAATACCTGTGGGGGCGGACCCCAGGGCAAGATAGTGACTCTGTAATGTGGCTATCCTGGGGGAAAGGGTTAGAGGAAATTGGGGGGGGGGTAGGAAGCAGGAGTCGAGGGAAGAGTAAGTAGGAGAGGAGGGTGGATGAGTATAAAGGCAGTGGATTAACTACGGTACAATTTACAGAGACAGTCATGTTGTTGCCAGCCTCCTCCCTGCTACCACCTTTATGAAGCAGGACTACATCTGCCTTCTTCCAGTCCTCTGGAACCACTCCTGTTTCCAGTGAGTTGTTGAATAAGGCTGTCAGAGGTGTAGACAACTCCCTCAGTACCCTTGTGTGTACCCAGTCTGGCCCATAGCTTTGTCTAATAGTTTTGTCCACTTTTAGATTTGCGAATCTCTTCAGGACTCTGTCCTCTGTAAATGGACTTGTCTGCCTCCCTCCCTTCCCCCAGTGCTGTTGCTGCTTTTATGTGGCCCATCCCCTTCCACTGTGAAGACTGAACAAAAGTATTTGTTCAGGATATCTGCTTTCTCTTGATCCTACTTTGCACGGCCCCACCGCCCTTCTTAACCGCACAGGCCCTCCCCTCATCTTTCTCTTTTCTCTTACGTACCAAAAAAGATACCTAAAAAGGCATCTTATGTGCCTTACTCTCCCGGTCTAAGGTAACTCCAGCAGCTGAGCCCCAACTTTCCCTGTCTAAGACAACTACAGCAGCTGAGTCTTAACATACGCCTAGAAGTGCCCATGGTAAAACAACCAAAATGCAAAAATACTTTAAGGAGCACAAGACAGTAATATAGCTTCAGCACTTCGTGGCACCCTGCCACTTCATCAGGAAGCTTGTGTACAATGCTTCTTGGCATCTGTTGGTGTCTACCACTGTATCTCACCACAGCGACTCCAGTCATATCCTTGGCAGCGCGTACTCTCTGCCCTTCTGAGATCTAACTTCCTGTCTAAGGTAACTCCAACAGCTGAACCCCAACTCTCTCTGTCTAAAGTTACTCCAGTTGCTGAGCCCCAACTCTCCCTGTCTAAAGCAACTCCAGAAGTTGTATCCTAACGGCTCCAGTCTGAGGCAATCCAGCAGCTGACCCTAACTTCCTGGGGCTTGGGAAACTCCAGCAGCTGAGATCTAACCTGCCCTGTATAAGGCAAGTCCAGTGACTGAGATCCAACTCTCCCTAAGGCACCTCCAGTAGCTGGGCCAAAACTTAACCTGTCTAAGGCAAGTTCAGCAGCTGAGCCCCAACTCTCTTTCCAGGGTAACTCCAGCAACTTGGTCCTAACTCTTCCTAAGGTAACTACAGCAGCTGAGCCCTGACTTTCTCTGTCTGAGGTATGGTATCTCCTGTAGCTGAGACTCTAATCTCCTTGTCTAAGGCAACTCCAGCATCTGAGACCTAACTCCCTGTCAAACTCATCCTCTCTGAGGTGGCAGTTTTGAATTCAGGTTAAGCAAGGGCTCTTTGGACTCCAAAATGCCCTTTTGGAGTGGGAGGGCTAAGATAACTTCTCTAGCTGAGCCCCGATTCCTTGCCAGTTACTAAAATCCCTAAAAGGAAAGGGATTCTATCAAATGTTTTGAAGTGCTAGCTTTTACAGAGCAGCATTATCCTAGATTTGGACAAAAACGGAGTAGATTATTTCAGAAAAAAAATGATCTCTCTCTCTATCCCCCTTTAAAATTATATAAGCATGTACTGAAAATAAATCCATTTTCTGGGCTTGTTACCTTAGATTAAGGGTAACAGTCAGCACTAAGAACCCCACACCCATGTATGGGGCTGGTCTTGATTTAAACCCCGCCCTCCCAACTTACTGTTTACTGCAGTATAGTAGATTACAACCAACTTATTCTATTGACTTTCAAGCTGACATTTTCTGCAGCTACAAATCCCAGAATTTCCTGCAGCTGACATCAGAGCAGGGCTGTGGGAGTGGGAGATTCAGTAGCCTACAGTGCTTGTTGGAGCTTTTATTAGCTCTGACAAGATGTTTGCCGGTCCCACTGTACTCCCAGGGATGTATAGCCCTCTTTGACTAAACTGTTCAACTAGGTGAACAGGGTTTGTGCTTGCCACTGGGAGCCAGCTGGCTTTGCAGACTGCTGATGCTGCAGTGTCTTGGACTTTAACAAATGTTTCACCCATCTGTGACCGGTTTGTTTCCTGGTGCCCAGACCCTTCAATTTGGAGGTGTGTTGTGTGCGACTGTGCGGGGCTGCACAGAGGAACAGCTTTTAAACGCGCCACTTTCACGGACCTTGATCAGCTGTTTGTGCTCCGACTTTGTGGACTTGTTTTGTGTTTGCCTGGGGAGCCAGTCGAGCTCTGCAGAATGCTGGTGCTGCAGTCTCTTGGAATTTAGCAAATTTTTAAGCCATCTGTGACTGCTTTGTTTCCTGCTGCCCAGACCCTCCAGTTGAGAGGTGAGTGCTGCTGTGGGTGGGGTTACAGCTCTCTATTTCTGGGGCCTCTGCCTCGTGATCCTTTGCTGCAGTCCAGGGCCAAAGGGCCAGAGTACAATGATGTTCACACTGTGGGCAACAGCTGTGAAGTCATCCATCAGTTGGCCACTCTGCCTATTCAGTGTATACCTGCTCAACTCCTCTCCACGTACTCTACATTTATCCACTCAGCTGCACTGCTGCTAACTGCTTCAGCCTGGTCGAATGCCTAGTGAGGTATTGCTTTTCCTTGTGCTGCTTTGCCGTTTGCTACCTGATGGCACTAGCTACTGATTATGGTCTTCTGCCTAGCTATCGCCAAGTTGTCCCTACTGAGGTGCTTCAACAACTAGTTTGTGTTGGATTCTCTGTTGATGCTTCCTTTCTGAGTAGCCTTTACTTAGTTGTATCATAATTAGATCCATGACTGTATTTACCTGCCTTGCGCTCCCTAAGTAGCCCCTATATTGCTGCATTGTATTCAGTTTCTATAACTTTAGTGTGCTCCCTATGTAGGTAGCCCCTTACAACGTGGTATAGTAACTAGTTATTTGTACTTCTTATCTAGGTAGTCCCGACATAGCTACATAGGAACATGTTTCGTGTTTCATATCTTGCTCTAAAATGTTTACCTGCTTGTGCTCCCTATTAAGGTAGCCCCATTTATCTGCTTTATAATATTGATCTGCCTTATAAAGTTTTGATGATCTTAATCTGAGTGTACATCCTTTTTAACTTGCCCCCACTTAATTTGGGCCTAAAGTCTAGTCTGTGTGTTGCAGTCCTACTCGTTTACTCAGCTTTCTCCAGTTTCCTTGTTGCCGCTTTGTTGTGTGTCACATTTTATTTCTAGTAATAATAGTAGTCTATTTGTTTGTGACGTCCTTCCCCAGAGGCCCAGGGCACCATTACAATATATTTCATAAGGTAGAAAAAGAAATGGGCAGACTGGATGGGCCTTGCAGTCCTTATCTGCCGTTAACTTCTATGTTTCTGTATAACGATAATACATAAAACCATAACTATAATTAATCAATTGCATTAAAACCACAGAAATAAATAACAAATAAACAACTATGTATAAGAGAATATGGACAGCACTGCTCCTTATTTCCAACACTGTTCCCTGGTTCTGCACTTACCCGCGTTTTTTCTCACTGGGGTCCCACTTACTTGGGCCCTTCCCTGGCCCTCCTCTGCTGTTTCTGGCCCACCGTACCACTGCCTTCTGTGCACGCTGTACCTTGCACATCTTCTAGGTATCAACCGCTTCAGCCTAACCCTTGTATACCTTTGCATTTCCCCCCTCTCTCATCTGTTCCTCCTTTCCTGCTGTCACTTGTTATTTTTTACTGCCACACTAATCTTCCTTCTGCCCTCCCTCCTCTGCTCCCCCAGCTGCCTATAACCAATAGTTTCCCCACCCCTGCATTTTCAGTCCCCCCTCTCACCCTCCCCATTCCCTTTGACGATGCCTACCCTGGCTGCCTCGTCTGTTCTTTATCATTAGGTAGTTTAGCACTCTGACCCTATGCTTCACTTAACTTCTTTGTTGGTTGTGCACTCTGCACCATACCTGATTGTAGAATATACTTGAAATACAAATGTGCCCTCAAGAATTATGTCTACTCCAACTGTATACCTGTACTAGCTGTGTCGTTCGACTATTATGTAAACTAAATTTTGTTATATAACCTCACTGTTTTGATGTGGAACCTTTGAAAAAGAGCTTGTTTGCTGGATGTCATTGTCCACTTAGGGACACATGACCTGGCTGGGAATGGGATCAGAGCAGTGCAAGAGGAGCTTGTTGAGTTGGGAGGGGCCTTATACAAGAAGCACACACAATAACCTTATTGGAGGTGATGCCTGTGTATGGCAGGGACGAGCTAGGGTACTCCATACCATAGGATTCAATGAGTGGTTGAAAAACTGGTGCTGTGCTCAGGGTTTTGGCTTCATTGGGGACTGGGGGTCCACCTGGAAGGATACAGGCCTATACTGGCGCGATGGTTTGCATCTGTCCGGGAGGGGAACCAGGATCCTAGGTGATTGGTTTAAATGCTTCATTGGCAAGCATTTAAACTAGCCAAGGTGGGAGGCACAGAAGAGGAGCAGGGAAATCCCAGCCCCTTCCACAAAACAGGGTAGTTAGTGAGGTAAATACCAAGGTAGAGAAGTTGGTAGGGAGCAGGATAAGGGTAAATGGAGAAAAAGACAAAGGCAGTAAGGACAAGGATGGGGCTAAAAGGGGTAAGGCTATCAAAAAAATGGAGGGCGATGAGTACCAATGCCCATAGTTTGGGTAACGAGCTCCCTGAACTAGTGGCCTTGATGGAAGAGGGATGCCTGGATATCATGGCAGTCACAGAAACCTAGTACACAGAGAGCCATGACTGGGATGTCAAGATACCAGGGTACACAATCTACAGGAAGGGCAGGGAGGGTAAAAATGGGGAGGGGGGGAGGAGGAGTTCTCTATGTAAGGGAAGAGATCAAAGCAATGGAACTAAAGGTTAAACAAGGAGGAGAGGAGGCACTGTGGGTCACACTGGAGACAGGAAATGGCACCACAATCCACCTGGGGGTTGTATACAGACCCTCGTCTCGGGGAAGAAATGGACAAGGAAATGATAGAAAGCATCCCTAAAATGGCAGAAAAAGAGGAGATAATTGCTGATGGGGGACCTGAATATGCCAGATGTTAACTGGAGCACATTTGCTGCAGCCACATCCAAGAGCAGGGTCATTCTCGATGCCCTACAGGGGGCATGCCTCAGACAGCTAGTGTTGGAACCCACTGGGAGGGATCTTAGACCTGGTACTCTCAAATGGGGATGGAGAGAGGATCTCCGATTTAGAAATGGGTAGCCATCTGGGACTAGGTGACCACCAAACGGTATGGTTCATGATAAACACAGCCGTAGAGTCAAGCCACATAAAAGCGAGGGTATTGTACTTTAGGAAGACTGACTTTGGCAAAATAGAAAAGTGCCTCAGAAAAGCACTAGCAAATGGGCAAGGATGAGGGGTGGAGGAACAATGGGAAAAAATCAAAACTGCCATCACAGAGGCAACAAGCCTTTGTGTGAAGCAAATAAAACAAAATGAAGGAAAAAACTGCTATGGTTCTCAAAAGAGGTGGAGGGGAAGGTTATGGAGAAAAATACAGTACTCTGGATGTATAAGGAAACACAGAAGGAGCAGGACATGTAACTGTACCAGTTAAAGCAGGAGGAAGTATGGAAGGCAGTCAGAATAGCAAAGGCCCAAACCGAGGAAAAGATAGCCAACTTGGTTAAGAAGGGGGATAAAACCTTTTATAGGTACATTAGGGAGCGAAGAAAGACCAAGGGTGGGATATGGAGAATTAATAAAGGGGAGGGAATGTGGACAGAGGGTGACAGTGAAAAGGCAGGGATACTGAACAAATATTTCTGCTCAGTATTCACAACAGAAGAGGAGGGGGAGGTATCTTAACCAAACAAGAGAAACACTGGATAGGGGGGTCGATACCAGTCCATTCACAGAAGAAATTGTTTTGAAAGAACTCTTGAAACTGAGGGTGGACAAAGCAGTGGGACCTGATGGGATTCACTCCAGAATTCTAAAAGAACTAAGTGTAGAACTAGTGACACCACTGACTACTCTCTTTAACAAATCATGGGAGGATTGTGTGGTACCTGAGGACTGGAGGAGGGCAGATGTGATTCCACTTCACAAAAGTGGGAGCAGGGCAGAGGCAGGAAACTACAGACCAGTTAGTTTGACCTCAGTGGTAAGGAAAATGATGGAATCACTTCTGAAGGAAAGAACTGTCGAGTACCTAGAGGCCAGTGGGGCACAGGACCCGAGGCAGCATGGATTCACAGCGGGAAGGTCATGTCAGACGAATCTAATAGATTTCTTTGACTGGGTGACCAAAGTAGTAGACCAGGGAGGGGCTGTGGATATGGCCTACCTAGATTTTAGCAAGGCATTTGACACAGTCCCACACAAAAGATTAATATACAAATTAGCCAGCCTTGGAGTGGGTCCCAAGGTGGTAGCCTGGGTAAAAAATTGACTGGACAACAGGACGCAAAGGGTAATAGTAAGCTGAGTTTACAGTGAAGAAAGGAGGGTAACTAACAGGGTACCGCAGGGTTCACTACTGGGACTGGTCCTCTTTAATGTCTTCATAAGTGACACTGGAGAGCTCCTGGAAGGAAAGGTATGTCTCTTTGCAGACGACACAAAGATCTGCAACAGGGTTGATGCACAAGGTGGGGTGGAAAGGATGAAAAGGGACTTGGCAAGGTTAGAGGAATGGTCAAATGTATGGTAGCTCAGATTCAATGCAAAGAGGTGTAAGGGAATGCATTTGGGGAAGAGTACCCAATGGGGGGTGAGTTACTAACAACAAAAAATCGAAAGGGACCTGGGAGTAATTTATATCAGATGACCTTAAGGTGGGCAAGCAATGCGAGAAGGCAGTAAGGAGGGCTGGGGGATGCTGGGATATATAGGGAGAGGAATCGGCAGTAGAAAACATGAGGTTATCCCTCTGTACAGACAGTTGGTGAGATCCCATCTGGAGTACTGCATGCAGTTCTGGAGACTCCATCTCCGTAAGGACATAGACAGAGTGGAGGCTGTTCTGAGGAGGGCAACCAAAATGGTGCAGGGTCTGCACTAGAAGGCATATGAAGAGAGACTAAAGCAGCTTAATATGTATACCCTTGAGGAAAGGAGGGAGAGGGGGGACATGATAGAAACTTTCAAGTACCTCAAAGGAATTAACAAAGTCCAAGAGGGTAGCATCTTTCAGAAAAAGAGATGTACAAGAACAAGGGGGCACAATTTGAAGACAGAGGGGGGACGAGACAGAGGTAATGTTAGAAAGTATTTTTTCACGGAGAGGGTTGTGGATGCATGGAACAGCCTTCCTGAGGAGGTCGTGGAGTCGAGAACAGTGGGAGAATTCAAGAATCCATGGGACAGACATAAAGCAATTCTAGAGAAGGGTAGGAGGAAGTAAGCTGTTGGTTAACTAGAATCTGCCGCTTATCCATCAGGTAGGGAATGGACAGACTAGGTGGGCCAAGCGGTCCTTATATGCCATCAAATTCTATGTTTCTATGTTAGAAGAAACAAGATTACTAAGGTGAGTTTACTAAAGTGAGTAATTTTTTTCTTCCGAGCCAATAGGGTGGTGCCCTGGAGGGAAGACCCCAGGTGAGGAGACTGGAGCCGTACAGGCCCAGAAGGCTGGCTCCTGTCCCCACCCACAGCAGGGCTCCAGCCCCTAACTTGAGAGGGGGAGCCCACATCAGCACTTTGCCTCCTCCTTGGGGTGGCAGAGGCCACCGTGACAGAACAGGACACAAGATGGGGCCCCACCCCACCGACACAGTGGACTGGGACCTGCCTTTCAAGAGAGATCCTACCTTAGTCACTACTCTCAGGGAAGGGGGAAGAGAAAAACTGGCACCCGGGTCGGATTCCA
Source organism: Neoceratodus forsteri (assembly GCA_016271365.2). NCBI lineage: Eukaryota > Metazoa > Chordata > Ceratodontiformes > Ceratodontidae > Neoceratodus > Neoceratodus forsteri. The sequence goes on along the minus strand of CM028130.1, from coordinate 969,168,441 downwards.
ATTCTCCCTCCGACTCCGGGTTGGTGCCGACTATCGATGTGGCGCCGAAGATGGTAGTAGCAACAAAAAAACGCATGGAGGAGGTGCCATCACCCAAAGCGGCACAAACGATGGCACCTCCATCAGCTGCGGCACTGACCACTGTGCCGCCACCAGAGGTTGCACTGACAGAAGCAGCGCTGGATATGGCATCGACCTCAAACGTGGCACCAACCTCGGAGGCGGTGCCAAACGCAGCACTGTCACCAGAAGTGGTGCTGCAAGTGGCACCGCTCTCTGAAACCGCACCAGGAATAGGGCTTGAAGGCCTCCACGGCACCGACTGATGGAGAGGCGGTGCCACACACGGTGTTGGCCCGAGAAATGGGCACTGGAGAGGACCTTCTGCTGAGTCTGGGGGGTGTCCGGAGCTCCAGAGAACTGGGCTGCCAGTCTGGATCATCCTGGTCATCCTCTGATTTCAAGGAGGAGACCACTGAGATCCCGAGAGGGGCAACCCCGGGCGCTCTACCTGTCTTTGCACGGGGGAAGGTGTTGTGAGCGGGACCCAGTGGCAACAGTGGCACCGCCTTGCTTACCTGCACCGGGAGTCTGTGCCAGGAGCTGAGGCCACACCTGCCAGAGCCTCTGAGGGAACCGCCGATGTAGGCCCTGCTTATAGCCGAGACCTCAACACTGGGGTGGCCCGGTTCCCCAAAGGGGAACTAGACTGCGAGGGGATCTCAGTCGGCTCTTTGGAAGAGACTAGCTGTCCGCCCAATCTCTTGTCCAGGCATCTGATCTCAGCGAGACCAAAGACAAAGGAGGCCTACTCTCCGCAGTGGTGGGAGGCCCGGGCGAAGGCCTCAGAGACCTTACTTTAGCATACCTTGTGTGACACCAACCACCGAACGTTGTTGGGGGGGGTTCTGCTCCAGCCTTGCCGCGTGGTTAACCAAAGTACAAAAATCCATTGAGAAACTGACGTTGCAACGATCCATATCATGGTTCGGCCCTAGGCAGGTGAAACACCAGTCATGCGGGTCTGTTACAGAAAAAAAACTACCACGAGGCACGGATGCATTGGGGTAGTCCCCACTTTCAAACATTTTTGCCCCAAACCCGACATAATCAGCTGCACAAAAATAATAACTTTGCCTACCTTGACTTCATCAAAGCTTTTGATACTGTTCCACATAGAAGATTGATTAATAAGCTGGGTTGGCTCGGGGTTGGTCAGAAGTTGGTCAGCTAGGTGGCAAACTGGTTGACGGGCAGAAAACAGAGAGGTAGTAAACGGTATCCAGTCAGAAGAGATGCGAGTCACAAGTGGGGTACCTCAGGGATCAGTTCTAGGGTCAGTCCTCTTCAATATCTTCATCAGTGACATTGCAGATGGACTGGAGGGCGAGGTTTGTCTGTTTGCAGATGACCCCAAGATCTGCAACAGAGTAGATTATCCAGGTGGGGTGGGCAGAATGAGGAGATCTGGATAAACTTGCAAAATGGTCGGAAGAGTGGCAACTGGGGTTTAATGCAAAGAAGTGCAGGATCATGCACATAGGGAAGAGAAATCCTGAAGCCACCTCTAGGCTGGGAGGGGAGTTGCTGGCAGTCACAAGGGAAGAAAGAGACTTGGGCATCATCATCACAGATTACCAGAAATCATCCAAGCAGACCACTAAAGCAGTAGGTAAGGCTAGGGGCATGTTGGGGTGTATTAGTAGGAGTATCGCAAGTCTTAAGAGGGAGGTAATAATCCCTCTTTACAAGACACTGGTTAGTCCCCATCTGGAGTACTGCATGCAGTACTGGAGGCCACACCTTCACAAAAAATTGAGGCAGTCCAGAGAAGGGCAACCCAAATGGTGCAGGGACTGCATCAGAAAACACACGAGGACAGATTAACGGAGCTCAATATGTATACCCTAGAGCAAAGACGGGAGAGAGGTGATATGATTGAAACATCCAAACACCTTAAGGGCATTAACAAGGTGAAAGAGTCTAACATGTTTCAGGATAAGAGGACACAGCATGAGATTAGAGGGAGGCTGATTAAGGGGTAATGTGAGGAAGTTCTTTTTTTCACAGAAAGGGTGGTGGATGCATGGAACAACCTACCTCAGGAAGTGGTGGATATGAATACAGTGCAGGGCTTCAGACAGGCATGGGGTAGGCATAAGGGAGCAATACAGATGAATATGAATAGGTAGGCCATTGACAGAGCAAATGCCAATGGCACATTCATAAAGTAGAAAAAGAAATGGGCAGACTGGATGGGCCTTGAGATCCTTATTTGCTGTCAACTTCTATGTTTCTTTGTTTATAACGAAAGGAAAGACTTGATGCCGCACCTTACAAATAAAGAAATGACGCCGGACAATGGTGATGGAAACAGCATTGAGTTACTGTATGATCGAGCAGAACTGAATACAATGAGGCCATCTGGAGGGTTTTGAAGAGCTGTCCCACGGAGTCGTGCAGCTGCCACAATGGCAGGAAAAACAGAACTGAGGTGGTGGAGAGGCTGGCGTCTGTTACTGGCCAACCTGTGAGCGCCATGTAATATGTTGGCCTCGAGGGCGGCGCCATGCCCAATGCTAACCCCTCCTCCAGATAGAAAGGTTTAGCTAAAAGCTTCCCTCTGGGTCCTAGCTCCTCCGGCTAGCACCCACCAGTGATGAATGGTGAAGATTGATACAGGTAAGATATATGGTTACAAGTGACTAACCAATTTTTTTTTCATACGTAGCTCAGTTTGGCAAAGGGACAGCAAACAACTGAAAGTGTCCCCTGACCACTGCTTTATCTGATTGATGTCTGACCCAGCTGCTGCTGATGAGCTCCTGACCCAATTACTGCCTTCAGATTAGGAGTCTATCTGGTTACTGCTTGCTACCTGTCTGTGCCTCTGTGCTCTTAGCTGTAACTCCTTCTCTCAAACAGGCAAGCTACTGAGGCGTGCAGTACATCAAGGAGATTGGATAGAGAGAGAGACATAGGATTAAGTGTGGCATATGTATGTGCTACCAGTGTGGCAATGGGAGTTATCATCAGCGATCGGAAGTAGTGCCAGCTACAAAAAACAGATTGCTGTACCAATACTTTGTCTCCACTGAAGTGGCAATCAGAAATGTATTTATTTTTTTATTTAAAACCAACAACTCTGCAGTTGTCTCTGCTGAAAGAGAGTTACAGGTTTTGAAAATGAAAGCCACCAATTTGGAAAAGGCAGTGTGCTCTGGGAATGTAAAAGTAGTTTCTAGGGACATGGATATGTTGTTCATCCACACTCATTGGCAGGTATCCTTGCCGCTTTAAATCTTGCCGGAAGGTCTTCAAGCTTGCTCCTCCCACCCACCCGGGTGGTATAACTCTCGGCTCCGCCCCATGACGCCAGATCTTCCTTACCGCTTGAGCTCAGGTTCCTCCTTAACGCTCATGCTTGAGACTGGTTCCTATTTCTCCGCTTATGGATTTAAAATAAATTTTGCAAAAAGACTTCAGTCTTCTATCCCTCGCGGCTGCGATGGACAAATCGACTCCCGGATTTCGGAGATGCCCATGCGGGCAGAAGATGTCTCGGACGGATCCACACTCCACGTGTGTCTACTGCTTAGGCCTTGAGCACGACCCGCAGGCTTGTGACCTGTGCTCATCTTTCTCGGCCTACGTCCTCGAAGACCGTGCTGCCCGATTGCAACTGGGCCGTCCCGAGAAGCGTTTCCCTCCGGTGAAGTCCAAGGAGGCCCGGTTGGCGGTGTCCGCGGCGGCGGGCTCGGCGAATCAGCTCGAGCGGATGGTCGCCGTCGAAGAGGAGGCGGCGCAGGCCGTATCTTCCTCAGCCGCGGCATTTATCCCGCTCTCTCTGGGCTCTTCTTACACGGCTTCTTTTAAGGAGCTTTGTCTGTCCCTCTCCACTAAAGAAGGGCCTACGTCTGCGGGACCTTATTCTCGGTCCAAAAAGAGGGACAGGGGTAAGTCCCTCCATCGACGCTCTTGGGAGCGGGAAAGGTCCCTCTCCGGTCGTCGAGCCGTCGGCTCGATCGACCTTCGGCATTCCAACCACTGGCCTCACGAATGTCCCGTCAGGTCAGTTGACGAGACTCCCCACCGATGAAGTCGAGATTTTCTCGACCTGCTGACGGGCTGTCGCTTTAGCAGCCGAGATTCCTCTCCCGGTTCCCCGGGAGGAGTTGAGGATCCCGTGGGCTCGCCTGTGCCTCCGTTCGGAGCCCTCGGATGGACCATCCGAGCGAAGGAGTGCGGTTCGGCCGACACCTCCCGCACCGACCTCGGAAATTCCGGGACTCTGGTCTCGGTCTCGGACCTCTTCGGCGGTCCAGTCGATCCACCGTCGCTAGGCGGTCTCGGTCTCGGCACCGCGTGCGGGCGTCGCCGCTCGTCCTCGTCCTCCTCCTCGGACGAGGGGAGGCTTCGGCGTAAATTACGTCGACGGTACGAGGACCTTATGCTGCAACAGCTCCTCCTGGCCGGGAGTAAGCCGACCCCGTCGCCTTCCCCGGCCATTAAGTGGCTGTCACCGGAACGGCCGACACAACCCCTCGACTTATCCGAGGAGCCTATACCCAGGCCGGTTGTTCGGCCAAAACCAGCTGCTCCACCGATTCCGGTGGAACCTCCGCCTCCACAGCCACCAATTGGGGCTCCGACCAAGGATTCTCGGTCGGCTAAGGGTCTACCCCATCGGCTGTCAGTTACCCTCACTCCCGACCGACCTCGGCAGGTGAAGGGTGGCTCAGGCCAGAGGCAGCTCTTCGAGGACTCTTCAGAGTCCGAAGATGATTCCTCCTTTTTCTCCAAGCGACTGGACTTGGAGTCTTCAGGAGGTCAGTCAATGGACGATAGCCCGTCGTCCTTCCTAGGACTGCTTCGGCTCATCTCGGAGTCCACCGGGATGGAGCTCGAACCCGTTTCCAAACGGGCCAGGTATCCCCTCACGGAGATTCTGGACCGAGGGGATTCTCCGACGGAGGCCTTTCCGGTGGCCGAGGCCATAGTGGGTCCGGCACTGGAGCTTTGGCAGCGCCCTGCTTCCTGCCCTGCGCCTTCGGCCAGGATGGCCAGGAAGTATGCGGTCCCTACCGGTTCCTTGTCCGGTTTTTCGGAACACCCCTCTGCTGAGGGGTTGGTTACCGACAGCGTTTTCCGGCGCGCCGGCAACGCCAGGGATGTGGACAAACCTCCTGACAAGGAGTCCAAGAAATTGGACTATGTCGGGCGAAAAGTCTACGCTGCGTCCCCTCTCGGCCTTCGTCAGGCCAGTTCGGCCGTCCTCATGGCACATTTTTCTCATGCCCTGTTGGGCTCCCTGGATGAGGTCATCCCTCATCTTCCCGCCGATCTGCAGACTACGGTTAAGCAGGTGCGGGACCAGGGCAGTGGCCAAACAGCAGCTCCAGACTGCTTTGGATATAGGGGACTCATGTGCCAGATCGGTGGCGGCCGCAGTGGCTATGCGTCGGCTGGCTTGGCTGAGGATATCCACCTTTACTTCGGATACCCAGCACAAGTTGGCTGATGTTCCCTTTTTGGGGACTGACCTCTTTGGCCCTGGGGTGGAAGGTCACCTGCAGAGGATCGAGAAGTCCAATGCTACCTTGGACTCGGTCTCTTCCGCTCAGAAGGACAAAGGCCGCAAACCACAGCCTAAGCCCTTTCGTCCTTCTGTGCCCCCGGCGCGCCCGGCCCAGCAACGTCAGGGCCAGCAGGCTCGGCCTTGGCATCCCAAACCCAAGCCGCCGGCTTCCTCTAACAGGAGGCAGGGAGGAAAAGGCCCAGGAGGTCCCTCGGCCGGTCCCTCCTCCAAGCCTGCCCAGTGACGGGCTGAGGGTGTCGCTATTCCGTCACTTACCCTGGGTCCCCGTGGGGCGGCTCAGCACTTCCGTTCGCCTGGTCCGCTGTTACCACGGACAGGTGGGTCTTGGAGGTGGTGGGAAGAGGCCTGCCTCTGGAATTGAGCAGGCACCACCCTTCAGAGCCGTCGCCCCTCGGGGGGCTTCGGGATCCCCAGCCTCACTGGCGGCTCGTCGAGCCGACATCGCTCTCCTCCTCCAGAAGGAGGTGATAAGAGAGGTGGTGGACCCTCCTTCAGACCCAGGGTTTGTGTCCAGGTACTTCCTGGTTCCGAAGCGGACGGGGGGCTGGCGCCCCATTCTCGACCTACACGACCTAAACAAGTTCCTAAGGTCTCGAACCTTCAGGATGGTCACTCTGGCTCAGATAATACCATCCTTGGAGCAGCGGCGTGTGGTTCTCTCTCTGGACTTGCAGGACGCGTTTTTCGTCCCTATCCGTCTGTCTCACCAGAGATTCCTTAACTTCCCGAGCGGAAGGATCCTCTTCGAGTTCCAAGCCATGCCCTTCGGCTTGTCTCCAGCTCCCAGGGTCTTCACCAAATGCATGGCAGTGGTGACAGCACTCCTGCGCGCCGAGGGGTCCGTGTACCTTACCTGGACGACTGACTGATAGCAGCTCCCTCCAGGAAGGAGGCGGAGTGGTCCAGAGATCTGGCCCTCCAGGTCTGCTCTCAACTGGGCCTCCTTATCAAGCGAGGCCAGAGTGAACTCGAGCGAAGCAGATGATTCTATTCATCGGGCGCAGCTCGACTCTCTTCGAGCAGGCCTGGCTCCGGCGGACAGGGGCGAGGTTCTTTCCTCCTTTGCCCGATCATTTCTGGTTGGGCAATTGCGCCCTGCCCGGGACTTCCTGCGCCTCCTGGGTCTCATGGCGGCCTGCACCAGCGTGGTCCGTTGGGCCCGCTGGAACATGCGTCCCCTTCAGTGGGGACTAGCCAGCCAGTGGTCACAACGCTGCGATCCTTTGGACCAGCTTGAGTCGGTGACACAGGGGATGTGGAATGCTCTCCAGTGGTGGACCGTTCCAGATCATTTGCAGGAGGGCATCCCGTTCGTCCGCCCCGAGCCGACGGTCTCTCTATCGACCGATGCCTCTCTGATGGGTTGGGGTGCCCATCTGGGGAACACGGCTCATGGCCTCTGGTCCCCAGCGGAGTCGATGCCACATCAACCTGCTGGAGCTCCGGCGGTCCGCCCTAGCTCTCACCGCCTTTGCTCCGTTCCTCCGGGGTCAAGTGGTCCGAGTCCAGACGGACAACACCACGACCATGTACTATCTAAACCGCCAGGGCGGGACGCGCTCCATGCTTCTATGCAAGGAAGCTCTCCGCATTTGGTCACTCGTGCGCAGTCTGGAGGCGGATCTCCTAGCCATTCATGTGGCAGGAGCCTCCAACACCCTGGCCGATGCCCTGAGCCGGATAGGGGCTGCATCCCACGAGTGGTCTCTCCTGCCGGAGGTAGTACAGCATCTGTTCTCCCATTGGGGCACCTCAGGTGGACCTGTTTGCCTCAGGAGAGCGAAGCTGAGTCTGTTCCATGCCCGCCCCCTCAGCAGGGCTCGCTGCAGGGGATGCCTTCTCGAGGCAGTGGACCCCGGGCCTCTTTTCGCCTTTCCCCATTTCCCTTGATCCACAAGGTGCTTCTCAAGCGAGGAGGGACAAGGCGCAGGTGATTTGATAGCCCCAGACTGGCCTCGCCAGTTCTGGTACCCAGATCTCCTCAGTCTCAGCTCCAGGACTCCGCTGGCAGCTTCCAGCTCGCCCGACCTGCTCTCAGTCAATCAGGGAAGGTGTTCCATCCGGACCTTCAATCCCTGCACCTGACGGCCTGGTTCCTGGAGCTGCCAGAGTTCCAGGCCTTGGGTCTTTCCGACGAGGTCCTCAATGTAGTTGAGGCGTCCCGTAAGAGTCGACCAGAAAATGCTATGCCTTCAAATGGAAAAGGTTTTCCATTTGGTGTCAGAGACAAGGGCTTGGACCCTTCCTCCTGTTCCTTGGCAAGCATCTTGGACTATTTATGGTCCTTCTGAGTCAAGGGCTTAGGTCAGTGACCCTAAGGGTGCCTGGCAGCCATCTCTGCTTACCAGGCGCGGGCAGGGAAGCAGTCGATGGCATAGGAGAAGGTGGTCTGGCGCTTTTCAAAGGCCTTGATCACATTTCCTCCAGTGCGGGAACCCCACCTCCGTGGGATCTACTGCTGGTACTGGCAAAGCTCATGGGCAAGCCATTCGAACCTATGCACAGGTGTGCTCTCTCTCACCTGTCGTGGAAGGCCGCCTTCTTGGTGGCTATCCGTCAGCCAGAAGGATGGGAGAGCTCCAGCGCTTCCACTCAGTCTCCTTACCTGGTCTTCCACAGGGACAAGGTTGTCCTGCGCCCCACCGAAATTCCTTCCGAAGGTGGTGTGAGTTTCACCTTAACCAGGTGTTGACTCTGCGGTGTTCTACCCCAATCACACCTCGGAGGCGAATATAGGCTCCATACTTTGGACCCTAGAAGGGCGCCTCCTTATTACAAAGAGCGACGGCTGAAATTCGGGAGAGGTTCGCCAGCTGTTTGTCACCTACGCTGAAGCCGCATCTGGCAGACCTGCAGCCAAGCGGACGATAAGCAGTTGGGTCACTTCCTGCATAGATCTCTGCTATAAGTTGGCGGGCATGGAGCCTCCCAGAGGGATAAGAGCTCATTCTACCCGCCATACTGCTGCAACGGTGGCTGCTTCCAGGGACGTCCCTATCCAGGAAATCTGCAGGGCTGCTACCTGGAAGTCAGCACACACCTTCATCACCCATTACCACATCGACCTTGAGTCACGCTGGATGCTGGTTTTGGGGCCTCGGTTCTCCAGTCTCTATCCCAAGTAAGTATTGGGGTGTGCGTCTTGCCTCCCTCCTCCCGGAGAACTGCTAGAGTCTGCCAATGAGTGTGGATGAACAACATATCCATGTCCCTAAATACAGGTTACTCACCTGTAACAGGAGTTCTAGGAATGGTATATGTTGTTCATCCTACACGACCCACCCGCTCCTGGCTTCACGACAACCTGAGCTTCCAGCGGGCCAGATCTGGCGTCATGGGGCGGAGCCGAGAGTTATACCACCCGGGTGGGTGGGAGGAGCAAGCTTGAAGACCTTCCGGCAAGATTTAAAGCGGCAAGGATACCTGCCAATGAGTGTGGATGAACAACATATACCGTTCCTAGAACTCCTGTTACAGGTGAGTAACCTGTATTTTCACTACATTAAAAAAATGTTTTAAAAGAGGGAGATTAGTAGGGGGTTGGGCTTGACTCCAGGAAAGAGAATGAATTTGGGGGGGGTTAGCAGCCCAGCACTCGCATGTTTCTGATTGCCAATCATCCTTTGCTGTGCAGTGAGGGAACTCTGCGATGGTGATGAGAGTTCTGTAAAGAGAAGAAATAAAAGATGAGGAAAGGTTAGTGGAGGGGTAAAATCTTTATTTTAACTATATGTTGTGTTAGTGAGCAGGGGAGGGGTAGAAGGATTATTAAAACATGACAGTATTTTTTTAAGTTGAGTAGGCTAGTATATATTTTAAAAGACAAAGAACCTCAGCATGTAAGCATTACTAACATGGCTGCCAGACATGTTTTTCAGAATAATCATGGGAGGCATGAATATTTAGGTGTGCTGCATCCAGGTTGCAGAAATGTTTCCTAGACCAAGTGGTTGTTGCCCCATAAGAACCTGGGTTCAGAACCCTCTCAGCCAGTCAGAATGTAAAAAATTTGGTACCCTTTTTATAACTGCATGTATAAAATAGCAAGAAAAAATCTAGAAATTTTATCCAAGAGACATCACCTGACTGTGCATTAAATCAGTATAAATGCATGTTCAGGTACAGAATCTCATTTTCCTCCCCTAAACAACCTACTTGTAGCCATTTTATAATTGTAATAAGCCCCTCCAGGGTGTACATCATAAGAGTTAATCCACTTCACAGGGGTGCAAGGACACTCTTCTTTTGGCCTTGTTCCCTACTACACCTCTGGGGCATGCATTAAATATAGGATAATATATGGTGGCTCATACACAACAATGCTATTCTTACACCGAGTAGTTACCATGACGTCAAGGACCTCAAGAGTGAAGCTCAAGCGGTCCCTTTGACATCATGGTAACCACGAGGTGTTTTGAAGAGCATTTATGTGTTATTTGGGCTACCGTACACTGTTCTGTATATTAATATGTAGAGTGAGTGGTGTCTCTTGTGGGAGAAGAAGGTTATCTCTTGCTGGTTTGGCTAGAAGACCATGAAGCTAAGCGGTTCTGTCAGCCCAAAACAACATGAGATAAACTTCTTATCCCGTAAGAAACACTTCTCACTCTACATATTACTGTATTATATAGCAGTGGAACTGCCTCTATCCCAAAAGTCTACACATTTTTTTAATAACGTTCGTTTTATTTGTGCCCATTTTGGTGGTATCCCCTGCTGTTTCTTGTGTTAGTGGTACATTCCATCTTGTTTACACAGTGTGTTTTGGTGGCCATGGTGGCGGGTCTAACTTCCATTAAAAGTTCATTATTTTAAGCTTTTCCATAACGTTTAGTATTGTGCATTGGGAAAGAGGGCTAATTTGGAGCATCAGTTCTATGGTGCCAGCAGGGATCTTTCAGGTGTCCTACCAGCATTAACGGAAGATTGGCAGGGGAGGAAGCACTAATGAAAGCTTTTCATCATCAGCGGGAAGGAAGCACAGATTACAGATTTTTTTGTTTGTTTTGTCCACTTCTGCTTCAGTGTGTGAATCTTTTACAGCGAGAGTCTCCTGGTAGCTGATTCCGCCATGGCGACTTTGACAATAACGAGTCTCACCACGGCAGAAATCAGTTGTGTGGAGCAGCGCGAGGCAGCAACTGTACGCTCAATAAGAGGTAAAGTAGTGCTGCACTCTGGTGGAGGCAGTTCCACTGGTAAAAAAAACATCTAAAAACATTTACGTTGTGTGTTGAGACAAGCAGTTCTTTTCATTCCACTGACCAGAATTTACCACCATTAGCCCACAGGCCAGCACACGACGTTTCAACCTCATGCTGTCCTATGAACAGTGCTGATTGGGGTGGTAGCATTGTAATGTAGCTACTAACAGAACAAACAGTCTGTCTGCATTAGTAGCTATGTCGTTACTGCAGTAGAATGACTTTTTACGATGTATGGAGCGCCATAAACAGTGTTCCACCATACACTATAATCTTATAGTGCACACCCTGTGGTGGCTTATTACTTAACCTACTACAGGTAAAACAGAAGCCTTGGTTCCACTTGAGGCCTTCAGTTGCGTAATTGTAGGTGGGATGAGCATTGCCAATAGAACTGAGCAGAGATTTAAATTCTTGTATTCCATCCATAGTGAACATTCCATCTGTTGATAGTAAACATTTCATCTATTGACATATATAGGTGAACAACATAGGGAACAAGAATCGAAGGGCAGAATACTGGATGGTAGGGTAAAGCTGGACACGACCTCTGAGGAAATGTACAAGCCAATGAACAAGATCTACATCAAGGCAGACAGGATACTGGGGTGTATAGGAAGGGGTATGGACAGCAGAAGGAAGGAGGTATTACTACGTCTCTGTAGATCACTGGCGAGGTCCCACCTGGATTACTGTGCCCAGTTCTGGAGTCCTTATCTAAGGAAAGATGAGGACAGGCTGGAGACAGTGCAACATATGGTGACAAAAATGGTTCTGGGTCAGCAGGGCAGATCGGCTCAAGGCACTGAATGTGTACTCGATGGAGGCCGGACGAGAGAGGGGAGATACGATGGAGACCGTTTAGTTCCTGAAAGGAATGAATAAGGTAAACTGCGAGGAACTGTTTGGCATAAGTAGCAGATCAAGAACATGGCACTAGTGGAAACTCGGGGGGGGGGGGTTAAGAGGTACGTGAGAGAGTTTTATGTTATAGAAAGGGTAGTGGAGCCATGGAACAATCTGCCAGCTGATGGATGTGGTGGGCGTCATAACCATCAGCGGTCGACTTAGTGGTCACGCGTGGTGGTAGTGGTAGGGTGGGAAGCATGGCGGTAGATAATGTGGGTTAGAAACCTGCATGGACAATAGGTCCTGGGTTTGTTAGGTTTTTATGGTGAGACCGGATGTACCAGTGTTTTTCTGCCATCACTGTCCATGTTTCTATGTCTGTTGAATGTAGGAAAGATTGAAAAGAAACAAAGGGAGGAGGGAAGAACTAATATAAAGAAAAATGAGGAATTGTGAAGAAAGGGCTTGGTGGGTTGGATGAAATAAAGGGTTAATTTAAAAAGAAATGTATGTTGCTGTGCATAATATTTGAAACTGAGATGGCATGCCAGTGCTGGGATGTGTTGGGACTATTTTGTTGGGCTGGATGAACATTTTTAAAGAAATCATTAAAATGTTTAATCTTATTTTAGTTTTGTGCATTTTTCACCTTGCGCCCCCAAAAGATATATCTTGAGCCTATTTTAGAACTGCAGTTAGACACTCCAGGGTGTATTTTGTGGTGGGATGATGGTACTTCTCCGGTGGTTGAAGGCAGTCAGCAATGCCTCATGCCTCGCAACACACCCAAAGTGTGGCTTTATCCAGCACAACGCATACCCTGTCATGCAGAAACAGAGAAGCATAGAATTTGATGGAAAAAGGAGACCGAAGAGCCATTGAGTCTGCCCTTATATTATCTCACCCCATCAGCTACTGTAGTGGCTTAAGAGCTTATGACTTATTGCTTAATCATGAAATGTAAGTGCCAGCTTCCATCTACTGGCCAAATAGCAAAATTACAATGGCTTACTAGGATTTCATTTTTCTTTTTCTCCTTTTCAACCTTTTTTTCTAATTGTTACTTATTTAAATACAAATCTTTACTGAGCCTGAATGTCCTGTTATATATTGTACACCTTGCTATGGTCATAGGAAAAAAAATCTTAACATGGAAAGATAAGGAACCAACAGATGTGCACATTTGTGTGAATTTTATGATCAGCTACAGATTGGAAAAAAATACATGACTACCATTAAACAGATTAAGCTGACTTTCAAAAAATCTGGATGCATTATTAAAAAGCTATAGAACTGGGAAACATATGACCGAATGTACTTCGGGTTCCATCTTTTGTCATCTGAAATGGCCAAGAACAAAACCCTGAACAGGTGGAGACCTTCAGATACCTTGGAGTAACTTTGAATGACACCTTATCTTTTTTGTAGTGCCCCGCAGTGTCAATGGATAATTATAACAACTGGGTATTGTGCACCCCTACCAGGGGGAATGGCACAGCCCAAGCTTTAGAATGTTGGGCACATAAGGATTCCAAGCAGCAGCAACTCCTCAGTTAAGCTGTACTATTTGAAGGGGACATAGCTACTTTTATATTCTCTCAAGTTTTCAACACTACTTTGATGCTGCAATTCTGCATGGCAGGTTGGGGCCACCTTTTTTCAGGGAGCACCTCTAAATTAAAGTCGTGCCCAAGCTGCGGCTTTCAGATTTACTAACCTGCCTTCCCCCCCCCCCCATTTCCCTGTGCGGGTTGGGTGCTATTTCTGCCCTGTTAGGATGCTTTTTTAATGGTCTCCATTTTAAAAACAAAACAAAAGTGCCACAGGTAGGTACAATTTCATTTATTTCTAGGAGTGTAGGGTCTCTGTGGGGGTCCTTCAGCTTTGGCATCGGTTCTCTCCCCTCCCCACAGCTTCTGTTTTGTTTTTTCTTATTTTTTCCACTCCTACTGTTCCTTCCAACCACCACTCCTTCTGTCCTCAAGGAGTGACACCCTCCGACCCTTACAGACCAACTGGGTCTGCCCCTAGAGTGCCACACTGCCTTTGGGGCCCTTGATGGCCTGGATTACCCCCCCGGGTGGGGCAAGAAGAGATCCTCCCCCACTCCCTCTTCCCCCTGTGGCGAGCTGCACAGTGGGATCTGCCGTGGTCGGCAGGTCGTGAGACTGGCTCCGGAGGACTTCATCTAGGCAGCTGGTGGGCTTTTTCCTCAGAGTTCTGTACGTCCCTACCATTAACCCCACCCCCTGAGACACCGGCATGTAGGACGTATGTCCAGATAGTCAACGTGCTAACGCACATTCTTCTCAAACGCCTAACAGCGTCCCCCCTCCCCGGCTCCTGTAGACGAAGCCGCCGAGTCCTTCGAGAATCTGTGCATCCACCGATTATCTTAGGATGTCGGGTGCTCCGCAGCGCCCCGGCATCCCACCCCGAGGGAGGAAAGCATCCGTTGGGACACTCCATCCTCCCTCCCTCCGCCAGCCGACCCCCGTCAACCCAAGTCCGTTTCCGAATGGTTGCCGGCGTAGCGTGAGATGTGGCGTCCAGCGCCTCAACCCTCAGCGCCACCGGGCTGGCAAGCTTCTGGTTTTGTATTTCTTGTTTCCTCAGTTTTCATTTTTGGTGTTCCTCAGAGATTTTATTTTTTTTTTTTCTCCACAGCCCTTTGTTTTTTCCTGTTTGCAGACTGCCGTTAACGGTTGGGTGCGCGCTTCTCCTTCAGGCCATTTTCTCACCTTTGTTTTCAGAGTACGCTTGTGGTGCGCACATTGTGCAGCGCATGGCATGTTAAAATGGTGCAGTAGCTTATTAATTGCATTGTGGTATTGGGCTTGCATGCCTGCTGGTGCGTGCATGCCCATGCAAGCATATTATCGTTCTGCACGTACCTGCTAGTTAGCACGCATGACTGTTTAGCATCATGCTAATCAATGCTTACAGCTCACTGGAGAGTTTGTTTAGCCCAGCACACAATTATATATTTCTCTGGCACCATGACTTATTGGGGATAATTAATTATGAAAGTGTATTAAGACCTGCAAAAGGGTGATAAAGCCCTCTCCCGTGGGTTCCTTTTGTCCTCATTGTGTTGCTCAGGCGCCCCCCACCCCCCGCCAGTCCTCTGGCCTGGGGATGGAGAGCACCTGGTTCTTCAGCTGGCAGTGGAAAGCAGAATTGTGAAAAATCACCTTTGTGGCTCCTGCGTGAGCTTGGGCCTCAGCGTCCCGCAGGACATCCCAGCAGACGCACCTGACCCAGTCAGGACCCTCTGGACAGAGGGGGGCCCACACAGGCACATCTAGATGCAGCGCAGCAAGCTTAGGCTGCGATAACAGATGTGTAGGCAGACCCCGACCTGCCTTCTTAGAAGGCCAGGATAAGGATTACGGAGATCTTGGGGAAGTTCCTAACCTTAACTTAATTAAAAAAAAAAAGAGACAAGGATGACGTTCTCTTCCCTCTGTGTAGGAGGAAGAGGAAAGGGAGTGGACGGAGTCCAAGTTAGGGATTTCTTTCCTCCCCATTTGATAAGTGCTTGTCTTTTTTTTTTTTTTTTTTTTTTGGGAGCTGAGGCATGTTGTTCCTTATAGTTCAGGTGGTACAGTCTGTGGAGACAGTGGATGTCAGTCTGACTCTGTCTGCACCCTTTTTGGCTACTATGTGACCAGAATTATTGAGCAACAAAGGGCAGGTGTGGAGCAGAGAAAGTATCTTCCCAACCAAAGTCATGGATCTTCCATTTTTTAAGAGAAAGATCTCGCAGGTGGAAAGCTCCTCCACTGAAAGACCAGGCTGTTTGTATTTCTGTTAAAAAAAAAAAAAAAAAAACACCCTGCCTATGAAAGGCTCTCTGGCCCTAGCAGACTCTCATGTCAAGCAGGTGGACACCGCGTTGAAGGAGGAGTTTTGCCTCTATCAGCACAAACATTTGTATATCTTGTGCATCTTTTATTGTTGCCAGAGCCTTAAACATATAGGTCACTACTATGGCCAGTTTCGCGCCACCTGACTGTGAAGGTGTGAACCTTTTACAATTGATGGCCATGGCCTCCACCTTTCTAGGTGGTTATACACTGGAGAATTGCACATTTCAGCCCGCTCTGCCTATTTCATTGTTTTTGGCCATGAGAGCAGCGTGGCTTAGTCATTGGGTCACTGATCAAGCTTCATAAGCTAAGCTGCTTAACTTCCCCATGAGGGAGGCTTATGGTTTGATTCCAACCTAAATACTATGTTGAAGGATATGCAGTATGAAGGACTATCTCCAGTGTCAAACAGCGCAAGACTACTGTAACCCAGGGGGTCAAGGTAACGGCCAGCGCAGACCATTCCAAAGGGGGTTCCGTTCCTTCAGTATTTCATCTCCTGAGAATAGAGGAGCCTAGTCGGGTAACAAAGGTTACAGTATAGAGGAGCCCTGGCCAGGCGCTATGCAGGAGATCCAGCACCAAAAGCCTGGTGCCTCACAGTAAGACACGTAAGCCCATCCCAGACTCCTTTTCTTTAATGGAAGACAACAGGAGTTTTTCTCTGGATGGGCCAAAAACAATGTCAGATGTCCTATTAGGAGAAGCTTTCTTCTGCCCTGGCTTCTAAGGACGTCGCAAAGCCCAGGTGTTGTCAGAGACCCTGACACCCTCTTTCATTCAGGGCCATCATACAGGTCCCGATAAGCAAACAAGGTCAGGGGTTCTATTGTATCTATTTCATAGTTCCCAAGAAGTTAAGAGGTTTTCAGGCCCATTCTGGATTTAAAGCACCTGAACAAGTTTGTGCGCCACAGACCTTTCAAGATGGAGTCCCTGAGGTCAATCACCTACGCTGCTCAGCCAGAGGGCTTCCATAAGCTTCAATACATCTGACGGATGTCTACCTCCACATTCCTATCTGTCAGTCCTTCCTGGAGTATCTCAGGTTCTCGATACTGGGCCAACTTTTCCAGTACAGGGCACTTCTATTCACCCGTGCATCAGGCACCCAAAAGAGTTCCTTGAAGGTGTTGATAGTCCTGGTGGCTCAATTTCGTAAGGAAGGGACATCATGTTTCTCCTTCTTGAATTGCCTGCTTTTTTGTGCACCGATGTTGTCTCTGACAAGAGGTCGGTACTTGGAACTCTAGAGATCTGAGTTGCATGGCTAGGTGGTGAACTGGGACAAGAGAGCTCTCGAACCATCTCAGACTTTGGAATACCTGGTGAAAAAATTTTCTACACGAAACCAGGGAATGTTTTTTTTTTTTTTTCCTTATCTTCCGGAAGGGCACCTTATTGACAGAAGTCCAGTGGCTCAGGACGCAGTCATCGGCATCTGCACTCGGTCTGCTGCGGTTTCTTGGCCTCATGAGAGGCAGTGATAGATTTAATCTCATGGGCTTGTTTCCATATGCAGCCTATTCAAATGGGTTTGCTGATGGTCTGGGATCCCTCATCAGAGGATTATCAAGCCAGTTTTCTTTTCACCCTTCAGCTTTGTGACTCCCTGAGTTGGAGAGTGGATGTGCAGGATCTGAGCAAGGCTTCCACTGGAACTTCCCCAGAGTTAATTCTCGCAACAGATGTCAGTTGCATGGATGGGGGCTCGGAGAACTTGGTCAGCCTAGGACCAGTCTCTCCACGTCAATGTTTGGGAGATGGAGGCGGTCTGCCTACCTCCTTTTTGCATTTAAAACAATGCTGCTAATCATGGTGTACATAAACATTAAGGCGGCACAAGCAGGGATATGTCTTGAGAGGCCGACGACCTGTCAGCTGTACACCTGGCAAGGGAATTGAACCTTCAGTTGAACTGCCTAAGTAGCGAAAATGTTCACTCCATAGAGTGGAGGTTTTCAAACTCCTGTGCAACCAGTTCAATCGACCTCTGATCGATCTGTTCGCATTTGGCCACAAGGCTCAGATCCAGAAAGGTTCTTCATTCATTTTTCGGTGTCCACAGATGTAGGCAGTGGTCACTCTGCCTCCGGAGTGGACCTTCAGCAGAGCGTATGCCTCCTCCACTAACCCTTCTTCCAAAGTTATATTTAACCCAAAAAAAGGAATAATCGTTAAGTCACTCTAGAGGAAGCTGCCTCTTACTAGCTGCAGAGTGGTACAGAAGATCATAGTTCTCAGACTTGGTGAATCTAGCTCAGCAAGCACCTTTCCACCTTCTGGTGCAAAGAGACCTGCTGTCGGGGTCCCATTCTCCACCAAAATCGAGGAATGATGCAGCTTGCGGCCTGGTTCCTGAGAGGAGGCGCCCCATTAAAAAAAAAAAAAAAAAGTTTCTGCAAGAAACTAATCAACACCTTAATGACTGCCAGAAAAAAACCTATGTCCGCAGCCTCTGCTGCTGTAGGAGCCACCACTTTTTTTTTTATCTTGGGCCAGAAGCTTTTAAGCCTTCAGTGGCCTCTATTCCACAGATTTTGATTTCTACAGGAAGACGTGGCAAGGAGTTGGCATTGAGTACACTGAGAGGCCAGGATTCTGCTCTCTGAGCACCCTGTGGTTTTTACTTGGGAACTAATAGGTGCGTGTGTAGTAGGAGTTGTCTGGTGTCCTGATCTGTGTTTCTTCCGTGGAATCTTAATTGGATTCTGAATGCTGTTTGCAAGGAGCTTTTCGAACTGTATGTGTTGTTTTACAGGTTTTCCTCATAAGGAGCCATACCTTATTTGGCATAAGGACGGGTGGTACGCAGAATGGTTCTGTGTTTTTGTCCGCTAAAGTGCTCATGGCCTTCCAGGAGTTCCAGGAAATAGGCCTTTCATCCTCCTGTCTGCAACCTTTTCACTCAAAAGAGAAGAAATTGCACAAGTTGAGTTTATCATGCACCGTTAGGATCTGCCTTAAACAGACGGCTGCGTTCTGAAAGTCGGATAATCTGTTTGTTCTCTTGAACAGACAAGGAGGGTCAAGAGGCCTTTTAGGCCACCCTAGCTAAGAGGGTGTGGGCTGCATCTCTCAGGCCAATGTTGCGGGATAGAAGCCTCCGACTTTCATCAGGGCTCACTCTGCCAGGGCTAGGGTGACGCCCTGGGCAGAGACTGGTGAAACATTGTTTTTTAGGGTTATGCAAGGCAACTACATGATCTTCTTTCCACATCTTAACAAAACATACAAATTGGATGTTCAGAATTCTGCTGACACAGATTTTGGTCGCAGAGTGCTACAGACAGCAGTTCGCAAATAATTTATCGGTGCTTGCCTCTGGCATATGAGATAATATTCTCCCCCGTCCCGGTATTTTCTGGTTACTGCTTCTTAGAACCCAGTTGTTATGATTATCCTTGGAAAATGTGAAGCGCTACAGAAAGAAGAAATTTCTTCATACTTAGCGTGATTTCCTTTTCTGTTGGCTCCAACATTGTCAGTGGGGTCCACACAGGAGCCTGGCTCCTGCTGGAGAATCTTATCCGGTATGCTAGGTGGGATGTCCTGTTTGTTAAAATCCCCTGCTATGTTTTTAGACATCCCTCTTTTGCTTTGCAGTGCTGTACTCACAAATAGACTATATATTAAAAAAAAATTCAGTCAGTCTGCGAACACAGGTCAACAGCTTTGCTAACTCTTAAGGTGTTTTTCCTTGTTGCAGATACTCACTGCATTCAGCTGTTGCCTGAAAGCTATGTCTTATTATTTGGTCAGCCTCAGTTTTCCAGATGAGCGACTGATGTGGAGTTTACTTGTTGCCTGATTGTTCTTTCCTGTGGGGAGGACCCAATCATCCAAGCCTTGAGTCCAGTGGAGAGCATTTTCTTCCTCAGATGTCTTGTCAGGAAGCATTTATTTACAGTATTAAGGAATGTTGCATACAGGTAATTGGTTATAATATATGAAAATGTGTAGCTCATTATGGCACAGTGAGGTCAGTAATGACTGGGAAGTTGCTGCTGCTTGGAATCCTCATGGGCCCAAAATTCTGAAACTTGGGCTGGCAGTATAGCCTGGAGGTTAGAGTAACGAGTTGTGAGTGAGCCTGGTATCGTCCAGCAGACAGTCCTGGGTTTGATTCCCACAACCTCCACCAGCATTCTGTGTGACTCTGAACAAGTCACTTAACCCCCAGTGCTCCCAGGTCGCCCCTGAAAACAGGCACCTGTGCCTAGTGGGCCTTACTTGGTTACTAAAGAATAAAATAAAAAATAAAACCCTTGGTAGAGGGTGCACAATACCCAGTTGTTATGATTACCCTTTGGCAATGTTGGAATGAACACAAAAGGAAATTATGGTAAATACGAACAAATTTCTTCTTTGCACCCCTTGTTGACAGTCTGGTGGCCATAGTTTAACAGAAGAATGGGTGCCCTGTACCATAAGCAGAACTCTCTCACCAGGGATGCTGGACACATTATTGTTACCGGCTTCATTCTGTCACTTACAGATTATGGGCTCCTGGTTCACACAGCTGCCTGTGACATGGTGCTAAACAGAGTAAGCTGACCTGTAATAATGCGTGCTGCTTTGTACTTGGTGCAGATAACCGCACTCATAGTTGTACCCTTTGCGCACTCACTAACTGGCTACCTTTACACAGCAGAATAAAGATCTGTACCTGTTTGCTAGCTAAAAAGGCACTCTTGGGCCTAACATCCTATGCTTTAACAAACTGCTTGCTCACAGACTGCAACCAGTAACACCAGGGGTATGGCTATAAATGCCCTTAAGCCTCCTTTCCGGCATGCTCAGCTGGGCAAACAGTCAATTACTGTCGGGGCTACTAATTGGTTAAATAAATTGCCTGCTACACTGCTGAATCTCCCCGAGTTTAATCAGTTTGAGATCTTTGTAGTCTTCCTTTGCAGTCCAGTGCAACTGTAACCATTAAACCATTTTGTTTTCTCTCTGTACCTAACCTGTAACTTTTATACAACGATCTGTATGGATTTTTGTTTCAAAACTGTTGGTGGTAGTTCTGCCTTAAGAGCTTAGTCTAATTTGACAGCATTTCCTCTGGAACTGCTTATTGTACTTATAATGTTTTTTTGTGACTATGTATTTGATGTGGAACCTTTGTAAATGAGCACTTGTGCTCAAAGGTAATTGTCGAAGTTTTCAATAAAGAAATAAGTTGGGAACTGTGTTTATGCAGTATGTATGAAGCTGTATATCATTGCATAATCTCAGCCCTGTTTTCTTGCTCCATAGATGGAACTTTAGAATGTTAAAATTCAAAATCTGCTCCGTGGTGATGCTCCACCTAGCGTTCTGATGGCAGATTTATTCATCCACTGGAGAGATCAGACACACCCAAGGTCTTGTTCCAGTTCTGGTAGCTAAGTTTAGTTTCGGCTTTGACTTTTGTTTAAAGTTTTATTATTTTATAGTGTGTGTTGTATTTTTTTCCCGTTGGTTCCAAGAACCGAGAAGGCCACGGTTTATAGCTGTTACTGCTATATGGTTGTGCTATTAAAAGCTATTTAAAAATATAAAAATGACATTTTAAATTGTTTTATTTAAAAATATGGTTGTAGATTTTTGGCATTTTGGTGCCCTTTTCAGTCACATTGACTTAATTGAGAGGCCTAAAAAACAGACCAGCCCTAAAGGATTTAAAAAGTGTGAATATGTCAGAATATTTCATTAAGGAAATAAAACACATTTCACTGCTTGATTTTTAAGGTAGCCAAACTGGTCTCTAACTGAAATTTCAGCTGCTCAAATGGCAGTTTCACTGGCTACCATTTTAGTGGCCCGCATAGAACACTGCCTTGGGCTAAGTCTGCTGAACTGGCATTTTGTGGGGCTTCTCACTGACATCCTTAGGGCACAGCTGGATTGTTCCTCTGCCTACTGACCTGGGATCAGCTTAAAAACACCACTGACCATGGGCCAGTGTATTGTAAGTGCTGATTCGGGGTCTAGATTCATATCCCAGATGTATTTTGGATATGCCTCCACAGTCATGCAAAGCAGCAGCCGCTGTAGCCAGTTGGTGAGAGTGCAGGACTGCAAACATGGAGATCTACATTTTGAATGCCACCAATTGTCAGCATTTTAAGGTTTCGCTTCACCATCAAATTTCACTAAGTGGTGCTCCATGGTAGCGGTGCAGAGTTCTAATAGTAAATCTACACTAAAGCAGGTAGTAAAAATATATCTGCATGTCATCAGCACAAAGAACACTAAGATCAGATGCCTACTTAAAGGGATACCCCCTTGGGCCTTGGTGTCTCTAGTTTAAAAAAAAACATGCAATGATTGATCAGATTCTGTAGAGCTCGCTGATGTAGCTGGTAGTTTGATTCTGATTCTTTTCTTTATAAAATGAAAACAAACTACCCACCATACTGGCATTAGTACATGAAAATGTGTAGCCATAATGGCTACTCGAGGGGCCGGAAAAGTTTAGGCTCTCCTCCCTCCTGGCAGATCTCGCTGAATACAAAGCCTTGAGGGACAAAGCCAAGAAAGCCATAAAACTCGCGAAGAGAGACTACTTAACACACCTCCAGAAAACCTGCCTGGGCAACCCCAAGCAATTCTGGAATCATATCAATGACCTGGTCAAGGGCAGCAAAAAGCCTGAGTCCTGTCCCATGGAGATTAACGGTCAGCTCACAACTGACCCTTCTCAAATATCGGCTGCCCTTAACAGGCACTTCTTAGACCTAGAGGCCTACAAGACCTGCCTGTCTCCCCAGACTCTCCCCCCACCTCAAATGAACCACCTCACATGGAAAGACCCCCATTTCACCTGAGACTGGATAAACGCACTGAACTACTAAACCTCCTAAGGACCCTGAAACCGAAAGGGTCAGGGGGACCTGACGGTATCAAACCTCGGCTACTCAAGGCAGGAGCTACCTCCTTAGCCTGGCCTATAACCATGCTCCTCAATCGATCACTGAGGGAAGGAGCAGTCCCTGACCCGTGGAAACATGCTAATGTTGTCCCTATTCACAAAGTGGGGCTCAGGGAAAAACTCAACAACTACAGGCCCATCTCCCTCCTCTGCTCACTTGTTAAGGTGCAAGAAAGAGTCATCTACAATCAACTCAGGGACTACCTGGAAGCTCATCAGCTCCTTGCCCCCTCCCAACATGGATTTAGAACAAACCATGGTACTGACACTGTCCTCATTAACTTCACGGATGAAGTTATCAGGGCAATGGAGAAAGGGATACCCACTGGTGCAGTCTTTATAGACTTATCCAAGGCGTTCAACCTCGTCGACCATAACTTGCTGCTACAGAAGCTGCAAAATATAGGCCTAGACAATCGTGCCCTGAAGTGGTTTGGAGCTACTTATCAGGCAGGGCACAGAGGGTCTCATGGAAAGGGACCATGTCTGACCCAATACCCCTAAATCAGGGTGTACCTCAGGGCTCAATTCTAGGCCCCCTTCTGTTTTTCTTGTTTACCAACGACCTCGTATCACCACTGGGAGAGCTCGACAGGAGATGGATGATACTATCTTCCCGACCCTCGTGACGTGGTTGCCCAGTCCTCTACTCCAAAAGGATCTCACTTACTAGAGACTTGGCTATGTAAGAACAGAATGGTACTAAATGCCGACAAGACCAAGGCAATGTTATTTGGGCCAAGATCCCTGGGATTTGACAGGTTCTCATCCCTCTCCTTAACCTCACTCTCTGGTAAAGCCATTAACGTAGTCCCATCCCTTAAATACTTAGGCCTCACGTTGGATCAGAATATCACATTCAAGGAACACTTGGACCAGGTCACCAGGACCCTACATTGGAAACTTGGCACCCTGTACCGACTCAGGGACCAACTCATCCCTGAAGCCAGGCGCTCCATAGCTACCGGTGTCCTTCTACCCAACCTGACCTTTGCGGCCCCTATTATACAGGGCATGGCTAAACAAGAGATTACCAGGATGCAAACCCTATATAATAAAATAGCTCGTTTCGCAACCTTAGACCACCCGAGATGTCACCACTGTGACACTTTGGCCAGTCTTCGTTGACCCACATTGGTCACCCGCCTCCAGCACCCCTTGCTTGTCCAGGCCTACACGCTTCTCAAACCCCACGCTCTGCCAAGCATTGCTGGGACCATAACCCTCAAACACAACCCAAGGAACCTAAGGACCTCTGATAGAACGCTATTAGAAGTCCCTAGGGTAAGGACAAACGCTGGCGGAAGATCCTTTTCCTCCCAAGCAGCTGCCAATGGAACAAGCTCCCTCCCCAGGTCCAGGCCGCCTCTTCACTCATGAACTTCCGCACCAGGCTTAAGTCCCATTTGCTGACCTCAAGCGCATGCCACTGTCATGGCAATTAAAGCTCCTAAGGTACTCCACTCCTCTCCAACTCCCGTCTCCTAGCTTAACCATCCTACTACCTGCCTTATACAGACTGCTTGCCAGAGGCCACGTGTAACCCCTGAATAAACTATATGCAAAGTACTACCAATTGCTTATATGTCATGATAACCATGCCTGTACCCATGCCTGCATCCACTGCTTTTCTTTTACCGTGCCTGCAAGCCATGCCTGTATCCACTGCTTTTCTTTTACATGTCTATAACCATGCCTGTATCCACTATTTTTCTTTGCTGTAACTCACAATGCCTCAAATGTTCCTTGTGTCCTTGTTCATTCTTATAACTTGCATTGTTATCCCGAGTCGCCCCTGAAAAAAGGGACCTTCGGGGCTCAGTGGGCCTACTCGGTCACCAAAATTTAATAAATTAATTTTCATTTCTTGATCAACTGCTGTAAGATTCTTGCAGGATTTGGACTTATGACTCTGGGATCCCAGTACTGAGAATAGTATAAATGCCACTCAACACAGTGAGTTCTTGTTTCCTCACTGGGAGGAGGTTTATTTCAGCATATAGGCATTAGCATTACAGGCACTATAATAAAAATATAGCTGGCAGTAGTTTACAAGATAATAGATAAAATATTACCCCGTTCTCTTGGAAGCTGATGGCAGGTTCTTAGGATGTCAGAATTTGCAGCTCAACTCTGGCTAATTCAGCCAGTTTATATACATTTTACACTCTGCCTGATAGCTGCTTCCAGAGAAGGTATGCAAATATTCAAATGAGAGTGAATGAATAGAGCTTATGAACTGATGAATGGCCTATTGGAAGGTAAGCAGATAGCTAATGAATAGCCCGTTGAACAGACAAATAGCTACTTCGTTTATTAAAGACTTGCAAATTTAGTATGTTCTTTTCCATCATGTACTGAACATCAGGTGAGAATAGGTCGGAATAATGTCAGATCAAAATAATGTCAATTCAGAATGTCAGTTTCAACTAACTCCTGACCCCAAGGCTTGTACTTTATATGAACCTTAATCTGAACCTTCCATGAACCTTTCATACACTTCACTTTGGCCATCAAGCATTGAAACATAGTGCATAATTCAGCAGTACCTATACAGCAGTACCTTACACTACATCTTTCCTGGGCTTGGGAACACCGCCAACGCAATCTAACCCCTCATGATGCAGTGCGGTGAGAGGAGACTGTTGCATCATGAGTGGGTGCAGTTTGGTGGTGTTCCTAATGTTGAGGGAGTATGCAGTAAGAGTAGATCAAGGATTTGAAACAAAACAAGGTTGGGTGTAATTACATCATTAGCATGCATTTCAGTTCTACTAAGAAAGGAAGCGTGTAAGACAACCAGCAGCATCGATGAATTTAAGAGATGCTAAGCAATCATAAAATGTGGGTTTTCAGCTCTAAATAATATGATGTAAAAAGGGGTTACAGTACCACTTTGAGTGGTTCCAAGCTACATTTTTAAAGGGGTGCTATATAAATAGAAGAGGAGCCAGTAGGGATCGCTCAGGGACTCCATAAGGCAGATCATGAAGGGCTTATAATAATGGGCAGTTGGACTTCCGGTTGAGCCTTCTCGTCGATGGCGGCTTAGCAAACCAAGCTCCGTGCTCACCCCTTCCCAAAAGGCTACCGAATAATCAGATCAATCACAGTACTCCACAGAAATATTGGAAAAAACCGAGGGCATTACTGTAGAGATATCGAAGTAAGCCATTTGTCCCTACCTTCGATGGAAGTGTTCAGTTTCTCATAGCAATGTCGGCAGTGGAGGCATTGGACTCAGAACATTCTCAGACCCCTGCAGAACACTACGAAAAATCAGCACTGCTTAAAAACAAATGGATTAAACTGGATATGATATACAAGGAACTCCTGTCTTTTCGGGCAGAAATTAAAGATATGTATGGGGAATTTAGAAATTATGTGATCAGCCTAGAACAACGAACAGACACCTCCGAGCGCCAAATCACGGCAGTGGAAAACCACATGGATGATCTGGAGACAGTTGTGCAAAATATACAGAAGCAATATGCCCAGTTCCAGGCTAGACAAGAGGATGCCAAGAACAGGGCCCGGCCCAAAAACATCAGGTTGTACTGTATCCCTGAGGGCTCTAAGGGGCAGGATATTACAGATTTTATCACTACTCTCTTAAAAACATCACTAGAATTACCATCTGAGATACATATTGAAATGGAGAGAGTCCACAGAGCATTGGGCCCCCGTCCTGCGGATCCAAATGCAAGACTGAGATCCATAATAGCCCGGTTCCTTAATTTTGCAGTCGGGGAACAAGTTCTTATAACAGCATGGCGTAGAGGAAATTTTTTTTATGGACAGACTCTTGTATATACCTGGATAACTATTATGCCCCACAAACAATGAAAAACCGTTGGGCGTACTCTGACATCTTGCCGGTTCTTAAAGAAGCAGCCATCAAATTTCCCACACCCTATCCTGTACGGCTAATGGTACAACTCCCGTCAGGGCGGAAAGAGTTCCAGTTAGCAGAAGAGGCCAAGGAGGAACTCCAGAAGCAAGGGATGCAATTTAAGACGAGGCCAGAATGGAGAACACAGGGACAGGATCCACCTAGATTGCAGTCCGTAACAGCATCAGGAAACCAGTGAGGAGGAGTGTCCCAAAAGTCTGGGCCCATTTCGACCCGCCTGGCTGAAGTTTGCCGACCGCCCCGTGGTAGAAACCGAACTGTGGGACTTACTTGCTTCTAGTAAAGCCGTGTGGCATCCTTGATGTGGGGCCCTCTTCCTAGCTCCATGTGAGCAAAAGGCTCGGGACTTGTGATCCAGAGGAGAACTGCTCTAAAGACGTAATCACAATTCCTGGCCTCCTCTTACCCTAAGGGGAAACTAAGTGGGTGGCAGTATTAATCTGCTCCGCGACCCAGTTCCTTTTAGAATCCCAATATATAGATCCACAGGATTGCTTCATAATTCTCGGGCCTAATTTATGGTAAACAAGTTACCCTGGCGAATATTTACTTCCCTCCGCAATTGGCACCCTTGAAGTTTAAACAATTTAATAAACTGTTGGATCATGTACAAGGCTGCCTTATAATGGGCGGAGACATAAATCTAAACTTGACGCTCCATCTTGATTCCTCTACCCCCTCACAGTATCGCTTTTCACCATACCAGAAATTATTTCGAGCTCAGCAAAATTCTCTGATTGGTAGATGTCTGGAGGCATTTTTAACCCACATCTAGGGCATATACCTTCCATTCACTGAGACATAATACTTATTGTAGACTGGATTATTTTTTTTTATCTCTAAAGAGCATCGGGACTGGTTACAAGACTTATCTATTGGTCCTAGGTTTTTGTCGGATCATTCCCCCTTGTATTTGAAACTAGACTTTAAATCACCAAAAAAGGCCACTGGGTGGCACCTTAATACTTCATTTCTTAGAGATGAGACTTTTAAAATTAGATTTAGGGATAAGATTAAACAGATGCTTTCTGCAAGTACTACTGCTGATATATCTGCACCCATTGTATGGGATACATTGAAAGCAGTTATACGAGGGGGGGGGGAGAATAATTGCCTATGCAGCAAATAAAGAAGCAGTGGGAGAGCCAGTACTCAAAACTACATGCAAAATTGCAGGAAATGCAACAGAGCATTAGTAGAGCTGATCCAGAAAGTAGAACCCAGATTCATCAGAAGAAGGCAGCCCTCCAGAAAATACTGGATGAAAAAACACAGCAGGAATTATTTTATCTTAAATCCTATAGGTTTGAAGGGGAACCTAGAGGTGCCAGAAACCTGGCTCAAAGGTTGAGGAGTCAAAAGGTCTCTACCTACATTACACGTCTAAAGGACTTGACAAGAAATGTTAATGCTCGAAATACCTCACAGATCATGGAGATATTCCGGAGTTGTTATTTCCAATTATATGGGGCACCACCAGTAATAGATGGCCCTGTATACTAGAGGTTTTTCAGCCCTCTATTACTCCCCAAGGTCCCCCAAGAGGTAGCTGGAGAACTTGAGAAGGTAGTTTCATATAGTGAAAAAACATTGAAAACACCAGGACTGGATGGGCTACCTGCTGAGTGGTATAAGACCTTTTTCAAGCAACTTTCTCCTCCCGTGCTAAAAGAATTTCAAGAGATCCAGGAGGGGGTCTCCCCACCCCCCAACCCCGTGGGCCTATATGAATATTTCTCCTATTCTAAAACGTGATAAGCCCCCGATCTTCCTACCTCCTATAGACCAATATCTATACTCAATATGGACTATAAGTTGTTCATGCCCATTTGGGCTCTGAGTGGAGGGGATCATACCCCCACCTCGTATACCTGGATTAATCTGGGTTCATTCACACTCATCATACCTCAGACAACATGTGCAGAACAATACATCTTCTGGATCATGCGACTCGGAGGAAGAGCCCAGCGTTTTTTGTCAGCTTAGATGCTGACAAAGCCTTTGACTGTGTCCAGTGACCCTTTCTGTGGCTCACCTTGTCTGAATTCAGATTCCCACGGGAATTTACTGACTTGGTACAGCGAATATATACTTCCCCCAAAGCTTATATAAAGGTAAATGGACAACTGTCAACAGTAATCCCCTTAAATAGAGGAACTAGACAGGGTTTGCCCCTTATCACCCCTTTTCTTTTCCCTCTATATAGAGCCCCCGGCAGAAGCCATACGGAAACGCTCCCAGATTCACGGCGTACCACTTGGAGTGAAGTATTTTTCCCTTTCCCTATATGCTGATGATATTTTACTGACATTACTTGACCCAGAAAATTCTATCCCTGCCACTCTAGATATAATCGGGAGCTTCTCTGATCTCTCTGGTTACAAAATCAACATTCAGAAAATGGAGATGCTGTCTTTGAACTTCTCCCCTTCTCCAACCCTGAAAACACTTCTCCCAGTGAGCT
This sequence comes from Neoceratodus forsteri, assembly GCA_016271365.2. Taxonomy (NCBI): domain Eukaryota; kingdom Metazoa; phylum Chordata; order Ceratodontiformes; family Ceratodontidae; genus Neoceratodus; species Neoceratodus forsteri. Next base: position 969,139,621 of record CM028130.1, on the reverse strand, counting down.
GGAGAACCAATAAAATGAAATATATATTATAGGAGGCAGTATAGCGCAGTGGCGTAAGGCTCTGAGCTGCAAACCTGGAGACCTGGGTTTGAATCCCACAGCCCCTACTTGCATACTATGTGACCCTGAGCAAGTCACTTAACTTCCTTGTGCTCTCAGGTCACACCTGTAAACCAGCTTTCAGCTTAGTGTCTCTCCTAGTTAAAAAAAAAAAAACTTGGTATGCATTCCTAACAATCTCGACCTCCTAGAGCTTCTTAATTTAGAACCACTGTCCCTGGAAATAGAAACACTGATGGGGAGCTGGACTCACCTTTTTGCTATCATTTTGTGCTAGAATACAAGCAATCTGTATGATAGTCTTCCCTAAGATACTGTATTTTTTCCAGACTCTGCCCCTTATTCCGGCATGATTCTATTTTAATTCATGGAATAGGGTAATTTCAAGGTTTGTGTGGGCTGGTAAACAGCCAAGAATTAGATGGGCAATATTACAACTACCAATAGATAAGGGTAGCATGGGCCTTCCAGTTCTGAGGGAGTATCTTAGAGCAATAACCTTTAAAACTGTGATCTGGCTTAATGGTCAAATGAACCCAGTCTGGAAGTATATTGAATTTATACTAAATGACTTGTTCAGTGTTCTTCCAATAGTATTTGCCTCTGTGTCTCCCAAAATTTCAGGCATTTTACTTTTGGTACACGGAACACTGTCAAAGTATGGAACGAGATACGGGCCTGTCCAGCCCTAGAACTGGATTTCTATTATTTCAGATCACTGAAAGATGAGAGATTTTTCCCCTGCACAATTAGACCATGTCTTTGGAGAGTGGCACAATAGAGGGCTCTCAATGATATATCAGTTTCTGGATGCACATGGGGTTGCTTCTTTTGCATCCTTGCAGGCTACTTTCCATCTTCCAACCTCTCACCATTGCAGATGTTTAAAAGCAAGAACATTTCTTCTTCAGAAGAAATCGCCTTGTAATGTCCTCCCAAGCCCTGTGCCTCAAATGTTCTCTCTCCTTACAGATGCCATTAGGGGACAAGATAAACCTCATTTATTAGGCCTTGTATATAAAACATTGAGAGGAACTTGACCTGACTCCACAAGAGATGTATTAAATGCCTGCAATTCAGAATTAAATACATGCATAACATGTGAAATGGTTGGAAGCAATTTTACTCTCCATGAAAATTTCCCAGGCTCCATACTGGCTACAATTTATTTAGAAATGCAAACTTTGTTTTTTTTTTTTTTTTTTTTTTTTTTTTTTTTAATACACCTGACAAATTAGTTAAATTTTTGCCAGAGAGTTATGATGAATGTTGGAGGGTCTGTGGAGAAACACTGGCAAATATGACCCACATTTTTTGGGCCTGCTCAAAATTGACTTAATACTGTCAGGATATTGAAATGAGCTTAAGACCATTACTGAGTAATGATTTGACATTAGCGCAACAATTAGTCTTACTTTTTATTGGGGAAGAAGACATTGACAGCAAAAGTAGAATATATCTATATTTGGCAGCAGCAAAGAAGGTTATTAGTTGCCTTTGGCGCACTGATACAGTTCCTTCACTAGCAGTGTAGCATGCGGTGATGTCTGAAATTTATTATCTAGAGTGGATGATATCCAGAAAGGCTGGAAGAGCTAAACAGTTCGAGCTGGTGTGGCAAACTTGGATATTTTATATTACCCCAATAGATGGCTCTTTTGTCCCCTGAATAGTTGAGAATGATAGATTAATGATAATACAAGACAAAGAACCTCTGTGCGCAAGCACTGAGGCAAGGGTTACCGCAAAGAGCATTGGCCGGGAAGTCAAGTTTAAAAAAAAAAAAAAAAAAAGAAAAAGAAATCAAGCATTATGATGATGACTCTAATTTGTAATATGTACCCTGACTACGGTCTGTCTTGGAACATATATGATTTGGAACTGATATACTGAGCCATGTAAAGTGATATGTTTTAGAGATTAATAACTAAATTGTATCCTTGCTGACTTAATGAGAAAAAATAAAGAATATTAAAAAAAAAAAATAAAAAAAATAGTGATGAACAGTTATGACACACTAAGTGAATGCCTGGATAGATCAGATTTAAACCAGCTGGAGATTACGTAGAAACAGAATATGTCGGCAGAAGAGAATTGCTTGGCCCACCCAGATGTTCCCTGCCTAATCTGTCTTAGTAGACCCTATCTGGTCTCTCGCAACCCTCCCACCTCTGTGCCTCCTATCAGTGACATTGCAGATGGACTGGAGGGTAAGGTTTGTCTGTTTGCAGATGACACCAAGATCTGCAACAGAGTAGATGATCCAAATGGGTTGGGCAGAACGAGAAGAGGTCTGGATAAACTGGCAAAATGGTTGGAAGAGTGGCAGCTGGGGTTTAACGCAAAGAAGTGCAAGATCATGCACATTGGAAAGAGGAACCCTGAAACCACCTGTAGGCTGGGAGGGGAATTGCTGGCAGTCACAAGGGAAGAGAGAGACTTGGGCATCATCATCATAGATTACCTGAAATCATTCAAGCAGACCACTAAAGCAGTAGGTAAGGCTAGGGGGATGTTGGGGTGTATAAATAGGGGTATCAAAAGTCATAAGAGGGAGGTAATAATCCCCCTTTACAGGACACTGGTTAGGCCCCATCTGGAGTACTGCGTGCAGTACTGGAGGCCACACCTTTACAAGGGCATTAACCAAATTGAGGCAGTCCAGAGAAGGGCAACCAAAATGGTGCAGGGATTGCATCAGAAAACATATGAGGACAGATTAATGGAGCTCAATATGTATACCCTAGAACAAAGGAGGGAGAGCGGTGATATGGTTGAAACATTCAAACACCTTAAGGGCATTAACAAGGTGAAAGAGTCTAACATGTTTCAATACAAGAAAAATAGCAGGACAAGAGGACATAGCATGAGATTAGAGGGAGGTCGATTAAGGGGTAATGTGAGGAAGTTCATTTTCACAGAAAGGGTGGTGGATGCATGGAACAACCTACCTCAGGAAGTGATGAATATGAATACAGTGCAGGGCTTCAAACAGGCATGGGATAGGCATAAGGTAGCAATACAGACAAGTATGAATAGATAGGCCATTAACAGAGCAAATGCTGATGGCACATTCGTAAGGTAGAAAAAGAAATGGGCAGACTGGATGGGCCTTGCGGTCCTTATCTGCCATCAACTTCTATGTTTCTATGTATCTGATATACCCCTGTGTCTATCCCATGCATGCTTGAAGTCCTACCACTATTTCAGCCTCCACCATTTCTTTTTTTTGTAACTTCAGGTTTATTAAATATCAGATATAGTTCATTGTTCTGTTCTACAATTTAGAATATGCATGCATCTGATTAATGTTAATCTTATTAATACAAACATTTCAAACATGTCATTTCTTGCCAAATCAATAATTACTGAAAAGTTATGATGAGCCTAAATGCCCATCCAGAATAGTAAATATTTTTCTCTGATCTTTACTATGATAGAATCAAGAAATTGATAAAGTAAAAATAATAGAAATAATTAAAACAGGCTTAAGTATACATCCTTTATAAATGATGCACTATTTTTCAGTTGTGGAAGTCGATAGGCTTTTAAAGCCTAATGTTGGGACACCAGCCCCTTCCTGTATGTATTGGTGCCATGGGGCCCATATTTGAACAAAATTCTCATTTTGTAATCTCAAGCTACTTGTGATTCGTTCCATGACTTCTAGTTGAACCATTCTGGCCCTCCAGTCTTGTATCGTTTTGGGGGGCAGAGACAGCCATCTAGCAGTTATGCACTTCAGTGCCGCTATCCTCATTATCTGGGCTAGTTTGGTGGATTTTCTGAGTCCGAAGAGTAAAGTTGGAAGGCACAAAACCAAATCTTCTCCTGAGAAAGGGATTTGTACATCTGTAATTTTAGTATTAGGGTATATATTCCTCTCCAGAATGGCGAAAGTTTTGAACAACCCCAGAACATGTGTGCTTGTGTTCCTATCTCTCTGCATCCCCTACAACAGAGTTTGGACCAGTGTTGGCCGAAATGTTTCACCGTGGTGGGGGTAAGGAAGTACCTTAAAACAATTTTCCAGTGAAATTCTTGCCATGTTGGAGAACTGGATACTGGCCAACCCCTACTAAATCTTCGGTACCAAATGGGTTGTGGAATATTAATAGTTAATTCTCCTTCCCATCTTTATTTTACCTTTCTTAATCCTGTGGGAAGGTTGTTAAGTAATAGTTTATATAGCTGGGATAAGGGGCTAATATTGCTTTTTACTGTTATACAACCATAAAAAAGAATTTCTAGATAAATTTTATCTCTACTTATTTTTTGAACTCTGTTGGAAGATTATATATAATGGCAAACCTGTAAAAATCTAAAGTGGTCCTGCTTCTGTAAATTAAATTTATTAGATAATTGTGTGAAGGAGAGGTAGATACTGTCACTAATTCGCTCAACTGGTCAGCCCTCTGCTCCCAAAGTGCCAGCCTCTGAGCGTATGATTTGTGGACAGTGAACAGAACAAGGTAACCCTCTTGTCTGTTTTGTGGGTTCAAGTCATCTTAGTCTCAAGTTCTGGAGGGATTCAAACTGATAACCTCTTGTTAGCGTACCCAATTATCAGGCTCAGATAATTCTGTCTTTGGGGGCCAGATACCTTTGCCTACGGGCACTAACCAAATCTACAAAATGAACCCTTAGAACTCTATGCAAGACCCTCAGAGAATTCTATCCATTTCCCAGTTTGGTATATCAGTACTCCCATAAACAGTGTTAACTGTAACCTTTAAAAGCTTCACTTAAATAAAAAGAAATGTCAAGGCACTCCAGGCAGTTTCCGTTTAAAATGTATATCTTTACTTTAAGATAGGAAAACAGAAAATATTACAGAACAAAATATATATCCCAACACATACAGCCTTAAAACAAACAGGTTTAAAGTGCAAGTTTCTACAAATAACAACGTTAGACTAATCTTGTCTAAGGTCCTTACTTCAGTGCTTTGATGGTCTCTCTTCTCTTGGTCAGATAATGAATGTGTGTGTTTCAAGGTTTGCAGTAGGCTTAAGAAGGGTCTTGAGCCTCCCTTCTCTCTGAGGTCACCTAACTCCGCCTTGGTGTAACACAATCTATATTTTATAATACAGGATGTCCAAATAAAATATTTAAAAAAACATAATAGGTGACCTCACTGACTTTCCTCTCCACAGGTTAACCAGACAAAACCGGTTTGTACTCTGCTACACATACATCTCAAAAGTTTATTTGATCTAAGACACTGTATTCAAAGCAAAAGTGTATTTGCCTGTTTAATTTCTTCAGGGCCTTGGAATCTATATATCAGAGGTCTCTCTGATGTAATTCAAGGGTTCCCCTGGAATGTATATTGGGGCCTTCCAAATTCGTCTGGGTCCTCCCTGGCCCAGACATCAACCTCTCTTCAATGTCCATTCTGGCTTCCTTCTGACACCCCTCCCAACACAGGTTCTTCCTGACAACTATTGCAAGTCAAAGGATTTCCCTGAGGGAATTATGAATGGCTAATCTTATTTCCTTGGATGAAAGCAAATTGACAAGGTAATTACACCCCAGATATTTGCAGTTTAGCTATGTCCTGTCTTTTGATCTTATCCCTGGGGGGTCTTGATGTGTCAGTTCCAGTAAGACAGCATTTTCCTCTGACACAGTCTTCATACATTAATTTCTTATATTTACAACAAAAAATTATACAGGGATCAGAATCAGTGGTCCAAGTGTGACAGATACCAATGTCTGTACATTGTGCAGAAGTAGTTAAACGTCTTGTGGCCCAAACCTGATATCTGGCGTCTAGTCTAGGTGGGATGAAAGAGGGTTCAAACCTTATCAAAGAGAGTGGGCCTAGGCCTTCTGGAGTGTGTGTGTGAGTATTCTGAGTTTTCTTACAATTTTTAGAGAGTGAGCCACCCACGGGTTTGATTTGAGACTCTGAATTCCTGAAAGGTAAGGTGTTAGTTGGTAGTGCCCAGAGTGCCCAGTCTCCAAGGGATTCTTCTTCTAAGAGATACCAGCCTGAGTCTGCTCTGCATTTGGACCAGGCGCATAATTGTGCTCCTCTAGCAGCCATATAATAGTAATAAAAGTGTGGGAGGGCTAAACCCCCTTTTTTTCTGGAGCCTGTAGTATGTTCTGCGCTAATCTCGGGAGTTTGTTGTTCCAGAGAAACCTCTGTGTCACTTTCTGAAGATTGATCCAGAAGTCTTTAGGGACCTGTATTGGTAGGGTTTGGAAAAGGAAGAGGAGCCTGGGTAAGGCATTCATCTTGAGGGTTTGAGCTCTGCCATATAATGTTAGCGGCAGTAATTGCCATCTGGCTATGTCTGCTTGTAGAGACTGAAATAACTTTAAGTAGTTTTTATAAAGTTGAGTGCAATCCCCTGATATCGTATACTATCCTTGTTTGCCCAGGTGAATGGAAAGGATGTTTTAAATTCCCATGAGGGAGCACCACTCAGGATAAGGGTCTCCAATTTAGTATGGTTGATTTTGTAGCCTGCCAACTTACCATATTCTTTAAGGGCACTGATAAGGGCGGGCACAAAAGTCTCAGGCTGTGAGACAAAGAATAGTCGTCTGCATATAATGCAGTTTTTTGGGAATATCCCCCAACCATCATCCCTTTAATTTGGGGGTTCGTCCTAATGGCAACCGCAAGTGGTTCAAAGGATAACACGAAAAGCAATGGAGAGAGGGGGCAGCCCTGTCATGTACCTCACCGCAAGGGGAATCTATCTGAAAGATGGCCATTTACCTTTATTCTGGCCTCTGGTACATGGTAAAGGGCTGTGATAATGGATAAAAATGTGTCTCCAGACCAAACCTCCTGAGAATTTCATCTAAAAAAAAATATCCAGTCTACCCTGTCAACGGCTTTTTCCGCATCCATGCTAATGGATAGCTGAAATTGTTTTTTGTTCCATTTAGCTGAGGTATTTTAATAGGTGGCATATATTGTCTTGTAGGTATCGGCCAGAAATGAAACCTGTCTGATTACACTGTACCAGGGCTTGTACTCCTTCCTGTAGTCGATCTGCCATAATTCCCGTGAATATCTTATAATCTACCGGGAGTAAGGAGATAGGATGATATGATCTACAGTCTACTGGGTCTTTTCCTGGTTTAAGAATCACAGATATCTGTGCTTGATTCTAAGATCTTGGGGCTGCCCCCTCTCCCTGCACCAACCCATTAATGGTGTCTCTAAATGGGGGAATTAGAATCTCCTGGAATTCCTTATAAAATTCCGTTACATAACCATCCATCCCTGGTGCCTTGCTGTTTTTTAATTGTTTCATTTTCTGTAGGATCTCAATGTTGGTAACAGGGGATTCTGTCTTTAACTTTTGTGTTTCTGTTAGCTTTGGGAGTTGGAGCTTAACCAAATAGGAGAGCGTTTTTTCTGAATGCTTTGGTTCTCTGTCTGTTTGGTAGAGGGTTTCGTAATACTTCTGAAACTGGACTGTGATGAGAGAGGGAGAAGTGATCAGGTTATTGCCTCACGGTCAAGTCTGGGACTGCTCGTGAGGATCTCTCCTTCGAGCTGCTAGCCAACAGCCTTCCTGCCCTATTGCCTTGTTCGTAATATTTTTGTTTGGAATAACGGAGCTGGCCCTCGATCTGTGCGTCTAGAATTTCGTTGAGTTTAGATTTTAACTTGTCTAGTTCTATTTAGTGGCTTGGTCTAATGTTCCATCATGGGTTAGTTCTAATTGGAAAATTTTTTCTTCTAGTTCACATCTTTCCTTTATTTTGGATCTTTTGTATCCTGCAGCATATTTAATGATAATACCTCTCAAGTAGCGCTTAAGGGTGTCCCATCTAGCCCCTGCCTCTGTATCCCCCGGTAGGTTGGTTTCCAAGCACTCTTTTGTGGACCTCTGAATTAAATCCTCAAACTCACTGTGAGTCAAAAGGCTCACATTCGGGCACCATAGTGATTCCTTAGGCCTGGGGGTCAATTCCATTTCCAAGGAAATCGGGGCATGATCAGATAGGGTGATGCTATCTATGGCCGCCCTCTTAAGGTACTGTTAGATGTTGGATGAAATTAAGAAAAGGTCTATTCTGGAATACATTTTATACTTTGGGGAGTAGTAAGTATAATCTCTTGGTTTTGGGTAAGTGAATCACCAGGCATCAACCAGAGACAACTTTGAACACAGTCTTGATAAGGTCTTACTTGCTCGGGCTGGGCCTTCTGACTTGGAACCAACCCTCTCTAACTGTAGGTCTATGACTGAGTTAAAGTCTCCTCCTATTACTACTAGACTGTGGGGGTCTGAGACAGTCTCTGGGAGAACTTTATTCAAAAATAATATCCTTTCATGTTCGTCATTCGGTGCATAGAGGTTTTAAAAAAAAATGCACTGTTGACCCCTATATTCTCCTCTGAGCCTCACATATCTACCATCTGGGTCAGAGTCTACTTGTGTGACCTGTAGAGGTACATAACCTTTTTACTAATATGGCTACTCCCCGCTTACTAGAATGTTGATATTCTGCTGTGTAGACCTCTCCCACCCAGCTTCTACATAATTTTTTATGCTCTTCGGCACTAAGATGTGTCTCTTGTAAAAATACAATAGAGACATGTTGTTGTTGTAGTACTTGTAAAATTCTAGCACGTTTCACTGGACTGTTAATCCCTCCAACAATCCATGATACTACTCTTAAATCCCCCATCTTAATAACTTCAGTATCACTTGAGTTATCTGGGGATGATCCTTAGCCTGTATCAACAAATTAAACAGATTTAAGTATAAATCAAAAAACAGCAGCTTTACACAACTATATACAAACTGCCATGAAAATAGGTCAAACATTGGTGGCATTTCACGGTGTGACTATACCCTATTCCTCACTCCTGGAGGTTCTCTGAGAAGTGAGGTAGGAGACTATTTATCTGGTCTCCCCACCAAAAGTAGCCTACCACAGTGTGGTGTATTCCAGCTGGGTTGTTTGGAATGGGTCTGACTCGGGCAAGAAAAACAAAAAAAAAATTCCTTTCTGATGTCATGGAGTGGAGCAGCATCCTGCCCGAGAGCCGCTTCTCCCGAGCAGCAGGGCTTTGGTGCTGCAAGGCAGATCATCGACCAGGAGAGGACCTCACCTACCAGCTTACGGTCAAAAAACTTGATATAGAGGCCCAACATTCGCAGAGACAGCCAGTCGCGGTTGCATGTCTCGGTATTCCGAGGAGCCCCCCCCCCAAATCTCCCAGGGCACGCTCCACACATTCTAATTGTATACCTCTGTCCAGGAGATAAATCCAGGGGTATTCAGCGAAGGATGTCACCTTACAACCTTCTCGGGCTATGCTTTAGGTGGCAGTTTTATATGCCCGCAATTTCCAAATTTGTGGGGAAGATGTCCTGATGCGCCCTATGGTGCCCTCAGTCTTTTGATCAAGTTCGCCCGAAATAGAAGGGTGATAATAAAGTTAAGCACTTCATTGCAACCAGCTTGAATAACCTCCATACCGAATCTCCCGTTACTCCTGTTGTTCAACTCTGGCGTGCTTACTCGGAGAGAGGGGACCAGAGCCATGGAGGGGAAACCCACTTCCTCAGACCCGAAAAACTGTGCAGACCATTTCAGGTAGGTTGGGCTGTATATGGCCCTGATCTATATAAACTCTTCTTGGATCTCCTGCTCCTCTCAGCACCCCCGCCCCAAGAAGGACCAGACCGCTCCCAGTCGCAAGCCCCCCCCCCCATTAAACTTATCTGATCCATCCGCCAGACCCAGCTATTATGCGCTGATTTATGTAATAGACAGTATCATGCCCCTTGGAGAAACGAAGCCCCCTCCTCCATAACAGGGCTGAACACAAGAAAAATGAAAGATATCAGCAAAGCGTCTCTAGTAGCCTTCATATTTCTGGAACATATGTAAATTGCTGTGGTGACTAGGTGTAAGAAGGAGACTTTGTGGTCAGAGCTGAGTTCCATCCTCCCACCCCCGACAAGGTCTCCTCTTCCTCGAAAGGAAAGCCAGCTAAGCTGGAAAATAGATAATGTGCTGCACTCATCTTGTTCAGTTTGTCATTTTGAGGAGAGTCTATGCGTGGAGTAGCCAGAGTATTGCTCCGTTGGGGAACCACTTTGGAACAAACACTGTCACACACCACATTGGATTCCCCTGATCGTGCTGCACGGGTGTTTTTGGGACTCTTCAGTTGCCAGGTCTTCCGAATGGCAAATCTGTCTGCCGATCTAGCTCCTTTTTCAGGAACAAGGACACCATTTTGTCTGGCTCAGTTAACCACTTTGGGTAGTTCATGGAATCGCTGACACCCATCTGAGGTACTTACATTGATTCTTGCTGGATATTCAAGGTAAGCTTGATGGCCTGCCTGCTTTAATAATTTCACCACTTTATATGCCTTTTGCCTACGGGCGAGGGTCTGGGGGGGACATAATCTTGGTCGAAAAACAGTCGGTCATTGCCAAACAGGATTTGTTTCTTCGACCAGGCCATGCGAAGAATTTCCTCCTTAATCCTGTAATCTGTGAAAGCCATGATCACCGAACGTGGTCTAGCTTTCGGGTCCTTTGGTTTTGCTATAAGAGATTGGTATGCTCTTATTATTCCCAGATCCCTGTCCCCATCTAAGTTTAAAATTTCTTTCAAAAAGCTGCCCATGAATTGAACCATCAGGCCCATCTCGGTACCTTCTGGGAGGCCATGTAGATGTATGTTATTCCGCCTGTTGCGGTTTTCGAGATCTTCCAACTGTTGCTGTAAGGCTAATTCCCTCTGTTGCAAATCCCTAAGAGTGGCGTTGTGAACATCGGAGACTGTGGTATATTCAGAGACTGTTTCCTCTAGTTAGGAGGTTCTTTTTCAGTTCTGTAAGTTGCTGTCTGTCTTTCGTAACTCATTGCTATAGTCTGCTCAGGGTGTCACTGATTTGTTGTAAAGTGCTACAGAGGGTTTTTGATGTAATAGTGAAGCTTTCTGCTTAGTTGTTAGAGGTCGTAGATGTCTGGGTAATTAGATCTGTGATCTCAGTGTGAATCTTGGCCAGCTGTCGAGCTCCTTGGTTGGAAAATTTAAGTTTGGGGTACTGCCCACTCTCCCCCTCTTTGTTTTAGTGTGAGAGGCATCATGTAATCGGCGATGCTGCGTTTTCCAGACAGGATTTCAATGTTAGCTGGATTCTGACGGATTATTCGAGCCCGAGTCAGAGTGTCTGAGTTCAAGCTTCCATATACCAGGCGACCGGAAATCCAGCTTCCACCATTTCTGCTGGCAGTCTGTTCCAGGCATCTGCCACCCTTTCAGGGAAAAAATATTTCCTTGCATCACTCTTGAAACCGCCCCCCCTTCAGCTTCATTGAATACCCCCTGGTCCTGGTGCTTGTTTTCATTTGAAAGAGACTCCCCATCTGCATCCTGTCTCCCCCGTGTACATGTTGAGATACCTCAGTCTCTCCACATAGGACTTCTTGTACAAACCATGCACCACTTCAGTTGCCCTCCTCTGGGGATCACCTCTACTCTCTACCCTGTCAATGCCCTTTCTAAGGTGCAGTCTCCAAAACTAGGTATAGCAGTCCAGGTGGGGTCGCACAAAGCGAGTGATAGACACACCACCTCCCTCCTCCTGCTGCTGGAAATAGCCCTTCCTATGCACCCCAGCATCCCACTGCCTTGTCACACTGCCCTACTACCTTAAGGTCCTAGGATATGTTAACCCCAAGATCTTATTTCGAGAGGGCTCTTGTAGTAGGTATTCACATATAGGACTGACCCGCCAGGTGCCAGGACCCCACGGAAAAATTTCTAGCTAGCAGTCTCTGGCGGGGGACCGCCCCCCACGTAAGGTGACTAGCGTCATACAATGTCAGTATAAAGGGGTGGTCCCCCACGCCCGCCTTCCAGTTCTTTCCCGCCGTCGGCTTGTGAAAGTTCTTTGCAGTAGAATCAATGCTCATCAGTCTTTCGTCGGTCCATTAGTTTTAAAACTTTTTGACCCATTTTCTCTGTTTTTCGAATTTATGCCGATTCGCTGTGTATGTCTTCTCCGACACCCTCCAAATCGCATAAGAATAAGTGTGACTTGTGTAGTTCCCAACTTCCACATAAGGACGGACGGACAGTCCTTGTGCCTCTTCTGTCTGGGCCCAGACCACCCCATGGAGAAGTGCCAGCACTGCCAGAAATTTAACTCCACTACCCGCAAAAGAAGGCAGCAGTACCTGGAAGCCCATATCCTTAAGAAGAAAATGGCCTCCATGGAAAAAGAGCTAAAGAAACTCAGGCAGGCGCCCACTTCCCCCAAAGGTCACAAGAAAAGGCGCGACAAGGAAAAGCACTGGGAGCGGGAAATGGCTTCCACAGCAGCCACGACTCCAGCCGGAGTCACGGCACTTAATGTAACATTCCTTCCGGGGATCATTCCATGACGGCTGTCTTGGTGGTGACCAAGAAGGTGTCGCCCCTCCCGTCTGGCTTGTGCTCGGGCCCTTTGGGAGTCTCCGGGGCAAAGGAGGTCTCTGCTTCCTTGAAGGCCGCTTTTACCATGCAGCCTTTGGGTCAGAGCAGGTCTGGTAAGTCGGACGTTGGTCCCACCGATGCCCGCCCGGACAAGGCTGCTAAGCCACTTACCCCTTCGGGGGAATGCCCAGCCAACTCTCCACCCGACAAGGCCGCATCTCCAGCGCGGCCTTTCTCAGGCAGGGGGTCCAATAAGTCTGATGTCGGCTCCTCAGATGCCCACCCGGATTCGACCGATAATTCAGACGCCGGTTCCACGGACTCCTGCGCCGGACCCCACCAACAGTCTGATGCTCCAGGCTCTCTGCAACGCTCCAAGTTGCCCTCTGAGGTCCCCGCATCTCCGGTCATCACTGAGGATACTGGGATGCTGCCGTCAGGGAATTCTCCTTCTGGATCAGATCCCCTGACGCTGGCCCCTCAGACGCTGGCCCTGACGCCATCCGGCATCTCCTTACCTAGCGATAGGCCTATCCTTCCATCAGGTCCTTTGGACCATATCGAGGTTGGCAAGACCACATCTGGAGTACTGTGTACAGTTCTGGAGACCCCATCTCTGCAAAGACATAGACAGGGTGGAGGCTGTCCAGAGGAGGGCAACCAAAATGATGCAGGGTCTGCATCAGAAGACATATGAAGAAAGACTAAAGGAACTAAAGATGTATAGCCTCGAGGAAAGGAGGGAGAGAGGGACATGATAGAAACTTTCAAATACCTCAAGGGAATCAACAAAGTCCAAGAGGGTAGCATCTTTCAGAAAAAGAGATGGGCAAAAACAAGGGGGCACAATTTGAAGATAGAGGGGGGACGGCTCAGAGGTAATGTGAGGAAGTATTTCTTCACAGAGAGGGTTGTGGATACATGGAACAGCCTACCTGAGGAGGTCGTAGAGTCAAAAACAGTGGGGGAATTCAAGAATGCTTGGGACAGACATAAGGCAGTTCTAGTGGGGTGGGTAGAAGGAAGTAGGCTGTTGGTTAACTAGGATCTGCAGCTTATCCGTTAGGTAGGAAAATGGGCAGACTAGGTGGGCCAAGCGGTCCTTATCTGCCGTCAAATTTTATGTTTCTGTGAAGGCATACCCATGCCAGGCCTGACGCCCATGGGGCCAGCGTTACCATTGCCTGGCCTGCCAGCAGGGCCTCTAGCAGGTCCCTCTGCTCCATCAGAGTCCCTGGCACCCGAGTACCCGATACGGCAATATCCAGTGCCACAATACCCGACTCCGCAATATCTGGCGCTGCAGTACCCGACGCCGGGCTACCCGCTGTTGGGTTACGGATACTCATTCTACGGATATCCCCAATATCCGAATTCTCCTGTGCCGCCGCCCACTCCCTAGTTGCCGGCGGATCTGAAGGAGACCTTGGCCTCCTGGTGGGCTGAGGCCAAGGCTCGGTTCATTCGTGAGGTCGAGAGTCCTCTTCTGATGCTGGACTCTATACAGGATCCCCACATCGGAGACGGAGACTCCCCCGACCCCAGAGGGAGGATATGCCCCCAGAGAACTCCCCAGAGGGGCCGTCCCTCCCCTTCATAGGGAGGAGTCTTCCTCCTCTTCACGTCTGTCTCGGACTCAGACAGGATGCTCTGATCCCAAAGACGAGCCACGTACTCCAGAGTGCCCTCCGGAGAACCCCTCCTTTCTGGAGTTTTTGAGAAAAATCCATGAGGTCCATCAGTGGAGCCAGACCCACAGCTTAAGAAACTTGCTGCTCATCTGGATCTGCCCGAAACCGCTCCTACACTGATTCCACCCTGGCTAGAGCCGCATGCGGATCTTGTTTCCACTATTTGGAAACAACTGTCTGCGCTAGCCCCCCCCCCTTCTGAGGAAGGCGTACAGGCTGTATTAGGCTCCTGAGGGTGTAAACTTCCTTAGCCTCCACCTCAAGGCAGATTAGGTCATCAGTGCCGCTCACAGCTGCTCCGTAAATCCCATGCATCTCAGCTCGTCTCTGCCTGATAAGGAATCCCAGCTTCTGGGCCAATACAGGAAGATCATCTATTCCTCTTCTACCCTTGGTATTAGGACCCTGAACTATGTGGCACAGATGGGGGATTTTCAGAAGACCATCCTTAGTCAGGTGGAGTCTAAATTGGACTCCCTTCCTGAGTCGCAAACTAAACAGGAAGTGGCAGATCTTGTTCGCTGTGCTCGTTCAGCCAGTCGGCACATGCTTCGTGCCACTTATGATGCAGTGGACACAGCTGGAAGGAGCTTGGCTTTCGCTCTAGGCCTACGGCGTCACGCCTGGCTCCGTATGTCAGGTTTGGTCCCTGAAGTGCAATCCACTATCCAGGATGCTCCCTTCAGGGGTTCGGTGCTGTTCAGGGCTGATATCAAGGACATCATTACCGAACTGCAGGAGAAGGGCACTGCACTAAAGTCTGTCAGCTCTATGTACAAGCCCCCTCAAGGGCAGCGGCATCCTTTTCGTAGACAAAACCGACAACGACAAACCACAGGGCAAACGGGCCAACAGACGTCGAGCCCCACCAGCAACCAAGACTCTCCCCAGCAAAAAAGCCGCAGGAGTCCTCGGTTGCTGCGCTCCCCCACACCTCCTGACTCCCTGCCTCTCCCACAGCCTCTGGAGGTCCCAGAGGAACTGGTAGGGGGAGATTCTCCACCCATCTGCTGGGTTGGGAGAGGATAACGTCAGACGCTTAGGTGCACCAGCTGATAGCAGGACACTCTGTAGAGTTTCTGCAGAAACCACCCCGTAACACCCCCCCCCCCCCAATCATCTTACTCCCCGCAACATCTTCCTCTGGTCCTAGAGGAAATCATCTCCCTTCTTTCGAAGGCGGCGATAGAACTAGTTCCCACTCCTTCGGGGAACAGGTTGCTATTCCCATTTCTTCCTAGTTCCAAAGAAAACGGGAGATCTGAGACCTATCTTGGACCTCAGCTCCCTGAACATGTTTGTGGAGTACAAACGCTTCAGAATGCTCTCCTTGCAGAGCCTTCTACCTCTTCTTCGGCTGTGTGCTTTGGATATGCAGGATGCCTATCTGCATATCCACATATGCCCTTCCCACCGCAAATTCCTTCGTTTTTGCCTTCAGTGGGACCACTACCAATTCAAGGCCCTCCCATTTAGTCTTTTCTCAGTCTCCCCCCCCCCCCGAGTGTTTACCAAATGCCTGCCTGTGGTAGAGGCCCACCTGCATACACAGGGAGTTCAGGTCTTCCCGTACCTGGACGACTGGCTCCTAGCGGTCCCATCCAGGGAGGAACTCCTGCATTCCCTTTCCCTTACCCTGCAGGTTTTCACCAGCCTGGGTATCACCATCAACCAGGCCAAGTCCCATTTGGTCCCTTGCCAATGCCTCCAGTTTATAGGGGTGATTCTGGACACAACCACCGGCAAAGCCTTTTTTGCTTCCAGACAGGGTAGACACCCTTCAGACTCAGGTCCGTCTTCTGTCCGGTTGCAGGAGGGTCGGAGCCAGGTCAGTCCTCCGCCTCCTCAGGCTAATGGCAGCTACCATTTTGACAGTCCCACTCGCTCGGCTCCATATGAGGATTTCTTAGTGGATGCTTCGGTCACAATGGGACCAGACCTTGGACAATCTAGACCAAGAGGTACTAGTTTCCGATCCCATGATCAGGGACGTGCGTTGGTGGATGGTTCAGGAGAACCTTTGCCTGGGAGTTCGCTTCAACATCGAACCCCCCCTCCCAGATGTTGACGACGGATGCATCAGGAGAAGGCTGGGGTACCCATCTAGGATCTCACAGGACTCAGGGCAGCTGGTCCAAGTTTGAGCAAAATGTGCACATAAATGTGCTCAAACTGAGAGCAGTACTTTATGCCCTTCAGGCCCTAGACTCCCTCATTCTCCCCAGTCGCCTCCTCATACAATCAGACAACATGTGCGTAGTCTGGTATCTCAACAAGCAGGGAGGAACACGATCCTACCCTCTCTGCCGGGAAGCAATGAGAGTCTGGCATTGGGCAACCCAGCATCACCTTCACTTGACTGTTCACATTTCAGGAGTGGAAAACACACTGGCGGACCAACTCAGTCGGTTCTCAGCCAGGTCCCATGAATGGGAGTTGGATCAAGAAGTCGTAAACGACATCTTTCAGTGATAAACACCTCAGTTAGACTTCTTCGCTTCTCCCCAAAACGCAAAACTTCCCACCTTCTGCTCGCTCGCTCCAGGACAAAACATTGTTTGGCGGAACGCTCTGTCTCTCGCTTGGTGGGACAGATTCATTTATGCCTTCCCTCCCATTCCCTTAATTCTGAGGGTTTTGAACAAACTCTGATCGGAGGGAGCTCGAATGATCTTTATCGCTCCCTTCTGGCCCAGGCAAGTTTGGTTCTCTCTTTGCAACAGTTTTCAGAGGAACCTCCACTTCTTCTTCTTCCTCTGTTGCAACAATTGTTGACCCAGGATCAGGGGACCCTTGTTCATCCAGGTCTCAAATCCCTTAATTTACATGTGTGGCTCTTGCAGATGTAGCAAAAGCCCTCTTCGGAGTTTCTCCGCTCGTAGCGGACATCTTGGTAGAGGTCAGAAAGCCTTCCACCATATTCACCTACACCATGAATTGGAAACTATTTTCTATTTGGGCTAGCTCGAAAGACTTTGAACCTATCTCATGCCCAGTCAGTAAAGTCCTGGACTACATGTGTCACCTCTTCGATCTGGGTCTCGGCCATTCCTCGTTGAAGGTCCACATGGTCGCTGTTTCAGCCTACCATATCTTCTTCAGAGACAGGACTTTTGCTCAGTTGGAAGTCTCCAAGACCTTCCTCAGAGGGGTTCTCCATTTGAGACCTCCCATCCACATTCCTGCCCCTCCTTGGGACTTGAATTTCATTCTGGAGAAGCTGACCCTGCCTCCCTTCGAGCCAGCAGCTACAGCCGATTTAAAGTTCCTTTCTTGGACTCTGGAAGCACAAGGAGTCTAAAGGGGCCCGTTGATCTTGGTGCATCCAAGGGGATTGTCTTCTGTTAATGGACATAAAAGTACAGGTAGTTCAATATGGGACTCCTTCAGAAGTTAGACGCAATACCCCCTTCATATAAAGACATACGGAGACTTTTATAATTTCTTTGAGTTAATTTAGATAGATTATATAAATAAGAGACACATAATTATAGGCATATAAGCCTAGTGATAAGCAGATAATGCTAACAAAGGACCTCTGCATTACTACCGGGACTGTGGCACACCGGGGGGAGGGGGGGAGAGAACAGGGGAATGGTTTAAGTCAATTCGTTTTAATACATGTAGGAGTAAATGATGTGGGGAAAAAGAAGGCTCTTAGAAATACAAAGAGATTATGAGGAGGTAGGGAGGATTCTTACGAAGCTGTCTGTGACCTTATTTCTGGTTTATTACCTGTGCTCAGGGCCTCTCATGAAGATAACGTTATATCACACCTGAATGGATGGTTGAAAAGATGGCACTTCAGGGAGGGTTGCATCTTTCTGGAACAAGGTGTGAAGTTTAGGAACCTGATGCTATATGTTCAGGATGGCCTCCACTTAAATAGAAGGGGCAAACAAATTTTTGCTTACCAACTTAGACAGGCAATTGAGGAAAGTTTAAACTTAGCAGGAAGGGGGGAGGCAGGCCTATCAGTCTTTTTTTTAAAAGGGCACAGAAAAGATCATACCACACAGAACTTCCTCTCATTAAATGCTAGGAGTTTGAATAACAAGTTTGGAGAGTTAAAATTCTCTATCGAACATTTGAATATTAGTATTTGTGCTGTTACGGAGACTTGGTAGAGTTCAAATGACTTGTTTCATGAAGATAGAAAAGAGAAACGAGGCAGGGGAGTAGCTCTGTATATCTCTACTAAAATTAATTCTGGGACAATAGACATATCCAAATGGGATAAAATCAAGGTGTTATGGGTTAAGATATCTCCCCACCATTCAGATATTAATATTGGTGTGATATATAGACCACCGTCTGCCACACCAGAACAGGATGAACAAATACTGGATTTCTTGAATACAATTGGTACCGCTAAAAGCAATGTGGTACTTGGTGACCTAAATTTACCTGACATAAATTGGACAACATTACAGACAAATACCACTATGGAATTACGTTACCTAAAACATGTTTGCTAGCAGGGGATGAATCAGTGGGTCACCTCTAACACTAGAGGAAATTGTATATTAGATCTTGTGCTAAGTAATTTAGTTGACAACATAACATCTTGTAAGGTTCTCCCCCCTCTTGCATCAAGTGACCATTCTGTGGTCTGTTTCTCCCTAGGCATATTAGCAGATACTACTAAAAGCACGATTAGTAAATATAATTTTAACAAGGCAGATTTTGATAGCATGAAAACACATTTAAACAACTGGAACTGGGTTGAAGATTTCCAAAATAAAACCCTTTACTCCATGTGGGATCTCCTGGTGGATAAAATAACCTCAGTAACTAAGCTTTTACTCCTCTAATAAAGCGATCAGATGGCAATGCTAAGATCTTACCTAAATGGATGTCAAAATCTGTATGGCAACTGATTAAAAAAAAAAAAAAATAGGGCTTTGTCTAGGGCTAAAAGATCTGACAGTAGCATTTGTTGGGATATCTATATGGATCTCTTAAAGTCCAAAAAAATGTATTAAGGACGCCAAAATAAAACATGAGTTGAGTCTTGTAACTAGGGTTCAAGATAATTATAAAGCTTTTTATGCATATATTAGTGAAAAAAAGGGATTTTGTCGTGCTATAGGCCCACTACATGCAACGGATGGTAGCATGGTCACTGACCAGTCCCATTCAGCCCAAATGTATAATGACTTCTTTATATCCGTTTTTAACAATAAATCTTCTCTTAAATTAGCTCATTTAGAAACTGTATTGGATATTAGATCACTGATTACTAGAGAAGGGATACTTAAAAGGTTATAAAAAATAGATCAAAATAAATCCCAGGGCCCAGATGGAGTACATCCGAGAATAGTTAAAGAAATGGTGGATTTCTTGGCTGGACCTTTGGCTTGATCTTTCAAAGATCATTAAATAAAGGGTATGTCCTGGAGGCATGGTAACAAGCCATGGTGGTTCCTGTCTACAAGAAGGGGAGCAGACATGATGTGTCAAACTACAGACCGATTAGTCTGACATCGGTCGTGGGGAAAATCTTTGAGGGTATCTTAAAAGACTATTATGGAGCATGTCCAGAAAATGGACATGATGGATCCAGTACGCATGGATTTACTGCTGGAAGATCTTGTCAGACCAATCTACTGGAGTTCTATGGAAGGGTTGGTAAGGCCATGGAGGAGGGGCGGTCTGTGGATGTGGTGTACCTCGACTTTTCAAAGGCCTTGGATAAGGTACCACATGGGGAACTTATTGATGCATTAATAGTACATGGTTTGGATGGGAAAATAACAAAATGGATAGAAGCATGGCTCAATTTCAGAACACAGTCTCAGTGCTAATGGGACTAACTCTGCTTAGGCCGAAGCGACTAGTGGGGTGCCCCAGGGCTCTGTGTTGGGGCCTTGTTTGTTTAATATATACACTACCGGTCAAAAGTTTTAGAACACCCCCATTTTTCCAGTTTTTATTGAAATTTAAGCAATTCAAGTCCAGTGAATAACCTGAAATGGTACAAAGGTAAGCGGTAAACTGCTAGAGGTTAAAAAAACGTTTAGGTTAGCAAAAACTGCTATAGAGAAATTGCAAAGAAAGCCAAGGTGTCAGTGAGTACAGTTTCCTACACCATCAAAAGGCACTTGGAAACATGAGGAAACTCTAACAGGAAGAGGTCTGGCAGACCCAAAGCCACAACAGAATCAGAAGACAAGTTTCTGAGAGTCAACAGCTTGCGTGATAGGCAGCTCACAGGACAACAGCACAGAGTGACTGGCACCCTGAACCAAAAGGGCTACCACAGCATTTTGCAGTGCCATGCAATACCCTGTGGTCTACGCCTAGTTGGTCAGGGGTTCATCCTACAACAAGATAATGACCCAAAACATACCTCCAGGATATGTCAGAACTACCTCGAGGAAAAGAACAAGACGGTGAGGCTTTAAATCATGGAATGGCCAGCACAGTCTCCAGACTTAAACCCCATCGAGCTGGTTTGGGATGAACTGGACAGAAGGGTGAAAGCAAAGCAACCTACAAGTGCAACACATTTGTGGGAACTTCTGCAACAGTGTTGGGAAGAACTTACCGAACAATATTTGATGTCCATTGTAGGAAGAATGCCACGAGTGTGTTCGGGGGTTACAGTATATCTGCAAAAGGTGTCTACTTTGATGAGTCAATAATTTAGATTAAATTTTGTTAAACAAAATGATTCTATGATTTCTTTTTTATCTCCAATTGTTTATTTGTTCCATGCTTTAATTTCAGAGTACATTGAGACATTAACCTGCGTAAATTTCAATAAAAACTGGAAAAATTGAGGTGTTCTAAAACTTTTGACCGGTAGTGTATATTGCCTCAATGTGTGTCAACAATGGAGTTTGGGTATTTAAGTTTGCTGATGACACCAGGGTAGGGCATCCCGTGAATAACCAGAATGATGCCACAAGACTTCAGGAAGCATTAAATGCATTGGAAACCTTGGCATTGGATAAAAAATTGTTATTCAGTGTGGATAAATGCTGTTATGCATTTCGGGAGATTAAACAAACACTGGTCATATACTTGGAGGACAAATACTGAGTATTGTGGAGCAGCAAAGCGACCTGGGCATTATGGTTACTAATGACTTGTCATTCAAAATGCATTGTAACTCGGTTATTAAGAAATCAGGTAGTATATTACATTGCACTAATAAGCACATTACAACTAGAAGCAAGGAAATCCTGCTACCTCTTTACACATCCTTAGTGAGGCCACACTTGGATTACTGCGCACAGTTTTGGTCACCAAGTGGAAGAGCCGAGATAGCTGCACTGGAAAAAGTCCAGCGGAGAGCATCCCGCCGCATACAGGAGGCAAAAGGACAAGATTATCAAAGGAGGTTGAATACCTTGGGATTATACTCCTTGGGGTTTAGGCAGTTAAGAGGGGACATGTGCTTGATTTATAAATCACTTATTGATCCAGGTTTATGGGAGCTTTTGGGATTGAGATTCAAGGACTCGTTGTGCCACACTAGGGCGCACCCTCTACAATTGTTAGTGGATTGTCCCAAAACAAATAAAAGAAAATCCTGGCTCACCTTAAGAGTAACCAACATCTGGAATAAGCTACCATTAGAGGTATTAGCTAGTGACACTATGAATATCTTTAAGTACAGATTGGATAGTTTCCTTATCAAACATAAGATTCAGGGGTATTGATAAATTGGCGAGCAAAAGGACTGTTGTCTACATAGCTCTGTATTCACCTATGAAACCTATGAATTCTGTTCTCCCTTGTCTTCCTTTGCATGCCTCCTGGTTTTATATCAGAGCGTGGAGGGAGTTGAGGGATACCCATATCCATACCTCTCAACCTCTTGCCTCATGAATCAGGGACAAGGCTTAAAAAAATCAGGGACAAAGACCCAAAATCGGGGACACATCTTAAAAATTGGCAGTATTCACTCAGAAAGCTGATATAATAAAGGAATATGTGTTAAGATGCATTTTCTGAAGAAGAACAAGTCTATAACTTTAATGTTTGACATTATTTTGTGATTTTAGTCCAACGGTTCTGTCACAAAAACGCAAACTTTATGAGGGACAGAGGAAAATTCTGAGGCAAAATCAGGGACAGTTGAGCGGTATGCCCATATCTGTTTTTCCATAAGAGTGAGAAGAGAGATTGGTCTTCGTTTCTCTCTTTATTGTGGATGGATGACGCACCTACAGATGCTAGATGCATCAGATCTCTGACGTAAACAGGATCAGGGAGGCCTGGCATAGTTTTTGGCCACTGATCCTCCCCAGGGAGCCCCCCCCCCCCGTATTTAGGGGACGACTCTCTCTGTACGGAAGGCAAACATTACAGCCCTCCTATGTTGGAAGTTTGCCTGTAAATAGGTTGTGGTTCTTGGTTTGTTCACTTAGTATTTGTATCTGTATAATTAATGCATGTGGTAAAAATCTTGGAAGACTGTGAAATTTAGTAGTGAATAGTCTCTAACTTTGGGAGAAAACCTGTCCTGAAAAGAAGGTTGAACTTCTTCAGAGAGCTAACCTAGGGGTTGACCAACGAGGTCCCACTGCAGTGTTACGTAGGGGGCTGTCTGATAATGGGTAGTAACCCTCCAATAATTATTTGCTCCCATAATGTTAATGGGCTAAGTAATCCAATTAAGTGATGCAAGGTTATAGCCTCATTAAAGAGAGTTAAACCCACATTTATTCTACTTCAGGAAACCCATCTGAGTAAAACAGAACATCTGAAATTAAGTAAGTTTGGCTTCGAGACAGTAGTGACCTCGGCATATTGGGGGGGGGGGAGATGGGGCACTGTTGTTCTGATCCCCAAAACTACTCCATTCAAAGTAACAGCCTCCTACGCTAACCTGGAGGGCCGACTGGCTATTCTGAGGGGACAATTAGAGGGACAAGAATATGCCCTTGCTTCCATATATATTCCTCCAGGCTTAACTGCGGAAATGGTCAGGTCCTTGTTTATAAAGGTTACTGAGATTCATAAGGGGGATCCTAGTGATGGGGGGTGACCACAATCAAACCTGTTCCCACCTTGACACTTCAAATCCTAGACCTCCCAGACGGACGGCTGCACAGCGGGCAGCGCAGGTTTATATCTCGGAGGTGAACTGGGCAGATGCCTGGAGAAACTTGAATCCAGGTAAAAGGGACTACACGCATGACTCCGCTCCCCACAAGGTCTATACGAGAATAGACTACTTTCATATTACCAGAGAACACACTTATAAAATAAGGGAGTGCGTGCAGTCTCCGTCTGTGTTGTCTGACCACTCCTTACTAACACTTGAGCTGGATAGGGAGGGGGAACCTAGAGAAACCCTCTGGAGATTTAACAGTTTTGTGTTGAACATAAAGGATTTCAGGGAAATGATTACACGTAGGATTACGTAAATCCTACGGGACAATAGAGCCCAGGATACCTCAGAAAGTATATTGTGGGACACCCTCAAAACAGTATTGAGAGGGGATATTATTAAATACGCTTCTCGATACAAGAAACAACAGGCCAGGTTAGACAGGCTACATCAACAGCTCAGGGATCTCCAGGTGCAGCATGCAGCAGAGGACGAGGGAGCTCTACCCCTTCTGCTGGCTACAAGGGAACAAATACAGCAGATTCTGGATATACGTACAGAGTATGCACTTCAATCACTAAGACAGAGGTACTATGATGGGGGCCTGCGGTCACTCAGTTTACTGGCCCACAGACTCCGACAACAACGGAAATGGTCTTCTCTTCCTCAGATTAGACGCCCAATAAGAGGACATATGGTCAAAACCCCCATGCAGATCAAGGAAGTTTTCCAGAAATTCTGTGAGATTCTGTACACCCCTGAACAGGAGGTGGATGAAACGGCAATACAAGCTTTTCTGCAGGGACTTAAGTTACCAAGACTCTCAGAAGAACAAAGGGAGATCTTAGATGGCCCAGTCAGGGAGAGAGAATTAGAAGGTGCTATTAGTAAGTTAAAATCTTTTAAAAGCCCTGGGTCTGACAGATATACGGGGGAGTTTTATAAAATGTTTAAACAGGAGCTGATTCCCACATTAAGGCATGTATACTGTGAGGCACAGGGTGGAGATCAGGCCTCAGATACTTGGCGCTATGCATATATATCAAGTATTTTAAAACCAGAGGAAAGATAGTACAACCTGTAATTCTTATAGACCCATCTCGGTCCTTAATATAGATTATAAATTATTTACATCAATCTTCGTTAAAAGATTAGAGAATATGCTTCCTCGACTCATAAATTTGGACCAGGCAGGATACACAACAG
This sequence comes from Neoceratodus forsteri, assembly GCA_016271365.2. NCBI lineage: Eukaryota > Metazoa > Chordata > Ceratodontiformes > Ceratodontidae > Neoceratodus > Neoceratodus forsteri. The sequence continues at coordinate 969,115,171 of CM028130.1, read as the reverse complement.
GGAGACTAACACAAGACAATATAAAGAGGACATTGCTTTTACTGCATCATGCTGCTCGGTCGGACACCTCTTTCCTGCTACTGAGCCTGGATGCTGAGAAGGCATTTGACCGAGTAACATGGCCTTTTTTGTGGGCAGCTTTAGAGAGAATGGGCCTATCTCGGGATTTTATTAATGTAATCTCATTGCTCTACAGAGAACCAAAGGCATATATTAAGGTGAATGGCTTGATCTCTTCCCCAGTGACCTTGAGGAGGGGCACCAGATGGGGTGCCCTCTGTCGCCTCTGTTGTTCGCCCAATCTGGAGCCCCTGGCCCAGGCTTTGAGACAGGATGGGGGGAATACGAGGAGTTGAGGTGGAGGTCGAAACTCACAAACTGGCGCTGTACGCTGATGATCTACTCATACATGATGGATTCGGAGTGTTCGCTGACTCCATTGTGGGACCTCCTGAATAATTTCAGCGGAGTATCGGGGTACAGACTTAACCTCACAAAAACAGAGGTGCTTAGGGTGAACTATGATCCATCCCCCAGACCCTGGAGAAATTCCCATTCTGCTGGAATTTGAAGTATATAAAATATCTGGGGATCCAGATGGGACCCCATCATTCAGACCTGTTTGGTCTAAATTATTCCCCACTCTTCACCAAAATAACAGCAGACCTGGAGAGGTGGATGGTCCTTCTGCTGTCCTTCACCCATCGAGTGGAGGCGGTGAGGATGGTCATCCTACCGAGGTTCCTTTATCTGGCCCAGACAGTTCAATGCAAATAGCAGATGAATGGTACAGGAACACACATAGGAAGATATCCAAATTCATATGGGCATCACAGAGACCCAGGATAAGACTCTCCATTTTACATTTGCCTAGGGAGAAAGGTGGCCTGGCACTCCCCAATCTTATTGTGCATCACCAGGCCTGCTCAGCTTCAAATGGTCATGTACTGGCTACATGAGGATTGCCAAGCTAGGTGGAAGACTCTTTGGGGGGGGGGGATTCAACTGAGAGACCTGAATAAGGTCCTACTGACCTGCCCACCAGGTGCCATCACAGAGAAATTAGATAATTTGTGTACATGTGCTAGTATTCGGAGCTGGAGGAGAGTCCTGGCATCCAGAGGCTTCTCCAAATGGAGACGCTTACTGTACTCCCTGCCACACATGGCTTGCTTTCTGCTGGCTAAGATGGATGGGGGTTATCTTAGATGGGTGAGACTAGGTCTACATTTAGTATATCAATTTATTCCACAGGGAACAATATTGTCCTTATCTGAACTAATCCAACAATATGGAATCTCCTATAAGGAGAGGTTTAGATACTTCCAAGTCAGAGATTTTCTTAATTCAATATTAGAAAGATTACATTCGGATGCGTCACCTCCGCAGTGGCTGGAGGTCATGATGAGGGCCTCCAACAGGAGGACTGTTGTCTCCACACCTAATTTCGGCCCTATATGCTGCTCTGAGGGAATTAGAGGAAGATTCTCTAGATGCGGTACACCAGGCGTGGGAAAAGGATTTAGGATTACAGATACCATTAGAGAAGTGGCAGAGTTATATTAGAGTAATACAGAGAGGTCCTAGCTCTAAACAGTGGAAGGAATTCTCTTGGAAGGCCTCTGTTAGATTTTTCTGACCACCAGCACAGCAGCAGAAATACATACCAGAAGTGGGGGAGAATGCTGGAGACAATGTGGTTATTCTCCAGCCTCACATGGTCATGTATTTTGGAGCTGCCAGAAGCTCTCCCCATTCCTCTTGGACCTTCAGGGAGCAGTAAGACAAAAAACATCCCCCCCCGACATTTGGACCTCTTCAATTTTTCATAGCAGGTTACCCTTCAGAATGTAGGGATCCCATAACCAAAAAATGTTTGGCTATTGCTCTCCTAGTGGTGAAAAAAATCTGTTACAAGGCTTTGGCTATCTGTTAACCCTCCCACTCTGATGTAGCAGGTTATTATGACAGATATATATAAAATGGAGAGAATTACTGCCATCCTTAAGAAACAACAGGACCAGTTCGAAATTTTTTGGAGGAGATGGGTGTTATACATTTCTCAGGCAAGACAGGATATTATTCCATAGGAGAATTCCGGATCCAACATGTTGGAGGAGACAGTACTTTAGAGACCCTGGGGAGGACCTAGAGCCCTTCCAACCTGTGATGTTTTTGAATGGGGGCATTAAGGAAGTATCGAAATGAAGCTAAGATACAGGAATGTGGATGTTCCTAAAGTTTTTCAGACCAGTATACCTTGATATATGAATTAAACAGTCACTATAATTTCTTTTTTTACATAAAATGACAAGGAATTCTGTATAAACCAGTGCATTATATATGTAAATAGTTTGGTATGTTTGTGTGTCTATATGTATGTACAACGTTGTATCAATTTCAACAAAAACTCAAAGATTGAAAGTTAAAAAAGGAAAAAGTTTCTTTCTTGGAAGACACTCTTCCTAGTGGCCATTACTTCTGCTCAGCGCATTTCCGAGCTTCAGGCCTTGATGTGCAAAACTCCATACTTGATTTTTCACAAGGAACTTGTGGCTCTATGCACCAACCCCAAGTTTCTCCCTAAGGTGGTGGCTGAATATACACTGAATCAATCCACTGAGCTACCTGCTTTCTTTACGTAACACTCCAATCAAGGGGAGTACCTCTTGCATAGTTTGGATGTTCACAGAATACTGAGATACTGTACCACTCAGAATAAGGATCTTAGGAAAATCGATCAGCTTTTTGTCTGTCTTGCTTACAAAAGAGAAGGCAATGCTGTTTCTAGGCAATGTCTATCAAAATGGTTGGCTCATTGTATCACTTTCTGTTGCGACAAGTGCAACAAGACCCTGCTGGGTCAAGTCAGAGGTCACTCTATCAGAGGAGTAGCTGTCTCTACGGCTTGTTTCAGGAATGTGTCAGCAGCAGACATCTCTGCAGCCGCAACTTGGACTTCTGTCCATACCTTTACAAAGCACTACAGTTTGGACATTGCCTCTTGCCGTAGAGCAGGCTTCGGGTTGGCTGTGCTACAAGGTCTCCTTTCATGAGACCCATACAGCCTGAGGTTCCATGCTATGGATGACAGTTCTCCTCCCGAGTACTTTTCCTTGTTCCAGACTGCTTGGGACTCAGTCCTATATGTGAATACCTACTGCAAGAGCCCTCTCGAAGTAAGATAGTACAGTTACGTAAGAACTTACCATAACAGTAGATCTTCGAGAGAGGCTCTTGCAGTAGGTATTGCCTTCCCATCCTCTGTCCCCCTAAGCTTTTTTGGCTCTATTTCCGTGGGGGGAAATATCCTCTTCTCTCTCATCTTGCCTTCTTTGGCAGGAAAGAACTGGAAGGCAGGCGTGGGGGACCGCCCCTTTATACTGACTTCATATGATGCTGGTCACCTGACGTTGGGGCGGTCCCCCGCCAGAGACTGCTAGCTAGAAATTTTGCCGTAGGGTCCTGACGCCTGGGGGTGGGGGGTCAGTCTTATATGTGAATACCTACTGCAAGAGCCTCTCTCGAAGATCTACTGTTACGGTAACTTCTTACGTAACTGTACTGTCCCTTTCCTGTCTAGTTACTCAGTACCTCCCGTCATCCTGTACTCAGCGCAGGGGTTCCTATGCCCTAAGTGCATGATTTTGCACTTTTTGGCATTGAATCCCAACTGTCATGTGTTTGACCACTCCTCAGGTTTTCCAAGATCCCTGTGCATTTTTTCTACCCCCTCCTGGGTGCCCACCCTGTTGCAGATTTTGGTGTCGTCTGCAAAAAAGGCATACCTTCCATTCTAATTCTTCTACAGTGTCCTCCTATGAAGACATTGAGGAGGACTGGTCCTGGTACTGAGCCCTATGGTACCCAGTTGATCATTCTCTCATCCTCATAGAAACATAGTTAGTCGGCAGAAAAGGACCGTTTGGCCCACTGAGTCTGGCCAAATGGTCCCTGCCTAGTTTATCTCTGCAGACCCTAACTGGTCTCCGGTGACTCTCCCTCCTCCCTGCCTTTTACTGATATTTTCCTACGTCTGGCCCATGCATGCTTGAAGTCTCCTACTGTTGTCACCTCCACAGCTTCCACAGGCAGTCTGTTCCAGGCATCCACCACTCTTTCAGTGAAGTAGTACTTCCTCACATACCTCCTAAACTATCCCGTCTCCTGCTTCATCACATGTTCTCTAGTCCTTGTGCTTTTTTTCTCATTTGAAACAGACTGCTGCATCCTGTTCACCCCTGTGAGGTACTTGCAGGTCTCTGTCATGTCCTGTCTTGCCCTTCTCTCTTCCAAGGTGTGCATGTTAGGATCTCTTAGTCCCGAGAGACTGTCCTTTGGCGCAGTGGTTGGATTTCCGCTTGCGACGCCAGCGACCTGGGTTGGGAATGGACCTAGTCGCGGAGGTCCGGCCGGGAGAAGGAGGCGTCACGGGACAGCTGTTTCTCGGGAGGAACGCCAAAGCATGCGAGGAACTCAAGCGAAAGGAATCACCCCATAACCGACGCTCTGTAAGATTCAGGAGGCAGGGCAGACACGGGACGTCATTGCATATCCCCGCCTCCCAGAAAAACAGTGAAAAAAACACTCTAGGGCGCTCTGGATGCAGAGGCCCCTGTGCCTAGCCTCCATTGCTCCTCACCACGCGGCCAGCGACTTAAACCCAGTCCCACACCCATCACTGAACCCCACCTTGGGAAGGGGGCAGGGAGGCAATGTCAGGAAACTGACACCTTACCCGTCATAGACAGGTGGGTTGTGGAGTAGGTGGCACCACTCTGGGGGATAAGCCAGGGAGTATCGCTGGCAGTTGGCGGTCATTGGGGAGCGAGGCAGGAATAGGGCAGTGCTGCTGATGTGCGAGAGTCCAAGGGGTGAAAAAGTATTAATAAAAAAGGATCTCTTAGTCTCCTCATAGGGCCCTTGACGCAACCCCTGCACCAGTTTAATGGCCCTCTTCTGGACTGCCCGTGCACTGTCTGTATCCTTTGAGGTGTGGCCTTCAGAACTGAACACAATACTGCAGGTGGGGTCTCATCAGTGAGCAATACAGTGGCAACACCACCTCTTCCTCCTGCTGGAGATGACCTCTCTCTATGCATCCCAGTATCCCACTGGCCCTACTCACTGCTTTATCACACTACTCTGCCACTTTGAGGTCATCAGATATGATCATTCCAAGTCCTTTTCCTGCATAGTGACTGTCGGCACCTCTCCCCGCCAATCCAATATTCAGCTGTTGGATTCCTGTGCCCTAGGTGCATGTTTTTGCACGTTTTGGCATTGAACCTCAACTGTCATGCTCATGACCACTTCTTGGTTTGCAGCGGTCCCTTCACATTCTTTCCACCCTATTTCTGATTTTGGTGTCATCTGCAAAAAGGCATTCCTTCTCTTCCAGTTCTTCTGCAGTGTCTCTTATGAAAAAATTGAAGATGATCAGTCCCTGTACCGAGTCCTGCGGCACCCCACCGGTCACTCTTCCCTCTTTAGAGTGAGTGCCATTAACCACCACCCCCCTCTGTCGTCTATCCATTAACTAGTTCCTTACCCAATTCACCACTTTGGATCCCACCCCCAGGCTGCTCAGTTTCATCATCAGCCTGCTCTGTGGCACAGTGTTGAAGGTCTTGATCCTTGCTTTGGTCACGTTCACTGCCATACCCTGATCCTATTTCCCTGGTCACCCAGTCGAAGAAGTCTGTCAGATTCATCTGACATCACACACACACACACACCCCCCACACACCCACACCCACCCCCGGTCGATCCATGCTGCCTTTGATCTAGTAGCCCATTGGATTCAAGATACTCTACCAACTTTTCCTTTAACAGGGTTTCCACTGAGCAGCCTCTAGTTGCCAGCCTGCTCCCTGTTGCTTCTCTTTTGAAGAGGGACCATGTCTGCTGTCCTCCATAGAAACATAGACTTTGATGGCAGATAAGGACCGCTTGGCCCACCTAGTCTGCCCATTTCTTTACCTACTGGATAAGCTGCAGATCCTAGTTAACCAACAGCCTATTTCTTCCTACCCCCCCCACAAGAATTGCCTTATGTCTGTCCCATGCATTCTTGAATTCTCTCATAGTTTTAGACCCCACAACCTCTTCAGAAAGGTGGTTCCATGTGTCCACCACCCTCTCTGTGAAAAAATACTTCCTGACATTGCCCCGAGTCATCCCTCCTCTATCTTCAAATTGTGTCCCCTTGTTCTTGCACATCTTGTTTTCTGAAAGATGCCACCTTGTTGGACTTTGTTGATTCCACTGAGGTACTTAAAAGTTTCAATCATGTCTCTCCCCCCCCCCTTCCTCAAGGGTATACATATTCAACTCCTTTAGTCTCTCCTCATATGGCTTCACTTGCAGATCCTGCACCATTTTAGTTGCCCTCCTCTGGACTGCCTCCATCCTGTCTATGTCCTTGAGGAGATGGGGTCTCCAGAACTGGACGCGGTACTCCAGATGGGGTCTCACCAACTGTCTGTACAGAGGGATAACAATTTCCTGTTTTCTGCTGGTGATGCCTCTCTTCTATACATCTCAGTATCCCACCAGCCCTCCCTATTGCCTTCCCGCATTGCTTGCTAACCTTAAGGTCATCTGATATGATTACCCCCAGGTCTCTTTCCATTTTTGTTGTTGTTACTACCTCCCCCATTGTGTACTCTTCCCCAGGGTTTTTCTTTCCCTGGTGCTTTATTTTGCACTTCTTTGCATTGAATCTAAGCTGCCATACTTCTGACCATTCCTCCAACCTTGCCAAGTCCCTTCTCATCCTTTCCACCCCCCCTTGTGTATCAACCCTGTTGCAGATCTTTGTGTCATCTGCAAAGAGGCATACTTTTCCTTCCAGTCCCTCTGCAGTGTCACTTATAAAGACATTAAAAAGGACTGGGCCCAGTACTGAACGCTGTGGTACCCCACTAGTTACACCCTTTTCTTCAGAGTGGACTCAGTTTACTATTACGTTGTGTGTTCTGTTGTCCAGCCAGTGTTTTAACCAGGCTACCACCCTGGGACCCACTCCCAGGCTGGTTAATTTGTTAATCTTTTGTGTGGGACTACGTCAGATGCCTTGCTAAAGTCTAGGTAGGCCATGTCCACAGCCCCTCCCTGGTCTACTACTTTTGTCACCCAGTCAAAGAAATCATTAGATTCGTCTGACATGACCTTCCCACTGTAAATCCATGCTGCCTTGGGTCGTGTGCCCCACTGGCCTCTATGTACTCAACAGTTCTTTCCTTCATAAGTGATTCCATCATTTTCCCTACCACAGAGGTCAGACTGACAGGTCTGTAGTTTCCTGCCTCTGTTTTGCTCCCACTTTTGTGAAGGGGAATCGTATCCGCCCTCCTGCAGTCCTCGGGTACCACACCATCCTCCCATGATTTGTTAAAAAGGATAGTCAGTGGTGCCACTAGTTCTCCCCTTAATTCTTTTAGAATTCTGGGGTGAATCCCATCAGGCCCCATTGCTTTGTCCTCGTTCAGTTTTAGGAATTCTTTCAGAACCCTTGCTTCTGTGAAAGGACTGGGATTGACCTCCCCCCCCCCCATCCAGAGTGCTTCTGTTAATTGGATTAGGTACCTCCCCATCCTCCTCTTTTGTGAATAATGAGCAGAAGTATTTGTTCAGTATTACTGCTTTTTCACTGTCCCTCTCTGCCCACCCATTGTCCATTCTAGTCAGCCTCACTATAACTCCCTCCCTTTGTCTTTCTGCACTCCCTAATATACCTATAAAAGGTTTTATCCCCCTACTTAGTCGAGTTGGCTATCTTTTCCTCAGTTTGGGCCTTTGCGATTCTGACTGCCTTCTCTGCTTCCTTCTGCCTTAACTGGTACAGTTCTCTGTCCTGCTCCTTCTGTGTTCCCTTATACTTCCTAAATGTTATCTTTTCTCGCTAACCTTCCCTGCTACCTCTTTTGAGAACCATAGTGGCTTTTTCTTTCATTTTGATTTGTTTATTTGCTTCACACAAAGGCTTGTTGCCTCTGTGAAGGCAATTTTGATGTTTCCCCATTGTTGCTCCACCCCTCCTTCTTGCCTGTTTGCTAGTGCTTTTCTAAGGCACTCTCCCATTTTGACAAAGTCAGCCCTCCTGAAGTCCGGTACCCTCACTTTTGTATGGTTTGACTCTGCAGTTGAGTTTATCGTGAACCACACTGTTTGATGGTCACTTGTTCCCAGATGGCTACCCACTTCTAGATCTGAGATCCTCTCACTGTCCCCATTTGTGAGTATGAGGTCTAAGATTGCTCCCTCCCGAGTGGGTTCCAACGCCAGCTGTCTGAGGCCTGCCCCCTGTAAGGCATCAAGAATGGCCCTGCTCTTGGATGTGGCTGCAGCAAAGGTGCTCCAGTTAACATCTGACATATTCAGGCCCCCATCAACAATATTTCCCCTTTCTCTGCCATCCTAAGAATGCCTTCTATCATATTCTTGTCCATTCCCTCTCCCTGAGATAGGGGTCTGTATACAACCCCTGTGCGGATTGTGGTACCATTTCCAGTCTCTAAGGTGACCCACAGTGCCTCCTCTCTTCTCTGTTTACTCTTTTGTTCCATTGCTTTTATCCCTTCCCTTACATAGAGAGCTGCTTCTCCCCGTCTTCTGCCCTCCCTGTCTCTCCTATAGGTTTTGTACCCTGGTACGTTAATATCCCAGTTATGGTTCTCTGTGTACCATGTTTCTGTGACTGCCACAATATCCAGGCATCCCTCTTCCATCAAGGCCACCACTTCAGGGAGCTTGTTGCCCAGACTACGGGCATTGGTACTCATTACCCTCCATTTCTTGATGGCCTTACCCCCTTTTGCCCCATCCCTCTCCTTAATGCCTTTGTCGTTTTCTCCATTTACCCCTGCCCTTCTCCCTATCAACATCTCTATCTTGGTGTTTACCTCACTAACTACCCTGATATTTTTTGGGGGTGGGGGGGGGCTAGGATTTCCCTGCTTCTTTCCAGTGCCTCCCCCCTTGGCTAGTTTAAATGCTTGCCAGTGAAGCATTTAAACCTGTCACCTAGGATCCTGGATTCCCCTCCTGAACAGATGCAGACTGCCATGCCAGTATAGGCCAGCATCACTCCAGGTGGACCCCCAGTCCCCAATGAAGCCAAACCCATGAGCTCTGCACCAGTTTTTCAACCACTGATTGAATCCCATGGTGTGGAGCACCCTAGCCTCTCCCATATCATAGACAGGCAGCACCTCCAAGAAGGTTACCATGCATGCTACTTGTCTAAGGCCCCTTCCCAACTCCAGAAACTCCTCCTGCACTGTTCTGATCCTTTTCCCAGCCAGGTCATTTGTCCCTAAGTGGACAGTGATATCCAGCTCCCTTCCCCGTGCAGCTGCTCCCGTGATCCTGAGGATTCGCTCCCTGTCCCTCCAAGCCATGGTGCCTGGCAGGCACCTTACCTCCCTCTCCCCCCTCCCCCCCAGGTCTATCCTCCCTAACAGTGAAGTTCCCACCAGTAGTTTCCTTCCCTGGGGTCCCATTGCCACACTCCTGTGTGTCTCCTTTGTGGAGGTTCCCATCCTCCTTGCCTCCATCATGGTGCCTCTATAGAGGAACCACTCTCCGCCAGAGTGGCATATGAATTTTGGAGAGGTACAGCTGGAAAGTTGCACCTCTGTTCCACAACCCTCACCCTCCCTGAGCCTACTGTGATCCAACCACTCCCTTTTCTTGGCAGCCTCTGAGGCAGCGGCGGTGGCCCTGGTGGTCCCTCGGTGGGAGAGGAGGTCCCCCAAATCCTGGCCAACTCAGCCTGGAGATGAGCAACCTCCTCCCTCAGCCCAGAGTGAATTTCCCTACTTACCTACTGCCTCCGTGCCCTTAAAGCTCCTGATCTTTCTGTTCTGAGACAGGAAGTTTCTATATTTCTCAGTAGTCTCCTTACCTGCTCAGAGTCAGACCTCCAGCAGCTGGGGGGGGGGGGACGGAGAGCTACTCTCTTCCTTCTAGGATGGTGAGTCTTTTGTGGCTCTGTGATCACTCCCTTCCTGCTCCCAAACAGGAAGTTCCTGTTGTCGGTCAAAACCACTGCCTATAGAAGTAAAACTGGCTAAGGGGAGGGAAGGAGGGCAATATAGTCCCAGTAGAGAAGTATAGCTCTAGCAGCACCTCTTTCACTTGCTGTTCTCTGCCAGAAGCTATCTAGGGCCATTTTTAAATCCTAAACACCTGGCTTCCTTCTGGTTAAGCCACTCCCCCTAATTTACAGCTCCTTCTACACCTAGATAAGTGCACAGATAACAATTCACTTCAGCCAACTCAGACAAACACACTAACTTTTTTTTTTTACCCTAAATTGAAGGTCCCAGTAGAGACTAAAGTAGAGAAGTATAGTTCTAGCAGCACCTCCTTCCTCTTGCTATTCTCTGCCAGAAGCTATCCAGTCCTCCAGGACCACGCCTCTTTCCAGTGAGCTGTTGAATAAGTCCATCTGTGGGGCAGCTAGCACCTCCCTGAGTTTCTTTAGTTTTCTTGGGTGTATCCCATCCAGTCCCACAACCTTGGCCATTTTCAGAGCTGCATGCCCCTTCAGGAGTCTTTCCTCTGAAAATGGACTTTTAACCACCTCTCCACCCCACTTGTTCCTGCTGCTCCCTGGTGGTCTGCCCCCCTCTTCCACTGTAAAGGCTGAGCAGAATTACCTGTTCAAGATGTCTGCTTTTTCTTGATCCTCTTCTACGCTGTTTCCCCTCTGCTGCCCTCATCCTCACTTTACTTTCCCTCGCTTTTCTTGTCTCACTTAAGTATCTGAAGAAAGACATATCCCCTTTGGCTATCCTTTCATCTGTCTTCACTCCCCTCACTGCCTTTCCTCTGTTTTACTTGGTATATCTCCCTGTCTTCCTCCTTGTGCATTTCCTTGTACCCCTCGACTACCACCGTTTTTTCCCCTCACTGTCTTGGCTGTTTCCCTAGAGAAGCATAATGGTCTCTCTCTCTTTCTAGTTTTACTCACTTCCTATACACAGAGGTTGGTTGCCTTATTTTTCCCCACTGTACCTCTGCCCTCTCTTGCAATCCCCCCATGAGGCAGTCTCCCTTTAAAGTCTGCCCTTCTGAAGTCCAGGATGCTGGGTCCTCGTGTGGTTTGCCTCTGTTCCCATCATAAAATTCAACCACATGGCCCGGTGGCACTGAGGGTTGAGGCGCTGGACGCCACACCTCGCAGGCGACCCGGGTTCAGGAATGGACTTGGGCCGCCAGGGACTGGCAGGGGAGAGGTTGGATTAAATGTCCCAGGACTGCTCTCCTTCCTCTGAGGTAGGCTTGTAGGGTTGTGTCGTGCTTGGGTGGCCCCTGGTGAAGACCGGGAGAAGCAAGGCCAGCGCCAGCAGGGAGGGTTTGGCAAGACACTTCGTGTCATGGCCGCTCATTACACTGCCGCTCCAGGGGCAAAATTAAGGTGGAAAACAGGGCTGGGCGCAACCGAACAGCTTGATGGCCGTGCACCCGCCGACCTGGAGGCCTGTCGTGGAATCGCGTCCGGGGGTCTGGTGATGGCTGTGCTGAGACCCTCGTGTATGAGTGAGCCTGCTGTCCTCCGGGTCGGTGGGGGCCGGCAGCTGGATGCCCCTGCCGGTGCGCTGCAGAGGTGCAAAAATTGAAGGGGGGGGGAATTCAACCACACTGTATTGTGTTCACTGGTACCTAGGCGACTGCTGACATCTGCAATGCTGTCCCTGTTTGTAAACACCAGTTCCAGTTGGTTCCTTGACTAGCTGCCTGACAAAAGCCTCTTGTAGTGAGCCAAGGATGGCCGTGCTCCTCGTTAAAGCTGCAGTTGGAAGACTCCAATCCACATGTGGCAGATTGAAGTCCGCAACTAGCAGCACCTCCCCCTTACTTGCCCTCCTGATAATGGCTTCAAGTGCCTCATCCAACTCCTCTCCCTGTGCTGGAGGTCTGTGTACCACTCTTGTATGGATAGCACCCTCAGTACCTGCCTCCAGGATGACTTACAACACCTCCTGCCCTTCTTTGTCCTCCAGGTGACTCTGTACTTCTGTGGCCTTGATTCCCTCCCTCATATATAGTACAACCCCTCCTTCCTACCTCTTCAGAACAGAGAGTAACCCGGTATGGTTATGTCCCAGTCACGGCTGTCAGTGCACCCTGTCTCCATTATGGCCACCAAATCCAGACCAGCCTCTGCCATGATGGCCTCCAGTTCTTGAATTTTGTTCTCCAAACTCAGGGTATTAAATAGTTGGTAAATCGTAGCAAAATGCTATGCAAAACAGGGGATCATGCTGACCATTTTTTGAGCAACTCCATGGCACATGAGACTACCTGGATCAAACAACATTTTTGTTTAAAGGCTAATCAGTCTGTACCAAGTGTTACACAATTTCACATTTGATTAGCACTTTTGCACGAGCAACTGCTAATCATTCTTTTTTTGTCTTATTTAATACCTTACAGACTCCCTGCATTGGCACAAATGGCTCTTGATATCTTGCTCCTGCCATATCTGCTTCCCTGCTGTGCCCTCCCCTCCCCTCCTGCCTATGCTGTTCCCAGAAACTCCCCCGACCCCCTCTTCCCTTATTGCCATCTCCGTTATGAGGCAAATACCCAGAGTGCTAAACAGAGAGTTAAAGGAACTTATAACATGGGTTGAAAAAAGGGGGAATGCTCCTTGGCCAAACAGCATCATCTGACTGTGGATTAAATTTGCTATTTAATCCACAGTTGGGGTGAGATGCCCAGCCAGGAAGACCCCTGGGCAGAGCGACTTATCTGTGGGTAAAATTCAGCACTGACAGGCAGTTATTAAAAATGCACCTAAGCGAGAGAGAACTGCAGTGGTAACTTGGTGGCTGCCTGTCAGTGCTGCACCCAATTCCCCTGTTGTTTTGTAAGTCTTGCGATGAAGCACTACTGTCATTGAGAACTCTTGAAGCTAGCAGGAAGTGAGTGGAGCACACTGAGCTCCACAGCTAGGTGTCCTGTGGGTAGAGTCCTCTTCCCCCTGACTCCCGACAAAGCAGAAAGGCAGCTATACAGTTGCTGTCGCGAGAGACCCACAGTTGTCTTGAGCACCCCCCCAACCACGACGATGTTAGCTACCTGTTCGTGAAAGTGTCACATAACAAATGAAGTTCTGCTGGCCCCAACTGATAGCTGCTCAAGTTTGCAGTACATCACCGATGAATGACTTACCAGGATGCTGATCGTGCGTGAGAGAGAGTTACACACACACAAACTGAGTGTCTGCTGTGGTGGTGCTTACTGGTAAGAACACAGTGGAGAGTCAGCAGGAGACAGAGAGAACACCGCAAACAGCTCACCCCAGTGGGAAATTTTTTTTTTCTCCTTCCCTTGCCAACTTGTGAAAAGCACAGCGTGAGAGACTCACCTTCTGTGACAGCGCGAGAGAGAGAGAGACACAGTGACCACAGCCAGAGAGTAGGACCTATAATACAGAATTCCTCCAGTCTCCTGTCGCTGATTTTTTCCGTGACAGAGAAGACCATGCTCCAGAAGTGATGCAGCAGCATCCGTCAGAGTTTGCAGTGGGTTCATCTTTTGTTTGGGGGTGGACAGAGAACAGTGGCAGTAGTGAGCGGCATCACTGTTACTGGCCAGGGAGCTTATGATGTTGGGACAGTGGCTAAATCCATCATGCAGGTTGTGCTGCATTGTTGTTGGCATCTGGTAGTCTGTCATGTGCCATCGGCATGATCAGCAGCATACGCAGGGTTTATTTATTTATTTCGTTTTTGTTGACCGGGTAATGCACTAGACAAATCCTGCCTATTTTCGGGCACGACCTAGGGGAGGGGGACACAGATGAATGCCAACTGGCCTTGAACCAGATTAAGCTGTTGGTGGTATTTATAGTGAATGAGGGAAATTTGGCCAGGACACCGAGGAAATTCCCCTACTCTTTTCGATAAGTGCCATGGGATCTTTAACATACACCTGAACTATTACCAATCCAGGCAGATGGGACCTCGGTTTAACGTCTCATCCAAAAGACGGCACCTCGGAAGTGCAGCACCCCTCTCATGCTGCACTACAGTGTCAGTACTGGGATATTAACCGAAGTGCCAGATGTGGGAACTGAACCCACAACCGTCTGATCTCCCGGCCTCAGAGGTGAGAGTGTGCTACCTACTGAGCCACTGACACTGCTAAACGCACACAGTAGCCCTGTACTGTGCTAAAAATGTTGCACTCCTACAGATGACAGACACGAAGTACATCTGTTTTGGAGACTCGAGCTGCAGCCGATCAAATCGGGAGGATGAGGTGGGGGCTAAATAGGCAGCACCATCCATGTGGTTTTCCCAGGGTGGTGTGGGGGGGAGGGGGCATGAAGAAAACATGGGGAATTGCGGTTGCCACGACATCAGTATTACCAGCAATGAAGCCTGTGAGCTAGGGACAGTAGTTATCGAGATGTGTTGCACAGTCGTCCGCATCTGCCAGCCTGTCACTTCAAATTAACGTGGTGAGCACCATGTTGAGGCTCCCAAAGAGACATCCAGTACTGCAGTGTAAATGTGCCAGTGATGCACCTGACGATGACGAACTGTATGTCTTTGGGACAGTGGCAAGCTGCAGCTCAGCACATCGGCCCCACAGTAACTGTCATGCGTAGCCAGCACAGTGCGTTTGTTACCCAGCACGGTGTTTTTTTTTTTGTTTTTTTTTTGTGGGGTGGAAGAGAACACTGGGAATTTATTTAAGAGATTTACCAGATAAGCATACTGAGCGGGATCCACTCGTTTCCAGATGCGACATGGCTGCTAATCCAATAGATATGTCAGAAATCATCTTAGCAGTGTCTGAGTGACATTTGCATGTCCCTATCAGACAGTCATTGTGCATGGTTAGATTGGGAGTACTTTTCCAGTGGCAGGATACATCTCTGTAGGAGCCATTTAAAGAATTGTAGCACATGTGTTTGGTATGTCTGACATAAAGCCATGCAGAACCCATGTTTTAAGTGCAATGACTCACTCCAGGGTATGGGGTTATAGGCATTTAATCCACGCTTCAGGTGCGGCCTGTTCAAACGGGAACTAAAAATAGAACTTGCATGCAGATCCAGTTGTGACTGGCACCTCTGATTATCATATGTATCCTCTTCATCCTTGTCAGTGTAATGCCTAAACTGTGCTCCATTTGTATACTGTTTGTACTCACTCACAGATATTATACATTGTACGTATCTACTCAGCTGAACACTGTATATCCTTGTCAACGCTCTCCTGGAGCAGCTATACCTTACCGTAACTGATCTACTGTTAGCACTTCTCTGTGTAACTACCAATGTGACGTGGAACCTTTGTAAACAAGCTCCTGAGCGCAAAGGTGCAATGTCTGAATAATAAAGTAAATAAATAAACCCCATACCCTGTTGTGGGTTATTGCTAACTTATTCCCCTTGGCTAAATAAGGACCTACGACAGTTAATGCGATTAAGAGAGACAGAGCTAGGAAACAATATAAAAGCTAAGGATTTGAGGCACTTGATGGAATATAAGCAAAAGTAAAATTTAGTAACGGTGGAGATAAAATGGGCTAAGTCATTGTACTTTCATCAGCAGCAATTAGAGAGTCTTAGGAACCCAAAATCCTTTTGGTCCTCATTTCATAATATTTGCAGCCGTAGGGGACAGGTCAAGGATTACCTGTTTGGTTGATGGAAACACAATGATGACAGGAGATAAAGAAACTGCTGATTTGGTTAACTAATTTTTGGTAAATCAGATAAGAATTGACACTATTGGAAAACAGAGATTTGAGCAGAATGAATTACCAAACTATTCATTGCCTGGAAGTAAAGGTAGTGAGATGAGGTTTAATTTTAGTCCGCTCAAGAAAGAAGAGGTACTAAGTTTATTAAAGGAGCTTGATGAAGGGAAAGGAAGTGGTCCCAACTTGCTCTATCCTAAGATACCAACATTGGCAGCTTCTGATATTTGTAAACCATTAACTTATCTGTTTAACACATCCTATACTATTGTATCAGTTCATAGTTTTCTCACTGTCACAAGTTTTTTGTCATCACTGTGTGGGTTATGTGTTTTACTTATTCAGTTGATGTTTCACTGTGGTTATTGTTTATGGTGACTTATCATATACTGCTAATATATATTATGTCATCCAGACTAAATCGGGTTATCCTATTTTACAACGGGGGTGTTAATTCAAGCATCCAACTCTTTCCTCCATGACATCCCAATAAAGAGGGTCTCTATGCATTAAAGTGGTCTACACAAGCTTTTCAAGCATGGCTAAAGATCTATCAATGACTCATAAACGTTACTGCTGTGTAACATGGAATGTAAAAAGGTCACAGATGAAGAAGATACCAGGTTATTAAACATATTAAATCTTTGGGTGGGCAAATAGCCTTTTTACAAGAAATGCATACACAGAGCAGCAAGCCTTACTCTGGAGAAGGGACTGGGTAGGCCAGGTGTTTGCCACTGGCAACAGTAATTAAGGGGGTGGGGTAGCTATTTTAATTCGAAGAAATATCCCTGTCTAAGTAAAAGAACAGCATGCTAATCCCCTTTGGAGCTATCTAATTATTAAAGGCATATTGGGCAACTCTGAAATAACCCTAGCCTTTATCTATGAGCCCAATATAGAAGATCCGCAGTTCTTCACTACGCTTTTAACTAAACTCCGCAGCACTCCCAATGGTCCTTTAGTCCTTGCTGGGGATTGGAACTTGGCTCCAGAAAACTGCCTTGACTGATCCAAACCTAGATGGCTAGGTTTGTCTTCCACCCAACGGGCATTCTGTGAGCTACAAGACTCACTGTGAGTGGTAGATACATGGAGGACATTGCACCAGATAGTTAAGAGACTACACATTCTGGTCTGCAGCTCATGACTCTTACTCGAGGACAGATTTCTTCCTTTCTTGCTGTTACATTCTTAGGGTCACCACACTCTTTGAAATTAAAATAAAAGTAATATCTGACCAATCGCGGTTATTTTATCTTTTTTACCCTCAACAGGTAGAAGGGGATAAACTATGGAGGCTTAACAATCTTCTTAAGGATCAGTATTGCCTAGAAAAAGTTGAACAATGTGTAATTCAGTTCTTTCAGATCAACTCCCCCTCGGCATCAAGTCAGGCTTGTTTATGGGGGCCTTTAAATGAACTGTGAAAGGGGCACTCATTAGGCTGGCATCTAAAAAGAAAAGGGAGGTGAAGGAGAGACAAATTTTGCTTTCCATCCAAGAGCTGGAGAGAAAACATTTTGGGGAGAAATCTACATCCAATAATCTGCAACTAAATATCACCAGAGCCAAATATAATGAACTTCTTAGAGAAAAAGCAGAATGTGCAATCTTTAAAGCTAAAACCAATTATGTGGATCAGGATGAAAAGGCTGGGAAATTGTTGGCTCTCGGACTTAAACAGGAACCCGGAAGTCTGATTAGATCGATCAGGGCACAGTCTGGTCAAATGTTATGTGACTGTAGAGACATAAACAAAACATTATATGATTTTTTTTTTTCCCTTCCAGAATTTGTATACTGAAGATCATCCTGTGCAGATCTTGGAGATCCAAAATTTCCTACAGCAGGCTAAACTACCTAAACTCTCTGGTGACCAACTTGTTATGTTAGGGGCCGACATTTACCTCGTAGAACTGCAACAAGAACCGGCCCGGTGGCGCTGAGGTCTGAGGCATGTCTTACCTCGCGCCATGCTGGCAACCCAGATTCAAGAATGAGCCTGGGGTCGGTCAGGGAAGGGGTTCCCATTCCCCAATGCCAGTGGCGCCCAGTGGAGACTGGGTGCACGGCAGTCAGACACTTGCAAAGTGGACGATGTGAGGCGGCCATCCTACGGACATGGGCGGTAGCATGCATGTCACACGCTGGACGGCATTGTATGTCCTGGGTCGGGGGTGGTGGAAAAAAGCAGAAAAACCCCGGCGCTAGGGAGGCAGTGGTGGAACCCCAGTTAGGGGTCAACGTTTCCCTCAGAAGTGCAACAAGCCATTTCTTCCCTCCGGTCCTCATAGCTTTTTCCAAACTTCAGTGAAACAATGGGTGCTGAAATAGCTAAGCCACTTACAGTGCTTTTCAATGAGGCTAAAGATAAAATGAATCTAGACCCAAATTTGTAGGAGGCCCTTATCACTTTACTACCTAAGCTGGATAAGGACCATACCTTAGTAAGCAACTATAGGCCTATATCACTACTGAACATTGATATTAAAATAATGGCGAAGATCCTGGTCACAAGAATCAGTTTAGTCTGGCAGAAGCTAACTGGGCCTCAACAAGTAGGTTTTATGCAAGGCCATCTGGCTGCTGATCACCTCTGTAAATTGTCTCACATACTCTCTGCATCCAGAGATTCTCAAGATCCAGCAGTGCTTCTTGCTCTGGACACAGAGAAAGCTTTTGACAGAATATCATGGATTTTCTTATTTGAAACAGTGGATGTGCTTGGCTTCCCAGCTGCATTTGCTGACCGGATCAAGCTATTATACTCCCACCCTTCAGCTAAAATATGGTTTAACTGCACTTTGTCCCCCTCGTTTGCATTGGAGAAAGGCACAAGGCAGGGATATCCCTTATCACCCTACCTATTTAACCTGTATCTAGAACCTCTTACTAGAAGTATTTTAGCGAATAAAAATATAGTGGGTATTGAAGTGGGAGGTGTGGCATATGAGATTTCTACGTACTCGGATGATGTGTTGCTTCACCTTTTGAGTCCTTCCCAGTCGATACCAGCTGTTTTGATTTACTTCAGCAATTTGGTCATCTGGATATAAATTAAATCTTGCCAAAACATGCATAATGCCCTTCAGTTGCCACACTCATAAAGACCAAGCTACCCAATGGGGTGGCACTTGGTGCCTGCACTCCATTAAATACTTGGTGCTACATGTCGCTCAGAGCTATAATGGTATGCGCAGCCAAAACTTGGATCCTTTACTGGCTAAAATCAAACAAGATTTGAAACTGTGGCAAGCCCTTCCCTTAACACTCTGGGCAAGGATCAACAGAAGTAAAATGAATGTCTTCCCCAGAATGCTGTATCCCATAGGTATGGTGTCTTTGGTCCTGTCTAATGCCTCATTTCTTCAACTTAAATCGGCTCTTTCATCTTGTCTCTGGGAGGGTCCCCCAAGCAGGGCTTTTTAGAAATTGATCCGACTGAAGAAACATGGTGGCCTGCAGCTACCGGACTTTAGACTATACTATCTGACTATTAGGGAGACACAGTTTCTATGATGGAGGAAACGCACCATTCAAACAGACCAGATACTCTACCTCCCTCATCAGAAGGTTATGGAGGGTAATTTATGCAGAAATGCTGGTATCAGTATTAAGGCCTTCTTAGCATACCCTTTACCAAACTCCCAAAAGCGCTAAAGTCCACTCCAATTGGATCTTCAGTACTGTTAGTAAACAGCCTCAAAAGTTGTTGGACACCTAACCAGCCTATGCTCTGGTGCAGTTCCTTACTGGGAATCTAAGCTTCACAATTCAGCAAAAGCCTTTACCTGTAAATCTGTTGTATAAAATCCCCTTAGAAAATCTTAATATGTTTCTGGACGGGGGCTCACTGGTTTCCTATAAGTTTAAGCTAACATGGGCACCTAATCGTGTACCGGTTTTCACCTTCCTCCAGGTCCAGCATTCATACCTCACAACTGTACTACATTACGAGGAACATTCCTCATTTTACTTCACAAAAGCTCCCTGTTCCACATTGTGAGGGCTTGTTCCACATTCAGCATTAACATTTTAAAGCAAAAATCTATAGTGAATGATGCAAAAAATACATTATTCAATTAATAACAGACTTTCTGAACATAAATGCAAACCTTTTAACAGTGTTCTGAGCCTCCTAAGTAAAGATTTGATTAAGTGTTCCACATTTTGCTCATTTGTTCCACATTTTGAGAGGCAATGTTCCACATTTGGGGGGACAAAAGGTTGAGAGGTATGCCGGGATTCACTGGTAGCTACGCTAGGCCCCAGACCTTAGAGAATGGATGATTTTAGAAAATGGGATGAACTGGAAGCCTTAGTGAATCAACGTCACGCTACCTCTTTATTATATGATAAACTGTTAACCCTCACCACCCCGAGAAGGCGTTCACTTGTTTGTATTGGCAGTCTGAATTCTTGGAATTATCTGAACCCACGAACATAGCGTGGTGGAAACAGAATCATACATTTCCCAAATTTGATGGACTCGGATTAATGCAGTTTAACATTAATCATAATCTCTATTACACCCCTGTGAAATAAAGAAAAAAAAATGGGTAAACTTGAAACACGCACTTTCTGAAGATGCAAACAGCGTAAGGGAACGCTTAAACTTATTCTGTGGGACTGTCCCAAAGATGGCCTCTGTGAGAGGAAATCAAAGGCAGAATGGACCCCCTGCTAGGATTAACGGAAACCTTCACCCCCACCCCACCCCAGTTTGCTTAATTGGGCTGAACCTAGAATCTGTATTTGGGCAAAGAAAATATCACATTTCTCTGATTGCAGCTATGGTTAAAAAGCTCATTGTAAAACACTGGATTAATGAAGTTTTACCAATGTATAAAGAGTGGCATAATGCTATGTTAGAAGCATTACTTGTAGAGCGAATGAGCTGCTCTGAGAGATGCTCATACACTGTGCTTGGCACGATGGGGAGCTTTATTTAGTAGTAGTAAAAATCTTTATTTTTATACAGGAGATAGGTGGAATGTGTGCATCATTAGGACAATGTCCTATTTTCAAGATGTTCCTGTTAATTTATGATTCAGGATAAAACGCATTACAACAAATGTGTTGATTTACAAAGATCAATGAATATAGATACAAACAATATTATATAATACTCATTATACTCTAAAAAGGGTTGACCACATTTACAAATGCCCAAAACTTTTACATCGATCAATCATATCTTGGGTGTTGTCAGGATTTACTAACCAGAGCATTTACATTGCACACTTAGGTCTGCTGTTAAGTCAGTTACAGAGGATTTTATATCTCCTGAAACTTGATGACTCACTGGTCAATGCAAGTTAAACTTCTCTGGGTGGTACGGGTTCAGCTATAAGATGGGACTCTCATTTTGCTGTCAATCTTCTTAATTTTTATATAATAATTTATCGCACATATATATCTGATAGCTGATGGGACTGGTAGGTCTCCCCTTATTTATTTTATTTTATTTATTCATACATCAGTTTACAACCTTTGAGCCAGAGGCTTGTTTCCAAAGGTACCTCGTCACAAAGAGGACAAAACACAGTACAACATTTAGTTACATCATTGTAGATGACAGTTTTTTTACAACATAGCGGTCACAGTTTAAGGCAGGTATATGCAGTAATTACTTTAACAATAACAGTGTTACAGGTTTTGGTATTCACATGGTATTACAGTAATTTGGATAAGATTGAAAGGTAAGCATACATTGGTTAAGCAGACTTAGTCTTGAGCAGGTACAGCTAGGTTAGTAAAAACAGGTGGCTATGGGACAAGGTAGGTGATAGGTTAGGGAGGCGAGCCACTCTGGGAGTTTTGTCAGTTGTTGTTGTGGAGCTACTCAGAGAGTATTGTCGGATACAATGAGCTGGAACACCTACGGCCGGGGACAAGCACAGCTACGCATGTTAAACAGTTTACTTCGAAGTGCAGTTTTGAAGCTGGAGATTGTACAGTATCGGTGATGGAGTTGGGGAGAGTATTGTACCAGGAGGGGGCTCTGTAACAGAAGGACTGTTGACCATGTGTAGTATTATTGATCTGTAGTAGTATGTAGTTATGTACTATCTTGTTTTTTTTGGGGGGGGGAATAGTTTACTTAAAAAAAAAAAAAAAAAAGAATCTGTTTAATTTAACCATCCATACGGGGCTGGTACCCTCAGTTTGGAAAAAATCCATGATAGTTCCAATATTTATATCTGGGGACAGGACAAATGTCATAAATTATAGACCCATTTCATTATTGCCAGTATTAGGAAAATTACTAGAGAAATGTGTGTTTAGACAGTCGGTGTCCTATATGGATAGACATGCTTTATTGGTTGAATAATAGCAGGGGCTCAGACAAGGACACAGCATGGCGATGACTGGGTTGATTAGCATTGTACTTAATGCCTGCGATGCAGGATTATCGATGGGTGCGGTGTTCGTCGACCTGACCAGGGCCTTCGACGTGGTGGACCATGAAATATTGTTAATGAAATTAGACAGACTTGGAATCTCAGGATTCAGCTTAGGATGGTTTAAAAGTTATCCAAGTGCTCTGGGAACAAAGGGTAAAGATTGGAAATTCCTTTGACAGAGGTTGTGAAGGTGAGAGCAAGAATTTATCAAGGATCAGTTTTGGGACATTTACTGTTCTCAGTTTTCATAAATGTCTTGCCAAGAGTTTTTTCAAAGGTAGAAAGCCTGCTGTTTGCAGACGACAGTCTTCAAATCGGGAGCCCCATTCGGGCAGATTATTCAAAATTAATTGGATGGTTGAATAAAAACAAATTAAAAATACTGGTAAATTAAGACACAAGTAATGCTGCTTGGCACAGTTCAGAGATTCATTCACCTGAGTTGGGGAGGACTTGCGAATATTGGGGAATAATAGGAAGAAGCTCTCCAGAGTACTTTCTTTTAAATACTTGGGAGTACATTTGTACTCCACCTTGAGTCCATATGGGCACTTGGATAAAACTGGTAAAAAATTAAATCAAAAATCAGGTTTCCTATATATAAATTTTAATGCTTTGACTGAGGCTTAAATGTTAATAGCTAAGCAAATGCTGTTGTCAATTCTAGACTATGGTATAGTACTATTTGTGAACCAGAGTAGTTTATTTACTTTAAAATACCAAATGATTTTAAACAACATATGTAGATTTGCACTAAGGGCTCCCCAAAGGACTCATCACTGTTTACTATATGAAAGGATGAACATTTTATCTCACATTTAAGAATTAAGTACTATGCTGCTGTTTTTGCATTTAGGTTCTTTCAGAGTTCAGCTTCACATTTCCTTTGTACAAAATGTATGTCCGTATCAGACAAGGAACAAAACAAGATACCCTTTTTTCTCTTTATACTACAAAGCTGGCCTTAAGTAAAAGGTCTTTCACATGGCATGCTCCTTCTATTATGAACAGTTTGTCAGCATTGGTTAAAACTGCAGATAACATTAAGCACTTTAAATTCTTGCTGACAAATTTTATGACATTAATTCCTGTTCATCTAATGTTCACTGATTTTATCTAGTCTAGTGTTATTTATTGTCAGGCATGGCTGAAAAAGGGCTGTGCCCAGTCCACGTCCTGGTTAAAAATAAAAAATAAAGATAGTTATCTGTCTCCTTTACTCCTTTCTTCTGATTTATAGCCCCCTTGTTCCCACCGCTGTTGTCTTGTGCTTCTGCCCTGGGGGGGCTTATTCCTCTTGGGCTCTCCCTCCTGCTGCTGCTTCATCTGGGCAGCAGTTGTTGCTTCCATTTTGGTTTTACAACCTCCCCCTTTGCTATTTAAATGCTCATCTAAGTATCATTTAAACCTCCCACCAAGGACTGTGGTTCCCCTCCTGGAAAGAAGTAGGCTGTCTCTCCCATAGAGGCCTATATCCTCCCAGGTTTGCCCCAGTGTGGCCGAAGCCCTCCTCCATGCACCATGCCATCAACCAGTTGTTAAAAGCCCTGATGTAGAGTGTCTTATCTGCTCCCTGGCCATACACAGGTAACACTTTGGCAAAAGCTACCATGCGTGCCACTTGCTTTAGGCCCCTCCTCAGCTCCCTGAAATTTCCCTGCACTACTCTTACCCTGTCTTTTGCCAGGTCATTTATCCCCCGGTGAACAGTGACATCTAGCTCCCTCCCATCTTCTGCTGCCCTAGCAATCCTCTGGATCTGCTCTTCATTCCTCCAAGCCAAAGCAACCCTCAGGCACTTCACCTCCCTCTCCCTTTCTCCCTCCTGCCCCCCAAGTATATCCCCCTAACAGTGGAGTCCCCCATCAGCAGCTGCTTACGGGGCCTCCTCTTCTGAGAACCCCCACTTCCTCCTTTCCCACCGCTACAGGTGCCTCTTTCTGGCTGCCCCTTCCTGCCAGTATGGCAAATGAATTTTTGCAATGGTACAGGCTGAGGAGTATTGCCTTTCCTGAATCCCCCAACCTCCCGGAGCCCACCAAAG
This sequence comes from Neoceratodus forsteri, assembly GCA_016271365.2. NCBI lineage: Eukaryota > Metazoa > Chordata > Ceratodontiformes > Ceratodontidae > Neoceratodus > Neoceratodus forsteri. The sequence continues at coordinate 969,090,985 of CM028130.1, read as the reverse complement.
TCCAACTGCTGTGCCTCTGCCTAGGTATCCTTTGGAGGAGCGATGGCAGACTTGGTGGCTCCTGGGTGGGACAGAAGGTTCTTTGCACCCTTACCAGTTTGGCCTGGAGTCCAGCAACCTCTGTCCTCAGCTTAGAGAGGTGAATGCAAATGGGGCAACACCTTAGTCTCTAGAAGGTGTCCCGAAAGACTGCGGCTCCACACACTATACCACTCCCATGCTCTTTCCTTCCTTTACCTTAATGCCTGTTGAAATTTCCCTGTACCTTACTGCCTCTTTTCTGTACCTGTTAAATTCTACCTTTCCCTTTGCTTGCATGAAATGTGTTTGGTACCCTACCCTAGATAGGGTGTCTCTTGCTTTCACATTTTAACCCACCCACCTGTGTCTAACTTGCTCTGGGTGTCTACTACTCCTTACCCAACCCTACCCTAGATAGGGTGTCTCCTGATTTACCTTTTCAGACCCCTAATCTGTACCTACCTTATCCTGATTCCTACTACTCCTTACTCACTAGATGTTAACCCACTACTTGTAGCTAACTACCCTGAAGCTGACTGCTTCAGTATACCAGAAAACTGTGGCATGCCATCTCCTACCTTGGCGGTCCTCTTGCGTACTGCAGACTGTCTGTGGATGCCTTCAGATGCCCCTCTCCTGTGCTGCTCCACTCGTGCGCTGGAACACGCTGGGCAAGGGAGTCTTGGACTTTCTTAATTTATTCGCCCCCACCAAGATTAATTTCCTGAGCTAGGTTCTCCACACGACCTTTTACAGATTAAAAGACAAGTTTCAAAGTACCCCATACACTGACTAAAATCTCTTACCTTCACCTAACCACTTACACTGCTACTGTAAGTATGGAGAATATATATTTATGCAGTAGGCATGGACACAAAGGCATTACATAAATGTTTGCGGTACCGTGTACATAAATTTAGTTTGTGTACACAGTAGACTTGTCATCAGTATTTATGTGCATAGTAGCTACGTTATGTAGCATTTATGTACAAAGTAAACACGTCACTGCCTCCTCCACCACCTGGCTGGCACTACTCCTTGAATACCAGCACCACTAACCACTGAAGTTCCCACTTATACAGTTTGATTCAAGTAGGATCCACGTAACTAGCCTCTAAACTGCAAACACTTTCTTTTTGACTTTTTGTTTTCAATAGTCACAAAACACCACCAGCTGCTCATTTCCTCCTCCTGTCTGCCCACTTCAGCTCTCTTTGAAGCATCAGCCAGTACCCTCATATAATCAGCTCTCACACTGCCATAGAGAAAGAACCAATCTTGTTTATTTTTTATTGTGTTTATTGAGTTTCAACAACTGGACAATAATGTTTTTTAAAAAAAAAAAATACCTTTAGGTTTTAAGTCACTCCACTTTCTCTTCCTCCTCTCCAGCTGCCGACACCGCGTGGTATTTTTCAACATGTTCTTTCAAACAACATGAAGTCTTGCTGTATTCTGACTATTGCAGTTAGGTCCTGCCTTTCAACTGCCCCGGAGAACAAAGGGTGAACTTTTCTATGCCTTGCATAGAACGTTCATCACGAGCTCGGTTGAAGCCCCTATCTGTTGTTCAAACTGCAACTGTCAGATTCTTTACTCCGCCTCACTGAACAGTCGCTCTGGAGATTTCTCCTGCTGCTCGGTTCAAACGTCTGTTGAAATGTCGGTTTTCGGTCGGTTTCTACCGAATTGTTTCCGCGTAGTCGGTTCAAGTCTCTGTCTGTGGTACCGTGAGTACTAGATAGGTTTTTGTTCTGTTTTCTGTGTAGAACTTGTAAACTGTGGATTGGTTCAGCTGAACCGATCAATTTGAGGTAAAAACTTGTGCTTTACTTTAGTGAGGTGGTTACCGGTCCGTATCGGTTCTAAAAAAAAAAACAGGTTTTAAGTACGTTTTTTTCCAAGTCCCGTGATGCGGTCAGGAACTGATAGGGGAGTCTTGCCTGGCGGATTGCCAAAAAAAGGGTACGTTTTTGGTTAGGTTGGCCATGTCTGAGAAACCTAAGAAAAAAAACCAGGCCCACTGGGTTTCAACACTGCAGTGTATGTGGGGAGGTCTTTGCTAAGGCTGATCCCCACACCACCTGTGTTTATTGTCTGGGGTATGACTACCTCGATTCAGACTGCCAAGTTTGCAAGAATTTTCCCAAATCTACCCTGGAAAAGAGATTAGGTAGACTGAGGGAAAGGGAGGCCAAGAAGTCCGCTGACCCAGATGGCCAGCCCAGTTTGGTTCTGACCGAACCAGAAGAAGTGCCCTCTGACCAGGGCGATACTTCTTCAGGCAAAAGGAGAGCCGATTCCGAAGAATCTGTTCTGACAAAAAGAAAAGACAAATCGACTGGTTCGGATCCAGAATCTCATACTCTGACTGCCGATGAGATAGCCAAGGCGATTTAGGATTGTGCAGTTGCTTAGTTTGCTTCCAACCGAACCGGCACCATCTGGCAGGGACTCAGTTCGGTCAGTTCCCCCGGTTCCGGATTATACTTTGGAAAAAATTTATGAACCGGAGTTTGAGGAGGAGGGAGAGTATGAGGATGATTATGGTGATGGTGAAAGTCTGGATGTGCCTATTAACCCGGACATCTCTCCAAACAGACCTTCAGGTGTTTCTCCTCCTAGGCTTTCTGAGTCCCCTTCACACTACATGTTCTACAGAAAGGTGACTGATACCCTCCAGCTTCCTGTGGAGGAAGCAGTAGAGGATCAGGAAGAGCCTGATTATGTTGAGATGATGGACATCCCAGAGTCCAGGAGACTGTCTATTCCCCTCCACAAATCTTTTGGGAAACAGACACAAAAAATGAAGTCTCCTAATTCTGTACCTCCTGTGGACAGACGAATGGACAAGAGGTACACTCTCTCAGGCTCAGACACGGAACTCCTTTTTCAGCAATGCAGCCATGTTGGGGTTGTACAGGCTGCTGCCTGTGATAAGGCAAACATTCCCTTGGCATCACACCCCCCAGACAAGGACTCCAGGAAGATTGATGCCATGGCAAAGAAACAGTACATGGCAGCCTCTCTGGGACTCAGGCAGGCTAACTATATGGCCTATACAGCCAGGTACCAGAAGTCCAGGTGGGACACTGTACTGGCACTGGCTAAACAGGCTCCTGCCCAGCTTGCCAAGGAGCTGGAGCAGGCGGCTGCTGATGGTATTGAGGCATCGAAAGTACAGTTTCATGCTGCTGTGGACTCCAGTGATGTCATCAAAAGTCAAGGCTATATCTATGGCTCTTCGGAGAATGTCTTGGCTCAGGTGTACTAGCCTCTCACAGGATACCCAGGCTAAGGCCATGGATTTTCCTGTAGTTGGTAATTCTCTGTTTGGGGAGCAGACAGAGAATTACATGAAGAAAATGGATTAATACAGGACCACTTACTTACAGGAGTACTCAGGCCAAAGAAAGGCAAGCAGCTCCTCAAAGGCAGCAGGGCAGGGGCAGGCCTTTCCAAAGGCCTTTTTACCAAGCTCAGGCCTCCTCTTCTTCCTTTTCGCAGAGGGGGTTCTTTAGAGGGGGAGAGGCAGAAGGGGGATGAGCAGGCCTGCATCCACCCCTCAGCCTAAAGCCCCTGCCAAGCAGACACCCTGATGGGTCTGCCCGGGTCGATTCTCATATACCAGTAGGGGGCAGGCTGGCTTACTTTGTCCAGGACTGGATGTCTCATACATCAGACAAGTGGGTCCTGGAAGTAATAAGCCAGGGACTGGTTCTCAACTTCAAGAAATTTCCCAAGATGAGAGCCAGATCTTTATCACCTGCAAATCTCTGAGACCCTTGCCCTAGAGGCAGAGGTTTTTTTCTTTCCTAGCTCTCAGAGCTATAGAAAGAGTTCCCACCCTACACAGGGGCAAAGGATTGTACTCCAGGTACTTCCTAACCCCCCAAGAAGACAGGAGAGTGGCGACCCATCCTGGACCTAAGATATTTGAACAAACATCTGTTAAAGCCAAAATTCAAAATGGTAACACTGGGAATTATCCTTCCCTCTCTAAGTCCAGGGGACTGGCTAGCCTCCGTGGACCTCAAAGATGCCTACTTTCACATTCCCTTCAGGTGCTCCCACAGAAAGTACCTCAGATTCGAGTTGCCCTCAGGCCACTATCAATTCAGAGCAATGCCCTTTGGCCTAACATCAGCCCCAAGGGTTTTCACAAAGTGCCTGGCAGTAGTTGTTGCCTTCCTAAGAAGACAAAAGGTTTCCATTTTCCCATACTTGGACGACAGGCTCATAGTAGGTCAGTCTCCAGATCAAATCCAGTCACATCTGCAAGTGACCCAGCAAGTGCTCACTTCTTCAGGATTCCTTCTCAACCTACCAAAGTCCGTTCTCGAACCAGTGCAGCTCCTCACCTTCATAGGTGCAGAACTGGATACGGTAAAGACAAGAGCCTTTCTTCCCCTGGAAAGGGCAAGGACCCTTATGGAACTGGCCTCTTCATTCACCCTTCAGGTGTCTCAACCAGCAAGGCATTTCCTTCAGCTGTTGGGCCACGTGGCAGCCTCCACAGCAGTGGTCCAGGGAGCAAGATTCCAAATGAGGGACATTCAGTTCCACTTAAGAGCCTTTTGGTCCCAAAGAAAGGATTCCCTTACCAAACTAATCCCAGTGACTTGAACCCTGATCCAAGCCTTGCAATGGTGGCAGGATCAGGACAATTTGAGACAAGGGGTTCCATTTGTCACTCAGTCTCATTCAGTGATACTCACCATAGATGCTTCCCTGCTGGGCTGGGGAGCCCATTTGGGGGATCTTACCACCCAGGGACTGTGGTCACCTCAGGAATCTCTGCTTCACATCAGTCTCTTGGAACTCAGAGCAGTGTTTCTGGCACTGCAAGCTTTTTCCAAATCTGTACAGAACAAGGTGGTTCAGGTCAGAACAGAAAACACCACTACCCTGTGGTACATCAACAAGCAAGGAGGCACTCGGTCTACGGCCTTGTGCACAGAAGCAGTGAAGTTGTGGTCCCTGTCCTATTCCCTGCAAACCTCTCTGATAGCAGTTCACCTCCCAGGGAAGGACAATGTCCTAGCAGATGCACGGAGCAGAATATCCCAAGGCCATCATGAATGGGCCCTAGATCCTCTGGTTTTGAAAGCGATTTTCTTGAGATGGGCACTCCAGAGATCTTTTTGCAGCTCCAGACAATCACCAGCTTCCTCTCTTTTGTTGCAGACCCCCAGTCTTGGGCTCAGTCCCCCTGGATGCTCTGATTCTGAACTGGGAAGGGAAATTTCTGTATGCTTTTTCCCCCTTCCCTCTCCTGTTCAAGGTGTTAGTCAAGATAAGGTCACAGCTATGCAAAGCGATTCTGATTGCTCCAGGCTGGGCCAGACAGCCATGGTATCCCTTGTTGCTGTCCCTAACAGTCCACCTTCCCCTGTCTCTTCCCAGGAATTACAACCTGTTAACATCCTCTCAGGGGAGGTACCCGAATTGTCAGTCTCTCAATCTCAAGGCTTGGCTCTTGAAGAGTTAGAGTTTGCAGTTCTGCATCTTTCCCAAGGGGTTCTGGATATCCTTAAGGCTTCTCAAAAGCCTTCCACCAGAAAGACTTACAACTCCAAATGGAAAAGATTCAGCATTTGGTGTTCTAAGAAGAATATTTCTTCAGAGACTGCTGAATTGCCTACGGTTCTGGATTATATGGTCCATCTTAATGGCCTAGGCCTCAGACCAGCTACCCTCAAGGTACACTTGGCAGCTATTTCTGCTTTCCTGTCGGTAGGCAAGTCTTTCTTTCTGTCATCCCATCCTGTAAGTTTTTCAAGGGATTGCTTCACACCAGTCCCCCCCTTTTGGGATCCTGCTCGGGATCTTAATGTTTGCATTGCTCAGCTTACGCAACCCCCCCTTTGAGCCTTTGTCCTCAGCAGAGCTTAAGTACTTGACTTGGAAAACTGTGTTTTTGGTAGCCATTATTTCTGCCAGACATATCAGTGAATTGCAAGTCCTGTCAGTGGAATCTGATTTCATCTCTTTTCACAGAGATAAAGTGGTCCTTAGAACTAACAGAAAGTTCTTACCTAAAGTGGTTTCAGATTTCCACCTCAACCAGTCTATATCTCTCCCTGTTTTCTTCACTGACCATTCCTCCTCAACCAGTCTCTCTCTCCCTGTTTTCTTCACTGACCATTCCTCCTCGGGAGAGAGGAGGCTACATAGTTTGGATGTTAAAAGAGCCCCTAGCTGCTACATAGAGCATACCAAGGGTCACAGGTTTGAATCCCTCCAGTTGTTCCTCACTTATGGAGAAGTTGGTAAAGGCAAACCTGCCACTAAGAGATCTATTGCCAGGTGGATTGTTTCTTGTATACAATTCTGCTATGAAAAACTGGGTAGAACTCCACCCTCAGGCCTGAGGGCTCATTCCTCAAGAGGTACAGCTGCTTCCCTGGCTGCTGCCAGGGATATTCCTCTCTTAGAAATTTGTCAAGCAGCCACCTGGAAAACAGTCCATACTTTCACCAAGCATTACTCTCTGGATACCCAGGCTAGGAGTGATGCTCGGTTTGGCACAGCAGTACTTCAGAGCCCATTTCCAAAGTAGGTTCTGTCCCTCCTCCATGGAGGTACTGCTTGGTAGTCTGCAATAGTCAGAAAACAGCAAGACTTCATGATGTTTGAAGAAAAAATTACTCACCTTAGTAATTATGTTTCTTCTAGTGGAGTCCTGCTGTATTCTGACCTCCCCACCGCCTTCCCTCTCAGAACCTAGTTTTTGGGATGTGGGTGGTGTTGGCACCCTAGGGGTGTCCTTTTTACACCCTCTTTTTTGTTTGGGTGGAACGTTGTGTTTTGGATGTGTTTTTGTTTTTGGGTTTCCTGACTTGAGTCTTCCTTTGAAACCAAAAACATTATATATTTGCCAGTTGGCTAGTAAAAAGTTTTACAGTTTCCACACAGAACACCTAATGAGTTTTTGCTCGAAAAGATCTGACCGTTGCAGTTTGAACAGCAACAGACAGGGGCTTCAACCGAGCTCGTGATGAACATTCTGTGCAAGGTATAGAAAAGTTAACCCTTTGTTCTCCAGGGCAGTTGAAAGGCAGGACCTAACTGCAATAGTCAGAATACAGCAAGACTCCACTAGAAGAAACATAATTACTAAGGTGAGTAATTTTTTCTTTTCGCCTGTCCACTCTCGTACTCTAAGATCCATGGTCACCCAGTTTAACTGCATAAAAAACCCGCAGTGGTACTGCTTTTCTTTATTAAATAAAAAATAATGAAACCGCAGCCTCTCTGTGGGAAAACACCACTCTCTCAATAAGCGATCTCGCTAAACAGCGGCGCCATGTTCCCTCTGAATTTTTTTGAATAAGTTGATCCTCCACCAGTCCAATGCAACATTGCCGTGTCAGTGCTGGTGTCTTGATATGGCGTCCATGGCAGCTACCCTACCAACAGTGCTCCTCACAAGCAGAGGAGATTTGTCGCAAAAAAAAGCCATTGAATTTTTTAAAATAACAATGCTTTATCTAAACACACACCCTGTCTGTTGCATAACTGAGATACACAGCAGGGACCTTGTAACATACATGATTTATTTTCACTCATGCTATTTGACTGTGGGCACATGATTTGTGGCTTACACCATTTGTTTGTGAGGTTACCCAAGGTCAAAAGGCACTAGTGAAAATAAATCATGTATTCTACAGGTCCCTGTTGTGTATCCTTTGTATACGACACATTATACATTCATATATACCTATACGTTAAAGCTAGGTGCTTACTCTCCACTCTGTCCGCAGTTCCCAGCATCTCCCAAGAATAAGTGCCGTTAAAAAGTTTCTGACTCAGTTCACCATTTTGGATCCCACTCCTGTGCTGGTCAACTTCCTGATCAGTGCTTTCTGTGCAGTACGGTGTCGAAGGCCTTGTTTAAGTCCATATAGGCCACGTCCACTATCCCCATCTATTTTCCTGGTCACCCTGTCAAAGAAATCTATCCAATTTGTTTGCCATGACCTTCCCCTTGTGAATCTGTGCTGCCTGTGGTCTTGCAATACATTGGCTTCAACATAATCCACCAGTCTTTCTTTCAGTAGGGTTTCTGTTTAATTTGCCCCACCACTGAAGTAAGACTGACTGACCTATAGTTGCTGGCCTCCTCCTTGCTGCTGCTTTTATGAAGAGGAGCCATGTCAGCTCTTCTCCAGCCCTCCAGAATCAACGCCCGTTTCCAGTGAGCTGTTGAACAAGGCTGTCAGTAGGGCAGCAGCTATCACCTTCCCAAGTTCTTTTAAGTACCCCGGGTAAATCCAGTCTGGCCCCATAGCCTTGTCCATCTTCAGGGCCATAAGTCCTTTCAGGACTCTTTCCTCTGAAAATGGATGTGTGTCCACCCACCCATTCCTGCTACTCCCTGGTGATCCATCCCTCCCTCCCCTGTGAAGACTGTGCAGAAGTATCTGTTTAAGATGTCAGTTTTTTCATGAACCACAAAGTCATTCAGTAGTCGTTGATGAAGTATCTAATGGCTCAGAGTATCGAAAGAGGTAAAAATCTAATGGGATCAGATAGTATATGAATCCTTACTTCTAGCAATAAGGTCATCCTGAATCTTCAGGAAAGCACCATGTAATAAAACAGATGAGGGATAATCCAATAACTGAGATGTTATAACACAATTAAAGATTTTGGAAGTAAAGGAATGAAAGGATATAGGATGGTAATTGGAATGAGCTGAACTATCAAGACGGGGGGAAAAAAGTGAGCTTTTACAGGAGAGAGTTCAGTGTTCACTGACCCCTGATCAGTACTGCTCATTAACTGATCTAGGGTGGGGTGGCACTCATTCTGCAACCATATTTTGTGAATAAGATGCCATATTTCTGAAGAGCAAGCAGGACTTCCTTTCCTTATGTTTCTAGGAGGCTCTTGCCATGCAAGCAGAGGTGGACAGGTGGATTGCCTCTCTTGGCACAGGTCATTTACCAGGCTGGTTAGAGTCCATAGCTTGCTAGTGTTACGAAGACCCTGGATGGAATGCAATATAGCCAACTGTGCTTTTCTTCCTGCAGGCTCTTCAGCAGAAGAATGTGGATGTTGCCCGGGTCTATGCAGAGAATGCGATTAGAAAGAAGAATGAGGGGGTGAACTGGCTAAGGATGGCATCCCGTGTGGATGCTGTGGCTTCGAAGGTGCAGACGGCATCAACAATGAAAGCAGTAAGTGACCATGGTTCTGTTTTCTTAACTACTGTTGTACTCCACTGAGGTCCACTTCTTATACCCCCCTTTTTTCTCCTGTACAGTTGCCCACGATGACTGTTTTGCTGGTAGTGATAAGGCTTTTGACACTGCTTCAGTCCTCTATCACTACATACCTTGTAGATGATGACTGGTGCTCTGGTGGTGCTGCTGCCCTCGTGAAGTGGACCAAGGGAATGACTTAACAGGCTTTCCTCTCTGGCCTATTACCTGCATGCCACCTTCAGTTGTGCACCTTCAGGGGTATGGCCCACATGCGTTAAAGCTGGCCAGTACTGACCCATGACTTCTCTTCTATGGATGTACTAGACATTTTTTTTTTTTTTTTGGTAAATGTGTCTTCAGAGTAGTGCCATCGTTACTACCTTAAGCATGGATTTCAGTCCAAACACACAACGTATATTATAGGAAAATAATATCTCTTTATTGACTGTTTATTTCAAAAGTTTTATCAGGCATGACATCATGAGGTAATAACCTCTTGTTTCTATATGCATCCTGGGGGACGGGAAGAAGAAAGTAACAATGCAAGCAACAATTCATCATTACAGAGGTGCAAGAAATGCAGAGAAACGTATCAACTTGTTAGCAGAACTGCTAGGCTCACCCAGTCTGTCCAGGGGTTCCCTGCTTATTGTACCTTGGCAGACCCTAACTGGTCCCCAGGGCTCCCCTCACTTCTGTAGTATGCCTCTGTGTCTGTCCCATGCATGCTTGAAGCCTTCCAGTGTTCTAGCCTCCACTACTTTGAATGGCAGTCAGTTGCATACTTCTACACCCTATTTGTGAAGCAGTACTGTATTTCCTCACCATTCCTGAAATTTGCCCCCTTCCAGTTTCATTGCATGACCCCTAGTCCTGCGCTTTTGCTCTTTTGGAAGAGGCTACCTCCCTGTACTCTGTTCACACCTGTGATGTACTTGAAGGTCTCCATCATTTCATCTGTCACTGTCCTGTCCTCCAGAGTGTACATATTGAGATCTCTCAGTCTCTCCTCATAGCGCTTTACAGTTTACACATTGTGAAAATACACTGATGCAAAATTAACAAAAATAGCATCTTAACAAGAATACATCAAGTGCAAATTAAACTTAATACAGGGAAAATACAAAAAATGCAGAGTAATAAACACTGTACAATGTGGTAGGCAGTGCAGTAGGGTGGTCATGAAGTGGAGTGTCTGTTAGACAGTAGGGCTGAGTGGGGTTGGGTGCAGTTGCAAGAGTGAGCTGTAGGCCCGGTGGCGCTGAGGGTTGAGGCGCTGGATACCACACCTCACGCCACGCCGGTAACCTGGGTTCAGGAGCAAGCTCGGGCCAGGGGTCGGCTGGGGAGGGTTGAGGATGAGTGCCCTTGTGGTGTTCTTCTCCCCGGGGGATGGGAGTGGGCTGTCCCGGTCTGTTAGCGGCCCCCGTGGAGACCGGAGGCATCTCAACAGATCAGGCACGCACGCAGTAGCGAGACCGACATTGGCAGGGTTGCCGTGAGCGGTTCATTGGACGTGCTCTCGCTAGGGGTGGGGGGACAGGCACAATAACCTCAAGTAAAAATTCCTCTGAATGGTCTGTGGAGATGATGGGGACTTAGGAGGCACGGCCCACATACCACCGCTGGCCCAGCTTTTTGGGAGCTTCCTGGGCGCCAACCCATAGGCTGCGAGGACTCCAACTTGAGCCGGGGGTCTGGTCTGGGCAGTGCGGGTGGAGAAGTTCCACAGCATGGGGGGGTATTCAGGCAGGGAGTTAGAGGCCCTAGCCCTGTAAGTACCCTGGAAGGGTGCCCAGACCATGGGAGTGCATACATAGAAATGGAAAAAGAGTGAGCTGTAAAGTCACATAGGATTTTTTAGGGACGAAGGAGTGGAGGCAAAATGGATAGCAAGGTTGAGGTTGGATCAGAGTTTGAGAAATCGAAGGCAAATGCAGCTTTACCTGCAGATTGTTTAGTACAAGGAGGAGAAAGAGAGTGAACGAGTGCCAGAGTTTTTAAGGGAGTAGTGTGGGTGGTGGGGTAACTTAGGAGGGTGCTAAGGTAAGAGGAAAGAGAGCCAAAACAGATTTTTGAGATGGAGACAACTGTCTTCAACTGAGGGAAGTGCGAGAGAAAAGTAAAGGGAGCAGTGGTGGGTGGGAGGGGCAGTGACAGAGCGACCAAAGGAGTGCAAGAGGGGTTCCAGTCTGTCCAGGGTGGTTTGGACACAGAGCATAATTAACTCCTCTGTGTTAAGAACAAGCAGGTTCTCAATACTGAGTTAGAGTGGTGACATCAGTGGCACAAGAACACAGCTCTAGTGTCTTATGATGTCACTACTCTAATGAGGTGTTGAAAACCTGTGAGTTCTTGGCGCTGAGGGGTTTGTTATAAATAATAAAACGGAAAGCATGTTTTACAACAACCAGATGTTGTTGGTATTTATCTTACTATTTTAAATTTAGTGACCGACTCGAAACGCCTGATGATGGCATCTATGTAAAGTTGTTCTTCATATTTGAGCAACTGATTCCAGTTGATTCAGCTGTGGGGTGTTGTTCCTAACACTCTAAAGTGTGAAGAACAAGTCTTGAAAAACACCAGTAAAACATGCTTACTGTGTATTGTAGCACTAAAGATCGGGAGGATCATTTTAAGGACATTTTCTCTAAGAGTGCAGTGGGATGCAGGTTTTATTACTGTAAAGTGCACCAAGCTTAGGATGGAGTTTGTGATGAACGGCATCCACATGGTTAGAGAAGTCAAGGTGATGGTCCAGCAAAACCCCAAGGTGCTTAAGTGAAGAGACCGCCTCAATTACAACATCGTTGAATATTTTAAAGGTGGGCAGGGGAGGTGATTTGGCCAGACGCTGTCTGGTACCAAAGTATATAGAAACAGTCTTCTTGGCATTGAGTGACAACTGGTTGGCACGCAACCAGAGCTGGATGTTTGTAAAATTCTTCTGGAGATGAGCAGCCAGGTTAAAGGGGGATGAGTCGGAAGCAAAAAGCACAGTGTAGTCCATTTATACATAAGTGTTCAAGGAGATACAGGCTTTGAGGAGGTTTGGGGTATTTACAGAGGTTGTTCCAGCATGATCATGATGCTTACAGAAGAATGCTCTGCACTGATAGGATGATTAGAAGTGCAGGGTTCTGACTCTTCGAATATTTCCAAACTGAGTTCTCTGAATGTTCCTCTCTATCTTTGACTCCAGCATTTCTATGTTCGCCCTGTGCATATGCACAAGTGAACTTCTTGATATGAGAGTGCCTTTTGCAGGGTGTGACACTGTTAGTCAACTGCAGAGTGGCCTTGTAGGGGCATGTCAGTGCTACACCAATCATCAGCAAGGCTAATCATGACAGAGTTTTGGCTTGGCAGGCCAAGAACAGTCGTGTACTTGAAAAGGAAAAACCAATCCAATCATGGGTCATCTCTTCCCTTTGATCTACGCTGCTCAGCAAACTGATCTGCCTGCGAAGGAATGTAAACATCCAGAGCCTTAACCCTTTCACTATGTGACACTTCCAGAGAAGCTCATTATGACATTTTACCCCTGCCCTCTCCAGCTGTCCTCTGGTCTGTTTCACTCGGTCACGAAAGGAAGTTTGTAAAGCCCTAGCCTGAGTTAAATTGCAGAATTTATCACAAGTTTTAAGATTTCCACAGTACAGAGCTACAACTGGAATACTTAACACAGTTTTGTTAAGTTTCTAAATGGTAGTAAATTGTGTTGCTTGCCAACCATGCAGTTGCCTTCAATATCCCGTGTAGACTGAGGCACCAGGGAGCTGAGGATGAGAGTGAATGAGTGAGAGAGAATGGGTGGGGGTGGGGGTGTGTGTGTGTATGTGTGTAATTGGGTATGTGGTTCACTGAGGTTTTCAAGTTAGTGGTGTAACTTGGCCATTTTTGAATATTTTTGCACCAAATTTTCAGCATGACTTTTTTGGGACCCAAACTTACGAAGAATTGCAGTGGAATTAGGCAAATCTGTCTCGAAAGATGATTCTGCAGTTGTTGCATCGGGCAGGAGTTGAAAATGTTCTCTGCACTTGTTAAAGAGGCAGGGTCATAAGAAGGCTATGTTGAAAATTTGGCGTAAAAATGTTAAACAGTTATGAGCCTGCATTGAAATTTGCGAATGCAGCCTCATAACTTTGGTAATTTTCAATATTTTTATCCCAGATTTTCAACGTAGCCATTTCTTCACAGTGCCTCATGAGTGTGACAGCTGTCATTTTTTCAAATCCTGGCCAAAATGAGTTCTTGCGTCCCAAAAGGTGATTTTGCAGTTCTTGTGCAAAGTCACCTTTCAGGTAGGATTTGAACATTTTCTCTGCACTTGTTCATTAGGTGGGGTCATAAGAAGGCTGTGTTGAAAATTTAGGGCCAAAATATAAAAAAAACAAAGTTATGAGCCTACATTGAAATTTACGAATGCAGGCCCGTAACTTTGGTAATTTTGAATATTTTTGACCCCAGATTTTTAACATAGCTATTTATTCACAGCACCTCATGAGTGTGACTGCTGTCATTTTTCAAATCCTGGCCAAAATGTGTGATCTTACTTCGAGAGGGCTCTTGCAGTAGGTAATTACATATTGGACTGATGCTGGCCGGCATCAGGACCCAACAGAAAAATTTCTAACTAGCAGTCTCTGGCGGGGGACTGCCCTCACATCACGTGATCAACATCATGCGGCATCAGTATAAAGGGGCGGTCTCCCACGCCCATCTTCCAGTTCTTTCCCACTGTTGGCTCGTGTCAGCACCTCGCATTAAAGTTCGGCTCTCGTCAGCTCTGTCGCCGGTGGTATTTACCGTCGTTTTTTTCGAATTATTCTACTTAATCGTCAGCTTTTGTTGGTGTATGTCATCCCCTACACTCTCCAAGCACAAAAATAAATGCGAATCATGCGGCGCCCAACTCCCTCACAAGGATGGCCATTCCCAGTGCCTCTTCTGTCTGGGCCCGGATCATCAGGTGGAGAAGTGCCTACACTGCCTTTAATTTAATGCCGCCACCCGCAGACGGGAGGCAGCAGTCCCTGGAGGCCCATATCCTCAAGAAGATGATGTCCTCCATGGAGAAGTGGTTGAAAAAGCTCCGGCAGGTGTCCACTTCCCCCGAAGGCCATCGTAAGAAGAAAGACGAGGAGAAGCATCGGGACAGGGGCTCCTCTTCCACCGTGACTCCGGCTTGAGTTGCCATGCTCCAGGTAACGTCCCCTGGGGACCGCTTTATGATGGCCGTCTTGGAAGTTTCCAAGGCAGTCAGCCTGCTTGTCTGTCTTCATGCTCTGGCTCCTTCGGTGGTGCCTCTGGCTTTTGGAGGCCTCCGCCCCAGTAAAGCCGCCACTGTGTGGCCTACTGGGTTCGAGCGGTTTCTAAGCTGGACATCGGCTCATCTGATGCCTGCACAGAGACGGTCGAAAGTTGTTCGATCTTCGGCGGCACAGCCAGCTATCCCGCCACCCAGGCCGCCTCACGACCTGCCTCGGGCAATGGATCCGCTAAGTCTGACGCCAGCCGACCAGAAGTCCACGCGGCAGCTGAGCCGATGTCGGACCCTCTTACGTTCACTGTTCCTGGCTCCCTGCAGCCTTCGCTGCCCTCTGGGGATCCTGGATCTCCTCAGCCTGACCCCGGGATTTTTCCCCACCTTCCTCGGGCGATGCCGAGGTTTCTGGTCCGCCCCAGTCAGGCCCCCCCTCCCGCTGGGCTGGATGACCTGACGTCTGTTCCCCGGACGCCGGCTCCAACGCCAGTTATACCGATGCTGGGCGATATCCCTCTCCCGGATGCCACCCCAATGCTGGGCCCTCCGCCCGCTAGGCCTTCAGCTCCAGGCCCACCCGCCAGGCTTCCGGCTGGGCTGTCTGCTCCATCAGACCCCCCGGCCCCCAGGTATCCGCTCCGTCTTATCTGGCGCCCGTCTTCAGCGGCATGCAGTATCCGATGCCTCCCAGTACCAGCGCCGGCCTGCCGGCGCCCGCAGTACTCGGTTGCCTCACTACCCAATACTGGGTTACCCGCCGTCAGGTTATATATACGCACCCTACGGGTACACTCAGTATCCATATCCCCCTCCTCCTCCTCCACCTTCCCTTAACCGCTGCTGGACTTGAAGGAGACCCTGGCCTTCTGGTGGGCCGAGGCCAAGGTTCAGCTCACCAGAGAGGTGGAGAGACGTCTCCCGGCGACTGTGCTGGTTCCGGCTCCTGTATGCCCCAGATGACAGACTCCCTCCCCTCCTCCGGATACCAGGGGTGAGTCTTCTGGTTCCAGGGCGGGGCAGGACACGCTTCCCCGAGGGCTTCCTAAGGGGTCCATTCCTCCCCCACGCCAGGAGAGGG
Organism: Neoceratodus forsteri; assembly: GCA_016271365.2. Taxonomy (NCBI): domain Eukaryota; kingdom Metazoa; phylum Chordata; order Ceratodontiformes; family Ceratodontidae; genus Neoceratodus; species Neoceratodus forsteri. The sequence goes on along the minus strand of CM028130.1, from coordinate 969,075,402 downwards.
AGTCGTCTTCTTCCTCCTCTGACACCTCGGATGACTCCGGTTGTTCCGACCCGGACGACGAGCCACGCTCTCCAACCAAACCCAGGCATAGGACTCCTCTGAAGTCTCCTCTGGAGGATCCTTTTTTCTCGGAGTTGATGCGCAAAATCCAGGAAGTTCATAAGTGGCGCTCTTTGGAGCCATACCCACAGCATAAGAAACTCGCTGAGTACCTGGATCTGCCCGAGACCGCTCCAACCTTGGTGCCACCCTGGATTGAGCCTCATGCTGACCTTGTTTACACCATTTGGAAGCAACTGTTGGCATTTGCCCCTCTTCCTCGGAAGCCTAATAGGCTATACCAGGCTCCCGAGGGTGTTGACTTCCTTGATTCTCACCCTCGAGCTGACTCGGTTGTGATTAGCACCGCTCACAGCCGGTCAGCTAATCCAAAGCATTTAAGCTCCTCTCCACCTGACAAAGAATCCCGTCTTCTGCACCAGACCAGCAAGAAGATCTATGCTTCTTCCATTCTGGGTATTAGGGCCCTGAACTGTGCTGGCCACATGTAAGATTACCAGAAGGTGATTCTTAGTGAGGTGGAACCCAAGTTGGACTCCCTTCCTGACTCTCAGGTTAAACAGGAAGTGGCTGACCTTGTCCGTTCTGCTCGTTCGGCCAGTTGGCACATGCTTCATGCCATGTACGATGCAGTGGACACTGCTGGTAGGAGCTCAGCTTTCGCCGTAGGCTTACGGTGTCATGTCTGGCTCTGTGTGTAAGGTTTGGTCCTGGAAGTGCAGACTGCTATTCAGGATGCGCCCTTCCGGGGTTCGGTGCTGTTCGGTGGCGATGTCAAGAACATCATCGCTAATCTACAGGAGAAGGGGACTGCACTGAAGTCTGTGGATTCCATGTACAATCCTCCTCCAGCGCAGCGTTGTCCCTTTTGCAGGTGGAATTGGCAAAGGGCAAAACCGCAGGGAAAGCGGCCCAATAAACGTCTGGCCCCCCCCCCCCCAGCTGCCAAGTCCCCACCACCCAAAAAAGCAGCGGGAGCTTCAGCCGTGACGCTGCCATACACCACCTGACTCCTTTCCTCTCCCACTGCCTCTGGCTTTTCCAGAGGAACCGGTAGAAGGGAGGTTTTCCCTGCACCTCCCAGGTTGGGAGAGGATAACGTCAGATTCCTGGGTGCTCCAACTCATCGCAGAGGGACACTCAATAGAGTTTCTTCAAAAAACCCCTCGACACCCTCCCCCAAGGTCATCGTACTCACAGGAGCATTTTCTTCTGGTCCAGGAAGAAATTTCCTCCCTCCCTTCTCTTGAAGGAGGCGATGGAACCCATCCCCTTTCCTCTTCAGGGAATGGGGTACTATTCCCATTTCTTCCTGGTCCCGAAGAAAACTGGGGACGTGAGGCTGATTCTCGACCTCAGCTCCCTGAACTTGTTCGTGGAGTACAAGAGGTTCAGGATGCTCTCGCTGCAGAGCCTCCTGCCCCTTCTCCGGCCAGGACAATAGCTGTGTGCTTTGGATATGCAGGATGCCTACCTGCATATCCCTATCCGCTCTTCCCACCGCAAATACCTGTGTTTTGTGTTCCAAGGGGACCATTACCAGTTCAAGGCCCTCCCATTTGGTCTTTCCTCGGCACCCCGGGTGTTCACCAGATGCCTTCCGGTGGTAGCGGCCTACCTGCTCACCCAGAGGTTGCAAGTTTTCCTGTACCTGGATGATTGGCTCCTGGCAGCCCCATCCAGGGAGAAACTCCTGCGCTTCCTTTCTCTTACCCAGCAGGTCTTTGCCTGCCTGGGTATTACCATCAACCAGGCCAAGTCCCATCTGATCCCATCCCAGAGGGTCCAGTGTATTGGGGCGATCCTGGACATGACCTCTGGCATGGCCTTCCTGCCACTGGACAGGGTGGCCACTCTCCAGGCCCAGGTCAGCCTGTTGTCCAGCCGCAAGTGGGTCAGCACCAGGTCAGTCCTTTGCCTCCTCGGGCTAATGGCGGCTGCGATTCAGACAGTCCCTCGCGCTCAGCTCCATATGAGAATCTCTCAGTGGATGCCCCTGTCTCAATGGGATCAGCTAGTGGATGACCTAGATCAACTTGTCCTGGTCTCCACTCCCATGGCTCGGGACTTGCAGTGGTGGATGGTTCAGGAGAACCTCTGTCGGGGAGTTACCTTCAGTCTCCCTTCCCCCTCGCAGACCTTGACTACGGACACCTCCGGTGAGGGTTGGGGAGCTCATCTCGGTCCTCACAGGACCCAGGGCCCCTGGTCCAAGCTCGAGAAGTCCCTTCACATCAGTGTGCTCGAACTAAGGGCAGTGCTGTATGCTCTTCAGGCTCTGCATCTGTATCTGTCTCCCGGTCACCTAGCTGTACAGATGGACAATGTGTGTGTGGTCTGGTACATCGACAAACAGGGAGGAACTTGTTTCTACCCCCCTTTGCAGAGAGGCGATACGAGTCTGGGATTGGCAGTGCAGCACAACCATCACCTCATGGCATCTCACGTCCTGGGGGTCAAGAAAGCTGGCAGACAGGCTCAGCCAGTCATCCGCTCTAGCTCACGAATGGGAACTGGATCAGGGGGTCATAGACGACATCTTTCTGCGCTGGGAAACTCCACAGGTAGACCTGTTTGCATCCCCTCAAAACACAAAACTTCCTGACTTCTGCTCGCTCGCTCCAGGGTGCGGCATTTTTTTGGAGAGACGCTCTGTCTCTAGACTGGAAGGGCAGATTAGTCTATGCCTTCCCTCCGATTTCACTGATTACGAGGGTCTTGCAGAAACTCGATTCGGAAGGAGCTCGAATGATTCTGATCGCTCCTTTCTGGCTCAGACAAGTTTGGTTCTCTCTTCTGCAACAGTACTCAGAGGAACCTCCTCTTCCTCTGTCTCTATTTTTGCTGACCCAGGATCAGGGGAGTCTGGTCCATCCAGGCCTCAAGTCCCTTCAGCTGCACACTTGGCTCCTGCAGACGTAGCTGAAGCCCGATTTGGGGTCCCCCCCCAGTAGCTGAGATTCTGGTGAAGGCCAGGAAACCCTCAACCAGATCTACTTATGTCATGAAATGGAAGCGGTTCTGTATTTGGGCCGCCTCCAATAATGTCGGGCCCTTCTCGTGCTCTGTCGGCCAATTTCTGGATTACCTGCGATACCTCTTCGATCTGGGTCTCAGCCATTCATCCTTAAAGGTTCACATGGCCATTTCGGCCTATCATGTCCCCTTTGCAGACAGAACATTTACTCAGCTGGAGGTCTTTAAGACCTTTTTGAGAGGGGTCCTTCACTTACGACCCCCTATCCGGGTTCCTGCCCCTCCTTGGGATCTGAATTTCATTTTAGAGAAGCTTACTCTGCCTCTTTTCGAGCCGGCAGCCTCAGCGGACCTAAAGTTCCTTACTTGGAAGACTGTCTTCCTAGTGGCCATTACTTCTGCTCAACAGATTTCCGAGCTCCAGGCCCTGATGTGTCAAATCCCGTATTTGATTTTTCACAAGGAACGTGTGGCCCTGCGTACCAACCCTAAGTTTCTCCCTAAGGTGGTAGCAGAATCAACGCTGAATCAATCCATAGAGTTGCCTGCCTTTTTTTCATGCAGCAGTCTAATCATGAAGAGCACCTCCTGCATACTTTGGATGTTCACCGAATTCTGAGATACTACATCAACAGGACGAAGGATGTCAGAAAGACTGATCAACTGTTCGTCTCTTTTGCTCATAAAAGAGAAGGCAATGCTGTTTCTAAGCAATGCCTATCAAAATGGTTGGCTCATTAAGAATGCATGGGATAGACATAAAGGAATTCTAGAGTTCAGGGGTTAGGGGCAACAGACTTCTAGGAAAACATAAACTGAACTTACAAGCTCAAATGGGCAGACTGGGTGGGCCATAGGCCCTTATCTGCCGACACTATGTATCTGTGTATTGTATCACTTTCTCTTATGACAAGTACAAGACGACCCTGCTGGGTCAAGTTAGATGCCACTCCACCAGAGGGGTTGCTGCCTCTGTGGCTTGTTTCAAGAATGTGTCAGCGGCTGACATTTGTGCAGCCGCCACTTGGATTTCTGCCCATACCTTTACGAAACATTACAGTTTGGACATTGCCTCTCGCCGTAGAGCAGGCTTCGGGCTGGCTGTTTTGCAAGGCCTCCTTTCCTAAGGCCTTCACAACCAGAGGGTCTACTTCTGAGTAGCTTTCCTCCTCCTTTGCTTCTCCTTGTTCCAGACTGCTTGGGACTCTGTCCTATATGTAATTACCTACTGCAAGAGCCCTCTCGAAGTAAGATAGTACAGTTACGTAAGAACTAACCATAACAGTAGATCTTCGAGAGAGGCTCTTGCAGTAGGTAATACCTTCCCACCCTCCATCCCCCTAAGCTTTTTCAGCTCATTTTCCAAGAGGGGAAATATCTGCTTCTCTCTCGTCTTGCCTTTTGGCGTTTGGAGGGAAAGAACTGGAAGGCGGGCATGGGGGACTGCCCCTTTATTACTGACCCCGCATGACGTCGGTCACCTGATGTGGGGGCGGTCCCCCACCAGAGACTGCTAGCTAGAAATGTTTCTGTTGGGTCCTGATGCCGGCCAGCATCAGTCCTATATGTAATTACCTACTGCAAGAGCCTCTCTCGAAGATCTACTGTTACGGTAAGTTCTTATGTAACTGTACTTTCGCACTTGTGGTGCAAAGTCATCTTTTGGGCAGGATTTGAAAATGTTCTCCACCATTGTTCATGGGGTGGGCTCATTAGAAGACTATGTTGAAAATTTGGGGTAAAAATATGAGACAAAGTTGAGTCTACGTTGCAGTTTTTCAACTCATGCTCGTAGCTGTGGTCATTTTCAGTAGTTTTACACGTAGCCATTTTTTGACACCACCTCATGAATGTGACAGCTGTAATTTCTCAAATTCTACCCAAAATCTGTATTAACACTTGTGGCCCAAAATGACGTTTCAGCCATAGTTTTATAGATGACACCCATCATGCTCGGAAGGAGTGGTCTTAAAAGATTAGGTTGAAAATTTGGGGTACAAATGTGAAAAACCAACTAAGTTGTGAGGAAATTAATTGTTCTAGCATTTACTCATAACTTTATTTTTTGCACATTTTGGCCCCTAGTGTTCAAGATATCCCGTGTTACCCCACCTCCTAAACATGGCAGGTGTAATTTTTTTCAGATTACCTCTGAAACTTGACACAGTTGCATAATGAAGTCGCCTTTTGGATGGGATTTAAAAAATTCCACCTGTATTGATCATAACATCAGGTCATAAAAGGATTATTGGATAATTAGAGTCAAAATGTGGGAGCCACTTAAAAGGAGATATTGCCCCTCAGCTGCCCTGTCCTGAGTAATTACAGTCTAACAATGTGTCAAAGCAGGACACCACTGAAAATGAGATATTGCAACTCATCTGCTGTATTCTGGGTAAATATATAGTAAAAATATGTACAGGCAAGACTTGGTAATATTTGCAAGTTAAAGTTTTAGTGTGTCAGATGCAAATACTGAGACAGGGTTGCAGCTGCAACATACATTATGAACATCTTTTATGACAGTATTTTTAGGTTTGGTGGGTCATTATTTATAAAGCATTGTTAAAGATTAATGCTCTGGGAATGAATGAGAACTGGAACACAAGCATCTCCTCTACCAGGACTGCTCAGAGATGTTATTTTACTTCAACATAAGCCAAAAAGTGCACCACAAAGCACCTAGTACCCCAAGCCTTCTGTACCAGTGGCGAACATCTGGCATTGACAAATTAAGCAGCAAGTCATGAGAGGGTGTGGATTATCGGGGGATTTACCACGGCTGGAGTGGTTTGCTCACGAGGCGCAGCCGAGTGGGTAAATCCTTGACAGCCGTGGTAACTTGATAAGCCACATCCCTCTGAGTGGCTTATTGCAATTATATCAAGTTCATTGTTTTGCTCTAAATAAAAAAAAAATACAACTTTTAAAGAGGTTGCTTTGTTTTTTTTTATTTTTATTGTATTCCTGTGCTGCAGATGATTAGGGTGTAGATGACCACTGTTACCATTATTATTTGCTCAACAGCCGTTGGTTATCAGAGGATTTACGCCGGCGGTAAACTGCCAGTCTGACCATTTCCTTGGCTGTTCACTTAAGTCCATGGTATAATTATTTTATTTATGCTTCGTCTGGCCCTGCAAAGGTGTAACCCTCTGCCTTTGAAGTTTGCTGTTCTAAACATCCTTTCTCTAGGATTCTGTCTCGGTGGTTTTCCTGCTGATCAGTCCTCCTCTGAACCCCCTGGGTGTTACTAATGATGCCTCTTTTTAGGAACCAAAAAAGACTAATGGTTTTTCATCCTTGGACCCACATCTGTGCAGAAAGAAACAGAGCAAAGCATTGCCCTAACTGTTTGCTTAAACTACAAGTGCAGAAATCTTTAATACCTTTCTTTAAGAACATGACAGCTTGTCACAGTAAGATAGTAAGTTATGGTCGGAAAGGACTGTAGGTCCATCATGTGCACTCCCCCTGCTTTATAAGCAAGGATAAAAAAAAAAAAAAGAATGCTGTGTAGCCACATTACTTTATTCCCTACCAGCTCTACTACCCAGGGCACCTTGGGACTCCCTTGGTAAACAGTTTGTCCAGACTTGCTTTAAAGGCCTGTACTGTCTTCACGTCCATTGTCTCAGCTGTTGAGCTGTTACATATTTGCCACCCTTTGAGAGAACAAGTGCCTCCTGATATTACCCCTGAATTTACTGCTCCTGAGCTTCAGGGCATGTCCCGGTCTCCTGCTCTAGGACACAAGGTCAGACAGTCTTGTTGATACCTTTGAGTATGCAGAAGACTGAGAGCATGTCCCCTCTGAGCCTCCTTTGAGCACCAAAGTGCCCACTTAAAGCAAGCATCACTGCAGCAGAAAAGTATGAGCACTGCTTTATCCAGAAGAACAAATGTGTACTTCCATATACAACACACAAAGTAAGGAGAAAACAAGTTATCTTCCTGGACTAAAAGTCTCCACCACTCATTCACACTAATGGAACTACGCCGGAGGCACTAGGACCCCGCAGGAGCCAAAAATCTTCAGGAGGACTGGCGCTGGGATAGGACCTCGCATGCGCGGCTAGCTCACGCCATATAGGCTGTCTCAGCGTCAATACTCCAACTGCCTCAGTTCCTTTTCTCCTGCCATCAAGTGCACTTTGATGAGTAGGTCACTCGCCTGCCGGGAGTCAAGTCTTTGTCTATACGACAGCAGCTATAGCTCTTAAGTTTTTGATTAATTTACTAATTTTAGTGTTATTTTCTGGGCCTCGTCTCTGTCCTTGATGGGGCTCCAGTGAGCAGTATCACTTTTGGGACGCTCTTGTAGAGTGGGGGTGCATCTGCCTAGTTGATTTGGCCAGTGGACCCGGTTCCAGGGCTGTCAGGCCTTGGAGCCACTGGGCTGCGGCCAAGTCAGGCGGGCAGGATGTGCATGGTGCTTTCTCAAGTGCCAGCACAATCGATGCGGACCCCGCTTACCTGCCCCCTCACCTTTCCTCTGTAGGGGCCAGCATGGGTACCGCTTCCTTCTCCCCCTTTTTTTCTACAGGTCTGTGGCAAGTATGCCTGGTGCTGCTTGTGGTGCTGGTGCACGAGTGGTGTTTAACTCCTCGACGCCATTCTGGGTAGTAGCGTCCCTTTGATTCTGGCCTGAACCTGCCTTTTGGAGGTTCTTCTGGGGTAAGATGCAGTGAATGACCCATTTTAGAGGCTGGAATGTAAGCCTTCTGTATCAGCAGAGCCTGTGATGGAAGATCTTTAGTTTTTCCTCAAGGATATGGGGTCCACCGTAACATTTCAGACTTCATCTGTGGACCAAACAGACCTGTACGTCTGGAGTTCCTTCAGTCCACAGTACAAGTACACCCTGTAGAACACACTAAATTCAATGGTAGAGAGCCTGCCGGACTCTACCGCTCCTTTGACAGGGGCATATAGCTCAATAATCAGGGTGGTTACTTTTGGCAGCAGGTGATTAACATCTTCTTGGCAGTGATTATTGGTTCGGCCCTCAGATTGAGCTCTGGAGGGCGCTCAGACTCCTGCTGCCCCTCAGAGGCAGTCCTTTCAAGGTAGATGCCTGGAAGCCTTATCAGGAACCAAATCAACTGCAAAAAAAAAAAAAAAAAAAATCGCAACAGAGGGCACAGAACCCGAAAGCACCTGGTATCATCCTCTTGGATCCGGGCTAGGTCCCTCCTCAGCTGTCTGAGGTGGACACCTCTCGGTGGTAGTGGGGGGCACCTGATTTGGTTTTATAACTAGTGGAAGTCCAATCCAGCGGACATATGGGTCATCAAGATTGTTAGAGAGGGATACTCTCCCAATTTCACAGAGTTTTCCTAGACCCAGGCGGCAGCCCAGTCTGTTTGCCTCTCTGTCAGACCCTCTTTCCTCTGAGAGATGGTGCCTCAGAGTAGTAGAAGCTATTCCACAGGAAGTCAGAACACAGGTTCCTACTTCCTTTGCTTGGTTCCAAGATAACAGGTGGCATGTGCCAATTTCTCAACCTTGAAAGGTTAAACAAGTACATGTTCAGGGAGGAGTTCACTACAACCTCAGTATTCAAGCCTTCACTTCCTGGATGTTTGGCTTTGAGCTAGCCCATCCGGGCTAGAGTCTCCGGAAGCAGTTGCCACAGCTTCTCGGTCGCTTTTTTCCAGGAGGGGTTTTCTGATTCAGGGAAGGTGCCAGATTCACCTTCCCAGCAGCTCCTTTTCTTTGGAGCCCTCCTGGATACCTCCAGGGCAAGGGTTCTTCCTTCCAGAGAATGGAAGAAACGACATATTCAGATGTTTCATTGCTTCACGGAAAGCGATTCTGTCTGGGCCCTTTTCGATGCAGCAGATGCTGGGACTTCTGCCTTCGCCCATAAAAAATAGTGATCTCCAACCATGCATCCGCAGTCCTCCGCATAAATGACAGGACCTCGGACAAAATTACTTACATGGTAGACGCAGTTGGCCTAGCTTCTGCCAGGCCTACCCTTACCCTCTAAATCCTAGATCACCATCACCACGGTTGCACTCCTGATTGGTTGGGGAGCTCACTGTCAGGACCGCCACACTCAGGTGTGGCGTCAGGAGGAGGAGCATCATCATTTTCTCATAAATTTCTTAGAGATGAGAGCTGTCTTTTATGCTTTCCAAGTCTTGAAGGAGGCCCTCTGCCATGAAGTGATACCACTTCGGCCGGATAACAAAATTGTGAGGTTTTCATCAGCAAGCAGGGTGGAGCACTCTCCTACCCTCCTTGCAGAGAGGCCATGGGGAGGTGAGAGTGGTGCCTTGAGCACATTGCGTCAGTTCTGTCATTGTGCAGTCACTATTTGACAAGTGGGGCAGTCTGAACGTGGTCCTTTCTTCGCCCCCTCTCAACGCAGATCCGCCTCTATCCTGCTTCAGAAATCCAGACCCTGGTGTTTTCTGTCAGGATGTATTCACTGTAGTAGACAAGATGCTCCTGTACGCTTTCCTCCTCTTCCCATAGTTCAGAGGGTACTGCTCAAGTTGTAGGCAAACTGGGACAGGAAGATTCTCATCATCCCAGACTGGGCTCGGCAGATATAATTTGCGTAGATAAACAGTTGGTCAGAAGTTTCCCTGAGGTGACTCCCTCTACGAGCAGACCCTCTGACACAGGGATTTTGGTCCATCCTTCCTGCGCTCCCTTCATCTCCATGCCAAGCTCCTGAGGAGGTGAAAGTAGGTTTCCAGACAATTGTAGAGATCTTCTTGGCCGTGCATAGACCATCCACCAGAAGGACTTGCGTGGCTAAGTGCTTTCCCTTCACCATCTGGTATGCAAAGTTCCGTCTGGACCCTTTTTGGTTGCCCACCAAGTAACATTTTGGGATGCTTCATGGACCCGTCGAATGGAGGTCTGCTTTTCTCGACAGAGAATGTTCACCTCTCCGCATTTTCGGACTATCTTGAGCCAGTAGACATGTCACTGGCTCAGTTATAGTTAGTCAAGTTTTGCTTCTCCCTACTTACGTCATTAATTCCATCCAGAATGAGGGAGAGCGCCCCCTTTCTTTCTCAGTGTTAAGAGGGTACTGCAATTATACATCGACAGAATGAAGAAATACGCATCTGAGCAACTATTGTATCTTCCGAGTGCCTTGGCTGGGTCAGCCTGTTGCCATGAGATGAATTTCTGCTTGGTTGGTAGAACGTCTTCAACACTACTAATCCATGACACAGCTTAAGTTGGAGGCCGGGTTCTCACCACTGTACCTGTTGCAGACATCTACAAGGGAGTGAGTTGGAGCTCAGTGCATACCTTTGTAAAGCACTATGTTCTGGATGTCCATGCCTGATAGTTAACTGGCTTCTGCAGGACAGTCCTTATGGACTTCTGTCCTCAGTGAGCTCTGTCTCCTACCACCCTACTCAGAGGGGTGTTTTGATTTTAAGCTTGGTACTCTCCCATTAGTGTGAATGAGTGGTGGAGACATTTAGTTCAGGAAGATATGGAAATTACCTACTTACCATAATTCTTTATCTTGTTCAACGAAGTCTCTACCACTCATTCACATGCACACCCACCATCCCCCGAGCTCACTCGTTTGCTTTTGTCTTCACTTCCTTGTTGATTCAGGCTGTGAAGACATTGTGGAACTGACCCTTCTTACATGGGTCATCCGGGCCTTCACATGCGCGGAGGTTAGGGTCAGGTTTTCTTTCGGTAGTTTACGCTGCACCTCCTTGGTCGAAAAGGTACTGAGGTGGTTGGAGGGTCAATGCTGAGATAGCCTGTACAGCGTGAGCTAGTCTCGCGGTGCCATGAATGCACGGTCCTAGCCTGGCGCTGGCCCTCCTGAAGACTTCTGGCTCCTGCTGGGTCCTAGTGCCTCCAGTGTAGTCCCATTAGTGTGAATGAGTGGTGGAGACTTTGTCCAAGAAGATCAAGATATACGGTAAGTACGTAATTTCCATAGATAGCAGATCTGCTTAGAAAATAATTCACAAATATATGCTGAGTATTTCACAGACAGCAGTTTTGGAACTTGTGAAACACTCCACTGATACTGTAAGGGTAAACCCTATGAAATGTCGGGTTACTGTATTTATTGTGGTCAGACATTTATACTCTTTCTTTTTATGTTGTCTTGCGCGTGCACAAGCAACATCTTGCAGTGGTAGCACATTCAGAGGTGTGTCAGTGATGGCGAATGCAGGGAACGCTTTAGTGTGTGTGTGTGTCCCTCAGTCACCAATTAGCAAGCATGCTAGCGATGACGCGAAACTTCAAAGAGAACCAAAACCTTGAAAGAAATCTGCCGCTGCAATGAAGTGCAGTTTCCTCATTGGCACGTCAGATGACAAGGCTCAGTTACTAGCCTTTCCTGGTGAAACACAATCCCCACAAAACTGACATTGGGGATTCCTAATCCCAGTGTTGGCATGTCTCTCTCTCTCTCTCTCTCTCTCTCCCCCACCCCAGTTTTGTTTGTTTGCTTACGGGGGTGCCCAATCCCTGTCGGTATCATGTTCCCCACCCCCCACACACACTTTCTTTGCAGATGGGGGGCACCCAATCCCAGTCTGCATCATGTCTCCCAAACTTAGGCACACTGGAGCCCACCCCAGTGTACCCAAAATCATTTTCTTAACCTGTAAATAAAGAAACCATCCCTGAGGTCGGGTTTCTTTTTTTACCTGTAAAAAAAAAAAAAAAAAAGTTCCTTGTCATCCTGCCGCCACCTTCCCAACCTGCACTCACCCTCTATGCATTCCACCCCGCAGCGCCCCATCACCCCATACTTGCCTCCGGAAGGCTGACGCTGAAATCTTCTGTGGAGCTGGAACATGTCTGAACTCTTCAAAAGCCGACCGGGAACTGAACAAAATGCAGTAAGCTTTATAGTGGCAGGCAGTTTGGGGGGGTTCAACTTAGGTGGATAATCGCAGCCATTTTGAGGAATTTTGGTGCCAGATTTTCAACATGGGGTTCTTAGGACCCCACCTCATAAACACATGCACTGTCCTTTCGTTACTTGGTCCTGAAAGGTGATTTTGCTGTCACTGTGCGGAATCACCTTTAGGGACCGATTAACAAATGACAGTGCCACCATTCATGAGGTGGAGTCCCAAAAAGCCCATGTTGCAAATTTGATGAAAAAAGTCCCAAAAATGACTGTGTTACGAGCGTGTGTTGCAGTTTCCACGCACGCTCATAACTGACAATTTTAATATTTTCACTCCAGATTTTCAACATTAACATTTGTTTACACCTCCTCATGAACAGTACAACTGTAATTTTTCACATCATGCCCGAAATGTGTTTTCGCCAAATGGCGCAGTCGCTGTGCAAAATAACCTTTCAACTAACGAACTGATAGTGCCACTGTTCATGAGGTGGGGTCACAAAAAGCTCATGTTGAAAATTTGGAGTGAAAATACCAACAAACGTTCGGGGCGTTAGGGTGTCAGGGGTATGACTTGGGATCGTCTGCTATAATGCTGATGCCGTTCCACCCTGCAGCCAGTGACAAGCATTGAGGTGTACCTTGGAGTCTTCTGCCCCAAAGTTCACCCTATTCTCCTATACTGCACCCATCTCAGTGTATTTCCTTAAGGAATGGGGTGAGCATAAGGTCTGAATACCCCAAGGCACACCGCAGTACTTGTCAGTGTCAGCAGGGTAGGGTGTGGAGAAATGGCATGGCCATTATGCCTGATGACCCAAAGGCACACCCCAGTGCCTGTTAGTCTCTGCAGGGTGGTGGTGGGGTTGGCCTCAGTTCAATACTTCACTGCCATTCCTATTATGCATCTCTCTAACTCCTACACTACCAATGCCAATGGAAGCAAGTAAACATTCGGCATTGACAAATGCTTGTTAACCTTACAATCACTCCCTTGGTCTTCCTCTTTTTGCTTACATACCTAAAAAAATGTCTTGTCCCCTTTTGAAACCGCTTGGGCTATTCTATCTTGTTTATGCTTCGCATTCCTTACAATTTTCGCTGCTTCTCTCTGCTTCCCCATACAACTCCCTATTTTCCTCCCTCTGCATCTCCTTGTACATTCTGAATGCAAACCGTTTAGCCTTTACCTTTTCCACCACCTCTTCGGGGGAAAAAAAGATATCGCTGTTATTCTCGGTTGCTTTTGCTGACTTGTTTGACAGAGGGTTGCTGTCTTCACTATACCCCCCTTTTAGCTTGGCCCACTGTCCTCCACCCCCTTCCGGTTATCCCTCCTACCATGTCATCCCCGAAGCATTCACCCATTTTATTAAATGTCTCCTGAAGTCCAGGACCCTTGCCCATGTGTGGTTCGATGCCACAGCCATCCTTATACTGAACCACATCGTACAGTGATCACTGGTCCCTCCCACCTTGACATCTGCAACACTGTCCCTGTTAGTGAGAATCAGGTCCAGTATTGCCCCATCACAAGTGGTCTCACTGACTAGTTAACTGAGGAACACCCCCTGCATGGAGTCCATGATGTCCCTGCTGTTTTTTTTTTTCCTTTTGTTTTGTTTATTTAGTATGCTTTTTCCTCCTTGTCCACCAGCGCCCATTGGTCCACACACCACCTAGCCCAGGCCGCTACACACCCCAGGACTTACCTCACTCCCAAGGACTCGCAACTTACCCCAGGGTGGGGCCACCGATGTCCCGGAGACTTAAGTGTGACACAAGCAGAGCCCGTGAGGTGCAGAGAAGAAAGTGGTGTGGGCTGGACGTCATTGTGCAGTGGTCACACCTCCATTTTCCAGTTTTCTCCCAAGGAGGCGTGACATGCAATGACGTGGGAACTGCAAGTCGTACGTCTGCCATGCCTCTCAGACATAGTCAGCCCCAGCTGTTGAACCTCCTGATTACCTCAAGGGGCCGCTTCACACTGGCGACTTCCCCCACTACCTCCCGGAGGAGAGCGATCCATTGGACGCTCGATCTTCCTCCCTAGGCTGGCCCTCCAGCTTCTCAGGCTCATTCCCAAACCCAGGTCATCACCGTTGTGAGTGGTAGTGCTACCACTGTGCCAGCAGACCAACCATGTTTCTACTTCTAGCTGAAGCCGTAGCTGGGAAGATCCAATCTACCTCCAGCAAACTGAAGTCTCCCACCAGCAGCACCTCCCCTTTTTTCCCCACTGGCTTGCAACAGTACCTTATCCAACTGTGCTGGAGGTCTGTGGATCCCTTCGGTGTGAATAGTGGCACCATTCCTAGATGCCAGGGTGACCCAGAGTACATCTGCCCACCCCCACCCCAATTCCTGTATCTTCATTGCTTTTATGTTTTCCTTCACATAAAGCACCACACCCCCCTTCATCCCTTCCCACCCTGTCTTTCCTGAACAGAGTATAGACTGGTACGGGCATGTCAACATCATGGTTTTCAGTGCACTATAACTTGGTAATGGCCACCGAATTGAGGTGGAAGGGGCACTGTTGGACCTGGACAGTATCTCGGGGGAGGCAGCCTGCCTGCCTGGAACACAGGTCGAAGGAGTGCTATCCAGGGTCAAGCAATGCAGATGAGGGACGAGACTCTCGTTGTCCATGTTATAAACATTTGTTGCTCAAGTCCCAAGGACATGAAGATGGAATTTATGGAATTAGGGATCCCAAAAACCCCATGTTGAAAATTTGGTGAAAAAATTCCCCAAAATGCCTGAGATATACATCAAAGTTGAGAAAACCCTATTTATTCCATTATATAGCTTTCCAGCATTTCCTCAGTTCGTGGTCAGCTTTGAAGAGTGCAGACGTGTTCCTGGTCCACCGAAGATCATCGAGCCCGGACTGGAAGTAAGTGGGTGAGGTGGGGTGTAGGGAGGCAGGGTGCGCAGAGGGTGGGCGCCAAAGGGAGAGGGGCAAGACCATCAACGAGGACTGTTTTTGTTTTAGGTCTTTTTTCTTTTAGGAAGACAACACTGGACTTTTGCCATGCTGGGGTGGGCTCTCAGTGTGGCAGCTGGAACTTTTGTTTTTTTTGGGGGGCAGTGGAGCCAACGGGGGATTGGGCACCCCTGTCAGCCATACAGAGGTTTGCCACGCTGGGGTGGGCTCCCAGCATGGCACCTGGAAGTGTATTTTGGGGGGCCAGCAGACGGACGATTGCCACGCTGGGGTGGGCTCTCAGAGTGGCACCTGGAAGTGTGTTTTGGGGGGGCACTGAGCCGACTGTGGATTCGGCACCCTCGTAGGCCGTACGGGGGAGTGCATGAGCACGCTGGTGCACCTATGTGTTTGTTGGGGGGAGACTGTCTATGACAGACAGTTAAGATGCAGTGCAGACATAGGCAATTTGCATACTGCTGACTACAGTATGCAGATTGTCTGCGGTGTTTTCCTTTCAACTGTACACCACTGCATCTGAATGGCTGTCATAGACGGCTCGGACATTCATTGGCGCGGTACAGCCACGCCTGCAAAAGTGAGCAGTGAATTGGAAGTGGGGGAGGCACATGCGTGCAAGCAAACATAAAAAGGGAAGGGTGGGGACTGTACAGAGGGGGACCAGGAAAATGCAGACTTCTTGAACAAATACCTCTGATCAGTGTTCACAGAGGAAGGGGGGGAGGAGGAGGGACCACAAAAAAGTAACTGGAGTTTTGAAAGGGGGGAGGTGGACACTAGGCCTTTTTCAGAGGAGAGGGTCTTGAAGGCATGTGCTAATCTGAAAGTGGACAAAGCAGTGGGGCCAAACGGGGGTGCATCTAAGGGTGTTGAGGGAGCTCTGGGAGGTATTGGCTGCACTTCTGACACTTCTATTTAACAGGTCACTGGAAACCATGGTGGGCAGATGTAGTCCCTCTTTACAAAAGTAGTAGCAGGGAAGAGGCTGGCCAGTCAGCCTGACATCGGTGGTGGGCAAGTTAATGGAAACACTGTTGAAGGAAAGGATTGCGGAATATCTTCAATCCTATGAGTTACAAGACCTGAGGCAGCGTGGATTCATTTTTTTTTTGGGGGGGGGGGGCATGTCAAATGAATCTGATAGTTGTTTGACTGCGTGACCAAGGAATTAGATCATGGAGGAGCAGTGGACATGGCCTACCTAGATTTCACTAAGGTGTTCTACACTGTTCCACACAGGAGACTAGTAAGCAAGCTGGGTAGCTTAGGAGTGGGTAAAAAGGTGGTAAATCGGATGAGAAATGGGTCGGGGAGCTACCACTATCTGGTGGGGGACCACCCACCTGGCGTCACATGACCATCAGCATGGTGCTATATAGTGAGTGGTTCCCACGCCCGCCCTCCAGTTCTTTCCTACCGACAACCTGCGCATGTCTGACCTCACAGAGAACGTTGCTTCTATCAACACCATCTTGGATAAGTACATCTTGTTTATATTTTCTTCAACAATCAGTAAAATTTTCTCTCATATTGTGTTTTATAAAACTAATTGTGCATGTCATCTCCGACGTCTTCCGATTCGCATAAAAATAAGTGCGACTCCTGTGGTACTCCACTCCCTCACAAGGACGGCCATTCCTCTGCCTCTTTTGTCTGTGCCCAGACCATAAGATCGAGGAGTGCGAGGTCTGCCAGGGCTTTAACCAGACCACACGAAAGCACCGTCAGCAGTCCCTGGAAGCCCACCTTTTTAAAACAAAAAATGGCATCCATGGAGAAGAAACTCAGGAGCACATCTTCTACCCTAGAAGGCCATCATAAGGAGGACAGGGAGAGACATCAGGCCCGGGAATGGTCTCCTTCAAGCCCATGGACCCACGGAGTACTCCCGGAAAGCCTCTTCCATGGCCCGTCTCTGTGGCTACGAGCAGCTGTTTCTCGCCCCACCGCCGTCGGGTTCGGCCCTGAAGGGAGCCTCCAGGGCAAAGGAGGCGCCCGCTACCGCTAGGCCTCTCAAGATTGAGATCTAGTGAGAGTGGCGGGTCCGGTAAGACTAACACCGGCTCCTCCAGTGCTCACATGAAACCGGCTGATAAGCCGCCCGTTGGCTCCTCCGACGAGCATGCAGCCCCAGCTCTTCCCACGGGCCCCAAATAACAGGCCTGACATCGAGGAGCTGGATCAGCTGACGTCTGAGCCGCAGCTGACACCGGAGTCCCCTCCGGTTTCTCCCCCTCTGTCCCATAGAGGTGGTCCCTGTGTGTCCCCACCTCCTGGGGGACATGGAGGAGGAGGGGAGAGTGCCCGCCATCTGGGACAGTGCCTGTCCTGACGCCAGAGCCACTCACGCCTGAGGTTCAGCCGGACCTGACGAAAACCGCACCGGTGCCTGAAGGCCCTACAGCACTGAACCCTCCGGGGGCCTGTACATGGGCCTCCGGTCCCACCGCCTGGGCCGATGTCAAAGCCATTGTCTCCACCTTCCAGGCCGACACTGGGTCCCTCGGACATTCCACCAAGATACCCGATGCCAGGCTACCCGATGTGTCAGTACCCTCCGGGGTATCTGGCGCCGCAAATACCCTGTGCCCTTTGCCTGGGTACCAGACACCTGGGTATCCGCCTGGGGTTTTCTTACTGTATGCCGGGCATTCCCATGCCAGGATACCCTCCTCCCTACTTTACATGGTATCCAACCCCGGGATACAGGCATTAGCCACCTCCACCTCAGCCTCAGGTGGACTTAAAGGCAATATTGTGCTCCTAGTGGGACGAGGCAAAATCACAGCTCATGTTAGAGTTGTAAAGCGTCAGCCTCTGCCAGACCTGATGCCGGCCACTAGAGAACCACAAATCAGACCCCCCGCTCCCCATCGTCTGGCCCCCAGGCCTTCAACGTCTGACAGGACAGTGAAGTCACTTCCACAAACCCAGTGGCCCACAGAATTCATGAGGCCCACAGACCTCTCGAGACCCATGGAGATCACTCTGCCAAGACTAAGCACACCCGACGATACCCCATGTCGGACTCTGATAGTGACTCCGCTCACTCATTTGACTATATGTCACCTACTCCAGATGAACTAAAGCCTACGGAGTCTCGAAAATCTCCTCCTGAAGATCCATCTTTTTTTACAGAGCTCCTCAGGAATATCCAGGCTACATATGATTGGCATACTGTGGATCAAGATCCACAGTGCCAGAGATTGGCAGAACGTCTGGAACTCTCGGGTTTATTGCCTACACTCATCCCACCCTGGATAGGGCCACATGAGGATTTGGCTTCCACAATCTGAAAACAACCAGCTTCACTGGCACCTATAGCCAGAAAAACTGACCATTTTTACCAGACACCTGAAAGTAAAGACCACCTCAGTGTTCGCCCTAAAGCAGATTCTGTGGTCATCAGTGCTGCTCACGACTGTTCAGCAAAACCTAAGCACCTCTCCTCCAGACAAGGAAACTAAGATCATTGACCAATTTGGGAAAAAGATTTCCTCTTCTTCAACCTTGGTTATTAGGGCGGCGCTGAACTATACTGCTCACATGGTGGTCTACCAGGAATCCATTCTAGGTCAGTTGGAGTCCAAGGTAGATGAACTCCCTGACTCAGAGTTGAAAGAAGAAATGGGTATGGTCAGATCGGCTAGATCAGCTAGCTGACACACTCTGAGGGCCACTTATGATGCTGTGGACACCTCCGCAAGAGGCACTGCCACTGCAGTCAACCTCGGGAGACACGCATGGCTGAGGATTTCAGGCCTTGCACCTGAGGTACAGACAGCAATCCAAGATGCTCCTTTTAGAGGTCTGGTCTTGTTTGAAGGAGTTGTCAAAGACATTACAGACTTACAGGACAAAGGCAAAGCCTTGCGCTCTGTCCAGTTTATGTATAAGCCTCCACAAAAACCCAAGCAGCCCTTTCGCTGGGAGCAACACAGCCAACAGAGGCAGCAGCAAAACCTACGTCAGAACAAACATTTGGGCCTCTTCGGCAGAAATGGCTCCACTGACCAAATCACATGGAGCCTTGGGATCCGCTCCCTCCACTCTCCCTGTTTTCAGTGAGAGCATTTTCAGTTCAGAGAGCTACCCTTTGGCCTGTCATGAGCACCAAGAGTGTTGATGAAGTGCCTACCGGTGGTGGCAGTGGCTTTACGCAGACGAGGGGTGCAGGTGTTCCCTTACCACAACGATTGGCTCCTTTCGGCCCAAGTTCTTGCTGCGACCCTGGACCTTTTCAGACAGGTGGGCATTATGGTCAGCTACCCCAAGTCCCACCTTTCTCCTACTCAACACCTACAATTTATTGGGGGCAGTGTTGGACACAGTCAAGAGGAGAGCCTTCCTACCATCAGACAGGATGGAGACTCTTCAGCAACAAGTGCACTTTGTGGCCTCTCCGAGAAGGACCTCGACCAGAACGATCCTTCGCCTTCTCAGCCTTATGGCTGCGGCCATCCCTACGGTGCCCCTGACCAGACTTCATATGAGGGTCACACAGTGGACCCTCAGAGTACAGTGGGACCAGAGATCCGATGATCCAAATCATGAGATTCTGGTCTTAAACCCTATGGCTCGGGACCTGTTGTGGTGGTGGCAGGACCCTAACAACCTCCTACAGGGTGTACTGTTCCGCTCAGTCCTCCTCACTCATACCCTAATGACAGATGCCTTCGGGATGGGTTGGGGAGCACACCTGGGTGTTCACAGGACCCCCCAAGGCTCTCGGTCCCCCAGCGAACTCTAACTCCACATCAGCGTACTGGAGATGAGAGCAGTGTTGAATTCCTTAAGGCTTTCCAGCACCTTGTTCAGCTGGAACCGATCATGATCCAGACCGACAATATGTGTGTTGTCTGGTATATAAACAAACAAGGAGGAACTTGCTCGTACCCCCTCAGTCGGGAAGCGATGAGAGTATGGTACTGGGCAGTGCAATGCCATCTTCAGCTTACTGTGGTGCACGTCCCAGTAGTATAAAACATACTAGTAGACGTACTGAGGTCACTGTCAGACCAGGGCCCACGAGAGGGAACTGACAGTCCGTGGTAGACAACATCTTCAAAAGATGTAAAGGCCAGACCTAGATCTGTTTGCATCCCCATCCAGTGCAAAACTACCAGTTTTCTACTCGCTATCTCCAGGGCGTGGTGTTTTCTGGTGAGACACGCAGTCTCTATGTTGGAAGGGGAGGTTCATGTACTCCTTCCCTCCACTTCTGCTATTGCAGAGAGTTCTGTTAAAGCTACAGTCAGAAGGAGCACAAATGATTCTGATTGCACCCTTTTGGCCGCAACAGATCTGGTTCTCTTTGCTTCAACAGCTGTCAGTGGAACTTCCGGTTCCCCTGCCCATTTGTCAGGATCTCTTGACCCAGGAACAGGGCACCCTGGTTCATCCAGACCTACGGTCCCTTCACCTACATGCATGGCACCTACTGACATAACCGCTGCTTGATTTTGGGTTTCCCCTAGAGTAGCACAAGTTCTAGTGGCGGTCAGAAAGCCATCCACTAGATCCACCTATGCCATGAAGTGGAAAAGATTTTCCATATGGGTCATGTCCAAGGAGAGGGAACCCTTCTCCTGCCCAGTTCCGCAGGTCTTGGAGTACCTCTTGCACCTATTTGACCTGGGACTCAGTTATTCATCCTTGAAGGTCCACTTATTGGCCATTTCTGTGTACCACATTCCGGTGG
Organism: Neoceratodus forsteri; assembly: GCA_016271365.2. Lineage (NCBI taxonomy): Eukaryota > Metazoa > Chordata > Ceratodontiformes > Ceratodontidae > Neoceratodus > Neoceratodus forsteri. Next base: position 969,054,846 of record CM028130.1, on the reverse strand, counting down.
GTGGCAAAACTTTGGCTCAGCTAGAAGTATCCAGAACTTTCTTGAATGGGATTCTTCATTTGAGACCTCCAGTCAGGAGCCTGCTCCTCCCTGGGACCTGAATTTTATATTGGAAAAACTCACACTGCCTCCTTTCGAACCAGCGCCAGTTTGTGACATGTGCTACCTGTTTTGGAAAGCGCTCTTTTTGGTTGCTATTACTTCGGCTCGAAGTATTTCGGAGCTTCAGGTCCTAATGTGCAAGGAGCCTTATTTGATTTTTCACAGAGACCGGGTGGCTGTGCATACAAATCTTAAGTTCTTGCCTAAGGTGGTTTCTGAGTCCACCTTAAATCAGACTCTTCAGTTGCCAGTGTACTACCCTGAACATTATAATCTGGGAGAAGCAATTCTGCATACACTGGATGTACATAGAATTCTTCGTTATTATACAAACAAGACGAAGCCAGTAAAACTGACCAATTGTTCATTTGCTTATCACCTAAAAGAGAGGGTGCTACAGTCTCAAAACAGTGTTTGTCTAAATGGTTGGCAAACTGCACAACCTTTTGTTATCAGAAGTATAACGAGCCCCTTCTGGGTGGCGGTTAAAGGGTATTCAGCCAGAGACATGGCTGCTTCTACTGCTTGTTTCAGGAACACGTCTGCCACAGATATCTGTGCAGCTACCACATGGACTTCTGTCCACACCTTCACTAAGCACTGCAGTTTGGACATTGCTTCTAGGCGCAGAGCAGGCTTTGGCCTAGCTGTTCTTCAGGGACTCTTGTCCTAGGATCCTTTTACTGCGAACTTGTTCCTACCTCCAATGTCTCAGACTTGTCTGACTTTGACTGCTTGGGACTCAGTCCTATCTGTTAGTACCTACTGCAAGAGCCCTCTCGAAGTAAGATTGTACAGTTATGTAAGAACTTACCATAACAGTAGATCTTTGAGAGAGGCTCTTGCAGTAGGTACTGCTTCCCCTCCCACCTTCCCTGTGGGTTTTCTTCCGCTCTTTCTCCTAATATATAGCTTTTCAGCTCCAGGAGCCCACTCCTACCTCCTGTTGCACCTTGCTAGGTCTCCAACGAGAGAACTGGAAGGCAGTCATGAGGACCGCTCACCATATTGCACCTCGCTGATGTCGGTCACGTGACGCCGAGTGTGCAGTCCCCCACCAGACATTGCTAGCTATAAGTTTTCTGTGTGGTCCTAGCGCCTGAGTGCTTCAGTCCTACCTGTTAGTACCTACTGCAAGAGCCTGTCTCGAAGATCTACTGTTACACTAAGTTCTTTCGTAACTGTACTTTTGCTGCGAGGAAGGGAGGGCACCCAGCAAGGTTCCTCAGTGATCAATGCTGGGTCAAATCCTCTTTAATGTCTTCACAAGTGACATTGCAGAGAAGCTGGAAGGGAAGGCCTGCCTCTTTATGGGTGACACAAAGATCTGCAACAAGGTGGACACGGGGGGGGGTGGAAAGGAAGGACAGAGGCTGGAGAAAACTTGAGCAATGGTCAAGGGTGTGGTAGCTGGGTTTCTGTGTGAAAAAGTGCAAAGTAATGCACCTAGGGCACAGAGTACAAAGTGAGTGGAGTAGTATTGACGACAACCAAGCAGGAAAGAGACCTAGGGGTAATCATATTGGATGACCTAAAGGTGGACAGGCAGTGTGACAGGGCAGTTGAGAAGGCTAGAGGGATGCTGGGGTGCATAATGAGGGGTATCAGTAGCAGCAGGAGGGTGGTGTCGTCCCTGCATAGATTGCTGGTAAGACCCTACCTTGAGTATGTCCAGTTCTGGAAACCGCATCTCCAGAAAGACAGATTACAAGTGGTCCAGAGGAGGGCAACTAAAATGGTGCAGGGTCTGCATCAAAAACTTAGGAGGAGAGACTAAAAGACTTCTCTGTATACCCTGGAAGAGAGGAGAAAGAGGGGGGATAAGGATCGAGACCTTTAAATACCTCAAGTCTGGTGACCACACCATCTCCAAACCCCCCCACCCCCGGTTGCTGCTGAATTCAACAACTTCTTCACCACCTGTGCTTCAAACCCTTTCTGCTCCCCCTTTTCCTCCATCAGCCTTGTCTCTTCCTTCTTCCCCCTCCCCCCCGCTTTTCCTGTCAACCAATGTCCCCTGCTGACACCCTCAATGCTCATTGAGCCCTTAACTCCCTCAAAGGGAAAAGCCCAGATGGTCTTGATCCTAAGCTACTTCATCTTTCAGCCCACACTCTAGCCCTCCCTCTCTCCATTCTCTTGAACTAATCCTATTCACTAGCCTCTGTCCCTAAAGCCCGGAAGGTTGCCACCGTTGTCCTATACATATGAATGGAGACTCTTCTATCCCAGGTAACTACCACCCAGTTTCTCTACTCCCAACCCTTGCCAAGCTTCAAGAGCACGTGACTCTGGCCCAGCTCTCCTCCTTTCTTGAATCCACCTCCTCCTTCACACTCTTCCAGTCTGGTTTCTAGAAGACCCACTTCACCACCACTTCCCTGCTACGGCTCACTAACTCCATTCTCTCCAGCATGGATCAGGGACTCATTACCTCTGCCATCTTTGTCGACCTGGCCAAAGCCTTCAACACAGTTGCTCACTCCCTACTCCTCTAAACTTACCACAGCTGGTCTCTCTGACACTGCCACCAGCTGGTTCCACTCCTACCTCTTGGATAGTACCCAATCAGTTAGGATTGGTAACTCCATCTACCCCCCAATATAAACACTGGCATCCCTCAAGGTTCCGTTCTCGGGCCAATTCTCATTTCTGTTTTTCTTAATGACCTTCTTATTGCCTTCACTACTGCTAATATATACATGTACCCAGAGGACCCTGTCTTGTTTGCCTCCGGTACTTCCCCTTTGGATGTGGCGACTAAGCTCCAACTGGATTTCAACAACATCCAGCGCTGGTTTCGTCAAAACCAACTCTCTCTAAATGCCAAAAAGACAGTTCCAATGACTTTTGGCTCCAGGCAAAAGCTTGCCATACTTGCTGCCACCCCCTCTTTCCACACTCTTGCTGGTTCTGTACGCAGTCTCTCTTTCAAATACCTCGGCCTCTGGCTTGATAACCTCACCTTTACTGAGCACGTGGATGCCATCCATGCAAAGGTCCTCCCCAAACTAGGTGCTCTGTATAAACACCGCACTTGCCTTCTCCTTCCAGCCCACCAGGAGATTGTCCAGAAGACGATCCTCCCTATTTTTTTTACTTTGGAGACAGTCTACAGTACTGCCTCCAAATCGACACTCACCAGACTGGATACTCTTCAACTCTTTCGGATGCTTTGCTCTTGACTGTCCTTCCCGTACACATCACTGTGACCATTACACCTCCCTTTCCTTCCTTTTTCTTAGTGCTAGACATCATGCTCATAGCGTTTCTCTTATTGGCAAATACTGACTTGGCTCCCTGCCTCCCTACTTCCTCTCCCTCCTCCCCACTCCCCCCATGCTCTCCCTCCGCAGTGCTACCCATAGGACCTTCACCCTTCCTCCCACTCATCCACTTCTGGAAGATTTTGGTTTCTCCTATCACTTCCCTAACACCTGGAACGCTCTACCTTTAGACATTCGCTCAACCCCATCTTCCATCTCTCTATCCTGTCTGCTCCATCATTTCACATCCCCCTCCTGCAACTGATCTAACCATGTCTTTCACACAGTCACTTCACTACTCCATTTTACCTTCACTTACCACCCCCTCACTATTCAGCACTTATACTCCTACAGCTTTATCCCTAACTACCTCCATGATTCTCCCTTTGTGGGGTTCTTGCATCCCGAAAGGGAGATAAGGGAGGGTTGGCTCATTTAGTTACCCTACTCCCTTCCTCCTGTCCCATGTTTATAATTAGCCTGAGGGTTTACACCTTAGCTCTTGTGTGGTATGTAAATTATGTAAATAAAATGAATAATTTACTTCTATATAAATGCCAGTACCTATGCAAATCCACAATGTACTTCATGCAAAGCTTATTGCTATGTAACCACTCCCTCTTATTTTTTCTGTACTTGCCGACTGTTCCTCCTTATTGTACTTAATTGTGTTATCCTCTTTTTCCTTCCCCCCCAGAATGCACCTGGAGACTAGCTATTACAGCTCAGTGTGTCTTTCCTGGTGAAAGTTTTCAAATACCTCATGGGGGTAAATAAAATAAAGGAGGGAAGTATTTTTCAGAATAAACAGGTGCTCAAGAACAAGCATACATGCAATGAAGCTGAAAGTGGGTAGATTCAGGAGATATGTGAGGAAGTAGTTCTTCACAGAAAGAGTGGTGTATTCCTGGAGTAGCATGCCAGCGGTAGTAAGGGTGAAAACAGTGGTGGGATTCAAGAATGCATGGAATGGGCAGAAGGGAATAGTAGTGGAAAGGAAGGGGTGGGAGAAAGAGTTGTAGATCAAGTAGGGTCTGTGGTGAAAATATAGGTAGGGAAAAATGGGCAGACTGGGTAGGCCCAAGCGTCGTTATCTGCCATCAGCTAGGGGGATCAGTAGTAGGAGAGAGGAGGTTATACTGCCCTTGTACAGGTCACTGGTAAGGCTGCATCTAGAGTATGTAGTTCAGTACTTGTACCCACACCTCAAAAAGGACATTAACCTGCTGGAGAAGGTACAGAGGAGGGCTACAAAGATGATAGCCGGTCAGCAGGGCAAGGCATACGAGGAGAGGTTGAGGGCACTGAATATGTACTCCCTTGAAGACAGGAGAGAGAGAGAGAGAAGACATGATTGGGACATTCAAGTACTTGAAAGGGATAAATAATGATAAGGAAAGTCTCTTTAAGCTGAGTGGCAACCATATCCTGAGGGGGCACAGTCTTAAGCTGGAGGGTGGGAGGCTTAGGATGGATGTCAGGAAGCACTTCTTCACAGAAAGGGTGGTGGACACTTGGAATGCACTGCGGAAGAGGTCATCTCTTACAGTGAGCAGCTTTAAGAGAGGCTGGGATAGGCATAGGGGAAGATAAGAATCATGGGGAGGAAGGATGTGAGGAGTGGGAGGGAGGAGGCAGGGACAATAGCTCAAGCGAGCATACTTAATAGACCAAATGGCCTTCTTCTGCTGGCTTGTTCATATGTTAGTATGTTCGTATCAGCTTCTATGTTTCTGTGTAACTTCTGCTATAATCACCAATGACTTCTACCTTCTTGCTACTCCACCTAGCCTTTCCTCTTCCTTAGCAGATCGGATATACTGCTGCCTAGACTTACCCCTACCAGCACCTATCACCAGTTGACCTCCCTCCTCATTCTGTCCAGCCAGATGCTGATACCTACAGACCACACAATTTCTGGTGCTCAAATTACTTCTTGTAATGTTGCTAAAATTGTGCTTCAGTACCTCAAGGGGGAATCTAATCGAACAAGTTAGTGAACACACCTGTTTTCACCAGTGAGTGGAGCACTGGACCCATGAAAAAAAGCAGGCAAAGAAAGGTTGTTCTGTGTGTCCTGTCTGTTTATTTGGAGGTACGGTTGAAGTCCAATGTCTTAGACATACAGTTACCACAGTTTTTCAGTTCCATACACTTAAAACATACTAGCTACAGAGCATTTCCTCTCAACAGCATTCCAATGGTTGCTTTGTCTATGGCAAAAGGAGCTGCTTCCCTGTGGCTACCCAGCGGCTAGCATGCCAGTGACATGTCAATGTATTCCACAACTTCTTGAAAGCTGATTTCAGCTTTTCTGCTTTAGCGATATGTAGTGCCTTCACAGACTCTCAGGGTCCACACACCTGTGGCTAGTGTACAAGCATTTCAGCATAGTGCCTTCGTCAGAGTTTCATGATGATACCTGTTTGTGTACACAGCTGATGCTGCCTCCTTATTAACATGGCTCCTACCTCCCTCCTCCATTCCGAGCCATCTGCCCTCTCCCCCACTGTAGATCATTGTCCCTGCCAACCCCTTCCTGCTCTGCCCGTCCCAGAGTACTTGCCCAAACCCTGGCCTAGTGCCCATGCCCCTAGACTCCTCCCTCCCCCATCTCCCGTGCCTCCACATTAAGAGAATGCCTGACCATTACGAGTTTTAAATCGATGTTGAAAACTTATTTGTTTTCATTAACCTTCCCTGATTAACTGAATTGGACTGTGCTGATTTGAATACTTCTATATTCTGTTTTAATGTATTTATAATCTGTGAAGTGCCTTGGTTTTGAAAGGTGCTATAAAAATAGACTGATTTGTTTTTGTTAATTCATTTATGTATGTATGTATTTTGTTGTTGCCAGGAAAGGCACACTAAGCTGAACCTCTTTTCCAGATGCGTTTCAGGAGAGAGAAAACAGGGAGGAGGGTTGCAAAAATAATGACCATCTTCAATAACATTAGTTCTGAATTACTCTTGCATCAAACCTTTGGATTTGTTGGCAGATAAGGACTGCCTGGCCCTCGTACGGTGGTCTGCACCTCTTTTCCCTGCCTACTATGCCACCACAGACTCTACCTGGGATCCAGCCACCTCCACCCACACACACACACACACACACACACACACACACACACACTTTGATACCAGTTTTCCTTTATACCTATCCCATGCATTCTTTTTGGTTTTTGTTGGCTGTCTTCCAATTGGTCCGCCACTCCTACCATCTCGCCCCATCCCCTGTGACTTGCCTGCTGTCACCGGAGTGCTGCTTGGATTCCCCCACCCCACTACTCCCCGAACAGTGCCACGGAAAGATCCGGTGCCAGTGCCTCATCCAGCTGCCAGGGGCTTGGTGTGGGAGGTGGACGTCCTCCATGCCACAGACATTTTTTTCCCTGTTTTTGTTGGGAGGTGTGGCATGCAGTGACGTGCAGGTACAACACACCAACATCTGGCACACCTCCCAGAACCTACAAGCCTCGGCTGCGACACCCTTGGCCTCTGCCAGGGGTAGGTCAAGCAGCAAGTGCTGTTCTACCCTTCCCCCCCCCCCCCGGAGGAGGAGGAGGAGAGCAGTCCATTAGATGCTCAATCCTCCTCCCCAGGCCGGCCCTCTGACTCTCTCTCATCCGAACCCAGGTTGTTGGCATCTCAGGCGGAAATCCAACCGCTGCGCCAGTGGGCTTACACTACCCATCCCATACATACTTGAAACTCATCACTGTTTTCTTCCCCACCACCATCTTTACATTGTAAAGTACATGAGGTACAGTATTTATGAATGGACTACTATGCAGCCTTACCCCCCCCGCCTGGATGTGAATACTGAAAATAGGGTTTAAAGTGTCAAATGTCATTACGTGTATGCTGTATTAGAAAGCTCTTCTTGATGTGTTCTGAAGCAGGCTACTGCATCTGGGTGGAGATGGTCCGCTATCACCCTTTAAGGGGTTGTCCCCAGAGGGACTCTCTGGGATAATAGACCTCTCTCGGAGGTGAGCACTGCTTGTGTGTCAGGTGCGAGTGAGGGGTTTGCAGCCATTAATAGGGTTGTGACCTAAGCACTTGACTGTGTTGCACCAGTCTGTATACGACCCAGTTCCTCACTCGAGACCCCCATGGTTTGACCGGGCTCCCAAGGAGATGAAGACCAAGGGTCGGAGGATGGAGCATTGTTGGCGTAAGTCTGGATCAGAGGAGGATAGACTGGCTTTGAAAACTCGTTATGGTGCACATCAAAGGGCAGTCTCCCATAAGAAGGCAATATTCCTGTCCAGAGAGATGCTGCCGTGAAAAATAGACCGACTCAGCTGTTTAGGACTATAGACAGTCTGCTTCACCCAGCCTGCCAACAGCCTAAATCTGCAGTTTCAGTAGCTAAGTGTTAAGAGTTTGCTGTGGTCTTTTTTGACAGCGTGTCCGCCATCAGGTCCAGTATATGTCCAACGGTGGTATGTACAGCCCCACAGTGGTCTGTCGGATGTAACAAACTGCACTTCAGTTGTCTGGAGTGAGTTCATGCCAGTGGAGGTGGAGAAAGTGTGTGAGGTAATCTCATTGCTGTGGCCCACGTATTGTGAACTGGATTTGGGCTCGATACATCTCCTTGTGAGATGTGTAGTCTGTTGGTCCAGTGTTCACCGAGATTGTCTGGTGCTTGCTTTTGGAGGGGCTGTTCCCTAGTGCTTTGAAAGAGGCAGTGGTGAGGCCCCTCGTGAAAAAGCCATTCCTCGACCCTGAAATCTTGGCGAATTACAGGCCTATCTCTAACCGTCTCATTTTGGGTAAGGTTATCTAGAAAATTGTGAGTCTGCAGCTCGAAGCTCACCTCACTGCTTTCAACATCTTTGAGCCCCTCCAGTCAGGATTTAGGTATAGTCACAATACTGAAGCCACACTAGTCGGGTGCATAATGACCTCCTCAGGGCTAGAGTTAGGGGAGAACAGTCAGTTCTCGTCCTTCTCGATTTCTCCTCCACTTTTGATACTGTGGACCATAGTGTGCTGCTGGATTCTGTGGCCTTACTGGTACTGTAATCAACTGGTTTGAGTTGTTTCTTACTAGTAGGATACACAGGGTAGTGATGGGAAGTGTCTCCTCCCTCCCTAAGCGCCCTACCATGTGGAGTTCCCCAGGGCTCGAGCCTCTTGCCCATGTTGTTCACACTGTACATGCTGCCACTGGGTGAGATAATCAGATACTACAGTGTGGGTTTTCACTGCTATGCAGATAATACCCAGCTGTATATGTCTCTTGCGCTTGGGACCGGTTGTGCTGTGGAGGTACTAAATGCGTGCCTGGTCAAGATCCAAGACTGGATGTCATCTAACTGGCTGAGGTTAACCTGAGCAGAATGAAAATACTGGTGCTAGAGCTTGGTTGTCGGCAGGAGGCGGAGACTGCTGGGGTGAGTTCCAGTTTGATGCTGGGTCCTACCACATTGGCTGCCTCAGCCAAACTGAAAACCCAGGTGTGATCCTCAATAACAGACTGACACTTGAGGCACGGGTGTCATCTGTTGTCTGGAGTGGTTTTTACCACTTGAGGAATATCGCATAGATAAAAGCTTTTATCCCATCAGATGACCTGCTCTTGCTGGTTCATGCATTTATGACATCCAGACTTGACTATTGTAACGCATTCTATCTCAGGGTTAATGGAGGGGTCATGCATTGTATGCAGCTTGTGCAGAACATGGTAGCCAAGTTACTGACATGCCTCCCTAGGCCTTCCTTGGAGAAGCTTGAAGGAGCAAAGTTATGTGCACAGCAAATGGGCAGACTAGGTGGGCCATAGGCCCTTATCTGGTGTCAACATCTGTGTATCTGTCATGTGACCTTGGTGCTGCGTGATCTGCACTGGCTGCTGGTGAGGTGGAGAATCGCCTTCAAGGTGGGATGTCTTGCCTACAGAGCCCTGTGTGGTCTGGATCCTAGCTATCTGAGTGATCTCCTGACTCCCCACCACTCCCAGCGCTCTCTCTGCTCCTCCAAGGAAGGCCTTCTAGCAGTTTCCAGGGCCTGGCTAAAAACATCTGGTGACCTTGCATTTGCAGTGGCTGCGCCAGCCCTGTGAAATTAGCTTCCAAGTTCCTTTTTTTTTTGAACTTTCTCTCTCCCTGGTCCGGAACGCTCTCGGGCTATCCCCACTGGCCTAACCACTCACCGTCCTCTGCCTCCCATCATCTTCAAGATAATTACGACCCCCGGGGCTGCAGGGGCTAACAGCCCCGGAGAGATCGAGGGGGGGGGCAGTGACTGGAGACCAGCATTGGACGTGTGGCGGCGGTGCTGGTGGAAGCCGTCTCCTATCTGACCAAGGAGGGTGTTTCTCTCTATGCCCCTTAGTCCCCTCCCTCCCATGCGTGGGCACGTTACCTGACTTCTCGGTGCACGGCAACCCTGCCAGCGTCGGGTCACGCTGAGTATGTGCTGCTCAGTGCTCTGCAACGCCCCCGATCTCCACCGAGGGGTCGCCACACATCACCCTCCCCCGGGACAGGAGAGCAGCCCTGCAGGCACTTCATCCTGTCCCTCCCCTGCCGACCCCTGACACTTGAGCTCGCTCCCAAATTCTGGTCGCCGGCGTGACGCAAGGTGTGGTGTCCAGCGCCTCAACCCTCAGCACCATCGGGCTGCTTCCTAGGTCCTTGAAGGAGGCGCCCTTGTTGTAGGCCTTTAAGCAAGGACTGAAAGCGCACCTCTTTAGGGAAGTCTTTGGGATGTAGTATAAATATTGGTCTTTGTTTTGGTTTACCCAGCTGCTGTCTTGTTTTTTTTCTGAATATGCTGCTCTTAATTTGGTTATGTTTTTTGAATACGTATTTTTTTTAACTCGTTACCACTGTCTGTACATTGTCCTGATCCTCCGGGATAGGGCGCTTTATAAATAAAAAAAAATCTTTCTTATTTACTTGTATGTATAGGTTTCCATCACCCAGAAATGCGTAAAAACTGGACAGCCTGATTAAAATACACTGCTTGCATTTTAACTTTGGTTGTAACCTCTGGATTCATTCTTCTCTTTGTGTATTACAACTTACTATTTAATTGCAGTACGATACTTTGTTTTTTAAGTATGGTACACTTTCATTTGTTCAGATTTACACTTTTCAAGTACTACAAAAGTGCCAGCCCAGTGGAGTCCCTTGAATTACTCACAGAAAAGTACTATGTCCGAGAATGAAAACAAGATGTCCTTGCAAATCCTGTCATATTGAAATGAGGCACTCTGCAGTTGTTCCTTTATATTAACTTGGCTATTTATTCATTTGTTTTTAATTGTATAGGTAACGAAGAACATGGGGCAGGTGACCAAGGCCCTGGACAAAGCTCTGAGCTCCATGGATCTGCAGAAGGTCTCGATGGTCATGGACAAATTTGAGCAGCAGGTCCAGAATCTGGACGTCCACACATCGGTACGTAATCTGGGTCAGAAAAAAAACAATAGAAATGTATGGGACAGGGCAGTGTTTCCTGAATAGTGTTTTTTTGTAACTCAGGAATGGATATTTCCCTATTTTTACCCCCACATAGAATACCATATACACTAAGTATACAAGTTCGATTTTGAGGGCACGATTTTTCCCAGTTTTTTAAAGATGTGGTGTTTTATACTTTTATGGCCGTTGTGCTGAACGCAGGTGCATACAACTGAAGGGTTGGTGGAAGGAAGGGGAGTACCCTGCTGTTAAGGATGACTTTCTTGACTACATATGAGTTCAACACAAAGGATTTCATTGCTTTATTCCATAGAAATTTTGACATTCCCCATTGTTTATATGAAATACCCTCTAAGTTCCAAAGTAAGTTGCATCTCATCACATTTTTCCTATTAAAATATACATGCTTAAGGTTAAAACAAGGAAACAGGTTTATGGATATGTGGTGGTGGGGGAGGGTAAATGGGGTTCAGTTGTACAAATATTTTCCTAGCTAAACCTCTGCATTCCTCCCACCACCACAAGGTTTCAAATAAGGAAACATACTTTGTTGTCTGTTATGTTGTCCTAGTGCCCTTGTTTATTTTTGCACTGGATGTGGGGCTCTGACAAGCTGTCTAGTTCTGTATATGAAATCCACGTATGATGCTTTAGCCCAGAGTTTCGAGCTCAGAACTGTGAAACAGGGGTTTCCAGGTTTAGTTCTCTGTGGCTGACTGTGACCTGGGTCAAGTCACTTGCCCTCCCTATGCTTCTGTCCTTCCCTGCATTATGTAAGCACAGGGAGGACAAGTGACTTGACCCAGGTCACACAGCAAGCGATAGGGAATTAAATCGGGGATCTGCAGTTCTGAGCCTGTCAGAGCCCAACATCCAGTAAAAAAATAAACAAGGACAATTGGACAACATAACTGAAACAAGAAAACCTCCTCCCTTATTTAAAGCCGTGCTGTGTGTGTGTGTGTGTGTGTGTGTGTGTGTGTGTGTGTGTAATTTATTTATTTATTGAAAGAGATTTACCAGGAAATGCATACTGAGCCATAAAGCTCATTTCCAGATGTGTCCTGGAGGAACAGGGGTAGGAATAAATATAGTATATGCAAAGCGCAGTAATCTGATAAGCAAAAGGCACAACTACGTACAGTATATACAATAATATAAATGGAAAAATGCTAACCAAGGAGGAGAAAAAAGGAGTGGTAGGGAGCGAGGAGGAGGGAGAGGACGAAAGAGTGTGAATAGATTGGAGGTAGTTGTGAAGGGGAGGGGGGAGATAGGGAGGAAAAGGATTAAAGGGAGGAAGGTAGTTAAGGGGGGACAGCGAGGGGGGAAAAGGGAAGAGTGCAGAGGTTGAAACATTTAGTATAGTAGCTTGGGGACTGGCAGCAGATGGGGAAAGAGAAAGGGGGACAAGACATTAGACCAAGGGCAGTTGCAGGTGGGAGTAACAAGGAAAGAGAACGTTTGGAGGAGGTGGAGCGAAGCGTAAGCGGAAGAGAGTTCCAGATTTGGTAAGAGAAGGCATTCTGTCCTGCAAGAGATTTATAAGAAGGGTGCATTAGGGAGCGATAGCTTAAGTTACGGAGAGAGTAAGAGGCATAGGGGAGAGGAGAGAACTGAGATAAAGGGGGGAGGGAGGACAGCCAGAATTTAGAGATGGAGGCACAATGGGTTAGGCGGTGACCTATTAATAGCCTACATACACTCTTCCCAAAGAGGTCCTGCCCACTTATGTGGAAAGGTGGCCGAGAGGAGGGACACAAAGGGTAGTGGTGATTGGTAGTTCTCGGCAATCTAGTGAAGCTGCAGTTTTTAAAACTAACATCAAAGTTAATATCAGTAGACAAATGTGTGCAGAATTCAGAGACAAAAAAACTCATCTTTCATCTGTGTCTGTGCAATCTTCTGATCGTGCAGACAATATACAGAGACTCCAAGCTTGAATGTCAACTTGGAGAATTGCTGCATTGATTACGTTATTGTGTGAAATTTCACAGTGGTCCTCAAACTTGACTCAGATTTTAGTCTGGCCCCTGCCCCCAAAAAGTTGTGCACCACTAATTTTAAAAGGTCCATCAGGAATAGGACCCCATGTCATACTGACCCCCGGTGTGTGTAGTTCCCACAGATGATGAAGCAGTCCCCTGTCCATGAATAGAATTCTCTCTAGGGGCAGACAAAATAGAAACAGAAAGGTACTTATAATAATTGTAGAAGGTAACACAGGTAGCGTCCTGAGAAAGAGACAGACCCTCTAGTGCTGGGTCATGCCCACCTGCATCCTGCCAAAATCCACAACCTCAGCTTCCGTACACCTTTCCAAACTCCCCTCTCTGTTTTCTGTTTTGTGTGTTTGTTCTTAAATGCATTAGTATGGTTTGAACATGTCACTGTATTACATGCTAGTGCAGTAAGTTTTTAATAGTGTTACTGTAGAAGTTATTATATTTAAGTGACCTGTTTCTGCACTTTCCAGTAGTGAGCACTAATTGCTAAGCACTGTTACTTTAAATTGATTGCATTTAAATTAGACTCCTTCTGATGATGCCAGCCTTTGAAAAGTGCACGTCACCAAGTACAAAATGTTAGCAGTTGTTGGGAGTTGCATCCGAGATTGATGTAAAATTTAAAGTAAAGCTTGAAATACTTTATCCTACACACTAGTAAAGGTTTTGGTATTCAGGTCTGTTGAGCTGAGTTTGTGTGTGCGCGTGTGTCACCCAGAACAAAGATTGCAGGCCCTGCAGCATCATCAGGTGGCACAACACATTCTCTCTATACTGGAGCAAACATTTCCATGATGAGGACTTCTTGGTAGCTAAAACCTTTCTCAACTTCTCGACCCTTCATGGCACACTCTCAAGAAAGATTAGTGATTGGATCTTAGCATTGCTCCCCAGTGGCTGCCCCTCCCAAGATGTCACTGAAAATAGGTTCCTGGAGCCATAAGTCCTGCAGCTTCTTGAGTCCAACTGTCTCTAAGCTGAGTTGCTCTCATGAACTCCAAGAGGAATCCATTGTTTGTTGGCTACCACTTGCACGTTGCCAACCCAGGTCCAAAGAATGGGAGCTGTTGCGGTCTGTCCACATAGTCCTCCCATAAAAGGTTCCTGCCCATCCCCATGCTGCTGAGCACTCAGCCATGCTTCATACTGTCACACGTGCATGTTCTCTCTCTCTTGACTGATCTAGTCAGCCTCCAGGAGTGACGAGAGGTGCTTCGCCCTGTCCTTCATACAGCTTCACAAATTGTCCTCCTCCATAGTGAGCCAGTTCAGCATTCACTAATGAACCACCGCTGTTGGCCATCTTCAGGCCAGTGAAGGGCTCTTGAGCTGATTAACCTCCTAACAAGCAGTCTTCTCTTTATGGGCTGGTAAGCACACTAACCCACCCGCATCCACAACTTTCCCACCAGAGTCACCAACCCACCTGCCTCCTCGAATCCCCACCAGAGTTCACCATCCACAGTTAGTCTTCCACTGAGCATGCTCAGTTAACTGGAACAGTCTTCAAGCTTGACTACTCCTACCACCCAACCATGTGGTGCAACATTTTGCCCCACTGCACTCTGATCGTTCTCTCTATTGGAGGAAATGGGCCTCCTCCTTCACAACTCCTGCGTATGAAGTAGTAGTCTGCTAGTTTTCAGGCTTTTCAGCAATTTTTGTGAAGTTTTGGTTCAATTTTCAACTCCTTTCTGTGTTTCACCATTGTTCACTTTCTGCTCTGTCGTTGATCTTCACCAGGAAACAGAAGAAGCCAGTGTTCAGGAGGTGTGTGTTGTGCAGGTCTGCAACTGTTGGACACGGTGCCTGCATTTACTGTTTGAAAATAGTTCACGATGAGCTGGGAGGGAGCTGAATGTCATTGTCCATCTTGGGGACAAATTATCTAGCATGAGAGAGGGTAGGGGTAGTACAGGAAAACTTCAGGGAGCTGAGATGGGGCCTTAGGCAGATAGCATGCATGGTGGCATTTTCCGTGGTGCTACCTGTGAATGGCAGAGGACAGGCTAGGGTACTCCACACCAGGATCTTCAATGAGTGGCTGAAGGCGCATGGAGGAGGGTTTTGGCTACATGGAGGAATGAGGACCATCCTGTGAAAATGGGGAGCTCTATAAGGTAGACAGTCTGCATCCTTCTGGGAAGGGTACTGCAGTCCTTGATGGGAGGTTTAGATACTACTTGAATGAGCATTTAAACTATCCAGTGGGGGAAGGTGGAAAAACCTGATGCAGGCAGCAATTGCCCCACCCCCTACCTGATGGTGTAATGATGAGAGAGGGCCCGAGGGGTGAAAACACCACAAGGACAGAGACTAAGGAGAGAAAAAAGGAAAGGGGGAATTTTCTCGAGTAGGGAAGGAGAGTAGATCAAAAGAGACCAGGAATGAAGAAAGCAAAATGGAAAGGGATGAGTCAGAGCTTCAGGTTAACATCATAAGCAGGAAGGGGAAGAAGACGCAGAGCATCAGGCAGGGGGTTGAGAAGACATGAAGAGCCATGTGTGCTAGTGCCAGGAGCCTCGGAAACAAAATCTCAGACATAGAGGATAGCATGGCAAGGAGCGAACCTAAATCTAGTGGCCATAACAAAATCGTGGTGCACTGAGCACCATGAATGGGACTTGGCCATACTGGGCTACTTTCTATTTAGGAGAGACAGGGTGTGGAGGAGGGGTGACATTATATATGAGGAAGGGAATTAAGGCCACTGAGGTGCAGCTGCACTAAGATGCGGGTCTGGAGGTGTCGTGGGTCACCCTGGAGACAGACTGTGGGACCACTGTCCATAACAGGGTAGTGTACAGGCCTCCAGCGCAAGGGAAGGAGATGGACAGGGCACTAGAGGAGGCAATCAGCAAGATGGCAGGAAAAGAGGAGGTGCTGCTAGTTGGAAATTTCAATCTGCCAGAAGTGAATTGGAGCCTTCCAGCTGCAGCTTCGGCAAGGAGGAGGGTCATTCTTGACTCCCTACAGGGAGGTTTTCTCAGGCAACTAGTAAAAGAACCCACTAGGGAGGGGGCAGTGTTTGTTGGACTTTAATGCTAACAAACAGGAACAGCATTGCAGACGTCACAGTGGGGAGTCCCCTAGGTACCACTGATCACTGTATAGTGTGGTTCAACATATGGAAAGGAGAAGAGGCAAGCCACGTGAAGACTAGGGCGATAGATTTTAAAGAAATGGAAAACTGCCTCAGAAAATGCCTCAAAAGGGAAGGGGGCAGGGTTGCCAGGGAAGAGTAGATTCACAGTAGGAAGAATAAAGAAGGAATAACATAAAAACATAGAATTTGCTGGCAGATGAGGACAGCTTGGCCCACCTAGTCTGCCCATTTTTCACTAACTACAGTATCACCACAGATCCTACTTGATCGCCGGTCCATTTTCTCTCTCCCCTTCCTTTCCCCTAAGGTTCCTTTTTGTCTGTCTCATGCATTCTTCAACCCCACCAGTGTTTTTGCCCCCACCACCTCTGCTGGAAGGCTGTTCCAGGAATCCACCACTCTCTCTCTCTCTCTCTGAAGTACTTCCTCGCATCTCTCCTGAATTTACCCCCCCCCCCCAGCTTCATATCATGTCCCCTTGCTCTTGAGCACCGTTTTTTCTGAAATATTCTTCCCTCCTTCACCTTATTTAACCCTGTGAGGTATTTAAAGGTCTCTGTCGCATCCCCCTCTCCTTTCTTTCATCCAGTGTGTACATATTCAGGTCCTTAAGTTTCTCCTCATAGGGCTTCTGATGCAGACCCTGCACCATTTTATTTGTCCTCTTCTGGACCACCTCCACTCTGTCTGTATCCTTCCGGAGATATGGTTTCAGGAACTGGACACAGTACTCTAGATGGGGTCTTATCAGCTGTCTATACAGAGGCAACACCACCTCCCTGTTTCTGCTGGTGATACCCCCGTCTATGCACCCCAGCACCCACTAGCCTTACCTTCTGCCTTGACTCACAGCCTGGCCACCATTAGGTCATTCAGTTTGATTACACCCAGGTCTCTCTTCTGTTTGGTGGCCATCAGTACCACCCCACCCATTTTGTACTCCGCCACTGGGTTTCTGTGCCACAAGTGCATTATTTTGCACTTTTTGCTTTTTATTTATTTAACAAATCTGAAAGACCCAGCTACCTTACCCTTGACTACTCCTCTAGTTTTCTCCTGTCTCCACTCATCCTTTCCACCCCCCCATCGAACATCTGCCCCATTGCAACTTTGGTGTCATCTGCAAAGAGGCAGACCTTTTCGCCTAACCTCTGACATGTCCGCTATAAAGCCATTAAAGAGGACTGGTCCCAGCACTGATCCCTGAAGCACCACACTGGTTAATTAGGTCACCAAACTTCTGCATGAAAGAGATACGCAGAAGGAAAAGGGGACCATTGTGGTGCTCCAAAGAAGTGCCAAGGCTGATGAAAGGAAAAAGGGTGGCATTCAAGCAGTACAAAGAAATGCAGAGGGAGGACAGGGAGGAATACCAAGCCAGGCAGAAGGAAGCAGGTAAGGCGGTTAGGGTAGCAAAGGTTCAGATGGAGGAAAGGATTACTAGTGGGGTGGCTAAGGGGTATGAGACTTTTTTCAGATATGTAAGCAGGAAGAGAAAAGCAAGGGGCAGGTGGTGGGATTAGAACGGTGGAAGAGGAAGACTGTGCAGAAGGGCACCATGAAAAAGCTGACATTTTAAACAGGTACTTCTGCTCATTCTTCACAGTGGAGGGAGGAGTGGACGGGGTACCAGGGAGCATCAAGAATGGGGGAGGGGTTGTACAGAAGTACATTTACAGAGGAAAGCATCCAGAAAGGAGACTCAGCCCTGGAGGTGGATAAGGCTATGAGAAAACCCCAGGGTACTGAAAGAGCTCAGGGGATTGCTAGCTGCCCCGCTCACAGCCTTGTTCAATAGCTCAGTGGAAGCAGGATTGGTTCTGGAGTACTGGCGAAGGGCTGACGTGATCCCTTTCCATAAGAGATCAGCAGGGGGAGCTAGCAGTTGCAGACATGTCAGCCTAACTTCAGTGGTGAGAAAAATGAATGGAAACCCCTGCTGAAGGAGAAGCTTGTTGAGCATACGGAATCCAGTGGGCTGCAAGACCACAGGCAGCACAAATTCACGGGGTTAAGGTTATGCCAAACAAATCTGATAGATTTTTTTTGATTGGGTGAATAGGGAAATAGACCAGGGCTGGGCTGTAGATGTAACCTATCTGGACTTCAGCAAGGCCTTCAACACTGTGCTGCACGTAAGGTTGATTAGGAAGTTGACCAGCTTAGGAATGGGGTCCAAATTGCTAAATTGGGTTTGAAACTGGTTAACTTGAGGAGGCAGTATAGCATAGTGGTTTAAAGCTCCGAGCTGCAAACCTGGAGACCTGGGTTTGAATCCCACTGCCCCACTTGCATACTGTGTGACCCTGAGCAAGTCACTTAACTTCCTTGTGCTCCCAGGTCACACCTGTAAGCAGACTTTCAGCTTAGTGTGTCTCTCCTGGTTGAAAAAAATGCAAAACTGGTAGTAAACAGAGGAAGTGGTTAATGGCACACACTCTTAAGGATGGGACAGTGGCAACAGGGTGCCATAGGGTTTTATACGGGGACCAGTCCTCCTCTGTATCTTCGTAGGCAGTGCTTCAGACAACGTTGGCATTCCAGAGTAACGTACTCACTCTTTTTGACATTAGGCAAGTAAAATATAATTCTGATGCGTAAAAGTGCTTTGAACCTGGAAAAACTGTTCATTTTAAGGTGCATATGGAACATTTCCAAAGGTTGAAATGGATATTGTACTTAACAGTTTTTAAAGAGTATTTCTTAAAATTTGGTGAGTGAAATAGGCCAGTATGTACCATATCTAGATCACTGCTCATAGGGAACATTGCAGAGGAACTGGAGAGGAAGGTATGCCTGTTGCAGATGGCACCAAAATCTGCAGTAGGGTGGACTCTCGGGAGGTGCTGGAGAAAATGCACAGGGATCTATGGAAACTTGAGAGTGGTCTGAGACATGGCAATTGGAGTTCAATGCCAAAAAGTGCAAAATTTTGCACCTAGGTCATATGAACCCAATGGTAAGTTTAGGATGGGGGGAGGTATTGGCAGTCACTAGACAGGAAAGGAAGCTTGTGGCTATTAATATCAGAGGACTTCAAGGGGGCAGCTCAGTGTGAAAAGGCCATGAACGGTGCTAGTGGGATGCTTAGTTGCATAGGGAGGGGTATCACCGGCAGGAGGTGCTACTACTGTATTGCTCTCTGATACACCCCAACTGGACTGTGGTCAGTTCTGGAGATCACAACTCATTAAAGACTGGGTGGAGGTGGTTCAGAGGAGGGCTTCGATAATGGTGCAGGGGCGCAAGGTACGTTCTGTGAGGAAAGACTGAGATCTCAACATGTACACACTGGAGGAGATTGAGAGATGACGTGATAAAGTAATTTAATCAAA
The DNA here is from genome assembly GCA_016271365.2 of Neoceratodus forsteri. Classification (NCBI taxonomy): domain Eukaryota; kingdom Metazoa; phylum Chordata; order Ceratodontiformes; family Ceratodontidae; genus Neoceratodus; species Neoceratodus forsteri. Next base: position 969,035,589 of record CM028130.1, on the reverse strand, counting down.
AGACATTTGGAAACAAAAAAAATTAAATGAGCCTTGTGGTCTGGATGGCCCTGAGACCAGATTGCTAAAAGAGGGAGCTGATGTTATAGCAACATGCTGATGAAATTATTTAATTGGAGTCTGTGCAGTGGTGTATTTCCAAGAGACTGGCAGTCTGCCAGAATCACTCAGTCTTTAAATTAGGACATTCTACCATAGCAAATAATTATAGATTGCCCTCTTTAGTCTCAAAAATACTACATAGAGAAATTCATAAACAACTATTTGCATACTTCACAGACTGTGACCTGCTCTCTCAGGCCATTACACTCCACAGCCACAGCGTTGTCGGACTTTGCGGTCACTGTCTCCCACACACTGGACAACAAACAGTACGTGGGAGCAGCCTTTGTTGACCTAACAAAAACATTTCATACAGTAGACCATGAGATGTTGATTCAGAAGCTGGCTACAAAAGGAATTAGATAGGAAGCTTTAACATCTTTTTTTTTCAATTCTATTTTATTCACTGGGAACCTAGGGCATCTCTCCAGGGTACCGCTCGACTACTGCCTCTGTTCCTTGCCTGAAACCTCCTCTACTGGTCTCCATCCTGGCTGTCTCCGCTTGGCCCCACAGCTTGTCCAGGCCCCCCAGGAGCGGGCCCACCCACTCTTGGTGGCGTTTTTCTGTAATTAGAGGGACAACCATGGGGATCGGTAGAGCTGGAGATCCAGGGAGGCAGGTCCAGAGTCAGGATATGGGCAGGTCTCTGGGCCCCCTTTTCTTCCACTAGGCCACCGGGGTTTTCTCCTTCAGTTGTTCCCTGTAGCATGGACGTGAAATGATGGCAGTGCACCTAACATGCAGCTGTCTGCCGACATTGCGTTGAGCCTCGTTACCTGTCGGGTCCCCAGTCTCCACCAGGGGCAACTATGGAGCGAGGCATACCCCTAAACCCACCCGGAAGGCGAGCACAGTCCTCGGCTCAATCTCCCCCGCTGACCTAAGTCCATTCCCAACCCATGTCACCACAGTGTAGGTGTGGCGCCCAGTGCTCTCAACCCTCAGCACCACGGGGCTGGCTCGGAAGCTTCAACATCTTGTTTACAAGTTCGTTCTCAGTAAAAGTAGGGACATCACCGTTGGAAGCTAGGGTAGTAAAACAAAGAGTACTGCAGTATTAGGACCCTTGTTGTTCATGTTTATTGATGAGATACCAAAATCCTTGTCATTTTCAAGTGTGAAGATGTACGCAGATGACAGTCCTGCTCTGTTGAGAAAAGGATAAAAAAAAGTGTAATAAATTACAAGTGGACTTCATAAATTTTCAAAACTGGCTAATAGAGAATAAACTTACCATAAATACAACGTTGTTTACTACAGGTAAATCAGATTTTGAAAACAAAATTGATATACTGTCGCTAAGGATGTGACCGCTTTGGGGGCTGAGCTAGCAGCCGAGCAAGAGAGATGAGATGCTCTTTCTTGAACGCTTCTACCAACAGGTCTTTTTTTTTGCTTAAAATATTAATTTTAAGTGGGATTTACTATTTTGATAGCTGTTAGTGCCCAGCAGTCTATACCAACTTTAGCGACTTGGGACAGCTGTGAAATCGTCCAAATGGCGATAATGCACCACTGGGACCATCATGGCTGCCTGCAAATGCACTGCCTACGACAGCGGGCGGGGACTCTTCCGCTACGCTAAAGACCCTGCAGCTGGCGGTCAGTGAGCGCTCACCACAACAGTGTGCAATATGGACAAAAAATGGATAGCTATGTGGGGCGCCTCACTAAGGTGGAGTAAACAAGAGGTAATTGCTACTAGTACAAAAGGATCTAAAAAAAACTGGTTGGGGAGGCCCTGTCTGTGGCTGCAACAACGGTCAAGGACCAGGGCAAGGTTTAATCGCGGCTCAACCAGCGCTAAAACTTAGTTTGAGCCTCAAACATTAGAATATTAGGGATGCCTGAAGGGACATAGCAGGACAACCGGAGAAAATTCTTTGGAACAATGGCTACCCAAGGTGCTGGGCCTCTGATTTGCACTGGAAATAATATAGGCTTACCAGGTCACCCCACAAAGGACAAAAAGTGCAACAGACTGCTCTCGGACCATCGTCGTGAGGACAGATTCCTCTACCATCAGAGACGATATCTTGCAGGCAGTCTCGAGAGCAAGGACTGATTCTGATGGAAGAGCAGTGACTCCTCCTAGGAGCGTGGATATGCTGTTCATCCACACTTCTTGGCATGTCCCTTTCCCCTTTAAATCTTGCCGAAAGTATTCAAGCTGGCTCCTCCCACCCACCCGGGTGGTATAAACCTCAGCTCTGCCCCATGACGCCAGATCTTCCTTTCCACTGGAAGATGCAGGTTCCCGTTTGCTTCACAGCAAATTCGTAGGACCTAGATTTCAAATGTCGGTTTTCACCGCAACTTACCTTAAAACTCATTAGAGTTGTCTATTCCGATAGCGCATCAGACATTGAGGAAAAATCTGCTCCCAGGTTTCGCCGGTGCTCCTGCGGCCAGATGATGTCACGAACCGATCCCCACCTAGCGTGCATCTACTGCCTTGGTGTCTGACATAATGCCTCCACCTGCACGTTCTGCCTGGCCTTCCATCCCAACGTCCTGGATGACCACTTGGCGCACGTAAAATTGGGGAGACCGGAAAAAAGGAACCCGCCAGTGAAATCGAAGGAGGAGAGGTGGGCGGTTTCCGCAGCTGCCAGATCTGCCGAACGGTTGGAGCAAATGAAGGCTTTCGAGGAGGAAGCGGCACAAACTTTGGCTATGCGGAGCTTTTTCGTTCCTCTGAACCTCTGTTCCACTTTTTCAGGCTCCTTCAAGGAGTTGTGCCAGTCTCTCCCCACCAGGAGAGGGAGAAGGACCCTAAGTCTTCGTCTAATGGAGACGTTCTTGGGACCGAGAAAGGTCAGAGTCCCAGGAACATGCAGTCTCGACCTCTGTTCAGATCACATCCTTGGCCGCCGGCTTCACGGATCTTCCGTCTGGCCAAGAGATCGAGGATGTGGCCGACGCAGTTGAGATTTCTTTTGACTTTATCGACCCTATTTCGCCGACTCCAGTCAATGATTCTTTAGAAAGGACTACGGTCCTTGTATTTCCCGATGAAGCGACTCAGCCCGCTGGTGTCACCATCAAGGACACTGTTCCAACCCTCTGTTTTCACCGACCCCAGTGTCTCCCGATCGACCGAGTCAGCCAACCTGATCTCGATCGAGGTCCAGAACTTCTTCGGTCGTATGACCAAAAAAGAGTCACACGCACTCTAAGAAGAGGCATCACCGAAGATCCTCAGACGAGGAGAGGCTTCAACAGAAACTCCATCGATGCTATGAGGATCTTATGTGGCAACAGCTGATTTTGACCGGGCAGAAGCCAGCTCCGCCATCCACCCTGGCCAGCACTTGGCTACTGCCTCCTGGGCCGACTCAGGAACCGAAGCCTTCGGTTCCCCCTTCCGTGGGGTCGGCCAGTATCCTGGCTCGGCCCATTTCGGTCTCCCCACCGATTCTGGTGGAACCACCACCTAAGCAGCCTCAGGGAGGGGCTCCCTCGAAAGAGGACCGTACAGACACCAGGCTCCCCCGACAGCTGTCTGTCACGGTTACACCTGACCGCCCCCGGCGGATCGAAGGGGACGTAGGCGGGAGGCCGTTGTACCACGACTTCTCGGACTTGGATGTCACAGGACTGCGCTCCCATCCTGGGGATGATGAGTCCTCTGTGGCAGGTTTAGAGGAGGGCCCTTCCTCCTTTCAAGGCATTCTCCGCCTGATCTCTGAATCCACTGGAATGCCCCTGGAGTCTATCCAGAAAAAGGCGGAGTACCTCCTTACGGACATCCTGAAAAGGGGGGGATACACCGACGGAGACCTTTCCAGTGACCAAAGCCATTACTGGCCCGGCCTTTGAGCTCTGGTAGCATCCAACTTCCTGCCCAGCGCCGTCTGCATGCATGGACCACAAGTATGCGGTGCCCATGGGGTCCCTGCAGGGATTCACAGAACATCCTTCAGCTGAGAGCCTGGGGACTGCTTCTGTGTTTAGACGTACTGGTAGCTCGGCCAACACAGACCGACCCCCGGACAAGGAGTCCAAAAATATGGACCACTCTGCCTGCAAGGTCTGCGTGGCCTCTTCCTTAGGCCTTCGTCAGGCCAGTCCGGCTGTCATTATAGCACACTTCTCTCATGCCCTGCTCGGGTCATTAGACAAAGTCCTCCCTCCTCTCCCGGCGGACATGCAGACCATGGTCAAGCAAGTGCGTGATCAGGGCTGTGCTGTTGCAAAACAGCAGCTCCAGATGGCCCTAGACATCGGGGATTCTTGTGACCGCGCTTTGGCAGCTGCAGTGGCCACTCGCCGCAGGGCTTGGTTGAGGCTGTCCTCCTTCCCAGCAGATACCCAGCACAAGTTAGCTGACGTTCCTTTCCTTGGTAGGGACTTGTTTGGTCCAGGGGTAGCTGGTCACCTTCAGGGTATTGAGCAGTCCAGTGCCACCTTGGATGCTACCTCTGCAAAAGGTTCTTCATGCAAGAACCAGCAGAAAAGAAAGAAGCCATTTCGGTATTCTTCCCCTGCTGTCAGGCAGCCCTCCTATCAAGGAGACCAGCAGCAGCAAGCTCAAGCTTGGTGCCCACGGCCCAAGCAGGGTCCTCAACAGCCCCATAAAGGAGGCCGAGGCGCAGGTCCAGGTTCCTTCTCCTCCTCCTCTAAGCCTGCTTAGTGACTGGTTGGGGGTTGCCACCCCCTACACCCATCACACCTGCTCTGGGTCCTCCCGTGGGGGTCGGCTCCACCACTTTTGTTCCGCCTGGTCCGATATCACTTCGGACAGGTGGGTTCTTGAAGGGGTCAGTCAGGGACTGCCTCTAGAGTTCGAGCAGTACCCTCCCGGCCCAGCCCACGCCCCTCGGGAGGAAAGGATCTCAGCTTTCACTCATTCAGCTCTTCAAGACGACATAGCTCAGCTCCTCCACAAGGAGGTGGTAGCTCCAGTGCCGGATCCTCCTACAGACCCAGGCTTCATGTCCAGGTACTTCCTGGTGCCCAAGCGGACAGGGGGTTGGCGCCCCATCCTAGATCTCCATGACCTGAATCAATATCTCCGGTCCCGCACCTTCCGGATGGTAACTCTGAACCAGATCATACCATCCCTAGAGCGAAACATGTGGTTCTGTTCTCTGGATCTACAGGACGCGTTTTTTCACGTCCCAATCCATCCGTCCCATCAGCGGTTCCTCCGCTTCAGGGTCGAAGGGACCCTGTACGAGTTCTGAGCCATGCCGTTCGGCCTGTCATCGGTCCCCGCGAGTCTTCACCAAGTGCATTGCAGTGGTGGCAGCTCATCTTCGGCGTCAAGAAGTACGAATCTACCCTTGTCTCAATGACTGGCTCTTGGCAGGATCCTCCCGTCAGGAGGTGGAGAGGTCCAAGGATCTGGCTCTCCATACCTGCTCCCAACTCGGCCTCCTGATCAACGAGGCCAAGTGGGAACTCGTGCCTGCTCGGGTGATGGGCTTCATAGGGGCAGAACTTGACTCTTGTCAAGCCAGAGCTCGGCTCCCGGTGGACAGGGCAGAAGTCCTCTCCTTCTTTGCCCGATCATTTCTGGTTGGGCACTTGCGCCCTGCCTGGGACTTTCTGCGCCTTCTGGGTCACATGGCGGCATGCACCTCAGTGGTCCGTTGAGCCAGGTGGCACATGCGCCTCCTCTAGTGGGAGCTGGCCGCCCAGTGGACTCAGTGCCATGGTCATTTCGACCAGCTGATCACTGTAACCCAGAAGATGTGGGACGCTCTCCAGTGGTGGACTGCCCCAGACCGGTTGCAGGAAGGGATCCCGTTTGTCCTCCCCTAGCCGATGGTCATCCTTACGACTGATGCCTCTCTCAAGGGCTGGGGAGCCCATATGGGGGACAACAGGGCCTAAGGGTTCTGGACCCCCGAGGAGTCTCGATGCCACATCGACCTGTTGGAGCTCAGAGCAGTCAGACTGGCACTGTCAGCTTTCGCTCCTCAGCTCTGGGGTCAAGTGGTTCAAGTCCAGATGGACAATACCACGACCATGTACTACCTCAACAAACAGGGCGGCACGCACTCCCGTCTCCTGTGCAAGGAGGCGCTCTGCATCTGGACCCTCATAAGTCGGCTGGAGGAGGATCTCCTAGCCATTCATGTGGCAGGAGTCTCGAACCAGCTGGCGGATGCTCTCAGCCGTGTAGGCCAGACATCCCACAAGTGGTCTCTCCATCCAGAGGTAACTTACAGTCTGTTCTCCCGCTGGGGCAAACCGTTGGTGGACCCGTTTGCCTCCAGGGAAGACAACAAGCTGAAGCTGTACCATGCCCACCCCCCTCAGCAGGGCTTGCTGCAGGGGGATGCCTTCTCAAGGCCATGGACCACAGGCCTTCTCTGTGCATTCCCTCCATTTCCCTTGATCCACAAGGTGTTACTCAAGGTGAGGAGGGACAAGGCGAAGGTGATCCTGGTAGCCCTAGATTGGTTGCGCCTCCTCAGCCTCAGCTGCATGCCCCCAGAGCGGCTTTGTACATGCCCAGACCTGATATCTCTGAACCAGGGGAAGGTATTCTATCTGTACCTTCAATCCCTGCACCTTACAGCCTGGTACCTGAGTGGCTAGAGTTCCAGGCTCTGGGTCTTTCCGAGGATGTCTACACCATGGTGGAGGCATCTCATAAGGAATCGACCAGGAAATGTTATGACTTCAAATGGAACAGATTTTCCATTTGGTGTCAGGGTAAGAGTCTGGACCCCATATCCTGCTCTGTGGCTAGCATTCTCGAATACCTTTGGTCTCTCTCCAAAGGGGGTCTGCGGTCATCAACCCTTAGGGTGCACCTGGCAGCCATTTCTGCTTACCGGGCACGGGCTGGTCAGCTGACATTGGCGCAGGAGACAGTGGTCGGGCGCTTCTTCAAAGGCCTGGATCACATATCTCCTCCGATGCGTGAACCTCCACTTCCATGGGATCTATTGCTGATTTTGGCAAAGCTCATGGGCAAGTCATTCGAACCCATGCACAAGTGTGCACTCTCACACTTGTCGTGGAAGACTGCCTTCCTGGTGGCTATTACGTCAGCCAGAAGGACAGGGGAGCTTCAGGCACCGTCGGTGGACTTCTATTATCTGGTCTTTCACAGGGACAAAGTTGTCCTGCGCCCCCACCCGAAATTCCTTCTGAAGGTGGTATCAGAGTTTCACCTTAACCAGATATTGACTCTGCCGGTATACTACCCTAACTACACCTCGGCCACCGAGTACAGGCTCCATACTTTGGACCTGAGACGTGCTCTCTCCTATTATAAGGAGAGAACGGCGGAAATTCATGGAGAGGTTCACCAGCTGTTTGTCATCTATGCTGAAGCCGCTTCTAGCATACTTGCAGCCAAATGGACCATTTCAAGGTGGATTACAGCATGCATAGGTCTGTGCTATGAGTTGGCACACAAGGAGCCTCCCAGAGGGACAAGAGCTCATTCTACCCGCCATACTGCTGCATCAGTGGCTGCTTCCAGGGACATCCCTATCCAGGAGATCTGTCTGGCTGCTACCTGGAAGTCAGCAAACACCTTCATTACCCACTACCACATCGATCTTGAGTCATGCCGGGATACTGGTTTTGGGGCCTGGGTTCTCCACTCTTTATTTCCCAAGTAGGGGGTGCGTGCCTTGCCTCCCTCCTCCCGGATAACTGCTTGGAGTCTGCCAAGCAGTGTGGATGAACAACATATCCACGCTCCTAGAACAACAGGTTACTCACATGTAACGGTAGTTCTAGGAGTGGTATATGTTCATCCACACACACCCACCCGGCTTTAGGCGCACAACCTGGCTTCCAGCGGGCTAAGATCTGGTGTCATGGGGAAGAGCCGAGGTTTATGCCACCCGGGTGGGTGGGAGGAGCCAGCTTGAAGACTTCCGGCAAGATTTAAAGGGGAAAGGGACATGCCAAGAAGTGCGGATGAACAACATATACCACTCCTAGAACTATTGTTACAGGTGAGTAACCTGTTTTTCTCCCCCCCCCCAGACTATTAATTTGCTACTCTGGTGTGGCTTTCAAAGGAGTTAACTGTCATCTGAAAGCCTTGGACATTTCTTTCCAACTCGGCTTCCCTGCTCGTATACAATTCACTGTGCAGGATAAAAAATATACTCTCTTACAGCTCCTAAAGCAGCAGGGATCTCTGTGGAATTCTTTCCAACTCGGCTTCCCTGCTCGTATACACTTCACTGTGCAGGATAAAAAATATACTCTCTTACAGCTCCTAAAGCAGCAGGGATCTCTGTGGAAAAACTGATAAAAGTCTGAGTTTACTGCACGAAAGGTGCAAGATTTGGCAAACGAGAATGACTAAAGCTCACAGACTCCTGCAGAGTTTGGGATTGTAGTACAAACTGGTACTGAGAGTAGATTTAGAGAGTGAGAATAACAGGGCCCTGGCTTAGTCATTTCAATTTCCTAACTCGTATTAAAATAGACAGCTTCAATCTGAGACTTTTGTACTGCGACTTTGTATTAGTCGCTCCCAATGAAGCATTTGCTCGTTTTTGCTCTAAACTGAACTTTTAATAGCTTTGACCAGTACTACATCCTAGTACTCTGTGCAGCCTTTCAACTATAAGCCTGTTTTTAGTTCCTTGTTTCTGCTCATGTACACATTTAGAGAGTGGGGAACCTGCTATTTAATAAGCATATAATTTTGGTTAATTGTAATTACTGAGAGATGAGATAAAGGTGGCGTCTCAGCATGTGCGTCTTGGTAGTGTGCCACAAAATGGCAGTCAGGCTTTTGCCTGACTTTCTCTTTAGTGCAAAGTCCTAGCTCACTGAGTCCAGTGAAGCTCTGTCTGCCAGAGCAGTGACTGCGCAAATAGAATCTTGAGCAGCACACACTGTATCGCATGGCAGATTCACGCCCAGAGTTGCAGGCAGCCCTCTTCAGCAACAGTTAAGGGTAAATTCTTTGCAAATTGAGTCACACTCTTGTTTTTTTTCAGGGTACACAATTTGCATTTAATATATTACTATGTTTTATAATTTGTTCTCTTTCCGGGTTTTGTTTCCCTATCTGTAGCAAGTTCAATTCAGAGTGTCCTAGAAAGATCTAATACAACTGTTTGCTTCTTACTGGTGTATCGTAGATAAGCCGGAGGGTTTGGTAGAACTTTCCTATTAATGCTTAATTAATTTGAATGTTTTCTTAGGCACTGGCTGTGATTACATCTGAGTTAGAATAGCTGGATTAATGTAGATTTTCAGTGGCCTTCACTGATGTACCGCTAAGAACTGAGTCATGTAAGTCATTGTGAAATAGTGTGATTTTATACCTAGTGATGACCATTTCTTGTAAGCAGTTCTTTTAGCTATATTCATGCTTTAAAATGCATTAAAAATAAAAAAAGGCTGGGTCATCTTTAGAGCAGGTCATTATCTATAAATGCTTGGGGTTGTGGATTGACTCAGAATTGAAATTTGAATAGCATAACGAAAAATTTTATACAAAAATCTCTTAAAAAAAAAAACAAAAAAAAAAAAACCTAGGAGCCTTAAAGAGGCACAAGCACTGCCTATCATTAGAAACAAGAGCCAGAACTGAAAATGCAGTTCTTCTTCCGCAGATTGATTATGGTTGTATGGTCTGTTGGCATTCAACTAAAACTGCTTTACTAAAACTGGATTAGATGCATTACAGGGTGGCCAGATTTGCCCTATGTTATAGTGGTCCCCCTAGAGAGAGAGAGAGAGAGAGAGACATTATGCCTCCCTTTTGATAGAGTTGAAATGGACATCTCTTAGTACTAGGAATGAGTGGTTCTACTTTATTGTATAAATGTATGACAAGTGTGGTACCTGATTATTTAACCAAACATTTGACTGTACCTAGCACAGGATACTAGTTAAGAGAAGTAGAAGACAGACATCTAGCTGTACTCATTCTTCAACCAGAGTTCACTCGTATGTCATTTAGATACGTGGCCATGACATCATGGAATCACCTCCCAATTTCCATAAGGAACCTACCAGGAAAACATTGTTTTAATACAGCTGTAATTGATTGGTGTACTTTCTCTTGGGATTGTGTATAATTTATAATTTTATTATTCGTGTTGTGGTTTACGTATTATGTGGCTGTGAGAATGCTAAAGGAGAATCCTGAAAAGAGGCCTTGCCTAGTGATTTGATCCTGTTTAAATATAAATAAAATTGAAAATCAAATTGAGATCTGCAAGTACCTCACAGGGTTGAACAGGCTGCAGGAGAGGAGCCTTTTCCAAATGAGGATGAGCTCCAGTATTAGGGGGCATGTGGTATAGCGGGGGGGGGGCAGGAGAAATGTGAGGAAATATTTAATCACTAAAGGGTGATAGATGCATGGAACCAGCTGTCAGCAAAAGTGGTAGAGACTAGAAAGGTGGAGGGCTTCAAGCATCCATGGGATAAACATAGAAGAGGGAGAGACGCTGGAGACCAGACATGGTCGACTGAGGTAGAAGAGGCAGGTAACACTTGGGCATACTGTGTGAGCCAAGTGTCCCTTTTCTACTGACAAATTTTGTGATGCGACATAGTGCACTTGGTGCCAGGTCATGCACTTGCAGGCACTTAAAGAGCACTGGCTATGGGTGCTCCAGGGCAAGCCAGCTAAAACGCACATAATTGTATAGTTTGTGACTGTAGCTAACAGGTTGACTGGGGAGTAGCCACCACTGGGGTTGTAGGCTCACTCCCCAAGACTTACTGCTGCCAGGTACATAACATTTTCTGAAATATGTGTCTGTTACCTGGTTGAATGCACACACATTCATATTCCATTACAGCATCAAATTGTTGACATGCTGCTACTTTTGGGTCTTCAGTCCTTCAGTCTCTGTTTGCCTGACTTAGGGTGTGCACCTTGCGCCCCCTGCCTCCAAAGGACTGTTAGGAGCCTGCCTGAGGGTGGATAGTGAACTGAATATAGGTAGTTAAAAGTAGAGGCTACTTGAAGTTGCCTAGGCCACATTACAGACATCAGTGCTGCCCTAGATGACTTTGTAGATCAGTTCAGTGGAGTATGTGACGAATATGCCCCCTATAGGAAAAGGCTGGTGAGGGGTAGGATGGCAAAATGGATTACACCATCACTGATGGCACAGATGAAGGATAGGGACACCCTATGATACAGAGCAAAAGTGTCGAGGACTCTGGTTGATATCCTGAACTATAAAACTGCTCGTAATAAATGTACGAAAGATATCAAACGAGCATAGGCCAGCTGTTACAAAGAGCAGCAGGAAAATACATGGGGTAATGGAAGGAAGTTCTGGCACGTATTTGAAGACCTCCTGGGGCATATAGGCATGTCACCCCCCTCAAGGATCAATAGCAATGGATCCGCTACTCATACACTAGATGAAATGGCAAATCTGTTTGATGAGGCCTTCACTGACCTTAGAGCAGTCCCCCCCCCACCATAATATCCTCCTGAAACTGTCCACACTAATGCACCTGCCCCAATAACTCCATGATCCCTAGAAACATAGAATTTGACGGCAGATGAGGATCGTTTGGCCCACCTAGTCTGCCCATTTTCCTACCTAACAGATAAGCTGCAGATACTAGTTAACCAACAGCTTACTTCCTCCTACCCCCACTAGGACTGCCATATGTCTGTCCCATGCATTCTTGAATTCCCCCACTGTTCTTGACTCCACGACCGCCTCAGGGAGGCTGTTCCATGCATCCACAACCCCCTCTGTGAAAAAATACATCCTCACATTACCTCTGAGCCGTCCCCCCCTCTATCTTCAAATTGTGGCCCCTTGTTCTTGCACATCTCTTTTTCTGAAAGATGCTATCCTCTTGGACTTTGTTGAGTCCCTGGAGGTACTGTACTTGAAAGTTTCTATCATGTCCCCTCTCTCCCTTCTTTCCTCAAGGGTATACATATTAAACTCCTTTAGTCTTTCTTCGTATGTCTTCTGGTGCAGACCCTGCACCATTTTGGTTGCTGTCCTCTGGACAGCCTCCACTCTGTTTGTCTTTATGGAGATGTGGTCTCCAGAACTGCACACAGTACTCCAGATGGGGTCTCACCAACTGTCTGTACAGAGGGATAACAACTTCCTGTTTTCTTCCATTGATGCCTCTCCCTTTGCATCCCAGTATCCCCCCAGCCTTCCTTACTGCCTTCTCACATTGCTTACCCACCTTTAGGTCATCTGATATTACCCCCAAGTCCCTTTCCAATGTTACTGTTGTTAGTATCTCACCCCACATTGTGTACTCTTCCCCTGGGTTTTTGTTTCCCAGGTGCATTACCTTGCACTTCTTTGCATTGAATCTGAGCTGCCATACATTTGACCATCCCTCCAACATTGCCAAGTCCCTTCTCATCCTTTCCACTCCTTCTTGTGTATCAGCCCTGTTGCAGATCTTTGTGTCGTCTGCAGAGAGACATACTTTTCCTTCCAGTTCCTCTGCAATGTCACTTATTAAGACATTAAAAAGGACTGATCCCAGTACTGCACTCTGTGGTACCCTGATAGAAACCCTTCTTTCTTCACTGTGGACTCCATTTACTACTACCCTTTGCGTCCTGTTGTCTAGCCAATTTTTTTTTTTTTTTATCCAGACTATCACCTTGGGACCCACTCCAAGGCTGGCTAACTTGTGTATTAATCTTTTGTGCAAGACTATCAAATGCCTTGCTAAAATCTAGGTAGGCCATGTCCATAGCCTTTCCCTGGTCTACTAATTTGGTCACCCAGTCAAAGAAATCTATTAGATTTGTCTGACACGACCTTCCCATCGTGAATCCATGCTGCCTTGGGTCCTGTGCCCCACTGGCGTCTAGGTACTCAACAATTCTTTCCTTCAGAAGTGATTCCATAAGTTTCCCTACTACTGAGGTCAAACTAACTGGTCTGTAGTTTCCTGCCTCTGTCCTGCTCCCACTTTTGTGAAGAGGAATCACATCCGCCCTCCTCCAGTCCTCGGGTACCACCCCATCCTCCCATGATTTGTTAGAGAGTGGTCAGCGGTGTCACTAGTTCTACCCTTCGTTATTTTAGAATTCTTGGGTGAATCCCATCAGGCCCCATTGCTTTGTGCACCTTCAATTTTATTAGTTCTTTCAGAACCCTTTCTTCTATTAATGGACTGGTATCGACCCCCCGTCTTCAGAGTGTTTCTCTTATTTGGTTTAGTTACCGCCCCCTCCTCTTCCTTTGTGAATACTGAGCAGAAATTTTCATTCAGTATCCCTGCTTTTTCACTGTCACCCTCTGCCCATATTCCCTCCCCTTTATTAAGCCTCAGTATCCCTCCTTTGGTCGTTCTTCGCTCCCGTATGTACCTATAAAATGTCTTATCCCCCTTCTTAACAGAGTTGGCTATTCTTTCCTCGGTTTGGGCCTTTGTTGTTCTGACTGCCTTCCCTGCCTCGTTCTGCTTTAACTGATAAAGTTCTCTGTCCTGCTTCTTCTGTGTTTCCTTATATTTCCTGAATGGTATCCTTTTCTTCTTAACCTTTCCTGCCACCTCTTTTGAGAACCATAGCGTTTTTTTCCTTCATTGTGTTTTGTTGATTTGCTTTACACAAAGGCTTGTTGCCTCTGTGATGGCTGTTTTGATTACTGCTCATTGTTCCTCCACTCCTCCTCCTTGCCTGTTTGCTAGTGCTTTTCTGAGGCGCACTCTAATTTTCCCAAAGTCAGCCCTCCTAAAGTCCAATACTCTTGCTTTAGTATTGCTTGATTGTATGGCTGTGTTTATCGTGAACCACACGGTTTGGTGGTCGCTTGTTCCCAGATGGCTACCCACTTCTAAATCTGAGATTCTTCCTCTGTCCCCATTTGAGAGTACCAGGTCTAAGATTACTCCCTCCCGAGTGGGTTCCAATACTAACTGTCTGAGGCATGCCCCTTGTAGGGCATCAAGAATGACCTTGCTCTTGTATGTGCCTGCAGCAAAGGTGCTCCAGTTAACATCTGGCATATTCAGGTCCCCCATCAACAATATCTCCCCTTTGTCTACCATTCTATGGATGCCTTCTGTCATTTCCTTGTCCATTCCCTCCCTTTGATATAGGGGTCTGTATACAACCCCATGTGGATTGTGGTGCCATTTCCTGTCTCCAGGGCGACCCAGAGTGCCTCATCTGCTCCCTGTTTACTCTTTAGGTCTGTTTCTTTGATCCCTTCCTTTACATAGAGAGCTCCTCCTCCTCCTCTTTTGCCCTCCCTGTCCCTCCTGTAGATTGTGTATCTTGGTATGTTGACATTCCAGTCATGGTTCTCTGTGTACAATGTTTCTGTGACTGCCACAATATCCAGGCAACCCTCTTCCATCAAGGCCACTAGTTCAGAGAGCTTGTTACACAGACTATGGGCATTGGTACTCATCACCCTCCACTTTTTGAGGGCCTTACCCCTTTTAGCCCCATTGCTGTCCTTACTGCCTTTGCTTTTTTTACATTTACCTCTGTCCTGCTCCCTAATGACTTCTCTACCTTGGTGTTTACCTCACTAATTACCATGTTCTGTGGGCGAGGCTAGGATTTCCCTGCTCCTTTTCAGTGCCTCCCCCTTGGCTAGTTTAAATGCTTGCCAATGAAGCATTTAAACCTCTCACCTAGGATCCTGGTTCCCCCCCCCGGACAGATGCAGACCATCACGCCAGTATAGGTCTGCATCCCTTCAGGTGGCTCCCCAGTCCCCAATGAAGCCAAAACCCTGAGCTCCACACCAGTTTTTCAACCATTCATTGAATTTCCTGAAGGATGGGGAGACACTGTGTTACAGAGCAAAAGTGTTGAAGACTCTGGTTGATATCCAGAACTATATGAAACCCTAAATTCTATTTTAAAGCCATCTCACTGTTCGACACAATAAAATACATCAAGGATGTCCTAGGGAAAACTAGAATATGGAGTGACACTCTAGACCTGAAACCAATTGCACTAACCCTGGAAAAGATTGACCTCCCTCTAACCAAACTTTACAGCATCTCCCTGTGCTACTCCTAATTCCCAAATACCTGGCTTGTCACACCAGTTCATAAAAGTGGGGACTGCTCCAATATCTCCAACTACAGACCCCTCTGCATACTCTACCCTCTGTCAAAAGCACTTGAAAGGGTAGTGTTTGAACAACTGGTCGCCTGTCTTGGCAAATACAGTCTCCAGTGCCATCAATAACATGGCTTCCGCAAACTCCATAACACAAACACAGCCCTAATAGAATATAACAGTTACCTGCATGAGGCCCTTGAAAATGGCCAAATGATTTGATCAATCTATGTTGACCTGACTAAGGCATTTGACCTCGTCAACCACCCTCTCCTGCTCACAAAACTCTCTTCCATGGGTATCTCCCAGGACACAGTGTCATCTTCCAATAGGTACCTCGCTAGTTGAAAGGAGCATGTTAAGATCAATGGGGTGCTATCCAGCCCCAAAGATGTGGCTGCCGGGGTACCACTGGGCTCAATTTTGAGACCCCTCCTGTTCATTCTTTTTATTAACAATCTTCCAGATGCATGTACTAAAGCTAGGGTATTACTCTACGCGGACAACGCTATAATATCTTCGGGGTTATCTCCATCATCATGTAACACTGTAGGAACCTTCGCCGTTGGCGAGGGGGAATCCACACAGAAGATTTTCAGCAGTACAACTGGGGCTGCCCATGCCACAGACATCACCAGCACTGGCGTAGGCAGCCCACTCCCTCCTCTGTTCTTTCCCGCTGTTGACTCGAGCACATAGGTCTCTGCAGAAGCGCTGTCGCAGTATTCGCACCTTTTTTTTCACTTACCTTGTAAAAAAAAAAAAAAAAAAATTTTCAAGAGATTTCTTCTTTTTGTTTTTTGTCTAGAGTTGATCCTTCTACTTCTCTCTTCCGTCGATGCTGCTGTGGAAAGAAGATTGCCTCTACTGATGAACATTCCATATGTGTATGCTGTCTTGGGCCTGACCACAAAGTCTGTGACTGTGAGCTCTGCCAGAAGTTTAATCAAACAACACTTGGGCGACGCAATAAGGTGCCTAAAAAATTCCTGATGGATAAACAGGTAGCTAGCTCCAGGCAGGGGTCCTCCGGTACCTCTGCCTCCCAGTCGCCACCAACTCTACAAGCTCACAGGCTTCCAAGGCCCGAGACAAGTCTGGGGGGGGAAGGGTCATAAAAAAGATTGAGATCACAACCGCTCCCCCCGTGTCTATTTCGCTCCCCGTTGGCCTCTCCTCCTTCTGGGAAACTTCCTCGGCTGTGGCCGCTCCGATGAAGAGCACTGCAGTCTAGGTCTCTGTGCCCACCAGACCCGTACCAACAGCATTCCCACTCGATTCTCAGGGCGCCCGGCCATTGACCTCCGGGTCATTGGCCCCTCCGTCGTCAAAAGGTTCATCATTGTCAGCTTTCCTGTTGAGGCCTGCACCTTTGCCCATGAGGGCTACAGGCTCGTTGGGTTTTCAGGACACAGCAGGCGGGTCATCTACACCTGTACTGGCAAACCCCCTCCGTTGACGACCACCGTTGACCTCAGTGAAGTTCTGCTCAAGTTCACCAATGTGCTTGTGCAATAGCTGGGTGCCTTAAGCAGGTCCCCTTTGCAGACGCTGTCAACAGCATTGTCGATGCCAATTAATCGGCCCCGGGAGGCTCCCCATGGGCCGTCGTTAGCGCATCCAATGCCAGACCCAGAGATTGAGGAGGTGGACTTTGAGGAAGAGTACCATCCAGCCCTCATTCTTCCTGAGGATGAGGAGGAAGAAGTTCTACTCTCTAACAGGTCTACAGCCTCCTCTGTCAGTGAGGACTCTGTGAAACATACTCCCAGGTCTCCTCCTGAAGACCCCACTTTTTTTAATGTAATGAAACAGCTGTCCTCAGCAATTGGCTTCCACACTGAGGAAGAGTATGTCACCAGAAAAGATCTGGTAGACTTCCTGGAGATTCCAGAATCTTCCCCCAAAGATCATTCCTCCAATGCTCCCAGCATTGAAGAAGTAGCCACAGCAGCCTGGCACAGACCAGACATGGTGCCAGCTATGCCACGCTGGGCGGACAGACTTTATTACGTCCCTCAGGGTCTTCCATGTTTGCTGTCCAGGCAGAAACTGACTCTGTAGTCATTAAGGCAGCTCATGACAGATCTAAGATGCCTAAGTACCTTATTTCCCTTCTCCCAGACAAGGAATCTCGTAGGATTGACCTGTTTGGGGGGGGGAGGGTTTATGCCTCCTTCATCTTAGGCTTGAGGATTGCAAATTATCACCAAGCTTAAGTACCAAAATGCCAACTAGAAGAAGGACGAGGATGCAGCCCAGGCCCTTCCTGATTGTACACAAAAGCAGAAGCTGCTTCAGTGTTTCCAGACAGCTGAGGATGTTAGCAAACATCTCCTCGGCATTGTATGACATGGCTGAAACCATTGTCAGAGCAGCTGCCACGGGCATATGCCTCCTAGGCACTCCTGGCTCAGAGTTTCAGGATTTGCAGCTGATGTGCAGCACAAAGTGCTTAATGGCCCTTTCAGTGGCACTAAGCTGTTCAGGCCTGATGTCCAGGACCTCAAACGATCTGCAAGCCTTGAGCATGGCCATTAAACTGGTCCATTCCCTCTACCACACTCCAACCAAGGGTGGCGGATGGCCTCCTTTCATAAACAAAACAGTAGGCCTGGAACAGCTCCCTGGGAAGTGAAGAGCCCCAGGCTCCCTTGCCTGCCCCCTCCTGTGCTGGAGCGGCAACCAAGTGCCTCAGATGTGAGGGGCCAGCCTCTGTGGGTGGCTCCGCCTCTGCTTGACTCCGTGCCAGACCCTCCTCCTCAGATCCCAGACCAGGAGATGGTGGTTGGAGGTCAGTTCTCCCTCCATCTGAACCAGTGGAGAATGATAACTTCAGATGCATGGATTCTGCAGATCATAAGAAAGGATCACACCTTTGAGCTCATAGAGCAGCCTCCAGATACCTCGTTCACCCTCCAATTACCCCCTGGCTCACGTGTCTGTTCTCCGGGAGGAAGTGCAGTCTCATCTGTGCAAGCAGGCCATTGAACCAGTGCCCAAGTGCCAGAGAAAAACCAGGAATTTTATTCCAGGTTTTTCCTGGTTCCCAAAAAAGACCAGAGAGCTGAGGCAAATTGTAGATCTAAAGAAACTCTATCTGTTTGTCCAGTATAAAAAGTTCAGGATGGTAACTTTGCCAGGCCTAATGCCCCTTCTCAATACAGGGAACTGGCTCTGCTCACTGGACATGCAGGATGTGTACCTGCACATCTTGGTCTTCCTCCTTACTGGAGGGTTCTCCATTTTGCCTATCAGGGCGAGCATTATGAGTTTAAAGTGCTGCCCTTTGGCTTATCCTCTGCTCTGAGAGTTTTTACCAAGTGCTTGGCAGCAATCGCAGCAGCTATTAGAAAAGAGAGACTCTACGTCTTCCCTTACATGGACGAATGGCTCCTAAATGCCCT
Organism: Neoceratodus forsteri; assembly: GCA_016271365.2. Taxonomy (NCBI): domain Eukaryota; kingdom Metazoa; phylum Chordata; order Ceratodontiformes; family Ceratodontidae; genus Neoceratodus; species Neoceratodus forsteri. Next base: position 969,017,091 of record CM028130.1, on the reverse strand, counting down.
GTCCAGGGAACAGTTTTGCTGACTCTGGTGCACACTTTCCAGCTCTTCCACTCTCTGGGCATTACAGTCAACCTGCCCAAGTCTATTCCAGTACCATCCCAAAGACTGCAGTTTATAGGGGTGGTTCTGGACTCTGCGAAAGGGAAGGCTTTTCTTCCCCAAAATGAGGCAGAGTGCCTCATAAACTCAGGAAATTGCTCAGAGCCAGTACATCCCTGCCAGGGTGTACCTCAGATTGCTGGGCTTCATGGTGGCTGCAGTACCCACTGTTCCGCTGGCCAGGCTTCATATGTGTACCCTCCAGTGGAGCCACAGCATGGATGAGTTTAGACCATCCACTCCTGGTCTCTTCCCCAGTATTTTTCATTTCATTTTATTAAATGGGTTAGACCATTGAGTAAAACTCATTTAAAATGGTGACCCTTGGTTAAACAGAAATAAAGTTACAACAATTACAATAAATACAAACATACAGTATGTAACAGAACATAATACATACAATAATTATATTGCATAACCAGTTAGCCACAGCAAGCTTTAGTTTGAGCAAAAAATGATTCCAAGAACCAAGTATGCAAGGTACTGCAGTGGTGGATGGACCCCTTGAATCTACTTCGAGGTGTTCCAGTCCAGATCTCTTCCCCTCATCTGATCCTAACCCCAGATGCATTAGGTGTGGGCTGGGGAGCACACCTGGGCCCCTTTCAGACCCAGGGATCCTGGTCGCAGTGGGAAGCCTTCCTGCATATCAATGTCCTGGAGATGAGAGCAGTGCTTTATGCCATGCAGGCTTTTCAGGAGCATCTTGCTTCAGGTCAACTGCTGATGCAGTCTGACAGTTTGAGTGTAGTGTACTACATCAACAAGCAGGGTGGAACTCACTTGTACCCCCCTTTGCAGGGAGGCCATGAGAGTGTGGCACTGGGCGCTGGATCACAGTCTGACACACTCTGTGGCCCACATGCCATGCGTGCTAAACATCCTGGTGGACAGTCTCAGCAGGACTCAGTCTAGCATGCATGAATGGGAGCTTCCCTTATCCATCACAGAAGACTTGTTCAACAGATGGGATCATCCAGAGCTGGACCTTTTTGTGTCCCCACTCAACGCAAAACTGCTCAATTTCTGCTCGCTAGATCCAGGGCCTGGAGTTTCCTGGCAAGACACGTTGTCCCTCTCCTTGAGTGGGAGATTTCTTTATGCCCCCCCGTTTCCTGAAATGCTGCTCATGCTGCTGAATGAGGGGGCCACCATGATCCTGGTAGCTCCATTCTGGCCGTGCCAGTTTCCTCTTCTACAGCAACTGGTGGAGGAACCTTCAGCAACCCGCGGGAATCGGTGATCCTGGTCCATCCCAGTCTCTGGTCCCTCCATCTGCATTCCTGGCTCCTGAAGAGGTAGCCATCGCCAGATTTGGGGTTTCTAATAGAGTGGTGGACATCCTACTGGCTGCCCGTAAGCCTTCTATCCAAGCCCCTTATGCTATGAAGTGGAAGCGGTTTGCCATATGGGCTGCCAAGTATAATCTGGACCCTTATGCCTTTCCAGTGAGCCAGATTCTGGACTACCTGGTTTCACTCTCCAACTCAGGTCTCCAGTACTCTTTCCTCAAGGTCCACTTTTCGGCTATTTCTGCATTTCATGAGCCAGTGAGTGACTGCACAATTGCGCGATTGGATGTCTCCCATACCGTTCTAAGGGGCATCCTGCATCTGAAACCCTCAATCTGTTCTCCTGTCCTGGCTTGGGACTTGAATTTTGTTTGGAAAAATTGACCCTGTGTCCTTTTGAGCCAGTCGCAGCTTGCGATTTACACTGTCTCTTGGAAAGCGTTGTTTTCAGTTGCAATTACGTCTGCTCTAAGAATTTCAGAGCTTCAGGCCCTCTATAGTGTGAGGAGCCTTACTTACGAACATACGAAATTTGCCAGCAGATAAAGGCCTGGAGGTCTATCAAGTCTGCTCGAATGTGCAGCTAGCACCCCTTATTCTGCAGCTGCCCAACCCTTCCCCTTCATTAACCCTCCCCCTTGTCCTGTCCCATCCTCGTTTGAAGCACTCCACTGTTCTACTGCATACCACTTCAGGAGGTAACGCATTCCACCCAGCCACCACCCTCTCTGTAAAAAAGGGTCTCTTCATCTCCTCCTGAACCTTCCTTGCTCCAGTCTCATATCATGGCCCCTGGTGTCCCTCCTCCTTACTTTGAACAGCCCCTCTGTACTTGTCTTGTTTATTCCTTCATGTATTTAAAGGTTTCAATCATGTCACCCTGTCTCTCCTCTCCTCCAGTGAGTACATGTTCAACTCCTTCAACCTCCTCTCGTATGATAAGTCCCAGCCCCTTGATCATCTTTGTCGCTCTGCCTGCACCCCTCCAGTAAATTAATGTCCTCTTCAGACTACGGACGCCAGTACTGCACGCAGTACTCCAGGTGTGGTCTAACTAATGACCTATACAGTGGCAGAATCACCTCCTTCCTCCTCGAGGATATACCCCTTACAATACAACCCAGCATTTTGTTGGCCTTTGCAGCTGCCTTCCTACATTGTGCCGAGTTGTTTATTGACCCTGTAATGAGTACACCCAGATCCTTCTCCTCCTCTGTCTGGGCTAGCTGCACTCCCCCTAGCTGGTAACTCCTCCTTGGGTTCTTCATCCCAAAATGCAGCACCTTGCACTTTTTGGCATTAAACCCCAGTTGCCAGGTGTCAGACCAGGTTTCAAGCTTTGCCAGATCATCCTGCAACCCCTGCCATCCCCCTAGGTCATCCACCACCGCGCCTACCTTGGTATCATCAGTAAACAGACTGATCTTGCTCTTGATGTCCCATGATATGTCTGCAATGAATATCCCAAACACTGGTCCCAACACCGAGCCCTGTGGAACACCGCTCGTCACTACCCTTGGGTGTGAGCTCCCCACCCACCACCACCCTCTGTTGCCTTCCCTGCAGCCAGTTTCTTACCCATCTCACCAGCTTTGCACCCACCCCTGTGCCTAACTTCCTTCCCAGCCTTCCATGTGGCACTGAGTCGAATGCCTTACTGAAGTCCAGATACAGGACATCCACTGCATGGCCCCTGTCCAGTTGCCTAGTTACCCAGTCATAGAACTCGACCAGGTTGGTTTGGCAGGATCTGCCACGTATGAAGCCATGCTGTCTGCTGTCCTGTAGTCCTTTAGCCTCTAGGAGGGCCACCAGCTCTCCTTCAGGATGGTCTCCATTAGCTTACCCATGATGGATGTGAGGCTCACTGGTCTGTAGTTTCCCAGTTCATCCTTGGGGCCACTCTTGTGGAGGGGCACCACATGAGCCATCCTCCAGTCCTGAGGTACTCACCACGATTGTAGTGAGGCATTAAATAGGTCTGCCAAAGGTCCTGCAAGGACCTCTGCCAGCTCCTTCAGTAGTAGTTTGATTCTTCACAAAGACAGGGTGTGTCTGTGCACAAATCCTAAGTTTCTCCCTAAGGTGGCTTAAGAGTTTACACTCAAGTCAGTCTGTCCACCTTATTTTCCAGAGTGTGTCAATCCAGGGGAAGCACTGCTCCATACGTTAGATGTGCGCAGAACGTTGATGTACTACCTGCTTTGGACCAGAGAGTCCAGAAAGTCAAAGCAGTTGAATGTTTCCTTCACCCCGGGCAGAGAGGGCGTTTCAGTTTCTAAGTAATGTTTATCCAAATGGTTGGCAAATTTCATTGTGTTCTGCTACAAGTATGGCAAATAATTGCCTGGTGCTGTCAAAGCTCATTCCACCAGAGGAATGGCTACTTTATGGCTTGTTTCAAAGAGGTCTGAGTCACTGATATTTGTGTGGCTGCCACCTGGAGTACAGTCCACACTTTCACCAAGCACTACAGTCTGGGGCAGTACCTCGAGAACCCATGCAGGATTTGGCAGGGCTGTCTTACAAGGACTCCTGTCTGAAGTTTATGGAGTGCCCTCCTCCCAGACTGTCTGTTTGCAGCTGTAACTGCTTGGGACTCGTTCCTATGGTGTTAACCGATGACTGAGAATACCCCCTAAGAAGATAGAACAGTTACGTAAGAACTTACTGTATCAGTAGATCTTAGAGGGGATCTCGGTCATCAGGTGTATTTTCCCCTCCCACCATTCCCCTCCTCTAGGCTCTTGTCTTGGAACTGGCTGTTTGATGTATCCAGCTTTTCCTTTAGGTCTGGGTACCTCTTTCTCTCCTCTGTCCCCCAGAGCAAGAGCTTTGCTCCCTTAGTCTCGGGGGGGGGGGGGCTGAGGAAGGAGTGTGGCCACCCACGCCTATATAGGGTTGGTGACGACGACGGACATCGCTGGCGTGAGCGGGCCCAGTTGTACTGCTGAAAATCTTCTGTGTGAATTTCCGTTCACCAACGGCGAAGGTTCCTACAGTGTTACCTGATGACTGAGATCCCCTCGAAGATCTACTGTTGCGGTAAGTTCTTACGTAACTGTTGTTTTCTCAAGCAACCCATGCCAGGACTCCTTAAAAAGTGACTTCCAGGATAGCTTCAGAATGCTTGAGGAGTAGTTCAGAAGTAACAGGTTAGTCCTAAATTACAAAAAGATGAAGATGATGCTTTTCACAGGACCTCACAAGGAATAAAACTCCACCACTGTCCATCATAAATGAAAACAGTGTGCCCCTGGAGCAAATCAGTACCTTCAAGTACTTAGGGCTCACCATTGATGATACTTAAGCAATAAGGCATGACAGGGTGTGTGTTATCGTGTAATAACGTCACTCCTTGGGTGGGTTGAAGCACGAGGCAAAGCCAAGTGCTTCCACCACCCCAGGAGTGACGTTATTACACAATAACACACACCCTGTCATGCCTTATTGCTATTATACAATGACTCGGTTGTTAATTATAAAGGAAAAAAAAAAAGATTTTTATGCATTTTTATTACATTTTTTCTGGGTGGAGGAGTAGGTTTTAAGAAAAAAGTCCAATGTGTGTTTCTGCCACTAGATGGAGCTCTTAGCTGAAGCAGTGTGCTTTGCCCCGTATGACACTGCTGACAGTTTCATTTGCTTATGGTATTTTGACCCCCACTCCCCATTCTTCCCCCAGTGAAAATGGGATGCAGCTGACATTTGTTTGTGTTTTTATTTTTATGGTTTAATTAGCTTGTTTTTCTGGGTTTAGAGCTTGTTGGCGGTCGATGTCCAGATTTCATAATCGTGCTGATGAAACTGAAGTGTCACGGCTTCATTTACTTTTTGGCAGTGAGTACAGCAGAAGCAGGAGAAGCCGGCAGATTGCGTGTTTTTTATAGCAGAAGCCGTAGTTTAGGTTTTCCCGGTACATTATGTGGCTTTTCTCATTTGTACTGGGAGAACACTGCAGGACAATGGCAAATGTGCAGCAGCAAGTTAAGAGAGGCGGGAGTGAAGAACTCTGAGTGCTGCTGATTGAGAAGCCGCTTAGTGTGTCAGCATATTAAAAGAAAATACTTGGTGTGCTTTATTTAAAGCGGTTTCTGTTTGGTATTGTTGCAGGCAGTATTTGTTGTGGTTGGCATTTGTGGGGTGGTAACTTTGTTTGGGGGGGGGGGGTTGAAGTTGTTTAGCATGACTGTCCATAGCGGCTGTAACTTGTGAAGAGGAGGTATGATTTTTGAATCTGATATGCAGTCATGTGTGTGCCTGGCCTTGATACGGTGATGTTGTTGTATAATATCACTGTCCCAGGCACCAACTGACCAATCAGAGGGTAGGAAATTGCCTTGTCATTGTATAATCTCTCATTTACACCTCATGTTGATTACGTCATAAATTCAGTCAACAAAAAGCTTTGTGCTCTCTACAAAGACACAACTTCACCCAGGAAGCCAGGCGCATTGCAGTCACAAGCTCAATTCTACCCATCGCTGACTATGGAATGACAATTTATGGAGCAGCCTTAGATATACTGCTCTGAACAGAATCAAGCTAGTCCACAACAAGGCTTGTCGCTTAATATTGGGTGCTAACAGGTATATGCACAATTGCTCGCTTTACTCCCAAACTGACGAACTTCCTCTTTAGGACAGAATCAAAATCTAAACCTGCATCTTGAAGGAAAAAGCATTCCTGGGTCTCGCCCCACCTGGAATACTGAACCTGCTTGGGCCGCCCCTAAACACTTACCCTGCTAGAGCCATGACCAAAAATAACCTTAAAATCCCCTTCTGCAAAACTACATTAGCTTAGGTGCACCTTTGGCGTCAGAGCCCCTTGGTGGCTTAATGAGCTCCCAGAATCTGTCACAAGTCTAAAAATTGGCCAACTCTAGACAACTCAGACGACTAATTACACCTGATGTTGCCAGTCACTGCCCTTGATTTCTTCCCAGCGAAACACTGCTCCCAGCTAAATACTAGGACAATGCTCCTCTTGAGCTGCCTGTACCCCCTACACTTGAAACCACATTGTTTCAACCTTCTTAACTAACCTCTGACATGGCTTATTGTATGCTACCTCAACTGCAAGTTGATTTTGTACACAAGACACTAACTTCAGTTGTAATGCATCAATGTAAACTTGTATTCTTTGTTTGACTGTGACTAATCCAATGTTTTCTGCACTTGTCAATTATCTGTCAGTGGTGCCTTCTGTTTGACGTGGAGCTTTGTAAATGAGCTAATTTAGCTCAAAGGTGTTTATCCGAACAAATAATAAAAAAAAAACATAGTCCCACTGCTATTCAGTTCGCATGCATACAGCCCACTCGACCTCCCCTTGCAAGCCTTGCTTTGGATTCCTTTTCCAGCATGTAGATATGAGAGCACTTTGGCAGAGCAAGGTGACCACTTGTTTGACTGGTAGGAGGAATCAACTGTGAAGACTGTTCTGGTTACCGAGCATGCTCAGTGGAAGATTGCCCAAGTGTGGATGTGAACTGAATACTATTAGTAAAACTGTGGTTATGAGTAAGTAGTCTCTGTGCTGCTATAGAGGGTCTGCTAAATAATATAGCGCCAAAGTGGCCTTGAGGAATTGAAGTGGGTCTGCTAAAGTGAGTCTTGAGGAATTGACAAAGCTCCTGAAATCTTGTCCTCAAATCCTAGCTCCCATGTTTGACTTCCATTCAGTTCCGTAACTGAAGATTTTTTTCCATACAGCCCCCCAACCCAGCAGTCCCAGGAGGCTCTACAGCCTCTCCTCACCCATCTTGCCTTCCCCTCCCTCCCTCCCGTGAGACTTACCCACCTGGGTTCCCCCATAGATTCCCCTGTCTGGTGGGGCCAGGAAGGGAGAGCCGTCCTCTCCACCCTGGAACACACATCCAGAAGTTGGCGGGGGTTTCAAGCACCGAGCAGACAGGAGCGGGTGAGTGAAACTTCATATGCCTGCTTCCAGTTTTGTCTTTCTGAATCCTGTCCTGACCAGCAGCATGTAGTGACGCTAGGTGTGCGTGCATATGGAGGTGCACACACACTACCGCGTCTGCTGCCAGCTGGCCCCTTGTGAGTCGCGCTTGCTGCTCTACCACCACACCTTCAAGTGGTGGCAATGTTTTATTTATTAAATCTCAGAATTACAAATACCTTTGAGCGCCAGGCAACTAATTTACAAAGGTTCCACATCAAAGGAAAGGGTTACAATAAAGCAAAGGAGGTACAGACAACAATCAAGGTTTCATGAGAGCATAGCAATTCAAATAGTATATTTGTGGAAACAGTGCTACACAGTCAAGGTTACAAGAGAGCATAGCAAATCATAAAGTACATTTGAGGAAATGGTGCTAGTCAAGGGTGAGAGGGAAAGGGGGGAGAGTAAGAAAAGAGAGGTATGGGGAGAGAAGTGCAGTATCCAGACAGAATGTGGGAGCAGCATGGCTAGATCTTACTTCGAGAGGAAGCTCTTGCAGCAGGTAACACAAGTAGGACTGACGTCACCTGGTGGCGGTTCTTGGCAAATTCTTCTTCTAGCAGTACCAACATGGGAATGCCCCCACTGACGTCAGCTCCACCCCCGATGTCACGCTATATAAAGGACGAGTTCCCCATGTGCTCCAGTTCTTTCCCGCCACACGGTCAGGATTAGTTCGCCTTCGGTTTACCGCTTGCAGTGCTGATTGCTCTCTTCCTTCTCCACCATTTCTAAAAGTGTTTTTTATCACATCTATGTCCTCTTCCTCCAAAGGGCACATCAGCAAGTGCTCCTGCGGATGGCAGGTACCATCTAAGGACAGCCATTCCTTGTGTCTTTTTTGCCCGGGGGCCGACCACGACACCCGAAGCCTGTCCCCATTGCCAGGCCTTTAACTGCCGGACACGCACCAGTTGACAGAAATCTCTTTCTGCCTTTTTAGCAGAGTCCAAACTGGCCTCGATGGAACGCGCTTCGTCCCGGGGGGGAAGGGGCAGACCCCCCTCCCGACCAGAAGAAGCACCACAAACATCGGGAGCAACAGGAGAGAGAGGGGTCCCATTCTAAGCCCAGGTCCTCAGACTCTTAAGTCAGGGTCGTCGGGGCATGATTCCCACCTCACAGCCCTCAAACCTTCCTCCGCTGGGTCTGTGGCGACCAAGTCCTCTGGGACCACCCTCCAACCCTTGAAGGTGTGTCCGTCCACCGTTAGAACTTCCTTGGCGGGTGCAGGTAAGTCGTCCTCCTGCTTAGCCTCCACTTCCAAGGCCGACCTCTAGGAGTCAAGCAAGGCCTCAGGGTCTTCCGGAGGCAGGGCCTTGTCCTTGCCGCCAAAATCGAAGGACTGTGATCGTTGCCCGCCACCAGCGGCTGACCGACGTTCGATCGAGAAGTCATCTGAACACTACAAGTCCTACCGTCCCAAGGCTCACACCATCGAGGGACGCCCGTCAGACTCCAGAGACAAGCGGACGCCAGACCAGTGTCCACCTGCGGCTCCTCAGGACTCCTCCCCCCCCTCCAGCAAAGGCTGTTCTGCAGGCAGTTAAAATCATTCCGATGCCGGTCACCCTGGCGCTACCTGACGGCAGCTCTGGGATCCCCTCTGCGCAACAGACACCGGTCCACCTCACATCAGAAGCAGACGACGGGGCAGCAGATGCACCTCAGTCATTGCCCCAAAGACTGAAGCTAGTGCCCACAGACACTGGCGGCAGGGGTTCTGACCCGACGCTGGCACCCCCCAATGACAGGACCGGGGCCAGCAACAGCTCTGGTGCACCTCCTATGCCTGGTTCCCCAAAACTGAACCTTTCGCAATTAAAGGAGCTCTTCTCCCACTGGTGGGACACAGTCAAATGTGATCTCCCAGTGGGTGTACCTCCTCTCACGCTTCATCCCAGTACTCCAGGGGGCCCTGTTCCTGATCCAGTCCCAGTCCTGGAGACTTCTGATTAAGAGGCAGGGAAGGAGCCTGCACCACCCAAAAAGCATACAGACGAGGCACAGGAGGACTAGGTCCAGCAGTTCCTACCGCTCTCCCTCTCCGGACAAGAGACGCAAGAGGAGACGACACAGATTCCCATCCTCTTCAAGCTCGTACTCCTTTCTCGACTCTGACACCTCTCATGTTGACTCGGACATCAAACCGGATTTAGGGGACATAGAGGGGCACCCCAAATCCCACCCCTCCCGGATGACCCCAGCTTCATGGAGGTGAAGAGGCACATTCAGGCAAACATGGGTTGGGACACTGAGGCCCTGGACCCCGAGCAACTGCAGTTAGCTAAATACCTCCATCAAAAAGAGCCTAAGCCGGTGGTAATCCCTCCCATGGTTGACATCTTTGAGGATGTCACGTTCGCTACCTGGAAGCGCCCTCACTCCTCCTCTGCCGTGCCCAAGAAGGCTCATCGGCTCTACTGGACCCCTAAGGACCACCCCTTCTTGGCCAAACCACGCGCAGCGGACTCAGTGGCGATTTCAGCAGCTCATGACCGTTCGCAGAGGCCCAAGCATCTGAGCACCCAGTCGCCTGACGGGGAGTCGAAGCAGCTGGATTCCATAGGACGCAAGGTATACTCTGCTGCCACCTGCAATATCGGGAGTCTCAACTTCCTGACTCACATGGTCTAATTCCAGAACGCCCTTTGGGAACAGGGAATGGTCATTGTGCAAAACATGCCCGATTGCCCTCAGCGGGCAGAGCTTGCCAGACTGCTGAAGACCAGCTCAGACATGGGCACCCACGTTCAGAGGTCTGCCTATGACTCTGCGGACACCTCCTCAAGGGTGGCCACTATTGGCATTGGCCTCCAACGCCATGCTTGGCTTCGGGTTTCTGGGTTTGATTCAGATGTGCTGACAAACATTCTGGATGCTCCCTTTAAGGGTTCCGTACTCTTCGACGAAGACATGGAGAAGATTATCACCAAGCTGCAGGGCGGTAGGGGGAGAGTTGAGAGACACCCTCAGCCTGCACTTCTTAGTGGTTGGTCTTCAGACCTAGGCTGCTTCAAATTCTGTCCTGCAGCTGAACTTGGTCCAGATCTGGACTTATCCTCTAAAAGAGCTTGTATGTGACTCGCTTCTGAGAGGTTACTTCCCCCAGAGATTGGGGCCCCTTTTCCCAATTTCCTTTTTAAGTTTACTTCTCTCTGTCACCTTAGTCTCATTTCTCCTTTCATTTTTTTCTTCCTTTCCTTTAATCTATCTTTAGGCTCTCTTGCCTCAACCCACCCTCCCTTCCATACACTCTCCGGCGTGTCAGATCTGGGGCTGGGGTGAAGTAGACAACGGCTAACTGCCAACCCTCGAGCGCCACATGGAGGTTTGGAGTGTCCGATCAGCTAGCACAACTTTTGGTTGAGGTGCGTAAGTCTGCTGCCAGGGCCACTTACGCTATGAAGTGGAAACGTTTCTGTTTCTGGGCCGCAGCCAAGAGGGTGGCCCCCCTGGTCTGTCTGGATAATTCCGCTTTAGAATACCTGCTTTCCCTCTCGGAGTCAGGTCTCAGTTATTCCTCCATCAAGGTACACCTGGCTGCCATCTCCACTTTTCACTTCCCAGTGCAGGGTAAGACAGTGGCTCAGATGGAGGTCTCTAAGGCTTTCCTTCGTGGTATTTTTTTTTTTCTTCAATTGTTTAATCAGGTGTAGCATACTAAGCTGAAAGCTTGTTTACAGATGTGATCTGGGAGCAAAGGGAAGTTAAGTGACTTGCTCAGGATCATACAGTATACAAGTGGGGGCTGTGGGATTCAAACCCAGGTCTCCAGATTTGCAGCTTGGAGCCTTAAACCACTGTGCTATACTGCCTCCAGACCTCCCATCCGGGATCCTTTCCCTCCTTGGAATCTCCTCTTTGTCCTAGAGAAGCTTACGCTTCTCCCCCCCCCCCCTTCAAACCAGCAATGGAAGCTGAGCTTCGTTTCCCGTCCTGGAAAACTTTGCTTTTGGTAGCCATTACTTTGGCGAGGCGCATTTCAGAGCTTCAGGCTCTCATGTGTAAAGAACAGTCTTATTTTGCATATGGATAGGATTGACTTTCGCACCGACCCGAAGTTCCTACCGAAGGTGGTTTCGGAGTTCACCCATAACCAGTTCATTCAGCTTCTGGTGTATTACCTGGAGTATTCGAACAGAGGGGAGGCTCTGCTTCATTCCTTGGATGTCCACAGGGCTCTTCAGTTTTACTTGGCTAGGACCAAGGGAGACAGGAAATGTGATCAGCTTTTTGTGTCATTTGCTCAAAGGTCCTTAGGTTGCCCAGTCACCAAACGGACACTGTCGCGCTGGTTGGTCCATTGCATTATCTTTTGTTATCAGAAACACAATAGGTCTACTTCGGGCCCGAGTAAGGCTCAGTCTTCCTGGACATTAAGTCTCCACCACTCATTCACACTATTGGGTTCTACACCGTAGGCACTAGGACCCAGCAGGAGCAAACGTCTTGCAGGAGGGCCGGCGCCAGAGATGGAGCCGTGAGGAGTGGCGCCTCGAGCCTCTGCTCGTGCGGCAATGACTATCTCAGCGTTGACCCTCCAACCGCCTCAGTTCCTTTTTTCCTGCTGAGTGCACTTCAGTGATGACGTCGCTCGCCCGCTGGGAGTCAAACTTCAAACTAGCAGCATAGTTTTCAGTTTATTTTGTAGTATTTTTTGAATAAAGTACTGCTTTCGATAATTTATTCTTATTAAAGAAAGAAGTCTCAGCCTACATTGAGGGAGTGTACCATGAGCGGGTAGGGAGACTTCATGAAAGCTGTCAGCAAGCTGGGTCCGGGTCCGCCACCTTTTCTGGGGTCTGACAACGGACAGTCCAGTGCCCAAGGGGAAGGGCGGTCCCCCCAGAAGCATAAAAGAAAACAGTCGCATTCTCAGCACTGTTCGGCCTCGAGCTCTTTTTCAGACCGTAGGTCCAGAAAGAGAAGGCATCACTCGAGGTCTCCTTCTGATATGTCTGCGCATCGACGGTCGGTCATTGGGGTCAGTTGCCGGTCTCCTCATTTGGAGTCGCGGTTTCTGTTTCTGGTCACCGACCTCTTCGACATCGGAGCCCTTCCCCACCTTCTGGTAGGGCTTCCGATGAGCAGTTTCATCAGTGGGCCACGCTTATGGAGCAGTGGGCTCGGAGGTTGGTCCAGCTGCCTTGCCCAGTCACTCCAGGGCTTTCGGGTTCTTCAGGAGATTGGGCAGGGCAATTGGGCCTTCCTGGTTGTGCGGTACCCTCTTCGGTGCCGTCAACTGCAGCTCAGGTGTTTTCCCCCTCACATGGCTGCGGCGCGAGGCCACACCATGCCTCTATCTCCTGGTATTCTTTCTTCACCCTCGTCAGATTTGGGGCTAGGTTGATGTCGGCGCCAGGTGGGTAGCCATCGTGATGTACCGTCGGTGCCATCCTTAGCGGCGTGTGTTTTCTGGTACCGTTGAGTTTTTCAGCGCTATGTGCCCTTTCAGCGCCGTCTTTGGCGCCGTGTGGCTTTTCCGCGCCATCTGCTTTGTTGGTGTGGTGCGGCCTTTCGGCGCCGTGTTATTGTTCAGTGCCGAGGTCGGGCTTTTCGTCAGCCAATCTTCAGGGCTTCTCCTCTCCGAATTATTTTCCTTCCTCCTTTCCTGCTGATTTTCATTCCTTTCCTGTCCATACAGTCCCTCCTGGACTGTCAGGAGATGACATTGAGCCTGACGCAGATCTTAGACTGGGTGATGATGTGGAAGGAGCAGGACCTAATCCTGTTTCAGAGCCTGTGGTCGAGGACCTGTCTTTTAAGTCTCTGTTGAGAAATCTGAATTCCAGTCTTTCTCTCCAGACTATGGACATCGATCCTGGGAAGCTTTTTAAGACTCCAATACCTTCATGTTCTGGACATCCCTATGGATTTAACACCCCCAGTACAACCCTCCTTTGAGACGCTGTCTCAAATGGTATAGAATAATTCTGCTCTCATTCCTTCTGTGGCTAAGTCCATAGATAGGAAGTATGCTGCTCCCAAAGATCGACCTATTTTTGTCCTCCCAAGCCTTTGTGGAGCCTATTGTAGTCTTGGCAGAGAATGATAAGGTCGTCCTTCCTCAGACTACTACAGCTCAACCTATAAACAAAGAATCTCATAAGATAGATACTTTAGGTAAGAGAGTCTTTGCTGCATCCACCCTGGGTATGCGTAACGCCAGCTACCAGGGCTATTTCTCTCAATATGAGTATATTCTTTGGCATTCGCTCAAACAAATGGTTGAAGCTCTACCAGACTCGGATACTAATTCAGAGCTTCTTCAAGCCATAACTAGGGGTATCGAGTCAAAAACCTGCAGGTTAAAGCAGCTATGGACGCCTTCGATACAGCCTCATGAGCGGCTGCTGGCATTTGTACCCGCCGCCATTCCTGGCTGCGCACTTCAGGTTTCACGAATGATGCCCAGCAACCGGTCATGGCATTGCCCTTCGATGGTGTGTATCTCTTCGGCCCTCAAGTGGAACAGGCTCTAGAGGCCACACAAAAGACTTGGTCAGCCATTAAATTCACTCGACCTCCTCCTCCGGAGGGGAGTTACAAACGCCAGCTTCATAACCTCTATCCTTTCGATGCAAAGGTGGGGGTTTCAATAAAAACCAAGCCCTCAGCCTCAAAGAAAGCACAACAGAAGCAAGGACCGCAGTGCCCAGTGCCGCCTTCTGAGTTGTTGGCCCGAGTCCCACCTCAGCTGCCCGAGGGGGGGACTCTTCCTCAGCGGTGGGAGGTTGTCTGACTCAATTCTACAATCGGTGAAAGTCCATAGCATTGGACAAATAGGTCCTCCATATAATCCGCGAGGGGAGTTCCCTCAATCTTTGAGACCCTTCCGGATTGTCCCCTCAAACGACAGCCCAGGCTGTCAGTACTTCAGTCAGAACTTCTCGCCTCCAAGATACAAGGCCTTCTGAACAACAGGGAGTGGAAGTAGTCCCACTGGATCAACAGAACACAGGGTTCTACTCCCATTTTTTTCTGGTTCCAAAGAAAACCGTGGGCATGTGCCCCATTTTGGACCTCAGAAAATTAAACAAATTTCTTCCCAAAGAAAGATTCAAAATATCGCTAGGAACCCTGTTACCTTTGCTTCATCAACATGACTGTTTATCCTCCCTGGACATGCAGGATGCTTACCAGCATATCCCTATTCACCCAAGGCATTACAAATACCTGAGGTTCGTGGCTTTGGGCCAGTATTATCAGTTCAGAGTCCTGCCCTTTGGGCTGTCCTCGGTGCCACGAGTTTTTACAAAGTGTTGTGCAATACTCGCAGCACATCTCAGAAAAATCGGAATACAAGTGTTCCCATACCTGGACGACTGACTTCTAGCAAGCCCTTCCAGGCAGGGAACCCTCGACGCCATTGCCAGGACCTCAGACTTTCTCATGTCCATGGGAGTCCTGTTAAACCTCAAGAAATCACAGCTGCACCCCTCCCAGAGGCTCCTTTTCATAGGAACTCTTCTGGACGCCTCCTGTGCAAAAGCTTTTCTACCAGAGGACAGACGGACCAATATTCTGCCGATGGCCTGATGCATCAGCGAGAACAGCTCGGTAAGGGCTATCTCGATGCAGCGGATGCTAGGTCTCATGGCATCCTCTGTGTTCACTGTACCCCTAGCACACCTGCACATGAGAACCTCTCAATGGATGCTCAGTACTCTGTGGTCTCCTACCACTCACCCTCAGTCCTTTCTCATCAAGGTGACAGAACCTCTGAAGAAGTCACTCACCTGGTGGTCGCAAGAGGACAACCTTCTGAAACGGTATCCCTTTGCTCCTCTTGAACATCAAATTTCCATTACCATGGATGCGTCCCTGATGGGGGTGGGGAGCTCACTGTCAGACTCTCCACACTCAAGGTACATGGACTCTGGAAGAGTCCCAGCTTCACATAAATGTCCTAGAAATGAGGACCATCCTTTATGCAGTCCGGGCTTTGAAGGACATTCTCTGTCACAAGAACATTCTCCTTCAAACGGACAACTAAGCAGTGATGTATTACATCAACAAGCAGGGCGGTGCTCACTCTTACCCCTTATGCAGGGAAGCGATGAGAGTGTGGGAATGGTGCTTGGAGCACAAAGCTCTAATTCAGGCAGTATACAGTGCCTTCAGAAAGTATTCACCCCCCTCGGATTTTGTCACATTTTGTGATGCTGCAAACTCAAATTAAAATACATTTATATGGGATTTTTTTTTTGTCAAGTATCTACACAAATTACTCTCTAATGTCAAAGTGGAATGAAACTTCTGGAATTTTTTGTACGTGTAATTTAAAATAAAAATCTGAAATGTCTTGATTTGATAACTGTTCACCCCCTTTGCTGTGACACTCCAAATTGAGCTCAGGTGCATCCAATTTCCTTGTGAGATCACTCTAAAACCTGAATGGAGTCCACCTGTGGTCAGTTCAAATGGTTGACATGATTTCAGAGGAAATACATAGATACATAGACAGTGTTGGCAGATAAGGGCCTATGGCCCACCCAGTCTGCCCATTTGAGCTTGTAAGTTCAGTTTGTTTTCCTAGAAGTCTGTTGCCACTTACCCCGACCTCCAGAATTCCTGTGTCTATCCCATGCATTCTTAAATCCTGTGATTGTTTCAGCCCCCACCACTTCCTCTGTCAGGATGTTCCACTTGTCCACCACCCGTTGTGTGAAGAAATTCTTCCTCACGTTTCCTCTGAATCGTCCTCCCTCCAACTTCATCCCATGCCCTCTAGTCCTGGAACATCTTTTTCACTTAAATATAGTATATTCCTGCACCCTGTTCCTCCCTGTAAGATACTTGTATGTCTCTATCATATCCCCTCTGTCCCTCCTCTCCTCCAGGGAGTACATGTTCAGTTCCTTCAACCTGTCCTCATAGGACTTGTGATGCAATCCATGCACCATCTTTGTTGCCCTCCTCTGAACCTTCTCTACCCTATCTATGTCCTTACATAGGTAAGGTCTCCAGAACTGTACACTGTACTCCAGGTGGGGCCTCACTAGTGTCTTGTATAGTGGAATTATGACCTCCCTTTTCCTGCTGGTGATGCCCCTGCCTATGCATCCCAGCATCCTATTTGCTTTACCTGCTGCCTTGTCACACAGTTTCCCTACCTTGAGGTCATCAGAGATGATAACCCCAAGATTCCTTTCCTGCTTGGTGCATGCTATATCCTCACCCCCCCAACTGTTGTATTGTGCCAGGGCTTTTGTGCCCCATATGCATTATCTTGCACCACTTTCCATTGAATTTCAACTGCCAAACCCCTGACCATTCTTCAAGTTTCTGCAGGTCCCTTCTCATTCTGTCTACACCCTCTGGTGTGTCTACTCTGTTACAGAGCTTTGTGTCATCAGCAAACAGCGAAATTCTGCCTTCTAGGTCCCTGGCAATGTCACTGATGAAGATGTTGAATAGGACCGTCCCAGCACTGATCCCTGTGGTACCCCACTGGTCACTCTTCCTCTGTGGAGTGACAGCCATTTATCACCACCCTCTGTGTCCTGCCACCCAGCCAGTTACCTACCCACCACACTACTGTCCTGCCCACACCCATATTCCCCAGTTTGTGTAATAGTCTTCTGTGTGGCACAGTGTCAGAGGCCTTGCTGAAGTCCAGATAGGCCATGTCCACTGCCCTCCCCTGATCCACCTCCCTAGTCACCCAGTCAAAAAATTCAGCGAGATTGGTCTGACATGACCTCCCCCTGGTGAAACCGTGCTACCTTGGGTCCTGTAGTCCATTGACAACCAGATGTTCCACCAGTGTCTCCTTCAGTAGTGCTTCCATGATCTTCCCCACTACCGAGGTGAGGCTGACTGGTCTGTAGTTCTCCGCTTCCTCTTTGTTCCCACTTTTGTATAAGGGGACTACATCTGCTATCCTCCAGTCTTTGGGTACCTCCCCTGTTTCCAGTGATCGGCTAAACAGGATAGCCAGAGGTTCAGCCACCACCTCTCTTAGTTCTTTAAGGACCCTGGGGTGCACCCCATCTGGCCCCATTGCTTTATCAACTCTTATTACTTCCAGTTCCTTCAGGACCCTTTCTCGTGTAAGGGACTTGTGTCCATTTCTGCACCATTTTCACCCTTGTACTCCCTTCAGACCCATTACCCTCCTCTTCCTCAGTAAAGACTGGAGAAATACCTGTTAAATATGTCAGCTTTACTGTTGTCATCCTCCATGAAGGCCCCATCCTCCCCTTCAGTCTCACTATCCCTCCTCTTTCCTTTCTTTTTACTTATGTACCTGTAAAAGGTTTTGTCCCTCTACCCACTGATTTTGCAATGTGTTCTTCTGTCTGAGCTTTGGCTTCCCTTACTGATCTCCCTGCCTCCTTTGCTTCTCTGGTACTTCTCCTATCCCCTTCTGCCTGTGTCTTTTGTATTGCCTGAATGCAATCTTTTTAGCTTTCACTTTGTTTGCTACCTCTTTGGAATACCATAATGGTCTCCTCTTCCTTTTCCTCTTGCTAACCTGCTAATGCATAATTCTGTTGCTCTTGTAATCCCCATTTTAAATACTGCCACTGTTAAACCCCTGATTCCTGCCCCATTCCCTTAATGCCTCTTTCAAGTATCTCCCCATTTTCCCAAAGTCTGCCCCCCTAAAAATCCAGGATACGTGTTTTTGTGTGGTTTGGTTGTGCTGTTTTCTGTGATTTCAAACCACAATGACTGGTGGTCACCGTTCCCCAGGTGCTCCCCACTGTTACCCCCATCACACTGTCCCTGTTTGTGAGCACAAGGTCCAGTATTGCCTTCTGCCGAGTTGGTTCCATGACCAGTTGCTTGAGGAAGGCACCTGAAGGAGTCCAGGATAAATCTGCTCCTAGTTGATGCTGCTGCTGGGATGCTCCAGTCCACGTCCTGGAATATTGAAGTCTCCAACCAGTACTACCTCACCCTTGTCTGCCATCCTTTGGATGACTAGCATCAGCTCCCTATCTGTTTCTTCCTCCTGGCCTGGTGGTCCATAGATCACACCTGTGCGGATGGCTGGCCCCATTTTCCTTTCCAGCTTAACCCACAGTATCTCTCCCCCGTTTTGTTCCTCCTGGATCTCTGTGGCCCTTATGTCATTTTTCACATACAGGTCAATACACCTGTCTATACAAGGTCCCACTGTTGACAGTGCATGTCAGAGCAGAAACTCTACCGTGAAGACCAAGGAGCTGTCCATAGAACTCTGTGATAGAATTGTGAGGAGGCATAGATCTGGGGAGGGGTATAAAAACATTTCTAGGGTGTTGAAAGTTCCCAGGAGCGCAGTCAAGTCCATCATTAGGAAATGAAAAGATGAAAAGAAATGAAAAGATTACAGAACTACTCAGACTCTTCCTAGAGCAGGCCGTCCTCCCAAACTGAGCAACCGGACAAGAAGGACCTTGGTCAGGGAAGTGACCAAGAACCCAGTGACCACCCTGACAACTACAGAGTTCCATGGCTGAGATGGGAGAACCTGTCCAGAGGACAACAATCTCTGCAGCACTTCACAGATGTAGCCTCTATGGGAGAGTGGCTAGACGGAAGCCACTCCTGAGAAAAGGCCACATGATAGCATGCCTGGAGTTTGCAAGAAGGCACGTGGCAGACTCTGAGACCATGTGGCAAAAGATTCTCTGGTCTGATGAAACAAAAAAATTTAACTCTTTGGCCTGAATGCAAAGCGCTATGCCTGGCGCAAACCGAACACAGCTCATCACCCGTGTAACACCATCCCTACCATGAAGCATGGTGGTGTCAGCATCATGTTATGGGGATGCTTTTCAGCGGCAGGGACTGCGACACTTGTCAGGATAGAGGGAACAATGAATGGAGCCAAATACAGGCACATCCTTGAGGAGAACCTGCATCAGTCTGCAATAGACCTTGGACTGGGGCGAAGATTTACGTTCCAGCAGGACAATGACCCCAAGCATATAGCCAAAGCAACACTGGAGTGGCTTCAGAACAAGAAGGTGAATGTCCTTGAGTGGCCCAGCCAAAGCCAGACTTGAATCCCATCGAGAATCTGTGGAAAGACTTAAAGATTATGTTCACAGGACGCTTCCCCATCCAACTTGATAGAGCTTGGAGCAAATCTCAAGGAAGAATGGGCTAAAATCCCAAATCCAGATGTGCAAAGCTGATACAGACATACCCAAGAAGACTCAAAGCTGTAATTGCTGCCAAAGGCACTTCTACAAAGTACTGACTCAGGGGATGAATACTTAAGTAAACAAGATATTTCATTTTTTAATGTTTCATACATTTTTGTTACAGAATAAAAATATTTTTGCCACTTTAAATTGTTGAGTATGCAGTGTGAATCAAGGGGGGAAAATTCATTTCAATACATTAAAAATTCTGGTAGTAACACAACAAAATGTGACAAACTCCAAGGGGGGTGAATACTTTCTGAAAGCACTGTACCTGCCAGGAGTGCAGAACGAACTGGCAGACTGTCTCAGCAGAACAGAGACAGATCCTCACAAATGGTCTCTCGACTCAACCATAGTTCAGTCACTATTCACAGAGTGGGGAACTCCAGACCTGGACCTTTTTGCATCCCCACTCAACACAAAACTGCCTCTCTTCTGCTCCATAAATCCAGGGCCTGGCATTTTCTGTCAGGATGCGTTCTGGCTGCAGTGGACAAAAAGCTTTCTATATGCCTTTCTGCCTCTTCCTCTAATTCAGAAGGTACTTCTCAAGTTCGAGTCCCAGGGGGACAAAATGATCCTCATTGCCCCCTTCTGGCCTCGACAAATATGTTTTCTGTTACTCAACAGTATGTCGGTAACTCCTCCGAAAGCGCTTCCCCTTCAAACGAACCTTCTGACTCAGGGGCCTGCGGTCCATCCCAATCTGAGATCGCTTCACCTTCACGCTTGGCTCCTGAAGAGATAGAAGTGAACAGGTTCAATGTATCTCGCAGAGTTTCAGATATCCTTCTGGCTGTGTGCAAGCCAGCCACTAGGAAAACTTACACAGCAAATGGAAGCATTTTTCACTCTGGTGTGCAAAATCCTCTTGGAATCCTTTTTCCTGCCCACCAAATAAAGTTCTAGAGTACTTTTTAGACCTCTCAAATTCAGGTCTGCAATGCTCTACAGTCAAGGTTCACCTTTCTGCCGTTTCAGCTTATCATGAGCCAGTACTTTCCTTGTCACTGGTTCATTTACCTGTGATTAAGAGGTTTCTTAAGGGTATTCTGCATACCAGACCTCCTGTCAGACGTCCAGTCGCAGCCTGGGACATTAATCTTATGCTGGACATGCTCACTCAAAAACCTTTCGAGCCTCTAGCTACCTGTGAGTTGAAATTTCTCACTTGGAAAACTGCCTTCCTGGTAGCCATTACCTTGGCTCGCAGGGTCTCTGAGATATATGCCTTGGTCACAGATCCCCTATATACTGCGTTTCATAAAGACAAAGTAGTTCTTAGGACCCATCCTAAGTTTCTCCCTAAGGTTGTTTCAGTATTCCATATAAACCAACCTTTGGTCCTTCCTACTTACTTTGCGAACTTCCAAAATGAAGGGGAGCATTCTCTTCATTCTTTAGACGTCAAAAGAGCTTTGCGTTTCTATTTAGATAGAACGAAAGAATTTCGCAAAGCTCAACAACTGTTTCCTTCAGCGAGACCAGGCTGGGTCAACCTGTCGCTATCAGATGCATTTCAGCATGGCTGGTGGCATGCCTTCGCCACTGTTATTCCATGGCGCAAGTTAAGCTGGAAGGCAGAGTGTACGCTCACTCTTCTAGAGCGGTCGCAGCATCCCTGGCGGAGATCCGCAACGTGCCCATTGCAGATATTTGCAATGCAGCTACCTGGAGCTCAGTGCATACTTTCGTCAAACACTATGCCCTGGATGTCCATGCCAGACAACCTATTTCGTTTGGCAGATCCATCCTTAATGGACTTCTGTCCTAAATTTGTGAGCTCTTGGTCTCTCCTGCCACCCTCTCTGGGGGATTATTAGCTTGGTACTCTCCCAATAGTGTGAATGGTTGGTGGAGACTTAATGTCCAGGAAGATATGGAAATTACGTACCTACTGTAATTCTTGATCTTCTTGGACGAAGTCTCCACCACTCATTCACACGCCCACCCACCATCCCCCGAGCTCACCTCTGTTGTTGGTCTTCACTCCCTCAACCTTTAGGCTGTGAAGACTTCTTTCTTGACCCTTCTTATACGGGTCTTCCGGACTATCTTATGTCCGGTTTTGTTGAGCTATCCTTCTAGGTTAGTTACGCTGCACCTCCTTGGAAAAAAAAGATACTGAGGCAGTTGGAGGGTCAACGCCGAGAAAGTCAGTGCCGCACGAGCAGAGGCTCGCGGCGCCACTCCTCGCTGCTCCATCTCTGGCGCCGGCCCTCCTGCAAAAATTTGCTCCTGCTGGGTCCTAGTGTCTCCAGTGTAGAACCCAATAGTGTGAATGAGTGGTGGAGACTTCGTCCAAGAAGATCAAGAATTACGGTAGGTACGTAATTTCCATTTCTACCAGAGTAGTCACCACTTTCTTTGCAGCACTGAAGCGGGTATCTGCAGCTGACATTTGTGCTGCTGCTACCTGGCACTCTGTTCACACATTTGTCAGGCATTACAGCCTTGACATTTCCAGACACAGAGCAGGGTTTGGCCTCACAGTTCTGCAGGGCCTGGTTTCCTGAGGGATCCTTCCTGCTCCTGTTTCTCCTGTTCTTTCCTTATTGTTTCTCCCTCCCAAGGGTTGTCTTAAGTTTATACTGCTTGGGAATCGGTCCTGCTTGTGTTACCTGCTGCAAGAGTTTCCTCTTGAAGTAAGATAGTACAGTTACGCAAGAACTTACCGTAACAGTAGATCTTCGAGAGAAGTTCTTGCAGCTCGTATGTTTTACCGCCCTCCTTCCCCAGGGATCAGGCCTTTTCCAGGCTGGCTGTTCTTCCGTTATAAGGAAAAGTTTGGGTCAGAATTCCTGTTTGTCACCTGTTGCGATCCGTTTGCCTGTAGGGGGTGTACAAGAACTGGAGCATGTGGGGATCTCCTCCTTTATATAGAGTGAAGTCGGTGGGGGTGTTTACACATCGGTACTGCTAGAAGAAGAATTTGCCCAGAACCACCACCAGGTGGCGTCAGTCCTACTTGTGTTACCTGTTGCAAGAGTGTCTCTCTAAGAGCTGCTGTTACGGTAAGTTCTTGCGTAACTGTACTTTCCTCCCTTCCTGGGAGAGGAGAGCTGTCAATTGAATGCTCAGTCCTTTCCCTCCTCAGCCAGTCCCCAGTGACCCAAGTCCATTCCCAGACCCAGGTCGCTATTGTGTGACATCCAGCACTTTAACCTTTAGCACCACCAGGCTGACTAACAGCAGGACGTTTATAAACAGTTGGTCTTGCTGAATGTGAACAAAGGATCTGGTCCTGATGTTCCTTTCCCAAGACTGAGACTCACTGTATCTCTAATGACAGCACCTCTCGCCTATCTCTGTAGTCTGTCTCTTACTACCAATACAGTCCCCTCCTCATCCCAATATCCGTGAAAGAAGTGGAAGATCTCCTCTCTAATTTAGACACAACTAAAAGTGCAGGTGCAGACTCCCTGGATCCCTATTTCCTGAAAATTGCTTCACATGTCTTATCTGCCCCCCTTACTCATCTCTTCAATCTTTCCCTAACTACTGGATCCATTCCATCTACTTGGAAAACAGCTCAAGTAGTTCCATTACTCAAATCTGGTGATACTAGGGATCTCAACAATTACAGACCTATCTCCATCCTACCAGTACTATCTAAGATGCTCAAAACTAGTAAACCTCGCAGTTAAGGGACTATCTGGATAACAATAACCTTCTAAATTCTGCACAATCTGGATTTAGATCAAAGCACAGCACCATTACTGCCTTAGCCAAGGTAACCAACGATTGGCAGACTAATTTGGACAAAAATTTTTACCTGTGTTGTGTTTCTGATTTGAGTAAAGCCTTTGACACAGTGGATCATGACTTATTACTCACCTCCCTTAACTCATTAGGCCTGGATTCCTATCACTCAACTGGTTTAAGGATTACCTTTCAGATAGGTCGAACTGGTTAGAAATGGAAATTACCTATCCACCTCAAAACCTCTGCTAAGGGTGTACCACAAGGCTCTATTCTTGGCCCTATCCTCTTTGCTATTTATATAAACAATATTGATGCCAACCTCACTCAATCTAACATTCATCTGTTTGCTGATGATACTGTATTGTATGTCAGCAATCCCTCACCTTCAAAGCCTGTGAACTTCTACAATCCAGATTCTCCATTCTGCAGCACAATCTACTTGACAAAAACTACTTCTAAATGCAAAAAAAACAAAAGCTATGTTCTTTACCACAAAGAGTTGTACTACCACTACCCCAGCATCCAACACCCTACATATATCCACCTTACTTGGAGAGAAACTTGAATTTGTTGATAACTTCAAATACCTTGGAGTCTGGATATAACAGGCTTGACTATTCTGTCCATATTGAAGAGTTACTTAAAAAGCTAAGACAGAGGCTCGGACTATTTTTAGAATAAAACATTACCTAAACAGTGATTCCAAAAAAGGTTAATTCAGGCCTCATTCCTATCCCTCATTGATTATGCTGATTTTCTTACTGCCATTGTTCAAGTCATCTCTACATAAGCTGGACACCCTGTATCACAGGTCCATAAGATTTATTACTGACCTTCCTCCAACACCCATCATTGCTCCTTTATATGGCAGTCAACTGGACATCATTGCAACACAGAAGAAATAGGAATGCTGTTATCTGGATACTCAAAGCGTTAACAGGCAAACTACCGACCTATATCACTGATTGCTTTACCCAAATTACAACCAGGCCATACACCTTAAGGATCAGTAAACTCATCACATTAAAGGTCCCCAATGCCTGCACCCGTATGGGAGGGCTGCTTTCAGTTATTCCTTAGCAGCTGCATGGAACTCTCTCAAAAATCCATGAAGCTAGATAGCCTACTACCTCTGGCATCCTTCAAAAGATTGTTCTCCCGCCCTTTTTCCAGAGCTCTGCAATTGCTTTTATAAAGCATAATCCCCCACCTATCTGACCCAACTAAACCTCCTTTTTCTATCCATTATATTAACTCAATTTCTTTCTTCCAATCACCTATTATATTCACTTAAAACTAGTTTAGACCATATAACTTATATTTTAGGACTGCTATACCTTTGTCCTCTTTTTTTCCTACAGGCTAAATGGTTCTATTGTTACTTGTATATATGTAAATTGTTGTATATAATCATTTCATGCCATTGTATTGCTATTTATTCTATTCTTGTCTATGTAATAATACTTGTATCCTCATTTGTATGACCACTCAGGTCCATCTTGTAAATGAGCTTTGCTCAATGATGTTCGCCTGAATAAATAAAGATTTTGATTGATTGATTGATTGATGTAAAATTACTACTGTAACCACTGTCTACAAGAATGGTGATAAACTCCTCAAATTACAGACTCGTTTCATTTATCCTCTTATAACATTTGTTGGAAAAATGTACATTTTCAGTTATCCTCAAACCTAGACAACTTGTTCACCACTGACCAACAAGGTTTCCTGCAAAAATCAGTTTGTCTACGGCCTTGGTCAGATTTATAGCAGACCTGTTTGATGCCTTAGATAGTGGTCTTTTCAGTGGGGCAGTGTTCATAGGTCTGACAAAGGCCCTCGACCAAGTGGGTCATTCTCTGCCTTAAAACAGTCTACATCAAACTGAAGTGCTGGCAGACAGTGCATTAAACTGGTTTGATGGTTACCTTTCCAGAAGGAAACAAGAAGTGAAAATTGGCACAGCAGCATCCTGTGTGGCCCTTACGAGTCCTCCAGGTCTTAGTAATCAAACCACTGATCTACTCATTATTGTCCTGCCATTTGTGTGCTGTGACTCGAGAAGACTTTTGTATGCCAAAGATGACTTACTGTAATTCTAACCCAAGGAATTCTTCAATATGATTAACTCTAGCAGTCAGCCTCCTGTGTTGCACTGCCCCGGAGATGAATGGAACTTATGCAAATGGTGAAACATCTATAGGCTTGTGCCACCATTCAAACTGCTGTCCTTACCAACTGCTACATTCTGGAATGCTCAGATTTCATTCTTCACCTGCTTAGTTCTTCCTTCATCCTGGAAATACGTGCTGCCCAGGGGAACCCTAGAGGACCTGGAATGTTCTTAACAACCTTATTGGTAGGGGAATTTCTGAAGAACATATTTGTCTTGCCTCCGATGGGACAGCCACCACCGAGCCAAGCAAAATGGTCTCTCTTTTCAATAAATACTTCAGTGACCTCGACGAGTACAAGTCCAGCTCCACTTCCACCCAGTTTACCCCCGCATCTCTCGCAGTCTCCCACCATAAGTTCCATTTCAGATACCTAACCCTTGGTGAAGTGGTCAAGTTAATCAGAACAAACGACCCAAGACCATCCAAGGGCATTGACAACATTGACTTCAGAGTTCTCCATCTTGTCTATGACTCCCTGGCCATCCCTCTTACTAAATCCTCAACCACTCCCTTTGCATGGGGGTCCTACTTCACAAATCTGGTTCCAAGGATCTAGTATCCAACTACCGTCCCATCTCTCTTTCCTTGCCCCTCTCTCCAGAATTTTAGAGAAAGTGGTACACAGGCAAACCACGGAATTCCTCTCCAAATACAATCTGCTCACAGAGGCCCAGCATGGGTTCTGTGCTCGACACAATACGAAACTGCCCTCAAGTTCACCCACTCCATAGACAAAGCTAACAATGAAGGCCTCTACACCAGTGCTGTGTTCGTAGACCTCACCAAAGCCTTCGACCTCATTGATCATGAAGTCCTCCTCTGTACCCTGGCTGGCCTCCATTTCTCACCTGAGGTCTACCTCTGGTTCAAGGAATACCTGACGGGCAGATCCCATTGCACCATTATTGGCGGTGTCCTGTCTGAATCCTGCTCCATCAAATACGGCATCCCCCAAGGGTCCATCCTGGGCCCTCTTCTCTTCTCTTCTCTCTGGTCGTTAACTCCCTGCCTGACATCTGCACCACCTCAGAACTCATTCTCTATGCTGATGATGCAGCCCTTTTCTGTCAGGACAAAAACCCCAATGCTCTCATTAACAAACTCCAATTTGATTTCAGCAGACTTCACGCCTGGTTCACGTCCAAAGGTCTTGTACTCCACTCCAAAAACACTAAGTTCGTGGTTTTCTCCAGTCCCTGCAAACCCCTTGGCTTTGACCTCTCCCTCTATGACAAGCTTGGTAACTCCACTGAAAGTCA
The DNA here is from genome assembly GCA_016271365.2 of Neoceratodus forsteri. Lineage (NCBI taxonomy): Eukaryota > Metazoa > Chordata > Ceratodontiformes > Ceratodontidae > Neoceratodus > Neoceratodus forsteri. Next base: position 968,990,443 of record CM028130.1, on the reverse strand, counting down.
GTGAATTCAAGTACCTTGGCTTACTCCTGAATAGCCACCTCAGTTTCGATGCTCACATTAGCCTTACAATCAAAAAAGCCCACCAATGCCTCGGTATCTTCCACAGCACCAAGTATTACCTTAGTAGGGAATCCAAATCCCTCTTAGTCTCCAGCTTCCTCCTTCCTGTCGTAGACTATGGTTCACTTTGTCTCCCTTCCCCGCCTCTCCATCAAAAATTTTTCCAGTCTTCAAAGCTCCTACCATAACGCTATCTGCTTTGCCTCTGGTCTTCCTAAGTTCACACACCACTGTGACCTTTATAAGCTCACCAGTCAGCCCTCCGTTGAGGCCCACCTGGACTGCAAGATGGCCACCTTTTTCTTTGCTCTCCCGTGGACTGCTCCCTGATTTCCTCACCTCACTCCTCCAGACAGCCGCCACCACCAGGACCACTAGACTGTCCTCCACTCTCTCACTGTTCCTTTCTGCCGGACCACTCAAGGCCAGAAAACACTCTTTTATGGGACCCAAGCTCTTCAACTCTCTCCCTCCGGAACTAAAACTCTGTCCCTCCACAAATTCCTCCAAACACAATATCGGGAGACATTTCTCTCCCACCTGCACCTGCTTGCAGCCCTAATCTGGCTCTCCTTCTGCACTCTTTTCCCTCTTAATCTCTGGTTATCCACCTCAGGCACTTGCTCTCTCTTTCTAGCACTTGTAGTATTGTTAATCCACCTAGGCTAGTTTTTAGATTGCGCTTAAATTTTTTGTTTCCCACTGTTATATTATTGTTGTTAAACCCTCACTGAATGCTTAATGTCACCTTGTATTTAATTCACCAAGGCTAGTTCATGGTTTGCCCTTTAGTCTATATATCCTAATTTTATGTACCATTTTATTAACCCTCTCTATTAGTTAAATGTTTTAGCCTATGTCTTGTCTTATGATTATATATGTAACTGGACGCTTGTGTAAACGGGCAGCAATGCTCACATGCCTTTCCAGTATAACCAATAAAATGATATGACGTTAGACACCACAGAGACTGCTCCTCAGCATGACTGAAAAAACATTTATTTTGACTGACTGACTTGGATGTGTGGATTTTTCTCTGTTCGATTAGCAGGGTATTTTCTCTGTCAAATTGTTGTATAGGGCATCTTGCTGACAGGAAGGCACTCATCGCAGCGGTGGGTCAGAGCTTTTAGCTGATTATTTTGTGAGGGCACAGTTTATGCCCAGCCCCTTCCCACCCCTCACCCCACCCACCCCTGGAAATAGTTCCTTTATACCTGGTTCTGACATCATTTCTCAAGAGTGCAAGGTGCATATCACTGTCATATCCTCTCTAGCACACTGCACTGACAATATAAGCATACACGTTGTATAATATATATATATATATATATATATATTTCTATATAACAAACCAATCACGCCACACACACACACAAAAAAAAAACAAATGTAGGGAGTAGTGCAATGTAATGGCTGTGGGGCAGCAGTCTTCCGGGAGTCTTTCTGGAGGCTGTGATGCTGCCCTATTTGCAGACAACTCTCTGCCCTGAGGGAGGAAGTTGCCAGTCTTCAGGCCACACTGGACAGTAGTAAGGGAACCTTCCCCCAGGCCACAATGGATGGTAGGAAGGGAACCTCCCCCATCCAGGGAGCACCAGAGCCACCACTGCTACCTCAGAGGTTGCGTAGAAAGCACAGCAGTTGGACCACAGTGGGCTCAGGGAGGGTGAGGATGGTGGAACAGAGGCACACCCAGTCAGTTGTTCCACACCACAATCCATACACCATTCTGGGGAGCATAGCTCCCCTATGGATGCACCCGCAGAGGAGACTAAGGAGGCTGAGGACAACTGTCAGAAGGAGGCCCACAGGAAGGAGGCAGAGGACACCACAAGGAAAGGAAGCAGCCTGGTGGGGACTCGATTATTAGGGGATAGAACTGGGGGAGCAGGAAAACTGAAGTAAGGTGCCTGCCTGGTGCCATGGCTTGAGAGACAGGAAGCGCATCCTCGGATCACGAGAACAGCTGCACGGGAGTCGAGCTGGACGTCATTGTCCACCTAGGGACAAATGACTTGGCTCATCATGAGATCAGAGCAGTGCAGAAGGACTTTGTAGAATTGGGAGGGCCTACACAAGTAGCACACACAGTATCCTTCTCTGAGGTGCTGCCTGTCAGTGGCATGAGGAGGCGAGGTACTTTGCACCATGCAGTTTAATGAATGGTTGAAAATGGTGTGGAGCACAGGGTTTGGCTTCACTGGGGACTGGGGTTCCACCTGGAGGGACACCATCCTATACTGGCAGGATGGTCTGCACCTGTCCAGGAAGGGAACAAGTCTTTTGAGCAATCGGTTTAAATGCTTCATTGGCAAGCTTTTAAACTAGTCAAGGGGGGAGACACTGATAAGCAGCAGGAATACCCAGCCTCTCCCTACAAAACAGGGTACTAAATGAGGAAAAGATCGAGGTAGAAAGGTCAGTGGGGGATGCTGCAAAAGAAGGTAAAGCCATCAAAAAATGGAGAGCAATGAGTACCAATGCCCGTAGTCTGAGTAATAAGCTTCCTGAATTAGTGGCCTTGATGGAGGAGGAACATCTGGATATTGTGGCAGTCACAGAAACATGGTACATACAAAACCATGACTGGGACGTAAACATACCAGGATACACTATCTACAGGAGGTACAGGGAGGGTAAAAGAGGAGGAGGAGTAGCTCTTTACATAAGGGAAGGAATCAAAGCAACAGAACAAAAGGGAAAACAGAGAGGAGAAGAAGCACTGTGGGTAAATTTGGAGACCGGCAATGGCACCACAATCCGCACAGGGGTTGTTTACAGACCCCCTTCTCAGGGGGAGGAAATGGACAAGGAAATGATAGAAGAATACTTAGAATGTCAGAAAAAGGGGAGATATTGCAGATGGGTGATCTGAATGTGCCAGATGTTAACTGGAGTGCAGTTGCAGCAGCCACTTCGATGAGTGGGGTTATTCTAGATGCCCTACAGGGGGCATGCTTTAGACAACTAGTATTGGAGCCCACTCGAGAGGGAGCAATCTTAGACCTGGTTCTCTCAAGTGGAGATGAAGGGAGGATCACAGATGTAGAAGTGGGTAGCCATCTGGGAACTAGTGACCATGGAACTTTATGGTTCACAATAAACACAGCAATAGAGTCAAGCCATACAAAGGCAAAAGTACTGGACTTTAGGAGGGGTGACTTTGCCAAAATGGGTGAGTGCCTAAGGAATGCACTAGCAAATGGGCAGGAAGGAGGGGTGGAAGAACAATGGGGAATAATAAAAACTGCCATCACAGAGGTAACGAGCCTTTGTGTAAGCAAATAAACAAAATGAAACAATGTAAGAAACCACTATGGTTCTCAAAGGAAGTGGCAGTGAAGGTTCAAGAGAAAAGAAAGCATTCAGGAAGTACAAGGAATCACAGAAGGAGCAGGACAGAGAACTGTATCAGTTAAAGCAAAAGGAAGCTGGGAAGGCAGTCAGAACAGCAAAGGCCCAAACTGAGGAAAAGATAGCCAACTCAGTTAAGAAGGGGATAAACCTTTATAGGTACATCAAGGAGCCGAAGGAAGACCAAGGGAGAGTTAGTGAGGCTTAATAAAGGGAAGGAGGGTGGGCAGAGGGTGACTGTGAAAAGGCAGAGATACTAAACAAATATTTTTGCTCAGAATTTACAAAGGAAGAGGGGGAGGTACCTAAAACAAACAGCAGAAATACTCTGGATACAGAAGTTGATACCAGCCCATTTACAGAAGAAAGGGTTCTGAAAGAACTCTTTAAAACTGAAGGTGGACAAAGCAATGGGGCCTGATGGGATTCATCCCAGAATTCTAAAAGAACTAAGGGTAGAACTAGTGACACCACTGGCTACCCTCTTTAACAAATCATGGGAGGATGGGGTGGTACCCGAGGACTGGAGGAGGGCAGATGTGATTCCTCTTCACAAAAGTGGGAGCAAGGCAGAAGCAGGAAACCACAGATCTGTTAGTTTAACCTCAGTGGTAGGGAAAATGATGGAATCGCTTCTGAAGGAAAGAATTGTTGAGTATCTAGAGGCCAGAGGGGCACAGGACCCAAGGCAGCATGGATTCACAGTGGGAGGTCATGCCAGACAAATGTGATAGATTTCTTTGACTGGGTGACCAAAGTAGTAGATCAGGGAGGGGCTGTGGACATGGCTACCTAGACTTCAGCAAGGCATTTGACACAGTCCCACACAAAAGATTAATATACAGGTTAGCCAGCCTGGGAGTGGGTCCCAAGATGACAGCCTGGGAAAAAGAATTGGCTGGAGAATAGAACACAGAGAGTAATAGTAAATGGAGTCCACTCTGAAGAAAGGGGGGTTACTAGTGGGGTACCGCAGGGTTCAGTATTAGGACCGGTCATCTTCAATGTCTTTATAAGCGACATTGCAGAGGGACTGGAAGGAAAAGCATGTCCTTTGCAGATGACACAAAGATCTGCAACAGAGTTGATGCACAAGGTGGGGTGGAAAGGAGGAGAAGGGACTTGGCAAGGTTAGAGGACTGGTCAAATGTATGGCAGCTTAGGTTCAGTGCTAAGAAGTGCAAGGTAATGCACCTGGGAAACAAAAACCCAGGGGAAGAGTACACAATGGGGGTTGAGATACTAAGAAAAAATTACTCACCTTAGTAATGTTGTGTCTTCTAATGGAGTCTTGCTATATTATGACATATGCAATGAGTCCCAACCTTCGAACTGCTCCGGAGGTGAGAGTTAACTTTCCATGCCAGGCATGGAATGCTGAGCTCGAGCTTGGTTGAAAACTCTTATCTGTTGTTCTTCAAACTCAGACTGTCAGATCTTTACGAGCTAAACTCACTAAGGTCCTGTGTGGAAGCTGTAAACCTACACTAGCCAACTGGCTACTAGATATAAGAACACATTTTTTGGTCCCAAAACAAAGACTCGAGTCAGGAGACCCAAAATTAAAAACACAACACCCAGTCACCCCAAAAAGGAGGGGTGAAACAACAAGGTGGCATCTACTATGCCAACACTGCACTGCCCACCCACATCCCAAAAACAGAGGTTCTGAGAGGGCAGTATGGGAGTCATAATATAGCAAGACTCCATTAGAAGAAACAACATTACTAAGGTGAGTAATTTTTTCTTCAAACAACATGAAGTCTTGCTATATTATGACATATGCAGACTATACAGCAGTACCTCCATGGAGGAGGGACAGAACCTACTTAGGAAATAGGCTCTGAAGCACAGCTGTGCCAAACTGAGCATCACTCCTAGCCTGGATGTCCAGGGATTAATGCTTGGTAAAAGTATGAACTGTTTTCCAGGTAGCTGCTTGACAGATCTCTAGAATGGGGATGTCCCTGGCAGCAGCCAGGGAAGCAGCTGTACCTCTGGTAGAGTGAGCCCTCAGGCCTGAGGGAGGAACCTTAACTAGCTTTTCATAACAGAATTGGATACAAGAGACAATCCACCAGGCAATGGATCTTTTAATGGCAGGTTTCCCTTTATCAACCTCACCATAAGTGAGGAACAGTTGGAGGGAATCAAACCTGTGACCCTTGGTACACTCAATGTAGTAACTAAGGGCGCTCTTCACATCTTTGCAGCTGTCTCCTCTCAGAGGAGGAATGGTCAGTGAAGTACACTGGAAGAGATATAGCTTGATTTAAGGTGGAAATCTGAAACCACCTTAGGCAAGAACTTCCTGTTAGTCCTAAGGACCACCTTATCTCTATGAAAGGAAATAAAATCAGGCTCACTGACAAAGCTTGTAATTCATTCTATGCGTCTGGCAGAAGTGATGATACCAGAAAACACAGTCTTCCAAGTCAAATACTTAAGCTCTGCTGAAGACAAGGGCTCAAAGGGAGGTTGCATAAGCTGAGCAATGCAAACATTAAGATCCCAGGCAGGGGCAGGGTCCCTGAATGGAGGGTTGGTGTGAAGCAATCCCTTAAAAAACTTAAAGAATACAGGACGAGCTGAAAGAGAAGAGGGTTTACCTGCTGAAATAAAAGCAGACACAGCTGCCAAATGCACCTTTAGGGTAGCTGGTCTCAGCCCCAAAGTGTTTAAATGGACCATATAATACAGGACTGTGGGTAAATCAGCAGATTCTGGGGAAATATGCTTCCCAGAGCACCATATGGAAAACCTCTTCCATTTGGAATTGAAAGTAGCCCTCGTGGAAGGTTTCCTAGAAGCCTTCAATATATCCATTACACCTTGGGAGAGGTGTAGATCAGCAAACTCTAACTCTTCAAGAGCCAGGCCTTGAGATTCAGAGATTTGAGGTTCGGGTACCAAACCCTTCCCTGAGCACAGGTTAACAGATTGTGATTCCTGGGAAGACACAGGGGAAGATGGACTGCTAAGGACAGTAGGAGTGGATACCAGGGTTGTCTGGAGCAATCAGAATCACTTTGCAGGATTGAGATCTGATTTTGACTAACACTTTAAACAGGAGAGGGAAGGGGGGAAAAGCATAGAGAAACTTCCCTTCCTAATTGAGAACTAAGGCATCCAGAGGGACCGAGCCCAACACTGGGGGCCTGCAGCAAAAGGGAAGTTGGTGATTGTCTGGGGCTGCAAAAAGATCTATCTGCGGGGTGCCCCATCTGGCAAATATTACCTCCAGGACCAGGGGATCCAGTGATCATTCGTGATGGCCCTGGGAAATCCTGCTGAGAGCATCTGCCAGGATATTGTCCTTGCCTGGGAGGTGAACTGCTGTAAGGGAGGCGTTCAGAGAATAAGCCAGAGACCACAACTTCATTGCTTTGGTGCACAAGGCCGTAGACCGAGTGCCCCCTTGCTTGTTGATGTAGCACATTGTAGTGGTATTGTCTGTTCTGACCTGAACAACCTTGTTCTGAACAGATGTGGAAAAAACCTGGAGTGCTAGAAAAACTGCTCTGAGTTCCAACAAATTGATGTGGAGCAGAGATTCCTGAGGGGAACACAATCCCTGGGTGGTGAGGTCGCACATGTGAGCTTCCCCACCCCAAGAGGGATGCATCTGTAGTAAGGATTAAAGAGTGAGACTGAGTGATAAAGGGAACCCCTTGTCTCAGATTTCTCTGGCCCTGCCACCACTGTAGGGCTTGGATCAGGGTTCGAGTTACTGGGATCAACTTGGTTAGAGGGTCCTTTCTTTGAGACCAAAAGGCTCTCAAATGGAACTGTATGTCCCTCATCTGAAATCTTGCTCCTTGCACAACTGCTGTAGAAGCAGCCATGTGCCCCAGGAGCTGTAGAAAATGCCTTGCTGGTCGAGAGACCTGCAGGGTGAATGAGGAGGCCAGAGAGACCAGGGCCTTGCCCTGTCCAAAGGAAGGAAGGTTTGCTTCTGTTCAGCTTGCGCCTATGAAGGTGAGGAGCTGGACAGCTCTAGAACTGACTTTGAAAGATTCAGAAGGAAACCTAGAGAGGTAAGCAGTTGCTGAGTTATCTGAAGATGTAACTTAACTTGGTCTGGAGACTGGCCTACTATGAGCCAGTCGTCCAGGTAAGGGAAGATGGCAGTTTTTTGCTTTCTTAGGTAGGCAACTGCTATTGCCAGGCATTTTGTGAATACTCTTGGAGCAGAGGTGAGGCCAGAGGCCATTGCACTGAACTGGTAATGGCATGAGGGCAGCTCGAACCTGAGGCACTTTCGATGGGAGCTTCTGATGAGAATATGGAAGTAGGCATCCTTGAGGTCCAGGGATGCTAGCCAGTCCCCTGGCCTTAGAGCGGGTAGAATAATTCCCAGAGTCACCATTTTGAATTTTGGTTTTAAAAGGTGCTTGTTTAAGTGTCTGAGATCCAGGATAGGCCGCCATTCTCCTGTCTTTTATGGGGTAAGGAAGTACCTGGAGTACAATCCTTTGCCCTGGTGTAGGGGTGGAACCCTTTCCACGGCTCTGAGAGCCAGGAGAGAAGAGACTTCTGCCTCTAGGGCAAGTGCCTCTGATGGATTTGCAGGTGGAAAGGATCTGGTTCTCATCTTTGGAAATTTTTTGAAGCTGAGAACCAGTCCCTGGCTTACTACTTCCAGGACCCACTTGTCTGATGTCAGAGACCTCCAGTCCTGGACAAAGTAAGCCAGCCTGCCCCCTACAGGTAGTGGAGAATCGGCCCTGGCCACCCCATCAGGGTGCCTGCTTGGCAGGGCTTTAGACTGAGGGTGGAAGCAGGCCTGCTTGTACCCCGCCTGCCTCTCCCTCTAAAGAACCCCCTGGGCATAAGCAGAAGAGGAGGCCTGGGCTTGGTAAAAGGCCTATGAAAGGGCCTGCCCCTGCCCCTGGAAGGCTGCCTTTGAGGAGTGGCCTGCCTTTCCTTGGCCTGTGCACCCATAGGTGGTCCTATACTCATCCATTTTCTTCATGTAATTCTCTGTCTGCTCCCCAAACAGAGAATTACCCACAACAGAAAATTCCATGGCCTTAGTCTGGGTATCCTGTGACAGGCTAGTACATCTGAGCCAAGCCATCCTGCGAAGTGCCACAGATGTAGCCATGACTCTTGATGACACATCATTAGAGTCCACTGCAGCATGGAATTGCACCTTAGATGCCTCAATACCATCAGGAGCCACCTGCTCCAGCTCCTTGGCAAGCTGGCCAAGGACCTGTTTTGCTAGAGCCATAACAGTATCCCATCTGGATTTCTGGTATCTAGCAACATAGGCCATATAATTTGCCTGTCTGAGTTCCAAGGATGCTGCCATGTACTGTTTCTTTGCCATGGCATCAGTCCTCCTGGAGTCCTTGTCAGGGGGGTGTGAAGCCAAGGGAATATTTTCCTTGTCACATGCTGCAGCCTGCACTACCCCAACATGGCTGTGTTGTTGTGTAAGGAACTCCATATCAGAGCCTGACAATCTGTACCTCTTGTCCATTCTCTTATCCACAGGAGGTATAGTGTGGGGAGTTTTTAGAATTTTTACTGTCTGTTTCCCAAAAGATTTATGCAAAGGAATAGACAGTCTCCTAGACTCTGGGATATCCATCATTTCCACATAGTCAGGCTCCTCTTGATCATCCACAGCTTCCTCCATAGGGAGCTGGAGGGTTTCAGCCACTTTTATAAAACAAAATGAGAAGGGACTCAGAAAGCCTAGGAGGAGACACTCCTGAAGGTCTGTCTGGGGAGATGTCAGTTCAATGGGCACATCAGACTTTCAAATCCACATTCCTCTCCTCATACTCCTCTTCCCCTCCTCCGGTTCATAAATTCCTCTAAATCGCATTTTGAACCGGGTGGAACCAGCCAGACCAGACGCTTACCTGATGGTGCCGGGTTTGGTCGGAACCGGGAAAGCGACTAGACAATTTTAATCGCTGGCTATTTCTCCTAGGTCCTTTTGCTGGAACCGACTCCTCAGAGTCGCTCTCTCTTGCCCAAGGAAGTCTCGCTTCGGTCAGAGGGCACTCTGGTTCGTTGGAACCGAACCGGCTGGCCATCTGGATCAGCGGACTTTTTGGCCTCCCTTTCCCTAAGCCTACCAACTCTATTTTCCAGGGTAGCTGCAGGAAAATTTTTGTAAATCTGGCAGTCTGCATTGAGGTGGTCAAACCCCAGACAATAAACACAGGTGGTGTGGGAGTCAGCCTTTGCAAAGACTTCCCCACAGACACTGCAGTGTTGAAACCCAGTGGGCCCGGTTTTTCTTTTGGGTTTCTCAGACATAATGCCAGCCTAACCAAACTTACCTGTTTATGGCAATCCGCCAGGTAAGACCCTCTTATCAGTTCCCAACTGTGTCACGGGTCATGGAAAAAAAGTAATAAAATCCGGGGTTTTTTTTAGAACCGATAAGAACCGGTAACCACACTCTAAAGGACAGATTAATATATTTTAAACAACCTGATCGGTTCAAACCGAACCGATAAACCGTTTATAAGTTCCACACAGAAGAAATAAATGTAAAACCTATCTAGTACTCACAAATACCACAGACAGAGCGTGAACCGACCGGTTGCAGTTTAAATTCGGTCAAAAAACCGAGAAAATAATACTTTAACCGACAAAATGAACCGAGCAGAAGGAGAAATCTCCGTCGCGACTGTTCAGTGAGGTGGAGTAAAGAATCTGACAGTTTGAGTTTGAAGAACAACAGACAGAGTTTTCAACCGAGCTCGAGCTCAGCGTTCCATGTCTGGCATGGAAAGTTAACTCTTTCACCTCCAGAGCAGTTCAAAGGTTGGGACTCACTGCATATGTCATAATATAGCAAGACTTCATGTTGTTTGAACAACAACAAAATGGAAAGGGACCTGGGGGTAGTCATGTCAGATGACCTAAAGGTGGGCAAGCAATGTGAGAGGGCAGCAAGGAGGGCTTGGGGGATACTGGGATGCACAGGGAGAGGCATCACCAGTAGAAAACAGGAAGTTATTATCCCTCTGTACAGACAGTTGGTGAGACCCCATCTAGACTACTGCATGCAGTTCTGGAGACCCAATCTCCGCAAAGACATAGGATGGAAGCTGTCCAGAGGAGGGCAACTAAAATGGTGCAGGGTCTGCACCGGAAGACATATGAAGAGAGACTTAAGGAGCTAAATATGTATAGCCTCGAGGAAAGGAGGGAGAGGGGGGACATGATAGAAACTTTAAGTACCTCACGGAATCAACAAAGTCCAAGAGGGTAGCATCTTTCAAAAAAGAGGTGTGCAAGAACAAGGGAGCACAATTTGAAGATAGAAGGTGGGGCGGGTATAGACTCAGAGGTAATTTAAGGAAGTATTTTTCACAGAGAGGGTTGTGGATGCATGGAACGACCTTCTGGAGGAGGTTGTGGAGTCAAAAACAGTGGTGGAATTCAAGCCTGCATGGGACAGTCATAAGGCAATTCTAGGGGGTTGGGGTAGGAAGAAGTAGGCTGCTGGTTAACTAGGATCTGCAGCTTATCCATTAGGTAGGGAAATGGGTAGACTGGGTGGGCCAAGCGGTCCTTATCTGCCGTCAAAATCTATGTTTCTATATTTTAATTGAAAACAAGTATTCTTTTTTTATGTCTGTATTAGTACTGCTGCCTTTACTTATTTTATAGTCCACTCTAGTTTTTTTAGTTGTTTTTACCTCAGTGGTTCCTCATCGGTTCTTGCAGCTGCTGAGGAACTGGCGCTCTCTGGGCTTAGTTTGTTAGGTTTTTTTCTTTTAAAATACGGTATGCTTAAGTTGGGCTCCTCCTTGGTTGTTGTGAGGTTTTGTTTATTTTGACAGATTTTGCAGTTTTTCCTCTGTTTAGAAACCGACTGCTTTATTCTGTGAACTGCTTACATAGATTTTTATCTCAGTTGAAAACTGAATTTAAGTTTGTTGTCTTTTGAATTTTATAGATAACTATTCTGTGGTTATGTCCAATAAGCCGAAGAACAAAAAAGAGCCTACAGGATTCAAAAACTGTTCCAAGTGTGGAGAGGTCTTTGCTAAGGCTGATGAACACAATTTGTGTTTATTTTGCCTTGGGTTTTCATACTTCCAGGCCAATTGTGAAGTGTGTAAAACTTTTCCTGAAAAGACTGTAGTAAAATACCTTAAGTGTTTTCAGGATAGGATAGCCTTTCCATCAGATCCAAGTGATCCAGCTTTAGATAAGACCAAAGAAAAGGCTAAGGATGTTGAATCTACCACCCCTGAAAAGATGAAACATCAAAGCTTAAAAGGCCTGGGGAACCGGTGAAAGATCCGGGTCCGGCTAACAAAAAAGACAAGAAAAAAGCAAACTGAGCCTCTCACTGGAAAAGCAACGGAGCTCTCTGTTCTGAAATCATCCATGCCAATGGCAGAGGCAGTGGCTTAGGCTTTACAAATCCCACAAGCCCTCCAAGCTGCCACTAATCAAGGCTTATTTCTGGTTGGGCCGCAACTGGTATTAGTGAAATTGTCAGATCCACTAACGGTTCTGACTAACCCTACGGTTCAAAGATCAGTTATGATGGCACAGGACCCCACATACGAAGACTATGATGAGGATGGGAGGATGAAGACGAGCCGGCGGAACTGGCGATTTCTCCTGAACAGGACTTTGAATGTCCCCCACGACTCCCAGAGAATTATTATTTCACATTTGTGAAACAAATGGTGGATGCTCTTGACCTCACCACACATGAGTCTGTGGAAGATGAGGAAGAGGCAGAGTTCATGGAAATGATGGAGTTAACACCTACCAGGAGGCTTTTACTCCCCCATCAATAAGTTCCCGTAAAAATATGCTTTAAAAGTCCTAGAGACTCCTAATTCAGTACCCCCAGAGGACAAGAAAGCTGACAAAAAGTATCAGCTAGAACGATCAGGGGCAGAATTCCTGTTCCACCCCCTTGATCCAGAAGGGGTGGTACAAGCAGCAGCTTGTGATAGGGCCAAGGTGCCCTTAGCAACCCATCCTCCTGAGAGAGATTCCAGGAGGATAGACAGCACAGCCAAGAAAGGCTACTTGACAGCTTTCCTGTGCATTAGGCAGGCCAGTTACACTGCTTATGTTGCCCAGTATTAAAAGTCTCTATGAAGCTCTGTCATGGTTATCGCAGACAAAGCACCACCTGGTTTGGCGGCTGACATGGTGGAAACAGCCAAATGTGGCTTAAAAGCCTCAAAGTACCAGTTCCACATGGCAGTAGATGCCGATGATGCAGCCAGGTGGATGGCAGTAGCTGCTGCTTTGAGAAGGTTTGCCTGGCTCAGAACCACAAGCCTGACACAGGACACACTGGCTAAAGCCATGAATTTCCCTGTGGGGAATAAATTCCTGTTTGGAGACAAAACAGGATGCATACGTGAAAAAGGTGGATGAATACAAGACCACCTATAAAAGCAATACTGCAAAAGAAAAGGCCTCAACCTCCTATAGGCCACAGGGAAGGGGAGGTAGAGAGGCAGAAGTTGGGGAGACGGCAGACCATTTTTCCAAGCCCAAGCTTCCACTTATCAGCATCCAAGGGGCTACTTCAGTGCTAGGGATCATAGAGCTCCCAGAAGGGAGGAACCAGACCCCACAGGCTGCAGCCCAGGCTAAACGAGAACTCCTGATGTGTCAGTCAGGGCTGCCTCCCCAATGCCAGTAGGGCACAGGCTAACTCACTACTTCCAGACTTGGAAAACCATCACCATAACAAAGTGGGTGCTGGAGATAGTGAGTCGGGGCCTAGCCCTCTGCTTCAGAACTTTCCCCAGACTATGATCAGGGTTTTTTTAGACCATCATCCCTCACAGAAAGGGCACTCTTGGAAAAGGAAGTGTCCAACCTGTTGTTAGAAAAAGCCAGTTGCTCTCCTCCAAAGGGGAAAGGGTTTTACTCCAGATACTTCCTAACCTTAAAGAAAAATAGGGAGTGGTGACCCATTTTAAACCTAAGAGCTCTAAACAAGCACTTAGCAAAGCCAAAGTTCCAAGTGGTAACCTTGGGAATGATTCCACGCTTCAGCATGAGGAGTGGCTGGCATCACTGAATCTAAAGGATGCCCATTTCCACATTCCTATCTGGGAATCACACAGAAAGTACCTCTGGTTCAGACTACCCTCAGGACATTACCAGTTCTCAGCCTTGCCATTTGGCCTAACCTCAGCTCCCAGGGCATTCACAAAGTGCTTAGCAGTAGTGGTGGCACACTTGTGAAGGCAGGGCATCACAGTGTTCCCCTACATGGATGACTGGCTAGTCGTAGACAATTCACTATAGCAGGTGAAGGAGGCTGTCAGGTTCACTCAGGACACACTGGAGTCCCTAGGGTTCTTAATCGGTGCCAAAAAATCTGTATTCCAACGTGCCCAGGTACTGAATTTCATAGGGGCAGAACTGGATAGCCTGCAGGAGAGGGCATTCCTCCCTCAGGACAGAGAGAACAATCTCCTGCAGCTGGCAGGATCCTTCAGCCTCAACAGACCAAGGTCAGCAAGGCACTTCCTGCCATTGTCTGGGCACATGGTTGCAGCAAGATGGGACAGTGCAAGGCTGCAGGTTTCAAATGAGAGACCTTCAGTTTCACCTCAGGGCATATTGGTGCCAAAGGAGACCCTTTGTCAAAGCTGACACTAGTTCCAGGAACACTATTGCAGGCCCTGCAATGGTTGTAGGACAAAACCAACCTCAGAGGACGGGTCCCATTCAAAAAGGAATCCCCCTCCCTGATAGAACAGATGCCTCCCTCCTAGGTTGGGGGGCACATCTGGAGGAGCAGACAGTGCACGGTATGTGGTCCCCTGCAGAGTCTCTCCTGCACATAAACCTTCTGGAACTCAAGTCAGTGCTCTTGGCACTGCAATCCTTCGGATCCCTGATAAGGGACAAAGTAGTACAGATCAGGAGAGACAATACCACCGCAGTGTATTACATCAACAAGCAGGGAGGGACAAGATCCGACCTGCTCTGCACAGAAGCTATGAAAATATGGAGGTCTGGCATACTCTTTGCAGATGTCTTTGTTGACCATCCACCTTCCTGGAAAGGACACTTTGGCAGATGCACTCAGCAGAATCAACCAAAACCACCACAGATGGTCTCTGAACAGACAAGTACACAGGTGGGGTACCCCAGAGATGGTCCTCTTCGCCACACAGGAGAATCATCAGTTGCTGCTATTCTGCTGCAGGCCTCCAGCAAAGGGCACAGTGCTCATGGATGCTGTAGTGTTGGATTGGTCAGGGAGGAACCTGTATGCATTCCGTCTGTTGCTCAGAGTCTTGATCAAGCTCAGATCTCAACCAGCTACCATGATCTTGATAGCCCCAGACTGGGCCAGGCAACCATGGTATTCACTACGGCTGTCTCTGTCAGTGGCCCAGCCCATACACCTCCCACAGGGGCACAACCTTCTGACTTCCTTTTAGGGCAGGATCCTGTATCCAAACCGCAGGTCCCTCGGACTCAAGGCGTGGCTTTTGAAGACTTAGAGTATGCAGGTGTACACCTTTCTAACGGTGTACTCAGGGTTCTAGGGGGCTGTAGGAAACCCTCTACCAAAAAAACATGTGATTCCAAATAGAAGAGGTTTTCTAGCTGGTGCCACTCCAGTGGAATATTACCTTCCCAGGCAGGGATACCAGTCCTGTTTGACTATCTCACCCATCTGCACTGGTCCATTTGGCATCAGTATCGGTCTGCCTTTTGGCCTGCAGAGGTGTCTGTCTGGCTGCTAACCCTATTTTCAAGAAATTCTTCAAGGGGTAGCTCACCTGCATTCTCTCCATAGGGAATCGGTGCCTTCTTGGGACCTCAATGTTGCATTGCCAAGCTAATGGAGCCTACATTTGAGCCCTTGGCTACAACACATTTAATGTTTGTCACTTGGAAAACCATATGGATGCTGGAGGCACTGAAGGCAATAAGGGTGGACAAAGTGCCTGGACTAGATGGCATCCACCCTAGAGTGCTGAGGGAGCTGGCGGAGCCACTGGCAGACCTGGTCAGTACCTCCTTGGACACAGGATGTGTCCCACAGAACTGGAGAATGGCCCATGTGGTGCCCATCCATAAGACTGGGACAAAGGATGAACCAGGGAACTACAGGCCAGTGAGTCTCGCCTCGATCGTGGGCAAATTCATTGAGACCATCCTAAAGGAGAGGCTTGTGAGCTTCCTGGAAGCAAATGGTATTCAGGATGACTGGCAACATGGGTTTGTCATGGGCAGGTCATGCCAGACAAACCTGGTAGAACTCTATGACTGGGTGATGTGGGAACTGGACAAGGGCCATGCTGTGGATGTCCTGTACTTGGACTTCAGTAAGGCCTTTGATTCAGTGCCACATGGGAGATTAGGGAGAAGATGGAGAATGTGGGGGTGGGACCAAAAATGAAGTGGATCAAAAACTGACTGAGGGAAAGGCAGCAAAGGGTGGTGATGGGGAGGGGGGGCTCTCGTCACAAAGAGCAGTGATGAGCAGGGTACCACAGGGATCGGATCTGGGACCAGTACTGTTCAAGATTTTCATTGCAGATATCTCGAACGGGATCCAGAGTAAAATCAGTCTGTTCACAGACAATACCAAGCTGGGAGTTGTGGTAGATGGCGGGGGAGGTTGCAGGAGGACCTGAATAAACTACAGAAGTTGGCGGATAAATGGCTGCTGGGGTTCAATGCCAAGAAGTGCAAGGTTTTGCACTTCAGAGCCCGGAACCAGGGGAAGGATTATTACTTAAATGGAGTACAGTTGGGCTGTTCTACGGAAGAGAAGGACCTTGGGGTAATCATAACAGGGAACATGAACAACTCTGCTCAATGCAGAAGAACAGCAGCAAAAGCCAATAAAATGTTGGGATGTATAGCTCGAGGAATCTTCTCCAGAAGGGAGGAGATTATCATGACCCCGTATAGGTCGCTGGTCAGGCCCAACCTGGAATACTGCATGCAGTACTGGCGCCCATTCCTGAAGAAGGACATCAGATTGTTGGAGGAGGTGCAGCATAGAGCTACAAAAATGATCCAGGGAATGGAGGGCTAAGACCTACGAGGAAAGGCTGAGTGAGTTGAATATGTACTCTCTGGAGGAGAGAAGGGACAGGGGAGACATGATTGAGACCTTTAAGTACCTGAAGGGAATAAATAAGACGAAAACAGAGGGGATTTTCCATAGGAGGAAGGGGAGGGATACAAGAGGTCATCAACTGAGACTGGAAGGACAGCGTAGGGTGATGCGCTCCGCTTTCCGGGGGACCCGTCTTTTTTCCTCCAGAGCTAGGAGACTTTTGCAGGGGCTTTCTCATCTCCCGTCCTCAGAGGGCACCTCTAGCTCTTCTCCCACTTAGGCTTCCCTTGTGTTAGCCAGTCTTCCCTTCTGTTCCTCACCAACAGGAGGCTGGGGTCTTGTTCCTCAGGGTTCTACACCCCTTGTCAAGGGGGAGGGCTTAGTACTCACCCAGCGTAATGAATGGTGAAGATTGACAAGGGAAGATATGAAAATTACGTACCTACCGTAATTCTTGATCTTCTTGTATCTTCACCATTCATTACTGATACCCACCCACCTTCCCTCAGTGGCCTCCTTCTGTATGCCTTCCCATCCCGCTCGCTTCTCTCCCCCTTGGCCTTTATGCCAAAAAAAATCTGTTTTTTTCCCCATTCTTGTGAATGGATTCTCTTTTTTCCTCAAGGTAGAGAGGAACGAGTACGGTTGCAAATTTCTTTAATTCTGAGGGAACTCTTTCTGACTGCCCTATGGTGCGATTCCTTACCTTCTTCGGGTCATGTAGTTTCACAGCCTGGTGGCCATGCCCTGTCTTGGCCTCCTCAAAGTTTGGAATCCCCCTGGCAGGCATTATTTTTCAAAGCTTTTCCAGCTGCTGACTGAACTTGTCAGCTTCAAGCCTCTGTCTGCCTTGTCTTAGCAAGTCGGATTGAGTTCCTCTCTATTTTTCTTACCAACTGCCTCCGAGAAGGCATGTTTTTTCCCATACTCTTCTATGGTAGCACTTAACAAGGTGCTAAGGAACTTAGTCCTCTTCCTGGATGGGCGCTCTTCCGGAACAGGTTCTGCTCAGACAGTCTAGGAGCCCTCAACTAGGATGAAAGGACTTGGCATGTTGAGAGTTCAGAGAGTCTGCCCTCTCTTGGGTCTGTTCAGGAGGTTCGGTGGAACCTCTCCTCAGTCCTAACAACTGGGATTCTTGCTCCCTTATTAGTTTCGAGCCTATAAGCCTCTCAACCAACAATGCTCGATGGGCACTGTTCTCCTTCTCAACATGCCTCTTTCTTTCTTCTTCTTCTTCTTCTACTTCTACTTCCTCTCCCTCTCTGTGTTCCTCCCCTAGAGCCACCCGGAAAGGAGGCCCTGCAGTCCCTTAGGGTAGGAATTCTCTCTCCTCTGTCTATTCTCCATCGGCTTATTCCTTTTTCAGTTTATTTCCTTTCCTTTTTCTATCCCTTGGCTCTCTTGCCTCACTTTCTTTTTTCTTACACTTTATTTTGCCTCTCCGGCTAACAGAACTGAGATGGAGGAGGAGTCTGCGGCACCTAACAGCCACCCTCGCGCATGACGGTACATAAAATCCTCGGCCGGCCGTTGGAGCGACTCTAAAAAAAAAAAAAAAAAAAAACCTCCCGTGTGGATGCTATCGCTTAACCCAAGCAGTAATGAATGGTGAAAATACAAGAGAAGATCAAGAATTACGGTAAGTACATAATTTTCATTTTTCGGGGCCTGTAGACGGCTCATAGGCCAATAAGTCTCCCTCCAGCTCCACCGCTGGGTACACAACCTCAGTCAATAAGCCGGACTGCAGCTCCTCTGTTGTCTGCTCGACTGAGACTGATGAGTCTGACGCCAGCTCCTCTGACATCGGCTTGGTCGAGGCCGATCAATCTGTTGTCGGCCTGCCCAACGACCGTTGGGCCGAAGTTTTCCCATCTGATCTTACTGCTGTTTCCGACATCACGCAGAGCCAGCTTCCAGGCTCCCCTGTGTCTCGCGAGGGTTCTCCCTCCCGGGTCTCACTGACACAGCCCGATCTCTTGTTCTCCCTGGACATCCGGAACTTGAGTACTGCTGTCCAAAAGACTTCTGTGTCGGGCCTTCCATCCGAGCTTCCCGCTTCTCCAGCAGACCTGTTGACAGGGGTCTCAATTCTCTTAGCCCCCTCGCCTTTAGCAGATTGACGTCTGGTCCTTTTCAGCCCCCGACGCCGGGTCAATCTCCCATTCACGTTCCTACTGACTCTGGCATGGCCTTTGGATTTTACGCTCCCACGCTGGAGCCCCCTCCTGGCCCTTCAGGGATCACGACTGAGACCCCAGGCCTGCCATTGGACCCTCAAGTTCCCAGTGGTCCCTCAGCCCCGCCGCCATCAGGCCCCACTGGCAACTACCCGGCTACCTGCTGCCACAGTTCCCATTTTACCAGACGGGAGGGCCATTGCCAGGTTACCCGTCGCAGACGCCAGGCCATATGTGTTGGGGATACCATCATCCTTACCCCTTCTGGTACCAAACTCCTGGCTACCCCCATACTCTCCCACGGGGTACCCAAGCTATCAGCCTCCACCATCTCCGCCACCTCCTCAACCAAACCACAAAGGACAATTCCGGCCTGGTGGAAAGATGCCAAATCGCAACTACTGCAGGAGCTAGGACAACCCCATTTGATCGTGGCTACCACCCCGACCCATAGGGCACTCACTAGGAGCCCATCCCCAGTTGACCAGCGGTCGTCTGACAGGGACTCTGGCAGGCGCCCATCAGGGTTTTTGTGGAGCCAAGGTCATTGAGTCTGTACCGGACATGACTTTTTAACTAGCAGACCAGAGTCTTCTGACTCAGACTCTTACTCTGCCGGAAATTTGGAGCCTCATTCCTCTCTAGAATCGCAACCAGAGGAGTCCTCCAAGTCTCCAGTGGAGAACCCATCTTTTGCAGAACTCCTCAGATCTATCCAGCAGGCCTGCGGCTGGGCATATCAAGAAATGGACCTAAAGAGGAAGAGGCTCGCGGAGCGCCTAGACCTAACTAATGCAGACCCCCTCTCTATCCCACCATGGACGGGGCTGCATGAGGACTTAACATCTGCAATATGGCAACAACCATCTTTTATATATGTGATCTCTAAAAAAGGCCAACAGGTCTCATCACCCCCCCCGGAAGGGGCATACCACTTAACGAATCAATCTAAGGCCAACTCCATAGTTATCACTGCGGCCTATGATAGGTTGGTTCAACCGAAGCATCTGAGCGCCTCCCCTCTGGACAAAGAGTCCAAACAGATGGACCAATATGGCCGCAGTGTCTACACTTCCTCCACATGCACCATTCTGTCTCTTAATTATGTGACCCACACGATGTCCTTCCAGAAGTCAGCTTTATCCTACTTGGAGAAGGAGCTCCAGGGTATTTCAGACAAGAATCTCAGAATTTGGAAAAGGTGATACTTAACAGGTCTTCCTGTTGCCATGCATTGCATGCCACCTATGATTCTGTGGATTCGGTGGGCCAATGCACAGCTTCGAGCATTTGTTTGAGACGTCTTGTTTGGCTCCAGCTTGCCGGACTGCCGCAAGACATCCAAACCACTCTTCTGGACGTCCCATTTAGGGGTTCCATCCTATTTGGAGGCGATGCAAAAGATATCATAACAGAGCTACAAGAGGGTGGCAGATCACTCTGGGACATCCACTCCATGTATCGCTTGGATCAAAAACTCAAGCAGCCTTTTTGTCACTCCCAGAAGAGGTGGAATAAGCAGAACTAGGGCAGACGCCAGGGCAAGCACCGTGCCACTGGTTCTGGTGCAAAGACCCCAACCCCCAGGGCAAAAACCGCTGGAGGTAGTAAAGTGGCCCTCCCCTGTGCATCCTGACTTGAGGGGATCCCCTCCACCTCCTCCCGTGTTTTGTGAGTAACCGGTGGTGGGAAGGTTCACCCTTCACCTAGAAGGATGGAAGGTGATAACCGCAGACGCTTGGGTACTCCAGCTCATTGCAAGAGGGCACTCTGTCGAGTTCCTGGACAGACCCCCAGCCAATCCTCCAGGCAGGTCTCACTACCCATCAGACCGTCAAAGTCGTATGTAGTAGGAAATGCAGACTCTATTATATGGAAAAGTCAGCTATAGAGCGGGTTCCTCTCTGGCAGATAGGAAGGGGATAATTTTACTCCCACTTCTTCCTAGTGCCCAGAAAGACGGGAAATCTGAGGCCCATCTTAGATCTCAGCTTGCTCAAACTCTCTGTGGAATATAAGAGGTTTCGCATGCTAGCTCTCCAGGGACTCTTACCCCTTCTCCAACAGATCCTGTGACTGTGCTTGCTGGACATGCAGGATGCTTACCTGCAGATACCTATCCTCCAGGTCCACCTCAGTTTCCTGAGGTTCACTTTTCAGGAGAACCACTATCAGTTCAAGGCCTTTCCTTTTAGCCTCTCCTCGACACCTCGGGTGTTTACCAAGTGCCTGGCGGTGGTAGTTGTGGCCTTGCGCCACAAGGGGATTTACATGTTCCCTTACCTGGACGACTGGCTGTTTCTGGCACCGTCTCAGGACAGTCTGATGGATTCTCTTTCTACCACCATGGACCTCTTTTCCAGACTTGGCATCACTGTGAACTATCCCGGGTCTCTACTCTCACCCTCTCAGTGCCTCCAGTTTGTCTTTGCGGAGGTGGGCTCATGGAGATGGGAGATGTTCATTGGGGTGGTGCTGGATGCGGTCCAGGCCAGGGCCTTTTTACCTGCAGACAGGGCAGAAACTCTGATTCAACAAGCTGCATTTGTGTCCAGCTCCCGTTAGACCACAGCGCACTCTGTCCTTTGCCTGTTGGGTCTCATGGCGGCTGCAATCCCCACAGTTCGTTGGCCAGACTACATATGAGGGTGACACAGTGAGACCAGCATTCGGGCGACATGGACCACAGGGTCATAGTCTCTGGCAGTATGAAGAGGAATCTCCTCGGGTGGCAGGACCTATCCAACCTCTCCTTGGGGATTCCCTTTCATCCCCTGTCCCATTCCATGACCCTCATGACGGATACCTTGGGTCAAGGTTGGGGAGCCCACCTGGGAGACCATTGGACTCGAGGGAGATGATATTCGCAAGAGGAGCACCTGCATATAAACATTCTGGAGATGAGAGTGGTGCTCTGCGCTCCCCAAGCATTTCAGTCTCTCTTACTACTGGGAACACTCCTAATCCAGACTGACAACACGGCCACAGTCTGGTACATCAACAAACAGGGAGGCACGCAGTCGTACCCCCTCTGCAGGGAGGTGATGCTGGTATGGTACTAGGCAGTCCAGGTCCACCTGTCTCTGACAGCAGTCCATGTTCTGGGAGTTCACAACGTCCTGGCAGACAGTCTCAGCCACACTGTCGCGTGGGCTCACGGGTGGGAGCTAAAGCTGGAAGTGGCGGAAGATCTCTTCGATCAGTGGGGACAGCTAGAAATGGATCTAATCGCCTCTCCATCCAACGCAAAACTACCCAGCGGGCATGGTGTTTTTTTGGGGCTAGACGCACTGTTTCTATCTTGGACAGGGAGGTTTCTGTATGCCTTCCCTTCCTTTCCAGTTCTTCAGAAGGTTCTGCTGAAGCTTCAAGCAGAGGGTGCTCACGTGATTCTCATAGTGACTCTCTGGCCTCGGCAGATTTGTTTCCCTGTGCTGCAGCAACTGGCATTGGAACCCCCGGTACCGCTTCCTCTCTCCCACGACCTTCTGTCTCAAGAGCAGGGCAACCAGGTGCATCCAAGCCTCTGGTCTCTCCATCTGCATGCATGGCACCTTTGGACATAGCAGTTTCACGTTTCAGGCATCTCCTCTCGAGTCGCCCAAGTCCTAGTGGAGTCCAGAAAACCCTCCACCAATTCTACTCATGCTATGAAGTGGAAGAGATTCTCTTTCAAACACCATGAAGTCTTGCTATATTATAACAATAGCAGTCAGCCACTGCAGCTGAACTGCCCCGGAGAGGAAGGAGTTAACTCCAGAGGATCTGGAGTTCTACAGCGCGAAGGCGCTGTGCCAAAGCTCTATCTGGCCAGTTTCAAATGAAACTGTCAGATTCTTTACTCCGCTTCACTGAACAGTCGCCCGAGATGATCAGCTCCTTCAGCCAGGTTCATTCTCGTTCAAGCAGTATTTTTCGGTTCATTTGAACCGCAAAGTATTTATTTTACCGCATTTCGGTTAAAAGCTCTATCTTGTAAACCGTAAGTACAAATTTAAAGTCTGTGTGGAAATTCAATTATCGGTTCGGTTTTGAACCGATTGGTTTGTTGATTTTAACGTTTTGAAGTGTTTGGTTGGGCTTTTAGAGTGCGGTTCCTGGTTCTTATCGGTTCTAAAAAACCTGTTTTTAAATAGGTTTTCAAATACCGGTATACGGTTAGGAACCGATAAGGGTGTCTTGCCTGGCACTGCCATGAAAAGGGCAAGTTTTGGATAGGCTGGCATTATGTCTGGAGAAACCCAAAAGAAAACCGGCCCACTGGGTTTCAACACTGTGATGTCTGTGGGAAGCCTTTGCCAAAGCTGACCCACACACCACTTGTGTCTATTGTCTGGGGTTGACCACCTCTGTCAGACTGCCAGGTGTGTAAAATTTCCTGCAGCCGCCCTGGAAAAGAGATTGGGCGGCTCAGGGAACGAGAGGCCAAAAAGTCCGCTGACCCGATGGCCAGCCCGGTCCAGCACCCACTGGACCAGAGGGAGTGCCTCTGACCAGGCGATGATCTCGGCAAAGAAAGGCTGGTTCAGATGAACCAGTCCCAGTTAAAAGACAAAGAAATCAGTAGGTTTGGAGTCCAAAATTGTCTCTCCAACTGCTGCAGAGATAGCTAAAGCCATTCAGATTGTCCAGTCACTGTCTCAGGGACCTGTCGAACCACCAACAGTTGGTAAAAGGTTGGTTCGTTCAGTTCCAGTGGTTCAGGAGTATGATGTTGAGGAATTTTATGAACCACAGGAGGGGGAGGAGGAATTTGATCAATATATGTGTGGCTGGGAGGGTCTGGACATGCCCATTGAACCGGACATTTCTCCAGACAGACCTTTAGAATCTCCTCCTATTCTGTCTGAGTCCCCTTCTCATTTTATGTTTTACAAAAAGGTTGCAGAAACCCTCCAGCTTCCTTTAGAGGAGGCTGTGGATGAGCAAGAGGAGCCTGATTATGTAGAAATGATGGATATACAGAGTCTAGGAGGTTGTCTATTCCTTTGCATAAGTCATTTAGGAAGCAGACAACAAAGATTTTAAAAATCCTCATTCTGTCCCTCCTGTAGATAAAAAATGGACAGAAGGTATACTTTGTCAGGCTCTGATACAGACTTCCTCACTGAACAGTGTAGTCATGTGGTGTCGTACAAGCTGCAGCCTGTGACAAGCTATTATCCCCTGGCCTCACATCCTCCTGATAAGGATTCCAGGAAGATTGATGCCATGGCGAAAAAACAGTATATGGCAGCTTCTTTGGGACTCAGGCAGGCAAATTATATGGCTTATGTAGCTAGATATCAGAAATCTAGATGGGACACAGTATTGCAGTTAGCCAAGCAGGCACATGGCCAGCTGGCTAGTGAGTTGGAACAGGTGGCTGCTGATGGCATTGAAGCCTCTAAAGTTCAGTTTCATACTGCTGTTGATGTTAATGATGTCTCCTCTAGGGTCATGGCCACTTCTGTAGCTTTCCGTAGGTTGGCATGGCTCAGATGCACTAATCTGGCCCAGGATACTCAGTCAAAGGCTATGGATTTTCCTGTAGTGGGAAATTCTCTGTTTGGGAACAAACAGAAAACTATATGAAAAAGATGGATGAATACAGAACTACCTACAAAAGTGCCAGGCTAAGGAGAGGCATGCCACTCCACAAAGGCACGCTCCCAGAGGTAGGGGCAGGCCTTTCCACAGGCCTTTTACAATTCAAGCCTCCTCTGCTTTTGCGAGGGGTTTCTTCAGAGGCAGGGGATTAGCGAGCACAAGTAAACTGCCCCTCCTCAGCCTAAGGCTGTTGCTAAGCAGGCACCTGATGGGGTGCCCAGGGCCGATTCTCCTGTACCAGTGGGGCAGGTTGGCTTATTTCAGCCAGAACTGGCTGTCCTTAACTTCGGACAGATGGGTTCTGGAGGTAATAAGCCAGGGTCTGGTTCTCAGCTTCAAACAGTTTCCAAAGATGAGAGCCAGACATTTTCCACCTGCAAATCCTTCAGAAGCTCTTGCTTTGGAAGCAGAGGTTTCTTCTCTTCTGGACTGCAAAGCAGTGGAAAGGGTCCCTCCTTGCCATCAGGGCAAGGGGCTATATTCAA
This sequence comes from Neoceratodus forsteri, assembly GCA_016271365.2. NCBI lineage: Eukaryota > Metazoa > Chordata > Ceratodontiformes > Ceratodontidae > Neoceratodus > Neoceratodus forsteri. The sequence goes on along the minus strand of CM028130.1, from coordinate 968,965,712 downwards.
GATACTTTCTTACCCCAAAAAAGACAGGAGAATGGCGGCCATTCTAGATTTAAGGTACCTGAACAAGCATCTTTTGAAACCAAAGTTCAAAATGTTGACTCTGGCAATGATATTGCCTTCTCTAAGGCCAGGGGACTGGCTAGCTTCCCTGGACCTCAAGGATGCCTATTTTCATGTTCTGATCAGGCCTTCTCACCGAAAGTACCTCAGGTTCGAACTGCCCTCAGGCCACTACCAGTTCAGGGCAATGCCTTCGGCCTTACCTCTGCGCCAAGGGTATTCACAAAATGTCTAGCTGTGGTAGTGGCTCACTTAAGAAGGCAAGGGGTTGCTGTGTTTCCCTACCTGGACGACTGGCTCATTGTGGGTCAGTCTCCAGATCAGGTGAAATCCCACTTGCAAGTCACCCAGCAGCTTCTCACTTCCCTGGGATTCCTGCTAAATTTACCAAAGTCAGTTCTGGAACCAGTTCAGGTCCTAACTTTCATAGGTGCAGAATTGAACACAAAGTTAGCCAGGGCATTTCTTCCCTCGGAAAGGGTAGACAGACTCATTGCCCTGGCATCCTCCTTTACCCTGCAAGTCTCTCGACCAGCAAGGCATTTTCTGCAACTCCTGGGGCACATGGCTGCTTCCACAGCTGTAGTGCAGGGAGCAAGATTCCAGATGAGGGACATTCAGTTCCATTTGAGGGCCTATTAGTCTCAAAGGAAGGACCCCCTTTCCAAATTGGTCCCAGTGACTCAAACTCTGATCCTGGCCCTCCACTGGTGGCAGGACCGAAGCAATCTAAAACAAGGGGTTCCTTCATTCCATTTCCCACTCCCTCACCCTCACCACGGATGCCTCCCTGTTAGGGTGGGGAGCTCACTTGGGCGACCTGTCCACTCAGGGAGTGTGGTCTCCTCAGGAATCTCTGCTTCCCATCAGTCTTTTGGAACTCAGAGCTGTCTTTTTAGCTCTTCAGGTATTTTCAGTTTCTGTCCAGAACAAAGTGGTTCAAGTCAGGACAGACAACACCACCACAATGTGGTACATCAACAAGCAAGGGGGCACTCGGTCATCAGCCTTGTGCACCAAAGCAATGAAGTTGTGGTCTCTGGCCTACTCCTGAACACCTCCCTGATAGCAGTTCACCTCCCAGGGAAGGACAATGTCCTGGGGATGCCCTCAGCAGAATTTCTCAGGGCCATCACGAATGGGCTCTGAATCCACAGGTGCTGGGGTCCGTCTTTTGCCAGATGGGCACCCCTCAGATAGATCTTTCGCAGCCCCAGACAACCACCAACTTCCTCTATTTTGTTGCAGGCCTCCAGTGCTGGGCTCAGTCCCCTGGACGCCTTTCTGTTGGACTGGAAAGGGAAGTTCCTGTATGCCTTTCCCCCCTTTCCTCTTCTTTTCAGGGTACTAGTGAAAATCAGATCTCAACCCTGCAAAGTGATTCTGATTGCCCAGATTGGGCTAGACAGCCCTGGTACCCTCTGCTTCTGTCCTTGACAGTCCACCCTGCCCTGAGCCTGCCCAGAGTCCCACGACTTGCTGGCCTGTGCACAGGGAGAGTGTGGTATCCGGACCTCAAATCCCTCCATCTCAAGGCCTGGCTCTTGAGGAGTTAGAATTTGGTGATTTACACCTTCTCAAGGTGTCCTGGATATTTTAAAGGCTTAAGAAGCCTTCCACTAGGACCACTTACAATTCTAAGTGGAAGAGGTTTTCCATCTGGTGCTCTGAGAGGCAGATTATTCCAGAATCCGATTGATCTTCCCATTTTATTGGACTATTTGGTCCATTTAAATTCCCTAGGCCTTAGGCCAGCTACCTTGAAGGTTCATCTGGCAGCTGTCTCTGCTTTTGTGTCAGCAGGAAGCCTGCCTCCTTTCTTCTCACCCTGTGTTTTCCAAGTTTTTTAAGGGTTACTTCATACTAACCCCCTTTTTGGGAACCAGCTCCTGCCTGGGACCTGAATGTTTGCATTGCTCAGTTAATGCAACCTCCCTTTGAGCCTCTGTCCTCAGCAGAGCTCAAGTATCTAACTTGGAAAACTGTTTTCCTAGTGGCTATCACTTCTGACAGGACGATAAGTGAATTACAGGCCCTGTCAGTGGAAGAAGATTTTATTTCTTTCCACAGAGATAAGGTAGTCCTCAGGACTAATAGAAAGTTTTGCCTAAGGTGGTTTCAGATTTCCACCTGAACCAATCCATCTCTCTCCCAGTATTTTTCACTGAGCATTCTTCCTCAGGTGAGAGGAGACTGCACAGCTTGGACGTCAAAAGAGCCTTAAGCTACTATTTGGAACGCACCAAGGGTCACAGGTTCGAATCCCTCCAACTCTTCCTTACTTATGGCGAGGTTGGCAAGGGAAACCTGCCACTAAGAGGACAATTGCAAGGTGGATTGTCTCTTGTATCCAATTTTGTTACCAAAAACTAGGTAGAGAACCCCCCTCAGGACTGAGGGCCCACTCCACCAGGGGTACAGCTGCGTCTCTAGCGGCTGCTAGAGACATTCCCATTCTGGAAATTTGTCAAGCTGCTACCTGGAAGACAGTTCACACTTTTACCAAGCATTATTCCCTGGATGTCCAGTCCAGGAGAGATGCTCGTTTTGGTACAGCTGTGCTTCAGAGCCTATTTCCTAAGTAGGTTCTGACCCTCCTCCATGAGGTACTGCTGTGTAATCTGATATTGTTATAATATAGCAAGACTTCATGGTGTTTGAAGAAAAAATTACTCACCTTAGTAATTGCTTTTCTTCTCATGGAGTCTTTCTATATTATAACCACCCTCCCTCCTGCCCCTCTCAGAACTTCTACTTGGGTAGGGGTGGCAAATTAGTGCAAGCACTGTGTCATGCCATTGTAGTTTTTTTCCCTTTACCCTCTTTCTTTTAGGGTTAGGGAACTAGGTTGTTCGTTTAGGTAATATATTGGCCCCCTTCCTGGACTTGAGTCTTTGGGGGAAGGGGGGGTCCTAATGGTGCTTGTCAAGGGGGGAAAACTAATAATAATGATACCATTATTCATTGTTATTATGGTTATTGGTGTTTCTATTGTTGTTTATATTGTTGTTATTACTACTAGTAGGTAGCCATTTGGCTAGTGTAGAGCTTTCCACACAGACTTGTTGCTTAGTGTTAGCTTCGTAAAGATCTGACAGTTTCATTTGAAACTGGCCAGATAGAGCTTTGGCACAGCGCCCTCGCGCTGTAGAACTCCAGATCCTCTGGAGTTAACTCCTTCCTCTCCGGGGCAGTTCAGCTGCAGTGGCTGACTGCTATTGTTATAATATAGCAAGACTCCATGAGAAGAAAAGCAATTACTAAGGTGAGTAATTTTTTCATATGGGCCACAGCTAAGGGCCTGGACCCATTCTCTTGCTCAGCGCCCCAGGTCCTCGAGTACCTCTTGCACCTGCCTGATTCAGGCCTCAGTTACTCATCTCTAAAGGTCCACCTTTGCGCAGTGTCCGCCTACCACCTTCTGGTGGAGGACAGAACCCTCAAGCAGTTAGAGGTCTCTAAAGCTTTTCTTAAGGGGATCCTTCACCTTAAACCTCTGATCCGTAATCTGGTTCCCCCGGGACTTAAATTTTATTTTAGAGAAACTTACTTTGCTCCTTTTTGATCCAGCATCAAATTCCGACATGAGCTATTCGTCTTGGAAGGCACTTTTTTTTAGTTGCCATTACCTCAGCTTGAAGGATTTCAGAGCTTCAGCCCTCGTTTGGAAGGAGCCCTGTTTGATTTTCCACAGAGACCGGGTGGCTCTGTGGACTAACCCTTTCTTTCTTCCAAAAGTAGTCTTGGAATTTACGCTGAACCAAGATGTTCAACTGCCGATTTATCTCGAGTATTCCAACATGGGGAAATACCTTTTGCACATGTTGGACGTGCACAGGATATTGAGGAACTGTATCTCTTGGACCAAGGAGGTGTGCAGATCTGACCAGTTGTTTATGGCTTTCGCACCCAGGCGTCGGGGTACAGCCATTTCTAAACAGGGTTTGTCTAAAGAGTTGGCTAATTACATCTTGTACATTTATCAAAAGTATGAGAAGCCCCATACGGAGGAAGTTTAAGGCCACTCAACTCATGGCATGGCTGCTTCGATGGCCTTCTTGCGGAATGTGTCCGCTTCAGATATTTGTGCTGCAGCCACTTGATCAACATACTTTCACCAAGCATTACAGTCTAGACATTGCCTCTAGGCATAGGGCTGGTTTTGGTCTTGTGGTACTGGAAGGCGTCTTATCCTAATCAGCTTTCTAGTTGGCAGTCTGTTCCTCCTCCTGGACCCCAGTCTCTGACTTCTTTTTCTTGACTGCTTGGTATTCAGTCGTATACGTGAAGACCTACTGCAGGAACCCTCTCTAAGTAAGATATTAGTTACGTAAGAACTTACCATAACAGTAGATCTTCATGAGAGGTTCCTGCAGTAGGTCACCTTTTCCCTCCCACCTTCTGTTCCTTTTCCTGTTATCAATGGCTCCAGGCTCAAGGAGTTTTGTCTCCTTTCTCCTGTTTCCCCTTTAGGGGTTTTCCGGCGGGAGAACTGGAGGGCGGGTGTGGGGACCGCCTCCTATATACTGTCACACTGATATCCTGTCATGTGACGCCAGGGGTGGTCCCCTGCTACATCTTGCTAGCTAGAAGTTTGCCGTGTGGTCCTGACGCCAGGGGGTGCAGTCCTGTATGTGAAGATCTGCTGTAACGGTAAGTTCTTACGTAACTGTAATTTCCTGACCTATGGGGATGTGAGAAAAGGAAAAGCAGCCTCAGAAAGGAAAGTTGCATGTTGGATAGTGCAGTGTATACAGTTCTGCTACAGTAAAGCTGGTAAAGAGCCCCCAGTGGGCCGAAGGGCACATTCTATAAGGGGCACTGCTGGCGGATCACCTTTAAGGTAGGTTTGTTAATCTACAAGGCCCTACACAGACTGGGTCCTGACTACTTGAAAGAACTTCTGATTCCTTACACCCCATGCGACAACTCCATTTGGCTAATGGAGGGGTTGCTGGAGATTCCGAGGGTTAGATTGAAGTCATCTGGGGCACGGGCCTTTATGTTTGTTGCCCCATCCCTTTGGAATTCTCTACCTCGCCAGCTAGGGTAGTGCAGGACTGTGGGGAGTTTTCAGCAGGCAGTGAAGACCTTTCTATGGGAAAAGCATTTCCTGATCTTCTATGATTTTATGCTCATTTATTGTTTCATTGATTGTGTTTGTATTTGTGAAGCGCTTTGATACTTTGAAAGGCACTATATTAAATAAAATTATTATTATTACAATAGCAGCAGCCAGACACATTTTCCTATTGGAAATCTGCAAAGCAGCTACATGGAGAACAGTACTTACTTTTACAAAGCATTACGGCTTGGATACACAATCCAGAAGTGATGTCATGTTTGGCACAGCGGTGCTGCAGAGTTTGTTCCCTAAGTAGGGTTCTGTGCCTACCTCCAAAGCTACTGCTTTGTAGTCTGCTAGACTGTATAATATTGAAGAATTCCTGCGGTTAGAAGAAAAAATTACTCTGAAATAATCTCGTTTCTTCCAGGGTATTCTTCAGAATGATTTAACTCTCCCACCCTGCCTCCACTTCCAGAACCAGTTGGCATCAGCATTGCAGCTGGTGTTTTTTATTGTTAGAAGGGTGTTGCACTGGGTATGCTGTTTTGAGAACCAGGTGGCTTTGTTTTTCCTTCTTATGGTCCCATCTGGCGTTACCAGCGGACCGTTTTACAGGGGGTTGTTATTAAAGTTTTATATCACTAGTTTACAATAGATCAGTAAGGAGTCTACTCCTGCAGGCTCCAGTGAATCTGAACATATGGAACACAGCAGTTGGTAAGGACAGCAGTTTCAGTGGTGGCATGAACCAATAGCTGTTCCATCATTTGCATAAGTTCCATTCATCTCCGGGGCAGTTCAACACAGGAGGCTGACTGCTAGAGTTAATCATATTGAAGGATACCTTGAAAGAAACAAGATTACTTCTGTGAGTATTTTTTTCTTATTGGTTATCACTTTCTATACACATATAATCGTGTTGTAATTATATGTTCCATCTAGCTGGGTGTAATTGAGGGATGTCAGCCAAACGTGTGGTTCTCAAAGCATGCCGCACAAATTTGGTGGGAGGCAGGCAAGCTCAAGTTTTTCTCTCAGGGTATCTGTAGCATCACACACCATCGATGTGTATAAAATGCTTGATCATACACAACCATGTATTATTCTCTATATAATTAGTGGGTCTCCATGTTTCTCATAGGGAAACCCTGGCTTAATTTGCCATTATTAAGGAGTTTTTATAAGCAGGCAAACGTGGACGGTTTCCATCGCTCTGTTGCTTGCGTTCCCTGCAGCTCATGCGTTCCTGACCACTTGCTGCTCGGCAGTAAGTTATTTTTTTAAACATGTTGTACAGTAGAAATATGGGAACCGTGCAAAAAAATGTAAAAGGCATTTTTAAATGTTGATGGAAAGGACTGGGTGTCAGAAAGGAATGCTGCCCATTTTTTATTTTATGCGTATTTTCTGTGTACTTTTTTTTTTTTTGTGAGCAGATCCGTAGCTTTCTTCATCCAGTCATCCTCTGCTAATATCCGAGGAGCCCTGCAAATCCATTCTTTTTTATTTGCATTTGCTCCAGTAGACAGAGCTTCTGCTAGACACTTGCTTTGAAGAGTCTTGAACCCCACATTGTAGATTAAAGAAGTCCCACTAAAGTTTCCGGAGGTCTACCCATGGAAAATGTATTTTTATGAAAGTAATACACAGCAGTACAACAAAGACGGTTGAGACTCCGGATGAGCTCTTTCCAGCTTTGGGATCTCTTGCTCTGGAGACTGCTATATTATTACATTAAAACAGATTAAACAGTCACATCAGGTATATTTGGTTGGTGTTCTTGCGGCAGCAAGAAAAGTCATTACTACATTGTGGCTTCTGCCAACTCTTCCACTAATCAAAAGCTGGGACGATGCAATATATGATGTGTGTATGTATATATGTGTGTGTGTGTGTATATGTATATGTATATGTATATGTGTATATATATATATATATATATATATATAATGGAGAATTTAATAACAGAATTGCAAGCTACAACTTCACTTCTCATGAACCGATGGATTAAATGATTTATGTATATAGCTGCTCATAGACCAGACTTGGTGCCATAGACTTGTATGAGGCCTTGGAATCTCCCTGAGCGTCTGGCTGGCCTGTTATAACCCACTCAGCCTGATGTTCATTTGGGTTTGGTAGCTCGTGGAGATAATGGTAATGCAACATGAGGTCTTGCCTTCTCTTTGTACTTTTAGTTTGGAAGCTCTGGTCTCTTCCCCTAGAAGTTTTCTCCTTTCTCCTCTGAAGGATGTACTAACAATGTATAGAAAACACTTGTGATTATTAGGATGGCATCATTCACATGTATTTTTATGAATGCATTATTTATTCCTGTGTATCATCAAAAATCAATAAAAAAAACCAAAAACAAAGATGGTTGAGGTGAAATAATGGTGGGTTTTTGGATCCCTGCTTCCCTGACAAAGGAGTCCTGAGACCTTTACAGTGGGGTTAGAAACCACATGCAGTGATCCACCTGTAGTCATCCGTAGTCATCCAGCATCCTTGGGAGAGGGAATGAGGGAGAATAATTCAGCATGGTGGGCAGAACCAGCATACAGTAGGAGGGTCCCTGTGGCCCTCATTGGATGTAGTGGGTGGCAGACTGGATTTTATTCTCTTCGGGCCCCTCCCATGTTCACCTGAGCTTCCACCTCCCTCAGGGGCATGCCCTTTGTTGACTTCCTGGATCATCAGGAAGGTTGGAGCTCACCTCTCTGTCCTTATACCGGATGTCACAGCATTGACACTTGCACTCGAATTGTGCCTCAGATACACAGTACATACTCAGCAGGCAATTCTTTCAGATATTCTTCCTGCATGCCCCCTTTGGCCACAAGGGGCATTCGCAAATTGGCAGATGCTCCTCTGCCCCTTGTAGAATGGGAGCTGACATCACGCAGTCACCCAAAGACTAGATTCCCCACTATCCAGATGAGTAGCCCAAGCAGTCAGATCGGGTCTTCCTTCTCACCCCCAGAGCCTGAATGCACTACTTCTGCAGCGCACCTCAGGCTTCCCCCTCGCAGCATAGGGGAGTTGAACTTGCAACATGAACCCCAGGTCTCCCACTGGCGCCACTGAGCTAGGTGGAGTACTATTTTTTTGTTTTGTTTTGTTTTTTTGTCATTAAAATTATTAAAATTTGCAAAGAAACTTAACCAAATAATGTGCCAGTATTGAATGCTTACAATAGTACAATTCGGCATAGATCCAGTCAGGTATTGGATGCATTTTACACTAACAAAGTGTAAGTATATTCAAGTTAAAACAGGTGAGCTACTATAACTATAAAATATACTTCATAACTCTGGATTACATCTTAACTTTTTAGTGTTTGGTCCCAGATGCTTAACATTAATAAGACTGTGATTTTTGTTGGAAGGGGAACCAAATACCTATGAATGCTTCTTTCATGTTCAGTAGCATGTGGCTGATTCTTACATTGTTCACTGTCTTACTCGTATAGTTGAACCATTCTGTTAAAGTTGGTATTGTATTAGTTTTCCAGTATCTCAGCAGGATCCTTCTAATCCCTAAAAAGACAGCAAGACTCTACATTTTCTGATAATGGCTTATGTTGAGATTGTCTAGATAGAAGTATGCCCCAAATTTTCTTTTGTAACATCTATGTTGGTCCAATAAAAGGTATCAAATCATCTTTTTTTTTTTTTTCTGGATCTTTTGTCACAAGGACCAGTATGGCAATATAGCCAATTTTCTGTGCCCAAAATGAAGAGACTTGGGTTTCTAGGAATTGGAGTGTTGTTGAGTTTGATTTCTAAACTGCTTATCATGGAACTGTAGCAGGAACAGTTTTAATAGTTTGCAAGTACTAGGAAAGAATGCTCTGTAAACAGAAGTATTTGGATTAAAGACTTAATGTTTGTTTACAGGGACACCGTCAACCTTTTTTGCATCATATTATTTCTAGTTAAAACTCCACGCTTTATGACAGCGTACCTTCTCTAAAAGTCTTTGATGTTGCTGGCTGTTTTATCTGCCTCCTTGTTAGCAGAATTAAAATGCATGCTAATGTACAGTTATACCCAGCCTTGTTTTGTCTGGTTCTTGATCTACTCTTATTGCATACTTCCTGAACATTAGAAACACCCCCAAACACTAGTGTAGCCACTCATGATGTCATAGTCTTCTGCACTCCCACTGCATTGTGAGTGGCTAGACTGTGTTAGGGGTGTTCCTAGGTCTAGGAAAGATGCTGTGGAAGTTGATCATGGAATGTAAACAGACATGTTTTGGTGTGGTAACACCAGTATGGTGGGCAGTCTGTTTTTCACCTTTTAAAAGGAAAAAAGAATAAGAATCAAACTACCAGTTACATCAGCAGTCTCCTCAGAATGTGAACCATCATAAAATGTTTGTGTTTTTTTTGGTTTAAAACTTGGGACACTTTGAGGGCTGAGGGGGTTGACAGTGTCCCTCTAACCAAAGTATTTTGGGAATCCCATTCTATCTGTATTATGCAATATATTCTTATGGTTTGGGATTCATCTGCAAACCCAGTTGCATTCATTTTGTTCTGTCTATACTGGCAACAGTGTTTCTTTCAGTGATATTCAGCCATGGCTCCACACATGCCCTCCTTAGCTATCCCCCCACGACTAGTAATGTTTAGCGCTTTCGTTTGACTTCTGCCTTTGTGTGGGCAAGATCTGACACTGAGTAAAGGCATATGGTGGGTTTTACTGAAAGGGTGCATCCTAAATAGACACTGACATGGACCTGAGAGCAAAAGTGCAGGCCTGTGTATAAACAGTGCTAGAGGAAATGTTAGTTGTCACCCTTTTTTTTTTTTTTAGGCCCCATTCACACTGGGCAGTCTGAAACAGTTCTGGGGTGTTGAACCGTTTCAGATCCGTGCCAGCACCTTTCCCGTCCACATCTATTTCACTTTGGGACACATTTTAACGAACCGTGCTAAAACCCTGATCGGACCTAGACTATAACACAGTCCGTTAAAACTTTTGAGTGAGGAAAATCGTTTTTACTCACAGTGCAAATGTGATTCCGTGTTCGGTGGATCCGTGTTGTCCCTGCCCTGTGCAAGACACATTGCATGCTGATAAGCAGTTTGGCTGAAACACGCTAGCGCACCATGCCACACGGACTTGGTATACTGCAGAAGTCTGAACTAGACAGCACGATTCATTCGAAACTGTTCCAGAAATGGATACGACAGTGCAAGCGTTGAAGCACGGTAAGGCTTAATTCATTTTAAAAAACGTTTCACCTTACTGTGCTATAGTGTGAACGGGGCCTTAGTTTCGCATGTTACCATTCTAATAATGACTGTTGTGTTGAGTGAGCTTGTCTGATCTTGGACCCTGTGTAATTTTTTTTCAATCCCCCCCCCACCTTCCTGCTTCTGTAGGTTATGGAAGACTCCATGAGCTCTGCCACAACGCTGACCACTCCCCAGGAACAAGTGGATAGCCTGATTGTACAGATTGCTGAGGAAAACGGCCTGGAGGTCATGGATCAGCTCAACCAGCTTCCTGCAGGAGCATCAGCCATCGGAGAGAGCTCAGTGCGCTCTCAGGACCAGGAAAATACACTGGCAAAGAGGTACTGCACTGCTCTACTTTAGGGCAGGGAAAATAAATATGTGGAGCATACAGTTTTTTAGGACATATTCCTGTAGCAGTGAGCTCAAATCTTTTATGATTTCTCCTTCCATCCACGGGTTAAAAGGGGAACAGTAACACTGAAGCATTCCCAAATCATATTTGATTACCCACTGTTCTCTTCCTGAATGTCTCCTAGTTTCTTTTCTGTCACCCTGCCCCCCCCCCCCACCACCACCACCACCACCATCTCCTCCCACATTTTTAACACCTGCTCTGGGTGTGTTTTGTATTTATTTGTATTTATCCATTTTATATTTTGTATAATTAAATATTCATGAGCCTAGCGAGGCTTCTGAATGACTACTGGATCGGTCATTAATGTATTTTGACCGATCCAGCTACCAATGTACTGTGTATGGCATACACGGCTCATGCCACGCTGCTTAAAACCTAAATGTAGGTTAAAAAAAACTGCAAAAACTTAAGTGATTTGCAATTAGACTTATAATTGCAATAACAACCTCAAAGCCAGTCAGTTCCTTGGATAAATGACCGGCTGGAGGGAGACTACCATTGGCTGCGCCTTATGCCACCCATTCCCCCAACTGGTCGTTAATCCCTAGGAAATGACCAGCGTCTTGGTCGTTATTGCTTAAATATAGCCTTATCATTACAGTGAGGTCCTGGTCTGTAATTTCACCTTGAAATATAACTGCGTCCCTGCCCTGCTTGACTCTGCCAGTTAAAAGGACTGTCAGAGATGGCCTTGGTGCTATTGCGAATTACATGTTGCAGTTCCATGCGGGGGACCTGATACATGTCCTGAGACCATGTTTCATGCCCTGGAATGGTTGAGTCCAGAGGAGCGGGCTACAAATGTAGTGTACTCGGAATTGGGGGGGGGGGGGGTTTACTCCATTATTTGAATACCTCCTGTGACAGACTGCAGAGCCGCCTTGATGCCATGTATAGCCACGATGTTTCTGCCCTCCCTTTTGCTGGTCAGACATGAGAGACTGGCATAAAACATAGGCTGGATGGGTGGAAAAGATGATGAATGGCACCACCAAATGTCACTGGGCTCAGTTCCTCCCTCCAGGTCTCGTCTTTACCCACAAAAAGGTAGTTTTAGCTGATCTGCTGAGCATCTGGTTGCCCCCACCCCGTGAGGAGTCTCCATGAGGTGTGGAACCAAGCTGGTAAAGGTAGAACTTTTGCGCTAACAGTAGACTGGCAGTCCACTGAAAGAATGAAGGAGTTTGAAGGTAGGTGACATGAATCGTAAAGGGTGAATTGGAAAATAAAGACCATCCAAATTTGCATTGCCCCACTCATTATACTTTACCACCTCCTTCTCAGAGCAGTGAAGGTGCTCTCTACAGAATTTGAAATGTGAATTTCTTGAATGAAGAACAAATTATTTTCCTTTAAACAGAAAAATGTGGAGGCCTGCGTTATTGTACTTTTTAATGTTTCTATTTGTGGTTCCCCTGGGCCTCTCATATCCAAAACTATGGAATGTCCCAACCCAAACACCCCCTTACCTCTTAAGCAACTCCTTTTAGAAGGGCTTCGCAGCAGTGAGGGAACCTCTTAGGAGACTGATATCCAGTACTGACAGAGGTGGCCATCCGTGTGTGTGTTTGTTTTTCCGTCTTATCCTGTAGCTGCTTACTCCTGTCCCAGAGACCCCAACAGCCGCTGACCTCAGGTGCACATATACACAATGATTTGCTGTCCTGGGATTGGTTAACACTTCCTGCACCTCCGGCCTGCAGTGATAGCCTACGGTCTGATCGCGAATGTGGGTCGCTGGTATGACGAGTGGCTCTGCAACTGTAAATTTGCATTAGGGGTCATAGAAAATGTGTAGAACAAATCTTATAATTTTAAATTTGCTTTAGGGGTTATAGAAAAATTGTAAAACAAATCTTATAACTGTAAATTTACATTAGGGGGTTATAGAAAAAATGTGGAACAAATCTTATAAATGCAATTTTAAATTAGGGGTGACAGAAAAAATGTAGGACAAATCTTATAAATGTAAATTTACCTTTAAGGGTTATAGAAAATTGTAAACAAATCTTATAACTGTAAATTTGGATTAGGGGTTATAGGAAAAAATGTGGAACAAAGCTTATAACTGTAAATTTAGATTGGGGGTTATAGAAAAAAATGTAGAACAAATCTTATAACTGTAAGTTTATATTAGGGATAGTGGTAAAAACTTCGGACACATCTTATTGTGAATCCACATTAGGGATTATAAGAAAAATGTAGAACAAATCTGTAACTGAAAATTTACATTAGGGGTTATAGGAAGAAATGTGGAACAAAACCTATAACTGTAAATTTATGTTGGGAGTTAAAGGAGGAAATGTGGAACACATTTTACAATTAAATTTACATTAGGGGTTGCAGAAAAAATGTGGAACAAATCTTATAACTAAATTTAATATTTATACCACACCTTTCTAAAAATCAAGGTGCTTTATATCACCAATATAATAAAACACACATGCAATAAATACTAGTTCATAAAACAATAAAATCGGGTCATGTACACTTGATACCACAAATGGGTCTTCAGGGCCTGTTTAAATTTCTCTAGGGATGTGCACTCCCAAAGCAGATGGGGTAGAGAATTCCAAAGGGTTGGGGCTGCGTACGTAAAAGCACAGGCCCCAGAAGATTTTAAAGAAACCCTTGGAATCTCTAGCAACCACTCGTCCACCAAGCAGAGCGATCGCCTAGGGCACTAAGGTGCCAGAAGCTCTCTTAGGTATTCCGGGTCATGTCCATGAAGGGCTTTATATGTCAGAAGTCCGACTTTAAAGGTGATAAAATCGGCCAAGTCCTGGCTTTGATAGTCTGGAAGTCTTTGGAGAGGGGGATCCTTCCGGATCCCCTAAAAGAGGCTATAGTTAAGCCTCTATTAAAGAAATCCTCCTTAGATCCAGATTGTCTAGCAGATTACAGGCCAGTCTCTAACTTACCCTTTGTGGGTAAAGTTATTGAGAAAGTGGTCACAGTACAGTTGCAAGATCATCTGACCAACAACAATATCTACGATCCTCTCCAGTCTGGATTTAGGAAAAGGCATAGTACCGAGACAGCACTGGTTCAGGTACTAAATGACCTAATAGCGAGAGATCGTAGGACTCGATCCATCTTAGTACTACTTGATCTCTCTGCAGCGTTTGACACCGTTGACCATGGTGTGCTGTTAGAACGTTTGCGGTCTGTCTGTGGACTATCTGGTACGCTCCTCAGATGGTTTCGATCTTACCTCGAGGGTAGGACTCAGAGTGTGGTGTCAGGAATTTTTTCCTCTGCATCAGTCTCCCTATCCTGCGGGGTACCGCAGGGTTCTTTCTTAGCACCCATGTTGTTTGCGGTGTATATGCTGCTGTTAGGAGCAATTATTAGACGATACGGTCTGGGTTTTCACTGCTATGCGGATGATACCCAGCTGTATATGTCTTTTGTGCCCGGCCAGGATGCTGCCTTGTCGGTATTTAATAACTGCCTTGCAGAAATTCAAGACTGGATGAATGGGAGTTGGCTGAGGTTAAACCCGGAGAAAACTGAGGTGTTGGTCGTGGACAAAGGCCGATGTGAAGCGGGTTTGCCGGATGGATCACCCTCAGGATTATGGCTTGGAGGTGTTCAGTTGGCAACCTCAGATCAGGTGCGGAATCTTGGCGTAATAATTGACGACCGTCTGACGCTTAAATCTCAGGTGTCAGCGGTGGTCAAAACCTCCTTTTTCCATCTGAGGAATATTGCCAGGGTGAAGCACCTGGTTCCTCCAGAGGACCTTCCAGTGTTGATCCACGCCTTCGTTACATCCCGTCTTGACTACTGTAACTCCCTATACCTAGGGCTATCGGGGGTTGAACTTCGCCGTCTGCAGCTAGTGCAGAATGCGGCAGCCAGGCTGTTGACTGGATCTTCTAGATCCAGCCATATAATGCCTGTGCTTCGCGGACTGCACTGGCTGCCAGTGGTTTGGCGAATCACCTTCAAGGTCGGTTTGCTGGCCTAAAAAGCCCTACATGACCTGGGACCTACCTACCTGAAAGAACTCCTTTGGCCCTACTGTCCCTCCTGCCCCCTCTGATCCACTGACGAGGGATTGCTAGAGATTCCTAGGGTCCGTTTGAAAACATCAGGTGCTAGGTCATTTAGTTTTATGGCACCGACTCTATGGAATTCTCTACCTCGTTAGGTGCGAAATTGCCCGACCGTCCTTAGTTTTAAAGCAGCTTTGAAGACCTCTTTAGCATAGCTTTTAATGATTTATATTAGTTTTAATTTTATTGTATTTATTGTTCGAAATGTACAGGCGCTTTGGTTTTAAGAAAAGCATCTTTTAAAAATAAAGTTGAATTGAATTGAAAAATCAGCCACTGTACTGGCAGCCAGTGCAGTTTGTGCAGCATGAGGGAACTATGACAGGTACGGGGAGTACCCGTCAATAACCGGGCCACGGCATTCAGCACTAGCTGCAAGCGGCGGATATCAACCCCTGGTAGCCCTAGATAAAGGAGTTGCAATAATTAAGGTGCGAGGTCACAAAGGCGTGGACCAAAGTAGCCAGATCACCAGACGGAACAAGGTGCTTAATCCTGGAGATGTTCCTCAGATGGTAAAAGGAAGATTTGACGGCCGCCAACACCTGCGATCGAAGTGTCAGCCCGTCGTCAAAAATCACCCCCAGATTTCGCACCTGTTCAGAAGTGGGGAGCCGGGAACCACCGAGAAAAAGTCCTGAAGGTAAACCAGCTCCTCCCCCACCCCCCCATCCGGCGATCTGGGTCCACAGCCAACACCTCCGTTTTCTCAGAGTTCAACCTCAGCCAACTTGAATCCATCCAATTCTGGATTTCAGTGAGACAGTTGTTAAATATTGAGAGAGCTCTATCCTGATCGGGTGCAAAAGACAGGTAGAACTGGGTATCAACAGCATAGCAGTGAAACCTCAGACCATGCCTTCTTACAATGTCTCTGAGGGGCAGCATATACAGTGCGAACAACATGGGGGACAACACCGAACCCTGAGGTACCCCACATGACAGAGAGACTGGGCCAGAGGAATTAATCCCCATCACCCTCTGAGTTCTGCCAGTGAGGAAAGATCTAAACCAACCAAGGACTGTACTAGACAGGCCACAGATGAACCTCAGGCGTTCGAGAAGAACCCCATGGTCCACAGTGTCAAATGCCGAAGGGAGATCAAGAAGAACAAACATGGAGCGGTTTTTCCAATCTCTCACCATCAGGAGATCATTGAGCACCCAAACTAGCGCAGTCTCGGTACTATGCCTCTTTTGAAAACCAGACTGGAATGGTTCATAGAGGTCATGGATGGTCAAATGGTTCTCCAGCTGTAATGCCACTACTTTCTCAATCACCTTCTCCACAAAGGGAAGGTTAGAGATTGGTCTGTAGTTTGCATGGCAGTCTGGGTCCAAAGAAGCTTTCTTCAAGAGGGGCATCACCATCGCCTCTTTCAGGGAGCTAGGAAACTCACCTGTCTCCAAGGAGCACCAGACTATCCATGCTATGACCAGGCCAATGGTATCCCAGCAACCCTTAATCAGGGAAGTTTGGCCCGGATCCAAACTACAGCATGTAGAGTGCATACCCTGGACAATCTGCATGACATCAGTGAGTTCCGGTTGGGCAAAGAACTCCAGGAGAACTCTGGGTTTGCGACCAAGCGCAGATCCATAGCTTCTCCCATAGAAGGTGCAGGTAGGAGAGCTACCCTGATGTCTGCCACCTTAGCCACAAAGAAGCAAGCAAGCTCTTCACACTCTACTTGTGAAAAGGCTCTTTGAACCTGCAGGCAGGCTGGGTTGCACAGTCTATCTACAGTTCGAAAGAGCTAGACTGGTCGGTTCTGAGCAGCCGCAATCTCCCCAGACAGGAACTCTGCCTTCTTATGGGAGATTGCAGAATTATAGACTTGATAGTGTTCCATCAGTCAATGGTGGTCGGCATCAAGGACAGATCTCCGCCAACAATGTTCTAATCTCCGTTCTTGTCGCTGCATTTCCCTCAAAGTCCCAACAAACCATGGGGACCGAGGGCGAAGGGTGAGAGGACGAACACTGACTGGAGCAATGATATCCAGAGCTGAGGAAATGGCCTTATAAGCCAATACCAAGGCATCTGGATCACTGCTCACTCCAGAAAACTCAGGTCAATCACCGCCATCAGGCCCTCCGAGCTTATATCTCGTAAATGGCGGTACCTGACCATCTCCATAGGGGTAGGCCTGCGAAGGGGGGTGCAAAAACTGAACCCCACGGTTTAATGATCAGACCATCCAACTGGTTCTACTCCCAAATCAAAGGCATTGATCCCCAGTAGAAAGATTAAGTCAAGGGAGTGACCGCCTTTGAGTGGCAGAAGTAACAACTTGTATGAGGACCAAAGATGTCATCATTTGGAAGAAGTGTTGTCCAAATTGTGAGAGTTCGTCATCGAGCCAGGCGTTGAAGTCACCCAGGACCATCAGCTTGGGCGACTCGAATGGCATGTCAATTACGAAGTCTGCAACTTCCTGCAGGAAATGCTTCTCATCACCTGGTGGACAGTAAATGAGGGAGACCCTACAACCCATACCCGCCACTACGGTACACTCTAATAACTCAGCCTCTCAACTCTCTTGAAACAGATACATAATGCCCTCCACCCACCGGTCCAACCTCGGCGGTGCAACCGAGTACCCAACTGGAATAGGGCTCTAATATGGGGCCTGCATTCTCATCCAGCCAGGTCTGAAATGCATGCCAGATCCATAGATCCAACAAGATCTGCAATAACTGCAGTCTTATTTTTAATGGATCTGGCATTACAAAACACCGCTCGGGTAGGATGGGCCTCTAGAGCTGCCAGACTACGTGCCCACCAATACTGATGGTGCCCTTGGGTTTGAGAGCTAGGCATGGAGGACCCGCGATCCAGATTTTATCGTCAGCTCAGTGCGTCTTCTGGGTCTCACTACCCGAATACAGTGGACCCGCTCATTTGGCCTCCACTGTTCACACCCCCCAGCCTCTTCCCTCTCCGAGCAATACCAGGCGCTGTACAGTGTTGGTATGCCGATAGCTGTAATGGGGAGGCAAGAAAGGACGGAGGGCATGAAGAGCAGAGGACGAATGGCGCACGACCGTGGAGGTAGGCCTCCTACACATACTGAAGACCCCAACAGATTTCCTATGGGGCACTAATTAAGGCGAACCAGGAAGCTCAAAATAAATAAAAACACCCACAATACATATAACCGGGACTAACTCCCTCAATAGTTAAAAAACAAAATAATAAAACATTTAATATTTATCTAAATAATAAATCTGTTATAAAACAATCCTAGTCAATAATGAAAATAAGGCCAGAGTTCACAATTAGGCCAAATCCAGAAGAAATAGAAGTCTGTGTCTGGGAGGGTCTCTCATAGCCTCCCACCTCGAGTAAAACCAGAAAAAAGTTGAAAAAACTAGGATTCCAACAACATGAAGTCTTGCTGTATTCTGACTAATGCAGTTAGCCCCAGCCTTTAAACTGCCCCGGAGAACAAAGGGTTAAACTTTCTATGCAGAGCATAGAATGCTGAGCTCGAGCTTGGTTGATGTCTGTCTGTTTCCCTTTGAAATCTGTCAGATTCTTTACTCCGCTTCACTGAACAGTCGCTCTGGAGATTTCTCCTGCAGCTCGGTTCGAAAGTCGGTTGAAGTGTCGGTTTACTGTCTGGTTTTAACCGAAATTTATTTCTGCATAGTCGGTTCAGTCTCTGTCTGTGGTACCGTGAGTACTAGATAGGATTTGTACTGTTTTTCTGTGTGGAACTTGTAAAAGTGGCCGAACCGATCATTTGTTGATTCTTGTATCTTTCTTTAGTGTGTGGTTACTGGTCCTTATCGGTTCTAAAAAAAAAAAAAATGTTTGGTACGTTTTTTTTCCAAGACCCGTGACACGGTTAGGAACCGATATGGGAGTCTTGCCTGGCGGTTGCCAAAAAAAGGGTAAGTTTGTTAGGTTGGCCATGTCTGAGAACCCCAAGAAAAAACCGGCCCACTGGGTTTCAACACTGCAGTGAGTGTGGGGAGGTTTTGCTAAGGCCGATCCCCACACCACCTGTGTTTATTGTCTGGGGTTTGAACACCTCGATTCAGACTGCCAAATTTGTAAAAGCTTTCCCAAATCTTCCCTTGAAAAGAGATAAGGTAGACTGAGGGAAAAAGAGGCCGAGAAATCCGCTGACCCGGATGGCCAGCCCAGTTTGGTTCTGACCGAACCAGAAGGAGTGCCCTCTGACCAGTGTGATACTACTTCGGGCAAAAGGAGAGCCAATCCCGAGGGTTCGTTTCCGACAAAAAGAAAACGCAAAGAGAAATCGTCCGGTTCAGATCCAGAAGCCCATGTTCCGACCGACGAGGAAATAGCCAGAGCGATTCGGATTATAGAATCACTTTGCCTGGTTCCATCCGATCCGGCACCTTTTGGCAGGAGCTCAGTTCGGTCGGTTCCCCTGGTTCACGATTATACCCCTGAAAAATTTTATGAACCGGAGTTTGAGAAGGAGGGGGAGTTTGAAGATGATGATGGTGATGGTGAAACTCTGGATGTGCCTGTGGAACCGGACATCTCCCCAGACGGACCTTTAAGGTGTATCCCCTCCTAGGCTTTCTGAGTCCCCTTCCCACTTTATGTTCTACAGAAAGGTGGCTGAGACCCTCCAGCTTCCTATGGAGGATCAAGAGGAGCCTGATTTTGTGGAAATGATGGACATCCCAGAGTCCAGGAGACTATCTATTCCCCTTCACAAATCTTTTGGGAAGCACACGAAAATTCCTGAAGTCTCCCAGTTCTATACCTCCTGTTGATAGAAGAATGGACAAGAGGAATACACTTTCAGGCTTAGATACAGAGTTTTTATATCAGCAATGCAGCCATGTTGAGGTTATGCAGGCTGCTGCCTGTGATAAGGCAAACATTCCCTTGGCTTCACACCCCCCAGACAAAGACTCCAGGAAGATTGATGCCATGGCAAAAAAAACAGTACATGGCATCTTCCTTGGGACTCAGGCAGGGGAATTATATGGCCTATACAGCCAGGTACCAGAAGTCCAGATGGGACACTGTACTGGCACTGGCTAAACAGGCCTCCCCCCTGGCTAGCCAAGGAGCTGGAGGAAGTGGCTGCAGATTTATTTATTTGATTTATTTATTTAAACATCAGTTTAAAAACCTTTGAGCCAGAGGCTCATTTACAAAGGTACCTCGTCACACAGAGGACATCAGACAGCAGTACAAGGGACAACAGATTTTACAGAAACAAGACAGTTACCATTCAGGGTTACAATAGGCTTCAATACATATGATAGCAACTTGGCAAAGAATGTAAGGAATTAGGGTAGGGAGGGTGGAGGTAGGAGGGGAGAGGGACTGGGGAGGAATGGAAGGGGGAAAGGTCAGGGAGGGAAAAGAGGAGGTTAGTAGAAAGGGGGGTGCAGCTCGGTGAGCATTGTCAAAGGTTTTTTTTTGTATTTGTATTTTGAGTGGCAATTGCATTTGCGTGAGGTGAACAGGTGGTTTCTGAGCCTGAGTTTAAAGCTTGCTAAAGTGGGGGAGTCCGAGATACCGGCAGGGAGGGAGTTATACCAGGAGGGTGCTCGGTAGGGGAACGCCCTCTGTCCTTGTGAGGTCCTGGCTCTTGGTATGACTAGGGTTGTTTTGGATGAGCTGCAAGTGTTCAGGGTCGGCGTTGATTGACTGATTGAGTCAGATAGGCCAGTGGGGGATAGGCCATGAAGGGCTTTAAAGGTGAGCTGGCAGGTCTGATACATGAGCCGCTCATCCAGGCTGAGTAGGGTTGCCTGGGTGTATAGCAGACATGTGTGTGTGAGTCTGGGTGCACTGGTGATAAGTCTGCAGGCCTTGTTAAGCGTAAGGCGAACCTTGCTGAGGGCTGTCTGATCAGCTGATCCATAGACTGGGAGGCCATAGTCGATGAGAAATATGACAGAAGAGGTGACGGCTGGGACAGATGGGATTGAGGCGTCAAAAGTTAAGTTTCATGCTGCTGTGGACTCCAATGATGTCATCAAGAGTCATGGCTACATCTGTGGAACTTCGGAGAATGGCTTGGCTCAGATGTACTAGCCTCTCACAGGATACCCAGGCTAAGGTTATGCATTTTCCCGTAGTGGGTAATTCTCTGTTTGGGGAGTAGACAGAGAATTACATGAAGAAAATGGATGAGTACAGGACCACTTACATGAGTACTGAGGCCAAAAAGCAGACAACTTCTCAAAGGCAGCAGTCTAGGGGCAGGCCTTTTCATAGGCCTTTTTTTACCAAGCATAGGCCTCTTCTCCCTTTTCACAGAGGGGGTTCTTCAGCGGGAGAGGCAGAAGGGGGATGAGCAGGGCTGCATCCACTCCTCAGCCTAAGGCCCCTGCCAAGCAGACACCCTGATGGGCCTGCCCAGGTCGACTCTCCTATTCCAGTAGGGGATAGGCTGACTTACTCGTCCAGGACTGGATGTCTATTACATCAGACAAGTGGGTCCTGGAAGTAGTAAGCCAGGGACTGGTTCTCAGCTTCAAAAATTTCCAAAGATAAGAGCCAGATCTTTCCACTTGCAGGTCTCTCAGAAACCCTTGCCCTAGAGGCAGAGGTTTCATCTCTGCTGACTTTAAGAGCCATAGAGAGAGAGTACCTACCCTACACTGGGGGAAAGGTCTGTACTCCAGGTACTTCCTTACACCAAAAAAGATGGGAGTGGCGGCCCATCCTAGACCTAAGATACCTAAACAAACATCTTTTAAAACCAAAGTTCAAGATGGTAACTCTGGGAATAATCCTTCCCTCTCTAAGACCAGGGGACTGGCTAGCCTCCCTGGACCGCAAAGATGCCTGTTTTCACATTCCCATCAGGTGCTCCCACAGAAAGTACCTCAGGTTCGAGTCGCCCTCTGGCCACTATCAGTTCAGAGCAATGCCCTTTGGCCTAACTTCAGCCCCAAGGGCCTTCACAAAGTGCCTGGCAGTAGTAGTTGCCTTTCTAAGGAGGCAAAAGATTTCCAATTTTCTATATCTGGACAACTGGCTAATAGTGGGCCAGTCTCCAGACCAAGTCAAGTCAGACCTGCAAGTGACCCAGCAAGTGCTCACTACTCTAGCATTTCTTTTCAACCTTTCTTTTCAAGACCTCATTGTAAACAAGGAAAGGAGGTGGTTTCAACCTTTTTACGATAAAAGTTCCCATCAAGATGATCAATGGAATGGATGGTTGCCAGACGATCAGAGATGGATGTCACCGGATGAAAATGTGGAAATTACACTATGAGAGTCACAAACAAGGCTTCCTGGATTGTGCAGTAATAAGTTTCAAAACATGTAGCAATACTGATGTGTGTGGTGACATATTCAAGTTTCCTTGCCATTGACAAGGGAATAGTGCTAGATTGAAATAAACATTTGTTAACACATACAATAGAAGTGCAAAATGTGGCAATGCCACTGGCCCATATGTTTGTAATGTATGAGATAACCCAAGTGTAACAGTCTCATTCAGTGGTCCTTATCACAGATGCTTCCCTTCTGGGCTGGGGAGCCCATCTGGGGGCTCTCACTGCCCAGGGACTGTGGTCCCCTCAGGAATCCCTTCTCCATATCAATCTCCTAGAACGCGAGGCAGTTTTTCTGGCCCTGGAAGCTTTCTCTGTCAGTACAGAACAAGGTGGTTCAGGTCAGAACAGAACACCACCACCACGTGGTACATCAACAAGCAACGAGACACACTGTCTACGGCCTTGTGCACAGAAGCCATGAAGTTGTGGTCCCTGGCTTATTCCCTGCAAACCTCTCTGATAGCAGTTCACCTTCCAGGGAAGGACAATGTGCTAGCAGATGCACTGAGCAGGATTTCACAGGGCCATCAATGCACGGTCCTTGGACCTCTGTTGGTATTGAAGGTCATTTTTTCAAGGTGGGGCACTCCAGAGATAGATCTTTTTGCAGCCCCAGACAGTCACTGACTTCCTTTCTTTTGTTACAGACCCCCAGTCTTGGGCTAAGTCTCCCTGGATGCTCTGATTCTGAACTGGGAAGGGAAATTTCTGCATGCCTTCCCTCTTTTGTTCAAAGTTTTAGTCAAAATAAGGTCACAACCTTGCAAAGTGATTCTGATTGCACTAGACTGTGCCAGACAGCCCTGGTACCCCCTGTTGCTGTTCCTAGCAGTCCAGCTTCCCCTGTCTCTTCCCAGGAATTACAACCTGTTAACCTCCTCTCGGGAGGATTTGGTACCCCAATCTTCAGCCTCTCAATCTCAAGGCATGGTTCTTAAAAGAGTTAGAGTTTGCAGATTTGCATCTTTCTCAGGGGGTTCTGGATATTCTCAAAGCTTCTCAAAAGCCCTCCACCAGAAAGACTTGTAACTCCAAGTGGAAGAGATTCAGCATTTGGTGTTCCAAGAATCCTATTTCTCCAGATACTGCTGAATAGCCTACAGTTCTGGATTATATGGTTCATTTTAATGGCCTAGGCCTCAGACCAGCTACTCTCAAGGTACACTTGTCAGCTGTTTCTACTTTTCTGTCAGTGGGGAAGTCTTCCTCACTATCATCTCATCCTGTATTCCGTAAATTTTTTAAAGGATTGCTTCATACCAGTCCTCCCTTTAGAGACCCTGCCCCTGCTTGTGATTTAAATGTTTGCATTGCTCAACTTATGCAACCTCCTTTTGAGCCTATGTCCTCAGCAGAGCTTAAGTACTTGATTTGGAAAACTGTGTTTTTGGTAGCCATTACCTCTGCCAGACGTATCAGTGAATTGCAAGCCCTGTCAGTGGAACCTGATTTTATCTCCTTTCACTGGGATAAAGTGGTCCTTAGACCCAATAGAAGGTTCTTGCCCAAAGTGGTTTCAGATTTCCACTTGAATCAGTCTGTCTCTTCCTGTTTTCTTCACTGATCATTCTTCCTCTGGAGAGAGGAGGCTACACAGTTTAGATGTTAAAAGAGCCCTTAGCTACTACATAAAACGTTCCAAGGGTCACAGGTTTGAGTCCCTCCTGTTGTTCCTCACTTATGGAGAAGTGGGAAAGGGCAAACCTACCACTAAGAGAACTATAGCCAGGTGGATTGTGTCTTGTATACAATTCTGCTATGAGAAACTGGGAAAGATTCCACCCTCAGGCCTGAGGGCTCACTCTACAAGAGGTACAGCTGCTTCCCTGGCTGCTGCCAGGGATATTCCTCTCTTAGAAATTTGTCAAGCAGCCACCTGGAAAATAGTCCATTCCTTTACCAAGCATTACTTTCTGGATATCCAGGCTAGGAGTGATGCTCGGTTTGGCACAGCAGTAATTCAGAGCCTATTCCCAAAGTAGGTTCTGTCCCTCCTCCATGGAGGTACTACTTGTTAGTCTGCATTAGTCAGAATACAGCAAGACTTCATGTTGTTTGAAGAAAAAACTACTCACCTTAGTAATTATGTTTCTTCTGTTGGAGTCTTGCTGTAGTCTGACCTCCCCCCGCCTTCCCTCTCAGAACCTATTTTTGGGAAGTGGGTGGGCAGGCGCAGTGTTGCACCTCAGGGGTGCTCCTTTACACCCTCTGCTTTTTTTTTGTTTGGGTGTTTATTTTGTTGTTGTTCTTATTTTAATTGGTTTTGTGTTTTGGGTTTCCTGACTTGAGTCTTCCTTTGGGAATCCAAAACTTTTTGTTGCCAGTTGGCTAGTAAAACTTTTACAGTTTCCACATAGGATAGCTAGTGAGTTTTTGCTCGTAAGAATTTGACGGTTAGATTTCAAAGGGAAACGGACAGATATCAACAGAGCTCGAGCTCAGCATTCTATGCTCTGCATAGAACGTTTAACCCTTTGTTCTCCGGAGCAGTTTAAAGGCTGGGGCTAACTGCATTAGTCAGAATACAGCAAGACTCCAATAGAAGAAACATAATTACTAAGGTGAGTAATTTTTTCCTCTCACTTCCAGTTAATGGAAAATATGTCCAGAATCCAGATACAATCTGTCAGAGAGGTTCTGTCACAGCCTCCCTCCAGAAACAGAACAAAAATTAAAATCAGTAAATATTAATCCCAGGAATACAGGGGAAAGACAACTTGCCAAATCATAGTTCCTAAACCACAGATTTGTCCGGCCGAAGTCCAGGCAAAACAAACTTTCTCACCCTTTAAACTCCAAGCAGGGAGGCTAGAAACAGACACAGCACAGTAGTGGCTGATATGAGTGTGTCCAAGTCTTCTAGGCTGGGAAAGAAAGGAGGGGAGAGCCACAAAGCCCCCTGACAACAAAGACGACTCTGCCGTCCACTGACCGCAAGGCAATCTGTGCCCCTCACCACCCGACCCCAATCCTCCAACAGGAATCCAGGGAACAGGTCCAGGAGACTGCAGGCCCGCAGAGGAAACCCCCCCACCACACACCCAGCAAGGAGTTTGATTGCCATTACTTACGACCCTGCAGCTGCAATCATCTGCAGTCACGAACAAAAAAAGCCACAAACTTCTTCAAGGCTCTTCAGACCTCCTCCACACAAGTTGCCTGCATAGAAATCCAGGGAAAGGACATTAAAACTGGATCCAAGTGGTCAGATTCCTCCCACAGAGTAGTTTAAATGTACCAGCTCTTAAAATAAGGGCAGGACTTCAAAGATCAAACCCCGAGCACCTGTAAATTTACATTACGGGTTATAGAAAAATGTAGACCAAATCTTCCAACTGTAAATTTACGTTGGGGGCTATAAGGAAAAATGTAGAACAAATCTTAAGGCTGTAAATTTGCATTGGGGTTATAGAAAAAATGTGGAATACATCTTATAACTGTAAATTTACATTAGGGGTTATAGAAAAATTGTAAAACAAATCTTATAACTGTAAATTTAGATTCCGGGTTATAGAAAAACGTAGAACAAAACTTATAGCTGTAAATTTAGATTGGAGGTTATAGAAAAAATGTGGAACACAAATGTTATAAATGTAATTTTACATTGGGGTTATAAAAATGTAAAACAAATCTTATAACTGTAAATTTACATTAGGGGTTATGGGGGGAAAACCTGAAACACATAAGTGTAACTCTACATTAGGGATTATAGGAAACCTATAGAACAAATCTTATAACTGTCAATTTAGAATCCGTCTTTGAGGGTGAAGCTCTTGCATCAGGTAATACCATTTGGACTGAGGCCGGCAGGCATCAGGACCCCACACAAAACTTGTAGCTAGCAGTCTGAGGCAGGGGACCGGCCCCAACATCGGCTAAGCCCATCAGACGTGGTATAAATGGGGCCATCCCCTGGCGCCATCTCTGTTCTTTTCCCACCATTGACCCATGTAGTTCGGCTCCTCGGACTCCTTCCTTAGCAGTTGACAGCCATCGAACGTCAGAAGTGTGTTAATTCTTCAAAATCCTTTTTTCCACACCTCGTTTATGTCATTGCCCTCCCCACCGCGGTGAAAGTCAGAGTGTGCGGCGGGAAGCAGATCTCGGCCAGAGACGGCCATGCAGCCTGCCTTCTCTGCCTAGGCCCGGAAGATCAGCACAACGCCTGCACACATTGTCAAAAGTTCAACCAGAAGACGCACACCAGGAGGACCCATGCACTCAAAACCTTCTTGCTAAAAAAGAAGCTTGCGGCCATGCAGCGAGGATCAGGAGCCAGCTCATCCTCTCCAACCTGGGATTCCCCACCCAAAGGTGGGTCATCTGGGAGGAAGCATCACCACAAGGATAAGGATTGGGCCAGGTCTGAATCCCGCCCTAAGTCGCTAGCCAAGCAGGCCTAGTCTTCCTCATCCTCTGGTCAGAGGTCCGGTTCGGTTCCGGTCCAGCCGTCTGAACCTTCCCGCACGTCTAAGTCCCCTGCCACCTCCTCTCAGCAAACATTGGGAGTCGGCCTCGTCGGGGACATCATCACTCTCCCCCGGCTCACAGACCACCTAAAAACCTCAGGGTTGACCTAGGAAAGCCAGTCCAGGGTTCAGGACAGGCCCAGTTCTTCTGATAAGCGAAAGCGCTCAGAAAACCCCTCAGGTAGGCAGGACGCCACCCGTGCTTGGACACCTCCCCCTCCAGCTAAGGTGCGCCCTCCTCCAGATCAATGCAAGCCTAGCTGTTCGCCTACTCAGTCAACCCCGCTCCCCCAATGCCTGATATGGGGCGGTTGCTGGATGAAGACCAGACGCCTGACAAAGCCACACCGGACGTCAGACCTACAGACAAAGGCGCTGCCAGTCGTTGGCCTACTGACGCCGGGATCCCGGACCAGACGCCTGCTGAACCAGAGCCCCAGACACCCGCACCTAAAGACCTGACGCCCGGGCCCTCAGACCTGGCGCCGGCCTCTGCGGTCAGCCCAGTAGCAGACATCGGGAGCCTGTTCACTAGATGGTGGAATACAGTTAAAGGGGATCTTGTGTATAGACCCCCCAGACACAGTCCCTCCTCTGCCACTCATGGGTCCCTCGCCCCAGGGCCTCGGGGGTGTGAGGGTGGGCACCATGTCTGGACCCTAAGGGGAAGAGAAGGAAACAACCCTCATCTCCATTTCCCCCTCCTGTCACGTCCTCCTCAGATGAAGGCGACATCGATTCAGAGCCTTACTCAGACAGGGAATTCTGTCCTCCCTCCTGGGGACCCCACGGTAGTCTCCAACCCCCTCCCCCGGATGGCCCCCTCATTTTTGGCAATTATGAGGCACATCCAGGCTATATACGAGTGGGACACGGAGGATCTGGACCCAGAGCGCAAGCACCTGGCCAAGTTCCTCGGGGAGAAGGAACCCAAACCTTTGGTGATTCCACCGTTCATGGAACCATTTCAGGACGTAACACACCTTACCTGGCATACGCCATTCTCCATTCCAGCAGTCCCTCAGAAGGCAGACAGACTTTAAAAGCCTTCAAAGTCAGAACCTTTTTTGGCTAAACAACCAAAGGCCAATTCATAGAAACATAGAATTTGACGGCAGATAAGGACCGCTTGGCCCACCTAGTCTGCCCATTTCCCTACCTAACGGATAAGCTGCAGATCTAGTTAACCAACAGCCTACTTCCTCCTACCCCCTACTAGAATTGCCTTGTGTCTGTCCCATGCATTCTTGAATTCTCCCTCTGTTTTTGACTCTACGACCTCCTCAGGAAGGCTGCTCCATGAATACACAACCCTCTCTGTGAAGAAATACTTCCTCACATTACCTCTGAGCCGTCCCCCCCCCCATCTTCAAATTGTGCCCCCTTGTTTTTGCACATCTCTTTTTGTGAAAGATGCTACCGTCTTGGACTTTGTTGATTCCCTTGAGGTATTTGAAAGTTTCTATCATGTCCCCCCTCTCCCTCCTTTCCTCGAGGCTATACATCTTTAGTTTTTCTTCATATGTCTTCTGATGCAGACCCTGCATCATTTTGGTTGCCCTCCTCTGGATAGCCTCCACCCTGTCTGTCTTTGCGGAGATGGGGTCTCCAGAACTGTAAACAGTACTCCAGATGTGGTCTTGCCAACTGTCTGTACAGAGGGCCAACAATTTCCTGTTTTCTACTGGTGATGCCTCTCCTATGCATTCCATTATCTCTCCCCTCCCAGCCCTCCTTACTGTCTTCTCACATTGCTGGCCCACCTTTAGGTCATCTGATATGACTACCCTTGGGTCCCTTTCCATTTCTGTTGTTGTCAGTATCTCACCCCCCATTGTGTACTTTTCCCCTGGGTTTTGTTTCCCAGGTGCATTACTTTGCACTTGTTTGCATTGAATCTAAGCTGCCATGCATTTGACCATTCCTCCAACCTTGCCAAGTCCCTTTTCATCCTTTCCACCGCACCTTGTGTATCAACCCTGTTGCAGATCTTTGTGTCATCTGCAAAGAGACATACTTTCCCTTCCAGTCCAGTTCATTGGTCCTCACGGCTGCTCACAGCAGAGGGTCTCAGCCAATGCATTTGAGTTCCCAACCTCCGGATCCCGTCTCTAAAAAATTAGACTGTTGGGGCCGAAAAGTCTTCTCCTCAGCCACTGGGGCCATCCGGTCTGTGAACTTCATGGTCCACATGATTACCTACCAGCAGTCTCTGTGGAGGAAGACAGTGGACCTCGTTGAAGCTATGCCAGACTCCAACTCAAAACAAGAAATTCTAGCATGTGCCCAGTCAGGTTTAGATGTAGACAAACATGCCCTCAGGTGTTATTACGATGCCGTGGATATGGCCTCCAGAGAAACTGCCTCAGGCGTCTGTATGAGACGGCAATCTTGACTTAGGCTCACGTGCTTCCAGCCGGACCTACAAGAGTCCATTTTGGATTCCATTTTTCAGGGTCCTGTTCTGTTTGGCCCGGAAGTTGAACAAATGCTTAAGCAACTTCAGGAGTCTGGTAAAGCGGTGGCTGATGTGCACCGCATGTATAAATCCCAGCCTCAGGAACCCTGCTGAGGGACAAGGGCAAGGACAGGGGAATAAACAGTCCCACTGTAAGGGGTTCAAGAGGCGGGGTCACTCTGCCTCTCAAGGTTCCCAGGGCCACAAGCAGCCCAAACCTCCCAGGGCCCCGCCAACCCCTCAGCCTGACTCCCTCTGCCCCCCTCCTCCCTTCAGGGACAGGCAGAGTGAGAAGGTAGGGCAGTTTCGCTTTACCCACTCGAATGGTCCAGTATCACTGTGGACCAACGAGTACTGGATACCACTCGAAAAGGGCACACGATAGTTAATCTGTATCCACCGGAACACAGTTTTCTTCTAGAAGCAGAGATTCAACAGCTTCTAGGAAAAAGAACCATCCAAAAGGTTCCACAGGCCCAGAAGGGAAAGGGTTTCTACTCCCGTTTCTTCCTGGTCCCGAAGAAAACGGGAGACCTTCATCCAATTCTGGATATGAGCCAGCTCAGTCTCTCTGTAAAATACCAGAGGTTTCGGATGATCACTCTGGCAGGTCTCTTCCCCTTACTCCAGCTGTGCTCCCTAGATATGCAGGATGCCTACATGCATATCAAGGTCCTGAAGTCTCACAGAAGGTTTCTGTGCTTCAGCTTCCAGGATGAGCACTACCAATTCCGGGTACTTCCTTTCGGCCTTTCCTCCACCCTTAGGATTTTCACCAAGTGTCTAGCGGTAGTAGCGGCAGCCCTCCGCAGGAGAGGCCTCTTCGTCTACCCTTACCTGGCTCCTCTCCACTTGGTCAGAGGAGGAGCTTCTAATCGCCTTTACGAGAGACACAGGCCCTATTTTCCTCCCTGGGGATCACAGTAAACTGGCTAAAATCTCACCCTTGGCTGACACAAAGGCTGCAGTTCATAGGGGCTGTTCTGGACACCGGACAGGGAAGAGCCTTTCTGCCTCCAGGCAGGGCAGACCGCCTTCAGGATTTGGCCAGCAGGCTCCAGAAGGCCCCCTCTTCCCCTGCCCAGGCTGTTCTACAGCTTCTAGACTATATGGCAGCTGCCATAGCCACAGTACCCTTAGCCAGAGTACATATGAGGACCCTTCAGTGGCATCTCTGGGTCTAGTGGGACCAATCAGTGGACGATCTGGATCTCCAGATCCAGATGTCTCGGGCAGTACATCATTCCCTCGAATAGTGGCTCCATCACGACAGTCTAGTTCCATTCCGGAGAGTCTCTCCTCTCCAGACTTTAACCACAGATGCCTCTTTGTCCGGTTGGGGGGCTCATTTAGGGGATCACAGGACCCAGGGGTCTTGGTCTGTCATAGAAGGCTCTCTACATATAAATGTTCTGGAAATGAGAGCCGTGCTGAATGCACTTATTGCATTCAGAGACCAGCTCTCGCCGGGTCCTCTCCTGGTGCAGACAGACAACACACCAGTGGTCTTATACATCAACAAACAAGGGGGGACTCATTCGTACTCTCTTTGCAGGGAGGGCATGAGGGTGTGGGATTGGGCAGTAGAACATCGGCTGGATCTCATCGCAGTTAATCTGCCTGGGGTTCAGAATGTTCTCGCCGACAGTCTCAGCCACTCTACCTCTCCAAATCACGAGTGGGAACTGCTCCAAATTGTCACAGACGACCTGTTCGGTCACTGGGGCCATCCAGAGTTGGACCTCTTTGCATCTCAGTGCAACGCCAAACTGCAAAATTTGTGCTTGCTCGTTCCAGGGCCTGGTGTTTTTTGGCGAGACTCGTCCCTCTCTTGAACAGGAAAGTTCCTGTATGCCTTCCCTCCTTTTCTCCTCATTCAGAGAGTACTGCTCAAGTTGCAGTCAGAGGGAGCCAGAATGAGTCTGGTGGCTCCTCTTTGGCCCTGTCAGATCTGGTATCTGTTGCTCCAGCAACTGTCACTGGAGCCTCCAGTTCAGTTGCCACTCTCCACTCACTTGCTGTCACAAGAGCAGGGGGCACTTGTCCATCCTGCTCTTCACCTGCATGCGTGGCTCCTGCAGTCTTGACAGAAGAGAGACTAGGAGTGTCAAGCAGGGTGGCTGAGATCTTGGTTGCAGTGAGGAAACCTTCCACCAGGGCCACCTACGCTCTGAAATGGAAACGCTTCTGTCTGTGGGCTATGGTCCACGCCCTAAATCCCCTGGGTTGCCCGGCTAGACACGTGCTAGAATATCTGTCACCTTCTGGATGTGGGACTGAGCTGTTCATTAAGATACACATGTGTGTGGTTTCCGCATATCATGTTCCTATCTGAGATAAAACACTGGCACAGCTCAACGCTTGTAAGACATTTCTATGAGGGGTCTTACATATTGAACCTCCCAGGAGAGACATCGTTCCTCCTTGGGACTTACTTTTCGTCCTGGAGAAACTCACCCTTCCTCCCTTCGAGCCAGCAGCCTCCTGCCAGCTGTGCTTCCTCTCATGGAAGACTCTCCTTTTGGTAGCCATTACTCTGCTTGAAGGGTTTCGAAGCTCCAGGCCCTGATGTGTAAGGAACCTTGCATAGTTTTCCACAGGGACAGGGCGACCCTGCGCACGAAACCCTAAGTTCATGCCGAAGGTGGTGTCCATGTTGACTCTTAACCAGGACATCAATCTTCCGGTTTATTATCTGGAATTTGTTAACCAAGGTGAAGCACTGTTGCACACCTTGGATGTTCACAGAATTTTGAGGTATTGCCTCCATAAGACTCACTCCTCCAGACAGTCGGACCAGTTGTTCTTCTCATTCACCAAGCGAATGTTGAGGGCTCCTGTTTCCAAACAGTCAGTAGCCCGTTGGCTGGTGCAATGCATTACTTTTTGCTACCAGCATCATAATAAACCACTTCCAGGAACAGTCAGGTCTCTCTACCAGAGCAGTGGCCGCCTCCTTTGCAGCACTAAAAAGTATCTCCTTGGTGGATATTTGCACTGCAGCTACTTGGAATTCAGTCCACACTTTCATTAGACATTACATCCTGGACATTGCATCCAGAAGGAGAGCAGGTTTTGGACTTGCAGTCCTGCAAGGCCTACTCTCTTAGATGCTTTTCTAACATTTTCAGCTGCTTTTCAGCATCTCCCCCTGCCACTCTCAGACCTGGGCCTATCCTTGGGTACTGCTTGGGACTCTCCTAATGGTATTACCTGCTGCAAGAGCTTCACCCTCGAAGACAGTACAGTTACGTAAGAACTTACTGTAACAGTAGATTTTCGAGAGGAGCTCTTGCAGCAGGTGGCTTTCCCACCCTCCATCCCCCAGGATAGTATTTTGGTTATTATATTACCAGAACATGGTGGGGACTTCTGCTCGGTTCTCCAATTTTATTTTTAGCCGGGTCTCCAGCAGGAGAACTGAGAAGGCGCCAGGGGACCGCCCCCTTTATACCACGTCTGACACCGGGCGTAGCCGATGTCTGGGGCAATCCCCTGCCTCAGACTGTTGGCTACAAGTTTTCTGTTGGGTTCTGACACCTGCCGGCTTCAGTCCTAATGGTATTACCTGCTGAAAAAGCTCCTTTCGAAGATCTACTGTTACGGTAAGTTCTTACGTAACTGTACTTTGTGTGTTCTAGAAGAAATATAGAACAAAAATTATAACTGTAAATTTAGATTAGGGGTTACAGAAGAAATGTGGAACACATCTTATAAATGCGATTTTACATTAGGGGTGACAAAATGTAGAACAAATCTTATAACTGTAAATTTACATTAGGCGTTATGGGAAAAACCTGGAACACATCTTATAAGAGTAAATTTACATTAGAGATTAGAGGAAAAATGTAGAACAAATCTGGTAACTGTAAATTTACATTAGGGGTTACAGGAAGAAATGTGGAACAAAACTTATAAATTTACATTAGGGATTATAGAAAAAATGTGGAATAAATCTTCCAACTGTAAATTTACAGCAGGGGTTAAAAATGTAGAACAAATCTTACAACTGTAAATTTACATTGGGGTTTATGGAAAAAATGTAGAACAATCTTATAACTAAATTTACATTACCCGCTCTTCGGACCACTTACTAAAGAACATCGCCAGACTTTGCAGTTATCACGAACACTTTTATTTTTCTGTTTATTTTAAATTTAAAAACTTATGCCACCGATGAAAGAAAAGAACTGCTGTTCCATTATTGTCATTGTGGTAAAGTTAAGATCAACAAAAGTGATGACCATTCCATGTGTGTTTGCTGCTTAGGCCTTGCTCACAACATGAAGGCCTGTAGCATTTGTAGGGGCTTTAACCACGGCACTTGGAGACATCACAAGAAGGCTTCAAACTTTATCAAAATGCCGGGGTAGCAGAGGAGGAAAAAGTGCACGTTGGTCAGCTTTACCGATGTCTACCTCTTCATCTCTGATCCTTTTCCCCCGACCAGCCCTCCAACTGCCCAGATTGTTGGCATTGCAAGCAGCAGAGCTACTCTTGCACAGGTGGGCCATCCTGCAGCTGCCGATTCTACAGAGAAAAAAATAAATCTGTTGAATCGGCAGATAAGCAGCACTGTGCAGAAAAGGACAAACTGAAACAGAGAGAAAAGGATGCCTCACCTGAGTGGTCCTGCTCTCCTCTTAAGAGGGACCCTTCAACACGTGGATGCTGTATCAGACAATGTCTGAGCTCTTAAATAGAAAAAAGTTCCAGCTACCAGGTATTCAGAGCCCAGTGCACCTGCTCACAATAGGACAAAGAAGTGTAGAAAATTAGGAGCTTCCTAACACCTGCTCTACCAGTGGGGCTCTCACCCTGGGTACGGTATGTTGAAAATGGATTCCTTGTGAAATGTTATATCCATTACATCTAGTTAGAGCATCCCAGATATCATGTGAGCACAAAGACGCAGTCAGAATCATAAATTCTGGTGCTCCACTAAGCTTGAGTCTTTATTCATTTGATATTGCAGAAAAAAGCTCAGCACAGATTCAGTAATAAAAAGAAACACAATTTCTTGGCAGAAAAGGACCACGTGGCCCACCTAGTCTGCCCATTTTTCCCTGCCTATATGACACCGTAGACCTCCTCCCCCAACCAAGATTCCTTTGTGTCTGTCCCATGTATGCTTGAAGCCCACCACTGTTTTCACCCTCACTACCTCTGCTGGAACACTGTTCTAGGCATCCACCACTTTTTCAGTGAACATGTATTTCTTCACTTCCCTCCTAAACTCCATCCCTTCCAGCTTAATTGCATGCCTCTTTGTTCTCGTTTACCTTCTCCTCTGAAAAATACTCCCCTCCTATACCTTATTCACCCCTGTGAGGTATTTATAGGTCTCTATCATATCCGTATGTACACATTGAGATCCCTCGGTCTCTCCTCTTGCAGTTTAGGATGCAGCCGCTGCACCATTTTAGTTGCCGTCCTCTGGACAACATCTACCCTGTCTGTCCTTTCTGAGATGTGATTTCCAGAGCTGGACACATTGCTTTAGGTGGGGCCTCACCAACGATCTATACAGTGGTAACACCACCTCCCTCTTTCTGCTTGTGATACCCTCCCTTTGCACCCCAGAATCCCGCTGGCCTTACTTGCTGCCTTGTTGCACTGCCTCAAGGACATTCGATATGATTACTCCATGGTCCCTTTCCTGTTTTGTGACCATCAGTACCTCTTCCCACATTTTATACTCTGGGTTTCTGTGCCCTAGGTGCATGATTTTGCATTTTTTCTCATTGAAACCCAGCTGCTGTACCTTTGACCACTTCTCAAGTTTTCTCTGATCTCTGCTCATTCTCTCCACTCCCTCTGGAGTGTCCACACTATTGCATCTGTAATCTGTAAAGAGGCATACCTTTCCTTCCAGCTCTACAGCAGTATCACTTATGAAGACATTAAAAAGGACTGGTCCCAGTACTGAGCCCTAAGGTACCCCACTGGTCATTCTCTCTCTCCTCTCCCGAGAGGGTGCCATTTACCACTGCCTTCAGTTGCCAATCCATCAACCAATTTTGTACACAGCATTTGTTCCCATAGACGCCATATGGTGTCGGAGCCATCCATTGCTGGAATGGACCCAGAATGACCACCGGGAGTGAATGAGTTAAAACCTTAGGACCCACCCCCCAAACTCCCCAATTTATTTATAAGCCTCCTATATTGTACAGTATCAAAGGCCTTGCTGAAGGTAGTCCATATCCACCACACCACGTTGATCTATTGCCCTGGTGGTCACCCAGTCAAAGAAATTGATCAGGTTCCTGACCTGCTGAATTCAAGCTACTCCACAAGCCTTTCCTTTTAAAGCATCCCTTTAACTTCCACACCGCTGTTGTCAGGCTGACTGGCCTTTAGTTGCCAGCCTCTTCTCTGCTGCTGCTTTTATGAAGCAGGATTACATATGCCATCCTCCAGTCCTCTGGAACCACTTCTGTTTGCAGTGAGTTGTTGGATAGGGATGTCAGAGGTGCAGCCAGTACCTCTCTGATCTCCCTCAGCACCCTTGGGCATACCCTGTCCAGCCCCATAGCTTTGTCCACTTTAAGTTTTACAAGTCTCTTCAAGACTCTTTCCTCTGTGAATGGACTTGTCTATCTCTCTCCCTTCAGTGTTCCTGCTGCTTTTATCTGCTTTTTCCTGATCCTGCTCTGCACAGCTCCCGATACCCTACTTAACCTCATACAGTGTTGCCTCACTATAACAAACAGAATGGGAGCCATTACCCATGTTCGTTATAGCTCCTTGCGCATTATGTCTAGGGACGCTGAATCCAATGAGCAGGACACTTAGAGTACCACAGTAATGTGCTATAAACGGCACTCTGTGTGACAGCTTGCTAGTTCTACCTGTCTCAGTTGTATGCATGATTTGATGAGAATAATGTACATAGAAATATAGAATGTGTCGGCAGAAAAGGACCGTCGGGCCCACCCAATCTACCCAGTATGCCTAGCATGCTGCTAGGACTTTGCTGTTGCCTCCTGTCCACTCCCTTCCCCAGCTCTAACAGACCCTTGTGTCTATCCCATGCTCTCTTGAATCCCCCCACAGTTCTTGCCCACACCACCTCCTCTGGGAGTCTGTTCCAGTTTTTCATCACCCTCTCAGTGAAGTGGAATTTCCTGATGTTACCCCTGAACCCTCCCCCCCCTTAATATCTGCAAACCATGCCCCCTCATTCTTGTCTGCTCCCTTAGCTAAAAGATGTCCCCTGCTGGCACCTTGTTGATCCCCTTGATATATTTGAAGGTCTCAATCATGTCCCTCCTCTCCCTTCTTTGCTCAAGGGAGTACATGCTGAGGTTCTTCAGTCGTTCCTCGTATGACAGATGTCTAATTCCCCTTACCATTTTTCTCACTCCACCCTATCCACATCCTTCTTGAGATATGGCCTCCAGAACTGGACCCCATACTCAAGGTGAGTCCTGACAAGATGCCTGTACAAGGGCATTATGACCGCCCTCTTCCTGCTAGTTATTCCCGTGCTGATCCACCCCAGCATCCCACTGTCTCTTGCCACCACCTTCTCACATTGCTCCACCACCTTCAGGTCCCATGATATGATTATGCCAAGGTCCCTTTCCAGCTCGGTAACCTATAGGGCATACCCCCCCCAATACGGTATGCTAGGCCTTGGTTATTCTTGCCTAAGTGCATGATCTTGCATTTTTTTGTGTTGAAGGACAATTGGCATTCCTTGGACCATTCCTCCAGTTTCTCCAGATCCATGCTCTCAACCCCCTCAGGCATATCCGCTCTATTACAGACCTTTGTGTCATCCGCAAATAGACACACTCTTCCCTCCAGTTCTTCCCATGTGTTCTGACTCTGAGGGGTCAGTTTCGTCGAAATGCAAAAGGAAATCTGCCGTTTTGGATCCAGAACCGCATAATCAACCGCCAAAGAAATAGCAAAGGCGATAAGTATTGTGGAATCGCTTCGTCCGTTTCCGTCCAATCCGGCGCCTCTCGGTAGGCTGTCGGTTCAGTCTGTTCCCCCGCTTCTGGAATATGTTCCAGATGAATTTTATGAACCGGAGTGGGAGGGGGAGGAAGAACAAGACGATGATAATGATGATGAAGGTCTGGATGAGCCCATTGAACCGGACATCTCCCCAGACAGGCCTTCCAATGTTCCCCTCCTAGGCTTTCTGAGTCCCCATCCCACTATTTGTTCTACAAGAAAGTGGCCGATACCCTCCAGCTTCCCTTGATTGAAGCTGTCGAGGAACAAGAGGAGCCTGATGATGGACATCCCAGAGTCCAAGAGATGGTCTATTCCCCCTCCATAAATCCTTTGGGAAATGGACACAGAAAATTCTTCAAACTCCAAATTCTTCACTTCCTGTAGATAAAATAATGGACAGGAGGTATATGCTTTCAGGCTCGGGTACAGTGTTTTTTTTTTTTTCACCAATGCAGCCATGTAGGGGGTAGTGTAGGCTGCAGCCTGTGACAAGGCTAACATACCCTTGGCTTCACACACCCCAGGTAAAGACTCTAGGAAGGTAGATGCTGTGGCCAAAAACCAGTACTTAGCATCCTCCTTGGGACTCAGGCAGGCTAATTATATTGCCTACACAGCCAGATACCAGAAGTCCCAATGGGATACTGTTCTGGAGCTGGCTAAACAGGTCTCCCCCCAGCTAGCCAGGGAGCTGGAGGAGGTGGCTGCTGATGGGATTGAGGCATCCAAAATGCAATTCTATGCTGCTGTGGACGTGAGTGATGTGACATCACGAGTCATGGCTACATCTGTGTCTCTTAGGAGGTTTGCTTGGCTCAGATGTACTAGCCTCTCACAGGACACCCAGGCTAAAGCCATGGATTTCCCTGTGGTGGATAATTTTCTGTTTGGGGAGCTGACAGAGAATTGCATGAAGAAAATGGACGAGTATCAGACCCCCTACAGGAATGCACAGGCCAAGCAAAGGCAGGCAACTCTTCAGAGGCAGCCGTCTAGGGGCAGGCCTTTTCACAGGCCTTTCTACCAAGCGCAGGCCTCCTCTTCCTTTCCACAGAGGGGGTTCTTCAGAGGGAAAGGGAGAGATAGGACGGGGAATGAGCAGGGCTGTTTCCTCATCTCAGTCCAAGGCTCCTGCCAAGCAGACACCCTGATGTGTCAGCCCAGGTTGACTCCCCAATCCCAGTAGGAGGCAGAACGGCTTACTACTTCTAGGCTTGGAAGTCTGTTACCACAGACAAGTGGGTCCTGGAGGTAGTAAGTCAGGGATTGGCTCTCTCAGTTTTGCAAAGTTCCCAAAATTGAGGACCAGATTCTTTCCACCTGCAAACCTTTCCAAGACCACTGCTTTAGAAGCAGAGGTTTCTTCTCTGCAAACCCTCAGGGCTCTAGAGAGAGTTCCTACTCAGTACAGGGGCAAAGGTCAGTATTCCAGATATTTCCTTACCCCAAAAAAGACAGGGGAGTGGTGGCCCATCCGAGACCGGAGACATCTAAACAAGCACATCTTAAAACCAAAATTCAAAATGGTCACTCTGGGAGTAATTCTTCCCTCTCTAAAGCTAGGGGATTGGCTAGCTTCCCTGGACTTCAAGGATGCCTACTTTCACATACCAGTCAGGTGCTCCCATAGAAAGTACCTCAGGTTCGAGTTGCCTTCAGGCCATTATCTGTTCAGAGCAATGCCCTTTGGCCTAACATCAGCTCCAAGGGTGTTCACAAAGTGCCTAGCAGTAGTAGTGGCCTTCCTCAGGAGACAGGGCATCTCCATATTCTCATACCTGGACGACTGGCTCATCGTGGGGCAGTTTCCAGACCAAGTCAAGTCAGGCCTACCGGTTACCCAACAGCTGCTCACTTCTTTAGGTTTTCTTCTCAATCTGCCAATGTCTGTTCTTGAACCAGTGCAACTCCTTACCTTCACAGGGGTGCAGTTGGATACTGTGCAGGCAAAGACTTTTCTCCCCTTGGCAAGGGTAAAGGCCCTTACAGATCTTGCTTCTTTTTTCCGCCTTCTGGTGTCTCGACCAGTAAGACATTTTCTTCAGCTCCTGGGCCACATGGCAGCTTCCACCGCGGTAGTACGGGGAGCCAGATTTCAAATGAGGGACATTCAGTTCCACCTGAGGTCCTTTTGGTCCCAGAAAAAAGATCATTTAACCAGATTGATTCCAGTGACTCAGACTCTGGTCCAAGCTCTGCAGTGGTGGTTGGATCAGGACAATCTCAGACAAGGAGTCCCATTCATCAGTCATATTCCTTCAGTGGTACACAGATGCCTCCCTCCTGGGTTGGGGAGCCCACCTGGGAGCCCTTATGGCACAAGGCGTTTGATGTCCTCAGGAGTGTCTACTCCATATCATGCTTCTGGAACTCAGGGCAGTATTCCTGGCCCTTCAGGCCTTCTCTGACTCGGTGAGGAACAAAGTGGTTCAGGTCAGGACAGACACCACCACCATGTGGTACATCAGCAAGCAGGGAGGCACTCTGTCTATGGCCTTGTGCATGGAAGCCATGAAGTTATGGTCTCTGGCTTATGCCCTACAAGCATCACAGATTGCAGTCCGTCTGCCAGGGAAGGACAATGTGCTAGCAGATGCCCTGAGCAGAATATGTCGGGGCCACCACAAATGGGCCCTAGATCACTTCATACTGAAAGTAATCTTCTCCAGGTGAGGCACTCCAGAGATAGATCTCTTTGCAGCCGCAGCCCCAGACAATCATCAACTTCCTCTCTCCTGTTGCAGGCCTCCAGTCCTGGGCACAGTCCCCCTGGATGGTCTGGTTCTGGATTGGGGGGGGGGGGTCAAATTCCTTTATGCCTTCCCTCCCTTTCCCCTGTTATTCAGGGTCCGGGTCAAGAGCAAGTCACAACCGTGTAGGGTGATCCAGATTGCTCCAGTCTGGGCCAGACAGCCATGGTATCCTCTGTTGCTGTCCATAGCAGTCCATCTTCCCCTATCTCTCCCCAAGAGGCACAATCTGCTAACCTCCTCTCAGGGAAGAATCTGGTACCCCAACCTTCAGTCTCTCAACCTCAAGGCTTGGTTCTTGAAGAGTTAGAGTATGCAGGTCTACACCTGTCTTAGGGGGTGCTGGATATTCTCAAGGCCTCTCGAAATCTGCCACTAGGAAAACTTAGAATTCCAAATGGAAGAGATTCAGCATTTGGTGTTCCAATAAGGATATTTTACTGGATACTGCTGATCTGGCTACAGTTCTGGATTACATGGTTCATCTTTATGGCCTAGGACTCAGGCCAGCCACTTTAAAAGTTAATTTAGCAGCTGTATCTGCATTCCTGTCAGCAGAGAAAGCTTCTTCCCTGGCATCTCACCCTGTCTTCTGTAAGTTCTTCAAAGGGTTGGTTTATACATGAAGCATACATGGTTCGTACATGAAGGGGGTAAATGGGAGGAGCAGTCAGGGTGCTCGGAAGGAAGGGAGGGGCAACTAGAGGGCATGGGGGGGGAGAGATTCAGGGGAGAAAGGAGGAGGTGCTACTTCACTGAGAGGGTGGTGGAGCCATGGAATGTGCTGCCCAGGGGGCTGTTGGAGGGGTTCAAGAGGGGGTGGGACAGGTACAGGGGAAGAGTTCTGGAAGCAAAGTCCTGTGCAGCGAGAATATCCGGGACTGGGAAGGGAGAAGTCTGTGAGGGCGAGGGTGGCAGCAAGGTCAGCTCCCAGGGTAGGGGCTGACCAAACAAGCAGACACGAAAGACTGTTAGGCCTATTCTGCTGGCATTTTAGTATGTTAGTATACCAATCCTCCTTTTAGAGAACCCTACCCCTGCCTGGAATCTTAATGTTTGCATTGCTCAGCTCATGCAGCCCCCTTTCGAGCCTCTGGCTTCAGCCGAACTCAAGTATTTGACCTGGAAAACTGTGTTCCTGGTAGCTATCACTTCTGCCAGGTATATTAGTGAATTGCAAGCCCTGTCAGTGGAGCCAGATTTTATCTCATTCCATAGAGATAAGGTGGTCCTTAGAACCAATAGGAGGTTCTTACCCAAAGTGGTCTCAGATTTTCATCTGAACCAGTCCATGTCTCTTGCTGCTTTTTTCACTGATCATTCTTCCTCTTCAGGAGAAAGAAGAATACATAGTTTGGATGTTAAGAGGGCACTTAACTACTACACTGAGCATACTAAGGCACATAGGAATGAATGTTTCCAATTGTTTCTCACTTATGGTGAAGTGGGGAAAGGTAAGCCTGCTGCTAAGAGAACTGTTGCCAGGTGGATTGTCTCTTGTATACAGTTCTGCTGTGACAAGCTAGGCAAAACACCTCCCTCGGGCCTGAGGGCTCATTCGACTAGGGGTACAGCTGCTTCCCTGACTGCTGCCAGGGATATACCTTTACTAGAGATATGCAAAGCAGTCACCTGGAAAACTGTCCATACTTTGACCAAGCATTACTCTCTGGATATCCAGGCTGAGTGATGCTCGGTTTGGAACAGCAGTACTGCAGAGCCTATTCCCAAAACAGGCTTGGTAACCCCCTCCATGGCAGTACTGCTTGGTAGTCTGCATATGTCAGAATACAGCAAGACTTCATGTTTGAAGAAAAAAAAATACTCACCTTAGTAATTGTGTTTCTTCTAATGGAGTCTTGCTGTATTGTGACCTGCCTCCCCTCTCAGAACCTGTTTTTGGGAAGTGGGCTGGCAGGTACAGTGTTGCACCTCAGGGGTGTATTTGCCCCCCCTCCTTTCTAGAAGGGGGGGTGGGTTATTTTTATGTTGTCTTTATAGTTATATGTTGGTTACCTGGTTATTTATCTTGGGTTCTCGACTTGAGTCTTTTGGGGAACCCAATCTGTTGCCTGTTGGCTCATGTTCCTTTATAATTTCCACTATAGAGGTATAGTTAGTTAGTAATGGCTCGTAAGAATCTGACGGTTACACTTTGAAGTGCACAGACAGAGGTTTGAAACCAAGCTTGAGCTCAACGTTCTATGCTTCCTGCATAGAGTTAACTCTTTCCTCTCCGGGGCAGTTCAAGTGCTGGGGCTAACTGCATATGTCTGAATACAGCAAGATTCCATTAGAAGAAGCACAATTACTAAGGTGAGTAATTTTTTCTTCTGTTCTTGCCTTCACCCTCCTGACCTCCTTACCTGCTTCCTTCTGCTTCTCTTGCTATATAGCCCTATCCTCTTCCCTCTGTGTCTTCTTATACCTCCTAAACGCATTTCTCTTTGCCCTGACATTTTCTGCCACATCCCTATTGAACCAGAATGGCCGCCTCCTCTTCCTATTTTTATTTACCCTCCTGACACAGAGGTTAGTGGCCTCGACTATTGCCCTTTTTATTTGACCCCACATTTCCTCCACTCCCCTTAGTCCACCCCTGCTAATGCTTGCTGAACGCTTCACCCATTTTCTGAAAGTTTGCATGCCTAAAATCTAGGACCTTCACACTAGACCGATGGACCTCGGCAGTCATTTTTACTGAGAACCAGACAGTGCTGTGGTAACTCGTGCCTACATTCTCCCCTACAGATATCGCTCCCACCGTTTTCCTATTCGTTAGAATCAAATCTAGGATAGTCCCTGCCCCAGTTGGTTCTCTCACCAGCTGCTTCATGAGTGCTCCCTTTAGGGAGTGTATGGCAGCTTTCTTTTTTTTATAATGTGCCGTGAACAAATCTGCTGAGCTAAAAACAGTTCTGTTCCTGTATTCCATCCACTTCTCTGACTGCAGCCTGTCTACTGCTCACTTCACCACCCGACTGCATGCTCACTTAACTGATGGCTATTAACTGTATGTGCTGTATGTTAGTAGTTTTTTATTTTATTTAATTTATTTCTTTGGTTACTGTATTGATCCAGTTCACCTCACCCACTAACCAACTGATTTCTGGTATGTTTTATCTGCAGGCTGATGCTATAAGTTGTAAAGTACAGTTCAGTAATGTAACTAAGTAGAGAATTAAGCAAAGCAATAATGAGCGAAATAAACTAATACTGCTATCACATAAGGGAGTGTGTATCCGGAGAGAGGACCACAGTCGGGGAGCAAGCAGGAAAACTGAACTTTTTGCCCGTCCATTGGTCAGTTGGCTCCTTTACTTCACCTGCTCTTACAGAGCTGTATAATACTGACTGTTTATTCCTCTCAGATAACCTCAGTCTCAAGTGTTCCCGATTACGAGGGACATCCCTCATTTTACTCCTTCAAATTGCCCTGTTCCTCCTCAATCCCTCATGATCAAGGTGCTGTCCACACAGATAGTGTGCTGTAAATTTAGACTTTAAAGCAGAAATTAATAATACTCAGAGATGTTAAATCAAAAATAAATGTTGTACTAGTGAACACAATGGTTTCCACAGTATTCTGAGCTTGTATGTCCATGTTTGAGGATGGGATGTGCTCCTCATTATGAGAGCTATTGTCCCTCATTATCCCTTATCTTAAATGCCTGTGTCCCTTATTTCAATGATAAGTAGGGCTTTTACACACAGTGGTCTGCACCGTTGCGAGTGGTGAAGACCAACTGCAACGGCACCTTTGTTGCTGTGTAAAAGGAGGTGGCACCAATGCAAGCCGCTCCTTTGTGGCAAAACGCATACCCAGGATTTCTGGGTTCGTGACTTGGAGTGCACTGGTACAGGCATTTTATCCAAGCATGTAAAAAGTCTGCATCGGTGCACTATAGTGATTGTCCCTGGCCAGGAAATTTTTTAAAATGCTGGATCTGCCGGCATGCCCCCTAGAAACACTGCATACAGGCAGTGTGTAAAAAGGAGACTGCCAGAGTTCTTTGTGGAGTGGAGTAGCCAGTTCAAGATGGCACCGCTCCAAAGGCCTGTAATGTAAAAGTGCTAAAAAGGCTGAGAGGTTTTGCCTCTGACAGGTTACAGACTCCATTGTCTTTCCACAGTAGTGTACTTACAAGAGCATAGTAGGTAAGCAGTGATGCCCTTTATAGGAACAGTTGTTTCCTGTCAGGAACAACATGCCCCATTTGTAATGACTGGGATTTCGCTATAGCACTATAATTACTGGGTACCGCTTTTTCCCATAGGGAAACCCAGTTATAATTTGCCGTTATAACCAGCTCGGCTGGTTATAATGGCAAACACGCGCCACATTCCTCTCAGACCATCCATGCGTCAGTCTGTGACGTTCCAACGAATAATCCCTAATCACCCCACGCTTCACCGCCCCTCACATTCAACAGTAATTTTCTTTTTTTATTTAAAAAAAAAAAAACAAATCACTTATCAGGAGAATGAAA
This sequence comes from Neoceratodus forsteri, assembly GCA_016271365.2. Classification (NCBI taxonomy): domain Eukaryota; kingdom Metazoa; phylum Chordata; order Ceratodontiformes; family Ceratodontidae; genus Neoceratodus; species Neoceratodus forsteri. The sequence goes on along the minus strand of CM028130.1, from coordinate 968,921,423 downwards.
CGAAAACAGCTTCCACGTTTTCCCATCGGCATGTTGTCTGTGCAGCCGAGTGCGTGCCACTGACTCTCCAAGCTGGGAAAGATGCCGCAACCGCTGCTCACCAGTAAGTCTATTTTTTTTAAGAGAAGCACAGAAACAGAAATTTAAAATATTCATTTTTTACCCCTGACAAGCGCAGCACTGTTGTTTGTACCGCAGATCGCACAAAATCCAGACAGGTCCGTGACTTTGTGAACATCAATCTCTTACTTTATTTTGTTTTCTATAATTGCTGAGGCAAAAAAACACACACCAGCAATTTGGAGGGGAGGGGAATCCTTAAGTTGAAAATAGAGGGGTTCATTGGTGAAAAGTGGGATTTAAACTTGTTAAGGGGAGAGGGATGGGAGAAAAGGCTGTCAAGGGGGTGCCGATAAAGGAGGGACTCTGTCTCCACCCCCCTGGGGAGCTGGAGGATTGCGGGAAAAGGCCGACTGGTAAAGTGCAGACCAGGGGAAAACAGAATCCCCATGGGAACACGAGCAGGGGAAATGAAAGTATAGGGAAAGGGTGGAAGGTAGTCCTGCTAAATGCCAGGATCTTGGGAAATAACATGCCTGAGCTCCAGGCGATGCTAACTGAGGGAGCAGTGGATGTGGCAGCGGTCACTGAGACCTGGGCCACTGCAGGACACGACTGGGACCTGAACCTGGAGGGTTACACTATGTTCAGGAAGGACAGGGGGGAGGGAAGGGGAGGAGGGGTAGCAATGATAGTCAAAAACTGCATTGGCATAGGGGAGTAGAGGCGGGAGGAACCATGGAAGCAATTTGGGTAACTTTGATAACAAGGGGGCAAGAGAGTAAAAATAGGAGTGTGTACAGACCCCTGCCCTGGCGGAGGAGCTGGAGGAGAGTCTGGTGGCAGATGTTGGGAGACACTGCAGACTGGGCAGAGGAACGGTGGTGGTGGTGTTGGGGACTTAAACATGCCAGGAACATACTGGGAGACTATGACATCTTCTGTGACCAGGGAACAGAGGTTGTTGGATGTCTTTCAAGATGTGTTCCTAACTCAGCAGGTGGGGGAACCGACCAGGGAGGTGCTGGTACTGGATGTGGTCCTGGCAGACAGTGACCAGATTAGGGGCCTGGAGGTAAGGGACCCGTTGGCGGGGAGTGACCATGCCACGGTCTGGTTCTGCCTGGACCTAGGAGGGCTAGAAGGCTGCACAAAGACGGAGGTAACTGACTTCAGGGGAATGGATTTTAAGGAAATGGGAAGGATCCTTAAGGAGCATTTGGATGTGATTGGGTCAGACATGGACGCTGATAGTAGGTGGGAAATCATCAGGAGAGGGGTGCAAGATGCTACCAGCACCTGTGCAAGAGTAAGACGACAATGCGGTAGGGCCCGAAAACCCTGCTGGTGGACCAGGCAGGTCCAGGAGGTGGTCTTGGGGAAAAGAAGGCTGACCTATAAGCAATTCAAGTGCTCAAGAGTGAAAGGGATTGAGGGAGTATGAGCTGATAGCTAGAAGGGCCACTAGGGTGGTGAGGGCGGCTAAGGCAAGGAAGGAGCAGAACCTGGACAGGGAAATTAGGAGAGGGAACAAGGGGTTCTTTAGATACATTGGGGAAAAATGAAGGGTGAAGGGGCAGATTAGCAGGATTAAATCAGGGGAGAGATGGGCACAAGACCCGGGGGAGCAGGCTGAAGTACTAAATGAGTACTTCACCTCAGTTTTCACCAAGGAAAATGGGGGTGCTGCATCATACATGGGAGGAGACAGAGATACTGAGGAGGGGGGGACCATTACCGATTGGCGGGTCTGGGAGGGGGAGGCATCACTGGCAGGAGGGGGGAAGGCTAAGCAGGGAGAAGAGGTACCAGAAGTGGAAATCACAGCAAAGAGAGTGAGGGAAGTCCTCAGCTCCCTTAAGATGGAGAAAGCACCGGGGCCAGATAAATTACATCCCAGAGTGCTGAAGGAACTTGCGGATGTCCTGGCGAAACCCCTGGCGGAGCTTTTCACCATCTCTCTGAGGACAGGTGGGTGCCCCAGGACTGGAAGGTGGCGCATATAGTGCCTATCCACAAGGGGGGATCAAGGGAGGTGGCAGGGAACTACAGGCCTGTCAGCCTGTCATCGGTGGTGGGCAAGGTGATTGAGGACATTGTCAAGGAGAGGCTAGGGGGGGAACGGGAAAAGTCAGGGTGCCTGGACGATAAACAGCATGGATTCGTCCCGGGGAAATCGTGTCAGACAAACCTTGTGGAGTTCTATGACTGGGTGACGAGTGCCTTGGACCTGGGTAGACCAGTGGACGTCCTCTTTCTAGACTTCAGCAAGGCATTTGACTCTGTTCCTCACATGGGCCTGTTGGATAAGCTGGGAGAAATGAGAGTGGGAACCAAATGATCAGATGGATAGGCAATTGGCTCCAGGACCAGACCCAGAGGGTCAGAGTTGACAGGATAGTCTCATCCCCAAAGAGGGTCATTAGTGGGTCCCACAGGATCAGTCTCTGGGCCCTCCTGTTCAACGCCTATGTCTCTGACATAAGGACAGGAATCAGGGTAGAGATGTCTCTTTGCAGATGACTCAAAACTGGGGCGGTGGTGGATGGGGAGGAGGGGAGGTGGCCACAGGGGATCTGGAGGCTCTGGAAAGATGGTCTAGAAAGTGGAAGCTGAGGTTCAATGCAGGGAAATGCAAGGTACTCCACCTGGGGCTAGAAACCCGGCCAAGTGTACACCGGGGGATGCTATAGGTCTCGATGGCTGAGAGTGACCTGGGGGTGGTGGTGGATGTCTAGATGAACAACTCGGAGACTTGTAGGAGGGCAGCACAGGCCAACAGGATGCTGGGATGCATCACTAGGGGAATCACCCAGAAGGAGGGAAGTGATACCCTCTGTATAACTGCTTGGTGAGGCCACACCTTGAGTACTGCGTGCAGTTTGGAGGCCACACTTAAAGAGGACATTAAATTCCTGGAGAGGGTCCAGAGGAGGGCAACCAAAATGATTTGGGGCTTGGGGGACAGGACCTATGAGGAGAGGCTCGAAGAGCTAAATATGTACACATTGGAAGAGAGAAGGGACCGGGGGGACATGATGGAGGTCTTTAAGTACATGAAGAGGGTAAATAGGGGAGGAACAGTCGGAGTACTTCGAAGGAAGGAGGAGGGGGCCGCTAGAGAGCATGGGTGGAAGCTGGAGGGGGAGAAGATTCAGGGGAGAAAGGAGGAGGTGCTACTTCACTGAGAGGGTGGTGGAGCCATGGAATGCACTGCCTAGGGGGCTGGTGGAGGCAGAGACGGTAGAGGGGTTCAAGAGGGGCTGGGACAGGTACAGGGGAAGGGTTCTGGAAGCAAAATCTAATGCAGCAAGAATATCCAGAACTGGGAAGGGAGAAGCCAGAGAAGGCGAGGGGGGCAGCAAGGTCAGCACCCAGGGTGGGGCCTGACCAATCGAGCAGACTCGAAAGACCATTAGGCCTATTCTGCTGGCATTTTAGTATGTTAGTAGCAATTATAAAAAAATAATATAGGGTGGTATGTGTAAAACTCGATTTTACACACACCCTCGTCAGGATGTTTATAAACCGGCTTCGCCTCGGGTTTATGTAGCATAACATAACCCGGTGTGTGTAATCTCGTTACACACACCACCCCATATATTATTCTTTATGTAATATGCTCTCATCATGAGATTATTTTTCAGCTTTCAATCAGATGTAACACAGAGACTGCCAATAATCAGACTGAAAAATAATCCTTTTTAATAGGCTTTCACTAGTCTGATAAATTCAGATTCAGAAAACATCTGCATAGTAAGTTGCATCATGTCATGTTACTTTCGCCTTAAAAATATGAAGTGCAAAAACGGTGCAGTGCTAAAATGATTTGCCAAAATAATTTTTTTCTCTTGCAAGACCTTTAGAAAAGAAAGCATGCAGCAGATTTCCACTTTTGTTTAGGATATTACATTATCCATGGCCCTGCACATTTCAGTTGTGAAAACTGAGCCCCAGTAAAAGTTGAAAGAAGCTCATAAGCTTTAAACTACCAACAATAGCTATAGATTGTTTACTCACAGTAATATTCATCATTGGGTACTAGGTTCATCTGAACTTGTGGAATTTCCCCAAAACTCCTCTTTTGTCCAGCATGAAAAGTACGCAGGTTGCATTTAGGCATAGTCACAAATCTGAACAACTAGATCATTTTTCTAATTGTATAATTACAGTGTATCTCTGCATTGGGATATTTCCCTCAGCATATGCTGTTTGTTACAGTGCCAGAGTTGCGAGCATCAAAATGGATCTCTCCGTTTTACTCATGCTAATTCCAGAAAACTAGAAACACGAGTGCTGTTTTATTATCAGGATTAAGTTCTGGTATTTGAGCTGCTGTGAAGTACTTGTATTGATCTCTGAATTGGGAGAAGTCACCCAGTTAAACCTTAATGCAGCAATAATCTCCAACAACAAGCCGCATGTGAAAGCAGAATAGCTGAAACGCCAGATACGGTGCATTCTAAAAAGTGCTAGCAGTATTTAACACTATGTCTAGATATAACAGACTGTTAGCACTGCAAATTAAATGTAACTTTATACAGGGATAAGGAGGCAAAATGCAGTCTGAATAAACTTTTTTAATATATATAAATATTTTGTCCCCGATTGCCCCTGGCACAACCCCATCTGTCCAGTCCCTGTAGCCCCGTTAGCCAGTTTCTCTGGGACTTACCTTCACGCTGACATCCTGGCTGTTGGACTATAGCGGGATGCCTGGTCACTGTTGCAGGGCATGTGAGGAGCCCGGACTTTATCGTGCAGCCAGAGGGGTTTTTCCTCTGTGGTTTGTTCCCCTTGGGCCAAGCCATGCAGTAGCGTGATGGACAAGCTCTGCCTCCATGAAGATATTCTGCAAACACCTGGACATGGCCTGTCTCTTTTGACATCCCCAGACTTGCACTGCCACCTGTACTCCTTCAGATGGAAGTATTGCAGCAGGTTGCGTTACCTCACCCAGGAGGAGTGCTGTCCTCCAGATGCTAGATCCTGCCTCCTCCCGCCAACCCCCAAGTGACCCAAATCCATTCCTGGACCCGGCTTGCTGGTGTGACAGGAGGTAAAGGACCACTGTCTCAGCCCTCCACACCTTGGGACTGGCCTGAATAAAAGTTCTTAAAGTAACAGATGTATACTTGAGGTTCAGGAGTGAGGTATAGGTAGTAGATCGTGGAACCACAGATGCCAAGTAGGTAATTGACTCGCCCCTGTACAAATGCCACTGTGTAGGTAAAAGAAAGATTTTGCAATGCACATTTCTGTAGCTTCTACCTGCACTTTATCACGTATAAGAATTTGGTAGCTACATTTTGCAAACTGTTGCACAGTCTTTGTTTTAAATGCTAATAAAGCGGCACTTGTGTTTTTACCCTTCTCGAATTAGCACATGAGTAAGCCAGAAATATCCTGATGTGGGGAGCTGCTGCAATTGCACAGTGAGAACAATGTTTACACTGTTTAGATTTGTGTTTATGCCTAAATGCAACCTGTGTACTTTTGTTGTTGGGCAAAAGAGGAGTTTTAGGGAAATTCGACAAGTTTGGATGAACCTATTACCTAACAACGAATATTACTGTGAGTAAACAATCTATAGCTACTCTTACTAGTTGAAAGTTTATGGATTATGTTTCAACTTTTACTGGGGCTCCATTTTCACAACTAAAATGAGCAGATGCTGCTGACTATGGGGCCATAGATAATCATATTTAAAATAAATGTGGAAGTCTGCTACATGCTTTCCTTTCTAAAGGTCTTGCAAGAGAGAAAACGTTTTTGGCAAAGCACCGTTTCTGCACTTTGTATTTGTTTAAGCTACAGTAATGTGACCTGATGCAGTTTTTATTTTGTAGATTGTCTCTGGGAATATGGAAAGTCTACATAAAAAATGACTATGTCTTGGTCTGATTATTGACAGTTTCTGTGCTATATTTAATTGAATGCTAAAAAATAATCTCAAAATGAGACTGACTACTGCTCTAAACAAAGCTAGCGGGCTAGTTCTGGGGGCTGCTAAACTCACCTACGCATGCGAACTGTACGAACGAACCAGATGGCTGAACCTTAACGACAGAATCAAATTTCAATCTTGTTTGCTTGGCAAAGAAGCCTAACTCGGATTTACACCCCCCTACTTGGCCCAAATCTTTCAACAAGCACACTGTCAGTACAATACTAGAGCACAGCAAAAAGCACACTCGGCATCTCATTCATGAGGACTTCACTTGGCTAGCATTCTTTCACCTACAGGGCTCTTCTCTGGCTTAATGAGCTCCCAGCTGAAGTGTGCAATGCCAAGAACCTCCCACCCTTCAAGACTGATCTGAAGCACTATCTACTCGGTTCCAGATCCTGCAACTGTAGACTAGGACCTGCAACCATGTCCTGCTGAATCTCCCATGCTGACCACATAAGCACACCTACAGCCTCACCAGACTCTCAAAGGCCTTCTCCCCACAGGCAGTACTGCATTCTCTATCTTGTGACCTCCTCTGGATCCCCCTTAACCTTCGTCCAAGCACTGTTTGGTCCCACATGGCTTATGACTCTCTCTCTGCTCCGACATGCTCTCTCCCCTCCCATTCCCAACTGCTCCCTTAACCTTAGCACTGTTGGATCCTTCTTTTTCATTCAGATCCCACCTGTTCTCCTACACACACACACATCCATGTGTACCCCTCACCCTGTTTCCCCATACTATTTTTACATACCACTCTCTAACCTCTTCCCTCTTCCTCTCCTGTCTCACAAATTGATCCACCCCTCCCTTTCTACTTGCTGCTCCAGCACCCCTAAGCTACGCTTTCCTCCCCCTCTTCTCTCCTGCATTCTAAATCAACTATTGAAGTGATCTTGGCTCTTTAGACAATGCCTGATTTCAAAGGCAGCTGTAAACTTTACCTGTTAAGTTTATTTAAACTGTCTGTAATCCAATTTACTCTGTGTGTGTGTGTGTGTGTGTGTGTGTGTGTGTGTGTAACTATTGCTTGTTACTTCACCTTATTAATTGTCTATTTTCTATCTCTTGTCACTTGACTGGGAACCTTTATAAATGAGCTTCTACCAGAAAGGTTATGTCCAAAGAATTAATAAATAAATTACTTAATCTGTGCTGAACTTTTTGCTGCATTATCTAATGAACAAAGCCTCAAGCTTAGCTGAGCACAAGCATTTAAAATGTATGATTCCAAGTGCCTCTGTGTTCATCCTGACTTGATGTCCGGATACTCTAACTGTATGTAATAGCTATAAGCTTTTAAGCAGGAATCTATTTTCAGTATTCCGTACCTGTGCTGCAAGGCCCACTTTAGGAGTAGATTTTGAGGTTCCTAATTTTCTGCAGTGTCTGTGGTCTTTCAAAGGCTTCTGCCTCCAGCTCCGTCATCAACACTAACTCCCTCAATGCCGGCTCGGCTGCTGCTAGGGTTACCACCTTTTAAGAAGCCCAAAGTGAGACATTTCTTACTGAAACATGATTTTTCACAGAACAGCACATAAACTCGACCAGTGCAGCAGACTTGTTTTCTCTGTATATCAGAATTAAGGTGAAGTATTGTAGTTTCTTGGTTGCCTCTATGGTTTTATGTCATTTTAATGTATTTTAGTTAAGATACTATACTTTTCTACAAGATTTAGTGGAAAGTTAGAAAATATTTTTTCTACTAAAAAGTCAGGACATGTGGTATTTTTCATGTTGTTTTGGCAGGATACAGCTGCCCAAATCAGGACTGTCCTGCAAAACTCAGGACAGGTGGTAACCCTAAGCCTGCTGCCGATAATTTCGTCCTACAGGCCTTTGCCACCCTTCTTCCAGGTCATCAGCTGTTTATCCATATGGACAGCCTCCTCCTAAAGTGGGGTTGCCCACACAGTGACCTTTTTGCTTGTCTGTACAACACAAATATGCTGTGTTTCTGCTTGCTCGTTCCAGGGCCTAGAGTTTCTTGGTAAGACACATTGTCCCTCTCTTGGAAAGCAAGGTTTATATATGCCTTTCCCCCATTCCCTTTCATACAGAAGGTTCTGGTCAAGTTTAGGGCTGAGTCAGCCAGCCGGATTCTGGTGACACGGTACTAGTCCAGACAAATTTGGCTCTGTCTTCTTCAGCAGTTGGTGGTGAAAAATCCCTTTTCTTGCTCCCTCTATGAGGGTGACTTCTGTCACAGAAGCAGGGTTCGCTAGTGCATCTGGATCTTCGATCCCTGCACCTCCACGCCTGGCTCCTGAGGACATAAGAGCTCTCCCGCTTTGGTGTTTCACTGGTGGTTGCCGCTGTTCTACTGATGGCTCAGAAGCCATCTACTCTGTACACCTATTCACAAAAATGGAAGTGTTTTGCGATATGATGTGCTGCCTGGATGCTGGACCCCATTACGTGTTCAGTCAGTCTGGTGATGGACTGACTACCTTCTGTCTTTCATGAACTTGGGCCTTGGGTATCCCTCCATAAAGTTCCAGTTGGCCAGTGTCAGCTTTTCATGCCCTCACCGACAGCAAAACAATGACCCAACTTGAAATTTATCGCAGGTTCCTCTGAGGTATTCTACTTCTGCACCCAGTTCTGGTGTGGGACTTTAATTTCGTTCTGGAGACCCTTACTGCACCTCCTTTTGAGCCTGCTGCTACTTGTGAGCTGTGCTTTCTTTCTTGGAAGACATTGTTTTTAGTGGCTATGACGTGTGCTCAGTGCATTTCTGAACAGCAGGCTCTGGTTGCAGAGCCTCCTTTTTTTTTCATTTTCCACAAGGATAGGATTACTTTGTGTACCAATCTTTGTTTTCTGCAAAAGAAGGTAGTTTCTGAGTGAACACTGAGTCAGACTGTCGACCTTCTGATTTATTTCTCAGCTTCTCCACTTCCCGTTTATTTCTCAGCTTCTCTGCTTCCAGTGTGATTCCCAGGAATCACAGAGTATCCTACATGGCTACTGTATCTATGTTTGACTATTTTGGCTAGTTAACCATGTTTCTTTTTGCTAGTTTTAGTGGTTTACTGTTTTTTGCTATCCAGTTTACAGAGAACGGAGGGTTTTCACTATCTGTTTCTGTCTGTGCCCTTACACCTTAATTAATCAATTCCAGTTAAAGGAGCTCAAGTTTGACCTTTGGCACAGTTTCTTCAATACAAGAACCATTTTTATGTTTGCTTGCACGCATGTGCAAGAAACATAGTGCCATCATCGGAGATTTCGGAGGTGTGTCACCTCCTCCTCCAATTCAGGCAGTGTGCTGGCAGGCGCGGCCCCTGTAAGCCAATGCATTTTGGAGCTGTCTATGACACGCTCCAAAATGCAGTGGCATACAGTTGAAAGGGACTACGCTGAGTGAGCAGCGATAAGAAGCTGCTCACGTGCAGCTTCCCCAGCATGGCGTCGCGCCCATACGCGAGTGTATAGCCAGCAAATTGCCCATTCCACGTCGGCTGAGCTGCATCGTCTCCTCCCCAGTAGTTGGTGCCGCTGAGGCCCACCCAGCGTGGCAATCAGTCATTTGCCGGCGGGGTGCCCAATCCCCATCGGCTGAGCACCCCAAGGTCCTTGTGCCACGCTGGGAACCCACCCCAGCGTGGCAAGTCCATAGAAGTCTTTTTTTTTTTTTTAACCTGTAAAACAAAAGCAGTCCCATATTGGCGTCTCCCCAACCCCCTCCCACAACCTGCACCCAGCCTCCCCACCCCACCCCATACTTACCTCCGGACTCCGGTACGACGATCTTCAGTGGACCGGGAACACGTCTGCACTCTTCAAAGCCGACCACCGAACTGAGAAATGCCAGTAAGCTGTATAATGGGCTAGATAGGAGGTTCAACTTTTATTGCATATCTCAGGCATTTTGGGAATTTTTGCACCAAATTTTCAACATGGGGTTTTGGGACCCCCTTCATGAATATCACTGTCATGGCGTTATTCGAGACTCGAGAAGGGTGATTTCAGCGGTGACTGCGAAATCACCGCCGGGGACGAATACCGCGCGACAATGACATCATTCATGAAGAGGATGTAAACTCCATGTGAATTGATAACGCACTGAATCGAACCCCTAGCAACCGAATCAAAAATGACTGTTAGCAAGCGGCGTTGCGCAGTTCCCTACAGCATTTCGTAAGTTGTAATTTCAATATTTTACTCCAAATTTTCAACATTGCCATTTCACCCACACCGCCTTATGAGTAGTACAGCTGTCATTTTCCATCTCCCCAAAATGTGTTTCCCTACTGGCATAACAGAACGGCGAGTTGGTGTAGTGAAATCAATATACGGGACAATTAAGAAGTCACAGTGACATCTGTTCATGAGCAGAGGTCTTGAAATGGCTATGTATTGAAATTTGGTGAAAAAAATTCCAAAATGACTGTTTTATGACGTGTGTGCGCAGTTCTCATACGCTCATAGGTTTGCAATTTTCAATATTTCCACTCCAGATTTTCAACATTGCCATTTTTTCACACCTTCTTATGAGTAGTACAGCTGTCATTTCCACATCTCACCCAAAACTTGTTTCCGCCTCATGTAGCGCACAATGGCGCGATAGTTATCTTGAACTAAATGTATAGGGACACATTAAGAAAATCGCAGTGTCACTGTTCATGAGCAGAGATCTTAAAATGGCAGTGTTGAAAATTTGGTGACAGAATTCCTAAAATGACTGTTTCTGAGTGTCGTTGCAGTTCCACATGCCTTCATTAGGTTTGCAATTTTCAATATTTCCCCCAGATTTCCAACATTGCCATTTTTCCACACCTCCTTATGAGGAGTACAGCTGTCATTTTCACATCCTGCCCAAACGGTTTCGCCCACAGTAGCACAATGGCGCAGTCGTGTGCAAACTCAATGTATGGGACACATTAACAAAACCACAGTGACACTGTTCATGAGCAGAGGTCTTAAAATGGCTGTGTTGAAAATTTGGTGAAAAAAATGCCTGAAAATGACTTTTCTGAGTCGTTACAGTTCCTATGCATGCTGGTAAGTTTGTAAATTTAATATTTCACTCTAGATTTTCAACATGTCCATTTTATTAAACTTCCTTATGAACAGTACAGCTGCAGTTTTCATATGTCACCCAAAATGTGTTATCGCACATATAGCGCATAATGGTGCTGTTGGTGTGTGAAAGCAATGTTTAGGACAGATTAAGAAAAATCACAGTTACACTGTTCATGAGCAGAGGTCTTAAATGGCTATGTTGAAAATTTGGTGACAAAGTCCATAAAATGACTGTTACGAGTGAGCATTGTGCAGTTTCCACGCATCCTCGTTAGTTCATGACTTTGTAATATTTTCAGTCCAGATTTTCACTAGTGGCATTTTTCAACACTTCCTTATGAACAGTACAGCTGCCATTTTTCACAACATGGCCGAAGTGTGTTTTCACACTTTCAGTGCAGAGATGCGTGGTCACTGTGGGAAATCATTGTTCGGCACAGATAAAGAAAATCACAGTGACACTGTACATGATCGGAGGCACCAAAATGCCTGAGTTGACAATCTGCTATAAAATATCCCCAACCTACTTATATAACAGGTGTGCGTTGCACAGTTTCTATGTACGCTCGTGACTTCACCATTTTTTTTTAATATTTTTACTACATATTTGCAATATAGCCATTTTTGCACCTCCCCATGAAGGAGTTCAGCTGTCATTTTTTACATCCTGTTCGGAATATTTTTGCACCTGTGGTGCTAAATCCCGTAGTCACTGTGCATAAGCAGCTTTCGGCTACCAAACTGATATTCCCCCTGTTCATGGGCGGGTCACAAAACAAACATGTTGAAAGTTTGGAGTTAAAATACCAACGAATGCCTGAGGTATTAGGCTTTTCAACTAAATCGCCCAACCCTATAGAGAATGACAGGAATCAGGGGTGTGACTTGGGATTCTTGCCTGTGATGCTCATACCATTCCACACCCTGCAGTCACTGAGAGGCATCGAGGTATGCCTTGGACTCTTCGGCCCCAAACTTCACCCCATTCTCCTATATCGCACCCATCTCACCATATTTCCTAATGAAATGGGGTGCGCATAAGACCAAAGACCCCAAGGAACACGTGACACTTGTCAGTCTCTGCAGAGTGGGAGTGTGGTGAAATGGCATGGCCGTTATGCCTGACGACCCAAACGCACACCCCAATGCCTGTCACTCTCTGCAGGGTGGTGGTGGGGTTGGCTTCGGCTTCAGTTCAGTACTTCACTGCCATTCCTATTACGCAGCTCTGTAACTTCTACACTACCACTGCCAATGCCAGTAAGCAAACATTCGGCATTGACAAATGCTTGTTTACTATTGGGCTCTTGTACTACACTTTTTTTTGGGGGTGGGGTGGGGATCCTTTTGATTATTTAAGGTTCTCTGTAATTGGTATATGAGAGGCCTTGTGGACCATCAAAAATTTATGCAATTGCTGTGCCCCTAGCAGAGAATATCTGGCTTTTTCAAAGTATTTAGGTCCATGACACAACTTAGAAATTGTTAGTCCTGTCATATTTTTGCCCAAAGATCTTATTTAAAAGGGCAAACTTTTTTTTTTTTTTGAGTTCGTTTTCTCCTTGGAATCCTCTGCTATCATCAGCATCCCCCAACGGGGTATGAGACCACCTCCCTTAACCCCGACTTACCCTTAGTGGCGGGGTGAGGTCGACTCGACCCACCAGACTGGATATAGTGTTCGGGGAGGTGCCTTCTTGGGCCAACGCGGAGGGGGACCATCACCATTCACAGAGATGACTCCCTTTTCATGTTTTCTTTTGCTTTCCCAAGAGGCTGTGGCACCAGTGGCAGTAGCACACATGCGTCCGTGCACACCTTCGCCTAGCGCCTGCCTCAGTCTCTCCCCACATTCTTAGTGCCGACGTGCCACCTCCCAGCCTCTGCCAGGCGGCAAGTAATCGCTGGGCACTACTAAACCCCCTCTTCCCGGAGAAAGAGAGCAGTCCTGGGAATGCTCAATCCTTCTCCTCCCTGCCAAACCCTGGCAGCCCATGTCAGTTTCCGAACACGGGTCGCAGCATGACACGTGGTAAGGCGTCTAGCACTTCAGGCCTCGGCGCCACCAGGCCGGCAAAAGGGTAAACATTTTTAAAAGAAGCATGCCTTCTCAGTATGCTTCTTTGTTACCTAAAATAATAATAAAAAAAAAGTTCTGAGTGGTCCCAACAATGGTGGAAAGCACGCTTCTGAAAGGGCCATCTCCTCATATACAGCAGCAAATAATGTAAAAAGGTAACAAGAAAAAAGAAAGATAAAGCTGCACAGCTATCAAAAAAGCTTGGTAAAGATTGTTCAAATATCACTCCCTGTATTATATGTACCTACTGTATTATAACTTGTACCTATTGTCTGTGCCACTGTACGGCTCAGGTTGCAACCGAAAATGGTCCTTTGGATCAGTTTCCTCACCCTGTTACAAAAAACCTAAATAAATAAAGGATGTCTAAAAGGGGAACCCTGAATCCAGTGATGGCAGTAATAAAAAATAAAAGCCTTGGAGCAGGCACCGGAAATGGCGTCTGCCAAAAAGAAACTGAAAGAAAATGTGACTGCCTCTCCTCCTGCACGGAGAAAAGAGCAGGCAGATGGCACAGAATAAATGCCCTTATCAGAGGACATATCAAAAATGTAGCAGTGTTTCCAGGCGATCCAGGCTGCAGGAAATTTCAATAACATACCCACTCCCCAGGCTGAGGTTCCAACCTATCTGCCTGCAGAGGAGAGGGAAGAAGTATGTCGAGCCTCCTCCAAGACAAAATGAAGATTACTCATCCTTTTCTTCATTTGCCAAACAAATGGCTGATACCCTCAACATCCCCCCACTAGAGACAGAGAAGGTGGAGGAGGAGGATTTTATGGACATGCTGGAAATAACTTCACCAAGAAAATGTTGCTTGCCATGCATAAACCACTGAAAAGGGCCAAAGCAGAAATCATGGCTGCACCTACTGCAGCTGGCTGCAGCCATTGACAAAACAATTGAGAGGAAATATCAGGTAGACAAGCAGGGCATGGAATATTTGTATGCCTGTCCCGATCATCATGGGGTGGTCCAGGCTGCTGCTTGTGAGAGAGCAGAAATCCCTCCATCTGTGCAGCCCCCTGGAAAAAAAAAAATTAGATATGTGACAAAAAGGTTTATACAACAGCTTCCCTGCTTATCAGGCAGGCAGCTTATTCAGCACATGTAGCACAGTACCAGAAGCGTTTTGGAACACAATTCTGACACTGGGAGAAAGAGCACAAAATGGTTTTGCACATGACCTGATTGCTACAGCAGGATCAACCCTGGATGCCACAAAATATCATTTCCACACTGCAGTGGACACTAAGAACACTGCTGCCAACGTTTTGGCTCATGCAGTGTCCTTAAGACTGTTTCCGAGGCTGATGACTACCATCTTTTCCTAGGATACTCAAGCCAAGGCCATGGATTTCCTCTTTGAGGGAGATTCATTATTTGGTGACAAAACAGAGGCCTGCATGAAAAAAGTGGATGAATACAAAGCCACTTTCAAAAATAGCAATGAGAACAAAACTACCTCCACCTCCTACAGGTCATATGGAAGGGGAGCCAGAGGCGAGGGATACTACCCAAGAGCCTATGTCTCTTATGTCCCCTATGTGTGCTAATCACAAAGAGGTTCCTATGGGGGAAGGGGGAAAAAGGGCTTCCAGGCTGCATTGCCTCAGCTCCAGCTGAAACAAAACCCCTGACAAGTGTGCTCAGGCCACCAACCATTGCCAGTGGGAGGAAGACTGGTACACTACTTCCAGGAATGAATAAACATTACCATAGACAAGTGGGTACTGGAAGCAGTGGGCCGGGGGTTGTCTGCAGTTCATACACTTTCCAAACCTGCAGAAACACAGATGATGTCCAGCTCACTGTCCCACAAAGAAAAGTCTGCTGGAAGTAAAAAAAAAAAAAAAAAAAGTAATATCAAAAGCTATAGAAAAAGTCCCTACCTCCTTGTGGGGCAGGAGCCTTTGCTCAAGGTACTTCCTGACCCACAAGAAAAATGGGGAGTGGTGACCCATTTTAGACCTCAGGTTTCTAAACAAACATGTGAAGAAAGAGAAATTCAAGATGATCACACTAAGAACAGTTATACCAACTTTGCTGAAAGTTCATTGACTAGGATCCCTGGATCTGAAAGACACTTATTTTCATATCCCAGTCAATCTGTCTCACAGAAAATACCTCAGAATCAAGCCAGGAAACTGCCAATACCAGTTCACAGCTCTCCCATTTAGTCTCACTTCAGCTCCAAGGGTTTTCACATAGTGCCTGGCAATGGTGGAAGCACATCTGAGAAAATGAGTCGTGATGGTTTCTCCTTATCTGGACATCTCAGGGATAACAGAACAAGAGTGCTCAGTTCAATTGGTGGAAAACACCTTGGAGAACCTGAGATTCTTGATAAACCTGCAGAAGTCCCAGCTAGAGGTTGTTAAAGTACTGGACTTCACAGGACCAGAGCTAAACACCCTGCAGGGAAAACCTTCCTCCCACAGGCCAGAGTTACAGGTCTGATAGCAGCAGCACAACAGGTCAACCAATACCTGCACAGACTTCCTAAAGTTGCTTGGTCACATGGCCGCATCCACAGCTGTGGTTCCGTGACCCAGGTTCCAAATGAGAGATACCAGTACCACTTGAGGGACAACTGATCCCCAAGATGGGATCCACTTTCAAAGCTAGTGCCAGTGACAAAAGCACTGGTGGATTCATTAGAGTGGTGGAAGGAAGAAAGCAACCTCAGAGAGGGCATCCCCTTCCTTCAGCAATCACCAACAAATATTTTTACTACAGATGCCTCATTCTTGGGGTGGGTCACCCACCTGCAGGACCTCACAGTGAGTGGCACATGGAGCCCACGGGAGTCACTAGAGCTCATAAACCTCCTGGAGCTCAGACCAGTGCTGATAGCAATGCAGTCTTTCTCCTTCCAGCTGTAGGGTCAGACTGTCCAAATCAGGACAGACAACACCGCAACAACATGCTACATAAACAAGCCGGGAGGAACAAGATCCTTACAGTTGTCTACAGAGCAATGAGGATGTGGGACCTGGCATACTCCTCAGAGGCAAACATATTTGCAGTGCATCTGCTAGACTAAGACAATATCCTGGCAGATTCCCCCAAGTCGAATTAGATAAATCATGAATGGGCCTTAAACCAGTAGATTCTGGCCACAGTGTTCAGGTGGTCGGGCACTACCAATATAGACCTTCTTGTATCTTGGGAGAACAATCATCTCCCAGAGTTTTGTTGCAGACCACCAGTCAGAGGAACAGTCTCAGAGGATGCCCTGGTGCTGGGCTGGACGGTGAGGTTTCTGTATGCCTTCCTACCATTTCCGCTCATTCAGAAAGTAGTCCTGAAACTCAGAAAGGAACCTGCAACAATGATCATGATAACTCCACACCGAGCCAGATAGGCCTGGTACTTAATGCTCTTGATCCTGTCTCACAAAAATCCAATCAGCCTGCCACAACTTGTTGACTTTGTCCCAGGGCAGAGTAACATAACCAAATCCCAGCGGGCATAGTTCATGAGGAGTTAGTTTTCCAGATTGGATCTCTCAGAAGTCTTGAAGATGCTTAAAGTTTCAAGAAAATCTTATTCCTTTAAATGCAAAAGGTTTTTCTCACTGGTGTACCCTAGAAAACTAAACCCAATAGAGTCAGTGTTGCCTATGGCTTTCAACTTCAAAGCTGCACTTAGCAACAGAATCAGCATACATATCAGCTGGCAAGGAAAAGTCTTTGGCCTCACAGCCCATTTTAAAAAATGTTCTTAAAGGCCAAACTATTTGTTCCCGCCAGTGAGGTACCCTCTCCCACCCTGGGACCTCAACATATGCCTTGCCCAGCTCATGAAGTCTCTTTTCGAACCTATGGAAACTACTGACCTGAAGTACGTCACATGAAAGACCATATTTCTGGTTGCAATGACCTCGGCTAGGAGGGTAAGTGAACTGCAAGCCATCTGCGCAGAGCTGAATTACGTAATTCCCTACAGGGATAAAGTAGGTCTTAGAACCAGCAGAAAATTCTTTCCTAAGGTGGTATCTGAATTCCATCTGAATCAGTCACTGACCCTCCTTGTACTTTATCCAGAGCATTCCAATCCAGATGACGAAAAGTTGCACAACCTGGATGTAAAGCGAGTCCTGATCATCTACATGGACTGGACAAAAGATATTGGTTCCCAGCATACACAGCTTTTCGTTACCTGTGGTGAGGCTGGCAGAGGCAAACAGCTGCAAAGAGATCCATCTCTCGCTGGATAGTCTCTTGCTCTGAGTCAAGGGTGTAGACAGGCATACTCACTGTACACATTTGTGTACAGTTTTGTTGAGTGCCTGTCACAAACCATAAGCCACTCTGTTAACTTAAATGTATATTCACTAAAAATACCGCCAACAGCTTAATCTGGTTCAAGGTCAGTTGGCATTCATCGGTATCCCCCTCCCCCGGGTTGTGCCTGAAAATAGGCAGGATTTGTCTAGTGCACTTACCCGGTCAACAAAAACTAAATAAATAAAATAAATAAATGTTATCATTCAAATCTGTAGTATTTGGGTTAGTGTAGGCCACTGAGGAGGGTCTGATGCATGTATAACCTCTTTAGAGAGTAGAGGAATCATCTGACAACAATCTGACTTGTTTGGAAGGGGGTGCCATTTGGAAGGGATGTATACATTTTTTAATTGGGGGGGGGAGGTGTTATTGTTGGAGATTGTGTACAAAATGGAAATTTCTGGCTACACTCCTGCTCTGAGTTCTACAATGAAAAAGCCAGGGGAAAATGCCACAAAGAGGCTTAGGAGCACACTCTACAAGGGGCACCTCTGCCTCTGTAGCACCCTCAGGGGGCATCCCATTATCAGACATTTGCAGAGTAGCTGCCTGGAAAATCGAACACACCTTCACAGAATACTGCTGTTTGGACATACCATCCAGAAGGAATGTCGGCTTTGGAACTGCAGCCTATCAGAACCTTTTTCCTGAATACATTCTGGACCCAGCCTCCCAAGGTACTGCTACAGAGTCTGAATAAAGTGAAAACATGTAAGAGAAGGATTCCTGGGGTTAGTAGAAAAAATTACTCACCGAAGTAATGCTGTTTCTGCCTGAGGAATCCTCACTATGTTTACACACTCTACCCTGTCTGCCCTTTCAGAACCCGAAATAGGCTCACACAAGAGTGTGTGTGTGGTTTATTTTTTTTCATTCATTGAGGTTGCTTGAGTATTACTGTTCCTACAATTTTAAGTTTGTTGTTAAGGTTTATATGACATTTTTTTCTCAACTCTGCTTTCAGTTTGTTGATGTTTTTTGAAATTGTTTACAAATGTTTTCAAAATAATTTTTTTGTAGCCTTTCAACTAGTTTAACTAGCTGCTGCTTCACTCTGGTATGGAAACAGATCTGAGCAATGGCCAGAATGGACCGCGGATACAGAGTTTGAACCTACATTCCAAATTCGAAAATTTGCTTAGGTTCTATCTCGGGGGCATCGCTCTCTGCCGAGACACCTGCATAAAGTGTAAACAGAGTGAGGGATCCCATCACATGGGCAACCATTTTGTATCAAGTTAAGCAGTGGATGATTTATACTTCCTTTGGAGCTATTGGAAGTAACGAGTTTAGAAAAAACAAGATTACTACGATGAGTCATTTTTTCTTAGAGGTTATAGGAAAAACATGGTACAGATGTTCTTACTGTAAATTTGTTAGGTGTTATACGAAAAGGGTGTGACAGATGTTCTTATAACTGTAAATTTACATTAGGAGGTTTAGAAAAATGAGGGACAAATGTTCATCCAGTTGTATATTTACATTAGGGGATATAGCAGAAAGGCCAGACAGATGTTCTTATAACTGTAAATTTACATTAGGGGTTATGAGAGAAAGTGAGGCAAATTTTCTTATATTTATTTTGTTTTTGATAACTGGGTAGGTGAAGTAGACATAGAAATGCTTATTTTCAGGCACGACCCAGGAGGGTACAAGTCAAGTACATCAACAGTGGACAGTAAGTACATGGTGGTACAATAAAAATACAGTGCATCAGTAGTGGGCAGTAAATACTGGGTGGAACAAATAAGCAAATAAGTGCATTTTTACACAAGAGCATTGGTCACAAGCAATAGCATTAAGTACCTAAATGGGGAAAATACTATTAAAAGACATAGGATTTCAACAATTCAGTGGCAAAAAAGCCATCAACTCAGGATAGGAATGCAGCAATTGAGTACATACAGAAGCAGTAATTATAATATAACCTGACAGACATCAGGGTAGTCTGAATTTAACATTTTGGACTATGTTGCGGAGAGGAAGTGGTGGTGGTAAAGCTAAGGAGAGGGGCAGGCAGAGTGTGCAGTGGAGCAGCAAGGCAAAGAGAGTAGGGAAGGGTGCATTAGGTGGAGTGGAGAGGTGAAGGTTAAGCAGAGAAGTGCAAGAGGGGCAGAGTAAGTGAGGAAGAGTAGAAGTGACAGCTGTGTCAAGGGTACAAGGAGAGGGGTTCAAAGCAGATTAAAGCACGTACAGGGGGTTGATTCAATTAGGTGATAACAAAGTTGCCTTTTAAAGCAAGTACGAGTAGGAGCAAGTTGGATGTCTAAGGAAAGAGAGTTCCAATATTGTGGGGCTGCGTGGGAGAAAGCACGGACTCTCATGGAGGTTTTACACCTAGGGATATGGAGGGGAGTTTTGTCCACAGATTTAAGACCATGTGAAGAGTTTTGCGGGTGCAGCATGATGGCTAGAGATAGCAGGGTTTTAGATCTGATGATACCATCAATCAGTGAGCCGAAGGAGAGAAGTCAGTAAGTGGTGTGGGAGGGCCATTTTAAGTTGGCATAAAGCTGACAATGTAATTATTGTAAGTGATGTCCCAGTTGTGGAGACTGGCTTCAGTGTGCCAGTATACGTGACCAAGCTGTTGGCAAGGGCTGGAAGTAGAGTACCCTGGGCAATGGCTATCCTGGCAGAGGGGGTCAGGGAATAACTAGTTTTGTAAGCAGTTCGGATTTTGGCGTTTAACTGATTTACAGATAGCAGTGCTGTGCTGATCCTAGTCAAGGGAGGCATCAAGCGTGACACTAAGATACTTGAAGGAGCGAACACTGTTCAATAGGGAGCCAGCCACATAAGAAATTTAGTCTCATCCCTGGGCAGTTCTGAGCCTGGAGGCAGAGCCAAAGAGTGTGGTCTGGGTTTCACCAACATTAAGAATGAGTTTATTGTTGGGGAGCCAGGACTGAATGAGAGGGAAGTCAGATGAGAGAGCGGTTGATGTGAGATATTCCCGGAGCTGAAGTAAAGAACCAGGTTGTCTGCGTACAGTAAGAACGAGCAAGTGGGGGTGTTCTGAGAGATATCATTAATGAAAACGGAGAAAAGGAGGGGGCCAAGAATGGAGCCCTGAGGAACTCCAGTATTTATGGTAGTGAGATCTGAGGTGGCAGAGTTGAATTTTGCTAATTGTTTCCTTTTTGACAGATAACTGAACCAGTCCACAATGTCTGGGGAGAAACCAAGGGACAGCAGTTTGGTAAGGAGTAGGGGGTGGTCAACCAGGTCAAACACCTTAGTTAGGTCTATAAAGACCGCACCTGTCAGATGGTCATTGTCCATGCAATTTTGGTATCGTTTGTGAATTTGAAGAGGGCTGTGGCAGTGCTGTGGCCTTTACAGAAACCATGCTAGGAGTCCAAGAGGAGGTTGTGATCAAGGAGAAAGGAGACAGTTTGCTGGGCAACAAGTTTTTCTAGGATTTTGCTAAGAACTAAGAGGATGACGATGGGTCGATTGAAATGGACTTGGAATCACCCTTTTTAAAGACGGGTGATTCTAGCAATCTTCCAGATGCTAGGGACTGGGCAGAGAGAAAGATTGAAGATTTTTTGCCAGAGGTGAGGTGATAAAGGGAGCAACTAGTTTCAGGAGCCTAGGCTCAAGACCATCCGATCCAACACTAGTACAGTCAGAGATGGTACGTAATAGTTTAAGGACCTCTGCCCTGGTCATTACATGCAACCTGAAAGGAGGGTGCTTGTGAAATGATTTGATCTCCATGTGAGGGGTTGGGAACAGTGTGGAAGAGAAAGAAAACATATACTTAGATCCAAGAAGTGGAGGTTAAAGGAGTTTGCAGTGGTGGCCAGATGATTACAGTTCGCACCGTTTAGGACCATATCATTGGTTACTTGGGAATGTTTAGCTCCAAGGAAGGCCTTAATGTGCGACCAAAATTTCCTTGTCACCAGCAGCATCAGCCAATAGTCCTTTGCAAAAGAAGCTCTTCGCTAAGCGAATATTTCTTTTGCATGCATTTCTTTGTGTTCTATAATCACAGAAATCAGAGGGGAGACCAGAAATCTTATAGTGCACCCAGCTTTCTTCCCTGGCTCTAATTTGTGCAAGAAGGTCTTTCTGGAGCCACCTAGTAGGTGTACCATGGATTCTACGTGTGATTAAGGGGTGTGCATATCCTGGAGCGTCCCAGATATAGTTAAAAAATGGTCAAGAGCTAACGGAGTATCATTGGCTGTATGGATGCAGGACCAGTCAAGTACAGAGAGATCATGCAGAAATTCAGTCTAATTTAAGTTGGCGAAGTTGAGGAAAGTGATAGATTTAGGAGGGGTAGAGGGGTTTGCCCTAGCATGCCAAATACACTGGAGAAAGATTGGTTATGACATCAGAGTGTGTACCAGCAGTAACTATTCTTTCAAACTGATTTGTCAGGGCCCAGTCAATTAGGGTACTAGATCTGAAGGTAGGCATGATCCTTGTGGGATCAGTAATGAGTTGGTGGAGATTGTGTCCCTGAACAGCAATGTGAAGGGTTTTGTTGGATTTGCCAAGCCAGTTGAGGTTTAGGTCACCAAGGATGAGAACTTCATTATGTCCAGCAGTCAAGGCAACCTGTGAGAGAAGTACATTCAGTCCAGTGGTGCCCCCTTGGAGGTGGGGGGGTTGTAGGCACACACAATATGTAGTTTCTTTGTTCCTAAGAGGAGGGTAGCATGAAGAGATTCACAAAGAGGGAAGGGGTAGGAAGAGCAGAGAGGTTACGGTGAGATTTGAAAAATATAGCTGTATATTCACATTAGGGGTTATAGGAAAATGGAGGTCAGAGTTTCTTAACTGTAAATGTGCATTAGGGGGTCATGGAAAAGTGAGAAAAATGTTTTTGTAACTAAATTTACATTTATTTCATTCCAATTTTGTTTAGCAAACTGAATAATGAATGGGATGAAGTGAAGCCGTATGAGCTGGCACACTCGTTTATAGTGACATCCTCAGCATATCATTCAGCATGATTACATCACAATAAATTACACAACAATAATACACTTACATATACTCATCATATACAACAGATCAAGTAGCAATCAACTGGCTTTCACAACCACAGTTTTTTCTGCTCCATTGCAACCAGCTATTGCAAAACTGTCAACAGGGACAGGGCTATTTAAAATAAGGACACAAGATCTGTGGGATAGAATTACAAAAGAGTGGACATAAAGGGCATTATGTACTCTACAGAGAGCCCCCAACCTCTGTCCAACTTTACTTACTCTCGAGGAGATATGAGCCTCCCAGGTTAATTAAGAATCGAACCACACCACAAGGTACTTGTACTTATCTAGTACTTCTAAAAAGTACAAATCTTATTTCGAGAGTTATCACTTGCAGCAGGTAACACATACAGGACTATAGCCGGCAGGCATCAGGACTCCACAGAAAACTTCTAGCTAGCAGTCTAGAGTGGGGACAGCCCCGATGTCAGCCTGCCTCCAATGTCACGCATGATATAAAGGAGGGCATTCCCCAGCGTCCCTCAGTTCTTTTCACTGTTGACTCACATTCATCTGCTCCACGGATCGCCTCTCATTAGTGCGACTGCCATTTTGACTAAAGTTTACTTATTTTACTGAAAGTTTGCTTTTTCCTCAATTATTTTTGTATGTCGTCTTCTCCGACGTCCTCCATTGAAAGGCACCCTTCTAAGTGTGCCTGCATCAAACATATACCATCCAAGGACGGGTGCTCGGCCTGCTTGCTGTGTCTAGGCCCTGATGATGACACCCAGGCCTGCTAACACTGTCAGAAGTTTAACAGCAGGATGAGGATCCGCCACCAAAAGACCCTGCAGGCCTATCTCACCGAGCAACGTTTGGGCACCATGCAGAGAGATTCCTCTTCAGGGACCAGTTCTTCCCACCATACATCTTCGGGGAAGAGGAAGGAGAGAAAGAGAAGAAGCGGCCTCCCTCCAGATCTAAACCTTCAGACTCCCACTCTGCCCCCAGGGGCAGTTCGGACTCAGCCTCTCAGGTGACTTGTTCTCCATCCTGGCTCACAGTTGTCAAGCCCTCCACCCTGGTCTGAGCTTCCGGTACTAAGGACTGCGGCTTTGGGTTCTCTGGCCCCACCCTGCAACTGCTGAAGGTCTTGCTGCCTGATCAGTCCTCGGACAGGTTCACAGATGTTGCTAAAGATCCGATGTCAGCCCACTCCTGGTCGTTCTCACTCTCTGGCACCGATTCCTGACACAGGTGTAAGGCCTCAGGGCACTCCGGGAGATCTGCCTCCCAACCGCCAAGATCCACTGAGCCATCATTGGACAAGCTTCCGTCAGTGCAGCTTTCGTCAGGTTGGGACACCCACCATCAGGCGACTGACATCTCTGCTAAGGTAGTTTAGCTGCCGACACTGCTCCTGACATCACCTGTTTCTGCCTGCCACCTGTGGACAATTGGCCCGGTAATAACTCTCCTGAGGTCCGCCTACTGACTGCCTCGAATCAGGTGTCTGATACTGTTGGGCCTACAAAGGTGACTTCATTGCTTCCTGTTCACCTATCATTGCCAGACCATGGCACTACACTGGATAAAGGCGCTGGACCATCGTCTGGTCTGACAACCAGATCTGACCCAAAGCTGAACTTGTTCCAAGTTAAGGACCTTTTTGGATACTGGTGGGAAACCATCCGGATCGATCTCCTCCCATTAAACTTCCACTGAGTGAGGCCTCCTGACACAGGGGCCCCCCTACTCCAGCAGATCCCAACCCACCTTCAGGCAAGGGTATGGGCACAGAGACTACCTCTTCTTTGGGCAAAGACATGGGTAAGGCTCCTCATAAGCACTGCTCCAGATCTCAGTCCAAAAGCCCGAGTTCCTCCAGTTCCCAGACCGCCATAGGCACAAGCGACGGCGCAACAGGTCTCGGTCCTCCTCTTCATCAGTGGACTCAGACCGCTCCTCTGACGTTTCGTCTATTGGGGACTTGTCCGGATTAGACCCAAGAGATGCTTCCAGATCCCTGCCAGATGACCCCTCCTTCATGGAGATCATGCGGCATATCCAAACCAATATGGGATGGGAGACAGAGGACCTGGACCCAGAGAGACTCCACTTGGCGAAATATTTATGCCAATAGGACCCGAAAGCCGTGGTTGTCTTGCCCCTGGTGAATACTTTCGTGGATGTCACCAAGGTGGCTTGGAAGTCCCCCCATACTTCCGCCTCCATGCCTAAGATGGTGGATTGCCTTTACAGGGCTCCTAAGGAGCAACCCTTTTTGGGAGAACAACCCTTGGTGGACTCAGTGGTTATCTCGGCTGCCCATGATAGGTCCCAGAGGCCGAGACACCTCAGTACTCCGCCCCCGGATAAAGAATCAAATCAGTTAGATTCTGTGGGATGGAAGGTTTACTCTTCTGCCACCTGTACCATATGGAGCCTGAACTTCCTAACCCATATGGTACAGTTCCAGAATGCCCTATCAAAACAGGGGATTGATACTGTAAACTAGATCCCAGATTGCCCACAGAAAGCAGCACTTGAAAAGCTTCTGCAAACCGATTCGGACGCGAGCACGCATATCTTCGGTCAGCTAGTGATTCAGCAGACACTGCAGCAGAGGCAGCGGCTATAGGTGTGTGTGTCTGCAGGCATTTATGACTCTGGGTCACCGGTTTTGCTCAGGATGTGCAAAATAACATCCTAGACGCACCCTTCCAGGATTCCATCCTCTTTGGTGAGGTTTCTGAAAAGATCACCACCAAATTGCAGGACTCCGGTAAGGCCGTTCGATCAGTGCATTCTGTGTATAAAGCGAAGCAAAGGCCTTTCTGAAAGCCTCGCTTTCAAGGGAGACAACAAACTCGCCTTCAGCCTTTGCAGCAACAGCGAGGTGGTTACAGCCATATTGGGCCCCTCCAGAGGTGCTGCGGGACCCGCCTCTTGGACTGCCAAATCGGCCCAAGCCACTCTCCCCTTCCCACAAGTGCCTGACTCCTTGTTGGACCCACTCCCTCCCATGACCCTGACAGGGGAGGCAGTTGGAGGCCACTTTTCTCTCTATGCCAGGGGCTGGCGAGAGATTACCTCAGACCAATGGGTCCTACAAATGATAAACAATGGACACACGATAGTTCATCTAGATGCCACCGGACAGCCCCCCCCCCCCACTGTTCCCCAGCTCATGCCAGACTCATCCAAGCAGAGATTCAGGCACTCTTGCTCAAAAGAGCCATTGAGCCGGTACCCCCATCTCAAAGGGGCACAGGCTTCTATTCACATTTTTTCCTTGTGCCCAAAAAGACATGGGATCGGTGCCCCATTTTGGACCTCAGCGATCTCAACCAGTTTGTGGAATACAAACCGTTCTGGATGGTCACTCTGTAGGGTTTGCTACCCATGATCCATCAGGGGGATTGGCTGGCATCATTGGACGTGCAGGACACCTATCTCCACATCCTAGTGGCCAAGCCTCACAGGAGGTTTCTCAGACTGTAGTTCCAAGGGAGGCATTACCAGTTCAGGGCACTACCCTTTGGCCTATCTTCAGCCCCAAGGGCTATTACCAAGTGCTCGGCAGTGGTTGCAGTGGCCCTCTGAAGGAAAGGGCCCTATGTTTTGCGTTACCTGGATGACTGGTTCTTGACTGCTCTGTCCAGCGAGCAGCTGTGCCACATGATTCTGGACACCTGTTCCCTCTTCGGAGATGTGGGTATCACCATCAGTGCCCCAAAGTCCTCCTTGGTCCTGACCCAATCCCGCCAGTTCATAGGAGCACTGCTCAATACCACTCGAGGGAAGACCTACTTGCCACAGGACAGATCACTTCGCCTTCGCGGCTCGGCACACCACATCTCATCCCTCCCAATGGTCCCAGCCAGGATGCTGCTCCGACTTTTAGGCCATATGGTTGCATCCATTGTAACAGTTGCTCTAGCCAGACTGCACATGAGGACAATTCAGTGGACTCAGTCCAGTGAGAACAAAAATGGGATGATCTGGACCAGCTGGTCTCTATTACAGATCCGGTCCTTTGAGAACTCAACTGGTGGATGACATCTCCCTCCCTAACAGAGGGGATGCCCTTTCAGAAAACCGCTGCGGATCAAGTCTTGATATCTAAAGCCTTGGGCATAGGTTGGGGTGCACATTTGGACATCCACAGTACGCAGGGCACCTGGTCTGCAGCAGAGGAGACTCTCCACATAAATATTCTGAAAATGAGAGCAGTCCTCTACATCTTACAGTCTTTGAGCGTGGTGCTTCGCCCGGGACACCACCTGGTCCAGACTGATAACATGGCAGTGGTGTTTTACTTCAACAAGCAAGGTAGCAGCCACTCTTACCCCCTCTGTCAGGAGGCAGTGCGGGTCAGGAATTGGGCCATATCCCACTGCCTAGAGATTTCGGCGGTTCATGTTCCAGAGGTTCAAAACACCCTGGCTGACGCTCTCAGCTGGACTCTGTCCAGAGCGCAGGAATGGACTCATCTACAGTCTGTCATAGACAATCTCTTCAACAGATGGGGCAGACCGGAGCTGGACCTCTTTGCATCCTCTACCAATGCAAAAGTTGCCCAGTTTTTGCTCGCCAGATCCAGGGCCTGGAGTTTTCTGGCGAGACGCGTTGTTCCTCTCTGGAGAGGGAGGTTCATTTATGCCTCCCCCCCCCCTTCCCTCTCCTTCAGAAGGTTGTTCTCAAGTCACAAGCAGGAGGAGCAGTGATGATCCTTGTGGCCCCACAGTGGCCACAACAGATTTGGTATCCACTGCTGCAACAACTGGCTGCTGAACCCTCGATTTCCCTGCCACTGACCACTCACTTGCTGTCCCAGGACGACGGGACCTTGGTTCATCTGAACCTGCGGTCACTACATCTCCCATGCGTGGCACCTGAGGACCTAGCTGTGTCACACTTTGGGGTCTCTGACAGGGTTTCAAATGTTTTGGTGGCTGCCAGGAAACCCTCCACCAGAGCCACTTACGCCATGAAATGGAAGCGATTTTGCCTCTGGGCTGCTGCCCTCCATCTTGATCCCTTGGCCTGTCTGGTGAGCTCGCTCCTTGAGTATCTGTTGTCGCTCTTGGACTCAGGGTTGGGTTATTCATTTAGCAAAGTGAATTTGTGTGCAATTTCTGCCTACCATGCCCCTGTTCAAGGCAGAAGTGTGGTACAGTTGGATGTAGCCCACACCTTTCTGCGAGGCATTCTCCATGTGAAGCCCTCCATCAGTGACCCCAATCCTCCTTGGGACTTGCTTTTCATGTTGGAAAATCTCACCTTACCCCAATTTGAATCATCCATGGATTGCGAGCTTCGCTTTCTTTTCTGGAAAGAGTTATTTTTGGTTGCTGTTACTTCCGCTCAAAGTATTTCCGAGTTTCAGGCCCTGATGTTTAAGGAGCCTTATTTGGTGTTCTACAAGGACCAGCTGGCCTTGAGGACCAATCCAAAGTTTTCACCAAAAGTTATGTTCAAGCTGACTCTGAATTGGGACATTCATTTCTCAGTGTATTATCCTGTACACTCAAACAGGGGAGAGGCTGTTTTCCACACACTAGATGTTCATTGCATTTTACGTTTCTATCTCTCCTGAACGAGAGAATTTAGACATTCTGATCTGCTTTTTGTTTCCTTTGCCCCCAGAATCTAGGGGGTTCCTGTAGCCAAACAGACTCTTTCTGAATGGCTGCATTTCATTTTGTTACCAGAAGTATAACAAACCCATGTCGGGCTCGGTGAAGGGTCACTCCACGAGGGGAGTAGCTGCCTCTTTTGCTGCCCTTAGAAATGTCAGCGGGTGACATTTGTGCAGCAGCCACATGGAATTCTGTTCCTACCTTTATCAGACACTACAGTCTCGACATTGCCTCTAGACGCAGAGTGGGCTTTGGCCTTGCAGTTCTGTAGGGACTCCTCTGCTAAGGGCACTTCCCTCTACATATTTTTCTACTTTTTCTACTTCGTCCACCCAAGATTAGTCTGGGTCTCCTATACTGCTTGGGACTCGGTCCTATATGTGTTACCTGCTGCAAGAGCTGACTCTCGAAGTAAGATAGTACAGTTGCGTAAGAACTTACCATAACAGTAGATCTTTCAGAGAAGGTCTTGCAGCAGGTATGGCTTCCTGCCCACCTTCCCCCTAAGGGTCTCTCTTCTGCACTTGGTTTGCATTGGCAACTTTATGATTGTTCTGTGTGGTATTGGCCTCAGTTCTCTGTTCCTAATCACCTTCCATCCTCGATGCCGGTGTCTCCAGCGGAAGAACTGAGGGACCCTGTAGACTGCCCTTCCTTTATACCATGCGTGACATTGGGGGCAGGCCGACATCTGGGGCCAGTCCCCCCTATAAACTGCTAGCTAGAAGTTTTCCATGGGGTCCTACTGGCTACAGTCCTATATGTGTTACCTGCAGCAAGAGCGTCTGTCGAAGAATCTACTGTTATGTTCTTGCATAACTGTACTTTATGTACTTACCATAACAGTCGATCTTCGAGAGAATCTCTTCCCTTAAGCCACACCTTTGGAATAATAGCCATCAGGCACTAGGACTACACGGAAACTTTTGCCAAGCTGGCACTATCCACATTGACATCGCGCGACGGGGCATATATAACTGGGTGACCCTACCTCTCCTTAGTTCCCTGCCAGAGATTAGACTCAGTGGACTGTCCTTTTTGGGGAACCAGGAAAGGGAGCCAGCCCTGAGCACACTAGGTGAGGCAAGTGCTTGCGGGGGAGCACCATGGAGAAAATGGTAGTGAGAGTGTATTTGTCATCCTAAGGGGATGGAGGGAGGGTCGGCATGGCTTAAGGGAAGAGATTCTCTCTACGATTTATTGTTGCAGTAAGTAGGTAACTATACTGTCTTACTTAGAGGATATCTTTTCCCTTAAGCCACACCTTTGCAATGATTCCCAAGCAGTACCAAAAACAGATGGGAAGATGGCTATCTGTATCAAGGGAGGAGGCCTTCTAGGACTGCAAGGCAAAACTCAGCATGTTTGCACAAGGCAGTTATGCCAAGTAGCTGCAGCACAAATGTCAGCCGCAGAGACAGTTTTGAAAAGGGTGACAGAAGTGACCATACCCCTTGTGGAATAAGCACGAAAAATACCAGGAAGTTAGTTGCCATTACTTTTGCTTGAAGGATTTCCGAGCTACAGGCTCTGATGTGTCCTTATTTAGTGTTCCATACAGGTAGGTAGATAGGTAAAGATTTATTTTTAGACAGGAAAAAAAATGTCATTTGGGCTGTTAAGCCCAGTTTGCAAGACAGTCCTGTTCACGAATATCTAAATTACACATATAATGACAACAAATAACAAGCATCACAAGATTACAATATAAAATTAAAAATACAAAATATTAAAGACACATGATAAAAATGGGGTTGGTAATAAAGTGCTAAGTGCAATTACAGGAGTGAATAAAAAGATCATTGATTGCCTTTGTAAAGACAGTAGATTTAGTTTCAGCAGGTAATGTTGGTGTAAGAGTTTTATGTACAAATCCAAAATTACTACCAAAGCTGGTATGAGTTTACTTTAAATCGGTCCATCCACCTACCAGTGTATTATCCTGAGCATACCAATCAAGATGAAGCATTGCTCCATACTTTAAATGTATACAGAATCTTAACATGCTATATATTACTCAAACCAAGGATTGCAGAAAGTTCTCTCAGCTTTTTACTTCATTCACCCCTGGCAAAGAGGGTGATCCTGTATCTAAACAGTGTCTGTCCCAATGGCTAGCACATTCCATTACATTTTGTTATAGGAAGTACGGTAAGGAAAAATAACGCTTTTCATTAGAGAAAGTTCAAGGTATACCAGCTGAGAGCCCCCTGGGAGATAGTGACCACAATAAGATTATAGTGGAGATAAATAAGGAAAAAAAGGCTAATGGTATAACAACCTGTAGGTGCTATAGCAAAGCAGACCATAAACAAATTAGAGACTACATAAATGGAACTGGCAAAAAGAGCTAAAAGGTCTAGATCTTAATCAAATTTGGACAAAAATAAAACAACAAATTGATTATTGTGTCAATATCTGGGTGCCAGAAATATCAAAATATAACAAAAGAGGTAGAATCCTGTCATGGTGGGGAAGCGTGGTTAAAAAAAAGTATAAAAAGGAAGGAGAAACTATATAAAAGATACAAACACAATCCTACAGACATGAACTGGGAAAAATATAAAAAGGCGTCTAACAAAAGTAAGACTATAATAAGGAAGTCTAAGATGAGAGCGGAAGAGAGAATGGCAACATCAGTCTAAAAGATAAAAAAAAAAAAAAAAAAGCTTCTGTAGCTATGTGGGCTCATTAAGGGACAATCAAAAAGAAATAGGGCCACTGAAAGTGGGAGAAGAACTAAGTTTCAAAGAACAGTACATGGCTAATGAACTGAATAGGTACTTCCTGACAACTTTTCAACCAAAAGAAAAGCCAAATATAAATTATACAGACAATATTTGTATTAATAAAAATATATATTTCACTAAAAAGGCTGTCTTGGAAAGGCTGCAAAAAATAAAACCGGATAAATATGAAGGTCCGGATGGACTTAATCCAAGACTACTGAAGGAGCTTTCAGATGAGCTTGCGGGGCCTACAGTATTATGATGCTCTTCAGTGCATCCATTTTAGAAGGGAAGACCTTCGGTGAGTGGAGGGAAGCTAATGTGATGGCAATTTATAAAAAAAAAAAAGGAGATAGGAAGGAGGGAAGCAATTATAGACCGATAAGTCTGACTTCGGTATTAGAAAAAAATAATGGAAAGGTTAATATATGACCTTATTATGAAACCTATAGAAACCAAGGGACTCTCTGATTTGACTCGGCATGGCTTCACCCCAGGTAGATCTTGCTTCACAAATTTATTACACGTCTTTGAACCTGTCAGCACTGCACTAGACGCTGGACTCCCTGTGAATTTTATGTTCCTAGATTACTCGAAGGCCTTTGACTCAGTCTCGCATAAAATAGTAATAGAACAACTAGAGAATATACAGCTACACCTGTGTATAGTTAGATGGGTGAATAGCTGGTTGCACAATAGGTGTCAAAGAGTGGGTCTTGTAGGCTATTTTTCAGAATGGGGAGAAGTGACCAGTGGTGTACCCTAGGGCTCAGTCCTGGGTCCCACTCTGTTCAACATACTTGTTTCTGAAATGAAAACATCAGACTCTGTCTGGTTATGCAAGTGTGCTGATGATAGCAAGGTGGGAACAACAGGCAGTAATGAAGAAGCAGCAATAATATTACAGGAAGAAATAATGAAATTAGAGCAGTGGGCATGTCAAAACAAGCTGTTTTAATCAAGCTAAGTGTAGAGTGATGCGCTTAGGACAGAAAAATAAACAATTCACCTATAAGCTGAATAACTCTATTTTACAGACAACAGAAACTGAGGGGCTTAGGAGTAACGGTTACTAATTCCTTGTCATTTGATAAACACATTAAGGAGGCAGTTAAAAAATGTCATAAAACAATAGCATGTATCTTTAAACACCTTAAACGTAAGGAGTCCTCCATAATTAACCCACTTTAGTCCTCACTGGTTAGGCCTCACCTGGAGTACTGTTCACCTTTCTGTGCTCCACAAAGAATGGATGGTAAAAAAACTAGTGGAGAGAGTGCAGAGACCGGTAACGGAGGATGAAGGAACATGAGACATATGAGTTACCAAGATAGATTAAACCATCTGGGTCTATACTGTCTAGCGATAGCAGAGTACATGGGGATCTGTGTCTGGTCTTCAGTGCAAGTAAGAGCGAAGAAATATGGGAAACCATAGGGCTGGTAAAACTTACTAATCTAAGGAACACAATGTCTCACAATTTGACATTGGCAGGAGAGGTCAGTAAAACACCTAGGAGAAACAAATGGTTTAGCCAAAGGGTTGTCGGCTTATGGAATTCCATACCTGAAGCTATTGTTAATAGCAAAACTATGGAAATATTCAAGACCTCACTGGACATGTATATGGGTGTCCACAAATATAGATTCTTCCACTGAAAAGTGGTGAGCTATTCACAGGACTTTGACCTCCAATGCTCGTATAGCACCTATAAAGCGTAATCCACAAGTCGCAGCTGGCTGAAAAGGAGGTGTAACAAGCTTTTTCAAAATTAAATTCAAGTCCCAAGAAGTGACTGGATTGCGGATACAGTGGCGTGAAAAAGTATTTGCCCCCTTCCTGATTTTCTCTATTATTGCATATTTGTCACACTGGATGTTTTCAGGTCTTTAGAGAAAATGTAATATTAGATAAAGGGAACCTGAGTGAACAAATAACACTTGTTTTTTTTTTTTATTTCACTTATTTAATGAAAAAAAGTTAACCAACACCAACTGGCACTGTGTGAAAAAGTAATTGCCTCACACATTTAATAACTGGTTATGCCACATTTAGCTGCAAATGACTGCAACCAAACACTTCCTATAATTCAATATCAGTCTTTCACATCGCTGTGGAGGAATTTTAACCCACTCTTCTCATCAGAACTGCTTTAATTCAGTAACATTTGGTAGGTTTTCGAGCATGACCTGCTCGTTTCAGGTCCTGCCACAGCATCTCTATTGGTTTAAGTCTGGACTTTGACTAGGCCACTCCAAAACTTTAATTTTACTTCTTTTAACCATTCTGATGTGGACTTGCTTTTGTGTTTTGGATCATTGTCTTGCTGCATGGCCAACTACACTTCAGCTTCAGCTGACGGAAGGATGACGGACATTCTCCTTAAGAATTTCCTGGTACAGAATAAATTCATGGTTCCTTTAATTATGGCAAGTCATCCAGGTCCTTAGGCAGCAAAGCATCCCACACCATCACTACCACCACCATGTTTGACTGTTGGTATGGTGTTCTTACTGTGGAATGCTGTGTTTGCTTTATACGAGACATTATGGGATCCATGTCATCCAAAAGTTCCACTTTGGACTCATCTGTCCATAGAACATTTTCCCAAAAGGCTTGTGGATCATCCAGGTGCTTCTTGGCAAATGAGAGAGCAGCATTTATGTTCTTCTTGGTTAGCAGTGGTTTCCCCTTGCTACTCTCACATGAAGCCCATTTTGCCCAGTCTCTTTCTGATTGTGGAGTCGTGAACACTGACCTTAGCTGAGGCAAGAGAAGCCTGCAGTTCTTTGGATGTTGTTTTAGGATCCTTTGAGACTTCCTGAATGATTTTATGCTGCGCCTTGGAGTAATTTTGGCAGGTCACCACTCCTGGGAAGATTCACTACTGTTCCAAGTGTTCTCCATTTGAGATTATGGCTCACTGTGGTTCATCGAGTCCCAGAGCCTTAGAAATAGCTTTGTAACCCTTTCCAGACTGATAGAGGGCAACAAATTTTTTCTGATCTTTCAGGAACTTCCTTTGATCATGGCATAATGTGCTTGTTGAATCTTTGTGCTGGCAACGTGACTCTGATGGTAAGGGTCAAAATAAGTGAGATTTATTTTGAGCAGGGCTGGCTGTAATCAAGCCTGGCTGTGTTCAATCAGCTGACTCTAATTATCCCTTTAATTGGGTTGATTTAACTAGGGGGCAATTACTTTTTCACACAGTGCCCGTTGGTGTTGGTTAACTTTTTTCATTAAATAAATGAAATAAGTAAAAAAAAAAAAGTGTTATTTGTTCACTCAGGTTCCCTTTATCTAATATTATATTTTGTCTAAAGACCTGAAAACAACCAGTGTGACAAATATGCAATAATAGAGAAAATCAGGAAGGGGGCAAATACTTTTTCACGCCACTGTATGTGGTTTCAGATGTACTATACCTTTGAAGAATGTACAGGAGACCTCTAGTTGTGCAATTGTACTCCCATCAGTGGGTGCATGGTAAGATGATATAGCTGCCAAATGCACCTTAAGGGAAGAATATTGCAGATCTGAGTTTAACAATGATGATAAATAGTCCTAGATATCTTGCACCAGACGGGTGAACGAGTCTAGGTTCCTGGAAGTGGTCCATAAAGAAAAACGTTCCATTTTAGTGCACAAGTATGTTTAATAGAAGGCTTTCGGGCTGCTTTTAACATGTTAGCTACTTCAGGTGATGCACAAAAGCGTTCAATGGCTGTGTTTTCAGGAGCCATGCATGAAGGCATAGTGACTTCAGGTCTGGATGTGGCAGGGTGCCCTTGTTCTGTGAGAGAAGGGTTCAGCACAGTGGCAGGGGTAGTGGAGGTTCTATGGCTGGCTGACACAGAATGGGAAGCCAGGTTTCGTATGGCCATAGGGGCGATGAGGGTGGCACCTTCCAGCTACAATTTGAGTAGTACTGTCAGTATGAGAGAAATTGGACGGAACACTTACGGGAACCTCCCTTTCCAGAAGAGGGACAACACGTCTTACCAAGAAACTCCAGGCCCTGGAGTGAGCAGAAACACTGCAGTTTTGCGTTATATGGGGACACAAAAAGGTCCAAGTCTCTAACCCCCCATTTTGCAAATATGTCTTTGGGTGCTTCGATCAGATGTTCCCATTTATTGCCAGCCTTTCAGCACAGCAGTAGGGCTTCCACTCATGACCCTGGCGACCCAAGTTCAGTAATGAGCTCAGGTCATCTGAGGGCCGGCGATGAGAGGAGGAGGATCAAGTGCCCCACGGACTGCTCTCCAAGGGGAGGAAGCTGACTGCATTTGACTGACCCCTGGTGGAGGCCAGGGATCCGAAGGCCGGAGCTAGGCAGTGTTAGGAGGTATCAGATGTGTGGTGTACGCGCCACTACGTAATTGTACACCATGCCTCCCCGGTGCACTAAAGGTCGAAAAAACGATCGACCATGCATTATGATGTCTGTCCCACACCGCAGGCCCCATGCTGCCAACCATAAATTCTTGCTCCTACGTACCGACCGAGTCTCCATGAGGAGTAGGGGGCAAGCCACGGTGCCGGGGAGTTGAGGCGAGTTGGGGATGACGGGGGTGGGCACAGGGAACAGGACCGATGCATAGCTGGTCGGACGGAGACAAAAAAGCATACTAAATAAATTTAAAAAATATGTAAAATTTAAAAAATAATGCAGTGCTGGTCAGTAGGTAAACAGAGCATGGTTGATCATGTTGAAGGCCCTAGAGAGGTCAGTAAACACTGCCCAAACAATGCATCCTCTGTCCACGGCCATCTTAATGTAATTAACCACTCTAAGAATTGCAGTTGTGCTGTGCCTTGTTCTAAAACCTGACAGTCCACAGTTCAAAAAATTGTTTTTATCGAAAGACTAATCTTTAACCACTAACCTCTTCAGGACCTTCGACATGATCAGCAACAAAGAGATTGGTCTGTAGTTTGACAAAACATTTGCAGATCCACACTTAAACACAGATGAGTCCCTTGCTGTTTTCCATCCAGATGGAAATGCACTTGTTGCAATCAAAACATTGGAAAGATAGGTTAGGGGCTTGTAAATTCCAGGAGCTGCATAAGTTAGTAATTTACTACTCAGAAAATCCAATCCAGCAGCTTTGTTTTTAAATCCATAAATTCCCTAAGGACCTCATCTTCTGTTTCTTTAAATTCAAACATACAGTTCTAGGATCGTGGATATGTTGTTCATCCACACTCTTTGGCATGCCCCTTTCCACTTTAAATCTTGCCGGAAGTCTTCAAGCTGGTTCCTCCCACCCACCCGGGTGATATAACCCTCAGCTCGTCCCCATGACGCCAGATCTTCCTTTCCGCTGGAAGATTCAGGTTGTCTCCTTAGTGCTCCTGCATTTTGTAGGCCATGGCTTCAAAACCTTCGGTTATTCCGAAACTTCATCTAGTTCACATTAGTGATCGCAACTACTTACCTTCAGTTATGGAAGACAAGTCTTCCCCTGGATTTCGCCGGTGTTCGTGCGGCCAGAAGATGTCTCACACCGATCCCACACTGCGCATGCCTATTGCCTCCGTGTCAACCATGGCGATACCTCTAAGTGCGATTTTTTGTCTCGTTTCATCCTAACTCTTGGACTACCTGCCTCGCACGCCTGAAGTTGGGAGAGGCCAGAAAAACTGAACCCTCCAGTGAAATCTAAGAAGGCTCGTTGGGCGGTTTCTGCGGCTGTGGGATCTGCTGAGCAATTGGAACGCATGCAAGCCTTCGAGGAGGAAGCAGCTCGGGCCGCAGAATCTTCCTCCCTGACCTTCTTTGTTCTGCTCAACCTGGGCTCCACCTTCTTGGGTTCCTTCCGGGAGTTGTGCCAATCTCTCCCGACTAAGGGGGGAAGGTCCTGCGGGCACGCACTCCTCTCGGTCCCGAAAGCAGGAAAAGGACTCGGGATCATCTTCGTCTCTGCGAAGATGTTCATGGGATCGGAATAGATCTCGGTCTCAGGAATCGGCAGTCTAACTTCGGTCAAAATTGCCTGTTTGGCCACTGGCTTCTTGGCTTTGCTGTCTGGCCAATTGACCGAAGTGTGATCAACTGTGTTGAAATAGTCATTGACCCGATTGACCCATTGTCGCCGACTCCAGTCGACAACTCTCTCGACCAGTCCTTACTTTCCCCAATGAGAAGACCCAGCTCACTGGGAATCCTGTCGATGAAGTGGTCCCTGACCCCAGGAAATCACAGGTCCCGCCAGTGTCTCCCGAGCGACTGAATTGGCCTGTCCGATCTTGATCGAGGTCCAGGACACCCTCAACCAACAGGCCGAGGAAGAGCCACAAGCACTGTAAAAAGAAGCAAAGCCATCGGTCGTCCTCATCCTCCTGGGATGAGGAGAGGGCCTGGCGGAAACTCCAGTGCTACGAGGACCTCATGTGGCAACAGCGGATTTTGACCGGGCACAAGCCAACCCCGGCTTCCACACCTGCTATTACTTGGCTTTCACCTCCTAGGCCGAAGCAGACTCCTTCGGAGCTGATCAAGTCGGTTCTTCCACGCGGAGCCGGCGAAACCTCCGGTTCGGCCTAAACAGGTCTCTCCACCGATAGTGGTGGAACCACCGCCCAAGCAGCCTGTGGGAGGGGCCCCTTCTAAGGAAGATAGGCCAGACACTGGGCTTCCCCGGTGTCTTTCGGTCACTATCATCCCGGACCGCCCTCGGCAGGTCGAGGGTGACCTAGGTGGTCGACCGCTTTATCTGGATTCCTCGGATTCGGATGTGACTGGCCTACATTCTCATCCCGGGGATGACGAATCGGTCAGTGTGTTAGAGATGTAGGAAGGTCCTCTGTCCTTTCAGGGCATTTTATGCCTCATCTCAGAGTCCACAGGGATGCCCCTGGAGCCAATCCAGAAAAGGGCGGAGTACACTCTCACGGACATCCTCAAGAAAGGGGATACCCCGACGGAGGCTTTTCCTGTGGCCGAGGCCATTGTTGGCCCAGCCTTAAAACTCTGGCAGCGCCCTGCCTCCGGTCCAGCTCCATCTGCCCTCATGGCCCACAAGTATGCGGTGCCCATGGGGTCCCTTGTGGGGTTCACAGAGCACCCTTCGGCCGAGAGCCTGGTGACTGCCTCTGTGTTCAGGCTTACTGGCAGTGCTGCCTACATGGACCAACCTCCCGAGAAAGAATCCAAATTCTTGGATCATTCAGCTTGGAAGGTCTATGTGGCCTCTTTAAGCCTTCATCAGGCAAGTTCAGCCGTCGTCATGGCACACTTCTCCCATGCCCTCTTGGGGTCTTTGGATGAAGTCCTCCCACACCACCCCGCGGACATGCAGACCATGGTCAAGCAGGTCTGGGATCAGGACTGAGCTGTTGCCAAACAGCAGCTTCAGATGGCCCTGGACATTGGGGATTCTTGTGCCCGCTAGATGGCAGCCGCAGTTGTCTCGTCGCAGGGCTTGGCTGAGACTCTCCTCCTTTCCGGCGGATACTCGGCACAAACTAGTTGATGTGCCTTTCCTAGGCACTGATCTTTTTGGCCCAGGTGTGGCTGGTCACCTTCAGCATATTGAGCAGTCCAGTGCCACCTTAGATGCTACTTCTGCTAAGGATTCTTCAGGCAAGAACCAGCAGAAGAAAAAGCTTTTTTGGCACTCTTCCCCTGCAGCACAGGAACCCTCCTTTCAAGGAGGGCACCAGCAATAGCAGGCTTAAGCTTGGCGGCCCAGGCACTCCCAGGCCCATGAAGGAGGCCGAGGTTTGGGTCCTGGATCCTTCTCCTCCAAACCTGCTCAGTGATGGGGCAGGGGCTGCCTCCCCCTCTCCCATCACGCCAGCTCTGGGTCTTCCCATGGAGGGCCAGCTCCACCACTTCCTTTCCGCCTGGTCCACTGTCACTTCGGAGAATTGGTTCTTGAAGTGGTTGGTCAGGGTCTGCCTCTGGAATTCGAGCAGTACCCTCCAAGCTGAGCCCGTGTCCCTCGGGAGGAAAGAGTATCCATCCAGACTCAGTCGGCTCTCCGAAATGACATTGCTCAGATCCTCCTCAAGGAGGCAGTAGCTCCAGTGGTGGATCCTCCAGCATACCCAGGCTTTGTCTCCAGGTACTTCCTGGTGCCCAGGCAGACGGGGGGGCTGGTGCCTCATTCTAGATCTGCATGACCTGAATCAATATCTCAGGTCACGCACCTTTCGGATGGTCACTCTGTCCCAGATCATACCATCCTTGGAGCGAGACATGTGGTTCTGTTCACTGGATCTGTAGAACACGTTCTTTCACGTCCCAATCCATCTGTCTCATCGGTGGTTCCTCCTCTTCAGAGCTGAAGTGACCCTATACTAGTTCTGAGCCATGCCGTTCGGCCTGTCATCGGCCCCATGGGTCTTCACCAAATACATTGCAGTGGTGGCAGCCCATCTCGGGCGGGGGGGGCAGGATTTATCCCTACCTTGACGATTGGCTCTTAGCAGGTCCCACCCAACAGTAGGTGGAGAGGTCCAGGGACCTGGCCCTCCAGACCTGCTTCCAACTCAGCCTCCTGATCAACGAGGCCAAGTCAGAACTCACGCCTTCCCAGGTGATGTGCTTCATCGGGGCAGAGCTCGACTCTCGTCGAGCCAGATCTCGGCTCCTGGTGGGCAGGGCGGAGGATTTCTCCTCCTTTGCCCAGTCATTTCTGGTTGGGCAGTTGTGCCCTGCCCGGGACTTTCTGCGCCTTCTGGGTTACATGACGGCGTGCACCTCAGTGGTCTGTTGGGCCTGGTTTCACATGTGCCCTCTCCAATGGGAGCTGGCCACCCAGTGGACTTAGTGCCACGGTCATTTCGACCAGCTGATCACTGTAACCCAGAAGATGTGGTACGCTCTCCAATGGTGGACCACCCCAGACCGGTTGCAGGAAGAGATCCTGTTTGTCTGCGCCGAGCCAACAGCCGTCCTCACGACCGATGCGCCTCTCATGGGCTGGGGCGCCCACATGGGGGACAAAAGGGCCCCTGGGTTCGGGATCCCCGGGGAATCCCGTTACCACATCAACCTGTTGGAGCTCAGAGCAGTCAGACTGGTGCTGTCAGCTTTCGCTCCTCAGCTCCGGGGTCAAGTGGTTCAAGTCCAGACGGACAATTCTACGACCATGTACTACCGCAACAAACAGGGCGGCATGCACTCCTGTCTGCTTTGCAGAGAGGCACTCCCCATCTGGACCCTCCTCAGCCCTTTGGAGGCGGATCTCCTTGCCATCCATGTGGCAGGAGCCTCAAACTGGCTGGCTGGCGGATGCTGTCAGACGTTTAGGCGATACATCCCACGAGTGGTCTTTCCATCCAGAGGTAGCTTACAGCCTGTTCTCCCACTGGGGCAAACCGATGGTGGACCTTTTTGCCTCCAGAGGAAACACCAAGCTAAGGCTGTTTCATGCCTGTCCCCCTCAGCAGGGCTCGTTGCAGGGTGATGCCTTTTCGAGGCCGTGGACCCCAGACCTCCTCTACGCCTTTCCTCCATTTCCCTTGATCTACAAGGTGCTCCTCAAGGTGAGGAGGGACACGGCGAAGGTGATTCTGGTAGCCCCAGACTGGCCGCGCCAGTTCTGGTATCCAGATCTCCTCAGCTGCAGGCCCCTGGAGCGGCTTCCAGCACACCCGGTCCTGATCTCTCTCAATCAGGGGAAGGTATACCATCCAGACCTTCAATCCCTGCACCTCACAGCCTGGTACCTGAGAGGCTAGAGTTCTAAGCTTCAAGTCTTTCCGAGGATGTTCTCACTGTGGTAGAGGCATCCAGAAAGGAATCGACCAGGAAATGTTATGCCTTCAAATGGAAAAGGTTTTCCATTTGGTGTCAGAGCAGGGGGCCTGGACCGTCTGTCCTGTCCAGTGGCTAACATTCTCGACTACCTTTGGCCTCTATCCAAAGGGGGTCTTCGGTCATCTACCCTTCGGGTGCACCTGGCAGCCATCTCTGCTTACCGGGCGTGGGCCGGTCAGCTGACAGCACAGGAGACAGTGGTTGGGTGCTTTTTCAAAGGCCTGGATCACATATCCCCTCCAGTGCGTGAACCTCCACCTCTATGGGATCTACTGCTGGTACTGGCAAAGCTCATGGGCAAGCCATGCGAACCAATGCACAAGTGTGCCTTGACACACTTGTCATGGAAGACTGCCTTCCTGGTAGCTATCACGTCTGCCAGAAGGACAGGGGAGCTCCAGGTGCTTTCGGTGGACTACCCTTATCTGGTCTTCCACAGGGACAAGGTTGTGCTGCGTCCCCACCTGAAATTCCTTCCAAAGGTGGTGTCAGTTTCACCTTAACCAGGTGTTAACTCTGACAGTTTACTACCCTAATTACACCTCTGAGACAGAGTACAGGCTCCATACTTTGGACCTGAGACGAGCTCTCTCCTATTACAAAGAGAGGATGGCGATAATTTGGGGAGAGGTTCACCAGCTGTTTGTCACCTACACTGAAGCCGCTTCTAGCAGACCTGCAGCAAAATTAACAGTTGCATGGTGGATTACATCTTGCGTTAGTCTGTGTTATGAGTTGGCGGGCATGGAGCCTCCCAAAGGGATAAGTGCTCATTCTACCTGCCATACCGCTGCTTCAGTGGCCACTTCCAGGGGCATCCGTATCCAGGAAATCTGCCGGGCTGCTACCTGGAAGTCAGCAAACACCTTCATTACCCATTACCACATCAACCTTGAGTCATGCCGGGATGCTGGTTTTGGGGCCTCAGTTCTCCAGTCTCTGTTCCCTAAGTAGGGGGTGTACGCCTTGCCTTGCCTCCCTCCTCCCTGCTAACTGCTAGGAGTCTGCCAAGGAGTGTGGATGAACAACATATCCATGATCCTAGAAAAACAGGTTACTCACCTGTAACAGTAGTTCTAGAAGTGGTATATGTTGTTCATCCACACGGACCCACCCGACCTCCCCGGCTGTGGACGCACAACACCTGGCTTCCAGCGGGCTAAGATCTGGTGTCATGGGGAGGAGCCAAGGGTTATACTACCCGGTTGGATGGGAGGAGCCCGCTTGAAGACTTCCAGCAAGATTTAAAGTGGAAAGCGACATGCCAAAGAGTGGGGATGAACAACATATACCACTCCTAGAACTACTGTTACAGACGAGTAACCTGTTTTTCCTTGAACTCACAAGCCCCACTCACGTCTAAGCTACCTACCACTAAAGGAACATTTTGAAAACATTTTCCCACTGCCAAAAACAAATCATTAAAAGCATTGCTAATCTCACGAGCATCATTACTTAAACCCTCACCAATTTTTAAAAGATGATGGCATTTAATTTCCCTTTTTGACAGTTAACTCTTTAAACATTTTCAAAAAATGTCCTGGCTGTAACTCCTTTCCTTCAGCTTTCTTTTTATAAAACTGATCTTTAACCCGCCTTGCCACTTTAACATATTTGTGTCACATAGCTCTGTATTCAAGTTGAAATATTATTCAACAAATTTGCTTTTTCCCCACAGTTCATCTTGCTGTTTTTGCAGCTGAAACAATTTCCTATTATACCATGGGAATTTAATACATTTTCTTTTCCTACACTTTAGCAGGGCATGCCTGTTGCACAGTTCATCAAATTCGGACTGGAAATAGTTCCAGGCCTCATCTGCAGATGGGATGATCCTTAACCTATCCCAATTGATCCTTTCCACTTCACCCATAAATAAAGGGTGATCAAACCCTTTAACACAGTGCCACTGCCGTTGCCTCAGAGGTTGCCAAGAAAGAGGAGCGGTTGGACCACAGTGGGCTCAGGGAGGGTGAGGGGGGTGGAACAGAGGCGCATCCCTCCAGTTGTACCTCTCCACTATTCCTATGCCATTCTGGCAAAGTGTGGTTCCTCTATGGAGGCAACCACAGTGGAGACCAAGGAGGATGTTGGGAACCTCCACAAAGGAGACCCACAGGAGGGTGGCAGGGGACTCTGCAGGAAGGAAACAACTCCTGGTGGGAGAACTCCATTGTTAGGAAAGGTAGAACTGGGGAGGAAGGGAGAGGGAGGTAAGGTGCCTGCCTGGCGCCATGGCTTGGAGGGACAGGGAGGCGAATCCTCAGGATTGCCGGAGCAGCTGCACAGGAGGGAGCTGGATGTCATTGTCCACCTAGGGACAAATGACCACAGCTAGAAAGGATTGAGAAGTGCAGGAAGAGTTTGTGGAATTGGGGAGGGGCCTTAGTCAAGTAGCACTTGAGTAACCTTCTCGGAGGTGCTACCATCTATGGCATAGGAGAGGCTAGGGTGTTCCGCATAATGGGATTCAATCAGTGGTTGAAAACTGGTGTGGAGCTCAGGATTTGGCTTCATTGGGGACTGGGGTCCACCTGGAGTGATGCAAGCCTATACTGGCATGATGGGCTGCATCTGTCCGGGAGGGAACCAGGATCCTCTTTGATAGGTTTAAATGCTTCATTGGCAAGCTTTTAAACTAGCCAAGGGAGGCACTGGAAAGGGCAAGGAAAATCCTAGCCCCAAATAATCACGGTAAGTGCAGCAAACACCAAAATAGAGGTGTCGATAGGCAGAAGGGCAGGGGTAAATGGAGAAAGTGACAAAGGCAAGGAGGACAGGGATGGGGCAAAAGGGAGTAAGGCCATCAGGAAATGGAGGGTAATGAGTACCAATGCCCGTAGTCTGGGCAACAAGCTCCCTGAGCTGATGGCCTTAATGGAAGAGGGATGCCTGGATATCGTAGCAGTCACAGAAACATGGTACACAGAGAACCATGACTGGGATGTTAACATACCAGGGTACATAACCTACAGGGGAGAAGAGGGGGAGGAGTAGCTCTCTATGTAAAGGAAGGGATAAAAGCAACTGAACAAAAGAGTAAACAGGGAGGAGAGGAGGCACTGTGGGTCACCTTGGAGACTGGAAAGGGCACCACAATCCGCACAGGGGTTGTGTACAGACCCCCATGTCAGGGGGAAGGAATGGACAAGGATATGATAGAAGGCATTCTTAGAATGGAAGAGAAAGGGGAGATACTGTTGATGGGAGACCTGAATATGCCAGATGTTAACTGGAGCACATTTGCTGCAGCCACATCCAAGAGCAGGGCTATTCTTGATGCCTTACAGGTGGCAGGCATTAGACAGCTAGTTTTGGAACCCACTCATGAGGGAGCAATCTTAGACCTCGTACTCTCAAACTGGGGCAGAGAGAGGATCTCAGATCTAGAAGTGGGTTGCCATCTGGGGACAAGTGACCATCAAACAGTGTGGTTCGTTAAACTCAGCTACAGAGTCAAGCCATACAAAGTGAGGGTACTGGACTTTAGGAGGCTGACTTTGGCAAGAATGGGAGAGTGCCTCAGAGAAGCACTAGCAAACAGGCTAGAAGGAGGTGTGAGCAACAATGGGGAATTATCAAAACTGCCATCACAGAGGCAGCAAGCCTTGTGTGAAGCAAATAAACAAATCAAAATGAAAGAAAAAGCCACTATGGTTCTCAAAAAGAGTGGCTGTGAAAGTCAGGAAGAAAAGATAGTATTCCGAAGTATAAGGAAACACAGAAGGAGCAGGACAGAGAGCTGTACCAGTTAAGGCAGAAGGAAGCAGGGAGGGAAGTCAGAATAGCAAAGGCCCAAACTGAGAAAGATAGCCAACTCAGTTAAGGAGGATAAAACCTTTTATAGGTACATCAGTGAGAAAGACAAAGGGAGGGATAGTGAGGCTGAATAGAATGAGCGGTGGGTGGGCAGAAGGGACAGTGAAAAGCAGGAATACTGAATGAATGTTTCTGCTCAGTCTTCACAAAAGAGGAGGGAGCGTCAATCCAATTAACAGAAGCACTCTTGATAGGGGGTCATCCCAGTCCTTTCACAGAAGAAAGGGTTCTGCAAGAACTCCTAAAACTGAAGGTGGACAAAGCAATGGGTCCTGATGGAATTCACCCCAGAATTCTAAAAGAATTAAGGGAGGAACTAGTGAAACCACTGGCTACTCTTTTTAATAAATCATGGGAGGATGGCGTGGTACCCGAGGACTGGAGGAAGGCGGATGTGATTCCCCTTCACAAAAGTGGGACCAAGACAGAGGCAGGAAACTACAGACCTGCGAGTCTGACCTCTGT
Organism: Neoceratodus forsteri; assembly: GCA_016271365.2. NCBI lineage: Eukaryota > Metazoa > Chordata > Ceratodontiformes > Ceratodontidae > Neoceratodus > Neoceratodus forsteri. Next base: position 968,876,616 of record CM028130.1, on the reverse strand, counting down.
GGTAGGAAAGTGATGGAGTCACTTCTGAAGGAAAGAATAGTTGAGTACCTAGAGGCCAGTGGAGCACAGTACCCAAGGCAGCATGGGTTCACAGCGGGAAGGTCATGTCAGACGAATCTAATTGATTTCTTTGACTGGGTGACCAAAGTAGTAGACCAGGGAGGGGCTGTGGACATGGCTTACCTAGACTTTAGCAAGGCATTTGACACAGTCCCACACAAAATATTAATAGTCAAATTAACCAGCCTGGGAGTGGGACCCAGGGTGGTGGAGTTTGCAAACATTGGCTGGACAACAGGACACGGAAGGTAATTGTAAATGGAGTCCACTCTGAAGAAAGGGGTTACTAGTGGGTACTTAGGGTTCAGTATTGGGTCCAGTCCTTTTTAATGTCTTCATCAGTGACATTGCAGAGGGACTGGAAGGAAAAGTATGCCCTTTGCAGATGACGCAAAGATCTGCAATAGGGTTGATACACAAGAGGTGTGGAAAAGATGAAAAGGGACTTGGCAAGGTTGGAGGAATGGTCAGAAGTATGGCAGCTAGGATTCAATGCAGAGAAGTGCAAAATAATGCACCTGGGAAACAAGAACCCAGGGAAGAATACACAATGGGTGGGAGGTAGTAACAACAAAAAGGAAAGGGACCTGGGGTAATCATATCAGATGACCTTAAGGTTAGCAAGCAATGTGAGAAGGCAGTAGGAGGGCTGGGGTATACTGGGATGTATAGGGAGAGGCATCATCAGCAGAAAACAAGAAGTTGTTATCCCTCTGTACAGACAGTTGGTGAGACCCCATCTGAGTACTGTGTCCAGTTCTGGAGACCCCATCTCCGCAAGGACATAGACAGGATAGAGGCAGTCCAGAGGAGGGCAACTAAATGGTGCAGGGTCTGCAACAGTCGTATGAGAGAGACTAAAGGAGCTTAATATGTATACCCTTGGAGGAAAGAAGGAGAGGGGACATGATAGAAACTTTTAAGTACCTCAGTGGAATCAACAAAGTCCAAGAGGGTAGCATCTTTCAGAAAAGAGACTTGCAAGAACAAGGACACAATTTAAAGATAGAAGGAGGGCGGTTCAGGGCAATGTGGAAGTATTATTTCACAGAGAGGGTAGTGGATGCATGGAACAGCCTTCCTGAGGAGGTTGTGGGGTCTAAAACTGTGGGAGAATTCAAGAATGCATGGGACAGACATAAGGCAATTCTTGTGAGGGGTAGGAAGAAATAGGCTGTTGGTTAACTAGGATCTGCGGCCTATCCTGTAGGTAGGGAAATGGGCAGACTAGATGGGCCTAGCGGTCCTTATCTGCTGTCAAAGTCTATGTTTGTGTTTCTGGAGTAAATATTTGATTCATGTTTTTGAACCTCTTCTCATCAATATACAAAAGACCCCTGATGGTCTGAAAAACTAGCTGGTAATACTTCCGAGCATAAAACTAAGTCTGGGCACCTTAGAAAGAATAAGATCTAATACAGTACAACCCTGATTATCCGAACTCCTATCACCATGTTCCTATTAGCTCTGTGGACATGGTAAGAGTTCAGATAGTCCAGAGGTTCAGATAATCATGGTTATACTGTATTGTACATTTGGAAGGGTTTGGCAGATGAATCCTAGATATTACTTCGAGGGAGAGCTTTTGCAGCAGACAGTAACCATAAGGACTAAGCCGCCAGGTGCCAGGACCCCACGGAAACCTTCTAGCTAGCAGCCTTCAGCTGGGGACCACCCCTGACGTCTGCTTTGCCCCATCAACCAGTGATATAAAGGGGGTGGTCCCCAGCCTCACCTCAGTTCTTTTCCCGCTGTCTACCCATTTACATTGGCTCCTCTGGTGCCTTCTCGAAACAGGTTGACCGCTTTTGCGCTTTCAGCATTTTTCCTTACTTTTCGATGAAAATTTTTTCGAATGTCGTTCCTTTCTGCATGTCTTCATCTCCGGTGTCGTCCGTTTCATCCATGAGTGAAGAAAATCCAAGTGCACCTGTGGCAAGCAGCTGCTGTCCAAGGACGGCCACGAGGCCTGCATTTTTTTGCCTAAGCCCGAACTACAACACCGTGGCCTGCAAGCGGTTTAATTCCTGGACTCTGATCTGCTGCCAGAAGGTCCTTAAGGCTCACTTCCTTGAGAAACAGCTTGCCGCCATGCAGACTCAGCCAGCAGGGAAGAGTCCTTCTTCATCTTTTTCGGTTTCAGCCTACTCCACCCTGAAGCCGCACAAGGAGAAAAGGAAGGACTGGGGACACAGGACCGGGAAGCTCCCATTCCAGGTCCCCGCTCCACAAGAAGTCTTTGTTCAGCTCCTCATCCCACAACGGATCGGACCACTCCTCCTGGCCTACCCATGACTCCTCTGAAAGCAAAGCCCCTCACCGTCATCCTGGCATCAGGTGGGGGCAAATCGGGGTCAGGGGCTTCGGTCTCTACCCTGATGCCCCTTACGATGAAGGCCACACCAGCAGTGTCACCCTCCACCTTAGGGACTGGGACCAGTCAGAAGCAGGGCAGTGAAGCTTCGTCTCCTGCCCACCCATTTCCGATGACTGTCTCGTCCAAGGCTTTTGACAAGACACCCCATTGTCGGGGGTAGACAGGGTCACACGAGCACCCGACGCCTCAGGTGCCTTCGCCTAAGGCCCTGTCCAGGTCGACGGCTGCACTCCTCTCCCCAACTCTGCCAAGCAGCTGCCTGCTAAGGGGTCGCCTTCCTGGGCATCTGATCGGGTTTCACTCACCTCCTCGCTGGCCCATTCTCTGTCGCCGGTCAAGGTAGACTCCTCACCTTCCAGTGGAGGCTCCTGGCCGATTAACCTTAGGCCAGATGAGGCTTTTAATTGCCCTGTCTCGCCTCCGGTTCTGCCACCATCTCAGACACCGGACCCACTACGCCAGGTGCTCCGCCAAGCAAGTCGATGCCAGCTCCTCCATCGTCAGTCAGCCCATCTGGTCTGCAGTTCTCCAAGGACCAGATTCAGGAACCCTTCTTTTGGTGGAATCGGGTCAAAGGAGACTTGCTCCCCCACAAAGAGCCCGTGACCATAGAGCCGGACCAGGACCCTTAACAACCATCTCCTGGTCCTAAGGGAAAGTACCACAAGCCCAGACGACCGCCTCGGTTGACCCCCACACAGAGGGCATCGTCACCACAAGTACTCACGCTCATCCAGCCGTCGCCAGTCCCACAGCCGATGTTGGTCCCACAGCGGGCGTCGGTCCCATAGCCGACATCACTGTAGCTCTTCGTCCTCCTCCTTGGCAGACACCAGCGGCAGTTCTTCGTCCTCAGACCATTCTGAACCTAGGGGTTGCCCTTCTTCCCCGTAGAATGACACCCCCAGGTCGCCCCCTGACAGCCCAACATTCATGGACGTCATAAGGCGCATCCAGTCCTCAGACGGATGGGAGACCGAGGACCTGGATCCGGAGAGGCAGAGGTTGGTAAGGTCCCTGAGGCAGAAGGAGCCCAAGTCTCTAGTGGTGCCTCCTTTGGTAGATATCTTTCAGGACCTCACAAGGTTAACCTGGAAGCACCCATCCACCACCTCTGCTGTCTCCAAGAAGTCGGGTCAGGCTGTATAGAACCCCTAGGGAAGAGCCTTTCCTGGCGGAACACCCTGCAGTGCACTCTGTTAATTACAGCTGCTCACGATAGATTGAAGAAGCAAGTACTTGCCTGGTTCTCCTTCCATCCTAGACTCCGGATCTGCAGCAGTAGAACTGAGGTGGGGCTGAGGACTGCCCCCTTTATACCATTGATTTAAGATATTTTGTCGGAAATAACGCTCAGCTTGTTAAATGATGATTTAAGAGCTGTGATAAAGCACATATGCATAATTATTTAAGAAGAGCAGGGTGGATTTGACCCAGTGGTTTCTACCCCAAAGGATAAAACTATTTCTCTTTCGGTAGAAAAACTATTTGATTTTGAATTTGGATAATGTGAACTCCACTGTACACTAGGCACCAGAAGAAGTGGATGTTCCAGGAAAGGTGTGTGACAGTGCTCCCAAAAACGTCTGAGACAGAGCTGCAAAGGGGCTCACACGCACAGACCAACATAGGCAAACCCCAGCCATGGGTGGGTAACCTGTGAATAGCCGGACCTGCCATGCATGTGCAGTAAATAAAACTAGCATTCTGATAAAGGAACCTTTGCTTATGTTTTGTATCTGCGCTACACTGGAGCATTTTGTTTTGATTATCATCCACGTGTTTTTATCTGTCTGTGGAGCAGGATATCCTCAGTGGTTTGAAAGATGTGTTGCCCATCCAGGAGCTTCCTGCCACCCACCCCTTTATCCTGGATGGACTTACTCCCTAAACCCTCTTCAATCCTCTACTGGCCCCTTCAGGTGCAGTATTTACCCTCTTAGCCCCTTTGAGCTGTGAGGCTGGGAGAGCGCTATGGTGGTCACATGTTTGTGCAGCCTATTGAGACTGGACAGGCTCTTTCCAAACAGACTGTGAGTCAGTGGGGTGATATCCTCCCAAACAGACTCCAGACCAGTGGGGTGAGCTCCTTCCAGACAGTGAGTCAATGGGGCGAACTCCTCCCAAACAGACTCTGGGCCAGTGGGGTGAGCTCCTCCCAAATGGACTCTGGGCCAGTGGGGTGAGCTCCTCCCAAATGGACTCTGGGCCATTGGGCCGAGCTCCTACCAAATGGACTCTGGGCCAGTGGGGTGAGCTCCTGTCATACAAACTCTGGGCCAGTGCGGCGAGCTTCTCTCAAACAGACCAGTGGGGTGATCTCTTCCCAAACAGAAACTGAGCTAGTAGGGCAGTCTGCCCCTCAAACAGATTCTGAGCCAGTGGGGCAGTCTCCTTCCAAACATACTCTTGGTCATTGGGGCGATATCCTCCCAGACAGTCTCCAAGCCAGTGGAGTGATCTCCCAGGTAAGACTTCGTTCCTATGTGGCGATCTCCTCCCAAACATACTTTCAGGATGAGCAGAGACATGAGAAAACTGGAGGAGTGGTCAGGGGTATGGCAGATGGGTTTCAGTATGAAAAAGTGCAAAATAATGCACTTAGAACACAGAAGTCCTGGGGCAGAGTACAAAATGGTTGGAGTGGTATTGACAACCACCAAGCAGGAGAGAGACCTGGGGGTAATCATATCGGATGACCTAAAGGTGGCCAGGCAGTGTGACAAGGCAGTTGGGAGAGCTAGTGGGGTACATAGGGAGGGCTGTCACCAGCAGAAAGAGGGAGGTGGTGTTACCTCTGTATAGATCTCTAGTAAGACCCCACCTAGAGTAATGTGTGCTGTTCTGGAGACCACATCTCCAGAAGGACATAGAGTGGAGACTGTCCAGAGAAGGGCAACTAAAATGGTGCATGGTCTGCATCAAAAGCCCTATGATTAAAGGCTAAATGACCTCAGTATGTACACCCTGGAAGAGAGGAAGGATATGATAGACACCTTTAAATACCTCACTGGGGCAAGTAAGGTACAGGAGGGAAGTATATTTCAGAAGAAAAGGTGCTCAAGAACAAGGGAATATGCTGTGAAGCTGGAGGGGGTAGATTAAGGAGAGATGTTAGGAAGTACTTCTTCACAGAAAGAGTGGTGGATTCCTGGAACAATCTTCCAGCAGAGGTGGTAGAGGCAAAGACAGTGACGGGGTTCGAGAATGCATGGGATAGGCACGAGGGAATTATAGTGGAAAGGAAGGTGGGGAGGGAGAAAGAGCTGTAGATCAAGTACAGTCTGTAGTAACAATGTAGATAAGGTAAATAGGGCAGATTGGGTGGGTCAAGCGGTCCTTATCTGCCGTCAGATTCTATGTTACTGTGTTTCTTTTAGCTAATGGAGCCAGCTTCTCCCAAACAGACTCTGGGCCAGTTGGGCAAGCCTCTCCCAGACAGAATCATTTGGGCCAATGGGCAAGCTTCTCCCAAGCAAACGGACTCTGGGCCAATGAGGCAGGCTCCTTTCAAACCAACTCAGAGCCAGTTGGGTGTGCTCCTCTCAGCCACGGGAGGTGGTGTTGAAGGACAGAACAGCCTTATGTAGTGTGGTGGCAAACAGATACATTATCTCAGTCCTGCATAATTATGTCCCCCTGCTGGTCCGCAATAAGCAGAATGCTTGCTAGGAAACTCTCTTGGTGCCATGCACATTTCCTTGCTTGCCATATTGCCAAGCCTTTTCATCATGTTTCCTTGGGCGCCACCACTCCATGGAGGCAAATGAGGAATGATTTATGGTAGCTTCCTTAAAGAGCAGGTTTTCACTTCAAAAAAAATACCTCTCCCGTCCACGTATTCTGTAGCTTACCCTGGTTTAAAAGATCTTTTGCAGGTGCATGTACTTGAATCAATTTCTAGTATCATCCCTCGTAAAAAAAAAAAAAAAAAAACAGTACAGAGACCCGCAGCAAAATGCCCGTACTTCCTCCTACTAGAGTAGAGCTCACCGTTGTGATGCATGTCCAGGAATAGCAGTCGTGGCTCTTAGGCTATCAATGGGGCGGTTTTGCATTCGTTTTAAACACTTTCATGTGCTGGTTTGAAAAGTCACCTTTCGACTAATAAGGTCCTTGTTGGTTGAGCGGTGACTTTCTTTCTCAAACTCGGACATGTACATGTTTAAAAGCTAGCGTCCAAAACCGGCCCCATTATAGCCTATGAGGCGCCCCGCGCTTACTCCTGGACTTACATCACATAACGGTGAGCGTAAGGCCTACTAGTCAGGAAGTGCGGGCGTTTTGGCCACGGGTCTCTGTATTTTTTATGAGGGATGATACTAGAAATTGATTATACAAATACATGCTGCACCTACAAGGATCTTTAAACCGGAGGGTAAGCTACAGAGTACGGGATGGGGGGAGGTATTTTTTGAAGTGAAAATCTGCTCTTTAACTGGGATAAGGGAGCATCCTCAGGAATGCTCTGTATACCTCCACTGGCCTGCAGCAAAGTCCAGGACTAGGGCAGTGAGTCAAGGTCATTGGCATGGGTATCTGTTTTTGCCATTATTTTAGTCTTTGAAGAATGAAAAAGTATTTTGTTGTTAATTAACTGGAATTGTCCATTAGCCTGCGCTAGTTATCGTTACCTAACAAATCCTGTTCATTGCATTTTCTTATGGCTAACACAGCACTGTACAAGTATTCCTAAAAATAACATGAGAACATTTTGTGTTGGTACAGTTAACAGAACGACCTTCTGATCTTTGAAACTGTCTCTTACAGGTTGGCTGCCTTGCGGAATTGAAATGGCTTTGTAGGAGAGAACAACCTGGAGTGCATTGCTGGTCATATAAAGATTGGGGTTTTGGTTTGTGTTCCCCTCTGTGTTGATGGTGCACAGGGCTTGAATAAGCAACACTTCTGTTCTCCACACCAGATGCACTTCGGCTGTTAATACTGGTTACCTTGGCAAGCTCCTTCCCTTTGACCTGATGATGCTGGATTTTAAGATGTCCACAAAAGCAATGTATGCAGAAGGAAAAAATGATTACGACTTTTAGGAGAAAACAATCGTGCATCTCTAAAGTCTGCTGAATGGGGGTATTCAATGAAGATCACTAGGGCTGTAATATATGATGGGAGGGTTGGACTTTTCTTGCTTTAAACTAGGCTACATGTGTAAATCCATTGTTATATTGAAGGGAAAGTTTTAAACACTATTTAAGTTAACTTCAAACAGTCATAGAGGCATGATGAATTTTCACTTTTTTTTCTTGCTTTGGCCAACCCACATATTGGTTTTTAACCCCCCCTCCCATTTTTGCCCCTAGTTGCCCATTTTGCACCTAATTGCACTTGTCCCCCACCCCAGTTGGGCTTGCTACAACTAAACCCTTCATCTAACTTGTTTGTGCAGGAGAGCAACTGCCTCCATAGCTGATATGCTTGGTCAGCTGAGTGAGGGAGGGTGTATGCGTGTCTTCAGAGCCAATGCAAGTACCCCTCCTTGTATGGCCCTGGAGGGGAGGGTGTTTGAATGTCTTCACAGTGGACACAAGTGCCTCTCCTTGGTTGGATGGAGGGGGAGGGTGTGTGAATGCCTTCACAGCTGACGTGTCCCTCTTTTGTCGGCCATGGGGGAGAGGAGAGTATGTGAAGACCTTCACAGCTGACACAAGTGCCCATCCATTGTTGACCAAGGTGAGAGTGGGGGCAGTGTATGCAAATGCCTTCAGAGCTGACTGCAGTGTCGCCCCTTGGTCAGCTAGGTGGGGAATGTGTGTGAGTGCCTTCTCAACTGACTCCAGTGTCATGCCTTCGGGGGGGGGGGTAAATGCCTTCACAACCGCCACTAGTGCTACTCCGTGGTTGGTCATTGGAGGAGGGGTGCAAATAACGAGTGGCCTGCCTCCTCCCTCTCTGAGAGCTGAGTGCCTCACCTCTGCAGCACACCTAGTGATGGTGATTTTTATCTGTGAAGACAGCCAGCAGCATGCATTCTGCTTTCAGTAGTGTCGTCACTCTTGCATTGTGGCAGTCATTGCAAATTTGCAGGAGGTAAAAACTGAACTGAGCAGCCAAGGAGATTTGGTATAACCCTTCACTGAGCCACTCTGGCTCAGTAGCAGTGTGCTAGAAAATTTCATTTTGGTCAATCAATAGGCTAGAAAAGGGGCTGCATGCTGGAGAGACCGTTCAGTTCTCGAGAGAGAGGGATAGCTATGTGTCTTATGCATAGTACCCTTTCCTAGCCCTAACGAACTTGATTTGAGTGGAGGGGTACCACATACTGTAGCTGAAAATGGCAGAATTATTTCTGTTAATATAATTTGTGAGAATTGTGTAATAATTTTATACCTACTTTCTCTGCCTGTCAGTGAGACGGTTTCTCAAAGCGGACCAGATGGTTTACTCCAAGCTTGAGTTTGAGGCATTTGGTTTGGTAAGAAACTTCTCTAATCAGCAGATTGCTGAGCTCAGAACAGACTGTAATGTTACGTTGAGATTAAGTGGGCTAGAAATGGTCTTTGCTATGATAGCCAGCTTGGCTACCATTTGTATCCGGTCTAGTAGCCTATCCTATAGTTTGTCCCCCTTCCTCAACTGTTGGCTGCACTTTTTCTTGGTAGTCATCTATATATCTCCTTCCAGAGTGGGACCCTAAGCTCCCTTTCACTTGGGCAAAAGTCCACTTTCTGTACTGAGTAACCTTGTTTATCACTGAAGGGGGGCCTTTTGCAACCTTCCTGTAATCCTCTGTAGGCTTAACCCCCCCCCTTGGGCTGGGCAGCATTTGCTGGTTTAAACTCCAGATTCAACCAGGATTAGAGAAAGGCACTTCTCACAGATAACATAGTTGCCCTGATAGACGTGGGGGACACCATCTCATCATCTACTTGGGCACACACACCTTTTTCATTTCTCCTCCTTCCCAAGGCAGAATGAGAATCCTCACACATCCACTTGGCCTCCAGTCTCACAGATGCACGTGTGTGCACACAGAATGCTCCCGCAAGCATTGCGTAGCCTGGGCTACCAGGTGGTTGGTGCAGCAGTGTAGTCTCCTAGCCCACCCAGAGAGAAACACAATGATCTGTAGGACTGATCAGCTTTCTGTCATCCTGTCATGTCATTTCAGGCTTGGATTGTGAACCAGCATGACAGGCATCCCCTTCCCGCTGTTCCTCTTTTGGTTCTGCTGCACCTTTCTGCTCTCTGGGATTGGGAAGAGAGCGTCTACATACAGCAGGAGGTGCTTGAGCCCCAAGTACCCCCTAACTGAATGCCTCACTTTAACAATGGTTACCACATTGAGGGGGCTGCAGCCCCCCTCCTACTGCCCAGGCTGATAACTCAGAATAATATGTCTGCCTTTGCACCACACACACTCAGCACTTTGACCCCCGTGCCCCCAATATAAAAATTTAAATCTTACAGTAACTTTCAGATTTTGTATAACTAAATGCATATTATGCCAGTCACCAGCACAGATGTTGAGGCTTGCTTGGAGGTACCTGTGGTTCTCCATTTCGGCTTTTGTGCTACAAGGTAGCTTTGCCCCCCAAAGCATGTACATTAAACCCTACTATAATCATCCTCTATGTAACATGCCCCTCACTGTTTATGCACACATTGGTTTGCTCCAAAGAACAGTACGACCAAGAGAGACAATATACTGAGTCCTCTCAAACTGCATCAGCAAGATGTTGTTGGAGAGAGTCAGGGGTTCCACAGCCTTTATAAAAATCAGAACTTGCAAAAGGTCAGGAACCGGTCTTGACCATAGTTTTTTTGTCTTCAGATTCAAAAAATTTTTTTTTTTTTTTTTTTTTTTTTATTAATCCATTATGTTAAAGCACAACATTTCTTTGGGATAAACAACTTTAAGCCCCTTTATATAGCTCATAGATGCACCTTGTGGTCTGTTTTGTATACCTGCCTGTTAGCAAACACTCCAGCTACCCCTGGCAAACAGTTGGTCCCTAAAGCCATCCTGCAATTTTTTAGACTACAGATTGGCTAATAATCATTTATGCTGGTCAGGAAAAATGTTGGCTAATTGATCTTCTTCCACCTCATAGCCTTGTATGGGAACTAAATGTAAAGAGGGTGGTAGTCTAGTGTGAAGGCATTCTATATATAATTGTAAGATAAGCTTTCACATTGGGGGGGGGGACGCACCTATTGTTCTGGCTCCATGCGTTGTATGTCTGTAACTGTGTCTTCCCGTCTCTCTCCCCCCCATGTTTTTTTTTTTTTTACGTACCCTAAGTGGGTATTTGAATCTTTAAACTCAGCATTTTATGTTTCTGCTCAAGACATTAAAGCAACAGTGCACGATAGTGGTGAACATTTTGCCCTACACTTTTTATTCTATTTTAGATTTCCCCTTATCTCCTGACTTGTATGATACCCTTTTCCCCCATTTTGAGTCTGCTTTACCACCTTCTTCACACCTTTAAAATAATAAAAGGAGCGCTCCTTTTAATAATGGCTTGGACCAGGCTTTCATCAGAATTCTCTGCATTTGAACACCTTTTCTTGTGACTATAATGAATCCGCAAGCTGCAGACCTTACGGGACAGCAGGTGTACCAGGTGCACAGAACCAGCTTGAGAACACCGATGAAAACCCTTGTCCTAGTCGTATTAAAAAGGAGCGCTCTGTTTATTTCAAATGTGAAGAAATGTGAAAAAAGTGCTAAAGCAGACTCCGAGTAGGGAAAGAGGTGTATCGTACAAGTCAGTAGATAAGGAGTAATCTAAAATCGAATTATTAAGAAGTATAGATCAGTATTGTCACCACTATCATGTACCACTGCTCCAGTAACTTTTAAAGTCTCAGTGTGCCTTTTTCTTTTCATGGACATGCATTCAGCTCTGCAGTGTGTGCCTACGTCACAGGGTGTTGGCAGTGACTGCTGGCTGGCTGTTGCCTTTGTTTTAGTTAATTAAAATAAGTGCATTATAAATCAAATGATAAATAATTTCAAACAAAAATAAATGAGCAAAGACTTTTATTAGATTCTGTGTTTCTGTGGGGATTTAGATGCCAGTTATTGATTAAAGGGGTGCTGTCAGCCCCACCACCCATTGTGGCCAATTTTGGCCACCTTGAACACAAATAGGACTTGGTTTCCTACTTGTCTTGCATGGAGAAAAATGCTTTTTGATTTTCAGAATCATGTAGGTGTTGGAACTTTTTTATCTGAACAGGTGTCACATGGTTCCTCTACACAGATGCTAGGGAGATCAGCCATTTTTGTTGTCTCCACTAGCACAGCAGGCTTATTCCATCAGCTGTACAGAGCATGCCCCCATTACTGGCTTCACATGCTAAAAGAAGCTCCACACTAAGAAATCATTTGAAGTCGCCCTGCATTCAGTGGGCATACAAATTTCAGATTTGTCTCAAGTCAAGATGTTACTTTGAAGTTCAGGGACTTGTTTTTTGTTTTTGGGGGGGATTCAGTTGTGCTTATGTTTCTGGGCCATTGCCTGGCTATCCACCCCCCCAGCCTAGATGCTTCCTTACCTCACTTGAGTCCTCCAAAGTTCTCTTCATGGCAGGGCAAGTATTAAAGTGTCCCTCCAAATCGGGACACAGTGTGGCATGGGAGCGGGCAGGAGGTATGGAGCCTGGGAATGCTAGGGCAGTTATCCTGGTGGCCTCCATTTTTCTATGGATAACCCGCCTCCCTCAGCATGGCCTGCATGCCCAGTAATTGCCCTGTAATGGTCTAATACACATGCAAATGTCTCCTGTGCAAGTGCAAGCTCCCAGACGTGACACAAGTTGCAAAACACAGCACCCTTCCAGCTGAGAGGTACTGGCCACTGTGGTGACAGTGACTAGAGTCCACTCTTAAAACCCATGTTGCCTGCATAGTCGCACAGCATGCTACCATTTGGCCATGGGACAGCCTTGGTGTGGATGTTTTGAAGATTTGCTTGAGAAATTCTGGTTGCTCAAGCATATTTTAAAAGACCTTTCTTGTGGCAGAGAAAATAATACATTCCCAGAATTTCTAGTCATATCACCAGAATTTACAAGTTAGAAATACTGAAGATGTTCTTCTAAAGAAATTTTGGGGGAGGCAGATCCCCCTCCCCCCTTTAAGAAGGGCTTTACAGTTTGCATGAACAAACCAAATTATGCATGCCAATGTTTTGAAAGGCTAGTGGGTCTTTCACTTCCGATCCCTACAGAAAGCATGGTAAGAACTAGTCCGTTTGGAGGGGCCAATATGTGTAGGTATACTGTCACTTTTGATATGGGGTGACCCTTTAAAAACCAACCTCATTTTGATAAGGAAACCTAGATCTTATGTTTTTCAGTGGAAGATACGTCTGCAGGGACCCCTGCTAGCTGATTAAAAAAAAAAAAAGAAATTCTACCACTGGAAGTGGCTTTGTACCAATGTCCATTTATGGGGATTTCATGGTGTGCAGAAAAAGACTGTGTAAACTGAGACGTGACCTGCTTTGTAGGCCAGACTATGTACAAATCATTTTAATGGTTGAAGCAACAAAGCTACATGGAAGGAATCTACAAGTCATGGCCTGGTCATGGATTACATCAGCATATCTGGGCAGCAAAAGCTGCTTTAAAAGACTTTTCAATGGGTGACTTTCTTTTAGTGCATTGCTGTAAGCAGGGATAATAATTGAGGGGGAGGAGAGTCAGACATTCCAGTTTGTGAATATATGGCGCTTTGTCCTGATGACGGTTGATCCATCAGGTTTGATGATATTGGCTATTAAGTCTTAGTCTACATAAACCTGGGGTCAGATTTCTCTCCATTCCCTCTCCAGGATTGTAAAGCACTTTGGGATACAGTGTGTATGAAAAGTGGCTATACAAGACTACATTCCTTTCCTTTCCAAGTATTGAGTGTTGATGTGGAGTACAGCTTGGACTTGCTCTGGTCTCTACAGCAGAACATTATGGATTGGATTTATGTGGTCAGGAGCCTCCCCCCACCAGCCACCCAATGCTTGTTGAGCCCTGTAGGGTGGAATTACTTTAGCTGGACCACAGTTTCTGGCCAGTTTTTCTCAAACTGGCCTTTTTTTTGTTTCAGTCCTTTTGTGGAGGAGTTGGGTATTCTGGTTGGATGTTGTAGAAAATGGTAGCTGAAGGATCACTATTAGGGCCCACTATGTTCCCTGACAACAGAAAAACTGAAGACCATTGGGGGGGGGCCCCACATTTTTTTCTTTTCTGCTAACTGTAGCTTTTTGTGCCAAATGTTTTTGTACAATGAAAAAGTTTGACCCATTTTTTTATGCAAACCATACCACTTATTGCTTTTTCATACAAATCTTTCACTTTGCTCCAGTTCTTGGCACAAAACCCAGCATTTCTAGTCACTTTATCACTTAGTTTCCATTTTACACGAAACATGGAGATTTGTATTTTCTTTTGGGGAAGATGGAATACATGATTTTTTTTTTTTATTATTTATTCCTCATACTCCAGCTCTGCCCTCTGTCCCCTTCAGCAGTCTTCCCCCTATTCTTATCTTCTTCGGGACTCCCTGACCTCCTGAGTGCCCCATGGATTCTCCCCCGGGCCTTCAGGGTGTACCAAACCCCTTCGGAGACCGAATCCAGTGCTTAAGTGAGCCAGTCAGCAGTGAGGGGCCCACAGGGATTGCACTTCATGATGCCTATGATTGTTTTCCCTGCTGTTCCCTTCCCCTTGGAAGTGTCTCTAGCATGCATGCAACAGGCAAACGCAGACACTGGCCACTCATTCCCCCTCTCATTGCCGTGTCACATCACACCAGGTCCCCTAGGGTCAAACCATGGACATTGCCCATCCCAGAGGAGGCAACCCTCTCCCCCCCCCCCACCTGACCCTCTGGTAGCCTCGGGCTCATTCCTGCATCCACATCATAAGCAACAGCTTACACTTGCGCTAACTCCTCCCCTATATTGTTTCTCTTGCCCCAAAGTTATTATTACAGGATGCAAAATCTTTAACGCAAAATAAAGAAAGGTGTGTAGATAGGGTTGTTTGGTTGACTACTGACTCGAACAAAGGCAAATGCCTAGGAGCTAAACGAGCTAGCAATAGAATCCCAAGTTACAGTATCCCAGGGTGTATGCACAGAAGCCTTTGGCAGGGTTGTTTGCGTAAGGCTTAGAAGCAAGGCCTCTGGTATTCTGTAATTCCACAGCCATGGAATTTTCCGCAGAACTTGCGTCATGCCGCAGAATCTGTTGCTTTTGGGTGATTTTCATTTAAATGTACAGTTTCTTTCTCATAGTGCTTGGCTCTGCTCCCCACCTTGTTTATTCTAAAGCTCCTCCTCTATGCTTAGCATGTGAAGCCATTAATGACATCACACTGTATTTTGGCCAATATCAGGACTACATTCTGCCATAGAAATGAATAATTCATACCACAGGAATGAACAAGCACAGTAGAAGCCTGGGAGCTCTGCTAAAGAGCACCAGGGGCCCTGCTTATGAGGCAGAGGAAGCTGAACTGAATGCCGAATGAGCGGTGTGTGTGTATGTTTGTGTGGGGGGGTGGGGATCCCAAGCTGACAAATACCGCTGCCTTTTGTTTTTTATTCTTTGTCCCCCTGGTGTCAGCTGCTCATATATCTCAACCGTTCATCAGTGGAAAAATATGGGACACCGTGGAAAAATTAGTCAAATAGTGGGGGACAATATCTTGTGATGGACGTAGACACTCAGAACACTGGAAAGAAGGGCTTTCATGGCCACAAGATTTTCTGCTGAGTGAGAAACTAGGGTTTGTTGTGCATTTCTTGTATAACATCTCGGTGTACAACAATGAAGAACTCTTTCTCACTGGGGTGTGTGGGGTTTCTGAGGAGTACAATGAAGGGCATACCTTATTATGAGAGACAGTTGAGGGATATTGTTCTATTGACTTTATTCCTGGCTCTGTCCTCTTTCAGATGCCATCCCTTCGCCCCTAAGCAGAGTGGCATCTTTACCCTCCTGGGTCAGACATGGGGATGGAAGATGGCGGCAGAGGTCAAAAATTGTTCTCACAAAGGACTAGTCCAGGACCAGTATCTACCAGAAATCACTAGTGCTAGGAATGGTTTCACTGGTATATCTTGAACTCAGAATCTTGATAGGAATTTGGAGAAAAAGTTTTAAGCTTAAGGATTACTGTAGACAAATATCAGTCAGCCGTGATATAAACAAAAACGTATTTGTTCTTGCCCATTGTCACATGCCAGTTCTGGTGGTCTGCCAGACCAGTAAATGTTTTTCTTACAGGTCCAAAGCAAAAGACAGTAGGATCTGGAACCAGGCCCAGTAGAATTTTTTAGCTCTAGGACAGAGACTGCTGGAGCCAGCGACATGCCCGTTGGGACATGGGCAGACAGCAGCAGTCATTTTACCATGCAATATCAATATTTGTTTCTGTAGCCCATCCCTCTGTCCCCTCCCTCCCTCCTTTGCTGGTGAGAGTCAGATGTAGGGATGTCACAATATAAAAATAATAGTATTGTGATATTTGTATAAAAAAAACTCTTTTCTTATGCTAATTTGCAGCATTTCCGATTTTAAGGAAAATAATGAAAAAGGGACTGGAGGAAGAGGGGTAGTCTGGGTATCTGTCGTACCTGGAGAAAAATAAGGTGCCAGAGCAGCAGAAATGAAAAAGTCAGGATGATTTATCACGGTATATTGTGTATTATGAGGCATGATAATCCCAGTATTTTTTCTGTTACAACCATAAAATGGCGTCAATGGATATTTTCATAATAGATTGTCGTGTTATCATGACATCCCTAACTGGATGTTGTGGTCACCAAAGGTGTCAACTACTCCAGGTCCAGCCAGAGGTGATGCTAGTCCTCTCCTGATGTAAGAGTGCACGCCTCTGTGACATGCTCCAGATTCCTTGGGCTCAGGGTCATCAAGTGGAGGGGTGCTCTCACATGGTAGAGTAAAACGCTTCCTGTCACCACCTTTTCATGCTAAGTCTTCCATCTTAAATGTTGAATCAGTTAAGTTGATGCTTACAGCCCTTCTATATGTGTACCAGCTCTTTCTAAACACAAAATGACAATATTACATGCACACTGAAAGAGTAAGAATCAATGTTTCAACCATAGGTCTTCAGGAATTATCTAAAAGAGAAAAAAAGCAGCCACTAACTTTGCCTTTTCTCTTTTAGATAATTCCTGGAGAAGACCTATTGTCGAAATATCGATTCTTACTCTAGTTTCTATTTTCAGTATGCATTTATTGTTAGTTTTGTTTTCAGACCACATGCTGATGCAGCACCTTGGTTTTTTGTGTTTTCTCTTTCTTTCTGAATAACACTGGAAAAACTGAAAAGACAGTCCCTGCAAATTGGAAGGGAAAAACTTCATTTTTATAATTTTTTTTAATTATTTGTAAAGACGTGCCTCTAGGGATATTGACAATACAACCTGTTTAACAGCACGTGATCGTATGGTGCCTAAACGCTGATCCCTTGCTTCTCTGTGTTTGTATGTGCTCTGTGGGCATATGCATATAATATCTGATTTGTGTTATCCCAAGAAAAGCCTTTGAAAAGTATCTATATATACAGTACCAATGTCTGTCTTCTGTCATTTCTCAGCTACAGCAGAGGGTTTTGTTTTCAGAAGGTGGCTGTTAATCCAGAGTTAGTTGTAACTGCATTTATTCATAGGATTTTATTTTCTGTTCATAAGGGATGGTGCAACATTTCTGTTTCTTTATTAAATTTTGATTTTAGTGGGTTATTCAAAATTTATTTATGTGCAAACAATTACAGAATATTAAGAAATTACTTGTTTTCTATGTTTATATTTTGAAATAAAGTCAATTAACTCTACTTGCATTGTTTGTGTGTGCGTGTGTCTGTATTAGGCTTTTAAAGCATTAGATTCCGTGATCTTACTTCGAGAGGAAGTTTTTGCAGCAGGTAACACATATAGGACTGTCGCCAGCTAGCGACCGGAGGACCCCACAGCAAACTTCTTTCCAGTGGTACCCAACGGGGACCGCCCCTCGCCGTCTGCCCCGTGCCAATGTCCCACGTGCTATATAAGAGGCGGCCGCCCCTAGCGTGCTCCAGTTCTTTTCCCGCCAGCGATGCATGAACGTAGGCTCCACGGCCCAACTCTCGCCAGTTCGAACGCTAGTCCTGTGTTTTTTCTGCTCCAGATTACCTTTCGACAGTGCTTCCTTTCTTCAGCTTTCCTACATGTCTACCTCCTGTCCAGGCACACAAACAAGTGCGCCTACGCTAAACAAATTCCTTCCAAGGACAGCCACGGTGCCTGCTTGTTTTGTCTGGGCCCTAACCACAATACTCTGTCCTGCCTCCACTGCCAGGCCTTCAACAGTCAGACCCACATCTATCGACAGAAGTCTCACCAGGCCTTTCTTGCTCAGCAGCATTTGGCAGCAATGCAGAGGGAGTCCTCCTCCAAAGCGGATTTGCCCATTGCTCTCATAAATCCTCCAGAAAAAAATACTCTTCTAAGACTAAAGAGAAGCGTAGAGAGCGGGAGAGGTCCCAGTCCAGATCACAATTCTCCGGGCCCCACACAGCCTCCAGGTCTAAGTCATCCGCCATGACTCCTGACTGTCGTGAAGCCCCTAGTCACCTCAGGAGGTTGTGGCGCCAAAGAGAAGGCTCCTGAGCCATCGGCCACGCTACAGCCCTTAAAGATCAGGCCTCCTTCTGCTCCGTCTGGCCATTCGTCTGACCCAGGTAAGACTCATTCTGCCCCCTGGTAGGCCTCTGTATGCACCGCTGACTCCCGGGAGAAGGCAAAATCTTTTGGCCTGTCGGCTGGAAGGTCCTCCTCCCTCCCACCAAAACACACCTCAGAACTGAAGAAGTGCCAGACTCCACAATCGGACAAGCGCCACTCTGAGACGCACTTGAAACTCGTGTCGGACTCCCACCGATGCAAGTCTGCCGATGGTGCCCTCAAGTCCACCTTGCCATCTCCACCGGCTACGTCTCCGTCGCCCCTGGTGTCCTCCCCCAATCTGATGCCAGGGCAGACGATGTACCAATGCCAGTAGAGCAGACGCTGGCCCACAGGGTCCCCTCCAGACCCGATGATGGTCTTTAAACCCATGATGCTCTGCTGTCATCTCCAGTCCAGCTGCCGTGTACTGGACCAATGTCTGTACTGGCGCTGGAGCTCCCGAACTGTCGCCAGACCTGACTCCTGGTTCCCCTAAGCTTAACCTGAGCCAAGTCAAGGGTCTGGTCTCACACTGGTGGGAAACAGTCAAGCTGGATATCCTTCCTGTGAACCCCACTCCGGCCACACTGCCAGAACCTGAGCTGGCCCCAATCCCTGGGGAGGGGGTCACACCTCAGCCCAGAGAAAACATGCCTCCGCAACCCCATTCAGACGAAGGCAGGGGCAAGCATACATCTTCTGAAAGACCACACAAAAGGGTGTAAAAAAGGGGTCACAGATCTCGCTCCAGGAGCCCCAGTCCTTACAGCTTCTCGGGCAGGCGCTGCCACAAGTGTAGGAGACGCAGATCATTTTCACTTTCCTCCATGATCGGACTCCTCTTCCACTTCTTTTGAGGATCCTCCTAAGTTGGCGGCTACAGGCATCTGTTTAAGGCACCATTCCTGGCTCCGGATTTCGGGGTTCATGCAGGATGTTCAGTCCAACATTCTAGACACACCCTTCAAGGGTTCCGTCCTCTTCAGGGAAAAGATGGAGTGGATCATCAATAGACTACAGGACTCCGGTAAGGCCGTCCGTACCATGCAGTCTGTGTACTGCCCAAAACAGAGTTTCGAAGGTCTTGCTTTCATGGCAGATGGGGACAACAGCCTCAACAACCCCATTTTCCCCAAACCCATGCTCAGTAGGGTAGCTTCAGTCGATGTGGTGAATCCAGGGGATCCTCAGCCTCCACCTCTCACCAGGCTAAACCCGCCCACGCCTCTTTCCCTTCCCCTCCAACAGCATGACTTTAAGAGCAACCCTCTCCATGACACCTCCTCTGGCAAGGAGGTGGGAGGTCGCTTCTCTCTCAATCCAGGGGCCTGGAGACAAATGACCTCCAACCAGTGGGTTGACGAGCTCCCAGAA
Source organism: Neoceratodus forsteri (assembly GCA_016271365.2). NCBI lineage: Eukaryota > Metazoa > Chordata > Ceratodontiformes > Ceratodontidae > Neoceratodus > Neoceratodus forsteri. The sequence continues at coordinate 968,857,102 of CM028130.1, read as the reverse complement.
TATGGGCACTCTATAGAGTTCGTATGCATCCCCCAGACAGGCCCCTGCCCCATCACCTCACCACATGGGGCACACAGGCCTGATCCGTCAGGATATCCAGGCGCTACCGTCAAAAAATGCCAGAGTCGGCTCCTCCACATGAGGGGTGCCGGGTTCTGTTCTTGCTTCTTCCTGGTCCCGAAGAAGTCTAGAGATTGTTGGTTACATACAGACATTTCAGGATGATCACGCTCCCCAATGCGATTCCTGTGGTGCGTCGCGGAGACTGGCTAGCATCCCTAGATATGCAGGATGCATACTTACACATCCTGCTTGCCGAAGGCCACCAGAAATATCTCCGGTTCGCATTCCAAGGTGAGCATTTTCAGTTCAGGGCTCTGCCCTTCGACCTCTCTTTGGCTCCAAGGGTGTTTGCAAAGTGCCTGGCAGTGGTGGCTGCAGCGCTTTGCAGGATGGGACACTATGGGTTTCCATACCTGGATTGCCTACTTCTACCCACTCCAGCGCACACCTTCGGGTGACTATCCGGGATACCTACGACCTGTTCTGGAGTCTGGGGATTACCATCAACCCAGCAAAGTCGTCCCTGAGCCCCGCACAACTTCTACCATTCATCGGGGTGCTTCTAGACACTGTCCAGGGATGGGCCTTCTTGCCTCTAGACAGGGCAGAGCGCATTCGGGCTCTAGCCAGACAGATTTATTCAGTCTCCTCCATACCAGCCAGGTTACTACTCCAGCTGTTGGGTCACATGGCGGTGGCCATCGTTACCATCCGCTTTGCAAGACTCTGGATGAGGACCATCCAATGGACTCTTCAAGTCCAGTGGGACAACCTGGACATGCCTGTCTCCATAATGGGACCGGTTCGCAAGGAACTCCTCTGGTGGGATGATGTCTCCCACCTTACGGAAGCTCCCGGACAGGACATGACCAAGGATGCTTCAAATTCAGGATGGGGGGGTGCACATAGGAGTACACAAGACTCTGGGATCTTGGTCTCCGACCAAGGAATCTCTCCACATAAATGTCCTGGAGATGAGAGCTGTTCTCTATGCTCTCCAAGCCCTGGAGACTATGATTATGTTTGGTCACCTTCTCGTCCAGACACACAACAAGTCCATGGTTTTCTACCTCAACAAACAGGGAGGCACACACTCTTACCCCCTGTGCAGGGAGTCTGTGAGAGTGTGGGATTGGGCCATAGCCTGCCAACTGACCATCGCAGCAGTCCACGTCCCAGGGGTTCAAAACACTCGCAGATGCCCTCAGCAGGACAAGGTCTTGAGCACATGAATGGTCACTTCTGCAATCAGTGGCCGACAGCCTTTTTGCCAAATGGGGACACCAGAGTTTGATCTCTTTTGTGTTCTCCACCAATGCAAAACTGCCCAGTTTTTGCTTTCTAGGTACCGAGCCTGGTGCTTTCTGCCAAACCCTTCACCAATACATTCTTCCCGGTCACCTAGCCATCCAGATGGACATGTTGTGGTGTGGTACATCAACAAGCGGGGAGGGGCTCGATCCTACCTGCTATGCAGGGAAGCAATGAGGGTTTGGGACTGGGCAACTCAACACAACCTTCACCTTACAGCGATTCATGTTCCAGGAGTCGACAGTACTCTCGAAGACAAGCTAAGTTGCTCCTCTACCCTGCCACACGAGTAGGAGTTGGACCAAAAGGTGCTAAATCACATCTTTCACCTTTGGGGGCTCCACAGGTAGACCTGTTCGCCTCTTCCCAAAATGCTAAATTTCCCAACTTTTGCTTGCTCGTTCCAGAGCGAGGTGCTTTCTGGAACGACGCTTTGTCTCTAAGCTGGAAGGGCAGGTTCGTCTATGCTTTTCCCCCAATTCCACTGGTCCCTCGTGTGTTGCAGAAACTATCAATAGAAGGAGCGAGAATGATTCTGATCGCTCCTTTCTGGCCCAGGCAAATCTGGTTTTCTCTTCTACAACAATTCTCAGAGGTTCCTCCTCTTCCTCTTCCTTTATCGCGAGGTTTGCTGACCCAGGATCAGGGGACCCTGGTCCATCCGGGACTCAAGTCCCTACAACTCCATGCATGGCTCCTGCAGACCTAGCTCAATCCCGCTTTGGTGTCTCTCCAAAGGTGGCGGAGATTTTGGTGGAGGCTAGGAAACCCTCCACTAGGTCCACTTACGCCCTGAAATGGAAGAGATTTTCTATTTGGGCCGCCTCTAGGAACGTGGAGCCTTTCTCCTGTTCAGTGGCCGTTCTGCTGGAATATTTGTCACCTCTTCGACCTGGGTCTCAGTCATTCCTCCTTGAAAGTACACATGGCCGCTATTTCAGCGTACCATGTTCCTTTTGCAGATAAAGCATTTACCCAATTAGAGGTCTCTAAGACCTTTCTTAGAGGGGTTCTTCATCTGAGGCCCCCCATCAGAACTCCTGCTCCCCCTTGGGACTTGAACTTTGTTCTAGAGAAACTTACCCTTCCTCCTTGAACATGCGGCCTCCACAGATCTGAAGTTTCTTTCGTGGAAGCAGCTCTTCTTGTGGCCATTACTTCGCTCAAAAGAATTTCCGAGCTCCAGGCCCTTATGTAAATCCCATACCTGATCTTTCACAAAGAACGGTGGCTCTTATCTAATCCTAAGTTTCTACCTAAAGTGGTAGCAGAGTCTACCTTAAATCAGTCTATAGAGTTACCTGCCTTTTCACACAGTACTCCAACCAGGGAGAATATTTACTCCATACCATGGATGTTCACGGATTCTGAGATACTACACCGACAGGACGAAGGATCTCAGAAAGACTGATCAGTTGTTCATCTCTTTTGGTCACAAAAGGGAAGGCAATGCTGTTTCCAAGCAATGCCTGTCGAAGTGGTTAGCTCATTGCATCACTTTCTGTTATGACAAGTATAACAAGACCCTCCCAGGTCAGGTCAGAGGTCACTCCACACGAGGAGTAGCGGCCTCTGCAGCTTGTTTCAAGAATGTGTCTGCGACAGACATATGCGCTGCACGCCTGGACTTAGTCCATACCTTTATGAAACACCACAGTTTGGACACATTGCCTCTACGCCCGTAGAGCAGGCTTCGGGCTAAGCGGTTTTGCAAGGCCTTCTCTCTTGAGGCCTACAAGGCTACTGCTATTTTCAGGAGTAGTTTCCTCCTCCTGGTGCCTTTTATTTGTTCCAGACTGCTTGGGATTCAGTCCTATATGTAATTACCTACTGCAAGAGCCCCTCTGGTAAGATAGGACAGTTCGTAGAACTTACGTAACAGTAGATCTTCGAAGAGGCTCTTAGCAGTAAATACTCTTCCGCCCTCCATCCCCCTAGGCTTCTTCAGCTCTTTTTCCAGGAATGGAAACATCTGCTTCTCTCTCATCCGGGCCTGTGGCGGGAAAGAACTAGAAGGCGGGCATCTGGGACCGCCCCTTTATACCGACTTCTCATGACGCCGGTCACCTGCTATGGGGGCGGTCCCTCGGCAGGGACTGCTAGCTAGAAATTTTTCCATGGGGTCCTGCCGCCAGCCGGCATCAGTCCTGTATGTAATTACCTACTGCAAGAGCCTCGCTCGAAGATCTACTGTTACGGTAAGTTCTTACGTAACTGTACTTTTTGCGCACCAGTCCTAAGTTTCTTCCTAAAGTAATGTCTAAAATAACATTGATCCAAGATGTTCAACTCCCAGTCTACTACCCTGACCACTCCAGTCGAGGTGAGATGCTTCTCCATACATTGGATGTTCATCGCATGTTGCGATTTTATTTGTCTAGGACCAAGAGGACAGAACATCTGATCAGTTGTTCATTTCCTTTGCCCCACATTCCTTGAGCAGCCCGGTTTCTTAGCAGACTCTAAGTGGCTGGTGCACTGCATCACGTTCTGCTACCAAAAACACAACAAAACCCTATTGGGCCCAGTCAGGGGTAATTTTACCAGAGCAGTTGCAGCCTCCTTTGCAGCTCTTAAGAGGGTATCTGTGCAGCAGCCACAAGGCACATGGTCCATACTTTCATCAAACACTAGTCTAGACATTGCCTCTAGACGCAGAACTGGCTTTGGCCTAGCAGTTCTGCAGGGTCTGATGATCTGAGGATTTACCTCTTTTCCTTCCTCTGTTCCTTTCCTACCTCCCCAGGCAATTTATGTTCAGTTTGTACTGCTTGGGACTTGGGCAAGTGTTACCTGCTGCAAGAGCTTCATCTCAAAGTAAGATAGTACAGTTACGTAAGAACTTACCATAACAATGGATCTTCGAGAGAAGCTCTTTCAACAGGTATACTTCCCTCCCACCTTCCCCCTGGAGGTCTCTCTCTGCATACGCCTAGCACTTTCTGTCTGGCTGCTGGAAGAGAAATTGCCTTTCGCTGTTTACCTGTTTGGATCTCTGGTGTTTTGACTGCTAGTGCTTCTGGCGGTTCAAGAACTGGAGCATGCTGGGGACCGCCGCCTCTTACATACCACGTGGGACATCGAGGGTGAGGCCGACATCTGGGAGGGGCAATCCCCACTGCATACTGCTGGAAAGAAGTTTGCTGTGGGGTCCTGCCACCAGCCAGTGACAGTCATATATATGTTACCTGCTGCAAGAGCTTCTCTCAAAGATCTACTGGTACGGTAAGTTCTTACGCAACTGTTCCTTTTGGGTTGCTGCAGGCCCTTAACGATGGCAGCAGAGCTGTATCAAGTAGACCAGGTTCTATTTGCATTCTGTGGATTTCCTCCACTGACTTGTCCATGTCTGTTTTGTGGATGTAACAAGGCAGCCTTGCACATCCTATAGTAACTTTTGATAAGCTCCGACAGTCTTGCAGGAATTTCTTCAGTTCTATTTGAAATGAATAAATGACCCATTGAAGGTGGAATCACTGCCGAAGTCCTCCATCTGAACACCTGCTGATTGACTGTGGTAGAAGATATAAATGAAGATCTTACTTCAAGTGGGTTCCCGCAGTAGGTCTTCACATATAGGACTGTGCCCCCTGGTGTCTGGTTCCAATGGCAAACTTGTAGCTAGCAATCATTAGCAGGGACCACCCCCGACGGGTGACGCGATGTCAGCCCGACTATAAAAGCGGGCGTTCCCGCGTCCACCCTCCAGTTCTTTCCCACTGTCGCTCAGTTCGTTCAACAGATGTGGTAGAACAGCAATCAGTCGCCAGCTTAGTATTCAACATTTTTCATCTTATTCCTCTATTTTTTCACGAATTTTTAGATCACGTTCATGTCTTCTCATCTCAAAAAGAAGTGCACTAAGTGTGGAGCCCAAATCCCGCATGGGGACAACCACTCCCTCTGCCTCCTCTGCCTGGGGCCTAAGCACAGCTTGGCTGAGTGTGCCATTTGCCAAGGGTTCAACCAGGCCACGCGGACCCGTCGCAAGCGGACCCTCGAAGCCCACCTTCTCACCCAATGGCTATCTCCTATGGAAAAGGAGCCCCAGGAGCTTAAGGAATGATGGTCGTCGTCTCCGGACCCAGAAAAATGAAAGAAAAAGGATAAGGAGAAGCGCCGGTAGAGAAGCCCGTCACCGTAAGGGAGACCTTCCACTTCTAAAACAGTGAGTACCAGCACTCCGTCCGCTTCTGTGGGCCAGACACCTTCTCCCCCTGCTGCCGAGGTGTGCGGGCAGACAGGGGTTACCGCTCTCTCGGTTTCTCAGTTCTCCCACTCGTAGCGCCTCTGATAAGTCATCCTGCCACCGGGCGCCTGTCCCAGACCGATGATCCTGACCGTGATCCTTCCTCAGCCAGCCCGGTTGCAATTGATAAGCCTGATGACGGCTCCTCCGTTGACCGCACAGACTCATCTACTCTCCCGTCAGACTCCTTTGAGGACCCCGATGCAGGGACGAGTGTGCTTGTGGGGAACACTTCATCCCTGCTGGTCACTGTCCCCAGGGATTTGTCACCTATTCCTGACCTTTCCCTTCCATCAGGATCATTACCGGACCTGTCGGGGTCTCTTCCAGAGCTCCCCCCTTTGCCTGGTTTGGTTCCACCTCCGGATTCCTGCCCTCCTAGGGATAAGTCGACGGACCGGGATCTTTTTGCATGGAGCCCCCTTGTTCAGGACCTTCGGGCACTACGCCTGATCCCTTGCCTCTACCCAGCGGTCCTTCGGCACCTCAGGCAGGGCCTTCCGCTCCCCCTGTCGGACCCTCTGGCAGTTTCCCGGGGCCTGACCCCCTTGTTTTGCCAGCAGGCGGCCCTCCACCAGACCTTTCTTATCCGATGCAGGGATACCTGACACGTGGATATCTGATGCCTGAATATCCCTCTGGCTTGCCAGGGTAATATTACCCCTTCTGGCATCATCCTGCTTACCAGCTGTTGGTCAGGTATCCCGGGTGCCAGCCTCCTCCCCTTCCACCACCACCGCCTGTTCGTGAATCTGTCCTGGTATGGTGGCAGGATGCTAGGACTCAACTCCTAATCGAACTTAGTCTCAGCCAATCGGAGGAATTCATCTACCTAGAGCACCAACTCCCCCTCCAGTTCCTGTGGGACGTGCTGCGGGTTCTCTGCTAGTGGGTGACACCGGGATGGACCCTACCCTTCCCAGTGTCTCGGAGCCCTTGGATTCTAATATCGACCACTCGGAACCTTGTTCACCAGTCAAAATTCATCCCAAAGAATCCCCAACCCCCCCCCCCAGAGGATCCTTCTTTTGGTGATCTACTGAAAACCATTCAAACAGCAAGGAGCTGGCCATTCAAGGAAATAGATCCAGTGGAGAAGGCTGGCTGAACATTTGGACTTGTCCACCACAGACCCTCTACCCATCCCCCTTGGATGGGTCCACGAGATCTAGTTACGACAATCTGGCAACAGCCCTCTCCCATACTGGCTTTTCAGGAAGGCTGATGGAACCTACTCCCCACCCCCGGAAGGGATATCTCACCTCACCACTCACCCTAAAGCCAACTCCATGGTCATCACAGCTGCGCATGACTGCTCAGCTCCGCCTAAGCACTTGAGTTCCTCCCCAGACAAAGACTCAAGACCGCTTGACCTGTTCAGTAGGAAGAACTATTTGTCCACCTTCTGCACCATCCGGTCGTTGAATTGCGTATCCCATATGGTGGCTTTTCAGAAGTCCTCTCTCATGGAACCGGAGAGGGACCTTCAGGACATCCCTGATGAAAATCTCAGGGTGCAACTGCTGGACAAAGTTTGCATGAATAAATTTTCCTGCCGTCACGCCCTGTGGGCCACTTAAGATTCTGTGGACTCCGTTGCCCGGGCTGGAGCCTCTGGAGTCTGCCTTTGGCACCTCGCAGGCTTGGCACGGGATGTTCAATCATCCCTCTTGGACGCACCTTTCACAGGTTCTGTCCTCTTTGGCGGCAATGCAAAATACATCATTACAGGGCTGCAGGAGAGCGGTTGGTCTCTCAGAGACGTGCGCTCTATGTATCGGACGGGTCAAAAGAAACAGCCCTTTTGCCACCAGAGAAGATGGAACAAGAACCAGAACAAGCGTCAAGGTAAAAGACACGCCACTGGTTCTGGAGCCCAAGCCCCTCAGGCTAAGTTCGCCAAAGCAGCCTCAAGATCTAAAGCTCTCCTTCCGTCAGCATCCTGACTCACTTCCCCTTCTCCTGCTCCCTCTGTTTCCCTCAGAGGAACTGGTAGGAGAGAGAGGTTCAGCCTCCACCTGGAAGGGTGGAACTCCGTTACTACAGATGTATGGGTGCTTCAGCTCATACAGAGAGGTCACTCCATTGAGTTCCTGGAGATCCCACCTCCAAACCTTCCAGGAAAGTCCTTTTACCCGTCTGATCAGATCCCCATCATCCACCAGGAGATCCAGGCCCTGTTATGAAAAGCAGCCACAGAACCCATCCCTCAAAATCAACTAGGAAGGGGATTCTACTCCCAATTCTTCCTAGTTCCAAAAAAGACAGGGGTTCTGCGACCTATCCTGGATCTCGGCACGCTCAACCTCTAGGTGGAGTACAAGAAGTTCCGCATCCTGACTCTTCAGGGACTCCTTCCTGTGCTCCAGTCAAACACATGGCTGTTGTCCTTGGATATGCAAGATACTTACCTTCATATCCCCATCCTTCCGGCCTACTGCTGCTTCCTTCGATTCTCCTTCCAGGAGAACCATTTCCAGTTCAAGGCACTTCCCTTTGGCCTGTCCTTAACACCCCGGTTTTCACCAAGTGCCTCACGGTGGTAATGGTTTTTCTCTGCCTCAGGGCAATATATGTGTTCCCATACCTGGACGACTGGCTCTTTTCAGCCCCATCTCCGGCCAGCCTGAAGAAGGCTCTCTCTCTCTCCTTCACTCTGGATCTGTTTGCCCAGCTGGGCATCTCAGTCAGTCTCCCCAAGTCCCTGTTAGTACCCTGTCAGTGTCTTGGATACAGTCCAGAGCAAGGCCGCCTTGCCACTGGATCAAGCCAAGACCTTAGCTTCTCAGGCTACTTTGGTAGCCAAAGCTCGACGGACCCCAGCGCACTCGATGCTTTATCTTTTGGGTCTTATGGCAGCGGCCATTCCAACCATCCACCTGACCAGACTGCACATGAGGGTTACCCAATGGTCTCCTCGAGTCCAATGGGATCGAGTGGACGACATGAACCAACCGGTCATGATCTCCAACAGCCTTCAGAAAGACATCTTCTGGTGGCAGGACCTCACCAACTTGTTGGTGGGAGCTCCCTTCCACTCTCTGGCTCCTCCCAGACCCTCACATTGGATGCCTCCGATATGGGTTGGGGAGTCCATTTGGGGGATCACAGTACTCAAGGTTTGTGGTCTGCTCAGGAACAGCACCTTCACATCATCATCCTGGAGACCAGAGCAGTTCTGTATGCTCTCCAGGCCTTCCAGTTGTTACTCCTCCTGGGAACACTTTTGGTCTAGACAGACAACATGGCAACTGTCTGGTACCTCAACAAACAGGGAGGTACCCGGTCATACCCTCTTTGCAGGGAAGCAGTGAGAGTGTGGTATTGGGCTCTTCAGCACAGCCTGTTTCTGACAGCAGTCCATGTTCCAGGCGTACACAACACCCTGGCGGACCGTCTCAGCCAATCAGTGGCCAGGGCTAACGAGTGGGAACTAAAGCTGGAGGTAGTTGAAGACCTGTTTCTTCAGTGGGGTCAGCCAGACCTAGATCTGTTTGCCTCCCCATTCAACGCAAAACTACCCAACTTTTGCTTGCTTATTCCCAGGCATGGTGCTTTTTGGCAAGACTCACTCTCTCTCTCTCTCTCTCTTGGATAGGGAGGTTTCTATACACGTTTCCTCCCTTTCCTCTCATTCAGAAGGTTCTGTTGAAACTCCAGGCAGAAGAGGGCCCACATGATTTTGATTGCCCCCTGTGGCCCCATCAGATTTGGTTCCCACTGTTACAACAACTAGCGCTAGAACCACTGGTCCTTCTGCCACTGTCTCATGACCTTCTGCCTCAGGAGCAGGGCAGCCTGGTAGCTCCGAGTCTTCAGTCTCTCCATCTTCATGCGTGGCACCTGTGGACATAGCGGTTTCTCGCTATGGAGTCTCTTCTCCGGTTACTGCGGTCCTGGTGGAAGCCAGAAAACCCTCCACCAGATCCACCTACGCCATGAAGTGGAAGAGATTTTCTATCTGGGCCACAGCCAAATGCTTGGACCCTTTTTCTTGCTCGGCTTCCCAGGTATTAAGAGTTCCTCGCACATCTTTGAGTTATTCCTTCATTACTTCTCCATCAAGGTCCATCTTTCTGCGGTGTCTGCCTACCACGTTTCGGTGGAAGGCAAAACCATAGCACAGCTAGAGGTTTCTAGAACTTTCTTGAAGGGTATCCTTCACATCAAACCTCCAGTCTGGAACCCCTGTTCTCCCTGGGATCTTAATTTTATGTTGGAGAAACTTACTTTGCCTCCTTTTGAACCGGCAGCAAGTTGTGATATGCGCTTCCTGTCCTAGAAGATGCCGTTTTTGGTTGCAGTTACTTCAGCTAGAAGGGTTTCAGAGCTTCAGGCCTTTGTTTGCAAAGAGCCTTATTTGATTTTCCACAAGGACTGGGTGGTCCTAAGGACTAATCCGTCCTTTCTTCCGAAAGTGGTTTCGGAGATGACTCTCAACCAGAGTGTCGCACTGCCGGTCTAATTTCCCCAGTATTTCAACAGGGGGGATTATCCTTTGCACACCTTGGCTGTGCATCGAATTTTGAGGTACTATACCTCCCAGACTAAAGAGGTTCGAAAGTTGAACCAACTCTTTGTGGCCTTTGCCTCCCAGTGCGATGGCAAGGCGATCTCTAAACAGACTACTTCTAGGTGGCTGGCTAACTGTATTCATTACACTTACCAGAAGTACGGAAAAACCCTTCAGGGGGCGATTAAAGGTCATTCCACTAGGAGCGTGGCCACTTCTACCACTTTTTTCAGGAACATGTCCACTGCAGAGATCTGCACAGCGGCCACTTGGTCTTCCGTCCACACCTTCACTAAACATTACAGTCTGGACATTGCCTCTAGGCGTAGAGCTGGTTTCAGCCTCGCAGTCTTGCAAGGTCTTCTGTCTTAAGACAGTCCCTTGGTTGGCAGACATTTTCCTCCTTCCAGAACCTCGTCTCCGACTCCTTCTCTTTTCTTAGACTGCTTGGAATTCAGTCCTATATGTGAAGACCTACTGCAGGAACCCTTTCGAAGTAAGATACAGCAATTGCGTAAGAACTTACCGTAACAGTAGATCTTCGAGAGAGGTTCCAGCAGTAGATCTAGTTTCCCACCCACCTTCCCCCAGCTCCTGGAAATGTTCCTTTTTTTATTCTGCCTAGCCCTCAGGTCTAGCCAGGGCACAGGGTCTCAGGAGTTTAGTTTCTTTCTACTATCCTCTCTCTAGGTCTCCGGTGGAAAAGAACTGGAGGGTGGGCGTGCGACCACCCCCTTTTATAGTCGGGCTGACGTCGCGTCACCTGACGGGGGGTGGTCCCCGCTGATAATTGCTAGCTACAAGTTTGCCGTTGGAACCTGATGCCAGGGGGGGCGCAGCCCTATATGTGAAGACCTAGTGCAGTAACCTCTCTCGAAGATCTACTGTTATGGTAAGTTCTTGCATAACTGCTATGTCTACAGCATATGAATACCAGGAACCTTTTATTGCTATGAACACACTCCTGTTTGCAGTGAAGCACCATACAGAACAACTTTTTATCTGAAATGTTCCTATCTACAGCGTTTGCAGTATGAGCAAGAGGCTCTGGGATATTAACGTTATCCAGTTGGTTTGATATCTCAAGTGGTACAGCACCAGGAATTGTATTCCAGAGCCTGGATTCAGTTCCCAGTTAGGTCATCATTTCTGTCGCATTACGAGTTGTGTTGCTAATGCCTCCTGATGACAAATACTAAAATTCCTTTCACCATTATGTAAGGAGAATTTATCCCAGGCCTCCTGCAGTGCCTTTTTGACCCCTATCTAAATGATTAAAGTAGCAGAATAATAGTAAAATAATTCTCAACAAATATTAATTTGCTTGTGGGCTTGGCTCTACCCAGTAAATTGTGGGCTTTGTTCTTTTTTAGCACTGCTTACCTTCACTCATTCTGTGGAGCGTTGAAGCACTGCCCCAACTCAAGAAGATGCTCGGCTTCTGCATCTACATATCCCTTCTCAATGCTGATGCAAGACGCGCTGGAGAGGGGCGGAGAGTCAAGGGGGAAGTCTGCTAATAAAAGCCAAAAGACGCCCACAGGATCTGGCGCATGGGAGCGAGTGGTGCAGCCTGTCCACATGGCTGCCTAAACCGTTCACTCTGGAACATGTTCTCAGACTTTTGGGGACTGCAGGAGCGGAGTAGGACTGGCTTAACACGATCTGGTAAGTGTCCACACAGCAGTATTTGCACCGCAGCAACCCAAGCGCTCGGGTTGCTTCGGTGCAAATGTCACTGCGTAAACAGGGCTTTAGATGAGATATGTTGAAATCACCACCCCCCCCACCAGAATGAGGCTAAACTTGGGAACAGTTCTCTGATTACTAGGCATGATCCACAACAATTGGTGTCCTTTCACCTTTTAGTACTAGTGCTAATAAAGTAGTCTATCTGAGGACTACTTTAATGGTACTACTATTGTCACTAATTTTATCTATTTTATTTTTCGGTTGCACTAAGCGTTAATAATAGGGTCATTTGTTTCTGTCCTGTTAATGTTTCTGTTGTTTCTTGGAGGCTGATGTAAGCTGGCAGAGGGATTATATCTGCTTTGGACCAAGTTGGATGGGCAGGGATGGCTGTCAGTGGCATTGGGAGTCTGCTTTTGTAGCAGTACAGCCTCAGTGGCATTTATGATACGATTTTTTTTTTTGAAAAGCCCACATAAAAAATGTTATTTGTTGGGGTTTGGTTTCAGTACTGCAATGAGGCTTGGATACCAGTGCACCCAGGGCAGCTGATCTGTAGATGCGGTTGTACCTCAGCATGAACATACGAAAATTACAGCAGAAGGCATTAGTCTGTTGAGTCTGCTTAATGAGTTCATGTATGTATGTTACATGATGCTTCACCCCCTTCCCGACACCCTTACCCTCTCTGTTACCTTATCCCACCCCCTCTTAAAACCTCCTGCTGTTTTCTGCCTTGGCACCTCTTCTGGGCTGACTGCAGAGCCTAGAGGTTAGAGTAACAAGTTGTGAATGAGCTTGGTACTTCCAGCAGACATAGATTTGATTCCTACAACCTCTACTTGCATAGTTTGTGACTGAGCAAGTCACTTAACCACCCCAGTGCTCCTGGGTCACCCCTGAAAACAGGCATTTGTGCGCCTAGTGGGCCTTAACCGGTTACCAAAAAAGAATAAATAATCTGGTGGTCTATACCACCCTGGGACCACTCTCCATGAAGGAGTGCCTCCTGGCCTTTTTCCTGAAATTTCTCCTGCCAGCTTGCAACCGTTTCCCCTTGTGTTTCTGTTCTCACTGAACCTGAAGAGATCCCCAAGGTCGATCTTGTCAACACACTTTTGAGGTACTTGAAGGTCTGAGTCATGTCCCCTCGTTCACGTCTCTCTGCAAATGAGTACATTTAGGTTTGCAGATCAAATAAAGAGGTTGCACATGGAGGTAGGTGCAGGGACATGTAAACATACTGTAAATATAAAAAACAAGGAAATCCCGCACTCTTAACAAAATAAAAGGACTGCTCACCAAAATTTCAAATCAGGTGCTTCATTTTGTTTCAAGTGCCATGTGCAAGACCCTGACGCGTTTCAGAACAAAGTTCCTTCATCAAAGGGTGATGAAGGAACTTGGTTTCAAGCATCAGGGCCTTGCCTACACCTTTATTAAAATGAAGCTCTTAATGTTGTGAGCAGTCTTTATTTTGTTAGCAGAGTGCAGGATTTCCTTTTTTTTTTTTTTAAATATATACATGTTTAGGGTTCTCCATTCTCTCTTTATACAAGAGCCCTTGCTAGCCCTGAATCAGCTTTGTAGCTCTTCTGTGGATTGCCTTTAGCAGGTTGATGTCCTTTTGTGGTAGGGGCTCCAGTATTGCACACAGTACTCCAGGTGCAGCCACACCATTGACCTGTACAGTGGCAGTGTGATCTCTTTCCTCTTACTGGTTTAGCCTCTACCAATGCAACTCTGCATCCTGTTTGCCCTTGCCCCTGCCTTGATACATTGTGCATAGAGTTCAGTTTTGATCATATTTGTGGTTCCTAGGTCTTTCTGTTCCACGGACACCGTGACCAAGTCTCCCAGTCTGTACTTGGCTTTGGGGTTCTTGCTCCCGGTGTGTTATCCTTGTACTTTTTTTTTTTTACTTTGAACCCCCAGCTGCCAGATTCATAACCATCTTTCTAACTATGCCAGGTCCTCCCTCAGATCTCTGCTGCCGTGCCCCCCACCCCATGTCCACCCTTCCACAGAACTTGTTCACACAAAAGCATATTTTGCTTTTCATGCTGTCCCTTATGAACACGTTGAACAGAACTGGACCGAGTACCAACCCCCTGTGGCCCTGCTGATAACATAGAAACATAGAATTTGTCAGCAGATAAGGCCTGCTTGGCCCAGCCAGTCTGCCTGCTTTTTTTCTGCCTGTACAGTCACCGTAGACCCTACCTGATCTCCAGCTACCTCCCCCCACGTCCCTACCAAGATTTCTTTGTACCTCTCCCATGCATTCGTGACCCCCACCACTGTTTTATTCCCCACCACCACCTTCGCTGGAAGATGGTTCCAAGCATTCACCACCCTTTCAGTGAAGAAGTACTTCCTCTCATCCTTCCTAAATTCCTCCCTTCTAGCTTCATTGCATGCCATCCAGTTTTCGTGCACCGTCTCCTCTGAAAAATACTCCCCTCTTGTACTTTATTCACCCCCGTCAGGTATATGTAGGCCTTTTATCATGTCCCCCTTCTCTCTTCCATTGTGTAAATATTGAGATCCCTCAGTCTCTCCTCTGAGGCTTTTGATGCAGCCCCTGCACCATTTTAGTTACCTTCCTCTGGATAGTCTTCACCCTGTCCATGTCCTTCCTGAGATTGTCTCCAGAACTGGACACACTACTCCAGGTGAGATCTCACTAATGATCTTTAGGGTAATGCCACCTCTCTCCTTGTGCTGGGGATGCCCCTTCCTATGCACCCCAGCATCCCGACGGCCCTAACTACTGCCTTGCGCATTGCCTCACCACCTTGGGGTCATCCAGTATAATTACCCCAAAGTTCTTTTCCTGTGTAGTGATTGTCTGTGCTTCTTCCCCTGTTTTATACTCTGCCTGTGGGTTTCTCTGCCCTAAGTAAATGATTATGCACTTTTTTGCATTGAAACTCAGCTGCCATACCCTTGACCACTTCCCTGAGAACGCTGCTAATACTGCCTCCCCATTATGATCTACCCAAGCACCTTGAATCTGCTCAGGAACACCCTTACCAGCTTTTTTTACTCTGGTAGATAACTACATGTGGCTTACCTCCTACCCCTACCCTCCCCCAAAGTGAGGGAGTGCACTATCAGGATGATTCTTTTGCCATCTTACCCAAGAAGCATACCACTCTCCATTTAAGTGGCTCCAACTTGCCCTGCAGTCACACCTACCCTTTAACTATGAATTCCCTAAGACAAGGACTCTGCTACCACCCTCATCTTTTGTTCCCTCCCATTTCCCTATAGCAAATCACTGGCTCTGTCTCCTTTGTCGTCCCCGGTGTTGTCCCTTTCACGGTCTTTCTCCTCATTTATGTCTGCTTGTGCTATTGAAGTATGTTTTCCTGACTCTCTGCTTCTTTCCATCTCTTTGACTCCCACCTCATGTGAGTTGCAGCCTTCCCTTGTCCGTTCAGCCATGACTGCCCCCAGTTTGTGGGCAGTGCATCTGGGAAGCTGATCTGTGAGCAGCCATGCTGCTGAGATCCCAGTACAACTGCAACAGCTGATCTGTGGAGCGGCCATGTGGCTCAGATCCCATTTTACTACGGAGGGCTGATCCATAGAGTGTACCTGCTACATGCTGTGTTGCTATTATTGAGTAGCTGAGAGCTGACTCTATGCTGGTGCCACCACTGGTTTAGCTACCAACACAGGAGGAGCTCACCACACATTCACCCCAGATATAATACAGTGCAAAACAAAACCCAGACCTCAAATAATATACGGAAGGCCAAAAGGAAATATTTTAGGGAGGGTGATGGGGAAAACATTTTGGAATAACTTGAAGGACCTCACAGGCAAGGATACTAAGGCACCACCCACCATGCTCAACATTGATGAAACACCTACGCTAGACCTAGTTAACATCTCCTATATGTTCAACAATGTGTTCTCCAACCTTGGCAGTGTCCTTCCACCTGATTTTGTCAATGCCCCCACCACCAATTCCCTCTTTGACACTGCGTCCCAAGTACACACAGCTCCACAGTTCTCTTTCAAAGAGATCTCAGTGCACTTAGCCAGAACCTATATATGCAAGGCCATCTGCAAAACTGGCTACAGTGGTGACTCACTCTATCTGAAGTCGCTTGTACTAGTCCTAGGTGAAATCCTTGAACCCCTGACAGATCTTCAACCTTTCCCTAAGATTGGGTCAGTTTCCCATCACTCTGGAAACAGGCGACTATCACACCTGTACACAAAAGTGGAGACAAGTCACTGCACACCAACTACAGGCACATCTCCATCCTCCCCTTCCCCCCAATCTAAAGCTCTGTAACGAATGGTCTTGGACCAGCTTGTCGAGTTCCTGGACAAATATGAAATCCAGTGCCCAGAACAGCATGGCTTCCAAAAAGGCATAGTACCACCAAGACACTGTTAGAATTTACTGGATTCATCCATGACACCCTCGACCAAGGAATCTTGGGGGGGGCGCAATATTCATTGACCTGACAAAGACCTTTGATACTGTTAACCACCTACTCCTACTCGGGCAACTGACCACTCTCAGGCTCTTCAAAGATGCACTGCCCTGGTTTGCTAGCTACCTCGGGGGAAGGGTCCAATGTGTTAGGATTGCTGGCATCACCTCTGATGAAAAAACAGTCCTCTCTGGTGTCCCGCAGGGGTCTATACTGGGACCATTTCTCTTTTCCTGAACATTCTCCCTAGCATCTGCCAACAGACAATATTACTCTATGCAGACAATGCATTACTGTTTACTAGCAACCAGGACTCTTGAACAACTTGAGAGTCAGTTGCAGTGTGATTTCAGGCATGTTGAAAAGTGGTTTAGCTCATATAAACTCGTCCTGAACTACAGCAAAACTAAGGTCATGACATTCTGCAATGCACAGAGCAAGTATAAACCTCTGTCCCTCACCGTCAATCACGTGGGGACTTCGCGTGAACATGTTCCTGAGTTTAAATATCTCGACATCACCTTGTCTGTTCCCTTTCTTACACACAGCACATTGGCAATGTAGCTAAGGCCACCAACATACGGATTGGCCTGCTTCACAAGTACAAGCACTGCATGACCACTGATGCCCTTAGACTAGCCATCTACAACTCAGTCTCCTCCATCGTTGACTATGGTCTAGTCATCTATGGCTCTGCTTCCCCTACTGCCCTGTGGAGGATATCAGTGACACTCAACAAGGCTTGTAGGCTTCTAACAAGTGCCACCCGCCTAACACACATCTGTGACCTGTACACCCAGGCCAGATGGCTACCACTGCTTAGTAGAATACAGTATCAGACCTGCTTGTTAACCAAAAAAGTTCTCCTCGGGCTCATGCCATCAGGAGTGGCAAAGCTCCTTACTGCCAACAACAGTACCCAGCTTACACGCAGTGCTCTATATCAAACCTTCCCGGTTCCCAGATGCTGGACCACAATGAGTGAGAGGTCGTTCACGCACAGGGCTCCTCAGTGGCACAATACCCTTAACAAAGAAACACAACTGCGACCCTTGATCCCTTTAAAAGGCAACTCCGACTATTCCTCGCCTCTACCACTCAGTATGACTGCCTCTCCTAAGTAACTGCCTCCTCATTTTACCCTAGTCGGAGGTGACCTGTAACCTCCCTTAAAGGATCTACTTTTTGGCACCAGTTTCCATCACTCTCACCCTTACCCCCCCCACACCACACTGCCTCACTCACCCCTCCCTTCTGTAATGGCACTTTCAGATATGGGCCCTCCAGCCCATCCACCTTGCACTTTTGCCAGCCACCTCTACCCGCCGACAATGGCCCTTTAGCCTGCCTACTTTTTCCTGACTCCTTCCTACCATATACTGTTCACCCTGAAACTTGTCTGAAGCTGGCTTATGTTGTCTCTCCATTTTTTGCTGTATAATAAATGCTTAGACATCTTTGTATTTCTAAGACTGTAACCATTGTTGATCTTTGTATGTATGTTACCCTACATCCTTTCACGTGGAACCTTTATAAATGAGCAGATCTTACTTCGAGAGGGCTCTTGCAGTAGGTATTCACATATAGAACTGATCCGCCAGGCGTCGGAACCCCATGGAAAAATTTCTAGCTAGCAGTCTCTGGCTGGGGACTCCCCCCTCGTCAGTTTACCGACTTCATGCAATGTCAGTATAAAGGCTGGTCCCCCACGCCCGCCTTCAGTTCTTTCCCGCCGTCGGGTTGTGGAAGTTCCTCGCGGTAGAGTTCAACACCCGTCAGTCATTCATCGGTCTAGTTTTTGGACTTTTCAACCTTGTTTTTTCTCTCTTTTCGACTGTTTGTTTGATTCGCTGTGTATGTCATCCCCGATGCCCTCCAAATCGCATAAACATAAGTGCGACTCGTGTGATTCTCAACTGCCACACAAGGACGGCCATTCCTTGTTCCTCTTCAGTCTGGGCCCAGACCACCCCATGGAGAAGTGCCAGTACTGCCAACAATTTAACTCCGCTACCCGGAAAAGAAGGCTGCGGCCTCTGGAAGCCCATATTCTGAAGAAAAAAATGGCATCCGTGGAGAAGGAGCTAAAGAAGTTGAGGCAGGCATCCACTTCCCCTGAAGGTCATCAGAAGAAACGGGATAAGGAGAAGCATTGAGAGCTGGAATCTACTTCCACAGCCACCGCGGCTCCAGCTGGAGTCGCAGTATTGAAGGTAACTTCCCCTCTGGGGGACGACTCCACGACGACTGTCTTGGTTGTGTCCAGAAAGGTGTTGCCCACCCATCAGCCTCGCTCGGGCCCTTGAGACCTCCGGGGAAAAGGAGGTCTCCGCTCCCAGGAGGGCCACTTCCACCACACGGTCCTCGGGTTTGAGTGGGTCCGCTAAGTCAGATGTCTGTGCCACCGGCATCCACCTGGACAAAACTGCTAAGCCGCCTGCTCCTTCGGTAGGGCGCACAGTCCAACTTTCACCTGACAAGGCCGCATCTCCAGTGCAACCTTCCTCGGACAAGGGATCAGATAAGTCAGACGTCGGCTCCTAAGGAGCCTGTGCCGGACCCTCTCGATGAATCCAATGCTCCAGGTTCCCCGCAGCATGTTGCATTTCCCTCTGAGGTCCCTGCATCTCCTCTGCTGACCCCTGGGGACTCTAATCCTCCCTTCCCGGTCGTCACAGTGGATCTTGATACGCTGCCATCGGGGCCCCTCCTTCGGGACCAGACACCCTGACGCCGGACCATCAGACGCTGGCTGACGTCCCCTTACCGGATGGCGTTCCTACATCCGGCCCGACACCCTCGGCGCCAGCTTTTCCTTTGTCTGGCCCACCAGCTGGTCTTCCGCCAGGTCCCTTGGTTCCTCCAGAGCCCCTGGCTCCAGGACATCCGACACCTCAATACCAGGTGCCGCCATACCCGGCTCCACAGTATCTGGCACCGTATTACCTGACGCCACAATATCCGCCGCAGTACCCAGCTCCTCAATACCTGACACGGGGCTTCCCACCTTTGGGTTATGGATACTCTTTTTATGGATATCCTCAGTATCCGTGTCCCATACCTCCTCTGCTACCCACTCCCCAGCCGCTGGCAGATTTGAAGGAGTCTCTGGCCTCCTGGTGGGCCGAGGCCAAGACTCAACTCACCAGGGAGGTAGAGAGTAGTCTACCAACTCCGGACTCTTTGCAGGATCCCCTACGTCAGAGATGGGAGACTCCCTCCCCCTTACCTGACACCAGAGGGGAGCCCTCTGGTGCCAGGGGTGGGGAGGACATGCTTCCCAGGGAACTCCCCAAAGGGGCCATCCCTCCCATACGTAGGGAGGAGTCTTCATCGGAGACATCCGACACAGACTCAGAGGGATGCTCTGATCCGAATGATGAGCCACGTACTCCAGACTGCCCCAGGCCAAGGACCCCTCCGAAGTCTCCTCCAGAGGATCCCTCTTTTCTGGAGTTACTGAGGAAAATCCAGGAAGTCCATCGGTGGCAATCACTGGAGCCGGATCCAGAGCGTAAAAAGCTCGCCACCCACTTGGATCTGCCCGAGACTGCTCCTATATTGATTCCACCCTGGTTAGAGCCTCACGCGGACCTTGTTTCCACTATTTGGAAACAATCTTTTGCATTAGCCCTCCCTTCTGAGGAAGGCAGACCAGCTATAACAGGCTCCCGAGGGAGTAGATTTCTTGAATCTACACCCCAAGGTGGATCCAGTCATCATTGGCGCCGCTCCACAAATCCAAAACACCTCAGCTCGTCTCCGCCTGATAAGGAATCCCAGCTTCTGGGCCAATACGGGAAGATCTGGTCCTCTTCTAACCTGGGTATTAGAGCTCTGAATTATGTGGCACATATGAGGTATTACCACAAGACCATCCTTAGCCAGGTGAATCCAAATTAGACTCCCTTCCTGAGTCCCAGACTAAGCAGGAAGTGGCAGATCTTGTCCATTCTGCTCGTTCAGCCAGTCAGCACATGCTTTGTGCCACTTACGACGCAGTGGACACAGCTGGACAGAGCTTGGCTTTCGTGTAGGCCTTCGGCGTCATGCCTAGCTCCATGTGTCAGGTTTGGTCCCTGAAGTGCAATCCGCTATGCAGGATGCCCCCTTCAGGGGTTCGGTGCTGTTCGGAGGTGATGTCAAGGACATCATTACCGACCTGCAGGAGAAGGGCACTGCAATTAAGTTTGTTGACTCTATGTACAGACCCCCTCGGGGCAGCGATGTCCCTTTTGTAGATGGAGCTGACAAAAACCAAAACCACAGGGCAAACAGGCTAACAAGCATCGGGCCCCTCCAGCAACCAAGACTCCCCCTACCAAAAAAGCCATGGGAGCCTCGGCTGCTGTGCTACCCCAGACCTCCTGACTCCTCACCTCTCCCACTATCTCTGGAGGTTCCAGAGGAACTGGTAGGGAGGAGATTCTCCTCCCATCTGCGGGGCTGGGAGAGGATAACATCCGATACTTGGGTGCTCCAGTTGATATCAGCAGGACACTCAATTGAGTTTCTACAGAAATCACCCCGAAGACCACCACCCCAGTAGTCTTAAAACATCTTCCTCTGGTCCTAAAGGAAATCGCCTCCCTTCTCTCGGAGGCGGTGATAGAACCAGTCCCCAACCACCTTTGGAAGACGGGTTACTATTCCCATTTCTTCCTAGTTCCAAGAAGATGGGAGACGTGAGGCCTATTTTAGACCTTAGTTCCATGAACATGTTCGTGGAGTACAAATGCTTCAGAATGCTCTCTTTGCAGAGCCTTCTGCGGCTGCTTTGGCAGAGACAGTGGCTGTGCACTTTGGACATGCAGGATGCCTACCTGCATATCCCCATATGCCCTTCCCACCGCAAATTCCTCCATTTTTGCTTTCAGGGGGACCACTGCCAACTCAAGGCCCTCCCATTTGGTCTTTCCTTGGCCCCCCGAGTATTTACCAAATACCTGTCTGGTAGCAGCCCACCTGCATACCCAGGGAGTTAAGGTATTCCCATACCTGGATGATTGGCTCCTGGTGGCCCTGTCCAGGGAGGAACTCCTGCACTCTCTGTCCATTACCCTGCAGGCTTTCACCAGCCTGGGTATCGCCATCAACCAAGCAAAATCCCATTTGGTCCCTTGCCAACACCTCCAGTTTATAGGGACAATTCTGGATATGACCATCGGCAAAGACTTTTTGCCTCCGGACAGGGTGGACACCCTTCAGACTCAAGCCCGTCTCCTGTCCAGTTGCAGAAGGGTCGGAGCCAGGTCAGTCCTTCGCCTCCTCGGACTAATGGCGGCTGCCATTCTGACAGTCCCACGCGCTCGGCTCCATATGAGGATCTCTCAATGGGCACTTCTGTGTCAATGGGACCAAACCCTGGACTATCTAGACCAAGAGGTACTAGTTTCTGATCCCGTGATCAGGGACTTATGGTGGTGGATGCTGCAAGTGAACCTATGCCAGGGAGTTCACTTCAGCATCGAACCCTCTCCCAGATGATGACGGATGCATCAGACAAAGGCTGGGGGAGCCCATCTCGTGTCTCTCAGGACTCAGGGCAGCTGATCCCAGTTCAAACAAAATCTGCACTTAAATGTGCTCGAACTGAGAGCAGTCCTTTATGCCCTTCAGGCTTTGCACTCCTTCATCCTTCCCGGTCATCTCCTCATACAGACAGACAACATGTACATAGTCTGGTATCTCAGCAAACTGGGAGGAACACGTTCCTACCCTCTGTGCCGAGAAGTGATGAGAGTATGGATCTGGGCAACCCAGTACCTCCTTCACTTGACTGCCATTCACTTTCTGGGAGTGGAAAACATGCTGGCTGACCATCTGTCGGTCCTCAGCCAGGGCCCACAAATGGGAACTGGATCAAGAGGTCGTAGATGATATCTTTTTGTGATGGGGAACACCTCAGAGAGAGACCTCTCTTCACATCTCCCCAAAATGCAAAATTTCCTGCCTTCTGCTCGCTCGCTCCAGGGCGAGACATTTTTGGGCAGGATGCTCTGTCTCTAGCTTGGAGGGACAGATTTGTCTATGCCTTCCCTCCTACTCCCTTAATGCCGAGGGTCCTGAACAAACTCAGATCAGAGGGGGCACGAATGATCCTCATCGCTCCTTTCTAGCCCAGGCAAGTTTGGTTCTCTCTTCTGCAATTGTTTTCAGAGAAACCTCCACTTCCTGTTCCTCTGTCGCAACAGTTATTGACCTAGGATCAAGGGACCATTGTTCATCCAGGTCTCAAATCCCTTCATTTGCATTCATGGCTCCTGCAGACATAGCAAAAGCCTGATTTGGGGTTTCTCCGCTCATAGCGGACATCTTGGTAGAGGCCAGAAAGCCTTCCACCAGGTCCACTTACGCCATGAAGTGGAAGCGGTTTTCAATTTGGGCCATGTCAAAGGACTTCGAAACTTTCTCTTGCCCAGCCAATAGAATCCTGGACTACATGCACCATCTTTGATCTGGGTCTCAACCATTCCTCATTAAAGGTCCAGATGGCAGCTATTTCAGCCTACCACATTCCTTTCGGGTCAGGACTGTTGCTCAATTGGAAGTCTCCAAGATCTTCCTCAGAGGCGTTCTCCATTTGAGACCCCCCACACACATTCCTGCCCCTCCTTGGGACTTATTTCATTGTGGAGAACCTTATCCTGCCTCCCTTTGAGCCGGCAGCTACAGCAGATTTAAAGTTCCTTTCTTGGAAGACACTCTTCCTCATGGCCATTACTTCTGCTCGGAGCATTTCCAAGCTTTAGGCCCTGATGTACAAAATCCCTTACTTGATTTTCCACAAGGAACGTGTGGCTCTACGCACCAACCCTACGTTTCTGCCTAAGGTGGTGGCTGAATCTACGTTGAATCAATCCATTGAGCTAACTGCTTTCTTTACACAACACTCCAATCAAGGGGAATACCTCTTGCATACTTTGGACGTTCACAGAATACTGAGATACTACACTACTAGAACTAAGGATCTCAGGAAAGCTGATCAGCTTTTTGTCTCTCTTCTTCACAAAAGAGAAGGTAATGCTGTTTCTAGGCAATGCCTATCAAAATGGTTGGCTCATTGTATCACTTTCTTTTACAAGTACAAGAAGATCCTGCCGGGTCAAGTCGGAGGTCACTCCACCAGAGGAGTAGCTGCCTCTGCGGCTTGTTTCAAGAATGTGTCAGTGGCAGACATCTGCACAGTCGCAACTTGGACTTCTGTCCATACCATTACGAAACTCTACAGTTTGGACATTGCCTCTCACCGTAGAGCAGGCTTCGGGTTGGCTGTACTTCAAGGTCTTCTTTCATAAGACCTGTTCAGCCAGAGGTTCCATGCTATGGATAGTTTTCCTCCTCCAGAGTGCTTTTCCTTGTTTCAGACTGCTTGGGACTCAGTCCTATATGTGAATACCTACTGCAAGAGCCCTCTAGAAGTAAGATAGTACAGTTACGTAATAACTTACCATAACAGTAGATCTTCGAGAGAGGCTCTTGCAGTAGGTATTGTCTTCTCGCCTTCCATCCCCCTAAGCTTCTTTGGCTCCATTTCCATGGGGGAGAATATCCTCTCCTCTCTCGTCTTGCCTCTTTTGGCCCTTGGCAGGAAAGAATTGGAAGGTGGTCATGGGGGACTGCCCTTTATACTGACGTTGGTCACCTGACGTGGGGGCGGTCCCCCTGCCAGAGACTGCTAGCTAGAAATATTTCTGTGGGGCTCTGACGCCTGGTGGGTCAGTCCTATATGTGAATATCTACTGCAAGAGCCCCTCTCAAAGATCTACTGTTACGTTAAGTTCTTGCGTAACTGTACTTTCCTGTTCAAAGGTATTTGTAATCCTAGAGTTTAATAAAATAAAAAATAAAAAATATGCCCATTTACTGTAATATAACACCACTTCTGATGCTGCCCACTGAATTAGCTGAGTGAAAGTAAAAGTAGTTTCACCTTGCTGATTGAGTGGCAATGGAAGTGCTGTAATAGTATAGGAATCCAGCGTATTTTTTGAGATGTGGGTACTTTGAGAGAGGGGACCCATTTCTTGTTTCTTTATATTTAATCCAGTCCATGTGTACTGCTCAGCACCATTTCCTGGGCATGGGGTCATGTCACCATACACAAAAACCACACGGCAATAAATGCTGCAGGTAAAAACATTGAAGTCCCAAACAACGTCGGGTAAAACAGCGACCCAGAAATAGTGCAGTCCTATTAGAAATAATGGAATTTCTTTATTTTTGCAGGGGGCTCTACCCCTGCATCCCCTGACGTGAGGGGCTTTGCCCCCCATACCCTCCGGACTTCAGATAATCAACTCTGGTGGGTTGTGGACTTTGGGGATGGGGAGAAAATCAGGACGGGGGGAAAAGTACTCATTTAAAAAAAAAAAAGTTGCAGCAGGAAGAGACCTGGCGGGAACAGAACTGCAGTCCCAGGTCCCCTGCCTTGCCATGTGTTGGTGCCCTAGTCACTCTACCATGGGAGCGGCTCAACCAGGCACCCCAGCACACGGTAGCTTGATCCCTCTACAGGTGATGTGCAAAGCGACAGAGGTAGCAGTAATTCCCTACAGCTATTTTACCCCTGTCACTCTAAATCCTTTCATGCATTACACAGCATGGTTCTTGCCGCGCTCTGTTTTGACCCGGTACCCATTTTCTGTATGCTTGTGCTGTGAACACCAATATGGCAATCCTCCACTGCCGGCTTTTTTTTCCAGGTTGTCTAAGGAGCAGTGATGGCAGCAAGTGGAGCAGCTCTTGCTGCTGCAGAAGGAGTGATGGTGGTAGGTGCAGTGGCTAGAGACACTCAGGATGGCAGCAGAACCAAGCCCTGCCCATAAAAGTGGTCAAAGGATCAGCAGGGGAACTACAGACCGGACAGTCTGGTCTCCATCGTGTGTGAGCTCATGGAGACCCTACTTATGGAAAGGTTAATAAAATATTTGGAAGAGAATGGCCTCCAAGATGAATGACATCATGGGTTTATGTGAGGGGAGGTTGTCAAACAAATCTGATTGACTTCTTTGACTAGGTCACTAAAACAGTGGATGGGGACCAAGCAGTGGACATCCTTTACCTGCACTTCAGCAAGGGGTTTGACTCTATACCCCACAAGAGGTCGATCAGAAAGTTGGCAGATCTAGGGGTTGGAGAGAAGTTGACCAAGTGGGTGGAAAATTGGTTGATGGGGAAGGACTCAGAGTGCAGGAGAGCTCTCCAGCACCAGAGGTCACTAGTAGGGTCCCACATTGCTCGGTGCTCGTACTGGTGCTTTTCAATGTCTTCATCAGCAATATTGGAGATGGCATTAAGGGCAAAATTTGCCTGTTTGCAGATGACACCAAGCTCTGTGTGAAGGTGGACACAACAGAAGGGGGTACAAAACCTAAGGGCAGATCTGGAAAAGCTTGAGAGGTGGTCCAGGATTTGGCAACTTGGCTTAAATGCAAAGAAGTGCAAGGCTATGCACATTGAAGTCAAGAACCCAAGGGCTGTGTACAGCCTGGGGGTGGGGGGTCAAAGTACTTGCATCCAAGTATGAGAAGGACCTTGGGGTGATGATCACTAGTGACCTGAAGCACTCCACACAATGTAGGAAAGCAGCAGCTAAGGCAAATAAAATGGGCTGCATTCCCAGGGGCATCAACAGTAGGTGGGAGGAGGTGATACTGCCCTTGTACAGCTCATTGGTGAGTCCACATCTGGAGTACAGCATGCAGTACTGTTGCCAGTACCTTAAAAAATACAGAAGCCTGCAGGAAACCATCCAGATGAGGGCTACTAAGATGATCGAGGTAAAGTATGCAAGGAGAGGTTGGAGGTCCTGAACACGTACTCCCTTCCACAGCATGCATGGATACATGCTATGGGGCTCAGTGGAGCTATAGGAAAAAATGTAAAGGAAATGATTCCAGCTTTTAGTAAACCTTTTTTTGATTTACTGAGTTTAAAATGTTGCATTTGCAGGGAAAATTTACTGAGGTAAAAATCACATTTTCAGTAATGTACCAGACATAACAGCAAAGAAGAATACAAATAACAGAATAATATAAATACACTATTCAAAAACGTTTTACAAATATATTTAGACACAGTTCAGTTTACATTATATGAACGGATTTCCATTTGTTCTTCATTACTAGGTCAATTTGCATGGAAACAGAAGCCTTGTGCTCTAGAAACATAGACAATGATGGCAGAAAAAGAACTCTGGTCTATCTTGTCTGCCCAGAGTTCCCTATCTGCCATGGAACTGATTGCTCATGCAGGGTTTTATCCCTCCCTGTCTACCCCCTTAGTGCCCACCACCTCCTTTGGCAGACTCTTCCACAGCTCCACCACCCTTTCTGGAAAACAAAACTTTTTCATATCCCTCCTAAACCCCCCACCACCACCAGTTTCTACTCATGACCTCGGGTTCCTGACTCTACTAATGCTAAATAGTTCCCTGCAGTTCACCTTCTTTATTCCTTTCAGGATTTCCATTTGTTCTTCATTACTAGGTCAATTTGCATGGCAACAGAAACCTTGTGCTCTAGAAACATAGACAATGATGGCAGAAAAAGAACTCTGGTCTATCTTGTCTACCCAGAGTTCCCTATCTGCCATGGAACTGATTGCTCATGCAGGGTTTTATCCCTCCCTGTCTACCCCCTTAGTGTCCACCACCTCCTTTGGCAGACTCTTCCACAGCTCCACCACCCTTTCTGGAAAACAAAACTTTTTCATATCCCTCCTAACCCCCACCCCCCCCACCACCACCAGTTTCCACTCGTGACCTCAGGTTCCTGACTCTACTAATGCTAAATAGTTCCCTGCAGTTCACCTTCTTTATTCCTTTCAGGATCTTGAAGATCTCCCATCATATCCCCCCCCCACCTGATCTCCTGTGAGTGCATGATCAGTGCCATGAGACTATCTTAATGAGATCTGCCCTGTTGACCCTAAATCATCTTGGTCACCCTGTGTTGCACCATCTCCACCCTGTCCCTTCTATTTTAAGTGAGAACTCCAGAACTGGGCACAGTATTCCAGGTGCAACCTCACCAGTGACTTATATAGAGGTAATAGTACCTCTTTTTTCCTGCTTTCAGTACCCCATCCAACACACTCCAGCAACCTGTTAGCCTTACCATAGGCCTCGTTACACACTGGTTTTATCATTTGAGTCAGACACTAATGATGACTCCTAGGGGAGGGTAAGGGCCTATACTGGGATGATGGCCTGCATCAATCTGGCAGAGGAACCACAGTCCTCAGCGGACAGTTTAAATGTTACTTTGATGAACATTTAAACTAGCTGGGGGTAGGGTGGCGGAAGAGATTGGGCCAGCAGAAACTGCCACCCCCACAGGCTGAAGTATAGAGTAGGGAGAACACGAGAGCAGTGAAATCCTGTGGGATGCAAACTAATACAACAAGTGGGGTGGTAGAAATGAAGAGGCTGGTAGTATAGCCTAGCGGTTAGAGTAACAAGCTGTGAATGAGCTTGGTACATCCAACAGACCAGACCTGGGTTTGATTCTCACAACTTCCACTTGCATACTGTGTGACCGAGCAAGTCACTTAACTGCTCAGTACTCCCAGGTCCCCCCCTGAAAACAGGCATATGTGCCTAGTGGGCCTTACCCGGTTACCAAAGACTAAAATAAAAATAAAGAGGGGTTGGGAGTGGGTGCATGGGAAGGAGGAAAATCAAAAAGGAAAAAAAGGGGAGTAACAAATGGAGTGGTACCAAAACCTGGAAAGCCATGTGTGTGAATACTAGAAGTCTAGAAAATGAGATTCCAGACCTAGAGACAATGATAGAGACTGACCAGAATATTGTGGCCATTAAGGAGTCACTGTGTGCTGAAAACCATGACTGGGACCTGGCCATACCAGGCTATACTCTGTTCAGGAAGGACAAGGTAGGAAGGAAAAGGAGGGGTGGTACTTTATTTGAAGGAGGGTATAATACGGGAGGGCAGAGATACTGTGGGTCACAGTAGAAATGGAATGGAGCCTCTATTCACACTGGTGTAACCTACAGACCTCCAGCACAGGGGGATGAGTTAAGGTACTGATGGAAGCCATGGGCAAGATGGCAGGAAAGGGAGAGGTACTGCTGGTGGGGGACTTCAGTCTGCCAGATAAAGATTGTAGCCTCCCAGCTTCAGCTAGAAGCAGGAAAATCTTGGATTTCCTGCAGGGGATGTTTCTCAGGCAACTAGTCTGTGAACCCACTTGTGATGGGGCGATACTGGACCTAGTACTTACCAGCAGGGACAGTGTTGCAGATGTTAAGTTGGTGAGCCACCTGGGGACCAGCAATCACTGTACAGCATGGTTCAATATAAGGATAGCTATGGTATCAAACCACACAAAGGCGGGGGTCCTGAACTTCAGGAGGGCAGATTTTAAAAAGATGGATGAATGCCTCATTGATGACCTGATGGAGGGGTGTGACAGGGTTGAATAGGACCCTGTCCCAGTTGTTATGGAGAGTTTGTATGCAGGAATCTGTTCTTTCCTTTCCTGTCTCTTGTCTGTCTGGTTGCGCAACTAAATTTTCTCATGAGACCTAGGACTTGATCACCCTGACAGTCTTGCAATTCTTTGCCGCTCACTGTCTCTGTCTTCCCTTGCTGTTTGTCTTTTTCCTCCCTTTCATATCTGCTGGTATAGAAATATATGCAAATCATTATGTGGAAATGTAACTGATGTTGGGATTCCTTTGTTTAGAAATTATATAGTGTTACTGCTGAAATATATATAATTATATTTTCAGATGATTGCAAAAAGCTATTGGGAACTCAAGGGATTAACCTGAGAGCAGTTTTTAAGCCCTTTTACAGAAGCTGTGGAGAAGGGGCCTCAGTTCTGGGACATTGCTCTTGCTGCACCTTCATGAAATTGACAAGAACATATTAGAAAAAATCCAGGATGCTTGTTAAAAAGGGGTGCTGCAAAGATTTATAAAAGAGCTGCCATGTTTTGAGAGACAGAGATTGAAGAAAAACTCAGATGGATCTTCTCTTTATTCTGTCTTTGTAACTAGTTATTCTGAACAATTTCATTTTTGTGCTGCTTGCATGCATGTGCAAGAAGCGTATTGTTTCAGTGGGGCCAGTTAATGAGATGCCTTTATGCTCAAAGAAACTTACGACACGATCAGCTGTGTTCTGTAAACATATTAGTCTGCAGCTATTATCTCCAACTGCCTCCCCCCACATTCTCTCTCTCTCACACACACACACACACACACACACACACACACACACACACACACACTCAACTGTCGCACATTATGAGGTACGTCACTCATTTTATCCCTCAGAAACCCTTTGTCCATCATGGGGAAGGTGATATTCCACATTTCCCCACTGAGATTTTAAAGCAGAAATTCATAATCTATATGCTCAGTTATAAAAAAATAAAAACATTATGAACATTAGTGCACTGATCGCTATAGTGTTCTGAGCTTGCAGTGCCATGTTAGACAATATGTCTCACATTTTGCTCATTTGTCACACATCGTGTCACATGTTTTGGTGAAGAAAGGTTGAGAGGTATGCACATACACACACACACACACACACATATATAGAGGGGACAGCTGCATTCTTTACAGTGGGGTCGGCTCTGAACTGACAGAGAGTCAGAGATTTACAATTCTCATTTAATTACTAAGTGGTCCGGCACTCCACTTGTGTGTTTCTCAGATGCAGGAAGTGTGGACAGTTGATCAGCTGGACCAATCAGTACAGATCATTATGGCTTCAGAGATTTTTTTTTTTTTATATTCCCACCCAGTGACTTGACGGAGAAGTTATAATCAAAAGATAGCTCTATATACAGTCAACTGGTGAAAAAGTTAACAGGAGTCTGGATTTCTTTTGCCATTACCTCTGCAGTGGGAAACTGAAAATGATCCTCTACAAATTGGGTAAAGTCCTATGAGGCATTGATCAGTACAGGTACTGCCCTACTGGAATTGTAAAAAAATGTAAATTTGTTGTAGTATGCAATGCTTTGAAGTAATTGTTTCTTAGAAACATAGGCAGAAGAGTTAACCCCTTGTAATACTACGTCTGACACAATCACATATTGGCTACATCTTGAGATTTAAGATGTCAAAATAAATCACATAAAGGCTTATATCACCTTATTATTATAGTAGGAGGCGCCTCTTTATAAATGAGCATGTTCAGTGATATTTTCCTGCAAATAAACTGAAAACTTGAACTTATATTAAGAGTACGCAGTGAACCTGTATATGTAGTAACTTGACTTCCCTACCTTATAGTATTGATGCTGTGTAAGGCAGTCATCAAAATATTTTAATAAAATCATTTAATAATCCTCATTTTATGGCCCTCAGTGCCAGATAGGGTTTTTTTCAACTTTAATGCATATCTCGGGCATTTTTGGGAATTTTGCAACCAAATTTTCAACATGGGGCTATTGGGACCCCTCCTCAAGAATTCAGCCACTATCATGGCATTATTCTGTCCCGAAAGGTGATTTCACGGTCATTGCATGGAATCACTTTTTGGGCCCGATTAATGAAATGACAGTGCCACTGTTCATGAGGTAGACTCTCAAAAAACCTATGTTGCAAAGTTGGTGAAACAAAATCCAAAAAAATAACCATTTTACGAGCATGCATTATGCAGTTTCCACACACGTGCGTAACTTCGTGAATCTGTAATACTTTCACTCAAGGTTTTCAGCATTGGCATTTTTCCACACCTCCTTATGAACAGTACAGCTGTCATTTTTCATGTCCTGGCCGAAATGTGTTTTCGCACTTCCGATGCAGAATAGCGTGTTTGCTGTGGGAAATCAGTATTCAGGACAGATTAAGAAAATCACAATGACACTGTTCATGAGCAGAAGTCCTAAAATGCTTATGTTGAAAATTTGGTGACGAAAGTCCATTAAATGACACTGCTATGAGTGTGCGTTGTGCAATTTCCACGCACCTTCATAACTTCACAAATTTGTAATATTTTCACTCCAGATTTTCAACATTGCCATTTTACCACACCTCCTTATGAACAGTACAGCTGTCATTTTTCACATCTTGCCCTAAATGTGTTTTCACACATGTAGCGCACAATGGTATGGTCGGTGTGCGAAATCAATGTTCAGGTCAGATTAAGAAAATCAGTCACACTGTTCATGAGCAGAGGTCCTAAACTGGCTATGTTGAACATTTGGTGACAAAAGTCCATAAAATGACTGTGTTACGAGCGTGCATTGCACAATTTCCACCCACCCTCGGAAGTTCACGAATTCATATTTTCAGTCCAGGTTTTCAACATTGGCATTTTTCCCCACCTCCTTATGAACAGTACAGCTGTCATTTCTCACACCCTGACCGAAATGTGTTTTCGCACTTTCGGTGCAGAATAACGTGGTCGCTGTGGGAAATCTGTGTTCGGGACAGATTAAAAAAATCACAGTGACACTGTTCATGAGCGGAGGTCCCAAAATGCCTGTGTTGAAAATCTGTAGTAAAAAAACCCAAACTAATTACATTACGGGTGTACGTTGCGCAGTTTCTATGCACGCTTGTGACTTCACCAGTTTTTTTATATTTTCACTCCAGCTTTTCAACATTTACATTTTTTACACCTCCTCATGATCAGTACAGCTGTCATTTTTCACATCCTGTTCGAAATGTGTTTTTGCACCTGTGGAGCCAAATTGCGCAGTCGCTGTGCAAAATCACCTTTCGGCTAACAAATTGATAGTGTCACTGTTCATGCGGTGGGGTCACAAAAAGCCCATGTTGAAAACTTGGAGTAAAAATACCAAGAAACGCTCAGGGCATTAGGGTTTTAGACCATAATGCCCTACCTTGTAGGGACTGACAGGCATCAGGGGGGTGACTTGGGATTGTCAACAGTAATGCTTATGCCATTCCCCCCCACCCTGCAGCCAGTAACAGGCATCAAGGTGCACTTTGGACCCTTTGGCCCCAGAGTTCACCCCATTCTCCTATACTGCACCCATTTCAGCGTATTTCCTTATGGAATGAGGTGAGTGTAAACCTGAACACCCCAAAGCACACCTCGACACTTGTAAGAGTCTGTAGGGTAGGGTAGGATGAGGTGAAATGTTGTGACCGTTATGGGTGATGACTCAAAGGCACACCCCAATGCCTGTCCATCTCTGCAGGGTGGGGGTGGAGTTGGCGTCAGTTCAATACTTCACTGCCATTCCTATACTGCATCTGTCTAACTCCTGCACTTCCACTGCTAATGCCAGCAAGCAACATTCTGCTGACAAATGCTTGTTTTCCATGTTACTGCTAGTACTAATAAACACTTTTTGTGAAGTCTACAACTGCTCCTGGTTTTTCCTATGCTTCCTGACCTGTGCCTCGATGACAGATGATTTTAGAAGTGGGATTACGCCATGCATACTTCTAAGCCAGGAGTTTTGTGCGTGGGTACTGGACCTAGTACCAGTGAAGCATAGAGAAAGGTATGGATTCTGCAGCAGCAAGTCCAGGAGTGGTTATCAGGAGAATGGCAGTCAAACTAGCAGAGACAGAAGTCCAAGCTGAGACTGTACAGCCAGCACCAGTTATGGAAAAAGAACAGGCAGTGGCAGAACCTGAAAGCCTGACTGCCTTTTTCAAATGGTGGGCCATACAACAAAAGAGACGGAGAAGCAGAGAGAAAAAGAGCTTAAACATTTAGAGGCACTGAGAAAAGAGATGCAGCAACAGGAGCAGCAGAGGGAGAGAAGAGATGCAGCAACAGGAGGAGGAGAGAAGAGATGCAACGACAGGAGCAGCAATGGCTGGATGCCTTGCAGGCTACCAAAGGCAGAGGATCTGGCACAGATCCAGATGAGCAACAAAATGTAGGCAACTTAAAAGCCATTAAACTTACAAAGTGGGGGCGCTGATGAGCAGCTAACTGGGCGGTCGCATTTCTCGCTGGCTCCACTTGAGCAACCAATAATTAATAAAATTTTAAGGCACAAATTACCCCCAAATGGCTAAAAGCTATACAGCTGGGCAGAGGAAGGTGCGATGGACAAATTTCTAATCCCAATGTCATCCAAAAGCCAACGGGCAACCGGGAAAACCAGGAAGAAGAGTGTGGCAGCCCCAGTAAATGAAAACGCGGGCCTAGTTTCGCTCTCGGCCGCCGAGGTGGCGGCGCTAGGGAAGGAGGTGACTGGCCAGGTGATTGCAGCCCTCAAACCGCGGCTAGTTAAATTAGAAGATAAACTGGATGGCAGGCTGCAGGAAGTGGTAGAGCAGCAGGCCCAGCAGGGCATCAGGCTCATGGAGGCAGAGGAATGAATTTCAAGATTAGAAGATGAGGTGCTAGCAGTTCCTGGGCAAGTTCGTGCTTTACAGAAAGAGCTGGAGGAATTTAAAGAAGCCTATGATTACCAAGAGAATTACCATAGGCAGTTGAACCTACGGCTAAGGGGGCTCTCAGAGGGGCGCAAGAGAACAATGATGCCTTGGACTTTTGTGGTAGGATTCTGCCGGAGCTGCTGGGCCTAAATATGAAACATGGCCGGGTGAAGCTGGAAAGAGCACATCGAGCAGTAATGCCGCGGCCGCCAGCGGACCAACCTCCCCAACAGATCATCATGTGATTCCATAATTTTCTAGATAGGGAGGCGATCCTGAGGGTGTACAGAGTGAAGGGCTCCCTGAACTTTGAAGGCCACCGTCTGTTTCTATCACAAGACTACTCGGCGCGCCTGTTAAAGAAAAGGAAGGCATTTAACGGAATCATGGCTCAACTGAGGAGCTTGAAAGTGGAAAACTTTTTGGTTTATCCTGCAACGCTAAAGATCAAACATGAAGGGGCAACATACTCCTTTTGGGAGATTGAGAAAACGGAGGAGTTTGTGAAAGCTCTGAGAAGGAAGGTGAGCTGAAGACTAATGGAGGAATGCAGACGGGCTGGGCGAAGGAGTTGAAGAGAGCCGTTGCACATATGTTGCACCACTGCCAGTTTGTGCTGTTTATTAACTGTAAGCTGTTTGCGCCATTGCACTTTATTATTGGAGAGACTTGTATTCTGTAAAGGACAATGGCTGGCCTAGAAGGTTCGGATGTTTCTTGGACACTGGAAGATCGAGATGGCCAAAGATGAGGCGATGGGGTGCTTCTCTGTGTGTCTCCTCCGAACTATTGCTGTGCCATGAGGCCCCAAAGGATATGGAGAGGAGGAGATTAAGAAGACAGAGGCCTCTGAAACACTTGCTTGGTGTTCGTAAGGTAGGAGCGGGGGCCGGCCTAGCGCGTGAATTTGATGGCACGGCCTGGCCCCCGAGTCCTTTTGTTCCTCTACCCTTCTGTCCCTGCAAGCCACAGCTATTTTCGGTGCCGCCAGGACTATTAGATGGCAATATAGCTTAGTGGGCAGAGTGTGAAGATGCAAGTTACATAGTGGTGGGGGGGAGCAGAGGTCAAAGCTTATCTGGCTGAGGGAGTGGACGGGGGGCGGAGATGGAGAGCTGAGTCCGAGGTTGGTGCTGTGTTGTGTTGGCTCTTCCCTCCTGCCCTCATTAGTATGCTTCTCTGTGGAAACCTGAGGGAACGGGGCTGTGGTGCATGAGATTGGAGGACGGGGACCGGGTCAGGTAGGTTAGGGGAGGGGGGCCGAGGATGAGTGGAAGACTGATGCTGCTAGTCCTGTGTCCTTGGTGGTGACCTGGCTCTCCAACTGAAAGGGGGTGGGGGTAACAGGAGAACGGATGTTGGTGCCACCCATGTAAAAGTCGAGGATATGGAGGGAGGGGACTCGAACCCTATTACAAATGGAAGTGCCCCTCTTTGAGAGAACAGGCTTTTGGAGGGAGATGGGACGCGGATAGTGTGAATGAATGGGCCTCCTCTCGTGGCTGGTCGGATGTAGGGAGAGGCAGGAGACGAGAACGGAGGGGGCAGAGGGAAGAATGGAGATGCTGAGGCAGGACCGCATCCTCGCTCCCTCGAGGCAGGAGAGGGTGGGGGTGTATTGGAGCCCCTACAGCGGGGGACAGGCCAACTCAGGAGCAGTGAAGCAGGGGCTGAGGGCTTATTCGAGATGGGTTTGGAAAAGTGGAGGAGTGCTAGGGGTTGGGGAGGAACACAGCAAGAAGCAAATAAGGGTGGGGGTGAGGAGAGAACCCCAAAAGTGAGAGAAAGGGAAAAGGACAAGTGGGCTGATGTCTCATGCCTTCATAGCCATTGTTGGGGACAAGGGAGAGTTACCAAACGGAGGGATATGGTTGCTGGGGGCGGCGGGACGGCATCTCAGTTGAGGAGGAGTATATCACGAGTGTCTGCTTTTTATTTTTCTCTGATGATACACTTGTGCTATGTTAGATTAGTGTAGACTGGGGGATGCAAAATGCGTGGGGAGGTTAGGGGGAAGTGAGGGAAAGCTGGAGGGAGGAGTTTACCAGGGTCTTACAATTAGAAATGTTTGTCAGTATAGGATTATTGTAGTCATGGATGTAAGTGTAACTGTGTTAACTTTCTGTCTTTTTGTTTTTTTTAGATGCAGTCGGGTGTGCAGAACACAGGCAGTGTACAAGTATAGCTCAAAGTGTATATACAAAATGGAAACACACAAGGGGGTGTTAATGGGAATGGTTGGGCACTTGGAAAGTTTTATAAGGTGGGATGGGTGATGGGGTGAATCTTAATGTTATCTCCTGGAACGTAAAAGGTATAAGGAGCCCAGTAAAGAGGACGGCACTTCTGACCGCCTTAAAAAGGAGGGGGGCGCAGGTGGCTTTTCTGCAAGAAACCCACCTGACGGAACTGGAGCATGCTAAATTGGTGCAGAATTGGGTGAGGAAATGTTTGTCCGCCTCATACTCCTCTCTCAAAAGGGGGGTAGCGATATTGCTACATAAGAACTTGCTCTTTAAAGTGAAAAGAGTGGTGAGAGACATAAAGGAAGGCAGATATATTTTTGTCACTGGAGCGTGGCGAGGGGAGACACTCACGTTTGGCTGTATATACGTGCCAGCGGTGTACAAACATGCAATTCTATACCTCTTTACTGGGCCTGCTGACCAAGGAGCAGTTCCCTGGGCTCATAATGGGAGGGGATTTTAACTGGACTATGGACGCAAGTATGGATCACTCAACAGGTAAGGGACGTGTAACAGAGACTATGAAACAATGGCGCATTGGGGTAGCAGAACTGGATATGGTGGATGGGTGGAGGCCTGTTAACCCAAGTGCGAGAGAGTACACATTTTACTCTAACCCCCACAGGACCTGGTCTCGGCTGGATTATATCTACGTCCCTGGGGCTGGGTGGGAAGAGTAAGGGAGATAGCCCATGGTGCCATTATGATCTTGGACCATGCCACGGTTATGCTAAAACTGGCGGGGGGAGTTCCGGAGGATAGACCTACTACTTGGAGATTTCCTACGTATTTAACCAAGGACCGGACCTTTGGGTAATATTTGACAGAGCAGTGGAAGACATATGTGGAGACGAATTCCATGAGCGAGGTCTCGAATGCCATTTTCTGGGAGGTGGGAAAGGCCTATACGAGAGGGACTGTAATAGCATATGTAGCTAAAGTGAAGAGACAGAACAGGTATAAGAGGGAGGAACTCGAGAGGCAAGTAAAGGAGCTGGAGAAGCGGGTAGGGGGAGGAGAAGGAGGGGAGGTCAACAGATTATTAGCAACGGCAAGGGACGCTCTCAACACATTACTGAGGGAGGAGGCTGGGAAAGTGTGGTTCCACTGTCAAAGAAGGGTTTTTGAGTGGGGGAACAAGCCAGGGCCCATGTTGGTGAGATTGATGAAAGGGGGCAGGTGCTCAACACAAATACTGAGGGTGAAGGATGGGGAAGGCGGATCTTTACGGGGTCAAAGGAAATTGCAAAATGCTTTAGGAGCTTTTATGAAAAGCTATATAGGGCAGAGCACACTGGAAAGGGAGATTATATAAGAGAATTTTTAGACGGGGTGCCCCTGCAGAAGATAACAGCTGAACAGAAGGAATCACTGGGCCAACCCATCTCTAGGGCAGAAATCTTGAGAGCAATCCAGAAGTTGCAGGCGGGAAAGGCCAGCAGACCAGATGGATTTCCAGTCGAATACTATAGAATATTGGGTAGGCAGATAGCTGACACCATGTGTAGGGTATTCAGGGAGGGAGTGGAGGGAGAAGGTCTGGTGTTGCCTGATTCATGCTATGAGGCGAATATCTGCCTTATACATAAGGGAGGGCAGGATGCGTCGGATTGCACAGCCTACCAACCTATATTGTTGCTTAACGTAGACCTGAAAATCTTGGCCAAGGTCCTGGCCAATAGGCTCGAGAACATACTCCCGGAGGTGATTCACCCAGACCAGACCGGGTTCATAAAGGGGCGTCAATCTTATCATAATGTGCGTGGGCTACTCAATATCATATGGCGAGCAGGTCGGACCAAGGAGGATATGGGGGTGGTTTCCTTGGACGCTGAAAAAGCATTTGACAGGGTCGAATGGGACTACCTATTCGAAGTATTGGCCCGGTTTGGTCTGGGTGACTCGTTCATCGGTTGGGTCAGAGCTGTGTATCTCAAGCCAAACGCACGTGTTATCGATGGATGTCAGTCTGGTACTCTCAAGTTGGGCAGGGGTACGAGGCAGGGATGCCCACTTTCCCCCATGTTGTTTGCCCTAGCGATCGAGCCCCTGGCATCAGCACTACGTCAGCATAAGGGGGTGGTGGGAGTAGAGGACGTGAAGGGGAGAGAGCATAAGGTGACGTTATATGCGGATGACATGCTGCTGTTCATGGGGGATTTGCAAAAGTCCATGGGACATTTAATGAGTATTATTGATAGGTGTGCAGGTATCTCAGGATATAAGATCAATGTTAGGAAATCTGAAGTCATGGGTTTTCCAGAGGTCGGCCGGGAGATGCAACAAATGGGATTCAAGGTGGCCAAGATGGATTTTAAATACTTAGGGGTCCGGATAGGACTGCGATGGGAGGAGTTGTATAGGTTAAACTATCAGCCCCTGATTAGGTCGGTCTCAGTGGACCTCAAGCGTTGGATGCATTTACCTGTGTCATGGATGAGGAGGATAAATATAATAAAAATAAATATTATGCCCCGTATCCTGTATCCCATGCAGATGCTGCAGATGAGGCTAACTACGAGGGATGTGAAAGGTTGGAGAGGGGGTTCTCAAGTTTTATATGGGAGGGCAAGAAGCCTCGGATCAGTATGAAAAGGCTTAAGGATAGGCTTAAGGGAAGCAACTCTGATCTGGGCACTTATTATAAGGCGGTACAGCTTAGGGGATAGCCGAGCTGGGTGCACAGGCTGGAAGTGGCCAGCTGGGTAGAGTTAGAACAAAGGGGGGCCCCAGGGAGGCTTACAGCCTACCTGCATAGTAGGGGCCTGCGGGCATATAGGGAACTAGGGAATGGTAACCCGCTAGTCAGGGAGACACTGGAGGCGTGGGATCATATATGGCAGCGGAAGGGTGTGGCTCAGAGGGAGACTTTGCTATTGCCGATAGCGAAGAACCCCTTCTTTGTACCCGGGATGGAGGATAGAGGATTCTTGGAGTGGGAAAGGGGGGGAGTAGCCTATGTAGGTGCTCTTCTGGAGAAGGGAGAGATAAGCGGGTTCAATAGGATCAGAAGAGATCCGAGGTTAGGGACATCTCAATTATTCCGATACTTGCAAGTGAAAGCGTTTGTGGAAAGATGAGTAAAGGACAGAAGGAGGTTACACCGAATGAAGTAGACGGATGGCATGCCAAGCTAAATCAGCCCGCAAGAGTTTTTTGGGGAAAGTGGCTAAACAGGACAGGTAACGTTTACCTGACGTGACTGGCGCCACAAAGGTCCGGTGGGAGAGGGACCTAGGACTGCAAATATCAGAGAAGAATTGGAAGCTAGTGCTGGGGATGCCGGAGGGGATCATGGTATGCAATAAGTTCAAAGAGGCCTTCTATAAGTTTTTGCATAGAGCATACTGGGCCCCAGCAGTGGTTCATAGGGTGCACCCTGCAGTGTCCCCGCTGTGCCGGAGATGCAATAGGGGGATGGGTACCTTCTTTCACTGTTTTTGGTCATGTCCGGTTCTGGTCAAGTTTTGGGGGAGGTAGTATATGAGGTAAATAAGATATCAGGGGGGCAATTACCTAGAGACCCCTTGGTTTGCTTATTTGGGGTGGAGGTGGTAGGAGGGGAGGAGGAGTGGCTGCCACTTCCGAGGAGAACAAAAGTCCTGTTTGTATTGGCCAGGCACTGTATTCAAAATACCTGGGTTACTGGGAACAGGCCCACGGTAATTGAATGGTGTAGAATGGCCATTCGCTCCTTGGCTTTGGAAAGGCTTACTCTACTGATGAGGGATAGGAAGTGTTCTTGAAGGATTGGGCTCCCTTCTTGGCATCCCTGAGTATGTCTGAAAACATAATGCTGCGTACAGGGCTGAATGTATAAGCAATAATAGGGCGGTTAATTCAAAAGGAAAGGGATTTGCAGGATAAGTGAATTGTCACTGTCTTGAATTACTGCCTAATATGTAGTATGCTTTATGATCTTATTCCCATGTGTAAAATGAATATGAAGTGAGTACTGTGGGAAGACGCCTGGCTAAGGATGGGTGTCTGAGTCTTAAGATAGAAAGGAGAATGCACACTCGACTGCATGTATTTATTTACCTAGCTATTTATTTAACTACTTACTTAGCTAATGTGTTTATTGCACTTAATTTGGTGTACTTGCCTGCTGAATGTATTTACTTGTTGACTGACTGCGCTTATGTATTAGCTATCATTATTTAACAGTTAGTATGCATTGTTAGTTTTAGAGGAAGTGTTAGTATGTCCATTTGTGTGATTGTTTATTGTTGTAAGTGTCTTGTCTGGAAAATTTCTTAATAAACAGAGTATTCAAAATAAAAAAACTTACAAAGTTTTGTCCCTTGGATGATATCAAGGCATACCTGATATCTTTTGAAGGAGTTGCCACAGCCTGCCAATGGCCAAAGCAGCAATGGACAATCAAACTGGTACCCTACCTGACAGTGAAAGCCCAACTTTCCCATAGCAGTGTGGACAGTGCACAGTCAGAAATCTATGACCTGGTGAAAAGAGAAATCCTGAAAAGGTATGACATCTCAGGAGAGACCTACAGGCAGAGATTTCGATCTCTGAAGTACAACTCAGTCGACAATACTCAGTCTTCACCCAACTCAAACTCCTGATAAAATGGCTCCAACCAGAAAGCAAAACAGTCTCGCAGATCGACACATTTGCAGTGGAGCAATTCATCAACATCCTGCCTACAGATGTGCAGCTTTGGGTAAAGGAACACAGACCAGAAAGTGGGGGAAAGGCTGATCTTACTTCGAGATACAGCTCTTGCAGCAGGTTACACCATTAGGACTGAAGCCATCAGGCGTCAGGACCCCCAGGAATTTTCTAGTTAGCAGTCTTCAGTACCTCTTTGTCCCACCCCATGACGTCAGGTGTAGTACATAAGGAGGCGGTCCCGCCATAATCCCCAGTTCTTTTCCTGCCGTCGACATCGCAGCATCAGCTTCTCAGTCTCTTTCTAGTGCGCGACGACTAGGAAACTTCAACCTTTTCTTCTCTTCACTGGATTCGTCTGATGTCCTCTCAAAGCACCTCTCTGGAGGGCCATTCATCGAAGTGTGCCTGCGGCAAGCAGATACCTTTCAAGGATCCTCACTTGGCCTGTGTGCGCTGCCTGGGCCCAGACCACGACACCCAGGCCTGCTCCTTCTGCCAGGGCTTCAATAGCCGCACGAGGATCCGCCGCCAGAAGGCCCCTCAAGCTTTTCTTCTTCTTGAGGAAAAACTCAAAGCTATGGATAGAGATCCTTCCTCCAAGGGGGAGTAGTCTGGGAAGACCCATAGACATCGCAAAAAGCACCGGGAGAAGGAAAGACCCAGATCCCCTTCCAGGGCCTCGGATTCCTGCAGCTCCGGCTCCAGGTCTGACCGCTCCCCCTCTAGGGCTCGCGCTCAGCCTCCCCCGGTTCTCGTTAGATCAGCCAGTGGTTCCTCCTCTCTGCAGCCTGTCAAGACCTCCAGGCCTGTGTCTTCATCCACTCCATCCAAGGCCTTGTCCAGGTCTGGGGAGCGCCATAAGTCTTCCTCCCGTCGTCCGGACTCTCACGTCAGGTCTGTCTCCCAACCGCCGCCACCCCAGTGCAAGACTAAGGCTGACCTCCCTAAAGCCGACATTGGACCCGGCGTTGGCCAAACTACTTAACCTCCTGGAGCCAGCTACTGTATGACACCCGTTGCCGGTCAGGCGTTACCTTTGGGACGTCGGCGGAGGACGGCGTCGGCTATTGCAGAGGAAGGACCACACCACCGCCTACCGACGTCGGTCGGAAGGCGTTGGAGGAGGAGGAGGACACTACCCAGCCCGAAGACCAGGCGGGCAACTCCGGAACCATCTAGCTACCATGGGAACCCTCCCTGGAGTGGGAGACCCCCATTGAAATGACGCCCGACCCCGGCAACAGGCCACCAGCACCCAGCCCATCGTCAGGCCTGAATTTGACAGAGGTGAAGGAGCTCTTCACCTTCTGGTGGGACACCATCAAGAAGGATGTGGTCACCGCACAACCTCCTCCTACGCTGGCTACCCCTCCAATGCCTGCGCCCCCAACCCCACCCAGGGGTTCAGCAGGACAGGCATCGACCCCAAGGAGCCAGCATCCCCTCCTAGGGGTAGATCTTCAGACAGGAGAAGGCCTCCTTCAAGATCCACTTCAGGGTCCCCCAGCCCCAAGAGACCCAGACGGTGTCGGTATACCCCGTCCTTGGAGGACTCCAGATCTGACACCTCTGCATGCTCCAGATCCCCTTCTCCAATCAGCATCCCTTCTCCAGACCCATGTGACCTTCCCAGGTCTCCTCCGGATGACCCCTCGTTCGTTGAGATCATGAGGCATATCCAGGAGAACATGGGGTGGGACGCTGAAGAGCTGGACCCCGAGAGACAACGCCTTGCCCACTACCTTCGGCAAAAAGACCCAAAGCCTGTGGTAGTGCCACCCTTGGTGGACACCTTCGCGGACATCACCAAGGCTGCGTGGAAGCGTCCGCAGTCGACTGCGGCAGTGTCGAAGAAGGCTGACCGCCTGTACAAGGCCCCAAGGGAGGACCAGTACCTGGCGAACCATCCTCTGGCCGACTTCCTGGTCATTACGGCCTCACATGACCGGTCTCAAAAACCGCAGCACTTGAGCACACAGCTACTGGACCCGGAGTCCAAACAGTTGGATGTCCTGGGCAGGCGCATGTACGCGGC
The DNA here is from genome assembly GCA_016271365.2 of Neoceratodus forsteri. Classification (NCBI taxonomy): domain Eukaryota; kingdom Metazoa; phylum Chordata; order Ceratodontiformes; family Ceratodontidae; genus Neoceratodus; species Neoceratodus forsteri. The sequence continues at coordinate 968,814,545 of CM028130.1, read as the reverse complement.
TGTGACCTGCACCATTAGGTCATTAAATTACCTCACCCATATGGTTCAGTTCCAGAATGCATTGTGGGAGCAGGGACAGGACCTAGTTGAAAAAATGCCAGACGGTGGCCAAAAGGAGGAGCTGTTGCAACTCCTCCGTACGGGTTCGGACTTGGGGACCCAGGTGCTTAGAGCTGCATACAACTCTGCAGACTCTTCAGCCAGAGCTGCAGCCTCAGGCGTGTGTCTCCGGAGACACTCGTGGCTCCGTGTCTCCGGGTTTACCCCGGATGTCCAGAAGAATATCATGGACGCCCCTTACTATGGCGAAGTTCTGCTTGGCGAGGCCTCGGAGAAGGTGATCACCAAAGTGCAGTAAGCCAGGAAGGCGGTTAGATCTGTGCATGCTATGTACAGGTCTCGACTTAGTTCCTTTCGCAGGAACCAGAGTCGTTTTTGCAGCTGGACCCAAAGGCAACAACCACGTTCTGGCCAGCGACAAAAGGGCTCCTTCACCCAAAAAGCCCAGGCTAAGACATCCTCCGGCAGAGGCCAATGAGTCACAAAGTCAGCACAACCTGCAGGATCCAGTGCTGCCACAGCATGACTCCTTCCCGGCCCCCGCCCCTCCTCAGGATCAACGGGAAATGAAGGTCGGGGGTCGCAACGCATACCACCTGCCAGGGTGGTGGTCGATCACCACCGACAGGTGGGTGCTACAGTTGGTCAAAAAAGGCCATTATATAGAATTCGTAGACAACCCGCCCACAAGGCCTCCTCTTCTTTCCTGCTACTCGGGTCAGCATGCCCTGCTTATACAGCAGGAAGTGCTCGCACTTCTAGAAAAGGAAGCTTTGGAGCACATTCTAGAGAACCAGAGAGGGGTAGGATACTATTCGCACTTCTTCCTGGTTCCAAAGAAAACAGGGGACCTCCGTCCAATTTTGGACCTCAACGACCTCAATCTGTCAGTCGTCTACAAACACTTCCGCATGGTGACCCTTCCAGGTCTAATCCCCATGCTGAAGGATGCCTTCTTGGCATCTCTGGACATGCAGGATGCTTACCTGCACATCCCTATCGCTCAAGCGCACAGGAGGTTCCTGCACTTCGAGTTTCACGGCCGCCATTATCAGTTCTGAGCGCTTCCCTTCAGGCTGTCATCAGCACCTCGGGTATTTATCAAGTGCATGGCAGTTGTGGTGGCATCTCTGAGGAGACAGGACCACTACGTGTTCCCGTACCTGGAAGATTGGCTTCTCATGGCCCCCTTCAAGGAGGCATTGCTGATGGCCATTCAGCGTACCCAGACCCTTTTTCAGTCTCTGGGCATCCTCATCAACTATGAGAAGTTTCTCCTGGTACCACCCCAGAAACTACAGTTTATAGGGGCAGTTCTGGACACCATCAAGGGAAAAGCCTTTCTTCCCGAGGACAGAGCGGAATGCATTCGGTCCCTCATAAGGGATCTGTCAGCGAAGAAGCCCGCCCTGGCCAGACTGGTCCTTCTCGCTTACTCGGTCATTACGGCTGTGGCCATTCCAACAGTCCTGATGGCAAGACTCCACATGCGGGTAACCCAGTGGATGTTAAGGGTGCAGTGGGACCAAAGGCAAGACCATCTGCAGCAACCAGTCCGAATCACGAAGGCCGTGATTCAGGACTGGCAATGGTGGCTAGACCCGGGAACCCTTTCCGTGGAGGTTCCATTCACAGCGCCGTTCCCGATGGTAACTCTCTCCACAGACGCCTCAGGGTTAGGGTGGGGAGCGCACCTGAATGGGGTGAGGTCTTAGGGCACATGGACAATCCAGGAATCTCATCTCCACATCAATATACTGGAGATGAGGGCAGTCCTTTACACCCTGCAAGCCTTCCAGCCGGAGATCCCACCGAGTACTCTCCTGTTGCAAACAGACAATACTGCGGTGATGTATTACCTCAACAAACAAGGAGGCACGCACTCTTATCCCCTTTGCAGGGAGGCTGTGGGAGTGGGTAATACGACACGGTGCAAACCTTATTGTAGTCCTTGTCCCCGGGGTGGACAACACCATCGCAGACAGCCTGAGTCGTTCTCGGGCTAGAGTCCATGAGTGGGAACTTCTACAGGAGGTGGCAGAGGATCTGTTCCACAGATGGGGCACTCCAGAATTAGATCTTTTCATGTCCCCATCCAACGCAAAACTGTCCAATTTTTGCTCGCTAGATCCAGGGCCTGGTGTTTTCTGATGAGACGCGTTGTCCCTCTCCTGGGCGGGCAGATTCCTCTATGCCTTCCCTCCTTTCCCGTTGATCCAGAGAGTTCTTCTTAAACTTTGCAGGGAGCACACGATGCTTATCTTGGTAGCGCCTTTCTGGCCCAGGCAAATCTGGTTCCCGCTTCTACATCAGCTATCCCGGGAACCTCCGCTTCCTTTGCCAATCAGCTCCCATCTGTTGTCTCAGGAGGAGGGTTCAGTAGTCCATCTGGACTTACGTTCATTGAACCTACATGCCTGGCTCCTAGAGACATAGCCATGATGCGACACAGGGTCTCGCAAGAGGTGGCAGAAGTACTTTCTGCCGCTAGAAAACCGGCGACGCACGCAACATACTCCATGAAGTGGCGCAGGTTTTGCTTGTGGGCTCAAACACGTGGTTTCTCACCCTTAGGCTGTCCTGAGAAGCTGGTTCTGGAATACCTGCTTTCACTTTTCCATTCTGGACTAGCTTACTCCTTGATCAAAGTGCATCTTAGTGCAATTTCGGCTTATCATGCCCCCATAGGCCATCGTATGGTGGCTCAGTTGGACACTACTCGTGTCTTTTTAAGGGGGGTCCTCCACCTTAGGCCACCTATCAAGGATCCAGTTCCTCCTTGGGACTTGCCCTTTGTCCTGGAGCAGCTTGCTGCCACCTTTTGAACCAGCCGTGGATTGCGAGCTACGTCTTCTGTTGTGGAAAACGTTGTTTTTAGTTGCAGTTACTTCGACGAGAAGAATCTCCGAATTACATGCAGTCATGTGCAAAGAGCCCTATTCAATTTTCCACTAGGATAGGGTATCCCTGAGGACAAATCCTAAGTTTCTGCCTAAGGTGGTTTCAGCCCTTACCCTTAATCAGGATATCGACTTACCAGTGTACTTTCCCAAGTACACCAATTGAGGAGAAGCACTGCTTCACACCCTGGATGTTCACAGGTGTCTCAGATATTATCTGAACAGAACCAAACAGTACCGGAAAGCAGATCAGCTGTTTGTCTCCTTTGCTGAGAGGATGAAAGGAGCATCTGTTTCTAAACAGTCCCTTTCACGTTGGCTCATTCAGTGTATCTCTTTCTGTTATGACGTGCAACAAACCCTTGCCAGGCGTGGTCAAGGGTCATTCTACCAGAGGAGTGTCCACCTCCTTTGCAGCACTGAAGAATGTTTCCACTTCAGCTATTTGTGCTGCAGCTACCTGGAGCTCAATGCATACCTTTATTAGGCACTACAGCCTGGATATCGCTTTAAGGCGAAGGGCAGGTTTCGGCCGAGCCGTCCTCCAGGGACTTCTGTCCTAGGCTCGGGCAGGGTTGTAATCTCTGCTTTCCTTTTCCCGATGGCGTAAGATTGTTGCTATTGCTTGGGAATCAGTCCTAATGGTGTAACCTGCTGCAAGAGCTGTATCTCTAAGTAAGATAGTATAGTTACGTAAGAACTTACCGTAACAGTAGATCTTTGAGAACAGCTCTTGCAGCAGGTACCTTCCCGTCCACCATTCCCCCTTTGGAGAAGATAGGTTATAGCCTAAAATTCATCTTTCAGGATGGAACGTTTTGGTTTTAGTCGTGGCCATCTGATGGCGGATCCTCGGTCTCCTTTTCTGATGTCAGCCAGTGGCCGGGAGTCTCCGGCAGGAGAACTGGGGATTATGGCGGGACCGCCTCCTTATGTACTACGCCTGACGTTGGGGTGGGACCGATGTCTGAGGCGGTTCCCGCTGAAGACTGCTAGCTAGAAAATTTCTGTGGGGTCCTGACGCCTGACAGCTTTAGTCCTAATGGTGTAACCTGCTGCAAGAGCTATTCTTGAAGATCTACTGTTACGGTAAGTTCTTACGTAACTGTACTTTTCTTTGGCCAAAGACTACCAAATGGCCAGACAGACACCACAGCAGTGAGGTAACAGCCAAGCACTGGTAAGACGCTTTCTTTCCCATTTAAACTCCAAGTCTGATAAGAACTCTGGTGGGGGTAACAAATCTGTGCCCAAAGATGTTATTTAGTATAACTGTAATAAGCCAGGTCATATTGTAAGAAATTGCCAGAAGAAGAGTGACAGTGGAGCAGACTTGTCCTTGGTAAATTGGGGCAAGTATTTAACAGATGTGAAGATGGGGGTAAGACTGTAAAGGGACTCATTCAGGAAGCAGACAGACCCTAGTGCATGCTGAAGTGCTGGGAAAACACTATGCAAAAAGGCCAGGTACTGGTGTCATCTGCATCCATGGGGACACTCAATACTATCCCACCACCCAAGTGACTCTGACCATTAAGGGAGTGTCACACCAAATGAAAGTGGGGGTAGTGCCTAAGTTACCTCTACCTGTGATTATTGGAAATGGCTGTCCAGGATTTACTGAGTTAATCTCAGAGGAACTGAACCCTGCAGTTTCAGCAGCAGTGGTAACGAACTCGAGCAAAGAAAATATCAAATGGTGGGGACTCTTTTCCTTTCAGTGACTTTGATTTGGACTTGTTTGAGAACAGCTCCAAGATCCAGAAATCCAGGAAAGAAAGACGACGTCTGAAACAACAGTGGCAACAAATAACTGATGGACATAAGAGGTTAACATATGAAAGTGCTGAAACTCAACTGATCACTGATTGTGATTTTCTTTCAGAACAAGCTAACAATGTTTCTCTCCAGGGTTATTTTATGCAACTGGGGGTGAAACCAAAACGGTAAACCAATGTCTAAACAAGCATTTGTCAATGCCAAATGTTGTCTTGCTGACATTGGCATTGGTGGTGCAGGAGTTAGAGAGATGCATAATAGGAATGGCAGTGAAGTATGGAAGTGACGCCAACCCCACACCACCCTGAAGAGTCTCACAGGCACTGAGGTGTGCCTTTGGGTGTTGGCCATAATGCTCATGCCATTTCACCTCATCCTACCCTGCAGAGTCTGACAAGTATCGCGTTCTGCCTTGGGGTCCTCGGGCTTTATAATCACCCCATTCCATATGGAAATACATTGAGATGGGTGCAGTATAGGAGAATGGGGTGAACTTTGTTGCTGAAGAGTGCAAGGCACACTTCGATACCTGTAAGTGGCTGCAGGGTGGGGGCCGGGGTGGAATGGCGTGAGCATTAGAACTGACAATCTAAAGTCACACCCCTGGTGCCGGTCAGTCTCTACAGGGTGGGACGTTATGGTTAGAAACCCTAGCACCCAGGGCTTTAGTTGGTATTTGCACTCCAAATTTTCAACATGGGCTTTTTCCTCACCCCACCTCATGAAATCATTTGGGATCTCTGCTCATAAACAGTGGCACTGTGATTTTGTTAATCTGTCCTGAATGTTGATGTCCCACAGTGATCGTGCCATTCTTTGCCAGTTGTGCAAAACCACATTTCGTGCAGGATGTGAGCAATGACAACTGTACTGTTCTTAAGGTGGCGAGCAAATCTATGGCAATGTTGAAAATCTGTAGTGAAAATATTAAAAATTCTCTAAGTTACGAGTGTACTTGGAAACTGCGCAATGCATACTCATAACACAGTCATTCTGTGGAATTTTCTCACCAAATTTTCAACATAGGCATTTTGGGACCTCCACTCATGAACAGTGACACAGTGATTTTCTTAATCTGTCCTGAATATTGATTTCCCACAGCGACCGCACCATTGTGCGCCAGATGTGCAAAATCACATTTCGGGCAGGATGTGAAAAATGACAACTGTACTGTTCTTAAGGAGAGGGAAAGGGAACACTGTTTAACCAGGAGTAGCACACTAAGCCGAAGCTTGTTTCCAGATGCAATCTGGGAGCACAAGGAAGTTGCGACTTGCTAAGGATCACACAGTATGCACCTAGGTGGCTGTGGGATTCAAATCCAGGTCACCAGATCTGCAGCTTAAGGAGGTGTGCAAAAATGGCAATGTTGAAAATCTGTAGTAAAAATATTAACAACTCTTGAACTTACGAATGTGCGTGGAAACTGTGCAACACACACTCATAAAATAGGCATTTTGTGGAATTTTGTCATCAAATTTTCAACATAGGCATTTTGGGACCTCCGCTCATGAACAGTGTTACTGTGGTTTTCTTAATCTGTCCCAAACATTGATTTCCCCCAACGACCGTGCCGTTGTGCGTCGGATGTGCGAAAACACATTTTGGGCAGGATGTGAACAATGACAGCTGTACTGTTCATGAAGAGGTGCGAAAAATGGCAATGCTGAAAATCTGGAGTGAAAATATCAAAACTTCTCGAAGTTACGAGTGTGCGTGGAAACCGCGCAATGCATGCTCGTGACTGTCATTTTTTTTGAATTTTTTCACCAAATTTGCAACATAGGCTTTTTGGGAGCCCATCTCATGAACACTGACACTGTAGTTTCCTTAATCGATCCCAAAAGGTGATTCCGCGCAGTGACCGCGAAATCGCCTTTTGGGACCAAATAACGAAATAACAGTGACTGAATTCATGAGGTGGGGTCCCAAGAACCCCATGTTGAAAATGTGGAGCACAAATTTGCAAAAATGACCAAGATATCCACCCAAGTTGAAAAAAAAAATTATGCCATTATACAGCTTACTGGCATTTCTTCAGTTGGCAGTCTGCTTTGAAGAGTGCAGACATGTTCCCGGTCCACCAAAGATCATCGTGCCGGGCTCCGGAGGTAAGTATGAGGTGAGGGTGTGTGTGTGGTGAGGTGGGGTGCACAGATGGTGGGTGCGGGCTGGGGGGAGGGGACCCGACAGAGAGGGACAGTTTCCTATGTTGCAGGTAACAAAATAAAAACATCACCACGGACCGTTTTCGGCTTTTCCACAGGTTTTGGCCACACAGGGGTGAGCTCCCAGTGTGGGGCAAATTTGGTTTTGAGGGGCATGTTAGCCACACTGGGGTTGGCTTCCATTGTGACACACAATCATGGGTGTGGCCAGGAAAATGCCGGCGTGAGGGGGGGGGTGATTAACTTACTGACAGGGGAATAGGGCACCCTGTCTGTAAGCATTTTGGCTTTTTCCACATGTTTTGGCCATACTGGGGTGGGCTCCCAGTGTGGCACACAACTGGGGTGCGACCAGGAAAATGTCGGCATGATGTGGGGGAGGTTGAACATGCTGACAGGAGGATTGGGCACACCTGTCGGCAAGCATGTCTGTGTGTTGGGGGCATGATGCAGAGGGGGATTGGGCACCCCCTACACTACAACACTGGGGGCCACATATGCTGACAGGGGGATTGAGCATCCCCGAGGTCAGCTTCCTAGGGACTGTGAGCGGTCGGCAATGAGCCTGCCATGTTTATTGAAATGTTACACCACACAAGGCACGCCCTGCAGTGATGGGTCACTCCTTCATTGCAGCAACAAAATTGTTTCAAGTTGGTGGCACGGTTTTGCACTGCTGTCACAGACACCGTGCAATCTAATTCGTGCCACAGAGCCCAGCCCAAAAAGAGCAGTGCCGCTACTGGCCACAACACGACCGCACCTCCAAAACCTGCTATTCCAAGTTACCGCAATATATTTCTTGCGTACGTGTAAGACAACATAAAAATGTGATGGGTTACTGTACAGAGTTTGGATTAAACCTCAGACACAGGACCAGATAGAACAATGTAGTTTTTTATTTTATTGTTATTCATAATAAAACTCTTGTTGCAAATTTTACAACTGCTCCTGGTTTTCCTATGCTTCCTGACCTGTGTCTCGATGACAAGGGGATGAACTTGGTGGTCTGACGGAACAGTGAGGGAAACTCAAAAGGGCCAGAGTGAAGGCAACAAACCTCAGCATCAAGCAAGGGAGCAAAGGAAAGAGGAACAAGAGACCACTATGGCTCTAAAAAGAGGTGGCAAAAATGGTAAAAGCTAAGAAGGTAGCATTCGGAAGGTACAAGGAGATGCAGAAGGTGGAGGATAGGGAGGTGTATCAGGGAAACAGAGGGAAGCAGGGAGAGCAGTAAGGAGCAGGGAAGGATGGAAAGGATGAGCAGCAACCTGAGAAATGTGGAGGAGTGGTCAAGGTATGGCAGCTGGGGTTCAGTGCTAAAAAGTGCAAAATAATGCACTTAGCCTGGAAACCCAGGGGCAGAGTACAAAATAGGAGGAGTGGTACTGACAACCACGATGCAAGAAGGAGACCTGGGGATAATCATATTGGATGACGTAAAGGCAGCCAGGCAGTGTGACAAGGCAGTTGGGAGGGCTTGTGGGGAAACGGGTGAATTGGGAATGTTCTCACCAGCAGAAAGGGGGAGGTGGTGTTGCCTCTGTATAGATCACTGCTAAGACCCCACCTAGAGTACAGTGTCCAGTTCTGGAGACCGCATCTCAGAAAGGACATAGAGTGGAAGCGGTCCAGAGGAGGGCGACTAAAGTAGTGCAGGGTCTACATTGGAAGCCCTACAAGAAGAGATTAAAGGACCTAAATATGTACAACCTGGAAGAGAGACGAGAGGGTGGATAATGATAGAGACCTTTAAATACCTCACAGGGGTAAATGGTACGAGAGGGAAGTATTTTTCAGAAAAAAGGTGCTCAAAGACAAGGTGGCATAATAAGCTGGAGGGCAGTAGATTCAGGAGAGATGTGAGGAAGTACTTCTTCATTGAAAGAGTGGTGGATTCCTGGAACAGTGTTTCGGCATAGGTGGTGGGGGCGAAAATGGGTGGGGTTCAAGAATGCATGGGATAGGCATAAGGGACTCTTAGGGAAAAGAAAGATGGGGTGAATGGGCCAATGATCAAATGGTATCTGCGGTGATACTACAGGCAGGGAAAAATGGGCTGACCAGGTGGGCCAAGTGGTCCTTATCTGCCAGCAAATTCTATCTTTTTATGTTCCTTTCCTCTGCCATAGTGCTCAGTTTTAACCCCCCCCATTCAGTACTCTGTCCTGTTTACCCCTTGGTGTATAATCTTGCATTTTTTGGTGTCAAATTTCAACTGCCAGACTTCAGACCACCTCTCTAGCCTTTGTAATTCCCTCTTCACTTCCCTGATCACTTTATCACTATCTACCCTATCACAGAGCTTTGTGTCACATGTAAAGAGACACAATTTACCCCAAATGCCCTCTCTGGTGTGTCTGATGGACATAATGGGGAGGACAGGACCCAAGACAGATCCCTGCAGCACCCCACTCGTGACCTCCCTCCATCTCTACTGATTAGACTCTGTTTACCACCCCCTCTGCTAGCTCTCCTTCAGCCAGTTTCCTGTCCATGTCCCTAGCCGCACCCAGGTCCTACAGCTTCTTCAGCAGTCTTTTGTGTGGCACTGAGTTGAAAGCCTTGTTGAAACTGGAGTAAATTCACAACATGGTCTTTATCTACTACCATTGTTATCCAGTCAAATGAAAGTATCAGGGTGATCTGACAAGACCTCCCTCCCACAAACCCATGCTGTTTACAATCCTGTAGGTTTTACTCTCTGGATAGTCCACAAGGTCCTCTTTGAGCAGCGACTCCATCAGTTTACCCAATACAGAGGTAAAGCAGACAGGTCTCTAATTCCCTAGTTGCTTCTTGCCCCCCACCACCACCACTTGTGTAGCAGGACTGTGTCCACTATCCTCCAGTCTTTTAGAACTGCCCCTGTCTGAACTGAGCTGTTGAACAGAACTACTAGGGGTTCATCCAGATCTTCCAGAAACCAGTCTTCACCACTGATTCACACCAATGGGTTCTGAGCCAGAGGTGATAGGACCCTGTGGGAGCCAGAACTTTTCAAGAGGGCCGGCGCCAAGGTAGATGTGCAGCACTGCGAGACTAACCTGACCTTACATGGCTTACTCTCACCCTGAACAACCGCCTAGTTCTTTTTTCCCTGCCAAGTGTACTTCATTGTTGCCGCCACCGCCTGTTGGGAGTTAGCACTTCACGCCTATATAACAACTCCATCCGGTTCTTCTCAGTTTGTGATTAAAGCCAGTGTTTATTTTTGTGTCAGTTTAATCATTTTTAACAAAAAAAAGTTTTTCTCTGTTTCTTTCAGCTCTACCAAACAGCAGTCAAAGACCATGGATGGCGAATGTGACAGTAGGAGCCTTTTCAGGCATGTTGCTCTGGCAGAGGGCTGTGTCCAGTCCACTTCCTTCTGTGGGGGAGGGTTCTGACAATGGGCAGTTCTTTGTTTCGGGGGGGGGGGGAGACAGCTCTCCCATAAACGCAAAAAGAAGTGGACCTGTCCTGATTCCATTTGGGGACCCAGCACTACTGGACCTTGATTTCTTCCTCTTCCCACCAGAAGGGGAAGAAATGGCACCACTTGAGGTCACCCTCTGGTAGGTCTGCTGTGAAGTCCTCGACATCTAGAGCAGGAGGCCTTCCACAGCACCATTGCGGTGTCTAACGGTTTCTGCACATGGGTATTCAAGTGTCTCGGACCCAGAGTCCCTCCCTGTCTTCCTGTGGGGACTCTGGTGGGCATTTTCATCAATTGGCAGCTCTTTTGGAGCAGTGGGTACAGTGTCTGGCTCGTTTTCCCCTTCTTGCGGAAATGGCCTTAGGCCCCTCTGGATTGGGACATTGGATCCACAGTCAGGACACTCCAGCCAGGTAAAGCATTTGGCTTCGGCAACAGCCTCCTGTTCCTTGCCATTGACCATGCCACTGATGCCTGTTCCACTGGCTGTACCTCCTTGCAGTATCACTGTCTTGGGACTGGCCCAGGTACCTGCACTTGTCACTCATGTGCTGGCTGGACCTTCAGTGCTGGGATTAGGCCTTTTGGGGCCAGTTCCGGCACCATGCCCAGCACTGCCCCCAGTGGTGAGAGAGCTCTCAGTGCCAGGCCTAGTCTCTTTGGCAGTGTTGCCTCTGGCATCGGCTCCTCTTGTGCCAGTGCTGACTTCCCTTATGCCGGGACCGGTACTGGCTTCCTTTTTGCCAGAACCGGGGCTGGTGCCGGTTTCCTCTCTGCCTGTGCCTGTGTCACCTGTCTTTCCAACTCCTAGAGCTGGGTTAGGCAATTCTAGGTCCACCCCTCTCCCAGCCCATCTTCCCTGAGAAAAGCTGGAGGAGTCTGACCCCCCAACCTCATTATTTCTGAGGGTGGCGTTGACTCTTTTTACAGCCTGGAAAATTCAACCCCAGGCCCTTCCTCTGTACCACGGAAGGATCCTTCTTTTCAGCCTCTTCTTCGCAACACATATGCAACTCTTGCTTTTGAGCCTTTCACCATTGACTGAGGGAAACATCTCTGTCAGGAGTGGCTTAACATTTCCACCATGCCAGCCAACCTCATACCTCCTATTCCCCCTGCATTTGAGACACTCTTCAGACGCAGTGTGGGCTAGGCCTGTGTCCATCTCCTCTGTCTGTCAGCAGATAGACCGTAAGTATACTGCCCCTAAGGACAGGCCTATGCTTGCTTCCCATCCTGTTGCTGACAAGATTATCATTCTGGTCAAGAATGACAAGACCGTTCTCCCTCAGGAGGTCACAGTGCATCCCATCAATAAGGATTCGCAACAGATAGAGAAGATGGGAAAAAGGGCGTTCACTGCAGCTACCCTTAGCATGCGGATAGCAAGCTCCCAGAGGCATTTCTCCAAGTACGACTATGCCCGTTGAACATACGAACATATGAAACTTGCCAGCAGAAACAGGCCTTATGGTCTATCAAGTCTGTTTGTATGTGCAGCTAGCACCCCTACACTGCAGCTGCCCCACCTCCCCACTCACCTCCTGAAACTGCTCAGTGTCCATTACCCAGCCCCGTGCCCAAACCCCCACCGTCCTGCATGCCACCACCCCCTCTGGCAGAGCCTTCCATTTCAACACAACCCTGTCCTTTGAATAATGCCTTCTCATCTCACTCCTGAACCTGCCTCCCTCCCTCCAGTCTCAGCCCATGCCCCCTCGCTTCCTTTCCCTTCCTCTGCTTAAACAGTTCTCTGCACCAGATTTGTTGATCCCCCTCAAGTATTTGAAAGTCTCAATCATATCCCCTCCATCCCATCTCTCCTCCAGGGTGAACAAACTCAAGTGACTCAGCCTTTCCTCGTAGGTTCTGCCCTCCATCCCCCGTATCATTTTCATCACCCTGCACTGCACCCCTTCAAGAAGCTTGACTTCCTTCCTCAGGTATGGACACCAATATTGCACACAGTACTCCAGCTGCAGTCTGACCAAGGACCTGTAAAGGGGCAGTATTACCTCCTTGTGCCTGGATGAGAATCCCTGTGTGATGCACCCCAGCATCCTATTGGCCATAGCCGTTGCCCTCCTGCATTGAGCAGAGTTATTCATGCTCCCTGTTACTATGACCCCCAGGTCCTTCTCCTCCTCAGTGACCCCCAACCATACCCCACCCAGCCAATATGCCTTCCTCTGGTTTCTCACGCTGAAGTGTATAATTTTGCACTTCTTCGCGTTAAATCCCAGTTGCCATCTCGCTGACCACTCCTCAAGCCTGGTGAGGTCACCCTGTAGCCTCTGCCACCCCTCTGTCATCCATTACAGCTCCCATCTGCAAATAGACTGATCCTGCTCTCTACCCCGTGTGCTATAACCGATATGAACAATCCAAACAACACCGGCCCCAGCACAGAGCCCTGCGGCACACCACTGGTCACTGACTTGGGAGATGAGAATTCTCCCCCCACCACTACCACCTGTTGCAGTCTATCCCCAAGTCAATTTCTGATCCAGCCAGTCATCTTAGCCCACCACCCCTACATGTTCCAGCTTTGCCCCCCAGTCACCCATGCGGTACCTAGTCAAAGGCCTCTCTCAAGTCTCTTGTGGAGAACTTGCCTGAGTCTGAAACTAAGCATGATACTTTAGACTGTTTCCCACAGCATTGAGTTGAACAGTCACCAATTGAGGGCAGCTATGGATGCCTTTGACACTGCCTCACACTCTGCTGCTACAGGAATCTACATTAGAAGACACTTCTAGCTTTAGACATCTGGTTTCTCCAACAGTAGGTTATGAATGAACTACCTAGACCGTATCTTCACCATTGATTCACACTGATGGGTTCTGAGCTGGAGCCACTGAGACCCTGTGGGAGCCAAGAATCTTCAGGAGGATCATCGTTCAGGTGTAGGCTGCATGCGTGCGTGGCATCACGAGACTTGCTCGCATTGCATAGCTTACCTTAGCACCGGCCCTCAACTGCCTCAGTTCCTTTTTTCCTGCAGTTGAGTGCGCTTCAATAATGATGATGCTCGCCTGCCGGGAGTCAAATCTTCACATCTGTATGACAACAGTTTTCAGTTTGCTCTGACTTAGTACAGTTTTACTTAGTTTATTTTTCTGTCGGTTTAGAAAAAGGAAAAAAAAGGTTTTATTTCTATTTCTCTTGGCCTTGCCATCAATGGCCGAAGACCATGGATCTCGACAGTGATGGTAAGCTGCCTCTCCAGGCAGCAGGGCAATGTCCCATTCACTCGCTTGCTGAGGGAGGGTTCTGACGACTGGCAGTCCTGTATTTGGGAGGGAGGACAGTTCTCTTGCAAACACAAAAAGAAGTGGTCCTGGTTCAGTTGGGAACCTGGCACCACTTAGCCTCGAGTCCTTCCTTTTCCCGTCAGAAGGGGAAGAAACAGTACTGCTCGAGGTCACCATCTGGTACTGCCACAAAGTCTTCTAGGTCCGAGAGTAGGAGGCCTTCCTTGGCACTGCTGGTATCCCCGGCGACTCCTGCTTGCAGTCCTTAAGGCATTGGGTCCAGAGTCCCTCTGTCCTCTTGTGGAGATTCCAGTGTGCAGTTTCACCACCGGGCAGCTCTTATGGAGCAGTGGGTACAGCATCTGGCTCAATCAATCAATCAATATCTTTATTTAGCCAGGCAGAACACCATTGAACGGGGCTCATTTACAAGATGGACCTGGTAGTTTAAACAACAACAAGTCACAATACAACAATTTGGAGTAGGTGTAGCAACATTAGCAGCCTATGTACAGTCATTACAAGTGAGAAAGGCATGGTTTGGCACAGTGGTGTACAATAATTTACAAATAGCAACATAAGGCTTGACACTGAGAACAGAACAAGGCAGCACAATTTATGGACATGGTACCAAAGGCAGTCAGCATACCACTGTGTGCGAGTTCTGTGCAAGGCAGGTCTCTGATAGACAGTAGAGTACAATATTATATTGGATGAGATCTAGACCAGCAAAGCATTATGTGGCCTAGGAGAAGACTATAAAGCAAGGACACTGAGGACACAGGATGTGCTAAGGATAGGGGTGAGAGGGGCAATTGTAATACCTTCAGGATTCAAGGACTTGTTTGCCGCTTCCTGCAGAACCAGTTCTAGTCCCTTCCAAATAATGGGTTTCAGTGACGCAGTTGGGACATTCAAGCCAGGCAGAGCATTTGGCTCCATCAACGGATCCTGATCCCTTGTCGGTGACCGCGATACATATGCCAGTTTCACTTGCTATACCCCCCTCACAGTGTCACTGTGCAGGGACCAGCTCAGGTACCCTCTCCGGTATGGTGTTGGGATCTGGCTTAATAGGCCCTGTCCTGGTGCTGCATCCAACAATGCTTGGTTCTGCTTCTGGGATGGCATCGTTCCTTTGGAGTTGGTGCCAACTCCTTTGGGGGTTGTATCGGTGCTGACTCCTTTTGTGCCAGTGCCGGGTCCTTTGCTAGTGCTGGTTTTGCCTGTATTTCCACCTCCCAGGGCTGGGCTAGGTGTCCATAGGTCCACTCCTCTTCCTGACCCTCTTCCCGGTGAGAAATTGGAGGAGGATGAGTCTGACCCCGACCTTATCAATTCTAAGGACAGGGATGCTGACTCTTTTTATAGCCTGGACAAGTCTGCTCCAGGTGCACTTCCTATTTCACAGGAGGATCTTTCTTTTTAGACTTTGCAATATACAAGTAACTCTTACTCTTGAGACCTCTGTCCTAGATCCAAGTAAGCGGTTACTTCTTGAGTGGTTCCATGTTCATAATATTCCGGTCAACCTTACACCTCCTATTCCTCCCGCTTTTGAGACCCTCTCGGAGGTGGTGTGGGCCAGATCTGCTTCCATTCCTTCTGTCTGTAAGCCAATAGACTGTAAGTATATTGATCCTAAGGACAGATCTATTCTGGCTTCTTGGCCTATTGCCAATAAAATTGTCATTTTGGCTGAGAATGACAAAGATGTCCTTCCTCAGGAAGTTACTGCTCACCCCATCAATAAGGAATCTCATAAGATACAGTAGATACGATGTGGAAGAGGGTTTTTGCTGTGGCTACCTTGAGCATGCAGATAACTAGCTACCAGGGATATTTCTCCCAGTACAAACATGCCCTTTGGACCTCCCTTAAGTCTCTGGCCGAGGGTTTGCCAGAGTCGGATACAAAACAGAAAATTCTTCAGACTGTTACTCATGTCCTAGTCTAACAGTCATCAGCTTAAAGCAGCTATGGATGCATATGACACTGCCTCCTGCTCTGCCGCTGCTGGTTTCTGCTTTAGGAGACACTTCCGGTTTCGGACGTCTGTTTTTTCCACTGACGCTCAACAGTAGGTCATGAATATACCCTTTGATGGCTTCTATCTGTTTGGTCAGCAGGTAGAACAGTACCTCAAAGCCTCTCAGAAAACTAGAACAGCCATCAAGACTGCAAGGCCTACCCCAGCTCACCCTCATAGGGGAAAGGGCAGAGGTTTCTATTACAATAAACAGTCCTCTTGTGGCAAAGGTAGAGGAGCCCAAGTCAAATCCCAGCCTCCTCAGCCACAGAAGATGACGCAGCCAGAGGCACAGGCCCTGAAAGAATCCAATGCTACAGTATGAAGCTCGGGCTCTGATTCTGCCTCAGCTGCCCAAGGCAGACCTCTCCTCTCCGGTGGAGGGGCATCCGACTCAATTCTACCATCAGTGGAAATCCATCACCACAGATAAATGGGTCTTGAGGATCATTCAAGCGGGATACCGTATTTACTGAATTTCTCAGGAATCCCTCCAGACTGTCCACCCAGAAAGCAGCGCCCCCTTTCAGCTGCCATGTCGGACCTCCTCACCTCGGTGATAGCAGGCCTCTTGAACAACAGGGCAGTGGAAGTAGTGCCAGATGTGTAATGCAATACACGCTTCTACGCCCATTACTTCCTAGTTCCAAATAAGTCGGGGGGGGGGGGTGGCATGTGTCCCATTCTCAACCTCAGTAAATTGAACAAATTCCTGCTTCAAGAGAAGTTCAAGATGGTCTTTCTAGGGATCCTACTGACACTTCTCAAATCTCAGAACTGGCTGTCCTCCCTAGACATGCAGGATGCCTACTGGCATATTCCAGGCCACCACAAATGTCTTTGTTTCTTGACTTTGGGCCAGCATTACCAATTCTGAGTCCTGTTCTTTGGGCTATCCTCGGCACCTGAAGTCTTTACAAAGTGCTTTGCAGTTCTCACGGTGCATCTTCGAAAGCTTGGAATTCAAGTTTTTCTCTGTCTGGATGACTGACTACTAGCCAGCCCATCCAAGCAGGGCATGGAACAGGCAGCAACAACAGCAATTCAGTTCCTGACCTCCATGGGAGTTCTGCTGAAACTGGAGAAGTCGCAGCTGCAGCCTTCTCAGCAGCTTCTCTTTATCGGAGCCCTCTTGGACACCACCAAGGTGAGGGCCTTCCTTCCAGAAGAAAGAAGAAAGCCATCCTTCAGATGGCTCATTCCATCATGGAAAATAAGTCCATTCAGGCTCATTCCATGCAGCAGATGCTAGGTCTCATAGCCTCCTCTGTCTTCACAGTACCTCTTGTGCGTCTACACATGTGGATAGCTCAGTGGATGCTCCGCACTCAGTGGTCTCCGGCAGCGCATTATGTCTTACTCCATCAAAGTGACAAAGCCTCTCTGTTGGTCAGTTGCATGGTGGATACAGGCGAGCAATCTCCCTCAGGATCTCCCCTTTTCTCCTCCAGAGCTTCAGATAACCCTTACCACAGATGTGTCTCTTTCAGGATGGGGGAAGCAGTTGCCAGGGCCACCGCACTTAGGGAATCTAGAGCTCTACAGAATCCCATCTCCATATCAGTATCTTGGAGATGAGAGCAGTCTTGTATGCCCTCCGGGCACTGGTGGACTTTGTCCATCACAAGGTGATCCTCCTACAGTCAGACAGCAAGACAGTCATGTACTACATCAACAAGCAGGGAGGAGCACACTCTTACCCTCTTTGCAGAGAGGCGATGAGAATGTGGGAATGATGTCTGGAGCAGAACGCTCTGATTCGTGTGGTTTATTTGCCTGGGGCTCAGAACAGTCTGGTGGACAAATTCAGTCAAGCAAAAGCAGATCCTCACTAGTGGTCCTTAGCACCAGATGACTTGCAGTCTTTCTTCGAGGAGTCAGGAACCCCAGAGGTGGACCTTTTTGTGTTCCCACTCAACACCAAACTGCCTCGATTCTGCTCCAAAAATCCAGAACATGGTGTTTTCTGTCAAGATGCATTCAGACTGTGGTGGACAGATCACTTTCTGTATGCATTTCCTCCTGTTCCTCAAGTTCAGAGGGTACTGCCCAAGCTGGAGGCACATGAGGATGAGATGATTCTCATTGCCCCATTCTGGCTTCGACAGATCTGGTTTCTGCTACTCAATAACTTTTCAGTCATCCCTCCAAGACCTCTTCTCCCAGTCAGACCTTCTGACGCAGGGGTCCCTGGCCCATCCCTACCTGTGCTCCCTTCATCTCCATGCCTGGCTCCTGAGGAGATAGAGGTGAGCAGGTACAAGGTCTCAAAGGGTTTCCGAGATTCTCATGGCTGCTCTCAAGCCTTCTACCAGAAAGACCTACACGGCCAAATGGAGAAATTTTTCAGAGTCGTGCTCCAAGTCCCATACAGATCCATTCAGTAGCCCACTGGATAAGGTATTGAAGTATCTGTTGGACCGCTCTGATACATGGTTGCAATACTCTTCAGTTAAGGTCTATTTATGTGTTGTCTCTGGCTACTATGAGCCAGCTCAGTTACCCTCCTTTTTTTTTTTTTTTTATGTTAATCTGTTTCTCTCTGGTCCCCCCCAGTCAGCAATCCACCTCAGTCTTTTCTCCCAGCCCCGTACCCCAACATCAGGCAAAGCTTCCCCTTCTTCCCCCATGGTTTCCCCTCTGTGGCAGGGCAGTGAAGAGCCCCCAACTCGAACTCACCTCGAATAGGATCTAGATTCTGGGGAAGTGCCATTTGGAGTTGGTGCCTGTGGAGGGCGGCTATTCATGCGGCTCAACCTGGGACTCGATTCTTTTGTTACGATTGGTCCCCCGGGTGGAGTGTGCAATGTTGGCAATGGCCTAGCTGTGCGAGCTTCCACCCACAGCACATCAGCCAGTGGCTCCACCCCCCCCTTTCTTGCGTACGGGCTCCATGGCGTGCTGGCACCCAGCCTCCGCTAGGAGTCGGGGAAATGCTGACCCTGTACTCCTCCCCCCCCTCCCTGGGAGAGGAAAGCTGTCATTCGGACACTCAATCCTCTCCCTCCCTGGCCAACCCCAGATGGCCTGCTTGCGCCGCGAACACAGGTCTCCAACATGGCAGGAGGTAAGGCACGGATGCCTCAGCCCTCCATGCCACTAGGCTGGCTAGCTACCCCTTTTTAAGAGGTTCTTGCAAAATATCCTGCACATTGGACCCCCGAGTCAGGAAACCTGTCTCTGCCTAGGATCTTAACCTGGTGCTGGACATGCTCACCTGTAAGCCCTTTGAACCCTTGGCTACCTGTGACTTCAAATTCCTGTCTTGGAAAACTGCATTGTTTGTAGCCATTATCTCTGCTCGCCAGGTTTCTGAGATACATGCTTTAGTCACAGACCCTCCATTCACTGTCTTTCATATGGACAAGGTGGTTCTTCCCATGATCCCCACATTTTTACCTAAGGTGGTGTCAGAGTTCCACTTAAATCAGTCCTTGGTCCTGCCTACCTACTTTTCTAACTTCCAGAATGAAGGGCAGTACACCCTCCACTCTCTGGATGTTAAGAGGGGCCTTATATTCTACTTAGACAGAACTAAGGACCTCGGCAGTCCAAGCAGCTCTTTGTCTCCTTCAACCCCAACCGACTAGGTCAGTTGGTTACCATCAAATGCATCTCCGCATGAATAGTAGCTTGCCTACGCCAGTGCTATTTTATGGCACAGGTCAAGTTGGAAGGCCATGTTCATGCCCACTCTACTAGAGTGGTTGCTACATCCCTGGCGGAAATTCACTATGAGCTCGGGGTCTTTCCGGGGCTTCTAGTGCCATGCGCGCCTTGGCAGATCCCCAGAGTCGGTCCGGGGGCATCATCCACATCTGTCCCCACAGTTTCCTCCATTTTCTCCCATGAGCTACCCCAGGACCCCCAGAAGCGGTGATGCATGCGTGTGGAGGCGCACCTGTGCAACACAGCTCTGGACCGGATCCCCTCAACCCTCCCAACGACCTATGTCTAAGCTCTCTACGTGGCGCCATCCCTCTGGCCTCCACCAGAGGGTGACCAAGCTCTGAGAGAGCTGGATACCACCTCCTGAGGCGGAGCGCTGCCAACCGGCAGCTTTCTCCCACATCCCCGCTGGCCTCCGGCTGACCCTGGCTTGTTCCCGAACTCGGGTCACGGGTGTGGCACGAGGTGTGGAATCCAGCGCCTCAACCCTCAGAACCACTGGGCCGGCAAAGATTATGTACTTACCGTAATTCTTCATCTTCTTGAACCATCTTCGCCATTGATTCACACGCCCACCCACCGTCTCCAGGGCTCTCTCTCTCTCTCTCTCTCGTGGTCTTCATCCCCTTTGTTTTTCGGTTGGGCTCTGAAGACACTGTTTTCTTGTTTTGACCCTTCTTACACAGGTCAAAAAGGCTATCTTATGCCCTTGTTAGGTTAGGTGTTATACTTGGGTTACGCTGCACCTACTCAGTGAAAAAGGTACTGAGGCAGTTGAGGGCCGGTGCCGAAGTGAGCTGTGCAGTGCAAGCTAGTCTCACGGTGCCACGCATGCGAGCAGCAACCTTGGCACTGACCCTCCTGAGGATTTTTGGCTCATACAGGGTCCTAGCACCTCCAGCTCAGAACCCATCAGTGTGAATCAATGGGGAAGATGGTCCAAGAAGATCAATAATTACGGTGAATACGTAATTTTCATTTCTTTTCAATGGCTATCTGTTCGATCAACAGGTAGAACAGTACCTTGAGGCCTCTCAGAAGACCAGAATGGCTATCAAGATTTCTTGACCTGCCCCTTCTCAGCCCCAGAAGAGAAAGGGGCAAGATTTTTATCATAGTAAGCAGTCTTTTCGAGGCAAAGGAGCTCAAGTCAAGTCCCAGCCTCCCCAGCCACAAAAGAAATCACAACTGAAGGCACAGGCCCTGAAAGCGCCCAGTGCTACTCTCTGAAATTCTGGCCCTGGCCTTGCCTCAGCTGCCTGAGGCAGACCTCTCCTGTTTGGGGGAGGGGGTCTGACTCAGTTTTACAGTCAGTGGGAATCCATCACCATGGACAAGTGAGTCCTCAGGATAATCTGGGAGGGAAATTCGCTGAATTTCTCAGAGCTCCGTCTAGATTATCCACCCAGGATGCAGCCCCCCTTTCAGCACCCATGTTTGATCTTCTCGTGAAGAAGATTGCAGACCTTTTGAGCAACAGCGCAGTGGAAATAGTCCCGGAGGTAGAGCGCAACACAGGCTTTTACTCCCATTACTTCCTCGTCCTAAAAAAGTCAGGAGACATGTGCCCCATTCTTGACCTCAGGAAACTGAACAAGTTCATACAGCAGGAGAAGTTCAAAATGGTCTTCTTAGGTACCCTGCTGCTCCTTAAGCCACTGGATTGGTTGGCTTCCCTGGACATGCAGGATGCCTAGCAGCATATCCCAGTCCACCCCAGCCACCACAAATTTCTCTGCTTTGTGGCTTTTTTGGCAGCATTACCATTTCCCCGAGTCCTGCTCTTTGGGCTATCCTTGGCACCTCAAGTTTTTACAAAATGCTTTGCAGTTCTCGCAGTGCACCTTTGAAAGCTCAGACTCCAAGTTTTTCCCTCATCTACATGTAGATGACTGGTTGTTAGCCAGCCCATCCAAGCAGGACATGGAATAAGCAGTGGTCACAGCATCTCAGTTTCTGACCTTCAGTGGAGACCTGCTAAATCTGGAGAAGTCGCAGCTTCAACCCTCCCAGCAGCTTCTCTTCATTGGAGCCTCCTGGTCTCCACCAGGGTGAGGACCTTTCTTACAGAGGACAGAAGGAAACCCATCCTTCAGATGGCTCAATTCATCATGGAGCACAAGTCTGTTCGGGCTCACTCCATGCAGCGAATGTTAAGCTTCATAGCCTCTTCCATCTTCACGGTACCTCTGGCCTGGCTACCCATGAGAACTACACAGTGGATGCTCAGCACACAGTGGTCCCCAGTGAAACATCCTCAGTCTCATCCCATCAAGGTGATGAAGCCTCTGCTTTGGTAACTTGCATGGTGGATGCAGAAGGACAGTCTCCTCCAATATCTCCCTTTTTCTCAACCAGAGCCTCAGGTGACCCTTACCATGGATGTGTCGCTACTGGGATTGAGAGCCCATTGTCAGGGCCACCACATTCTGGTAGTCTGGAGCCCTACAGAGTCCCACCTCCACATCAGTGTGTTGGAGATGAGCGCAGTCCTTTATGCCATCCGGGCACTGGTGGACTTCATCCGCCACAAGATTGTCCTCCTACAGATGGACAACAAGTCTGTCATGCACTGCATCAACAAACAGGGAGGAACACACTCTTATCTTCTCTGCAGGGAGGCACTGAGAGTGTGTGAATGGTGTCTGGGACAGGATGTTCTGATCCAGGTGATTTATCTACCTGGGGCTCAGAACAGTCTAACTGACAAGCTCAGCTGGACAGAAGCAGCCCCTCATGAGTGGTCGTTAGCACCAGACATCGTGCCATATCTCCCAATGTGGACCTTTTTGCATCCCCATTCAACACCAGACTGCCTCTGTTCTGCTACAGAAATCCAGAACATGGCATTTTCTGTCAGGATGCATTCAGACTATGGTGGACAAATCACTTTCTGTACGCATTCCCACCTACTCCTCTAGTTCAGAAGGTACTGCTCAAGCTCGAGGCACAAGGGGGCAAAAGTTCTGATTGCCCCATGCTGACCTCTGCAGATATGTTTTCCCCTGCTTAACAAATTGTCAGTCAGCCCTCTGAAACCCTCCCTCTCCAGACAGGCCTTCTCATGCTGAAGTCACTGATTCACCCCATCCTGAGCTCCTTTTATCTCTATGCCTGGCTCCTGAGGAGCTAGAAGTAGGTAGGTATAAAGTGTTTCAGATGGTCTCTGAGATTCTTTTGGCTGCTTGTAAGCCCTCTACCAGGAAAACTTATGCAGCCAAATGGAAACTTTTTTCTGTGTGGTGCTCCAAATCCCAAATAGATCCATTCCAATGCCCAACAGACAGGGTTTTGGAGTACTTGCTGCACCTGTCTGATGCAGGCTTGCAATACTCTACAGTTAAGGTCCACTTGTGCGCTGTTTCAGCATACCATGAGCCTGCACAGAACCTCTTTAGCTCAGTTGCCTCTATTTAAGAAGTTCCTGAAAGGCATTTTGCACACAAGGCCCCCAGTCAGGAAACCCGTTGCCACCTGGGACCTCATCCTTATGTTGGACATGCTCACCTGTAAGCCTTCTGAACCCTTAGCTATGTGTGACCTCAAATTCCTAACTTGGAAAACTGCATTTCTAGTCACCATCACCTCTGCCTACAGAGTCTCCGAGATACATGCATTAGTGACAGATCCTCCGTATACTGTTTTCCATAGAGACAAGGTGGTTCTCCACACACACATATCCCAAGTTTTTACCTAAGGTGGTGTTGGAGTTTCACTTAAACCAGCCTTTGGTGCTGCTTACATATTTCCCAAATTTCCAGAATGAAGGGGAGCACACCCTCCATGCTCTGGATGTTAAAAGAGCCCTCATGTTTTAGCTGGATAAAACAAAGGACTTTGACAGTCGAAGCAGCTCTTCATTTCCTTTCACCCCACTCAGCTGGGTCACCCAGTTACGATCACATGCATTTCTGCATGGATTGTCCATAGCCTCTGCAACTACTGTTCTATGGTGTAGCTCAAACTGGAAGGCAAGGTTCGTATCCGCTCCAACAGAGCGGTCATTATGTCTCTGGCGAAGATTCGCGCTGTTCTTGTTCCTGATATTTGCACAGTTGCCTCCAGGCACACAGTGCACACCTTTATCAAGCACTGTGCCCTGGATGTCCATACCAGGCAGCATGCCTCTCTTGGCAGGCAAGTCCTTAATGAACTTCTGTCCTGAGCGAGTTCTGGCTCTCACAGCCCTGCACGGGGGTCGTTCATCTCAGTTTGGTACTGTAACCCATTGGTGTGAATCAGTGGTGAAGACTGGTTTCAAGAAGATATTAAAATTACATAGTCACTGTAATTCTTGATCTTCTAGGAACATCTGTACCATTGATTCACACACCCACCCTCCATCTCCTGGGCTTACTCTTTCTGTTTATTGGTCTTCACCCTTTGTTTTTGGTTTGGGATGTGAAGACGCTGCTTTCTTTGTTGACCCTTCTAACACAGGTCACAAGGGCCATCTTATGCCCTTTAGTTAGATTTATTAATGTTAGGTTATGCTGCACCACCTCGGTAAAAAAGGTACTGAGGCAGTTGACCAGTGCCGCGGTAAGCCATATAGTGGAAGATAGTCTTGCGGTGCCATGCATGCGCACAGCCTACTTTGGCACCAGCCCTCCTGAAAAGTTCTGGCTCCTGCAGGGTTCTAGTGCCTCCGGCTCAGAACCCATTGGTGTGAATCAATGTTGAAGATGTTCCCAGAAGATCAAGAATTACAATGAGTATGTAATTTTAATTTCTGCAGCCAGTTCCTTGAGCACCCTTGGATGCATCCCATCTGGGCCTGAGGCTTTATCTACCTTTTAATGCCTTAAGCTCCTTCTGGACCCTTTCTCTTGTAAATATTGTCTGCCTCATTTCAGGAATGTCCCCAACAGCCTTGATGCCACTGTCAGGCAGGGGGCTCCACTGTCTTCCCTTGTGAAGACAGAGCAGATGTAATCATTAACAGTGGCTACATTTTGTTCATCTTCCTCTAGTACCTTCCCGTAGCCTACAATACCCCCTCCCTTCTTCCTTTTTTCCTTAATATATCTGAATAATTGTTTTTCCCCAACCTTGACCCCGTGTGCAATATTCAGCTCCGTGTCTGCCTTTGCCTCCCTTCCTGACCATCCTCTTTGGTTCCTTAGTTTTTATTTGATACTGGCCCCCTGCTTTTTCTTGTACCTGATGAAAGCCTTTTTCTTGTCCTTCACTGCTTCTCTGACCCGTTCTGAGAACTGTATTAGTCTCCTGTACCTGATTTTTAATTCTTTATTTTAACAATTCTCATGCATGACTTTGTTGCCTTGAGAATGGTACTCTACACCTACAATGCTGTCCACCGTGGTCAGTTCATCTCGGACCAGCTGCCTCATCCAATTGAAGTCTGCTCTTCTGAAGTCTAGGACTTCTATTTTTTTGATAGGGGCCTTCTGGTCCCAAGTTCATCTACGTTTTCTACTCAGTCCTTTGTTGAAAACAGTAGTGCATGATGGGGTGAAATTTTAACCTATTATTTTTTATTCTGTTTTAGATTGCCCCTTATATCCAATCTTTTATGGCGCTCTTTTTGTCTCCATTTTGAGTCTGTTTTAGCACTTTTTCTGTTTCTTTTACATTTAAAATAAAAGGCGTGTTCCTTTTAATATGGCT
The DNA here is from genome assembly GCA_016271365.2 of Neoceratodus forsteri. Classification (NCBI taxonomy): domain Eukaryota; kingdom Metazoa; phylum Chordata; order Ceratodontiformes; family Ceratodontidae; genus Neoceratodus; species Neoceratodus forsteri. The sequence goes on along the minus strand of CM028130.1, from coordinate 968,789,637 downwards.
TGGACCAGGTTTTTATCAGTATGTTCAGCTGTTTTGAACACTTGTCCCATAAGGTCAGGGGGCAATGTATGCTGCATGTTAGTTCATTATAGTCTCAAGAAAAGTGATATTAAACAATGAGTGCTCAAAAACACCAGAGAATACTGATGAAAACCCTGCACTGAGTCATTTCAAAAGGAGCTTTCCTTTTATTATTTTAAATGCAAAAAAGGGCTAATGCAGACTCAAAATGAAGGAAAAAGAGTATCACAAAGGATAGGAGATATGGAGCAATCTGAAACAGGATAAAAAGGAATGGGTAGGCCAGCCCACCAGAGCAGTGGCTAGGCATCCGTGTGTGATGCCAACATTCTGGGTTCGGGAACGGACCTGGGAGTTGGAGGACTGGCCGGACAGAGAAGGATTGAGCACCCAAGGAGTGTCTCTCCTTCTCTGGGGGGAGAGGGGGTGTGAGCTTCCCATGTGTTAGTGGCCCCTGGCGGAGGCCAGGGGGCCCACAGTGTTCGGCGCCAAAATGATGTTGGAGGCGGGACAGACACCGGACATCATTTTATGTCCTGCCTCCAGAGGAAGACGCAGCATTTCAAAATCCGGCCCTCCCCTTGTATGAAGCCCTGCCCTGCCCTGCCCAGCCACCATTCCCGCTGCCACCGGTATCCGCCAGGGGGTCCTGCTCCTGTGGCCCCACCCTGGGGAGGTAAGTCAGGGCAAGATGCCATTGACCTTGGGAGGGGGTACCGGCCCGGCGCTCTGCTCAGAGTGGGTAAGCTTGGGCATGGTGAGGTGGTGTGCTGTGCAGGGGCTAAGCCTCAGCCTAGATTGGGGAAAGGCTGGGCCAAAAAAAAGAGGAATGGGTCAGAACTGTCACCACTCTCATGCACTACTGCTTTACTCTTTAGCAAGAGAGAACAATCTTGATGATATATAAGTAAGTTTGCTCCAGTCCTTTTTTGTAAGTTACTGTACTTTTTTCCTACTTTTCACCCAAGTGGCCCTCATCAGATTGACCCCTGCACCCAGCCCCATCACCCCCCTTCCACAAGACTTATCTCCACCACCTGGTCCTCCCTGGCTTGCCCCCCAGGGTGGGGTCATTGGATGGAGCATGGTTCTGACAGAGTTAAAGTGCAGTTCAGTGCTGGGTGTCATGGTGGGCTGTGTGGGGCTTGTGGTTGGGGCTGGTGTCATACTTCTGCGCCCATGGACATTTCTGCATTTTATGTCCCCTCCCCCTAGAACACAGCTTAGGTCCTTTCGCAGACTCATACATGCATGCTGGGGCATGTGTCCACAGCAGTCTGCATCCTCCCTCCCAACACTCTGCATCTTAAGCTTGCACCACTACTTGTGATCACCCAAGGGGTGGTAGCACAGCAGAGACTGACAGCCCTCGCTCCCTGAGGAGGAGAACATCCCCTGGGACACTCAGTTCTCCTCCCCCAGCCAGCTCTCTGACTCCGACTGGTTTCTGAACCTGGATCGCTGGCATCTTGAGTGGGGTAGTACTACTGCTGCCCTGGTAGGCCCCCATGTTTGCGCCAATCCTAACCAAAAAAAAATAACTTGATCTGGTTCATCAACTGCAGTCATATGTAACTACTTTAATAAACCCTAACTTGAGGAAACTTTATACTTCATTGCAGTCTTGTACTAAGAATGCAGAGTTTTGGAATTGAAATATAACGAAAAATATTAAGAAAAAAGAGACTGTAAAAACACACCTCTGTGGGACTAGTTCTGAGAAGGCTACAGAGCTTCAGATTTTGTTTTGTGACTGCTACAAAAAAAAAAACAAAGGTTAAAGTGCCTGGCCCCAAATTAAAAAACAAACTTTCTGACTCCTGAAGAAACTGTTCCATTCTTGTTGAAGGGCAAGCAAACAAAAACTATGGCTCAACGCTAACTGAAAGAGTTCTTGAAAAAGCACTTTCAGTTGCAAAGCGTTGAGCTGTTGCTTTGCTGCATGATTTTTCAATTTAACTTAATAAATCATTTTGTAATAGTAATGTAAATAAAACGGGAGCCAGCACTCACCCCGAATTAATGACTTATAATACTTGTTGACTCCCTGTAATGGCTGGGTATGCATTCCTGATAAAATGCTGTAACAACCCAGCTGAATTCTGTAATAACTTGATAGCAGGTTATTAGTGTTTTGCTCCTTAAGCTCTCACTTCACTGTATTTGTGTGAGTACAGCGGTTGCTCAGGGACACAATCACTCACACAACTGCAACTTAGTTTTTCTAGCTGTTGAAACCTTGCACCAGTTATTATAAAAATAATGCCTGTACAAAGTTTGTTTTATGTGGATTTTTCACACAGCCAATTATCCGTAAACCCCAAGGGCGAAGCTGCACTCTTGGGGTTTATGGATTATCACACCTCGGGTGTGTGAAAAATTCTTATAACACACACCTGCACAGACATTATTCTTTGTGTACTCACCAGTACTTGTGCAGACCTCTTTATTAAAGCATGGTGATAGTATAAAATGTATTACAAAAGTTAGAAAGCATGCTGCTTAGCGTGACTGTCAGGAGCGCCCCCCCCCCAATGTCCTAACGTTTTGCTTGTAAGCTTTGTCAGTGGTGATGCCAATCAGAGCTGCTGATACTTATCTTCTGTAAGAGTGTAATACCAGTATTGGTCAGCAGATGGTGCCAGAGTTATGCAGCAAACTGTAGTTAGTTTTTTGTTTACCACGTAAATGCACTAGGCAGTCAATTGCCTATTTTCAAGCAAAAATGTTTTACAGAAGATCTTTAGAAGGCAGAACATATAGAGTGACAACATGGTAATACAGCACAGCATACGCAGAAATTATATAACAGACCTTTTCTTTTTAGCATCCAGAAACAGTACAAAGGCAGCATCGGGAAAGTGAGCAGATGATTTAACAGATACAAGGTTAAAGATTGCAGGACATGGAAATGTCATGCTGTAGAAGTAGTCATGATCATACAGTACCTAGGGGATATGTGATGGGAGTTCATGAGATGTATTTATCTTCATGAATGGTCAGTGACCTCTTGACATTCATGCGTGGCAGAGGTCACTGACCATGTATGAAGATAAATTTCATGTCTCACGAAAAAACATCACACGTGTAGTTTATGTATACATTCATGTTTTTTCCAAGTGGCTTTTGAATAAAATGTAGAAGTTTACTGCCTTCATTGTCTGTGTTTAGAATTCTGAGTGAATCTCTGCTTGACATGTTCCCAAGTCACAGTGACACGCTGATTGAAAGATATAGCTTGTGCTGCCAGGGACGCGCGGCTATAGAAACAGCAGGGCACAGGTGTCAGAATTAAATACATGTTGGGACATACCCAACTACTGTAGCTAGATAAATTTTGTGATGTACCCTACTGTGGAAATAAAAAAATGTATCTAGATAGTTGGTGTTGTCTGGTACAAATAGCGTTTTTATTTAGCATAAAAATCACTAATGTATATTGTGTAAAAAGGTATATAAGCAATCATGATTATACAAATAAAAATCCTTAACAAAGCAATGCAGTTCAAGGGCTGGAACACCTTGACACATTGAGAAGATATTTACGATACCTACTTTGTAATGAGGCTGGTGAGGGCAGAGACAAATCTCAGAGGATACAGAGTTCCATAACCTTGGAGCAGCATAGGCAAAGGAAAATTCCCCAACCCTACTTTTAAGTTTTGGAACATTCATAAAGGCATTTTAACTAGACCTCAACGGACAGACACTGTGCACCAGACTGAGGCACGTGACAAGGGAGAGGGGCAGGCGACTGTGGAGGGTGCTAACAGCTATGCCCCCAAGAGTGTGGTCATGAATCGGGGATGGTGGAAGCCAACCAAGCCTGTCATAGAGGGAGCAGTGATGGGTAGCTTGATGGTATGCCAATTCAAATTGGCAAATATTGTGATATGAAACATCCCATCTAGAGAGTGGATTTCAAAGCAGCAGAAAATACAGGGGCTTCATAGAGGAGTCTAGAAAGGAGCATTCCATGGGCAACAGCAAGACGAGTTTGGGAAGTCGTATAGTGATCCACTTTATGGGAGATGCCATGAGTCAAGTTTACAGATTTACAGACATTCATCATGTATAGTAAATTATCAATGGAGGGATCAAGGGTGACTGCAAGGTAGGTGAAGAAAGTGACTGAGACAACTGGAGTACCATCAAGATAGATAATGGATAACGGGGCAGGGCAGTGCCTCAGTCAGTCATTCCAAACTGCACTGATTGTGGTTTGTTTACGTTAAGAAGTAGCTTAAGAGACAGCCAGTTGTGCACATACTTAAGGTCAGAGGTTAGGTGCTGATCGACTCTAGCAATATCTTTTGTGCTAGTTTAGAGGGTGAGGTTGTCTTCATAAAGGATTGCAGAGCAGTGGGACAGACGTTGGTTAATGGAATTTATATACATGGCAAATAGAAGGGGATGTAGAATAGCATCTTGTGGGACCCCTACCAGTGAAGGGGCAGGCTCTGCTTAGGGAGGGATCCATATTTGACTCTGTCCGATCTGTTCGCTAGTCAAGTGCTGAACCAAGGGGAGCAGTGTGCCAAATTCCTAAACTAGCAAGTTTGCCAGGTAGTAGGGAAAGGTCAACCTTTAAAAAGGCTATAGGAAAGTCAAGGACTTCAGTGCCATCAATGCAAAGTGGAAAATCGAAGTTCCATCAGTCTTCTGAAGAAGACAGCAAACATATATTAGAAACATACACACAGTTTACAAATAATATACTCTTGTATTATTCATTAGATGGTAAGTGATTATGAGAATTTCTAAGGTAAATGACTTAGGAGCTGTACAAAGGAACCATTATTTTCTCCCATCATTTTTCTTTCTTTTCTCCTTGCAATTGCACTACCTATAGTGGAAGGTGAAATTATATGCAAAAGGTCAAATTCATATTTTTCTTTCAACACCTGCTACGAGTTTGGCTGAAACTCCTGCATGGAAACAAAAATAAGCAGCGGCAAGTGTGAAGGACACACCCATTTAATTCCATATCTGGCAGATTCCAGGATTGTCCTGGCAGTGGTGGTGGTGGTGGTGGTTTTGGGGAGGGTGAAAAGGGTTTAAAGCTATGGTCACGGGGAAGACTATTCCATCAAAAGCCCCCTTAGGGAAGATACTATAGCTCACACCCCAAGTCCTTCATAAAATCTGTTCCTTATAGTCAGTTCCTCAGAATGAGGAGAAACTGCTCTACAAAATAGGATTTTGAAATACGGATTGGGGGAACTCAAATTGAGGTTTGCTGCAAAGGGACATGTTCATGGTCTTCTACACAACACCTTGAAAAGGACAAAAGAAAGAGACTGGGAATGTTTGCTTACTCTTAAGGAAATGGATAATGCCCTGAAACATTGGTTACTGGCTACAGCTAAAGGCAGAAAAAGTAGATAACATAAACAGAGCTGGCAAATCTTACTGTGTGATGACAATTTGGCATCTGTCATGGGAACAACAACCCCACATTGCTTACAACAGGTTAAAACCTTAGATACAGGCTTTTCCATATTTCATTTGGTAAATTGGTCTGTAGAGAACCACTCTGACTGCGTGTCAAGTCAAATGGCTTCTATAAATGTGGTATAGGCAATATCTAGGTTTGGAAAACCGAGCAAGAAGTTTGTACAGCTAGTTCTGGGTACCATAATTCACATTATTTATTAGTTAATTGCATTGATTAATTTATTTGAGAGTGTTTTGCCAAGTACAAATACAGTGATATACAAACAATCTAGTTTACAGGTGTGACCTGGGGGAAGAGGGAGAGGAACATGAGAAACAAAAACAAAAATAGAAACAAACAAAAAATACAAAGAATATACAAAAAGAAACAATATACTGTATAAACTATGTGCAGGTTACAACAACCATAGGTGTCAGTAAAGCAAGGTCAGCTGTAGACAAAATAGTAGTATGTTACAGTTTGGTTTTTGAGAAGCAGTTTAGCAGAGTCAGTACTGGTAGGAGGCTACTACCCAAGGCTAGGTTGTTCTGAACCTGGTTGACTCTGTAATGTAGTTAAAAGCAAGTTGGCCAGAATCCAGATATCAGTGGCCAGATGTTCAAAGGTTAGCAGGGGTGCTAATGGTTTTTTGACTGTGCTGTCTGGGTCTGTGCCCAGTTTTGGGGTGGGGTCTATATTCAGTGGCCCCTGCAGTGTGTGCTAAACTCGTTAGCATCCACAGCCTAAAAGTAACAAAGTACTCCACCAGTAACTACTGCACTGACCGAAGCACAATCGCTTTCACAAAATCATAGAAAAACTCAGCTGTTCGCTGTTGGGTTTATTCCTTTATTGTGCAAAAATGTGTTTAAACATTGCAGGTTACCAAAAAGTGCGGGTGCAAATAAATAAACCTATTGTAGGCAGAGGTTACATCGTATTTCTGTCACTCAAAACAAACACAAACCGGCACTCCACATGAGTACTCCCTGTAGCAGAGACTTGCCTGCAGCAACATGCACACGCATGTGCGATGTCCTGAATCAGCTGACGCTTCACCAGAAGGCTTTAGGGTGGAGTCTGTATTCAGTTGCCCCTGTAGCATAGGCAAAACCCGTTAGTGCCTGGGTGCTAATGTAATGCTGCGTTCATGAGCATGAGGAGGTCCCCTCCTGCAAATGGGTGCCGCATCAGTTTCAAAGGATTCAGTTAGTGGTAAGTGAAACCCAAAGTGGTTCTATTTAACACCTCCACAAACCTTGACTTAACTGAATGCAAAGCCCATGCTCCCACCCAACCGATGGTAGGATGGCTGAAGCTGTCTGCCCCCATCCGCTTCCCATGACAGATAGAAAGCTCCCTGGTGTCAGTTGGCACCTCCACCTCCTGAACACGTGTCCTGTATAATTTAATGTGTTCCTTGATGTCTAGTGGCACCCCCAACCCCAAACACCCGTCCTGTATACTGTACCATGTTCACTGGTGTCTAGTGGCACCCCCACCCTCTGATCACCTGTTCTGTATACTGTAAGGTCTTCTCTGGAGTCTAGTGGCACCCCCCCGGCCTCTGATCACCCGTCCTGTATACTGTAAGGTCTTGGGTATCTACTGGTACCCCCCCAGCCTCTGATCACCTATCCTGTTTCACAGACACTGTCTCTGGTGTCACGTGACACCCCCCACCCTCAGATCACCCAGCCCATGTACCTTCGTTGTCACTGGTGACTAGTGGTACCTCCCATCCCTAGCTCCCAAATGCCAGTCAACACATGGACCAGGAAACATTGGTGGGCCAGCAGCCCCTCACCCACACCCAGAACACCAACCCCCAACCCCTTCTTACTGGTTATGATCAACATGCTGTGCCACTGTACCTCTTATCCTATGTATGGTGTGTTCTCGTGTGGGAGCATTAGGACGGGAGCACTGCACTTCACTGCTGGGGGGGGAGGCATAACAAAATGAACAACAAAAAAAGACCAAACTTAGTAAAAATCACTCAAACTAAACTTGAGTGATTTATACTAAGTTAATAGGGCCTCCAAGGAATGTCTCGTATGGTATAAGAGACTCTTCTCATGAGGTTTGGGCAGATAGAACCACTCAGCTTTGCTTCAGGGTCCTCTTAGCTCACACCTCATGCTCAGAGTCTCTTACACCATAAGAGACATCCCTCGGAGGCCCTTTGGAACAAAAAATCTGAGGAGAAGCTACCATCTTTGGGGGGGGGTGCAGCTGGGTTGGGGTGCAGCCGGAGGTAACAAAAGAGAAGGATCTGGGGGTGCTCATCACGGGAGCACTGAACAATTCCACATAATGCAGAAAGGCAGCTGCAATGGCTAAGAAAATGCTGGGGTGCATTGCAAGGGGCATTACCTTGAGAAGAAGGGAGGTTATTCCACTCTTGTACAGATTGTTGGTTAGACCCCACCTGGAATACTGCACCCGTACCTACAAAAGGACATTAGGCTTCTGGGGGGGGGGCAGCGTAGGGCAAGGAAGATGATTCAGGGCCTGGGGGAATTGCCATATGAGGTCAGACTAAGAGAGTTAAACATGTACACACTGGAGGAGAGGCGGAACAAGGGGGGGGCATGATTGAGACCTTCAAATACATGAAAAGGATAATCAAAACAGACACAGAGGGTATATTCAGGAGGAGGGTGGGGAGAGACACTAGGGGCCATGACATGAGATTGGAAGAGGGTAGATTCAGGAGGGAGGTGAGGAGGCATTTTTTTATGGAGAGGGTGGTGGCAAAGTGGAACGCACTACCAGCTGAGGTGGTGGAATGTAACACAGTGAATGCTTCAAGAAGGGGTAGACAGGCAAAGGAGGGTAAAGGGGGAGGTAAGGAGGCAGCTGCTGAATAGGGGTTTAGCTGCAATCTCGAGCAGCCTAGATAGACCACAGTGGCCTTTTGCTGCTGGCAATTTCGTATGTTTGTATAGTTAACAGAAGGTTGAACACTCCACTGGCTACACATTTCAGTGAGAAGCACAATTGAATACTACCGTCCTTAGGTTTATTTTAATTGGAAGAACAGTCCTCTGGGGGAGGGAGGGGGCAATAGATTGAGTACCCTGTTACAAAAAGAAAGCAGATGGATCTTTTGTTTGGGGGGGCCTTTAAATTAAATGGGCTCAATAAGAAAACAGATTATAAGCCTTTTATTTGTGAATGATACACATGTAATCTAGATTGTTTTGTTTCTGATATGACATGTGTTTCTGGTTAGACATTTCCTGCATACGTAGGGTATTTTGATGAATTGGAAATTGTGTAGAATATTAATAGAATGACTTTATAAAAACAAAAGGGCAGCTGTTGCTTTGTGGGTATGTTATGGCTACTCACTAGCTTATTTTTGAGACATCCACAGGCCTCATCTAAAGGGAAGCCAAAGAAAGACACTAGTTGGTACTCTCTAACTGCCTCTAACCAAAGGTGGCCAAAACAAACTCCTTTACCAACAAAGTGTCCCCCCTCCAAAATCCCACTTGTTGTGTAATTACAGTTTATCTTTCTTATGAACTGTAATTATTCTGAACTCATTTACTCTATGTTCAATATGTCGTTTTGTACCTAGTCCTCCTGAAACTGTATTAGAAAAATAATGCTTTGCATACCGTACTGAATACTACTGTCTGCTGTGCTACTCTTGTATATTGTTCTGTAACCTCCCAGGTTGTGCCTGAAAATGAGTAATGTCTAGTGCACTTACCCAGTCAACAAAAACTAAGTAAAAGGTACTGGGTAGTAGGCGCTCTCCTACTTCCTCTCAATCATAACAGCTACAAGGCACACGTCATCAGATGTACTTTACCCAAGGTAGTCACAGGGCATCAAGTATCAGATCTCTGGTTGCTTGTTAACCTACACTACTTCCCACTCAATCTACCAAAATACCACTAATTTCCATTAATTTTCCATTAAAATTAGATAAACCTATTAATTCACAGCATTAAATTGTGTGCATTTATCTTTCTCGGTGTCCTCCCATCTCTTCCCTCTCGACATCGATTCACCCCATTCTTCTCTCTGCAGTATCTCTTTCTTCATTCAATGAACATGGATTATCATAGAATCTTGATGGCAAAAAAAACACAACAGGTCCATCTAGTCTGCCCTCTTCCATCCCTTTATGCATTGCACCCATTTCTGGTGGCCCCTTTTCCACCCAGCCCCATGTGTTTGTCCCATGCTATCTTGAATCCGACACTGTTCTGGCTCCCACCACATCCTCCAGAAGCCTGTTCCATGTGTCCACCACCCTCTCTGTGAAGAACTGTCCCCTCACATTGCTTCTGAATCTCCCCCACAGCCTTAAACTATGCCCCTGGTTACTGTCTGGCCCTTCCTTTGGAGTAGACTCCTGCCTTCACCTTGTTGATCCCTTGACGATTTGAAAGTTTCAGTCATGGCCCCTCAATCTCTTCTTGTTTCCAAGGAGTATAGCCCCAATTCCTTATATCTCTACTCGTACGGTTTACCCTGCATACCCTGAACCATCTTGGTCACCCTTATCATGTCTATGTCCTTATGCAGATGTGGCCTCCAGAACTAGACTCCGTACTCCAGGTGTGATCTCACCATGGCTTTGTAGAGAGGCGTCAGTACCTCCCTCCATCTGCTGGTGATGCCCCTGCCAAGACATGCCACCATCCCATTTGCTTTTACCACTGCCCTGCTGCATTGGTTCCCCCACCTTGAGGTTACTAGACACTATTACTGTACTCCTAAGTCCTTCTACTGCACCATAACCCTAATGTTCCCCCCCAGCGTGCATCCTGCTTTTGGGTTCTTGCGCCCAGGTGCATCATGCTTTCACTTTGACATTGAGCGTTAGCTGCCAAGTCCCCACCTATCCTTCTAAAGTCCCCAAGTCTTGCCTCATGTCTCCACCCCCTTCATGTGTCTACCCTATTGCAGCTTTTGTTTCGCCTGTAAAAAGGCCCACCCATCCTCTTAGTCTCTCCGCTATGTCACTAATGTAGATGTTGAAAAGGAGGGGACCCAGAACTGACTCCTGGGGTACCGCGCTCATCACCCGCCCTGTCTCACAGTAGGCCCCATTAACCACCACTCTCTGGCTTCTATCTGCCAGCCAGTTTTCCACATACCTGGTTATTTTATCACCTACCCCCACACTTTCCAGCTTGTTCACTAGCCTTCTGTGTGGAACAATGTCGAAGGCCTTGCTGAAATCCAGATAGGTCACGTCCACTGCCCCCCCCCCCCGGGTCGATTATCTGCGTCAGCCAGTCAAAGAATTCAATTAAGTTTGTCTGGTTTTCATAAAGCCATGCTGTCTGTCATCCAGTATCCCACTATCCCCCAGGTAGTCTATCATACTCTCCTTAATGAGTGCCTCCATGATGTTCCCAACTACTGAGGTGAGGCTGACTGGGTGGTACAGTAGTTCTGTTTCATCTCCCTGCTGCCCCCCCTTATGCAGTAGCACCACGTTCACCCTCCTCCAGTCCTCCGGCACCCTTTCTGAATCCAGAGACAGGTTGAATAGTCTCGTCAGTGGGGCCACCAACTCCTTCTCCAGCTTCTGGGTCACCCTTGGGTGCAGCCCATCCTGCCCCATGGCCTTATCCACCCACAACCTGCCTAATTCCTCCTTAACTCTCTCTACACCGAAAGGATTTGTGTCTAACCCTTTGTCCCCCTCCCCCTTCCCTAAGCTCAGGCCCCCTGCCCTCCCCCTCCTCCTTAAAAACTGAGCAAAAGTAATGTAGCTCTTCTGCTTTTTCACCGTCCTCTTTGAATTGTGTCCCACCTTCTTCCCTCAGCCTAGCAATCCCTTGCTTAGCCTTTCTCCTGACCCCCACATATCTAAAAAATGTTTTGTCTCCTCTTTTGACCTGTTTAGCTATTTTCTCCTGTCTCTGCCTTTGCCCTCCTTATTGCCTTCCCTGCTAGCCTACTCTTTTCTCTGTAAGCCTCCCTGTCCTCTTCTTTCTGTGTTCGCTTGTATTTTCTGAAAGCCCTCTTCCTGTCCCCTACTACCTTCGCCGCCTCCCGTGTGTACCAAAGTGGTCTTCTCCTTCTTGTGCCCTTTCTTACCCGCCTTATGTACATTTCCATCATTTTCTACTTTTGGTCCCTTATAAAGCCCCATAGCTCCTCCACATCATTTATCCCCTCTGTACCTACCATTTTCTGCCTCACTAGCCATCTCATCCTGTCAAAGTTTGCTCTCTTGAAGTCCAAAACAGTTGTGGTTGTACGTCTTGCCTCCCTCCCTTCTCAAACCCTGAACCTAGCCATCATGTTGTTGCTGTTTCCCAGTGCCTCTCCCACCTTCACCTCCTCCACACTCTCCCCATTTGTTAGGACCACATCCAGCAGGTTGTTGCCCCTCGTTGGATCCTTGACCAATTGCTGCAGGAATGCTCATTGTAACATCTCCAGAAATTCCCTGCTTCTGGCCGAGGTAGGCTCTGCGATGGACCAATCCACATCTGGGGGGTTTAGGTCCTCCACCAGAAGTGTTTCTCCTTTGAGAGCCATCCTTTCAATTGCTTGTGCCATTTGCCTGTCCTCTTCTTCCCCCTGCATAGATGGTCTATATACTACCCTAGCCTTAGTGATTCCCCTGTTCTTTTGCTCAGTCTGACCCACAGGAGTTCAATTGCCTCCACCCCCTCTTGCCCCTCCATAGCCCTGATATCTCTTTGATGTATAGAGCCACTCCTCCCCCATCCTTTCTAAACAGTCTGTACCCAGGGATTGTCATCTCCCATGTGTGATATTCTGTCCACCACGTCTCAGTGATTGCAATTAAGTCCAGTCCCTCGTCCTGTATGATGGCTTCCAAGTCCACCATCTTGTTTGCTAGGCTCCTAGCGTTCACTAGCAAACTCCTCCACCAAAGCCTCCCACCCTCTTACCATAGGTATGTCAGAACCCAATATGCTACCCTTATCCCGGGGTGGGGGCCTAAAGCCCCTCATTTCTTCTGATGTCCAGTGTGGCTTTAATCCTACCCCTCACTTGCTTAATTTAAATTGTATGTTTTTTCTATGTACTCCCCCAGTCTACATTTCAGTACAACTGCACCTTCCCTGTTTAGGTGCAACCTGTCTGGGGCGAAAAGACTCTCGTCTTCCCATGTGGCCCCCCAGTCCCCTACTAGCCCATACCCCATCAGGTCACACCAGCTTGCTTGCTAGCTAGCCATTGACCTCTTTGATCCTCAGCTTCCTTTCTGTGCTAGCTCTTGGTACTAGTAACACCTCCGAAAAGGCTATGGATCGCAAAACCTAGCCAGTGCCTTAAATTTTGCCTGTACCTCCATCAGACTGTTTTCTGCCAAGTCATTTCTCCCCAGGTGGAAAACCAGGTGTGATTTCCCATCCTGTTGCTGACCCCATGAGGGAATATGATGCATTACTTCCGGTGCTGTCATACCCTGTAAGCATTCCACCCAGGCTGCACTATTACCCCCCTCCCACTTGATACCGTTTATGATAGTCCCCTATGAGCAGGACTCTGCCCCCAGCACCCCCCTGTTTAGTCTGCATTACAGACCCTCTTCTCAGGGTTACTGGTCTTAATTTTACTTTCCAATCCACCTTTCTCGAATCCTTTCCTTTTCTCCTGACCCTTTCTTTCACAGCTATGCCTCCCTCTCTCATCCTACCGGCTTGAGTTTTCACGGCTCTGCCCCCCCCCCCAATTGACCAGCTTCTCCCCTTTGTTCCCTTTTCCTGTCACCTCCCTGTCTTCAGATATCTTCAATGAACACATAGCCTTGTTCATCTGTCATGGTATGATCATCAAGGCCAGTGCTCCCCTGAGCCTCCTGTGTTCCTCCGCGCTCCCTCTCTCTTCCTTCTTTTTCCTCTATCTTCCTCTGCTCCCCTTTGCTGCCCCTCAGCATTTCCCATGTCACCTGATCTTTCATCCTGCACTTCTCCCTCCCTCCTACCTTCCTTTCTGTTTTAACATTCCTGACGACTACCCCATATCTATTCTCCCCCTTGCCTTTGTCAGTCTTGGTACTCTTGCACCTTCCTCCTCCTCTTTGCCACCCAAAGCCTCCTTCAAGCTGCCACCTGCTGTGCCCCTTGCTTCCTCCGGGACCCTTTCCTCTATGATAACCGCTCATGGCAAGTACCTATTGGAAACCCTAAGGCCCCCTGCAGAATGCTCTCCCCTTCCCCCTGCTGGTGAGGTGTCCACCCATTCTGTGGTCCGTGGAGTCTCCTTACCAGTAACTCCTGGTGTCAGCCCGCCAGTTTTCCCCTCCTCATCCTGTCTATTATCCTTGTCCCCTTGACCCTCCCTGACCTTGTTTTCCCTCTCACAGCTCCTACTGGTCCCACCACCCTCCCACTCCAACCTAGGAGGTTCCCTTCTCACTCAACTTTTATTGCAGGTGTGTCTTCCCACCTGTGAACCCATGTCCTTTTGCCACCATGCCACTTCATTCCTTAGAAAGCTCACATCTGCTTCTAATTTCTGAAGTCTGACACAAACTGGGCAGCATCCCATCCTCCACAGTGTATACATGAACATGGCAGCCCAACATCCATTGCATCCCACTATTGTACCTCCCCTTCACCCAATGCACTGTAGCCCCTTGCCCCATCCAGAAGTGGTTTTGCCCTTTCATGCTGCCCCATTCTGGGACTCCCCTCCTCTCCCATTCCACTCAGACACATGCCCTCTCCCCTTACCCCATTTTAATGCATTCATGCTGAACCTTGTTCTCACACTATAGTGCACCAATTAGTGTTGCCACTTTAGATAAAATTTTCCAGTATCAATGATAAGGTCTGAAGGCGGCTCACTGCCACCCTTTTCACCCTATTTCTTGATTTCCACCCCCCCGGTTTGCTCACAGTAGAGCCAGTGATGCCAAAGAATGCTCAGTACTTTCATTCAGTCACAGTTTATTTTTTATTACATTTTGGTGACAGGTAGGCCCACTGGCTGAGTCCTTTTTCATGGGCGACCCAGGATTACATGGTAAAATAGGACATACAGTGAGAGTACAAATAAATTTGTCAGAGCAGCTGACACACTTTGTAGCTGTAACATGTTTTGTAACAGAGTTAAGATTTACAAACATTTAAACACAGGCAACGCTCAGACTTTGAGAGAAATGAGCTGGCAAAGGGCATTTGGCAATTAGAGAACCCTGGTGAGCATAAAAAGGTGCATTAAGTAGTTGAGACCAGCTTATTGTAGGTTGAGGCATATACTTGGATAGGAGAGAAATGGGGAGGTTTCAGGTACCATGGCAGTTACCCACAGTACCTTTCGTGCTAGTGATCCTCTAGCCCTGGGGTTCCTTCCTCCAGCCGTAGAAGAAGCCTCTTCTGTGCCACTCCCAGATGTGCTCCTCCTCCTCCTCTTGTTCCCAGTTGGCTAACCACCTCTGGGTGTGGTTAGCCAGTGCATTTAATGTAGGAGCTGGGGAAAACAAAAAGTGATTAGGTTCCTTTTGGGTGGTAGTATTCCATGCTGTGCCTGGCTATTTAAAGGCCAGCCTCAGTTTCAAGTTGGCGCTGTCCCTTCTCCTGGCTCTCATATTGGCTGATTGAGAGAGCCAGGACAGCCACTGCTTTAACCATTGCCTAGTGCGGCCTTTCTCCCCTTCCTTGCAGGTGCTGATGTGGCCCCCTCGCTTCTGTAGCTGTTGCCGCCGAAGCGGCCCTCCTCACTGCTGCCGCCGATTGCGGCTCCTCTCCTGACCTTTGGTTGATGATGTGGCAAGTGATTAGCTCCTTTTGGGTGGTGGTGTTCCACGCTGTGGCTGGATATTTAAAGGTCAGCCACAGTTTTAAGTTGGCACCGTCCCTTTTCCTGGCTTTCCAATTGACTGATTGGGAGAACCAGGACAGTCACTGCTTTAACCACCGCTGATTGCATCCTTTCTCCCCTTCCTTGCAGCTGCCGATGCAGCCCCCTTGCTTCCGCAGCTTTTGCCACCAATGCTGCCCTCCTCCCTGCTGCCACCGATTGCGACTCCTCTTCGGACCTTTGGCCACTGATGCGGTAAGTGATTAGCTCCTTTTGGGTGGGGTTTGATTTATTTAGATTTCAAAAGGAATCTCTGCCACGGTTGAAAAACAAATGAAACACATATTTTGGTGCTAGTATAGTTAGATCCCACCATTATCTTTAAACTTAAGTAACACAATTAATAATGAATAATAGGCTGGCCCAGTGGCACTGAGAGTTGAGGTGCTGGATGCCACACTTCATGCTGTGCTGGTGACCCGGGTTCAGGAATGACTCTGGGTCGGCAGGGAGGGTGAAGGATCGAACATCCGCTGGACTGCTCTCCTTCCCCGGGGAGGGGGGTTTGCTGCCACCGGTGCTCTGGTGGCCTCTAGTGGTGGCTGGGGGTGATGCAGTAGCACAGGCATTCAGGGGGGATTTTCTGGGGCTGATACTGGGAAGGTGTGCGTGCGGTAGCATGCGCGCGCCTGTCCCTTGGCATCATTCCATGCCTCACACATCATAGAGAACCAGATAAATGGGAAAATTTGGCTCTGGTTGTGATGGCATGATGGCCATCTCCAGTGGGAGCATGCGGCTCCGAGGGTACACAGCGACACACTGGATCCAATCTCGGTGGAGGGTGTAGGTGGCCCTCCGCCGCCCCACCGTGGGGGGTAAGCCATGGGTGTACTAGCTGCGGGACCTGAACGGGAGCCGGAGGTCCCTGGAGATGGCGACTTGAAGACCTGAGGGGATGCCAAGACATGACAGAGGTAGGAAGACCAGGGCCGAGGGGAGAAAAATGATCAACCAAAAAAAAAAAAAAAATAATGAATAATAAAAATGTTGTTTGGAGGTGCTCACCTACAGTATAAACAGGGGCACAGGACATTATTGAATATATTTAGGTATGTTAGTATGGAAAGCTACCTATTTTATGGTTTGTAATCTGGGGCATTTTCCATGCTTTACCTGTTGTGATCAGAACAAATAAGTATTAATACTCACATACAATAAGAACTATAGTTTTAAATTTTAGGATCTTTTTGCACAAATAAAATTTAGAGTCCATTGTGCTTGTAATGTGATGTAAATAATAGCTGGTTTGAAGTTTTTGTTACAGGAGTTCAAGGTGCATATATTGGATTGTAGGATAAATGTCTTGTTCATTGGCGGCTCCAGGAATTAAGGATGACCAGGGCACAGGCAGCATATAGAGGGCTTGTGTCTGGGCGTGCAGGGCAGTTTAAATCGAGACTGTTTTGCCAGCCACTGTATGCATCACTGCTGGGGCACAACTTGGACACAACAGATTTTTACGGGGGGTTTTGCCCTGTCTTGGAGCTGTTCATGGGTTCATCTAAAATCTGGTGGTGGTGGTGGTGTTCTTGTCCAGTTTTGGTTTTAATTAGGTGTAACCTCGGTACTTGATAAGGGGAAGCGCTAACAAGGATTATTGCATTCCTGAGTCAGGTGCAGAGTAGAGGCCAGAGTCTGTGAGCCTGTGGTGAGCAATGTCATTTAGTTATTTATTATTTATTTAAAAGTTTCACCGGAAAGACATACTGAGCAATTTGCTTGTTTGCAGATGCATCCTGGGGGAAAGGAGTGGAGGCATAATACAATATAAAATGCAAAGATAGCACAATGGGTGTCAGGTAACCAATAATTTCAAAATTACAAGTGCTTACAATAACAGATTCGAGCTTGACTGCCAGGAACAAGGAGTTTTGTTACATTGAAAACACACATGGTTTCGCACATGGGAAATCGTGAATGGGGAGAAGAAATCAGGGAAGGGCAAAAGATGTTAGAAGCAGTTGCAGGTAGGGGAAGAGAAATTGTGAAGGAGGGAGGAGAGGGTATGAAGGGAAGGGGCATGTCAGATGAGGAGGGAAGTGAATTCCAGAACTTGGGGAAGTGGTGGGAGAATGATGCCTGCCCAGCGGAGGAGGTCCTGGGGGGAATGGCTAGGGTGTGACCATCACTACTCCTAAAGGAGGTGGAGGAGTAAGGAGCGGGTGTGAGGGAGGATCAGAGGTAGGAGGGGAGTGTAGTCATTAAGGACACTGAGCTGCAAACCTGGAGATCTGGGCTTGAATCCCACAGTCTCCACTTGTATACTGTGCGACTCTGAGCAAGTCACTTAATTTCTTTGTGCTCCCAGGTCGCACCTTGACACGAGCTTCAGCTTAGCATGCCTTTCCTGGTTAAACAATTTCCCCTTCCCCTTTAGTGAAGGGAGCACTAGAGATTGATATAAGGAGCAGTGGTGAATGCGAGGAGGGCAGTCGAAAGCAAAGCGACAGAAAAAATGGAACAGTGTGTCCAGTCTGGCTAAGGAAGTTTTGGGGGCAGCACTGTAGACCACATCACACTAGTCAAAAATTGGAAGGATCATTCTCTGGAGGATTGCATGGTGGGCCGGCAAAGGTATACATCCACGGTTTCTATATAAGGCTCTAATCTTGGGGAGCAGTTTCTTGTGTATGGCATCCACTTGGCCAGAGAAGTCAAGGTGTTTGTCGAGCCACTAGGTACCTGAATGAGGTAACATCTTCCGATGTAGTCCCATCTAGGGTGGAGAAAGAAGGGAAGGGTGCTTGGAGAGTCTCTGCCTTGTGCCAAAGGACATGGAGATTGTCTTCTTGGTGTTCACAAACAGTTGGTTAGAGCATAGCCAGAGCTGGACATTGTTGAAGTCTTGCTGAAGACGGGACACCACAATGGGAGTGGCTGGACCAGACATGAACAGAATGGTGTCATTCGCATACATGTGAATGGATGCAGATGAGCAGTCATAAGGGAGATCATTAAGAAAAATGGAGAATAGAAGTCGACCAAGGACAGAGCCTTGTGGGACCTTAGTGCTGATAGGGAGGGGTAAGGAAAGTGAGTCCTTGACTCTGTGTTCTACCCACAAGGAAAGAGCTGAACCAGTTGGTGGCAGTGGCTGATAGCCCTGCAGCTGTGAGTTTGAGGAGGGGGTGGGAGCCAGTGTGAAAAGCATTGGCAAGGTTGACGAAGATGGCAGATGTGATGAAGCCCTGATCCATTCTGGAGGGGGATGGAGTCAGTGAGCCTGAGGAGGCAGGTGGATGTGGAGTGGTTCTTCTGGAAGCCAGACTGGAAAGGGATGAAAAAGGAGATGGAGTCAAGGTAAGGAGAGAGCTGGGAGAGTACAATGTGCTCTTTCAGTTTGGCAAGGTTGGGAAAGAGGGAAATAGGGTGGTAGTTT
Organism: Neoceratodus forsteri; assembly: GCA_016271365.2. NCBI lineage: Eukaryota > Metazoa > Chordata > Ceratodontiformes > Ceratodontidae > Neoceratodus > Neoceratodus forsteri. The sequence continues at coordinate 968,770,975 of CM028130.1, read as the reverse complement.
CCAGTGACAGAGGGGTTGCCACCTTTAGGGAGCGGGATAATGGTAGCATGCTTCCAAGTAGTTGGGATGGAGCCAAGTGAGAAGGAGAGGTTTAGGAGAGCAGCAATGGGGTATGAAATGGCAGGAGTGGACAGGTAGAGCAGTTTATTTTTTTTAAATTTGATAACTGGGAAAAGCACCAATGAGCTGGGACTCATTTCCAGATGCAACTCAGGGAAGGGTAACAGGGGTTACAGAGTTGATAGAGATAATAAGTAAGCAAAGTCACAAGGGTCGACAGTTACAAGACCCCCAAACAGCATTTAACAAAACTGACTGTCAGGATCCTTGCCTTTGGATGGGTTCAGGGCAAGGAGAGCAGTGGAGGGGGATATCAGGAAGAAGGAGAAGTGGACAAGATGTTAAGTGGGAGTTAAACAACCTAAAGTAGCTAGGAGTTATTCTGAAAAGTCTCTGATGTCTCATCTGGTTCTGTTTCAGCTTGGCTTCCTTGGAGGTGGGTGCATATATTCAACTTTGGATACAGTAGAAGCTATGGCAGACCTCACTGTTATGCAGTAAGGATCAATCCGGGGTTATGTTAAACAGCTAGTTAGTGTACTGCCTAAAACTAATATTCATTTTTAAACGCAGTCAACGATTTCCTTTTAAGCCTGGGGTACTTTTTAGTTTCCCCTTTGGTTAAGGTGTGATGCATAGAACAGCACTCTGCCTTGCAGCTAACATGTCTAGCTCTATTCCTTCCACTACATCCTCAGCATTGTGACCTCACTAACTGTGACAATGCAGCTGGTCGGGAAGAGCCACTCAGTAGCTGCCAGGACAGTCACCTGTGCTGTCACTTTCAGTGAGGTCCCAGTGCTGATTATTTAGTGGTGACAGCAGAACTAGATATGTCAACTGCCAGGCAGAATGCTAGTCCATACATCCAGCTTAATATTCTCACATAGAAAACTTTCTAAAGAGCAACATGAAAAGAAAAATCATTTAGAAATAAAAAGTTACAGCTGACTACTTAAAGGGACTCTAAACATTGCAGGGGTCACTCAAATTGTGAAAGCCCATGAAAAGATCTTTCAAATGAGGTATTGGGTTTACCTGTACGGGACAGGAGTCTTGAGATATGAATAGCTAAGTAATGTGTAAATCAACTCATAACAGCCATTTCATGCAGTCTTAAAAACCGGAAGTGATGTCACTGAGGGGCTAGCTCTATGTTTCTAATTACAGCTTGCCCCTCAGTGACATCACTTTTTGTCATAAGATTGCATGAAATGGCTGCTGCCTTGTTTTAATTTTCAGATGATTTAAAGATTCATATCTCTGGACATTTGACACCTGCAAGGAAGCCAAATACCTTGTTCAGCATAACTTTTCATGGGCTTTCACAGTTTGAGCAATCCCTGCAATGTTTACTGTCCCTTTAAATTCTCCAACATTTTCCTCTCTGCTATTTTGGGTCCTACCAGCTCTTTGATGTTTTTTAAACACTCCTTGGCGGTTTAATGTGTCATGAGGCACAGCTGAATGTCACATGCCCCTTGGGGTTGATTAATAGAACATTAACATAAACCCCTGGGAGTACCTTGTTGCTATTATAAAATAAAAAAATTATATTTTGTGTATGTTTTAAGGGTACATTTTATTGATTTCTGACCTCCAGAGGCCCACAGAGGGTGATCTGGTTCAATGAAATAGCCCATCCACCATCTTTTGGAATGTTCATATTGTTCTTTATGTGTTTTGATGCAGTCATGGCAACCAGGGCATTTGTTTTTGACAGTGAGCTCCTCATTTGAGCACAGTCCACTGCCACATCTCCTCAGCCATCGGTCGTAACACTGCTGGCTCAGTTCGATCTCAAGCTCCCTGTTATGACAGGGTTATTCTTGCAACTGATATTGAGAATAGGAAAAACACCAAAACCCCACAGTCAATGCAAAGCACACTACAGCCAAGTGTAGCAAATAGGACTAACTGACAGGGGAGAGGCATGTGTTTCCTGAGTGTGCTACACAGCCACCAAATTAGGAAAAGAAACATCATATGCACGGCCAAACACTACATCAGGAGGCAGAAAGGATAGCATGAGCTGAGCTGGGCTGGGGCACCAAGCTAGCCTGCAGGCAGGAGGCAGAGCGTACAGGAGTGGGGCATGGGGAGGACAGCACAGATGTGGAGTGGCCCAGTGCTGTGAGAAAGTATAGAAAATAAAAGTAAATCTACTTTCCCTGCTGCAGAAATCCCCCCACCTGCTCCTTACCTGAATTTTTTATCAGATGTTATGGGTGGCATATTTCTGGTAAGACCCTGTAGTAATATATTACACTGTACATATATACTACTCCAGGGATCATTGCACCTTCTCCCTTCCCCACCCTCACTGCTGGGCAGTCAGCCTTCTCCTATCACCTTCCCTCCCTCTGGAACCTGCTCCCCTCCTCTCTCCATCTCTTACCTTCCCTCCCTCTGGAACCTGCTCCCCTCCTCTCCATCTCTTACCTTCCTTCCTCCCTCTGGAACCTGCTCCCTCCCTCTCCATCTCTTACCTTCCTCCTCTGAACCTGCTCCTCCTCTCTCCATCTCTTACCTTCCTCCTCTGGAACCTGCCCCTCCTCTCTATCTCTTACCTTCCCTCCCTCTGGAACCTGCCCCTCCTCTCTCTATCTCTTACCTTCCCCGTTTGCTTTACATACAAATTTAAATTCCTGCCCTCCCCCTCATGCTCCTGTCAGCCTCCTACCTGACGTGCCCCTAGTGCCTTTTCCTCCCCAGCTATGGTCCACCTCCTGGGGTCAGTTGATGTCCGTACTACTGCTGCTGCTGCACTGAATGTTTAAAGTCTGCTGCTGTTAGTTTAATTGGGCTTTGGCGCAGCTCATAGCTTCAACTTCTGTCACCTGTCATTGTTATTTGCACGTGTACCATGTTGTACTGTACACTGTTTGCACTTTATTTTGTGGAATGCTTCAATACAGCTGTGTCTATTTCTTGTATCCCCTTACCCTTTTCCCCAGGTCACGCCTGGAAATGAGCCTTGGCTATGTGTGCCTTTCATGCTTACCAATGTTTAAATAAATGCATATAATATTAATGCTGTAGTTATACAACAAGAGTTTTGTTTATAGGCCTCTCTCTCAAAAGGAAGAGATTGACAGGGAGTTGGGGGAGCAATTAAGGAGGTTTAGTTGTAAAAACTATACTGTGGTGGTTGGGGACTTCAGCCTGCCAGTGGTAGAGTGGAACATCCCAGCTTCCTCATGTGTCAGGGAGCAGGTCCTCCTGGAGGCCTTCCAGGACAGCTTCCTGACACAGAAGGTAACAGAACCAACCAGGGAGGGGGCCATTCTAGACCTAGTGCTGATGGATGGTGAACAAGTCCAAGACATAGTGGTGGAGGACCCCCTGGCAGGAAATGACTACCGCACAGTGCGCTTCTCCTTAAATCTAGGGAAGGAGGTAACCAGAACAAGGACTAAGGTACTGGCTTCAAAAGGGTAGACTTTAGCAGGATGGGAAGTATACTAGAAAGGCAGCTATCAAACATCTGCACAGACATGGATGCTGAGCAGAAATGGGCAATCATCAAGCTGTGACTGGCAGAGGCCACCTAACTCATGGACAAAGAGTCAAAGTAAAAAAGCAAGGATCTATAAGCTGAACTGGTTGAGCAAGGAGGTAATGGAGAGAGTGAGGGAAAAGAGAGCTGCCATTAGAAGTTATAAGAGATCTAACCATGAGGACAGAGAGGAATACGTGAAGAAATCCGAAGAAATCCATAGAGGTGAGTAGAGTAGTGATCGCAGCCAAGGCTTCAAGGGAACTGCGGCTGGCACAGAGGATCAGAGAAGGGGAAAAGGATTTCTTCAGATACACGAGGAAAAAGAAAGGTAGTAAGGATCAGATAGTAAAGATCAAGAAGGATGATTGGTGGGCAGAAAAGGGGTCAGAGCAGGCAGAAGTACTCACTTCAGTGTTTACCAGGGAAAAGGGATGGGACCATGCCACAGGGGACTGGTGGGGTGGGTGCAGGGGGAGAGCGGTTCATGGATGGGGAGATCCCAGTGGACAGGGACTTGGAGGGCCTTAAGATCCTGTGGGTGGATTAGGCACTAGGTTCGGTTGGAGTGCACCCAAGGGTCCTGAAAGAGTTGGCAGAAGTCCTGGCGGGACCACTGGCGGACTTGTTCAACACCTCCGTGGGTACTGGGTGTGTTCCCAGAGACTGGAGGATGGCACATGTGGTGCCTCTCCATAAAAGCAGGTCCAGGGATGAACCAGGGAACTACAGACCAGTAAGCCTTACTGCCATGGTGGGGAAAATAATGGAGTCTATCCTTAAGCAAAGGCTGGTGAGATTTCTGGAGGAGAATGGTCTCCAGAATGGCAGACAACATGGATTTGTATTGGGCAGATCCTGTCAGACAAACTGGCTGACTTTTTTGATTGGGTGACTCGGGCACTGGAGGATCTATGACACCGGCACAAGAACCCCGACCGTGACGTCTGCTACAGCGCCGGGTACCCGTCGACACCCCCGACTGGGACGTGACCCCGAACCAACCAGCAACACCACGATGCCGTCTGTGCTTCCTGCACACCCCCTACTATAGATATCTAACTCCACGTTGCACAGACAGTGGAGTTAGATATTTACCCTCCATCACCCTAAAGTGTCTCGACGCAAACCCTCCATCACTGCTGATATAGGCACTGTGGGGTATTTGGTGCACCCGGTGTCACTGTAGTGGCAGTATACAGCACTGGACAGGGGCCATGTGGTGGATGTCCTTTACCTGGACTTCAGCAAGGCCTTTGACTCGGTGCCTCATAGAAGGCTGACCAGCAAGTTGAGCAGCCTAGGAGCGGTGGGAAAAACTGATCAGGTGAATTAAGAGCTGGCTTCAGGATAGGCAGCAGAGGGTAGTCATGGGGGGAGAGCTCTCTGAGCTCAGAGCCATAACCAGTGGGGTCCCACAGGGCTTGGTGCTGGGACCAGTGCTGTTTAACATCTTCATTGCTGACATAGTGGACGGGATAAAGAGCAAGGTCAGTGTCCTTGCAGAAACAAAGATCTGTGCAGAGGTGTATAGTGGGGAAGGTGGTATAGTACTCCAAGAGGATTTGGCAAGACTTGAGCACTGGTCAGACACCTGACAACTGGGGTCAATGCTAAGAAGTGTAAAGTCATGCACTTGGGTGCCAGAAACCCTGGTAATATTTACTGGTTGTGGGGAGTGCAGTTATCCACTTCAATGGAGGAGAAGGATCTGAGGGTACTAGTAACAGGAATGAACCACTCAGTGCAGTGCTGGAGGGCAGCAGCAAAGGAGAATAGAATGCTGAGGTACATCACCTGGGGAATCACCTCGAGGAGAGAGGAAGTAATTTTGCCCCTGCACAGGCCCTTGGTAAGACTGCATTTGGAGTACTGAGTGCAGTTCTGGTGCCCCTATTTAAAAAGGGACATCAAGACACTGGAGGGGGTCCAGCGAAGAGTGATGAAAATGATCCTTGGATTGGGTGACAAATTATATGAGGAGAGGCTGAGGGAGCTCAACATGTATTCCCTGGAGGATAGAAAGAAGAGAGGGAATATGACTGAGACCTTCAAATACTTAAAGGGCATGAACATAGAAACATAGAATTTGATGGCAGATGATGATATCCGCTTGGCCCACCTAGTCTGCTCACTTTCCTACCTATTGGATAAGCTGCAGATCCTAGTTAACCAACAGACTACAGAGTTAATACTGAGGGTTTGTTTAGATTAAAAGGTGGGAGGGTCACCAGGGGACACAGTCTAAAACTGGAAGGTGGAAGTTTCAGGAGGGAAATGAGGAGGCACTATTTCTCGGAAAGGGTGGTGGCAGGGTGGAATGCATTGCCAGAGGAGGTGGTATCATTGAGGTCAGTTAGCAGCTTTAAGAGGGGGTGAGACATGGTCAGAGGGAGGGTCAAAACTGAGGGGAGACTGGGGAGGGGGGATTCAGAACATGGAGGAAATACTGTACAGCGAAAATGAGGAAGAGGGGAGTTTAATAGACTTGGTGTTGCACACTCGAGCAGACTCGATAGACCGTGAGGCCTGTATCTGTTGGCAATTTCGTATGTTTGTATAGTGCCACCCTGTGGTTTTTACTGTGTACTGCATCTCTATAGCATATTGAGAGTGATAACCAATAAGAGCATGTTTTATAGTAAAGTGCACTCCTAGCTCTCTGATGTCCATGCCGAAATGTAGCTTTTTTGCCTTCAAAGTTGCTTCGGGGCAGCGCTGCCACTGTCGTTACTTGTGCACCCCAGACAGGGCAGGGCTGTAATCTCCCCTCCTGTGCTGTCTGAAGGTGAATTTCACTTGAATGGTGGGCCATGGTGGTGTGCTGCTACAATAGCAAATCTATAACAGAAGCGGCTTAGTTGTGGAAAAAAAATAGTCAGAAAGTGGTAAAAACTGTTGCAAAAAGGTAACTGCTGAAAACACAACAAGAACATGAAACGGTTCAGACCACTGACAGCCCTTTCCCTGGAAGCCAATTTGAGTGAGAACTGGAGGAAATGGAGGCAGAAATTTGAGCCATATATGAAGCCCTTTGGTTCCTCAGAGAAGCCTGCTGATACTTGCAGTTTTACTTCACTGTGTGGGAGAGGATGCTCTTGAAGTGTATGTACCCCTCCCCCCCAAAGTGGCAGGGCTTACCTTAAGTTATCTCCCTGGGCACTTCCTTTGCCCTTCACCTGGTCAAGTTCCAACCCTGTGTTCTGCCTTTGAGCCTGGGCTAATATCCAGCAGAGAATGTAAATCCATATAAAGTAATGCTGTATCCATGGTTCCTGCACAAATGTGTGAGATGGTGCTGTTGCACTGTAGCTTTAAGAAGCTCAGCCCCTGTATATAGTGTGCATAACCTGTGCTGGGTCAGAGTATTCTGAAGCTTGTGCCTGGCCGGGGAACACTCTTTCAGACTCCACTCTGCAGTGAAAGCCCTCTCAAATGCTGTAAATGTTCATTTCTGAAACTAAATTGTTGTTTGTAAAGATGGACTTTAAATGGGACTGTTTACCTGTCTGCCATCTGGCAGCCATGATGGTACTTTGACCAGACAATCGGAACTGAAAGGGTCCTCAAGGTATCCTTCTGCTATGGCTGCTGGGAGAAATAGAGAACTGTATGTTTGGCACCCTTTTTAGCTAATCAGAATGCCAGAACACTGATTGACAGCCTCATCCTCCAATCGGATTACAGTACTATGTTTCCTTGAGTTAAGGAGGGACAGTTGAACTGGGCAGTTCTGAGGGGGTCTCTGGAGAGTGAAGAGGCTCAGACTTGGGCTCTGAGGGAAAGTTTGGAAGCCTACCTGGGTTTGCCCAGTCAAATAGCCCAGAAGCAGTCTGTTTGAACTCCAATAACTGCAGCAGTTGCTGAAACTACTGGGAGGAGAGAAAAGTTGTACTTTCAAGCCAAAATCTGCTGTATTTGCCTGAACTGTATCAGAGACTGTGTGATACAGCCAGAGCTAAAAGTAAATCCTGCATCCAGCTGACAAAGTGGAGATTGGGACCCTGCCTGTGTAAAGAGGTTCCACAAGCCGGAGAACTGTGTCTGCTCTGCCAGAGGACTGTGTTTGTTCAGAGCTGCATCTGCAAAACCGGTACTGCCTACGCACAGTGTACAGAGTGAGTTTGCCAGGGCCTTTTATGGCAGACGCTGTATCCGGCTTGCTGAAGCAAAACTGGAAAGACTGTATCCTAAATTGAATCTGCATCTGAACCAGCGTGAGGAGTCAGCTACCATCGCCCTAGCTAGCGTTGGTTTGCTACCACCTTGGGGGTTAGACATGGAGGTGAGTTGTGCCAGCCCTGGTCCTTCCTGCTGGTCCTGTGTCCAGAAGCCAAAAGCCTGAAGCATGAAACCCCAGGACTTCAGAGGTTCGAGACTGCCTGAGGGAGTCATCTGCCTTGACTGCTAAACAGAGCAAATCTTCACATCTATACGACAGCAGCTTATAGTCATTACGTTTCAATTAAGTTTCTACTTTTAGTTATATTTAGTGTTCTTTTCTTATTTAAAAAAAAAAAAGAAGAGGAGAAAAGAATAACTGAAGATCGGAGGCGGATCCTCACGTATGATCACTTGCACCAGGCGTCGTGCATTCGCTGTCCGAGTGGGGAAATCCAGACAAGGACCGTTTTGTGTCCCCACTCAACGCAAAACTACCTCTATTCTGCTCTAGAAATCCAGAACCTGTCATTTTCTGTCAGCATGCTCTCAGATTGTGGTGGACAAGACGCTTTCTGTGCGCATTTCCTCCCCTCCCATTAGTTCAGAGGGTGGTGCTCAAATTGGAGGCACAGGGGAGCAGGATGATTTTGATCAGGCAGAATTCCTGTCCAAAGACATTGCCATGGTGAGAAATCGACCTGCTCAGCTCTTCTGGACTGTCGACAGGTTGTGCAGTCCAGTCTGTCTGCAGCAGCAGGGAGCATTTTTGCAAGCAGGTGCGAAGAGTTTGCCAATCAGATTGTCACTATCGGATCTGAGATCCACTTGGTGCCCTCTAATGAGTATTGCGGCTGTCGGCAAGAGGTTATGGGCCCTCGACCTGCCTGGTCTGACTTTGGCCAGTTGGTGATTGCGGATATTGTGTGTGTCATCCAGGGTATTCACCCAGCCTACTGTAGTTTGGACCCGGGCCCAACATGTCTCCTAGTGGGGTTCGATGAAGTCAACGGCCTGGTTCTTGCTGAGATTGGCCGGTGCTCATTGGATTCAGGGGTGTTTTCAGACCCCCTGAAGGAGCCAGTAGTAATACCTCTCCTGAAGAAAGCTTCCCTTGACCCAAACTGCTTAGCCAACTACAGACCTGTCTCAAACCTGCCCTTCGTGGGTAAGGTTATTGAGAAGGTGGTTGCATTGCAGCTGAAGGACCATCTCACATCCCACCATGTCTATGATCCTCTCCAATCCAGGTTTAGAAAGAAGCATAGTACTGAGACTGCCCTGGTTCGGGTACTTAATGATCTCCTGACAGTGAGGGATTGGGGGAGCCATTCCATCTTGGTTCTCCTTGATCTCTCTGCAGCATTTGACACTGTTGACCATGGGATACTGTTGGAGCACCTGCGGATTCTCCGTGGACTGTCTAGTACTGTCCTTAGATGGTTTTGATCATTTCTCACTGGCAGGACTCAGAGAGTGGTGTCGGGAATTTATTCCTCGGCCCCTCTCCCCTATGATGCGGGGTACCGCAGGGCTCCGTGCTGTCCCCCATGTTGTTTACAGTGTATATGCTGCCATTGGAAGATATTATAAGGTGGTATGGGCTGAGTTTTCACTGCTATGCAGATGACACTCCGCTCTACATGTCCTTTGTGCCCAAACAGGGCGGTGCCATCTTGGTTTTTAACAGCTGCCCATCTGAGATCCACTGTTGGATGAGTACTAGTTGGCTGAAGTTGAATTCAGGAAAAACTGAGGTGCTGATGATGGACCCAGGTCACCAAGGTGTGGGGTTGTCTGCAGGCCTGCCTTCTGGGCTTTTTCTCTGAGGTGACCAGCTGCTTACCTTTGACTGGGCATGAAATCTGGGTGTTGTGTTAGACAGTGGCCTGATACTTAAATCTTGCTGTCATTTAAACCTTTTTTCCCATCTGAGGAACATCGCTCCAACCAAGCATCTGGTCACACCTGGTGATCTTCCAACATTGGTCCACGCCTTTGTGACTTCACGCCTTGATTACTGCAATGCCCTATGTATGGCCAATTTTGGATTAGGGGTCCCAGGTTTGTTCACCATCTTTGGTAAGAGATATTAATTTAGTCGACGGAGTCCAGAGGTCTATCACTAAAATCATCCCTAGGTTAAAAAGTAAATCCTATCCTGAAAGGCTGTCTGAAACCGGCCTTCATGCACTTCAGCTAGAAGGCAAAGGTGTGACCTATTGCTTCTTTGTAAAGTGTTACAGTCTCAAGCACTAATGGCAGATTGTGAGCTTAAATTTAGTAATACTAGACCAAATCTCAGATCCCACAATAAAAAATAAGAAATTCCACACGTTACAACTAATAGGAAGGAAAACTTTTACACCATTAGAACCCTCAAAATATGGAATACATTGCCACAATTTGTGGTAGATATCAACAATTTTGACACATTTAAAAGAACACTAGATACCGTATACTATTCAAAGGAACTACTGGTTTAATGCACCTGCTGGTGTGGGGGACATTCTTGATGGGCTACTAAGTGCTCACTTATGTCCTGAACATCCTAGTAATCATAATCCCTATACCTGGGACCATGCTGCAGGATTAGCATTTGTATTACTTTTCCTCTTGTATCTGCTGATTTTTCTACCCTTTTCACTGTCCCGTCTTGCTAGTCTCTGCCAGCCCAGTGTAGTAAATGTAAAACTTTATTTGATGCAGGTTTAGCATTTTTTTTTAATGTTTTGACCCTGCTTCTGTTAATTGTTCCACCACTTTTCCACAACGCCTTCCCCTGACACTTTTTTTCAGCTGTTTCCCAGACCCCATCTCCCTTTCTACGTAATTCCCATGTATTGTTAGAACTCAGTTCCACTGGCCATTCTGTCTCTGCTGTTCACCAGTTGCCTGCCTCCCAATTTAGCGTGATTCAGCTCTTTTGTCATTTTGCCTTAAAACTAAACTCTCTCCCCTCTTTCCTCCCAGGCACAATCTACCCTTACCAGGCACCCTGCTGCGGACCACTCCCTGCAGATCCGCCCTTCCAAACCACCCACCCTCAAGCCAACAACAGCCGTAAGATGCATACTTGCCTGCTCAGCTTCCAGCAAGCAGATCAAAGGGGACTTTCCTGCCAGCGCTTTGCGCCGGCTTCCCACCCACCTGCCCAACTGGGCTCTAGCTTATATAGCTATCGGTAGGCACGTGATGCTGTAGAAATATAACAGTCAACTTCCTCAATTGCAACTTATACTCAACGCCCACTAGAGGCGCAGCTCAAACATACCAGTCTTTATAGATCCTCCTCTGCCTAAGAAGCAGACTTACCTTATCTTTCTCTCAACTAAGCCAGAACAAAATGATCTCCTCTATGACTTCTCTACCCCCCCCTCCACCTTTTCTACGTCCCCCCCCCCTTTCCTACTACTTTTTATTCTGGTACCAAAACTAAGTCATCTAATCATCTCACCAGGTACTACCTCTGTAATTTACACAATACATAACCTGAACAATTTCCTCCTGAGTGCAGGTATCTCCTCTCTTTACTATCTCTGTCCTATTCCTCTTCAGTTCCATGTGCCTCCCTTACATCTATCCCCACCTTATTTGCCACATTAAACTCCCTAACAATTCAAATCCCCTGCACTCACCATTCTCCTATGCTATCTAACTCCTCCTATATGCAGCCTTGGTTCAAGAGCTCAGAACTTCACTTAACTGCAGGGGACCTTAATTCAAACCCTGGCCCTCCTTCAGCCACCACCACATCTCCAACTCTGCCATGCACAGTAGCCACAACCCCTAATACATCTACCCTTGCACATGCCCTCAAATTGTTCTACCACAACATAAGGAGCCTCTTCCCTAAACTAGTCCTGCTCCAACCCCTTGCCTTAACCCTTGCCCCGGATCTAATCATACTATTCGAAACCTGGCTCAACAATAAGATCGAATGGCATTCTATATCCATACCTGGCTATAACATTACCAGACAAGAGTGAAATGGAAGGGGACGTGAAGTAGCAATTTACACCGCCTCCAATATCCAAATCACTACAGTCCTAAATACCTTGGTCCCTGGAGCCTACGAGGCTCGTGTTCTATGACTCTCCCTACCGTAATCCATCCCTATTTATGTGTCAGGGATATATTGTTGTCCTGGCTTATCTACCTCTATCACCACAACTCTCCTTACAGATCTCTCCTCACTTACCTCCAATGGGGAGCTGTACATTCTAGGTGACTTTAACCTAAATTGGTCAGACTCCTCCCTAAGCAAATTGCAAAATGTAATTTCTGCCCTTAATCTAATGCAAGTGATTACTGAACCAACTCACCTAAACCTTAAAACTGGTAACCACTCACTCATTGACTGGGCCCTAACTACTCATAAACACAGAGTCATTGACTCAGGCCTCCTCCCAGACACACTAAGCAACCATCACATAATCTGCAAAATACAGGGACCAAAAGTGCCACATAAAGTATTGTTAACCCACACCTTGACCTCTCAAACTTGCATGAGGATTTGTACCATACAGACTGGTCCCCTCTTTACTCATCCAGCTCAGTTAACAATGCACTGGACTACTTCCAAGGCCGTTTTCTTGACACCTGGAATAAACATGCTCATTTTAAATGCACCAGGGTTCAGGGTAACCACCTCCCCTGGATTACTCCAGAACTACTGGCATGTATGCAAGCATGCAACCGGGCATGGAAGGTGCATAAGGCCCCACAAACACAAGAAGACCTTGACTGTTACCGCTCCCCCCAGAAACTCCTGCTCTAAAGCAACTCACTTGGCTTGCAATATCTGAATACTTATGCTCCACATTCGAAGCCAACTTAAACACACTCTCTAAATTTTGAAAAATGGTGTACTCTCTCTTCTCCCCCCCCCATCGAGACCACAAACACCCCTAATCTACGTAAACAATGAACTGACTTCTGACCACACCCTGGTTGCAGCAGAATTCAACTCATAATTTACTTTGTGTACTTCCTCCCTCCTTGCTTCCCTCCCTCCTGCTACAGACCATAATAATTCCTCCCCAATCTCAACTGCCTTAACTACTTCTCCTTCGACCCTGTAACCCAAACAGACACCCTAAATGCCCTTCGAGGGTTCCTCACCTGACTATATTGACCCCAAACTCCTATACCTGTTTGCTAATGCTATTGCTACCACTCTCTCTGCTCTACCAAATCTCTCCTTCTTTTCCACCGCTGTCCCGCTCTCTTGGAAACATTTATTTATTTTATTTAGTTTTTGTTGACCGGGTAAATGCACTAGACAAATCCTGCATATTTTTAGGCACGACCCAGGGGAGGGGGATACAGATGAATGCCAACTGACCTTGAACCAGATTAAGCTGTTGGTGGTATTTTTAGTGAATGAGGGAAATCTGGCCAGGACACTGGGAAAATTCCCCTACTCTTTTCGATAAGTGCCATGGGATCTTTAACATCCACCTGAACTACCACCAATCCAGGTAGATGGGACCTCAGTTTAATGTCTCATCCGAAAGACGGCACCTCAGAAGTACAGCACCCCTCTCATGCTGCACTACAGTGTCAGTACTGGGATATTAACCCAAGTGCCAGATGTGGGAACTGAACCCACAGTCCTCTGATCTCCCGGCCTCAGAGGTGAGTGTGCTACCTACTGAGCCACTGACACTGCAGTAGTTCTCCCCTTACCTAAGGAAGATGATCCCTCTGCTCCGGGGAACTACAGGCCCATATCACTCCTCCCAATTCTTGCCAAGCTTCAGGAACAACTAGTCCTTTCCCAACTATCTACTTTCCTTTCAGAGTCTCTTTTTCACCCCATATCAATCTGGTTTTAGGAATGATCACTCTACCACCACTTTCCTGCTTAGGCTCACTGATTCCATACTCTCAGGCATGGATAGTGGTCTAATAACCTCAGCCATCTTTGTTGACCTCACGAAGGCCTTCAACATGGTCTCCCACCTCCACCTGCTAAGTAACCTGGTCATGTATGGATTGTCTGACTCTATCAGATGGTTCAGTCAAAATTGCTGACTCCACTTCCCCTCCCAATAAAAACAGGTGTGCCTCAAGGTTCAGTCCTTGGCTCCCTGCTATTCTCCATTTTCCTGAACGACCTCCCATCAGTCTGTACTACCGCCTTGATCCATATGTACGCAGACGGTATACAGTCCTTTTCATGTCTGACCCCTCCCCTCTGATGTTGCTTCCAACTTTCAGCATGACTTTGAGAAAGTTCAGCTCTGGCTAAGCTCCCATCAGCTTTTCCTCAATGCCAAGAAAACAGTCTCCATGATCTTTGGCACTAGGCAGACTCTCTAGGCCACCAAAATTGCCCTCGTTCCACACCCTAGATGGTACTATTCTGGAGGACACTTCCTCTTTCAGGTATCTTGGGATCTGGCTTGACCAGCACCTCAACTTTTCCGGACACTTAAACTCCATCCTGAAAAAGTTGCACCATAAATGGGTGCCTTATACAGGAACCAAAGATGACTACCCCTACTGGCTAGGCGTGAGCTTGTCCAGAAAATGATTCTACCTATTTTCGACTACTGTGACGTAGTCTACAGTGCTGCACTGCAGTCTTCCCTAACCAGATTGGACACCTTCTTCAATGCTTTCTGTCGCTTTGCTCTTGACGCCCCTCCTCTTACTCACTACTGTGCTCTCTATCGATCACTTGATCTTCCATCTCTGGCAAACAGACGTCTAGAGCACTGTATGAAATTCACCTCGAAATTCTGGTTTGGTTCCTTACCCTCTTACCTTTCTGCTACTCTGGCCCACGTCCACAGGCACCACACTTCCTCCGTTCTAGTGACTCTCGCACCATGGCTATTCCATATCGCTCAACCTCCATTGGTCAATCGACCTTTTCTCATAGGTTCCCAAAACTATAAAACTCACTGTCTTATCAAATTAGGCATTCCTCCTCCCCTTGGTCCATCTCCACAACTTTCTCTATCCAGCTTGCAATTATTCCTAGCACCCTCAAACACTCCCTCTTCTACCGCCCTTTCTGTTCTTAAACAAAGCAATCCCTAAGCTGCCTTATTTGCATGCTGCACTTCTGTATATAATTTATTTCTCCACATAATTTATTACCTAGTCCTTGCTCCTGTTCTGGAAAAACTCAGTTTATATTACAAGTACCCATTTGTTTTACGATTAGCTGCCTAGCCTGATGTTTTCTAATGTTTGCTGTTTATACCAATACCAGTTGTGTCTAATCATTAACTAACTTATGTAATTATTGTTGTATGTAATGCTAAAAGACTATGTAGTTTGTACTCCAATGCCCTCTTCCCCAGGATGCTCTGTGAGCTGAGCAATTTTTGTATTGTTCAGTGGGCCTTTTCTGGTGAAATTTTTCAATAAATAAATAAAATATTTATAAGGGGGTAGGGCTAGGGAAAAGGGGAATGGATGCAGAGTTAAACAACTTTTATTATTGGCATTTTTATGAACACCAATCAATATTCACTACAATCTCAAACATTTCCAGTGCCCACCTCCCACCAGCACTTAAACAGATCAAAATCAATACTTTCTATGTAACTAGCTGCTTAGGTCCAATGATCACATTCCAACTGATACCAGTTCCCAGTCAATTAGATTGGAGTCCCAGCATTCTATCCTTGGGTACCCAGCCTTTGAAGCGTTGCAGCTGGCTGGCTGACGCTGGTGCGCTTGAAACAAATTAGATTCAAATATTTTTGCATGGGTTGCAATAACTACTTGATGCAGCTTGAGCCTTCAGCTGGGCAGTTAAACTTAGAACCTTGAGTGGCAGCTGTGTACAGTTTCCAACAGTCTCATGGCATATCAGGCTGGTGATTTCAGACTGTAGATCTGGGGTGGATGGGATCAGTAGAAACTTGCAGTTTGGGTAGCTGAGACAAGCAGCAGGCTGTTGCAGCTTGGATATTCTCTCTGCATCTCTTGTAGCTTGGGCCTCCTCAGCAGCAGGCTCTTGCAGCTTTAAACAGGCTGGATGCCTCTCAGCTTTACTTGTAGCTTGTCGTCTTCTTTCGTCGTTGCAGATCAGGAACAGGCTAGCACTGGGGACCAGGGACACACGCCTCATCCCCCATGTCCAGGCACAAACCCTCAGGAAGAGACACAGAGGTAATGCCTAGCAGTGACACCACCTAACTGATTCCCCAGACTGACCTCGAATGGTAGTCACTCTTTTTCTGGTACTCAGGAACATTCTGGGTGTAAACAGCTTCGGATACACTGCCAGCCAGCAGTTGAGGCCCTTTCTCAATCAGACCATAGTCTCTGGGTCTTCCACAAAATGACAGTAGGAAACAAGCTCTCAGACTTGGACTTTAAGCTGAAGATAGGGCACATATTCTCACCCCTAAGACTTGGACTGGTACAGAAGAATGAATCTTCTCACTTCAGAAGCTCAGACCCAAAAGAAGAATGAATCTTCTCACCTTGCAGGTTCAAACTTAAAACATAAGAACTAATCTTCCCACTTCAGTTTACATCTTCAAGAAACAACAGGCAGGCTTTCCTTGGCTCTCTGGCTATGCAAGCCTCCAAGTAGGCCTCCATACTTTCTCAGGTATTCTGGGCAGTTTCCCTTACCTCGAGAAACTCCCAACTGATTACCTTAACACTGGTCAGCAGACAACACTTTCATTCTGTTGACACACTCCTTCCAGCCATTGGAAGGCAATACAGGGCAACGTAGAGCACCTTCTGGGCTAGCATTCGTATAAGCCCACTGGCAGGTCTTCTTCTTCACTTGATGATCACAGAGAGGCTTCCCCTCCCTTGTGAACCTCTCACATTATTGTCCTGACTCTGGACAGCAAATCAACTTCCCAGTTAAGGAACAGCTCCCTCCAGACACAGGAAGGCAAAGCAGGGCTCCTGGGGTGGTGACTGGGCGGCCTTCTTCACTTCTTCAGGCAACATCACGGATGAAGGGGCAGGAGCCCCCTCCCTCAGGAGGGTCTCCAGCTCAACTGAGCAGTCTCTGTCCTCAGGATTTCAGGAGCTCAGTGCAGCTTCTGATTGGTTAATGCAGTTGTTCATTTGAAAAATCAATATTCATTGGGCTTACTCAATGCCCTATTGGTTAACTGTTGTGGTGCCAAGACATTGTCCTTGCCTTTTCCCAGAAGCCCCTCTGCAAAATCCTCCAGGGCACCTACTTTCTCATTGGCTGCTTGAAGGGTTAAAGGTGGCAGATATGACTGCTATATTACAATCCACAGGCAAACAGTTTAATGTCCCAAATTTAAGTCCATGTAACAAGCAAACCGCATTTTTTACATTTTCATGTCGCCAGAAATTGATGGCAGACTGTCTGCCCTGGAACCGCTGACAGACAGGGGCTTCCAAGGCACTTTTCTCGCTTGTCCCTGGGCCTCCCTCACTTGTTGCTGCCTCTGTTACACAGTTTCCCCAGGAGCAGGCAGGATGAATTCAGTGGTGATGCTGGGATTACACCTCCTAGCAGCCTCAGCTGCTGTTAAACTTGCATGTGCTTATTAGCGCTTTTCAAAAGTTATTTTTGGGACCCCTTTTGTCCCGCCCTCATGTCTCCAGACCCCAATTAGCTGATCCGTGGGTCTGGGAGCACAGGGGGAACCTTTGGTGCACTGCAAGAGCTGCTTCAAAATGATTGTGTGCTAACGCACATGCCTGGACTGCCAGCTCACACATTCGTGGTGTGGCTGCATGACCGTCATGTGTCTTTGCTCCTCCAACCCGTCTTTTATAAGAAAAACATTTCTAGGGCCATCCAGAGACTACAAGAGCACCAAGGTCCTGGACCAGGTGACGGTGGGAAAACGGGAGGAGAGAGTCAGTGCTCTAGTAAGCCCCCAACCTGGGGGTTACACTTAGATCTCTGTGAGCTGAACAAAGCTATCAATCATGAATATTTCCACATTTCTACACCCGAGGAAGTCCATAGCTGTGCTTCTGTAAAAAAGTGTTTACTGTTACTGGATGAAAAAGATGGATACCTGCATTTCTGATCTGTACTTACCTATGTGCCATCTTCATGGCCCGGGTCGTGCCTGAAAACGGTCCATAGGATCAATGCGCCTACCTGGTAAACAAATACATACATACATACATATCAGTGGTGGTGCAGGGACTACACCTCCTAGCAGCCTCAGCTGCTGTTAAACTTACATGTACTTATTAGCGCTTTTCAAAAGTTATTTTTGGGACCCCTTTTGTCCCTCCCTCATGTAATCAAACCTGCATCACAGCAAAGAAAATAATGATGGGCAGTGCCCCTCCTGGTATCTGCTCTCTCCTTAAACTCAGAAACAACAACTGCAACACTAAACCTCAACTCCTGCAAATCCCCTGCTGTCGCACATCCCAAGGCCAAAGGTCCTTTCAATATAGAGCACCCAGCTGGCTAAATAGTCTCAGTAGTGACATCTCTGCCTCACCCACGCTGGGTGCATTCAAGTCCAAGCTTTGCCTTGCTCTTCTTGCCTCCAGCACCTGTGACTGCCATGACTAATCAGTACTCCCACCTAGCTGCTCTTTGTTTTCTGCTGCCTGTTGTTGCCCCTCCACCTAGCACTTGCCTCTACCACAGCCCATCTGATGCACTTACCCCTGTCCGTCCTTGACAAAGCCCCCTAGGCTGCTATACCCCTGCCCCTGTCTCACCCCCTGCCCTCTCCTTTCCCCACCTCTCATTTCTCCTTTTCCCCTGTTCATGTACACTTCCCTGTGTTTCATGTAGTAATCCTTGTAATAACATGTTAAGACCATCCGTGTTACTGATTGTTCTAATCTGTAATTGAAACTGTATGCCTGTACTCACTGACGTGGAACCTTTGTAAGAGAGCCCCGGCTCAAAGGTACTTTGTAATCCTAGACTCAAATAAATAAAAAATAAATAAAATAAACATATCTACATAAATAAATAAACCAACCTGACAAATAGTTATCATATCTCTGCACCTTCAATATGCCATTGAGACAATACAGATTCTTGCAAATGCCGTTTGGTATTAAATCTACCAGTGAGGTGTTCCAGAAAAAGAACCAGCAGATCTTTGGAGACATCACTGGCATGGATATCATTGCAGATGATATGATCATAGCAGCCAGGGATGATAGCAAGTATAAGTATTTGCTTTGGAATTGGCTGATTTTCTACATACTTTCATGATAGCAAACATAACATGCTATTACGCCAGGTTATGGACAGAGCACGGTCTGAGAACATCCAATTCAACAAAGATAAAATCCATTTTGAAGTCTGCAAATCAAACTACATGGGCAGTGTAGTGATTGGAGAGGAAACTGGATTCCTCAATGATACAGATGATCATGCATATGCCGAAAGCAGAGTACAGGCAAGATCTGCAGCGCTTCCTAGGTGTGATGAAATATCTCTCTAAGTACATACCAAAAGAGTCTGACATCATGGCCCCTTTGCTCGAGTAAGTTTTTTTGCCCTGAATGCAGACCACAGGGCAACACCCTGTAGCTTTTCCTACCGCCTATGTCTATTGGTGCATTTTGTCCCCTGCCCCTGGGGCAGCACCCTGTAGCTCCTTCCGCATGCAAATCCTATTGGTGCATTTCGACCCCTGCTCCCATGGCAGCACCCTGTAGCTAACCGCAAATCCTATTGGTGGAAGTCTACGCAATGCTATTGCCTGTCAAGATACTGCCCCGGGGCAGCGCCAGTAACCAAACATCACGGCATTGCCCCAGGGGCAGACAACTGGAACCAACTACCTAAATACTGCCCCAGTGGCAGCCCATGGGAACAAACCATCCAGACACTACCCCGGGGCAGCCCCAGGAACCAGCTACCCAGGCAGTGCCCCAGGGGCAGCCAGCAGGAACAGCTACCCAAGCACTGCCCAGGGGCAGCCAGCAGGAACAGCTACCCAAGCAGTGCCCCAGAGGCAGCCAACAGGAACAATTACCCAAGCAGTGCCCCAGGGGCAGCCAAAAGGAACCAACTACACAGACACTGCCTCAGGGGCAGACAACAGGAACAACTACTCAAACACTGCCCCAGGGGTAGCCCACAGGAAGCAACTATGCTGGCGCTGCCCCAGGTGCAGCCCAGGGGAACAAACCATCCAGGCACTACCCCAGGGACAGCCCACAGGAACAACTACCCAAGCAGTGACCCAGGGGTAGCCCACAGGAACCAGCTACACAGGCACTGCTCCAGGGGCAGCCAACAGGAAAAACTACCCAGGCACTGCCCTAGGAGCAGCCAACAGGAACAACTACCCAAGCAGTACCCTAGGAGCAGCTCACAGGAACCAACTACACAGGCACTACCCCAGGGACAGACAACAGGAACCACCACCCAAGCACTGCCTTGGGGCAGCCAACAGGAACTAACCATCATGGCACTGCCCCAGGGGTAGCGAAAAGGAACCAACTACACTAGCACTGCCCCAGGGGCAGCCCATGGGAATCATTTATACAGAAATTACCCCAGGACCAGCGAGAGCCACTAACCAAAAATCAAGGCACTGCCCCAGGGGCAGGCCACTGGAATAAACCATCCAGCCACTGCCCCATGGGCAGCACCAGTAACCAATCATCATGGCATTGCCCCAGGGGCAGCACATGGGAACCAACTAGAAAGGCACTGCCCCAGGGGCAGCCAACAGAAACCAACCATCACAGCACTGTCCCGAGGAGCAGCTAAAAGAAAGCAACTACACAGGCACTGCCTCAGGGGCAGCCCATGGGAACAAATCACCCAGGCACTGCCACAAGAGCAGCCGATGGGAATAAGCCATCCAAGCACTGCCCCAGGGGCAGAAAACAGGAATCCACTACCCAAGCATTGCTCCAGGAGCAGTCAACAGGAACCAACCATCATGGTACTGCCCAGGGGCAGTCAAAAGGAACCACCTACACAGGCATTGCCCCAGGGACAGCCCATGGGAACCAATTACAGAGGCATTGCCCTATGGGCAGCACCACTAACCAAAAATCAAGACACTGCCCCAGGGGCAGCCAAAAGGAACCAACTACACAGACACTGCCCCAGGGGCAGTCCACAGGAAGCAACTACCCTGGCACTGCCCCAGGTGCAGCCCACGGGAACAGACCATCCTTTCACTACCCCAGGGGCAGCCCCGGAAACCAACTACCCAGGCACTGCCCCAGGGGCAGCCAACAAGAACCATCCATCATGGAACTGCCCCAGGGGCAGCCAAAAGGAACCACTACACAGGCACTGCCCCAGGGGCAGCCCATGGGAACCGTTTACCCAGGCACTGCCCCAGGAGCAGCCCATGGGAATAAACCATCCAGGCATTGCCCCAGGGGCAGACAGCAGGAACCAACCACCCAAGCATTGCCCCAGGAGCAACCTATGGGAATGAGTTACACAAGCATTGCCCCAGGGCAGTCAACAGAAACAAAAAATATCAAAACTGCGTATTCACAAAGAAAATTCTGATGGGTCTTGCCCCCCCCCCCAAGAATCTCTACTTTTCTACAACAAAATAATTGCTGCAGAACCACCAGGGGATCCAAATCATTGAAGCTTCAAATCCCTCGCATTGCCGACCCATGGTCAAAGAGCTTTGTTTTACCGTGGCCGCCAGCTGGCTAAATGGTCTCCCCAAAGACATCACCACCGTCTCAACGCTCGGGGCCTTTAAAACCAGACTCCGCCACTCACTGACTGCCTCTAGCACCTGTGACAGCTATCTCTAACCATACCACCCTTCTCCTGGACTCCCTAGACCATAAACGTATCCTTTGCTCGCTGCTCCTTGGCACTAGCATTCACTGGTGACATCAGAATCCTAGCACTTACCCCCACTGCCCTGCCCAACCCTGGCACTTCGTGTCCTCTGACAATGCCTCCTGGCTGCAGCCCCTCTCTCCCTTTATCATAAATACTTCTGCCTTCCTTTCCACCTCCACCTACCTCCCTTTACACCCTTCCTCTACCACTCCTCGCCTTTCTTATGCCTATTTCCTCCTCCTCTTCTTCTGTTTCTTCCTCCTTATTCCCCCCACCTCTATAATGCCCCTGCTAGCAATAGTTATTGTTTAGAACTACTGTATGTCATGTAAAATATTTGTTACAAACTCTTATCATGTACTGTCTTGTTGTAATCCTTGACGTGGAACCTTTGTAAAAGATCCCTGGCTCAAAGGTATTTGTAATCCTAGACCTGAATAAATAAATAAAAAAAATAAACCATCCTGGCATTGCCCCAGGGGCAGCCAGAAGGAACCAACTACATAGGCACTGCCCTAGGGGCAGGCCATGGGAGTCAATTACCCAGGCACTGCTCCAGGGGCAACCCCAGGAACCAGCTACCTAGGCAATGCCCCAGGAGCATCCCATGGGAATAAACCATCCAGCCACTGCCCTAGGGGCAGTGGCAGTAACCAACCATCATGGCACTACCCTGGGGCAGCACACAGGAACCAACTACTCAAGCACTGCCCTGGGGCAGCCAACAGAAACCAACCATTGCGGCACTGTCCAGGGGCAGCCAAAAGGAACCAACTACACAGGCTCTGCCCTAGGGGCAGCTCACGGGAATCAGTTACCCAGGCACTGCCCCTGGAGCAGCCCACAGGACTAAGCCATCCAGGCAGTGCTCCAGGGGAAGAAAACAGGAACCAAATAGCCAAGCATTGCCCCGGGGCAGCCAACAGGAACCAACCATCATGGCACTGCCCCAGGGGCAGTCAAAAGAAACCAGCTACACAGGCACTGCCCCAGGGGAAGCCCATGGGAACCAATTACCCAAACACTGCTCTAGGAGCAGCCCACAGGAATAAATCATCCAGGCACTGCCCCAGGGGCAGCCCCAAGAACCAACTACCCAGGCACCACCCCAGGAGCAGAAAAACAGGAACCAACTAGCCAAGCATTGCCCAGGGGCAGCCCACAGGAAAAAACTACCCAAGCACTGCCCCAGGGGCAGCCAAACAAGAACCAACTAACATGGCATTGCCCCAGAGGCAGCCAAAAGAAACCCACTACACAGACACTGCCCTAGGGAACCAATTACCCAGGCACTGCAGCCCACAGAAATAAACCATCCAGGCACTGCCCCATGGGCAGCCCCAGGAACCAACTACCCAGGCACTGCTCCAGGGGCAGACAACAGGAACCAACCATCATAGCACTGTCCTGAGCAGCCAAAAGGAGCCATCCACACACACAGTCACTGCCCCAGAGGCTGCCCACAGGAAACTACCCAAGCACTGCCCCAAGGGCAGCCAACAGGAATCAGCCATCATGGCACTGCCTCAAGGGCAGCCAAAAGGAACCAGCTACAGAGGCACTGCCCCAGGGGCAGTCCATGGAACCAGTTATGGTGCTGCCCCTGGGGCAGTGCCTGTGTAATTGGTTCCCATGGGCTGCTCCTGGAGCAGTGCCTGTGTAGCTGGTACCTTCTGGCTGCCCCTAGGGCAGTGTAACGATGGTTGGTTGCTGTTTGGCTAACCCTGGGACAGTGCTTGGGTAGTTTTTTTTTTTAGTTTTTTTTTATCAATCAAAAATGTTATTGTATGGTTACAAACCTTCACAATGTCATAAACAATTGAGTACACAGTTTAAAAAAGGAGAAATCTCCAATGAAGAACAACATGTGTTAATACACAGCTATCCTAGATTGTACATAAAGTGCAAAATTCAGACAACGGAATAACAATAGTTTATATCTTAATATATTATCTCATTAAATTCATTCATAAAATGCAACATCCATATACTACAGTAACAGCCTGTCTATACAATTTTGATTTGGTTTTTAATTTTCTTAATGGCAAGAAAATAATTTGCCAATCTATTTACTGCCCAACTATCCTCTGTGTGAAGTAAGATATCAGCGAGCTCTAATTTATCAATTTCATATAAATTATTTAAAAAAGGGCTCAACCAAAATACTCGTTGCCTGTCATACCACTTGCAGGCCCATAAAACATGTAATAGATCTTCCTTGTCCTCACTCCCACGATCACATTCCTCTGACAGAATACTTCATTTTCTATATCTATAGTCCAGAACTTTACTAGGAAACTGCTTGAATTTATACAATATAAAATTAGTTCGTATTTGAGGATTAATTAAGACGTCCAAATACTTTTTATATCCATGTTTATGGTTTTTAGCAATAAACCATTTAAACTACTGTGATTCCCTAATTTCATTTAGGTTGCTTGTATTCCAGAAATTATTTATTTTTTTACATATATATTTTTTATATTTTAAACTTATCCGAATACCCTGTTCCACTGATTTTTTTTAATGGATTAATTTGTGTTTTTCTAAAATATGAGAAACTAAATTTAGCCAGTAACCAGATTTGTATCCTAAGTCTTGCCGATACTCTTTCTCTGACAAAAATTTCCTTGCTATCACATCAACATTATAATTGGTAATCCTAATCCAATAATTGACTTTCATTGTCTCCAGGGCTGCATTAATTTTGGTTAAACCCAATTCCGATCTAATATAAGATGCGGGACAAGAATGGCCCGACATTAATGTGTGTCTTAATGTTTTATATAAAGGGCTCATCAACTTATTAGTATTGGTAAGTTCCCATATCTCACAGCCATATAAGAACTGGGCTTCAAGTTTAGTCTTAATTACTCTAATTAAAGGCTGAATAGACATGTGTAAGGACCCCACCCCTGCCTTTTTACTAAAACGACAGGTGGCATGCTGTTGGCATTGGCAGCAATACCAGGTGGGGGACCTGGGTTCGGGGAGGATGAGGTTACCTGGCACAAGGGACCTAGGTTTGGCTACTCTGCACAGGGGCACCCAAGTAAATCCAACTACAGGAAGCAATAACTGTAAATGTCCAGAACCAGAATTGGGATTTTTCAGTGTGGCTTTATTTATTAACTAACTGAACATAAACAAAGCATTGCAAGGTCCCCCAAAGGGCTACGTTACTGTATGTGCAGATTAGAGGTTAACCAAGTGGTCCATTTGAAGAATGAACACATTACTATTGTTGTCTGGCTTTGGACCCACCAGGCACTCAGCCCGGACTTTGCATGCGCTTTGGATACATAGCCCGACTGGCCCGGCTCCCCCTGGCCTATCTTGACTGACGGTCCACTTGAAGAATGAACCAAACTTTTACTTGAAAGACATCCCATCAAACAAGGAGACTCCCAAACTGTGGCTCCACACCACTTAGAGTCTGTGACTCCTAGAGAGTTTGTTTTCTACTTCCAATCGAACTCCCATCAAACAAGGAGACTCCCATCCAACAAGGAGTAATTTTCCCATCCTGTGGCTCCACACACCACTTAGAGTCTCGTACTCCTAGAGAGATTTTAAGTTAGACTCCATGTCTGGGTACCACCCCATCACTGGCCAAGTGCATGAGGCAAGTAGCAAAACACAGAAGAAATCCGTAGAGGTGGACCTGGTTACTAAAGATGGGGGGTTTTCCCACCTCCAGCTCCCACAGCCCATACCCGGCCATTTCTCTGGACACACACAGAAAACTTTAGAACTTTAAAATGTAGATTGAACAGTGGATGACCTGAAGCACCCCCTCTACAGCATTACTTGAAATCCAATAAAACTTTAGACTGTTTGACTGCTACATTTGTTCATCGTAGTAAACATAGTCCTCTCAAATAGCAGTCCACTTTCATTTCCCAACTGAAGAAAACAATTTGTTTGCCCCTTCAAATGGAGCCAAACACTCACCCATTCATTGCAGGTGCCCCACAGGCTAAGTACTATAACCTTTGCTGTTATACAAGAACAGACTAAATAAAACCAGGCAGCTTTCTTCCATGGTGGGAGAAAGGGATTGCCCCTGAAACCCACAGAGAACTTTTCCTCCCCTCCCCCTCGGAGGGAAGGGGGCACTGAGACCGAGGGAGCGGTCTCCACCACTTTAAAAAAGGTAAACACAGGAACACTTCCTTCTTTGACAACAAACTGCAGACTGACTGACTTCTTTCCTGTTTGCTTTAGGACAAACTGAAGAAGAATGTCTTTGAATTTCCCAAAGTTCTAAACTCACTCCCTGAGCTGTAGATTCCAATGTGGCTCATGCAGCTGCGACAGTTCTATAGTGATGTCATCTCTCAAGTCTCAGCTGTGACTGAGGACAGAGTGAGACAGTGTGAAACCCATTTAACTGGAGTTTCACAAGCTGCCTTCCCTGCCTACCACTAGGTCTTACTGGGATTCTAGTAACCCCGAGTAACAAAGGGGTTACACATGTCCCAAAATTTACAATTAAACTTGTATAGCCCTGCCAGGGTCTTCCTTGCTTCGGTAGTTGTTTCCTGTGGGCTGCCCCTGGGGCAGTGCTTGGCTAGTTGGTTCATGTTGTCTGCACCTGAGGCAGTGCCTGGGTAGTTGGTTCCTGGGGCAGTGCCTGTATGGTTTATTCCTGTGGATTGCTCCTGGGGCAGTGCCTGGGTAGTTGGTTCCCATGGGCTGCCCTGGGGCAGTGCCCATGTAGTTGGTTCCTTTTGGCTGCCCTTAGGGCAGTGCCGTGATGGCTGGTTCCTGTTGTCTTCCCCTGGGGCAGTGCCTGTTCCTGTGTATTGCCTCTGGGGCAGTGCCTGGGTAATCGGTTTCTGTGTGCTGCCCCTGGGGCAGTACCATGATGGTTGGTTACTGGTGCTACTCCTGGGGCAGTGTCTGGATAGTTTTGTTTATTTGTTTGTAAAAGTTTATTCTTGAATTTTTCAAAGAAAAGGATAACCCAATTGAGCAAACTCATTTACAATGGCTCCAGTATTCATACATTATATAAATAATCAAAACATCTTGCAAAATAATAAAAAAAATAAAATGTTGTATGTTTCAAATACATAACATGTTATAATGCACAACACAGTTAACAGCAACCTTTAGGGCATGAGAATATATTTAGCATCCATTCCTTTATCATTCTTCAGGGTACCACTTCCTTAGATTTTAATTTTGATGGCAGGCCATTCCAGACTCTAGGACCAAGATTTATAATGGTAGAGTTCCCTTTTACTGTTCTCATCACTGGTGTTTTAAGTTCCAGATTTTGTGCTGTTCTCAGGTCACCACACAATGTATGAATTCAGAACAGGTTATTTAAGAAGGGTGGGAAATTTTGCAGTAAGTTCTGGATGTAAAATGTAGAATCTGCAAGGTTTATCCAGCCCAAAGTTTTGTATAGTGAACAGTGATGTGTCAACCGGGTGACATCCAAGACGAAGTGGGCAAATCTATTCAAACCCATGTCCAGCCTGCCCAGTTCTGTCCTCGCTGCCCCGCTTCCCATAGACCACATCCCCATAATCAATAAGTGGCATTATCATGGCATTCACTATGTGTTTTCTGGCTTCAGTTGGGATACACTTCCTCACCCTCTATAATGCCCCTAACCTAGTATTTAGTTTCTTAATCAAACCAACTATATGTATATCCTGTCTTAGTTGCGAATCTAACCAGATTCCAAGGTATTTATAGGAGTTAACCTGTCTCAAGACAGAATTTATATTAGTTTTAATCTGAAGAGTTTGGTTTGCATTACTTTGTTTCCAAGAATCATTACCTGAGATTTCCTGTCATTTAGTACTAGTATATGTGATTTAAAATAATCCAGTAACTTATCAAAGTCTCTCTGTAATTTATTTTGTGTTTCAGGAACTGATGCATGCTCTGTGTATAGGACCACGTCATCTGTATACAGATGGTGCCGGGCCTCCATAACAAGAGGCCCAATTCCATCTGTGTACAGATTGAACAATATTGGCCCCGACACAGACCCTTGAGGAATCCCTGATTTGCTATTTTCTGTCTGAGATATTGAGGTTCCTAAAGACACTAACTGTGCCCTTCCAAATAAATATTACCTAAATCTGTTCAGGGCCACCTGGTCGAGGCCAATTCCTTTCAGCTTGCTCAGCATTATGGTATGATCCAGGGTGTCAGATGCTTTGGACAAATCTATAAATATGGCCCCGACCAGGAGGCCCTTATCCAAAGATACTTGGATATCAGTTGTTACCTTCACTAATGCAGTCGAAGTACTGTGACCAGTATGAAAGCTAGATTGGTATGGATTATATATGTTTTGTGACTCCAAAAAAATGTTTCATTTGCTTTCTAATATTTTTTTCAAAAAGCTTTGATATAACAGGGAGGATAGATATTGGCCTATAGTTTGAAATGTCCTCTTTGGGATTGGATTAATGTATGGGTATTACATTTGCTAATTTCCACACTGTATGGTATGCACCAGTAAGTATAGATACATTGAACATTTCTGTAATTATCTGAACTATTCCTGGTGAGGCAATTTTTAGAAAAACAGTTGGTATTTTGTCTAGACCTATAGCCTTTCTTTCATTAAGTTTCAGTAGTTCTTTCATAGCCTCTTTTGTGTCAGCTAGGTCAAATGAAAAAGTTGGCCTCTCTACCTTTTCCATATAATTTCTTACCTCTATATCCTTTGTCTCCTCTGCTGGTATACCAATATCTACTACCTAATGGGATGGAAAACCAGTCAACATTGAAATCACCCAACAGCAGTGCTTCATGGCTATTCCTATACTGATTCAAAAAATCCTGTATTCTTACAAAATTATCCTCATTGCCTCTTGGTGGTAGGTAACAGCACATTATTAATATGGGTTTGTTGCCTGGGAGCCTCAAATTGACAATTTTTTTTCCATCCCAGGTGTTTGTACACTACTACAGTCAATATATAACAAGTTTAAGGAGGTCTGCCCATATATTACTACTCCCCCAACCCTCTTAGTTCTGTCCTGCCTCCAAATTTGGTACTCTGGTACCAATAACTCTGAGTCTTCTATTTTGTTATTAAGCCACATTTCTGAAATAACAGCCACTCTAGGATTAGTTTCCAATATCCATTATTTTACAGCACTCATTTTAGGTGCTAAACTGCATATGTTAATGTGTATAAAACTGTTCCCCCCAATTTTTAAATGCTAGTGGTAACACCTGTTGTTGAGCAGGGGCCTGGGTAT
Source organism: Neoceratodus forsteri (assembly GCA_016271365.2). Lineage (NCBI taxonomy): Eukaryota > Metazoa > Chordata > Ceratodontiformes > Ceratodontidae > Neoceratodus > Neoceratodus forsteri. Next base: position 968,742,276 of record CM028130.1, on the reverse strand, counting down.
GATTGGACATCCCCTCCCAATAAGAGGCACAACAAAATAATGCCTTTAACTGTTATCAGTATTTTAAATAAAATTGTGTCTTTAACAAGGCTTTATATTGGTATTTAATTTTAAATTGCTTACATATGTCCAAATGCATTTTCACAATATTTATTGTTACTTTCACCATGTTTGTGAATCCCATCTGTGTCATCAAACCAGGTGCAATACCAGTATCCGTATAAGAAGGGGAAGTCAAAGGATACAACAGTGCCACCACAAGATAAGAGAATCTATGGTTTTATCCATGGTCTCTTATTTAGGTTTATTCCTGTGGGCTGCTCCTGGGGCACTGCATGGGTAATTGGTTCGCTTGGGCTACCTCTGGGGCAGTGTCTTGATTTTTGTTTCATGGCGATGACCCTGGGGCAGTACCTGTGTAATTGGTTCCCATAGGCTGCCCCTGGGGCAGTGTCTGTGTAGCTGGTTCCTTCTTGCTGCCCCTGGGGCACTGCTTGGGTAGATGTTCCTGTTGGCTGTCCCTGGGGCAGTGCTTGGGTAGTTCTTGTTGGCTGCCCCTAGGGCAGTGCTTGAGTAGTTCCTGTTGGCTGCCCCTGGGCCAGTGCTTGGGTAGCTCCTATTGGCGGTCCCTGGGGCAGTGCTTGGGTAGTTTTTGTTGGGTGCCCTGGGGCAGTGCTTGGGTAGTTCTTGTTGGCTGCCCCTGGGGCAGTGCTTGGGTAGTTCCTGTTGGCTGCCCCTGAGGCAGTGCTTGGGTAGTTAATGTGGGTTGCTCCTGGGATAGTGTCTGGATTGTTTGTTCTCGTGGGTTGCCCTTGGGGCAGTTGGTTCCAGTTGTCTGCCCTGGGGCAGTGCCATGATAGCCAGTAGCATTGCATAGACTTGCACCGATAGGATTTGTAGGTAGGTGGAGCTACAGGGTGCTGTCCCAGGGGCAGGGGACAAAATGCACCAATAGGCATAGGTGGTAGGAGGAGCTACTGGGTGCTGCCCCAAGGTCCACAAGTGTCATCAATTCATATACAGCAAAGACATGGAGGTACACGCAGACCACAAGCCACTTAAGGTAATTGTGAAGAAATCACTGTGTAAGACATCCCCTCAGTTGCAATGCATGATGATGACATTTCAGTGTTACCATCTGCTTGTGAAGTATATATCAGGGATGTACACATACATATCAAACACATTGAGAGTTGTGGCAGAAACACAGCTACAAGGAAACCCTGGGGATAACACCATTGAAGATGGAGTGGTGATAACACATGATATTGTGATAAATATACCAGTGAGTGATGATATACTGAAAGAGATACAAACAGCCAAATCAACTGACCTGACTCTGCAAGCCCTTGCAAAACTAATTAAGTCTGGCTGGGCAAGACACAAGAAGACTGTGAAACCCTGTTGGTCCATGTGAGCTGAGATTTATGTTGTGAGGGTTTATCCTTTTATGGAGAACATTTTACCATTCCAAGAGAGATTAGGAGCAACATACTCCACACACTGCATGACAGCCACCTAGGGACAGAGAAATGCAAGGCTAGAGCTGTAATGTATTGACCAGGCTTGGCCTAAGACATCGAGAGACTGGTTGGAGAATGTTCAACTTGTGTGAAGTTTCAAAGAGACAACTAAAAGGAGCCACTTAAGCCCCATGATGTTCCTAATTTGCCATGGCAGAAGGTCGTAGCAGACATATTTGAGTTTTCAGCACAGGATTACCTTATAGTGGTAAACTGTTTTTCAAAGTATCGTGAAATGGCACTGATGAAAGATAAAACTGCTCAGACCACTATAAGACACTTGAGGTCTGTTGCGGCAAGTCATGGTGTTCTGTGGAAATTGCAAGTGACAACATGCCATTAAAAGAAAGGAGTTCTAGAAATTTGCACATGACTGCGGAATCAAGTCTACAACCTCCAGTCCTACCTATCCTCAATTCAGTGGCATGGAAGAGCGTGCCATACAAACCACCAAGCAGCTTCTCAGGAAGGCAGGCCCCTATGTAGCCCTGCTGGAATATAGAAATTCACCATTGACTGGCATGTCATATTGTTCAGTGCAGTTACTAATGAACAGGATGTTGCACTCCAGGATTCCTACAACCCACAATCTCCTCAAGCCATGGATAGTTTCAGATGTAGTTAATGAGTTAAAGAAACGTCAGATACATCAAAAGAATTACTATGAATGCCATCCCAGTGGCATGGAGGGCTGAGGCACTGGCACCTTAACTCCAGCCACGCCGGCGACCTGGCTTCAGGAACAGACTCGAGTTGTCTGTGGTCGGTGGGGGTGGGAGAGGACAGAGTGCCCAAGGGACAGGTCTCCTCTCCCAGGGTGGGGAGGCAGGTTCGCCTGGCCTTAGATTGCCATCAGGCGGAGGCTTGTTGGTGGTGCAGTGTGAGAAGCAAATTAAGTAAGTAGTAGTAGTAAAGTAGTAAAAAATGTTTATTCATACAAAAAATGAATAAGGATATCTCCACTGGGCCAAAGCTCCTTTACAGTGAGATCCAGGTGTTATTTCCAGTTACTCTTATAAGTTAACAATATATAACGAAGGAAAACACATATAGACTATAATTATACATCAATAAATATAACACAGTTCCAAATCATAAAACAAACTAGGACAAGAAGAACATACAAAAAACAATAATTAATTCACAGTATACATTTAATACAAGTTACAATCTACCTACCTAAGATTGAAACTAGTTCCAATCATAACTAATATTTTCGATAAGCCATTGTTTAATTTGGTGCAACTGGAAATTTCCCTCAAGGGGTCTAAGCTTCCCAGGCAATTTATTCCATATAGAAGGTCCGATATTAAAAATGCTTATCCCCAAGTCAGTTCTGTCATCTTGAACTGCACAGTCCAAGTAATTAGCAGAGCGTAGACCCTCAATAGGTCTTTTATTTTAATGGACTCAGCCATATATTTAGGGACTTTTCCTGAGATACATTTTAACATTAACATAATTGTACTAAGAGCCCGCCTTTGAGACAAAGTATGCCAGTCTAATTCTTTATACATATCTACTCTATGTGCTCTCTTTGCAGCTCCCAGTCTAAATCTAATTAATTTATTATACATAACATCAGGCTTGTATAGTTGCTCTTTAGACGCACCCATATATATCAGATTACCATACTCCAATATGGGTAGTACAACAACAGTTACAACTAATTTTCTAATTTCCAAAGACATACTATTTCTTACTCTATATAATGACCCCAAGCACTTACCAACTTTAGTCAAGGTACTATCTATATGACTGTCCCATTTAAATTTTGTATCTAAATACACCCCCAGATATTTATAACTAACAACTTGTTGCAAGATTCTTCCTGAAAATGTTTTAATTTGTAACCCTCATATTCAGTTTTAGACCAGTAACCCTATGAAACACCATTACCTGAGATTTTTCATTCAAAACCAGTTTAGATCTAAGCAAAAATTCCTGTAACTGATCAAAAGCCTGTTGTAATACTATTTGAATAGTTCTCACTGATGAATCAGCAAAATATACAACTGTATCATCAGCATAAAGATGGTATTGTAGCTTTGGTTGTTCAAACCCCAAATCATTCATATATAAATTATATAGTATAGGACCCAAAATGGATCCTTGTGGGACTCCTGACACAATCAATTTCAAATCAGATGACCACTCTCTAATAGTCACTTGCTGCAATCTTGAGTCAAGATAATTTCAAACCAATTTATAACCGACTCAGACATACCATAGGTTTTAGTCTGGACAGGAGGATGCCATGGTCCAGCGTGTCAAAGGCCTTAGAAAGGTCAACAAAATTGCTCCCACTGGCATCCCCTGTCCATGCTCTCCATTATATCTTCTGTGACCTTTATAAGGGCAGTGTTTGTTCCATGTTCGGGTCTAAAGCTGGATTGATAACTGTCAAGGATTTCATTATCTTTCAGATATACCTGTAATTGTTTTGCAACTATTTTCTCCAAAATTTTAGAAATTGTTGGTAAAAGAGAAATTGGTCTATCATTTTCTAATAATAACCTAGATCCTGTCTTATAAATTGGCACAATCTTGGCAGTCTTTCAAGTCTGAGGTAACTCCGCAGAGAGAAGAGACAAATTAAATAAGTTTGCTAAGGGTAAATCAATAATACGGGCTGCATACTTTAATAAGATATTAGAGATACCATCCATACCTTCTGCTTTATTAGTATTAATTTGAAATAATAAATCCCTAACATCTCCTCCAGTAACAGAAGTAAACTTAAACTCAGCTTGTATACCAGATTGTACATAAACTCTATCTGTATCATTTACCTGGGAATTTCTCTGTAGAACCTGATTTACATCTCCTCCACCCAATTGTAATTCATTAATACCCATATTTGTAAAAAAGGTATTAAACTCATTAACCACCTTGTTTCCCAAATCCATCTTATTACCATTAATTAGGAAATGATTAGGATATCCCAAGCTAAGTCCCTTATGCATCTTATTTATTGTGTTCCAAAATACCTTTGAGTTTTCCATCATTTCTTTAGACAATTTTTTGTTACAATAGGCCAATCTAGCCTTTCTAATTTCCTTTGTATATAAATTTCTTAATTGCCTATATTTATGCCAGTCCTCGCTCTCTTTGCTAATTTAGCTTGTTTCCATGCCTTATCTCTAGCTCTTTTAATTTTAAACAAATCTGAATCATACCATGGCTTTGTTTGATTTTATCAACCTAGTTTTTATAGGAGCATGTTTATTGCAAATTTGTATTAAATCCTTTTGAAACATATCCACGATCCCCACACTGGGAATTAGTTCTAGTCTCTCCCAGTTATAATTTTCTAATTCCTGCATAAATTGAACATAATCAAACTGTTTAAAGACTCTAATTTGTACAACATTCTTAGATGTCTTTCTAGATTTCTGATTTCTAATACAGAAAATTATCTGATGATCTGACTTTGAGTCTGGTAACACCCCACTCATTATAAAATTTCTGGATTTGTAGTAAAAATAAGATCTAACATAGTTGAATTACTGGGATTTACTGCATTTAACCTAGTAACATCTTTTATCAGTTGCGCCAAATTCAATGTAGTAGCCATATCAATTAGACTATGATGGGCATCTATATTTCCCAATCAACATTTAAATCCCAATTATCAAAATTTCATGTGAATTTTGATAATTCTTCAATACATCCTCTATTTCAGAAGACCATTAAGCTACTTTTAGGTGAATGATGAAATGCCAATCAATAAGATGGGTTTAGAATAAGGTAGCTTTAATTCTAATGGTAACAATTCTGAATCAGTCCAATTATACAAATCTTGCAATTCCTAACATCAATCCAATTTTTAACATAAACTAATACCCCTCCTCTTTTGGATCTGTCTTTTCTATATATATAGAAATTTTCCAGGGCTATATCATTATCTTGAATTTTTGTATGCAGCCATGATTCAGTAATTATTAAAATATCAGGCTTATAATAAACCACCCACTCTCTTAGATACTCAATTTTCTTAAGCAAACTACAAATATTAATATGCACAATTTTCAATCCTTTTTCATTCAACATTTCAAATGTATAATCATGATTCAAATCCGCAACAAGCCCAGGATTTAATTGAACATCCCCACTTAACATTAACCCTATAATTACAAACCATTTACCCATTCTTGACATTTTAAAATATAAACATTTCCCCTTCACTAAATAATTTCCAGATTTGGCACTTTCTAAAACAGCATTATGTCCCCAGCCACATAGAAGTTCACTACCCATATACACCCATTTGATCAAAGTTGTCTCAATATGGATATTCAATAAAGAGGCATGCATGTCCCCTTGCCACCCAATTAGAACATTTCTCTCACCCATCATAGTTCCCTTATACTCTATTGTCAAATATGGACATTCTATAAAGGATTTTCTATTCTGAGCAGAATTTTCACATACTAAAAACTGGCACCCTACTAGAACAATTCCCCACCATAACATCAACATTGTGAAAATTTAAACCACCCTGTTAATCAAACTTTAATTATAATAAAATAATGAGCAACTACCTCATTGTATCAGGGATAATCCTATAAGGTAGAGGAAATCTCAGGTAATCCACTTAGTAAATACTATATAAAACTTGTGCATATTAGCAACCCACCCAGAATATATTAAATAAATTAAATAAAGAATAGAAAAATAAAGGGAGGGACGTTGTGGAGAAGGTCAGCTGGGTGCACCTCCAAGAATGAAACTGATTCTCCACAGTGTGGGGTGGGGAGAAAACTGGAAAATGGAGTGTCGGGGCTTAATGAAGTCCAGCCCGCCATTCCTCAAGCCCACACCACTACCCAAACTCCGCTGTTGGTCCGCCTTGGATTATTCACTGGGGGACCGACACAAAGATTAATTCATGGGGAGACCCTGAACACGGTAAGCATTGGGGAAAGAGGGAGCTGGCTTAGCGAGGCAGGAAGTGGGCTGATAAGACATCCCCAGATACAGCAGTAGAAAATAGAATATAGAAAAAAAAAACATTACTGTGCCTGGGCTGCTAGCGCACTTCCTACCATCAGTCAGAGATACAGTCAGAACCGGATGTGGATGCACATCTGAGCCTGTCTTATTAACTGGAACCACCCCTCATCCATGCTCATACCTTGTGACTAACACAGAAGGGCAACAGTACAGAAGAAATCATCATCTGTTGAATACAACTGTACCACCTCTCACCATCGTGGATTTACACTACGATGACCAGTTTGACCCAGTACCACATGTGCAGACAACTGGAATGTGGCACAAAAATAACATTCATTTGTCTGCACTGCAAATGATCAAAAATCTGGAAGTGTGACTACAGAGGCAAGCAACACCAGCAAGGTAACATCTAGAGAGAGGGAGGTGAGAATGCCCTTCAGATACAAGGACTATGTGTTATGAGCTGGTAGCAAAGATGCTCCAATGGTGGATTACTGGGAGGGTGGTGGTGTTGGGTTAGTGGCACATTCCTCAGCCTGTGCCACTACAGCAAGGAGGGTGGAGTGGTGGGTCAGGGGAACATTTATCAGCCTGTGCCACCACAGAATTCCTTCTCCATTCTGGTGGTACGGGACTGCCATGAGGAGGTTCCTGTAGTGGTGGCAAGGGAGCATGTGGGGGCCCTTTCAAAGGGAGGCCCCAAGGTGGGAGGAAGAGGACCCCATCAGAGGAGACAGTAGTTTCTGCTGGGGGATTCAGTTGTCAGGGGTATAGATTTGGAAGCAGAAAGAGTGGAGAGGGGGAGGTTAGGTGCCTACCTGGTGCCTCGGCTTGGAGGAATGGACAGCGAATCCTATGGATTGCTAGAGCGGAATCACCAGCAGAAGGAGAGAGCTGATGTTACCACTCAGATGATCACTGATGAGACCCCACCTGGAGTACGATGTCCAGTTATGGAGACCACATCCAGACAGGATATAGACAAGGTAGAGGCTGCCAGAGGAGGGCAACTAAAATTGTGCAGGGGTTACATCATAAACCCCTAGAGGAGAGACTGTGGGATCGCAATATGTACACCCTGGAAGGGGTGGAGAGGGACATGATAGAGACCTATAAGAGACCTATAAGTACTTCACCAGGGTGAACAAGGTGCAGGAGGGGAGTATTTTTCAGATGAGAAGGTGCACCAGGTCAAGAGGGCATGCAATAAAGCTGGAAGGGGGAATTTAGGAGGGATGTGAGGAAGTATTTCTTCAGTAAGAGAATGGTGGACACCTGGAACAGTTTTCTACCCCCCTTCTAGCATCCTCCTCCCTCCCCCCGCCCCAGCAAAATACTGTTGAAAATATAAAATTAAATAGTATAGTATTAATCCCTTCCCCAACTCGCATACCAAACACATTCACCCTCTTCCCCACCTGGAGTCCCACTGTCTTTATCAAAGCACACAAGTTCAATTGACCCCCACCCAACTACCTCTGTGAAACCACAGCTACCTTTCACTAGCAGTACCTATACTTCACAAATAAACATGCAAAAACAAAACAGCTCCCTAGTAAAGAGCGCCTGCTCTGTTCAGTGTCCATGATAAAATGAATGAATCTGTGGTGACATCTTTCCTCCTAGCAAAACTTGATTGGCTGAATTTTCAGCCAATCAGGTTTTACCAGGAGCAAAGAAGTCGCCCTTCATTCATTTGCATCGCTGATACGGAACAGAGCAGACATGCTGCATTGGGGAATTGTTTCTTTTTCACATGTTTATTTATGGAAATTGTGGGTACTGCTGGTGGGAGGAGGAGGGTGGTGGGGAGTCAGGGACAGAGGTTGGGTTGTGATTGGTCGTACTCCTATGTGCTTCAAAAAAGAGAGTAGGACTAGGGTAGGGGGAGGTGGGTGGAGTGTGTTTGGCACACGGGTGGGGGAGGATTGATACTATATTATTTCATTACATTTTTTTTTATATTTTCAATTTTTATTAAGTCATAGGAAGCAGATTACAGAATTAAAAAAAATGAAATAGAGATATACAATCATGAATACAGTTGTTCATAGTATTTTGTGCCAGTTAACAGTAATTTTTTTCTTTGTTTTGAGATTCATGGGCTATCTATATATATAATTTTTCACATGTCATGAGGGGAGTAGATAGAGATCCACTTACCTCGAACTTGTTTAAGGCTGAAGCATGTAACGTTACCTTTTTAGTGATTTCTTAGCTTCACTTTTCCCTTTATGATAGATGTTTATATCCTGAAAGAAACACAAAGATACTAATTATATGTTTTCAACAGTATTTTGTGGGGGCAGGGGAAGGGAGGAGGGTGCCACTGGGAGGGGAGGTGGCAGGTAGTGTTCTATTTAGTAACTTTAGGGGGGTGAGAGGGTTTTTCTTTTGTGTTTAGGCTGCAGTTTGCGTTGTGATTCACCAATGAATTGGCCAGCCGCCATACAAATTTGGCCAATCTGCCCAGCAAATAACATGAACTGCAGACCTCATCTTAGTGAATTTGCCAAAATGCACTGATTTTTTTTTGTGGAGCAAATTTCGGCACATTTGCACACCACTAGTCCATACACTAACTTGTTACATTTGGGACTCTTGGTGCCAGAAAAATTACTGAACTAAGCATTTAGCACAAGTATGTTGAGTAAACAGTTATTGGTTTAAACCTAGTTAATGTTAAAATATTTCCATATGCTATACTTATTGCATTTCAGACAGCTGATTGTGATGGATGAAGCACTGGGAACAAAGAAAGCCTGTAATAAACCAGGAATAACCAAGTTCCAGTGATGCGTTTCCTTGCTAGTTATAGTTTTCCTTCTTTTCAAATTAAAAAAGGGAGCTATGACAGACAGCAGTATTATATTACATTCGGGTGACACCATGAGCAGGAAACCAGATAAGTGGGGGATCGTGCTGTTTGAACTGAAATTGGGTGCTGCAATGTTTTAAAAAAGGAAACGTTACTTATTTTTGGGCTGTATGGAATTCCGGGACTTGGGAGGGGGGAGGGAGTGAGCAGAGGGCAGACAGAGGAAGGTTTCAGGCCCTAGGAGTCAATACTGATTGTAGGGGGAAGCAGACCACGTGGCTGTAGCACGCCAGTTGGGCAGTTGTAGTCCCAGTAAATTACTCCAAAGGCCAAGCGACCCTGAAGCATGAGTGCCATGAAGCAGGAGTATGGAATTTGTGACTAAGTGCCATTGGCAGGGCAGACATAGGGAAGACCGCAGGCCATGCTGCGCAAGATTAAGAAGGTGAGTACACTACAGGATAGCGGAGGGGACAAATAGAGGACCTGATTTGAGGGTCAAACCTGTATTAAATAACTATTAAATGAAGGGAGTAGCAGCACGACCTCATCTTAGGTCAGGGGCTACACCAGCCTGGAAGAGAACAGGTAGCAAGAGAGGGTGGGTGATTCAGAGGAAGAGTAGGAAGAATAAGGAACATCCATAACTGAAAGAGCATTGGACTACTTTAGGGAGGTGAGGAGGGAACAGGGCCATGAAAATGTGGAGGGGAAGGGGAATGCACAAGCAGCAGGATGGAGCAGGGAGGGTGGTATGCTGCAATAACTGTGGGGCAGCAGTCTTTCTGGGAACCATATGGAGTATAGGGGACTGCCAGTGTGTAGAAACTTAGAGCAGGTGAGGGAATAATAGGGCAGCTCAGATGGGAACTGAGGAGAAAGGAGGGGTGGGCTGAAGGATCAAGGCAGTGGGAAGGGAGGCAGAGGAGTGGTCTGGGGAAGGAGGAAGGCAGGGGGAGGGGTGGAGGAGCTAGGCTGTGGGGAGGAAGGCAAAGGGGTGCCACACCAAGGGGTATGAGGATACCGTACAAGGGTACAGACTAGGTAGGAGCACACAGTACTCAGGGGCAACCATTTCTCAGAGAACAAAGGTGACCAGGAAAAGAGAATAGCAGGTGGTAGGAAAATGGTGTGAGGGCTCAAGTACTACAAAAGGGGAAGAGAAGTCCAGAAGAAGTACCACTTTCAAACAGATTTAGCCTGCTGTCTGGGACAGAGGAAGGAGAAGCAGGAGGTGAGGAAGGGGTCCTGGATAGGAATACAAAGGTAGGGGGACAGGAGAGGGGGAGCAGTACAATGCTGGGAAACCAGGGAGGCAGAGGAGAAGTAGCAAGCCTACTGGAGGAGTTGCAGTAAGGGAAAATAAGGCTTAGTCTAGAGGGGGAGAGGGGTTCATGGGAATAAGCACAGCCATGAGGAGTTGAGGAGCTCAGATGGGAAGGGAAGCACTATTGACAGTGATTGTGGGGATAGCGGGGGGCACTTACCATAGTAATGGGAAAAGGGAGAGAGAAGACAACTTATATGGTAGTAAGGAACAGAAGGGAGGGGAGCATGACAGAGGGAAACAGCAGAGTGATAATCACTGGGGACTCCATGATTAAAGATATTATCTGGGGAAGGAAAGGGGACCCAGATACCAAATAGAAGGTGGTGTGTATGCCAGGAATGATGGCAGGGAGGGTGGGTCCAAAAACAGGGACGTGGTAAAAGGGAAAAGGGGGAAAACAAGCTTAATCATTCACCTTGGCACCAACGACCTAGCAGGGGAGGAGGTAGAGGTGGTAAAAAGTTGGTTCAAGGAGTTGGGAGGGACATGCAAGGAGGTGGCTAGTTCACTGGCATTCTCGCAGGTGATCTTAGTGCCAAGAACTAGCATAGTAAGGAAGCTCAGTATAGAGGAATTTATTACATGGCTGAGGGACTGGTGCAGGGAGGAGGAGTTTGTCTGTGTAGGAGACTGGGGGGAAATGTGGACAAATAAATCTCTGTATGCACCTGACAGACTTCACCTAAACAGAGAGGGTTCGAAGGTTCAATCAGAAGTTGCATTTAATCTGCCATGGGAGGGCAAGCAGGCCTAAGGGCAAAAGGATCACAGAGGGTGGCTGTAAAAGGGCCTCCCCCCACAACAACAGAGGGGGACTAGAGGGATAGGGGAGTAGGGCAGACTGATAATGTGGGCGAGAGGAAAAGCTTATGGAGACAAAGGGGAAGCAGTAAGAGGAGGTAATGATGGGGCCTCGGATGTAAAGTGGAAGGTGGTGTCTCTGAATGTATATAGTCTAGGGAATAAGATGGATAATCTGCAAGCACTACTTGCAGTGGGGAGAGTAGACTCTGTGGCAATAACGGAGACTTGGGCCACACCTAAGCATGACTGGGACCTCTCAATTCCTGGATATAGGCTATACAGGAGGGACAGAGCAGTAGGCAAGGGAAGAGGGGTGGCAGTATTCATTAGGGAGGGAATAACAAGTCCAAGAGAGGAACTGGAAGAGAGAAAGGCAGCAGCGATGTGGGTCCAACTATAGATGGGCAAAGGGAGAAAGGTGAGGATGGGGTGGTTTACAGACCACCCAATTAGGGTGAGGAAATGGATAAGGACCTGAGCTCACAAATTCTGAAGGCATCAGGGAAGGGGGAAGTGGTGATAGTGGGGGACTTCAACCTGCCCAGGGTGTACTTGAGTGTGCCATCCATGACGTGCTAGGAGTCACAAATTACTGAAAGTGTTTCAGTGGGTTTCTGACCCAGGGAGTCACTGAACCCACCCAGGAAGAGGTAATCCTTGATCCAGTGCTCACAAATAGTGAGCATGTACAAGATATAATAGTCAAAGAGCTTCTGCATGGGTGTGACCATTGCTTGGTATGGTTCTGACTGGAAATGGCCAGAGAAAGTGTTCCCACAAAGACCAAAATGACCAAAATCCTGAACTTCAAAAAGGCAGACTTGAAGAGAATGGGTGAGGTACTGAAAAAGCACAACTACTACGGAGGTGGACCAGAAATGGGCTATTAATATGGAAGGATTAGAGGATGCAACAGAGCAGGGTTTCTCAAATGGTGAGGCCAGCCTCCCAGGGGAGGCCCCAACCTGTTCCAGGGGAGGCTCAAGCAAGCCTTAAAATGTACTATATTTAAATGTCAAGTTTTGAATTCTTCATATGAAGGATGTAGCAAAGTGAAAGCGAATAATGGCATGCAAATTTATGTACAAAATGGTTACCAGGAAAGACACGCTTAGCAAACACATTTCCTGGTATGACATGGGAAATATAATTCTTGGAAACTGCAAAACAAAATTCAAAACAATGCAAATGAATAGGAACAAGGTAACAACTGACACATTATACTGGCTGCAGAAAACACAAATACAAAGGCTAAACAGAGAGAGACACTAGGAGCAAGAGTTGGAGGGAGAAAATGGTCCCTGAGAAGGTGAGAGCAGGGTAAACTGACAAAACAATCTGACTCATGGAGGTATTGCAGTGAGGGTAAACAGAGTCCAAAGTCAGAAGTGTGGAGTCAGGAGGCTGAACTGGGGAGTGGGGTTATAGAGAGGGAGAATAATAAGTTCAATAACATGAGAATAAACTCAACTACTCACATGCACTTCATTGTATTCTTCCTGTAATGTGCAAAGTATGATAGTTGTTCTAACTATGGGGAGGCCCCAAATTATTTCTATATTAGGGGGAGGCTCAGGATCTTTTCCAAGGCTTTGGGGAGGCTCACTATGACAAAGTGTGAGGACTCATGCGAACAGAGGAATGTGCTAGGCACAGAAGGAAGAACTCAAAAAACAAAGCACCAAGCTGGTTCAGCCCTAAGGTAGTCCAGGCAGTCAGGGGAAAAGAAACTGGCCTATAAGAAGTTCAGGATGACCAAGAGGGAGGAGGACAGAGAATTAATTATACCTAGGGCTGGCAAAGGAAGCAGGAAGGGCAGCTCGGAGAGCAAAGGCACAGAAAGAATTGCAATTAGTGGAGGGCATTAAGATGGGGAGAAGGCTTTCTTCCACTACATAAGTGAGAAAAGACGAGAAAGAAGGAATAGTCAGACTGAGAAGAAAGGAGTGGGCGGAGGAGAATAAGGTAAAGGCACAGTTAATGAATGAATACTTTTGCTCTGTCTTTATGAAGGAGAAAGGAGGACCAGTAATGATAGGGGAGAAAAGGGGTCCGGGGGGACAGATTGGGCAATATATGTAGAAAGAGTGAAAAAAGGGCTGCTAGCTTTGAAGACCAACACATCAACTGGCCCAGATGGAGTACACGGTAGGGTGCCACAGGAGCTGGCAGGGGAGCTTGCACAGCCACTGGCAGACCTGTACAGTTGTGCACTGGAGTCAGGCATGGTACCTCAGGACTGGAGAATGGCACATGTGGTACCCCTCCACAAGAGTAGTCCCAGGGAGGAGCCAGGGAACTATAGTCCGGTCAGAGATGATAATGAAGGAAAGATTGCTAGAGCATCTGGAGGGACATGGCCTCCATGGTGTAAGGTAGCATGGATTTATTGGGGGGTGGGGTCTTGTCAAACAAATCTGATCCTCTTCTTACTGGATCACAAAAACAAAGGACGGGGGCCTGGCAGTGAACAGCTACCAGAATTTCATCAAGGCCTTTGATTCTGTACCACACAGAAGGTTGATCAGGAAATTGACAGACCATGGAGTAGGAAAAAAGATGGTTAAGTAGACGGAACACTGGCTAGGGAACAGATCACAAAACGTGACAGTGGGAGGAGAGTTGGCTGGTACCAGGGTGGTCACAAGTGGCATCCCACAGGGCTCAGTGTTGGGGCCGGTACTGTTCAACGTGTTCATTAATGACACTGGAGATGGCATCAAGGGCAAAATGTGCCTGTTCTCAGATGACTCCAAGCTCTGTGGGAGGGTGAACACAGCAGAGAAGATACAGGACTTACAAGCACAAATTCTGGCACTCACTACCTCACTGTAGTTAGGACACCACTACGTATGTTCAAGTGAAAAAGTAATTTTATTAAACATAAAGCCACACCAAATCATCCCTTCCAACACATTTTGGATGTTAATGTTCTTTATCAAAGGCTGGGGAACATAATATAAATACACACTTAATTACTGGTTGATGCTGTGATGGCATAGATGGATCGCATTCTGATTGGCTAGTATCATTTTTTTTTTTTTTTACTCTGTTTTATCTCCCTCCTGGGTGGTCCACTATCTTGTCGACCCCCTCCAGCCCCAAACTCCTGGGTCACAGTGCACCTCCTGTCTTAACCCCCGTGGTGAGGCATCGTGGATCCCTCAACCCGCTGACACGGATCTGGTTTCTGGAAGTGCCTGCCATTTTGCATGAGTGGTGCCTGCAGGAGTTGGCAGTCATCCATCCACCCAGGACTTTTCTTCCCCTGCTTCCCCCCTACACCTCCCAGAGGGGGAGCAGTGGACATCGGCAATGGGCGAGCTGTGCTCACTTCCACCCACAGCATGCCAGCCAATTGCTCCACCCGCATCCATCAGTTACAGGACCCAGGCGCTCTGACACCCACCTACTGTTAGGTGTCAGAGGTGCGCCAGCCTCTGTGCCCCTCCCTGGGAGAGAAGAGCTGTCCTCTGGATGCTTGATTCTCTCCCAACACTGGCTGACCCTCAGCGACCCGCTTGCACTGCAAATATGGGTTGCTGGCACGGCAGGAGGTAAGACGTGATGCCTCAGCCCTCCACTCCACTGAGCTGGCCAGACAGTAACATATTTGAATTCTAATTGACTGTGTCTTGATAGATTTCCAACCAGTAAATAAATAAACACATACAAAATATGTGTACAGTATGTCATAAATATTAGGTTAATAAATATGCACATATATATAGTTCTAAAATCCAGGATGGATGGAACAAAGAGAGTGTGGGACTAGGACATTTTTATCAAGATAGAACATGAGCAACAGTGCAACGATACCATAAACCCCATATCAATACCCCACAAGTATATACAGTGCAAAATACAAGTAATCCAAAGTGCATGTCATAACACATTTTCTGCATAAAGTGCATCGTTACTTATAGGCAGATGTAATTCAGCTTAAATCTCATGATGGGAATCTAAAATCCCCCATCTTTTTTCTAGATATGGGTGCACATCAAAATTTGTATTTAACCCAGGTTTTTTGTGTGCTTGCAATTGGAGAATCCAAAAGTTTTCTCTCTTGAGCATCAACTTATTATAGTTTCCCCCTCATGGGTTATGGCTAACCCTGTCTATGGCCATAAAACTGAATGAATGTTGGGCCCCATCGCTCTCTCTCTCTCTCCCATAACATGTGCTGCAGTTGCATATGTATTGTCTTTCCTGGCAGTGGCTCTTATATGCTCTCCCATTCTTATTTTAAAACACCTTTTGGTTTTACCTATATAAAAGACTTCACACGAGCACATTGCTAGATAAATTACACTCTCTGTACTACACATAATGCATTGTCTAATCATGAAGTCCCCGTTCATGTTACAGGAACTAAAAGTCTTCCCTGTTTTCACTGATTAACAATACACACATTTTTATGGCTGTGGGCGAAGCCTACAGCTGGTTTGGCATCTCTTGCTTTAAAATGGCCAATTGTGGCACCTTCTGTTGGACTTTTGGAAGTATCCTTCTGAAAGTCCAATTGAGCTGGAAACACACTGCCACGATCGCCTGCCGGAGAATAACAGCCACACTATTTCTGCTGTTACTTCCACATTCTGGGGCAAAAACTGCTCATGCGTACTTTGCATGCATGCACAGTTCCACTGGTGCCGACATCTTGTGAATGGCAGCATGCCATTCACCGCAACTACGCATGTGCGAATGCCACGCATGTGCAGTTGTGTCGCCACTGATCGTCGACACTCACTCTCGCAGAACTCTACAAACTCTCCACAGCTGTATTGGCTCTGGCTAGAACTTGTTTACATTGGTAGCAGCCCTGTATCTGTGCCAGACATGTGTTGGTACATTTCTCTACAAAGTGGCTGTGCACTGGGTTGTCTTTGAGGGTAGGAGCTCTATTATAGCACATTTGTGGGGGGGGGGGGACTTGGCTAATTTCTTTTAAGCCTGTATCTGCTGATAGTACATGCCAATGTTTGTGTAAAATTTGTTATAATGCCTTTGCTTGTGTGGAGTATGACATCACAAAATTAAATCTAGGGTCTGCCTGTCCCTGATTTATTTTGGGTTTTAAAATCACCTCACTATCTGTGTTACTTGTTGTTTCTCTTGCTGTCATAATCTTACTCTGGCTAGTGGGCTATTCCCAAATTCTCATGGCTAATTCATCTGCTCTTTTCTCATATGAGGTCTCATTACTACAATTGTGTCTAACTCTTAAAATCTTGCCTTTTGGGATATTTTGAGCTATGTGGGGAGAGTGGCAGCTTGATGCTAAAAGCACAGTATTCCCATCTATTTCCTTCCTATATATTTCACTCTTTACTGTACCCCTGGTATGGTTAAAGACAGTGCAGTCTAGATAGGAAACTTTCTCTCTGTAGTACTGATAGGTACATTTTAAATGTGGATTTGATGTATGCAAATAGTCAGCAAACAATCTCAATTGCTCTGGTGTCCCTTTCCAAATCAGCACTATATCATCTATATAGCCTTCCGAATTACCAGATTTTCAGAGAATTCATTTCTTTGGGGGTGTCTACCTCCCATTTACCTACATATATATTGGCAATGGAGGGGGCACATGTCACCCCATTGCTGTTCCCTTGATCTGTAGGTACATCTACTGATTAAACAAAAAAGCATCGCATTTCAGTACAAATTTTGCAGCTTTATCAAAAGGTCAGTAGGGGGATACCCCTCTTTGTTGTCTTTGTTTAAGTAATGCGTTGCTGCATCAAGAGACCCCCTCCTGTGGGATATTAGTGTACAGTGCTTCGATGTCCATTGTCACAAAGTTCGTATTCTCATCAAGGGTTAGTTCTTTAATCAAATTCAACACTTCTTTGGTGTCTTTTATGTATGCAGGTAGTTTTTCCTACTATTGGTCTTAAAAAGGAGTCACAGAATTGTGAAAGTGGCTCAGTTAATGAGCTGATGCCACAGACGATGGGGCGCCCTTGGGGGTTCTTGAATGTTTTGTGCACTTTGGGCAACAACACATAAAATGTGGCCTGAAAGGAATATTTAGTAATCAGAAAGTCTCTGATTTTGCCATCTATGTATCCTTTGTTGAATCCCATATTTATTGTTTCATCTATGCTGAATTTAAATCAGTAAGTGGGGTCTTGTGTCAGTTTACGGAAAAATTCCCTGTTGTTCAGTTGTCTCTTAATTTCTGATACATAGTCAGTTTTGTTAAGTAGAACGACAGCCCCTTCCTTATCCACTTGCTTAATTACAAGTTCAGGATCCATTTAGAGACTCTCTATAGCTTCACACGCCTCTCTGGACAGATTCTTAAAGCTGTTAACATGCATTTGTGCAAAAAATGTTTCAAGGTAATTTTCTACAAGATCTTTGAATACTGTCACCGGCACACAGAAATGAGCGAAAAATGTGGATTGTGGTTTAAAAGGGGTAGGGGCAGTCTGGCTTCTATCTTCAGTGTTATTCTGACATTTGTTAAAAAGGCTTGCAGGTTTAACTTACGATAGCTGAGGTTCAAATCTATTAAAGTTTGGACTCTGTCCATGGGGGTCGAGGGAACAGAGCTGAGGCCTTTTTGCAAAAGGTTAGTTTCATCTTCAGTAAGTATGTGTGCAGACAAGTTTATTTATTTATTTATTTTATATACATTTTGGTAACCGGGTAGGCCCACTGGAACCTCGACAGTCCCTTTTTCAGGGGTGACCGGGGATTAGTTACATGTACCTAGAGGAAAGGAAAAAAACAAGGCTTTGATGAGTATATGAGTATACATCGCAGCACAGAAACATTACAACAACAGTGCAGGCGTTTTTGTTAGAAACAGACTATTAACAGTTTTATACCGAGATAAGTGCAAAAACCAGTGCTCCTTTTGTCCTTTAAAACCTTTTCTCCCTTACTGGTTGTGTTCCTTTGCAGATAGCACCCTTAGTTGGATCACCTTTGGAAGACCTTAGTTGAGGCAGCAGCACTGGAACCCAGTGTCTAGGTGTGATTTTAACGCTTTCTTGAAGCCCTCTAGAGAGGTGCTATCCTGTACCTCTCTCGGGAGATTATTCCAGAGTTTGGGTAGGGTTGTCCTGACTGACTGTAGACCTAAGAATGATCTGGTTCTAGGTATTTTGAGTAGTGTCCGATAGGTGGACCTGAGCTCTCTTCTGTTTGTCTTTGGGGCAAAAAAGTCTTGTAGACCTGGGGGAAGGGGGCCCGGGTTGCTGTAGTTTAAAAGCAAGGCACAGTTAGGTATAAGCTAATCTGGCTTCAAGGGATGGCTATTGTAAGGAATGGAACACCTTGCAGTGGTGCAAGTTAATTATTTGTGTGGTGTTATTTTGTTGACTCACCTCCTGTATTCCCGGTATGTTCTTTGATTCTGGGCTCTACCTCAGTTGTATTTATATATTCCTCCTTTGTTTTGGTATCTGTCTCCTCTTCCTTCCCCCTCTCCATCTCATCCTCTTTCTCTTCCTGGATTGAAATCCTGTGCCGAGTGTTGTAATCTTGGACTCCTTCATGGAGCGTTCATGAGAGAAGGGGGAGGACCTGAAATTGGCTGTTGCTGGTTCTGTAACTGGGACTCCATAGATTTCCAGTCTCAATATAAAAAGGACCCCTTCCACTGTCTTTATTATCGGATTTGCTATGGTCCGTGCTGAAATCAAAGGACATGTTTCTATTATGTTTTAGGATTTCTTTTAAGTCCTGTTTTTTCTGGCTATAAATAATTTCTCATTTGTAATCTCCTTTTTCCCTTGTGAATTTCATTTGTTTAGCTTTTCTCAGTTCACAGTCTAATCTCCGTATTGATTCCTGTTGTTTTTTAAGAGACTCAAAATCCACGTGATTTTTGAATTTCAAAACTTCCACCTCCTGGGCTTTAAATTCTTCTCTCAGCTTTGTCGCCCATTTCTGGCTGTACTTAATAATCAATTGAATCAATTTAAAACTTTCTTCTGAAAGTACTGCTTCACACACTTTCAAGAAGGTAGCACTATCTATACCGTGGCTTGGAGTTTTTAAAATTCTAAGTCCTCTTGGTATACATGAAACTTGCTCATATGCTTCTAGATTTGTGATGTTCCAGTAGATTCATCTTAATTGATGTGCTATTTTCTTGAGCTCCCAAAATGCTCCCAACAGTAATTGTTCCTCTGGCATCAGGGATTTGGTTCCTGTATTTTCCAATAGAAAAGGGTTTGATGTTGCTGCTGTACTAAGTAACCTGTCCACATATTCCAATATGGCTAAATAAAGGAGAGGGTGGATGGGCAGAGAGCGACAGTGAAAAATCAGGGATACTGAATGAATACTTCTGCTCAGTATTCACAAAAGAAGAGGAGGGGGAGGTACCTAATCCAATCAATAGAAGCACTCTGGATAGGAGGGTCGATACCAGTCCTTTCACAGAAGCTCTGAAAGAATTCCTAAAACTGAAGGACAAAGCAATGGGGCCCTGATGGAGATTCACCCAAGAATTCTAAAAGAACTAAGGGGAGAACTACTGACACCACTGACTACCCTTTTTAACAAATCATGGGAGGATGGTATGGTACCTAAGGACTGGAGGAAGGAGGATGTGAATTCCCTTCACAAAAGTGGGAGCAAAGCAGAGGCAGGAAAGTACAGACCATGTTAGCTTGACTTCAGTGGTAGGGAAAATGATGGAATCACTTCTGAAAGAAAGAATTATTGAGTACCTAGAGGTCAGCGGGCACAGGATCCAAGGCAACATGGAGTCACAGCGGGGAGGTCATGTCAGACGAATCTAATTGATTTCTTTGACTGGGTGACCAAAGTAGTAGACCAGGGAAGGGCTGTGAACATGGCCTACCTAGATTTTAGCAAGACATTTGACACAGTTCCACACAAAAGATTAATAAACAAATTAGCCAGCCTGGGAGTGGGTCCCAAGGTAGTAGCCTGGGTGAAAAATTGGCTGGACAACAGGAAACAGAGGATAATAGTAAACTGAGTCCACTCCGAAGAAAGGGGGTTACTAGTGGAGTACCGCAGGGTTCAGTACTGGGTCCAGTCCTTTTCAATGTCTTTATAAGTGACATTGCAGAGGGACTGGAAGGAAAAGCATGCCTCTTTGCAGACAACACAAACATCTGCAACAGGGTTGATGCACAAGGGGGGGTGGAAAAGATGAAAGGGATTTGGCAAGGTTGGAGGAATGGTCAAAAGTATGGCAGCTTAGATTCAGTGTAAAGCAGTGCAAAGTAATGCACCTTGGAAACAAAAACCCATGGGAAGAGTACACAATGGGGAGGTATTAACAATCACAAAAATGGAATGGGACTCGGGGGTAATCATATCAGATGACCAAAAGGTAAGCAAGCAATGTGAGAAGGCAGTAAGGATGGCTAGGGGGATACTGGGATGTACAGAGAGAGGCATCACCAGTAGAAAACTGGAAGTTGTTATTCCTCTGTACAGACAGTTGGTGAGACCCCAGCTGGAGTATTGCGTGCAGTTCTGGTGACTCTATCTCTGCAAGGACATAATCAAGATGGAGGAAGTCCAGAGGAGGGCAACTACAATGGTGTAGGGTCTGCAACAGAAGCCATACGAAGGGAGACTAAAGGAGATTAATATGTATACCCTTGAGGAAAGGAGGGAGAATGGGGATATGATAGAAACTTTCAAGTACCTCAAGGGAATCAACAAAGTCCAAGAGGGTAGCATCTTTCAGAAAAAGAGATGTGCAAGAACAAGGGGACACAATTTGAAGATAGAGAGGGATGGCTCAGGGGCAATGTGAGGAAGTATTTTTTCATGGAGAGGGTAGTGGACACATGGAATGGCCTTCCTGAGGAGGTCATGGGGTCAAAAACAGTGGGGGAATTCAAGAATGCATGGGACAGACATAAGGCAATTCTGGTGGGGGGGTAGGAAGAAGTAGGCTGTTAGTTAACTAGGATCTGCAGCTTATCCAATAGGTAGGAAAATGGGCAGACTAGGTGGGCCAAGCGGTCCTTATCTGCTGTCAAAAGCTGTTTCAATGGATTATCTGTTCCTCCTTGATTTGTATTGGGAAAAGAAAGGTTAGGAGTGGCTTCTAGTGACATTATGTCTGTAGTAGCTGTCTCTCACGGAATTTCCTTTTCAGAGATTTTACATGGTGCTATCTTTGCCAACTGTAACCTGTGCATTGTACTTAAATACAGAGTCGGTGCAAACACAAAAGCATGCACTAGGTATGGTGGTGCTCAAGGAAAAATCCAAATTCATACAAGCACAGAATGTTAGCACTCTCCATCTCACTGTAGTTAGGATGTCACCACACATGTTAAAGTTAAAAAGTCATTTTATTAAACATAAAGCCATACCAAATCATCCCGCCTGATATGTTTCAGATGTTAATGACCTTTATCAAAATCTGGGGAACATAATACAGGTACACATTTAAATACTAGTTGATGCTGTAGTGTCATAGATGGATCATATTCTGATTGGCTAGGAACATATTTGAATTCTATTTGATTGTCTCTTGCTAAATTTCCAACCAATAAATAAATAAACATAAAAAAATATGTGTATGTCATAAATATTAGGTTAATAAATATGCACATGTATATAAATAGTTCTAAAATCTGGGATAGATGGAACAAAGATGATTGGGGGGGAAGGGACTAAGAAATTTTTATCAAGATACAGGGCCTTAAGGAGGACCTAAGAAGACTTGAGAGGTGGCCCGGGATCTGGCAGCTGGGCTTCAATGCCAGAAGGTTCAAGGTCATGCACATTAGAACCAGAAACCCCGGGACAGAGGACTGCCTGGGAGGGGTTCAGGTATCTCCTGCAATGAAGGAGAAAGATCTAGGGGTGATGATATTTAGAGACCTGAAGCACTTTGTGCAATGTAGGAAGGCAGTAGCAAGGGCAAACAGGGTGGTGGGGTGCATTGCCAGGGTGGTGAACAGTAGGAGACAGGAGGTGATTCTACCCTTGTATAGGTCACTGGTGAGGTCGCGTCTGGAGTATGTGGTGCAATTCATGTGCCCTCACCTCAAAAAGGATATCAATCTGGTGGAGATGGTCCAAAGGAGGGCAACGAAGATAACAGGGCAGCAAGGTAGTTTGTATGAAGAGAGTCTGAGGAGGACAGAAGGGAGAAAGGAGACATGATTGAGACCTTCATGTACTTGAAGGGGATCAATAAGGTGAACAAGAAGTATCTCTTCAGGCTAAGCAGCAACAAAATTACAAGGGGACACAGCCTTAAGCTGAATTGGGGGTGTTTTCAATTCAATTTTTATTTTACCAGGTAAGATGCATTGAGAAAAACTCATTTACAAAGTGGTCCTGGAAGGACTAATACACAAAGACAAGGGTAGACAACCATACAATTACATGAGAGAAATAATATTATATACAGTAATGCCATATCCTTTATACAAAGATTACATGCAACCAGAAGCTATCAACATTTGAAACCGTATTAAAAAACAGTAGGTTAAGGAACAATAGGTAGCAGGAAAAGGGCTCAAGAAATGCTTAAAATTACAGGAGGCTAGAATGGACTAAGGGGAAAGGTGAGGGGGAAGGGTAAAGTGCAAAGGGGAGTAGGTAAAGCGGAAAAGAGCAGACAGTGATAAGAGAAGGCAGAGGAAGTGTTTGGAGAAGGAGAGAAATGTGGGGGATTCACATATTTATTTCGTTTTTGTTGATTGGGTAAGTGCACTAGACACATTCTTGCCTATTTTCAGGCACAACCCAGGGGGAGGGGGATACAGATGAAAGCCAACTGACCTTGAACCAGATTAAGCTGTTGGTGGTATTTTTAGTGAATGGGGGGAACCTTTGGCCAGGGCACCGGGGAAATTCCCCTACTCTTGCTTCCTGTGAGCAGGGGGGACCCATTTTCCTGTGGGATCAAGATGGTGGCTGCCATGGATCCTGGTGGAGGAGGACTGCATACAGAAGAGACAGAAGACAAGGAATCCCTTTCTGTTCCAATATCTCTTGTGGACAGTGGTGGCACTGTGAGACTGTTGGGAGAGAGGAACAGTCTCAGGATGGCTGACGACAGTGGAGGAGCTCAGATGCAGGAGAGCTCACAGGCTTTACCCAGAGCAGAGGGGAATGATAAGGCTGGAATGCACCCGAGTGGCGGCCAGCAAAACGTATCTAACCCCTCTAAACACAGTTTTCAGCTGGAAGGTGAAAAATGCACCGCAAGTCCAGCACATACGAGGAGTATGTCTAGCTTTAATTGCAAGAGCATATTGACTTTAAATCCAAACCCGGAAGTGCGACTTCTAAATGCCGAGACAGCTGATGATGCTTCGGAAGATCAACAAGCTCTCTCTATATTACAAGAGAAATGATGCCTTTGGGAGAAGGCTGCTATGGATTATCAAATTGCTCAGCTTGCTGCTGAAGAAGAGATTCGATAATGGAAGAGACCCGAGGTAGATTCGCCCTCGGGTCATACAGGTACTGACTTGAAAGTACATAAAGGTGCAAACAGCCCTGAGGGGAAACAAGCTTGCTCACTGAAGATTTCAGGGGATATAGAAGTAGAACCTTCCCCCACTTGGTCCCCAGATATCGCCCTGAAAAGGGCGGGATGGTTGCTGTTAGATTCGGGTCAGTGGATCACAGACCTTGCCATACCAATTCCAGGTGTGGATTGTACCCCTCTTTCAGTTTTATATGGACCCAATTCTGAGACTAGTGTTCCTGCAGCTAGGTCTGAGGGTAGTTTAGACCCTGGTTCTATAATACAGAATGAAGAATTATCTGACATAAACAGGCCTTTAATGGATCCAGGTGCTGTGGTTAACCACAACCAGCCAGTTAGCCCTAAACTAGGATCAAAATCACCTCAACAATGCCAAAGTGGGGATTTGGAGGGAAATGCCAACCAAAATAAAGCTACTAATGATATAGGGCCTGATGTTGATCAAAATACCCAACCACGTCTTACAACCCCAACTACCTCTTATGCTAGCCTTTTTCATAAACCTGTTTCCTTGGCTAAAAGATGAAATGCTGTAAGGCTGAGGTTTTTGGGACCCACTAATACCATGCCTGACAGATTCTATGTGGGGAAAGTCTTACTTAAACAATGGCTGTGTTTTACACCCAGTGAGGTGTATGCCTTGATTCATACACCAGGGGACAATACGTATGACATTAGCTTTCACACACCAGATATGTTAAACAGATCTTGGATGAAATACGCATTATTAAAGACTAATCCTGCTTGGGTCCATTTTCAGGCCATACCATAACCAAACAGATATTCAAGGTTATTACTGTATTGTTCCGTAATGAAGGGGTTAATGTGGAGGATATCTCCTATTGGTTGGAGAAAAAGTGTACCCTGAAAGGAAACCCAGAGCTCATTCTTGATACAGAAGGATTTTGGAATGGTGGTTGGAGATTTAAAGTTAATTTAAACCAAACCGAAGAAGGTTTACAACATCTTCCCAGTTGCTTTTATTTGGGAAGGGATAAAGGATTTATCTTTTATCCAGGACAGCCCCGTCACTGTTATAAATGTGGTTCTGGGAGACACCTTAGCAGGAATTGTGAAGTCATCAAATGTGTCCAGTGTGGAGAATTGGGGCATACAATGTCAGATTGTCATCATCCAGTTAAATGCTCACTTTGTGAAGAACCCCATGTATTTACTGACTGTCCTTGGGCTGCCCAAAATAAAACAAATGGAGATTTTTGCATACAGGATTTTTACCTAAATACAGCAGTACATGTGGTCCAGAGGCAAAAACCTGTACCTCTGCCCCCACCAAGTAGGCCTGAAACCATACCTGGTATGGAATGGGCGGACATTTCGGAAATTGTATCAACTACTCTGGCCCAGGAAGAGGAGAACTTAATATCTACTAAAATGGTGATTCTTACAGATTCTGTTGTGGGCCAGGTTATTCCTAATACTATGCCTACCCCCCTTCCACTTGAAGAATCTTTTAACCTCATTACTGCTAGACATCGCAGTTTAGATCCAGGACCTCTAAAATACATATATCTGAATAAGGTTTGATACTCCTCCAAAATGCATTTTTGGTATTACAGGAAGACATAGGTACTGAGTCAGATTCCACCTCGGTCCATTCTTCACAACCTGAAGGATCTTTTGATCCAGAACCATCTGCTGATGTTATGGATACAGTGAAAAATAAAAAAAGGGTCAACCTGG
This sequence comes from Neoceratodus forsteri, assembly GCA_016271365.2. Lineage (NCBI taxonomy): Eukaryota > Metazoa > Chordata > Ceratodontiformes > Ceratodontidae > Neoceratodus > Neoceratodus forsteri. The sequence continues at coordinate 968,716,675 of CM028130.1, read as the reverse complement.
GATGAGAAAATCTACAAAAAAGAAATAATAAAAATTAAAGGGAACATTGATATGAGTTATGACAACCCCCTTCTTTCCCCTTTCTCTTTTGTCTATGTTTTTGAATATACATTTGGCATCCTTAAATGTTAATAGTATTCAGTCAGATAGGAAGCAAATGTTGATATATTCACTATTTGATGGAGGCAAGGATGATGTAGTTTATTTTCAAGATACTCGGTTACATACCAGGTTTGAGGTAGAACAGGCCACCGAAAGGTGGAAATGGGGTACTGTTTATTAATCTGTTGGTGAAAAGCTATGCGCAGGGGTAGGTATAGCAATTAATAATCCTACAGCACGCCTAGTTCAACTTATAGATGTTTTGCCGGGTCGCATATTATTGTTAGATATGATACTTGATGATTTACACTGTAGATTTATTAATGTTTACGCTCCACAAGCTAAATCTGCGAGAATAGCATTATTTAAGACTTTATTGCCCTATTTGTTCACTTCTAGATTTGTGCTTTTAGGTGGAGATTTTAACTGTAGCCTATCATACTGGATAGAGTACATGATCCACAAAGTTATTTTGCGATACTAAGTGTCGAATGATTTATTGACACAGTCAGGATTGGTTGATGTTTTTGATTTATTAGGTAAACCACAAAAACATTTTTCAAGGTACTAAAGCAACAAGGATAGATTTCTGGTTTATTTCAGATACTTTAACAATACAAAAAGCTCAAACTATACCAGTTGCACCTTCTGATCATGTGATACTTGAGATTGATAGGTAGTTATGAAATAATGCATAGAGGACCAGGATATTGGCATCTTAACCTGAATTACTTAGTTAGCAACTGTTGAAGAAGGAATTTTGGCAGTAATACAGGCAAGGAAATCAGTGGTTAGCCTCTATGATTCATATAGAGATTGGTGGGAAGATACAAAAATAGATATGACAGTATTTCCAAATAATTGGCAAGATTAATGGGAAATTTAATAAAGATACATATATAAAAACTCTACAACAGTTTTTTGACTTACATTTTTTAGTTGCACAAGGTGATTATACAGCCTTATCTGAATTAGATAGAATTCGAAAATTATTAAATTCAACACAATATAGTAGATATAAATCCTTAGATGTAGAAAGAAGATTTGGTTCCCAAGGAGGTAAAGCCTTTATGGACCCTTATCAGTTTTGTGCTGAACAAAGACATCAAAAATATATGGCAGAGGTTTGTGACTCTACAGTAAAAAATGTACAACCAGGAAAGATATTATGAATGCTTTAGATAATCATATACAGCAATTATTTGGATATGCTACTGTTTCTGGTTCCCCACATTCCTTATGGTTAGCTCAAGTGATTCCACCTATGTGTGATAAACATAGCAGAGACATGTTGCTTGTTGATATAACATCTTTAGAAGTATCGGCTAGTTTTTCATTAACAAAGGCAGGTACTGCCCCAGGGAGTGATGGTTTGCCATATGAGATATATAAAATAATTTTTACAATATTATTACAAGAATTTGTAGAGGTCTTAAGGGAAATTCTGATTACAGGATTATTACCAAATAGTATGTCAGATGGTTTAGTGGTATTTATGTACAAAAAAGGAGATAGAACTAAGTTATCAAATTGGAGGCCAATTACCCTACTTAATACAGATTTTAAAATATTTACAAAACTGTTACATAATAGACTTATACCAATGGCTGATTTTCTATTACACAGTTCTCAGGCATGTTCAATACCAGGAAGAAAGATTTCTGATGGTTTAATATTACTTGGAGAAATATTTCATAGAGGTAATACTAGTGAGCTTACAGGTCTTATTTTTAGTCTGGATCAAGCTAAGGCTTTCGATAATGTTAATCATGAGTATTTATGGAGTTGTTTGGCTACATATGGCATTCCTGAAATGTTTGTTAATTGGGTTAAAACATGTTATAAGTCTGCCTCTGCTAAAGCCTTTTGTAATGGGTGGATAGGTCGTAGGTGTACTGTTTTAAAGAGAGTACGCCAAGGTTGCCCTCTGAGTGCTTTATATTTTTTTACCATTGATCCACTACTTAGAATGGTGGATAAAACTAGAGGTATACATGGTGTATCCTTTTCCTGTGAAGACCCTGAAATAAAGAGCATTGCATATGCAGATGACATTTGTTTTATAATAGTAAATATCCCATCAGCACATAATCTGGGAATAATTTTAACTAATTTTACGACTCATACTGGAGCTCAAATAAATTACCAGAAATCTTGTTGCCTTCCTCTTAATGCTGAAGATGTCACAGATGATAACAATAATCAGGGTACCAGTATTAAAAGGGACAGCTCCTATTTTAGGGATCTTATTTGATTCTGGAGATTTGGCTTATCAGAATTGGATACTTAAATTGAATGAAGCACAAAATAAGGTTAATCTTTGGAATACTTGGTGTTTAGCTAAATTAAAGTGAATCTACATGATAAAAACCTTTTTGTTACCCATATTTTTATATTTAAGTACAATATATAGCTTACCGTCAACTTTAGAAACCAGAATATATAGTTGTTGTTTTTTTTATGTATCTGGGGAAACTGTTTAAATCCAATTAAAAGAGGCTTACTATTGAGAGAAAAAAGAAATGGATGGTTGAAGATGATACAACCTGCAGTATTTTTTTCACCATATATTTATATGCTAATTTATTCCCCTTGTTAGCTCAAAAAATTAATAGATGGTCCCCTTGGGTCTTAGATTCCTTGGGACCTATGTTCTCTATTTGGCCCATGTATGATAACCTTCCTCGACAAATTTCAATTTCTTATTTACCTGATCCAATGAGAGCTTGATTTGCTAAAATAAAGCTATGGGGTATTTCCAAAGAGCATCTCCTTTCTTATACGCGGAAAAACTTGTATGAATCTTTTGATTTTGAAATATTTTCAAGAGACAGCAGGATTTGATTCTTGTTCTTTGCCAGATAGATTATTGATAGGTGAAATACTGATTTCCCCTCGTATTCCCACTTTTATGTGGGATGTAACTTGGCTGGCCTTGCATGGTCGCCTAAATGTAAGAGGAAATCTAAAGCATAGACAGGTGTCTGAGAGATATTGTTCTAGAGGAACATGTCCAGATGTAATTGAGACAATGCAGCATTTATTCCTAGAGTGCCCTTTTATTCAAGGATTTTGGCAATCAATTCAGCGTCACTGGCCTACATCTCTGTTTGGTTTTATGACTTTAGAAATATTATGCTTTGGTATTTTGCCTTTTCTGTGGACGAAACATGATAGAGTAACACTATGGTTATTTCTTGTTTGTTTTAAATTTTACATATGGTTTGTCCGGTGCAGATTGACTATTTAACAACTACGTTTTACTTTTGATGAGTTGTTTTTTATGATAGAAACAGCAATTAAAGACATCAGGTTGCAAGATTATAATTCAATCCAGTCAACAGCCTTTCAAGGAAGATGGGCCTCTATTGATTGGTTATAATAGATATAAGTAAAATGAGTATGTATAGTAAGTATATATGCCTATTAGATTTAAGCATGACATAGAATAAATAATTTAGGATTTGTGTTATACGAATACACCTATAAATTATGTGATTGTGTTTAAACATATGGTTTAGTTAAAATTATTGTGTGACTTAACACTGTTTGGTTTTATTTTGACATTTGGTATCTGTATATTGATTTGTATAAATTGATTTAGGTTTTGTACATTTTTTTGATTGTATGTTCCTTTCCAACTTTAATAAAAAATTCCCCCCTGATCTTTTCAAGAAGTGCCATGGGATCTTTAACATTCACTTGAATTATCACCAGAACAGGCAGATGGGACCTCAGCTTTGTCTCATCTGAAAGATGGCACCTCAGGAGTGCAGCACCTCCCTCATGCTGTATAGTGATACTAAATTACGCAAAACAGTGACACATGTTTAAGAGGGGAAGTCAGGAGACATTTCTTTACAGAAAAGGTGGTGACTAAGTGGAATGCACTACTAGAAGAGATGATCTCAGTGAAACACTGGTTAGCTTCAAGAGGGGCTAGGATAGATATGGGGGGAGGATAAGGGTCATAGGAGGGGAGAAGGTAGTGGATGGAAGTGTCAGGTAGGGGTGAGCAGGGACAACAGCCTGAGCTGTAAATCCTGAGCATCAAGCAGACTAGATAGATAAGAAGGCCTAATTCTGCGGGCTACTTCGTATATTCATTGTGCATCTATACAGTATATAAAATATGAATGATGTAGATATAGTGATACCTTGTGGTTCTCAGTGTGTACTATACCGCGCTCCCTAAAATGTGTGCTGACTCATGAATCCATTACAAATAATGTTCAGTGATCCCCCTCCTACTCCCTGCCCACTACCGATGCTACTGATTGGCTCTTCCTACCATTTTCCACTACCACACTGCAGCACAGGGTAAGGTGCTGTTGTCACTCACAGGGACAGGAGTTTTCTAAAAAAAATAAAAATAAATAAAACGTGCATTTTAATTTGAGATGATCAGTTTAGAGGCTTCCAGCTACATGGTAAAAATATATATCCTTTAGGAAAAAAAAAATTGAGCTCATCTGTGGGGTGGGGAGTAATTCTGTTCCAGCAGGGATACAATAGCAACCAGCGGTCAATCCAAAAACAAAACAGTAACCATATCATTAGGGATGCCAGATAGTAAACTGGATAATGGCTTCTCAGAAGTCTAGGTAAAGAACTTTGACATTCCAGGGACTTTCTTATAAAAGTCAGAACTTAGCCAGCTCCCTGGCATCAAGCAATTGGGGATCACTCTGGCATGCTGGTGATGCAGCTTCATACTCTGAGTCTGGGATGTCAGTACTAGTGCTCGGATACTAGCCTAAAAAGTTGGATAGTGCCAAATAGTACCCCCAACTTGAGTTTCGGATGTCAGCAAATAGTGTTGACATCTTAGAATGGATCTGTTATGGTAGGATCCCTTCTATGGATCCGACCAGACTGGTTGGGTCTGAGGGATCTTATGATCAGATCTATAAATCCAGTTGGCAGATCTGACTGACAGTGGATTCAGTGGATCTGCCCTCAGATGTAAGCAATGAGGCACGAAGGGGTGTGTGTAAAACATATTCTACAGCATGACCAGTGGCATAGTAAGGCACAAGGCCAAAGGCCAAGTGACTTCAGCCTCTGGACGTGCAGTAAAATAGGTTTTACACACATCCCTGAGTGCCTTATTGCGCTTATAAGATTGGCTCCTTTTCTGTTTTTTTACTTTTTACTGTTGGGAAAAGCATGTTTATATATAGAAACAATAGATTTACTTGCGTGCATTTGTGATAAAATAGACCTTCTGCCCACTGTAAGTGATGTCATTAATGATGTCATTGTATTATTGCCTACTTTCTTCTTCTTGTTTTTTTTCTCTCTGTTTTTCTCCACATTCAAGATATGGAATGTTTATCATTGAATATTTACCACGGAAAACATGGATTCAAAATTCTGCTCAGTTCCACTGGCAGAATGTTTCTCTCCTAACACGCTGTACACACAGACAATAAAGGCCTTTGTTATAGTCAGAGACTCAATTATCTCACTGTCGGGGCAAGAAGAAGAGAATTCCCTGATGAGAAGGTAAAGGTAGAAGGGGGATTTTTCACTGTCGGCAAAGAAACAGTTGTAGTGAAAATTATAAACAATATTTATTGTTTCTAATTTGTTTACAGTATATAAGGAGAGTGTGATAATCAGGGAAACAATATTTAATTCATTTTTTTTTTTTTTATTTAAGGTAGTTTTACTTTTAGGGCCCAGTTGAAGTTTTCTTTACAGTGTAAAGGTAGCAGCTATGTTTGTGGTGGAAGATCAGTTATGGCTATAGGGGGCTAACTGAAATGCCTGTGTTCCAAATGCCCATTGATCTGGGTTCCAGACTCTTCACTGCTGAACAGTACTTTTTTTAGCCATGTGTAAACTGTATTTTACACATAAATAAGAGCCAATCAGATTACATGATTTTACCCTGCCATTAAAAAAAAAAAAAATATATATATATATCCAACCTTGGATCCTAGATCTGAGTTGGTCAGATATGTGCCGGATCCTAGGTTGGATACCAGCACTATCTGATGGAAGCTAATCAGATTCACTAAAGCACTATCTGAGCAGCACAACCTGTCAGAAGTGGAGGCCATTAGGAAAAGCTCAGAGTAACCTTTGGACACTCTTTTCCCCGAGGGAGCTCTCACTGCATAACACTGTTGCAACATCTGGTGCCGGTGTGGCAGAGGTATCTTTCAGGATTTGATTGACCATGAGCTGTCAGGCAGTCCCCCATACAACCACAGTATGCATGATCTTGTTGGGGGGGTGGAATATGCAGAAATGGCATACTGGTGTGCTGGATAATGGCCTTGCAGTCCCCCCATGCCAATAGACACTCCCGGTGCACCAGATCAGGTAACTCTAAGCCAGCATTTGGTTTGTGTGCACTCCTCCTCCAGGTCATGGGGAAGACCTTGGCAGGGGCATTAATGGGATGGATGCAAAGGGCAGACTCCAGAAGAAGATGTTCATCAGTGAAGAGCAGAGAAGGCCACCAGCATTGACAAGCTTTCCCTAGGACATCATGGCTGCAGGTCCAGATCAATCTTCAGTGGCTGGAAGTGAGCAATGAGCCTAGAGGGCAGTGGGGGCAGCATTAGGAAGCCCAGAGTGGGTTGTCGGTTAGCACGGTGATGAACAAAACAAGCATTTGTCAATGCTGAATGTTTGGTTGCTGGCATTGGCATTGGTAGTATAGAAGTTACAGAGCTGCATAACAGAAATGGCAGTGAAGTATTGAACTGAAGCCAACCCCACCACCACCCTGCAGAAAGTGACAGGCATTGGGGTGTGCCTTTGGGTCGTCAGGCATAACAGCCACGCCATTTCACCACACCCCACCTTGCAGACACTGGCAAGTGTCACAATGTGCCTTGGGGTCTTTGGCCCTTATGCGCACCCCATTCCATTAGGAAATACGGTGAGATGGGTGCGGTATAGGAGAATGGGGTGAACTTTGGGGCCGAAGAGTCCAAGGCATACCTCGATGCCTCTCACTGGCTGCAGGGTGTGGAATGGTATGAGCATTACAGGCAAGAATCCCAAGTCACACCCCTGATGCCTGTCATTCTCTACAGGGTGGGGCGTTATGGTTGGAAACCCTAACACCTCAGGCATTCGTTGGTATTTTCACTCCAAATTTTGAACATGTTTTTTTGTGACCCTCACCTCATGAACAGTGGCAATATCAGTTTGTTAGCCGGAAGCTGCTTATGCACAGCGACTACGGCATTTAGCACCACAGGTGCAAAAACACATTCCGAACAGGATGTGAAAAATGACAGCTGTACTGTTCATGGGGAGGTGTAAAAAATGGCAATGTTGCAAATCTGCAGTAAAAATATTAAAACAACTGGTGAAGTCACGAGCATGCATAGAAACTGTGCAACGCACACCCATAATGTAATTAGGTTGGGGAATTTTTACAGCAGATTGTCAACACAGGCATTTTGGGACCTCTGATCATGAACAGTGTCACTGTGATTTTCTTTATCTGTCCCGAACAATGATTTCCCACAGCGACCACGCATCTCTGCGCTGAAAGTGTGAAAACACATTTCGGCCATGTTGTGCAAAATGACAGCTGTACTGTTCATAAGGAAGTGTGGAGAAATGCCACTAGTGAAAATCTGGACTGAAAATATTACAAAGTCTTGAACTTACGAGAGTGCGTGGAAACTGCGCAATGCTCACTTGTAACACAGTCATTTTATGGACTTTTGTCACCAAATTTTCAACATAGCCATTTTAAGACCTCTGCTCATGAACAGTGTCACTGTGATTTTCTTAATTTTTCCTATACATTGATTTCGCACACTGAATGCGCCATTGATGCGCTTCTACGGGAAACATGTTTTAGGCAAGATGTGAAAAAATGACAGCTGCACTGCTCATAAGGAAGTGTAATAAAATGGCAATGTTGAAAATCTGGAGTGAAAATATTGAAAATTTGCGAACTTACGAGCGTGCATAGGAACTGCGCAATGCGCGTTCGTAAAACACTCATTTTTAGGAATTTTTTCACCAAATTTTCAACATAGCCATTTTAAGACCTCTACTCATTAACAGTGTCACTGTGATTTTCTTAATGTGTCCCATACATTGATTTCGCGCACCGACTGCACCATTGTGCGCTACCTGGGCGGAAACACGTTTTGGGCAACATGTGAAAAATGACAGCTGTACTGCTCATAAGGAGGTGTGGTAAAATGGCAATGTTGAAAATCTGGAGTGAAAATATTGAAAATTTGTGAACTTACGAGCGTGCGTAGGAACTGCGCAACGCACGGCCGTAAAACAGTCATTTTTAGGAATTTTTCCACCAAATTTTCAACATAGGCTTTTTGAGAGCCCACCTTATGAACAGTGGCAGTGTCATTTCATTACTCAGTCTCAAAGGTGATTTCACGCAGTGACTGCAAAATCACCCTTGGGGCGATTAACGCCATGACAGTGAGATCATTCATGAGAAGGGTCCCAAAACCCCATGTTGAAAATTTGCAAAATTCCAAAAATGCCTGAGATGTGCAGCAAAGTTGAAAAACCCTATCTATCCCATTATACAGCTTACCGGCATTTCCTCAGTTGCGGTCGGCTTTGTAGAGTGCAGGCGTGTTCCCGGTCCTCCGAAGATACGTCGGTCGGAGTCAGAGGTAAGTATGGGGTGAGGGTGTGTGTGGGGAGGCAGGGTGTGCAGTGGGTGGGGCGGGTGGGGCAGAGACAGCGAGGGACCGTTTTGAGTTTCAGGTGTGTTTTCTTTACAATGGCGGTGGCAGCGGGGCGTTTGCCACGCTGGGGTGGGCTCCCAGCGTGGCACAAGGATGGCTGGTGGGGCGTGGAGCCGACGGGGGATTGGGCACCCCCGTCAGCGATAGCATGTGTTGCCACACTGGGGTGGGCTCCCAGCGTGGCACCCTGTACTCTGGCGGGGGCCAGTGGAGCTGACGGGGGATTGGGCACCCCTGTTGGCTATACAGTGTGTGTGGGAGGGGGCAGCACGCAGTATGTATGTGTGTGTGTGTGTGTGTGTGTGTGTGTGGGGAGCACGCATGAGCAGGCGATATCTTATCGCTGCTCACTGAAGCGTAGCTCCCCCTTTCAACTGTAATGCCACTGCATTTTGGAGCTGTCATAGACAGCTTGAGCAGGCATTGGAGAACTGTGGCCGCTCCTGCAAACACACTGCCTGAATTGGAAGAGGGCTGCCACACCTCCGAAAACTCGGATGATGGCACTATGTTTCTTGCACATGCGTGCAAGCAAACATAAAAATCAGACAAAAGAAAACCATTACTTTTTGTGATGAGGCACTGCAAGCATATCTTTTTTTTTTAAGCAATAAGGTACCACCAGGGGTTATGTTAATGCTCTGTTAATCACCCCCTGGTGGTGTAATGTGGCATGAGGTGCAGCTGAGTGCCACACACCCCCAAGGGTTGATTATCTGAATATTAACATAACCCCCTGGGAGTACCTTCTTGCTATTCTAAAAATGTCTTTAAAAATAAATGCTGTACCTTTTGTTTAAATACTTTCAACTTCATTTTAACAATTATTTTTATCCTAAATAGCTCATCCACAATGCTGTGGAATGTTGACAACATACCACATGTTCTTGTGAGTTCCATGTGCATGCAGCATGTTCTCCTAAGTTCTATGTGAATTCCATTGTTATGCAGATGTAACCCCTAGATGGCGCTATCCCAGGGGCTACTACCCCTGCCTGATTTGCCACTAACAGGTTGAGGGGCCTGGATCCAATGGCGGGTGCCTCCACCCAGAGGTCAGAGTTTGCAATAGTTAAACTTACTTGGTCACAGCCCTCTGGGACACTGCAACCCCCCTTTCTTCCCACTAGTGGCCCACACAATATATCAGAATTACCTTCACAGTATACACTTACCCCCAGGGCTGGTTCAGGCACTGGGACCTCCTGTAAAATAAGATACAGTGCAACAATCACAGTACAATACTTTAACATGAACAAATACCTCAGGCAGTATAACTTTGCTGAAACAAGCAGCTCGGATTTATTTAGGGGAATATAACAAGGACGGGAAATCAGGTTAATTAGCTTATCACTTTACTCATCTACCTATGGCTCTGTGCACAGGCCTATCCTACCAGTTACTGTCCCTGGGTACCCAAGCCCTAGTGGCTAGTCCAAACCGTGGCAGCTGGTAGGGGCCCTTTCCACAGAGAAAGAAAAATTAGTTTAAAACAGTCAGCAGTACAGTGATTCCATTTGGATTCAATGTGGCAATTCAACAGGAGCGACCCTGAATTAGTACTCACGACCTCCAAACAAGATAGGGTCCTTCAATGTCAGCAGGGCTACTCTTGAGCTCCACGAGACTCCTCACACATTTATATGGCAAACTGCAACAGGCAAAAGTCCTTTAATGGCAGCAGGATTCACTTGAGCTAACCAAGCCTCCTCACACATTTATATGGTGAACAGTAACAGGCAAAAGTCCTTTAATGGCAGCAGGATTCACTTGAGGTACACAAGCCTCTTCACACATTTATATGGTAAAACAGAAAGTACTATACCAGGCAGGCTGCTTCTCTATCCCGATCGCATTACTGCACAATACCCGGGAGAACACACAGCATATTCAGTTCCTGACAGACCGAGTGCAATTCAGCAATTTCTCCAGTCTTCTACAGGGTGAGCCTGGTTTCTACTCTTCAGATATCCTTTGATTCTCTTCACAGGATGGATTCAGTCCTAATAAGCAGTTACACAAGCTGCAGACCGGAACTCTGGGCCTTACACATGTTTCCCGACTAAAACTGCACACTGAAAAAGCACAGGGCTCCTTCCTTCTTCACTGCCAGAGCTCAACTGAAACTCCAACAGACAAAACCGGGCACTTCCTTTGAGTTCCTCCCAGTTCTTGACTGGATTGGCTGTCACTCACAATAGACTGCTCCTGTTGGTCCAAAAAGGCGCCGAAGTCTAAACTACATCTCCCAGAGTCACTGCCCATACAATCCTCTTGTGGCTGGCTCAGATTATGAGTCCAAGTTCTGATTCGTCCAAGGCACCATTTTAGAGCTAGCTTACCCCACACTGATTGGTCCAGTTCAGCAGTTCAAAACCAGAATGGGGAACTAGGCAGACACAGTTCTGACTGCAAAGAAAGCAGGTTAGACAAACTATAATTTCATTATTACTCTAAATGGTTTCTGGCAAACAGTTACATCTTTCAGATAGGTTCCCTTTGCACTCTAGTGACTGCAAAATGGAGTGAATTGGCAGCAGCTCGAGTGGTACTTCAATCAAAGAAACACACAGTCCCCCATACAAACTAATTATGTCTGCAAGCAGACAGCTCTTAAAGAGACAGTACCAGAGGTTCTAAAACACTCACTGATAAATGGCTTAAACGCCAAACACCATTCAGGCTTGGAGCATTCAAGCAAGCTCCTGGAAGTCTTTTGGGAACCCCCATTTGCAGGGGTTACACCTTCCTGGCCTGGGAAAGCTTGCGACTGCGCAAGTACCCCATAAGTTTCAACTGCAACCATATACATTTGCATTAGGCTCGCACATGTAATCATCAGTCAATATATCATTTTACCAAGAACACATTTCTGAAACATTGCAGTACGTCACTCTTTACACAGTATTACATACACATTGTACCATAACTCAAGTTATTACCTCTTGTACATGAAACCTGAAGAGAGGGCCCTTCCTATCAGTTACCTTGGGGCTGGATGGGGCAAGGGCACCATACTTAGAGGGCAACACAAGTAACTTGAGTTAGCACTGACGCTCAGTTTGGGCAATGAGCTCGGGGACACATACCCTTTTATTGACAACATTGGAGGCAGATCCACTGGCGCGCCCAGGGAATCATAACTGAGGTGCACCACAGGCTTTATAGCTCGGACCAGTCTTTCTAGGGGGAACTGTTACAGTCTCTGCACTCTGAGCCTCATTTTCAGCATTGTCCTCACTTGTCAGGGAGTCTCCATGGGGGTAGAGAGGCTAGAACTTGGGGCACTTTCAGCTCCAGGAGTTACAGTTTCTGAGTCCACAACATTTGGCTCGCATGGAGAGCTCGGACACTGGCAGTGGACTGTCAGGGCACTCAAATACTCTTCTTGTTCTGGTGTATCACCAGTCTGACCCAATCCATCATTTTCCTCCCTGAAAGCTCAAACAGTTCAACCATGCACAATGATTCCATTTCATCTGATCTGATGCTTTGCACTTCACTTTCTGGGAGCATTGGCTCCAGGGACGAAGCTGGGGCTTAGACAGTCCAGAAGGCCCAGCTTCATCTCCAGTATTGGCTAGAGGATTGCCCGAAACAATTGACTCAGTTCAAGAAGGATAGTATTCAAAGTCATTCTCACTTTCTTCCATATGGACTGACAGTCATGCTCAACTGGGACTTGTGGAGGGGAACACTTTAACTTTGCTTCTGTAGGTGCAGACTTTCTTGATCTTTTCTTAGCAGCAGCTCTAGTCACTGGTCCAGAGGGGCATCTTCTAGGGCTCAGACTCGATTAAGATTTGTCCAATGGGCAGTAAATGATTTCTATGCATTGTTTTTACATCTTTTGAATTATTCTCAGGCCTTACTTTGTACACTGGCAGATCATCTAGTTTGCCCACTACAATGTGAGGGAGATGGTGCCATCTGTCAGCAATCTTGTGCTTGCCATGCAGTCCCAGATTTCTTAGCAATACCCGATCTCCCTCCTGGAGTTCCTGTGGTTTCATCTTTTTATCATACCTTTCTTTGTTGGCCAGATTTCTTTTGGCAGCCATGGTTTGAGCCAGTTGGTACGCATGAGTTAGCTGGGCCTTTAACTTTGCACATACTGTAAATAGTTGTCAGCTTGAACCCCATCAGGAGAGACCCCAAAACACACATCTACCGGTAGTCGAGCTTCTCTTCCAAACATCAGGCGGTAGGGGAGAACCCAGTGGCATCACTTTTGGTGCAGTTATAAGCATGTACCAGGGTGCTAATTTGTTGGCTCCATCTAGGCTTGTCCTTTGGGTGCAGGGTGCCTAGCATATCTAGCAAAGTGCGGTTGAAGCGTTCAGGCTGAGGGTCCCCTGGGGTGGTAAGGAGTGGTTCTGGACTTCGCACTCCCCACAGAGAAAGCATCTCTTGATCAGACGACTCTCAAAGTCTCTCCCTTGATCAGAATGGATTCTTTGTGAGCCCCATAGTGAACAAAAAGTTTTCTACAAGTACTTTGGCCACAGTGCATGCTTTCTGGTCTTTGGTGGGAAAGCTTGGGCATATCTCGTGAAATGGTCAGTGACCACCAGCACATTACTGATATTTCTTTGATCTGACTCCAAACTCAGAAAATCAATACAGACCAGCTCCATGGGTGCACTGGTGGTGATGTTAACAAGGGGCAGCCCTCTGGGGCAAAGCTTTCCTCTGTAAGCAGCGACTACAAGTTCGAATGTGTTGCTCCACATCAGCCCCATCTTAGGCCAATAGAATCTGGATCTCACCAAGTCAAGTGTTCTATCTATACCAAGGTGCCCCATGTGGTTGTGTAAGGACATCAGTACTGAGTCTCGAAAGGCAGTGGGCAGCACTAGTTGTTGTTTGTCTACTTGTCCCCCTCTGTCTACTGTTTCTCTGTATAACAGTTTATTGATCAGTTTCAACTTAGGACCTTCTTTGTATAATAGTGCAGTTCTCAAATCTGTGGAGCGTAATTTGGACACATCTTTCCTGCATAGAGGGCTTCTAAAGCTGCTTTGATCATGGGATCGGGATTGAGCCCGCCAAATACTGTCATTGTCCAGCTGAGGCAGTGCACCAATGTCTATTGCAGAAAAGTGGCAATAAGCAGCAGGTATGCAATTCTCAGAGGGTCCCAAGCAATCCACCATGCAGTCCACTGCGTCGTGGACATTGTTCCTCCCTGTCAAACTTCCGGCAGAGTGCCCGAATGTCAGGTTCTGCCAATCGGACCCAATCATTCTGGGGAACAGGCCTCGGGAGAGAGCATCAGCATCTATGTGGTTCAGACCTGCTCGGTATTTGAGAGCATAGTCATATGTAGATAATGCAGAAAGCCACCTATGGCCAGTGGCATCCAACTTAGCTGAGGTCTGCACATAGGTCAAAGGATTATTATCAGTTTTACTAGTATTTTAGCCCCATACAAGTACTCATGGAATTGGTCAACAATAGCCCACTTCAAAGCTAGGAACTCTAACTTATGTACAGGATAGTTCTTTTCGGATGGGGTCAGGCTTCTACTGGCAAAGGCCACTGGTCTCAGGCCATTCTCGTGCTCTTGTACAACACAGCCCCCAACCCTTGCAAGCTAGCATCAGTGTGCAGGACGTAGGTTTTCTTGATCAGCATAGGCCAGCACTGGAGCATGGGTAAGTTGATATATGATCTCATGAAAAGCAGTCTCACAATCAGGAGTCCAGCGGCCCCAAATACTTCTCGGATGAAAATACACTCTTCAGTCTTGAGGGACGCTGACTTTTGTATTTTTTGTGGGTTGGGGATACCCTTGAGTAAGGTTAAGTAAAGGGCGGATCACTCTTGAATAGTCCTTGATGAAACGCCGATAATAACCACAGAATCCCAGGAATCTTTGCAGTTCTTTTAGATTTTGGGCTGTGGCCAGGTGGTCAAGGCCTCAACTTTACTTGGTCTGTCTTATTCCCTCGGTGGATACTATGTGTCCCACATACTTTACTGATGTTTGAAAGAATTGACACTTATCAATGGACAGTTTAAGGCCAAAGTCCTCCAGTCGGTCCAATACCTTAACAATCTGCTCTCATGTTCCTCCAGTGAGCTGCCAAACACAATAACATCATCTAGGTATACCAGGCACTCTAGTAAGTTCATGTCCCCACTGCACGCTCCATCAATCGTTGAAAAGTGGCTGGGGCACCTGAAATCCTTGAGGCATCCTCATGAATTCATAGAAGCCAAGCGGACAGATAAAGGCTGTCTCTCATGGTCCTCTGGGGCCATCGGGATCTGGTGGTAGTACCCACTGCGAGATCCAGCACAGAGAACCACTTGCTCCCGCTTAGGCAGTCCAAAGCATCCTGAATGCGGGCATGTGTACTGATCAGGGATAGTCCGACGGTTTAAGGTGCGATAATCCACACACATCCTTACTGTTCCATTCTTTTTCCTCACTACCACCATGGGGGAAGCATAAGGGCTTCTGGATTCTTGTATTACACCAGCAGCTAACATCTCTTGCAGATGCCGTCTCACATCATCTATGTCAGCAGGTGCCAGGCGTCGAGACCTCTCACGAAATGGTCTTTCGTCATGCAGCTGGATATTGTGCTCAGCTCCTTGCATGCATCCTACATCCCATTCCTTTAAAGAAAACACCTGGTCTCTCTGGGCAAGCTTCTCACTGATCCTCACTTTCCATTCAGCTGGCAGTGGGGAGTCGCCGAAATCAAACAAGTCAGGCGTTACTCTGTCATTCTTCCTTGAACTCTTGCTGCTGGGTAGCACTGCAGTGTCTGCACAATGCACATTAGCCAGGATGCAACCTCTATTTACTCGAATGTCTCTTTCAGACACATTATGAACTTGGACCATTACCCTTCTGGCATAAGCATGGGCTCTAGCGGGTAAAATACTAGGCTTGACCAGCAGTCCCTCTGGCAATTTCTTCCATCGCCTGTGCATCCAACATTAATATTTTATTCTTAACATCCTTTCTAATACGGACCTCTCCTGTAAGGTACACTGGGCATTTGGCATCAGGATCAGAGACTCAGGATCCTTCTTCCATACAATTCCGACGGTTCCTCTGGTTCTATTTTTTCAGCATCTCTCTGTGCCTCATAGGCCTTCTTAATTAAAGCTGGAACTCTTAAAGCTCTACTAGTCTTTGACCCCTGTTTTCATAACACAACTGTGCCAGCCTTCCGAACATATGAGCATTTGTTCCAATCAACAAAGGGACACCATCATACAGTCCAGTGGGGACACACTAAGGCTAGGGTCTCTACTTGTTCGGCCACTCCAGCCATGGAGGTGGGGAAAGACAGCCAAATTCGGATATACCCGGAATAGGGTAGGCCTTCTCACTTAACCCCATACATGCAGTCCTTCTAATGGTTGTAAGTGGCACGTCTGACAAATGCTTCTGATACCAATCCTGGAACATAATTGTCACTTGGGAGCCACTGTCTAATACAGCTCTTGTAGACACTCCATTCACCTTTACAGTGGTCTCCATGGAGGGACCCACTATTCCGGACCAGTCTGGAGAGGCAGTAGTGGGGGCCTGGGCAACTGGCCTTGCCACAAAAGGACATGAGTTAGCATTTTTGGTGCCCTCACTGGGATCATTTCGTGCACCTGTTAACCACTGATTTGTTCTCCGAAGCTCTCCTTGTAGCCTATATGCAACTTTGTCTGTCTTTTGGGGACCGGCATTCCCTTTTCATGTGCCCATCTTTCCCACAATTATAGCAAAACATACTTTCTGGAGTTTGAGCTGGCTGAGGCGCCACATTGGGAGCCAGGGCGGGGGTATTACTAACTGGAAACCTTGGTGCCATCTCTGTCTGCGGCGTGATAAGCATTTGGAGACATCTCGTCAGTTTCTCCTCTTCCATGGTCAAGGAATCGAGTTCGAAGCTGTTATCAGCAGAGATACATGGGTGGGTACCCCCACCCCCATAGCAGATGCAGTCGGATATAGGTCAGGGCCCGTACTTGCAGGCGTGGTCTTCATAAAGGGACTGTTTTTGAATTCCCGGATCTCTCTCAACAGTTCGCCCCATTGTGGCATATCTTTTTGCTTGTCAGAGCACTCATTTACTGCCAACCTCTGCCCCTGAACTTCACTTGATGGGTCACCCTCAGTCACTCGTGTCGTAGCCGCAGCTGTTGGTGCAGGTCCATCCTGAGGTCGCCTTTTCTCAACTCCTCGAATTTCTCTCATTAACTCATCATAGGAGGGTGGGGATTCCAGTCGATTTGCCAGGTGTAACTGAAGCAACAGCAGTTCTGAGAAGGGGGCAGACTTAAGGATCCTGTCCAGCCTGGTTCGGTCCAGTTCAATCGCTGGCAAACTACCCTTTCTGAGGCATTCTTGCAACAATTTTTCCAGCCGAGATACATACACAGACAACAACTCCCCTTGGTACTGTTGTGCATCTCTTACTCTCCACCATAGGTCTTCATCAGAGTCTGGGCTCCCATTTATTTATTTTTTTTTTCCTTAACAGTGGTTTGTAAATATGGCCACTAGAGGACACACAATCCCAGCGGTGAGCCTCCAAGATGTAACCCCTAGATGGCGCTATCCCAGGGGCTACTACCCCTGCCTGATTTGCCACTAACAGGTTGAGGGGCCTGGATCCAATGGCGGGTGCCTCCACCCAGAGGTCAGGGTTTGCAATAGTTAAACTTACTTGGTCACAGCCCTCTGGGACACTGCAACCCCCCTTTCTTCCCACTAGTGGCCCACAATATATCAGAATTACCTTCACAGTATACACTTACCCCAGGGCTGGTTCAGGCACTGGGACCTCCTGTAAATAAGATGCAGTGCAACAATCACAGTACAATACTTTAACATAGACAAATACTCAGGAGTATAACTTTGCTGAAACAAGCAGCTTGGATTTATTTAGGGGAATATAACAAGGACGGGAAATCAGGTTAATTAGCTTATCACTTTACTCATCTACCTATGGCTCTGTGCACAGGCCTATCCCTACCAGTTACTGTCCCTGGGTACCCAAGCCCTAGTGGCTAGTCCAAACCGTGGCAGCTGGTAGGGGTCCTTTCCCACAGAGAAAAGAAAAATTAGTTTAAAACAGTCAGCAGTACAGTGATTCCATTTGGATTCAATGTGGCAATTCAACAGGGAGCGACCCTGAATTAGTACTCACGACCTCCAAACAAGATAGGGTCCTTCAATGTCAGCAGGGCTACTCTTGAGCTCCACGAGACTCCTCACACATTTATATGGCAAACTGCAACAGGCAAAAGTCCTTTAATGGCAGCAGGATTCACTTGAGCTAACCAAGCCTCCTCACACATTTATATGGTGAACAGTAACAGGGCAAAAGTCCTTTAATGGCAGCAGGATTCCTTGAGGTACACAAGCCTCTTCACACATTTATATGGTAAAACAGAAAGTACTATACCAGGCAGGCTGCTTCTCTATCCCGATCGCAATTACTGCACAATACCCGGGAGAACACACAGCATATTCAGTTCCTGACAGACCGAGTGCAATTCAGCAATTTCTCCAGTCTTCTACAGGGTGAGCCTGTTTCTACTCTTCAGATATCCTTTGATTCTCTTCACAGGATGGATTCGGTCCTAATAAGCAGTTACACAAGCTGCAGACCGGAACTCTGGGCCTTACACATGTTTCCCGACTAAAACTGCACACTGAAAAAGCACAGGGCTCCTTCCTTCTTCACTGCCAGAGCTCAACTGAAACTCCAACAGACAAAACCGGGCACTTCCTTTGAGTTCCTCCCAGTTCTTGACTGGATTGGCTGTCACTCACAATAGACTGCTCCTGTTGGTCCAAAAGGCCCAAGTCTAAACTACATCTCCCAGAGTCACTGCCCATACAATCCTCTTGTGGCTGGCTCAGATTATGAGTCCAAGTTCTGATTCGTCCAAGGCACCATTTTAGAGCTAGCTTACCCCACACTGATTGGTCCAGTTCAGCAGTTCAAAACCAGAATGGGGAACTAGGCAGACACAGTTCTGACTGCAAAGAAAGCAGGTTAGACAAACTGTAATTTCATTATTACTCTAAATGGTTTCTGGCAAACAGTTACATCTTTCAGATAGGTTCCTTTGCACTCTAGTGACTGCAAAATGGAGTGAATTGGCAGCAGCTCGAGTGGTACTCAATCAAAGAAACACACAGTCCCCCATACAAACTAATTATGTCTGCAAGCAGACAGCTCTTAAAGAGACAGTACCAGAGGTTCTAAAAACACTCACTGATAAATGGCTTAAACGCCAAACACCATTCAGGCTTGGAGCATTCAAGCAAGCTCCTGGAAGTCTTTTGGGAACCCCCATTTGCAGGGGGGTTACACAGATTGATTTACTTAAAAAAGACAACCACAAAACAAGACTGTAGCTAGTTTAAAATGTCCGTGTCAGATCCAGTCAATTATTCAAGTTTGGTTAGGGAGATTTTTAAAAAAAAGGTGCGATTCCAATCGTTGTGTGTCTCAAGATCCCTGTTGGCATGTCAACAGCAATCAGATGAACAAACGCAAAACACTGCTAGCCGACGTCATGAGTGACACATCTCATACTAACATACTAGTATGTTAGTATGAGATGTGCCATGACCTCGGCCAGCAGTGTTTTGCGTGAGTTCATCTGATTGCACCTTTTTTAAAATGCATTATACTGATTGATTGAATTGTAACAAATCAACGTAGGCTATATGTTTGTGTAGTTATTTTTAATGTACATCTGCTCCACTGACACATCACAGGGTCACCAGAGCAGTATTGGGTCAAAAACTGGTCAAAATGTTTCATCTGTACCAAATACAGATTTTATTTGCTTGTGTCTGCCTGTCAGTGTTTGAGGTCTTCACTTTTTGGCTCTGCACATCGATAGACAATGAACCACTGTGTAAGGAATGAGATGGGGGTGTGGCATTTCTTTTAAACATGGAGCTGCAGGAAAAGGTTACTCAAGAACATAGCCATGTGGGGGTTCAAAAATGTCTGCTTTTATCATAGGGGTGACAGTCGTTCGTGGGGGAAGGAAAGCATTTTCAAACGTGAATCAGCGTTACATGGAAGTAACAGCGTCCAGTGGTTAATTTAAAAAGCAAGCAAGTCCACCTCAAGCAGGGATGTAAGAGAGAGACTAATGCCAGACTGAGACTATAACAAGCATTTGTCAATGCCGAATGTTTGCTTGCTGGCATTGGCAGTGGTAGTGTAGAAGTTACAGAGCTGCGTAATAGGGATGGCAGTGAAGTATTGAACCGAAGCCAACCCCACCACCACCCTGCAGAGAGTGACAGGCATTGGGGTGTGCCTTTGGGTCATCAGGCATAACGGCCACGCCATTTCACCACACCCCACCCTGCAGACACTGACAAGTGTCACGGTGTTCCTTGGGGTCTTTGGCCCTTATGCGCACCCCATTCCATTAGAAAATACGGTGAGATGGGTGCAGTATAGGAGAATGGGGTGAAGTTTGGGGCAGAAGAGTCCAAGGCATTCCTCGATGCCTCTCACTGGCTGCAGGCTGTGGAATGGTATGAGCATTACAGGCAAGAATCCCAAGTCACACCCCTGATGCCTGTCATTCTCTACAGGGTTGGGCGTTATGGTTGGAAACCCTAATACCTCAGGCATTCGTTGGTATTTTCACTCCAAATTTTCAACATGTTTTTTGTGACCCCACCTCATGAACAGGGGAATATCAGTTTGTTAGCAAGCTGCTTATGCACAGCTGAGTGGCATTTAGCACCACAGGTGCAAAACATTTCGAACAGGATGTAAAAATGACAGCTGTACTGTTCATGGGGAGGTGTAAAAAATGGCAATGTTGCAAATCTGCAGTAAAATATTTACAAAAATGGTGAAGTCCGGCGTACACAGAAACTGTGCAACGCACCGTAATATAATTAGGTTGGGGATTTTTACAGCAGATTGTCAACTCAGGCATTTTGGTGCCTCCGATCATGAACAGTGTCACTGTGATTTTCTTTATCTGTGCCGAACAATGATTTCCCCAGCGACCCAAGCATCTCTGCGCTGAAAGTGTGAAAACACACTCCGCCATGTTGTGAAAAATGACAGCTGTACTGTTCATAAGGAAGTGTGGAAAAATGCCACTGGTGAAAATCTGGACTGAAAATATTACAAGTCATGAACTTCACGAAGGTGCGTGAAACTGCGCAATGCTCACTCATAACACAGTCATTTTATGGACTTTTGTCACCAAATTTTCAACATAGCCATTTTAAGACCTCTGCTCATGAACAGTGTAACTGTGATTTTCTTAATCTGTCCCAAACATTGCTTTACATCAACAGCACCATTATGCTTCATGTCGCGAAAACACATTTTGGGCGACATATGAAAATGGCAGCTGTACTGTTCATAAGGAAGTGTAATAAAATGGCAGTGTTGAAAATCTGGAGTGAAAATGTTAAATTCTGCAAACTTACAAGCATGCATAGGAACTGCGCAACGGACGCTCGTAAAACAGTCATTTTTAGGAATTCTTTTCACCAAATTTTCAACATAGCCATTTTAAGACCTCTGCTCATGAACAGTGTCACTGTGATTTTCTTAATTTGTCCTGTACATTGATTTCGCACACCGACTGCGCCATTGTGCGTTACATGGGTGGAAACATGTTTTGGGTGAGATGTGAAAAATGACAGCTGTACTGCTCATAAGAAGGTGTGGTACAATGGTAATGTTGAAAATCTGGAGTGAAAATATTGAAAATTCATGAATTTATGAGCGTGCGTAGGAACTGCGCAACGTACGCTCATAAAACAATCATTTTTAGGAATCTTTCCACCAAATTTTCAAAATAGGCTTCGTGAGAGCCCACCTTATGAACGCTGGCAGTGTCGTTTTGTTAATCGGGCCCGAAAGGTGATTTTGCGCAGTGACTGCGAAATCACCCTTCGGGCCCGAATAACGCCATGACAGTGACATCATTCATGAGAAGGGGTCCCAAAAACCCCATGTTGAAAATTTGGTGCACAAATTCCAAAAAATGCCTGAGATATGCAACAAAGTTGAAAAAACCCTATCTGTCCCATTATACAGCTTACCGCATTTCCTCAGTTCATGGTCGGCTTTGAAGAGGCGCAGGCGTGTTCCCGTCCACGAAGATCGTTGCGCCAAGCCCGGAGGTAAGTATGGGTGGGGGGTGTGAGGAGGCAGGGTGGCGAGTGGGTGGATGCAGGTTGTAGGGGGAGGCAGGGAGACTGCGTGGGACCGTTTTGACTTTTCAGGGTTTTTTAAAAGATGGCGGGACATTTGCCTGCGCTTGTGGGCTCCCAGCGTGGCACAAGGATGGCTGGGGGCATGAAGCAGACGGGATTGGGCACCGCTGGTCGGCCATATAGATCAGTTGCCACGCTGGGGTGTTCCCCAGCCGTGGCACCCAGCACTTCGGTGGGGGAGGACAGTGGAGCCGGCGGGGATTGGGCACCCCGTCGGCTATATGATAATTTGCCACGCTGGGGTGGGCACCAGCGTGGCATTCAAGGCTTAGGGGGAAAGCGCGCACAGCTGACGGGGATTGGGCATCCCCATTGGCTATAGAGTGTGTGCGTGGGGGGCAGTACACAGTATGCGTCATGTGTGTGTGTGTGTAGGGGGGAGCTGTGCATGAGCAGGCGATATCTGATCGCTCTGCTCACTGAAGCGTAGCTCCCCCTTTCAACTGTACGCCACTGCATTTTGGAGTTGTCATAGACAGCTCCAGCATGCATTGGCGGACTGGGGCCGAGCCTGCCAACACACTGACTGAATTGGAAGAGGGGGTGACACACCTCCGAAAACTTGGATGATGGCACTATGTTTCTTGCACATGCGTGCAAGCAAACATAAAAATGGTGTCTCACAATCTCAAGAATAGTATTTTGGGGAAGCTATGGTATTGTTCTGACAAATCACTACTCTTGTTATCAGGCTCTACAGACATATTAATTAAAGATTAATGTATGGCTGTTGGAATCTTTATAGCCAATGTCGCTGATTTATGGTGTTTGAAGTAATGAAATTCCATTTTTAAGATTTGAAATTCCAACACTGCACTAATTCTGGATGGTACCTGGATTCTATTGTAAATCTTTAAGTATGTGTGTAAATAATTTAGAATAAAAGCTTAATATACAACAAATTTAATTAAGTAACTTGAAAATACTACAGAAAGGGTAAAGAAAAACACAAGTTCCATAGATTTACTGAGCTGGTATAAAATGCTAAATTCCTTAAAATTTCTTGTTTTTGCTGATTCACACTGTGCAGAAAGTTGAGGTTCCAGCATTATACCATTTTTTCCAATAAACTCCCAAAACTAGTGACCTTTTTTATTTGTTTTTTGTTGACCAGGAAATGAGGGCTAGGAAATTCTGCCTATTTTAGCCTCATCCTGGGGTGGGGTGGGGTGAGGGCAGGGAAGTGGAGATACAGATGCAAACTGACATATTGAATCAGGTTACGCTGTTGGTGGTATTTTTAGTGAATGGTGGAAATTTGGCCTGGTCACTTGGGGAATTCCCCTACTCTTTTTGAGAAGGGCACTGGGATCTTTACTGTCCACCCGAACAACCACCAGAAAAGGAAGGCAGGACCTTGGTTTAAGATCTCATCTGAAAGATGACACTTCAGGAGTACAACCTTCTCCTCATGCTGCACTGCAGTGTCAGTAATAGTATTTAGTCCATGTTCCTTTTGTGGGACTAGAACCCACAAACTTCTGATCTTCTGGCCTCAGAGACAAGTAGGCAAACCGCTCAGCTTTGTTTATAGTTAATCAGCGTGTTGCAGAGGATCAGTGGCCTTGGTTGGTGGAGGACTGCCCCCAGAATATCTTCAATAGTGAAATATCAGTGCAGACAGTGGTAGCAACTGGCCAGTGCAACAGTGCAAACAAATGAGGAGAGGGAGAAAGAAACACTATAAGTTTAACAAAAAAAAGACACTCCACATTAGTTTAGAGGAACTCAACTGAGCCTTCAGCAGACCACTTGAACAGGACGTCCTTTAACCATTTCCATTTC
This sequence comes from Neoceratodus forsteri, assembly GCA_016271365.2. Lineage (NCBI taxonomy): Eukaryota > Metazoa > Chordata > Ceratodontiformes > Ceratodontidae > Neoceratodus > Neoceratodus forsteri. The sequence goes on along the minus strand of CM028130.1, from coordinate 968,692,834 downwards.
AGCATCTGTCTGACCAGCGGCTTATTTTCCATATGCTACAGGTATCTATTTAACTTTGTGTCGTGCACCGAGTTATGGTTATAAAACGATTCACAGACACAATAGTTCTGCCCCAAGACAGACCACAGATCTTAGGCCAGGGCAGTGTAAAATCCCCCACAAACCAACAGAGACTTCCTTTCATAACATGTAATTTTCTTTTTCAGTATGTGTTATTCTAAGGGGGAACCCCCAGTGGAAAAATGCTATTATTCAAATGCTGCCTTCATACTGGCCTTTCACAAAAACTTTTACCTGCCCCACATTATAAGGGGCAGTCCCTCCTGTCAACACTTGCAGCCCTCTTTGTCACGCATACTAGACTAAGGTTTTACAGAAAAACTGATGTTATTATTACTACTATGTTGCTTTATAAACAGCAAACTCAGTGAACAAATGCAAAAATTAAATTACCGCAGTCTACAAAAGTTTGAAGCACAAGCAGCAGTAATCATTTTCCATATTATAAGGAATAAAAAGGTCTGAGGGTGCTAATGGAATCTACCTTGTCATACTATCATTCTGTTTATGCCCACTTCCTGGGCACCTTCATCGTGATGTTCATGGCCAGCCTTTCAGCCCCGACAACCCTATTCCTGCCAATCAATAACATGACTTGCCCTTGTGTTGGGGGCCCTTCGGTGGTGGGCAGACCTATCCCTCTAGAACATGATGCTTCACCAGTGGTGGGCTCTGAGAGTGCCCTGTTCCTACGACCTGCTGCCTGGGAGCATCTGTTTCTATAGTTTCTTCCCTTTAGCCAGTCGGGGGTGGGGTTGGCATGGGGCCTGGAGGGTTCCTGGGTCCTTCATCTTGCTGCTGTGAATTTCTGTTTATATACTTTGTAGAGGTGTCAGTGTGGCTCAGTTGGTAGCACATCCGCCTCTGGACCAGAAGGTCGTGGGTTCTCGTCCCACACCGGGATTGGACTTGCACCTAAAAATCGCTGGCATCTGAGTGCAGTATTGGGGGGTGCCGTCCTTCGGATGAGATGTTAAACTGAGGTCCCTTCTGCCCATCCTGGTGTTGTCCTGGTGGGTGTCCAGGTGGAAGTAAAAGAACCCAGGGCACTCTTCACAAAGAGTAGGGAACATTCCCGGTGTCCTGGCCAACATTCCCCTTCCCATAAACTGGTTCATGCAATTATCCAGGCTGTGTGTGGGTGATGATGTGCGATATGGCCACCACCACACATTCAGTCACTTCACTACCAGTCTAGCATTGCTTGTAAAGCGCTTTGGATGTATGAAAAAGCGCTATATAAATGCTGATTCTTCTTCTTCACTGTAGCCAGTGGGGGGCATAGGGCCCCAAGGGTGCCTGGGTTCTGTATCCTGCTGACTGGGAGCTCCTGTTTCCATAGTTTCTCTACTGCGGCCTGAAAGGGAGCATGGGGCCTCAAGAGTGCCTGGGCCTGTATAGAAACATAGACTTTGACAGCAGATAAGGACCGCTTGGCCCACCTAGTCTTCCCATTTCCTACCTGATGGATCAGCTGCAGATTCTAGTTAATCAGCAGCTTACTTCCTCCTACCCCCACTAAGGCTTCAGATAATTTTTTTTTTGGGTGGAAGTCAAATACTTCCATAGGTTGAAATTTGGAAGTCATTTCAGTTTTACTGGAGTCAAAATACTCCAGCTGTCAATTTTTTGGAAGTCAAAATAATTCCAGTCGACAAATTTTGGCAGTCAAAATGCTCCAGTTCCTAGAGTTTTGAAGTCAATTCATAGGCCTTCCGAATACCTCACTGCAATCCATGCTACATCCACATAAATACATTTCTTAATGTTGGGAAAGGAACATGTACACAGTAAATAATTTGCAGACACTCAGTACGTGGTTATTTCATGAATTGTTCTCACAGTTCCATCAAGTAACTTCCATTATGCTATCTCATACGAACATACGAAATTTGCCAGCAGATAAAGGCCTAGAGGTCTATCAAGTCTGCCCGAATGTGCAGCTAGCACCCCTTATTCTGCAGCTGCCCTTCCCTTCCACCCTTCCCCTTCATTAACCCTCCCCCTTGTCCTGTCCCATCCTTGTTTGAAGCAGTCCACTGTTCTACTGCATACCACTTCAGCAGGTAACGATTCCACCCAGCCACCACCCTCTCTGTAAAAAAGTGTCTCCTCATCTCCCTCCTGAACCTTCCTCACTCCAGTCTCATATCATGGTCCCTGGTGTCCCTCCCCTCCCTTATTTTGAACAGCCCCTCTGTACCTGTCTTGTTTATTCCTTTCATGTATTTAAAGGTTTCAATCATGTCACCCCTGTCTCTCCTCTCCTCCAGTGAGTACATATTCAACTCCTTCAACCTCCTCTAGTATGATAAGTCCCCCAGCCCCTTGATCATCTTTGTCGCTCTCTGCTGCACCCCCTCCAGTAACTTAATGTCCCTCTTCAGATATGGACGCCACTACTGCATGCAGTACTCCAGGTGTGGTCTAACTAATGACCTATACAGTGGCAGAATCACCTCCTCCCTCCTCGAGGATATACCCCTTGCAATACAACCCAGCATTTTGTTGGCCTTTGCAGCTGCCTTCCTACATTGTGCCGAGTTGTTCATTGACCCTGTAATGAGCACACCCAGATCCTTCTCCTCCTCTGTCTGGGCTAGCTGCACTCCACCTAGCTGGTAACTCCTCCTTGTGTTCTTCATCCCAAAATGCAGCACCTTGTACTTTTTGGCATTAAAGCCCAGTTGCTAGGTGTCTGACCAGGTTTCAAGCTTTGCCAGATCATCCTGCAACCCCTGCCATCCCCCTAGGTTATCCACCACCGCGCCTACCTTGGTATCATCAGCAAACAGACTGATCTTGCTCTTGATGTCCCATGATATGTCTGCAATGAATATCCCAAACAACACTGGTCCCAACACCGAGCCCTGTGGAACACCGCTCGTCACTACCCTTGGGTGTGAGAGCTCCCCACCCACCACCACCCTCTGTTGCCTTCACTGCAGCCAGTTTCCTACCCATCTCACCAGCTTTGCACCCGCCCCTGTGCCTACTAACTTCCTTCCCAGCCTTCCATGTGGCACTGAGTCGAATGCCTTACTGAAGTCCAGATACAGGACATCCACTGCATGGCCCCTGTCCAGTTGCCTAGTTACCCAGTCATAGAACTCGATCAGGTTGGTTTGGCAGGATCTGCCACGTATGAAGCCATGCTGTCTGCTGTCCTGTAGTCCTTTGGCCTCTAGGAGGGCCACCAGTCCATATGTTAAGTTGCTTGTTAATATGCCCCAGTTAGGTATTCTAAGTAAACAAATGATTTTTCTAACTGCGTTTTTGTATTAAAAGTTACATTTTAAAAGGAGCCAAGGCTGGCAACACTGCAGCAGCTGTCTCGTGTGAGCCACTTGCTCCCTCACCCGAGATATGCTAATGTGCCCTGGCCAGCCCATGCGCTGAGTCACATTAGCATATCCCGGGTGAGGGAGCAAGCGGGTTCTCTGAGATGACTGCCAGCAGCCTTGCAATAAATGATTTTTGTTAAAAGGTACATTTTAAGAGTACTCTTAAAAATGTAACTTTTAACAAAAAAATGCAGTTAGAAAATTATTTTTTACTCAAAACTGCTAATTAGGAGCATATGCACTGATGGAGAGCATTGAAAGGTTTTCATTTAAACATTTCCTACCAAGACAAGTTGTATCCAGTGCAGGAATCTGCTTAGTGTCAGTCAGCTTAGCTCACATTACCGTGCATCGTGAGTACAGAAATTGCATTAATCACTAAACATTTTTCTCCACAGGGTGAAAACAGAGTGAAAATAAGGACTTGATAAATCTGATCTACCTTTAATGATGAGATTTGCTTCAAGCTAATCAAGTTGCAGCTGTAGTAGTCATGTTATTATAATAAACAACATGATGAACCCTTCTCTTTAATACTGGCAATTTAAGTACCTATATACTCACAATGCCCTAAATTGAAACGTAGCAATTGGAAAAGCTTGTGAGGGTAAAGTACAGCTGGGATATAGAGTTATGGGGCCAAACTAGAGGTTTGACAGAGTTCCAGGGCAGCACGATGAATGCGTGTTGAAAGGAGAAATTATGATCTGGTGACTACTGAACTGGAGAGGACATACTAGGATGGAGTTTCACTGGAGCAGGTCTGAGGAAAGGCACACATGTAGGATTGTGAAAGTAGGAGAGGACAATTAGACACTGTGCCTGGAAAGGAGTACTGGGAGCAAACTGAAACTGTGATTCTATACTAATTATTCTACAGTACTGGCTAAAAGGGTTTAATTACATCTTCATCATGAGCTACTTCAGTATACAGTAGTTGACGTTTTCTGAAGGACATAAAATGTATTTTCTATGCATCGGGCAGCCCAGGTAATGTAGTTAACAAGGTTTTCTGCAGGCAGTTGAAACAGAGTTAAACTTTACTTACTCATTAAAAAAACGTGTGTAAATTACAGAGTATTCATGAGTGAAATTAGTATAGATAGCAGGGCAGGCTGATCTTGCAGATGCAGTACACAACCAAAAAAAATATCACTCATTTACTTAGTAAGTTACTTTGTCTGACACTGTCTGTGTGCCGACATCACTCTGACACTACCCCCAGCTCTATTTGCTGAACTCCACTCCCTCCCAGTCCCAAGTTAACACCAATTAGAGAACCCATAAGCTTAGATTGAATAGTACCAATAGTCCCATGTAAAGTCGATGTCCAAAAAATAACAGCCAGAAAGATCCTGAGTCCCATTGTAAATGTGACCAGAGTTTAAAAACGTGCTTCGAGTTTCTTAATGCTATGTAACAGTGTCTATTAAACTCAAAAGTCAGTGCACTAAAATTAATAAAACAAATAGCTGGTTACTGCCCTTAACAGCACAAACTACAGTATACCGCCTCCAGTACACCAGCTGCAGATTGTAAGTCCCACTACTCCTGAAATGCTCCCCAATAGTCTTATATCATAATCATTGTTAAATTAATGTAAGGCCATGCACAGCTGATGGAAATATAATTTTACACCTGCTCAAAAAGTTCCCAACTAAGTAGTGGATTTTAGTTGCAAGCAGCTGCGACAGGAACTCTGTCGGTGTTTCTTACATCTTGTTATTTCAACGCTCCCTGCTCCATGATAATTCTCTGGAGGGAAGGTTAGCAACAAAGGGAACAAAACAAGCATTGCCAGTTCATAAGCTCCTGTGAAAATCGGGTGCTGAGAATTATTTTCTAACATGTAAGTTACACAGAGTTATTCAGAGCACTGCACACCGCCCCGAAGCATGCAAGCATTAATCAGAGGTGATAATTGCTGCGATCAGGCAGGTGATCAGTGGCTGATGGCACAACATTAAATTATTGGACTGCAAATGCAGTTGTTTTTTTTTTCATGTGACTGACTTAATTGTGTTAGTCGGGACGATTTGCTTTCCCATGCGGGGGTCGGGAGTTTAGTTAAAATAACGGGACTCTCCTGGGCAATACGGTAGACATCATATGTATGTAGTCCCCTCGGTCACTGTGTTTACCTTCGACTGAAGGTGCCAAACAGACTGTGCATACATGAAGTGACTGAGGATGGCAGTTTGCTGGTGGGATGGGAGGTGGAGTTTGGAAAGTAAACAAAAAAAACCACTCCCATGGCAACTGGCAACTCTTCCAGAGGATTAAAAAAAATAAAGATGTGATGTCCACACCATGAAAAATGGACGTCAGACTTAAACAAGGGAATTGTTAGTGGATGTCAGTGACTCCAGAGGGTACATTTTTGGATGTTTTGAGCTAATTTATGGATGTAAAATATGTCCAAAATAGAGTTATCTGAAGGATTGCCCCCCACTAGAATTGCCTTTTGCCTGTCCCATGCATTCTTGAATTCTCCCACTGTTCCTGACTCCACAACCTCCTCAGAAAGGCTGTTCCATGCATCCATAACCCTCTCTGTGAAAAAATACTTTCTAACATTACCTCTGAGCCATCCCCCATCTTCAAATTGTGCCCCCTTGTTTTTGCACATCTCTTCTTCTGAAAGATGCTACCTCTTTGTACTTTAATTTCCTTGAGATACTTGAAAGTTTCTATCATGTCCCTCCTTTCCTCAAAGGTATACATATTAAGCTGCTTTAGTCTCTCCTCATATGTCTTCTGGTGCAGACCCTGCACCATTTTGGTTGCCCTCCTCTGAACAGCCTCCACTCTGTCTATGTCTTTGCGGAGATGGGGTCTCCAGAATTGCACACAGTACTCCAGATGGGGTCTCACCAACTGTCTGTACAGAGGGATAACAACTTCCTGTTTTCTACTGTTGATGCCTCTCCCTATGCATCCCAGTATCCCCCCAGCCCTCCTCACTGCCCTCTCACATTGCTTGCCCACCTTTAGGTCATCTGATATAATTACTCCTAGGTCTCTTTTGATTTTTGCTGTTATTATTTACTCACCCCCATTGTGTACTCTTCCTCTGGGTTTTTGTTTCCCAGATGCATTACCTTACACTTCTTTGCATTGAATCTGAGCTGCCACATATTTGACCATTCCTCCAACCTTTCCAAGTCCCTTTTCACCCTTTCCACCCCACCTTGTGTATCAACCCTGTTGCAGATCTTTGTGTCATCTGCAATGAGACATACCTTTCCTTCCAGGTGTTCTCCAATGTCACTTATAAAGACATTAAAGAGGACCGGTTGCAGTACCAAACCCTGCGGTACCTCACTAGTTACTCTCCTTTTTTCACTGTGGACTCCGTCTACTATTACCCTTTGCATCCTGTTGTCCAGACAGTTTTTTATCCAGGCTACTACCTTGGGACCCATTCCAAGGCTGGCTAGCTTGTATATTAATCTTTTGTGTGAGACTGTGTCAAATACCTTTCTAAAATCTAGGTAGGCCATATCCACAGCCCCTCCTTGGTCTACTACTTTGGTCACCCAAAGAAATCTAGTAGGTTCATCTGGCATGACCTTCCTGCTGTGAAACCATGCTGCCTTGGGTCCTGTGCCCCATTGGCCTCTAGGTACTCAACAATTCTTTCCTTCAGAAGTGATTCCATCATTTTTCCTACCACTGAGGTCAAACTAACTGGTCTGTAGTTTCCTGCCTCTGCCCTGGAATCACATTTGCCCTCCTCCAGTCCTCAAGTACCACCCCATCCTCCCATGATTTGTTAAAGAGTAGTCAGTGGTGTTACTAGTTCTACCCTTAGTTCTTTTAGAATTCTTGGGTGAATCCCATCAGGCCCCATTGCTTTGTCCACCCTCAGTTTCAAGAGTTTTTTTTCAAAACCCTTTCTTCTGTGAATGGACTGGTATTGACCCCCCCCATTCAGAGTTTCTCTCTTGATTAGTTTAGGTACTGCCCCCTCCTCTTCCATTGTGAATACTGTGTATCGTGCTGCTTGGGAGCTCCTGTTTCCATAGTTTCTCTACCATAGCCTGAAAGGGGACATGGGGCCCCAAGACTTCCTGGATGCTTCATCCTGCTGTCTGGGAGCTCCTTTTTCCATAGTCTCTCCCCTGCAATCAGTGAGCGTTACAGGGCCATGATAGTGTCCAGGTCCTGCATCCTACTGCCTGGGAGCCTCTGCATCTATAGTTCTCTCTTGTAGACAGTTGGGGCATGGGGGGTGTGAGAGTGCCTGGGTCCTTAATTCTGTTGCTGCGAGAACCTGTGTGGGGAGGGCATGAAGCCTCAACAGCGATGAGGTCCTGCATCCTACTGTCTAGGAGATCCTGCTTCCATAGTTTCTCATCTATGGGGTACAGGTCCCAAGAGTATCTGGGTCCTTCATCTTGCTGCCTGGGAGCTCCTGTTTCCATAGTGTTGCCCCTATAGCCTGTGGGGGAGGGCATGGGGCCCTACAAGTGATGGGGTCCTGGATCCTGTTATCTGGGAGATCCTGCTTCCATAGTTTCTCACCTATGGGGCACAGATCCCCAAAGTGTCTGGTCCCTCATTCTGCTGCCTGAAAGCTCCATTTCCATAGCGTCTCCCCTGTAGCCTATGGGGGTGGGGCCCTGAGAGTGTCCAGGTCTTGCATCCTGCTGCTTGTCAACTCCTGTTTCCATAGTTTCTCCCCTGCCCCAAGGATGCCTGCAGCAGAGGCTTCAGATAATACATATGTTGTGGCATGCTTACACAGAGCCAGCTGGTGCCTCCTCCTCTCCTCCCTCCTGCTTATGGAAGCCACTGAGCAGCACCAGCTGTGGCCACCAAGGTGGCAGCAGTATACCAGGGCTTGTGTGTATCCATGCAGGAGAAGAACATCCCCTAATGATAATGCCAGAATCTCTTAATATTAAAGGGGATGAAAAATGCTGCAACATCCAGAATTCCTATTTACTTGCCCCTGTTCTCTTTCTCTACATCTCTCTCATTTCTTAGTTTTCTGTTTCCTTCCTATGTAGCCCCAACTATTGTACCATATTAAATGTTCCAACCAGTGACATCATTGGTTAGAATCAGTCCATTCTGCTCCTGGTGCTGATACTGTTCCTGGCATGGGCAGCTACATTAATGAAAATGGAAAAAGGCTCCACCATTATGCTTGTGTATATGTAAGTAGTAGCCCATACAAGTAGTAGTATCCGTGTCGGACGCCACTCCCTGATTCTAACTGATGATGTCACTGGTGGGGTATTTGCAATGGCACAATGGGAGCAAGGTTGCAGTGTTTCTGCTCCTCTTTATGGGAATATAAACATTACCATTAGACTGTTTATATGGAGAATAATGTATGGGTAGCCATACATGACAAGTCTGTGTCTGCATCAAGAGGTTTCTATGGCAACCAGGAACCTTGAGAGCAGAGTTTCATAAGTTCCCTGGTTGCCACAGAAAACTCAAGATGAAGTCACAGGCTTGTCTGTGTATGGATAGATGCCTATACATTATTTTTTAAAGTGTGTGGGCATCCATGACCATTTCAGACATACTGCTTTATTTCAGTGAACTAGCATTTTTTTTGGGGGGGGGCACCTGAGGGTTGGAGGGCGGCTCAAAATGATTGATTCAATGTGTAGATAGTGACTACAGTTATAGTTGTTTCTTTATGTTCAACTTAAAAAAAAAAAAAAAAGCTTCCAGCTCGATCGAGTAGAGGAAAGCAGCTGCAGGGCAGCATTTTAAAGCAGCAGTGCAACAAAAAATGTTTTTCCAAAAAAGCTTGTTTCATCTACAGTTAAGAAAAATATTAGCTTACCTGCCAAATTTACTTCTCTGGGTACCTCCTATACTATGCACCATGAGTCTTTTTTTTAATTTTTCGATGCTAACCCATGCCAGGTCTACAAATCTATGTCTATGCAAAATGTGGCTGCCATCTTTTTTTCTTGAGAAAAAATGTAACTAAAAGGTTTATAAAATACTCAAATGTTGGTGGAATGGGAGTCACGTGGGGCGGTGCTCTGAATGGCAGCCTAGTTCCTTAGCTCTCCCCTCTCAGCCAGTGGATCTCGCCTTTTCTTGATTCCTGCTAACTATCCCAGGCGAACTATCAGCTGCCCCGACCCCACATAACCCACCGTCACTTTATTTTGGCGTTTAACTTTCGCTTAACGAGTTTTTTTGCCAAGGTGCGGTGCGACGATGGAAGCAGAAATGAAAAGTGCGGGGGCCAAGCACACGCCGACGAATACACCCGAGAAAGCGGCTAAAAAGTCGAGAACCCAATCTGTTGGGTCAGGTGCTAAATCTGGATCCCCCTGCCCGCTCACTGAAGATCGATTCTTACAGGAGCTGATTCCCTTTCGCGAAACTCTGCAGGAGATCTCAGCAGAGCTCAAATCAATGCGAAGTGATCTCGCCTCCCTCACGACTTGAGTGGGCGACTCGGAGGCTCGGACCAGTTCCTTGGAAGCCTGGAAGGCTAAATGTGAACCTGATTTTATTTTACTTAAACAACAAATCGTGAAGCTGAAGTTGAAAACTGAAGACCTTGAAGGTCACAGCAGGAGGAATAACATTTTGGTGTTGGGGTTACCGGAGGGCGAGGAAGGTCCAGACGTCCTGTCTTTCGTGCAAAGACTTTTAACGAAGATTGTGGGCCCCTCACCCATATACTCTTCCTATCACATTGAGCATGCCCACAGATCCCTATAGCCTAAGCCTCCACCAGGCTCCCCTCCTAGGCCCATTTTGATTAAGCTGCTCAGCTACCTGGAAAGGCAGCATATCCTGTCGAAAGTCAAGAGTCTGCAAGCAGTACTGTGGGAAAATCGCACTTTGAGAATAACCCAGGATTTAACCCTTGAAACCCGACTGAGGAGAAGAGAATTTCACCCGTTGGTGACAAAATTGATCGCAGCTGGCTTCAAATTTCGTATGAACTATCTGGCTAGGCTCCAGGTCTACCTCGACAATGCCTGGGTTTCCTTTGAGTCTCCTGATCATGCCAAAAGCGAACTTACTAAGAGGCTGCCTGACCTCTTCAAATCAGGCTGACTGTTTTGCTGAACTGCTGTGTTAAGTTTATTGTGTGCCTACCTTGGCTGTTTGGCCTTGTTTGGTTGGTGTGCCTGCTTTGGCTGTCTCCTGGGGGGAGGGCTGGTTGGCCTTTTGCGTGGACTAGGTCGGCCTCTGGTCCGGGCGGTGGCTTGGGCCTTCCTTGGCTGGGGCCTACGCCTGGTGGAGCGCGAGGGGGGGGTGGGAACCTCGGTTTAGATCGCGGTTTTACACGGACTGTTTTACCAGTGCACCGGTTGAGTCCAACCTGCTTTCCCCTCCCCTTCCCTATCTGGGTATTGTGGAGGTGGAAGTGTTGTCCTCGATCCCAAGTCCCCTGCTTTCCCACCTGCTCTGCATCGCTTACACCTGTAAAGGAGCAAAAGGACTAGCGTGTGCTGGGGTGTCCTTTTCAGTGGTGAGGTTTTTTCCTTCCCCAGCAAGCTATGCTGGCTCCGACTTAAATGCTGTTGCTATGTGCCTTGGCTCCTATCCGAGCTCCATTTTGGGGGTGGGGATGTGTTTTTGTTGGGGCAGTTGGACAACTCGCCTTTCCTTTCTTACATCGCTTCTGGCTGGGGAGGGCGGTGGGGAGGGTGTGCGTTGAGATGCAGTCTCACTACCAATTTTGGGGTGATGTACCTGGCTCTGCCCTGTTACTGTGTTCCACGTTGCTGTTTGTTAATAGGGTCACCACTCAGGTTTTTTTTGGCAGCTAGCCGTTGGTCTGCCAGCCCTGGGACCGCTCTTCAATGGATATTCTTTTGTGGTGTACTTGCTTCATTGGTTCAGAGGGGACGGATTGTACATAGTTTCTGGGACATTGTGATGGTAGTTGTTGGGTGTTTCATGTGGGGTGGAGGGGGGGGGTCTGGTTACCTCTTCCAGTTCAGTGTGTCCTGGGCTTTGTTTCCTGGTATTGGTGTTCCAATGTTCTGATTTATATATGGGTATTGGTGACTAAGTTATACTGCTCTGGAGGGTCTTTCCAATGGTTATGGGGAGGGTGCCTCGAGAGTTTCACCATCTGTGGGGTTTATTACTTTTCTGGGCCTGCCCTTATGTAATTTCATGGCTTTTTTCTGTAATGTGGTGTTGCTCTGGTGCTTGGCCTACTACATGGCAGGACATCATGGCCTCGTGTTTTGCTAAAATTGCATGTTGGAATGTTAGAGGCATCAATGATCCTCTGAAGAGACGCCAGGTCTTCCTAAATTGTTCCCTACTTAGTGTTGATATAGTTTTCATACAGGAAACCCATTTAGCTGCCTCTGAGGAAAAGCAATTGCGCAGGCTGGGGTTTACTCAGGACTTCACCGCCCGGTACTTGAAGTTAGTAGGGGGTTGCAATCCTAATTAAACATCACATTAGATTCGTTGCTGAGGATTGTGTTATTGACCAGGAGGCAGATACATTTGGTCAAGGGTCAGCTCGACAATAGTAATGTGGTTTAGGGGCTATTACGTCCGGTGGGTGGTGATCCGTCCTTCCTTATGTCCCTGGCAGATATCCTAAGCAGTTTCTACCTTCCCTTTTCATCCTAGGGGTGATTGAATGTGGCCCGTCCCAGCTAGCTTACAAAACCTATAGACCAATTAAACCAGCGTCCTCTGCACAACATGCCCTTTCTGACTTTATTAGCCTGTTGGGTCTATGTGACCCTTGTGTCTTCTCAACCCCGATAAACGGCTCTACTCCTTCTATTCCCAGGTTCACCAAACTTGGTCGAGAATCGACTACATCCTAGTTAGTTCCTCATTAATGAGTTGTACCTCCCAAGTAGGTATCGAGCCGATAGTTATCTCAGATCACTCCCTGGTTTGGATCAAGATCTCCCCGGGTATCCAGGGTCAACGTGACACGTTGTGGAAACTCAATATGCAAATTCTGAAGGAGGAACATTCTGTTTCCCAAATCAGGGACATGATCCTTATGTATTTTGATCTGAACCAAGGTTCTGTGAGCCGCGCGGATTTACTGTGGTGCTCCTTTAAATGCTTTCTCAGAGGGGAGCTTTTTAAGATCGCAGCTACCAGGAAAGGGTTAGGAGTCAAAATTAGGTCACTGTCTAGCAGGTTGAGACTGGCCGAGGATAGACTTCTCTTCCAATTCTTCTAATTTAGCGGCCCTCATCAAACTTAGGAATGAATATAACGACTTAACCCGCGACAAAGCTGAATATGCTTTTTAAGACCAGGACTAAGTATATTGATCAAGGAGAAAAATCGGCCGATGTTAGCCGGCGATTGAAGGAATAGAGAGCTCCCTTAATTCGCTCTTAAACAGGATGGTACCCTAAGTCGCTACCTAGGAGATTGCCCACATTTTGAAGTATTTTATAAAGGTATTTACAGTTCCAGCTCCACACTGTCGCATGTCCAGTTGGTTGAGGGTTTCTTGGACAATATTAGCTCCCATCCCTCCACCCTCATCACTGTGATTTGCTGTCTGCCCCTATCACTCTGGGTGAGGTAGAAGAGGCAATCGAAGACCTACCTTTAGGGAAAGCCCCTGGCCGGATTTGTTACCCTCAACCTTTACAAAGGTTTTCTGTAAAGAGTTGTCCCTCTGTTGCTTAAGCTATACTGAATACTTGTTTTCTGGTGGTGACTGATCCCTCTCTTTTAGAAGCTATTATAATCCTAATCCCTAAACCCGATAAGCCCCTAACCGAGCCTGCCAGCTATCGCTCAATATCGCTCTTAAATTATGATATCAAAATTCTATCTAAAATTCTATCATCCAGAATCAAAAAGGTCTGGCAGCATTTGCTGAGCCCGGAACAGGTTGGCTTTGTTCAGGGGCGATCATCTGCTGACCATCTGAGAACCCTTGCCCATATCCTTCAGGTAACCCATACCTTGCCAGATCCTATGGTCCTAGTTGTTCTTGACGCTGAAAAAGCTTTCAACCGAGTGAACTGGGACTTTCTATGAGCTACTCTGAGGAGAATGGGCTTTCCTGACTCCTTTATCCAAATGATCAAGGCAATTTATAAATCCCCCTCGGCTAAAGTTTATTGTAATGGGGTCTTTTCCTCCAGTTTCCCCTTATGCACTGGCACCCGGCAAGGCTGCCCCCTTTCCCCCTAACTATTCAACCTATACTTGGAACCATTGCTGGTGAGTATTAAAGGTTCCTCGCTAATCAGGGGCTATACCCTGGCACAACTTCCCCTAACCTTATCGGTCTTTGCTGATGACATACTGCTTTACCTTACCAACCCCGTACAATCTTTAACTCATGTTCTCCAAACCATTGGCCGTTTTGGTCAGGTATCCAACTAGGGTTGAATGTTTCCAAATCGGTCATAGTCCCGGTTAACTCTCTCACCTTTAAATGGGATTTCGAGCGGTTCGGTATGAAATGGTCCCCGGTTTCCTTTAAATACCTAGGTGTTTATGTAACCAGGGGGGAAGGTTTGGCCAAGGAACTCAATTTGGACAATGCCATCAGGAGAATTCGGTGTGACCTCGATCGTTGGCAACGGTTGCCTCTCTCCACTTGGGGGCGAATTAATATCATTAAAATGAATATTCTGCCCCGGTTATTATACCCCCTGACTCATCTCAACATTTGGTTACCCAGGCAGTTCTTCACTCAGGTTAATTCGACACTATCGAACTTTGTCTGGAAGGGGAACAACCCTGTAGAGCCTTTCTCAAGCTTACGCGCCCAGGATAAGGGGCTCTTCGCCACCAATCTCTTGCTTTTATTATTGGGCTAGTCACCTGGCTAGATTAGGGAAGCTGTCCAACACTCTGCCTTCCACATTCCCACCCATATGGCAACAGCTTGAGTTAAACTTATTAGCTCAAGCTAATCTGAACCCTGCTCGCATTTTCTGGTACCCTTTCTCCTCGCTCCCCCTTGCCATCCGTGATTCCCCTATAGGCCTGTCCATTAGAGTTATTTCCCAGTGTTGGAGATTCTTTAATTTCCTCCCATCCAAAGATGCAGCCCAACCCCTGGTCTTAAATCCTAACCTCAAAATTGGGGGTAGCTGGTTAGTCACTGACTGGCTTCCGCAGTTACAAGATTTGTCTGTGGAGTCTTTGTATGAGCAAGGTTCTCTCCTCAATTCGGATAGAATTTTAAAGTCCCTTCACATCCTCAGAGATGTATTTTTAAAGTTTTCAACTGAGACACTGATTTTCCAAACCTTGGGGCGTCCTGCTCCCCTCCAAATTAAGGCCTTTTCTGGAGAAGATACACGAGGCAGCTGGCTCGCGCAGAAGTATTTCTATCATTTATAACAAACTGTTGGCGGACCTTTTCCCCGCTCCCTTAGAGGGTTCCAAAATCTGGTCACTCTCTGGTTTGTTTCCGCCTCCTGCCTGGGATTCAATTTGAAGGATTGTATTGTTACTTATCCCAAGATAATCACAGGCTGACCCAATACTATATCTTAAACAATCTCTACTATACTCCCAGTTAAGTTGGCCAAGTTTGGCAAACTGGAGTCTAGTCTCTGTTTAAGATGTGGTGCCACCAAGGAACCTTGTTGCATATTTTCTGGGATTGCGCGAATGTGGCGCCATTATGGGACGCCCTCAGAAACAGTCTTGACCCTCTGTTAGGTCTGAAGGAGTTTTTTACTCCGGGTATTTGTATTTTGGGGGACTACTCCAGCATCTCGGTGAAGGAACGTAGATATCACATGGCATTCATCTCAATGGCAATTAAAAAATTTGGTCCTCAGGCATTGGTTAGACCAAGATATTATTACCTATCAAGAGTGGCTTAGGGAGATGTCTCTCAGTCTCAATACCGAAAAACTTATTGCTAGTCTCAGGCATAGTCCGGTGTCTTTCGACCGGAAATGGGCAAGTTGAGCGCACTTTATTTAGGGTGGCATGTCTCTGGCTTTTCTTATCCTTAGTTTCTGTATGCCACTTTAGATCACCCAGCTGCTATTTGCTCCCATATTACAGTTGTCCCTTTATCGACCTGGCCTCCTTCTACTTGTGCAACTCTCCGGGCAATGGGAGGGGGGGAAGGATGGGGGGTATTTTTCCTTTGTTTTTTTTTCTCTTTGTATTGTCCCGATTTATATTACGGTGATTGAACTTATTCTTACGGTGTTTATTAACCTGGTTGTATGTATTCCTTTCCTTTTCCATGTTAATTCCTTAAGGTGTACTCCCTTGTGTAGTGTATTTTTCTTTTTATTCTAAAATTCAATAAATTTAAATTTCAAAAAAAAAAAAAAAAAAAAATGTTGGTGGAATTAGAAAACTGTACCACCAAATAAAACTGGAAGATGCCCGGAATCTTTTATGGTGAAAAAAAGATAGGGCAAGATTTTTTGCCCAATTTCATTGCACTGCTGCTTTAAGTTATAGTGTATGGGAGATGGCTATTGTTAACTGAATTCAATTTATTCCCAGTATTGTTGTACCATTGTTGTGACATGACATCAAGAGGTTGTTGGACCCTCCTGAGTATGTCACTATGATGGCACAACAAAATGGAACGTCAGCGAGTACTGCTGCTGCCAACTCCGATCACAGCGCCACTGTTCAAACATCACCAAACTTGGCCTGTGGCTCTGTACCAGGGGAGCCATGGAAAGGAGGTACTTTTAGAGACACTGTTGATCTTGGCTTTGAAGAACAATTACTGTAAGTTGGTGCATTCTGTTCTCTTTCTTTAGAATAAATTGAGCCTGTGTGAGCGGGGGTTGGAGTGGCGCTCAGTCATATTGGGGGGGGGGGTTGTAACCACGCAAGACTCCTAAACGCACTTTCTCAAGAAATGCTCTGTTGTCGTTTAACTGTTGCCCATACACTATAAAAGGCAGTGTATGGGTAACAGTAAACAGCAATGCTGAGTTCACTTGCCGAGGTTGTATGACAACCATAAACCTCTCGAGCTTTGCTTTCGAGATTTACTTGGTTGTCATGACAACCTCTTGAAGTGAACACAGCATTGTTGTTCACTGTTGCCCATCCATTCTCCTCTGTGTTGTGCTGCAGTAGTGACATCTCTACTGCATCACAACAACATATTGATGTCACTACTGCAGCACAACATTCCTATTCTAAGCATAGAGTTCCATGCAGAACAGCATTCCACCTTGCACCGTCAGGCTTTTTTGTCCCAGAGATGCACCAGCCCAATCAACATGCCAGGGAAATCCTGACTAGAGTAGCTCTGAGTTCACCTGAGAGACATTTCTATAAATGCCTATGCACTTAGGTTTCAAAATGGCTTCATATTGGACAGAGAGATTAGGGTCCAGTCTCTAAAGTCTGTAATCCCTTAACATTAAGAGATTAAAATAATTAGATGCTTCCTGAACTTGTTATCCCAAAGATTTGATGGTGTGTCCCTTGATAGTGTGTCTTTTGTTTTGCCTCTCCCTCTCCCCCCCCCCCCCATTTTGAGGGACAGTGCCCTATGTTTGGTGATGACAGGTTGTGCAGAATGATTGTAAAAGTTCACAGGTCCTGACTGCTAGAGAACAACTAAACTTGGAAGTCAGTGTAGCTGACAACACTATGCTCTCAACACTAGGCTACTCAGCCAGCAATAAACCTGGAGGCGCAAGTTTGAATCCCACCCCCAACACTTTGTGTAGCAAGTGACTTAACCTCCCTCTCCTCAGCTTTGGCTCTCACTCTTTCATTCTCTGTACCCTCCTTACTCTTGAGCGTTTTCTTTTCTTTTTTTTTTTTACTTCATCTTCATCCATACCTCTTCTGCCTTGCAGCTACCCCAGCCCTGTCACCTATTGTCTCTGGTGCTTACAGCTCAGCTGCCTAACAGTGCCTCACGGATCGCCCTTCTATGGTGGGAACCCAGGCCTGGGAGGAGACTAGGTAAGGAATGTGGCAGCAGGCAGCCCAGTGGATGGTGCAGAGCCTGCAAGGGTGGTGCGGCATCATTCCACACAGCCTTGGCATTTTCTGCCATTTTATCCCCTCCTCTCGGGCACCCTGTAGGGGGGAGATTGAATGGACGCACTCAGGTGTGTGTGCCCAGTTGGGAGGCACCCCTCTCCCTTGTGGCTCTACTTACACTACCTCCTGTGGTCACCCAGGTGGCAGTATCACAGTGGAGTCCATCGTTCTCCCTCCCTAGGAGGAGAACATTCTTTGGAATGCTCAACAATCCTCACCCCAGCCAACCTCTGCATGACCCCAGTCCATTCTTGAACACGGATCGCCAGTGTGGTGGCAGATGAGGCATCAGCACCTTAGCCATTTGTGCCACTGGGCCAGCCCCTAAACTTTTTCTTAATCTCCTTCCCTCATTTTTAAACATTTGGGGGGGAATGTGCCAAAGCTGCATCTGCTGCTATTTTCAAATCAGAAATGCACCCAAACCTGTTAGACCATCCATTAGATGGCCTAACAGTGTCCAAAGTTTGCATCCAAAAATGGATGCAATTGAACTTGCATCCATTTTTGCCACTAATTGTGACTTTTAAAAATTAACACAGATGCAGAAGCATAATGCATTTTGCATCCACGTCCAACCTTTTTGAAAATCCCCCCTTTCTTTCTGTTTGTCTCTTGTTTCTCTCTGTCTCACTCTGTTTCTCAGTCTCGCTCTCTCACACTCTCTCTGTCTCCCTGCTGCTGCCAACTGTCCATGCATTGTAAAAGTCTTTGTGGTCACAGTGGGAGGGTTGGCTGTGACCCGGTTCTTATTCTGAGCCTTCTGACTCTGATGTTTTTCCAAAAAGTTCTGATTTACTCTGGTATTCTAAGACAGGTAAGTTTTCCAGACCGGGGCAGAACTGTCTCTAGAGGCTGATTAGAGACTAGGTCAAATGACAGAACCAGGTTGCTTCTCATTCCCCTTAGTAAGTAGCTTCTTTATACCTTTTATTGTTTCATGCTAAAAAAGTGAGTTTCTTGTTTTGCCCACCAGTTCCTCATTTTCAACATGAATAAAACTCAAAAACTGCACTATCTGAATCAGGTCAGAACTGGGTCATTGGCAGATCCAGCCTGATTGAATTGTCAGGACTAGGTAATATCAGGTTTGAGTGACAAATGGCTCTGATTTTCTGAGTTGTCAAAGTGTGCCCATGGAGGGGAATAAGCTCTGACACAGATCTGGTAATCCACTCCTACTGTACGATACACTTCGTAAGAAAGGCACTACATAAAACCAAATTCCAAACAAACTCTGGTCAGAGCCAAAAACTACTGCTAATGCATTAACCTTCTAATTATTCTGCATTCTAGTATTTGTCAACTTGCAATATTCCTAACTGTACATACTCGTACCCCAGAACTGTTAGCTCTCTATATTTGTATCTTGTTCGACTCGGTGTACTTACAGGTATCCTTTTTGACCTGCTGCTTATCGTGCAATATACCCTCCCGGGTCTTTCCTGAAAATTGGCGCTCGGTTGTTTAGTGTGCCTAGCCAGTTACCAGAAAAACCAAATAAATCAATAAACTTGATAAGAGATATAGAATCAAAGTGTGGACTGGGTTTTAAGGGATCTGACACAGTGCATGGGCCTATCAGGCCTCGGCACACACCCACACACTTATGAAACCCTTTTGAGAGAAAGCTCCTCAGCCCACCACAGGGTGTCATCTGTGCACCAGAATACTGCTTTGTCCCTCCCCAGCCTGGTGACAGTGCCACACGCCACAGCGCCTTTCCCCCAGCCTTGGCCCATTAAGCCGGCTCACTGAGCTCGCACCAGAACTCGGGTCACTGGCACAGGAAGGCAGCATGGGGCAAAGGTCGTCCCTACAAGCAACATCACTTAATAACATTTTTAGGGTACACTTTGATCCCACATTTTCAAAATAGTCTTCTCATGAACCCTATAGGTGAAAATGTTCAAATCCTGGCCAAAATGTCATTTTGCACCATAAGTGCGAAAACCATTTTTGGCCAGAATTTGAAAAAAAAAGATACCTGGCATGCTTATAGGGTGGTGTAAAAAAAAAATTGCTATGTTGAAAATTGGTGGTCAAAAATATTGAAAATTGCCAAAGTTATGAGCCAGCATTGAAAAGTTTCAATGTACCTTCTTAAATGTGTTGTTTTTTAATATTTTGATCCCACATGTTTAACATAGTTTTCTTATGGCCCAATCTCATGAATCCAGTAGGTGAAGGCTTCAAATCCCATCCAAAAGATGATTTCACAGAGCAACTGTAAGATCACCTTTTTGGGCCAGAATTGAAATATGTTGCCTACCTTATCCATGACATGGCGTCCAGAAAAGGCCATGTTGAAAATTTAGGGTAGAAATAGAAAGAAATGACCATGTTATGAGTAAAAGTTCAAATGTTTCCAGCCCAGAGAGGATAATGGATTTGGACCCCTGGTAGGTAAGTATAGCGAGAGGTGGAGGGTGCTGAGTTGGGGGTTGGGGTGGGTGTTTAGGGGTCAGAATGGCAGTGCACAACAACAAGGGACCATTTTCTTTTATTTCAGGTTTAAAAAAACACAAAACCAAAAAGGCGTTAAGGAATAGTTTGTAAAGTGGGAGCAAGATGGAATGGCATCGACCTGCTCTGCTGCTGGGGGGTCGGGTGGGGTTGGAGCTGGATGGTGCTGCATCATGACTCTGCTAATTGAGGAGGGCAGCAGAAAGAGTACTGTAACTCCCCTACAAATGGGGGTTCCCGAAAAGTCTTCCATGAGTTTGCCGAAATGCTTGCTGCCTGGTTAGTGTTTGGCGCTATAGCCATTTAAATGTATTGCCAGTGAGTGCCTGTGTGGCCTCCGTGTACTGTCACTTTAAGAGCTTCTAGTTGCAGTGATAATTAATCTGAAAAGGTGGGGCAAATTGTTGTCATGCTTGAGTCCCACCTGGGCTGCTGGAAAATAACTCTGCTTCTGCCATCACTAACTGTGCAGAGGGAGCTCTGCTGAAGGATGTAATTATCTGTTGGAAATAATTTAGAGCAATAATGATAAAATTGGAGTTTGTTCTAACCTGCTTCCTTTGCAGCAAGGAATGTTTTGATTGTCTCCTCCATTTTGGTCCCGAACTGCCGAATTGGACCAATCAGTACTTAGGGACTCTAAAATAGAGCCTGCTGAAATGGGGCTGTGCGGATTACCAGCTGGTGATTTGTAGTTTTGGACTGTTGGTGCCTTTTTGCAACAGAAGGGGGAGCTCTTACTGTGATTGACAGCTGAACTGACCAACCGAACCTTTTGGATCTAAAGGAAATCCCCTGAGCTGTCTGCTGGCAAGACAAATCTAAGTTGGAAGCTGAGAAAGCAACAGCTCTAATAGTTCAAGCAGCCGTTTGCGCAGTAGTTCATGTGGGAGAACTGTGGAAGGCCTGACTTCTGGCCTGCTTGTCTGTTTTCTGCCCTGAGAGGGAGAAGAGGATTATTTTCGGACTAAATCTGATACTGTGAGAACAAAGAAGCCACTGAGGTGTATCCAGGCTCAACCTGTAGAAGCTCGAAGATTTTGCTAAATGCAATCGGCCTGTCAGTAACTCCAGCTACTTCTGAGCTCCTGGTTTTGAGCAGTGACTTTGCGATTGTGACCGGGGAGCAGTTTGCCTGGTACAGTAATATTTCCTTGCATATAAATGTGCTGTGTACTGAATGGGGTCATGATTTAGTTCCCCTTTTGTGTGAACTGTACGCTGATTGCTGGAAGCTGTATCCAACACAAAATGGACTAAATCCGCGGTTAGCTCCATGCAACTAGGCCTTGGCACAAGGGCCCTGCCAGATTACCCTGCTGCACAGAGGAGAGCCATCGATGAGAGACCTGCCCAGGGATCAGTCCCCTGCTCCATGCCTAAACAGGAACGATGCCTCAACGAATCGTGTGGGCCCTGCTTCTCCTGGCATTGCAGAGAGTTCATCTGCTGTTTCAATTGTCATCCATCCTGTGTCCAGCCTTGGGTATCGCAGTGCTCCCAGATCAGGCAAAGCATTTTCCTGTAGTGTACCCTAATTTTCCCTGTAAAACTGGGATGAAATTCCTGTAGATTTTCCTGTATGCACAAATCAATGTAAGTATGCAATTGGTGTCATTATGCCAGTCAATAAAATTTACTAGGACAGATGGTCAGGCTGTTTTATGTGTTCTTATTTATTTTAAATATAAAAAATCACCTAAAACGTATCACATAACTACTCTACAACTATAAGAATTTTATATGTAACAATATAATACCATCTTGAGGTGCTGGGGACATGTTGGAACGTATAAAGCTCAGTTCTCAAGGTTCACATGTCTCCAGAACTTCCTGAAGGTATTATAACCTTGTAATAATACAGTCCCTTATACAGTATTCTATTTATAGTATGAAATGCCTTAACTTCAAATTTACCCTTTAATCACAGACTGATACATTTTGTGTTCTGCTCACAATGCATGAAAGGGGCATAGGGATGCACAAAATGCGCATACCCCTCCCTTGCCCCTGCACCCCACGGACAGGTGCACCCATACTGGCATTCGCCAGTGCTGACCACCTATCCACGGCTCCTCTGCCAATGCACAGGACTCTGCAGGGTGGCTGGGGGAAGAGTTGTCCCAGGCAGACATCCAATAGGATGCCCCTGGACCCATAGTGATCTCATACATAGGGTGCATGGGTCTGGGCTGTGCATGCCGATAGCATGCACTCCAGACCAGCGCGGCACCCTCCAGTCCCAGTGCTGCCTCACATAAACTTTCTGGGCGCTCACCCATCCAGCTGCCCCTGCCATCTCCTGCTGCCCAGCAGTTGGGAGCAGCACAGTGTGCACTGTTCTGGTCCCCCAGTGACCGAATACCTGTGTTCATGGGGGCATGCTGTGGGTTATGGCAGGGTCTCCCTGGTGTACCCTGCACCACCCTCTGCACCCAGGCAGCCAGCACTACATGGGTTAGTGAATACACGTAGTGCTGGCACACCCCTGGAACATCCCCATCGCAGAGCTATCAGCAGACATGGAGGATTGGGTGTGGTGGGTCTGCATGTGCCCCCTTCATGCATGCCATGCGGGGGGCACAGGGAGTGTGGAGTAGCTACTCTCCCAGATATGCGTGCATAGCCACTGCATACCAGTCATGCACTGGGCCCACAGCTCTGTGTACCTGTAGCGCTCCATTAATAAACATTGTTTCAGTGTATTGTTGTGTGTTTCATTGACGTGCTTAAGCACCCCCCTACACACACACACACAGCTTTGTGCACTGAACTCTCAGAGGTAAAAACAAATATTCTCTTTTTTTTTCATTTATTTTACTAATCTTAGGCCAGACCAGGGTCTATGGGTTCCTTCTGATCTCATACATATAGTTCATAACTCCTGCTTATCTTGATGAAGACACCCCCATACCGTTCCCAGGCTCACAATTAAATAGAAACACTAATTTTTTTTCAGATAACCTCAACCTCTAGGCTGGTCAGAAGAAGTGCTCCCTTAGTGATCTTTTTAAAAACACAACTCTGCTCTGTGCACCAAACAAGCCAAGTAGCACTTAAGCATTCTTTGTGTCCCCGTCACCCTTTAAAGCCCACCATCATCGAGTCTCTTGTCTGGCTCGTTTTTTGCACTTCATGTGTTTAAAATAGACAAATTTGCAAAACAGAAGGTTTGTTTGCCTTGGTGGCTTGGGGCGCTGCTTCCCTCAAGCAACACTTAAGCACTCTTTCTTGCACCCCCCCAAAGCATATCATCATCAAGTGGTCAGTCTTTAGTCTGACTCATTTTGCACTTAAAATGAGTTTAAAATAGACTAACCTGAGGCTGCCCACAAGAAGGCTAGTTTACATTCAGTGGCTTAGGCTCTCTGCCAGTCCAGAACAGTGGCATTTAAGGCCCTGTACACATTACAACTGAAGATTTGTACCGTTTTAAATAACGGTATCAAAACGTTTTCAAACTCACCACAGCAGCCCGTCCACATTATTGTTCACCGAGTTTGAACTCGGTTGTAACACGGTAAACTCCCGTCTGCATCAGCAGCAAGTAACGTTTTTAAACCCGTAATCCTCCGTGATTGTAGCAGGGTTATTTTGGCAACTGTAATAGAGGGAAAAGCATGCCTCTGGCCCACACTACAAGGTAAAACGCTTTCCTGCTTCAACCCGTTTTTAAAATGGACTTGAGACTAGCTCGCAGCAGGGTTTAAGCACGGTTTCTTAACACGCTTTGAAACCGTGCTTAAATGTGGACGGGCGCCGTGTTTGCGCTAGTTAAAACATTTTAAACACCTTAAAACGTTTTAACTAGCCTGATGTGTACAGGGCCTAAGATGCAGCTCAGCTGACTTAACGGTGTTGCTGTTTTGAGTGGGGCCACATGGCAGGTGTTTGGATCATGCAGCAGCTCACTGGTTCTTGATCAGAAGATCTGAAGTCATCCTCAGAAAGATGCACTGCGAAACATTACCTTACTAACCCAGAGAAACACAGGCTGCAAATGGATCAACAGAATTGTTTAGTGTAGCAAAGTCAGCAAACTGAGCACCAATTGAAGGGCTCTGTCTGGATCTTGGCAGCCATGAGATTCATAGTGGGCATTTTCCCGTCGTGTTTGTCCATTTCCCCTGATATTTTAAAAATTAAAGATTTCCTTCCTGTATCCCATTTTTGTAGTAAAAATCCCTTAAAATACAGGAATCCCTGTAGATCTGGGAGCACTGGTATCGTGAGTAACCACCAGGGTAGCTCCCTGCAACATATAACTAAACCAAAAGTGTGTCACCTGATTGTCTTATCTTTTTCTTCATGAACTGAGCCCTCCGGCTCTGGATTACAATTAGTGTGTAGTGCATGTTGTTTCTTTTCCTCACGTGGCCCCAACCAGCTGCAACACCGGCCTACCCCGGACAACAGTCCTGGCTAGCCCTTCGTTCCTCCACCTGGGTACCCAGAGAATGTGACTGTCGTAGGGACTCTGAATGCATGCACAGTAGTGTGAATGATAGAGTATTTAAGCCAGTTACCCTGATTACGCCCCTTCCTTGTTATAACCCCCTGAATAAAGCAGATCTACTCTTTTTTCTGCAATCCAACCAAGCTGTGATTCCAGTTTGTGCTTGAAGTATTGTACTGTTGCCATTTGTTCTGTCTAACCTTGTTTTACAGGGGGTCCCCAGGTTCAAACTGGAGAAATGACAATGGGAGTAAGTGCAAACTGTGTGGATACTTGCAAAGCATATCAAAGGTATTGTGAAAGTAATTATTGTGTATTGTGTGGGCCATTAGCAGGAACAGAGAGGGTCACAGTGTCCCAGAGTGCTGTGCCCTGGTTAGTTTGACCATTAGCAACCCTGACCTCTGGGTGGAGGCACCCGTTACCGAACCTAGGCTCCTTAACCTGCTACCAGTCAAGTAGATGGGGGTAGTAGCCCTTGGGATAGCGCCATCTAGGGGTTACAGTACCATCAAGCAGCTTTTTTACTGGAGGAAGGGTAGAGAAACAGAGTGCTGCTGAAAGAGAAGGGACTTTTTTAGATGGAGTGGGGGGAATAGAAGTACATGTGGCAAGGGAAGGGAAAGGTGGAGAGAGAAACGCAAACAGAAAAGGAAGCAGAAAGATTCAGGAATATAATTTGTGCTTCAACTCCATTCATGTAGGGAAGCTGGTTATGGTGTTTTTGGCCTTTTTTTTTGTTTCCTCCTCTGTTAGCAAGACATCAGTATAGTTCTTGCCATGCAACCGTAAAAAGAGGTGTTTGCATCAGGGCCTGAGGGTATCTTTTGATGAGATACCATCCCTATAACCCCATGTATTGACTGTAGACATGAGCTGCTTGTGTCATCTGAAAAATGTAGCCAGAGTTTGCCCCTTTTTAGACCTGGTTGATCAGAAGACCCGGATACACACATTTGTCTTAATGTGCTTACATTACTGAAAAGCATACTATAAGAGCTTACCCAGGGTTTTGATCTGACACTTACTGTTAATGCAGAGCTCAGCAGCGAGCCATGTGAGTTCCATTTGGAGGTCAGAACATATTACACCAGCACTGCCCAATCTGTATGGACTGCCAACAAGATAGAGGATTGACTACCAGGTCCTTTTAATAAAGTTCAGAGCCCTAAAAGGACTGGGCCTCCTACTACCTCAGTGAGCTCCAGACAGTGGCACAAGCAGGGTACATTACTTTGGGGACCTCACAATGAAAGAATATCCTTTTATCACCACCTTCTGTCGGAATACAGTCCCACAAATACATTTTTAAGTTTCATGAAATTTGGAGTGGGGGGCATTGCACCTTTGTCCCCCTCTCCCATGTGCACCATAGCACCAGATTCCATAGCTCCTCAGGAGAGCTAGTCATTCCCTAGGTCATAGTCTTCTGTTTATGACTCCATCCTGATTGAAATAGACTGGGAACTGAGTTTCTCAGTGGTGGCCCCCCAGTTCTTTAAATGCGGTTCCAGCAGAGATCTGCCATGTGTCTAGCTTACACAGTATCTTTTCAATCAGGCCATCTCTAATTACATAGGCACAGAAAAATTTTATATAGTTATTCTGTAAAATTATTTAAATATTGATGTTGCAACTGTAAGCTTCTATTTATTTTTGCTTATGTTTCTTGTCGTGAAATACTCTGTTTCAGTGCTCTGGGCTATTGCAGGGTGATAAACAGAAAATAACATCACTTACCTACCTTTCCTAAACTATATAATGTAAACATTTTAATTTACAGTTTGTTTACCCTGGATAGCCCAGCTGAGAAGCAACATCTTAGTCCCAGTGGGGTCCTGCTTCTACCTGTTTCCACAGTTGGGTGGACTGGAACACTGAGAGGTTAAGTGACTTGTCCAGGGTCATGCAGTGAGTACTTGGCTCTGCTGAGGTCTGAACCTGGGATCTTCCAGTTGTTACATTGCCTTCTACTAGACTACTCAATCATTTAACATTGCCTGTGTAACCATTACCTATCTTGGGGGGGACCCTACTGTAAAAAAAAAAAAAAAAAATCTTTATGATTAAGTTAACCAACAGCCTACTTCCTCCTATCCCCCACAAGAATTGCTTTATGTCTGTCCCATGCATACTTGAATTCACCCACTGTTTTTGACCCCACAACCTTCTCAGAAAGGCTGTTCCATGTATCCACTACCCTCTCTGTGAAAAAAATACTTCCTTACATTGCCCCTGGGCCGTCCCCCCCCTCTATCTTCAAATTGTGCCTCCTTGTTCTTGCACATCTCTTTTCCTGAAAAATGCTACCCTCTTGGACTTTGTTGATTCCCTCGAGGTATTTGAAAGTTTCTATCATGCCCCCCTTCCTCCTTTCCTCGAGGTTATACATATTAATCTCCTTTAGTATCTCTTCATATGGCTTCTGGTGCAGACCGTGCACCATTTTAGTTGCCCTCCTCTGGACTTCCTCCATCCTCTTTACGTCCTTGTGGAGATGAGGTCTCCAGAACTGCATGCAGTATTCCAGATGGGGTATCACCAACTGTCTGTACAAAAGGATAACAACTCCCTTTTTTCTACTTGTGATGCTTCTCCCTATGCATCCCAGTATCCCCCCAGCCTTCCTTACTGCCTTCTCACATTGCTTGCCTACCTTTAAGTCATCTGATATGACTACCCTCAGGTCTCTTTCCATTTTTGTTATTGTTAGTACCTCCCCCACATTGTGTACTCTTCCCCAAGGTTTTTGTTTCTCAAGTGCATTACTTTGCACTTTGCATTGAATCTAAGCTGCCACACTTTTGACCATTCCTTCAACTTTGCCAAGTCCCTTCTCATCCTTTCCACACCCTCTTGTGTATCAACCCTGTTGCAGATCTTTGTGTCAGCTGCAAAGAGGCATACTTTTTCTTCCAGTCTTTCTGCAATGTCACCTATAAAAACATTAAAGAGGATCTGTCCCAGTACTGAACCCTGCCATATCCCACTAGTAACCCTCTTTCTTCAGAGTGACTCCATTTACTATTACCCTCTGTATCCTGTTGTCCAGCCAATGATTTACCCAGGCTACAACCCTAGGACCCACACCAAGGCTGGCTAACTTGTTTATTAACCTTTTGTGTGGGACTGTGTAAAATGCCTTGTTAAAGTCTTGGTAGGCCTTGTCCACAGTCCCTCCCTGGTCTACTACTTTGATCACCCAGTCAAAGAAATCTATAAGAGTCATCTGACATGACCTTCCCATTGTGAATCCATGCTGCTTTGGGTCCTGTGCCCCATAGGCCTCTAGGTACTCAACAATTATTTCCTTCAGAAGTGAGTCCATCATTTTCCCCACCACTGAGGTCAAACTAAGAGGTAGTTTCCTGCCTCTGTCTTGCTCCCACTTTTGTGAAGGGAATCACATCCTCCTCCAGTCCTTAGGTACGACACCATCCTCCCATGATTTGTCAAAAAGGATAGTCAGTAGTGTCACTAGTTCTCCCCTTAGTTCTTTTAGAATTCTGCGGTGAATCCATCAGGCCCCATTGCTTTGTCTGCCTTCAGTTTTAGGAGTCCCTTAACAAGCTATCCTGTAAAAAATATCTTTCAATAAATTAAATTCAAAAACTAAAGTACTAGTGTTTGAGAAACTTGCCCAGACATGAGATAAATTTTCACAAGGAAACCAATTGTTGGTTTAAGGAGACTTTAACGCTTCTTGTATCCATAAAAGAGGTAAGAGTATGTTGTAAAGTTTTACCCCCTACATGTTACTCAGGTTGTAACTAAGGAAACTAGGAAAACCTCGCTCAAAAGCCCTGGAAATATTCTGGATCTAGTATTCATGTCTCCTGAAATAAAAGCTAATAATGTAATCATAAATCAACCAATTTTGGGTGACCATAACTCCCTTATGTGTCATTTTGAATTGGGCATTACTAGATATAAAAATAAATTTGATAATAAAGAAAATGTTAAAAAATGGCATTCCTTTAAAAAATGCAGTAACAACATTTTTCAATAAAAAATTCAAGCAGAAAGATGAGGCAGACTCATTTTTAATGTCAAGTCTAGATTTAGTCATTGAAGAATTTACAAAGAGATTCCTAGAAATTTGTGATGGGACTGCCCCTTTTTCAACTGTGATTCACATGAAAAAAACATCTCCCCTGGATTATAGAAAAGTTAATGAAAATAATCTGAGTTACAAATGAAATTTGGAAACTTTCAAATCAGACCTTAGACCCAAATGACTGGAAGGAGTACAAAACTGTTAGAAACAAATTAAAAATCCTAGTAAAGAGGGCTAAAAAAAGATTACAATAAAAAAATAGTAGAAACAACTGATACAACTAAACATTGGTCCCTAATTAGAACTTTAGAATCGCCAGTTTCAAATTCTCCATCAATGCAAACTGAGAATAATGGAGTATTACAGGACCTAAAGACCTCTGCAAACATTGTAAACAACTATTTTGTGTGCCTTACAGATGTCGGCATTCCACCCAGTAAGCAGAAACAAAACGCTTCAGAAAATGGCAAGGTAGATTCTAGATCAGACATGTGCCCCAGATTTAGATGTAAATTAATTGCAGTAAACCAGGTCTCTAGGGAAATAAAAAACTGTAAGATTAGAAAATCATTTGGACCAGACTGTACTGATCCCAGATTTTTAAAGGACACAGTAAATTACATATCCACAATATCAACCAACCTGTTCGATTGAAATTTAATGGAGAGTACATATCCCATAATGTGGAAGATAGCTAAAATAATACCAATTCACAAAGGATGGACAACTACTGACCCATTAAATTATTGCCCTATAGCCTTGCTTTCATTAATCTCTAAGACATTTGAAAGATTAGCTCAAAAGCAATTAATGGACTACTTGGAAAATATGAACTATTGTCTAAATTCCAATCAGGCTTCCAAAAGGGGTATTCCACACACACCATGCTCTCCGACCTGGTCAGTATAATTGCCTCATTTATTGAAGGTGACCAGACGGTAGGCGTAGTGTTCGTGGACTTATCAAAACCTTCGACATGGTTGATAATGTTGTCATGTGCAAAAGACTTCTGGACATAGGTGTATCATAAGCTGCAAAATGGTTTGAGGCTTATCTAAGCAATTGGAGGCAGTTTGTTGCAATTGGCAAGAAATACTCAAATATGCAACCTGTAATAAGGGGTGTTCCTCAAGCATCCATTTTGGGCCCACCATTATTTCTAATTGATGTAAACTGACTAACTGATATTATTTCTTTTTTAAAACTATTTTAAACAAATGTTTTCAATTTTACACACATGTAATACAAACTTGTAAGGCATACTAACATAATATTCTATAGTTATCAGTTTTGTTGTTATCACCAGATCTTTATGCAATACATTGAACTTTTTCTCTTTGAGGAGTAAGATATTGTATAGATAGAATATAAAGTATTGAGCTTCCTTCTTAATAGGGATCTAACTAAATCACATATATGGAAAGACATTGGTAAAATACATGTTTCTTATAAGCCTACATTTCATTTAAAATACATCCATCTGAAACTTTCCATTAATTTCATTACACTAAGGTATAAAATCTGGGCGTATGGGGGTGATGTACATAATCCATCTCCTCCACAGAATTTTAAATTGATCCTGAGATTTGTCTAAGATAGCTGTTAGTCTATTCATTTTATAGATTTCTTTTTTTGTATTATTTATTTATAATTTTTCAGTGCATAGACAAAAAAGTCATAACATCATAGAGATAGAGCATCCACAAAATAACACAGCATTGACAGTGCCATTCAACATAGGTCAGCCCCTCCCAAATAATTACCGCCTAGTGGGAATAAACCCATATATTAATCTATGACATTACCCCAAGCATACAGCCTAAGAAGCATATCAGGGAACCAGGGCTAACTTACTTATCTAATCCCCATTATTAAGTGAACCAGTTTGCCCCACTGGTTCAGTTGGTTCCCATGTAGACATATACCTCTTATATTTTAACCAATATTCTCCCATCCTCCCAAAGCCATCTATCCAAAATAATACGACTAAAAGAATAATTTGTCTCATGGGCAAAAAAACATACAGGCACCTGGAGAAATAAAAAAAACCAGAAAAGTCAGTTCAAGTCCCATGTAGAAGTCCAACCAGTGCCTAAAGCCCCATGTACTTTTAAACTAAATAGATCAGCTTATGGTGACTGGAGTCCAGAGTCTAAATCTTAGCTGGAGCATACCCCTCACAAACCTAAAGCCAGCTTACAGCTTTGGTAAGTTCAGGGGTCCTCACCCCCCGAAAACTCGGCCTCCTCCTCCTCCGTCTCCAACTCCTTCTCGATGGTCCTCATCAATTTCTCGGCGTCCCTCAGATCATGAAATTGATATTGTCACCCCTGCCAGTTAAGTCTCAGTCGAGCAGGGAATAGGAGCTGGTGTTGAATTTTGAACTGCCTCAAACGACTACAGATTCCATCGAACCCTTTCCTCCTGACACGAGTGCCAAACGCCAAGTCCGGGAAAATTTGAATGTTACTGTCCCTGAACTTCATGCAACGCTTCCTCCTGGCTTGGGCGAGTACCCGGTCCCGATCTCCGACTCCCGTGCACACCACCAGGAAAGTCCGAGGCGCCTCCACGTCCTGTAGATTTCGTCTGGGAGAAATTCTGTATGCTTTCTCGACCGCCAGCGTGGGGATTTCCACAGCAAGTCCAAGAATCTTTGGGAGCACATGTCTGGCAAAGTTCACCGGGTCGTCACCTTCTGCCGATTCCGTCAGACCCAAAATACGTAAATTTTGTTCCTGTGCTTGGTTCTCAACTAGCTCAAGTCTCTGTTGCAGTATCATGTTCTCTTTGATCAATTTTGTAGAGGCATCGTGAGCTTTCGTTATTAGGATTCGGTTCTGAGTCGACGTCTCACATTTATCCATTCTAGCTTCTAATTCTGTAACTCGCGGAATTAAGGAGTCCAATTTTCTGTCCATCTCCTGGACCGATTTAACCAATTGGCTGAGGGTCATCTGTATGGAGTCAGAAGCCCTGTCAGCCCGTTTCACTTGGGGCCGAGGCCTCCACGTTTTCTTGAGGCCTCTCCTCCTTTTGCCTTTGGGTTTTCTTGGGAAAAAAATCAGCTGAGGGCGCCGAGGCTCCACGATTTTTCCCCATATTCATGGACTCCAACACACCAGCAAACGCTCACCGTACTTTGTCTTCGGCCACAATGTCCAAAATATAAGTTTTTATGTCAAAAACGAAATATAGGCCTAGGAGCTCAGGAGAAGAGCTGCTTCCACAAAGCTGCTCAGCAGCGCCCCCTTTATAGATTTCTATTGTAATGTCTTGCCACATCAGCATGGGGGGGGGGTTCCTTCATCAGCCACTTTTTGGTCACTGCCTTTTTTGCTGCCAGTATTAATATATTCAATAAATTGATGGTATTGGGGTCTCTGTATCCAGGTGGATTGTCAGAGAATAAGAAAAGGAAAAGGGAAATTGTTAGCCCAGTGGAAAAAATCTGCATCAGCGCATGTTGTAATTCATATAAAAAAAGCTGAAGTACTGGACAGTTCCAAAAAACATGTCCATGGGTGGCTGGTGAAAAACCACAACCTCTCCAGCAATCAGCCCCATGAGTTGTAGAATATTTAGCTGTTGTTGCTGGGGTCCGAAAATATCGGATCATGTTCTTCCACACAAATTCTCTCCATGATATCGCTCCAATTCCTTTATACATATTACTTAAGCATTTTTCCCATATTTCAACTGGAATCACACCCAGGTCTGTTTCCCAGGCTTTTCTGATATGATCAATGTTATCTCCTGTTAGTGTACTAATTGCCTCATATAAATATGAGATCATATGTTCCAGGGAGCTCTACCTGTAAAGGCTTTCTTCATAATTTCTGTCAGTTGGGGAGGGGGATTCTCATGCCCTTCCTTCTCAATTCGTGACTTAATATAATCTCTGGCCTGGAAGTATCTAAACCTATCTTTATAGGATAATCCGTATCGTGCTACTAGGTCAGTAAGGCTGAGGATTGTTCCCCCCTCCATGAATTGAAAAATCTTGTGGAGTCGCTGACTTTTCCATTGCTTAAAACCTGAATCCATCAGTGCTGGTGGAAAGTCCTTAAGATGAGGAAGTGAGCTGAACAGAAACCTCCACCAAGCCAGCCTTTTAGACTGTATGATTGTGTGCCAATTATCTATTGTGGTTATTGTATAGTAGTCATCCTCATCACTATTTTGTAAATCCTCCCCCCTAGGTTCTGCAAAGAGTGCTCTATGTATATATGCCAGACCTACTGTCTGTATCTCTACGTCCTTCCATCTTGCTTGGTATTCCGAGGGTAGCCAATATAGCATTGTACATAATAGGGCTGCTTGATGGTAGTGCTCAAAGTTTGGAAGAGATAGGCCTCCTCTTTTACATGAAAGGTGTAATAACAAGAGTCTAACTCTTGGCCTTTGATCACCCCAAATATATCGTGAGATTTTTCTATTTAAGTCAGTGTAGTATTCTTTAGGAACTGGTATTGGAAGTGTTTGAGTTAAATACAGATATCTTGGAAGAAGAACCATCCTTACAGAGTCTATCCTCTGTGTAAAAGGGAGGGGTATAGCTCTCCATCTCTCTAGTTCAGCTGTTAACCCTTGTAGAAGGGGGGAGTAATTCAATTTAAATAAAGCTGTATGTGAAGAGGTAAGATATATTCC
Organism: Neoceratodus forsteri; assembly: GCA_016271365.2. Lineage (NCBI taxonomy): Eukaryota > Metazoa > Chordata > Ceratodontiformes > Ceratodontidae > Neoceratodus > Neoceratodus forsteri. Next base: position 968,659,842 of record CM028130.1, on the reverse strand, counting down.
TAGATATTTCAAATGGGGGGAGTCCCATTTAAAGGGGAATTTTTGTTTAATACAAGCCGAGGGGGTATAATGGATAGTTAGAGTCTCAGTTTTGGTTTGGTTTAATTTATAGCCTGCTAGTTCTTGAAATTATTCTAATTTCTGCCAGAGGGGTGATAGAGAATGATCTGGATTTGCAAGATATATCAACAGATCATCTGCGTACAGGGCCAGTTTATGAGATTGGCCTCCTTGTACTGTTATACCTTCAATTTCTTCTTCCTGTGGAGAGCTTGGGCTAAGGGTTCCAAATATAAAGCAAATAAGAGGTGCGAAAGTGGGCACCCCTGTCTTGTACCCTTTCCGAGTGATATCGGGGGGGGGAGATAGCACCATTGATTTTAATGTAAGCTTGGGGGTGTGCGTAGATTATTTGTATCACCTGTACAAACCCTTCTAGGATACCTAATCTTTGAGAGTCTGAAATAGGAATGGCCATGCCACCCTGTCGAAGGTCTTCTCTGCGTCAAGACTAAGTAACAGGAAAGGAGCCTCCGACCGGGCAACCAGATGAAGAATCTGCAGCATCCTCTTAATATTGTCCTGTGTCTGCCATCCTGGTATAAAATCAGTTTGGTCTTTGTGTATCAGTCCCAGTAAAAGGGTTTCCAATCTCTTAGCCAGCACTGATGTAAACAATTTACAGTCAATGTTTAACACCGAGATAGGGCGGTATGAAAAACAGTTGGTTCGGTCTTTGCCCGGTTTGGGAATACTTGTTATTAATGCATAATTCCAAGTATAAGGCAAATTCTTCCCCTTTTGGATTTCCTGACATACATTTAATAAGGTCGGTATTAATAATTCCTTAAATGTTTTAAAAAACTCCCCGTGTACCTGTCTGGGCCTGGGCTTTTGCCTGTTTTAAGTCTAGATATTGTTGTGGCCAGTTCCTGGGTTGTTATGGGTTGTGTTAGACCCTGTTGTTGCTCAAGGGATAGGGATGGAAGTCTCAGCCCCTCTAGGAAATCCTGTATTTTGTTAGGTTCTGCATCTCTCTCTGAATCATATAGTTGCTTATAGAAAGTTACAAATGTCTCTCTTATCTGTGATGGTATAGAAGTCAGCTTTCCTGATTTCAGATCTCTAATTTACACAATTGTAGACTGAACCCTGTGTTGTCTGAGGCAGTGTGCTAACAGTCTAGAGGTCCTAGGGCCTCCCTCATAGAATCTAAGTTTCAATCTCTGTAAAGCCTGTTCAGTTGTTATCTCTATTAGTCATTGTAGTTGATCTCTAGTTGCTTATAATAGAGGGAGTGCTCCCGGCTTGCCAGCTGCATGTAGTGCTTGTAAGTCATTAAGCTGTCTCTGTAGATGCTCCTGTCGCACTATCTGTTGTTTTTTTTGTAAGGATGCATATTGCATAATTTCTCCCCATAAGACGACTTTTATGGTATCCCATAAGGTTGCTTGTGATATGTCCAGATGTGTATTTTCAGAAATCAGTGTAGGTATTCGTTCCATAATGAGATCCTTAACATCTTTATGATTTAAAAGATAATTATTAAACCTCCATAAGGTATCCTTTTTTTCTGATGGCCAATCCATGCTTAAGGAGAGAAGTGAGTGGTCTGATATGGGGAGGGGGTCATGGTACACTCCCTCACTCTGTAATAATGTTCCCCTGATATGTGAAAATAATCTGTTCATGTATCGGTCTTATGAGGTGGCGGATAATGTGAGTATTCTCTCCGGTGGGGGTGGCGTGCACTCCAAACATCTACCCATTGCATTTCCTTCATACAGGCTGTAATTGCTTTCTGTATGGGAGCACGTTTTGGATTCTTAGTATTAGTAGTATCCAATCTATCATAAATTTGATTATGGTTTCTCCCTACTATTAAAATCCCTTGCTGTAATTCCGTTATCGTCTGTAATATGGAGCGTATTGTTTCAGTTTTTGTGCCCGGGGGGATGTAAATGGGTACTAATGTTATCCGTTGTCCCTTCAAGTCTCCCACTGCTATTGCTAAGTGGCCTTGGGGGTCGATATATGACTTCACCGGTTGAAAGGGGGTAGATCTAGGGACAAGAATCGCAGTCCCTCTACGTTTCCCTTCCTCATAGGGAGATGCAATGACTTATGAAAAAACACATTTAAGAAGTTTAAGATGTTCTGATTTCCTCAGATGTGTTTCCTGTAGTAAAATAAAACTGGGCTTCTGTTTTTTTCAGGCTACTGAGGGCTTTATACCTTTTGATGGGGTTGTTCAAACCGTTCACATTAAGTGAACTAATCAGGAGTGTCCTTGACGTAGCCATTATATATATCTATCATTATCTCTTCCTCTAACTGATATTATTTCAACTACAAAAACAAGTCTTTATGCAGATGATACAGTAATACTGGCTAGTGACCCTTCTATAAATGGTATGGCTCAAAAACTACAATCTGCTTTTTTCCACGTGTGTAAATGGTTTGAGGATTCTAGACTAGTCTTGAACAGTAAAAAATGTAAAACTATGCTGTTTTATAAAATCTGTTCAAAAAATGTGGCTGTCCACCCAACTGTGGAAATCAGAACCCTGATGGGTGAAATTCTTGAACAGGTTGTTGAATATAAATATTTGGGAGTATGGCTAAATCAACACCTATAGTTTGAATCACACATTAGAAAATTGTATATTAACCTGAACAAAAGATTGGGGGCCTTTAGAAGGTCAAGTCACTGTACTAATATGATAACGTGTAAGAACATTGTTTATCAATTACTAATACCAGCTGTGGATTATGGAAGCCATATTTATGGTATGGCAAACAAAATCCACCTCAGTAAGGTCGATGTGTTATATAATAGAATGGCCCATTTTGTTCTTCGATGTGATTATAAAACCCATCATTGTTTAATGTACCAAGAACCAAATTGGCTCCCATTGGAACAGAAACGAAAACTAGTTTGGGCAAATCAATTGTATAAAATAACAAGAAATTCTCAACGTTTATATCTAACTGAGAAACTGAGCAATGTGGAGCATAAATATAACCTAAGAGATAAACTTTGCAGGGAATTGAGATTACCTAAAACTAAAAACAAATATGGAGAAATGACGTTCTCATATAATGTTTCAACTACGTGGGCTAACATTAGTGATCAAGTTAAATCTACCAAATCAGTGAAGAGATTTAACACCCATTTATTTATTTATTGAAATGTTTCACCAGGAAGGCACACTGAGCAACAGGTTGCTCATCTCCCGGTGCAAGCTGAGGGGAGTGGAAAAGGAGGATGAACAGAATAACATACAAGGTGCTCTGAGGCATAAGTTACAATCCATACATACAGTTGGAATACGGAACATCTAAGGTACAATGACAACCATTTCCAAACAAGTAACATAACTATTAATTTATAGTGGGCTAGTTGGGGTATGGGATATTCGGAGCAAGAAGTGCAGTCCCGGCATTTAAAACCTACTCATACTAGAGTGATTATAGTAGAAGGGAATGGCTATAGTAAGGATGGAACAGGTTAGTTTAGAGAAGAGGTGACGAAAAAGAAGGGAGTAGAACTAACCAGATCATATGGGACACCTGAATAATTTATTTTAAGTGCCTTGTGGAGAGGGGAGAAGGGCAGGAGAGCAAGGGGGAAGGGGAGTTGAGAGATGTGGGCCTCTCCAGGAGGCTGAGAACCCTAAGAGAGGGTGTGGAGGCTAGAAAGAATTGGGGGAGGGAGAACCCTGTGGCATGCAGGGAGGAGAGGGGGAAGCCAAGCCCTGAGGCCCCTCCAGGATGTTGAGGACCCTGCAAGAGGTGGGGAGAAGGCTGTGAGAGATAAGGGGGTAGGGGATAGAGTGGCAAGGGGAAGGGAACCAAGACCATGGGGCCCCCTCCAGGATGCTGAGAACCCTGCAAGGGCCATGGAAGGCTTGAGGAGGTTGGGGTATAAGGGGAAGGACAAGGGAAGTGGAGCAGGTTGAAAGGCGAGTGTTTGGGGAGGAGCGAAGAAAGGAGAAGGGGGAGAGGTAGGTCCTAGAGACCTCTTCTGAATGCTGGGAATCAAGCAGAGGGACAGGGGGATCAAGAGGAGAAATAGGAGTGGGGAAAGAGGGATTGGCTGGGGTGGGGTTGAGTCACCAAATAGATGCGAGGACAAGGATTAAGGAGGGTCATGACAGAAGCAGCTGGAGGAGAAGCAGTTGTGAAGGGGAGAGTTAATGGAGTAGGAGGAGGAATGATGAACTTGAGGAGGCAGTGAATTCCAAATTTTATGGAAGCGGTAGCAGCAGCTGGACTGGCCAACAAGGATGGAGTGATGAGGGATCACCAGGGTGCAAGTGTTGGTAGATCTAAGGGAGTGCAAGGGAGGAGGAGGAGGAGTGGAAAAGGAGGGGGAGAGGTAACTGGGAGAGCACTCAGCCAGTATTTGGAGGTGAATTTAGCACAGTGGATGAGGTGTCTGTTAGTGAGGGAGGGAAAGGACAAGGCATGGTAGAGATCACAGTGATGAGTGCGAGAAGCGGCATTCAGGGAAAAGTGGCAGAAAGAGTGGAAAAGGGTGTCCAATCTGGCCAGTGAGGATTTGGGAGTGGCACCATAGACTACACTACAGTAGTTGAAGATAGGGAGGATCATCTTGTGGATAAGTTTGCGCCTGGATGCAAGAGAAATACTACTGCAGTTCCTGAATAGGGCCTCAAGGAGGGCGCAGTTTTTTTCAGGGTGGCATCAATATGTCCAGAAAAGTTGAGGTGTTGGCCTAGCCAAACCCTGAGGTATCTGAAGAAGGATGTGTCCTTAAGAGTTGTCCCATCCAGGGTGTGGAAAGAGGGCAGACTAGGGAGCCTAGAGAGTCTCTATCTGGTGCTGAAAGTCATAGACAGGGCCCCTACTTTTCTGCGGCACAGTGGGACCAAGTTCTGTGGCAAGACTACCATTTGCCGCAGAACTTCTGCGGCAGTGGTTTGTAACTTCTCCGGAAGTAACGAACTACCACATCACAGTGTCAGCTTGTCATCCTGACTTCACTTTCATGGCAGTGGTTATAGCAGTCAGGATGGTGGAAAGCACAGTAACACTAGTTCAAAAAATAACAGACTTACAAAAATAATTTTATGCCTAAAAAGCAAAACAAATGTCTCTCCCTTAAGGTCCTAGCCTGTTGCATAAATGACTTATGCAGAGGGGATCTTATGTGATAAATAAGGTATTTCTACATGCATGCTATCTATCCCACTAATGAGGTTTCCACTGTCTATCACATACAGTATATTTGTATGTGCTTTCTACACCACTCATGAGGTTCCCACTGTGTATCACTTATATATTTATATGCAATCTGTAACATACATACAAATACGTGTGTGTGTGGTGAGAGAGACAGAGATACTGTGTGTGTGTGTGTGTGTGTATATGTATATATATATATTTTTTATTTCCATGAACTTGCATCCTCGTTCATACAGGTCCCATTGAAAATGGAATAGAGGAGTTATTGCAAAACTCATTTTCATGTCAACCTGCTTTCCTGATACACTGCATAACACCATCAGGCCATGACATGCATGTGAACCAATTGTGAAATACAGCTCTCCGGCACAATACAATGTGTCCACCATGACACAGAACACTGCACCATACCTTCCCATGCTCCGAGCAGTGATGTGTTCCACCAATCCTTGCGCTGCCCAGCCAGCTCCCAGAGCTAATCTCTGAACCTGAGTTACCAGCACGGAAACGCAGCATGCTACCCTCTGGCCCAACAGCTGTCCCTGCACACAACATTTCTCCATAACTTTTAGGTGATTCTATCAACCAATGACACTACGTAATCAATAACCCTGGCAAAAATGCGTACAGTGCAATTATTTATTTAACAGGTCTATTCTTTCAACAGGTCTACACATTATTATATTATTTCACTTTTCTGGGCATAATTACTTTATTTTTCTTAAAAATTTAGACAGTTAAATTCATTTTACCAGTTATTCATTTCAGATAGCGTCTCTATACCTTAAAGGCACAAATAAGTTTGTACAAAGTGAGGTATGGACTTAACAGGTCTGTGCTATTGACAAGGTTTTGTTTAAAGAGCTAGTGTACTGCCTGGAAACTGCCTGCAATTAATTGTAACTTTCAGATGTAGTCAGCAATCACTTCTTATATCTCAAGTATTTTTTCTTTTCTCTTTGCTAAATAGGTTATTTTCCATCTGGCAGTACTGGGGTGATGTGTGGAGCAGCACTCTGTCTGGAGGAAAAAAAAAGTCACTTCTGTTCCTCCCACTACATCAACACTGAGACCACACTGACTACAACATCTCTATTAACCAATGAGAACCATTTCTCACTGCCAGGTTTCACTTTCACATGAAGCAGCAGGGACTGGCTCTCCCTGGTTACTAGTGATGTCACAATTTCCTGCATTTTGGTTGGTAGCTTGTGAAAGTCACTGCTCAGGCTGCAAGGACTGTGATACCGTCAAGGTGTTTTGTCCTCATTTCTGGCGATGTAGTGGGAGGAACAGAACTAACTTTTTTCCTCAAGTGCTGCTCCTCATCACCCCAGTAATGCCAGGTGGAAAACCTTTTATTTAGCAGACAGAAAATAAAAAAATACTTCAGATATTGGAAGTGACAGCTGACTGCATCTGAAAATTACTATTCATTCCAAGCAGTACACTAGCTCTTTAAGTTGGCCCTAGTGCAACAATGTAAGACTGAAAATTGTATTAGGCTGTAGTGCAGGTTGAGCAAATATCACCATGCATGATGTGCTGTGCCACCGTCTCTGGCAGTGCGAGCTGTGGTAGATAAGTGACTGTTCATTTCTGTTGCAGAATGCAGCCATTTATTAGCTAATATATGATGTTAGAGCAATGATAACATCACATTCTGAGCATATAGGGGGTTTGGATATAAAAGAGGTGAAGGGAACCAGATTCTATGTATAAACAGAAATATTAATAAAAATCACCAAGAAGAGTGAATTCTACGGCACCGCAGGTTCTCTGATGAATTACCAAGTTCCTGCATAAATTCTGCAACAGCAATTCTAGGGGCATGGTCATGGAGTCTATCTTCTTGGCATTTAGGAAGAGATGATGGTTTACAAACCAGAGAAGAATTTGATTAAAATCATGCTGTAGGGTGGATAGAACCTCAGCTGGACTTGAGCCAGAAGTGTAGAAGACCATATCATCCATATACATATGGATGGAGGAGGAAGGGGAGCACACTAGTGGTAGGTCATTGAGGAAGATTGAGAATAGAATGGGCAGCAACGAGCTCTGTGGGCCTCCTGTGGTGATCGGGGTGGGAGAGGGGTAGTTCCAGATATCCTAACTGATTGGGTTCTGCCAGAGAGGTAGGCCCGGAACCAGTTAGTGGCTGAGGGAGACAGTCCAGCTGATGAGAGAGAGTCCAGGAAAAGGGAGACAGTGTTGAATGCCTTAGTGAGGTCAACATAAATGGCTGAGGTGAAGAGGCCAATGTCCATTCCTTTGAGGATGGAGTCAGTGAGCCTGTGCAGTGAGGTGGTAGTGGAGTGTTTTTTTTCTGGAAGCCAGATTGGAAAGGGGTGAAAAAGGAGGAGCTGTACTGGTAGGATGTAAGTTGGGTGAGAACTAGGTGTTTTTGTAGTTTAGTGAGGGTGTGGAGGAGAGAGCAAAGGCGATAGTTACTAGGGGAGGATATGTCCCCACTTTTAGGTAAGGGGAGGACCCCAGCATGTTTCCAAGTGGTAGGGACTGAGCCAGTGGAAAAGGAGAGGTTTAGGATGAGAGAAAGGGATAGGCAATGGTAGGTGCTGAAAGAGAGGAGTTTGGGGTCCAGGTCATATTGGGAGGAGCCTTTTGATGGGGTTGATGGAGAGCAGGGCATTTAGCACTTCTTCAGAGGTGATAGGGAAGAAAGAGAAGGAGGGTGGAGGGTGAGCAGAAGGGGTATCAGTTGTTGAGGCAGTTTGCGAGGAGAAGTAACAGAGGAGAGACTTTAGGTACATGAGATGTAGTAGGAGTTAAATTCCTTGGCCACCAGCTCTGGATCAGTTACAAGACAATTGTTAATTTTCAGCGCCCGGGGTGGGGGGGTGATTTGGGGAGTGAAAAGGACATGTACCACCTTCCAGAATTTAGATGGAGTATTTATGTTAGTAAGGAAGAACGTTTTGAAATATTTGGATTTAGCTGATATTGTAGCCTTGTTGCAGGTGTTGCGCAGCATATGGTAGGTGGAGAGGTCACTGGGAAGCTGAGTAGATTTATGGATCTTCCAGGCATGATCTCTAGCTCTGAGGCAGGCTAGAAGTTCAGGTGTAATCCAGGGGAGGTGGTTGCCCCTGACTCTGGTTCTTTTAAGTGGAGTGAAAGTGTTCCAAGTGGCTAGGAATATCCCTTTGAAGCAGGTGAGTGATGATCGACTGAGGAAGTGGAGGCCGGGGGGACCAGTCAGATAGGGTAATGGTACGCTGTACAGGTTCCAGGTTAAGGGAGTTGAAAGAACGGAGTTGCAAGGTTTTGTTAGAGGATTTAGGCCTATGGACTTTCCTGACTATGAAGATGGGGTTATGGTCGCTAAGAGAATTAGGGAGGATACCAGATTTGATAACTCAGTGAGGGTGAGAGGTGAGTGCCCGGTCCAGCAGCAAGTGGTTTAGTGACTTATGGTTTGGGAGAGTGGGTTAAGAGATCAGCTGAGTGAGATTGAGGGAGCCTAAGTTGTTTCATGTTTTAGTGGTCTTAGGTGACAACCAATTTAAATTGAAGTCACCCATGATGTAAAGTTTACCAGACAGGGAGATGAGTGAGATAGAGATTACTAGGTTGAGGGCTACAGTCAGCTGGATGTTTGGGTGGCAGTAGATGCCTACTATGAAGATGGGTAGAGTGAAGGGCAGGGACACTTGTATGGCTATGGCATCATGGGTTGGGGGACTGGAAGAAGTGAATATAGTGGAGAACTTGAGGGAGGAGAGGATATAAATTGCTATGCCACCACCTCTTCCAGCCCAGTCTTGCCTTTGAATGGAGTAGTCAGGGATGGAGACCGAGTGGTCAGGGATAGAGTCCTTCAGCCATGTTTCAGTTATAATTAGTATATCTGGTTTAAGCACAACTGCCAGGGTTTGCTCGAGGTCGATTTTTTGTATTAAACTATTGATATTTAAAGGCAGGATCTTGAGGCCTCTAGGCAGGGAAGAGGAGGCAGAGTAGGAATGTGTGGATGAGGATGAAAGGTAAGGAGTGGAGGAGGCAATAGGGCTTGGTTTGGGGTTAACGTCACCTGGGGCAAGTATGAGAAAGTGAATCTTTATGCTTTTATGAGTAAGTGTGGATGAAGCCTTGGGCTGGGGGTGGGGGGAGAGCAAGAGATGAAGGAAGGCAACATTGTGGGACACTGAGAACAGGGAAGCAAATGGGAAGGATAGGTAAGTGGGACAAAGCTTCGAGTGGGGGTGATGGGGTAACTGCACAGATAAGGGAGGGGGCCTGGAGAAGGAGGGTAGGGGGAGAAGTTTGGTAGAGAGGAGAGGGAGGGTAATATGCTAGAGAAAGGGTTAGGAGGAGAAAAAGGAGGAACTAACCTGTAGATGCATGTGCAATGGCTGACTCCTGTTAATCTTGTCTATTCATTAATCTGTTGTGTGTTTTATTATAAATGAGTGTTTATCATTTTAACTGCTACCAAATATACTGTATATTATGTTTTTCCTTTCTTTGTCTGTACCTTAAAACGGAATACAGGACCACCTTGAGAACAGGACCTTGGTCCTAAGGTGTAACATGAAATGTACCAACTTTATTTTTCCTGTCTAAAAATAAAGATTTTTACTACTGCTAATACTGAATAATGGCACCTTGTCACTCTCAGAGGCAGTGCTGGCTGCTGTTCTCAGCTCCAGAGCTTACTCAACGTTTTGCTTATCAGTGCTGATGAGGTTAACATTCTCATAAAGGCAGCTGAAATCTACAGTAAATTAAGATTGTTAAAAAAGGTCTTTACATTTGCATAGGCTGCTTGCTTTGTCGTTTCTTTCTTTGCAGTTTCAGACCACATTAATCTGCTTTCTTTTCTACCCTGTCATTACTGAAATCTGATTCTAATCTCAAATGCACCACTTTTCTGCTAGATGATTATAATACACCGCCCTACAGAAAAATAGACAGCAGGTGGAAAACCATTATGTAACAAGGCTCTAAATCCAGAAAAGGGTTCTGATTGCAGTTTATATAGCCAACAGAACCTCTCAATGGAATTTCAAGTGAAGTTTGATGTAAGTTTCCATTGGTTGTTATTTATCTTTGTCTCCGCTGTAAATGGAATGTTTGTTACAATAAGGTGACCCCAGGGGCTGGCCCAGTGAAGTGGCAGACTGAGTCACTGGTTTCCATACCCCTGCTGCACTGCACCTGGGTTTGGGAATGGACCAGCGTCACTCATAGGCAATTGTGGGGGGGGGGGTGAGAAATGAATGTACATAGACAGCTCTCCTCCATTAGGGAGTGGGGGACAGCATGTGCTGCTGCTTGGCCGCCCCTAGCTTAGGTTATGTGGCACAGCAGGGGCCACCTCTCAGAGGGCCAGGTGCAGGTGCTGACTTCATGCAGAACCTTCATACCACACATTCACACCATGGAACATGCATCAATCTTGGGGAATGTGGCAGAAAAAAATGAAAGGAAAAACCCCACAAGCAGAATGAAACCTGCAGGCCAGCCACTGGCCCCGTACCACCAACTGGGTACTTGTTGAGAATCAAGTTAGTCTCAGGGATTGTGGGTGATGGTTTACATGGGCCAGTGATGACACGGTATAAATATTAGATGAAAAAAATGATAAGCTGACCCACTCAACAAAAACAATAAACAAATGAAAAAATAATAAACTAAATATATTAATATATATATGTGTGTGTGTGTGTGTGTGTGTGTGTGTGTGTGTGTGTGTGTATATATATATATATATATATATATATATATATATATATATATATACACACATATATATATTAATTGCAAAAAACGTTGTTAATGCATCAATTAGGGTTGCAACTAAAGCCGCAAAAGTAAGGAAATGTGGCCTTAGGAGCCCTAATGCCCCACCTCAACCTGCAGACACTGACAGGTATTGGGGGTCTGCCTTGGGGTCCGCTGCCCTAACGCTCACCCTCCCCCACCCCTATCCTGCAGACACTGACACATGTCAGGGGTGTGCTTTGGGGTCGTCCACCCAAACACTCACCCCATTCCATAAGTAAATAAGCTAGGATGGACGCAGTATAGGAGAATGGGGTGAGTGTTAGGACTGATGACCCCAAGTCACACCCCCAACGCCTGTCAGCATCTGCAGGTTGAAGATTCGGTGATAGGGTTGGAAACCCTAATGCCACATTTCCCTACTTCTGTGGTTTTAGTTGCAACCCTAACTGATGCATTAATTAAGTTTTTTGCAATGAATTTCTTTACTTTTTAAGATAATATAATAGTATCCCCATTTTATTGTGGGAGCGCAGGGTACCATAGATGCGCATATGTATGTAGGTGCCCTCTGGGCCCTACATTTCCATGTGTAGAACAACAGTGATCACATTGTAAGCATAGCCATCTTATTACCCCGCCTCATGTACTTCGGTACAGAGAAATTGTGAAATGCAAGCCAAAATGCAATTATATGTAACTACAACATCTTTGTGTGCCACAGGTGTGAAAACATATTGTGGGCAGTATTTTAAAAATAACAGCTGTGACATACATGAGGTCAGGTAGTAAGAAGGCTATGTTGTAAATTTGGGTCAAAATATTGAAAATTTCCATAGCTATGAGTGTACGTAGCAGAATTGCAACAAATGGTCATAACTTTGTCATATTTTCACATTCTGACACCACATTTTTTACATAGTTCTTATCACCCCACCTCATAAATGCCATTTCTTAATCCATGGCAAAATGTCATTCCAAGCCACAGGTGTGGAAACACATTTCAGGCAGGATATGAAAAATGACAACTGTAGTGTTCATAAGGTGGTGTTGAAAAATGGCTCTGTTGAAAATTTGGAGTGAAAATATTAAAAACTGGCAAAGTTACACGTGTGCGTAGGAAAATTTCAATGACTACACATAACTCGGGCATTTATTGGTATTTTTGCTGCAGATTTTCAAAATGTGCTTTCTGGGATCCCAACTCATGAATACTGGCACTGTCATTTTGTTACTTCATCCCAAAAGATGATTTGGTGCAGTGACCATGCCATTCTGCACCACAGGTGCAAAACGCATTTTGGACAGGATGTGAGAAATGACAGCTGTATTGTTCATCAGGTGGTGTGAAAAAATGGCTATGCTGAAAATTTGTTGTAAAATAATAAAAATTAGCAAAGTTATGCATGTGTGTATGAAAATTTCAACGATTGCATGTAACTCGAGCTTTTTTGGTGTTTTTCCTCCAAATTTTCAACATGGGCTTTTGAGACCCTCCTCATGAATACTGGCACTGTCATTTTGTTACTGTGTCCCGAAAGGTGATTTCATGCAGCATCTGGGAAATCACCTTATGGGTCCAAGCAATGAAATGACAGTGACAGTGTTCATTAGATGGGGTTCCCAAGAGGTCATGTTGAAAATTTGGTGTAAAATCACCTTTAAATGGCCGAGATACCAGCATAAGTTCAAAACGCCATTGACAGCCATTATACGACACTTATCTTGCTTCTTCAGTTCGCGGTTTGGCTTTGAAGAGTGCAGACATGTCCCGATCCACAGAAAATGACAGCGGACCACCTCCAGTGATAAATATAGGGCAAGGGGGGTGGGGCAGTGGTGCTCACTGGGAGGGTTGGGATGGGACGGACCGACGGGGTCGATGGAAACAGTTTTCTTATTTTCAGGGCAAAATAAAAAAGGCGTCAGAAGAGTGTTTTCTTTTTTTTTTTTACAGGAAGAACTGGGAGTGGGCTCCCCAGTGTCCCACACTTTTGGGGGGATCTTGCAGTACTCACACGGGGATTGGGCACCCCAATGAGGGCAGACTCTCCCGGGCCATATTTATTGGTCTCTCGAAGGCCTTTGACCTAGTTGACCATACCTTGCTATGCACTCAGCTTAGGACATTGGGCCTGTCCCTGCCTGCACTCTGTTGGTTCCATAATTATCTTCAGGGTAGGCAGTAACTTACCAAGTCTAGTAAGGTGTTCTCGGATGCCACCGCAGTGCCCTCAGGGGTTCTCCAGGGGTCAGTCCTCAGACCCCTGCTCTTCTCCATATTCATCAATGACCTTCCCTCCTCAGCTGCTTCTTGTAAGGCCATCCTGTATGCTGACGACCTTGTTATTTGCACACATGTCCGGGATATTGGGGTTATTAACCACCAATTGAGTGAGGATTTCATAGTGTCAATCCTGGATATCGTCCCACAAGCTGGTCCTTAATCTTAGAAAGACTCAGGCCATGCTGTTTGGACCCCAAGCTAAGTTAAAGGCCTCCCCTGTTCCTCTGTGCATCTCAGGTATTGATGGTGTTCCTGTTCTCAGCACCGACTCTGTCAAATACCTTGAGGTGACACTTGACCCTCAGCTCAAGCTTGGTCACCACATCCACAATGTGTGTTGAGCTGTTAACTGGAAATTGGGTCTGGTTTACAGGGCGAAAAATAATCTTACCTCAGCTGCTCACCTTGCATTGGCCAGAGGTGTGTTTCTTCCATCTCTATGTTATGGGTTCCCTTTGTTTGCCCATACTACCAAGGTCCACCTCACTAGGGGGACTGTAGCTTACAATAACATCTGCCGTTTTGCTCTTGCTGCCCCTCATCTTACTCACCATTGTGATCTGTATAGCAAGCTAGACTGGTTCTCCCCGTTCAGCCACATGAACTTCATCTTGGGCTTCTTCACGGGCAAGGTCCTGGGCACTGGCACCCCCCTGCATTGGTGGAGCTCCTCATGCCTGCTGTCCCCACTGTCTACTCTCTAAGGTCACTGGGCCCTGCCATCCTTAAGGTTCCTGTATCATGTACCCAAATGAGGGACAGGGATTTTTGCATCCTGTGCCCTGAGATTATGGAACCCCTTTCCTGTCCAGGTCAGGTCCTCCCCTTCCCAGACATGTCTACCAACCTCCCTGTGGAAGCACTTGAAGCTCTTCTCAGTATGTGACTGTCACAGACCTCTCTGAGTACTCTGGTCCCTACACTGTACTTGAGCACATCATCTCCTGTACTTGGCTCCAGCCCTGCTGTTGTTGCCTGCCTGCCTGGGTGTGGCCCTGTACAAAATGTGTGACTTCTGTATATATCTGTATATATTGCTAGGAATATTGCTTTAGAAACCCTGTACTTATTTATATTTGATGGTGTCCACTGTTATAACCTCAGCTATCCTACTATGTGTGCTGTGCTTCTCCTGACTTCAGCGTATCAGCCTTACTTGCTTCAATTTGTACTCTGTATGTTCTTTTAATTTCCTGTACTCTCCTGGGTTGTACCTGAAAATAGGCATATGTTTTGTCTAGTGTACTTACCTGGTTAACAAAAGCTAAATAAATAAATACATTGAAAACCATCATTAGGGGACACTGGGAGTGGGCTCCCCAGTGTCCCACACTTTTTGAGGGGTGGGTCTTGCAAAGCCAACATGGGAGTAGAGCACCCTGATGTCAGCTAATAAACAATAAATAGCAATTTCAGGACACTGGGAATGGGCTTCCCAGTGTCCAACATAGCTGGGGCGGGGGGAAGGCTATGCACGGTGTCTTTTTGGCATGGTGGGGGCCACAAGAACACCTACTTTTTTACTCCCTCCTATGGCAGAGAGGACAAGTCATATGTCTGTGGGCTCAGGGGTCCTGAGCTCAATGTCCCTTTTCAATAATATTTTACCCATCATACTCTGTGAGAAAAATAAAAACATGAAGAGACTGGGCTCGAACTCAGGCCCTTGGTGTCCCATCCCTGTGCCTTAACAGGCTGTCTTTATAGTATTGAACAATGTGGTCCTGCAGGTACATATTTTATTTTCAAAAATGTAGCATGTGTGAAAATAGGCTATACCTATTGTCACGCATACTACATAATTTGCAACAAGGTTATTTTTGAGCGGGACACTTAACTTTTCCCATTGGAAATAATAGGGAAAAAACAAAAGTTAATAACTTTTGAATGGAGTAACATTTTTTAACTAAATCTTCAAAAGACACATCTATGGTCCAAACACTTTCTACTGTGAAAATTTCTGACCATTACATTAAGCCATTTTTTGAGATATGCGTGATGAAAAAAACACCTAAAAAATGGTAAATTTAGTATTTTTTTCTCCATATCTCAAAAATGACAAAACAGATTCACACACAATTTGGTACATCAAGAGACCTACCCCTAGAGATTATGCTTGCCAAAGTTTGTGCAAATCCATTAAATGGTTCCAAAGTTATGAAGGTTTACAAATTTGGGTTTAGCATAAAAGTGTGCACCCAACCCTAACTATACTGGTGCTACCGCGCCAGTATAATATACTGTAATATATATATATATATATATATATATATATATATATATATGTATATGTGTATGTATGTATATGTGTGTATGTATATATATATATGTATATATATATATATATATACACACACACACACACACATATATATATATATATATATATATATATATTACAAAACACTCTGTTAATGCATCAGTTAGGATTGATTCCACAGCAACAAAAGTCTGGAAATTCGATGTTAGGGTTACCAACCCTACCCCCAACCCCCACAGACCAACAGGCACCGAGGTGTACTTTGAGGTCATCGGCCAAACTCTCACCCCATTCTATGTGTAAACAAGCTGAGATGGTACAGTACAGTACAGAAGAATGGTATGAGAGTTAGGCTTGACGATCCCAAGGCACACCTCAGCATCTGTTGGGCTCTGGAGGGTGAGAGGGTATGTTGGGGGGTAGGGTTGATGACCCTAACATCGAATTTCCAGACTTTTGTTGGTGTGGAATCAATCCTAACTGATGCATTAACAGAGTTTTTGTAATGAATTTCTCTTCTTTTCGAGAAAGTGAAAAGTTACTCATTTGGTATCCATAGTGGGAGCACGGGCCCTCTGGGCCCTGCACTTCCACCTACCAATAAGTATAGAGACATAGTGCAGGTGGGCCCTGTGCTTTTAATTTTGCATAATTATAACCATGGATGGTAGCAGGGCCATTTTGGGCCCTGCACTCCCACCCACCCATGAACGTAGAGGCATAGCGTATGAGGGCCCAGTGCTCCCAGTTTAGCATAAATAGTATGCATAGGTGGGAGCGCAGGCCCTCTGGGCCCTGTGCTCTCACCTACCCATAAGTAGAAACACATAACAAAGGCCTAGAGCATTTCAAGTAACCTCTGTAATGCTTATTTGTCAATATCTCAGTAACCCTAGTAAATACAGTAAAAATTATTTTGCAGTTGTATTTATGACATAGCTACCTCCACATGTGCTTAGTACATCTAAAGGCTGTGCTTAGCAAAAAATCCATATCTCAAACTGTTTTTGCGATATAGGTACCACGGCCGCCACAGTGCTAACCTATAGGAAAATTTGCAACTTTGGAGAGCTGTAACTCTGGAACCGATGTAAATTTTTCCACAAAACCAGCAAAAGGCACATCTGTGGGGGCAAGCCCTTTCTATACTGTAAATTTCAGCCCAAAAATTAAAATCATTTAGTTGCAGTGATGTGCTAAAGAAACATGTTTTTTGGGGCAGTACTGTCACTAATTGCGAAAGTGGTCATGAAAGGCTATCACAATTTGTGACACTATGTCGCAACAGTACCACCAAAAATCACAAAAGTGTTGTGCTGTACAGTCACTAATTGTGACAGAACAGAGAACAAAATGTAGAAAACACATTTCTGGGTATTATTTTCACATCTGATGCCAGGATCATGTTCCTAGGGCCTTGTTTAGGTAAACACAACAGTTGGTGTTTACCAAGGGGCATGCTATTTTAAAGTAAAATGTTTTTTCTCCACTACTAACTGAATACAAGATAGCCACCACATAACAGTACTGGTGGCATTTGCGATAGAAAAAGATTCTTTTGCAACAGTACAACTTGCTTTCGTGCGGAACATATACCTGTATTTTTTTCCCATAGGATACAATGGGAAACTTTAAACTGTAATAACTTTTGAAAGGATTAATATTTTTTTTCACCAAACCTTCAAAAGGCACTTCCCTGACCCAGTCTCCATATATCCTGAAAATTTCAGACCAGATGGACACACCATTCAGGTGAGCAAAGAATTTGCAAAAGTTGAGGATTTTTCACACTTTTTGACACTCTGCAGCTCTGCAATCGCAAATCCAACTGGAACATAAATTTCCAGATCCAGAGATGGCATGACACCATGCTTGCCAAACTGCATGCAAATTGGATGATCAGTTGTAAAGTTATTAAATTGAAAAATTGGGGGTTTAACATAGAAGTGGCTGTACGACCCAAACCATACCTGCTCTACTGGGCAGGATATGTATGTATGTATATATCAAAAAACACTGTTAATGCATCAGTTAGAGTTGATTCCGCACTGACAAAAGTGTGGAATCAACCCTGTGGATAGTCGACGTTTGGGTTACCAACCCTACCACTCCATGCCCCACCCTCCACACACCAACAGGTGTCGGGGTGTGCATTGGGGTCGTCAGGCCTAACTGTCACCCATTCCATGTGTATACAAGCTGAGGTGGTACAGTATAGGAGAATGGGGTGGGAGTTAGCCCGACGACACCAACGCATACCTCGATGCCTGTTGTTGTTGTGTGGAAGGTGGGAAGGGTGGGGTATTGAATTTCCACACTTTTGTCAGTGTGGAATCAACCCTAACTGATGCATTAATGGATTTTTTTGCAATGAATTTCCCTTCTTTTTGAGGAAGTGAAATGTTACTGATATGGAATCCATAGGTGGGAGCGCGGGCCCTCTGTGTCCTGCACTCTCATGCATCCATAACTGTGTCCTCAGGTTAGCAAAATGGAATCTATAAGTGGGGGAATGGGCTTTCTTGCTCCCGCCCACCCAGAAATATGTCCTCAGGTTTGCAAAATGATATCCATACATGGGAGCATGGTCCATCTGGGCCCTGTGTTCCCACCCACCAATAACTATGTCCTCATATTTACAAAATGGTATCCATATATGGGAGTGCAGGCCCTCAGGGCCCTGCACTCCCACCCACCCATAACTATGTTGTCAGGTTTGCAAAATGGTATCCATGGAATGGAGCATGGGCCCTCTGGGCCCTGCGCTTCCACCCACCCATGAGTGTAGATGCATAGTGTAAGGAGCCCAGTGCTCCCAGTTTAGCATAAATAGTATGCACAGTTGGGAGCGTGGGCCCTTGGGGGTGTGCCTTGGGGTCATCAGGCCTACCTCTCACCCCATTCCACATGTAAACAAGCTGACATGGTACAGTATAGGAGAAAGGGGTGAGATTTAAGCCTGATGACCCCATGGATCACCCCGATGCCTCTTGGTGTGTGGAGGCTGGGGGGTGGCTTGGGGTGGTAGGGGTGGGAACTCTAACATCGAATTTCAATGGGCCCTGCACTGCCATATATTCATAAGTGTAGCGACATTGTAATGATCCCTTATCTCCCAGGCCCTGCACTCCCAGCACTGCATAATGGCATGCCCCCACTCTCATTTTTTGCATAATGGTATGCATATGTGGGAGAACAGGCTCTCTGGGCCATGCGCTCCCACTTACACATAAGTACAGACACACACATACCACAGGCCTGGAGACATAGAAAGGAACCCATGTAACACTAACATTTCAATCTCAGTAACCATAGCAACTATGGGAAAAATTCCTCTGCAGGACTTGGAAACCTCCATGCATGCATAGTCCAAGCTGCCCAGAGCAAAAAATCCATATTTCAAGCTGTTTTTGAGATATGGGCACCAAAAGGCACCGTGGTCACTGCAGTGTTATCCTATGGAAAATTTCTCAACTTTAGAATGCTGTAACTATGGAAGGGGTGTAAATGTTTTTGCCAAACCAGCAAAAGGCACATCTGTGGTGCAAGGACTTGCAACCCTGCAAATTTCAGCCCAAAAGCCCTAACCATTTTTTAGCTATGAAGTGACAAAGAAACTGGTTGTTTGGGATGTGCAACATTTGCGAAAGTCCCATTGGTTAACATGGGGGACTTTTACGAGAAGTCTGCAAGACTTTTGTGAAAGTGCTGTGGAAGTCCCCATGTTAACCTATGGGACTTTTGTGAAAGTTTCGCAAAAGTAAGAAGTACTTTTGAGCCTGACATATATTTTTTTCCCATAGGATATAATGGGAAACTTTAAACTTTAATAACTTTTGAACGGATTAATATTTTTTCACCAAACCTTCAAAAGGCACTTCCCTGACCCAGTATACCCTGGAAACTTTGGACAAGATGGACAAACTGTTCGGGCTGTAGAGATGAGCAAAGAATTTACCAAAAATGACCCAAGAAGTGTTGTTTTGCACTTTTTTGGCACTCTGCAGCTCTGCAACCACACATCCAACTGGAATGAAACTTGCCAGATTCAGAGAGCTTTTGTAGCAGATGGTTTGTGCATTTCAGGCAAATCAGTCAAACGGTTGCAAAGCTATTAAAGTGCAAAATGTTGGGGCTAACATAAAAGTGGCCTTGCAATCCTAACTACAGTGGTACTACCGTGCCACTATTATTTATATAATGGGTAGGAAAAGTTATCCCTGCTTGTTGGTTGAAACACATCACATGACCGTGTGTATATCTGATAGAGTGCGACCGCACACTTGCACTTTCACATCCCTCCAAAACAATTTTGACATTTTATAAGATAGATAAACCACTCTGAGGTGTGTGGTTGGTTGGGTGGTTGACGCACAGTATGTATATGTGTGTGTGTATGTATATATATTCATAGCAAAAAACTCAATTTAATGCATA
The DNA here is from genome assembly GCA_016271365.2 of Neoceratodus forsteri. Taxonomy (NCBI): domain Eukaryota; kingdom Metazoa; phylum Chordata; order Ceratodontiformes; family Ceratodontidae; genus Neoceratodus; species Neoceratodus forsteri. Next base: position 968,639,902 of record CM028130.1, on the reverse strand, counting down.
AGTTAGGCTTGTTCCATAGTTACAAAAGCGAGAAAATTCGGTGTTAGGGTTGCCACCCCTTGCACCCCAAGCCCACCCCATCCTCACCAACAGGCATTGGGGTGTGTGTTGAGGTCATTGGTCCTAACTCTCACCCCATCCTATGTGTAAACATGGTGAGGTGGTGCAGTATAGGAGAATGGGGTGAGTGTTAGGACTGAGGACCCCAACGCACACCCCATTGCCTGTTGGTGGGGATGGGGTGGGCTTGCGGTGCAAGGGGTGGCAACCCTAACACTGAATTTCTTCACTTTTGTCGCTGTGGAACAACCCTAACTGATGCATTAAATGGAGTTTTTTGTCATGAATTTCCCTTCTTTTTGTGAATGCGCACTATAAATAGTGAATGGAATGTGGTGGTGGGGGCCCCGCGCTCCCATCATGTTATTTTTGGTCACATAGTACTGCTAATGGTAACACAAGCACAAATGGTAACGCACATGGTGAAGAAAATGTAGATGATAATGCAAATGATAAGAGAAACGAAAGCACAAAGGTTAATGAAAGCAGAAATGGTAACGCAAACGGTAATGGCAACAGAAACTCAAATGTTAATGAAAACAGTAACGTAAACGCTAACACCAATGGAAACGCAAACGGTAAGAAAAATGCAAACGGTAACACAAATGCAAACAGAAGTGCAAACGGTAAAGGCAATGGCGCCACAGAAGGAAACAGTAATGCAATCGACAATGGAAACGCATCCAAAAACGCAAACGCTAAGGCCAACAGAAATGCAAACAGTGATAAACACGCAAACAGTAACGGTAATGCAATTGGAAATGCAAACAGTTACAGTAACAGCAATGATGATGCCAAAGCGAACAGTGATGCAAACGGAAATGCAAACGCAAGCATGTACGGAAACGCAAATGGTAACGCTAATGGTCACAGAACCACAATTGGAAATGCAAATGCAAATGCTAATGGTAACAGCAACGATGATGCCAAAGGAAACACAAACGCAAATGCAAGCAGAAGCACGTACACAAACACAAATGGTAATGCACACAGTGACGTAAAACAAAACACAAACAGAAACGGTAATGGAAATGCAAATGGTAACAGTAACACAAATGCAAGCGCAAACAAAAATTCAAAAGATAATGCACACGGTGGCGTAGATGGGAATGCTAATGCAAACGGTTACCAAAACGCAAGTGGAAACGCTAACTGTAACAGTAATGAAAGTGCACACCCTTTTTTCCCCCAAAAGCTGCACTGAGAAACACAGTGAATACAAAGAATGTATGCATAATAATGGGCCTCGGAGCAGAACATGAACACCTGGAATACTAAATTGCTTATATCTCAAGAACTGTACGACATAGAAATTTTTTTTTATTTCATATAATTTATGACTTTCCTGGCTAGTTTTGTACTTAGCTTCCTAGTGGTGGGCTAAGCCTTTTTCCAATGAAAAATCCGTATCTTGAAGTGTTTTTGAGATACGGGCCCCGAAAGGTGCGGCGGACGCCATAATGTTAGCCTATGGGAACATTGTCAACTTTGGAGTACTGTAATGTTGCAGCCCTCTAATATTTTGTCACCAAACCACCAAAGGGCACATCTGTGGTCTCTTGGCTTTCTTCCCTCCAAATTTCAGCCCAAAAGACCAAATTGTTCTTTTGCAGCAGGGTGGCAAAGATTTCCTATTCTTTTGGGCATAGTGTTGCAAAGTAGTATTGCAAATCACGACATTTTCGCAAAAAAAAAAATCACGAAAGTGTCGCAAGTGTGACACTACTTTGCAACACTACTGTTTCCAAATATTTCAAAAACATATTTCTGGGGTGTTTAACTCCCTAAAAAAGACATGGCTAGCATCCTCAGGGCTCGACTAGGTTAACACAAAAAGAATTGTGTCCCTAGAGGGTCCCAAATTTAAATGCCAAGCATGTCTGTGACCAGTAACTGAAAACAAAATGGCAGATTTGTGACACTACAGGGGTCATTTGCTACACTAAAAACTGCATTTGCGATACTGTCGAACTTTTTGTTAACTTTTCCCATCGACTATAATGGGAAACTTGTTTTTTGAATAACTTTTGAACCGTTTAATTTTTTTTCACAAAATCTTCGAAAGGCATATCAGGGACCCCAGATACATGTTTCTTGATATTTTCAGACTGGTCACAAAAACTGTGCGACCTGTAGGCATGAGCAAAGAATGCGCAAAAAAGTCTAAATACGGCTTTCTATGGCACTATACAGCTCCGCAACCATATATCCGACCATTACAAAACTTAGCAGATCCAGAGATCTTTGGTACCGCACTGTGCATGCCAAATGTCAGGCAAATCCGACATACAGTGGCAAAGTTATTAAACTGCAAAATTTCACACTTTAACCTTAAATGGGGTACTCAAACCTAACTATAGTGGCACGGTATAATTATATATATATATATATATATATATATATCCCACTCTAAGGTGTGCAGTCGCGCACTTATATACGCACACTTGGTGTGCATTATTATGCATTAGGCCGCAGGCCTAGTCCGACAACCACCCAAGGCTTGCGAATATATTGGAGCGTGACTGCATACCCTAGAGTGGGTTATCTATCTTATAAAATGGCAAAATTGTTTTGGAGGAGGGTGAAAGTACAGGTGTGTGGTCATGCTTTGATATACATATGATCATGTGATGTGTTTCAACCAACCAGCAGTAGGCCCTATAACGGCAGTCACCGGGGGTTTTCAACTTAGGTTGATATCTCAGCCAATGTTTGGAGATTTGGTCCCAGATTTTCAACATAGAGTTCTTGGGACCCCACCTCATGAACACTGGCACTTTCATTTCATTTCTCTGTCCCAAAAGGTGATTTTTGTGGTCGCTGTGCAGAATCACCTTTTGGGACCAATTAACAAAACGACAGTGCCACTGTTCATGAGGTGGGTTCCCACAAAGCCCTTCTTGCAAATTTGGTGAACAAACTCCAGAAAATGACTGCATTACATGTGTTCATTGTGCAGTTTCTACACAAGCTCGTATCTTCATCACTTTTTAATATTTTCACTCCAAATTTCCAACATTGCCATTTTTTCACACCTCCTTATGAACAGTACAACTGTCATTTTTCGTATCCTTCCCAAAATGTGTTTTTGCACCTATGGTGCAGAATAGCGCTGTTGCTGTGTGAAATCAACTTTTGGGACAGATTAACAATATCACAGTGCCACTGTTCATGAGGGGAGGTCCCAAAAAGGCCATGTTGAAAGTTTGGTGGAAACATTCCAAAAAAATACTTTGTTAAGGGCGTGCGTGTTTAAAAAGTGAGTTTCTTGTTTTGTCCTACAGTTCCTCATTTTTAGCATGAATAAAATTCAAACTGTATTATCTGAATCAGGTCTGAACTCAGTCATTACCATATCCAGCCTGACTAAGTTGTCAGGACTAGGTCAGATCAGGGTTGAGTGACAAATGGCTCTGATTTTCTGAGTTGAGTCAAGGTGAGCTCATGGAGGGGGTTAAGCTCTGACAACGATCTGGTAATCCACCCCTACTTCACAATACATTTTTGTTGCTCTTGGGTTATGCCCCTTAGTACCCCACATATGCCTAAATCCTTTGCTCCGCATATAGCTCAAATGTTCTAACAGCCATTGATAATCTCTTCTGGGATCTGGCATTAGGACGTATCCCTAATCTCATACAGTACAGACGTATGGGTCAGTGGTACTGCCCCATGTGTTAACAAATGTTTATCACAAGCTAATACTATTTCCTTACCAATGGCAAGGAACCTTGGGTATGCCACTACACACACCAATATTGCTCCATGTTTCAAAACATACTCCTGCAGAATCAAGGACACTATGTTTGTGACTCTTACAGTGTCACTGCCACAGTTTCATCCGGCAACCTCCATCTTTGATTGTCTGGTAACCATCCATTCTATTGGTCATCTTCATGGGAACATTTATCATGAAAGGTTGGACCTCCCTCCTTTGTTGATTTACCATATGCATCTAAACTCCTAGTTGGCTCCAGATATTGATTGCTGTGCTTGGAAAGGCTATCACCTTTTATGTAGATGTGACATCTTTGAAATGGTCATGCCGATTTGTGCATATTTGCCCGATAATTGGGACTGGGCCTCCTCTTTTGCTCCATTTTTTAAGAATCTTAATGGCTCTAGCTTGAATTATGAAACTTCATCTAGCACTGGAAGAAACCATGGATTTACCCCTGGAACTGTCTGTGCATTATGGCTTGTGGACAATGATATCTCCTGTCCTGTTCAACTTACCAACTGGAAACTGCCATTGTCTAAAGTGATGTATTCTGCTGATGGAGAATACTGTGTGGTGACCAATTACAAATTCTATTGGTATGGATAGATGTGTAAAATGAACTTTTCTAACTTCTGTTTTCTCCCTAAACACCGTGTTGTTATAGGTCATACCATAATTACACCTGCTCCCATCCCGGAACCAGATACAATTGAGTCCAGTTCTGACTATCTGGATGCTTTGTCTCAATCGTTACCTATTTTTAACGTTCATATTGGCAACTTAAGTTTGTCTCTCCAATCTCTTCTCCATACAACAAATGCCCACCTGATTTATGTCAGTAACAATGTTACCAAGGCTCAGAAAGCCCTTGATGATCTAATCAGTGATGACATTGCATCACATCAAAGTGTGGACTGGGTTTTAAGGGATCTGACACAGTGCATGGGCCTACAAACCCTTGTGAGAGAAGGCTTCTCAGCCCGCCACAGGGTGTCATCTGTGCACCAGAATACTGCTCTGTCCTTCTCCAGGCTGGGGCTAGTATTGCATGCCTCAGCACCTTCCCCCCAGCCCTGGCCCATTAAGCTGGCTGACTGACCTTGTACCCACACTCAGGTCACTGGCACAGGAAGGCAGCATGGGGCAAAGGTTGTTTCTGCAAGCAACATCACTTAATAACATTTTTGGGGTACATTTTGACCCCAGATTTTCAAAATAGTCTTCTTATGACCCCTCCTCATGAACCTAGTAAGTGAAAATTTTCAAATCCTATCCAAAATGTCATTTTGCACCACAATTGAAAAAACAAATTTGGCCAGAATTTGAAAAATGACACCTGTCACGCTTAAGAGGTGGTGTGAAAAAAAAGCTATGTTAAAAATTGGTGGTCAAAATATTGAAAATTACCAAAGTTATGAGGCAATGTTGAAAGTTTCAATGTACCTTCTTAAATTTGTATGTTTTTTAATCTTTTGACCCTGAATTTTCAACATAGTCTTCTTATGGCCCAACCTCATGAATTCAGTAGGTGAAAAGTTTCAAATTCCATCCAATTGATAATTTTACAGTAGTTCTGTGAAATCATCTTTTTGGGCCAGATTTTAAATATGTTGCCTAGCCTATCCATGAGGTGGTGTCCAAAAAAGGCCATGTTGAAAATTTGGGGTAAAAATATAAAATAAATGGCCAAATTATGAGTAAAAGTTCAAATGTTTCTGGCCCAGAGAGGATTATGGGGTTGTACCCCTGGTAGGTAAGTATAGGGTGGGGAGGGTGAGGGGTGCAGGGTGCTGAGTGGGGGTCAGAATGGGGTGGTTAGGGGTCAGGATGGCAGTGCATAACAATGAGAGGCCATTTTCTTTATTTCAGGTTTAAAAACAAAAAAAGACATTAAGGGATGGTTTGTAAATGGGAGCAATATGGAGTGCCATCGATCTGCTCTGCTGCTGGGGGGTGGTGGAGCGGCATGGAGAGCTACCGAGCGACTTTGCTACTGGGGAGGGCAGCAGAAAGAGTACCATCAAGCAGCTTTGCTACTGGAGGAAGGGTAGAGAAAAACAGAGTGCTGCTGAAAGAGAAGGGACTTTTTTAGATGAAGTGGGGGAATCGAAGTACATGTGGCAAGGGAAGGGAAAGGTGGAGAGAAAAACACAGGTAGACAAAAAAGGAAGCAGAAAGATTCAGGAATATAATTTGTGCTTCAACTCCACTTGCATAGGGAAGTTGGTTGTGGTAGGTGTTTGGCCTTTTTTTGTCTCCTCCTCTGTTAGCAAGACATCAGCATAGCTCTCACCATTCAACCATAAAAAGGGGTGTTTGCACCATGGTCTGAGTGTATCTTGTGATGAGATACTTTCCTTAGAACCCCAGGTGTTGACTGTAGTCATGAGCTGCTTGTGTCATCTGAAAAATATAGCCAGTGTTTTCCCCCTTTTTAGACCCGGTTGATCAGAAGACCCAGATACATGCATTTGTCTTATTGTGATTACAGTACTGAAAAGAATACTAAAAGAGCTTACCCAATGTTTTGATCTGACACTTACTGTTAATGCAGAGCTCAGCAGCGAGCCATGTGAGTTCCATTGATAGGTCAGAACATATTACACCAGCACTGCCCAATCTGTATGGATAAAGTTCAATGCCTTAAAGGGACTGGGCCCCCGTTACCTCAATGAGCTCTAGACAGTGGCACATGCAGGATAAATTTCTTTGGGGACACCACAATGAAAGAATATCCTTTTATCATCACCTTCCCTCAGAATACAGTCCCCCAAATACATTTTTAAGTTTCAAAATTTAGAGTGGGGGGGCGTGGCACCCATGCCCCTCTCTCCCATGTGCACCCATGGCACTAGATCCCATAGCTCCTCAGGAGAGCCACTCATTCCCTAGGCCATAGTCTTCTGTTTACTACTGCATCCTGACTGAAATAAACTGGGAACTGAGTTTCTCTGTGGTGGCCCCCATTTCTTTGAATGCTCTTCCACCAGAGATCTGTCATGTGTCTACCTTACACAGTATCTTTTTAATCAGGCCATTCCTAATTAAATACACACAGATGAACAATAATTATATATATCATATAAAAATAATTATTCTGTAAAATGATTTATTTAAATTACTTGGTGTTGCTGCTCTAAGCTTCTATTTATTTTTGCTTATGTTTTTTGTCCTGAAATAATCTGTTTCAGTACTCTGGGCTATTGCAGGGTGATAAACAGAAAATAGCCAATGAGGGGTTGCTAGAGATTCCAAGGGTGATTTTAAAATCTACTAGGGCCCGTGCTTTTATGTTTGCAGCCCCTTCCCTTTGGAATTCTCTACCCCATCAGATTAGGGAGTGCACGACTGTGGGGAGTTTTAAACAGGCTTTGAAATCTTTCCTTTGGGAAAAAGCCTATGGCTGTATTGTTTTCTGATTTGATTTTGTTTGGTTTTATGATGCTGATTTTTGTATTTTATCTTATTGTACTGCTCCTTGAAACTTGAAAGGCGCACAACAAATAAAGTATATTATTATTAACATCACTTACCTACCTTTCCTAAACTATATAATGTAATCATTTTAATTTACAGTTTGTTTATCCTGTATAACCCAGCTGAGATGCAACATCTTGGTCCCAGTGGGGTCCTGCTTCTACCTGTTTCCACAGTTGGGTGGACTGGAACATTAAGAGGTTAAGTGACTTGTCCAAGGTCATGCAGTGAGTGCTTGGCTCTGTTGAGGTTTGAACCTGGGATTGTCCAATTCTCACATTGCCTTCTACACAATCATTTAACATTGCCTGTGTAACTGTTACCCATCTTGGGCAGGACCTTACTGCAAACAAACAAAAATGTATCTGTGATTAACAGGCAATCCTGTAAAAATATCTTTCAATAAATTATATTCAAAAACTAAAGTACTAGTCTTTGAGGAACTTGCGCAGACACTTGATAAATTTTCACTAGGAAACCAATTGTTGTTGAGGGAGACTTTAATGCTTTTTGGACCCATAAAAGAGGTAAGAGCTTGTTGCAAAGCTTTACCCCCTACATGTTACTCAGGTTGTAACTAAGGAAACTAGAAAAACCTTGCTGGAAAGCCCTGGAAATATTCTGGATCTAGTATTCATGTCTCCTGAAATAAACGTTATTAATGTAATCATAAAGCAACCAATTTTGGGTGACCATAACTCCCTTATATGTTATTTTGAATTGGGCATTACTAGATATAAAATAAATTTAATAAGAAAATGAAAAAAAAAATGGCTTTCCTTTAAAAAATGCAGTAAGGAAATTTTTCAATCAAAAATTCAAGCAGAAAGATGAGGCAGACTCGTTTTTAATTCCAAGTCTAGATTTAGCCATTGAAGAATTTACAAAGAGATTTCTAGAAATTTGTAATGAGACTGCCCCTTTTTTCATCTGTGATCCAGAGGAAAAACCATTTCCCCTGGATCGCAGAAAAGTTAAAGAAAACAATCTGAGTTGCAAATAACATTTTGAAACTTGTAAATCAGACCTTAGACCCAAATGACCGGAAGGAGTACAAAACTGTTAGAAACAAATTAAAAATCCTAGTAAAGAAGGCTAAAAAACATTATTAAGATATAAAAATGGCAGAAACAACTAATACAACTAAACATTGGTCCCTAAATAAAACTTCAGAATTGACAGTTTCAAAGTCTCCATCAATACAAATTGAGAATAATAGAGTATTACAGGACCTTAAGACCTCTGCAAACATTGTAAACAACTATTTTGTGTGCCTTCCAGATGTCAGCATTCCATACAGTAAGCAGAAACAAAACACTTCAGAAAATGACAAGGTAGATACTAGATCAGACACAGACCCCATATTTAGATGTAAATTAATTGCAGTAAACCAGGTCTGTAGGGAAATCAGAAAATTTAAGATTAGAAAATCATTTGGACTGGATTGTACTGAGCCCAGATTTTTAAAGGATGCAGTAGATTACACATGCCCAATATCAACCAGCCTGTTCGATTGAAATTTAATGGAGGGTACATATCCCACAATGTGGAAGATAGCTATAATAATACCAATCCACAAAGAAGGGCCAACTACTGACCCATCAAATTATCACCCTATAGCCTTGCTTTCAGTAATCTCTAAGACATTTGCAAGATTAGACCAAAGGCAATTAATGGACTACTTGGAAAATATGAACTAATGTCTAAATTCCAATCAGGCTTCTGAAAGGGGTAGTCCACACACACCATGCTCTCCAACCTGGTCGATATAATTGCCTCATCTATTGAGGGTGACTAGGCTGTGGGCATGGTGTTTGTGGACTTATCAAAAGCCTTCGACATGGTTGATCGTGTTGTCACGTGCAAAATACTTCTGGACATAGGTATATTACAAGAAGCTACAAAATGATCTGTGGCTTATTTAAGTGATTGGAGGTAATTCATTGCAACTGGCAACAAACACTCAAATATGCAACCTGTAATAAGAGGTGTTCCTCAATGATTCATTTTCAGCCCAACATTATTTCTAATTTATGTAAACTGACTAACTGATATTATTTCAAATACAAATACACATCTTTACACAGATGAGACAGTAATGGTGGCTAGTGACCCTTCTATAAATGGTATGGTTCAAAAACTACAATCTGATTTTTTTCCAGGTGTGTAAATGGTTTGAGGATTCTAGTCTAGTCTTGAACAATAAAAAATCTAAAACTATGCTGTTTTATAAAACCTGTTCTAAAAATTCAGCTGTCCACCCAGCTGTAGAAATCAGAACCCTAACAGGTGAAATTCTCGAACAGGTTGTTGAATATAAATATTTGGGAGTATGGCTAAATCAGCACCTAAATTTTAAATTGCACATTATGAAATTGTATACTAACCTGAACAAAGATTGGGGGCCTTTAGACAGTCAAGTCACCGGTACTAATATGATAATGTATAAGAACATTGTAAATCAGTTACTGATACTAGCTGGGGATTATGGAAGCCATATTTATGGTATGGCAAGCAAAACTCATCTCAATAAGTTAGATGTGTTATATAATAGAATGGCCCATTTTGTTCTTAGATGTGATTATAAACCCCATCATTGTTTAATGTACCAAGAACTAAATTAGCTCCCATTGGAACAGAAATGAAAACTGGTTTGGGCAAATCAAATGTATAAAATAATAAGAAATTCTCAATCTTTATATCTAACTGAGAAACTGAGCAAAATGGAGCATAAATATAACCCAAGAGATAAACTTTCCAGGGATTTGAGATTACCTAAAACTAAAAACAAATACAGAGAAATGACGTTCTCATGTAATGTTTCAACTACCTGGGCTAACATTAGTGATCAAGTTAAATCTGCCAAATCAGTGAAGAGGTTAAACACACATTTAAAGGAGAAACTATTCTGTAGATGTATGTGCAAAGGTTTAAATTTTGCACGTCTAGCTACACACTCCTGTTAATCTCTGCTATTCATTAATCTGTTGTGTGTTTTATTATAAATGAGTGTTTATCATTTTAACTGTTACCAAATGTACTGTACATTACATTTTCCCTTTCTTTGTCTGTACCTTAAAACTGAATATAGAGCCACCTTGAAAATAGGACCTTGGTCCTAAGGTAAGACATGAAATGTACCAACTTTATTTTTCCTGTATAAAAATAAAGATTTTTACTACTACTACTACTACTAAATAATGACACCTTGTCACCCTCAGAGGCAGTGCTGGCTGCTGTTCTCGGCTCCAGAGCTTACTCAACATTTCGCTTACGGGTGCTGATGAGGTTGACATTTTCATAAAGGCAGCTGAAATATAAATTAAGATTGTTAAAAGATATCGTATTACATTTGCATAGGCTACTTGCTTTACCATTTCTTTTTTTGCATTTTCAGACCACATTAATCTGTTTTCTTTTCTACTTTGTCATTAATGAAATCTGATTCTGATCTCAAATGCACCACTTTTCTACTAGCTGATTATAATACACCACCATACAAAAAAATAGATAACAGATGGAAAACCATTATGTAATGAGGCTTTAAATCCAAAAGAGGGTTCTGTTTTGCAATTTGTATAGCCAACAGAACCTCTTAATAGAATTGCAAGTGAAGTTTGATGTGGGTTTCCACTGGTTGCCATTTATCTTCGTCTCCACTGTAAATGAAATGTTTGTTACAATAAGGTGACCCAAGGGCTGGCCCAGTGACGTGGCAGACTGAGTCACTGGTTTCCATACTATCTGCTGCACTGCACCTGGGTTTGGGAATGGAACAGCATTGCTCGTAGGCAAGCTGGGGGGGAGAAGAAATGAATGTACATAGACAGCTCTCCCCCATCGGGGAGTGGGGGACAGCATGTGCTGCTGCTTGGCTGCCCCTAGTGTAGGTTATGTGGTACAGACAGGGGCCACCTCTCAGATGGCCAGGTGAAGGTGCTGACTTCATGCAGTACCTTCACACCACATGTTAACACCATGGAACCTTCCTCAATCTTGGGGTATGGCAGAAAAAAAATGAAAGAAAAAAACCCACAGGCATGATGAAGCCTGCAGGACAGCCACTAGCCCTATGCTACCAACTGGGTACTGGCTGAGAACTAGGTAAGTCTCAAGGATAGTGGTTTACATGGGCCAGTGCCAAAGGGGACCAGTGATGACACGGTATAAATACTAGATGAAAAAAATGATAAGCTGACCCACTTAACAAAAACAATAAACAAATAAAAAAAAAAATTAATAAAAAACTAAATATATATATTTTCATTGCAAAAAAAATTCATTAATCCATCAGTTAGGGTCATAACTAAAGCCACAAAAGTAGAGAAATGTGACGCTAGGGTTTCCAACCCTAACGCTCCACCCCCACCCCTAACCTGCAGACACTGACAGAGTGTTGGGAGTCTGTAGTCAGCCCTGGCACTCACCCCCCACCCCATCTCCATCCTGCAGACACTGATGGGCATTGGGGGTGTTGGGACCATCGTCCATAATGCTCACCCCATCCATAAGTAAATAAGCTGGGGTGGGCACAGTATAGGAGAATGGGGTGAGCATTAGGGGCGATGACCCCAAGCCTCATCCCCAATTCCTGTCAGTGTCTGCAGGATGGGGGCAGTAGTGGGTGAGCATTAAGGCCAAGGACCCCAAAGCAGACCCCTGACAATTGTCGGTGTCTGCAGTTTGGGGGTTGGTGTTTGGGTTGGAAACCCTAATGCCACATTTCCATACTTTTGTGGCTTTAGTTACAATCCTAACTGATGCATTAATGAAGTTTTTTGCAATGAATTTCCTTACTTTTTAAGATAATATAATAGTATCCCCATTTTATTGTGGGAGCGCAGGGTCCTCCCACTGTAGATGCGCACATGTATGTAGGTGAGGAAGCACAGGACTCTCTGGGCCCTGTTCTTCCATGTGTAGAATAACAATAAGCATAGCCATCTTATTACCCTACCTTATGTACCCGCTACAGAGAAATTGTGAAACGCAAGCCAAAATGTAATTATATGCAACTGCAACACCATGATGCACCACAGGTGTGAAAACATATTGTGTGCAGGATTTTAAAAATAACAGCTGTGACATACATTATGGGATAATAAGAAGGGTATGTTTTAAATCTGGGGCCAAAATATTGAATATTTCCATACTTACAAGTGTGCCTAGCAGAACTGTAACAAATGGTCATAACTTTGTCAAATGTTCACATTTTGATGCCAAATTTTTGACATAGTCTTCTTATCACCCCACCTCGTAAACCCCATAGGTGAACATTTCTTAATCCATGGCAAGATGCCATTCCACACCACGGGGGTGGAAACACATTTCAGGCAGGATGTGAGAAATGACAATGGTACTGTTCATGAGGTGGTGTGAAAAAATGGCTCTGTTGAAAATTTTGGAGTGAAAATATAAAAAATGTACAAAGTTACGCACGTGCGTAGGAAGATTTCCACAACCGCACTTAACGTGGGTGTTTATTAGTATTTTTTGCTCCAGATTCTCAACATGGGCTTTTTGGGACCCCACCTCAAGAACACTGACACTGTCATTTTGTTACTTGATCCTGAAAGAGGATTTCATGCAGTGACCACGCCATTCTGTGCCACAGGTGTGAAAACACATTTTGGGCAGAATATGAGAAATGACAGCTATACTGTTCATCAGGTGGTGTGAAAAAATGGCTATGTTGAAAATATACAGTGAAAATACTAAAAATTGGCAAGGTTACACGCGTGCGTAGGATAATTTCAACGATTGCACTTAACTCTGACTTTTTTGGTATTTTTGCTCCAAATTTTCAACATGGGCTTTTGAGACACCCCTCATGAGCACTGGCACTGTCATTTTGTTACTGGGTCCCAGAAGGTGATTTCATGCAGTGTCCAGGAAATCACCTTATGGGTCTGAGTAACAAAACGACAGTGACAGTGTTCATGAGGTGGGGTCCCCAAAAGGCCATGTTGAAAATTTGGTGCAAAAGCACCTTAAAATGACTGAGATATCAACATAAGTTTGAAATGCCATTGACCGCCATTATACAGCACTTACCTTGCTTCTTCAGTTTGCAGTTCAGCTTTGAAGAGTGCAGACGTGTCCTGATCCACAGAGGATGACAGCGGAATACCTCCGGTGGTAAGTATAGGGCAAGGGGGGTAGTGGGTGCTCACTGGGAGGGTCAGGATGGGAGAGGGGCGGACGGGTTGATGAGGGACCGTTTTCTTTATTTCAGGGCAAACAAAAAAGACTTTGAGGGACTGTTTTTTTTTTATAGCAAAGAAAATAAGCATTTGGGGGCACTGGGAGTTGGCTCCCCAGTGGCCCACACTTTTGGGGGTGATCTTGCAGTGCTGACACGGGGATTAGACACCCTGATGTTGGCAATTCAAAAGAATCATTTGAGGGCACTGGGAGTGGGCTCCCCAGTGTCCAAAATGTTTTGGGGGAATCTTGCAGTGCTGACATAGGGATTGGGCCACCCCAATGTCAGCAATTCAAAGGAATCATTTGGGGACATGGAGTGGGCTCCCCAGTATCCCAAATATTTCATTGGGGGGTCTTGCAGTGCCAACATGGGGATTGGGCATGCCAATGTTGGTGATTGAAAACAATCATTTGGGGACACTGGGAGTGGGTTCCCCAGTGTCTCACACTTTTTGGGGGTGGGTATTGCAGAGCCGACACAGGGATTAGGCACCCCAATGTCAGATAATGAACAATAAATAGCAATTTCAGGACACTAGGAGTGGGCTCCCCAGTGTACAACGTAGCTGGGGCGGGGGGGCTATGCGCAGTGTCTTTTTGGCATGGTGGGGGCCACAAGAGCACAGTGGGGGCCGCAAGAATAACTCCTCTTTTTACTCCTGTGACAGAGAGGACACAGCGCATGTCTGTGGGCCCAGGGGCCCTGGGATCAGTGCCCCTTTTCAATAATATTTTTCCCTTTATACTGGGTGAAAAAAAATAACATGAAGAGACTGGGCTCGAACCTAGGCCCTTGGTGTCCCGTCCCTGTGCCTTGTCCTCTGTACCTCAGGGGAAGAACATTTAACAAGCTGTCTTTATAGTATTTAGCAATGTGGTCCCGTAGGTTCATATTTAATTTTCTAAAATGTAGCATGTGTGAAAAGTTTCGCACATACTGCATAATTTGCGACAACAAGGTTATTTTCATGCGGGACACTTAACTTTACCCATTGGAAATAATGGGAAAAAACAAAAGTTAATAACTTTTGAATGGAGTAACATTTTTTCACCAAACCTTCAAAAGGCACATCTATGTCCCAAATGCTTTATACTGCGAAAATTTCTGACCACTACATTAAGTCGCTTTTGAGATATGCATGATGAAAAACACCAAACAACTGGTAAATTTAGGATTTTATTTCTCCCTGCATATCTCAAAAATGAAAAAACAGAGTCACATGAAATTTGGCACATCAAGAGACCTACCTCTAGAGATTATGCATGCCAAGGTTTGTGCAAATCCATTAAATGATTCCAAAGTTCTGAAGGTTCACAAATTTGGGTTTGACATAGAAGTGTGCACCCAACTCTAACTATACTGGTGCTACTGCACCAGTATAATATTGTGTGTGTGTGTGTGTGTGTGTGTGTGTGTGTGTATATATATATGTAATATACCCCAGCAGGGTGTAGGTATATAGGTGGATTTACCATGCCTGGTGTGGTTGGTCATGAGGCCACAGGCAGAGTGACTTAACCACACCAAAAGTGGTAAATCCACCCATATACCCACACCCTGGAGTGGTATATTGCTATTATGCAATGGTCCATTTTTTTGAGATAGAAAAATATAAAATAGAAGTTGCTTTTTCGGTGTTTGTTTTATTTTTTAGTATTTGTTACTCCGCTAGAAAAAAATAGTACTTACTTACTAGGATGCCCTTTTTTGCTATGGCTGTTGCCATGGCTGCAGAGTTCCTGTTATGTAGCTTAATGCAGCACATTGTTTTCTGGGGGTTCTTTGTTTTTATGAAAGAGAGGGTGCAATTTGTTTGGGAGTAATTTTTTCTGTGCTAACTTAGAGTTGCACTGTGTGGAGTACTGTGAGCCTCTGAACCGTAAAATAGAGTTAGAAAAAAAATTTCTCTCAAACGAGCCGTAATGTGTTGCCGTTGGAAAGCTTCTGGGTTCAACTTGCAATCTGGATATGGTGGGGGCGGGATTATGTTTTGATTTTTTATTTTTTTAGTGCTGGGATTTAAAGACCAAGAATGGGACTGCAGAGGAAATGTATCAGAGCAGGGGTGGACTTAATGGAGACTGAGTAACAGGTGAATGGAAAAGGCCATGAGAGGGAGATCTTGTGAAGCAGTGAAGGAGTCAGTGACCTTTTGAGGTGGAAGTTAGTTTAAAATAAAAAAAATTGTAGGAGGAGATGGGCAAGTGTTGTGTAATGATTTATTTATTTATTTATTTTAAGTTGTTTGGGCAGGGCTGACTGGCGTTGTTTAGGAGGGATGGAATGTGACGTTTTTGTTTCAGAGAGTTGTCATCCATTGCAGTGTTTGCCACTCTTGGGCTGCTGATGGTCAGAGTGACTTCAGGGATAGTTTCTTATGTGGCATACTGGTGGATGACACCTTTTCCAGTGAGTACACTGGAGGATTTATCACACTGAAAAGGTGTCGACCAACCAGTCAGATTTCAGGGATTGGGCATCTGGATTTACCCCATTGTATAATTATATTTATTCATTGCAAAAACTCCATTAATGCAGCAGTTAGTGTTGATTCTACACCAACAAATATCTGGAAATTCGATGTTAGTGTTACCAACTCTAACCCCCCATACCCTCTACAGACCAACGGGTGCTGAGGTGTGCCTTGGGATTGTTGGCCCTAACTTTCTCTCCATTCCATGTGTAAATGAGCTGAGATGGTACAGTATAGGAGAATGGGGTGAGAGTTAGGCCTGATGACCCCAAGGCACACCTCAGTGCCTGCTGGTCTGTCGAGGGTGTGGAGGGGTAGGGTTGGTAATGCTAACATCAAATTTCCTGACTTTTGTTGGTGTGGAATCATCCCTAACTGATGCATTAATGGAGTTTTTTTTTTTTGCAGTGAATTTCCCTTCTTTTGGAGAAAGTGAAATGTTGCACATATGGTATCCATAGGTGGGAGTGTGGGCCCTCTGGGCCCTGTGCTCCCACCTACCAGTAAGTATAGAGACATAGCACAGGAGGACCCTGTGCTTTTAGTTTTGTATAATCATATCCATAGGTGGTAGCAGGGGCCTTCTGACCCTGTGCTTCCACCTACCTATGAGTGTAGAGGCATAGTGTAGGAAAGCCCAGTGCTCCCAGTTTAGCATAAATTTGGCATTAGTTTTGTATAATCGTATGCATAGATGGGTGTGTGGGCCCTCAGGACCCTGTGCTCCCATCTATCCATAAGTAGAGACACATAGCAGAGGCCTAGAGGCATTCCAAGTAGCCCTAGTAACACTTATTTGTCAATATCTCAGTAACCATGGCAAGTGCGGTAAAAATTATTTCGCAGTTGTATTCATGACATAGCCACCTCCACGAGTGCTAAGTACACCTAAAGGCTGAGCTTAGTGAAAAATCTGCATCTCTAACCATTTTTGAGATATAGGTATCAAAAGGCGCTATGGCAATGCTAGCATAAGGGAAAATTTGCAACTCCGAGCGCTGTAATGCTTGAACTAGTGTAAATTATTCCACAAAACCAGCAAAGGCACATCTGTGAGGGCAAGCCCTTTCCACACTGTAAAATTTGAGCCCAAAAGTTCAAACCATTTAGTTGCAGTGAAGTGCCAAAGAAACATATTTTTTGGGGCAGTACTGTCGCAAATTGTGAAAGTGGTTGTGAAAGGCTGTCGCAATTTGCGACACTATGCCACCACTGTGCCACCAAAATCCCCAAAGTTTCATACTGTACTCTCACAAATTGTGACAGTACAGATGGAAAAAATGTAGAAAACACATTTCTGGGATTTATTTTCATAATCTGATGCCAGGATCTTGTTCCTAGGGTCCCATTTATGTAAACACAGCAGTTGGTGTTTACCAAGGGGCATGCTGTTTTGAATAAAACATTTTTTTCTCCCCTGCTAACTGAAAACAACATGGCCACTGTACAACAGTACTGAGGGCATTTGCGACAGAAAAAGATGCTTTTACGACAGTACAACTTGCTTTCATGCGGAACATATATTTTTTCCCCATAGGATATAATGGGAAACTTTAAACTGCAATAGCTTTCCAACAGGTTAATATTTTTTCACCAAACCTTCAAAAGGCACTTCCCTGACCCAGGTCTCCATATACCATGAAAATTGCAGACCAGATAGGCAAACTGCTCAGGCTGTCGAGATGAGCAAAGAATTTGAGGATTTTTCACACTTTTTGACACTCCGCAACTCCGTAACTGCAAATCCAACCAGAACACGAATTTCCATAGCCAATGACCTATGGTACAGCACAGCACATGCCAAATTCCATATGAATTGAACAAACAGTTTCAAAGTTATTAAAGTGAAAAATGTTGGGTTTAACATAGAAGTGGCCATGCAACCCTAACTATACCTGCCCTACCTGACCCTGTGCTCCCACCCACCCATAGCTATGTTGTCAAGTTTGCAAAATGGTATCCAAGGAAGGAAGCATGGGCCCTCTGGGCTCTGCATTGCTACCCACCCATGAGTGTAGAGATATAACGTAGGAGAGCTCAGTGCTCCCAGTTTAGCATAAATGGTATACATAGTTGGGAGCACGTGCCCTTGGGGTGTGCCTTGGGGTCATCAAGCCTAGCTCTCACCCTATTCCATGTGTAAACAAGCTGACATGGTGCAGTATAGGAGAATGGGATAATGACCCCATAGCACACCCCAACATCTCTTGGTGTGTGGGGGTTGGGGCATGGGGTGATAGGAGTGGGAACCCTAACATTGAATTTCCATGGGCCTTGTGCTACCATATATTCATAAGTGTAGAGACATTGTAATGAACCCTCATCTGCCTGTGGGAGCACAGGGCCTTTTGGGCCCTGCGCTCCCAGCACTGCATAATGGCATGCCCCTCACTCCCATTTTTTGCATAATGGTATGCATATGTGGGAGTGCAGGCCCTCTGGGCCCTGTGCTCCCACTTACACATAAGTATGGACACAAACCACAAGCCTACAGGCATGGAAAGGAACCCTTGTAACACTAATTTTGCAATATCTCAGTAACCATAGCAATTATGGGCAAAAGTCCACTGCAATTGTATTCATGACTTGGAAACCTCCACACTTGCTTAATCTAAAGGTGGACTAAGCTACCCAGAGCACAAAATTCTTATCTTGAACCATTTTCGAGATATGGACGCTGAAAGGTGCCATGGTCGCCACACTGTTATCCTTTGGGAAATGTCTCAACTTTGGAATGCTGTAACTATGGAAGGGGTGTAAATGTTTTCACCAAACAAGCAAAATGCACATCTGTGGTGCAAGGACTTGCCACCCTGCAAATTTCAGCCCAAAAGGCCTAACCATTTTTTTGCTATGAACTGACAAAAAAACTGGTTGTTTGGGGATGCTTACCTTAAAGTTCTGCAACTTTCACGAAAGTCCCATTGGTTAACATGGGGGACATTCATGAAAATGCTACAGAAGTCCCTATGTTAACCAATGGGACTTTCGTGAAAGTTTTGCAAAAGTTAAAAGTACTTTTGATCCTGACATATTTTTTTTCCCATAGGCTATAATGGGAAACTTTAAACTTTAATAACTTTTCAATGGTTAATATTTTTTCACCAAACCTTCAAAAGACCCAGTCCCCATATACCCTGAAAAGTTTAGACCAGACAGACAAACCATTCGGGCTGAAGAGACAAGCAAAGAATTGACCAAAAATGGCCCGAAAAGTATTGTTTTGTACTTTTTATGGCACTCTGCAGCTCTGCAACCACACATCCGACCAGAATGAAAGTTGCCAGATCCAGAGATCTATGGTAGCAAATCAGTCAAATGGTTGCAAAGTTACTAAAGTGCAAAACGTTGAGCTTAACATAGAAGTGGCCGTGCAATCTTAATTATAGTGGCACTGCTGTGCCACTATTTATCTATCATATATATATATATATATATATATATATATATATATATATATATATATATATATATATTTTCATTGCAAAAACTTTGATAATGCATCAGTTACGGTTGGAGTGAGAAAAGTAAGGAAATGAGATGTTAGGGTTGACACCCTAACACCTTGCCCACCTGACCACCCCGCCCCCACCATCCACAGACAACAGGTGATGGATGGGGTGTGCATTGGGGTCATGAAGAGCAAGTCAAGGGATATCGGGGGGGGGGCATGGATATAGAGGAGTAAGGCAGGTGGTGGGGAACAAGCTGAAGGAGAGTTGTCCAGTGGCAAAAAGCACAATAAATAAAAAAAAAAGAAATGCAGCTTGTCAAATCAAGAGATCTATCATCCGACACCATCTGTTCCAAATTTTGTAGAAATCTGCTGAATGGTTGCAAAGTTATAACCCTGCAAAATTTGCGGTTTAACATTAAAGTGCCTGTTCAACCCTAACTATAGAGGCATGACTGTGCCTCTATAATATATGGGATATGTGGTGGGGGTGCCTGTGGAATAACAAAGTTATTTGTACAGTAGCTTATGACCTTGAGTAACGACTAGTGGCGATGGTTGAGTGGCAACGGTTCATAAGAGGTCACAGGCTACTGTACAAATAACTTTATCCCATTGGCACCCCCACATATTTGAGTTATGCAACAGGCAGGGGCTTTGTGGGTTGTTTTTGTTTTTTAATTTGTTTTTAAATTACAGGAATCTGTTGGTTTACCTTTTGTATTAGTGGTATTGCGCCTCGAGTGCTACAAGTGGTTGCTAAGCACGATGGTGTCATGATGTGCATCAGTAGCCGGTCATTTTTGACAGATTAGTCCATTTCTGCAGAGTTTTGAAAGGACAGTATGGTGCTGGAATTCTGCAAGCGGGATTGTGAAGATGAGGATGAGTGCGAGTTTTGAAGGGACAGGTGGTGGGGTTCTGCAAGCGGGATCATGAAGATGAGGATGAATGCAGGTGTCACAGAGCTTTGGTTTATATTTTATTCTTTTATTTATTTAAAATTAATTGTTTTTTTTTAATTATGGAGTCATTCTGCTGCAGGATTCAATGGTGGTATGATAGAGGGAGTTGGAGCTACAAGGAGCGACTGGGTGCAGAAAGCGACTGATGCAACGAGATGCTTTTGAACAAGGAGACTGTTTTAAACTGCCAAAAAATTACAGGTAGATTGTTTTAAAAGCCAAGCGTATGTTTGTATTGCGGTCCTTACATTTAACAGTGGAGTTAAACTTGGAGAAACTACTGTGATGTAGGGAGGTATGGAGACAGGTGCAGGGAGTGTTGAGTAAAGGCGTTACTGTGAGGCAGGAGTTTGGGTATAAAAAGTGAAATAAATGTTTATGTTTAGTTGACTGGTAGTTTGGAAGCTACTTGGAAATAAGGGAGGAATGAGTGTTTTAGGTGTTTTAGTCTTTCAGTCTTTCAGCTTGTGTGTGTGTGTGTGTGTGTGTGTGTGTGTGTGTGTGTGTGTGTGGAGGGGCTTAGTTAATGCTGCTGCTGTTTTAGTAGAGCGGAAGTAGTGCTGGATGGCCGGAGAAGGGGAGGCAGTTGGTGATGTAGTCACTGTGTGGATAAATGGTGTGTGATGTAATTACTATGGGAATAAGTTGAAGTTATTCTCATAATGATTATGTTATACCTATTTATCCACACAGTGACTCATATAAATGGAGTTATGTGATGGTTTTTATCCTGACGCCTGTTGCATGCATATATATATATATATATATATATATATATATACATACATACAAAGAACCTCTGTGTGCAAGCACTGAGGCAATGGTTACCCCAAATGGCATTTGGCTGGGAAGCCAAGTTTCAAAAAAATACAAAATCACACATGCCCCCACAATGCAAAGCATCAAGGGCTGCATATGTAAATCACCACAGAATATTATGCTGGTTCAACTTTAAGCAGAAATGCATGGTGCTGAAAGGCCTCTCACATAGTTTGCAAAAGGTGCCAACAGAAGACATAGACACGTGTTTCGTCCTACCAGGACTCATCAGTATGCCTCGTCTGTTTGACACCCTAGTGGAATGAACCAGCTGCCCTAAGATGGTCGATCTGGGTTATATTGTGGTGAACCCAATTAAACAAAAAACAGTTTAAAAGAGAAAGAACCTCTGTATCCAAGCACTGAGGCAATGATTACCCCAAAGGGCATTTGGCCGGGAAGCCAAGTTTCAAAGAAATACAAAATCATACTTGCCCCACAATGCATATATATATTTTGTCTAGGGCAATGCATTTGCGTCCTTTAAATTTAGCGCCTTTCCCATCAGCTGTAATTGTACACCGTAGTAAGCACAGTGTATTTTTTTCACAGTTATTTTAATTTTGTGCTTTTTTTAAAGGAGAATTGTGTTGATTCTTTATGCCATTTTTTCTAATAGAAGTTGTTTTAAAATACTGGTTCAGATTCTGTATTGTTCTAGTGTTACAGGCTTTTCAGTTATCCTAGTGGGTGCTTCTGATTTACATGCTGCTGCTGAGAACCATTTTAGAACTGTATGATACAGATTATGTCCCTGTTCTGCTCTTCTATTGTTGGCACAATGCATCCGTGTTCTACTACAGACTTCAGTGGCTGAGAGGGACATAAACTACATGACACAGTCCTAAAATGGCACTTAACACCAGAGTGTAAGTCAGAAACACCCACTGAGGTTACTAATAGGTCCATATAGATGGAACAATAACAGAATTTGAACCAGTACTTAAAAATAGCTTCTGCTAGGAACAAGCATTTGTTAATGCCGAATGTTGGCTGCTTCTTACACAATTTGTTTTTTGTAATTCTGACCCCAAGTTTTGAAGATACAGTGGAACCCACTTATAGTGGACACTTGTTTGTAATGGACAAATATGCCTTGCCAAAAGCTATGCCAGTAATGTTAAAAATTCCATTTATACCATACTCTGCAACCCCTGTATAGCAGACACTGTGAGCTCTTCTGTACCCCTGTTACAGGCTGCAAATTGCCTGCTGATTTTCACCTGATTATTCAGTTGGTTTGTCTGGCACTATAAAGACATCACTCACCTCACCTCACTTGATTCCTGATACCCGACACCTTACTCTAGGGGAATACTCATGTACCTTCCTGATCCCCCAATCAGCACAGGTTCTGTACAACAAGATCTTACCAATCACATTTACTGCTCAACCCCCTGATTCTCCAATCAGCACAGGCACTGTACAACAAAATCTTCTCAATCTTGTTTACTGCTCAGTGCCCAGCCAGCTACAAATAGCAGTTCCCCATACCTCTGGTTGGCAGAGGATAGGGTATGTTCTAATTTTTATGTTGTCTTGCATGCGCAGTGCAAGCATAATTTTATAACAGCTTGCTGGAGTAGCAGGTTGTGGAGGTGCAGCCGTGCTATGGCTAATGGCACCGCTGCTTTTTTGGGGCTTGTGCCCATGGCACCAATGAATGAGCATGCTGTCTATGACAGCAGTTCAGAAGTGTGCCACCAACTTGAAAGAAATCCATTGCGGCAGTGAGAGACAGGCTTGTCATTGCAGTGACAGATCTGACACACCTCCATTACGTGCCCCTGGTGCAACATTTCAATAAACATGGCAGCGACTCCAGCCATCTGCCTCTCACAGTCCCTACAAAGCCGACGTCGGGCGTGGCCAATCCACCTGTCGGCATGCCCCCTCCCCAGTTCATTTGCTGATGGAGGAGCCCAGTCCCCATTGGCATAATGTCCCCCTTGTTTCGTCTGCTGAAGGGGGTGCCCAATTCCCCTCGGCATCATGGATCCCCAAACACAGGCACACTTTCTTTGCTGATGAGGGGCCCAGTCCCCATTGACTTCAATCTCCCTTCCCAAAAAACACAGGTGGCACACTGGGAGCCCACCCCAGTGTGCCCAAAGCAAACATGTAAATAAAAAACCTTCCTGCAATGTCCTTTTTTTGTTCCCTGTAAAACAGAAAATGGTCCCTCATGGTCATGACACACCCCCTCCCCCAACCCGCACCCATTCTCTGCGCATCTCACCTCCCCCCATACCCCTCACCCCATACTTACCTCTGGAGCCCGGCACGATGCTCTTCGGTGGAGCAGGAAACGTCTGAACTCTTCAAAAGCTGATCGCGAACTGAAGAAAATCACAGTAAGCTGTATAATGGCATCAGTGGGGGGGGGGTTCAACTGGGTGGATATCTCAGCCATTTTGACAACTTTTGGCTCCAAATTTTCAACATGGGGTTCTTGGGACCCCACCTCATGAACTCAGTCACTGTCATTTCGTTATTCGGTCCTGAAAGGTGATTTTGCGGTCACTGCGCGGAATCACCTTTCGAGACTGATTAACAAAATGACAGTGCCACTGTCCATGAGGTGGGCTCCCAAAAAGCCTATATTGCAAATTTGGTGACAAAATCCCAAAAAATGATTGTGTTACGAGCATGTGTTATGCATTTTCCACGCACGCTTGTAACTTCAAGAATTTTTAATATTTTCACTCCAGATTTTCAATATTGCCATTTTTTCACACCTCCTTATGAATAGCACAGCTGTCATTTTTCACATCCTGCCCGAAATGTGTTTTCGCACATCTTGCACACAATGGCGCAGTCGCTGTGTGAAATCAATGTTTGGGACAGATTAAGAAAATCACAATGACACTGTTCATGAGCAGAGGTCCCAAAATGCCTATGTTGAAAATATTGTGAAAACATTCCACAAAATGACTGTGTTATGAGCGTGCATTGTGCAGTTTCCACACACGCTCATAACTGCAAATATTTTTAATATTTTCATTCCATATTTTCAACATTGCTATTTCTTTACACCTCCTTATGAATGGTACAGCTGTCATTTTTCACATCCTGCCTGAAATATGTTTTCACACATCTAGCTCAGAATAGCATGGTCACTGTGGGAAATCAATATTCGGGACAGAGTAACAAAATCACAGAGCCACTGATCATGAGCAGAGGTCCCAAATGCTTTCATGAGTTGGGGTCACAGAAAGCACATGTTGAAAATTTGGAGTACAAATACCAACAAATGCCTGGGGCATTAGGGTTTCTAACCATAACATCCCACCCTGTAGAGACAGACAATTGTCAGGGATGTGACTTTGGATTGTTGGCTGTAATGCTCATGCCATTCCATCCCCACCCTGTAGCCAGTGACAGTCATCAAGGTCTGCCTTGCACTCTTCGGACCTGAAGTTCACCCTATTCTCATATACTGCACCCATCTCAGTGTATTTTGTTATGGAATGGGATGAGCATAAGGCCCGACGACCCTAAGGCACAATGCGACACTTGTCGGAGTCTGCAGAGTAGGGTGAGGTGAAATGGCATGAGCATTATGGCTGATGACCCATAGGCACACCTCAATGCCTGTCTTTCTCTGCAGGGTGGGGTGGGGTTGACGTCAGTTCCATACTTCACTGCCATTCCTATTATGCATCTCTCTAACTCCTGCACTACCAATGCCAATGCCAGCAGGACAACATGCGGCATTGACAAATGCTTGTTGACTCATTTGTCTGAGCTGTGGTGGTGGAGATTCATATTTAAAGATTTTAGGTATTGCTGACTCCTCTTATAATGGACAAAATCTTCTTGCACAAACATGACTGTTATAAGAGGGTTCCATTGTACTTGTTTTAGGATTTGCCTTATAGACATGACATGTGTCATTTATAGTATATTGGCTAAAATGTCATTTCGCACCAGAGGTATGAAAACACATCTCATCCAGGATTTTAAAAATGACACATCACATTTATGGTGTGGGGTGGAAAAATGGCTATGTTGAAAGGTTGGAGTCAAAATATTGAAAATTTGGGAAGTTATGAGTGAACGTTGAAATAGTGTAGTTCAGTCATATTGTTCAGTCATAACCTGGACATTTTACTGTATTTGTACACCAAATTTTCAGCAAAGCCTTCTTATTACCCATCCTAATGAATGCGGTAGGTGGACATTTTCAAATCCCCAGCAAAACGTCATTCTGTGCCACAGTTATGAAAGCACATTTTGGCCAGGATTTGAAAAATGACACCTTGGCTTCTTCTCTTTCTCTCCTTGGTGGGAAGAGTGGAGGTGATTAAGATGAATGTTCTGCTGCTCCTCCTTTTTTTTATTCCGGTGCCTGCCCCTGCAAGTCCCCTGTTCTTTTTGGAACAAACTTCACAGAGAACTTCATAAGTTTGTTTGGAATAACAAATGGCCACGGGTGGCTCCTTGGGTTTTGCATCTTCCTAAGGAAGAGGATGATTTAGCTTTACCAAATGGTCCTCTTTACTATTTAGCAGCCCAAATGACCAGCATTCTCAAATGGGCCAAACAACGGGTGTACTCGGGGTAGTACCAAATAGAGAATGCTGGGGCTGGACACTGACCCCTGTTTACATTAGCTCTCATGACAGTCACCTCGGAATACAGCTCCATTACCAATTGGTGGGTCAAACATGACCTTTATATTCTGTCCAAGGTGAGGAAATTAACAGACACTTCCGCCGGGGTAGGCCCCATGTACCCGATATGATACAACTCTGAGTTCTTTCCACCTACTCAGGATCAGGGATATACTAGATGGGAAAAGCAGGGCATAACTAGATTTGCATAGTTCACTGAAAGTGGGAGATGCATTGTCTTTCAGAGAGCAAAAGAGAAGTTCCAATGGACTAATGCAGAATTTCTTATGTATATGCAGGTGAGGCATTTTATTAACTCATCAAATCACATTTCACAGTTAACTAGGCCACCTACAGAGTGGGAGGATTATGTTTGACGTGGTAATGGTGAGGGGCCCCAGACAATACATTTCTGGCATGTATAATTTATTTTCAAGAATGGGTGGGACCTCTCTACATCTCTACAAATGGGCACGGGAAGTGGAGGTAGGGATTACTATAAGTGAATCAGACTGGACACATAGATTGAAATGATGATGGATGGCTACTTCAGCCCCAGTGTGGCAAGATTTTTTTGGGAAAATTCTAATACAGTATTTCCATACCCCAACCATAACTCGACATTACAGTACCACAAAATCAGCAGCCTATTGGAGAGGGTGTGGTCAAATAGGGAACCACCAGCATGTTTTTTGGTATTATCCCATCTTACAGGAATTCTGGGCTGAGTTACAGAACGCTGTCCTAGAGATAACTGGGTCTTGATCCTGCTAATGTTTGAAGATTGGATACTGGGCTTTCCCATGGTGTCACACCAGACAGGGGAAATGTGTAAAGTTTTTCTAACTCTACTAGTTGCTGCACTGGTTACAATCTGCACCTTCTATGTAGGAGGAATGGGTTAGGAAGGTTTGGGAGGTGTTAGTTATGGAAACTTTAATGGCTAAGTTCTGCATTCAGACAGAAAAATATGTGGAGAGATGGAGGAGCTGGGAAAGTCGGTGCTGAGAAGGGATGAACCTCCATAATGGAGCTTCACAGCCATAAAGTGGGGCATCAGAGAAGGGTGACCAATCTGGCAAAATCTCCTTTATGCTTAGAAACAAGAAAAAGAGAAGAAACAGCTTGGTGGTCTGCTCTAGGAGAGGTATTGCTACGGGCCCAGCTCGGGGTGGAATGGGGTAACTAAGTATTTTTTTTTTTCTTATCCGAAATCTTTTGGAGGTTATCAGACCTAATGGACTTGGGCTTAGAAGGGGACATGCAGCCAAAAGTTAGGACCAGTTTAAGGTCCTTTACTGTTGTAATTGTTTGAATTGCTCCTCTCTACTGTTTGGAGGGGATTAGTAACTTAGACACATTTACAGGTTTAATCTTATTCTAATCTAATCTTATTGATGAATTCATTTTATAATGTTTTAGCCTAACTAGCCCTTCTGTTAAAGCAAACCCACCAGCTAGATTCTAGAGATTATGGAGATGAGTCTTCATAGTCCTCTGCCCTAGTCTCTCTTTTCCCTTCCTTTTTTTCTCCTTATTTCCTCCATATTGAAGGGCAGAGGTACATAGTTAGTAAAAGTGGGCCTGGTGACAGACACTTTTTTGACTTCTCAGACTGATTATGCATGTGGCTAGTCGTTTGTTATTGTCTGAAAGTGAACATGTAAGTAACACATTGCCGGATAATTTTTTGAATAAAGCTGAGTTTGAAAAGTGACAGCTGTCATATCCATGAAGTGCTGTGAAGAAATGGCTATGTTGAAATGTTGGGGTCAAAATATTGAAAATGACCAAGGTTACAAAGCTGTGAACACAGCAAAAATCAAAGGACAGTGAACATTACCTGTAGTGCAATGTGTGTGTGTGTGTGTATACATATATATAGTATACAGTATATATATATATATATATATATATATATTATATATAAAAACTACTTAATGCATCAGTTAAGGTTCTTCTACAGTGAAAAAGCAAGGAAATTCAATTTTAGGGTTCCCACCCTTACACCCACCCCCACCAACAGGCATCAAAAGGCGGGGTCATCGGCCCAACTCTCAACCCATCCCATGTGTAAACAAGCTGAGGTGGTGCAGTGTAGAGAATGGGGTGACAGTTAGGGCTGACAACCCCAACACACACCCGATGCCTGTTGGTGGGGTGGGGTGTGGGTGAGAACCCTAAAATCGAATTTCCTGCTTTTTCACTGTAGAAGAACCCTAACTGATGCATTAATTAATTTTTTGCATAGAATTTTACTTTTAAGAAAGAATAGAAAGTAGAAAGTTGCGCAAGTTGGTGGGAAGGGCCCTACGCTTCCACCAACATGTAAGTGTCGGGCCACATTACACACCCAATCACTAAAAAGTACATTGACAACAGCAAGGGCAGCCACCAAACAAATGTCAATCTAGTAGAACAATAGAAAACACTGCCCACAAAACGTAAATGATGCCACACAATATCTCTGAAAAAAATATATTTTCTGACACATAACTGCTATTAACATCTACAGGACATGCCGACAACACCCTCCAAATTTCAAGTAAAAAGACCAAACCGTGTCCAAGACATAACATGTAAAAATTTGAAATTTTCATTCGTCAGAGTGGCACAGTTCTGCACCTGTTGGCATTTAACACACACAACGATTGAAAACTACATCCATGACACTAAGGCTAGGCACCCTATCAATTTCAAGCCACCAGCACAAACCAAAACACTGTCCGCAACATGTAAAGTGCGTCATGCAATATCTCTGCAGAAAAAATTTTCTCTGACACATAAATAACATAATTCACATCCACATGACATGCTGTAAACACCCTCCAAATTTCAAATTAAAAGACCAAACCGTTTCTGAGATATTCAATGTTAAAGATAGGAAAAATGTTCCTATCTATTACATTATAAAAAATCTGGCCATCTTGTCCCCCCTCGCAATCAAAGATGGCGATCAAAGAATCTCACGATCAAAGAATTTGCAGGCTCTTGATCAAGGAATTTGCAGGCTCATGAACAAAGAATAAAAAATGCTATAAATCAAAAGATTGAAGTAATTGTAGTAAACTACCACCATGGTTCAACAGAACGAAGCCCCCTGAGCAAAACCCACCCTCATTTGACTTCCTAGGGCACCCCTGGGCTGAGAAAATTGATTTTTTAATCTGGCCATCTCATCCCTTGCTTGCGATCAAAGAATCTCGCAATCAAAGAATTTGCACGCTTGCGATCAAAGAATTTGTAGTGTTACGACCAAAGAATAAAAACTGTTGTAATTTTATAAATTCAAAGAATTGTGGTAAACCACCACCATGGTTCATCAGAATGAAGCCCCCTGAATAAAACCCACCCTCATTTGTCTTCCTAGGACACCCCTGGGCTGAGAAAATAGATTTTTTAATTTGTCCATCTTGTCCCTCGCTCATGATGCGTGATCAAAGACTCTTGCAATCAAAGAATTTGCAGGCTCACAATCGAAGAAATTACGCACTCATGAGCAAAGAGTGAGGGACAAGATGGCCAGGTTAAAAAAATAATTTTCTCAGCCCAAGGGTGCCCTAGGAAGTCAAATGAGGTTGGGTTTTGCTAAGGGGGCTTCGTTCTGCCCGATCTGAATAAAATCAAAAATGTTTTCAATAGCCCTGGTAGTCTAGCGGCTCCCCATGTGCATAAAAAAATAATGTTCTGCATATCCCTAGTAGTCTAGTGGCCCCCCCAATGTGCATCCAACAACTAATGTCCGTATCCCTGGTAGTCTAGTGGCCCCCCCAATGTGTATCCAATAAATAATGTTTTGTATAGCCCTGGTAGTCTAGCTGTCCCCATCTGTACAAAAAAAAAATCTCTTATCCATGGTAGTCTAGGTCCCCTCATCTGTATAAAATTTATAGTATTCTGTATATCCCGGTAGTCTAGCCCCCACTGTGCATTAAATTAATAATGGTCTTCATATCCCTGGTAGTCTAGCGCCCCGGATCTGTATAAAATTAATATTGTTGCCCATATCCCTGGTAGTCTAGCGGCCCACGATCATTATAAAATACATTCGATCTCTAATTCCCTGATGGTCTAGTGGCCCCAACCCCCCTCCCAGCCATTCCAGCCCACCCAGCACCCCACCCTCCCAGCCGGCGACTGGCACAGCCCACCTCTCACCTCCACGGCCAGTCATGACTGTGATTAGCAGCGCCATGGCAAGAGGCACTCAGAAATTATTTCGAGTGCCTCTTGCATTAGCACTGCTAATACACACAGTCGGCATCTGGTCGTGGAGGTGAGAGGTGGCTGTGCCAGTCGCCAGCTGGGGAAGGTTGGGGGTGCTGGGTGGGTTAGCACAGCTGGGGGGTGGGGGCTACTAGACTATCAGGAATTGGAGATTGTAATGTATTTTATAATGATCAATGGGGGCCACTAGACTACCAGGGATATGGGCAACAATATTAATTTTATACAGATCCGGGGGGCCGCTAGACTACCAGGGATACGATGACCATTATTAATTTAATGCACATTGGGGAGGGGTGCTAGACTACCACAGATAAGGAGAACATTATTTTTTTTTGTACAGATCGGGAGGACTGCTAGACTACCAGGGCTATACAAAACATTATTTCTTGGATACATATTGGGGGGGCACTAGACTACCAGGGATATGGACAATATTATTTATTGGATGCACATTGGGGGGGCCACTAGTTTACCAGGGTTATGCAGAACATTATTTTTTATGCACATGAGGGGGCCGCTAGACTACCAGGAATATTGAAAACATTATTGCTTTTATTCAGATCGGGCAGAACGAATCCCCCTGACCAAAACCCACAATCATTTAACTTCCTAGGGCACCCCTGGGCAGAGAAAATTGATTTTTAAATCTGGCCATCTCATCCCTCGCTCGCAATACATGACCGCGATCAAGGAATTGCAGGCTTAGGTCAAAGATCGCTAGCGAGGCGCAAATTAAGAATTTAAAAGCTTATAACTCTATTTTTTGGCCAATTTGGATGAAACCAAAGGCATGGTTCAATAGATTGGAGTCCCCTGAGTAAAACCCATCCAAGTTTTACTTCAGAAGTGACCCGTGAGCCGAGATATTTGTGTTTTTCCAATCAGAAATTTAAAAACAAGATGGGGGACCTCGCGATCAAAGAATTTTAAAACTTCTTGGGGACAAAGATTCTTGAACCACGAGCTTGCAAATTCTTTGATCGCCTAGTGGGACTAGATGGCCAGAACCCCATTCTTTGTTCGCAAAACGTACATATACATTTTCCCATTGACTTATAGTGGGAACTTAAAAGTGGCATACTTTTTGAATGGCTTAATATTTTTTCACCAAATGAAAAGTGGCATGTTCGGTCACCAGAACTCTTTCAAATGAGTCATCTCACAGAGTGGCACACTACACAATGGCCGTGCAGGGCCGCATACAAAATCCCAAAAGCTGCCTCCAAAAACAGATAATTTTGCAGTTTTCAGCGTTTTCGTACACAAAGACCGTAAGTCCAACTGAAACACAGTTTGGCAAATCAAGAAATCTATCATCCCCCAATGCACATACCAAATTGCAGGCAAATCCGTTGAATGGGTCCAGAGTTATTAATGCACAAAACTTTAAGTTTAACATAGAAGTGACAACTGAACCCTAACTATAGTGGTGTGACCGTGCCAGTATAATATATATATGAAACAACTATGCAATGCATTTTTTTTGTTTTTTTTTCTTATCATCTATGCCTCTAAAAAGTATTTCAGCTGCGGTGGGAGGTCTGGTGGAAACTAAAAATTATATTACTAGATAGCCCAAGCACTGGGCCCTTACCTAAGACTGACCTTTTTCTTTAACTTCATCCATTTTTATTGGCAAATATATAATTTAGCAAAACAGTTCATCAACACTGTAACATAAGCATCTGACAAATACAGATTTAGTAATGTCTGAAACAAGAGTTCACATTATTATAGGACTAAAATCAAACTAAAAATCCATGGCATACAAGTAACCGAGACAGAGGTTGAAGAAAAATATTATATGATACACTGCTGTGAGCCGTCTTCAGTTATATGGATACAGTTCTGTGCAGTGTAAACAAAGTCTCTGTCCCAATGGCCACATGGTTGATTGTCCATCAGCAAACCCAAACTTTTTCTACACGTCTTCTATAACTTAAAGCAACATTAAAACTAAAAAAGGAAACAATATACATGCACTGTCACAACTTTCCATTTTTTTTTTTTTTTTTTAAAACAATCCTAAGTAAACAACATTTGGCGCTCTGCCCTAACTTCACCTCCTTTCTTCTAAGTGACGGGATCTCTAAGAGCTAATGTGGGTAACCTGTATTCACAGAAACCTCAGTCTCCTTCAACGATACTCCCTTGAGTGTGTGGCTGTTGTTCCTGTCTTGTGAGTCCCTCCTCCCCTGCCCCCCATTCCAGGCCTCTTTCCAGATCTGCCAGGGTCACCAGAGCTCCAGAAATTTCTATTTTCTTAGGTGTATTATATATGTGATGTTCTCTAGGTGTTCTAGGTCCTCCACCCTAGAAACCCATTGTATCAGAGATGGAGTTTCAGGTGCCAGCCATTTGGTTGTAATGCATTTCAGGGTTGCCAGACTCAGTATTTTGCATAGCTCTACCACTTTTCTCTTCTTAGAGGATAAGGTTGGGAGGCCCAGTACCAGATCCTTAAAGGTAAATGGGAGAGGAAAACCCCTCACCTGCTCTATAATTTTATTTATATGTTACCAAAATTCCCTGAGTTTACTGCAGTCCCAGAATATATGGTAATGTGTGCCCTGTGGTGTTCCACAGAGGTGCCAACAGGCTGATGAGGCTTGTGGGTTAAAGTGTTTCATAATGGTTGGGGTTCTGAAAAAGCGTATGATGATTTTCCAATTAAATTCTCTCCAAACTATTGCTGATGTTAAGATTTAGAAAGAAAGTGTGTGCACACGGAAATGGTGGTGCTAAAGGAACTACAAATAAATGTAAAACACTGAAGTTCCAAACACACACCAAGCCTGTAGGACGCCACAACAGAAATAAAGTGCAAAGTTACATTTTATTGCATTAAAAACACCACGCCTAACATCT
Source organism: Neoceratodus forsteri (assembly GCA_016271365.2). Classification (NCBI taxonomy): domain Eukaryota; kingdom Metazoa; phylum Chordata; order Ceratodontiformes; family Ceratodontidae; genus Neoceratodus; species Neoceratodus forsteri. Next base: position 968,607,011 of record CM028130.1, on the reverse strand, counting down.
TTCGGAGCGATAGACTCATTTTTCAAAGGCAAATGTGAATCCAAACAAAGACACTTTTTATATACAATGGCACAAACCATGTGATACCTATCTAACTAAAAATTAACTAACCAATCACACATGTGTGTTATTGAACTCATTGTTGTATGAAACACATCAAACAACTTAACATATTATATCATCTCTAAGTTAAAAACATTTTCCAACATGTAGAAAAATATGACAAAAAGCAACTTTTAAAAACTATGCAAACTAATCCACACATCACTATAAATCTATACATTCTAAATGTATCTTTCATTAGCAATTCTATACTTAAAGTTACTTTAAAATAGTTCAGTCTTATCCTACTTGTCCTATTAAATATAACAGGAAACACAGGGACAAGGACTGCCTGATAGAAAAATAATTAGGGAAAAAGAAAAAGGGGGGTTTATAAAGAAAAAGTAAAAGAGTGCATGATGTTTACCCAAATTAAATTCTCTTGCTTTTCTAATGCAAAATCATGTGTATATTTGATGTTTATTTCAAACGTGAAATTTCTGCTTAAAATCTTACTTCCATATAACGCTTTTGATTCCATAAACCTAGAGTAAAGGGTGGGGGGTGTCACTAGACACCAGGGAATATTTAAGTAATAAGGCACAATGGGGCATTGATGGTACTAGGTTTTCCCCATGGTCTGGGTGTAGTGAGGCACGAGGTGAAGCCGATTGCTTCAGCCCCCTGACTGTGGGGGAAACCTAGTACTACCAGCTTCCCTGGAGTGCCTTATTGCTTATATAAAATGGGCCCACAGGCAACTTTTATTTATTTATTTAAAAGTTTTACCAGGAAGGCATACTGAGCGGGATAATGCTCGATTCCAGATGCGTCCGGGGGTGGGAGAGGAGAATATACAATAGAAATGCATACAGAGAACACATACAAGTACAGTCATCTATGAACAGCATGCCAAGGACATTTACAGAGATATTATTACAGCTGAGGGTAGAGGTCTGCGAACACTTCAGTATGGAGCCAGAGTGCAACTCTTTGAGTATTCAGAATTTCGGAGAAGAGCAAGACACTTGGTCACCAGTGGTGGTGGTAGTAGTAGTATTTTATTTGTTTGACCTCAAAAAGGCCATTACAAACATAATACATAAAACATACATTAATATAATTACAAAGATGTAAAATCGTGTCCTTTACAATATCAGCAAAATTCTTAAAATTAACTTTTGCTATTAATAATATGGTGGCATTTAATCCAAACCATATTTCTAAAAACAGATCTAAAGGCCACAATGAGTCCAAATGGCACCATTTCGGTCCAACATTTCCCATCTGGGTTTACCCTGTCCAGTCACATCCTGTTCCTAAATTGCCTATCTTGCAGCCAAAGAGACACGCTGCATTTATGGGATATCCATCTACGGCATCAAACAGGACATATTGCTCCGTATCCTACAGACCATCTCCCATCTGACTACTCCCATCAGCCATACCAGAGGCATTTAGTGAGACTACATGTATCTGGAAGGACCCATCGACTTACACCATAACACCACCAATCCTACCCAGAAGTCGATTGGACCTTCTGTCTTTTAGGGTAAAACCAACTGGGGCACCATGCAGTGCATACTGCTCCGTGTCCCAAAGGTCACCCCCAACCAGCAATTCCTGTCCACTACTATCGAGGCATACAATGGAGTACTGTGCTACAGTTTGGTCCTATCCTTCCACATCATGTCACAACTATGCCTCCCCGATGACTGACCAGACATGCTAGCCTTCAGGCTTGTCCATTGAAGCACCATGCAATGCATGCTGCTTCATGCCCCATTGATTACCCCCAATCCAGCCACTTCCATTGGCTGCTCCTTAGGCATGTAATGGAACTCCATGTCACTGGTGGGACCACTTATGCTGGGTCATGATGTCCTAGCTGATACCCACTGGACACACACCGGACCCCACTAACCTATACTGCAATCTAGATTATTTGCACTTTCTTAGCTACTAACTTTTAATAGCTTTTACTACTGCACAGTTTTATACTTAAAAGTTCTTATATGAATTCTTATCAGCATCCAAGAGAGCCTAAAAATAATTCAATAATTAAACAGAGCATAACGACATATAAAAACATATATCCTCATTGCACAGTCTTATATATAATATCTATTAAAGGCTCCATTACATTAAAGAGTCCGTGAGCTTATGAAACAAGTATTTAGAGCGCCATTAACTGAAGAATTCTCAATTTATACCTTTCCACAAACAGAGGGGCATCTTACAACCAATAAATACTCTTATAATAATCCTAGAACTCTAAGAGTAAACATGTTCAAAAAGGAAGCTCACATAAACAAATCCAATCTTATAACTGATTTCATGAAATGAGTTAACTGTGTTTTAAATGTTTTTCCTATTAGATTGTAATAGCGCACAGTAAAGGAAACACTTTAATAGCTCTATCGAAAGAGTTTATATTTTAAAGTGATCCCTGCATGTCTGTGAGCATAATTACTAACATACTAACATACTAAAATGCCAGCAGAATAGGCCTAACGGTCTTTCGTGTCTGCTCGTTTGGTCAGCCCCCACCCTGGGTGCTGACCTTGCTGTCCCCCTTGCCTTCTCTGGCTTCTCCCTTCCCAGTTCCGGATATTCTTGCTGCATTGGATTTTGCTTCCTGAACCCTTCCCCTGTAATTGTGGCTCTCTGGTTGGTTGGAGTCCATTCATTTTATATTCATTTAGTAGTGGAGGCTCCCATTACTCTGGAGTCCTAAAATTTATAAATGAGGTTAAAAAATTTGTTCCGAGATTCAAATATAATGATTATAATGGCTCCTATAGAGGTTTCACCATCAGAGTTACACCTTTAACTTCAATAATTCGGGGAATGGTTGCAAGACCAGCACATATATTCACCAATTTTAACAGACAGCCAGCAACTCTGATCAATATGTTTTAAAGTCTCAGAAGTAGAATAGGATGAGTCAGAGTCACGAGAATACTAAAAGAAATTTAACAAGGTGCTAGGAGATGTTGCCCTCAATTAGGTTCCATTATTTAGAGTTTATTTAGAGCTTTTCATATAGCGTTCGAGGACCCACGGTAACAGAGGGTTCAAAACAAAATTCCCCGAGTGTAGGATGGGCAAGATAACCAGTCACCATTAGTCCAAATTTTAGGAAAAGGTACCGCTCCATGGGGAACACCCCGGTCCAACCTCCATGTCACCTGAATAGGCATCTAGAGGGGCCCCTGAATCATCACCAAGAGAGGCCACAATAGACTGGCTCCCAAAACTCCAGGAGAACCAAACCCAATGAGCAGCCTCTTCTCCAGGTCCCATCCATTTGGATCCCAGTTATTCCAATCACAGGCACAACTCTGGCTGCATGTCTTCTCTTGTCTCTTGTCAGCAGGAATCTGGAGGGGTAAAAGAACAAATATCGCTCGACTAAGCATAGTAACTCAAGGTCCTTACCAGGCTAAAGGGTTACCCCCCTTTCCCCCAACAACAACATCATACCTGTTATAAATTACAAAAAGCATAAAAAGAACATTAAAAGGAAAACCTTCAAGTTTTCTTTTCCTTCCATATTCTGCCTGAAGCGCGTTTCATCCCCCCAAAATCTGGTATGGTCAGTTACTTCTCTCCCATTCACCATAAGGGTTTGAAAACATCAAATCCGAAGCACCTGAGGTCATAATAAATCGACAACTAGGTAAAGGACAGATTTTTTGCTACCACTATCTTGTTCGAGAGGGCTACAAATGGAGTGTGAGTAAATTGCGAAGCGGCAAATTTCAAATCAGCAAGCATTTTTTTCAGACTGCCAATATAGTGAGAATCCCTCTCTTATCCATGTAAGTAAAACAAATGCTGTTCCGAATACTGAACGCCAGAGATCAACAGTCATTTGGAAAAATCTCAGAAGCAAAAATATCTTGTAGCAGCTCAAACGTTATAAAAATGGTTTGTCTAAGCACAGCAAGACAAAATAACCAAAATTTCATTCATGCAATATATACAAAACCCCTCACATATACAAGTAAAAGGCTAGGGCTCAATACAACAGAGAGCAACTCGGGAGCAGAGTGCATCAACCCTGCAGCCATCTTGCTACCCCCCCCCGGTGGTGCTAGGTGCATGTGCAGGTGGAGGAGAAGTACGCCTTGAGGTGAGAGTTGAGATGCTGTGCGTTGACAGCATGCCGAATATCTTCAGGCAGGGAGTTCTATAGTTTAGGCATGCGGTATTTGAAGGCTGCCTGGCCTGTAGAGATGGACACATGTAGAACATAAAGAAGCTGGGAGTCTGTATTCCTGAGCGAGTACGCAGGCGGGGGTTGAGCTGTTCGGGCTGATGTGAGGTAAGGGGGCAGGGACTGGGCCCAGAATTTCACTGTTATCCCAGCACAGTGGGCCTGTCTTCAATCCTGGAGTGAGGGGGAGATCTAAGGACCTGTAGAAGCTGCAGTGATGGGTTGTGGGAGGGCAGTCCAGGGCAAAGCGACAAAAGGAGTGGAAGAGAGGGTCCAGTCTGGCTAGGGAGGACTTTGGAGCAGCGCTGTAGACTACGTCCCTGTAGTCAAATACAGGGAGGATAATTTTCTGTACAATTACCTTGCGAGTTGGCAGAGGGATGCAGCCAATATTGCGATATAAGGCGCCCAGCTTGGGGTGCAGTTTCTTGTGGATAGCATTGATATGTGCAGAAAAGTTGAGGTGCTGGTCCAGCCAGACCCCAAGGTATCTGAAGGAGGTGCAAGCCTCCAGGGGAGTCCCATCTATGGTGTGGAGGAAGGGGAGTCGGGAGAGTCTCTTCCTTGTGCCGAAGGTTAGGGAGACCATTTTCTTGGGATTAAGAAAAAGCTGATTTGAGTGAAACCAGAGCTGAACATCATTGAAGTCCTGCTGGAGTCTGGATGCCACTTCAGAGGAGGGGGGGCCTGATGCATACAGTACAGTACTTCGTCTGCATACATGTGAATGGATGTATGTGGGCAGGCCGAGGGCAGGTCATTTAGGAAGATGGAAAACAGTATCAGGCCAAGGACCGAACCTTGGGGGACCACTGTGATGACAGAGAGGGGGTCAGAAGTGTAAGCCAATTCTGACTGATTGGGACCTGCCTGCCAGGTAGGAGTGGAACCAGCTGGTGGAAGCTCTTGACAGCCCAGTGAGGGAGAGCTTGGATAGGAGAAGGGCATGAGAGACAGTGTCAAAGGCCTTTGTGAGATCGACAAAAATGGCTGAGGTAGTGTGACCGTTATCCATACCTGTGAGTATGGAGTCAGTGAGTCTTAGTAGGGAGGTGATGGTGGAGTGTGATTTCCTAAATCCAGACTGGTAAGGTCTGAAGAAGGAGGAGGAGTCGAGAAAGGGGGAGAGTTGTGAGAGAACAAGGTGCCCCTGGATTTTGGCTAGTACGGGGAGAAGGGAGATGGGACTGTAGTTCCCCAGGGAGGAGGGCTCACCACCTTTAGGGAGGGGATGACTGTGGCATGTTTTTAGTCAGATGGGATTGATGCAAGAGAGAGAAAGAGAGAGGCCAGAGGGCTGGAGATGGCAGGGGCTGATAGGTACAGCATTTTGGAGTCCAGTCCCGAGGGGCATTTACCTTAAAAACACACTCTGAAAGTTTTCAAAGCCACAAAAAATATAATAAAATGTTGCTAAATTATATAAAATAGTCCTGCCACAGATGGTTTTCATCTGTCTGTCATCTGTCTCTTTTCACATTCAATACATTGTGTGATTGTTTACCATGGAACAGAAGAATTCAAAGCTCTGCATTTTTCCAGTAGTAGAATGCTCTCCCCCCCAACACACATACATGGAATGGTAACATGGAATACTTGAATTCAAAATTCTTCAGAGTTCCACTGGCATACACACACAGAGACACGCACACAGGCCTCAGGTAGAGCTAGAACCTTAATTTTATCTGTTGCAGAGTAGGGAGTTCTCTGGCAAACTGGTAGGGATAGGAGGGGCATCTGGGGCACAGAAATCAGAGTGAAAATTACAAGATGGGGGGCCAAGTCCTGGAAACCATGAGGCATGAAAGGGAAACACAGAACCATAGAATTTGATGGCAGATAAGGACAGCTTGGCCCACCTAGTCTGCCTATTTCCCTACCTAACTGATAAGCTGCAGATCCTAGTTAACCAACAACCTACTTCCTCCTACACCCCACTAGAATTGCCTTATGTCTGTCCCATGCATTCTTGAATTCTCCCATTGTTTGTGACTCTACGACCTCCTCAGGAAGGCCATTCAATGCATCTACAAGCCTTTCTGTGAAGAAATACTTCCTCACATTTGCCTCTGAGCTTTCCCCCCTCTATCTTCAAATTGTGCCCCGTTTCTCTTGCACATCCCTTTTTCTGAAAGATGTTACCCTCTTGGACTTTGTTGATTCCCTTGAGGTATTTGAAAGTTTCTATCATGTCCCCCCTCTCCCTCCTTTGCTCGAGGCTGTACATCTTAAGCTCCTTTAATCTTTCTTCATGTGTCTTCTGGTGCAGACCCTGCACCATTTTGGTTGCCCCCCTCTGGACAGCCTCCAGCCTGTCTATCTTTGTGGAGATGGGGTCTCCAGAACTGTACACAGTACTCCAGATGTGGTCTTATACCAACTGTCTGTACAGAGGGCCAACAACTTCCTGTTTTCTACTGGCGATGCTTCTTCCTATGCATCCCAGTATCCTCCCAGCCCTCCTTACTGCCATCTCACATTGCTGGTCCACCTTTAGGTCATCTGATATGACTACCCCCCTGTCCCTTTCCATTTTTATGTTTGCTTGCACGCATGTGCAAGAAACATAATGCCATCATCCGAGTTTTTGGAGGTGTGTCACCCCCTCTTCCAATTCAGTCAGTGTGTTGGCAGGCGCTGCCCCTGTCCACCAGATGCTGAGCTGTCTATGCAAGCTCCAAAATGCAGTGGCATACAGTTGAGGGGGAGTTGCGCTTCAGTGAGCAGCGATAAGATATCGCCTGCTCATCGCGCAGCTCCCCTACACACACACACACACACACACACACAGCCATACGCATGCTCCCTCGCACACACTCTACAGCCGACGGGGTGCCTTAATCCCCATCGGCCAGCAGCCCCCAAAGTCTTTCCAAATGCCACGCCTGGGTGTCCACCCCAGCATGGCAACTCATTGGTATAGCCGACGGGGTGCCCAATCCCCGCCGGCTTCACTGTCTTCCTCCCCGAAGTAGGGTGCCACGCTGGGGAGCCCACCCCAGCGTGGCAAACGCTCCCGCCGCCTTTTGTTTTTTTAAATACCTGCAAAGAAAAAATGGTCCCACGCAGTCTTCCTGCCCACAACCCTCACCCACCCACTGCGCACCCTGCCTCCCCACACCCCCCTCACCCCATACTTACCTACGGAGCTCGGCGCGACGATCATCGGTGGACTGGGAACACGCCTGCACTCTTCCAAGCCGACCGTGAACTGAGGAAATGCCGTAAGCTGTATAATGGGATAGATAGGGTTTTCAACTTTGTTGCATATCTCAGGCATTTTTGAATTTTGCACCAAATTTTCAACATGGGTTTTGGGACCCTTTCATGAATGCTGTCACTGTCATGGCGTTGTTCGGCCGGGTGATTTCGCAGTCACTGCGTAAAATCACCTTTCAGGACCGATTCATGAAACTACACTGCCAGTGTTCATAAGGTGGGCTCTCAAGAAGCCTATTTTGAAAATTTGGTGGAAAACTTCAAAACGACTGTTTTATTTATATCAGCAGTTCCTACATCGCTCGTAAGTTTGCAAAGTTTCAATATTTTCACTCCAGATTTTCAACATTGCCATTTTGCCACACCTTCTTATGAGTAGTACAGCTGTCATTTTTCACATCTCACCCAAAATGTATCTCATTGCTGTAGCGCATAATGGCGCAGTCGGTGTGCGAACCAATGTACGGGACAAATTAAGAAAACCACAGAGACACTGTTTATGAGTAGAGGTCTTAAAATGGCTATGTTGGAAAATTTGGTGCAAAATTCCTAAAATGACTGTTTTATTTAGCGATGCTAGTAGTTCCTATGCATGCTCATAAGTTTGCGAATTTAATATTTTCACTTCAGATTTTCAACATTGTCATTTTATTACACTTCCTTATGAACAGTACAGCTGTCATTTTTACATCTTGCCCAAAATGTGTTTCCGCCCATGTAGCGCACAATGGCGCAGTCGATGTGCGAAATCAATGTATGGGACACATTAAGAAAATCACAGTGACACTGTTCATGAGCAGAGGTCTTAAAATGGCTATGTTGAAAATTTGGTGAAAAAATTCCTAAAAATGACTGTTTTACGAGCGTGCGTTGCACAGTTCCGATGCATGCTCATAAGTTTGCGAATTTAATATTTTCACTTCAGATTTTCAACATTGCCATTTTATTACACTTCCTTATGAACAGTACAGCTGCCATTTTTCATATGCCGCCCAAAATGTGTTTTCGCACATGTAGAGCACAATGGTGCTGTTGGTGTGCGAAAGCTATGTTTGGGACAGATTAAGAAAATCACAGTTACACTGTTCATGAGCAGAGGTCTTAAAATGGCTATGTTGAAAATCTGGTGATAAAAGTCCATAAAATGACTGTGTTACGAGTGAGCATTGCGCAGTTTCCACTCACCCTCGTAAGTTCATGACTTTGTAATATTTTAAGTCCAGATTTTCACCAGTGGCATTTTTCCACACTTCCTTATTTACAGTACAGCTGTCATTTTTCACAATATGGTCAAGTGTGTTTCACACTTTCAGCTGAGATGTGTGGTCACTGTGGAAATCATTGTTTGGGACAGATAAAGAAAATCACAGTGACACTGTTCATGATCGGAGGCACCAAAGTGCCTGAGTTGACAATCTGCTGTAAAAAATCCCCAACCTAATTATATTACGGGTGTGCGTTGCACAGTTTCTATGTACGCTCATGACTTCACCATTTTTTTAAATATTTTTACTGCAGATTTGCAACATTGCCATTTTTTACACCTCCCCATGAACAGTACAGCTGTCATTTTTTACATCCTGTTCGGAATGTTTTTGCACCTGTGGTGCTAAATGCCGTAGTCGCTGTGCATAAGCAGCTTTCGGCTAACAAACTGATATTCCCCCTGTTCATGACGTGGGGTCACAAAAAACCATGTTGAACATTTGGAATGAAAATACCAATGAACGCCTGAGGTATTAGGGTTTCCAACCATAACGCCCAACCCTGTAGAGAATGACAGGCATCAGGGGTGTGACTTGGGATTCTTGCCTGTAATGCTCATACCATTCCACACCCTGCAGCCAGTGAGAGGCATCGAGGTATGCCTTGGACTCTTCGGCCCCAAAGTTCACCCCATTCTCCTATATTGCACCCATCTCACTGTATTTCCTAATGGAATGGGGTGCATATAAGGGCCAAAGACACCAAGAAACACCGTGACACTTGTCAGTGTCTGCAGGGTGGGGTGTGGTGAAATGGCATGGCCGTTATGCCTGACGACCCAAAGGCACACCCCAATGCCTGTCACTCTCTGCAGGGTGGTGGTGGGGTTGGCTTCAGTTCAATACTTCACTGCCATTCCTATTACGCAGCTCTGTAACTTCTACACTACCACTGCCAATGCCAGCAGGCAAACATTCGGCATTGACAAATGCATGTTGTTGTTGTCAATATCTCACCCCCCATTCTGTACTCTTCCCCTGGGTTTTTTTTCCCAGGTGCATTACTTTGCACTTCTTTGCATTGACTCTAAGCTACCATACATTTGACCATTCCTCCAACCTTGCCAAGTCCCTTTTCATCCTTTCCACCCCACCTTGCGTATCAACCCTGTTGCAGATCTTTGTGTCATCTGTAAAGAGACATACTTTCCCTTCCAGTCCCTCTACGATGTCACTTATAAAGACATTAAAAAGGACCAGCCCCAGTACTGAACCCTATGGTACCCCACTAGTAACCCCCCTTTCTTCACTGTGGACTCCATTTACTATTACCCTCTGTGTCCTGTTGTCCAGCTAGTGTTTTACCCAGGCTACCACCTTGGGACCCATTCCCAGGCTGGCTAATTTGTTTATTAATCTTTTGTTTGGGACTGTGTCAAATACCTTGCTAAAATCTAGGTAGGCCATGTCCTCAGACCCTCTTTGGTCTACTACTTTGGTCACCCAGTCAAAGAAATCTATTAGATTTACCTAGGGGGTGATCATAACTGATGATCTGAAGAGGACCAGGCAGTGTGAGAAGGCAGTGGGGAGAGCCAACAAGATACTTGGTTGTAACAGAAGGGGTATAACTAGTAGAACAAGCATTTGTCAATGCCGAAAGTTCGATGTGCATTGAGATAAGGAAGTGTGTGATAGTGTAGCAGTGCAGGAAGAATGTTACCGATAATGAGCAATAGAAAGTTGTATGACAGCTGTACTGTTCATGAGGTGGTGCGATAAAAAGGCTATATTGAAAATTTGGAGTGAAAATATTGAACATGACCAAAGTTACACGAGTGCATAGAAAATTGTAAATGACCGGGTGTAACGTGGACATTTTTTGGAATCGTGTCACCACATTTTCAACATGGCATTTTTGGTACACCACCTCATGAAGCATGCCACTGTCATTCTGTTCACTCATGCCGAAAGGTGATTTCGCAGATCAACCGCATCATTCTGCGCCACAGGTGCGAAAACACATTTCAGACAGGATGCAAAAAAAATTACAGTTGTACTGTTCATAAGGAAGTGTGAAAAATGGCAATGTTGAAAATCTGGAGTGAAAATATAAAAAATTGGCAAAGATACAAGTGTGCATAGAAACTGCGTAACGCATGCTCATAACGCAGACATTTTGTGGAATTTTTTCACCAGATTTTAAACATGCCCTTTTTGGGACCTCCCCTCATGAACAGTAGCAGTGTAATTTGTTAATCCATCGTGAAAGTTGATTTTGTACACCGACTATGCCATTCTGGGCCACAGGTGCAAAAACACATTTTGGGCAGGATATGAAAAATGACAGCTGTACTGTTTATAAGGAGATGTGAAAAAATGGCACTGTTGAAAATCTGGAGTGAAAATATAAAAAATTAGCAAAGTTACGAGCGTGCGTAAAAACTGAGCAACACACACTGGTAACGCAGGCATTTTTTTGAATTTTTCCACTAAATTTGCAGCATGGGCTTTTTGAGACCCCACCTCATGAGCAGTGGCATCCGTCATTTCCATAATCAGTCCTGAAAGATGATTCCGCACAGTGACTGCAAAATCACCTTTCAGGACTGAGAAACGAAATTACACTGATATTTTAATGAGGTGGGGTCCCAAGAACTCCATGTTGAAAATTTGGGGCCAAAATTCCTAAAAATGGCTGACATATCAACTTAGGTTGAAACTCCCCATTGAGTTCCATTATACAGGCTTACCGATTCCTCAGTTCCTAGTTTGGCTTTGAAGAGTGCAGACGTATCCCTGGCCAGTGAAGGAGGGGTTGGGGTGGGGAGGGGACTGGGGAGACGACGCTGGAAGGTTTTCTTTTTTACAGGTAAAATAAAAAAAGACTTCAGATGAACGGTTTTCCTATTTTGCAGGGATTTTTTTAAAAACATTTAGACACACTGGGGTGGGCTCCCAGTGTTCAACAATACTGTGTGTGTGTGTCTGGGGGGTAGGGGAGCATGCCATTGCCGACATCGGGAGCGGGCATCCCGATGTCAGAAAGGGGAAATTGTTTAACCAGGAAAAAGACACACTAAGGGGCAGCTGGGAATGGGGAATATTTTTTTTAACCACTATTTTTATTCTCCTTGCAGCCATAGCCCTGCTTACCTCCAGCCACTGTTCCTCCTCACCGCTGACTCCGAAGTTGTACATGCCCAGCTGGCATATGCAAGTGTACCATCGAAAGGGGCTCCCCCTATGCCCCCATGCCCGACCAGGATCCAATGCCAGCACACGCCTTTGTTAAGGCATTTGCTGGTCGGTGAAGCTGCGGCCATCAAGCTGCTGTGGACTTGTGCTGCCATTTTTCCTCCTTCAGTGCCCCTGGCGTAAGAGCATGCAGTGACATCAGGCGCTTTGTGATGACGTCCGCTGCACTCTGCCCCTTGCTGGCACCACTCTGATAGTGCCCCCGGTCATCACCAGGGGCCGTTACAGAGCGGTGGTTCCTTGGACCCCTCCCTGGGATGGGAAGAGCAGTCTCTGGCTGCTCAATCCCATCCCTCCCCTACCAACCCCTGGTGCCCACGTCTGAACCCAGGTCACCATCGTGGTGTGAAGTGTGGCATGCAGCGCCTCAACCCTCAGCGCCACCGGGCCGGCCTACAGGGAATTTGTTTAATGAAGAAAGACACACTAAGGGGCTGCAGGGAATGGGGGAAACTGTTTAACCAGGAAAGAAGCACGTAGCTGCAGTGAACAGAAAAAATTTAAGGGACTGCCTGTGTCAATCAGCCGTGAGTTCTCGCCTGCACAGTTATATAGCCATTGTTAACTATACTGCTGTTTACGGATTACTGCCTGCATTTGCTTCTGTTTAGAACAACTGGTATTGTGTACATGTTCCCATGCTGCAGTGGACTCCAGCCTGTGACTCTTCCCCTTCCCCCATGGTGGCATTCTCAGTGCGGTCCTTCCAGGGCTCCATTTTGGCCTATCTAGGCTGTGCATGCGCAGTGGTGTCTCCTGACCTGACAGAGAGCCCAAGTGTATGTGCAGTACAGTCTTAGGATGTGATATAGGCCTGAAGCCCTCCTGCTGCATACTAATCAACCCTCCTTTGTTCTCCTACCTATTTCAGGCCTCCGGGACAACCCCCCCCCCCAGCCAGGACTCCCACAAGCAACATCAGGAGAACAACCGAGGACCCATGGGCATGAATAGGTATGGCCAAGTGCCTTCCCTGCTTGTTGGGGGTGTTGGCCCACTGACGCTATGCATTGACTGCCCTGCCCCAGCCACCTCCACCCAAGGCTGGCCTTTCATTTAAGGACCATCCTGGTCACATGACTTTCTGTGTCTGTTTTTACTAAGTCACTACTTTTCCCTTAGCAGGTTATACAAACCCCCCCACTAGATGATCTATCAGCAATCTCTTATCTCACTCCTTCAAGCTTCTCTGCCACTCTCCCTCTGCTCCTCTCTACCACCAGACACTCTAGCATCCTCCTTGTCCTCACCTTCCCCTTCTACTCCAGTAACCCTCCCAACTTTCCCCATCCACTGCCTGCCCACCTCCTCACTGCCTCTCTCTCCAAGCCCCTGTCACCATCTCACTTCCATACTGCCCCTCCTTCTGCGGCCACTAGGAGTCGCTACTGCGCACCAATTTTTCTTACTATGGTCACCTTTATGTGGGTCCTTTACCTCCCGGACATGCTTAGATACCCAGGTATCACAAGGAGCACCCCCCCGGTCTCAAACCCGGTACTATCTGCAGCATAGTCTGTCACTCTACCACTGCACCACAGTGACATCCCTTTTTTCAGGGTGTCACTATGTTCCCCTTATACTCAGCCCATCGTGTTCCACAACGCATGGCTATGGCTGCTTATGTCCACCTCCACAGTTTGGCCCCCCTTCTACTACTGATGCTATCTCTCCCACCAGTGGGCCCTCTCCTCCCAGCCCAATCCCCAACCCCAAGCAGGTAAACCTAGCCCTCTCCAGTAGCTCCCCCACTCTGGCCACCCCATATCTCCACCCCCCAATGGCCAGTACACATTCCCACACTGCTGACCAACCCAAACTCCACATGGCCAGCCCTCCTCCTCACTATCCCTACCCTATGCTCACTCGTAATACCATGCTCCGTGCACATGAACTTTGCTCACTCCCCCCCCCGGGTGGTATAAACAATAACTCCCCTGATCAGGATAATCTACATGCTGCTTATACTATCTGGGAAAGTTCACCCCAACCCAGGCCCCCACACCACTGGCCCACCATGCTCACCCCCTGTCTCTGGGCTATGTACTGCATCCATAAATATATGCAGCATACTAAAGAAATCTGCTGCCCTACAATGCTGGGTTGCACAACACCAACCAGAGATCCTCTTGGACTAATTGAGACCTGGCTCTTCAAATCGACCCCTGACTATTTTGTCTCCATCCCTGGATACTCCCTTTTCAGGGACAATAGGGTAGGTAGGCAGGGTGGTGGCTCTGCAATATCTTACGTGACAGCATAAGTGGCTAGCCCATACCCCCACCAAAACTAGATCACGGCGCCCAAGCTATGTCCATAAAAATCACCCCTGGCCCCTTGAAGGCACCCCTTATCATCACGGCGGCCTACATTCCCACACAGAAACAACACTCTGCACTCCTCTCCCCCTTGGAGTACCTCACCAGCCTCCCCCACAAGTCTGAGCACATCCTGTTGGGCGACCTTAACATAAACTGACTTGCCAGCTCCACTGCCTTAGCCAGGGATACTCTTGCAGCCCTTGACCTCTCCCAAGTGATAACACAGCCCACTAGATGCAACCCCTCTACCGGCACACGCACCCTTCTGGACATCATCTTGTCCAACCGACCCCACAAAATCATGGTCATCCAGGTTCTGCCTAATTCTTTCAGCGACCACTCCCATGTGATTTTCACATGGTCCAGTAGACTACCTGAACCCACACCCAAAGTCACAGTCAGACAGTGCCTCCACTCAGATAGTCACCAAATTCAAACAGCATCTTGCCCAGTGGGACTGGTCCTCAGTATACCTTGCCTCCAGCATTGATGCTGCTCTTGACTGCTTCACCAGCTCTTTCAACCAGGCCTGTGACACTTTGCCCCACTCAGAAAAACCCACACTTAAAACACAGTGCTTCCTGGATTACCCCATCCCTCCTCTCCCTACTAAGGAAAAGAGACGATCTCTGGCACAAAGTCAGTTACTCAAACTGGCCGACTGACATACAGGCTTATCGAGCTGAACAAAATAAGTGCACCTGGGCCATTCAAAAAGCAAAAGGCAAATGCTATAGATCCACCCTAATTGCATCTTGGGGGTCATCCCATAAATTTTGGGATAACATCAAACTACTCAACAGCAAATCCTGGGGCCCGCTCTCAGCTTGCCTTTAATGACACTATTACCACTGACCCAAAGTGTATTGCAGACAGCCTCAACGCAACCTTTACTGACCTAAGCGTGGTGCTTCCCAACAATTGTTTCGACCGAATAACAAGTTCCCAACCGCCCACCCTCTCTCACATCCCTTTCTACCTGTGGACAATAACCCCACAGGAAGCCAAGCCATACCTTACCAAAGCCCTAAATGGGTCCACCCCCCTTAATGACCCCTTGGACATAAGACTCCTCTGCCTGGCCTTAGATGTGCTGCTCCTACCCCTAACTGACCTGATCAACTGTTCTTTCTGTCTCATGCAGTTCCCAAGTGACTGGAAGACTGCAGTAATAACTCCCATTCACAAAAGTGAGGACCACGGATCCCCAGGAACTACCAACCAATTTTTATTTTCCCTTCCCGCTCCAAAGCCCTGGAAAGTGTGATAGCAAACCAACTCGCAGACTACCTCACAACCCACAACCTCCTCTGCAAGGAGCAGCACGGCTTCCACCCAGGCCATAGTACCACCATGGTGCTCCTCAAATTCTCTAATTTTCTCCATGACACACTTGACAAAGGCCAGCTTGCAGGAGCTGTGTTCATAGACCTCTCCAAGGTTTTTGACATGGTCAGGCACCCCCTCCTCCATGGCTCTCAGCAGCAAGTGGGTTTCTCACAGGGCCCCCTAGATTAGTTCACAAGCTACCTATCCACTGGAACACAATGTGTTAAGATTAATACAACACTCCCCAGTACCCGCCCCATCTACTTAGGGGTCCCACAGTGGTCCATCCTGGGTCCACTACTTTTCAGTCTGTTCTCAATGCACTACCAAACTCATATGATGGCACTGTCCTACTATATGCAGATGACGCAATCCTCTGTGCATCCCATGCCAACCCCACTAGTCTGCAGACCTCCCTCCAGCACTCCTTTAACCTGACCGAATGCTGGTTCATGGAACATAGACTTATTTTGAACCTGAAAAAGACCAAGGCCATGATATTTGCCCACCACCAAAACAAACTAAGAAACCTTCCACTGTGTATCCTCTCCAACTCCTGGAGCAGGTTCAGAGGCAGACAACCAGGATGATCAGGGGTCTGGGGGATAGGACCTATGAGGACAGACTTGAGGAGCTTGACCTGTTCTCACTGGAAGAAAGGAGAGACAAGGGGGACATGATTGAGGTCTTTAAGTATCTAAAAGGCGTAAATAAAGTATGCTTACATAGGATCTTTCAGAGAAAGGTGGGAGGGGCCACTAGGGGGAATGGTTGGAGGGAGGGAGACTTGGGGGAAAGGAGGAGGTGATACTTCACTGAGAGGGTGGTGGATCCATGGAATGCACTACCTGAGGAACTGGTGGCGGTATCTATGGTGGAAGGGTTCAAGAGAAGCTGGGACAGGTACAGGAGAGAGAGGTAAAGAGGAGGGACGCCTGTCAGGGGGAAGGGAACCCTGCCTGGGGGAAGGGGGATAGGGTGAGAAGTCAGGGGGATGGTTGCGGTGCCCATTAAGGGTACTGACTCTCAAGCAGACTCGATAGACCATTGAGCCTACTCTGCTGGCATTTTAGTATATTAGTATGTTAGCACCCTCCAACCATTGAGCAGGTCATCTCCTATAAAACTCTAGGCATAACCTTCGACCCTGCCCTCCCCTGCCACACGCACATAGACGGTCTTACATCTGCGACTAACATATGCATTGGCCTCCTCTACTGCCACAAAGACTGTCTACCCCGAAGCCCTCTGACTAGCCATCACCTCATCCCTAATAGATTACAGACTAGTGATCTACGTAACTGCAGATGCCACTGACCTCAGCAAAATAAAAGTGTCCATCAACCAAGCATGCGGGCTGCTGTCCGGAACTGACTGGCTAACCCACTCCTGCACCCTCTACTCCCTCACTCAAATACTCAGCTTTGAGGAAATGCTACAATACCAATCCTGCCTTATGGACCAAAAAACCCTCCTTGGATTAACATAGAAACATAGACTTTGATGGCAGATAAGGACCGCTTGGCCCATCTAGTCTGCCCATTTCCCCTACCTACAGGATAGGCTGCAGATCTTAGTTAACCAACAGCCTATTTCTTCCTACCCCCCACAAGAATTGCCTTATGTCTGTCCCATGCACTCTTGAATTCTCCCACAGTTTTAGACCCCACAACCTCCTCAGGAAGGCTATTCCATGCATCCACTACCCTCTCTGTGAAATAATACTTCCTCACTTTGCCCCTGAACCGCCTACTTCTATCTTTAAATTGTGTCCCTTGTTCTTGCATGTCTCTTTTCTGAAAGATGCTACCTCTTGGACTTTGTTGATTCCACTGAGGTACTTAAAAGTTTCTATCATGTCCCCTCTCCTTCTTTCCTCAAGGGTATACATATTACGCCTCCTTAGTCTCTCCTCATACGGCTTCTCTTGCAGACCCTGCACTATTTTAGTTGCCCTCCTCTGGACTGCTTCTATCCTGTCTATGTCCTTGCAGAGATGGGGTCTCCAGAACTGGATGCAGTACTCCAAATGGGGTCTCACCAACTGTCTGTACAGAGGGATAACAACTTCCTGTTTTCTGCGATGATGCCTCTCCCTATACATCCCAGTATACCCCCAGCCCTCCCTACTGCCTTCTCACATTGCTTGCTAACCTTAAGATCATCTGATATGATTACCCCCAGGTCCCTTTCCTTTTTTGTTGTTGTTACTACCTCCCACCCATTGTGTATTCTTCCCCTGGGTTCTTGTTTCCCAGGTGCATTAGTTTGCACTTCTTTGCGTTGAATCCTAGCTGCCATACTTCTGACCATTCCTCCAACCTTGCCAAGTCCCTTTTCATCCTTTCCACACCTCCTTGTGTATCAACCCTGTTGCAGATCTTTGTGTCATCTGCAAAAAGACATACTTTTCCTTCCAGTCCCTCTGCAATGTCACTGATGAAGACACTAGTAACCCCTCTTTCTTCAGAGTGGACTCCATTTACAATTACCTTGTGTGTCCTGTTATGCAGCCAATGTTTTACCCAGGCTACCACCCTGGGACCCACTCCCAGGCTGGTTAATTTGACTATTAATCTTTTGTGTGGGTCTTTGTCAAATGCCTTGCTAAAGTCTAGGTAGGCCATGTCCACAGCCTCTCCCTGATCTACTACTTTGATCACCCAATCAAAGAAATCTATTAGATTCGTCTGACATGACCTTCCCGCTGTGAACCCATGCTGCCTTGGGTCCTGTGCCCCACTGGCCTCTAGGTACTCAACTATTCTTTCCTTCAGAAGTGACTCCATCACTTTCCCTACCACAGAGGTCAGACTGACAGGTCTGTAGTTTCCTGCCTCTGTCTTGGTGCCACTTTTGTGAAGGGGAATCACATCTGCCTTCCTCCAGTCCTCGGGTACCACACCATCCTCCCATGATTTATTAAAAAGAGTAGCCAGTGGTTTCACTAGTTCCTCCTTAATTCTTTTAGAATTCTGGGGTGAATTCCATCAGGACCCATTGCTTTGTCCACCTTCAGTTTTAGGAGTTCTTGCAGAACCCTTTCTTCTGTGAAAGGACTGGGATCGACCCCCCTATTAAGGGTGCTTCTGTTAATTGGATTAGGCACTTCCCCCTCATCTTTTGTGAATACTGAGCAGAAATATTCGTTCAGTATCCCTGCTTTTTCACTGTCCCCCTCTGCCTACTCACCGTTCATTCTATTCAGCCTCACTATCCCTCCCTTTGTCTTTCTATGCTCGCTGATGTAGCTATAAAAGGTTTTATCTCCTTCTTAACTGAGTTGGCTATCTTTTCCTCAGTCTGGGCCTTTGCTGTTCTGACTTCCCTCCCTGCTTCCTTCTGCCTTAACTGGTACAGCTCTCTGTCCTGCTCCTTCTGTGTTTCCTTATACTTCCGGAATGCTATCTTTTTCTTCCTGACTTTCACAGCCACATCTTTTGAGAACCATAGTGGCTTTTTCTTTCATTTTGATTTGTTTATTTGCTTCACACAAAGGCTTGTTGCCTCTGTGATGGCAGTTTTGATGATTTCCCATTGTTGCTCCACACCTCCTTCTAGCCTGTTTGCTAGTGCCTTTCTGAGGCACTCTCCCATCTTGCCAAAGTCAGCCCTCCTGAAGTCCAGTACCCTCACTTTTGTATGGCTTGACTCTGTAGCTGAGTATAATGTGAACCACACTGTTTGATGGTCACTTGTCCCCAGATGGCAACCCACTTCTAGATCTGAGATCCTCTCACTGCCCCCATTTGAGAGTATGAGGTCTAAGATTGCTCCCTCATGAGTGGGTTCCAAAACTAGCTGTCTGAGGCCTGCCACCTGTAGGGCATCAAGAATGGCCCTGCTCTTGGATGTGGCTGCAGCAAATGTGCTCCAGTTAACATCTGGCATATTCAGGTCTCCCATCAACAGTATCTCTCCTTTCTTTGCCATTCTAAGAATGCCTTCTATCATATCCTTGTCCATTCCCTCCCCCTGACATGGGGTTCTGTACACAACCCCCTGTGCGGATTGTGGTGCCCTTTCCAGTCTCCAAGGTGACCCACAGTGCCTCCTCTCCTCCCCGTTTACTCTTTTGTTCAGTTGCTTTATCCCTTCCTTTACATAGAGCTACTCCTCCCCTCTTCTCCCCTGCCTGTCTCTCTCCTGTAGGTTATGTACCCTGGTATGTTAACATTCCAGTCATGGTTCTCTGTGTACCATGTTTCTGTGACTGCTACAATATCCAGGTATCCTCTTCCATCAGGCCACCAGCTCAGGGAGCTTGTTGCCCAGACTACAGGCATTGGTACTCATTACCCTCCATTTCTGATGGCCTTACTCCCTTTGCCCCATCCCGCCCTTCTTGCCTTTGTCACTGTCTCCATTTACCCTGCCCTTCTCTATGACACCTCATATTTGGTGTTTGCCCACTTACTACCGTGATTTTTTTTTTGGGGGCTAGGATTTCCTGCTCCTTTCAGTGCCTCCCCTTGGCGTTTAAATGCTTGCCAATGAAGCATTTAAACCTATCACCTAGGATCCTGGTTCCCTTCCCAGACAGATGCAGCCCATCATGCCAGTATAGGCTTGCATCACTCCAGGTGGACCTCCAGTCCCCAATGAAGCTAACCCTGAGCTCCACACCAGTTTTTCAACCACTGGATTGAATCCCATGGTGCGGAACACCCAGTCTCTCCTATGTCATAGATGGGCAGCACCTCTGAGAAGGTTACCCCGCGT
Source organism: Neoceratodus forsteri (assembly GCA_016271365.2). Taxonomy (NCBI): domain Eukaryota; kingdom Metazoa; phylum Chordata; order Ceratodontiformes; family Ceratodontidae; genus Neoceratodus; species Neoceratodus forsteri. Next base: position 968,586,693 of record CM028130.1, on the reverse strand, counting down.
GCTACTTGACCAAGGCCCTCCCCAATTCCACAAACTCTTCCTGCACTTCTCTAATCCTTTCTTAGGCAGGTCATTTGTCCCTAGGTGGACAATGACATCCAGCTCCCTCCCCTGAGCAGCTCCTCCAGCAATCCTGAGGATTCACTCCCTGTCCCTCCAAGCCATGGTGCCAGACAGGCACCTTACCTCTCTCTCCCCCCTTCCTCCCCCAGTTCTACCTTCCTAACTATGGAGTCCCCCACCAGGAGTTGTTTCCTTCCCCTGCAGGGTCCCCTGCCACCCTCCTGTGGGTCTCCTTTGTGGAGGTTTCCAGCATCCTCCTTGGTCTCCACTGCGGCTGCCTCCACAGAGGAACCACACTTTGCCAGAATGGCATAGCAATTGTGGAGAGGTACAACTGGAAGGATGCACCTCTGTTCCACCACCCTCACCCTCCCTGAGTCCACTGTGGTCCAACCGCTCCTCTTTCTTGGCAACCTCTGAGGCAACGGCAGTGGCACTGGTGGTCCCTGGATGAAAGAGGAGGTCCCACAAATCCTGGCCAACTCAGCCTGGAGATGAGCAACCTCCTCCCTCAGCCCAGAGAGGTGCCTGAAGATGAGACACTACATCCTCCAGAACGTTTCCCGGAAGACTGATGCTCCACAGCCACTGCACTGCACCACTCCAATCATGTCTTATTTCTAGCCCCTTAACTGTTTGCAATTCTTACTCTTTCCTCTATTTTTTTTCTCTCTTGCCTTACTTTCTGCCTGTGTGACCTTTAAGCTCCTGATTGTCCTGTTCTGAGACAAGAATATCCTATATTTCTCAGTAGACCCCTTACTTGCTCAGAGGCAGACCTCCAGCAGCTAGAGGGTGCTGCATCCTCTCTCCACTGTTCAACCTCCATTGTCTCCACCTGCAGCACTGATAGGCCCTCCCTAGCAGTCCCATGGGTAAGAACCTCGCTAGCACATTGGACCTTCTCATACAGGACCCCATCCTGGTTTAACTCCCTTCCTGCAGGTGTCACCAGCCTCCCTAAAATTGGTGCTTTCAAAATCACCCTCAGAAACCACATTCTCGCAACCCACACCTGTCAAAGCTCTCAGCAGTGAGCTGCCATCCACTGGGCCACCACCCACCCTGAACAATATCTATTACCAAAGTTACAACATAGACTGCCTTGACTCATTTTTTACAACATAGCAATGTGTTTCTTCTCTCCAGCATGTAAATTCCTAGCAAAACCACTGCATAGGCTACTCCACAGGCTTAGCTAAACCATTGCATAGGCTACTGCATAGGCTCACTGTCTTCTGCATACACTGTTCTTACCTCACTTTACAATATCATGTATAAAAACACTAACTCCTGAACTGTACTGTTCCCACCCACTATACCTGATGTAAACCAAATGTACGCATGTATGTTATGTGTTACCTTGCTGTATCTAAATGTGTACTTATGACATGGAGAGCTTGGAAATGAGTCTCTGACTCAAAGGGTTGAAATTCCGATCCCTAACAAATAAATAAATAGATTAACCAGGAAAGATGCACTGAGCTGCAGGGACTGGGGAAATTGTTTAATCAGGAAAGATGCATTGAGCTGCAGCGAACAGGGAAATTGTTTAATCAGGAAAGACACACAGAGCTGCAGCTGAAGGGCTCGCATTACAAAGGACAGAGCGCGCACAGCATTGGCTGTGTCCTTTGAAATGTTTGCCAGGACCTGTCCCCTCAGCAAGCCAGTGTCATCAGGACACTGCCTGCTGATTTGCCAGCCACAGACCAGCCCCTGCAGGACCACTGGTCATTGGGCTGGTACCACTCACACCCTGTTTAGCAACTCTCATATTAACAAGTTTGTTCGCGCTTGCGCGCTCAACAAACTTAGAAAGGGAGGTAGTGATGCCATTCTATAAACAACTAGTGAGGCCACATGTGGAATACTGTGTACAATTCTGGGGACTTTATCTCAGGAAGAATGTAGACAAACTGGAGGTGGTTCAGAAGAGGGCTACAAAGATGGTGCGGGGGTTGCATTAGTTGTCATATAAGGAAAGGCTGAGTGACCTCAACATGTATTTACTGAAAGAATGAAGGAGAGGGGGATATGATAGAAATGTTCAAATATCTGAAGGGCATTAACAAGGTACAAGGCAGTGACCTTTTCAAAACAAAACAAGGTTCAAGAATGAGAGGTCATGACATGAAGTTGGAGGGAGGCAGGCTCAGGAGTAATATGAGGAAGTACTTCTTCATGGAAAGCGTGGTGGACAAATGGAACAGCTTTCCTGAGGAGGTGGTGAAGGCAAAGATGGTAGGAAAATTCAGGAGAGCGTGGGACAGACATAAAGGGGTGATATCAACAAAGGAGTGCAGACTAGCCATAGACAAAGAGAGAGTAGGATAGTATAAATGGGTAAGGAAAATAGACAGACTTGGTGGGCCAGGTGGTCCTTATCTGCTACAGATTCTATTTTTCTATTTTTCATGGTCATCAAAGAAACACCAGCAATGGAAACTCTGTACTTGTTTTTTTTTTAATTTGTGTATGTGTGTAAGGAGGGGCTCTTGAGTAAAAATAACATTTCATTATTTACTTACTTTATTTAATTTCATGAACTTTTATTTTTAGGGCCTATTTGAGGTTTTTTTATATATGAGTAAAGGTTGTAGCCATGTTTGTGACAGAAATCAGGAAGTAAGTTGCTCATGAATTCTGTATGTGACTTGTGAGTTGCCCGAGTTGGCAGGGGCTTGTTTTTAGCCATTGGTGGTGCTCTATAAAGCCAACAGCTAGAACCAAGTGTCAGCCAGTCAGGGACATAGGGATTTCCTTGCCCATTTTATACATATATAATTTTATAATGGGGACGGTGATCGATGGGTGCCACTAGACACCAGGGAAAATGAAAACGGCACTAGGCGGGTGAAGAGTGCCACTGACACCAGTGAATATATTTCATTAGAAGAATGACAATCGGTGGGTAGGTGGTGTGCCACTAGACACCAGGGAAAGTTTATATTAAAGGATACCTAAACAAGCAGTTTTTTAAAACTGAAAACTTCAAAATCTGGCTTCATAGTGAGGTAAAGTAAAGGCTGCTGTTTACATTTATGCTAAAACTTCATTTATGTAAGTAACATAAATGCAGTTTCATAGCTTTTGAAAAATGTAAACATCAGCCTTTCACTTTCGAAAAACAGCATTGGTTTCTTCGTAAGATGTCTGCCAAGTGTGTTAAGTGATGAGTCATGATGACATCATCAGAGCCAGAGCCAGAGACCCACATATATTTCTATAGTGCTAACTAGTTCTTCTTTCCCCTCTTTGTTTTGAATTGTTTTACCAGAATAATCAATGCCATGTATTAACTCGTGGATTATTTTGGTCAGTACACATGTTAGGCTATGATTTTGTTCATTTTGTTTACTTTAACTTGCAGAAAATGTTTTGCAATCCAGCTTTTTCCTTGGTAAACTGCATTACAGTACAACACTTAAAATACCTGATGATCTAGTGGTTATGTGATGCACTAAATTTTGTTTTTTGTTAACCAGGAGAGAGACACTAAGTTGAAAGCTTGTTTACAGGTGTGGCCTGGGAGCACAAGGAAGTTTAATGACTCGCTCAGGGTCACACAGCAAAGTGCCGGTCTGGTTCAGTTCCAAAGCTCATGCTCTCTCGTTAATCCACAAGTAAGGCTTTCTTTTTCCATGTGAACCCCCTGCATCTAGCCTGCCTTCTGCTGAACACCCCACCATCCATAAACTGTCCTTAGTACTGCCTGGTGCCACATACGTGCTTATGGTCTCATAAAGAGAATTATCACTTCTCACATTATAATCTTGTACCTCAGAGAGTTGTGCACACCTATACCGATATGCATCAACTGGCACAGTTAAAAAAATGTCTCCCAAATCACTCTCCAGTCCACATTCTAAATGTTTGACTTCTGCTCCCACAGTAAACATTAAGTGGATCACCACCCTTCTGCACAGTGAAGGTAGTATGTACAGTTCCCCTGTTGTGGTATTTTTTCCTGCCTCATTAACCAACAACTAGGTCTTCCTGGAGAGCCAAGCAATAAGCATCCTGACCCACCAGAAAAACTGCTGTTCATGCCCTCATAAGAGCAACACTTACAATGGATAACAATATTATTAGCAGGAGAGGCGTACTAATACCTTGAGTGAATCCACCTGACTTCCAGTGTCAGTCTACTCCTTTACCTGTGATCTGCAGAACCCCGCAGGACAGTTCCCAGCAATTCTTCTCCAGTACTTTTCTGTGCTCTACTCCACAATGTGAGTGGGCTGGCTACCCCCCTTCCAAATCTTGAATGAGCTAAACACAACTCCCTCAATACTGTCCTAACAAACGTCAACCCCCCCCAACCTGAGGGTAATCTCCCTACACTGAATTCAAGTAACAGTTTAGGTGCTGCCCTGCCACTCTGAGTATTTGTCATCGCTAACTTCTCTCATCTACAGTCAGGTAGTAATCACGATGTTGGCAGCCCAACATTTCAGATCTCACAGTGATCTACTCAATGTCCTCCTTCATATCTTCAACTAACCTGAATATAGCTGTACGCTGCTGGAATGGCCTCTTCAGTCCCTCTCTGGCATTCATTCTTCTCACCTGCTCCCCACACCAAAAACTGGTGAGTTCACTACCTTCTGCATCATGAATGTGGTTAGTACAGTCTCCTGTGTTATTTTTACATATTAATAATAAACACGATCTTCTGGTAAGCCAGGCTGATAGCTGCATTGCACAAGTGGAAAAATAGGCTTTCCTACCCATATAAGATCTAAGCCATCTATGATTAGGCACTATTAAATGACGTGCATAATGATGTACACACCCATCATTTAGCAGTGCCTAATCAAAGGTAGCCTAGATCTTTTAAGGATGGGAAAGCCCATCTTTCCCCTTGTTCCCTGCTGCTATCATCCTGACTTACTGGAAAGATATGTTTATATTTGTTATGTCAAAATAAAACGGGGACTGTACTACTTGCATTCATAATGCAGAAGGGTAATGAGCTCACCAGTTTTCAGTGTGAGGAGGAATAGTGAAGAATGAATATGAGAGGGGGACTGAGAAGGCCACTCTTGCAAGGTATTGCTATATTCAGGGAAGGGGGAAGGCAGAAGGAGAGAAATATGAGCAGATTACTGTGAGAAATAAGATGTGGGCTGCCAGCACCTTGCTCACTACCTGACCCCTTGTCCTGGCCAACATTCCCCTTCCCATAGAACCAGTTCATGCAATTGTCCAAGGCTGTGTGTGGATATTAATGTATGAAATGGCTGCCACTACATGCTCAGTCACTTCACTACCAGTATAGTATTGCTTGTAAAGCACTTTGGTATGCAATGTGTATGAAAACCACTATATAAATGCAGATTCTTTGTCTTATTATTATTATGTCCCATGGAAAAAGAAGACAAGACAAGCATATATTTGAGTTTTGAGAAAGTATGAACTCTAACATTGGACTGCACAAGAACTTTGCTACAAAAATGTCGTGGCTCTAGGGGGTGGTGAAGGGTGTGGCTGCAACCCCTCCCCATAGTAACATACTTGCTTGTTGGTGCTGTTGCTGCATTTCACTTTGTTGAAGAAGTCTGATTTATTGATTGTACAAATGTTTACATTCAAACTATGGATTAGATTTGTAGATTCTGTCAAAAACGTACTAGAAAAAAATAATGGCAGAAAATACAAAAGTTTAATAAAAATGTTAAAAAGTGCTTTTTAAGCATACACACCACCCCAGAATCCCCATTGTAGCATCTTGGATCCACCATAACCACTAGACCAGCAGATTATTCAAGATTTGTACTGCACTGTGCTTTGCCACAGAGAAAGTCGGTTGGATTAAAACACAATTTCAGCATGTTAAAATAAGCAAAATTAACAAAACCATAACCTAACATGTGTATAATACAAAATAATGCACATGGTTTTGACCATTTGGGTGAAACAATTCTATACAAAGGGAAAAAAACTAGTTAGCACTATAGAGAGCCATATATATCTCTCTGACTTTGGTTCCAATTATGTCATCACACAACACATTTGGCAGCCATTTTAGAAAGCAGGTAAGACAGTTTTTTGAAATTAGAAGACTGATTTTACAATATTCAAATGCTCTGAAACCACATTTAGGTAAATTAAATAAATGTAGTTTTAGCATTAATGAACACAGCAGCCTTTCCTTTAGCCACCTACGGAGTCAGAGTTTTGGATAGTTTGTTGTCAAAATGTTGTTTAGGTATCCTTTAATAAGGGGACAATGATGCAGTATGGGGCTAGGGTGGCAGTGCCACCAAACACCAGGGAAACCGCGTCTCATAGTTCACAATGCAGCCGGCAGCATGAATTCAGCTGCAGAACTGCTGTTCTCATACGGAGAACGTGGGAAAAGTACTCCTCTCACTAAGATTTTTGGGTGCCCAGAAAACATATTTGCAGGCATTATGTTAAGAAACGAACATCAGAATGGAGCTAAACAAGCCCCGTTTAGCTACGTTCTGATGTTTGTTTTTTAAAATCCAAGCACTTTTATTTGTTCTCTATGTTTGTTAGTTTGTGGAAAAAAATCAACAAGATGGCGGTTGGCATAGCACAAAAATGTTTGGTGCCCTGCCAATCAAGCGGTGCAAAAGCAAAAAAATGCGCATTTGTGGCATCAAATTTTGACTTTCACTGCAGAACGTTATCTGAAAAATCCTACTGCGCATGTACAGATCAGAAACAACTAAATTATAAAGCTTTATAACTCAGGAATGGTGGTTCTGACATTTAACACCCTAACATCAATCAACCACCATTTATTTAGCACCCTGCCATCAATCAAACCCCCTCCTGCTGAAACTACTCTGCCAGTTTTCTCAATAGCCTTGTCTGCAGGCCTCCCCTTTCCTCTACAGTAAAATCACCTCCACATCAACAAACTCCAAATTCCTTCAAAAAGACCACACACTATAATTCAATCCTTTAAAAAAGCACTTCATTTCACATTTCTTTCTTAAAATACAGATTTATGCTTCCAGACCCCTCACTCTCTCTCTCTCTCCCCACTACACACCCGCTATTCATGCTTCCACCCTCTCACTTTCACTCTCTCCACTCTGATCCTGTTCTGCTAGTTTCCTCTAGCCATGCCTCTCTCAGGTCCCAAAGTCCTGATTCAATAAATAATTCTTAACCCAGCAACAACAACAAAGAAAACCCCACAATCAGCCCCTTACTAGAAATACAAACAAATATTCTCTGCTCTGTGACAACAGTGCTTCTCCCCCTCACAGGCTTGCATTTTCACTCTCTCCATCTGCTGCTTTCCAGGAAACAGAATCAGCTGCCTTCTCCAATCAAAGCTATTTTGTGCCTTTGTTGGTGCTGCACACCATGAGTGCACACTGAAGACAGGAGATACCAGATAAAACAAATACTTCCAAAAAACAAAACAAAAAAACCCCACCAAAACCACACCGACAGGACTCTGGTTTTCCTCAGCTCTCACTAAGTGAGAAACTGAGCTGCCATTTTTCTAAACTCTTGGGATCTCCCACATACAAAAAAATCAACCAATGAAAACCTCCCCCGGAACACTGCAACATCAGCTGCACAGCAACACACGTAGCAACCACACAAACCAGCCCACGCTACACCAGGAATACATAAAAAAATCCCAGTGTCTTTAAAAGAATAAAAGTCAAACTCAAAATCAAATATGTAACCCCTAGATGGCACTATCCCAGGAGCTACTACCCCTGCCTGATTTGCCACTAACAGGTTGAGGGGCCTGGATCCAATGACTGGTGCCTCCACCCAGAGGTCAGGGTTTGCAATAGTTAAACTAACTTGGTCATAGCCCTCTGGGACACTGCAACCCCCCTTTCTTCCCACTAGTGGCCCACACAGTATATCAGAATTACCTTCACAGTATACACTTACCCCCAGGACTGGTTCAGGCACTGGGACCCCCTGTAAAATAAGAAGATACAGTGCAACAATCACAGCACAATACTTTAACATAGACAAATACCTCAGGCAGTATAACTTTGCTGAAACAAGCAGCTCTGATTTATTTAGGGGGATATAACAAGGACAGGGAGAAATCAGGTTAATTAGTTTATCACTTTACTCATCTACCTATGGCTCTGTGCACAGGCCTATCCCTACCAGTTACTGTCCCTGGGTACCCAAGCCCTAGTGGCTAGTCCAAACTGTGGCAGCTGGTAGGGGCCCTTTCACACAGAGAAAAGAAAAATTAGTTAAACAGTCAGCAGTACAGTAATTCCATTTGGATCAATGTGTCAATTCAACAGGAGCGAATTCTGAATTAGTACTACGACCTCCAAACAAGATAGGGTCCTTCAACGTCAGCAGGGCTACTTTGAGCTCCATGAGACTCCTCACACATTTATATGACAAACTGCAACAGGCAAAAGTCCTTTAATGGAAGCAGGATTCACTTGAGCTACACAAGCCTCCTCACACATTTATATGGTAAACATTAACAGGCAAAAGTCCTTTAATGGCAGCAGGATTCACTTGAGCTACACAAGCCTCCTCACACATTTATATGGTAAAAAGAAAGTACTATACCATGCAGGCTGCTTCTCTATCCCGATCGCAATTACTGCTCAATACCCGGGAGAACACACAGCAGATTCAGTTCCTGACAGACCGAGCGCAATTCAGCAATTTCTCCAGTCTTCTACAGGATGAGCCTGGTTTCTACTCTTCAGATATCCTTTGATTCTCTTCACAGGACGGATTCAGTCCTAACAAGCAGTTACACAAGCTGCAGCCTGGAACTCAGGGCCTTACACGCGTTTCCCGACTAAAACTGCACACCGAAAAAGCACAGGGCTCCTTCCCTCTTCACTGCCAGAGCTCAACTGAAACTCCAGCAGACAAAACCGGGCACTTCCTTTGAGTTCCTCCCAGTTCTTGGCTGGATTGACTGTCACTCACAATAGACTGCCCCTGTTGGTCCAAAAAGGCGCCGAAGTCCAAACTACATCTCCCAGAGCCACTGCCCATACAATCCTCCTGTGGCTGGCTCAGATTATGAGTCCAAGTTCTGATTCATCCAAGGCACCATTTTAGAGCTACCTTAACCCACACTGATTGGTCCAGTTCAGCAGTTCAAAACTAGAATGGGGAACTAGGCAAACACAGTTCTGACTGCAAAGAAAGCAGGTTAGACAAACTGTATTTTCATTATTACTCTAAATGATTTCTGGCAAACAGTTACATCTTTCAGATAGGTTCCCTTTGCACTCCTAGTGACTGCAAAATGGAGTGAATTGGCAGCAGCTTGAGTGGTACTCAAGCAGAGAAACACACAGTCCCCCATACAAACTAATTATGTCTGCAAGCAGACAGCTCTTAAAGAGACAGTACCAGAGGCTCTAAAAACACTCACAGATAAATGGCTTAAACGCCAAACACCATTCAGGCTTGGAACATTCAAGCAAGCTCCTGGAAGTCTTTTGGGAACTCCCATTTGCAGGGGGGGGTTACAAATAAATTAAAAACAATCCCCAAAAATCCTTTCATGTTGCATAAATGGGATATGCAATGGAAAACTCTTGAAATACATGATTTATCTACAGCAGTTTGACCTTGGATGCCTCACTCGTTGCTTATGCCACTCATGAGGTTACCCGAGGTCAAACTGATCTTGTGCAGATAAATCATGTATTTCGCTCGTTTCCATTGCATATCCCATGTGTGTGTGTGTGTATATGTATATATATATATATATAGCGCCACAGACTGAGTGAAGTCTGGCTGTGTGGTGGCAGCATACCAAGGTGACTGTTCAGGTGTCTAAAAGGTTGTGAAAACTGGTAGTAGTGTAGACTGATGTGGCCACCCCCACCCTGATGTGTAGGGGTTCACGATGTTCCAGGGAGAAGGGGGGTCCACAGCTCAGAAAATCTCACCAGAAACTCTCTTTGGCTCCAAGACATGGAATAAAATTTCAGCTTACCTGGAGCTGTCTTCAAGAATGGCTGGACCCCAGGCTTCTCACAGCTGCAGAAACTGGAAGCACCCCAAAATCTCAGAGGGAGAAACCACGGCTCTGGAGCACTTCATTCTTCAGCCTAATTGGTTTCCCCCATGACCCCAGATACACAGGGCTGCAGGAATATCAATTAAAAGTCCCCTTGAAATGAACTCAGAAGTATTTTAAAACCACAGGATTTATGTTTCATGAGCATCCTTATTTACAAACGGAGTCGGGACTCATGATTTCCTTCTTTTTTTTTTTTTGACATTTTTGTTTATTGATTTTATGGCTATAACAGTTGAGACTGTAATACATAAAAATTACAGGTGTTGGGACTTACAGGTCTCAACAATGTACGTACAGGGTAGTTCTACAATCAAGATACCCGATTGGGTATAAGCCCTAAAAATATGACCATACAGTGCAGGCATTGCCATTAATTAATAATAAAATGGAGTAAAGTTCAGTTTGATTATGCTATAGGTCGTTGATGCTCTCACCAACAAAGAGAAAAATAGATCAAAGACACCAGCATATCAAACCCCACGCAGAACTTTTAGGCTGTGGAGGGGCTGATTAACTATTGATTTATGGATAAGCAATCTTACGATATCCTGGTTTCGGTTAAGCTATAGATTCAGTCTCACATTTCTGGGTAACGCAAGGCAACCTACCTTGTGGGAGTTCAACATTTGTAATAGGATGTGATTCAAGGGCATGAACCGAGTGGTGTACATAGGCGCCCTGTACGTTTACTTCCACAAAAATAGTTACTTTAAGAGAGAAAAACATCTGTAGAACTATGCTTAGAGCAGCATTAACATTTAAGATCAGCATTTTGAAACTAACAGTAACTTTCTGTGGGCTGCTAGATAACTCAACAATAGAAGGAGCATTAAGCCCATAGGTATTATTTATTTTATTTATTTATTTAAAATTGTTGACCGGGAAAGTCATGCTGAGCTGAGGCTCGTTTCCAGGTGCGACCCGGGTACGTGGTACAACAGGGAGACATAGATATAGAAATACAGAAAAAATAACAAGTAGCAGATAAAAATGGTAGAGTATAATAAATTTCATGGAGTTTGGTGGTGAGGTTACACTTTTTGAAGAGCAGCAGAGTGGAAAAAACAAATTTATACATTTCATTTCTAGACTATAACTTTCCCTAAACTTTCAGATATGAGTATATTTCATTATTTACTGCAGTGGACTTCTCGGAAACTTGGGGTTACACTAGGTCCGGGTAGGGAGGGACTGGGTGCACAGCTGTGGCAGGGAGTGGGAGGGAGGAGCCTGAGAAGCCGTTTGAAGACAGATAGGGAGGGGGCCAGGTGGAGGTTGGGAGGGAGGTTGTTCCATAGCAGTGCGAGCCGGCAGGAAAAGGCAGCTTGCCCAGAGGCTGAGAGGGGACGAGAGAGGTGGAAGGTACAAGCATGTCTGTGGCGAAGTGAGTAGCCAGAGGGGTTGGCTTGAGAGAGGTGGGAGGAGAGGTAGAAGAGAAAGGAGCCGAGCCAATATTTTGCTATGAGTGAGGCACTGTGGGTTTTCCGCCTGTGTGAGAGTGGCATCAGGGATACAGTTGAGAGTAGCTGGCAGTGATGAGTGAGTGGGGGGAGGCAGTGGCAAAGCGGATGAAGGAGTTTAGCAGGACATCAAGTTTAGCAAGGGAGGAAGAAGGGGCTGTGCCATAAATGACGTCTGCATAGTCCGGTACCGGTAGGATGGTTTTTCATATGAGTTCACTCCGAGTAGGGAGGGGGAGGCAGGCTTTGTGGCGGTAGAGGATGGCTAATTTGGGCGGCAGTTTGGTGCAGGTGGCGTCGACGTGGGTGGAGAAATTTAGGTTTGTGTCTAGCCACACTCCCAGGTACTTAAAAGTGGGTACAGTTTCAAGGGGTATTTCTTCCAGGGTGTAGATTGGAGGGGGGGCAGGCAGGGAGGCGAGTTTTTGTCTTGTGCCGAAAACCATGGAGACAGTTTTTTTTGCATTTAGTTTTAACTGATTTTTCTGGAGCCAGGCCTGTACTTGGTTGAAATCACTTTGGAGGTTTGGGTGAACACTGCCATGGGAGGGGCCTGAGGCATAGATAATGGTATCATTAGTGTATAGGTGCACGCTTGAGGTGAGACAGGCTGAGGGGAGGTCATTTATAAAAAGGGAGAAAAGGATAGAGCCAAGGATGGAGCCTTGGGGGACGCCCATGAGGATGGGTCGAGGGTTAGAGAGGGTGTCCCCGATTTGTACTTGCTGCATCCTGTTTTGGAGGTAGGAATGGAACCAGTTTATGGCCTGATTTGCGAGGCTGAAGGAGTGCAATTTGCCTAACAGTAGAGGGTGGGAGACCGAATCAAAGGCTTTGGCTAGGTCAATAAAAATGGCAGTAGTGGTATGCCCGGCGTCCATGGCGGAGAAAATGGAGTCGGTGACTCGTAGTAAGGTGGTGGTGGTGGTGGAATGAGATTTTCTGAGCCCTGATTGAAAAGGGGAGAGGGAGCTGTTTGTAGAGAGGAAAGGGGACAGTTTCGATAGCATGACGGATTCTTGGATTTTGGCAAGGGAAGGGAGGAGAAGAATGGGTCTATAATTTCCAGGGAGGGAGAGGTCGCCACCTTTAAGGAGAGGTAGGATTTTGGCAAGTTTCCAGGTGGAGGGGATGGTGGCTGTGTCAATCGAGAGATTTAGTATGTGGGTAATAGGAGTGACTATGGCAGCTGCGGAGATGCGGAGCAGACTGGGATGCAAGCCGTCTGGGCTGGATTTAGACAGGTTTAGGGAGGTGTGAGAAGTGTAGACTTCCAGGGGTGTGAAAGGGGGAAGTGGAAACCGTGGTGAGAGGATGGGGGAATTTTGGAGGAGGTTGGGGGGGGGTGAGTTGGGCTTGGCACAGGAGATGAAAAACGAGTTGAAGAGTTCGGATACAATGGCCGGATCGGAGGCTATATTACCGTCAATGTTTAGGCTAGGGTTGGCTTGCTTGGAGCATGGATTGATAAGAGAGTTTATCACCTTCCAGAAAGACGCCGGGGAGGCTTGGTGAGTGGTGAGTTGGGCCTTGAAATACTGGGCTTTTGATAGTCGAATAGCTTTTGTGCAGTTGTTTCTAAGAGTTTTGTAAGATAGCAGGTCGCTAGAAGCTAAAGAGGTTTTGTAACGCCTCCAGGCCTTATCTCTGACACGACCCAGGGAGATTAGGTCAGCAGTGATCCATGGGTGGTATTTCCTAACTCTGGCTTTCCTGAGGGGTGCGCGGTGGTCCTATATGCTTAGGAAGATACTGCAGAAGTGGGAGAGGGCAGTGTCGACGTCAGGTGAGGCAAGGACAGGGAGCCAGTCTGTGTTGGACAGGTCATGTTGAAGGGCGGATTTGTCAAGGAAGTGTAAGGGGCGGGTAGTGATGAATTTGGGGCCAGAGTGAAGTGAATGGATTTTCTGGATACAATAGTTTATGCAGTGGTCGCTAAGGGTGTCAGAAAGGATACCTGAGGCAGTGATCCTATGGGGGTGGGAGGTTAGAATCCAGTCGAGTAGGGTGTGTTTTTGTGATCGGTGATTTAGATGGGTGGGTTCCTGGATTAGCTGAGTGAGATTTAGGGCTTCAATCCTCAGGGCTGATGGTTTTGTGGAGGAGGAGAGCCAATTTAGGTTGAAATCGCCTAATAGAATGAGTTCCCATTTGAGGAGGTTGAAGAGATGGAGGAAATGGCTGAGATGAGGGAGTCAGGTGAGGGTTTCGGAGGGGTATATAGAACACCTATATAAAGGGGGGGTAGATGAGGGGAAAGATAGGTGAGCGACTAAGGATTTGTGGGAGGATGGGTGCGATTCTTTGAAAATTACCGAGCACTTAATGGAGTGTCTGATATACAGTGCTACGCCCCATCACCACGCTTGCCATGGTCCTGGCTGAACAGGATATAGTTAGGTATGGCGAGTGAGAGGTTTGAGATTTTTTCTGAGAGCCAAGTCTCTCTAATACAAAGTATGTCCAGTTTGAACTGTACTAATCAGACAGAGAAGGTGTCTAGTTTGGGGAGGAGGCTCCTGACATTTATGTGGAATATAAGGAGGCCCTTTGGGAGCGAATTTGGTGAGAAACTGAGTTGGGGGCAGATGATGCTGGGGGAACTTTTTGTTTTTGTGGGGCCAGGGTTTGGATGTATATCACCTGCCAGGAGTAGGAGTAGCAGGGGTAGGAAGAGGCGAGTGTGCTTTTTGCGTCTGCTATTTGAGTGCCTTGTGGGTGGAGCTCGTAGTTTAGGCACCGGAGAAGGGCCTCTAGGTTTAGCATGTGAGTGGGAGCAGAGAAGGGTGAAAAGTTGGGGAGGGTTGATGGGGGAGGAAGGGGATTCTATGCAAGGGGAAGAAGGGTTGTGGATTTGAGTAGAGGTGATATGCCGGGAGGGGGTCACAGAGGGAGGTCGGGTGAGGGAGGTGGTGTAAGGAGAGAGATGGGGAGAGATGTCGAATGCGAGGGGTGAGTGAAATGGCATCCAGGAGTGTAGAGCAAGAACAATTAATACTGAGAGTGACATGGTCAATAGGATTTTTTTTTCTTGAAACTATACAGTGGCCTCTAGTGGTGGAGCTAGCTATCTTACAAGTTTGGAGAATATTTAATTGCAGTGGCCACTAGTGGTGGAATTTGATAGCTTGCAGTTGGTGAAGTGGACTGATTGGTCTTGAAGGTCATGTGTTACTTCACTGGCTATATAATGGAGAGACGACCAAAGGTGGTGGTGGGTGCGGTGGGGAGCTGGAGCGCAGCTATGGCAGGGCAGAACAGGATTGCGATCGAGATTCAGCCGTACCTGGAGATTTGGGGGTTGGGGAGGGCATCCTAAGCCCTCACGGACCCTAGATTCCGCCGGTGTCTGTCTGAGGAGAAGGCAGAGACAGGGCAAGATTAAATACAGGTAGGATTTCGGGGAGCTGTATGGGGGAAGTCTGCAGAAAATAGTTAACTTTACAGCTGATTTACTTTGAAAATTGCTGAACGCTGAAAACAACCGTTTATGACTTGTGCTGCAGATCCAGGTTAAAGGTGCAGCCTATCTGTCTCAATGTTTAAAACTAGCAGGCAAACAAGCAGGCATTAAGGCAAAAAGAGACTGTCTGCATTCGTATGGGGAAACTTATTTAAAAATAAAAGGTATTATATACCCCGTGCAGCTACTAACAGTGCCCACCCTTCCCCATAATAAATAAGGGAATAAGTGACCCCGCACAGTAAATTAGTTAGAATTATTTAAAGATATGGGGGAAAGCACAGTTCTTTTCACCCTTCATCTTCCGATGGGTGCTCAGGGGGATTCAGTTTGGCGAGAAGCTTCTCCGCAAAGGCCACTGCTGCCATCGGGTCAGTGAATAGATGTGTCCTGGATTCGTGGCGCACTTGGAGCCTCACTGGATAATTTTTTAATGGCTTGGAACTTCTTTTTCCAACTCTGAGTGCCTGCTGCTAGGTCGGGGAAAAAGGCGATATGGCTTTCTTCCCAGAGGACTTCTCCCTTAGCTTGTGTGGCCTGTAGAAGAGTGATTTGCACCTCCACAGGTGACAAGATGGCTATTGCAGTTATAGGCCTTTGTGTTGAGTCTCCACAGGAGCACAGCTGCTGCAGAATTGCAAAAATGTTCAGGACTCTGGTTTTGGAGTCTTAAGACAGGAGTAGGAGATTGTTAAATATAATTTGTATTACTGTGTCTAGGATTGTTAACTTTATGACGAATTTTGGGGGGAACCCCATGATCCTGATGTTGACCTGCCACTGTGCGTTCTCCAGGGATTCGATTTCAGCTCTCAGGTAGGAGATATCAAACCCTATGGTGGTGTTGCAATCCGTTTGACGTGCTTGTGCATCAGAAAGGTCCTCAATTGCCACTGAGTTCTCCTTAATTTGTTGTTCATCAGTTAACAGCTTTGTCTCCACCATAGCAAGCCGCTTGTTAGTGTCTTCTCCAGTAGCTTGTATTTTGGCTAACATCACCATGATTTGGGCAGAAGGCAGGTCCAGTACCACTAGATTTGCAGATGCTGTAGACCCTGACCCTTTTGAGGAGCCTGCAGGAGAAAGGTAAAGATTGAGGTTCTGTCCATGATGCTTGTGGTCCTTTTTTGGCCCCATCTTAAGCAGTAGGGTTTCTGATGGACAATAGATATTTTTGCACTTCTCTAGCTGCGTGAGAAGTTACTTTAATTAGTTTAAAGAAAATAGAGGATCTGAGCCATCTCAAAATGCTGCCACCATGATGCTGCTCCACAGCGCACCCCCGATTTCTTTTTCTGAAACAATCACTTTATTTCTCCTGAGCCCAAACAATTAGATGGGCTACAGGGGTCCCTTAATCTTTAATATAGAAACTTCAGCTCCATGGGGCTAAAACTTTTTTACACGTGAAATGGCAGTAACATTAGGCAGAGCAAGATCTATAAACAGCAGAAACGTTAGCAGCAAAGATTTCCCCAGAAATACTAACAACCTTTTTAACCTGGACCCTGAAGCTCCAACACTGATTTCAACTGGCACTGGTAAGTACCTTCTGACTGCTTCACTACTGCAATGGGACCCCGATCCTATGATTGGGGAGCATACAGCTTTTCCCCAAACCTGTTCCCCGGCTCTACTACCAGCCCCAAAGGACAAGAAAAGGGTGCCGCATCAGAACAACCAGCTGCCACTATTACTCCAGATCTGCTTTTCCCCCAGGCCGTTACCCTGGCCTGCAAGGTTCCAAAAGTGCTAAACCTTCCTAAGGCATCCCATGTCTTCTTGCAGCAGTGCTCCAAATCCAGCAGTTAATCAGAGCTGTTACCTCTGCCTCCTTACTGCTGCCCGAGCTATGCAACCCAGATGGGAACTGGCCTAAAAGGGCCTCAGGAACATGTCTGCCCATGGATCCTCCCGTAACACCTTAGCCTGAACCCAGGGTCTGTTGTTGAGAGCAGGACCCCAATTTGGTAAAGGCCACTCCCGTCCCCCTCACCAATACCCCTGGGCTGCCCTGCCACACCGGGCTGCAGAGGCCCTTCCACAGCCTGCTGCAGCCCCAATGACCCAGGAATACTACCCTCACTCACAGGGCTTAAACCCAGACCCTAGAGGTCCTACCTTACCTGCACCTTCTTACACCTGGCGGTTCTCTCTCCTTAACCCCCCAAGTGCCCAAGATCTTACGGATGCCCACCTGCGAACCTGGCGCCTTGCCACTGAAGCTGCTGACCTGCCTAAAGTGGAGGGGTTCCTCACCCCCGTACTGCTCTTGCAGTGCCCACCAGTGTCCCTTCCTCTCCTAGGCTGCAGCTCCTCTCCCCTATTCTCCCTGAAACTGCCTATTTATACTCTGAGACCCTGCTCTCTGCTGCCACCAAGTGACGGCTCATGGACATTGCACCCCCCCCGAGCACTAAAAACCCTAAACTCTGGAGGCAACTGAAAGAGGGAACAGGGTCCCTAAACGGAGCCGGCTTACACTGAGTTCTGGGAGAGGACCAGTCTGTGACACTGTTTAATAGGGCTTACATCTTTTTTTAAACTGACTATAGAAACATAGACATTGTTGAAAGGAAAAGATCAGTGATCACTTCAGGCTACCCTATTTCATTACCCTATCATACCCCGTGACCTATTATCTAGATAACTTTTTCTCTCTCGCCTCCGTCCCTTGTTTCACAATTACTGCTACTCCCCCATGTAACTGTCAGACCCCTTGCTTTCTCCTAGCTCTGCTTGAACTAATTTATGTATTTTTCTCCTACCACCTCAGCTGGTAGGTTGTTTCATGGCTCAACCACTCTCCATGTGAAGTAACATTTTCTCACATCCCTCTTGAATTTGCACCTCACCAGCTTCCATTTATGCCCCATTGTTATGGACCTGCAATTCCTGCTGAATAGCTCCTCACAGTTCACCTTATTTGTTCCTTTCAGGAACTTGAAGGTCTCTATCATCTAGCTGTTTTCCTTTCTGGCCTCCTGCGATTACATGTTCAGTACTCTTGCCCTTAGCTGTTCTTCATAGGATCTGCCCTGTTGGACCTGAACCATCTAGGTTACCCTTTCCTGCATTGTCTCCAGTCTGTCTCTCTTTTTTCTCAGGTGGAAGTTGGAACTCCAGAACTGGGCATCATATTCCAGATAGGGGCCTCACAAGTGATCTTGATAGAGCCAGTATTACCTCTTTCCTCCTTGTTCAGAGCGCCTCCCAATACACTCCCGCATTCTAGTTGCCTTGTTGTAGGCCTCATTGCACTGGATAGTTTGTTTGATGGAGTCTCTTTTGATGACTCCCAGGTCTCTTACTTCTAAAGGATTGGCCAATTTAACCCATTCCATCCAGTTTTCCATCCTAGGATTCCTGCTCCCTATCGCAAGGTAAAGCAAGGCATTTTATTTTATATAGCACCAATCAACCAGGAATCAGAGCATGGTACAAATCAAAACAAGGCATACAGTACTTGAACCAAACTCAACAAAAATAAATTATTAAACAACAATAAACACACTTTTAAAAACGCTTTGATAGTATCCTATATTAAATGCTAATGTGACTAGAAAGCATTTTATCTCCTTTTTAAATGCCTCTACTGTGGAAGTACCCCTGAGATAAGGCAAGGAGTTCCAAATAAACAGGGTCACCACTGAGAATGCCCTATGTCCAGAAAGTTTAAGCTGTGCAATTGGGATAGCCAAAAAAAGAACCCCACGGTAGAGCGGAGCATCACCTTGCACTTTTTAGCGTTGTCTCAATTTCCAAATGTTGACCGTCTCTCTAACCTTTGCAGGTCCATGTGCATCTCCCTCACTCCCTCATCCATGTCCACCCTGCCACAAAGTTTAGTGTCATCTGCAAAGAAATTTATATCTTATGGCTTGCTATTACTTATAAGTCTAGATAATTATTCATGAGCTTACGGAGGCTCCTGATTAGCTACCGGACTGGCCATTAATGTATTAGAAATTACCGATCAAGTGACAAACTGATACCATGTGGCACACGCAACACATGCCACACAGCTAAAACCTAAAAAAAACTCTAAATAAACCCAACAAAAACAAAATGTGTTATTGCGATTAGACTTAAAATCGCAATAACAACCTCAAAGCTGGTCATTTCCTTTGATTAAAGACTGGCTTGATAGAGGTGGCTCTCCACTGCACCTCAGGCCACCCATTCCCCCAGCCAGTCATTAATCCCCCAGAAATGACTGACTTCTTGGTCGTTATTGCTTAATTATGGCTTGTTTACTCCTGCAAGTATTTTTTTTAACACTTCTTTAAGCTACTCCATTTAGAGTGCTACCAGTTATTCCCCAATTGTTGTAACAGCTGGAAGGGTACTGGTGTTCTTAAATCATGTCAGCCTGTCTTACCACAGGAAGTCACATAATGTTACCCATAATGCTTTGCACTTCATTTTGGCTTTTAGTGTGTACTGTGCATGTGGGTTAGAGGGAAATACAAAAAAACAAGCCCATGTTGCCATTCATTCTCTTTTCTGTATCTTGACTACGGACCTTGTGTGCCACTCTTTGTTGAAACTGTTTCTTGCATGCTACACATGACTGTACTAGCTGTCAACATAAAATTATAGCATGACCTCTCTTGAGAGTTCAAGGAATTACAGTTTTCTTCACGCTTGTTGATGTTTAAAGTCACTTAGTTGTTTGATTAGCCTCCACTTGATTATATAAATCCTGCCACTTATCAGGTAGACAAGTGTAAATGAACTGCAAGACCAAGGCCACTCAGTGATGTCTTACATAACCAATCCAGATAATTTATTACCAAGTCACAGGTTGGAGCACAAGGGGAAAAAGCAGTAAGGCTGGTGCCCTCCCTGACCCTTGTCATGCTGTAATAAAATCATCATAGTCTCATTTTCTAGTTCCTGTGAAAAAGCAACCAGCAAAGTCATAGCCTGCAATAAATTAGAAATGTCCTTTTCTTGCCAAGGAATGTTGATAAGTGGAATTACAGCAGCAAGGCTTATTGCACATTGGCAGTTGGGTACTCTAGCAAACATGTTAACCATCCCTGAGTTATTTTGTATTTTTTCAAGCTTTTTACCCCTTCCCTGCTTCTATCCATTTCCTTCAGGTCCCAACCAGTGACCTCCTACCCTAGACAACCATGACTTAGTGTTATGGTGACAGCCATGACTCAGCATTATGGTGACAACCATGACTCAGCATTATGGTGACAACCATGACTCTGCATTGTGGCGCATAGCTAGAGAATACGAACTGTGTTTACCTGTGATCTTCAACAATTTTTCTTCCATAGAGTACCACACGTTGGTCTACAAGTTGGAGGCATCATGACCTTGCAGGATTTCATAGCTGGGGTCACCCATGTTGATGTCCTCACACATGTAGTCAGACACTTTAGCATCAACTATATAATGTGGGTGGCCCCCACACATCTCAGTTCTTTTTTGCCTCCAGTCATGTTCAGGCTGGACCAGTGAAGGCCTCATCATCATTTATTCGATGAAGTATTTTTCCTTATTTCAGTTCAGAGAGAGTTTTGCTGCTACATTTTGACAACACCATCCTGTGAGATCACTGTCAACCTGTTTTTTTAATGAAAATTGTAAGCTGTTGAGCCCCAGTCATTACTGTCTAAGGCACCACTGTTTTGGGATTGTCATTGGAGCAACAAGATCTATCATGTGGACAAGCACAAACAGTGTTTTTTGTTTGTTTCGGGTTTGGTGACTTTGGCTGCCATTGCCCCATTTTCAGGGGTTCATCCAGGCCATGAGCAAACAAAGTGAAAGTTTTTAGTGTGATTTTTACAGAAGCAGGAAAGTTCAGTACTGTGTTAAGAAGGACAATGCAGTTGCCAGTAAATCCTCAGCTCCTCCGCTGACTTCTGGAAAGAGGTCTCTGCTGAAGAAATTGTCAGACAAAATCAACATTTTTGGCTGAGTGGCAGCATGCTAGGAAGGATGATGTGCTTCGCTTCCAGGCTGTGGTGGTCATCTGCCGAGAGACACTGTGACCCTCTAAGACTACAATTACGGTTCCTGCAGCCCAGATGGGAAAATTCTCTCAACACTGAATCCTGGTTCAGCCATTAAATGGCCAGAACTCAGGTTAGGAAGGTGCTTGTTACTAGTGGTAGGCAAAGTGCCTAAAATTTGCTATGTGTAGTATTTCACTTAAAACCCGAATTTCACTTACTATGCCACAAAGTGAAGTGAAGAACTATGCATCTCAAAGTAACACAAAGTTCCCATTGTTCTCTATGGATTTCACATTACTTTGCCTTGTTTTCTATTGACTTTGTGTTACTTTGCCTTGTTTTTGTGCTCTTTAAGGCAAATGTTGCAGTGAATCATGGGATGTAAGGTCACATGGGCTCTATATTGTCTTGCACAGCCTCAGTTCATTGTAATGTGTGTAACAGAAAGCTGGAGATAGTTTGCTCTCAGAGCTCTGAGATTCAAACCCTCAAAAAACCTTTAAAAATGCATTTTTGCCACAGAATTTTGTGACAAAATGTAGTAGATCGATTGTAGTACACCCTGATGTGGTTATATCATCGAGTATTTATTGATGATTTATGAATATTGAATGTTAATTTAGTTGATTCAATCTCTGTATTGAGAGGAACTATAGAAGTGCGCTTCAGGGGAAGGGCCGATCTGTGGTATAGAAGGGAGAGTAGTGAGAAAGGCATTTTTTCCAACCTTTAATCACTATTGTTTTATTATTTTTGTGTTAAGGTAGACATAGTGCAACATCACGTAATTGTTTATAAATATTTTCTGTTTGCTGGGCAGTTTTTTAGTCTTTTTACAGGACTGTCTGTGTTATACTGTACTGAACAGTTGAAAGTTTCTGTGCCTGATCTTTAATCTATGTGCGTGCTGTCAATTGAAATGCATTTCATTGCGGCACCACAATAGCAGTACTCCGAATTTCTAATCCAGTCTACAATTTATTTCCCTGCTTCTGTGTAGCTACATAATGCGTCCCCCATCAAAACAAGGTATTGTTTTTTGACTGTTGGCTTTTTTCTTTGAAGATTGGTTAAGGATTCAAGGACAGGTATTGTGTTGTGCCTGTGCGGCTGCATTTAGTGTTTTGCTTCCCAGCCACCCAAAAGTGCTGAAATATCAAGTTGTTGTAAATTGTCTGTGTCATCTGAAAAATGCACGTGAAGAGACAGTCAAGCAAAGCAGTTTCTAACTGTGATGCTGCTGCTGCCAAGAGGACTATTAGCAGTGGAAATTGTTGTGAAGATAAGTCAGGTTCATCAGGGGCTACCAATGGTAGCAGTGCTAAGAGTGGTCGTGGCCATGGTAGTACACAGCAGAAAGGAAAGGTAGTAGTTGGTGCAAGTAAAGGGATTTGTCTGACTAGGTTTTTCACAGTGAAATCAGTCTCTTCAATGCTAGTTGGAGATGGTGTTGTCCCTACTGTTAGTAAAGTTAGTGAGGGCATAGTTGATAACAACATGAGTATTGCTACGAGTTCAATCCTGTTAAACTTATCATGTGGGGGAAATGTTTTTGAATCTGCAGACTTGAGTGCAGTTGATGTCTCACTACCTACAGTACTTGAACATGATTCTGATCATGATGATGACTAACGGTCTCATGTTTAAAATGATGTTGAGGATAGGCCAACCAAACATTCAGTCATTGACAAAAAAAGTGTGGCTGATAATATTGAGGCTACTGTTGAACTTGGCATATCTCCACAGGAGGACAGCCTCCAGAGCGAATTAGTCGATGATGATGATGATGATGATGATGATGATGATGCTAGCAACCTCATTTGGGAACCGGAAAAAAATAAAGTAAAGGTGGCTGTTTGTAAGCAGTCTGTTAGTCAATTGCCCCTCCTCAAAGTTCTGCTGTAACTGTGTTTGTTGATGATGACCCTGAATTAATAGTCATAGATTGTGATGTTCAGTCAAAGTCCAATTGTGCACAAGAGCAGAAATCATGCATTACACCCCCATTTCATTGCCATCAAAAGTGCAATTAGATATGCAGCAGCAGCAGCACCAGCAGCGACATGTGAAGAGTGGGGCATCCAAATCCCTAGTTTGGGATTTTTTTTGTACAAGATGGCAACTATGAAACTGTGGCAATCTGCTAGATTTGCCAAGTGTGTGTGAAGCGTGGTAAAAAGGGTAGCCATTTGGGCACTGGGGCCAGCGTACTCATCTGAAGAGCACGTACAAGGCACTGTGGATGTGGCACTAGAGGAGAGCTAATGCTGTAGTTGGGCGCCCACCCTCAGCCACCTTAGTAGGCATGGTATCTCCTTCCATCTGTGTAATGGCTATGTCTATAAAAGTGGTGAAATAACACCAGAGGATTACTGCAGGCATGAAGAGGAAGAGGATGATTTGGAATGTTCGAGCAGTGGTCAGAGTAGCAGTGGCGGTCCATGTAGTAATGCTACTACATCAACCCATGTGCTTAAAACAAGGAAAATAACCACATGTATTGGCTTGTCATCTGTACACCCCATCACGAATCCAAGGTACCCCATCCATGCCAATTAGTAGAGTAGAGCCATTTGGCATGCCGCATGTAAAGCAACAAACAATGCAGCCCACATTGCAGAGCCTTTTTGCATGCAACACTTAACACCCACCCAATCATGCAGATGCTCATGAACTCAATGCTGCCATAGCAGAAATGCTGGCAGTTGACCATTTGCCATTTTCCTGTGTGGAGAATGCGGGCTTCTGGCGCTTTGCCTAAATGGCACATGTCCTAAATGGAAGGTCCTGTCCCGGACATACTTTTCCACCAGTGCTGTCCCTGAGTTATATTGGATGGGGACAGTTTGTAAAACATGCCCTTCAACATTCTGCATCACCTTACATTCACTTAAGCATGGATATGTGGACAAGTGGCAAAATGACAGGTAGTTCCTATCTGGGTATTACTGCACATTGGGTGCAGCTACCTGGGGTTGTCTGTGGTGGTGGGATGGGAAAACAGTGTAATAAGTCAGACTGTGGTGGTGGTAGCAACCTTCATGGCATTAGACAGCATGCCACGCATGCAATGCATAGTGTAGCAGGGTCACATACAGGAGAACACATGCTAGACTTACTACTGACCGAAATTGATGAGTGGCTACACTCTCTGTCCTGAAAAGCTGGCTTCATAGCTAGCGATGATGGATCAAATGCTGTGAAATGTATCCACAATGATGGCTTTGTGTGGGTTCCCCTGTTGCACACTGCATCTGTGTCCACTTTGAACATTGACTTCCTGCCTATTTAACTGCCTCCATGAATCATGTGACCTGCAGACCTGCAGAGACTGTCAGGCAAGTGATCAGTGGCCTGTTTTTAATGACTTCACCTTATCAAACAGTAACTTGAAGTGAACTCGAAGTGGACAATACAAAGTAAGATGAATTTCAAGTTTTTAGTGGACAATTCGCATAGTGCTATGCAAATTCGAAGTGGATCACTTTGGATTCACTTTGCCTGCGAATTAAAACTTTGCTGCATCTCTGCTTGTCACCATCAACATAACTGCAGCATCCTACGAACTCTGCATCAATGCAAGGCTCATCACCTCTGAACCCCAGTGCAGGGTTCAACAACACCAGTGTTCACTGCCATGGCTACTCCTGTTGGTGTTGGCCCAGGTAACTTCTCCCTTTTCTCTTCAAATATGCGTTGGAAATGGCAATTTGCTTAATTGCAATAGGGTCCTTGAGGTGCGAAAAGTTAATGTCCAAAAAATAAATGGTTAGGGTCCCCATAGCTTCTTTCTAGTAGAAGAATGGAGTCTTTTTGCCAAAAAGTTCCAAAAATCTCTTTTTCATTGTAGTTTTATTTGGCCCTGATGTTTCAATTCAAAAGATAATCTTTTTCAAAGGGCTCGTTGTTTACTGGTGGAAATACATATACATCCATTATTACTGTATAATTCATAATGCATTCATATGTTTGTTATACATTTACATATACTGTACAAAATCAGAACCTCATTCATTCACTTTACTATATGTTATTCACTCTAGTCAAAATAATCAAAAAGATTTACACATACAGTACTTTCATAGTTTTCAAATGCTCAAATTATTTATCATTTACGGTAAATTAGTACCAGTGCAAGTATTTCTTTATCTCCTGCCTATGCATGTATACCCCTTTAAATGGGAGTGGATTGCATACCTCAGTGCTTCATTATGTTTGCCTGCACACATGTGCAAGAAACATAGTGCCGTGAATGGAGATTTCGGAGGTGTGTCACCTCCTCCTCCAATTCAGGCACTGTGCTGGCAGGCGCGCCCCCTGTATGCATTTTGGAGCTGTCTATGACAACGCTCAAAATGCTGTAGCATATAGTTGAAAGGGGAGCCACGCTTGCGTGAGCAGCAAAAGGAGCTGCTCACGCGAGCTCCCCCAGCCGCAGGCGGCGCGCTTCGCCCGCACGCATAGTAAGCCGACGGGTGCCCAATCCCTGTCGGCTGAACTATTTGTCTCCCTCCTCCCATAGTTGCTGCCACGCTGGGAGCCCACCCAGCGTGGCAATCCGGTATGCTGCGACGGGGTGTCCAATCCCCGGTCGGCTGAACGCCCCTCCCCAAAGTCATTGTGCCATGCTGGAGCCCACCCCAGCGTGGCAAACGGTCCTCGCGTTATTTTCCGACGGGTGCCTAATCCCCGCCGGGCTGAACGCCTAAAGTCCCAGCCACGCCTGGGGTCCACCCCAGCATGGAAAGCGGTCCTGCAACGTCTTTTTGTTTTTACCCTGTAAAAAAAAAACTGTCCCACGGGCATCTCTCAACCCCCTCCCACAACCCGCACCCACCCACTGCGCACCAGCCTCCCACACCCTCACCCCATACTTACCTCCGGACTCCGGGCGCGACGATCTTCAGTGGACCGGGAACACGCTGCACTCTTCAAAGCCGACCGCGAACTGAGGAAATGCCGGTAAGCTGTATAATGGGCTAGATAGGAGGGGTTCAACTTTATTGCATATCTCGGGCATTTTGGGATTTTGACAAATTTTCAACATGGGTTTTGGACTCTTCCTCATGAATGATGTCACTGTCATGGGCTGACTCGGCTCTGAGGGTGATTTCGCAGTGACTGCACAGTGACTGTGAAATCACCCTTCAGGACTGAATACTGCCATGACAGTGACATCATTCATGAGAAGGGGCCCAAAACCCCATGTTGAAAATTTGGTGCCAAAATTCAAAAATGACTGTTTAACGAGCGCAGCTAGCAGTTCCTACGGCAGGGCTCACTGTAAGTTCGCGTGAATTTCAATATTTTCACCTAGATTTTCTA
The DNA here is from genome assembly GCA_016271365.2 of Neoceratodus forsteri. Classification (NCBI taxonomy): domain Eukaryota; kingdom Metazoa; phylum Chordata; order Ceratodontiformes; family Ceratodontidae; genus Neoceratodus; species Neoceratodus forsteri. Next base: position 968,560,368 of record CM028130.1, on the reverse strand, counting down.
ACATTGCCATTTCACCACACTGTCTTATGAGCAGTACAGCTGTCATTTTCAATCTCACCCAAAATGTGTTTCCACCCTTGTAGCGCTAGAATGGCACAGTCGGTGTGCAAATCAATGTACGGGACAAATTAAGAAAATTGTAGTGATACTGTTCATGAGCAGAGGTCTTGAATTGGCTATGTTGAAAATTTGGTGAAAAAATTCCTAAAAATGACTGTTTTACGAGCGTGTGTTGCGCAGTTCCTACATACGCTCATAGGTTTGCGAATTTTCAATATTTCCACTCCAGATTTTCAACATTGCCATTTTTCTACACCTTCTTATGAGCAGTACAGCTGTCATTTTCATCTCACCCAAAATGTGTTTCCGTTCATGTGCTATGGCGCAGTCATAGCGGAAGCGTAACTCAGGTGGGACATATTAAGAAAATCACAGTGTCACTGTTCATGAGCAGAGATCGTAAAATGGCAATTTTGAAAATTTGGTGACAGAATTCCTAACAATGACTGTTTTACGAGTGTGCATTGCACAGTTCCACACGACGCCGTAGGGTTTCGCGAATTTTCAATATTTCCACTCCAGATTTTCAACATTGCCATTTTCCACACCTCCTTATGAGCAGTACAGCTGTCATTTTCACATCCTGCCCAAAGCGATGTTTACTCATGCGCTGTAATAATGGCGCAGTCGGTGTGCAACCTCAATGTATGGGACACATTAACAAAACCACAGTGACACTGTTCATGAGCAGAGGTCTTAAATGGCTATGTTGAAAACTTGTGAAAATGCTTCAAAATGACTTTTTACGAGCGCGCTGCACAGTTCCTATGCATGCTCGTTAGTTTGCAAATTTAATATTTTCACTCTAGATTTTCAACATGCCCATTTTATTAAACTCCTTATGAACAGTACAGCTGCAATTTTGATATGTCACCAAATGTGTTATCGCATTATGTAGCGCATTAAGTGCTGTTGGTGTGCGAAGCAATGTTTAGGACAGATTAAGAAATTCACAGTTACACTGTTCATGAGCAGAGGTCTTAAAATGGCTATGTTGAAAATTTGGTGACAAAAGTCCATAAAATGACTGTGTTACGAGTGAGCATTGTGCAGTTTCCACGCATCCTCGTTAGTTCATGACTTTGTAATATTTCCAGTCCAGATTTTCACTAGTGGCATTTTTCAACACTTCCTTATGAACAGTACAGCTGCCATTTTTCACAACATGGCCAAGTGTGTTTTCACACTTTCAGTGCAGAGATGCTGGTCGTTATGGGAAATCATTGTTCGGCACAGATAAAGAAAATCACAGTGACACTGTTCATGATCGAGGCACCAAAATGCCTGAGTTGACAATCTGCTATAAAATATCCCCAACCTACTTTATATAACGGGTGTGTGCTGTACAGTTTCTATGTACGCTTGGACGCTACCATTTTTAAATATTTTTACTACACATTTGCAACATAGCCATTTTACACCTCCCCATGAAAGAGTACAGCTGCCATTTTTACAGCCTGTTCGGAATATGTTTGCATCTGTGGTGCTAAATCCTGTAGTCACTGTGCATAAGCAGCTGCTACCACACTGATATTCCCCTGTTCGTGAGGTGGTCACAAAACAAACATGTTGAAGATTTGGAGTTAAAATACCAATGAATGCCTGAGGTATTAGACTTTTCAACTAAATTGCCCAACTCTATATAGAATGACAGGAATCAGGGGTGTGACTTGGGATTCTTGCCTGTGATGCTCATACCATTCCACACCCTGCAGTCAATGAGAGGCATTGAGGTATGCCTTGGACTCTTCGTCCCCAACTTCACCCCATTCTCCTATATCGCACCCATCTCACCATATTTCCTAATGAAATGGGGTGCGCATAAGGGCCAAAGACCCCAAGGAACACGTGACACTTGTCAGTCTCTGCAGGGTGGGGTGTGGTGAAATGGCGTGGCCGTTATGCCTGACGACCCAAATGCACACCCCAATGCCTGTCACTCTCTGCAGGGTGGTGGTGGGGTTGGCTTCAGTTCAATACTTCACTGCCATTCCTATTACGCAGCTCTGTAACTTCTACACTACCACTGCCAATGCCAGTAAGCAAACATTCGGCATTGACAAATGCTTGTTTTACATCTGTGTTCTTGTACTCCATAATGTCCTTTATGTGTTCATTCTTTAGGTAGCTTTCTAAAATATAAATAAACCTAATCATTTCTTTTGCTTTGTTGTTTGTGTTGTTATTCCTTAATTTGTAATGGTCATTTACCTAGTCTGTCATTTTTTTACTCATCCTTTGTTTGTCTGACATATTTAGCTTTGTTCTAGTTCCACATTTTAATGTTTATCTGTTGAAACAAAGATACTTTTTTGGTTTCTGGTTTAGTTAAATTCTTTGAACCATTAAGTGTTCAATATATTGCTTTTAGTAGCCTTCTGTTGTTGTTTAAGTACTCTCACCTTACACGCTTGCTTTAATTGCCAGTGCTGGGCTATTTGCGCCTCGCTGTCCATGTTGTGTGTAAAACTTTATTAAATAAACACAAACACCCAAATATTACTAACATGGTCATTAAATGCTTCTTGTCACTTAGCTAATGTTGCTAAGAACTCTTATAATCTGTAGTTTTACCTGTATAGGTGGAGAAAATATGTTCCCGGCGCTAATGGCATTTCAGTCTCAGTGAATGAGATCTCATTAACACATCCTTCCTCTTGAGCCTGCTCATATACGAAATAAGTGATGTTGTCACTTGTTTTCTCATGTGATGGAGTGCAAGATATTCAGTTGCTAAGCAGCTGTCAGCAGCCTTCATGCTGCTACTTATACAGGCAGGCTCCTGACATACTCGCACTTATTTTTTTGCACTCTTTGTTGGGGGCTTTGCCAAATATGTGCTTGTTACTGTTTGACCCTAAGTGGGGCATATCTACTCCCTCATATTTGAATTATTATTGATTTTTCTTTACTGCTGCTGTTGGTTGGTATCTTGTGATTATTTTAATGTATATTACTACTAAAACTAAAGGTTAGTGGGGAGGGGGTTGCCTTACAGCATGGAGCCGGCAGTTGTGGGCCTGGGGCATGACCTAAGGGGGATTTTTCATTAATTATTAATGCCCTGTGCAAGAGTACTTAAATGATTTATCTGTGGCAGGGTGGTGCAACCTACTATTTTTCCTTAGCATGTTATCATATTACCAGATTTTATTAAACTTTGATTACTGTGTCATTCTATTGCCAGCAGGCGTGCCAGTTGGTGTCTGTATTCATACCCTCGTTTCTGTCCAATGTGTTGAGTGCACATATCCACTTCATTTCACATCTATCTATTTTGTTGTGGTAATTTCCCCCTCTTTCCAATAGTGCCACTATTTCAAGACCCCAAAAACATAGTGCTGTCCCCGTGTGTCCTGCAAGGTTAAACTGTATAGCCACCAACTTCTCCCTTTTGGCTCACTTCTCTGAACTGATATAAAGACTGTTACCTCATCTGCCATCATTGTCATCAGTGATTATACCATGTGAGGGTCCTGCTGGTCCAGTGCTCCCCTTTCCTCCCCCTGTGGAGAAAAAGGAGAAGTCTCATCCAGACCTGAGGGAGGATGACTTCTGGGGAGAGGAGGTTGAAGAGATGTTCTCAGTTAGTCACTCTTCAGGGTACACTGTATCCACTGACTGTAGACATAAAGTCCCTAGATCTCCTCCTGAGGACTCTTCCTTTCAGACACTGATAATACCAGTCCAGAAGGCTTGGTACTTTCCTATGGCGGAAGAGGACTCCTCTAAGAAAGATGTGTGCAGTTTTTTGGAAGTCATCATCCTCTTCTCTTATGGTCCCTCCAATATTTTCAGCACATGAGGATACCGTTATAACTGCCTGGCATAGGCATGGCAGCTTGCCAGCTGTCCCCTGGAAGGCAGATAAGCAATATCTGGTTCCTAAGGATAAGAAACATTATTTTTTACTAGCCTAACATGGACTTGGAAGCAACTGTTGCAGCTTATGATAGGTCTAAAATGGATCAACAGTTGAGCACTAGACCCCCAGATAAGAATCCAGAAAACTGGATATTATGGGAGGAAGAGAACTTTTGCTTCAGCCACAGAATTGCAAACTACCAGGCTTACAGTACTGTATATATAGTAGTGAAGCACCAAAACTGCTTGTGGGGATGGAAGACCATGGCTAAGTGGTAGAGAGCTTGCCTAATGGCTTGGACCAAGCTGAGACTTAGCCATATGTAGCCCTGGGCCTGGATGCTAACATGCGGTTATTGTACTTAGTTTATGATGTCTTTGATGCCTCTGCCAAACTGTGGCTGTTGGTACTTGCATGTGCACACAGTTCTGTTGCTGGTTTTGCCCCTGATGTGCAGCTGTCTGTCTTAAACTCCCATTTTGAGGGTGACAAGCTCTTTAGTCCCACTGTGGAGACCACTTTGAATGATCTCAGGGCTTCTTGCCAGGCCCTTAGGTACATCAAGTAACATGGCCCCTTGAACAACCCAAAGGCAGGAGGGTTGGGGTGGTTGGCAATATTCAACAGGGTTCCAGTTCTTTCCATTCCTCATGTGGCATTGGTTGGGGTTATGAATAGTAGCAGTAGTAGTTTATGGGTGCTCCCTTACACAGCCTCAAAATGATGTGGCAGAGGTGGTCAGCAGCAGGCTACTTCCTCCATCTCCTTCTGACTTCAGTTCCTGTCCCACCTCCATGGATCTGGGTAAAGAACATGATTGAATTGTTCCTGTCCTGCAGGATACTTCCCAGGACATGCTGCTACCCTTCAAAGCACCTATCAGTTCTTCAGTAGCTTCAGGAGGAAGTCATGGCTTTGCTGAGTAGAAGAGCAGTACAGGCTGTGCCCCCATAGGATGATTCTGGAGTTCTACTCCAGGAGGCAGTATAGTGCAGAGATTTAGGGCTCTGAGTTGCACAGCTGGAGACCTGGGCTTGAATCCCACAGCCCCTACGTGCATACTGTGTGACCCTGAGCAAGTCACTTAACTTCCTTGTGCTCTCAGGTCACACCTAGAAACAAGCTTCAGCTTAGTGTGCCTTCCCTGGTTAAATGATTTCCCCTTTCCCCTCTCCCTTACTGCAAGTGCTTCCTGGTATCAGAAAAGACAGGAGGGTGTTGCTCTTTCCAGGACCTTTGGGCACTGAACATGCATGTTGCTTACAAAAAGTTTCACATGCTCTCCCTTGGACCTCTCTTTCCCCTGCTGACTCAGGGGGACTGAATGTGCACACTGGATGTACAGACTGATTATCTACACATAAATATAAGGAAATTCCACAGGCGATACCCACGGTTTTGTCTTGAGGGCCATTATTCTCGGTTACTAGTGTTGTCCTTTGGCTTATCCTTGGCACCACTTGTTTCTGCCAATGGTTTGCAGTGGTAGCTGCAGCCCACATTTGGGTGAAGCTGCGTATGTCCTCCTGTCTGGACAATTGGTTGAAGGGATCATCTACAGACCTGATTGTTCTCCCAGTAAACTGGACAAGGCTGAGCTGGCCTGGTGGAGCTGAGGGTTGAGGCGCTGCATGCCACACCTTGCGTCATGCCGGCAACCCAGGTTCGGGAATGGACTTGGGCTGCAGTGGGTCGGCAGGGGAGGGAAAAGACTGAGCATCTGGAGGACTGCTCTTCTTTTCTGGGGTGGGTAGTGGGCTTGCATCACTCCATTAGTGGCTCCTGATGGAGATCGGTGGCACTGCATGGAGCATGCTGTAGAAGGGTGGAGCGGCGGCAGATGTCAGCACTAGTGCACAGACTTCATTGCACATCTGCACTCCAGAGGGAAACAGAAGAAGAAAAAACTCTGACTCTTGGTGGAGGCGACAGTGACCTCAGGGGACCATGACCCACACACCCAATGCCAGACATCACCTGACCAGCTCTCTCAAGCTTGTGCCCCCATTCCTGGACCCGGCTGTCTTGATTTGCAGAAAGGTCACCTAGGTACAGTAGATGTTGGGTGGTCCAGCCCCGGGGGCCTTAGATCTGGGGGGGCAGCTGTGTCCAAGGAGTTAGGGGTGGGATGTCTCTGTCCCCAGTTCCCTAGACGGGAGGGTTCAGGTGGGTGGTAGGAGCATAGGTCAAGTGGGGTTCACCAGAGAGGTTCCCTGGGCCATCGGGCAAGAAATAAAGTTGACAAAAAAAGAAAAAAAAAGTACAAGGCTGTTACAGACCAGCTAGGCTGCCAGGTCACCATACCAAAATACATTCTTGACCCTTGTCAGAGATTGCAATGCACTGGAGCGATATTAAACACATCTCATATGAAAGCTTTCCTATCGAGGATTGATCAGTTTCCTTGATTACTCAATCCAGTCTGGTTTGCCTGAAGCAATGCAGTCTCAACCAGAACCATACTGTGGTTGTTGGGCCTCATAGCTGCTGCCATATTCACGATTCCAATGGTTCACCTACATATGTGGGTTCCACAGTGGCTCCTGCATGCTCAGTGGTCTCAGATGTACCAGTTGCTCAACCCCTAATCACTTTGTGTGCCCATCTAAGGATAACACTTCTGTGATTGCAGGATGGTGATCATGTATTGGTTGGGGCTTCCTTTCTTTGGGATCCTCCTCATGTCACTCTGACTACAGATGTATCCAACCTGGGGTGGGGCACCTACCTAGATTCCCTCCTGACTTAGGGGGTCTGTTTCTCTGTGGAATCCATCCTCCATATTAACATCCTAAAATGAGGAAGGTTATGTATTGGCTACAGACACTGGCCAGCAGTTCCAGGAACAGTCTGTACTGGCTCAGTCAAACAGTCAATGTGTCATGTTCTACATGAGTCCACTGTAAGGCTAGGATAGCCCTCATCTCCCATAATTCAAAAAACAAAGTCTAGGAGGGATCAGTTCCAGTCATGCAATTGCAAATCACACACAGATTCAAACAAAAGACCCACTCACTGGATTAAACTTCAGTATATCATTTATTTCATATTTTCATTCTAGACTTTAGAATGCTAAAATATCTTGTAGATGTTTTGTGACTGTGAAGGTTAGTGTGTGTGACAGATGCAACAAACACAGGTAAAAATTGTAGAACCCACTTTGGAAAATTTATTTTCCAAAATAAAAAAATAAAATAATAATTATACACAAAGGAAATAGGTGATCAGTCCTTCAGTTCTGCAAAAACAGTGCACAATTCCCTCGATGCACAACTTCCAGGCTTAGTTCCAGCCAAATAGATTCCTAGCACCTGAAAACTTGCATGTACTATAAGATGCTTCCTTCACAACAGTCAGGCTTCCACTGGCTGACTCATCTGTTTTGCATCTCGGGAGGTAGGTTTTTATACCTCCCTACTGATGATGTTAGCACCAGGTGAGCTGTCTGACCAAATTTTACCTGCTGACCAAATAGCCTAACCCAAAATTGGTCCTTTTAAAACAAAACTCCGTATTTATCTCTCGGCCCGTATGGAGTGCACATGTTTCCCCTGTATAGATCCTGCATCCTGATCGAACCTACAGTCATAGCACTTCAACACCCCAGGATAGCTACTTACCCATTGTCTCCCTTTACCCCATCCCACTTTTTGTATTATTCCTGTCCCGCTCTCCACCCATGCTACCTCCTCCACTACTCTGCGCTTTCCTACTAACTACGTCCTTTCTCCTTCCACCTACTCCCAAGTAAATTGGCACAGACGGTTTCCTGCATTGAATATAATAATCCCTTCTTTCTCTGAGTTTAGTCAGTCCACTAGAAAGCTCTTGCTTTCACTGTCTGTGTATGTGTAGTCATTTATGTGTTACTATCTGTACCAAACTTCTATGCTGTAGTTACAATAATGTTTTTGCCTGGGGCCATCCCATGATCTCTGTATGTTATCACCTGTTATTGTTTTCAAATTATTCTGTTGTTGATGTGGAACCTCTGTAAATTAGCTTTTAAATCAAAGGTTGTAATCTGATAATTCAATAAATAAATAAACAATAAATAAATAAATAAAGATTATTATAGCATCTGTCTTCATTTTCCTTAAAAATCATTGTTACCCTCTAAATTGGCACAAGCCCCTCATTCAAATGGCATCACATTTTATGGTAACAGTATAAAAAATCTGGCTTTTCATCCGACCAAAAGGTCGTCTCTTCAGCTTGGGGACAGTTACGGTATCTCTGTAGCTAGCTGCCACTTTCATCTTCATTCCCTGGCAACTCAGAAGATGGAATAAAACAATAAAAAGAAAAATGTTGTTGGTCCTTCATTCATCAAATAGGGCCTCCCTATCACACATCCCCCCGCTTAAGAGGAAAAACAGGGTAAACAGTTTTTCACCTTTTAGCACCCTGGAAGGGTTGGAGTTTCCACCCCTTGCTTACCAGCAGAACTGTTATGCATGTGCCCTTCCCTAGAGGTGGGGAACATCTCTGACTGTCAGACCAAACAGGATTTTAAGTAAGCCGACACCTGTCTGTACATTCCTGGCCAGTAGAAATGTGGTACTAGATTATTCAGCGTGCTTTCATGACTGAGGTGCCCACAAGTACTGGAATGAGCAGCCTCTAGTACCATCTGCTGATATCTTTTTGCCACCACCACTTGTATATCTATCTTGTTAGATCTGGGTTTGGGTCTCATATGGTACAAAATCTCATTAATACTTTCATACTATGAATACATTTGATTACCCATCCCACCATTTACAGGTACACCATCTTTCATTTTTAAACACCATTTTAGTTTCTCTATAGTATGATTCCCAGACTACAATTTTCCCCATCCACTGTTTTCCCATTTTTGCCTAATGCATCTACAAGTGAAGTCCTTTCAGCCAACTTACAGGCCTCTTCTTGCTTGACTGTAGTTTCATTGCCCAGCACAATATTTAAAGGACCAGTCTCCCCTGGAGTTTCGATGGTATTCAGGAAGCTGTCCATGCTTTCCTGACACAGACTCCCCTCACTTTCAGAGTCCATATCACACAGATAGCACACCAGAAATATGGGGAGGTCAGGACAGTCAATACACAATTCAAGTCTTTCCACTGGCTCCTGTAGTTTGGCACAAGACTCTGTCTCCTCTGGTTCCTCTTCCTCAAAATGCGTAGCACCTGTACTCAAACTCTTCTTGACCTTCAACACTTTGTTCTCTACCTTCGGTCAAAACCACTCTGCCTCTAATCACCTTTGGATCAGCCATGTCATCAAGGCCTCTATCATCTGGAATACCACAGTCAGACCATCTGTCTGTTTTACTGGATGCTTATCATTGGTACTGGCAGATTGTGGCAGGCTTGTCAACATAGCCTGCAACTACACCACAGAGGCCCCTTCAGCCTTTAACTTGGACAGAACCACCAGCACTAGTACAGGAAATAATGGTGCACACAGTTTCAAACAAAATGAAGTCTTGCTATATTATGACAATTGCAGTTTGACCCAGCCTTCGAACTGCTCTGGAGGTGAAAGGGTTAAGTTCCATGCCAGGCATGGAATCTTGAGCGCAAGCTCGGTTGAAAACTCTGTCTGTTGTGCTTCAAACTGTAACTGTCAGATTCTTTACTCCGCCTCACTGAACAGCCACTCCGGAGATTTCTCCTACTGCTCGGTTCATTTTGTCGGTTTTAAAGTATTTTTTCTCGGTTTTCAAACCGCATTTGTCTAAAATTAAACCGCAACCGGTTGGTTCAAGCTCTGTCTGTGGTATCATAAGTAATAGATAGGTTTTACATTTTATTCTGTGTGGAACTTAGCGGTATTATCGGTTTGGTTTGAACCAATCAGGTTGTTGTAAAACTATTTTAAATTGTATTAGAAGTGCGGTTCCGGTTCTTATCGGTTCTAAAAAGCATTTCATTACGTTTTTCCACGACTATGACACGGTCTGGAACCGATATATGGTGTCTTGCTTGGCTAAGGGCTGTTAACGGGCAAGTTTCTGGTTAGGCTGACATTATGTCTGAGAAACCAAAAAAAACGGGCCCACTGGGTTTCAACACTGTAGTGTCTGTGGGGAAGCTTTGCTAAGGCTGACCCACACACCACATGTGTCTATTGTCTGGGGTTTGACCACCTCAATACAGACTGCCAGATTTGTTTGAATTTCCCTGCAGCTACCCTGGATAAGAGTTGGTAGGCTCAGGGGAGCGGGAGAGCTAAGAAGTCCGCTGACCTGGATAGCCAGCCCAGTTCGGTTCCAACCGAACCAGAGGGAGTGCCCTCTGACCAGGGTGAGTCTTCCTCGGGCAAAAGGAGAGCTGACTCGGAGGAGTCAGTTCCAGCTAAAAGGACTAGGAAATCAGCAGATGTCGAGCAAAAAAGTCTTTCTCCAACTGCTGCAGAGATAGCCAAAGCGATCAAAATTGTCCAGTTGCTTTCCCCGGTTCCGACCGAACCGGCACCATCAGGTAAGCGGTCGGTTCGGTCGGTTCCTCCGGTTCAGGAATATGATATAGAGGATTTTTATGAACCGGGGGGGGGGGAGATTTTGAGGAGAGTATATGTGATTTTGAGAGTCTGGATCTGCCCATTGAACCGGACATTTCTCCAGACAGACCTATAGAAGTATCTCCCCCCAGGCTTTCTGAGTCCCCTTCTCATTTTATTTTTTATAAGAAAGTGGCTGAAACCCTCCAGCTTCCTATGGAAGAAGCTGTAGATGACAAAGAGGAGCCTGACTATGTAGAGATGATGGATATCCCAGAGTCTGGAGACTGTCTATTCCTATCCACAAATCCTTCAGGAAACCGACAGTAAAAATTTTAAAAGCTCCCCATTCTATACTTCCTGTGGATAAGAAAATGGACAGGAGGTACACTTTGTCAGGCTCTGACATGGAGTTCCTCTCACAACAATGCAGCCATGTTGGGGTAGTGCAGACTGCAGCCTGTGACAAGGCAAATATTCCTTTGGCTTCACACCCCCCTGACAAGGACTCCAGGAGGATTGATGCCATGGCAAAGAAACAGTACATGGCAGCATCTTTGGGTTTCAGACAGGCAAATTATATGGCTTATGTTGCAAGATATCAGAAATCCAGATGGGATACTGTTATGGCTCTAGCAAAGCAGGTCCCTGGCCAGCTTGCCAAGGAGCTGGAGCAGGTGGCTGCTGATGGTATTGAGGCATCCAAGGTGCAATTCCATGCTGCAGTGGACTCTAATGATGTATCTTTGAGAGTCATAGCTACATCTGTGGCTTTTCATAGAATGGCTTGGCTCAGGTGTACTAGCCTGTCACAGGATGCTCAGGCTAAGGCTATGGATTTTCCTGTTGTGGGCAATTCTCTGTTTGGGGAGCAGACAGAGAATTACATGAAGAAAATGGATGAGTATAGGACCACCTATAGGAGTGCACAGGCCAAGGAAAGGCAGGCCACTCCTCAGAGGCAGCTTTCCAGGGGCAGGGGCAGGCCTTTTCACAGGCCTTTTTACCAAGCCCAGGCCTCTTCTTCAGCCTACGCCCAGAGGGGGTTCTTCAGAGGGAGAGGCAGACTGGTTACGAGCAGGCCTGCTCCAACCCCTCAGCCTAAAGCCCCTGCCAAGCAGGCACCCTGATGGGATGGCCAGGGCCGATTCTCCATTACCTGTAGTGGGCAGGCTGGCTTACTTCATCCAGGACTGGAAGTCTTTGACATCAGACAAGTGGGTCCTGGAAGTAGTAAGCCAGGGACTGGTTCTCAGCTTCAAAAAATTTCCAAAGATGAGAGCCAGATCCTTTCCAATGCATCCATCAGAGGCTCTCGCCTTAGAAACAGAAGTTTCAACCTCCTGGCTCTCAGAGCTGTAGAAAGGGTTCCTCCCTACACCAGGGCAAAGGATTGTACCCAGGTACTTCCTTACCCCAAAAAAGACAGGAGAATGGCGGCCCATCCTGGATCTCAGATACCTAAACAAGCACCTTTTAAAACCAAAATTCAAAATGGTGACTCTGGGAATTATTTTACCCTCTCTAAGGCCAGGGGATTGGCTAGTGTCCCTGGACCTCAAGATGCCTACTTCTATGTTCTCATCAGAAGCTCCCACCGAAAGTACCTCAGATTCGAACTGCCCTCAGGCCATTACCAGTTCAGAGCAATGCCCTTCGGCCTCACCTCTGCCCAAGGGTATTCACAAAATGCCTGGCAGTAGCAGTTGCTCATTTAAGAAGGCAAAAGATTGCCATCTTTCCTTACCTGGACGACTGGCTCATAGTAGGCCAGTCTCCAGCCAAGTCAAACTATACCTTCAGGTTCTCAGCAGCTGCTTACATCTCTAGGTTTCCTTCTCAATCTCCCAAAGTCAGTTCTAGAGCCTGTTCAGCTACTCACCTTCATAGGCACAGAACTGAACACACAACAGGCCAGAGCCTTCCCTCCTCTAGAAAGAGCAAAGACCCTGGTTTCTCTGGCCTCCTCCTTCACTCTGCAGGTCTCTCGACCAGCAAGGCATTTTTTGCAGCTCCTAGGGCACATGGCTGCTTCCACAGCAGTAGTGCAGGGAGCAAGATTTCAGATGAAGGACATTCAGTTCCACTTGAGAGCCTTCTGGTCTCAAAGGAGAGATCCTTTAACCAAACTGATCCCAGTAACTCGAACCCTGATCCAGGCCCTACAGTGGTGGCAGGATCAGAGCAATCTGAGACAAGGAGTTCACTTCATCCTGCAGTCTCATTCCTTGACCCTTTCTACAGATGCATCCCTCTTGGGGTGGGGAGCTCACATGGGCGACCTCAGCACTCAGGGTTGTGGTCCCCTCAGGAATCTCTGCTCCACATCAATCTGTTGGAACTCAGAGCAGTTTTCTAGCACTTTAAGCTTTTCCACATCTGTTCAGAACAAAGTGGTACAAGTCAGAACAGACAACACCACTACAATGTGGTACATCAACAAGCAAGGGGGCACTTGGTCTACGGCCTTGTGCACTGAAGCGATGAAGTTGTGGTCTCTGGCTTATTCCCTGAACACCTCCCTTATGGCAGTTCACCTCCCAGACAAAGACAATGTCCTGGAAGATGCTCTCAGCAGGATTTCCCAGGGCCATCACAAATGGTCTCTGGATCCCCATATCCTGGAGGTGGTGTTTGCCAGGTGGGGCACTCCTCAGATAGATCTTTTTACAGCCCCGGACAATCACCAACTTCCTCTTTTTTGCTGCAGGCCCCCAGTGTTGGGCTCAGTCCCTCTGGACGCCTTCCTTCTCAACTGGGAAGGGAAGTTTCTCTATGCGTTTTCCCCTTTCCCTCTCCTTTTCAAGGTGCTAGTCAAGATCAGGTCTCAACCTTGCAAGATGATCCTGATTGCTCCAGATTGGGCCAGACAGCCCTGGTATCCACTTCCTCTGTCCCTAGCAGTCCACCTTCCCCTGTGCCTTCCCAGGAATCACAATCTGTTAACCTGTGCCCAGGGGAGAGTTTGGTACCCAAATCTCAAATCTCTCAATCTCAAGGCCTGGCTCTTGAAGAGTTAGAGTTTGCTGACTTACACCTTTCTCAGGGTGTACTCAATGTTTTGAAGGCTTCGAGGAAGCCTTCTACCAGGGCTACTTATCATTCCAAATGGAAAAGGTTTTCCATATGGTGCTCTGGTAAGAGTATTTCCCCAGAGTCTGCCAGCTTGCCCACAGTTCTGGATTATATGGTGCACTTAAATGCTCTGGGTCTGAGACCAGCTACCCTAAAAGTGCACCTGGCAGCAGTTTCTGCTTTCTTATCAGCAGGTAAACCCTCTTCTCTTTCAGCTCATCTGGTATTCTCTAAGTTTTTCAAGGGATTGCTTCACATCAACCCTCCATTCAGGGATCCTGCCCCTGCATGGGATCTTAATGTTTGCATTGCCCAGCTTATGCAACCTCCTTTTGAGCCCATGTCTTCAGCAGAAGCTTAAGTACTTGACTTGGAAGACTGTGTTTTTGGTAGCCATCACTTCTTCTAGGCGCATAAGTGAACTACAAGCATTGTCAGTGGAGCCTGATTTTATCTCCTTTCATAGGGATAAAGTGGTCCTCAGGACTAATAGAAAATTCTTGCCCAAGGTGGTTTTGGATTTTCACCTGAATCAATCTATGTCTCTCCCTGTGTACTTCACTGACCGTTCCTCCTCTGGTGAGAGGAGATTGCACAGTTTAGATGTCAAAAGAGCCCTTAGCTACTACATAGAGCGTACCAAGGGTCACAGGTTTGATTACCTCCAACTGTTCCTCACTTATGGTGAGGTAGGTAAAGGGAAACCTGCCACTAAAAGATCCATTGCCAGGTGGATTGTTTCTTGTATCCAGTTTTGTTATCAAAACTGGGTAGGGTTCCCCTTCAGACCTGAGGGCTCACTCTACCAGAGGTACAGCTGCATTCCTGGCTGCTGCGGGACATCCTATCATGAGAGATATGTCAAGCAGCTACTTGGAAAACAGTTCACACTACAAGCATTACTCCTGGACATCCAGGCTAGGAGTGATGCTCGGTTTTAACACAGCTGTGCTTCAGAGCCTATTCCTAAGTAGGTTCTGCCCTCCTCCATGGAGGTACTGCTGTGTAGTCTGCAATTGTCATAATATAGCAAGACTTCATGTTGTTTGAAGAAAAATTACTCACCTTAGTAATGTTGTTTCTTCTAATGGAGTCTTGATATATTATGACCTCCCCCCAACCTGCCCCTCTCAGAACCTCTGTTTTGTTTTTGGGATGTGGGTGGGCAGTGCTATGTTGGCAATAGTGTTTGCCATTTTTGTTTGCTGTTGTATTTTCATTTTCTTGGTCCCCTGACTTGAGTCTTGCTTTTGGGACCAGAAAATGTGTTAGTATTTAGTAGCCAGTTGGCTAGTGTAGGTTTACAGCTTCCACACAGAACCTTAGTGAGTTTTTCTCGTAAAGATCTGACAGTTACAGTTTGAAGCACAACAGACAGAGTTTTCAACCTAGCTCACGCTCAAGATGGAACTTAACTCTTTCACCTCCGGAGCAGTTCGAAGGCTGGGTCAAACTGCAATTGTCATATTATAGCAAGACTCCATTAGAAGAAACAACATTACTAAGGTGAGTAATTTTTTCTTTTCTGCCATGGTTCTTGCTAAGACTCTGCTGTCAGCAGATGGTGACCGTCGTCTCATACCAGCACCTCTGCTTTGCTGCTGTTGTACTTCCTGTGACATCTGCCAGGATAACAAAGCAATATCCCCGGTAACATCTCTCTCCCAGAGTAGACACACCAGTATCCCACTGCTGACACTAGATGTGAAGGTTAGCGGGTGAGACAGATGCAACAAACACAGGTAAAAGGTGAAGAATGCACTTTGTGATATTTATTTTCCAAAATAAAATAATAAACATACAGAAAGGAAATAGGTGATTAGTCCTTTGGTTCTGCAAAAACAGTGCACCATTCCCCATTGTACAACTTCCAGGCTTAGTTCCAGCCAAATAGATTCCTAGCACATGAAAACATGCATGTACTATGAGATGCTTCCTCCATGACAGTCAGGTCTCCACTGACTGACTCATCTGTTTTGCATCTCAGGAGGTAGGTTTTTATACCTGCCTACTGATGATGTCAGCACCTTGTGAGCTGTCTGACTCACAATTCTGTAAATAAACACAGACTGACTCATCCGACATGCGATCATGATATTTCTTTAGAAAGTAGGGTATAGCATGTGTACACATCTAGATTATTATAGCATCTCTCGTCATTTTCCTTAAAATCAATGTTACCCTCTAAATTGGCACAAGACCCTCTTATTCAAATGGCTTCACATTTTATGGTAACAGTATAAAATAAGTGGTTTTTCATCTGACTGAACGGTCAACTCTTCAGATTGGGGACAGCTACAGTATCTCTGTAGCTAGCTGCCCCTTTTATCTTCATTTTCCACCAACTCAGAAGAGGGAATAAAACAATTAAAAAAATGCAATATTGTTGGTCCTTCATTCATCAGATAGGGCCTCCCTATCACAGTGACTATACCAGTCATTCTTCAGGACAGCTTGATTTTCTTTTAAAAAAAATAAATAATTAATAAAATAATTATATGGTATATATTTGTATACTATTTGATATATCATATACAGACTTTGTTTCTTTTATGTTTTAATATATAGAAATACACAATTCTGCTGTATGACATTTTTGTTCTGTCAGAAACATTTGCCAAGATCCTCTGTCTGTTAACATTAAAATAAAACAGATGGTGGCTCACCATAGAGAAGTCGCATCATCTTTTTTATCATATTTTCATAAAACCTGAAATTTTCAATGATGATATCTAAAATAAATATTTCCACGAGACTCATTACACTCATGTCATCACTATTATTTTTTGTAGCACCGAATTTTCACATCAACTATTAAGTATGTGAATATGAACATGCGGACATACGAAACTGCCAGTAGATACAGGTCGAAGAATACAAAAAATGGGGTATAAGTGGAGGACTGAGGACCCAACCATAGGCATTATGAGAATGGCACACTACTGTACTAGCGTATCTAATCCTAGGATCTTGCTACTCATTTATGAAGGGTGTGGGGAGCAGAGTCCCCCCCCATATAAAAACAAAACAGAAAGCAAAAAATAAATATCACTTGGTTTTGTTTGAGAGGGAAGGCTCCGCCCCCTCACCCCCCTGTTTTTTTAATCAGAAAGTGACTCTCAGTTCTCTCTGATACGATTGCTACTGCTAGCAAAGTAGCGTGACATAGTGCTCTTAAATTTGTTCAGTGGTGTACCACTTGGACAAAGACTGCTTATATTTGCAGTCAATGTAATGTATTTTAAAGTTTGATCTATTGATCATATATGTTGATGCTGGTTATGTTTTTCATTGTTGTTTATTTATTATGTTAAATGAATGCAAGTGTTTTTTTTTCACTAAAAGTTTTATTACATACAAGATATAACAACAATATTCAAACAATAGAACAAATCAATAAGACTACTACATATGTAAAAGAACAAATACATCCTGAAGGAAAAACATCAACCTTAATGACTTCATAGCTCATCATAAGTAAAGAAAAACCATTAAAATATTTACATGTTGTTTGGATCATCAGAGAATAAACATATAAAAGAACACAAAGAAGAGAATACAGATCAGAAAAAGGATGAAAGAAAGAAGAAAAAGAGAAAAGAGAATCAGAACTAAAATAATTTGGGTGTTACAATTGCTTCAGTCATACTTAGGCAATGACACAATAAACAGAGTATTTGAGTTCTATGCATACCAGTTAATACAGGAAATAAATACCACCAGTTGGATTTACACTGTGTTGTGAAACTATTTGTTAACTATTATTGTTTTTCTGAGAAAAATTTATATAACGTACCCCATCTAGAGTAAAATATGTCTCCTAAGTCTCTAACTCCCAGAGCTAACTTCTCAGTTTTAATATTTTCAACTATCTGGGCCTTTATTTCTTGAAAAAAAAGGTTAATTATCAACCACCCAATACTTTGCATTTTATTGGATGTGGAACTTCATTGAAAATTAGCTGTGCTCAATGGAATGTCTCCAGTATTCTTTGAATAAAAATGATTTACTACTACTACATAAGCACATGCATTTACTAAATGCCCATAGTACAATCATAGAACTAATAGACCCTATATTAATTCTATGAGTACTACACGATTAGTTGTGTAGCGGTATGTTAAACAACTAGTGGGGTCCTTTGTCTTCCACTTACACCAAAAACAGCTTTGTCATAATCACTAGACAATATAAAGTGGGCCCACATACATAGCCTGAGTTCAGTGAACCAAGAAAGATTTTTCTGTTTTGCCACACTCACATTTTAAACCTTACTAGGTATCTGATTAAGGTCTTATTTTTTGTTCTCCTCTATAAACAGAAACAAAAGTAATCCATCATGTACACCGATTTCACATGTTACTTTGGTTTACATCGCATTCTTTATTCCTCAAACAAATTCAAATTAGTGCTATAATTCTGACTCCACAAAATCCTTTTTAGCTTAATATGTGGGACTCCATTTCCCTTCTATCATCAGAATTAATCGGGCGTTGCTCCTGAATGTCTACTTTAATGCTCTGTTTGAGTCATTATGTATTGAACAGGATCCCTATTATGTCATTTCTCCATTAAAAAACAGAATGGAAGAAGGAATTTAATGTTTGCCACAGCATGCTATGGTTAAGAAGAGCAACTCAGCTTAACTCAGTTTTATAATCGCACCTTAGTTCTAAAATGCTGAAAGTTTAATTATTTCTTTTAAAAACTCCCCCACATGAAGGATTACTCTACATGATGAATTCCGGGGCAAGATGACAAGCTATGTTGTTACTCTTTATTTAGCTATCATTGCTATGACAACCTTCAAATGTGTGCCAAAATGCTGCGTGTGCTCGGTATCAACTTTCTTACACTTAGAAATATTTGGGTATGTTCCCTTATCAAAGATTTCTGAACATGCTCAGTTGAAAGGAAGTTATATTTTGTCATTTTTTTTTCTTCTAACTCTTTACATATTTATACTGCTGTTACAGAATTTCCACAAGAACAAAACCACCCAATCACGGGATGTACATTATCTTATATAAACCAAAGAATACTTTCTATATGCATCTGTAATCATATCGCTATTCCATAGCCATTATATATAGATCCTACTGAAACAACTGACCCATGTATGGAAGTTACTTTCAGGTTTACCCCCTGTGGTTCTACAAAAATCTTAATTAAAAACCTTTTACTGAACAAGAAAAATATTTTGCTGAAAGGGAAAAGAATAGTAGAGTAAGCCTTCATCTGAATTAGGAAGGACTGCCACAGAGCCAACAAACCGGTCTGTGCATTCCTGTCTGACCTGCACAAAAAAAGGCAGCTTACTGGGCCAAAGAACTACATGATCCCTACTCATAAGTCAGATAAAGGACAGTGGGGATGGCAGAATCCAGAATAACCAGACACAATCAGTAGCCTCATTTAACCCATATCTGGGATTTAGGGTTCACAATTCTTCAGTCCAATATGCCTCTCTTTTTAATAGTAGTTGATATACATTGCCACATCCTGGTGGAGTAGTAACTCTCTCTAGACCCAAAAATCTAAGGGTAGGAATGCTGTGCTTTTGGCATGAAAATTTCGAGCCACAGGAGATGGTCTGTCCTCTGGATGCAGGGCACTGTTATGCTCCACCGTCTATTGGTGTAACTGTTGGATAGTTTTCCCAACATCAATCAAATCCCAAGAGCGTTTGATAATGAAACCACTTGCTCCATCTTACATATAATAAATGATCTAATTTCAACCTAAATATCTTTATATGCATTGTTGCAGAAATTAATGCAGTTACCACATGGATAACTGCCTTTAATTCCTGCAGCCCATGAAGGTACTTCGGATCTGATGTTGGGAACCTTACGTGCTGAGTGACTCAATCACCTAACATCCTTACCCTCTTTGCTACCACCAATGTTTTTTCTCTGAACACTGTTTCTCCTACTTTCATTGCCTGCAACACTTCCCATTGCTTGTTTAATGTGTTCTTCAGTAAACCAATTTCTTCACAGTAGGTAGTGGAAAATGCAATTCTTGGTTCATTTTCATTCCTAGGTTTATATTTCTAAACTTCTGTTTGCATTATACTGTCACTTTTGTCTCTTGCCCGTTGTATAGTTTTCCAAGAATATCTCCTATGCAGTAGTCTCAGAGTGAGGTCGATTCTATCTAGTCATGTTCTTTTGTCCAATTTCTTCTGATCCTTAAAAACTGTCTGTAGGGAATGCTCACTTTCAAATCAGGATGATGATAACGTGAATGGTTCAATAAAGTATTATGGTCTGTTTTCTTTCAGTATAGCATTGTATTTCGTTGATTATACTCAATGAAAATCTCTAGGTACAAATGCATAATATCCTCAGAGCTATATTCTATATAAATTTCAGTGATTCAATTACTTCATTCATGTAACTTATAAACGATAGTAATTTATCCACAATGCCCAACCAAATAAAAAATACATCATCTATAAACATCCGCCATTTTGCTATCTTATTTGCGAACTGGTTGTTTTCATTAAATATAATTTCTCATTCAAACTCTCCCATAAATATGTTTGCATAACTGGGAGCCATGGCTGAACCACGGCTGTACCTTTTGATTGCCAGAAATACATATTTTCAAATTTAAAATAATTCTTGGTCAAAAGTATTTCAGCCATTTGCAAAGTATAGTGATTTGGTGTTCTAGCATATCTTTCTTCTCTATCTGAGGTTCTTTTTAAAGCCATGTGTCCCTCTATGTGTGGAATGCTAGATTTATCAGTCTGTAACATCCGTGCTGACTAATAATGGATTTTCTGGCAGATTTATATTATTAAGTTCAAACAACACATTAATCATTTGTGTTGAGTCCTTCACATAGGAGTCAATGCTTGGGACAAGCAGATGTATAAAATAATCTACAAAGACAGAGACAGGCCCCAGGAGAGATCCAATATCTGCCACAATTGGCCTCCATGGTGGTCTTTCCCCATCCTTATATACAATATCTTGGGAAAGGTATAAAATATGGGGGTAACTGGGTGCTGTTTCAAAAGTACACACTTCTCCTGATCAGACCAACCTGAGAGACCTCAAAGGCTAGAGAGGTGGTCAAAAGTTTTGCAGTTGAAATTCAATGCCAAAAAGTGCAAGGTGATGATTGTAGAGAACAAGAACCCTAGGACAGAGTACTGGATGGGGGGGGGGGGTTAAGTTGTCATGACCTCTGAGGAGAGACCTAGAGATCATCATCAGTGACTCCCTGAAACAATCAAGCCAGTGTATCAAGACCTGAAGTAAGACAAACAGGATGCTGGGGTGTATAGAAAGGGGTATTGACAAGAGTAGGAAGGAGGTATTACTGCCTCTCTATAAAGCACTGGTGAGGCCCCAGCTGGAGTACTGTGCCCTGTTCTGGAGTCCTCAGTGGAGGAAAGACAAGGACAGACTGAAGACAGTGCAACATAGAGTGGCCAAAATGATTCAGGGCCAGCAGGGCAGATCTTATGAGGATTAGCTCAAGGCACTGAATACGTACTTGCAGCAGACCAGATGATGGAGAGGAAATATGACAGAGACATTTATGTTCCTGAAAGAAATGAACAAGGTAAACTGTGAGGAACTATTTAGCATGAGTAGCAGATCAAGAACATGGGGGCATGAGTGGAACAGATGATGGGAGGTTCAAGAAGGATGTGAGAACATTTTGGCCTTTAACAGTTGTTGTTTCCCATGTTTGTATAGAAATGTGCCAGGTCTCTCAAACTATGAAAGCCCATGAACATGGAAACAGAGAAAAGTGACAGAGAGAAAAAAAACCTGAACAGCTCATCTAGTCTGTCACATGACAAGATCTTTCAAACACAGTATTGTTCTTACCTGTAAGTGTTAGCAGTCCAGAGATATAAATATCTAAATCATTTGTAAATGAAATCAAAACAGCAGTCATTTTATGGAATCTTAAGAAACAGATGGAAACTGTCACTGTGTGTTGTTAAGCACAGGCTGCCCTTCAGTGACATTACTTTCAGCCCCCCCCCCATATTATCATAACGTGTAGAAATAAGTAAGTCTGGATAAAGCCAATTCTGTAAGAGTAAGGACCCCAGAATGCTGTTTCTTAAATGAGGTCACTGTGGGTGCATGTGACTGCAAGCACAATGTCGTGGGACCACAGAGGTGTTTACAGCACCAATTAAAAATTGCGTGGGACTAACCATTTTTTAATACATGGGGATACATTTCACATGACAAGGCATGAGTGCTCCCAGAGGTTTTCAATATTTGACATAGTACTGAGTGCAGCAACTCCCTGGATGGCAGATGTTGAATACAGTGGACCATCTAAGGCCAGTCCACAAAGACCTTGTCACCTGTGGAGGGCTAAGGTGTAGAGAGTGTCCTCTACACAATCTCCAAACATTACGAGCATGCAGGAAAACCCATAGTGTCTGTATAAATGCCCCCTCCCCACCTGATACCATGCTACCCATTGAGCTAAGCAGACAACTGGGTCAGGGATGAGTGAGGTGGAAATCAGTTACATGGTCTCCAGGGTGAGATGTACACTGTAGCAGTCTAGAAAGTGGTAAACAGGCTATGTCAAGGAGTGTCCTCAGTTGTAACATCTTCTGACCTCCTAGGCCAGCTCCTCCTAGTACTTCTGGACCCCAACCAACACCTCCATCAATTGTACCTAGTAGCGAGGGCTTGGAGGTAAGTTGGCAGCCTTGTTCAAAAGAGAATTAGAGGTCTAGTGAAGGGGATATGGTAGTGGACTGTCTTATCTCACATCCACTGCTCATACAAAGGGAAGGGGTCCCCTTGTTGGCTGTTCTAGGCTTCTTATTGGAAGCCTGGTGGCTAGTACAGCTCCACCCTTAGACTGCCCCCTGTACTGGCACAAAGCTCAGCCTGCACAGACAGTGATGGCCAATGAATATGAATGCTGTTCGGTGAGGACTTACTTATGTGTGCTGTGTCAATAGTGAGTTTCTGTATGGGGGGGGGGGCAGAAAAAATTAAATATGAGGTCCCCAGGACTTCAGAATTCAGAACCACTTCCCTAGAACCTACCAAAAACCTGTCCTACATACAGTTCAAGTGATATAAAATGCATATTAACAGTTAGTATGTAATTAACATATGGTTAATACGGAGATAAAAACAAGATTCAAGAAGAGGTTCAAAAACCCTGGGAGGCCAGGGTTTGTGTACAATGAGAACCTGTATCCCACACTGGGATTGGTGGAGGACTGAGCACATCATCAAGGAGAAGTGAGTGTGTCACCCAGCAAGGAAAAGTGCAAGCTATGCCACTTCTGCACCCGTTCTCTTAGGTGACCAACCACTTAACATTTTTTTTTCGGTTTTGACCCCAAATGTTCAACATAGTCCACCACCTTATAAACATGATAGGTCTCATTTATGAAATCCTGTCCCAAATGGCAGTTTGCAACACAAGCGTGTAAAGACATTCTGGGCAGGATTTGAAAACTGATGCATGTCATGTGGGACGAACAAAAGAATATGTGGAAACATGTGGGGTCAAAATCTGAAACCAATTGCAAAGTTATGAGTAAACACTGAAGAATTTCAATGTTTCTACATAATGTTATTGTTTTCTGAGACTCTGACCCCCAACTTTCAATGGTTTTACCATGCCGAGGCAACAGTTAGCACGGAGACATCCCCGACAGCGACAGCTGCAGTGCTGACTGTTAGCATTGCGGTGTCGGGGATGCCTCCATGTATCCATCGGAGGGGTGTGCCCCCGAACCCTCCCACACCCCCCGGTCTCTAGGATTTCAACTCCGAGTTGGAGTTGGAGTTGGACCCAGGGTGGGGGGGTAGAAACACCAGCGAGAGCAGTCTCAGTCACTGCACAGACCATCACAGCGTAATTCGTGGGTTTTGCCCGATTCCTATGGCTGTGATGGTCTTTGCGGTGCCGGAGTTGCTGCGCTGACGGTATACCATTTTCAACATAGTCTTTTTAATACCTCACCTGATCACAGACATCTTATAAAGACCGATGGAAATTTTTAAATCCTGTTAGAAAGGTGATTTCATAGAGTGACTGCGAAAACATATTGGGTGGGATTCGAAAATTTTCACCTACCTGGTTCATGAGGTGGGGTAAAAAAGGCTGTGTTCTAAATGTTGGGTCAAAATCTGGAAAAATAGCAAAGTTATTAGTGTATGTTGAAGAATTTTGATGTTTCTTCTTTATGTTGTAGTTTTTTGAGATGATGACCCCAAATTTCCAACGCAGTCTTTTCATTGTTCCACCTTATGATCAAGACAGATGGAATTTTTAAATCCCATCCAAAATGTGATATCACAGAGTGACTGCGAAAAATGTTGAGGGGGTGGGGATTTTAAAAATGTCACCTGCTTGGTTTATGAGATGGGGTAAAAAAAAGGCTATGTTGAAAATCTGGGGCACAAATATTAAGAAATAACAATGTTCTGAGTAAAAGTTCAAAACGCACTAAAAATGTTATTAACTAAATTTACCTTGGTTCAGTCCCTTCCTGATCAGGCTTTAGACCAGCAGGACATGTTGGTGGACCAGAAAGGTAAGTAAGGGGTATGGGATGGTGAATGCTGAGAGTGGGTTTTGGGTGGGGACGTGGGGATAGGTGTAGTTGCTGGACCATTTTCTTCTTTTCAGTTACAGGAAGCTGACACCAGGGAAACCAAACGGGAGGTGAGCGGGCTCAGTGACAGAGGGTGAGATTGTTTTTTTGCCTGGAGTAGACACCAGGGGAACAGATTTGGAGGCGGGCAGGCTCAATGGCAGAGGGTGGGATTTATTTATTTATTTTTTTACAGACTGAGCACCAGGGAAGTCATCGGGTTGCGGAGAAGAGCACAAGCAGCTGGCTGATCACTGCACTTCTAAGCTGGTTGCTGGGTGGCGTGTTACAGATGAAAGCATGCAACCACACTCTGATAGGTGTGGCTGCATCCTTTCAACTACACAAAGTTTCCGCCCTTCAGCCAGGCTGAACAGCATCACTATCAGTGTGCTCCTCATTGGGCCGTCAGTGGCATACCGCCTGCAGCCTGAGCTGCACTGGATTCTACACTGACATACCTTTGCAGCCTCTATTCTCCCAAGTACTTATAACATGTTCACTTTGTGCTTGCGTGTGCAAGCAAACAGAAAATGACTAGAATAGCAATGCCATGACATCCTTATGACTTGACTGCTGTTGCCCTGTTGTGAATTACAGGTCAGCATTCTATCATGGCAGAAGTAAATGCAATGGCACCCATGTCATTGCCATTCTAGCTCTTTTGTTTCTATAATACACAATCAGCCTGTTTCATCGGCGTATTGAAAGCTAATAATCCACACTGAGAAATAATTCATGGTTTGGAATGTGAATTATTTCTCCACACAGCTGCCCTAATCAGAGTCATGTTCCAGCCTACCAGACTCGTGGCTTTGAGCGTGGCCATGAGCTGGTTAAGGCAGTTGAATGTAAGCCCATTTCAGCAGTGTTTTCTCAAAATGGCAAGATATTGCAATTAAAAAACTACACAAGGCCTTCTTCGCACAAAAAACATATTTAAGAAACCGAGATTTTATATTATATGTAATAAAGAAAACCTCTGTGTAGAACTTGCAGGTAGCCTCACACATTATTAGTGTGGTAACATAAGAGGACTCAAGTTATGCTGTCATACATATGATGTCAGAACACTAACACAGTGCGAAGTTATCAGCTTTTTCCTCACGGAGGGGGTTAGTTATTAACAGCAGAAGTAAGCTGCTCTTCTGCAGTCCCACTATGATGATTGTGGGCTGTCAAGGAGGAGGTTAGCCACTGTTCTACACTCCCAGCAGGAGGATTGCAAGCAGTTAAGGCACAAATCTGCCTCCCTACTGTGCTCACAGTGGGAGGATTGTGGGCAGTCATGGCAGAAGTCGGCCTTACTTCTTCAGTCCCAGCAGGAGGATTGTGGCCCCGTGAAGGCAGAAGTCAGCAGCTCTTCTGGACTCCCTGTGAAAGGATTGTGGGCAATCACAGCAGACCCACTTATTGGGGGTCAGCAAGGAAAACAAGGGATAATACATATAAAAAACAGAAGGTTTGTCCATCTGTAGGAATAAATTTGGCCACTGATCCACTAGGGTACTTCTCATACCCAGCTCCCACATGCTGTTTTGCATCATGCTTGGCACAGAAAGATACAAACACAGAATTTGTCAGAAGAAAAGGACTTTGTCGCCCACCCACTCTGCCTATATAATCCCTGCATAGTCTGTCTCTGCAGACCCTAACTGATCTCCGGCAACCCTCCCTACTCCCTGCTCATTTCCTAATATTCCCCTATGCTTATCCCATGCATGCTTGGAGCTCTCTACTGCTTTTGTCCTCACCACACAGATACACAGAAATGTGACAGCAGAGAAAGGCACCACGGCCCATCTAGTCTGACCAACACCCTACCTCCCCCCTTCTGTTATGCTTCCACCCTCTTTTCCCAACCCCTTAAATCTATCCCAAGCCCTCTTGAACCCCTTCACCATTTCAGCTGACACTACCTCCTCCGGCAGCTTGTTCCAGGCCTCCACCACCCTCTCCGTGAAAAACTGCCCCCTGACATTACCTATGTATTGCCCACCTTCCAGTCTGAGGCTATGTTCCCTCGTACTCACTCCCTACTTCAATTTGAACAAGCTGTTACCCTCTACCTTATTTATTCCCTTCAGATACTTAAAAGTCTCAATCATGTCCCCCTTTTCTCTCCTAGTCTCCAGAGGGTACAAATTCAGCCCTCTCAATCTTCTCTCATAGGGTACACCCTACATCCCTCATACCATTTTGGTTGCCCTTCTCTGCACCCTCTCCATCAGCACAACATCTCTTCATAGGTGAGGCCTGTAGAACTGTACCCTATACTCCAGATGTGGCCTAACCACTTCAGCTGGTAGTCTATTTCAGGCATCCCCTACTCTTTCAGTGAAGTAGTACTTCCTCACATCCCTCCTAAACTCCCCCAGCTTCACAATGATCCTTCCTCAGGTGGGGGATCATGCCATTGGTGTGCAGGCTCTTTATGTTTCCTCTTAAAAAAAAAAACAAAAAAAAAACACATTTAAACAGCGCATGCTGAAGACAGGCTGGTGCATTCTGTTAGGGTAATTCTGCTTCTTTTCTTGACCAAGTCCACATGCTGAAAACTATGCCCCAAAGGTGCAGAGTCACTTGCTTTGGCTAAAATTCTACTTTTAAATGAAGTAATAGCACATGCTTCTATAGCATGTAATGCTGTGCAAGATTAGATAAGACGTCTATTTTTACAGGACACAAAATGACTGATAAAGGCATTATCTCACTATTGCTGTATCACAAAGGCAATTCAAAAGGTGATATCAGATACGCCCACACTTTCTGTATCAGCCTTTGCAATGCTGTCTGCTAACCATACTGGAGCATTTCACCCATCAAAACATTTTTTTCTTCTGCAGGCAATTTCCTTAAAGGTGATTGGAAATCATTTTAAAGAGTCCCAAATGTCTGAGGGGAAACTTTGGAAAAAATCTTATTTACGGTACAATTTATATTTGATCACATCTGTATTTAGTGTTTCCCCTGTTTCTTCATAAGTGTGCATATTTAAGGGCAGCCTGGTAGCATGTGGCAGTGTTACTGCTTGCTTTGCTGGAAGCTCACATTTATGAACAAGTGTGGGTTGTTGGGGACCATCTGGGGAAGGAAAGATTGAGCATCCCAAGGATGCTTTCCTTCTTTGGGGGGGAGGGCGCAAGCCTTCTGTTTCAGGGCTGCTGCCTGGAAGGGGCCAGGCAGTAACACAGATGGGAGCCCATGCAAGGGGAGGGGCCACCACTAGATGCTGGACACATTCGTGCACAACAGCATGCATATGCACTGGTGCCATTGTACAAGGCACCCCTAGGGAGAAAGCAGAAAAGGCCAGGCTGCTAAATGCTAGCACCCCCCGCAAGCTCTCACATGACCAACACAGTTGGCCACCCACCACTTTGTGGTGCTGTGTAAGTGCTAGATAACCAGTAAGCCCGTGAAAAGGTTGGTGAAGGGGCTGGAGGGAGGAATCCATTGGCAGACCTGGTGGGGGACAGAAAACTTTATAGAAAAAAAATAACTGCACATTTACAAGAAAACAAGATCACTGCCCCAAAACTTGATTCTCTCTAGCCACTTGTCTGCACCTGACATCACATTGATGCCATTGTGCACATAATGTGAGATTTTTGTGCTTCTGTGCTTGCCGTAGAACAGCAAAATTTATACTCATTTACTCACCTCCATAGACCTGATATGCCTCCTCCTATACTATTTTTAGACATGAATTCATTCCCCTGGGCCCTGCTCTCTTTTTCTTCCTCTCCAACCCTGAATGTCACCTACTTGGCTTTTTCCCTGTACTCTCTCACCATCTCACCCACCCCCTGGCTCCCACCTCTCTGCTCTTTTTTCTCCCTCCTTCTCCTTGCTGGTGACATTGGAAGCAACCCAGGCCCTGCTAACACCCCTATCGACCACTCTGTTGTCACCTGGGCAAGGCAGATTGGTCTAAGAATTGCACATTTAAATGTTTGCAGCCTCCCATGCAAGTTCCCAGACCTTGAGGCATGGGTGTCTCTCTATAAGCCCCATGTGCTAGGGCTCTCTGAGACCTGGCTGAAACCCAACAAATCCGACCCCTCCTACCATCTCCCAGGTTACTCCCTCCTTCGTCTCAATAGACCAGGAAGAAGAAAAAAGGGTGGGGGAGTAGCACTATATGTCCAGGAACATATGTTGGCCACCATTGTTAGCCACTCCAACCCCCTCTCCCCCAGTGACTGGCTCCTTGCAGAACTGACCCTGGGTTCCTCAAAAAAGTTCTACCTGGGCTGCTGCTACAACACCCATACCTGAGGTATCCCTGGATTATCCACCCTTCCCGATGGCCTAGGACTACTCTCTCCTACCAGGGACACCATATTGCTCAGGGACTTTAACCTTAATTGGTTAAGCGCCCAGGAACCTGACTATGCAAACCTCCTGAAAACACATAGCCTTGAGCAAATCATCTCATCCCCCACCAGGCACAACACCCGTATGCTCAACCACTCACTGCTTGACTGGATAGCCACAAATCAGATGGACATGGTCCTACACGGGTGTACATTGTCAGACTCCATAAGTAACCACTACCCTACCTACATCATATTAACCACCAAAATCAAACACCCCCCCCCACCAAGTATCTGTCTTTCATAAATTTTAACTGCCTGAATCCCACAGATCTCCAAGAGGATGTAAGAGCAGTAAAGTGGTCTGTCCTCTACCTCCTCAACAATGTGTCAGATGCAGCTAGCTTCCTCACAAATGCCCTCATTCAGATACAAGACCTCCACTTCCCTCTCACTACTCGGAGGGTGAAAGGAGGCTGCACCCAATGGATATCCAAAGGATTACTGTCCCTAATGAAAGAGAGGGACAGTAAATGGAAAGCTTATAAAGCATCCCCTTCCCCCTAACTCTGGAATGCCTATCGGTGTTTTCGCAACACATGTAAGCAAACTGCCAAATTGTTAAAATGCAGTTTCTACCTAAACCTTCGAAGGAACAACCTTGATGATCCCCGTCACTTCTGAGGCTCAACCCCAAGATCCATAGCTAGGTTACTCAGCTCACCTCCCCCTCAGGCCCCTTGACTAATCCCTCTGAGATTGCACAGATTTTTAACAAAGTATTTTCTGACCTCTCCACCTATCTTACCAAACTACCTTCCCAGCCACCCTCCAGCCCTGGTAGTCAGGATAACTGCTACCCTCCATCACCACCCCCCCGTGACACCCCACCCCAACCTTCCACTTTAGAGTCATTGGCCCAGGTGTTACTACCAAGCTCCTGAAGTCCCTCCCTGCCAGGTGTAGCCCTGGCAGTAATGGGCTTTTTCCCTCATTCCTTAGGCTCATCTCTCCAGCTATCATTGAACCTCTCATCTTCAAATTTAACTTTGGCCTCTCCTCATTCACAATGTCAGACTCTTGGAAACACACTAACATTGTGCCTTTTTTCAAATCAGGCAATCTCCTTTCTCCTGGCATTTATAGGCCTATCTACCTCCTATCCCACCTGAGTAAGCTACTGGAAAAAATCGTGCACTTCCAACTCTCTGAGCATCTTGGAAAGTATAATCTGCTGTGCCCTTAGCAGCATGGCTTCCATAAGCACCACATCAGCCTTAGTCCATTTCTCTAACCATGTACTCAGAAACATGGACATGGGTAAGGCCACTGGTGCTGTAGTTGTGGATCTGACTAAGGCCTTTGACTTCATCGACCACTCCCTCCTCCACTCCACTCTCCTACACCTTGGCTGCTCTGCTGAGACAACAGCATGGTTTAGAAGCTACCTCAAAGGCAGGTCCCAGTCTGTTACAATTGGTACAGACTCCTCCACTGCCTAACCTGTATCCACAGGAGTTCCCAAGGCTCCATACTTGGCCCCCTACTTTTTTCCATTTTTATTAATGCACTCCTGGCTGAAGGCCTTACCTGTGAGGCTCTCCTCTATGCGGATGACCTTGTCCTTTATCATAGTGACAAGTCTCTCGCAAACATCTCCTCCACTCTTACACTTAACTATGGTGCTGTCCACAATTGGTTTCTTTCCAACAGACTCTTGGTAAATGAAATAAAAACAAAAGCAATGCTATTTGGATCCAAACCATTCCTCCCAAAGATCTCAAAGACAGACTCCTCCCTCCTTGTACCCACAACTGCTGCCCCCCCCCTTGAAAATGTCCCTAGTTTTAAATACTTAGGTGTCACTCTGGACCCCTCCCTTACGTTCACCAATCATGTAAATAATTCTGTGGGCAGAGTTAACCAGAAGCTAGGTGCCACCTACCACGTAAATCAATTCCTTTCTTATGAGGCGTGCCTAGCAATTGCACAAGGAAACCTTTTACGGCTCCTTGAATACTGCTCTCCTGTCTATTCCCTCTTATCCTCAGCTCTGCATTGTAGACTGAACTCAGTCTTTGTTTTATACTTCTTTATTGGAATATCATGCCTACTTTACACATGTAGAATTGTGCAATCAGTTAATACATCCAGCTTTTCTATATGTATCAGTCCTTCAGTAATAAAGATGGAACTATAACTTCTTCATATTAAAAATGAGTAACAATAAAAGTGATAACTTGCTACCATTTAATTTCCTTATATTTCCTGTTTTTAAAATCTTTAAAATTAGTAGAAATTACTCACAAGTTCACCTTATAGCTTCCCCCTTTTCTAATACGTTAGGTTCTCTTACTTGGCCTGAGCCTAGACTTTTTCTTTCCCTCTTTACTATTACATTCCCTTTTCTCCTTGTTTAGGAGCATTCTCCTTTTTATCTTTTAGGTTTGAGCCATTTAGTTTTCTTCTAGGCAAGACAAGATCCACCTGTTCCAGCCATTGTTATATTGTTCTGGTTTCTGGTCAATGTTATATGTTATCCTCTGCAGTCTCTGAATTGGTTGTATTATGGTTAACCATTTGTTTACATTTGGAGGTGCGCTCTGCAGCCATTTTCTGGAAATGGCCTTCAGGGCAGCAGCCACCAGTATATTCCATAGGTATGTCTCCTCCTTCCCCTTCAACTCCCCATGGACTAAACCCAGCACCAGGTGTTCAGGGCCCAGCTGTGTAAATGTCATGAAGACCTTCTTTAGTCTAGCTATCACCTGTTCCCAGAAAAGGGTAATTTCAGGGCACAACCAGAAGATATGTGCCTGTGTGGTCTTAAGGGCTCCACAACTTCTCCAACATGTAACTGGAACCCGCGGATTCCAGTTTGTGGTCTGTACCAGTGTTAGAAAAAAGCAGGTTCTCACTTTCCAGCAGTATTGTCACCATGTAGGGGAAGAGGAAGTGCTCCATGTATATCTCCATATTTTTTGCCACGCTGGGATAGTGATAGCTATATCCAAGTCTTCCTCCCACCTTCTGCTTTATATAAAGAGAGAATATGGCTCTGTTTCTAATGTAAGCACTATATAGAAGTGAGATGACCTTTTCCTCATAAGGGGCTCCCCATATCCTCAGAAAGGGTGTCTTGTCTTGCCACTTTTCATTGACCCATGCTTCTTGCTGTTGCAAATCCTTTACATAAGTTCTTATCTGGTAAAATATTTGTGTATCTTGCTGTGCCCACCCAAAATTCCTCTGAGCTTGTTCAAATGAAATCAGTTGCTTGTTTTGCAGCAGCTGATAAGGAGAAGTAATACCTCTCTGTGCTTGTATTTTAAACCATTTATCATATCTTATCGGTTCAAACTTAGGGTCATTGGTCCACCACCTAAACAACCACAATGTTTTTTGTATGTTACCTCCTCTGATCCCCCCCCTCCATCGCTGTGAGAACTCCGGACAAATATGTTTGACAGATAAATTTTGCCTGTGGTTGGAAGATTTGGGCAGCTGGGGGGGGGGTTCTGTTAGATCTGGACTATCTATTCTCTTTCAGAGGGCATCATAGTATTTATTTCCCCACAGTATGGCTATTCGCATCTGCGCTGCAACCTAGAACCCCACCAAGGTCTTGCAGAGCCATTCTTCTCTCCCTTTTTGGTAGGT
The DNA here is from genome assembly GCA_016271365.2 of Neoceratodus forsteri. Lineage (NCBI taxonomy): Eukaryota > Metazoa > Chordata > Ceratodontiformes > Ceratodontidae > Neoceratodus > Neoceratodus forsteri. The sequence goes on along the minus strand of CM028130.1, from coordinate 968,528,288 downwards.
ATAAAAGTTTCTTCATAACTCTGGGTCATGTCTTTCCCCATACAAAGGACAGAAAGAGTTGCTGCCAGTTAGCTATGGCATCTTGGGGGACCTCACAGGGGACGCATTGAAACAGGTACAACAAATGTGGTAGTACATTCATTTTTAGTGCCTGTATTCTTGCTCCCAACGATAGTGGGATCAGGCACCATCTCTATAAGTCTCTCTTCAATTGTTCAATCAAAGAAGGGTAGTTAAGGGTGTATAGTTTATCAGATGTTGTACTTACATCAATACCCAAGTAACGCATTTTGGGAAGCTCCCACTTCATTGTAGATCATCCTCTGATTGTTGAAGTAGGGGTATAATGCAGACATAGTATTTCTGTTTTACTTTTGTTCAAGATGTTCTCAGAAATGTTAGAGAAATTGTCTAGTTGCTTGAACTGTGCTGGGAGAGAGTCCTCAGGTGTTGTCATCTATATAAGAATATCATCTCCATATAGGGCTAGTTTATTTTCTCTGTCCCCCAATTTAACCCCCTGCACTTGAGGGTTTTACCTAATGCTTTCTGCTAGAGGTTCAATATACATAGCGAACAAAAGAGGAGATAAAGTGCACCCCTGTCTCGTACCTCTCTCTAAGGCAAATCCCGTAGAGATGTGGCCATTAGCCCTGACATGGCCTTTTGGCCCTTCATATAATTTAAACAGATTTGTTATAAATTATTATTATTTTTTTTATTTAGTTTTTGTTGACCTGGTAAGTGCACTAGGCAAACCCTGCCTATTTTCAGGCACGACCCGGGGGAGGGGGACACAGATGAATGCCAACTGACTTTGAACCAGATTAAGCTGTTGGTGAATGGGGGGAAATTTGGCCAGGGCACTGGGGAAATTCCTCTGCTCTTTTCGCGAAGTGCCATGGGATCTTTAACATCCACCTGAACTACCACCAGAACAGGCAGATGGGACCTCGGTTTAGCGCCTCATCCGAAAGATGGCACCTCAGGAGTGCAGCACCCCCCTCATGCTGCACTGCAGTGTCAATATTGGGATATTAACCCAAGTTCCTGATGTGGGACCCTCGGGAACCCAAACCCGGAAAGGACCCGAGCCAGGAAGGACCATGACACTTTATCAAATGCCTTTTCTGCATCTAGCCTCATGAAAAGGGATGGGGTCTTTGTGTGATTTATATGGTCCAAGATACGTATGGTTCTTCTTAAGTTATCTTGGGCTTGTCTACCGGGTATGAATCCCGTTTGGTCTAGTTTTATCAAATCTGGCAGAATTCCCTGTAATCGATGGGCCAAGATGGAGGTATATATCTTATAGTTAGAATAGGGAGATGAGGGTGATATGATTGGCATCTGGTGGGGTCCTTTCCAGGCTTGGGCACCACCGAAATCACCGCTTGTGCCCAAGAGGGGGCTGGTTTTCCCTCTCCTCCAAACACCTCTTGGAATGTTTTAAGTAGGAGGGGTTGTACCATGTCAGCAAATGTTTTATAGAATTCTGCTGCCAGGCCATCATGTCCTGGACATTTCCCTGTTTTTTTTCTACCTATTTCTATTTCTAATTCTTGCAGGGTGATAGATACCATTAATTTGTCTCTCTGTTTCCCTGTAAGTTTAGGAAGTTTCAACTTGTCCATAAAGCAACTCACTGCCTGGTCTGGGGGTTAAGGGCCTGTGGCATAGAGCTCCGCATAATACTCTTTAAAGGCCTTTGCTATTCCTTTTATTTGATGCACTGTTTCCCCTGTTTTTGGGTGCACCAGGGCAGAAATTGTTGCTTTCGCCTTCTGGATTCGTAGTCTGCTAGCTAAAAGCCTTAGGAAGCGAGGCCCACCTTCACAGAACCGCTGTCTAAGAAATATCAATTTCTGTTCTACTTGGAAGTCCAATATTTCTCCCAACTGTTATTATACCATTCTAGTTCCCTAGCTCTGTTTCTGGTATATTGCTGCTTTTGCTGTTCCTCCATGTCATGTATTTTCTGTTAGAGGTTTACTCTTGGTTTCCTTCTCTTCTTTCTTTTTTTTACTGGTCAATTCAATAAATGTTCCCCTTATTATGGCTTTTGCCATATCCCATAAAATACTTGGCGAGGTCTCTGGGTTAGTGTTCTCTTCTAAAAATTGGGTATAAGTCTCCTCTATTGTTTTTTTAAGCTCTTTATCTTTCAGGAGGGAAACATTAAAGTGCCACAGTGTGTTTTTGTACACTTCCCCTAAATCCAGTTTAAGGAAGATAGGTGCGTGGTCTGAAAGCACCATGTCACCAATCCAGATCTTACTTGCATCTTCTTTATGTATAAAGAAGTAATCGAGTCAGGAATATGTCTTAAGGGGACTTGAAAAATATGTATAATCTCTTCTGTTCCTGTTAAATTGGCGCCATATCATTCCCATCCCCATGAGTAATGTAGTTACTTGTTTGGCTACTTTATATGTTCTCCTCTGAACAACTGATGTGGTGTCCAAATTAGGGTGGAATATCAAGTTAAAGTCTCATTCGCAAATCAGTATCCCTTCTGCCCAGTCTGACATTTTAATTAAGAATGCTCTATAATCTAGGTATGCCAAACCTGGAGGGAGGTACGCTGATACCAGTGTGATCTGCTGTCCCCTATACCATCCCTTCAGTACGGCATATCTGCCTTCTTTATCTGCAAATTTATCTTTTATTTGGAATTGTGTTCCCTTAGACACTAGTCCTGCTGTTCCTTGTCACCTGCCCTTTTATACTTAGAGGTAACTGCCCCTTCAAACCCCATTTTAGACAGTTTTTCATGCTCCACCTTCGATAAATGCATCTCTTGCAGAAAAGTAAAATCTGCCTTCATTTTTCTGAAGTAGTACAGTATTTTACTCCTCTTACTAGGACTAGTAAGTCCATGGATGTTATAGGAGCAAATCAAAGTCTCTTTACTAGCCATTTATATATGAGGTAATGGAGGTTCTGCAAGTACTAGCCAGAGTGCTTGTTGGTTTCTGTTAAGATTTCCCTGTAAGTTAAACAAGTACGTGGTAACATAGAACAATGTAACAAGTATATTAAAATCAGTTAAATGTAGAATTAGTAATAGAAAGTTGGCCAACCGGACTATTGAATCTTTTCTAGACATGTTCTTCCAAGGTAGGAAACCCATTTTGTTGGGTTTCTGTTCTCCGCACCTTTTTCTTTTCAGAAGCGTTCTGAGAAGGGATATGAGTATTTCCTCCCTCTAAAGAGGGACCCTCCCTCTGAGCCATGTGATTTGGTAAATTCAGCTCTTTTTAATATGTCCGACACAGACTTTTCACAGGTAACTACTTTGTTCCCGATCCTTCCTTCCGCCACGTTTCCCCAAAGATGTATCAACCTTAGTATTTCAGGTTTTTCCCCATCCGTCCTTGCCAATCATACATTTATCAGCAAATCATTATGAGTTTTGTAATTGTCCAGAAACACCCCAGAGAAAAAAATAAAATGAAGGAGACAAAGGCTTCTATAGTCAATCCCATCCTTCAGACTTCATGGACTTCTATATTTGTTCTGATTTCAACATTTTAATATCTATTGTCTCTTTGCCATGAAAATAGATCTGTATTAGGTGTGTTCCTTCAATAACCCACCGAGTCCTTCAAAGTCATCTAGGTTCGATGGTAGCTTAAAGATTGGGCCAGTATTAACCCCTTGTGATTTGGCCTGGTTTCGGGGGCTTACGAAGGTCTATCAGGTGCGACTGCTACTATGCAGCAGTCGCAGTTCAGTTTTCAATCATGTCTCTCTTTTTTTTCCCCCTCCCTGTACTCATTTTCAGGTCACAGGATCACTGTTCAAATCTCCCTGGGTTTTTTTCATTTGTTTCAGGAGCATCGCAGTGTACCTCGCTGCCTCCTGAGTGGACATCTTGGAGAGCCCTGACTTCCGCTTCCCGAGTACTGTTTGCCAGTCTGGGTGGAACCGTTGTTTGCTGAGATTACGTTCCATTGGCATTCCTGAAATCTTCAGCCTCTCTTAATGAAGTCCTGCTTGGCTTCTTGTGAGAAGCTGTAAATCATGGGGTCGTCCACCCAGAAAACCCATAATTGTGCTGGGAAGGGGGTTTGGAATTTTGTACCTTGCACACGTAGCACCTTTAACATTGATGCATATTGTTGTCTGGCAGCCTGTACCTCTGGCAGATAGTCATGAACCATCGTGACTTTAGAATCCAGATATTTCAATGTTTTCTGAGACCATGCATGGTGCAATAAGTCCTCTTTTACTTTGTAACTTGCACACTTCATGACTATAGATCTCGGACGTGCCGCTGGGTCTGTCAGTTTTTTGATCAGGGAGCAATGAGCTCTTTCTATATTTAATGTGTATCCGGGAGGTAGGTTTAATATATTCCTTAGAAGGTTCTCTACAAAATCTGACATAGGGTATGTCTCTGCCCCCTCCACCAGCCCATAGATTCTTATGTTGTCCCTTCTTGAACGGCTTTTGATGCCGAGAGTTTTAGCATGCAGTTCAGCTGTCTGCTGTAAAACAAGCTCCAATACTCCTCCTAACTGTTGTGTTTGGTCTTCTGTAGTATTAACCCGTTCTTCCACTTGTTCTATTCTTTTCTCAAATCTTGAAAACTTTTCAGATACATTTTTAAATTCTCTCCTGTTTTCTGTTCAGGAACTCTGGATCTCTTTAAGGAGTATCTCAAATCTACTTCAGGAGAGCTGTTCCATTTCTCCATTAGTATCTGCGTTGGAGCCTCTGGTGCTAGATGGGGATGGGCGTTTCACTCTGCAGTAGGCCACATCTCAATCGGTATTCATCCTCTCCTGTAGCAAAGTTCTTTTTAGCTGATTTTGGCCCCTTTTTAGCCTTTGGGTCATGTCCTGACATTTTAAGAGATTTTTCTTCTTTTGCAGTGCATTGGATGGGTAGTTTTACAGTTTATAAAGTCAGGGGTGAACGGGAGTTCAGCGTTTACCCTGTTTTCTGGTCCATGGCGGAACCAGAAGCCCCGACTGAACTAAATCTGCAACAGTATCTGTCGCTCTGTCCTCCATGCCCCCTTTTCTACCCATCATTGTGTATTGTATCAGCCACTTGGTTGGCTCGCACTGCAAGGATGGTTCAACTATGCCCTTGGTTGCTTAGTTGACAATAATCTGAGAGATGGACACCTGTCCCCGTACTCATCCCTCCTCATGGGCAGAGTGGCAGCTAGGAGCCTCCGTGAATCATCCACCCCCCCACCGGTAGTTCTACAAATCTCCTCTACCATGGGTAGTAAAGCCTTTTCCATGTCTGTCCCCTTCCTATGGAACAGACTCCCTATATTTCTTCACTCTTCCACCTCCCAACTCTCCTTCAAAAATAATTTCAAAGAGTGGCTACTGTCTGAAGCCAAATGCCATGGCTCTCCTGGGTAATCTCTGGCATCCCTTCCCTCCAATCCCCACCCCTCCACCTATTAGCAGTGTCTCATCCTTGCTACACTCACCATTACCACTCCTGTCCTCTTCCTCCACTTTCCGGGGCTTCTGTTGTTGCCTCCCTATTCTAAGTCCCATCACGATTTGCTAAAGGGAAGTGTTGTACTCGATTTCAGAGTTCCAATCTGCTCATTGACCTATGTACTATTAGTGTACCTGAATGCATTTTGCAGTTTATGTATTATATCTAAGACTTATGTTTGGTCTCTGTGTTTTGTGACATATTTCAGTCTGTTGCTTGGCCTGTGACTATGCATGTTTGACTTGTATGCTGGCCTTCTTTGACACCTTCTATTCTTATGTAATTGCACTTTATGTAATGATTCCTGGGTCTGTAATTTCCTGCACCTTATGTTGAGGCCTGTGTTTACTGTTGTTCTCCACACCTGTATTGCTTAATGTGCCATGCTGTGGCTCAGGTCATGCCTGAAAACAGTCTTTTGGATCAGTGCACCCACCCAGTTATCAAAGACATGAATAAATAAATAAACAGATATTTCTCTGCTTATGACATCACAATCTTTTGCTAAGGAAATTCTTATGATGTCAAAGGTTTGTGATGTCAGGTGTAGATTAGTAGCCACAGCAGCAGAACTCAATGGGGGCAGTGATGCTTTTCACGTTCATGTGTATTTTTTATTTAGTGTAATTGTTTGGGGGAGGAAAATGAGATTTAGCACCTGACCATGTGTTAATAGAGTTAATGCACAGTGTAGTGACATCTCTTGACCAAAGAAATTTAAAGTTTTTTTCTTGTCATTTTATAAACAGATATATCATTGCAAAAAAAAAAAAACTTACATTAATGCAACTATTAGGCTGAAGTGCAAAGTGTACAAAGTAGAAAAATGTAAAATAAGGTTAAAGTGCTCCTGACACCACTAGAGAAACTTGTCAAAATCGTTCACGTGCAGAAAACTATGTCACCAAGGTGCAGAGTCACTTGCTTTGGTAAAAATACTACTTTTAGATGAAGTAATGGCACATGCTACTTCCCTTCTGTAGCATTTGATGCACTGTATGATTAGATGAGAAGTTTATTTTTACAGGACACAAAATGACTAACAAAGGCCTTATCTCACTATTGCTTATATCACCAAGGCAGTTCAGAAGGTGATATCAGATAAGCCCACACTTTCTGTATCAGCCTTTGCAATGTTGTCTGCTAACCATACTGGAGCATTTCAACCATCAAAACATTTTTTTTTTCTGCTGGTAATTCCCTTAAAGATCAACCTTTTATGCTTCCCCCCCTCACTGCACTGCTAGTCTTGCACCAGTGGGATCACATAATTAATCCATGTCTCATAATCATCTTCACCGACTGGAGTGGGCTTCACCCCAGAAAACATCCTTAATTTATGGTAGGAATCTGAAGGGGAGGGCACATAACTGGGCCCGGTCCCTTCACTGGGTGGAGAAGTCTTTTTGGGCCCAGGCAAGGCCTCACCCTGGGGAATTACACTGGTCATAGTTACAATAGGCAATGCCTCCTGCAACCCTTCTGGAATTAAAGCATTGGGAACCCACAAAGCTTCTACCACATTTTGCAATCAACTAGTACAGTCAGTGTCTCTGTAGCAGAAGCCAGCATTCGACCATAGACTTCCACTTGGCCACGTCTCTTAATAGCTGACAGGTACCCCCTATGGTCCTTGAGTCCATGTCAGGTGGGACCCCTAGGAGCAGTAGAGGTTTTGGGGGGCCCATTTCTTGACCTCCACTCCATTCACTTTTAATTTATCTGCAGCTTTCATAGTAACATTGGGTCTAGGTGGTGCAGAACCAGGGTTGGGGGGGCAATGGGGTCCTTTTCAACAGTGGTGGGTTCCGTGGTGGGCATAACTGGTGAGCAGGAGATCCCAGTGGTACCTCCAAAGTTGTAGCTCAGGCGCCATGCGCCAGTGGGCTACTACCCCTGCCTGCTGACTGCTATGCAGGTTAAGGGGCCTTGGTTCTGTTTTGATGGCAGTTGGGGGTTCCTTCCCAAGATAAAAATATAATAGCACAGTGCCTCCACCCAGAGTAAAATAACAGTGGGCCAGGTGTTTGAGTAGTACAACCCCCAGCAATGCTGTATCTACCCACCTCCCCATCCAGTCACCTCATACACAGAGAACCACTTTGTTTTGTAATAACATACAACACATATAATTAAAGGCTGAAGCTAATGATATGCTCATGACCAACTTTAACGGTAACAACATTAAAACTTTTATTTAGAGGAAGGGGAAGCAGAAAATTTGTAGCAGTTGGCAGAGGAAACAGTTTGAAACAACAGTGCCCAACCCCAGAAGGACATTAACCCCCTGGTACCAGTGCCCCCTACAGTCTATCAGGGTACCCTGAGATGGTGCAGGCCAGTTCAGTGCCACAGGCTGGACAGTGCTGGGGCCCTTGCAATACACTTTAAGATGGGTAACTTTAAACTTGGTACTTGTAAGGAACCTTGTTCTAGTCCCCTTGGTCAGGGCAATCCCTGGGTTACTCACAGTTCTGTACACACAGGATCTCAGGTTCTGCTCAGTGGACTTGAGTGAGAAGATCAATGGTGCCATGGGGCAGTAGAGGAAATGGACAACAACAGGAAAGACTGGTTAAAGCAGCAGGGTCTGGCAGCATTGCACTCTTCTCAACTTGTTTGCAGAATCTGGCCGCTTGTCACCTTCAGCCTGCCAGGCAGGCTGGAGAAAAGGAGCACAGATGCAAGGCTTCTTAGGCCACAAGTGAACTCAGACCAAGGAGTGACCTCATGGTCTGGCTGCCTTGAATAGGTCCAGAGTGCCCTAGCACTCAGGCACAATGCCCGTGGCTCCCTGCTGCCCAGTCCACCCCACTGGATAAGGGTTAGCAGTTCCCCTACCTGGCTTCAAGTTGTAGCAGTGCAAATTGCAGGTTCTGTCTTTTGCCTGATCAGGGATTGATAGCTCCGGTGTGCTGCAATGGATCCTCTAACTTCCACCTTGCCAGTGGCTATTGGCTAACAGTATACAGTTTTTGGAGTGGCACTCCACCTTTCCACAGCTAGATTTCAGCAAGACAGGCAGGTTCCTGAGCACTGGACACCTGCAGACCTTTTCCATGATTTTTCTTCAGCTTCAGACCAAGTTGCCAACTTAGGACCTGATAGACACAGTTCCAAAAACCCTTTTTCCAAAGCTCAGGGTTCCTCACACTGATGCAGAATCACTGCATCCACTGGTTCTCCAACACAGAAGAAACCTTTTTTTAATTTCTCAGGCATTCACAGCACAACCTTAGACCACTTTCCAAAACCCTTTTCCAGCACTGGAATGAGCCCTCTTGACTCGATGAGAGCCCAATCCAGACTGCTCTCACTGCAAAAGTTCCTGGGGTTTCACATACCAAATCCCAGCTTCCGGATGGCTAAATCGTGCTGTCCTTCACACACATTAATAAACATTAACCTAGTTCAATTATTGATTGGTGATTAGTTCTTGGCACCTAGATTAAAGTCCACACCTCTCCCAAAAGGCATCTCACCTGTCTTTGGGCACCTAAGCTAGTGATTGGCTGACACTGGAGGTCAAAGTAGCAAAGATGGCTGCTTAATGCACAGTTTCACACAGTTTCAACGGCAGTCTTATCTTTAAAGTGTTCCTGCAGCCAAATTACACAGTTTTTAAACACAGATGCCACATTGTCCAATAGCAGCCTTTACCCGCTATCTTCTGGCTACAGAGTTATATATTTAAACAGTTCAAGTCTGCTGGTTACTGCTTCCGAAATGTACAGTCCCCCCAGGCAGCAATAAGGCTCATCAATATTCATACAGTCCTCATTATTATTCATATATACCCCTATACATAGCGCTGATAGGCACTTTTAAACTAAACACTTGAGACACTTTTGGGGTGCCTCCCCTAGGTGTCTGACACCTGAACAACTTATTTTGGAGGTCAGGATCACCAGAGAGGTAATTTGGAGATCGCTACGGTGGTCCAAAAACCAACTGGCGCTACTGCACATGAGCGGACTTCGCTGGCACATTTAAAGTGCACCACGCAGTGGTAGTCAAGCACCTGGCTCCTCCAGCCCCAAATAACCTCTGTTAATAAAGCAAGGATCCAGAAGGAGACTAAAGAGATCCTCAGGACCTGGACTGGCAGTAGAAGGCAATGGGGGAAGAGGGGGCAGGAATGGGCTCCCTGGGCAACAATGTAATCACCACCCTGTGGGGGGAGGTTTACATTCCCCCATGCCTTAAATGCTTGGCATCTGCATCAAGTTCATTAGCAGGGAGATGGTAAATATCAAGATTAAACCTTAACATTTTAGTACACCATTTACATTTCTAACGAACAACTGGTTCCTATCTATCACAACCATTAATTAGGTACCTTTAATACAGGTAACAACTGTATTCAGTCACCAGTGCTGGAATTTCTCTGTGCTTTTGACAGCTGTCGTCATATGAGATTGGTGCATCAATAAACACATGTATCATTTACATTTACCTTCAGTCAGTGTTTAAGAGAACAAGTACACATTAAGTACATACTTTTAACCTTTCCCTTTTTACCTCAAGTAGGATTTCACCTTCCCTTTTTGCATTTTGGAACCTTTTTTTCTGGGCCTGGGTGGTTTGGCATTAACAGGGCAAATGAAAATCCTAGGTAGTGACTTTTGTGTGACATAAACACCTTTGTGGGCTAGGTACATTGCAACTCAGTGGGAGCTCCAGGGTAGTCGTAAGTAAGTTTGAGCAGAGGTTTAACAGTTCTCTCTGAGCGTCTTAAGGGAGCTTGCACTTTTTCCTTGGCATCAGATTTAGCTACCCCCTGTGCATTGTCTGGCAGTGAAACATCTGCGGGAAAAGTGGGTGCCCTGCTCTCCTCTGGTGTTTGATTAATGTCTGTTTCCTCTGTTTCTTTAGTTGCTTTTGAGTCCTCTGCCACAAAATACTAGGTTAAAAATTCTTCACAGACACTCTTTTCAGGGGAACTGTTCTGAGGCCACAGGGCTTAGTCAGACTAGTGTTCAAGTTTGATGTGGTCCTTTTAAAGGGACATTGTCAACCCTTTTTGCAACATATTATTTCTAGATGAAAACCAACATTTTATGATTGCTTACCTTCTCTAAAATTCATTGATGTTGTTATCTGTTTTATATGCATCCCTTCTTAGTAGAAATGAAATGCATGATAATGGTATAATACACCCAACCTTGTTTTGTTTCAAATCCTTGATCAGCTCCTACTGCATTCTTTCTGTGCATTACCAACATACCCAACAGTCTCCGCCTCTCATTGCATCAAGACTGGCTAGACTGTATGGGGTGGTTCCCAACTCCAGGAAAAATGCAGTGGGAGTTGATCAAGGAATTTAAACAAACATGGTTTGGTGTGGTAACACCAATATGGTGGGTAGTATGTTTTCACTTTTAAAAAGAAAAACAGAACCAAAACCAAACAACCAGCTACAGCAGCAACCTTTACAGAATGTGAGCAGTCATAAAACTCTTTTTTAAACTAGGGACGCTTTGAGGCCTAAGGAAGTTGACAGTGTCCCTTTAAGAGGCATAGTATGGACAGTTTCTCTTCTAGTGGTCCTGTCAGAAGGCTCAGTTGGACCAATTTCAGCATGCTCGTCATTGTCTGGTACTATTATCTCTTCAGATGTAGGCCCCTTCTCAAAGGATGTAGCCTCAATTGCTTGCTCAGAGTCCATTGATATATCTGCATGTTGACCAGGCAATTCTACAGTGGATGCATGTGTCACAGTTTCTGATGCCTTGGGTGTAATAACCAGGCCAGCTCAGGAGTCAGGTAGAAGCAGACTTCATCCTCCAACTCGGAACCTGAATTATCATTTTCTGTTACCTTCTCTGTGATGGTAGAGTCAGCCTCAGGTTGATCAACACTTTGTTTAGTTTGTTGACTGAGAGCAGCAGCTTGAGTTACTCTGGGTTTGGAAGAGTCTGACTTGTCCTGTTCCGTACTGATCACCTTGTCTCTGATTGGCAACAAATGATTTCGACGGATAGTTTTATACCCACTGGATTCCCCTTCAGGCCTTATTTTGTATACTGGGAGTCCATCAAGTTTTTCCAGCACTACACAGGGTGTGCTAACTCATCTGTCCACTATCTTGTATTTCCCAGGAATCAACAGGCTACGTAACAATACTGTATCCCCTGGTAACTGTTCTTGTGCCTTTACCCACTTATCATACTGTTCCTTGTTTGCTTGATTCCTTCTGGCTGCTACTTCAGTAGCTAATCTGTAGGCATTATTTAACTGCTCCTTGAGTTTCTGAACGTACTGCAAGCAGTTGCTAGCTTTGGTGCCTTCTGCTGATTGTCACAAACCCAATCAGCAGGTCAGCCCTCTACTCCCAAAGTGCCAACCTCTGAGTGCAGTCTTGTGAACAGTTAACAGAAACAGGGTAACCCTCCTGTCTGTTTTGTGGGTTTGAATCAACCTTTGGTCTCAAGTCTTGGAGGGATTCAAACTCTGAACCTCTTTTTAGTGTACCCAATGTACAGGCTCAGATAGTTCTGCTCTTGGGGACGTAGATATCTTTTGCCTATGGGCACCTAACCAGCATACAAAATGAACCCTTAAAACTCTGTTAAAGACCTCAGAATAAATTCTTACCTTTTCCCAGTTTGGTAAAACCAGTAAGCTTTGTACAGTGTCAGCTTTAACCATGTATGTTAACCTTGTCAAGAAAAAGAAATTCAAAGGCACACCAAGTAGTCTGTAAAGTAGCAGTTTACTTCAAAATAGATAAAAAAAAATGTAAAATGTAAATACAGAAGCATATATCACAAAACATACAAATCACTTAAACAAAACAGGTTTGAAAGTGCAGACAAAATCTCCTACCACAGTACTCTTAGAATTGTCTTTTCTAAGGTACTCTTATCTCACAGTGCTGTAGATGTTTCTTTTTCAGAATCCAAACATTTGTGTCAAAATGGAAAACAGAATACTGTTTAAAAACTGTCTTTGACAACCCCTTTGTGTGAGGTCACCTAGCACCTCCTCTGTTTATTAAATATCATACACCCAGGATGTTTTATCATTTTAGAAGGTAAGTTAATTAAGGTTACATCAGCAGAAACTCCTTTCCCCATGTGACTTCCCCAATCAAGTCTGTAATTTTCCTTTCATCCATGAGCAGTATCCTCTCTCACACAGACATCAAAGCATTTATGATTTTGCACCAGTGTGCCATAACCTGGTTTCCTCCTCTAAACATCATAAAATGGATATTGATTTCCCTCTTAGCAGTTAAAGCTATGTTTAATTTGGATAAACAGGAGATCCTTGATTAAGGCCTGTTCTAGTCTATAATTAGCTCCTGGCCTTCCAGGTAACACCTTGTATCTAAAACCTGTGTGTGTGTGTGTGTCATCTCACATGCAGTCTCAGCATCTCTCATGAGAGACAGTCCGTGACACATTTTTATATTACAAAAATCATAGTGTACTCAGAACTGTCTGTCCATGTGTCACAATCCTTCCCACCTAGACTGAATTTGGGGGCTCTATCCCCGGCATGGGATGAGCTTCTCAAATCAGTTCACTCCTCATACATGTGAGACAGACCATCTGAGTTCTGGTTTCTGTCTCCAGCTCTTGCATCTGATTGTCACATCCTTATCATACAAAGACTCCATCTCAACAATCTACCACTGTTCTTTCCCATCTCGCCAACCAACCAGTTGTGGTCAGTCTCCACTCAAATACTGTATAAGTATGCAACCAACTTCTTTAGGGCCACAGGACGACTGACTTGCCCACAGTGGGTATACATGCTCCCAGGAGTAATGTACTCAGTTGATGCTGTGGTGAGTCTTCCTTAGCTTGGATGTCTGGCTCAGTACTGCCCCAATACCCAAGTGTGAGACATCAATCTGAACTATATAGGGTTTGCTATAGTCAGGACTTGTCAAAACAGGAGCACTGCACAGTGCCTCTTTTAGTTTGGAAAAGGTTTCCTCACAGGCTGGTTCCCAGGTAATTTTCTTGAGCATCCTTTTCTTTGCCAGGTCAGATAGGGGAGCAGCCAGGGCACTGTAATTGGGTACAAATGTTCTGTAGTACCCTGCTATCTCTAGAAAACTCCTGACCTGCTTCTGCATTTCTGGTCTGGGCCATGCCTGGATTACCTCTCTCTTTATGTGGTTAGGATTGAGCTGTCCCCGGCCTACCACATGCCCGAGGTATGCCACCTCTCCCATGGCCACCTGGCATTTCTCGACTTTGACAGTGAGCCCTGCCCTCTATATTCTGCCCAGCACTTCCATGAGGTGGGACAGGTGTTCCTCCCAGCTGGCACTAAAGATGGCAATGTCATCCAGGTACACCACGGCGTACTCCTCAGCACCATTTAACACCTGGTTCATCAACCTTTGGAAAGTGGCTGGGGTGTTCTTCATTCCAAAAGGCATTACTTTAAATTCAAATAAGCCTGTTAGAGTGATGAAGGCTGACCTCTCCCTAGCTCTGTCCATCAACTCTACTTGCAAATACCCCTTGGTCAGCTCAATCGTCATAAGGTAGATCGCCCCTCCCAACTTGTCCAGGAGTTCATCCATCCGGAGCATCAGGTGGGTGTCTGACTTTGTGACCACATTCAGTCCATGATAGTCCACACAGAAATGAGTACAGCCGTCTGGCTTAGGCACAAGGACTACTGCTGAGGCCCAGGGGCTGTGAGATCTCTGGATTACCCCTAAATCCAGCATCTCCTCCACTTCCCTCCTAATGTCCTTTTGGACAGCCTCTGACACCCAATATGCTGTCCGCCGTATGGGTGTCTGTGTCCCTGTCTCCACATCCTGCCTCACTAAGGGGGTTAGTCCAGGCTTGGCACTGAACAATGGGGCAAGGTTTGCTGAAACCTCCCTTACTTTCTGGATCTGATCCGGGGCCAGCTGGGGAGACAATTTTACTGCCTCCACAGAGGACTCCCACTTACTTTCTTCCAGCAAGTCCAGAAGGGGTCTCCTTCATCCTTCCCCTTCCCAGGACTACACACTGCAAACACCGTGTCAGCCCTATTTGCATATAGCTTTATCATGTTGACATGGTACATCCTTTCTGTCTGTCTTCAGTCAGGTAACTCTACAATATAGTTCATGTCATTTACCTTCCTAACCACTTTGTACGGTCCTGTCCACTCAGCCTGCAGCTTGTCTTTCCGGACTGGAATAAGGACCATGACTTCCTGACCCACCATGTATGAGTGAGCTCTGGCTCTGCAGTTGTACCACACTTTTTGTTTCTGTTGGGCAGCTGCCAGGTTGCTCTGGGCTGTCCCCATAAGCTCCTTCAGCCTTTCCCTAAACCTAAGGATGTAATCCACAATGGGAGTTCCCTGGATGGCGTGCTTGCCTTCTCAGTCCTCCCAGATCAAGTCTAGGTGCCCACGTACCCGGCGTTCATATAAGAGTTCAAAGAGGAAAATCCTGTTGACTCTTGGGGCACCTCTCTGTATGCAAACAACAGGTGGGGAAGGTATTTCTCTTAGTCCCTCCCATGCTGTTTAGCAAACGCCTGTAGCATTGACTTCAGGGTACCATTGAATCTTTCCACGAGCCCACTGGCTTGTGGATGATATGGTGTCGTGCATCTCTGCACCACTCCACACTTCTCCCATAAACATTTCATCAGGTCCGACATGAAGGAACCCCCTCGATCGGTGATAACCTCCTGTGGAAACCCAACATGGGAGAAAATCCCAAGTAAGGCATCTGCCACTTTGCCTGTCCTCAGTGAGGATAGGGCGACTGCCTCTGTGTACCGGGTGGCATAAGCCACCACAATCAGGATGAATCTCTTCCCTGAGTAGTTGAGGGTATTTAAAAGCCCCACAATATCCATTCCCACCCTCTGGAATGGCTCCTCCACTATGTGCAAGGGAATCAGGGCAGCTTGGGTTTTCTTGCCTGCCTTCCCTATTTTTTGGCACTGGTGACAAGATCTGCAATTCTCCTTCACCTGCTGGGTGAAGTTAGGCCAATAGACATTCTGGGCCAACCGCTGCATAGTGTGCATGATTCTCAAGTGACCAGACAAGGGACTATCATGTGCAACCTTGAGCAACTGTTCACAATACCCCTGGGGAACTAAAAAGCTGCCTGGCTAGCACCCCTTCCTCTGTATGTATTGCCTGAGTATACATAAGTCCATTTTCCCAATAAGCCGTATGTCTGCTGTCACCTCCCTGTGCTCCGTCAGAGTCTGTCCAAGCCCTCAGCTTCTCTAAACTAGGGTCACTTCTCTGAGCAGTTGCAAACCCCTCACACATTCCCAAGGCATGGGACAGGTCCCCTTCAGTTGCTAACCTAGGGTCCCTAGCACTAGCATCAGGGAACTCGGGATAACTGTCAATCCCAACCCTCTGACAATGAGTGGGTAATGATTTTGTACTCTCCCTATGCTGTGAGACACTGTTTCAGTGTGAGACAGTACAGGAGGGCTGCAGCATTTGTTGTGAGCTGAATTGTGAAAAAATCCATGCATATTTCTATCTATACTGCAGTGCCTATAGTTTAGGGCCTTTCAGGAAGTTCAGCCCAGTTGTAGTTTTTAGGGGGTACGTTTCGGACTACAACGAGGGTCCTGAAGCATTTTTTATAGTTTATTGTGAACTGGGAAAGCTTACTGCTTTTTAAGCAGTGTGTATTTGAATACTTTGGTTGAAATTGACTGCAAAACTGTAAATTTGGGTGCGAAGGGAGTCATGACCCATTAAATTACTTCCGGGTCTCACGCTATACCTGCTTGCATCTCTGCGAGTGCTGCTTTGTATACACAGGGATTTATTTAACTCCAAAAATTGATTAGCGTTTTGCTCATAAAAGTGCTAAAACATCGTGAAAATGCATAACACTTGCCTCACTGTGTTTAACAAACATAACACTTCTAGAAAACCTATATACATACACTCTGTACAGTTGGCATTGTCCCAAGAAAAAAACTGCTAATCAATTGTTTAAAACCCTGATACATCAAATGATTTTGTACTCTCCCTATGCTGTGAGACACTATTTCAGTGTGAGACAGTACAGGAGGGCGGCAGCATTTGTTGTGAGCAGATTTGTGAAAAAATCCATGCATATTTCTATCTATATTGCAGTGCCTATAGTTTAGAGTCTTTCAGGAAGTCCAGCCCAGTTGTAGTTTTTAGGGGGTATGTTTCGGACTACAACGAGGGTCCTGAAGCATTTTTTATAGTTTATTGTGAACTGGGAAAGCTTACTGCTTTTTAAGCAGTGTGTATTTGATAACTTTGGTTGAAATTGACTGCAAAATTGTAAATTTGGGTGCGAAGAGAGTCGTGACCCATTAAATTACTTCCGGGTCTCACACTATATCTGCTCGCATCTCTGCGAGCGGGGCGAGTGTGTGGCTCCGCATGCAGAGAAGCGCACGTCTGCATATGTCTAGAGTGTCAAGAGGGTATAGAGGGATAGAAGGGTTTAAACTCTGTTCGATTGAAAAGAATACAGCCTGTTAGTAATTTGCTTTTGGTTTTAATAGTAATACAGTACACCGTGTTTGGTCTGAAATAAAGTGAAATGCATTATGGCTTCACCGGTATTAATTGATTTGAATAACTCTGCATTAACAGCTAATTCAGGATATTTAGGAGCTCAATGTATACTGTGTAGAATGTTCTCCTGTGTTACTGAGGTTACTTCTAATGAGCCCTTTCAATGTAATAAATGCTTGGAGAATATAGAATTGAAACGGGAAATAAATTTATTTTCCTTACGATTAAAGCAGTTAGAAATTAGTCATTTGAATATGTCTGAGCGAGTTAATAGTCTGAACACCTTAAATTTGCTTACTGATTCACACATCATTAATGATGATCAGTGTTCCATCAACCTTACACCATTACATGATAAAGTTAATGACCAACAAGTGGTTGGTAATTTACTACCTACCCCATTAACCCCTATACCACCATCCTCTATGAATGTAGTTTTAAATAAAAAAAAAAAAGGGCTAGGGAGGAAGATGTAAATGAGGAGGTGAATGACAGCGGTTGGTATAAAGTTCAAAATTCTAGGAGAACTAAAAAGGAAGAAAGGCTGAACACTATTCTATTCCTTTATTAAATAGATTTGATTGTCTCCAACCTTTGCCCTGTCAGCCACTTGATATCAATAATATACCTCACAGTTTAATTGGTAACAACGACCTATATGATTCATTGTTAACAAGTAATGTCATTCCCTCAGACTCGATTTCATCTGTTCCTGATCAACCCCTGATTGATTTCTCAATGGACATTGCTCCAAATAATCCTGTTGCTCATAATTATAATTGCGGTGTCTCCCCTTTAAATCCTCCCTCAAGACAGATTCTGGCTGTTGGTGACTGTATGATCAAACATCTGGATACAGCCATTTGTAATCCAGATACAGTTAATAGAACATGTACAAGTTTCAGGAGTG
This sequence comes from Neoceratodus forsteri, assembly GCA_016271365.2. Lineage (NCBI taxonomy): Eukaryota > Metazoa > Chordata > Ceratodontiformes > Ceratodontidae > Neoceratodus > Neoceratodus forsteri. Next base: position 968,510,398 of record CM028130.1, on the reverse strand, counting down.
CTAATATTAGTGATGTTTCTAGTATGTTAGAAAACATTTTGAACAACTGTGGTAGTAACCCTATAGTTGTTATGCATGTTGGTGTTACTAGCATTCTACGTGACTCTATTCAGGACATTAAGTCTGCTTTTGTAGGGTTAACTAATAAATTGATGGACATTGGTTGTCAAATCAGTATATCTGAAGTACTCCCTGTTCCTTGTTACTCTACTCATCTTAATCATAAAATTAAGACCACTAATAATTGACTTTGCCAATGGTGTCTTCAACAAGAAATCAATTGTATTACCCATTGGGAAAATTTTGATGGTAGAATTCATTTGTTTGGTAGGGATGGACTGCATTTAAGTCGAAGGGGAAATGCTGTCTTGAGTAATCAGCTTTTGTCTTTGATTAATGACCATTTAAACTAGATTATGGGGTGAGGGGAATGGTTAAGCACCCCCTATTAATAAATGTGATACTTCATTACTGAATAAGAAGATACAAGTTCTAAGCTTCAATGCTAGAGGTTTAACAAAGAAACTGGATGTGCTTCAGTTAAAAACTTTACATTATAATGTGGACATTATTTCCATTTGTGAAACATGGGGAGATAACTCCTTACGGGAAGGTTATTTGGTTAATTATAAATCATTTCAGTTAAATAGACCAACTAGAAGGGGTGGCAGTGTAGCTTTATTTTTTAAAAATAACTTGAATACAGTTGACATCAGTAATTGTATAAAAACTCATAACACACCTACTGAGACTATTTGGGTTAAACTTTATTTGATGCAGAATGATTGTCTTATTATTGGTAGTTGTTACCATCCTCCCAATTCATGTAATAGAAGAAATTTTAACAACATTTGAACAGGCATGTGAAATTGGGCAAGTAATAATTGTTGGTGACTTCAATCTTGGAAACATTGATTGGTCTAATTCTACTGCTGCAAGTGGTAAGGGAACTAAATTTCTTTCCACTTGTCTTGAGCTTAATTTAACACAACATATTACTAAGCCCACTAGGGCGGATAATATTCTGGACCTTGTAATTAGTAATGACTCAGTACCAATTACTGACTTGAGTGCTCAAGACCCAATTGCAGGAAGTGATCATAATACTATTCTTTTTGCTATTGAGAAGACGTATTCTTCTGTGAATAACAAATCTATTATTTATCTTTATAATAAAGTAGATTTAAAGTCTGTTGATAGAGTTATGAAGGAAATCGATTGGAAATCCACTTTATCTAATTTAAGTTCTGAAAATTGTTGGTCTGTATTTAAATCTACTATCTCTAATATAAGAGATACATATACCCCCTTTAAGTTTAAAGTTCATAATAATAAAAAGGTCACCAAAATGGTTTAATTTGTCAATAAAAAAATTAATAAAAAGGAAAAAGAAAAAATATAATAATTACTTGAAGAATAAATCTAGCATTACTTGGGAGGCCTATAGAAAGATACAGATTAAATGCAAACTTGCTATAAAGAGGGCAAAATCAACATGGGAATTTAGGTTGGCAAATTCTGCTAATAAAAATAATGCTAAAGACTTTTATTCTTATATTAATTATTTAAAGAAACTGGTTTGTCAAGTTGGTCATATCATACAACATAATGATATTGTGTACGATCCTAAGATGATGTCTGATATATTTAATACAGAATTCTGTAAAACATTTACAGGTTCTGACACCTTTCCTGTAAACATTAATAGTGGCATTGATTCTGTTATAACCTTTGATGAAAGACATATATATGACAAACTGATTTCTTTAAAAAGGTAAATATTGCTGTGGTCCTGATAAATTGGCTGGGCATTTATTATTCTTGTTAGCCAAATATATTGTGTTACCATTAAAAATTATATTTGACAAATTTTTATTGGAGAACTATGTTCCAGATGACTGGAAAAAAGCTAATGTCATTCCAATTCATAAGAAGGGATTAAAAAATAATTGTGAGAATTACCAACCTATTAGTTTGACCTCCACAGTTTGTAAAGTTTTGGAGAGTATTATTAAAGATAGCATTACACCAATCTTAAACATTCATGATACTGAACAGCATGGATTTAAGAAGGGTAGAAGTTGCCTTACCAATTTGTTGTCCTTTTATGAGAACATTAGTGAGTTTCTGGACCATAATATTCCATGTGATGTCATTTATATTGATTTCAGCAGAGCATTTGATATTATGCCTCATATGGCACTTATTTCCAAATTATGTGATATCAACATCAATCGTCATATTATTAGTTGGATTGGCAATTGGTTGAGGAACAGGACACAGTGTGTCGTCATTGATGGATTTAGCTCTGAGGTAGGATACATTTCTAGTGGAGTCCCACAGGGTTCTGTGTTGGGCCCTTGTCTTTTTCAGGCTTTTATTGCCAACATGACTGATGAATGTCAGTCTATTTCTAGCAAATATGCCGACGATGTAAAAATTGGCGGTCCATGTTTAGATATTATGCAGTCTATCATTATACAAAATGACCTAGATATTATTACATCCTGGGTAGACAAGTGGGGTATGAAGTTGAATTTGAATAAGTGTAAAGTTATGCATTTGGGTTCTAATAACCCAAATTATATGTACCAACTATATAGAACAAACTTAGTTCCTTTGATGAAAAAGATCTGGGTATTAGTATCTCCAATGACATGTCTTATAATAAGCATATTCATGATATTATTAATAAGTCTACTAGAGTAATATGGTGTATTTTATGCAATATTAGATCACGTAAATCCAAGGTTCTTGTACCTCTGTTTAGATCCTATGTCAGGCCCCACTTGGAATATGCTGCTTAGCTGTGGTCTCCATATAAAAAAATTGTTAGTAATTCATTGGAGAATGTTTAAAGATGATTTACAAAGAAAATTTTGGGATTGAAAAACAATACGTATAATGATAGGCTACAGACACAAAAGTTAATGTCTTTATCTACTCGTTGTCTCAGAGGTGATTTGCTTCTTCTTTTCGACATAATTAAGGATCCTGCCCTTATGACTGAATTAATTTAACAGTTTAAAGACCATTCTCATAATGTTAGAGGTCATCCCTTACAATTAATAAGGAATCAATTTAGGCATAAAAGCCGACAATACTTTTTTTACATTAAGAGTTGTGGATTCTTGGAATAATTTAACTATTAATGTTATTATTAGTGAAAATAAGAAAACTTTTAACTATAGGCTTGATCAATTAATTTGCACTGGTTTTGCTTTATCATATTATCCCTTGGCTTAGTATAAGAGCGGTATGGGCTAACGCACCCTTGCTCTTTCCATAACCTTAGTATGAACCTTATCAAAGTATAGCAAAGGTATGAAAAAAAAAGCATTAGGAAAGATAAAAGAAATTATGAATTGAGTCTTATCTAGAAGGTAAATGATAATTATAAGGCATGTATGCCCATATCAATCACACTAGCGGTGTCAGTTTGAAGGTAGGTCCCCTAGTTAATAAAGATGGTCATTTAGTAACTGATGACACAGCCATTGCTGAAATGCTGAATGAGTACTTTGCAGCAGTATTCACTGATGATAAAACAGTAGCAGATGTGGTGGAAACAGATTGTGATAGACCAATTAGAATATTACAGGTGGACAAGGTTGTCAGTGTCAATGGCTCAGTAGGTAGCACACACGCCTCTGAGACCGGGAGATCAGAAGGCTGTGGGTTCAGTTCCCACATCTGGCACTTGGGTCAATATTCCAGTACTGACACTGTAGTGCAGCATGAGAGAGGTGCTGCACTTCTGAGGTGCCGTCTTTCGGATGATTCATTAAACTGAGGTTCCATCTGCCTGGATTGGTGGTAGTTCAGGAGGATGTTAAAGATCCCATGGCACTTATCGAAAAGAGTAGGGGAAGTTTATTGAACAAAAGAAACAAAACATCCCAACAATAAAGAAAAATAACTGTCAATAATTAATCATTAATTACAGTCAATAATTGGACATACAAGCTTCATAGATTTAGTACAGATCATTCAATATACATTTAGTGTCAGAAACTAGGAAAACATTTCCAGAAATTATCTAGTTTTTCTACAGAGTATTTTTTTTTTTTTGTACTCTTTATTTATCCACCTTCCTGCCTTCAGTGTCCACTCCTTCTGACTGCTCTTACCTTCCGGACCGCTCCAGGATCTGCCCCTAGAGTGCTTCTTTTTCCTCCCTCCTATCCTGCACAATGGGTTCTGTCCTGGAATTAGTGGTCTTGGGTGGAGCAGACTTCATCTAGGATCACTGAAGGGATTTTTCCATTTTTCTGTGCTCCCTTCAACCCTGCCCCCTGGGACGCCGGCACAAGGATGTACGTCCAGAGAGGCAACGTGCTGATGCACATCTCTCTCAAGTGCCTGACAGTGTCCCCCCTTCCTGACTCCATGAACGGAGCCGCCAGCCCCCTCGAGAGCCCGTGTTCCCACTGGCTCTCTCAGGGTGTCGGGTGCAACTTGCACCCCTGGCAACCCACCCCTGAGGGAGGAGAGCATCCGTTGGGACGCTCGATCCTCCCTCTCCTGGCCGACCTCCGCCAACCTGAGTCCGTTCCCGAACCTGGGTCGCCGGTGTCTACAGAGTATTTACTAGCATCTTTTTCTTTAAGTTTAGACAGTTCTACCTCAACTTGTGAAATAATAACCAAATGTAAAACTTGCTGTTGTTGCAATACATACTGACATCTGGCCTGCCATAAGAAATACTATAATAATGCAAAAAAAAACATTTAAAGTGCTTTATGGTATTTATGCCACACCCCTGTATAATCCCCTAAAATCAAGGTACCATAAGAGAGTAAAGTTAAATATGGCATATTCCAGTGCAAAGCCGCTGTACTTCAAAATGCTTTACTCTCCATACATTCTAAATAAAAATGAGACTGACTTTCTTCTAAGTTAATGCATGTGAGTCTAAGACAATATCTATCACTTTGTGGCTTATATTTTAAATTACCCCTAACTCCTAATCTCCCTTGAGCTGAAATCCATACAATATCCCATGTCTGTACAGGTAATTTGAAATCTGTTAATTTATGTAATGCAAAATGCATTTTAGTGGGTATACAGTATGGGAAAAGTAATGTTACCTGTTGAACTTCATATACTATATATGTATAAAAAGTTTTCCTATTTAAGGAAAGTAATTTTTGTAAAGATACTTTCCATTGATGCAATTTTTTTAAACACGAGATCCCATAACCAGGAAGATTATCTGACCCCAATATTTTTGGAGGTAACAAAGACCATTTTGAAAAATGCCTGTGCCATAAAAACTGCACCCAATGTTGCCATGGTAAACTAGCTGCAGACCATATAAAATTAAAAGAAGAAAATAAAAAAATAAAGTGAAATAAAAACAACAGGATTCACCATCTGCAATCCTCCTTTTTTGAAAGGAAGATAAGTAATTTCCCTTTTAGCTGGGTTCAACCTATTACCCCAGAGCATTTGGAAAAAAATGCTGTATAACCTTGTTTCTAAATATAATGGTGGTGGATAAAGATGACTTAAATAGAGAAATACCAGCAATAAAAATTTTTTTAATAATCAAAACCCGTTTGTTTTTCAAAATTTCCAATGTTTCCATAGGTTAATTTTACTTTCCCCCATTAATAACTGCTGCTCCCAATTATAAATGGCCATATCTCCATATCCAAACCAGATACCTAAAATCTTTTGTGGCGACACCGAAAAGGGTATTCCTAAGCATTCATTCAAATTAGGATGCGTAGCGTCAAAGATAAAACAAAACTCTTATCTATATTGAGTTGTGCCCCAGAAAATCGACCAAAGAATTGAAAACATCTAATACTTTCTTCAAAGATGTGACATCTGCTACCAAGAGAGTCACATCATCAGCATAAGCTGTGATTTTTTCTGTGTCTAACTGTGGAGCGGGAGAGAGTCCAATTATACTATTATCCCAAATGATTCTCCGAATGACAGGGTCTAATACAAATGTATATAATAGGGGTCTTAACGGGCATCCTTGCCTAACCCCTCTACCTATTCTAATCTCGTTTCCAGACAATCCATTTACTATGGGGATTGCAGCTGCTTGACTATACAGCAAAATGACCCATTGTACAAATTGCTTTGGAATGCCATATTGTAATAGTATATAATAGAGAAATGAATGACAAACTGTATCTAAGGCTTTAGTTTGATCTAAAGCTGCCACCAAACTTGGTCTAGTATTAATTTTACTACTTTCAAAAAGATCTCGTAACAAAAACAGATTATGTTGAATTTTTCTAGCCGGGATGGCATACGTCTGGGCAGGATGAATTAGAGACTCTGCTACCTTTATTAAGCGGTTATATAAGATTTTTGCTAAAATTTTATAATCACGATTCAGGAGACTAATTGGTCTCCAATTTGTCAATACAGGGTTTTAAATAATTGATTAGCAGTTTTTTCTTGGGACAATACTAACTGTACAGAAAGCATTTATATAGGTTTTCTAGAAGTGTTATGTTTGTTAACCACAATGAGACAAGTACTATGCATTTTCACAATGTTTTAGAACTTTTATGAGCAAAACGCTAATCAATTTTTTGAGTTAAATAAAACCCTGCAATAGCTTCTTATCTCCCTTTTTATAAATGAAAGTTAGGAGAGAAATAGTAAAATCATTACAGGGAAAATCAGCTGTTAACATATAATTAAAGATTAGTGGTAAAAAATACCCCATATGTGTCACACATACTTTATAAAAATCATTAGTATGCCATCTAAACCTGGAGATGTCCCTTTATTTAAATGTTTAATCACTTCTTCAACTTCCTGTGTAGATATAGGTTGAGTTAAAAGTTGTTTCATGCATTCCTGTATCTGTGGTTATGTACCTAAGGTCTGAATAGGGAAAGCATCTGCTGAAAAGCTATTACTCTTTTGAAAAGCTTCTTTAACATGTTGCTGCATCACTATTAACATTTCTACATCTGTAGTAACAACATCCCCATTAGATTTATATAAATCTGACATCATTGTTTTCTCTAATCTTGATTTACAAGCCTGATAAGGGTCAGACATACGCTGTTTATGTATTCCAAATCTAAATTCCATTTCCAAAGACTTGGCCCTATCATATTGATATAATTTCATTTGTTTTTTAATCTCTAAAATTTGCGAATTATATTTTGCGTGATCTTTTGGGGGAAAAGACATTAATTTATAAAGCTGATTTCTATACGTTAAATATTTTAAATAGTCAGAATTAGCTTTGTATTTTCCCCAACTAATAAAACAATTCTTTATTTCTTTTTTTGTATTTAACCACCAGTCATATATGTTATTAAACATATAAATAGTGGAATATTTTGCTGCAAAAAAAATCTCTAATTTCTGAAAAAAATCTGGCCTCTCTAAGAAGGACATATTTAGCCTCCACCTTTGTATCGCAGACAACATCCTAGGCAGGATATCAGCTAAACTTAGATTACTAACAAGAATATGATGATCAGAAAATTCTGTAGGTTTGACCGTACTAAAATGAGGTTTTATGTATTGGGAAACAAATACCATATGAATCCGAGTGGCATATGTATGTCTATAATATGTTGTTCCTGAATGTAAATGCACACTTCTATAGACATCTAAAAGTCCTGCATCTCCTACAATGTTTTTCAGAGCATGTGCATCACAATACATTTTTTCTCTAAGCACCCAGAATATTTTACATCTATCTCACAATTAAAATCTCCTCCCCATATAATGTGCTTTTTAGTATAAAGGAATGGTTTAATTTCTTCAAACAATTCAATCTGGACCAATTTAGTTTGAGGTGTGTAGATATTAATAAAAGGAAAAACAAAATCCCCTAATGAACAATCCAAAATCAAAGCACGTCCCGGCCTTATATCTATTAACTTCGTAATTTTGAAGTTAATATTTTTAAATAAAATCCCAATCCCATCAGCCACGTCTGGCCCAAAGGTCCAATAAGATGGCTCCCAAAGACAACGTTTTTTTAATTGTTCCACTTCAAAAAGAGTAGAAACCCTGGTTTCTTGTAAAAAGATAACATCTAGCTTCAAAAGATCTAAATAAGCTAAGATAGAAATCTGTTTTTATATGCCTTTAGGCTACGTACATTATAGGAAGCTAGTTTCAGCGTAGCCATGCATATGAGATTTAAATTCATGGTCCCCCTTTCTGACTAACTTTCCTTTTCTTTCCTTTTTTCCCTTTTTTCTCCTTTGCTAATTCTGTTTTTCTACTATCTTCATCTTCAGTGGCTAACTCCGACCTATGGGATGTATCAGATTCTAAGTCAGATTCCCCTGCCTCATCCTGTAAGGGTGCAAAAAAATTATCCGTGGGAATTGGCCCTATGGTAGAATGTCTAAGAGAGGCCCTGGTAAAACGCCTCCCTTTCACCATCTCAAAGGGAGGTGGCATGGATGTGGAAGGACCCTGTCTCCCTGAAACCAAGGGCCTGTTCAAATTTACAGCCCTTTCTACAGGTACTTGAGGCCTAGCTTTGGCCACATTCACCTCCCTTATTTCTGTAGATTCAGCCACCATTGTGGGTTCTTGTTGGACTACATCAGTTTGTATAATTGTCGGGATACTTCCCATGGAGTCCCTTCTCTTTGTTTGGGCTTTATATAATAAATCATCTTGATCCCAACCTTCATAACAATTTTTTTTTTGCTCATGGACACTGATGGAAAGCATGCCCCTTTTCATCACATAAATTACATTGAAATATATTATCGCATAAATCCATGGAGTGTCCAAATCCCCCACATAAGGAACATTTCAACATGTCGCAAGCACTACTTATGTGAGTTCGAGCAAAACAAACCCCTCTATCTTTCCCCAAAAAGAAACTGTTGCGGAGATGGATAATATCAGCATTAACCTGAAATAGTTTCACCTTAAATTTCTAGCCACCCATCCATATACCTTCTGTGTCAAGTAAAGCTTCAGGGGGGCCTAAAATGTCACATCTGTTCTGAAGCCAGTGATATATGTCACTCACATTCACGCCTTCATTATGAAACATTATCGTAACAAAATGAATCTGGGGTCTAGTAAGCGGAATGGCGAAAAAGGGGGTCCATAAAGGGGTATTTTTAAGCAGAGCATACTTCTCCCAAAATTTTTCCAGGTGAGCGTTAGCCTTGAAGCTGATATCGAAAGTGTCTTCTCCCGATACATGAATCAATGCATAAACTTCAGCAGAAAAAAAAACCATTGAACTTTTTAAAAGTTGTTTAGAAACATAATATCTATCAGGGTGCTTTACTAAACCTCCTTTATAATGTAACCTAACAGCATTTTGTCGTGGTGCCTGTTCTAATTTGTTCTTGAATAATTCTGATATTGGTATTTTCCTAGTTTGCTGTGGTTTAGACGTCTTACTATCAGAAGGTTTAGTACCTGGCTGCCCTTGTTCATATTCTGATTGTCCTTCCTTGGATGTGCTTGGCTTTGTAAAAGCCAAAACACTATCCCCTCCCACTGAAAGTACTTTGCTGGAAGGAGCCCTATCCGAAAAAGAATAGTCATAACCTAAGCTCAGGGTTTTTTCTTCGGTGGCATGCTTCGTTGATTCTGTACTGTTTGAAAGGGCTGTGTCCCAAGAGAAATCAGGAACCCATTTGCCAGAGTTGGTACGCATCCAACCCAATTCAGAAAGTGCTGTAGTCTCTGACCAGTCCTTTAGAAAGCCATCCGTTTCCATTTGTGGAAGTTTAAACTGTTGTCGCAGTGTTTGTGATGTAGAATAGGTGGATTTCACAGTGTTCTCCTCCACATTCAGTTCCTGTGTTGTAGCAGCCAAGAAAACACACTGAGCATCAGCTGACTCTGAAGCATTCAAATCCGAAGCAATCAGAACAGTACCCAAATGCTCACCATCCAACACTTTAAAATTATCACCATCAATCGTATGCACCTTCTCCAATGCTGGAACTCCACCAGCCAACTCCGGTGAATTTGTTGAAACCTCAGGTGAATTGCCAATAAGTTCTTCAGTTTGCATCATCGAAAAATTCTTCAAAACGGCTGGTTCAGCTATACGCGCACTTACAGCTTGTTCTCTACCATCCAACTCCAGACCAGGTTCCTCTGGATCTGCCATTCTGCAGACTGTCATCAGCAGGTCCCCCTAATGGCCACAAAGCAGCTGCAGAGTAGGGGAATTTCCCCATTGTCCTGGCCAAATTTCCCTCATTCACTAAAAAAAAAAAAAATACCAACAACAGCTTAATCTGGTTCAATGTCAGTTGGCATTCATCTGTATCCCCCTTCCCCAGTTCATGCCTGAAAATAGGCAGGATTTGCCTAGTGCACTTACCCAGTCAACAAAAAATAAATAAAATAAACAATATTAAGAATAGATTAAGGAAACTAGATATTAATAAATCCCCAAGTTCCAATGGGTTACATCAAAGGGTTTTGCATAAATTGGCAGGACCTGTAACCAGGATCTTTCAAGAGTCTTTATGGACTGGGAGAGTGGTTGATTCATGGAAAGAGGCAACAGTGGTATCAATATTTAACAAGCATTTGTCAATGCTTAATGTTGGTTGCTTGTTAAACATTTTTTTTTCGCAATTCTGTAATCCCCTTTTCAGAAACATCCACTATTTTGCATTCATGCCTCTAAAGCTGTAAGCTATTTTTCTTTTATCCATATTTGAATGTCTTCCTCCTGCTTAGTCTTGGAAGTGTTATTTTTGGAAGTCAGTGTCCAACCCTTGCCTAGAAATTTCTCTACCTTCGATTGGGGAGGCTTTGTGTCAATGCCAGGCTGTCCCAGCTGCAGCCGCTGATTGTAAGCAGTACATTATGGTACCTGGTCGCACAGCTGGAAATGCACAGAGAGCCGGCAACTGGGAGCTATTTGTAGCACATAAACCATGGCTGTCAAGGAAGCAGGCAAAGCTGAGTGCGAGGTGCTGAGAGAGTGCTCAGTCCATATTGTTCTCATTGCCATAACAGTCAGCAGGAGTAGAGTGACCGAGGGAATAAGCTGCCCATGGCAGACCTGCAGCAGCACCGTGGACAGCATGGGGCAGCGAACAAGACACACAGAATAATAAAAAAACTGCAAACGCCAAGGAGAATCCACTTTCCCTCACTGCCGGGGCTTACCATTCCTGTCCGAGTGCTGTTCCCTGAGGTAAACTGCACTCTTCAGCTCCTCTCTTATTCATCATTGCATGTCTTGGGTGTGCGTGTTGTTTGCCAATGAATGTAGTTGAAAGTCAATCTGCTGGGTAGGCTGAACAGTCATGCAAATCAAAGGGCAGAAGCCCTCTCAGATTAGAGTGGCTTCGGTCCTTTGAAGTACATCACTGTCCAGCCCACCCAGCAGAAAGTTGCATCAGAACCACACCTAGTGGTCATTGGGGTAGACTGTCAAGCCCCTGGTTCTTTAAACTGCAATGGGCATGGCAGTGACACCCCCCAAAATCTTGTATTGCCACAACACGTTGATTTGCGCAAGTGCAGCCAACATAAAAAGGAAAGTAGGAAGCAAAGCAGCAATTAGAGACCTGTTAGTCTTACATCAACCTTGTGTGAGATACTTGAGATTGTTAAGGAACTCATTGAGGAACATCTTCATAATACGGATTGATGGGACAAACCACAACATGGTTTCACCTCTGACAGGCCATGCCAAACTAACTTGCTGCAGTTTTATGAGAGGGTGTGCAGGGACTTGGACAGGGGTCTTCCTGTGGATGTGATTTTTTAGACTTAAGTAAAGCTTTTGATAGGGTATCCCAATAAGAACTTATTGATGAGTTATCCATTATTAAATTAAATGGCAGTATTATAAAATGGATACAGTCATGGTTCTCTTATAGAAAGCAGCTGGTTATCTTAAGAGGGTGTGTCTTGGATTGGGAGCAGGTGACTAGTGGACTGCTGCAGGGGTCTGTGCTGGGTCCATCCCCTTTTATGTTTGCTTGCATGCATGCACAAGAAACATATTGTGACAGCTTGCTGTAATAGCGAGTTGTGGAGGTGTGGCAGTGTCGTGGCCAATGCCAGCAGTTCATTTTGGGGCTGGTCTCCATGGCACCAGTAGAGGAGCATGCTGTTGATGACAGCAGTGTTGTAGCATGCCACCAACTTGAAAGAAACTCGTTGCTGCAAGCAGGGAGCGCCCCGTCATTTAACAATCAGCTGTTTTTGCTGCCGGGGCGGTCCCTGATTCCAGTGGTGAATCACAGCTTGCTTTGTCTGGTGTCCCATTTCAATAAACATGGCAGCAGCTGTCGCGTCCACGTCTCACAGTCCCCATGAAAGCTGACAGAGGTGCCCAATTCCCCTGTCGGTATGCCCCCTCCCTAGTTCATTTGCTGATGGGGTAGTCCAATCCCCGTCAGCATAATGTCCTCATCTGTTTTAAATAAAAATGGTGGCAGCTGTCACCATCTGCCTTTCACAGTCCCCATGAAAGCTGATGGGGATGCCTAATCCCCCCTATCAGCAAGCCCCCTCCCAAGTTCATTTGCCAATGGGGGAGCCAAATCCCCATCAGCATAATGTCCCCCCCATTTGTTGTGTGCCCAGGGGGTGCCCAATCCCCCTCGGCTCATGCATCCCCCAACACTCTATATGTCAATGGGGTGCCCAATCCCCATCAGCTACTGCCACCCCCCAACAAACACCCAGGTGGCACGCACTACCTGTAAAAAAAAAAAACAGGAAACCTTCCCTTGTTGTTTTTTGTTTTTTTAAAAACTGTAAACAAGAAAATGGTCATTTGCTATTTGTGGTGCCCCCTCCCCAACCTGCACCCATTCTCTGCCCACCCCACCTCCCCACACCCCCTCACCCCACACTTACCTCCAGAGCCCAGTGCAATGATTTCCAGTGGAGCAGAAACATGTCTGCATTCTTCAAAGCCGACTGCGAACTGAAGAAATATCGGTAAGCTGTATAATAGGTTCATAGGAGGATTACGAGATTGAGGGACTAGCCCATTATAATGGCATAAATGGAGGGGTCAACTTATGTGGATATCTCAGCCATTTTTGCTAATTTTAGCACCAAATTTTCAACATGGGGTTCTTGGGACCCCGTCTCATGAATTCACTGACTGTCATCTGGTTTTTCAGTCCCGAAAGGTGATTTCATGGTTACTGTGCAGAATCACCTTTTGGGATCAATTAACAAAACAACAGTGTCACTGTTCATGAGGTAGGTTCCCAAAATGCCTATGTTGAAAATTTGGTGACAAAAGTCCAATAAATGACTGTTATGAGTGTGTGTTGTGCAGTTTCCAAGCATACTCGTAACTTCAAGAATTTGTAATATTTTCACTCAAGATTTTCAGCATTGTCAATTTTGCACACCTCCTTATGAACAGTACAGCTGTCATTTTTCACATCCTGCCCAAAATGTGTTTTCGCACATCTGGTGCACAATGGCACGGTTGCTGAGGGAAATCAATGTTCTGGACAGATTAAGAAAATCACAGTGATGCTGTTCATGAGCAGAGGTCACAAAATGCCTGTGTTGAAAATGCGGTGAAATAATTCCAGCAAATGACTATGTTACAAGAGTCCATTGCGCAGTTTCCACGTACACAAGTGAGTTCGAGCATTTTTAATATTTTCACTTCAGATTTTCAACATTGCCATCTCTTCACACCTCCCTATGAATAGTACAGCTGTCATTTTTCACATCCTGCCCGAACTGTGTTTTCGCACATCTGGCGCAGAATGGCACAGTCACTGTGAGAAATCAATGTTCGGGACAGATTAACAAAATCACAGTGCCAGTGTTCATGAGCAGAGGTCCCATATGCTTTCATGAGGTGGGGGTCACAAAAAGGCCATGTTGAAAATTTGTAGTGCAAATACCAACAAATGCCCGTGGTGTTAGGTTTTCTAATCATAATGTCCCACCCTGTACAGACTGACAGGTGTCAGGGGTGTGCCTTTGGATTGTCAGCTGTAATGCTCATGCTATTCCACCCCTACCTTGAAGCCAGTGACAGGCATCGAGGTGTGCCTTGGACTCTTTGGTCCCAAAGTTCACCCCATTCTCATATACTGCACCCATTTCAGCGTATGTCCTTATGAAATGGGGTGACTGTAAAACCAAACACCCCAAGGCACAACTCAACACTTGTCGGTGTCTGCAGGATAGGGTGAGGTGAAATGCCATGAGAGTTATGGGTGACTACCCAAAGGCACACTCCAATGCCCGTCCATCTCTGCAGGGTGGAGGTGGGGTTGGTATGAGTTCAGTACTTCACTGCCATTCCTATCCTGCATCTTTCTAACTCCTGCATGTCCAATGCTAATATCAGCAAGCAAACATTCAGCATTGACAAATGCTTGTTAATATATACATCTCATCCATGGGTTGTCGAGAGGGTTTGGTAGTCGAAATTTGCAGATGATGCCAAACTTGGGTACACTGTTCAGAATCAATCTGATATACAAAACCTGTAGACTGAGCTATTACAGCTAGAGTACGGGGCTGAAAAACACAGGCTAGCTTTCAGTTTAGACAAATGTGCTGTCATGCATTTGGGCAGCTTCAACAAGATGGCCAGTTACTCATTCAGGAGGAGAATACTGAGAGAAACAACTGAAAAAAAAAGATCTGGGTGAGATAATCACCAGTGATTTCAAAGCTAGTAAAAATTACCAAGTAAAAGCTAGAAAGACCAGGGGAATACTGGGATGTATAGCATGGCATATAGCTAGTAGGGATCAAAAAGTGTTGCTGCCCCTGTACACCTCATTGGTAAAGCCCAATTTGGAGCACTGCCCACAGTTTTCATCCCCGACAACAAAAAATGATATATGTTTGTTAGAAAGCATCCAGAGAAGAGTGGATAGAATGATTAGGTCAGTCAAACAACAAAGTTATCAGGCTAGAGTGGAAGCTTTAAATCTCTACACACAGGAATGCAGGTGATTATGAAGGATATGTGCATAATTTACAGATCTTACACCAATGATGACCTTTGGGAATGTCTGGGACTTGAATATCAGAACAGCTGTCATAAAACTAGATCCCATGATCTTCAACTGATGAGTCAAGGATATAGGACAAAGAAAAGATCAAGCTTTTTTACCCAGAAAGTTGTAAATATGAGGAATGGGCTGCCACTGGAGGTAGTGGGCAGTAATATTATGGATACATTTAAAACGCAACTTGACAGGTGCTGTATTTTGCAGACAGTAGGAGGCCATTCCCTTTAAGTCAAGGACAAGTTGTATATAGACTTTTGCCTGCCCAGGCTCATATTTTACTGTGATTACTAAGATCTGGTGTTTTATCAACATGACTGCAGTGTTACAGTGCAACACTACGATTATTTCCATAAAACATCAGAAGTAACTATACACAGCATGGCAGAGCCCCCCCCCCAAACACACACACACACACACATATCACCACCACTCACCAAAACAAGGCAGTACAACACATTTAAACTTAACAGTGATTGGATGCAGCAAGCTGCCAGACCTCCCACCACCACAAATAAAAGCAATGTGACAGCATCATTATATTAACACAAATACAACATCAGAATTGATCACCTCTGATGATTTCATTAATACAACTGTTTACTGCAGGAGAGCACATTCTAAAGTCCATGGAAAAATACAGTGAAGACCAGGACACTTTACAGAATATGACGTGGGTCAACCAAAGCAAGGGATGTGCTTGGTCCACGATACCAAAATAATGTCACTGTAATTTGCTGTAAAATATCCTTTTGTGTCTCCATAGATCAGAGCACTGATATGGGAGATGAAAAGCTATTAGGGATTCTTGTGGGTGTTCTGGATGAAACTGCATCAGAAATGTCACTAGTTTCTTAGATATGCCAGAATGTGTGTCTGGGACTGGGCAAGTGCTGTTTGACTGCTCGGAAACCATGAAGATGTTTGAAATCCCTCTGTGAAACCTTGCAGCTTTTTCATCTGACAACGCTGCCTCTATGATTGGTAAATGCAATTCAGTCCTGTTCTGCTTAAAAATTCTAAATCCAAATATCATAAATATGGGATGTCTCTGTCACTTGGCAGATCTCTGCAGTAAAGCTGGGGTAAAAGCTTTATGCTCACCTGTAGAGAAATTGATCACAGATGTGTACTGCCATTTTTCATCCAGTTCTCAAAGTCAGCAGAAGCTTAAGGAATTTACTTTGTTGACCGATGTAGACCCACTTAAGATTATTAGGCATGCCCCTACTAGATGGCTGAGTCTTGGGGAAAGTTAGAAACAGAACCCTGAACATGTGGCCAGTTCTCCTTTCATATTTTCTGGCACTGGGACCAAGATCAACAAAAACTGACCTAAAATGTGAACACCTGCAGAGCCATTAATTGTGAATGGTCTTTATGTTTCTTAAATATGCGCCGGAACCCTTGCTGCAGTTCAACACCAAACTACAAAGCAGAGAAAGCCATCTTATGACTCTGGATGAGGATGTGTGCAAACTGATGCAGCAATATGCAGGAAGAGTGCTGAAACCTGTAGCTGCCATCAAATCAATAAGGGAAAATGATATGTCTGTTCTTAATGACCCCAGCAGTTTCTTGCCCAGCAGTGACCCCAGGATTGGACTGGCAGTAAGGCGGTATATAAACAATAATGAGGAAGATATTTTGTGGAAGTAATAGAAAGTAGTTTTTACAAGAAGACTATTTTATACTACTGTAACACAGCAGTATAAACTGTGTTATTTTATACTGCTGTGTTACAAAAGATAGTTAAAAAGTTCTCAATTAAGGACCATCTCTTAAAGAATGCAGCATCTCTTCTTAATCTGGCAACTAAACTAGACATAGCATCATAATTTATGGTTGATGTTGCCTTTCGTCTGGCCGTCTGTGTCACTGATGCAGACTCTGAGCAATTACTGGACCAGTTCACAACATACCAAATTGAAGACGCAGGTATATTGGCAGGACCGGTAAATGGACCACATTTCTGCATTTTAAAACACTGGGCTCACTGTTCTGCAATGATTATGTGACTGAAACACTTCCACTTTCAGATGGTTAATAATGACTTTGCTTTGCTTGCCACGCTCGAATGCTGAAGCAGAAAAGGTCTTCAGTATGGTGAGGAAGGTGAAAACTGAACTGCACCAGTCATTAAGTCAAAAGACTCTGAACTCACTGCAGGCCATTAAGATAAACGAAGAGAAGAATTGTTTTGAAGTGAAGCAGCCAAATGATGTTCTGGATGCTGCAAAAAAAAAAGGAGATCTGGTCAGAGCCGATATGGCTGTGGAGAGCTTTTGGGATGCTTTTACCCATTATTTCTAATGAATTTGCACAATGCAGATCTGCAGAGAGGCAGTTTCAATGTGGTCTTCCTTTTACACATTTTTACAATGTGTTTTCCTAGAATATGCCTGCTGATTGCTATATATTTAGCCTGGATAGTTCACAGAAGAAATGGCATCTTATTTTCAGTGGGGCTCTACATCTACACAATATTATGCTGCATTGTGTAAAATCAGAACATACTAAAAACAATATTTTACACCTGGGGGGATATATTAAGTGCCAGATCGATGCATGAGTAGAAAGATACATTGCACAAAGTGGGTGCGCCGGTCGGCACTGATACAATATTCAAAGAGAATGCACCACCGGTACATGGTGTGCATACAGTGAAGCCCACCAGGATGAAGCGCAGCACTGCAGAATTCTACAGTAGAGTTACTGCAGCAAATAATGCAATTTCAAAGGGAGTTAATCTCTTTTGTGATGTAGTAGACCTGTGCTTCATCCTGGCAGGCTTTATCATTCCTGTTGAAAATGTGACCCTGGAAGGGATTCGCAATGCAGGCGGCTGCCTAGTCAGGTGCATCCAGGGTGACCCCTACTGAATACCTTCCAGGGGGAATGCGTGGCACATACCAGTATGTGCTGCAGCCCCCATGGGTGATATTTGGCTCAGGAATGCAAATTAACTAATTAAGCATGCAGGGTGCAAAGGGGCCTTATGCATGTTCATTACCAGACCATTTGCATGTTGGCATATGGATGAATGCACTGGAGCAGCTTTCGGCCCCAAGCCCTGACCCCGATCATTCCCATGTGGGACAGGCCCTGAAGTCTCTGGTGGTGTAGTGGCACCCCTCCACCCATTCCACCAGTCCCCATCATACCGGAGTCCAGGCTCTATCTGTTCCATATTGTGGGGATCCCAATGCCATCCCTAATTGCACCCGAATACACCTACAGTTCATGTCCCTAGTGTAGTGGCCACCGCTACCCCTCAATAGTGCACATACACCCCCCTCCCTGCTCTTCCAGCCCATCCCACTGCAATGACTGGCTCTTTAATAGTATCATACCACTCTATTGCCGGGTGGTGGAGCACTTGCAGTAGGATGCTGGAATGTGTTATATGTAGGCATGAGCTGTGGGTGGGTGATAACACCCATTGGCCATACTCTTCAGGCACTCGCATGTGGATCCATCATCCTGGTGCCACTGCACTGCTCAGTGTGGGTGATGGCCAATGTTGTACCCACTCACACAGGTCCCAAAACAGGCATGTTACAGCTGACCTCCCATTCATTTGTACAACTGGGGAACTGTGGATGAACTATCCATAGCCTGAAGCATACACTGCAAATGGCATTGCAGGATACCACACCCCATGACACCCGGGATACCTCAGCAGTCCGGAGGGTGGCATGTTACACAGAGGGAACAGGGGAGAGTGTGGACTTGCAGTGGTGTATGACAGCAGGAAGATACAGCATTGGCAAGGCATGCATTGGAGGTATGTAAATTCCCTCTTCAGTTTTCCAGGGATGTACACACAGCTGCATACACTGGTGGATCCACAGCAGGTGTGGTGCCCCAATGCACGGTACAGCCAGTTTGGTCACTCCAGAGTGCAGGTCCCCAGCCCAGGTTCAATGCAGTCAATGGCTGGCCATGGCAGGTTGTGGACGGCAGTGCCAGTCTTTGCAACAGGTTGGGCATGGGGGGAGTGAGGGTGTCTGTGTACAGGGGTGGTGGATGGGAGTTCTCTAGACTATGGATATGGACCATGGTTTCCTCTGGTGCAATCAGATCTGGGGTGGCCCTGCACTATGGAGTTCTTCAGGGATGGAGTTGGCTAGATTGGAGATGGAAAGGGGATACCTCTATTCCACCAGGGCTGCCAGGCTGCTGTGCACATCTGCAGCCTGCCTGTGGGTGGCTGGCTGGGTTAGGCCAGCTATTCATAGCCTAACTATGGGCCACAGTGCTCTGGACTGCAAGGGGCACATGCCCACTGAATATGCTGCAGCACAGTATATGCATGGGATTGCTACCTTGACTTGAATGGCATACCATTCGTGTGTGCCCTAGCCCATTCCCTTGCAGCCTGCGCATCCATCCGGCACATTTGAATATCGCACTGCTGCACATTGTTGGAATTGTGTGGGGGTGCTGTATCTCCTTTGAATATAGGGGCCCTAGACTAAGTACCCTGAATAAATATATTATAAAAATGGTAACAATCATGACCACACTGAAAACAAGATATTGCATCTAATCTGGGACAGCCTGAATAAATACAGTGCAAAATTGTGCAAATGAACATCCCTGTGACAATGAGATGTATCATCTCCCCTGCCCTATCCTGGATACAAAATATAGGCTTGGAAATATTTAGTGCTCCCAGATCCAAATAACCATTACCTTGTAAGAAGCCCTCATGTTCCCTGTGTTTTCCCCATAGTCTCAGAATCAAATCCCTGTAGATTTTTCCATAAGCCACTGGTTCCTTATTTAAGTCTTTGTTTTTTATTTATTATATCAGCAGCCTTTTATTAGGAAAAGAGCTCTGATTTGCAGCTCAGTATTAATATTATATGTCAAGATGGCGTTGGAATTATTTGGATTTATATGCTATGCATAATGCGTAATGGGGGACTATATGAAATAACAAATATCAAGCTCATTATTTCATGAATTGTACTCAAAATTAGTAATCACAAGTCAGACAATTTTTCAAAAGATACTAATAATGCCTGTAAACAAATTTATTGCAAATAAACACAAATGCTATTTTTGCATCTTATAGTTATTAGTTTTCAGAAAAATTCTTAGACTTTTTTCTGTCCACCTGATGGAATCTTGAATGAGTTAAGTAAATGTTATTATTTTCTTCAAGGCCCTGATCCAGCTACTCAGTAAAAACACACTCAGTGTATCATATTACAAAATGACAAAAAACAGTTTTCTGTTTGCAGTTGTTTGATCAAGAATTTTATAAATGGTATAAGTTCTTTTTGTTACATCTATGTTGGTCCAATAAAAGGTATCAAATCATTTGCTTCTGTAACACTCATGGTTTGTCAGCAGTTAATTCATTAGATGAGGTCTCCGCATGCATACACATACACACACACTTACTATAAGAGATCTCAGTAGCTCACCTCTGTTATGTTTGGGCAGCAGGCCACAGCCCTTCTGTCAAAAATAACTTTATATATTTAGTCTGGATAGTTCACTGAAGACCTGACATTTTATCAGACAGGTCTTGAGAGGTTAAAAACAGTGTAAATCTTTACAAACTTTGCTGGGAAAGGGTAACAATTATGAGGCATGAATCTTTCTGGAAAGATATTCATCCCCAACAGAAGTTAGTAGCAAAAAATGTTTAAATGTTAGGCATTTAAATGTGCAAATTGCTGCATTTTGAAGGGTGTAAACTAATCTAAGACACAGAGAATGGATGGGACTGCACTCGGGAACGAGCAGTGCTAGGTTCAGAAAGATACAGTGAAACAAAGAGAGTAGAACCTGCACTTGCTCAAAAGTACACATAGTGTGTTCACTCCAAAATGTAAAATTACACCAGCTGAAAGCTTTTAACTGTGAGTAAAGCTTTATTACTTATGCAAATCTCTAAAAAGGACCCACGTATTAAATATACAAGGAAATGGTACCAGAATCCAGATATCAAGTACATCAAGTTCTATTAAAGTCCATCAGAGTCCATCACATAAATAAATTCATAAAAAACATCAAGCCATGAGCAGGCGGCTGGTACAAAACTTTAGCGGCAAGAGCAAAGGCTGAGGGTCACTCCCTCATGACGTCACCTGACGCATTTCACACATTGCTTTTTCAAAGGCTGACGTAAGGAGCAAATGCATTAACATTTAAACAACTTTCTTAGAGTGACAATACACATTTTCACTTACATATAGAAAAAAAGAAAGAAAGAAACTGTGCCATGTATACTTTATACAGCACCAGTATAGTATTGCACATATTATTGCTGGAAATATTCCTCAATCCTCATATGATCCTGACTCACCCAGGCAGGTCAAAATCAAATCTGTGCACTGCTGCAAGATAGAAAAAAAGGAAGAGGTTTTAGAAAGAGAGAATAAAACACCATCTATTAAAAAATCTTATTACTTTTTTCTTAACCTTAAAAAGGGTTTGATCTCAATTTTGTCATTCAGACCTGGTGCATTCATTGCCTTCATGGCAAATATCCAATATGGTTCCCTTCACAAGAGGAGGTTATCATAATCACCCCCCTTTGGTTAGAATAGGTTTTTCAATTGCTGCAAACACAAATTTATGTTCACTTTTGTTTTTAACTCTTGACATGTGTAGAGCTAAAGTATTGGTATCATCACCATTCAAAATTGCCCTGGCATGTTCACCTATTTGTACTTTAAAGGGACATTTAGTTTTACCTATATAAAAGCTATTACAATTACACTCAGCCAAATATTTAACCCCTGGAGTACTGCAGGTAACAAGACCCTGAACCTTTACATCTAGTCCCGTGGCATGATTTTTAAAACTTTTAGTAGTTTTTACCGACGGATAATATTTACAGTTACCACATTTGTTACAACCACCTTCTTGTTTGGTAAGCCAACTCCTAGGTCTGTTTGGTATTGGTTGGACTGAATGTACTACAAAGTCCTTAATATTTTTACCCCATGGTATACTATTCGTGGACCCCTAATAGCAGCATTTTTCAACTTTGGATCTCACAAAACCAGATGCCAATGCTTTTTAATAATTCTGGTTATGTCATCTGATTGGGGGCTATAGGTGGTTACAAAAGTGGTCTGTGGGTCACAGTCTTTATTTTTTGGCCTGTTAGTTAACAAAGCCTCCCTTGAAATCTCGTTTACTGTCTCCTGGGCTTTTTCTAAAACATTGCTATTATATCCTCTAGTCTGTAGCCTAATAGTCAATTCTTGTGCCCCTTTTTCATATTCTTCCAAATCACTACAATTTATTTTGGTCTGAATGTATTGTCCCTTTGGTATTGCTTTTATAACATGCCACGGTATTCTATAAAAGTGATTTTTATTTGCAGAAAAAAGGAACAGCTACGGGTGCAAGTATGGCACCCAGTTATGCAAATGTATATATGGCAAAATGGGAACTAGATATAATAAGAAATTTGAGTAACCCCTTCCTACAAAAAATTGATTTATGGAGACGCTTTATTGATGACGTCTTTATGGTGTGGAAGGGTAGTGAAGATGAGTTTTTTGAATATGTAAAGTACTTAGAAACAAGTAATGAGAATTTGCAGTTCAGTATTTGTTTTAGTAAAACTGAGATTAATTTTTTATATTTAAGGATTTATAAAGATGGCAATAGAGGTGATCTATTTTGTAAACAAATAGACCGTAACACTATCCTTTTGGCTAGTAGTTGCCATCTGTGGCATGTTATAAAAGCAATACCAAAGGGACAATACACTTGGACCAAAAGAAATTGTAGTGATTTGGAAGAATACGAAAAAAGGGCACAAGAATTGACTAGTCAGTTACAGACTAGAGGATATAATAGCAATGTTTTAGAAAAAGCCCAGGAGACAGTAAACAAGATTTCAAGGGAGGCTTTGTTAACTAACAGGCCAAAAAATAAAGACTGTGACCCACAGACCACTTTTGTTGCCACCTATAGCCCCCAATCAGATGACTTAACCAGAATTATTAAAAAGCATTGGCATCGGGTTTTGTTAGATCCGAAGTTGAAAAATGCTGATATTAGGGGTCCATGAATAGTATACCATAGGGGTAAAAATATTAAGGACTTTGTAGTACATTCAGTCCAACCAATACCAGAAAGACCTAGGAATTGGCTTACTAAACAAGTAGATGGTTGTAACAAATGTGGCAACTGTGAATATTGTCCATGGGTAAAAACTACTAAAAGTTTTAAAAATCATGCCACGGGACTAGATGTAAAGGTTCGGGGTCTTGTTACCTGTAGTACTCCAAGGGTTATATATTTGACTGAGTGTAATTGTAATAGCTTTTATACAGGTAAAACTAAATATCCCTTTAAAGTATGAATAGGTGAACATGCCAGGGCAATTTTGAATAGTGATGATACCAATGCTTTAGCTCTACACATGTCAAGAGTTAAAAACAAAAGTGAACATAAATTTGTGTTTACAGCAATTGAAAAACCTATTCTAACCAAAAGGGGGGGTGATTATGATAACCTTCTCTTGCAAAGGGACCCATATTGGATATTTGCCATGAAGGCAATGAATGCACCAGGTCTGAATGACAAAATTGAGATCAAACCCTTTTTAAGGTTAAGAAAAAAGTAATAAGATTTTTTAATAGATGGTGTTTTATTCTCTCCTTCTAAAACCTCTTTCTTTTTTTCTATCTTTCAGCAGTGCACAGATTTGATTTTGACCTGCCTGGGTGAGTCAGGATCATATGAGGATTGAGGAATATGTCCAGCAATAATATGCGCAATACTATACTGGTGCTGTACAAAGTATACATGGCACAGTTTCTTTCTTTTTTTCTATATGTAAGTGAAAATGTGTATTGTCACTTTAAGAAAGTTGTTTAAATGTTAATGCATTTGCTCCTTACGTCAGCCTTTGAAAAAGCAACATGCGAAACGCGTTAGGTGACGTCACGAGGGAGTGACCCTCAGCCTTTGCTGTTGCTACTAAAGTTTTGTACCAGCCGACTGCTCATGGCTTGATGTTTTTTATGGACTTATTTATGTGATGGACTCTGATGGACTTTAATGAACCTTGATGTACTTGATATCTGAATTCTGTTACCATTTCCTTGTATATTTAATACATGAGTCCCTTTTAGAGATTTGCACAAGTAATAAAGCTTTACTCACAGTTAAAAGCTTTCAGCTGGTGTCATTTTACATTTTGGTGTGTACTTTTGAGCAAGTGCAGGTTCTACTCTCTTTGTTTCACTGTAAACTAATCTCCAGTTTAATAGGCAACCAATATTTAACAAGCTGTTTCAGTTTCCTAATGGCCATCTGATAAGCTGCTTGGATTTATGTCTCCAATACTCTAAACAGAAAGAAGGGACTATTTTTTTTAGTTGTCATAGTGATTTGTAGATGTGGAAGGATACATTGAAAAGTCCAGAAAATGTGTTCCATAAAACTCAATTTTCAAACTACAGATAGCAAAATGGCTGTAGGCTTTACTCACAGCCATATAAAGCCACTGCAGCATACAACAGGGACTATAAATCTTCTTAGTAATGCAGTAATGATGGTCTGCACTACAGACTCAATGCAACCATACTACTTTATATAACGTGAAGTATTTTTGCACTACACTGGCTGCCCCAAATCTCAGCATTTTGAATTAGTTACTCATACCATTTGCTGTTGCTTTGTATTGGTGATTATAATTGCACAGTTTATCTAATTTGCATTTCTGCACTGTTGCTATTGTGATTCCTCACTATGCTGTAGGAAGTTTTACGGTTGATTTGCATTGTGTTGGATTGTGGTTGTACTAAAGGTATTCATTCTGTGTTTACATTTTTGCACTGTTTTACAAGAATGAGTATAACGTGTTATACTGTACATAATTTTGTTTTTTTACTTTGTAATGTGCTGCATTGTGTTTGCATGCTTTGTTACTTTGTGCAAAATACATTTCTTTACCTTGAAATGTATGCTTGTGTTTTAATGAGTGTAGAACTAAAATAAAGTCCAGACAACAGTATAACAAGTTTATTTTATAAAAAAAATATGTAAGAAAACACATAGCTGGTTAAAAATAACTTTATTGATGCACCATCAAATGACTGCTACGCTCGTTCTACAAAAATTGGGTGTTCCACATTTGGGTAATTTATCACACATTGCTATGGTCTCTGTTCATCATTGCCAGGTTTATAGACTGAGAGGTATGCTGAGCGCTGCTGTTTTCTCTGTCATTGCTGGTTTCCCTTCTCCTGAGGGTGGCTTTTTCAAGTCTTCAACTGTGCCGGCTCCTGGGGCTAAAGTGCAAAATAGCCCCAAAACACGGACCTCAACAGGCAAGAAAGAGAAGAGACTACTGTACAGGCGGTGGTGGCATGGCATTCTTCAGCATTCCCTAGCGCTCCACAGTACAGTGGCTTAGGCTGGCTGCAGTCCTCTTCCATAAACATCTTCCTGGTTCTTTCTTTCTCCTACAGTAGTCGGGCTGAAAATGAGAGCGACACTATGGTTCCCCCACTGGTTAACCTAGCTGCTATAAAGTACAGCAGCAGACTTGAGAGGGAACTGGACATTAAGTGTTAATGTTTGTTTTTTTTTTGGGTGGGAGGCAGGCTTCAGGTAAGGTGGAGGTGGAACACCATGCACTAATGAATTGAAAATAAAGCCAGCAACATGTCTGTGGGAGTGGGAGAGAGACAGGAAGGAAGTTAACTTTGGAAGAGGTGCAGCAAAGAAAGCTGTGTGTGTTTCTGGCATTCTGGACTGCTGGCCATGTGAAAATTAAGGCAGCAATGTGGGGCAGTGGTACAGATGCCACAGGACGGCTCAGATTCAGGATATCACACACAATGCAGAACAGTTAGGAGGTATGAATAAGACCCTGTTCAATTTGCATTCTGTCACTTGTCTATCTCTTGCCTGTCTTATTGCACTCAAATTTTCTTTCTGGAGTCTCAGAGTTGGCCACTCCAATGGTCCCACAATTCCCCCTAATATCTTCCTTCCTTCTCCTATCTGTGTTCTTTTTTCTCCCCTTGCTTCTCTGTGGTTAAAAAAAATATATGAATCTTTATGTGAAACTGAGATCTCTTTGTAAGCGTATATAGTTATATTGTTAAAATGATTGCTAAAAGCTATTTGGAACTCAGGAGGTTATCCTTGAGATTCAATCTGACCTCCACAATCTTATTTGCAGAGTTGTCAACAGGAGATCAGTTCTGGGAAGCACTGTTCTATTTTGTTACACCTGCAGGAAAGAAATTGACAACGTTCTGATGCATTTTGTGGGAAACAGGAGATGTATCTTAACAAGCTCAGGGTGCAGAAGTTAATTGCCAGGAAAAGACATATATAAAGAGAGCAATCTTTTGTTAGAAGAAGAGAGAGATATTTAGATTTAGAGATACCCTCAGATGTAGGAATTTGTTTTGTCTGAAGTGACTGTATAAGAGCTATCCGGCACAAGTTCATTTTTTTTTTATTGCTATTGAAAATAATAAAATGCTATTTGTGAATTTTACAACTTCTCCTGTTTTCCCTATGCTTCCTGACCTATGCCTCAACAGCACTACTTTCTTAAAATGCTCAGTGTTATCACGTATCTTCTCTTGCTCCCTGGAGCAAAATGGGACAATAGTCCACTTGTTAAAACAAGAAAAAGGGAACTGTTTTGTTTCCTGCTCCCAGCCCTGTTTGGCTGGGGGGGGGGGAGGAAGGAGGGAAGGACCCTCCCTTTTGGCAAGTTCGTGGGTAGACTCAGTGAGCAGACCAGGACAGTATCTTTGACCTTGGCAGCTGGATGAGGGGCTGATCTAATAGCAGCTACTAATTTATCTGTGGATTTACAAGTCTGCAAAGAGAGAACCACACTTACCAACTCAGGTTGGTCTTTTTTTTTTATGTGTACAAATTGTCTAATGTTTAAGGCAACGTGGGGGGTTCCCAAGTGTGTGTGTGTGTGTGTGTGTGAGTGAACATTACTGACACAAGGTTTTATAAAACGCATATTGGCCAGAGCCATTTTGGAATATAGTAAGAAAATCTTGACCCCTTGGGAGGAACTGTAGCCTTCCAGTAGCCATATTGCCCTCAGCGTTTAGCTTCAGGCAATATAACTATGTCAGGCAATAGTTTCTCCCACAGGGTCAGTATTTTCCCACTATAGCCCTTTATTTTTCCCCGAGTGGAGTTTAGTCTTTGATATCATGAGTGGCAAAGCCACGAGTGATGTCATAGGTCAATCTACATGAAGGGAAATATCAGCACTATTTCAGATAGGGCCATGGTACATTGAATTTATGCAACACCCTTTCCTGTTTTTGTTGTTTTTATAATTTAAAAGTGGTACTTTGTATTTAGGATGATTGAGCGTTATTCAGCTGAGTGAGTGGGTTTTGTTTGATTTTGATGTGCACAACGCTACTGCATGTATCAATGCATGTTGGCTGTGTTGTTTACTTCTGATGGAAGCGGGTGCTTGAGTTTGCAGAGCGAGTGAATGCTAGTAGAAGAGATAGTTGGGGATGTATGGTGGTTGCCTGCATGGTGTATGCTGTAGTGCCAGTCGGGCAGAGACGCTGCAATTCTTGGGACAGGGAGGGAGGGAGGTAAGAAGCTCTTAACTTCTGTGCAGTTGCTGTATCTAGCTAGGGAGATCAGGAGCATTACTGGTGGCTAGAATTTAATGAAAGATATGTAGTATTATGTAAATTATGTGAAGATTACAGATTGGGGAGAAAGTGAAAGTGATTCCTGTGGGTTGCCAAGGAAATAAAACTTGACAGCAAGAGCCAACGTGCAAGGGAGCAGCTGCATTCTGATTGTGCTGCTCGCACTGCTGGCTCCAGCCAGTGGGGACCCAGAGTGAGGATATTTTTCCTCATGGGGGCCTAAAATGAGAATAATTTGATATTTTCACTCTAGATCAGGAGAAAGGAGAAATATCTGTGAAAAGTGCCAGAAAATATCCAAACAGGTGTTGCATTAATATATAATTTGTAAAAAAAGTGCATTTATGCACCTTAATGCCACAAAAGTAGGGAAATGTGGCATTAAGGTTTCTCACCCTAACACCCCCCAAGCAACAAAAGGAAAAAAAAAACATTATGGTTTTGGGTCTCCAGAGTCTTGGTGAATCAGTGGTGGGGTCTTTCTTGAGTATTGTCAACCCTAATGCCGACCACATTCTGTGAGCAAACAACATCAGTCGTGATCTCCTTTCTTCAGGCAGGGCCCACAGGAAGAGCGGTGACTATTAGAGTTGACAACACCCAAGGAAGGTCCCACCACTGACTTGCCAAGACTCCGGAGACCCAAAATCCTAATGTTTTTTCCTTTTGCTGCTTGGGGGGTGGGGGTGGGGTGTTAGGGTGAGAAACCTAGCACCACATTTCTCTACTTTTGTAGCGTTAAGTTACCCTAACTGGTTGGCACTAGGTCATGTCAGTGCCTATATAAATAATGCTGTCAAAAACAGTGCCGTTCATACAGTGTGGACATGAAAAGCAGCAGGAGACAGTGCCCACCAACAAAATCGCTGCCAGTAGCAGCGATCGCAATTGTGGTTCACAATCGCTACCACTAGGACATTTTATTTTTGTGGGGGACTTGCTTCCCACCCCACCCCGATACGGTGGGCTCTACCCCACGCACCCACATAATTAAAATAATCAACTCTGAGTCGGAGATGGATTACAGGGGGAAAATGAAATTGTGGACACCAAGATTAGAACCCTGGTCTCCACTACTTTTCTGGCCAAGCTGCTCTTGCATTACCACTCCACACCATGGGAGCAGCTCAGCCAGCCTCCTCCATTCCTCGGCTCTTGCCCCAGCTACTAGTACCCTGAACAGCGACCAGGGTAGCGCTTACTGCATAGCGCTGTAATTCCCCTGTCGCTGTATGGGGTAGTGCAGTATAGACCATGCTGTAGTAGTATGCGCTATTAGTGTAGTGCTATTCTGACCAGGAAGGGGACGGTTCATTAATGCATTTTTTTTTCAAATTATTTCCTTACATTTTTAGATAATATAATCGAATTCTCATTTGCCTGTGGAAGCATATCAGCCAAAACAGCAACCAAATTGTCAGCATAGCCTTGTTATTACCCCACCTCATGAAAGCCATGCTGATAATCTTCAAATCCCCACTGAAAAGTCATTCCGTGCCACCGTAATGTCATTCTACGCCGCAGGGCAAAAACACATTTTGGAAAGGATTTGAAAATGACAGCTGTCACATTCATTAAGTGATGTAAAAAAAAGTCTATGTTGAAAATTTTGGGGTAAAAATATTTACAATTAACAAAGTTACAAGCAAACATAGTAAACTTTTAATGCATCAGCATAGATTTGCCATTTTTACATATTTTGATCCCAAATGTTCAACATGGCCTTCTTATGACCTCACCTCATGAACAAGGGTGGCAAAAGTTTTCAAATGCTGCCTGAAAGGTGATTTTACCAAGCAACAGCAAAATCACCTTTTAGGCCAGATTTTTGAGTATCCAGTGACATTGTTGACAAGGTGGGGTCCCCAACATAGGTGCTGGAACGGGAGGGGGGGCCACTAGGGCCATTGCCCTACCACTTTCATAAGTGGCCCTATCACTTTTTGCTATCATGGTAATATATTTAATAGGGAAGATTTACCCCTTACATCCTTGGCCCTATCACTTTTCAAACCGTTCCGGCACCAATGGTCCTCAAAAGGCCATGTTGACCGATGTAGACCCACTTAAGATTATTAGGCATGCCCCTACTAGATGGCTGAGTCTTGGGGAAAGTTAGAAACAGAACCCTGAACATGTGGCCAGTTCTCCTTTCATATTTTCTGACACTGGAACCAAGTGCAACAAAAATTGACCTAAAATGTGAACGCCTGCAGAGCCATTAATTGTGAATGGTCTTTATGTTTCTATAATATGCGCCGGAACCCTTGCTGCAGTTCAACACCAAACTACAAAGCAGAGAAAGCCATCTTATGACTCTGGATGAGGATGTGTGCAAACTGATGCAGCAATATGCAGGAAGAGTGCTGAAACCTGTAGCTGCCATCAAATCAATAAGGGAAAATGATATGTCTGTTCTTAATGACCCCAGCAGTTTCTTGCCCAGCAGTGACCCCAGGATTGGACTGGCAGTAAGGTGGTATATAAACAATAATGAGGAGGATATTTTGTGGAAGTAATAGAAAGTAGTTTTTACAAGAAGACTGTATTTTATACTACTGTAACACAGCAGTATAAACTGTTATTTTATACTGCTGTGTTACAAAAGATAGTTAACAAGTTCCCAATTAAGGACAATCTCTTAAAGAATGCAGCATACCTTCTTAATCTGGCAACTAAACTCGACATAACATCACAATTTATGGTTGATGTTGCCTTTCGTCTGGCAGTCTGTGTCACTGATGCAGACTCTGAGCAATTACTGGACCAGTTCACAACATACCAAATTGAAGACGCAGGTAAATTGGCAGGACCGGTAAATGGACCACATTTCTGCATTTCAAAACACTGGGCTCACTGTTCTGCAATGATTATGTAACTCTGAAACACTTCCACTTTTCAGATGGTTAATGATGACTTTGCTTTGCTTGCCACGCTCGAATGCTGAAGCAGAAAAGGCCTTCAGTATGGTGAGGAAGGTAAAATCTGAACTGCACCAGTCATTAAGTCAAAAGACTCTGAACTCGCTGCAGGCCATTAAGATAAATGAAGAGAAGAATTGTTTTGAAGTGAAGCAGTCAAATGATATTCTGGATGTTGAAAAAAAAAAAAGTTCTGGTCAGTGCCGATATGGCCGTGGAGAGATTTTGGGATGCTTTTACCCATTATTTCTAATGAATTTGCACAATGCAGATCTGTGGAGAGGCAGTTTCAATGTGGTCTTCCTTTTACACATTTTTACAATGTGTTTTCCTAGAATATACCTGCTGATTGCTATATATTTAGCCTGGATAGTTCACAGAAGAAATGGTATCTCATTTTCAGTGGGGCTCTACATCTACACAATATTATACTGCATTGTATAAATTCAGAATGCACTAAAAACAATATTTTACATCTGGGGGATATATTAAGTGCCAGCTCAATGCATGAGCAGAAAGATACATTGCACAAAGTGGGTGCGCCGGTCGGCACTGATACAATATTCAAAGAGAATGCACCACCAATACATGGTGTGCATACAGTGAAGCCCACAAGGATGAAGCTTAGCACTGCAGAGTTCTGAAGTAGAGTTACTGTAGCAAACAATGCAATCTCAAAGGGAGTTAATCCCTTTTATCATGCAGTAAACCTGTGACACTGTGCTTCATCCTGGTGGGCTTCATCGTTCCTGTTGAAAATGTGACCTTGGACGGGATTATCAGTGCAGACAGTTGCCAAGTCAGGTGCATCCAGGGTGATCCCCACTGAATACCTTCCAGGTGGAATGCTTGGCACATACCAGTATGTGCCGCAGCCCCCATAGGTGATATTCAGCCCAGGAATGCAAATGAACTAGCTGAGCATGCAGGGTGCAAAGAGGCCTTATGCATGTTCATTACCAACCCATTTTCATGTTGGCATATGGATGAATGTGCTGTAGCAGCTCTCATCCACAAGCCCTGACAATGATCATTCCCATGTGAGACAGGCCCTGAAGTCTCTGGTGGTGTACTGGCACCCTGCCACCCATTCCACCAGCCCCGATCATACCGGAGTCCAGGCTCTATTGGTTCCATAGTATAGGGACCCTAATGCCATCCCTAATTGCACCCGGATACACCTACAGTCCATGTCCATAGTGTAGTGGCCCCTGCTCCCCCTCAATGGTGCACAGACACCCCCCTCCCTACTCCCCCAGCCCATCCCATTGCAATGACTGGCTCTGTAATGGTATCATACACCTCTCTTGGTGGGTAGTGGAGCACTTGCAGTAGGATGCTGGAATGTGTGACACGTAGGCATGAGCAATGTGTGGGTGATAATACCCAGTGGCCATACACCTCAGGCACTTGCATGTGGATCCATCATCCCATGTCATTGCACTGCTCAGTGTGGATGATGGCCAGTGCTGTACCCAATCACACAGGTCCCAAAACAGGCATGTTACAGCTGACCTCCCATTTGTTTATACAATTGGGGAACTGCAGATGAACTATCCATAGCCTGAAGCATACACTGCAAATGGCATTGCAGGATACCGCACCCCATGACACCCGGGATACCTCAGCAGTCCAGAAGGTGGAATGTTACATAGGGGAACAGGGGAGAGTGTGGACTTGCAGTGGTGTATGACAGCAGGAACATACAGCATCAGCAATGCATGCATTGGAGGTATGTAAATTCCCTCTTTAGTTTTACAGAGACGTACACACGGCTGCATACACTGGTGGATCCACAGCTGGCGTGGTGCCCCAATGCATGGTACAGCCAGTTGGGTCATTTCAGAGTGCAGATCCCCACCCCAGGTTCAATGCAGTCAATGGCTGGCCATGGCAGGGTGTGGAGAGCAGTGCCAGTCTTTGCAACAGGTTAGGTATTGGGGGGATTGAGGGAGTCTGCATACAGGGGTGGTGGATGGGAGTTCTCTAGACTATGGATATGGACCATGGTTTCCTCTGGTGCAATTAGATCTGGGGGGGCTACACTATGGAGCTCTTCAGGGATGGAGTTGGCTAGATTGGGGATGGAAAGGGGTACCTCTAGTCCACCAGGGCTGCCAGGCTGCTGTGCACATTTGCAGCATGCCTGTGGGTGGCTGGCTGGGTTAGGCCAGCTATTCATGCACTAACTGTGGGCCACAGTGCTCTGGACTACAAGGGGTGCATTCCCTCTGAATATGCTGAAGCACAGTATATGCATCGGATTGCCCCCTTGACTTGAATGGCATACCATTCATGTGTGCCCTAACCCATTCCCTTGCAGCTGGCGCATCCTGCACATTTGAATATCGCACTGCTCCACATTGTTGGAATTGTGTGGCACATCTCCCTTTTCCGCCAGGATGTGCTGCATATCTCCTTTGAATACGGGGGCCCTAGACTAGGTGCCCTGAATAAATACATTATAAAAATGGTAAAATCATGACCCCACTGAAAACAAGATATTGCTTCTAATCTAGGACAGCCTGAGTAAATACAGTGCAAAGATGTGTAAATGATCATCCTTGTGACAATGAGATGTAGCATCTCCCCTGCCCTATCCTGGATACAAAATATAGGATAAGAAATATTCAGTGCTCCCAGATCCAAATAACCATTACCCTGTAAGAAGCCCTCATTTTCCCTGTGTTTTCCCCATAGTCTCAGAATCAAATCCCTGTAGATTTTTCCATAAGCCACTGGTTCATTATTTATGACTTTGTTTTTTATTTATTATATTGGCAGCCTTTTAGTAGCAAAAGGGCTCTGATTTGCAGCTCAGTATTAATATTATTTGTCATGGTGGCGTTGGAATGATTTGGATTTATATGCTATCCATAAGGCATAACAGGGGACTATATGAAATAACAAATATCAAGCTCATTATTTCATGAATTATACTCAAAATTAGTAATCATAAATCAGACAATTTTTCAAAAGATACTAATAATGCCTGTAAACAAATTTATTGCAAATAAACACAAATGCTATTTTGCATCTTATAGTTATTAGTTTTCAGACAAATTCTTATAGTCTTTTTTCTGTCCACCTGATGGAATCTTGAATGAGTTAAGTAAATGTTATTATATTCTTCAAGGCTCTGATCCAGCAACTCAGTAAATAAACACCCAGTGTATCATATTATAAAATGGCAAAAAAACAGTTTTCTGTTTGCAGTTGTTTGATCAGGAATTATATAAATGGTATAAGTTATTTTTGTTACATCTATGTTGGTCCAATAAAAGGTATCAACTCATTTGCTTCTGTATCACTCATGGTTTGTCAGCAGTTAATTCATTAGATGAGGTCTCTGCACACATACACACACACACACACACACACACACACACTATAAGAGATCTCAGTAGCTCCTCTCTGTTATGTTTGGGCAGCAGGCCACAGCCCTTCTGTCAAAAATAAATGTACATATTTAGTCTGGATAGTTCACTGAAGACCTGACATTTTATCAGATAGGTCTTGAGAGGTAAAAATCAGTGTAAATCTTTAAAAAAATTGCTGGGAAAAGGTATCAATTATGAGGTATGAATCTTTCTGGAAAGATATTCATCTCCAACTGAAGTTAGTAGCAAACAATGTTTAAATGTTAGGTATTTAAATGTGCAAACTGTTGCATTTTGAAGGGTGTAAACCAATCTCCAGTTTAATAGGCAACCAATATTTAACAAACTGTTTCAGTTTCCTAATGGCCATCTGATAAGCAGCTTGGAGTTATGTCTCCAACATTCTAAACAGAAAGTAGGGACTATCTTATTTTAGTTGTCATAGTGATTTGTAGATGTGGAAGGATACATTGAAAAGTCCAAAAAATGTGTTCCATAAAACTCAATTTTCAAACTACAGATAGCAAAATGGCTGTAGGCTCCGCTCATAGCCATAAAAAGCCACTGCAGCATACAACAGGGGCTATAAATCTTCTTAGTAATGCAGTAATGGTGGTCTGCACTACAGACTCAGTGCAACCATACTAGTTTGTGTATCGTGAAGTATTTTTGCACTACACTGGCTGCCCCAAATCTCAGCTTTTTGAATTAGTTACTCATACCTTTTGTTGTTGCTTTGTATTGGTTATTATAATTGCACAGTTTATCTAATTTGCATTTCTGCACTGTTACTATTGTGATTCCTCACTATGATATATGAAGTTTTATGGTTGATTTGCATTGTGTTGGATTGTGGTTGTACTAAAGGTATTCATTCTGTGTTTACATTTTTGCATTGTTTTACAAGAATGAGTGTAACGTGTTATACTGTGCATAATTTTGTTTTTTTACTTTGTAATGTGCTGTATTGTGTTTGCATGCTTTGTTACTTTGTACAAAATACATTTCTTTATCTTGAAATGTATGTTTGTATTTTAATGAGTAGAACTAAAAGAAAGTCCTGACAACAGTATAACAAGTTTATTTTATATAAAAAAAAAAACACGTAAGAAAACACATAGCTGGTTAAAAATAAGTTTATTGATGCACCATCAAATGACTGTGTGTGATTGGGTGTTCCACATTTGGGTCATTTGAGACACATTGCTATGGTCTCTGTTCCACATTGACAGGTTTATTGGTTGAGAGATGTGTTGAGCACTGCTGTTCTCTCTGTCATTACTGGTCTCCCTTCTCCTGAGGGTGGCTTTTTCAAGTCTTCAACTGTGCCAGCTCCTGGGGCTAAAGTGCAAAAAAGCCCCAAAACATGGAACTCAACAGGCAAGAAAGAAGAGAGACCACTGTACAGGTGGTGGTGGCGTGGCATTCTTCAGCATTCCCTAGCACTCCATAGTGCAGTGGTTCAGGCTGGCTGCAGTCATCTTCCTTAACTGTCTTCCTTGTTATTTCCTTCCCCTACAGTAGGCGGGCAGAAAATGAGACTGACACTATCGCTCCTCCAGTTTACTTAGCTGCTGTAAAGCACAACAGTGGACCTGAGGGGGAACTGGACATTAAATGTTAATGTGTTTTTTTTTTGGGTGGGAGGCAGGCTTCAGGTAAGGTGGAGGTGGAACACCGTGCACTAATGAATTGAAAATAAAGCCAGCAGCGCATCACTGGGAGGGGGACAGAGACAGGAAGGAAGTTAACTTTGGAAGATGTGCAGCAAAGAAAGCTGTGTGTGTTTCTGGCATTCTGGACTGGTGGCCATGCGAAAATTAAAGCAGCAATGTGGGGCAGTGGTACAGATGCCACAGGATGGCTCAGATTTGGGACATCACACACAATGCGCAACAGTTAGGAGGTATGAATAAGACCCTGTTCAATTTGTATACTGTCACTTGTCTATC
This sequence comes from Neoceratodus forsteri, assembly GCA_016271365.2. Classification (NCBI taxonomy): domain Eukaryota; kingdom Metazoa; phylum Chordata; order Ceratodontiformes; family Ceratodontidae; genus Neoceratodus; species Neoceratodus forsteri. The sequence goes on along the minus strand of CM028130.1, from coordinate 968,474,529 downwards.
TTTTGCCTGTCTTATTGCACAAATGTTCCTTGTGAAGTCTCAGAGTTGGCCACTCCAACGGTCCCACAATTCCCCCTGATATCTTCCTTCTTTCTCCTATTTGTGTTATTTTTTCTCCCCTTGTTTCTCTGTAGTTAAAAAAATATGAATCTTTATGTGAAACTGAGATCTCTTTGTAAGCGTATATAGTTATATTGTTAAAATGATCGCAAAATGTTATTTGGAACTCAGAAGGTTAACCTTGAGATGCAATCTGACCTCCACAGTCTTATTTGCAGAGTTGTCAACAGGAGATCAATTCTGGGAAGCGCTGTTCTATTTTGTTACACCTGCAGGAAAGAAATTGACAACGTTCTGATGCATTTTGTGGGAAACAGGAGATGTATCTTAACGAGCTCATGATACAGAAGTTAATTGCCAGGAAAAGATGTTATATATAAAGAAAGCAATCTTTTGTTAGGAGAAGAGAGATATTTAGATTTAGAGATACCCTCAGATGAAGGACTTTGTTTTGTCTGAAGTGACTGTATAAGAGCTATCCGGCACAAGTTCATCTTTTATTTTATTGCTATTGAAAATAATAAAATGCTTCTTGTGAATTTTACAACTTCTCCCATTTTCCCTATGCTTCCTGATCTATGCCTCAACAGCACTACTTTTTTAAAAAGCTCAGTGTTATCACTTAACTTCTCTTGCTCCCTGGAGCAAAATGGGACAATAGTCCACTTGCTAAAACAAGAAAAAGGCAACTGTTTTGTTTCCTGCCCTGTTCAGCTGGGAAAAGGAAGGACCAACCCTCCCTTTTGGCAAGTTCATGGGTAGACTCAGTGAGCAGACCAGGACAGTATCCTTGACCTTGGCAGCTGGAAGAAAGGGTGATTAACTAGGGGAAAGGGGGAATTATTTTACCAGGCACACTAAGCCAGAGCTTGTTCGCAAGTGCAGCCTGGGAGCACAAGGAAGTTAAGTGACTTGCTCAGGATCACACAGTATGCAAGTGGAAGCTGTGGGATTCAAACCCAGGTCTGGTCTGCTGGATGTCACCAGATTTGCAGCTCAGAGCCTTAGACCATTGCTCTATACTGCCTACTACTAGCAGCTGCCAATTTACCAGTGTATTTATACGTTTGCAAAGAGAAAACCACACTTACCAACTCAGGTTAGTCTTTTTTTTTTACATTTTTTTATGTGTACAAATTGCCTAATGATTAAGGCAACATGGGAGGTTCCCAAGTGTGTGTGCGTCTGTGTGTGTGAACATTTCTGACACAAGGTTTTATAAAACACATATTGACCACAGCCATTTTGGGCTATAGTAAGAAAATCTTGACCCCTTGGGAGGAACTGTGGCCTTTCAGTAGTCATATTGCCCTCAGCTTTTAGCTTCAGACAATATAACTATTGTTGGGCAATAGTTCCTCCCATGGGGTCAATATTTTCTCACTATGGCCCTTTATTTTTTTCCCCCTGAGTGGAGTTTAGTCTTTGACATCATGAGTGGCAAAGTCACAAGTGATGTCATAGGTCAATCTACATGAAGGGAAATATCAGCACTATTTCAGGTAGGGCCATGGTATATTGAATTTATGCAACACCCTTTCCTGTTTTTGTGGTTTTTATCGTTTAAAAGTGGTACTTTGTATTTAGGATGATTGAGCGTTATTCAGCTGACTGAGTGGGTTTTGTTTGATTTTGTTGTACACAGCGCTACTGCATGTGTCAGTGCGTGTTGACCTGTGTTGTTTACTTGTGGTGGAAGCAGGTGCTTGAGTTTGCAGAGTGAGTGAATGCTAGTAGAAGAGAGAGTTGGGAAACATATGGTGGTTGCCTGCATGGTGTATGCTGTAGTGCCAGTCGGGCAGAGACACTGCAATTCTTGGGACAGAGAGGAAGGTAAGAAGCTCTTAACTTCTGTGCAATTGCTGTGGTTAGCTAGGGAAATCAGGGGTATTACTGGTGGCTAGAATTTAATGAAAGATATGTAGTATTATGTGAAGATTACAGATTGGGGAGAAAGTGAAAGTGATTCCTGTGGGTTGCCAAGGAAATAAAACTTGACAGCAAGAGCCGACGTTCAAGTGAGCAGCTGTGTTCTGATTGTGCTGCTTGCACTGCCGTCTCCAGCCAATAGGGACCCAGAGTGAGGATATTTTTCCTTATGGGGGCCTAAAATGAGAATAATTTGATATTTTCACTCTAGATGGGGAGAAAGAAGAAATATCTGTAAACAGTACCAGAAGATATCCAAACAGGTGTTGCATAAATATATAATTTGCAAAAAAGTGCATTTATGCACCTTAATGTCACAAAAAGTAGGGAAATGTGGCATTAAGGTTTCTCACCCTAACACCCCCTCAAGCAGCAAAAGGAAAAAAAAACATTATGGTTTTGAGTCTCCAGAGTCTTGGTGAATCAGTGGTGGGGTCTTTCTTGAGTGTTGTCAACCCTAATGCTCACCACATTCTGTGAGCAAACAACGTCACACATGATCTCCTTTCTTCAGGCAGTGCCCACAGGGGGGAGCGGTGGCTATTAGGGTTGACAGCATCCAAGGAAGATCCCACCACTGATTTGCCAAGACTCCGGAGACCCAAAACCCTAATGTTTTTTCCTTTTGCTGCTTGGGGGGTGGGGGTGGGGTGTTTGGATGATAAACGCTAGCACCACATTTATCTACTTTGTAGCATTAAGTTACCCTAACTGGTTGGCACTAGATCATGTCACTGCCTATATGGACAATGCTGTCGAAAACAGTGCTGTTCATACAATGCGGACATGAAAAGCAGCAGGAGACAATGCTGCCAACAAAATCGCTGCCAGTAGTAGTGATTGCAATTGCAGTTCATGATTGCTACCACTAGAATATTTTATTTTTGTGGGGGATTCATTCCCCACCCCACCCTCAATTGTGGAGACCAAGATTAGAACCCTGTTCTCCACTATTTTTCTGGTCAAGCTGCTCTTACATTACCACTTCACACCACGGGAGCAGCTCAGCCAGTGTCCTCCATTCCTCAGCTCTTGTTCCAGCTATTAGTACCCTGGACAGTGACCAGGGTAGCGCTTACTGCATAGCACTGTAATTCCCCTGTCACTGTATGGGGTAGTGAGGTATAGACTGTGCTGTAGTAGTATGCGCTATTAGTGTAGTGCTATTCTGACTGTGTAGTGGCCGGTTCATTAATGCATTTTTTTTGCAAATTATTTCTTTACTTTTTTAGATAGTATAATCAAATTTTCATTTGCCTGTGGAAGCATATCAGCCAAAGCAGAAACCAGATTGTCAGCATAGCCTTGTTATTACCCCACCTCATGAAAGCCATGCTGATAATCTTCAAATCCCTGCTGAAATGTCATTCTGTGCCACCGCAATGTCATTCCACGCCACAGGGTGAAAACACATTTTGGACAGGATCTGAAAAATGACAGCTGTCACGTTCATGAAGTGGTGTAAAAAAAAATGTCTATGTTAAAAAAAATGTGGGGTAAAAATATTTACAATTAACAAAGTTACAAGCAAGCAAAGTAAAATGTTAATACATGTGCATAACTTTGCCATTTTTACGTATTTTGACCACAAATTTTCAACATGGCCTTCTTGCCCCATGAACAAGGGTGGCAAAAATTTTCAAATGCTGCCTGAAAGGTGATTTCACCAAGCAACAGCAAAATCACCTTTTAGGCCAGATTTTTAAATATCCAGCGACATTTTTCCCAAGTTATGGTCCCCAAAAGGCCATGTTGAAGCATTGGTGTCAAAATATGCAAAAATTACTTGGTATTACTTGGTATGAAAGAACAGGAGAAGGCCAGAGCCCATCGAGACTGTTCCCCACACTGTGTGGGACATTATTTATCTATTATCCCTCAACCAAACATCTAATTTGTTTTTAAAGACAGTGGCACTAGTTGCCTCTACCAATTCTTGTGTCAAGGTGTTCCATACAATGATGCTCTTATTGGAAAAAAGTTTCCCCTTTTGCTGGTTTTATAAATTTTTACTTCAAGCTGTTTATTATGCAGTCTCAGAACATGTCTCCTTTTGGAGAGTGTTAGACCACATTTTTCCATTAGCTCTGGTGAATTTATTAAATTAAAAACCATAAGCATATCACCTCTTAATCTTCTAGTTTGAAGAGAGAAGAGACCAGTAGCTTTTAATCTGTTCTGATAATCCAAGTTTGTTAATCTTGGAATCATTCTAGTTACTCTCCTTTGAACCTGTTCAAAATGGCCAAGTTTTGCATCAGTGTTGAAAACCCCATTGAAATACTCTGAACCACATTTACCTTAGTTTCTCTCATTGCAGTTGATGGGTTCAGCAGCAAGACGTGCCTTTGATCAGAGAGTGGCTCTTCACCCTGTGACCTGTGTAGGTGAATGAAAGTGTGTGGGGATGTACTGGGGGGGTGAGGTGGTGGGTACTGAGTGGGAGGTGGTGGTGGGTCTGATCGGCAAGGGACCGTTTCCTTTGTTGCAGGTTTTGTAAAAAAAAAAAAAAAAAGAGAAAACATCGAGGGATCATTTCCTTTATTTCAGGCACAGCAAAATATTTTATTATGGGGACAGCAATCAGAAGAGTGGCTCTGCTAAACATCAGGAAATATCCAGGGAATATATTTTACTACGGGGACAGTGATCGGAAGGGTGGGAGTGCCACTAGACACCAGGGAATGTATTTTATTATAGGAACTGTGATCAGGAAGGTGGGGGTTGCCACTAGACACCAGGGAATGTATTTTATTACAGGGACTGTGATCATAAGGGTGGGGGGATGCCACTAGACACCAGAGAATGTACTTTATTATGGGGACAGTGATCAGAAGGGTGTTGGGTGCCACTAGACACCTGAGAACACCGGGGATGGAGAGAGGATCACAGATTTGGAAGTGGGAAGCCATCTGGGAAAAAGCGTCCACCACACAGTGTGGTTCACGATAAACACAACTGTGGAGTCAAGCCATACAAAAGCGAAGATGCTGGACTTAAGAAGGGCTGACTTTGGCAAAATGGGGGCGTGCCTAAGGAATGCACTGGCAAATGGGCAGGAAGGAGGGGTGGAAGAACAGTGGGGAAAGATCAAAACTGCCATCATAGAGGCAGCAAACCTTTGTGTGAAGCGAATAAAGAAAACAAAATTAAGTAAAAAAACCTCTACGGTTCTCAAAAGAGGTGACAAGGAAGGTTAGGGAGAAAAAGATAGCATTCAGGAAGTATAAGGAATCACAGAAGGAGCAGGACAGAGAACTGTGTCAGCTAAAGCAGAAGAAAGCAGGGAAGGCAGTCAGGATAGCAAAGACCCAAACTGAGGAAAAGATAGCCAACTTAGTTAAGAAGAGAGATAAAACCTTTTATAGATACATTAGGCAGCACAGAAAGATCGGGGGAGAGATAATGAGGCTTAATAAAGGGGAGGGGAGGCGGGCAGAGAGCAACACTGAAAAGGCAGGGATACTGAATGTATACTTTTGACAGGACTCATGAAAGAAGAAGAGGGGGAGGTACCTAAACCAAACAATAGAAGCAGCCTGGACAGGGAGGTCAATACCAGTCCATTCAAAGAAGAAAGGGTACTGAAAGAAATCTTAAAACTCAAGGTGGACAAAGCAATGGGACCTGATGGGATTCACCCGAGAATTCTAAAAGAACTAAGGGAAGGCCTAGTGACACCACTGACTACCCTTTTTAACAAATCATGGGAGGATGGTGTTGTACCTGAAGACTGGAGGAAGGCAGATGTGATCCCCCTTCACAAGAGTGGGAGCAAGGCAGAGGCAGGAAACTACAGACCTGTTATTTTGACCTCAGTGGTAGGGAAAATGATGGAATCACTTCTGAAAGAAAGAACTGTCGAGTACCTAGAGGCCAGCAAGGCACAAGACCCAAGGCAGAATGGATTCACAGCAGGAAGGTCATGTCAGATGAATATAATAGATATCTTTGACTGGGTGACCAAAGTAGTAGACCAGGGAGGGGCTGTAGATATGGCCTGCTTAGACTTTAGCAAGGCATTTGACACAGTACCACACAAAAGGTTAATAAACAAGTTAGCCAGCCTGGGAGTAGGTCCCAGGGTGGTAGCCTGGGTAACAAATTGGCTGGACAACAGGACGCAGAGGGTAATAGTAAACAGAGTACACTCTGAAGAAAGGGACGTTACTAGTGGGGCACCGCAGGGTTCAGTACTGGGACCAGTACTCTTTAATGTCTTTATAGGTGACATTACAGAGGGGCTGGAAGAAAAAGTATGTCTCTTTGCAGACGACTCAAAGATCTGCAACAGGGTTAATACACAAGGGAGGTGGAAAGGATCAAAAGGGACTTGGGAAGATTGGAGCAATGGTCAAGAGTATGGCAGTTTAGTTTCAATGCAAAGAAGTGCAAAGTAATGCACTTGGGAAACAAAAACACAGGGGAAGAGTACACAACGGGAGGAGGTACTAACAACAACAAAAATGGAAAGGGACCTGGGGTTGCTCATATCAGATGACCTTATGGTAGGCAAGCAAGCAATGTGAGAAGGCAGTAAGGAGGGCTGGGGGGATTCTGGGATGCATAGGGAGAGGCATCACCAGTAGAAAGCAGGAAGCATTATCCCTCTGTACAGACAGTTGGTGATATGGTTGCTACCCATCCCATTTCCTGCGGGGCAGTCCCGCTACTGAAGGTGCCGCTTCCCACCCCTATGCCACGGGAAGCCAAAAGTCCTGATTTCGGCACTGTTGCCAAACATACCTCAAATTTGTTTTTAATTCTGGCAGTCTCCTCAGGCCCTCTAGCTCCTATCTCCATTCCAAGGCATGTTGTGATGACTCGAGCATTGAGCGCACGTTGCACTGTCTGACTGTCACCTTGCACTGTGCACTTGCACCAAAGGAGGTCCGCATCAGTGCATGCAACGGTCCAACAACTGAGTCTCTGACTTAGAGACACCGCCTCTTCAGCTTGTTTTCTTTGCTTAACTTTTGTGGGCTTTTGCAGCCTGGGGGCTTCCTTTATTTTGATTTGGGGGCGAAGGAGCACAAGACAGATGGCTGCCACGTCACTGAGCTGTATGTGCTTGCAGTACTCAATCAGGTCCGCGCTATGAATATTGGTACTGCATTGGAGGGGCAAGCACAGCTCAGTCAGGTCCACACCACAGAACCATGATGTCGGTGCTGATCAGTGAGTGGCTGAGGGGTCAGCAGAGGCGTGGAAAGTCAGGCTTGCGGCAGGTTTAAATGCTGCTACAGCAACATGTTTCATGCATCTTGGAGGTGTGCAGAGATTGGAGAAGACACTGGAGATTTCTGTGAGAGATCAGCAGCAATTTGGCATTGGAGAGATTCATTCAGCGGAGTCAAGTAGTAGGAATGGGGAGCCGGAGACTGTGACACCCTAGTGCCAGTAGAGTGGCAGGAGCATGACTGCTGTGGGCTTTGCTGAGCTGAGGGTGACTGCCTGAAGAATAGAGAGAGAGCTGGAGACTGAGCAGTGAAAACACTGTACCACCATGACTGGGCAAACCTCGCAGTGGGCGTTGTGTTCTATGAGTGTTCGGGTTCTTCTCGTTGGCAGTTTAGCGAGCAGCAACTCAGTAAGGGGATCACAGCAAATTCAGTATCTGTGCCTGAAAAGCCTGAGTGGAGTGGTCTGAACTGAGCCTGGCAGTAGTGGGGAGTTGGACTCTGGAGAAAAGCAGCATCTGCACTGAATTCTTTTTCTTTGTGAAGTATTTGTTTGTACTGTCTAATAATGCTTTGAACAATGCTTTGGAAAGTTTTAGTAAGTTTGCTATTTAAAATTAAATTATATGTGTATGCATTACTGTATTTAAACTAAGCTGAACTGTGTGTGTGTGTGTGTGTGTGTGTATGTGTGTGTGTGTGTTAGAGCCAGTAAGGGTGTTGTCTTTGCAAACTGTCTGTTCCTGCCCAGAGTAGTTATTACAATCCTTCATTTAGCCTGTTCCACACAATTATAAAGTAATACTTTATAATTGTGTGGAACAGGCTAAATTCAGGATTGTAATAACTACTTTAGCTGGAATGGACAGTTTGCAAAGACAACACCCCTTCCAGGCTCCTACACACACACACACACACACACACATACACACATAGTTTAGCTTAGTTTTAAATACAGTACACACCTGTACACTCACCTATGTCTTATTCAATTGCTTTAAAAGTATTTGAATAAGGTATAGGTGAGTGTACAGGTCTGTGCCTGTGGTTCTATGGAATGGAAGAGCCTCATCACTGATACTTCTAGGTTGGCCATGCATGCTTTCCAGACAATTGTTGCAGTGCTACTACGCCACGGAGATGGTAAATTTTGCCCTTGTATGATCTGAACCAAACCACAATTCCTGCTGACTCTACTTTCCAGACGGTTGTAACTGTGGCACTGCTGTAGTGCCACAGTGCCACAGTGATAGTAGATTTATACCATTCTATGTGCAGATAGAAATGGAAGTGCCAATGTGAGCTATATACAAGGGTAGACTTGGCACAGAGATGCTGCAAGATTGTGACATCTGTCAAAAATTATTGTAGTTAAGACAATCACTATTTGGAGCAATTTCTGCATTCTCATTTTTTTGGTTTTTCTGAGACAGTGTGTACTTGCCACACATAGTTGAAGAAATGTGGAACAAATACGGATTGCTGCTGTTGCTGTGGATGGGTGGGCTTCTCTGCTCAGTGAGTTTGTGCACTGAAGTGCAATCCAGACAACTGGTTTCTGTTCTTAGTTCTGTTTGCTCCGAGATAAAATGTACTTGTCAATACAGTTAAGGAAATTTGAAACAAATACAGATTGCTGTTGTCCTGAATGAGTTGGCTTCTCTGACTCTGTGAGAATGCATAGAAGTTCAGACAACTGGTTTCTGTTTCCTTAGATCTGTTTGCTTTGCTCTGAGATTTACTTGTCACAGAACCGGCCAGTGAAAAATAAATCCTTCTCCCTTATTAAGATGCGAGTGTGCCAAATACATGTACTTTATGCAATCTACTAATGCTGTGGGAACAAGCCATGACAACAAGCCTGATTTCTAAGGACTTAAAGGGTTCGTAACACAATGATGGCACATTGCCAGTCCGTGCTCATCAGCATTGTTTCAGACAGAAGTGCCACGGGAATTTCAAGACTGTGGCACCTTCTGGTGGCAGTTTAGCCGTTTCCAAGATTTGCTAGCCATAGCGTCTCTGCAATCTTGACATGTCTTGAAATGTGTTCCAGTTTCTAAAACAAGGAAGCTGGCCTAAGAGGACCCCAGATCCAGAGACTGAAACACTAACGTCAGCTTGTTCATGTATTAATCTTAAATAAAAGGATTATGGCACGTTGTCTCTCAAGTACATAATTGGCAGTAAGGATGGCGAACTTAATTTTTTCTTTGGGCCATGTCAGACAGTTGTGCGCAGCATTATATAATCCTTGGTCTAACAGGCAAAGGGTGTTAAACCAGAAATGTTGCACTTTGAAATCATTGCAATCATATGACAGCTTTGCATCATGAAAGTTAGCTTGTGTGTTCTTGTGTGGTAGAGTCTGGATGTACCAAGTGCAGTTTGTTCATAAGTGCATTTCTCGGAGTATTGTTTGTACACAATGAAAGTAGTACTTTTAAATTGTCAAACCTGTTTAATCATTCTTAGTGGCTGCTTGTAGGGCTTTGACTGCAGTGTATGTTGGTTATATTATGCTTCCAAAACAACCAGTATTGGCCATATGGTGTATATATACAAGATATATTCCATACTGTTCACTGCCTGCATAGTTGTTCCAGTGATGGATAGTATGTTGCATCATATAACCTGTAGCCATAGTGGTTGGCTTTTGTGCTTTGTTTGGCTGCCGTGTACAGAAGTTGCACTGCGCTTTCAGACAATGATTGGCACACATGTGATAAAGTTGCCTACAAAGAAAGTTTGAGTCAGTTATTGTGTGCCGATAATCTACTGAAAGCATGTTGCAACATTATGTTAACTGCACAGGTAAGTACTGGAGCTTAACTTAAGAATGAAGCGATCTGAGCTGACTGCATCTTCAAACAATAAGAAACTCTGCAAGTGGCAAGATGTGTGGAAGATGGAATTCAACTTAGTTGAGAAATGCAGCGACACACTTAAACCATTCTGCAGATATTGTTGATGGGAAATCCTGGTGTCACATGGTGGATGAAATGACTTAACAAGGCATGAGAGCACAGAACAACACAAGGAGGCCATCCAGCAAGCCAAGCATAGCCATCTGCTGACAAAGTGGACCAGACCTACTAATCTGGATGGGGCCGAGCTAAAGGTTACTTCAGCTGAAGCGGCCAAAGTGTTTCATGCAGTGCAGCACAATATTTCTTATAATTCCTTGGACTGTGGACTCAAGCTGGCCAGCCAGCTATATGGTGACTCTGAAACTGCCAAAAAACTTGCCTGTGGAAGAACAGAATAGATTTCATCTATTTTGCAAAAGCATTCCTTGCCATGGACCTCTGTGTCTGCATATGGTGACGACAATGACAGTTTTAACTATAGCAAGTGATCAGGAGTGTATACCAGACTGAAAGAGAACCATCCATCACTCCAAAAGGCAAATTACCCTGTCCACATCCTCCACAATACTGCAAAGAAAGCAGCAGCAAAATTTACTTATGGCATGGAGGTATTCATCCTGAAATTGTTAAGCCAGTTTTGAGGATCTGCCACAAGTACACAAGATTTAAGAGTTTTTTTGACTTTTGTGGTATGGAATATGAGTCCCTTTTGAGGCATGTGCCAACCAGGTGGCTGTCATTACTGCCAGCGACTGACAGATTGGTTAAGAATCTTTCTGCACTGCAGTTCTATTTCCTTTCGCAGGGAGGAAAGGACACACTAGACAGATCTGACAATACATTGCTAACAATGAACATAGTGAGGGCACACTTCCAACATTGCCACAGTGCTACCTATATTTTATGAGTGCAGTTCTTGGGAACACATAGCCAACCTAGAAAAAAAAGCAAATCACTGCTATGGAAACATTTGCAGTCATGGCCTCACTGAAACAAAAACTTGAAGCTATAGCAGCGGATACATTTTTTGGTGTAAAGCTTAGAACAGTTATGAAGGATATGGACACTGGTTCCTGAAAAAAGCTGGAAAAAGATTTCACCCTCTTCCTGGAAACCACCGTCAAATACTTAGAGCAGTGGTTTGACTTCAGTGACAATAACTACCCGAAGAAACTTTCTCGGCTGTCTTTGAAGAAACCCTTTGCCTTTGATGACTTGTTGGATGTTACTGCTGCCGTTTCTCTACAAGAATCCATAGATGAAGACAAACTCTTCCAAGACTATTCTGTCATCAGACCCCTTATGTCAGACTTGTGTAGACTGGACCTATCACCAGGGGAAAAGTGGCAGAAGATTTGTAAGGATGCTCCAGACCTGCCTGCTCTGTATCCTGTAGTTACACGTGTGATGAGCATCCCACCATCGTATGCTTTTGCTGACAGAGTTTTTTTCCTTCTCAGAACAAGTGGACTGAGGTTAGAAATCATTGCAGGGTAGAATTAATAAAAGCTGAACTGATGGTCACAATAAACTACCGAATGAAGTGTGGTGAATTTCATTCAAACATTGTGTGGAACAGATCCCTTTTGCAGGCTGTTAAATCAAGTGTAAAGTACAGTTGTAAAACTAAACAAGCATACTGCCAGCTGGTGGCACTGAGAGCTGAGGCACTGGATGCCTTACCTCGTGTCACACTGATGACCCATATTCAGGAACGAGCATGAACCGTCAGAGGTGGGGGGGAAGGTGTGTAGCTGGAGGGAGCTGCCAAAAGGCAGCTCTCCTCTCCGGGGAGGGATGGTGGTATCCCTTGGCCCTTGACTGCCTCATGGTGGAGGCCAGGAGGCAGCACAGGCCAGATGGAGAACCAGGCGCTAGGCCAATGGGTGGGTGGAATGGGCCGTCACTGGGGCTGTAGTACGCATGCTCACCTCCATGTACATGCGTCTCTACTCCTGGGGCCCTGGGGTAATTGGGAGGACAGAAAAGAGAGGAAAACTGGAACCTGCCACAGGATGACGCCTGACCCTCCGCAGGCTCCGCTCCCAGACCGGGCATAAGGTAAGCCCCAGTAATTCCAGGATGTCGTGGCTGGGAGGGATGGTTGGGCTGAAGGGGGCAGCCAGGAAGGTGATAAATAAATACTCCCCTCAAAAAATAAAAAATAAACTAGCATTTGTCAATGTCGAATGTTGGCTTGCTGGCATTGGCATTGGTAGTGCAGGAGTTAGAGAGATACATAATAGGAATGGCAGTGAAGTATTGAACTGAAGCCAACCCCTCTCCCATCCTGCAGAGACTGACAGTCATTGGGGGTGTGTCTTTGGGTCATAGGGCCATACTCCGCTGCGCATCCATTTCTCACCCTCACCACTCCTGCATACACTGACAGGTGTCACGGTGCCTTGCGGTTCGGCCTTATACTCACCCCATTCCATAAGGAAATATGCTGAGATAAGTGTGGTATAGGAGAATGGGTAAATGTTGGACCAAAGACCCCAAGCACACCTCGATGCTCTGTCACTGGCTTGGTCAGGTGGAATGGTATGAGTATTATGTCCGGCGAATCCCAAATCATTCCCCCGAAGCCTGTCAGTCTGTACAGAGTAGAGCATTATGGCTGGAAACCCTAATGCCCTGGCCGTTTGTTGGTATTTTCTCTCCAAATTTTCAAAATGGTATTTTGTGACTCCACCTCATGAACAGTGGCACTACCATTTTGTTACTCAATCCCGAAACGTGGTTTTGCACAGTGACTGCGCCATTTGGTGCCACAGGTGTGAAAACACATTTCTGGCAGGATGTGAAAATTGACAGCTGTACTATTCATGAGGTGGTGTGAAAAAATGGCAATGCTGAAAATCTGGAGTGAAAATATGAAAAATTGGTGAAGTTACGAACGTGCGTAGAAACTGCACAATGCATGCCTGTAACGCATTCAGTTTTTAGAATTTGTTCACCAAATTTTCAACATGGCCATTTTTGAACCTCTCCTCATGAACAGCGGGGCATGGTGATTTTGTTAATCTGTCCCGAAAATTGATTTCCCACAGCGATCGTGCTATTCTGCACCACAGGTGTGAAAACACATTTCAGAAAGGATGTGAAAAATGACAGCTATACTGTTCATAAGGAGATGTGAAAAATGCAATGTTGAAAATCTGTAGAAAATAATAAAAACTGGTGAAGTTATAATGCATAGAAACTACTATGGCCGTTCAGAATGCAATCATTTTGGACTTTTCACAAATATTCAACATGGGTTTTGGGACCTCCTCATGAACAGTGGCACTGTTGTTTCCTTAATAGGTCCCAAAAGGTGATTCTGTGCAGTGAATGCAAAATCACCTATCGGTACTGAGAAACTAAACGACAGTGACATGTTTACAAGGTGGGGTCCCAAGAACCCCATGTTGAAAATTTGGGGCTAAAATTCCAAAAAAATGGCTGAGATATCAACCTAAGTTGAAACCCCCCATTGCCTCCCATTATAAAGCTGACTGTCACTTCTTTAGTTCGCAGTTCGGCTTTGAAGAGTGCAAACGTGTCCTGGTTCAGAGAAGATCATGGCTCCCAACCTCTGGAGGTAAGTATGGGTGAGGGGGTTCTGGCAGGTGGGTGTGCAGAGGGAGGGTGGGGATGGGAGAGGGGATGAGGGAGACAACTGTGGACTGTTTTCTTGTTTGTAGGGAGGAAAAAAAAGACCATGAGAAAGGTTTTCTTCTACAGGTTACACAAAAAAAAAAAATAGGCACAATGAGGTGGGCCCCAGTGTGCCACAATTCTGGGGGATGTCGACACAGGGAATGGGCACCCCAATGTCGGCAAGGCATATAGATGGGTGGTGGGGAACGCATCCAACATCAGGAGTGGGCTTCCTGGTGTCGGAAAGGAAAGGCGAAACTGTTTAACCAGGAAAGACACACTAAGAGGAGGGGGGGGATGCCAACACGGGTATTGGGCACCCTGATGTCTGCTTTTTGGTAGTGTATGGCGAGTGGCAGGAGCCGCCATATTTTTTGAAATGTTTCACCAGGAAAGTCATTTAATGGAGGCATGTCATCTGCCGCTGCAATGACGAGCCTGTCTCTGATTGCAGCAGCAGATTTGTTTCAACTCTGTGGCTGCCTCTGAAACTGCTGCCATTGGCAGCATGCTCAGTTGTTGGCAGCTGAGGGACGCACCCACTAAAGCATCCCCTGCATTCGCCACAACACTGACACACCTCTGAAATGTGCTACTACCACAAAATGTTGCTTGCGTGTGCTTGCAAGCCAACATAAAAATGTGATATACAGCTGTTTTGAGACTATGGAACAGATCCCTTTTTCAGGCTATTTTGAATGAAATGCAAAGCATAAACGAAGACTGTATGTTTTGAGACTGTTGAACAGATCCCTTTTGCAGGCTTGTAAATCAAATGCAAAGTATAGTTTTTAGAGGTAACAAATGAGGTACACAGTTGTTTTGAAAGATATTCTATTCAGTTGTTTGCATTTTTGTTTGAAAATTGACATAACTTTAAGTAACATTCCTTTCTTGCACTATTGCATTGTATGCATCCTCATTTGAACCTACTAAAGTTTATCAATATTTGATCATAATGATCAATAGACTGCTGTTTTCAGGTTATTCCATGGGTGAATATGCAAGGAATGCTGAGTTATGGTGTACATCATGGTGGGGCACATAACACAGTATCCAAAACAGCCTGCTTGGTATCCTGTCATGCGCTGCTGCAGTGTGGGTGCGTCTTGACATGGTTTGGGCTGCCCAATACCACATCCCATGCTTTTGTCCTGATTCGGGCTGCCCAAAAGGTGGTAACCCTAGTTGGTGAGACCTCATCTGGAATACTGCATGCAGTTCTGGAGACCCCATCTCTGCAAGGACATCATAGATAGGATGGAGGCGGTCCAGAGGACAACCAAAATGGTGCAGGGTCTACACCAGAAGCCATATGAAAAGAGACTAAAGGAGCTTAATATGTATACCTTTGAGGAAAGGAGAGAGATGGGGGGGGGCACAACAGAAACCTTTAAGTACCTCAAGGGAACCAACAAAGTCCAAGAGGGTAGCATATTTCTGAAAAAGAGATGTGCAAGAACAAAGGGGCACAATTTGAAGATAGAGGGGGGATGGCTCAGGAGAAATGTGAGGAAGTATTTTTTCATGGAGAGGGTGATGGTTGCATGGAACAGCCTTCCTGAGGAGGTCGTGGGGTCAAAAACAGTGGGGGAATTCAAGAATGCATGGGACTGACATAAGGCAATTATAGTGAGGGGTAGGAGGGGGGTAAGGAGGAAGTAGGCTGCCGGTTAACTCATATCTGCAGCTTATTCAATAGGTAGGGAAATGGGTAGACTAGATGGGCCAAGCAGTTCTTATCTGCCATCAAAGTCTATGTTTCTATGAAAATGTGTTTTATTATGGGGACAGAGATGGGAGGTGGGAGGTGCCTCTAGATACCAGGTAATGTATTTTATTACAGG
This sequence comes from Neoceratodus forsteri, assembly GCA_016271365.2. NCBI lineage: Eukaryota > Metazoa > Chordata > Ceratodontiformes > Ceratodontidae > Neoceratodus > Neoceratodus forsteri. The sequence goes on along the minus strand of CM028130.1, from coordinate 968,458,998 downwards.
GACAGCCATCAGAAGGGTGGAGGGTGCCATTAGACACCATGGAATATATTTTATTACGAGGACTTTTTTTGTTTATTCCAATCTTAGACTTAACTGCGAACTGTCTTTTTAATTTTTTCTGTTGCACATTTTTTTTCTCCTATTGAACTTAGACTGAACTGCGAACTGTTTTTATTTTGTTTTTTTTTTATCAAACTTCTACATTTTGGAGGCAGCATAGTGCAGTGGTTTAGGGCTCTGAGCTGCAAACCTGGAGACCTGGATTTGAATCTCACAGCCCCCACTTGTATACTGTGTGGCCCTAAGCAAGTCACTTACCTTTCTTGTGCTCTCAGGTTGCACCTGAAAACAAGCTTTGTCTTAGTGTGCCTTTCCTGGTTAAACAATTTCCCCTTCCCCTGTTATCCCAAAAAACAATATAATTCAGAACCTGTACAATATTTTTTAACCAAACCATCCAAGGGCACACCCTTGGCACCGGCCCCAACATCCGTGAAAATTTCACAAAGAAATTTCAGACTGCCTAGGTTGTAGTTGAAAATAAAAATCCCCAGTGTTAAGTATACAAAAAAAGTGTTTTTTCCCACTTTTTTGACCCTCCATATCTCAAAAATCGTACAAGATTCTGTCACGAAACTTTCCACATCTTGAGACTCTGCAAGCCTGACCAGGTATGCCAAATGTCGTACTAACTCATTAAATAACAGCAGTTATTAAGGTGCAAAAAATTGGGGTTAACATTGAATTGCCAGCTCACCCCTAACTATAGTTGCGCTACTGCACCACAATAATACTGTATACATATAGATAGATATATTTCTGTCCCTAATGTTTCCAAAATTAGACTTTTTCAAAGAAATTTTATTTGTGAGATGCTTAATTTTGGAACCATTAGTGCTAGAAACTTATTTTTTATTAGGTGTCTCAGACAAATTAGGCATTTCATAGTCATACAGATACATTTGATTTAACTGGTACAGGCATTTCAAATCAAGCATATTCTCATATGCAGCCAGTTTCTTTTTTTTTATGTCTTTGTATTTATTCAATAGTCCTTGATGGTAGTGATCCTCTTTAGATTCTGTTGAGTAGAATCTTTTCTTCTATGGTCCACTTGAGAGTTCATCTCCTTTGTTTTTGGTCGTCTCTGTAGCCAGTGTGAACAAATCAAGTAGTGCTAGAAACAAACTTTTTTTAAATCAAAGCTTGTTGTCTGGGCAAATTTATACAACAGCTGTAGCAATATGGATGTCAATTATTGATAATCTAAATTACTAATATATATTTCTAGCACTAACATTTCAAAAGACTTTCGCAATGAACATTTCTTTAGAAAGGTCTAACTTTGGAACCACTAGGTCTAGCAGCATAGTTTTCAAATGACAACTTGACATCAGGGCATCATCATGAAAACAATATCAACTGAAGCCTGCAACCCTGTTTTGGCAAGGAACATGTGCTGCCTGAGGGCTGGCAGTGGAGAAGGCTTCTCCATCCTTGCGCACAGTCACCCTCACCAGGGGAGAGGTTTGCTTGTTCCATGAATGAGCACATCCTGTGTCAGCACTTGCAGTGCAGCAAGTGTGGATGGCAGTGGGAGGGGCAGCCGATCAGTTCTGTGCCTGATCGTGCACACTGCATGGGTGTACAGAGATGTGTTCACTCTTCCAATTCAAGAGGTGAGAGAACAGGGCAAACTGCCTGTCAAAAGCAGGGCTAGAATAACGTGATCATGAGTTCTATGCACAACAGTAACCATCGCCCACCTGCCACGGTTTTGCTTGCCTATGGTGTCCACCCCTGCCCTATCACGGCCCACCAACCAAGGTGTCGGACCCCTAAGAGGTCACCCCCACCCATGATGTTGCCTCAATCATTGTGATGCCTCCTCCCACAGTGTTACCCCAAAGGTGTCATGTGGCCCCCTCCACAGTCTTGCACAAACCTTCAATACTTTCATTTAGGGTCCCTATGTTAGCCTTATTAAAAGCAGGATGAAACCTTCACCCACATACCCCATACCCACCAGTCGGGCTCCAGCTACATATGTGGATTCAGTCACTGATGGAGGGTTGCTTCCACCCCCCATGGCCTCACCATGGGGGGGTAAGCCATGGGGCTACAAAGAGCTGAGGGTAACTCCTGAGGATGGCATGGTGATGGTGCTGGGAGTGGTGGCTGAAGGGGACATAGGCTGGATCAGTGGGTAACATAAACAGGAAAAAAAAAGTAATATAAAAATTGTTTTTTATTATTGATAATTTAAATCATCAGTACTTATACAAAGCATTTTTTTTTTTTTAGAAATAACTTTTTTCAAAATACATATTTTTGGTTTACATTCAGACCAAATAAATCAGTTCCCATATGTTTTGGTAATCACAGTCCACTGGCAAAGTACTGCAACTGCACTGCAAAAATTGCACAGATTCTTACCTTCTTGTTCAGTGATCCTTAAATCGTCCTCTTTTGCAGACTGATGTAGTAAATAACAATATGATCCACTGGTGACAGCAAGCATTACAATGAAAAATAACTCTCATAACTGGAGGAAAATAAAGTAAACATTTTCAGCTGGTAGAGAAGAGCAGCTGACATGGTTTTATTCCTCTTTCAGAGAACTGAACATAAAAACAAAAATTGCTGAATACAATACACACCACTTAATAGGGACGTGGTTAATAGAGACAACCTGGTTAATCGGGACATCTCAGCTGGAACCAGTTTTTACCCCATTAGTTCTTATGTTATCCACAACACAGAACCATAGAATTTGACAGCAGATGAGGACAGCTGGGCCCATCTAGTCTGCCCATTTCTCCCTACCTACACAATTATTGCAGACAGTGCCCAAGCTACAGCTCTTTCTCCACCCTCCTTCTTTCCATTCCTCTATGAGTCCCTTGTACTTATCCCATGAATTTTTGAACTCCACCACCTCTGCTGGAAGATTGTTCCAGGAATCCACCACTCTTTTTGTGAAGAAATACTGCCTCATATCTCTCCTGAATCTACCCTGTCCAGTATCATAACATGTCCCCTTTAATGGGGCGTAAAGCAGCTGGTTAATTGGGGCTGTCAGAGTGCAAACTAGCATGTTAGAGGTTCTTGAGGCTCCTTGCTTTTGCTAGTTGCTGCCTGCAGTTTTAACAGTTAGTACTCTAAATCTGTAGCAAGATTAAAAGTTAGACCCTTACCACTTAAGTGTCCAATAGAGTCAGCAGCTGGGGTTAACTTCATCATGGCAATACAGTTTGTACTATACAAGATTTAATAACATTACGTTAAATAAAGTTAATTCAGTAGATAGTGTTACTAAAGAGTATAGCATATTACTGCACTCATGAGATAACTGACACTCATTTTCTTTATCACATGGGTGAACTCCTTTTCAATAGGACACTTGCTTAAATGGGATGATATTGAATCCACCAAGGTATCCCTACTAAGAGGTGTGTACTGTACTACTGTCATGTGAAAATGTTCATTTTAAGTTATAGATTACTTGGCAGGTCAGGATGAAGAGGAATTTTGAAGATTATGATCATGGCTCAGATGGTACAGAGAATGTGGAAATCATGTTTCTGAGATTGTGGCTGCGAAGGTGATGCTGCAGCACCTTCAGTTCATCAGGATTCGGTAATGTTACACAAAGAGGAAGTGCACCAGGCTGGAGAACACCAGAGCTGCAGGCAGGAAGTGGTACGAGTTGCCATTGCTTGGATATCCGTAGCTTGTTCGACAGGGATTGTCGACTTGTTCATATGGAATTGGCTCATCATTTGGCACTTCATTAGCCAAAGCCAGCTTCACCTAGAAACACAGAAGCAAAAGAATACACCGTCACTGCAGCCTACTAACATTTCACATCGGACCACTGATACAGACCCATGTCCGCCAAAAAACTTCTATGGATAACAACTTTTCATGGTTTACATGGGAAAAAAGGGACAGAAATGGGATGTGGTTTACATGGGAATGGGGACGAGAACAGGATGTAATTAACATGCAAACAGAGGCAGAAACTGAAGGTGGTTTACATGGGAATAGGACCAGGATGTGGTTTACGTTAGTGGTGACAGAAGCAGGAGGTTGTTTACATGAGAATGGAGACAGAACAGGATCTGGTTTACATGGAAACCGGGATGGGAACAGGATGTGGTTTTGTTGGGAGCTGGGATGGAACTGGATGTGGTTTACATAGGAATGGAGATGGGAGCAGGATGGAGTTTACATGAAAATGAGGACAGGGACAGGAACAAAATGTGGTTTACATGGGAATGGGTTCCGGAAAAGGATGTGGTTTTTTCATGAAAATGGGGACAGGAACAGGATGTGGTTAACATACAAACGGACAGAAACAGAAGGTGGTTTACATGGGAATGGGGACAGAACTAGAGTGTGATTTACATGTTAATGGTGACAGGAACAGGAGGTTGTTTACATGGGAATGGGGACAGAACAGTATGTGGTTTACATGGGAACAAGGATGGGAATAGGATGTGGTTTTCTTGGGAGCTGAGGTGGGAAATGGAGGTGGTTTACATTAGAATGGAGATAGGACAGGAACAGGATGGTGTTTCCATGGGAATGGGAACAGGAACAGGATTTTTTTTTTACCTGGGAGTGGGGAAAGGACGCAGCTGTGATTTACATGGGAATGAGGACTTCCCACACTGGCAACCAGGGTTTTGAAGCAGACTTGGGTCACCAGGGGTTAGCCGGGGGGGGTCGAGATTCAGCATCAGATGATTGCTCTTCTCTTCTGGGAGGGGTAACAAGTCCTGCCACTCACACACTGCCACCATGTGAAGGTGTGGTGGCAGGAAAATGGGAACAGCTTAGAAGGGGATGGCTGGCAGCAGGCACATAGTGTGTGCATGCCTCCATGCACACAGATGATTTTGTCCTGCATGCCGTCGGGTCGGGGGAGAAGGAACAATATACAGCAGGTAGATAATGTCCTGCTCCCTTATGGACTTACGCTGTTACCCGGGACTACCTTGTCCCAGTGCAGTCACTGTGGGGGGAGGATGGACCTCCCCTTTCTGTCCTACAAGGGGTAAAACTTGGGAGATTGTAAGGTGAGTCTTTTGATAGGCAGTCACCAGTCGTGTGGACTGGGGCTGAGCAGGGACCCAGCATCGTGGAGAAAAAGGATGATAAAAAAAAGAAAAAGGAACAGGATGTTGTTTACATGTAAACAGAAACATGAACAGGATGCGGGTTACATAGGAATGGGGACAGGAACTAGATGTGGGTTACATAGCAATGGGGCAATGAACTGGATGTGGTTTACATGGGAATGGGGACAGGAACAGGATGGGGTTTACATAGGAATGGAACAGGAAATGGATGTGGTGTACATGGGAAAAGGAACCATATTTGATTTACATGGGAGTGGGGACAGGAACAGGATGTGGTTTGCATTGGAATGAAGACAAGAACAGGATGTGGTTTACATGAGTATGGGGACAGGAACAGGATGTGGTTTACAGGGGAACAGGAATAGGATGTATTTACATGAGAATGGGAACAGAACCAGAATGTGGCTTACATAGGAATGGAGACAGGAACTGGATGTGGATTATATAGGAACTGGGATGGGGAAACAAATGTACTTTACATGTGAATGGGGACAGGAACAGGATGTGGCTAACATGGAAATGAAGACAGGAACAGGATGTGGTTTACATGGAAATGGGGCCAGGTATAGGATATGGTCTACATGGGAATGAGGACAGGAACAAAATGTGGTCTTCATGAGGATGCATGACAATGGTACAGTATAGGGCCAATCACGATGATATAATCTGACATTTGGAAAAATAAACTCTCCTCTAATTTGGAAAAGGCTGCTTCCAGTCTGTCCACATGGGTATCAAAATAGAAATGAAGAAACATAGAATCTGTCGGCAGATAAGGACCATACAACCCACCTAGTCTGCCCACTTTCCTACTTGGTTTGGCAATCCCTATTCTTATCTGGACTGCCTTTCCCCTGCTCTGCTGTATAGCAGGGTGCCTTTACGCTTATCCCATGCACTTTTGAATCCCCATACTGTTTTCACTTCCACCACCTCTGCTGGTAGGCTGTTCCACGGATCCACCACCTTCTCTGTGAAAAAATACTTCCTTAGCATTCCACCAAACCACACTGTTTGCCTTTCATGAACAGCCCTATACATAGGTGCTTATTAATGAGTTATAGGCCTTTCAACCCAGGATATCAGAGTTCGAAACTCAGCTCGGTCCACTTGTCTTGGATCAGGTCTCAGTAAGCAACCATCTACATTTCACAGTCTTTCTGATTGTACTCATCCTTTTCCTTTTATTGTGAATGAAAATATTACTATTATTATTGTATTTCCCCAATCCCAAAAGGAGAGATTTCCTTTTAACCCTCCTCCAGGGTGCTGGACTTAGACTCTTACCCCCCACCACCACTACCACCAACAACAGCAGGAGCAGTGTCAGAGACTCATTCATTCTCCTAGTCCCACACAGGCTGTGCAGTGGGCACTGGCCAGCACACAAGAGCAGCAACACAGCCATTTCTTTTTGCTAGTCAGTGCACTTGTTCTTCGTGGGTGTAAGCTGCCAGTGTGGCTACGTGAACCATCTAGAAACTTCAACTGGGGGCCGAGTTAAAATAAAACAGTTGGCTACATGTCAGCCATTGGAGCAAGAAGTCATGGACAGCTACAGAGCTCTGAGGAGCTCACTGATGCAACCTATGTCTCACTCCAATTCTGACAGATGTCAATGGGGGAAGGACAGCACAAGAGCTACCTCACTTTGCTGGTGGGTGCCCTCTGGAACCAGTAAGATGGCTGGAAGCCGCTAAATGGGATAGTTTGTTTTAAAAAGAATAAAACTGCCACAAAATCATGGGGGCACCATTTTGATGATGCTCTAGCCAAGTGGATTTGTGGGAAGAAGCCAGAGGTCAACCGAAAACCCAAGAAAACAGTGAACCACTTAGAGATAGCACAGCATTGCTGACCTGCCCCTGCCAATCAGAGGAGGATGTCCTGCATGGAGAGGGGCAAAGGACTTCCTAATGCAGTGAAGAAAGGCTGCAAAAAAACAAACCAATGAGTGCATTCTTTTCTCCCCTGAGACTGCCTTGGCCATTGACCATTGGAGCTTGGGAACTGGAATTGCTGCAGAGTTCCCTGCCAGCTCAGATTTACCTGAGCTACAGAGAGACAGATGTGTTTTCAGCTCTGCTTCTGGGTTGAGTGTTCCCTGCTGGGACCTGTAAACAGAATCAGAGTCTGGCACCTGAAGTGCCCACCTGGGACTTCAATCATTAGAGAAGGGGCTGCCTTGCATAACTCCATTTTTGTAAAGGAGGCCAGACAGTTTTTCTCAGGAAGTTCTGCTGTGAGGATTTGTCCTTCTAGAGGGCCCAGAAACCCATGGCCCCAGTGGTTGCCAGTCGTCAAGGAGGTGAAGACACAGTCCACTTTGTGATAAAGAGAACCAAAGAACTTCAGGGATTCATCATGACCAGCATCTTTCCCGACCAGAGAAAGCATTAAATCTGCTTCACCCTTAGCTAAGTCAGCCTGCACAGCCAACATGGAGGATGTCTCCCCAGTGAATTTCTGTGCAGTTTCGTCTTGTTAATCCTTAATACAGGCAGGGGTTTGGCTCTAGGACATTTGTAAATAAATAGAGCCAGCCACCTAGTTTGGGCCAGTACTGTGTGATCATTAGAGGTTCCCATTGAAAGAGTGGGAATTGTCTCCTTGAGAGGCCATTGAACAAGTCTGCTGGCTGCATCTGCAAATCACTTTCCAGTCCAACAATCAGACAGAGTAAGATAGCATTGGATTTATTTTTAGGATATTCCAATTTAGGATTTTAGAATGCCCCAAAATCTGAGTAACTATCCTAAGTTTTTAGCATATCAGGTTTTGGGGACCAATATCCTAAAAATACCTCTTTTTCTAATTAATGGATATCTGAGCACACCTAATCCACATCCCCAGTAATTTCACCTATCAGTACTGCACCTCATCTCCGGCAGGCCTGCAACCTTTTAATTATCCTGTGTGCACACTTGTAGACTATGGGAACTTACAAAGGGACTTTAGGTAGTGGTGCACCAACAGACTGTAGTGAGGAACAGCAGGGGTATTGAACTGTGTCTGGAGGTGGAGAGGGGTTACGATTTGGTCACCTGCCTATTCATTTGCTTTACCCTGTTTCCCTTTCCAGATCCCTGTTCCCAGATTTCTGTTTCCTATTGGTAACACCTTTCCATATGACTTCATTTACTGTCACACTGGTTATCTTTGCATGGTGGCTTATTTTATTTATTTAAAAGAGATTTACCAGGAAAGACAGAGCTATAAAACCCATTTCCAGATGCGTCCTGGGGGGAGGGGGGAGGGATAAGTACAAGTTAACAAGCTGAAGCACAGTAATACAATAAAACACATCATTGGACATAATACACAATATCATACAGGTATAAATAATAATAGTACAACATTAACACGTCAGGAGTGTGGAGTACCAGGTGCTCCCAAGACTGTAATGTCAGGTAATACAGGACAGGGTAGGAATGGACATTAGATCAGGAGGGCCATAGGAGGAAACAACTGGGGCATTGTGACTGGGAGGGGACAGAGAGAGAAAGGAGAGTGGGGATGGAAGAAAAGGGAGTGAGAAATAAGAGAAGGAAGGAGAGAGGAGGGGTGGAGGGAATAGAGTGATGGGGACAGGAAAAGGGGAGATGGAGGAGGGTCAAGAGGGTAGTGGGGGAGGGTGATTGAATGGGAGATTAGATTGGGAGTGAGATTGAGTGTGGAGAGAGGGAGTAGTGTGGAGGGGAGTAAGGGGAGGGAGGAAAGGAGGGGGAAGAGAAGGAGAGGGTGAGGGTTGGAAGGAGGGAGGAAGGGGTTGAGATGGGAGTTGAGAGGAGTGTGAGGGTTGGGATAAGTAAGGAATAGGTAGAAATGGGGGGCAGGGCATTGGACTAAGGGCATTTACAGGCAGGAGCAGTGTGGACCCGGAGTTGAGAAGAAAGAGAGCGTTTGGAGGAAGCAGAGTGAATTGTTAGGGGAAGAGAGTTCCAGAGATTGGGAAAGCAGAAAGAGAAGGCAGCCTGTCCAGCAAGGGATTTCTGAGTGGGGAGCAAGCGGGAATGATAGCCTGAGTTATGGAGGTAGTAAGAGGAGGGGGGCATGGGGAGAGAAGATTGCTGAGATAAGGAGGGAGTGAAGTCAGCCAGAACTTAGAAATGAAAAAAGCACAATGGGTTAGACAGCAATCTTCCAGGGAGGGGAGGGGAGGGGAGGGAGAGATCAGAGAACAGTGTGAGTACAGGGAAGATGGGCCAAGGCAAAACAGCAGAAGAAGTGGAAGAGGAGACCCAGTCTGGCCAGGGTGGAGTTTAGAACAAAAGGGAAAACAGGGAGGTGAAGAAGCACTGTGGGTAAATTTGGAGACCGGCAATGGCACCACAATCCACACAGGGGTTGTATACAGACCCCCTTCTCAGGGGGAGGAAATGGACAAGGAAATGATAGAAAGAATACTTAGAATGGCAGAAAAAGGGGAGATATTGCTGATGGGTGATCTGAATATGCCAGATGTTAACTGGAGTGCAGTTGCAGCAGCCACTTCAAAGAGTGGGGTTATTCTAGATGCCCTACAGGGGCAGGCCTTATACAACTAGTATTGGAGCCCACTGAGAGGGAGCAATCTTAGACCTGGTTCTCTCAAATGGAGATGAAGAGGATCACAGATGTAGAAGTGGATAGCCATCTGGGAACTAGTGACCATCGAACAGCTATGGTTCACAATAAACACAGCAATAGAGTCAAGCCATACAAAGGCAAAAGTACTGGACTTTAGGAGGGCTGACTTTGCTAAAATGGGTGAGTGCCTAAGGAATGCACTAGCAAATGGGCAGGAAGGAGGGGTGGAAGAACAATGGAGAAAATAAAACCGCCATCACAGAGGTAACGAGCCTTGTGTGAAGTAAATAAACGAAACGAAGCGTTGTAAGAAACCACTATGGTTCCAAAGGAAGTGGCAGTGAAGGTTCAAGAGAAAGAAAGCATTCAGGAAGTACAAGGAATCACAGAAGGAGCAGGACAGAGAACTGTATCAGTTAAAGCAAAAGGAAGCTGGGAAGGCAGTCAGAACAACAAAGGCCCAAACTGAGGAAAAGATAGCCAGCTCAGTTAAGAAGGGGATAAAACCTTTATAGGTACATCAGGGAGCAAGGAAGACCAAGGGAGGATAGTGAGGCTTAATAAAGAGGAGGGAGGGTGGGCAGAGGGTGACTGTGAAAAGGCAGAGATACTAAACAAATATTTTTGCTCAGTATTTACAAAGGAAGTGGGGAGGTACCTAAAACAAACAGTAGAAACACTCGGATACAGAAGTTGATACCAGCCCATTTACAGAAGAAAGGGTTCTGAAAGAACTCTTAAAACTGAAGGTGGACAAAGCAATGGGGCCTGATGGGATTCATCCCAGAATTCTAAAAGAACTAAGGGTAGAACTAGTGACACCACTGACTACCCTTTTTAACAAATCATGGGAGGATGGGGTGGTACCCGAGGACTGGAGAAGGGCAGACGTGATTCCCCTTCACAAAAGTGGGAGCAAGGCAGAAGCAGAAAACTACAGACCTGTTAGTTTAACCTCAGTGGTAGGGAAAATGATGGAATCACTCTGAAGGAAAGAATTGTTGAGTATCTAGAGGCCAGAGGGCTCAGGACCCAAGCAGCATGGATTCACAGCGGAAGGTCATGCCAGACAAATGTGATAGATTTTTTGACTGGGTGACCAAAATAGTAGATCAGGGAGGGGCTGTGGACATGGCCTTTCTAGACTTTAGCAAGGCATTTGACACAGTCCCACACAAAAGATTAATATACAAGTTAGCCAGCCTGGGAGTGGGTCCCAAGATGACAGCCTGGGTAAAGAATTGGCTGGAGAATAGGACACAGAGAGTAATAGTAAATGGAGTCCACTCTGAAGAAAGGGGGGCATTAGTGGGTACCGCAGGTTCAGTATTAGATTCGGTCCTTCAATGTCTTTATAAGCGACATTGCAGAGGGACTGAAGGAAAGTATGTCTTTGCAGATGACACAAAGATCTGCAACAGAGTTGATGCACAAGGTGGGGTGGAAAGGATGAGAAGGACTTGGCAAGGTTAGAGGAATGGTCAAATGTATGGCAGCTTAGATTCAATGCTAAGAAGTGCAAGGTAATGCACCTGGGAAACAAAACCCAGGGAAGAGTACACAATGGGGTGAGATACTAACAACAACAAAATGGAAAGGGACCTGGGGGTAGTCATATCAGATGACCTAAAGGTGGGCAAGCAATGTGAGAGGGCAGCAAGGAGGGTTGGGGGATACTGGGATGCATAGGGAGAGGCATCACCAGTAGAAAACAGGAAGTTATTATCCTGTACAGACAGTTGGTGAGACCCCATCTGGAGTACTGCAGCAGTTCTGAGACCCAATCTCCGCAAAGACATAGACAGGATGGAGGCTGTCCAGAGGAGGGCACTAAAATGGTGCAGGGTCTGCACTGGAAGACATATGAAGAGAGACCTAAGGAGCTGAATATGTATAGCCTTGAGGAAAGGAGGGAGAGGGGGGACATGATAGAAACTTTCAAATACCTCAAGGGAATCAACAAAGTCCAAGAGGGTAGCATCTTTCAAAAAAAGAGGTGTGCAAGAACAAGGGGGCACAATTTGAAGATAGAAGGGGGGAGGCTCAGAGATAATTTAAGGAAATATTTTTTCACAGAGAGGGTTGTGGATGCATGGAATGGCCTTCCGGAGGAGGTTGTGGAGTCAAAAACAGTGGTGGAATTCAAGCATGCATGGGACAGTCATAAGGCAATTTTAGGGGGTGGGGGTAGGAAGAAGTAGGTGGCTGGTTAACTAGGATCTGCAGCTTATCCATTAGGTAGGGAAATGGGCAGACTGGGTGGGCCAAGCGGTCCTTATCTGCCATCAAAATCTATGTTTCTATGTTTCTATTAGGGCAGCACCATAGACAATGTCACCATAATCAAAAATGAGGAGGACTGTCTTCGTGATGATATCTTGGTGAGCAGGTAAAGGGAGGCAACCTTTTTTCCTATAAAGGGCACCGAGTTTGGGGTGGAGTTTTTTGTAAATGGCGTCTATGTGCTCAGAAAAGCTGAGGTGCCAGTCACACTGGACGCCAAGGTACTTAAATGAGGGCACATCATCAATTATACCCCCATCTAGGGTGTGGAAGGAGGGGAGGGGAGAGAGCCTGGAAAGCCTCTGCCTTGTGCTGAAACACATGGAGACCGTTTTTTTTTTTACATTTAGGGATAATGGATTTGACCTGAACCATTTCTGGACAGTGTCAACATCAAGTTGAAGCCTGGATGTTAACTCAGATGGAGAAGAGCCAGATGCAAACAGGACCGTGTCATCTGCATACATGTGGATGAATGCAGAGGAGCAGGCGGAGGGGGAGGTCATTGAGGAAAATGGAGAAGAGTCATGGGCCAAGGATGGAGCCTTGGATGCCGGTGTGTATGGGGAGGGGAGGGGAGGGGATAGGGATTCTCCAATTCTCACTGGTTGGGATCTTCCTAGTAGGTATTAGCTGAACCACCAGGTTGGGGAGTCTGAAAGACCTGCTGACTTCAGTTTGTCAAGGAGAAGAGGGTGGGAAACAGTGTCGAAAGCTTTCTCTAAATCAACAAAGATGGTGGCAGTGAGGAGGCCTTGGTCCATGTCAGAATGGGTACAGTCAGTGAGCCTGAGGAGAGAGGAAGTAGCTGAGTGGTGTTTGTGAAAGCTAGACTGGAAGGGGGTGAAGGAGGAGGAGGAGTCGAGTAAAGGGGAGAGTTGAGACAGAACTATGTGTTCTTGGAATCTGGATAAGGTAGGAAGGAGAGAGATAGGGAAGAAGTTGCCAGGTGAGAAGTCACCTCCTTTTGGAAGGGGAATGAATGTTGCATGCTTCCAGGCATCTAGGACTGAGGCAAGAGAGAATAAGAGGTTGAGAAGGGAGGAGATGGAAAAGGCAATGGCAGGGCAGAGAGGTGCAGGAGCTTGGGGTCTGGCCCATCAGGGCTCCCGTCTTTCTGAGGGTTAAGTGCCAGAAGGGAATTTAGAGTAGTAGCTGGGGTAACCGGCAAGAAGGAGAAGGGAAATAATGGGGGTCATGGGGGATGGGGGAGGTGGTGGGGAAGCAGATAGGAGTGAAGTGTCAGTGGCTCAGCAGGTAGCACACTCGCCTCTGAGGCTGGGAGATCAGTAGGCTGTGGGTTCTATCCCCACACCAGGCACCTGGGTTAATATCCCAATACTGACACTGTAGTGCAGCATGGGGTGCTGCACTCCTGAGGTGCCATTTTTCGGATGAGACTTTAAACCAAGGTCCCATCTGCCTGTTCTGGTGGTAGTTCAGGTGGATGCTAAAGACCCCATGGCACTTCTTGAAAAAAAGAGCAGGGGAATTTCCCTGGTGCAATGGCCAGATTTCCTCCATTCACGAAAAATACCACCAACAGCTTCATCTGGTTCAAGGTCAGTTGGCATTCATCTGTAACCCCTTCCCTGGGTCGTGTCTGAAAATAGGCAAGATTTGTCTAGTGCACTTACCCGGTCAACAAAAACTAAATAAAATAAATAAAAATGAATAAAATAAGGAATGAGGATGCACAGATGGTGAAGTACGAGTTGAAAGCAGAGGTCTCTGATGGAGGCTTGGAAATGGTGGCGTCACCCACCTTGAGGACTGGAGAGTGGGACTGAGTGGGGGGGGGGGGCATGGATGACTTTCCAGAACTTAGAGGAGTGATTAAGATTGTTCTAGAAAGAGGAGGAAAAGAACTCAACCTTAGCTAGCCCGCTGGCTCTGGTACAAGTATTCCTCAAGACACAGTACTTGTTAAGGTCTGCCGGTGCACCAGAGGACTTGTAAGTCTTCCATGCCATGTCACATGCATGGAGGTAGGCCAGAAGTTCAGCTGAGATCCAGGGGAGGTGAGAACTTCTGACCCTGGTTTTCCAGAGGGGGGGCAAGCTGATCCCAAGTTAATAGGAATTTAGAGTGGAAATATCGGAGGGCTTGGTTGATATTGCTGGTCGTAGAGATAGGGGACCAGCCAATGGAAAGAAGATCAGCATGTAACGAGGATAAGTCATTTGACCAGAAGGACCTGATTTGGATAATTTTGGGAGGGACACTGGGGCAGTGAATTTTACGCATGCAGTAAACCATATGGTGGTCCCTGAGTGAATCAGGGAGAGTACCAGCATTAATAATGCAGTGCGGGTGAGTAGCGAGTACCCAGTCCAGTACTGAATGGTTCTGGGATTGAGAATTGTGATGGATAGGGACAGAAATAGGTTGTGTAAGATGTAGAGACTTAATATTTTGACAGAGTTTAGAGTGGGAGTGGGAAAGCCAATTAATATTGAAATCCCGTAGGATGAGAAGCTCACCAGAGGAGGCATGAGTGGTTGCTAGTTCAGTGACAGAAGCAGAAGATAGTCCTGGGCAGCAGTAGACACCTGCCATGAAGATGGGAAGTGAGAAAGGGAAGGAGAGTTTGAGGATGAGGAGCTTGTAAGCAGCAGGGAAGGAGATAGAGAGCACAGGGGTGAATTGAATGGTGGAGGAAAGGTAGATGGCGATACCACCACCCTTTGTGGCATGGTATTGATGTGTGAGGGAGTAGTCAAGGATGGTGATGGTAGAGTTAGGAATCTTGGGGGAAAGCCAAGATTTTGAGACTATTAGGATGTCAGGGAGGAGGGAAACCACGAGAGGGTGTAGCAGGTCAATGTTGGGCAAGAGACTTTGAGTATTAATATGAGCCACACATAGACCTTTGGGGAGGTCAGTGGGAAGGGAGTGGGTAGGGATAGGGTTGGGCTCAATGTCACCTGCTAGTGAGGAGCAGTAGGAGTAAGGTGAGCTTGGTGGGAACTGAGGAGCACCTGTGATGTAATGGGGAGGATGGGGGGTGGGAGGCAGGAAGGAGAGAGATTCTAATGGACATCTGGTGGAGCCAGGAAGAAGTGGAGGGGATGAGGGAGGAATGTGGAAGCCAGGAGGAGTGGAGAGGGGGAGGAGGCAGGA
Organism: Neoceratodus forsteri; assembly: GCA_016271365.2. Classification (NCBI taxonomy): domain Eukaryota; kingdom Metazoa; phylum Chordata; order Ceratodontiformes; family Ceratodontidae; genus Neoceratodus; species Neoceratodus forsteri. The sequence continues at coordinate 968,443,876 of CM028130.1, read as the reverse complement.
GAAGGGGAGGGGAGGGGAGGGGAGGAGGCAGAAGGGTGGGGCAAGGGGAGGAGTAAAGGAGGAGGAAGCAGAGTAGGAAAGATGGCAGGAGGGAAAGAGGTTGTGAAAAACAGATGGGGAAAGGATGATGGATATCATACAAGATGGTTGCATGATAGAGGATGGAGGGGGTAGCTAAGAGAGACAAGGGAGGCAGTTAGAGTGGTAAAGGTTTCTGGAAGGACACAGGAATGGGAGGGGGTAGCATAGGGAGGGGAAGAGAGGAGGAGAGTGGGAGATAGTGGGGCTCTAGCTAGGAGTTTAGGAAAAGTGGGAGAAAGAATAGGTGTAGTGAGATGCTTATACTGCACTGTTCTATTGTTTATGGCGGGGAGATCTTGTCAGATCAACCTGATGGTATTCTTTGACTGGATAACAAGGGTAGTGGAAAAGGGCCATGCTGTGGGTTTACTGTACTTCATTTTTAGCAAGGCCTCTGACTCTGTGCCTCACATAAGGGTGCTGAAGAAGCCAGAGGAGCTGGCTGCAGCAAAGGACACAGCTCGATGGGTGAGAAACTGGTTGCAAGTAAGATAGCAGAGGTTTGTAGTTAATGGAGTCAAATCAGAAGAGAGGGAGGTCACCAGTGGGGTGCTACAAGGATTGGTCCAGGGTCTAGTCCTTTTCAATATGTTTGCCAGCCACAAGGAAGAAGGAATCTAGGGCACAATGTGTCTCTTCGCAGATGACACTAAGTTCTGTGGCAGAGTAGACAGCTAGGACAGGGTTAGAGAGATGCAGAGAGACTTCCAAAGGCTAGAGGGGTGGTCAAAGGTTTGGTAGTTGAAATTCAATGCCAAAACGTGTAAGGTGATGCACATAGGGAACAAGAACCCCAGGACAGAGTACTGGATGTGGGGGTAAAGCTGGGCAAGATCTCTGAGGAAAGAAAGAGAAAAATCATCATTAGTGACTCCCTAAAACAATCAAACCATTGTAATATGCCCTACAGTAAGGCAAACAGGATGCTGGAGTGTATAGGAAGGGGTATTGATAGCAAAAGGAAGGAGGTACTACTACCTCTCTATAGATCACTGGTGAGGCCCCACTTGGAGACCTGTGCCAACTACTGGAGCCCTCACCTAAGGAAAGATAGGAACACGCTGGAGACAGTGCAATGTAGAGTGACCAAAATGATTCAGGGCCAGTGAGGCAGATCTTATGAGGATTGGATCAAAGCACTGAGCATGTACTTGTTGAAGGCCAGACGAAAGAGTGGAGATATGATAGAAACCTTCAAGTTCCTGAAAGGAACAAACAATGCGAGGAACTATTTAGCATAAGTAGAAGAACCAGGACACAGGGGCATGAGTGGAAACTGATGGGGAGGGGTCAAGAGGGAAGCAAGAAAGTTTTATTTTACAGAAAGGGCGGTGGAGCCATGGAACAATCTGCCAGCTGATGTGGTGGGTGCCAAAACTATTAATGGTTTCAAACACGGCAGGGCTTAGTGGTTAGTCAGAGTTGTTGTGATAGGATGGGGAGCATGGGTTTGGATAGTGTGGGTTAGAACCCTGCATGGATGAGAGGTCCCGGGCTTGCTACTGTTTATATGCAGACTGGATGGGCCAGTGGTCTTTTTCTGCCATCATTGTCTATGTTTCTACTGCAATTGGCAAGGGGGGTATTGTGATACATGGTATCACATCCTCTGTCACTGTGGGTAAGAAGTCTAAATTTTCTGGGGGTGGGGGCAGCACACTGACAGTGCAGTTGTTGAAAGTATCCCCAGAGGTGAAGGCACCACACCACCAGAGCTGACTTGATGTATTAGCCACCAATACATTTGACTTTTTTTTTAATAATGTAGCTAAAAATGTTTTTTTAATTGACCACTGATGGCTAGTGTTCGTGATGCCAAGATAGCAGGTGTCCATTTGAAAAAAAAAGGCTAACATGGTTTAATGGAGGAGGCTAAAAGCAAGTATAGGGCTTAGACAAATGGCTTATAATTTCGGGTGTCTAGAGGCAACACTATACACCATATCCAGATCCCAAATACATCATCAGAACCTACACCCTATGTAATGGAAGGTCTAAAGTCTAGCAATTTTTCAACATTGGGAATGCCATTCTTTAACGCTACCTGCCTGTCTCAATCACCTTGCTGGTCAGAGGGGTTACATTATATTTCAAAATGGCCATCTAAGATTCAGCATGAGGCATAACTCAAGACTGCCATGTGGTCTGCCAAATCCATGGGTCAAGTTCCGCAGATCAGAAGGCAGGTATTTCCAGGGCCAGCCTGGTAGCGTAGACGTAGTGCTACCACTCACGACGCTGATGACCACAGTTCAGGAGCAAGCCTGATTTGTTGGGTGCTGGCTGGGGGAAGAAGGATTGAGCATCCCACAGGCTGCTTTCTTTCTCTGAGGTGGTAGGCTGTCCAAAGCCACCTCTTGAGCACCACCCAGGTGATCTCAGGTGGAGGGGCAAGACGCAGCACACCTGGCGGGAAGGGGCACTAGTTGGTGTCACGCACTAGCACACCTCTGCATGTGTGCACATGTGTACCTTTTCACTGGCATTCTTAGAACAGTAGAGGACCAGACAATGTAAAAAATGCGTCAGCTTGGAAAGATGAAGCTGGCTGCTCACAGGCCCCGCACCTCCAAGTCGACACCCTCCTGCACCTAACATCAGACATTGAAGGAGGGTTTGGGGTTCCCCCGACAACCCTTCCATGGGTGGGTAACCATGAAAGAAGCAGGTAAGGGATTAATCCCAAGGAAAGATGGCTGATGGGTGTGGGGCAACCAGCAGAAGTGGGTCAGATCAGTGACAGATGGTATTAAGAAACAATAATTAAAAACAAATTAGTTTCTGGTCACAGAGAGCCACTAGGAGTGGTGATTTCAAACCTGCTTATCTTCTGGTTTACAGCTCTGTGCTGGAGTCAAGGGGTGCCTCTGCCACACGCTCGTTATCAACTGTAACCAGTGCTGGTTCCCCCATTCTTTGAAATATGTATCCAGACCCTATATAATGGTAGAGAGTACCTGTTGCTGTGCCAATGACCTGGGCATGAACCCTGAGCCTGGGATACTGACCTGGGACTGCAAGCATACTCTCAACTCTTCCAAGATAGATGGAGGGTAGAATGAAGAAAGCCTGGAGGGAGGATGACCCCACCCCATCAATCACGGGCTCCAGTCCCCTCCCCATAGATGTATAAATGGTTGAGGATAGATATTGACAAGGGTACCTCCCCCTCCTTCTTAAGCAACCTCAAGTGCCTCTTCCTCTTACTTCTGGCCACTAAATTTGGGGGGAGTACCTGCCATGAAGAGCAGATTACTTTGGGTTTATGTAGCATTTTTGTGTTAGATACTCAAGGAGTTAATCAAAAGGTCACTTCCTTACTTACTTCAGCAGGCACACACCCCATCCTTTCCCCCTCTAAATGCCCACCTACATTGAGCCAGTGCTGTGGGGATCTGGTTGAGGCAGGGGACCCTAGAGTGACAGCATTGTTATCCTGCAGATTGCCATTTATGCCAAGTGGTTTTACATTCTATAGAAGCCCCCTTGATCCTCCCTCCCTCCCTTCCTCCCGACTGGTGCAGAGAGAATTCTTTTTAACAATGCACATGCTGGAGCAAGCGCCCCAACCCACCATAGGGGTTGCTGTGGTGAAGAAATTCAGGACTATCCCTCCACATGCTAAGATGTGCTCTTAGCAGCTGTGGTGTCCCAGCCCTGGGTGACCCGACCCAGCTCCCCAAGTTCACTCCTGAACCCGGGTCATCATGCTGTAGTGCAACACAGCGGTGCTGGACCTTCGGACAACTCCAGGCTCCACGCTATTTGACAGTTCCCACTGTTCTCCATTTATGGATGTTGAGAATCAGCAGATCCCAAATACCCAACAATCCAAAATGAAACTGACCTTTAAAGGGGAACAGTCAGCACTAAGAGCTTCACACCCAAGTGTGGAGCTGGTCCCAATTTGCACTTTGTGTGCAAAAGCATTTTCTTTTAACTTACCATCTATTGCAGTATAGTAGATTGTATCAGACTGATTCTGTTGACTTCCAAGCTAGCATTTTCTTTAACTACAAATTTTCAGAATCTCCTGCAGCTGACATCAGAGAACAGCTGTAGCAGTGGGAGATTTAGTAGTCTGCAGTGCGGATTAGTTTTTTATAAACTCTGATCTTTTATTTGCTGGTCTCACCATCTCCCTGGGCTATGTACAGTCACAGAGGACTGTACTTAGCCCTGGAAGAAGAGCTGGACTGGCAAATATCTGATCAGAGTGTATAAAATCGCTAACATGCACGGTAGGCTACTGAATCTCCCACTGATGCAGCCCTCCTCTGATGTACACTGTAGGGCATTCTGGGATTTGTAGTTACAGAAAATGTCAGCTAAGGAGTCAGCAGAATCAGCCTGATACAATCTACTACACTGTAGTAAACAGTAAGTAAAAAAAATAATAATGTTTTTGCACATTAAAGTGCAAATGGGACAGACCCACACTTTGGTGTGGGGCTGTTAGTACTGACTCCCTTTAAGCCATTCTGGTCTTTAAAAATAGATATAGTAATCTCTTGCTATAACGAACGGAAGGGGAGCTGTAACCTATGTAGTTATAGCTCCCCTTCCTGCTTGCTACATCAAGGAGTGTTAGAATTCAGCTACTGTAGTATCTGCACTATCTGTCAGTGAGGTATCTCGTTCTCTCTTTTCATACAGTCTGCCTTTCTTACACTACATTCTGTTACTTTATGTAAAAAAAAAATAAAAATAGATAAACTGCTTAATTTACTGTGGCTCTCTCGTTTCAAGTTATGGTCTCCCTGTGCTTGGCATCACTGCAATGCCTCCCCCACTCAGCTTTCTCTAACCACACATTCTGTTGCATTCATAGTGCTATAAGGGAACACAGTGGGATGAAGATAGGGAGGCATACCAAACTGCCCTAAGGGAAGCAGGTAAGGCAGTAAGGCAGGCAAAGTTCCAAACTGATGAAACACTAGCACGAACAGTAAAAGAAGGTGACAAGACTTTCTATAGATACATTAGTGAAAGGAGAAAGTCCAGAGGGGGTATTGCTAAGCTCAAAGGAGAAAAGGGGGCATGTGAGGAGGAGGACCCTGTAAAAAGCATCTATCCTAAATAGATACTTTTGCTCAGTATTTACTGAAGAGAAGGTAGGGCAGGGCCCACAGCTCAGCACCATGGACACAGGGGGAGGGAGGTGAGCACTACTCCCTTCACAAAAGAAAGGGTCCTACAAGAGCTCGCTAAGCTCAGGGTGGACAAGGCAATGGGACCTGATGGCATACATCCCAGGGTACTTAAGGAGCTAAGGGTGGAACTAGCAGAGCCATTATCAGAACTGTTTAGTGAGTCTCTGAGCACAGGAGAGGTCCCAGAAGATGGGAGAAGGGCTCATGTGATCCCGCTCCACAAGAGTGGTAGCAGGAAGGAGGCAGGGAACTACAGACCAGTCAGTCTTACCTCAGTAGTGGGCAAGATTATGAAGGCACTTCTTAAGGAAAGGATAGTGCAACACCTGGAATCCATATGTGCACAGGATCCAAGACAGCATGGGTTTACAACAGGAAGGCCCTGTCAAACTAATCTCATAGATTTCTTTGACTGGGTAACCAGAGTGGTGGACCAAGGGGGAGCAGTTGATGTTGCCTACCTTGACTTCAGCAAAGCTTTCGACACTGTTCCACACAGAAGATTGATAAATAAGCTGGGTAGGCTAGGGGTGGGTCAGAAGTTGGTCAACTGGGTGACAAACTGGTTGACGGGCAGAAAACAGAGAGTGGTGGTAAATGGTATACAGTCAGAAGAGATGCAAGTCACAAGTGGGTACCTCAGGGATCAGTCCTGGGGCCAGTCCTCTTCAATATCTTCATTAGTGACATTGCAGATGGACTAGAGGGTAAGGCTTGTCTGTTTGCAGATGACACCAAGGTCTGCAACAGAGTAGATGATCCAGATGGGGTGGGCAGAATGAGAAGAGATCTGGATAAACTAGCAAAATGGTCAGAAGAGTGGCAACTGGGATTTAATGCAAAGAAGTGCAAGATCATGCACATAGGGAAGAGAAACCCTGAAGCCACCTATAGGCTGGGAGGAGAGTTGCTAGCAGTCACAAAGGAAGAAAGAGACTTGGGCATCATCATCACCGATGACCTGAAATCATCCAAGCAGACCTCTAAAGCAGTAGGTAAGGCTAGGGGGATGTTAGGTGTATTAGTAGGGGTATCACAAGTCATAAGAGGGAGGTAATAATCCCTCTTTACAAGACACTGCTTAGGCCCCATCTGGAGTACTACGTGCAGTACTGGAGGCCACACCTTCACAAGGACATTAACCAAATTGAGGCAGTCCAGAGAAGGGCAACCAAAATGGTGTAAGGACTGCATCAGAAAACATATGAGGACAGATTAACGGAGCTCAATATGTATACCCTGGAGCAAAGGAGGGAGAGAGGTGATATGATGGAAACATTCAAACACCTTAAGGGCGATAAGTGTATTAAAATCTTTGCTTTACTCAAGGAGGTTCAAGAGTTGGAAACGAGGTTACAAACGTACAAAGATATTTCCAGGCTGGAGGATTATATTAATGAGGCTGTTTGTGATATCAGTAATAGACAATCCCTGGTAGCAAATAATGTCGAGCATTGTGAATATACAAATGAATATACAAATGGGGCAAAGGAAGATATTGATGCAAACTTTAATGATAAGGATGAAGGATTTCAGCCCAAACCTCTTATAGATTTAAATAATAGATTTGAGTGTCTTAATACTATTCCATCTGATGCTCTGGAGGTATTATCTAATTGTGAACTACTTGAAGATCCTTGCCAATTATTAAACGCACCTGTGGCCTTCAGAAAAGGGGATCATTCACATGCCCCTTCTAAAACACTTGATTCCAATGAAGTAGTTAGCAGTAAATGTAGTACTTCCGATAAAGAACTAGGGGACTCTTGTAATGTAATCTCAATTGATCCCATAAGTACTATTGGTACTGCTAAAATAAGGGAACTAAGAGAGTCTGATCCCATGGAATGAGATATTTTGATCATCGGAGATTCAACTATTAGGGGTATTGATACTTTAGTGTGTTCTAATAGAAAAGCACATACTACAGTTAGTTCACTGTCTGGAGCTAAACTACATGATGTTGTGGGCTTGATGGAGGGACTATATGAAAACACAATTGCACCCTTGGTCATCCTTCATGTGTGGGCTAATGATGTAGGGAAAACAAACTGGCACTGTATGCAAAGGGATTATAAGTATATTGTCGATTCAGTTATAAATCATGGAGGGGAAATTATCATATCTGGTATTCTTCCTATGCACGGCCTTAATGACTATAAAAATAGACAGATTGTTGACATTAACTCCAAAATTAGGCAATTTTGTGTCGAATCAGGGGTTGGTTTTATGGATAATGCACGAACATTTAGCAGAACTTCCTTATTTAAAAAGGATGGAATTCACTTAAATTATGCAGGGGTAAGGGTTATGAGTAAAAAAAGTTTTGGAGGTCATGAGGTTTCATTTAAACTGGTATGGGGGGGGGGGGGGGACACAGCTGAAAGTAACTTGATAGGTTCCTTATCAGCTACTCAAAACACCCCTGGATGGAAGTAATTCTATGAAATGCCCGCAGCTTGCAGAACAAATATGATGAGTTCAACATCTTGCTACATAAAAATAAAATTCATATTGCCCTCATTACTGAGACATGGTGGAACGAAAAGGATAGTTGGGAAAAAGAAATTGAGGGCTATAAGCTGTATTCCCATTGTAGAAAATATAGAAAGGGAGGGGGGGTGGCAATTTATATTCATGAAGATATACCTTCGGAAAGTATAAAATGGGAAACAGGTAAACTTGAACTCCTATGGGTTAAATTGTTACCCATTAATAGTCCCAAAATTATTTTGGGACTTCTATATAGGCCCCCATCCATGTCACAGGAAGATGATAAGGCCATGTTGGATATTTTTGGAAATCTTGATCCTACCGATAGGTTATTGATTACTGGGGACTTTAATTTACCCAATATAGACTGGGGTAAAGGTCTAGGCTCATCTCCTTTTGAGAGGCAGTTTATTGATGTTATGGATCATGGGGGATTTAAACAGATGGTACTTAACAATACAAGGAGCAATAATATTCTGGACTTGTTGTTTACTAACATGGGTGAGACAATCAACTCAGTTGAAATAAGTGTACCCCTGGGAAATAGCGATCATAGTTCGGTCTTATTTAATATAAGTGAATCCCAAATGTCCAAACCCACTGGTACAACCACAATGTATAACTTTGGTAAGGCAGAATTTCATAAAATGAAAATAAAATTAAGTTGCTGGGATTGGGAAACTGATTTTGCTAATAAATCTATATATAATATGTGGGAATCCCTTAAAACTAAAATTGATAACTTAACTACCGAGTGTATCCCCGTTATTAAAAAATACAATAGTATCAGGGCTTTGAAACCTATTTGGCTCTCACCTACAATAAAAAAATTAATTAACAAGAAGAATAGATTATATAAAAAAACAAAATTATCTAAATCACCAAGATTACATGCTGAATACAAAGAATGCCTTATGAAAATAAAGATTAACATCAAGAATGCCAAAGCCCAATGTGAGGTCAACCTTGCAGATAGGGTAAAGGATAATAAAAAATTCCTTTTCTCATTTATCAATAAACAGAGGAGGGCCCCCAGTAATATAGGACCATTTACTACCGAGTCAGGACTTATTTCTTCTAACCAACAAATGGCTACCATCCAGAACCATTATTTTTGTTCAGTATATAAAACCACTGATGCAGATTTATATGAATCTACTAGATCTCCAGTACCAGGGTCAATTATTTTTAACCCCAATACTATATATAAACAATTGGCTAGCCTTGATGTCAACAAATCCCCAGGACCAGATGGAATGCACCCAAGGATATTGAAGGAGCTGGCAGTGGAATTGGCTCAACCAATAACTTATTTTTTCCAAGCATCTATGGATATGGGATTGGTTCCTAGGGATTGGAGACTGGCTAATGTTGTCCCTATCCTAAAAAAAGGGTCTAGAACTTTGCCCAAAAACTTTAGACCAATTAGCCTAACTTCAATACTGGGTAAGATAATGGAGGGATTAATCAAGGAAATCATAATTGAACATCAGGAGAGACAGGATATAATTGACCTTAAACAACATGGATTCACCAAAAATAGATCATGTCAGACAAATTTATTGTCTTTCTATGAAAATGTGAATCGAGAAATGGTTGTGGGAAACTCTGTGGATGTGGTTTTCCTTGATTTCGCCAAGGCTTTTGATAAACTACCCCACAATGATTTACTGACAGTCTTGGAAGCCATTAATTTGCCTAGTAATATCTGTAAATGGGTTTCAAATTGGATTCAGGAAAGAAGGCACAGAGTGGTTATTAACGGAGAATATTCTGATTGGGTTCCTGTAACTAGTGGGGTCCCCCAGGGCTCTGTTTTGGGCCCTGCAGATGCAGATGACTGTAGATTGGGCTTAGTGGTTAATGATGTTCACAAAAAGCTACCCTGCAGCATGCCTTGGATTTAATATACAATTGGACAATCTTAAATAAGTTAGAATTAAACAAAAATAAATGTAAGGTAATGCACTTTGGTAAGAATAATAAGAGAGAATTATATCTTTTGGATATTAACACCTTGGGGGAAGTAACAGAGGAAAGGGATTTGGGTATTACAGTTACTAATGATATGAAATTTAGATTACACTGTAGGAACCAAATTTGGAAGGCAATCCATAACCTTAATTGCATTCTCAAACATATTGTAAGTAGGGATAGAAAGGTATTGATCCCACTTTATAGTGCATTAGTGAGACCTCACCTCGAATATTGTGCTCAGGTTTGGTCTCCTCAAAATAAGGCAGATATTTTATCAATAGAAGGGGTTCAGAGAAAACTAACTAGGCATATAAAAGGATTAAAGAACAAAAGTTACTATGAAAGATTACTCAGTCTAAATCTTTATTCATTATCCTATCGTAGATTAAGAGGTGATCTGTGTTTTTTATATAAAAACATGAATGATGTAGATTTAATGGGTGAAATGGGGCTCATAAGAAACCTTGGAAGAACTAGTACTAGGAAACATGCCAAACAACTATATCAACATGCATGGGAGCATAATTTTCGGAAACAATGGTATAGTTGTAGAGTTGTGGGGGTTTGGAATACCTTGCCAATAGAACTGGTAGATAGTATTACTATGACCGAATTTAAGAATGGGATCGACCGTCATTTTGGTAATAGAACATTTTTAATTTAATTATGTTTGGCAAGCTTTATAAGGTAGTATACTATCTTCTGGCTTGTAATTACCTATGATACCTATGAACAAGGTGAAAGAGTCTAACATGTTTAAATCTAAGAAAAATAGCAGGACAAGAGGACACAGCATGAGACTAGAGGGAGGCAGATTAAGGGGGAATGTGAGGAAATTCTTTTTCGCAGAAAGGGTGGTGGACGCATGGAATGGCCTACCTCAGGAAGTGGTGGCTATGAATACAGTGCAGGGCTTCAAACAGGCATGGGATATGCATAAGGGAGCAATACAGATGAGTATGAATAGATAGGCCACTGACAGAGCAAAGGCCGATGGCGCATTTATTAGGTAGATAAAGAAATAGGCAGACTGGATGGGCCTTGCGGTCCTTATCTGCCATCAACTTCTATGTTTCTATGTTTCTGTGTTTCTGTTTCTTAACCCCTGCCTTGCCAACATTATTTTTAAATGAAACTGTACCTGTCACTTGCAGTTCTAGCTGTATAACCCCCCCCCCCCAGCTCTCACTGTTCAACCCCCAAGCCACTGTTTCTCAGGACTCGGCTCACTTTTTACTTGCTACAAGTGTAAAGTTCAAGAACAGGAATGACTGCTTTTTCTAGAGAAAGAGAGTTGCGTTCTGTCTCCCTCTCTCCATAACTGAAAAAGGAAAAGTATAGCCTGTAGACTGTATACTATTCAGGCTCTTGTTGTTTAATACCTGCTCATAGCTCTTGCTATTTAACCCCCGCTCCACTGTTCTTGATGCTTAGCTCAGTTTTTGAATCCTGTGCTCACGTTTCTCTCTGTAGCCCCCCCAAATTGGGGGGCTTACCTTACGTGTCTTCTTGGGCTCCTTTAATGCCCGCTGCCAGGCAGACGTCCCTCAGAGATGGTAAATCCATGGTTGTTGGTGTTCTTCCATTGATCTGCTTGAGAGTGCCATGTTATGCCTCCACGCTGTCCCTTAAAGTGCCACAGCCAGTGTGTATATTGTAAATAGCCTGGACTGGGTCCGAGTGTCTTGGAGCTCGCGAGCAGCCAGGCATTTCCCTGATCTGCCCCACTCTGCTGTTGCTAATAGAGCAGGGGAAGCCTTACTTTGTAGTGTAAATATTTACTTTTATTTCTTTACTGTTTTTGAAATAGAGTAAGTTGTTTAAAGCAGCAGTACTACCAAATCAAGAAGTGATCTATCAAAATTATGCTTTTTGGCTGTAAGCATGCAGCCAAAGTTCCAGTTTCCATACCTGCAAATGTTTTTTTTCAGTTATCTTTAGTTTTTTAGATATTTGCAATTTATCTGAATTGTTGTGGTGCTACAATAAATATGGCAGCTGACTAATTTTCAGCCGCGCTTTTCCTTCAGGTCATATCACGTCTTTTGACTACAGCAGTGAGACCCTCTGCTAACCATTCCCGATGTCCCTGCAAGTCATACACATGTGCAGTTGGCAGCAGAGGGGGTTCCAGTGCAACATGCTTGGTGGCAGAAATGTAATAAAAAGCAGAGGATAACTGAGCAAATTACTCGGTGATAGTATGGTGCCAGTGGGAAAGAGTACCAGGTATATGATCAGCAGAGCACAGGGAATAAACTGTCAAAAAAAGCACAATTTTTTTTTTCATAGTACTGCTGCTTTAACCTGTCTTTCTTGCAGTATACACTTTCCGGTGGGAGCCTCCACATTTGGTCTGGAACTTCTAGGCTTGGGCTAGTCAGGACTCAGGGGACCTCGAGGGGTCCTTAGCTCAGGTGCCTTGTGGGAGAAACTGTGAACTCTAGTGTTTGGTGCCTAAAAGAACCAATGGGAACACAAGACTGTGACTGACAGCTGCCTTGGCCAACTGGATTGCAGGAAAAACTGGACAAGTTTGAGAACTGTTTTCAAACAGAGTCAGTGCAGCTCGAGCTCTCGAACTGAGGGGATCTTCTGTGTGCACTAAGGAAGAGGTAGGGAAAAGTGTTTGTCTTGCCTTCCCTGATGGCTGGAAAGATCCCTAGACTGAGTAAACTCAGAGAGGAAGTAATTCTGAAGCAACTTGTGTGGACTCCAGTGTGAGACTGAGGAGAGAGGAGCTGGTTTGGCTCAGAGAAGATTCTCACAGGAAAGGCCTATTTTGCCTCCTGTGGTTCAACTTTGATCCAGAAGGGTACTGATCTTTAGAAACTACCTGCTAGCAGATTGAAGGGTTGCACAGCAAATCAGCTGAGATTGCAATAGTCCACAAACTGAAGAAAACAGAAAGTTTAATGTTTCATCAGCTGGATGTGCTGAGGCCTACTGCATGTGATGAGACTGTGATCCAGGGACTCCTGTCTGCAAAAAAGAAGCCAGTCTTGCGTAGCAACCGATTTGTCTACCAGCAGGAGGTTTCACCAGCAAAAGAACTGAACCATTCCAGAGGCACTTTCTGCATCTGGGCCCATGTCAATCTCGTCCCGTGCCATTTATTCCTGTGCCAGCAACAGCCTTTCAGCGATAGGCCAAATCTGGGGAATCAGCCCCTGTGCGGCAAATCATCACAGCTCGTGGCCACCTATAGGGCAAGGCAATGAAGTGGAGGTGAGTCGTGCCTGCCCAGGTCCCCACGAGCAGCAACTGCCAACAATAGGTCTTCATTTCACCAGTGCCTTCATCCATCTTCTGGGTACAGTGAGTAAAACCAGGGTAGCTCCCTGCAACAAGTGTTTGAATTAATTTATGGTACCATCTGATTGTGTTCGGTTAGTGTTCAAATCTTTTAATAGACTAGGCCAACTGGTCACGGATACAATGCATTTGCTTTGCACCACTAATGTTAATGGTTTCTCCATCAAGGGCCCCACCGACAGCTGCAACACTGGCCGCCCCAGGCACCATTTCTGGCATGTCAGCATTGCACTCTGGGTACCCAGTAGTTGTAGACTGTTGTATACAGGGACTTAATTGATTGCATGCAAAGTAATCTGTCAGAATGCAGTAAAGTAATCATTTATTTAAATTCTTGCCCCCTCCTTGTTCATGTCCCCTTAATAAATCTGATTTACTGTTTTTTTTTTTACTGTTAAGCCAGCTGGTGAGCATATTATTACTTGGTTTGCAGTGATGAGATATATACTAAATGCTCTACAGTGTGTGTTTGCCTTGAAACTGTCTTTTGCAGGGGGAGTACAGGGTGCAAGCCAGAGATCCAGACTCTGCTGGTAAGTGGAAGGTACATGAGAATATCATTAATGCTGATAATTGTGTTTACAGTGTTAAAGGTTGCAAATGGGAAACAAAGTGTAACAGGTCAGTAGGTGGGATTGTGGGTGGTATTAGCTTCCCAGAGGGCTGTACCTACTGTGATAGTTACCCATGTAAGAATTATTCTGGGTGTAGGCACCATAATCTTAGTATAACTACTGGTAGGGGCTCACTCACACTAGGTAGTCACGAACCCAGGCCCCTCAACCTGAGATTAGAAAGGCAGGCAGGGATAGTAGCCCTTGGCATAATGGTGCCAGTGTTACATCTCCTCTCTTCATTATTTGTTATCTGCTACAAGTGTTTTGTTTGGAGAGTGTTTTCAGATGGATGACATTAGGGACAGCTTAGACATGTTAGAGTTGGGAGTCACTATGGACATTCATTATAGCCAAGGATTCGGTATAACAAGGTTCGTAATAGCAAGTGAGCACTGTATATTTTATTTAGCTTTTGTTGACCGGGTAAGGTGCACTAGCCATGGAAATGACTATTTTCAGGCACAACCCGGGAGGGTACAGAACAATACAAAGAGGCAAAAAACAATACATTACATATATGTGTATCACAGTTTTGCTCTGAAGCTGTTCCAGAGCCAAAGTCATAATCCTCAGTATGTGAAATCACAATCAACACCACAGCAACTAGGGGTGCTTGATTTGCCAAAACCTGTTCCGACTGGATCTTTTAGGATTCCAGACAATCCAATTCTGAATCAGAAATCCTAAAAATCCTAGTGGACAAAAAGCACTTCTTGCACATGATCAAAAATTGGATTTCGGATTCCAGAATCAGATTTTGGGAATCAGATTTCAATTGTGAGTGTGATTTGACCATTTTTAAGATTTAGTATTTTCGATCTTCTGTTCTGAAAATCGTAATTCTAAATCTGATGAATCCAATTCCATTAATTGGTTCCCATGCTGCCAACTGTGAGGTCAGAAGCAGAGGATTATGACCTCTGCTCCTAAAAGGAAAGCTGTCCTTTATCTAGCAACCCCCAACCCGCAAAGCTGTACCCCCTGGTTAGGCTTTTCAGCTACAATACAACATTTTTTTGACTGGGAACTTACTGTATTTTATTTTTTTTAAAGACCACGATCTCCAAACATGGCAGACAATGCATGGGTCAATTTCCTATGAAAGTGCAGCGCCGCATTGCTCGCCTCAATGCAAATGTGTTGAGGTGTGTGGAGCGGCACCGCACTTTCAAAGGAAATGGACCTCTTCAGTGTCTGCCATGTTTGGAGATCGAGACTTTAAAAAAATAAATTACAGTAAGTTCCCAGTGAAAATTTTGTTATTGTAGCCAAAAGCCTAATCAGGAGGGGGGTTTGCTAGATAACAACAGTTTTTGCTTAATAGCTTTTGGATAAACTGAACTGTAAAGGACATGGGTTACATTTTCATACACATATCCTTACTAGTTAAGAAAATAGCAGCCCGAATCAAATTTTATTTTGGTATTTTGAGTAATTAGACTCTACTAGATCTTCATCTAGGAAATATCTTGCAGCAGGTCATTACATATAGGAATATGCCAGCCGCAGGCTTGATTCCATCTGGATGATTTATCAGCAGTCTACCTAGGACCACCCCTGACGACACTGCGTGTTGTGTCCCGACAGGTATAAAATGGGGAGGTCCCAGATCCTCCTCAGTTCTTTTCCTGCTGTGACTTGCATGCTGCCCCTTCTCCGTTCAGAGTTCAGCTTCAGTCGACAATGAAAAGTTCATGGTCTATTATTAATTCTGCGGCATTCCAGTATTGTCGTGTTCCTATTGAACGTCCCCTCCACAGGCTGACTCTGTGATTATTAATGCAGCTCATGACAGGTCAGTAAGACCGAAACATCTCAGTGCTGAGTCTCTTGATAAAGAATCCTGGAAACTGGATGTCATGGAGAAAAGTGCGTACTCCTCTTCACCTTTGGCCCTCAGAATTTTGAACTATATGGGTCATCTTCTGAAATATCAGGAAGAAATCTTAAAAGCTACTCAAGCTTCCATTCAATCCCTCCCAGACACTGCTCCTAAGGAGGATTTGCAAACCAAATTGTTCACGGCTTCTGCTGTTGGCAGACATTTATTAAGGGTGGCCTGTTATGCCATTGACTCTACCACCAGAGCTTCCTCAGCAGGCATTTGTCTTTTCCAGCATGCCTGGCTCTGGGTCTCAGGTTTTGACCTGGATGTCCAGCTATCCATTCCTATTGCCCCCTTTAAGGGTGCCAAACTCTTTGGTCCTCCATCCCAGGATATCTAGACCTCTTTGCAGACCTCACATTGTACATTGTAATCAGTATGTTCTCTTTACTATTCCCAGGTGAAACCCAATTACAAAAGTAATTTTCTCAGACCTGCCAATCAACCGAGATCAGCGCCCAGACAACCACCTAATAACAACAGAAAGGCTCAGGTCTGCTTGCCAGGACCTCCTAGCAATCATAAAGTGACTCATTATGTCCCTACTGTCCACCAACTGGGACAGCCTTCTACCTGAGGTTCCCCCTTGCCTGTGGGACCAGAAGACAGTCCCATGGCAGTGGGAGACATATTCTCCCTATATCTTCCAGGTTGGCAGCAAATCACCTCAGACGCTTGGGCCCTCCAACTGATACAATTAGGCCACACCTTGGAATTAACAGAGACCCCACCTCCTATGCCCCCAAGGGTCTCTCACTACCTCCTGACCAGGCCTCAGTTTTGGCAGAAGAAATTCAAGCCTTGAAAACAAAACTGGCAATAGAGCCTGTTCCCATTTCCAAGATGGGCAGAGGTTTCTACTCCCATTTCTTTCTTGTCCCAAAATGGACAGGGGATTTACATCCCATTCTAGATCTCAGAAATCTAAATCTCTACACAGAGTAAAAAAGGTTTAGAATGGTGACCCTTCAGACCCTTATGCCTCTTCTGAGCAAGGGGGATTGGCTCTGTTCTCTGACTATGAAGGATGCGTACCTCCATATCATGATTCACCCTTTTCACAGGTGCTTCCTGTGGTTCTGTTTCCAAGGTCATCATTACCAATTCAGGGCACTTCCCTTCAGTCTATCCTCTGCCCCCAGGGTCTTTACAAAGTGTCTTGTGGTGGTGGCGGCTGCTCTTCACAGGAAAGGCCTATACGTCTTTCCCTACCAGGATGATTGGCTTCTGAAAGCTCCATCCAGTGCTCTGCTAGTGGACACATTATCCCAAACACTTTAACTATTTTTTTCTCTGGGAATCATGATCAAAGTACTGAAGTCCAAAATGGATTTCACATGAAGTCTCCAAAATGTCGGAGCTGTCCTCAAAATCTCTCAGAGTTTAGCCTTTCTTCCCAGGGACAGGGCAGACAAGCTCATCCTGTTAGCATCCCAAATGGCCTCCATTCGGTATGTCTCAGCCTGGGACTGCCTCTGACTTCTGGGGCATATGGAGGTGGCCATTTATACCATTCTACATGCAAGACTTCATATGAGAGTCCTTCAATGGATGCTAAGAGTTCAATGGAATCAAACAACAAACAATTTCAGAACTCTTGTCCTGATTTCTTCCCCAGTCATTCATAAACTACAATGGTGGATGACTCTGGATCACCTTCTCTGTGGAATACAGTTTCAGGTTCCCATTCCTTGCTTAATTCTCATTACAGATGCCTCCTCCCAAGGTTGAAGCACCCATCTGGATGTGGTTCAGATGCAGGGGTCTTGTGACAACTCAGGAAGCTCACTTACATATCAACATTTTAGAAATGAGAGCAGTCCTGTACACTGTACAAGCTTTCAAGACCCTCCTTCCCCAAGGTTCAAACTGACAGTTCCACAGTAGTTCACTACCTGAACAAACAAGGAGGCACCCAATCTTATCCTCTATGCAGGGAAGCCATGCGAGTGTGGTGTTGGGCAATCCAAAAAGGGATACACCTAATAGCAGTACATGTCCCTGGCATTAGCAAAACTCTGGCGGACACGTTAAGCAGATCCAAAACTCAAAAACATGAATGGGAGTTCCTCCATGAAGTTCTGGAGGATGTCTTCCTCCTCTGGGGTTGACCAGATGTGGACTTCTTCACCTCTCCATCAAATGCCAAACTGCCTCGCTATTGCTTACTAGAACCAGATCCTGGAACTTTTTGGCTGGATGCATTATCTTGTTTCTGGATAGGAGGATTTCTTTACACATTCCCTCCCTTCCCTCTCATTCAGAGGGCTCTACTCAAGCTACTCGGGGACAAGGTGTCCATGATCCTCACAGTGCCTCTGTGGCAGAGACAAGTCTGGTTCCCTCTATTGCCATAATTGGCTGTCCAGGATTCTCAAACACTCCCAATTTGCCCTGCTCTTCTGACTCAGGCTGGAGGAACTCTGCTTTATTCCAGCCTCCATTCCTTACATCTTTATGTCTGGCTTCTGAGGACATAGTCATCTCTCGGTTCCTGGTATCCCTTCAAGTGGTGGCAGTTCAATGGGCAGCCCATAAGCCTTCTACCCATTCCTCCTATTCAATGAAAGGGAAGATATTCTCCCTGTGGTTGAAGAATCATGATTTGGACCTGTACTCCTGTCCACCGCAATGACTACTGGACTATTTGCTGTCCCTTTTGGAGGGTGGCCTCAGATACTCCTTTGTCAAAGTCCATTTATTGTCAATCTCTGTCCCCCCATATTTTTGTGGATGACAAACCTCTGACTCAACTTTAGATCATGAAGACCTTTTTTAAAAGGTATTCTTCATCTTCGTCCTCCTGTTAGGAACCCAGTCCCTTCTTGGACTTTAATTTTGTTCTTGAAAAACGTACATTAAAACCTTTTGAACCTGCAGCCTCTTGTGAGCTGTGTTATCTCTCCTGAAAAACTATTTTTTAGCTGCTATTGCGTCAGGTAGACATATTTCGGAATTACATGTACTGAAGTGCAAGGAACACTTCCTGACTTTTCACAAGGATAGGGTTTCTTTACGAACTAATCCTAAATTTTTGCCAAAGGTAGTGTCTGAATTTACACTGAATCAAGCCACACACTTACCAGTGTATTATCCAGAGCTGGCTAATCCAAGAGAATCCCTGCTCCATACTTTGGATGTACATAGAATGTTAAGATATTGTCTCCCTTCACACTAAACCTGTGTGCAAATCAGAGCAGCTTTTTGTTTCTTTCACCTCTGGAAAAGTGGGCATTCCTGTTTCCAAGCAGTGCTTGTCCACTTGGTTGGCCAACTGCATTACTTTTTGTTACAATACATACAAGAAACCAACCCTGGGAGTGATAAAGTCTCACTCCAAGAGGGGTATGGTTGCTTCAGAGGCATGCTTTAGAGGTGTTTCAGCAATTGATACTTGAGAAGCTGCTACTTGGTCCACTGTTCATACCTTCACTAAGTATTATCACCTGGACATAGCATCCAAGA
This sequence comes from Neoceratodus forsteri, assembly GCA_016271365.2. Taxonomy (NCBI): domain Eukaryota; kingdom Metazoa; phylum Chordata; order Ceratodontiformes; family Ceratodontidae; genus Neoceratodus; species Neoceratodus forsteri. The sequence continues at coordinate 968,424,890 of CM028130.1, read as the reverse complement.
AGTGAATCAACTTTGGCTGGGCTGTTCTTCAGGGACTGTAGTCCTAAATGCATATCATTTTATTGCCTCCTCCCCTGTTGCCTCCCAACTGCTGGGGACTCATTCCTATATGTAATGACCTGCTGCAAGAGATTTCCTTGATGGAGATAGTACAGTTGCGTAAGAACCTACTGTAACAGTAGATCTTTGAGAGAATCTCTTTCAGCAGGTCATGCTGCTCTCCCTCCTCCCTCCCTCCCCTTACTTTCTGTTTCAGGAGGGTAACATGCTTCTGCTCTTTCCAAAACATTATTCGTAAAGGCTCCCTCCTTCTCCTCAGTTCCCTTCTGATGGCCTGTTAACCATAACATCATTATGGTCACTGCAGTGGAAAAGAACTGAGGAGCATCTGGGACTGCCCCCTTTTACACCTGTCAGGACACAACACGTGGTGTCACTGGGGGCAGTCCCAGGTAGACTGCTGATAAATTATCCAGATGGAATCAAGCCTGTGGCTAAGATATTACTATACTGTATGTAATGACCTGCTGCAAGAGATTCTCTTGAAGATCTACTGTTACGGTAAGCTCTTACCCAACTGTACTTTCCAGATATGTCTTGCTTTACTTGTCACTGGAAGCCTTCTTTAATGTATTTGCTGTGAAGTGGCCATTTTGCTCTAAGGATAAGTACTGGAATCTTCTGACTTCTAAAAGCACCATTGGAGGTGGAGAATCTAAACTGCTACACCTGGTGCATGCCCTAGACACCACTGTAAATGATCCTTGGCTTAATGGTATTGTCCTTACAGTAATTGAATAAATACAGTGTAGCCTGCCAGGAAGCAGCACAGTGTCACAGATTGCTGTATGGCAAAAGGGATTAATGCCCACTGAAATTGCCTTGTTTCCTGCAACAACTCTGCTGCAGTATTGAGTTGCATCCTGACAGGCTCCACTGTAAATAAGTATAACTTGATCTATTTACAGTTATTCACAATTATGTTCTGCTGAAGTGTGGCATCTCAAGGCTTTTCTGGAAAGAACATACAAAAAGTAGGAAAAGTTGGCAGGATACTCTTGGTCCCATCCTGTCCTTGATCTTCCTCAAAGATCTCCCCAAAATATGTGTCTTCTCAAACCTTCACCTGTACATAGATGACACTGCGCTTTTTGCCTCAGGCCCGTCTGACTCTGATCTGCCGACTCGACTCCAACAAGATTTTAACAACATTCAGCTCTGGTTCTGTTCTAATCAGCTCAGTCAGTGTCAAGAAAACAGTCTCCATGACTTTTGGAACCAGGCAGCACCCGCAGAGAGCCATTAACACGATCATCCCAGTTTTTGATAACAGGGATGCGGTGTACTCTTTGGGACCTAACACCCCCACCACCACCATACTGGACCTCCTTTTTATTATTTTTGTCATTTTGTCTTTCAGCATCTCCTCAACAAACTACCACCATTCTCTACCTCTGTCTCACTCCCTCTCTTGAAGACAGATATCTCGCCCACTGCACTTGATTTATCTCAAAATTCTGATTTGGTACCCTCCCCAAATCTATCTTAGTGGCCCCTACTTCCACTTCCTCTTCAACAATGACATTCACTTTCTTTCCCTCCACTGCACTAAATCATCTGCATGTCAGTCTACTTTCGCCTTCAGATTCTTATGATTCTGGTCCAACCATCCCCGTCATTAACTCTGCTTCTTCTCCTTCAACATTCAATGCCCTCCTTCATGACCTCAAGTCCCATATCTGCAATTCCAACTGACCCCTCCTGGTATCTTCTGCCTTCCCCTTTATGCCAGTTCTCTGTATCCAGAAGTATACTCAGGGTCTTTCAAACTACCTAGTTTAATCACATTACGCACTCCCTGTGGACTAACTTGCACAGTAAATTTACATTTTGCATTTTGCACAGTGTTGCATCTGTCATGTATGTACATACTTATTATTTAGAGTACTTAATTGCTGGGTTTTTCATTGTTCTTATTATTATTCCTGTTTATCAACCTTCCATCCCTGGTCTTGGTGGCATCCCCCGGCCCCAGCTCCATTACCAACCCATCTCATGGACTTACAATGGCTGCAAGGGATGCCAAGCAAGCCAGAAAACTTTCTTTCTGTTTTTTCTTTACTCAGGGAGTCAGCGTGCACCTTTGTGCTGTGTCAGCAGACTCCTCCCTCTTGTCTACTGTGCCAGGTTTCAGTTCAGTGGCAGGAGTCAGGAACCCTCCTCCCCAAGGGAGGAGAGCTGTCACTAGCATGCTCAATCCTCCCCCCCTCCCTCGACAGGCCCCTGAGTGACCCTGGTCTGTTCCCGAACCCGGGTCGTTGGCGTTGGTGGAGGTAAGACATCCATGCCACCAGGCCGGCTATTGGTGCTATGTTTAAATGCATGTTCTGTACCTTGTTCTTTTTTGTCGATTTTTAAAATTTATTTATGTATTATTATTTCAGGGCACACCTTTGAGCTACAAGCTTGTTTGCAAAAGTTCCACGTCAACATTTATTTATTACATCGTACTATTTCCCTCCATCCAAGAGGTATAGGAAAACAATCTGCACCAGCTCAATATACTGGTCCTGGTAAAACTTTTTAGATAGATAGATATATAGATGGATAGCTGGATAGCTGGATAGCTGGATAGATAGATAGACAGACAGACAGACAGACAGACAGACAGACAGACAGACAGACAGACAGTCAGTCAGTTAGATAGATACCTGTTCCACATCTGCAAACACTCTCAGGAAGTTCTCTCCCAGGGCAGCGTTCACTTCATCATCTGTCCAGTTTCGTCTTAGTAGCTCTGCTACCAGGTCAGGGTACTTTGAAACATCCTCCAAGCCAGTAGGAACTCTAGAGAAAAGCAATTAGTGGTCAGAGAAGTTTTGTCATCAGCATAATAGAAGCAGTGGCTATAAACATATGTTTAAAAATATAATGAAACTATAATTGTTGGGGACAGATGCTTTGCCTCCTCCCAACCCAGTTTTTGCATATTGCCTATTCACCATCTAAGTACTCATACTGCACAGCATAGCATTCGACCTTGGTCTCCAGGGCCATGGCAAAAGTTCCCACCTAGACCCAGACAGTTGTACTTGCAGTTTGGTCATGGGGGGGGGGGGGTAGGTGCTGCAGAGCAATGAGCTGTAGCCTGTCCTCTACAGAGACTGACTGCATAGCCCATCATCTCTATGAACAAGAACACATTGATTGTCTGAGGAACTTTGGGTCTATCGGTAAGCATGCTAGACTGCTTCAGGTCCTTCTTCACAGATCATCGACAGGCAGCTGTATCAGGTGTTTTTAAATATTAACCACCCACTGTTGAGTTTAGGGTGTGGCAGGAATCAATTTTGTCTCCCTAACCTCCTCCCTTTTCTCCCCCCCAAATGTCTTCCCCACCAATTTCTAGGTTACCTTGGCAGTAGCCTCCCCTCCCCCTCCCCTTCCCAGCCCCCCTACTACTAATGCCCTCCTTATACTCCCTATTTACTCTTCTCTTTCTCCTATCTTTGCCTGGTCCTTATCCCTTTCAGGGTTCTCAGCATCCTGAGGGGTGTAGGTCTGGCAGACTTCCCCGCCCCTCTCCCCGGCCCTACCCACTCCCTAAACCTACTCCCAGCCTGGACTTTACTACTCCCTAGCCTCCTTTCCCTCTCTCCCTATCTTCGGCTGGTCCTTGTCCCCTGCAGGGTTCTCAGCATATTGAAGGGGGTAGGTCTTGGCTGACTTTCCTTCCCCTCCACCCCCACACCCTTACCTGTCCCCCAAATCCTCTTCCCTTGAGGAACTTACTACTCCCTATCCACCCTTCTCTTTCTCCCTATCTTTGTCTGGTCCTGTCTCCTTGCAGGGTTCTCAGCATCCTGAAGGGGTGTAGGTCTTGACAGTCTTCCCTCCCCCTCTTCTGCCCCCTGTCCCTACCCATCCCCTAATTCCACTCCCGTTATGGATCTGCCATTCTAATATGTATATCTAGCAATCAGTAATCCCTGTACCCAGCCCGCTTTCATATAGCACTTTTAACTGTTCATTCCAACCAACTGGGTTGCACCCTACTGAGTTACCTGATTATTCTCAAGTGATCATTGTATTGTTAATCTGTATGAAATACTTGAATATTTGTTTTCTTTCTAGGTCACTTTCCTATGTTTTTTTACCTCAAGTTTTGTTCTCTATACTCTTATTCCTCATCTGCTACAGTCTAACCCACTCCAATTGTTGTCAGGGATTGTAATGTATCATTATATTAATTGCACTACATGTATTTTGCTTATATGTACGTCATATTGGAGTGTAATGTGTAAGCAATAAGACATCACAGGGTGTGTGTTAGACACTTTAACACATGGCTAGGAGGCATGGTGAGGCACGAGGCCACAAGCCACGTACATCCAGTCTCCTAGCCGTGTGTTAAAGTGTCTAACGCACATCCTGGAGTGTCTTATTGCGCTTATGAAATGGTTATCTAAAATACAGATGTATGTGATAACTAAAACGCATCATATTTAACAGTAAAAAATTGACATGTTTATCCTAATTTTTCATAAAATAGTTCCTCCACTTGTTTTTTTTTTTTTGATGAGGACTTTTGAGCTGCTAAGGCATCCTTACTTGTATTTCTGCAGTTGTTATGGCACCCCCCCCCCCAACTAGCAGTAGTACCTCATTTAGTTTGAACAAGAAATTCTGTTATATATATATATATATATAAATATATATATATCATATGGGTGGCGCTAGGGAGAACACGCTGCTTTTGTTTAGAGGACACAGGAGAAAGCCGTTATGCCATGCGGAAGCAAAGTATGAAAGTGGAAGAGTTCTGTAACTGATGCATTAAGTTATCGTCTTAGGTACAGGTTATGTTGGTTTTCTCTTTTTCTGGTTTTGTTTTTCTGTGGTGCTAAGGGAGTGAAGTACGGAGTGCCTGCATCTTGTTTAGTTAGAGAGAGACAGAGAGACAGAGAGAGAGCGAGAGAGCGGGGGAGTTGCGAGAAAGCAGTTCAGCTGTACAGTGAGCGGGCAGGCTGGGATTGTTATCCTGGCACTCTTTATTTTTTGTTTTTTAATGATACAGGTCTTGAATTTCGTTCACAGATATGTTGACAGATCAAAAATACAGCCTGGTGTTTCACTCGCAGCTGGTGAAAACAAGATGGCTGATTTTCAATTTGCCAATATTCTAACTGGCATCTATACTAGGATCAGTGCCCACAGGGCACTGCTGGTCCTTTTTCCCTGTGCGTAAGAAGGAATATCACACAGGTATGGACCAATCAGGATGTCTAAATACTGATGCCCATTTCATAAATTGTATTTGAATTGCACTGTATGTATTTTGCCTATATGTATGTCATATTGTATGTCATGGATTGTAATGTGTTGTATCTGAATTGCACTATATGTAATTTTGCCTATATGTACCGTAGCCTAGATATGTTGCTCATGGTCTTCCCACTCATGTATAACTGCTAACATATCCCACTAGTACCTACTCACTTAGGAATCATTCCTACCCATTCCTCATTTTAGAACTCACTTTAGGGCCTCCACATTAAGCCATTACTTACTGGCCCTCTGGAACACTCTACAGAAACCCTTGAAGCTCTCATCCCTTGTAAAAATGCCAACTTTCAAATCCTTAATAAGACACCACATAACTGACTCCTGCAACTGCTTTTCTTGATCTTTGTCCTTTTGATTTCTACATGCTCTACTGAGTGTGTGCAATGATTTGAAAATAATCCCATCCATTCCCCTTCCATCTTCCTCTCACCTCTGCCTCCATGAGGGTCCCTTTCTCTCATCTCATCCTGTTGCCCCTGCCTCCCTCCTATCTATGCAAGCTTTACCAGTACCATTTCCCAAACCAAACAATATCCCTATGTAGTCCTATGGTGATATTGTCGTGGTTTTAAGTTGAAGGTATTTTTGCAAAGAACTTGTTTGTTCTCTGTATGCACTATGATTCATTGTCAGGCAACACATAATTATGTATATATTGTTTACTCTGTCCAGATAAGAGAAGGGATTACCAAACCAAGTAGTGAAATGAGCAGACTAGGTGGGCTGTATGGTCCTTATCTGCCAACAGTCTGTTTCTATGTTTCTCTATACTGTATATTTCTCCCCTCCCCTTTTTTGTATTATTCCGCCATGAACAAGTACATAATATTTTCTTTTTATTTCTATTTCTGTATTTTCCTTGACACTGTATAACTATGGTGCCACAGTCCTCCTACTATGGCCTTCGCTCAAACGAGCTGTCACTTCTTTATACTCCGAGGTGCAGAACACAGAAAGGAACCCTTGCTTTCTGTAGTTTCACTCCAAGATACTGCAATTCTCTTCCAGTTGAAGCTCGCTCTGCACCCACTCATGCTGCCTTCAACAGACTGCATCACACCTATATCATCAATCATAACCAGTGCACTTGCTTTAACCCTCCTTAGGTCTTCACAATCCCCCCTTGCTGCCCTTGTTAAGCCAAAGCCTTTTTCATTCACCATGGCACTTTTCATTAGACTGTATATGGCAAACCCTATGCAACCTTATGACCTTATGCAGTATGTCTGTTGTATCCGGAAATGATGGTTACTCATTATTGACTGTATGTTTCGCTCATCTTTATTACCTACTTGTATTTTGTGTCTGTTTTCTTGTCACCGACAAGAAGTGTCCTTATCTGATGTAATCCTGCCAGTTTGTATTTTACTGTATGACGATTCCTTTATTGTTTGTAAAACTCCCGAGTCGCGCCTGAAAATAGTCACTTTGTGGCTATGGCACCCACCCGGTAAATCAAATAAATGCTTTGTTATGATCATCATTGTACTTTTGTCCAGGTCCACTTTGTAAATGAGCTCACCTCAACAGTGTTCAACCTGGTTAAATAAAGATGACTGACTGATTGATTGACATATCTCCTCCCCCCAGGATGCTTCTGGAAAAGAGCAGTTTACAGCTCATGTTGTCTTTCTTGGAGAAACCTTTTCCAATAAAACAAAGGGATGGACATGTAGGTGTGGTATGGCTGGGAACAGGCATCCAATTGGCTGCCTGGTTTGGCTGCCCTGTGGATCCGCTGCTGTACTCCCACAGGGGATCCTGGGATGTGGACGCCCAAGGGGATGAATGCCACATCCCATTCACAACAGGGAATAGTCTGTTGTTAAAGCTCGGCCCATGCCCTGCATCCTGTGCTGCAAGGAATCATCCTGTGCCGTCTGGTTGGGGCAGTCTGGCCCATGTGAGTGTAGATGGTGGGGAAATGCAGAAGCACTTTCAGCTTGTGTCTCCTAGCCATAGTGTACACACCATCCACTTAACTCTGCCACTCATAGGTGGCTTTGTGCATCCTGAGAAGTGCAGCCACTTCTCCACCATGACCTGATCCTGGCCATGCACAGCGCTATGCATGCCAGCCAGGATGGGGGTGAGCAGTACCAGCAGTGCATGGCATAGTTCATGCTGTGGACTTTCTCTGGCCCACCCATGTGTGGCAATTGAACATACATCCAACCTATGTGGCACGCATAGCAGCATGTTGGCCTAGTGCATGAGACCTGATGGGTTTATCACTTCAGTTATGCATGTCTATTGGTACTACCTGTTCTGCTGGTTCTACGTAATTTGTGTATTACTGTTATCATGCTTTATATTACCTGTTCATTTCTATGTTTTACTCCCCCATGTCACAACTGAAAATGAACCTTTCTAGGGTCTGCTTGCTTACTTGGTAAAATATGTTTTAAATAAAATAAATACTTTCGCTGAGAAAGGTGATCTACAATACAGCTTGAATTTTTTTTGTGGACAACACAGCCATATGTTTCAGTTGGGCCCAGCTGAGGGTGACCCAGTGTCTGTGCTGGAAAATTACCTTGCCAAGATCAGAGAAGTGATGGAATGTGAATTCCCATAAAAGTATTTTCAGTAGGGGGAGATGCAGAATATATTTATGGGTGTAACCCCCCACCCCAATGGGGGCTTACTTGATTTTGCCCCTTGGGGGCTGCACAAAGCCTACCATCCCCCCAGATCCCCCGATCTGTGCCCCTCCACCTGGCTGAGCCCCAATGGTCCCCCAATGTCTCTGTCTAGCCCCTGCATTGTTTGTGGTTGAATGGGGAGGAAGAGCTAACTGTGGGGCCCACATGCGGTAAGCGCGTGATTTTCCAACAGTGATTGCGGTAAAACAGGAGCCGTTTGGTTGGTCCCGGTCCCCAAATTTAGTTAATCGAGGACCGGAGACCTTAAGGAGGTACATAAGAAGCCTCCATAGGTTTTATTTAAAGAGCGCCAATAGTGCTAGCGATCTGCCTCATGCATATTAATAAGGCAAAATGAATATTAATAGGGAGCCTGCCTGCTGCCTGGGGACAGTCTGAACTGGCAGCAGTGACAGGTGTGGTGCAAAATAAAAATGCTGAACTCTTTGGTGGTTTGAAAGGGCAAAGGGGCTGCTACAAAATGGTGGGGCAATTGTTAAATAAAAAGGTTTATTCTGGCTGCAGGAGGACTGTAAATGTTGGGATCCTATATGGACTGCATGGACTTTGTGCTGTGTTGTATTGTTGGCAGTCATGATTGCAGCCTCGTGACCTCTGTTCAGCCAATCGGAGAGCCAGAATTGCTGCCAAGGACTGTGGGACAGTAAAAAATAGTTATGGGGAAAAAGCTGGGGAAATACTTGATGCCCTTTTACTGGACCAATCAGGTGTAAAGAGAGACTGTTGCATGTTAATTTTGAGAAGGGACAGTTGTTTCAGCCAATTGGGAGCTGAAGAGAACTCCCAAAACCCAGGGGACTTTGGTACTGAGTTCAGTTCAGCAGGAGCCCCTCCAGAGGGAGGAGGGCTCCAGCCTCTTTGCAGAAGGATGGGGCTGTAAGGTTTGGGAAGGGCCTGCCTGGGGGTTCCCAGCTACCTGTCCCCCAGAGCCTGTGGCTTTGCCTTTCCCCATTTAGGAGGAAATGTTGGCTAAGGAATCCTGTTGTGCAACATGCAGTTGAAAGAGAGCTACAAGGCCCAGCAACATCCAGCAGACAGAAAGAGCTGCAAGTATGTGAGAGGGCAGTGAGAATCTACACTTTAACTGTGAGATGTTTCGCTCAAAGTTTCAAGGAGGTACTAAAGTCTGTTATCCTGTGTTTGACTCAGCGTCATAAAGAAGGGGATGTACATTGGTTTAAATGTTAAAGGAATAACCTGGGAGGGTTTCGGCTAAAGAAATGGCTATGAATGGTTTTGGTTTACAAAAAAATGATATAGGAGTCTCCCTGACACATGGGGGCTTGCCAGTACTGCCAAGGTTGGTCTTCAAAAGGGGAAGAGAGAGCCTCTTCTGTTCATGGGCACCTGCACGGTGAGGAAAAATGATGTCTGGTATTATGGGACTGCTCAAGTAAAGGTCTGTGTCTCAGTGCCAGGTTCAGGGACCTCAGAGGAACCTATTGTTCGTACCCCAGTCTCACTGCGACTGCGTCTCCAGTGAGCATCTAGAGACTGTGACCTGATTTGAAAGGGCCATGGCTGCCAGGCTGGCAGTGTGGCTGAAAACGTCTTTAGTATCAGGATGTGTCTAGACTTCAAGAGTAAAGTTGGCAACTTTGTTTGATGCTGAAGGAGACTGTGGAAAAGTGTTGCAGGTATCCAGGTTTCAGGAACCTGCCTGCACTGCTGAAATCTGGCTGTGGAAAGGTGGGACTGGCACTCAAGAGACTGTGTGTTTCTAGCAATAGCTACTTGCAAGGTGAAATCCAAAAAAAGCCGCGCTGCATCAAAGTGTTGTTAATTCCAGCTGAGATGGAAGACTTCAAGCTGCACAGCCATGACCTGGAGCCAGGTAGGGGAACTGCTATCCCTTATTGAGTGGGGAGGACTGGCCCACAGGGAGCCACAGGTGCGTGCCTGGGTGCTAGGGCACTCTGGAACCATTTGGAGAGCTGGACTATGGGATCACTCCTGGGTCTGGGCTCCCTTGTGGGCTAGGAAGCCTTGCATTGTGCTCCCAATTCTGCAGCCTGCAAGCAGGCTGAAGGTGACATGCTGCTAGACTCTTCAAACAAGACAGAAGGTTCAAGCTGCAAGGTGCTTGCTTCACGTCTCAATCTTCCCAAGATCCACAGTTCTGCTGCTCCAATGACCCCAGAGCTACAATTCCAATACCACCCGAGACTGTCTGCAGAACTGTGAGTAAAAGCAAGGATTGTCCTGCACCTGGGGACTGCATGTACTGTAGTTGTCTCAAGTTTATGCTCAGTGGTGCAGAAAAATCCTAAAGTAGCTAAGAGATATACAGGAACGTTAACTCCGATTTAACCAAGCACACCAACGCCGGCCGACCAGCTGCACCACAGGCCTGCAATGTCTAGTGCTGGGTACTCAGGGACAGACATTTGGGGGTTTGATCTGAGCCATGGACTGGTACCAGTTGGGATTTGTGTAATTGTTAAAATCTGTAGCAGCTAGTTAGTCAGAAATCTCAACTTTATTCCATCAAAAGGTTGGCTTGCCTCAAAAATGTATTTAAATTTAATATGCAAAATAATTATTTGATGTTTGCCAAATGCTAGTGCAAAAACAAATGTTGCTTAATCTCTACTTCACTTACCCTTTTCTAACCCTCCCCATGTAAATAAATGACGATTTGTCTGTTTTGGAAAACTTTGACTCGTGAGCATATTATTAGCTTAAGCCAAAAATTCAAAGTGTTGAAATTGGGGGCTTTTGTTTATGATAATTCCATGTTTGGGGTGATGGTATGGAGTAGTGGGTTGGTACAGCATCCCAGGGGGTTGTACTGCTAAATATCATACCCACTTAAAATGTACTCTGGGTGGAGGCAACATGCTAGTTTATTTCTGTCTTGGGAAAGAACCCCTGTAATGGCAAAATGGGAACCCAGTCCCCTCAGCCTGGTTAGTGGCTGCCCAGGCAGGGGCAGTAGCCCACAGTGGATGGCACCCCGGGTTACATGGGAAGTCCATACATTGTCCCAATCCAAAATGGCCACAGTACCTACATCTGTTCCAGAGTACTAAAATTAAATGGTTAGCATTCTAGACATTCTGTGTGAGCTTGCTTGATTGTAGTGCGCAGAGGGCCACCCTTAGTAGTGCCATTAGACACTGTGAAAGCTGCTCTCTCACTGATAAGACATAACATTTTTCATCAGAGTAAAATGTTGCCCCCCCCCCAATTCAGGTACATATTGCTGTGGGCTCTTGGGCCTCAGCAGCACTGGCTTCTTTCCCCATTCCTCATGAACTGTAGCATCGGAGACTGGGGGAGGGAAGTGGATGCTGCAGCATGGCCGCCTTTGGCCTTAGAGGATTTCACAGTGTTGGCGCAGTTGGTGCCTTTTATCTTTGCTGCTGTCAGTGGCGAACACAACAGCTTCTCTGTTGCATAGCAGGTAAGCTGCATGAAGAACCTCAGGCCCAGGGTAGGCAGTAACACCAGCTGGAGTGAGAAAGTGCCATCAAAGGCATGCATGTGGGAGGGTGCTTTGAGGATAGTAACTCTGCTGACACTCCCCCCCCCCACACACAGAACCAGCGTAATTGGGCTGTGGCCTTTGACACATCAAGGACACAAGTCCCTGGCCCCAGGGCAGGTAGTGTGGTCAGATCAAGTTCTAATGAGCAACCCAGTTTGCTAAAGACATGCAGCTGAAGCTGCAAAATTAAGAAAACAGGATCTTATTTAATGCAAACAAACATAACAAATACTACTTAATTCATAAGACTTGGGTACACCATTGATTGAGTCAAGGATTCATTTACAATGGTTTCAAATAGAACTGCAAGGCAGAATCTGGTTACAGTTAGAAGGTAAGAGTTAGATGGTATGAGTTAGCTACATAAGCACAATTTCATTGGTTACATGCCACAGACACTTCACATTAGGAGATGGACTACAACATAACAGCCATACAGTGTGTGTTAGCACAGCACAACAGATAGTCAAGCACATCACAGACACCAGCCATGGCATAGGATCCATGGCATCAATGTACCCACTCAGCCAGTGGAGGGTCTGGTTGTGGGCAATGCAAATGGTGCCATCTGCATATGGGGCCAAACGTGGGAAGGAGGCCAGAGACTAGTAAGTAAAGTTAAACTTTATTTGCATAGCACCTTTCTAGAACCAAGGCACTGCACATTGTAAAATACAATAAACAAACATTAAAATGTTTAACAATAAAACAATAACTATAGCTATGAATTAAAATTCATCCGGGAAGGCTAAAGTAAAGAGATATGTCTTCAACATTGATTTAAAGTTATCGATGGTCAGGCATTCTCTTAACCGACGAGGTAGAGAATTCCATAGGGAGGGTGCTACAAAAGAAAAAGCACAGGCACTAGAAGATTTTAAACGAACCCTTGGAATCTCTAACAATCCCTCATTGGTGGATCGGAGAGGACAAAGGGGGCAATAGGGAGTCAGGCAATCTTTCAGGTAGCCGGGTCCCTGTTCGTGTAGGGCTTTAAAGGTTTGCAAGCCAACAGTTGAGTATCATCTGCATAGCAGTGAAAACTCAAACCGTATCATCTGATGATATCTCCCAATGGCAGCTTATACACTGCAAACAACATGGGTGCCAATATGGAGCCCTGCGGCACCCTGCAGGATAGGGGAAGGTGTCAGAGGGATAAATTCCAGTCATCACCCTCTGAGACCTGTCCACAAGGAAGGATTGAAACCATTCAAGGACTGTATCTGACAGATACAAGGGAACTGCAAGGACTCCAAAAGCACACCATGGTCTACAGTGTCAAATGCTGCGGAGAGATCAAGAAGGACCAAGATGGTACAAGCCTTTCGATCTCTCGCCTTTAGGAGGTCATTCAATACTCGGACAAGTGCAGTCTCAGTGCTATGTCTCTTCCTAAATCCAGATTGGAGAGCTTGATAGACATTGTGGGTCACAAAGTGATAGTCCAGTTGCAATGCAACCACCTTCTCAATAACCTTACCCACAATGGGCAGGTTACAGACAGACCAGTAGTTAGTGGGACAGTTAGGATCCAAGGAGGGTTTTTTAAGGAGTGGTCATATGACCGCCTCCTTGAGGGGATCAGGAAACACCCACCTCTCCAAGGAACTCCAGACAATTTCAGCTAGGATAGGGCAGATAACATCAATACAGCCCACTAAAAAGGGGGGTAGGGCCCAGATCCAAACTACAACTGGTTGGGCGCAGAGTCTGGATGATATTCACAATGTCCATGAATTGTGGCTGGCTAAAGTCCGTCCAGACAGACCGAGTGCTCCCCACCTCCCGTCGACCTCTGCAATCCCTCGCAGGGAGAGCCGGGCTGATACTGGACCTGATGCTGGCAACCTTATCTGTGAAGAATAGAGCAAGCTCCTTACATTTAGCCTGAGAAAAGGCTTCTCCGGGACTGAAGACAGATTGGATTGCACAATCTGCCAACAGTTGGAAAGAGCTGAGCCTGTCAATTCTGTGCAGCAGAAATCTCCCTGGACAGAAATTCTGCCTTCTTATGGGTGATTTCTGATTGATAGCCCTTATAATGTTCCATCAATCTAAGCCTGTCAGCATCCAGGCCAGACTTCCACCATGCTTTCTCCATCCTTCGACCAACTTACCTCAACTCCTTCAAGGAACCATCAAACCAAGGTGTCCTTGGGTGAAGAGTGAGTGGCCAAACATGAACAGGAGCAATCAAGTCCAGGGCATCTCCCACCACCTTATTATAGGCCAGTACAAGATCTCCTGGACTCATAATTCACCCAACAATCCCGATAGGTCCAAGACTGCTGATAGACCATCTGGGGTACCTCCCCTTAAAGGGCGGTACTGGACCATCTCCATAGGGGCAGGTCTATTGGGGGGGGTCCCAAAAATGAACTCTATGGTGTGATGGTCAGACCAACTGACTGGTTCCACCCCCAAGTCCGAGATTTCCATCCCCAGGAGGAACACCAGATCCAATGAGTGACCCTCTATGTCGGTGCAAGCTAACAAGTAGGCTAATCCAATCCAGAGTGCTGGCTTGAGAGCAACAGCCATTACCACCTCTGGTTTTCAATGGATATATTTAAGTCCCGCTGAAGATCTGAGCTCCTCCTGGACTGGCCTAGGCTCTAACAAGAACAAGATGTAGTTTGGTGGTGACCATGTGACTATGTACTCCACTGGCACAATGATTCATGGGATAGGAATCCGAAAGCACCTAGTTTTGCCTGCAAATTTTGGCCAATGGAAGGCTCAGGATATGCAGAGCCTGGCTCTGCAAGACAGATGCATGGGTTCTGTTAAGCAATCAGGTGTTGAATTCACCTCCAGTATAAGACTCTGTAGAACAAAATACCCAGCCCAACTGCTGCCGAGACAGAGAGTGAGAGAGAGCGTGACAGAGAGAAGGGGAAAGTGAGACACAGACAGGAACATAGAAACATGGAAAAAGACAATGACATCAGAAAAAGACCAAAGGTCCATCCAGTCTGCCCAAGTTCCCTATTTAATGTGGGGCCTACTGTTCCCTGAGGCTCCTAGCCCACCCCACCCCCACGCCATTCTCCTTCCTGATTTGGATGTCCTGAACAACCACTGTACCCTTCATTCTGTCCCAGCCATGCTTAAAACCACTAATGGTTTTTGCACCAACCACCTGGGTTGACAAACTGTTCTACAGCTCTACCACCCTTTCTGTAAAGTAATATTTCCTCATGTCTCTCCTGAACCTCCCTCCGGTTAGCTTCCACTCATAATCACGTGACTCTGAGCTGGTATTCAAGCTGATTAGTTCCCCGCAGATCACCCTGTTACTTTTAGGAATTTGAAGGTCTCTATCATATCTCCCTCTCTGTTCTTGTCTTCAGTGAGTACATGTTCAGTGCTTTGAGGCACTCCTCATAGGACATACCCTGCTGGCCCTGAATCATTTTTGTTACCCTGTGCTGCACTGTCTCCAGCCTATCTCTACCCTTCCTGAGGTGAGTACTCCAGAACTGGGTATAGTATTCCAGGTGTGGCCTCACCAAGGATCTATACAGGGGAAGTATTACCACCCTTTTTCTGCTATCAGTACCTTCCTGATGCATCCAAGTATCCTATCCGCCTTGCTATAAGCCTTATTGCACTGATTCAGTTGTTTTAGGGAGTTGTTGATGATAACTCCAAGGTATCATTCCTCAGCCATGGTACTGAGTCTCACCCCTCCCATCCAGTACTCCATCCTGGGGTTCTTGTTTCCTAGATGCATCACCTTGTACTTTCTGGTGTTGAATTTCAACTGCAAAACCCTTGACCACCCCTCCAGCTTTTGTAAATCTCTCTGCATTTCCTTTATTCTCTCACCATTATCCACCCTCCCACAGAGCTTAGTGTCATCTGTAAAGAGACACAGCCTACCCTGGATCCCCTCACCAATGTCACTGATAAACATGTTGGGGAGGACCAGACCCAGACAGATCCCTGGTGAACCCCGCTTGTGACCTCCCTCCCTTCTGATTTAACCCCACTGATCACTACCATTTGCTGCCTCCCCTTAGCCAGTTACCTGCCTAGTTTACTATAACCTTAGTCATACCCAGATCCTCCATCTTCTTCAGTAAGTGTCTGTGGGGTACCGAGTCAAAAGCCTTGCTAAATTTCAAAGGAGAGCAAATCCACAGCATGACCCCTAGCCAACTCTCTCATCACCCGGTCAAGGTATTTAGAAAAGATGTAACAACTGATGCTTATAACTTTCTCTTCGGAGGACCCTGTGTGCCCTGGGTGAAACAGCAAACCCACTGGGTAGGCGCCCAGATCTGAAGCTAGAGGGCCCTACGTGAAGCAGCTAACATATCATTTACACACTGGAAGAGAGGACGGAGCAGGGGAAATATGACTACTCATCAACAGGAACGGAATTGCAGATGTCATGGGGGTGGCACCTAGGGTCCAGTGACCATCGCACAGTATGTTTCAAAATAGGTGCAGCAGCAGAGTCGAGCCACACAAAAGTGAAGTTCCTGGGCTTCAGGAGGACAGACTTTGCAAAGTTGGGGATATATCTCAGGAAGGCCCTAGCAGGGAGGGAGGTCGGGGGGGTGAGGAACAGTGGGCCCATCTGAAAAGAACCATAATGGAGGCAACAAACCTTTACATTAGGCAAATAAACAAAGGTAAGAAAAAAAGGAAACCACTGTGGTTCTAAAGGGAAGTGGCCAGGAAGGTAAGAGCAAAAAAGTTGGCTTTCAGGAAGTTCAAGGAAACACAGAAGGAGGGGGAAAGGGTAGTGTATCTGGACAAGCAGGGGAGGCAGGGAAGGCAGTCAGGAGTGCAAAGTCACAAATGGAGAAAAAATAGCTCAGACAGTAAAGAAAGGTGACAAGACATTTTATAGGTACATTAGTGAAGGGAGGAAGACAAGGAGTGGGATCAAAAGGATTAAGGTGGAATACAGGGAGTGTGTGGAAGGGGACTTGGAAAAAGCATCAGTCCTGAACAAATATTTTTGTTCAGTGTTCACAGAAGAGGGGAGAAGGTGAGGGACTACAATTAAGTGGCAGAAGCAATAAGGGCAAGGAAGTGGACACCAATCCATTTACGGAAGAGAAAGTTCTCAAGGAACTCACAAAACTGAAAGTTGACAACGCAATGGGATCAGATGGGATACATCTTGGAATAATAAAGGAGCTTAGGGAGGTGCTGGCAGCCCTGTTTAGTAAATCACTGGAAACGAGTGGTTCCAGAGGACTGGAGGAGGCTGATGTAGTCTCTCTACACTAGTGTAAGCAGGAAGGAGGCTGAAAACTATAGACCACTCAGCCTGACCTAAGTGGTGGGGAAAATAATGGAATCACTGCTAAAAGAAAGTATTGTGGAACATCTTGAATCCAGCAGAGCACAGGATCTGAGGCAGCATGGATTCACAGTGGGAAGGTCATGTCAAACAAATCTGATAGATGTCTTTGACTGGGTGACCAGGGAAGTGGATCAGGGGGATCAGTGGATGTGGCCTACATGGATTTTAGCAAGGCCTTCAACACCGTTCCACAAAAAAGGTTTGTTTGCAAGTTAGGAAGCCTGGGAATGGGCCACAAGGTGGTAAACTGGGTTATATACTGGTTGATGGATAGAACACAGAGGGTGATGATAAATGGAGCTCGTTCTGAGGAAAGGAGGTTAACTAGCAGGGTGCCACAGGAGTCAGTTCTGGGGCATAATGAGGCTCAATACCACAGAGGGAAGGCCTTATAGCCCCTGGAAGGGCCTGTTCTGCCCATACCACCCACCATGGAAAGTACTACTGCACTTAGAACATGGGTTAGTGTTGAATTTTTTTTATAAAATATTACACATTTAAAAAAAGCTTAGAAATGAGTAAAAATTAATAGAAAATAAATGTTCATGTAAAGTACTCAGTCTACTTGCATATTCAACAGTAGAGGGTGTCACAAACACATTCCATGGGTCAGGCCCTCTGCTCCCACAGTGCCAGACCTTGAAGTGCAATATTTTTTGGGTCCGAAACAACTACCAGTCTCAAGTCTTTGGGTCAAATATGAACCCTTTCTCGCTAGCATGCCCAGCTGACAGGTTCAAATATCACACCCTCTTCAGGGAAGTGCAGTGCAATACTTAACCCAGAAGGCACCTAACCTGGTTCACAATCCCCCTTTTTGACTCAATTGAGACCTAGATACTTTTCTTACCTTGGTGCATATGATGACACACTGTAAGTGCCTAACAGTTCTGTCAGATTTATCAACACTGTCCCAGCATTCACATTCAAAATGAGAAAAAGACTCAGGCAGAATTTCAAGGAAAACAAAGTTTACTACAATTAAAAAAAATAGTAGATGAAATACAAAACACAGAACATATACATTGGGTGTACAGTCATTTAAATTAAATGGACAATTTAAACAAAGCTGCCTTAATACTGAATATTTAATCCTACCCTAGTTTCAAGTAATAAATAGTGGTGGTTGATTACCTACTTCAGTAGAATTGCCCTTGAGAGGTTGTGCTGTCAGAATTCCAGTGATAAAAAAACACTTTTCTTCCAGTCATCTGGTAATATTCAGTTACAGTCCCAACCTCCCTGTGATGTCACAGCTCACAGTGATGCTGGCTGTAAGGTCGCTCAAACCTGGATACTGAATGAATTGATTAGTCACAGGCCCTAGCATAGTACTAAACATTCCAATTATCTCTCTCTCTCTCTCTCTCTCTCTCTCTCTATATATATATATATATATATTCTTCTTAATTAGTGATACCTTATGAGAGGTCAGAGTTACCCCTTTGATGTTTTCAGGAAAAAACCCTGATAACCTACTTCAAATATTTGTGAAATCTAAGAGGTATCTGTCAGAAGTTGCTTCTTCCTAATAGGTCATAAAATGCAGCCTGTTTTATGGCTAGTTTTCCTGGAGTTCACAGTAAGTGGGTTTTTTAGGCCCTGTCCGCACTGACTTAGTAAAAACGTTACAGATGAGCTGTTAACATTTTAGCAAAGAGATAACATGGTTTGCGTCTACACTTGCCGTGATAATTTGCTGTGTTTACTAATCATGCTTAAGCCCTGATGTCAGTAGGGTTTAAGCACTGTCACGGTAAACGTTTTAGTACTGAAACGGTATAACATACCTTTGTGGACGGGTGTCCAAATCTGTGCTTTCCATGTTGTACCTCCTTGGCCCCATAGTATTGTGCAGTTTTTATCCCATGGTGCCCCTCATAAGAACGTACATGTCCACTGTATCACAGCAACAGGGAAACCAGGAAGTAGAGCGCTGAACCGGCACAGAGAGTAGGTTGTCTCTCCCCCCAATCCAGCCATGCAGTACTGACAGCGGGTCATCATATCCTATATCCCACAGACATGAGAGAGACTTGCCCCGCAGCCAGATTCTCCATCCCCACTCCCGGTCTCCACAGACAGCATGATCTAGCAAGCGCAACCATGCTAACCAGCCCCAGTGCACAGAGACAGCGAGAGTGCCACCGCAAGCATGATGACTGTGTATCACACGATTTTCCTGTTTTTTTTAGCAGAGCGTGTGGACGGGAGAAACGAGCATGCCACCAATTCAACAGTTACATGTGGACACGTTAAAACGGTATGTGCTAAAATGATCATAAAACCGTTACAGTCTTTACTGGGTCAGTGTGGACAGGGCCTTACAGACTGTTACAACCTGGTATCTGAAGGAAGCTCTTAATTAGATTTTCCACTGGGTCATGAAGATTGTCATCTCTACCTATCACACTTTTGAAATCCCAGCTCCCACGGGGCTGTTCTGCTGGCTGCCATATTTTCCCAGCAGACATTCAAAAAAAAACACTGTTATATTACAAATATAATCATAACTAGTAGAGGGTTATCATGCCATACTCCTCCCTCCTAGACTGAACTTGGGGGAATCTATTCCTTGGCATGGGATGAGTTCCCCAAATTCAGTTCATTGCTCTAATTGACGTGATGACCTGTCTGCATTTGTGTTTGCTGCCCCTGCCCTGTGAGTAACACTCTTGTTGTACCCCTGCAAGGCAAGGCTTTATCTTAAAAGCCTACTATTTGTTTTACCCATTTGTGCCAGCTAAACCAGGGGGTCATGATCTGTTTGTACCTCGAGGTGCCGCCCATATAGGTATGGTTCTAACTTCTTCCGTGCCCACACCATTGCAAGGCATTCTTTCTCCACTGTAGAATAAGCCTGCTCCCTGGCAAGTAACTTCTTACTGAGGTACACTATGGGGTGATCTTTCCCTTGGTTAGAAGTTTGACTAAGTACTGCGCCAATACCCACATCTGAGGCATCTGTCTGGACTACAAAGGGTTTATTATAGTCTGAACTGGCTAGTACAGGAGCACTGTACAGTGCCTCCTTTAGTCGTGTAAAGGCTTGTTCACAAGCTGGTTCCCAGTTAACCTTCTTAGGCATTCTTTTCTTTAACAGGCCAGATAGGGGAGATGCCAGGGCACTGTAGTTTAATAAACATTTTCTGTAGTACCCAGTGGTCCCTAGAAAACTCTGAACCTGCTTCTGTGTTTCAGGTCTGGGCCATGCCTCGATTGCCTCAATTTGTGCTTGATTAGGATGGAGCTGTCCCCGGCCTACTACATGCCCAAGGTATGCCATCTCAGCCATGGCCACCTGGCACTTTTCCACTTTTACAGTGATCCCAGCCCTCTGTATCCTGCCCAGCACTTCTCTAAGGTGGGACAGGTGTTCCTTCCAGCTGGCACTGAAGATGGCAATATCATCCAGGTACGCCACAGCGTACTCTTCAACACCATTTAAAACCTGGTTCACCAACCTTTGGAAGGTGGCAGGGGCATTCTTCATTCCAAAAGGCATTACTTTAAACTCAAATAACCCTATCGAAGTGATGAAGGCCGACCTCTCTTTCTAGCTCTGGCAGTTAACTCCATCTGCCAATATCCTTTCATCAGGTCAATGGTGGTAAAGTATGTCACCCCCTCCCAACTTGTCCAGTGGTTCATCCATCCATGGTATTGGGTGGGTGTCTAACTTTGTGACTGCATTGAGTCCACGATAGTCCTCAGAAAACCGATTAGAGCCATCTGACTTGGGAATAAGGACTACGGGTGAGGCCAAGGGGCTGTGGGATTTCTGGATTATCCCTTAATCCAGCATTTCCTCCACCTCCCTCCAAATGTCCTTTTGGACAGCCTCTGACACCCGATTTGCTGCTCACCACATGGGTGCTTGATCCCTGTCTCTACATCATGCATCGCTAAGGGGGTTAGTCAGGCTTGACGCTAAACAATGGGGCAAAGTCTGCTAAAACCTCCCTTACTTCCTGGATCTGGTCCGGGGTCAACTGGGGTGACATTTTAATTGCCTCCACAGAGGACTTCCACTTGCTTTCTTCCAGCAAGTCCAGAAAGGGGTTCTTCTTCTTAGTCCTTCTGTCCCCTCCCCAGGACTACACACTGCAAAGACCATGTCAGCCCTATTTGCATATGGCTTCATCATATTGACATGGTACACTCTTTGGGTATGTCTCCTGCCAGGTAGTTCTATAATGTAATTTACGCCATTCACCTGTCTGACTACTTTGTACAATCCTGCCCACTTGGTCTGCAGCTTATTTTTCTGGACCGGGATTAGGATCATGACTTCCTGACCCACAGTATATGAGCGAGCTCTGGCTCTGCAATTGTACCATACCTTTTGATTTTGTTGGGTAGCTGCCAGGCTGCTTTGTGCTATCCCCATAAGCTCCTTCAGCTTTTCTCTAAACTTAAGGACATAATCCACAATGGGAGTTTCCTGGGTGGTGTGCTTACCTTTCCAGTCCTCCTAGATCAAATCTAGGGGCCCATGCACCCTTCATCCATATAAGAGTTAGAAGGGGGAAAACCCTGTTGACTCTTGGGGCACCTCCCTTTATGTGAACAACAGGTGGGGAAGGTATTTCTTCCAGCCCCTCCCATGCTGTTCAGCAAATGTTTGGAGCATCGATTTAAGGGAACCATTGAATCTTTCCACAAGGCCACTGGCTTGTGGGTGATAAGGTGTCATGCATCTCTGCACCACCCTACACTACAAACATTTCATCAGGTCTGGCATGAAGGAATCCCCTTGATTGGTGATAACCTCCTGCGGGAACCCAACACGGGAGAAAATCCCTAGCAAGGCATCTGCCTCTTTGTCAGTGCTCAGTGAGGATAGGGCGACTGCCTCTGGGTACCGGGTGGGATAATCCACCACTGTTAGGATAAACCTCTTTCCAGAGGAGCTGGGGGTATTCAAAGGCCCCACAATATCCATTCCTACCCTCTGGAATGGCTCCTCCACTATGGGTAAGGGAATTAGGATGGCTTGGGTTTTCCTACCCACCTTTCCTATTTCTTGACACCAGTGACAAGACCTGCAATACTCTTTTACCTGCTGGGTGAAGTTGGGCCAATAGAAATTCTGGGCCAATTGCTCCATAGAGTGCATGATTCCCAGATGGCCAGACATGGGAATATCATGCGTAATCTTGTGCAACTGCTCAAAGTACCCCTTGGGAATGACAAGCTGCCTGACCATCACCCCCTCCCTCTGTCCTTATATCCTGCATATACAGCAGTCCATTGTCCCAGTAAACTTCATGTTTCCCATCACCTCCCAGTGCTCCGTCAGAGTCTGCCCAAGCCCTCAGCCTCTCTAAACTAGTGTCATTTTTCTGAGCAGCTGCAAAACCTTTGCACATTCCCAAGGCATGGGACAGGTCCCCTCCAGTTTCTAAACTAAGTCCCTAGCTCCAGTGTGAGAGCATTCAGGGTCACTGCCATCCCTAACCCTTTAATTATTGGCTACCCCTCCTTCCTAAGAGTAACCTTCAGTAGCTGTACTATTAACTGCTACCTGTGGAATTTCTACCCCCTTTCACTATTCTCCATATCAGGAGACACAGGCTGGGGTACCAGCCTCCCAGTGTTTTCCACAGGGGCTTCTATGGGGTCCAGGGCACTACAATTTACCTTTGCTGCTTGACTGTGGGTGACTGCACACACCATCCCCTTTCAGAGGTTTTTCCCAATAATCATATCCAGGGCAAGATTTTCTGCCGCTGCAACTTTTAGCACAGTCTCTCCTGTCTCACCCCAGTCTAGGAGAACACTAGCAAATGGCAGTGTTTTCTCCTCCCCAGTGAATCCCCATACTGTAACAAAATGATTGGGTGTAAGCTGCTCAGGCTCAACCAAATCCCCTTTTGCCAAAGTAAGGGATGCCCCTGTGTCCCTTAAACCATGGGTCTGCACCCCATTCACAGTAACTGGGTGTATGTGCTCCCTCATGTTTACTGGCATGCTTTCAGGGATACACAAAAAAAAAAACACTTCTTTCCCAGCACTTTCTAAACCTGACAGGTGTCATTTATAAAACAGTGGCTAAAACGTCATAAAACATATTGTGGAAATGACAGCTGTCATGTTCATGAGGTGGTGTGAAAAAATGGCTATGTTGAAAACTACCAAAGTTATTAGCGTGCGTTGAAAAATTTCAATGTACGCTCATAACTTTGTTGTTTTTCAATATTTTACCCTAAATTTTCAACATAGTCTTCTTAAGACTCCACCTCACAAATAAGGGTAGAGAAAATTTTCAAATGCTCCCGAAGGATGATTTTGTGCCACAAATGTGAAAACACATTTTGGCCAGGATTTAAAAAAAATTACAGCTGTCACATTCATGAGTCTGTGTGAAAAAATGACTGCATTAGGAATTTGGGTTTAAAATATTGAAAATGACCAAAGTTATGAGTGTGCATTGAAATATTTCAGCGTACTCTCATAACTTTGTTGTTTTTTTAATATTTTCACCCTAAATTTTCAACATAGCCTTCCTGTGACCCCACTTTGTGAACAAGGTTGGAAAAAATGTTCAAATCCTGCCCAAAAGGCAAGTTCATGCAGCAACTTGAAATCACCTTTTGGGGTGGATTTACATAATTTCAACACCCTTATTTATGAGATGGGGTTCCAAAAGGCCATGTTTAAAATTTTGGGAAAAATATTATTAAAAAATGACCAGTTTATAAGGGCAAGTTCATAATCCGTTGAAATACATTAAACCATATACCTGATGTCCTCAGTTCCTGGTCTGGCATTGAAGAGTTAAGATGTGTCTCCAGTCTAGTGAGAATTATGGTGTTGGACCCCTGGTAGGTAAGTAAGGGTGTGAGGTGGTGGATGCTGAGTGGGAGGGTAATGGAGGAGGTCTGCCAGTGGTGGCAACAGACATCGATGGACAGTTTTCTTTTACACAGGGTGTATAAACAAAGACTATGAGGGACATTTTTTTCATTATTTCAGGTACCAGCGCTGGGGATTGGATGCCACAGTGTCAGTTTATCCTCTGGATGCATGGGAAGCAATGGAGAGATGGGATGGATACTTGGTAGAGGGTGGGATTACAGGAAGTAAAAAAAAAAAAGACTACAAGGGATGGTTTTATTTCAGGTGCTGACACTGCAGATTAGACACCCCAGTGTCTGTGTTATGTTTCGTGGTACCAAGGATGGTCTCCCCAGTTTTGCATAGTGAAAATAGGTGGGGTGGGGGGTACTAACCAACACCGAGGATTGGGCACCCCAGCGTTGGAAAATTAAAAATGAAGGGGAAGCAATGGGAGGTGGCAGGGGTACTTGACAGCAGGTGGGAGGGATTGTTTTTTCATTGGGGGAGGACCACAGCAGGCTGATCATGGTGCTGATGTGCTCTGCTTGCTGGGCAGCATTATGAAGATCATAGGAAGATGCCGCCCTATGATTCAGGTGGCTCTTTTCTTTGAACTACACAAAGTTTCTGCCCAGCAAGACCAGAAGAGTGTCATGATCAGCCTGGCTGATGATTGGTCTGACACTGTCAAGCCCCTTGTAGGCTGCCCTACATTGGACCAACAGTGACACACCTCTCAAAATCCACTATCATAAAAATACGTTCGCCCTTACGCAAGCGCAAGGGCAAAAATCACAATTCAGCATGTTCACCCCACTTTATGTCCTTAAGTTCATGGTGTCAAAGTCTTTTCATGCATGAAAGTCCAAGCAGTCTAGGTAGCACTCCTTCCGGCTCAAATATAGTTGCCCGGTGTCATGTTAGGCTCCTTTTCTTCCCCTTGGAGAAAAGTTCTGTGCCAAGGCCCCCAGACTTCAAGGAACATGTCCCCCTGAAATTTTAGGTCTCCAGTGATTGTCTCCATGCATTCCAGTGCATTAAAAACAGGTTACTCACCTGCAACAGTAGTTCTAGGAGTGGTATATGTTGTTAATCCACACTGTTTGACATGTCACTTTCCCCCTTTAAATCTTGCTGGAAGGTCTGAAATCTGGCTTCTCCCACCCACCCACTTGGGTGGTATATTCTTCGCCTCTGCCCCTTGATGCCAAATCTTTCCTGCTGGAAGCAGAGGTTGTGCATCGAAGCCAGGGAGGTTGGGTGGGTTTGTATGGATGAATAACATATACCACTTCTAGAACTACTGTTACAGGTGAGTAACCTGTTTTTCTAGGATCGTGGATATGTTGCTCTATCCACACTGTTTGGCAGACTCCTAGCAGTTCTCTGGGAGGAGGGAGGCAAGGTGCACACCCCCTACTTAGGGAACAGAGATTGGAGAACTGAGGCCCCAAAAACCAGCATCCTGGCATGACTCTAGGTCAATGTGATAATGGAAAATGAAGGTGTTTGCTGACTTCCAGGTAGTAGCCCTGCAGCTGTGGTGGTTGTGAGGGCCCTCGGTTGCCTCGCCCTCCCGCCAAGCTGGACCCCTGCAGACTCGGCTCCCCGCAGGGAAAAACAATCAGATATGGAGCTGTGCACACTTCGTGAACCTCTGCTCAGCTGGACAAAGGCTCCTGGATCCTTTTGGCGCCATTTTCAAAAGACTTGCCTGAATTAATGTCGCCACAGGAGTGGAGATAGTTTTTGTAGCCCTTAAATCTGCTCAGTTCTGCAATGAAATCCTCTCTGTTTAACCTGGTGCCTTAAGCGCAGCTATTTAGAGTGTATATAAAAGTCTCCGTTTCCATCAGGTGCCTTAAAAAACTTTAGCCTGCAATAATTACAGCTTGCAATTGTTTAACTTAGCTACTAATGTCTCTGTTTCCATCAGGTGCCTTAAATGACTTTGGCCAGCAATAATTACAGCTTGCAATTGTTTAACTTAGCTAATATAGTCTCTGTTTCCATCGGGTGCCTTTAAAGACTTTAGCCAGCAATAATCACAGCTTGCAATTGTTTAACTTAGCTAATATAGTCTCTGTTTCCATCGGGTGCCTTAAAAGACTTTAGCCAGCAATAATCACAGCTTGCAATTGTTTAACTTAGCTATTACAGTCTCCGTTTCCATCAGGTGCCTAAAAGACTTTAGCCATCAATAATTACAGCTTGCAATTGTTTTACTTAGCTACTACAGTCTCAGTTTCTGAAAGACCTAAGCCAGCAATAGTTACAGCCTAAAATTATTTAACTAAGCTGCTTCAGTCTCCGGTTACCTCAGATGCCTAAATCTGATATCCTGCACACAAAGAAATCTTTGGGAGCGCAATCCAAATTAGTAAAACTATTACAAAGCTTGCTGTATTTTCCCAGCCCCTCCCTCTGCCTACCTGTGTATAAATTTGTTGTTTTCTCTCTTGTTCCACAGCTGTGGTGGTGGTGGTCGTGAGGACCCTCGGTTTCCTCCCCCTTCCCCCAAGCCGGACCCCTGCAGACTCGGCTCCCCGCAGGGAAAAATAATCAGATATGGAGCTGCGCACACTTCAATGAACCTCTGCTCAGTTGAATCCCCGTCGGCACTGTGCGCCGGCTCCCCGCCACCCCCACCACTGCCCTTGGTGAGCATCTACCTATATAGCTGAGATCACTTGACCTGCAGCTCACTTTCCAATCTGCAGGTTCTCAGCTTTCTCCACTAGAGGTCGCATCCCACTTTCCTGCCAGTTTCTATCCTCAATAGGTGGCTGAATAGTAGGACCCTGCTACTTCATAACCTGGCTGCTGCTTGCCTCCTTGGAGAAAGCGGTGGAAATATAATAACCAGACCCACTCACCTCTCCGGAGCTGGAACTTGAGGTACAGCTGAAATCCTCCTGGCTCATTAACTCCTCTTACAGTCTAAACTAGAGATACAGCCGATATGCCCCTGGCTTCACGATTCCTTCACAGCCTAAGAACTCCAACTGATATTGCTATACTGGTGCTTGCTGTGCTGAACTATTCCCCCTCTAGCTCAGCTCCCTGCAACTTTAGATTCCAGCAACCCCCTGAGGCTTGTGTCCCCTCTCAGATCTACAGCATGAGGAGCTTGACGCCCAGGGTCGCTCCTGCTTACTTAGCTCAGTTACATGGAACTACCCTACCCCTCCCCTTGGATCGGCTCTCCTTTGAACCGTCCTGGAATTCTTTACTCCTCTCCAGACCCCCCTGAGCCTAGGGTGGAGGGGCTAAACAAGCTTAGCCAAAACTTGAGCGGACCACTCCTGAAGGGCAGCTGCTATAACTTATCCTCCGACCGTAATGAGTATGACCAGCGGAGGCTCCTCCCCTTCCCTCACAATGCTACTGGCCTCTTTGCCAGGCTCAAGCTGGCGCTGAGGGGGGGACATCGAACCAAACCCTGGTCCCTATGCTCCTAATCTCACCCTTAATGACCCCGCAAACCCCCGCTGGGCCAACACCAGTGGACTTAAGCTGGTACACATGAATATCGGCAGCTTAAGGCACAAAATCCATGACCTTGAGCCATGGACATCACTCTACAAACCTGACATACTAGCTGTGACTGAAACATGGCTCAAGCCTCAGATCCTCCCCCACAAAGCAGACCTAGCTGGCTACCAAGCTTTTAGAAAGGACAGAGCAGGAAATAAAGGAGGTGGGGTTCTCATCTATCTCAGCTCCACCTTGAATGCTTCACAGATTGATCTCCCCTCTCTTCGTGGATCGCAGAGTGAGATCCTATTTGTAAAAGTGCTCCTCAGAGACACCAAGCCCCTCTACATAGGGTGTGCCTACCTCCCGCCCCAATCTGCCACCTCCTCCCTAGAATTCTTAACCAATGCCCTGCTGGAGCACCCCCTTGGTGAGACCATCCTCCTCGGGGACTTCAATCTAAACTGGCTTGCCCTGGGGACCTCCACAATCGAGAATTTAATACTCGACTCCTCACTTACCCAAGTCATAGATCTGCCTACTAGGCACAATGCTAAGTCTAGCAATCATTCCCTACTTGACTGGGCACTAGTCTCTTGCCCAGACTGCATACTGACCGCTGGGATCATGTCAGACTCTCTGAGTGACCACTCACCCATTTTCTGTGCCTGGTCTAACAAACCCCCTAAAACTGCTGCCAGGGTCATAGAAGCCAGGAACTTCAGCAGGTTCATGCCAGCAGACCTCTGTTCTGACTTGGGGACAATTGACTGGGACCCCATTGTCTCCCTTCCCTCACTTGATGAGGTGCTTGATTACTTCTCTAATTTCATTCCTGTTCTTAGCCAATCTGCATGCCCTGCGAAAGAAGCTCAGGGTACAGGGTAAGTGCCACAAATGGCTGAGCCCTAGCCTAAAGCAAACTATGCTTCTCCGCGACAGGGCATGGGGACTCTACAAATCCTCGGGCCATACACCTGACTGGGAGAAGTACAGGGAACTGAGGAACCTATGCAAAAAAAACTCCAAACAGGCCAAGTCCAAGTACCTAAGAGACCTCCAAACCAGCCACCTATGTGACCCCAAGAAATTCTGGGGCCACATTAACTCGCTTCTCAAAGGTACCTCAAACACACAAGATGACTCACTCCTAATTGGGGATACCTTGACCAACGACCCCTCTACAGTTGCTGATGCCTTCTGTGCCTCTTTCTCCAATCCTAACGGACCCTCCCCCCCGGGACTCCCTATCACCCAAATACGGACTGGGTGCTTCCTCGGCCCCTAATCCACCTGAAACTAGCTGAACCATCTGCTGTACTTCCTCTCTTACTCAAAATAAACCCTAACTCTTCCCTGGGAAATGACTTGCTAGAACCTCGGCTGCTGAGGGCCACTGCCCTGGCTATCTCCTACCCTGTCACCCTGCCTATCAACAGGTCCCTCCGCGAAGGAACAGTCCCAAGTAAGTGGAAGGTATTGACTCTTGTCCCTGTCCACAAAAAAGGACCCTGGGACAGAGTGGGAAACTATAGGCCTATCTCCCTACTCAGCCCTCTCGGGAAAGTGCAGGAGAGGCTTGTATACAATCAACTTCAGGATTACCTCGAACAGCACCAACTCCTCGCCAATGTACAACACGGCTTTAGGAAAGGCCACAACACTGACACTGCCCTCATCCATCTCACATCTGACATCCTCAAGGCCATGGACCAAGGCTCCCCAATGGGCGCCCTATTCATTGACCTGTCCAAGGCCTTTGACCTGGTCAGCCACGAACTTCTCCTTTCCAAACTCCACTGACTGGACCTGGATGAGCACTCGCTCTCTTGGTTTGAGAGCTACCTAACAGATCCCAAAAAGTCCAGTGGAGAGGAACACAATCTGGCACTAGACCCATGATCTCCGGGGTACCCCAGGGCTCTATCCTGGGCCCCCTATTATTCTCACTCTTCCTCAACAACATTGAGGGTGACTGCGCAACTGGCAACCTCATCCTTTATGCGGATGACACTGTTGTCTACTACTGAGGAAACACTAGCACGAACAGTAAAAGAAGGTGACAAGACTTTCTATAGATACATTAGTGAAAGGAGAAAGTCCAGAGGGGGTATTGCTAAGCTTAATGGAGAAAATGGAGCAAGTGAGGAGGAGGACCCTGTAAAGGCATCTATCCTAAATAGATACTTTTGCTCAGTATTTACTGAAGAGAAGGTAAGGCAGGGCCCACAGCTCAGCATCATGGACACAGGGAGGAGAGATGTGAGCACTACTCCCTTCACAAAAGAAAGGGTCCTACAAGAGCTTGCTAAGCTCAGGGTGGATAAGGCAATGGGACCTGATGGCATACATCCCAGGGTACTTAAGGAGCTAAAGGAGGAACTAGCAGAGCCATTAGCAGAATTGTTTAGTGAGTCTCTGAGCACAGGAGAGGTCCCAGAAGACTGGAGAAGGGCTCATGTGATCCCGCTCCACAAGAGTGGTAGCAGGGAGGAGGCGGGGAACTACAGACCAGTCAGTCTTACCTCAGTAGTGGGCAAGATTATGAGGCACTCCTTAAGGAAAGGATAGTGCAACACCTGGAATCCATAGGGCACAGGATCCAAGACAGCATGGGTTTACAAAGGAAGGTCCTGTCAAACTAATCTCATAGATTTCTTTGACTGGGTAACCAGAGTGGTGGACCAAGGGGAGCAGTTGATGTCACCTACCTTGACTTCAGCAAAGCTTTTGACACTGTTCCACATAGAAGATTGATAAATAAGCTGGGTAGGCTCGGGTGGGTCAGAAGTTGGTCAACTGGGTGGCAAACTGGTTGGCGGGCAGAAAACAGAGAGTGGTGGTAAATGGTATACAGTCAGAAGAGATGCAAGTCACAAGTGGGTACCTCAGGGATCAGTCCTGGGGCCAGTCCTCTTCAACATCTTCATTAGTGACCTTGCAGATGGACTAGAGGGTAAGGCTTGTCTGTTTGCAGATGACACCAAGATCTGCAACAGAGTAGATGATCCAGATGGGGTGGGCAGAATGAGAAGAGATCTGGATAAACTAGCAGAATGGTCAGAAAGTGGCAACTGGGATTTAATGCAAAGAAGTGCAAAATCATGCACATAGGGAAGAGAAACCCTGAAGCCACCTATAGGCTGGGAGGGGAGTTGCTAGCAGTCACAAAGGAAGAAAGAGACTTGGGCATCATCATCACTGATGACCTAAAATCATCCAAGCAGACCTCTAAAGCAGTAGGTAAGGCTAGGGGTGTTAGGTGTATTAGTAGGGGTATCACAAGTCGTAAGAGGGAGGTAATAATCCCTCTGTACAAGACACTGGTTAGGCCCCATCTGGAGTACTGCGTGCAGTATTGGAGGCCACACCTTCACAAGGACATTAACCAAATTGAGGCAGTCCAGAGAAGGGCAACCAAAATGGTGCAGGGACTGCATCAGAAGACATATGAGGACAGATTAACGGAGCTCAATATGTATACCCTTGAGCAAAGGAGGGAGAGAGGTGATATGATCGAGGCATTCAAACACCTTAAGGGCATAAACAAGGTGAAAGAGTCTAACATGTTTAAATATAAGAAAAATAGCAGGACAAGAGGACACAGCATGAGATTAGAGGGAGGCCGATTAAGGGGGAATGTGAGGAAATTCTTTTTCACAGAAAGGGTGGTGGATGCATGGAATGGCTTACCACAAGAAGTGGTGGCTATGAATACAGTGCAGGGCTTCAAACAGGCATGGGATAGGCATAAGGGAGCAATACAAATGACTATGAATAGATAGGTCACTGACAGAGCAAAGGCCGATGGCACATTTATAAGGTAGAAAAAGAAATGGGCAGACTGGATGGGCCTTGCGGTCCTTATCTGCCATCAACTTCTATGTTTCTATGTTTCTACTGCAGTGACCCACAACCCAGTGTCATCTCCTCCAAACTTCAGGCTTGTCTCTCAGCTCTTGAGGTCTGGTTCACCTCTAATTCCCTAAAGCTGAATGAAGACAAAACCAAGGCAGTCCTGTTTGGGACTAGACGCCTGGGCACTGACCGAAGTGAGCTACTCCAGCTAAACACAGCACAAGGGAGGAGAGTAGAGGTCATAGACCAGTTCAAGTACCTTGGGGTCCTCCTTGACCAGGAGCTGACCTATAAACCATACATTGACTCCTTAACACGATCCATCCACCAGAGGCTTGGTCTCCTCTACCTTCTGGGAAACTCCCTCTCTGGCGAGGCGCGACGAGCCATAGCCATCTGTAACCTCCTTCCCTCCATTCTATATGGTTCCCCCTTACTACAGTTCCTCTGAGAAACGAAGCTTCACAAACTCTCCATGCTCTACCATTGAGTAGCTCGCTTTGCAACAAACTCCTCCCCCAGGAGGCACCTTTGAGAGGCCCTCGCGGACCTAAACTGGCCCTCCCTATGGCATAAGCTGGCCTATTCTACTGCCTGTCTGGCCTTTAAAGTTACCTTGTTTGGCCCCCTGCCTCACCTGCATGGGCTACTCACTCCTAAAGTCCAGCACCGAACCCTGCGATCCACAGCAAGTTGTCCCCTTTCTATCCCCTGTGTTCGCACCAACCTAGGCAAGCGCTCCTTCCAATACGCAGCTTCCTACCTATGGAACACCCTCCAAACAAGTCTACTCAACAAGCCTACTCTCGTAGGGTTTAAATCAGGCCTCAAAGCGTACCTCCTGGAACTTATCCTCTATGGTTGTAACCGCTAGACCCCATCCTCGGCCTACTCCCTTGCTACCATCTGCTGAACCATACCTTCCCGCCCCCACGAATCTCCTATGGAAAAATGCTAAAATTACTGTGTATCTGTCTTAATACCTGTTTAACCTTGTGATTCCTGTTGTCTCTGTGCCTAACGTTTGATACCTACTCCCCAACATGTATCAGCTAATAATCTACTGTACCCTAATGTCTATGTATGTATTCACTGTAACTAAATTTGCACTCATTCAATACTACTATATTTTACACCTATGTATGTATTCATTGTAACTAATTCCGGGTCGCCCCTGAAAAAGGGATCTCTGGTCTCAGAGGGCTTACCTGGTTACCAAAATCTAAATAAATAAATAAATATCCTGGATAGGGACATCCTTAGAAGCAGCCACTGATGCAGCAGTATGGCAGGTGGAATGAGCTCTTATCCCTACGGGAGGCTCCTTGCCCGTCAACTGATAGCAGAGATCAATGCAAGATGTAATCCATCTGCCAATTGTCTGCTTAGCTGTAGGTCTGCCAGGTGTGGCTTCAGCGTAGGTGACAAACAGCTGGTGAACCTCTCCCCAAACTTCAGCCATATGCTCCTTGTAATAAGAGCACTCATCTCGGGTTCAAAGTATAAAGTCTGTACTTGGTCTCTGAGGTGTAACTGGGGTAGTACACCAGCAAAGTCATTAACTGGTTCAGGTGAAACTCGAACACAACCTTTGGAAGGAATTTTGGGTTGGGGCTCAGGGAAACCTTATCACTGTGGAAAACCAGTAAGAGAGACTCAACTGAGAGCACCTGGGGCTCCCTAATCCTTCTGGCTGATGTGATAGCCACCAGGAAGTCAGCCTTTCATGACAGGTGTGACATCTCACTCTTGTGCATTGGTTCAAATGGCTTGCCCAAGAGCTTTACCAATACCAGCAGCTGATCCCACAGTGGTGGTGGTTCATGCAACTGGAGGGGAAATGTGGTTGAGGCCTTTAAAAAAGCACCAGACCACCTTCTGTGCCACCGTCTGCTGGCCTGCCCACGCCTGGTAGGCAGAGATGGCTGCCAGGTGTACCTTAAGGGTCGTAGACTGAAGACCCCCCCTTTGGCGAGAGACCAAAGGTAGTCAAAAATGCTAGCCACTGGACAGGACAAAGGGTCCAGCCCATTACCCTGACACCAAATAGAGAATCTCTTCCATTTGAAGGCATAGCACCTCCTGGTCGATTCCTTCCAGGATGCCTCAACAACGGTGAGGACATCTTTGGAGAGACCCAAAGCCTGGAACTCAAGCTGCTCATGAAACAGGCTGTCAGGTGCAGGGATTGAAGGTCTGAGTGGAGGGCCTTCCCCTGATTGACTGAGGTCAGGTCTGGGCATGCTGGAAGATGCCTTGGGAGCCTGACGCTGAGGCTGAGGAGATCGGGGTACCAAAACTGGTGAGGCCAGCCTGGTACCACTAGTATCACCTGTGCCTTGTCCCTCCTGACCTTGAGGAGCACCTCGCGGATCAAGGGAAGTGGTGGGAAGGCATAAAAGAGGCCTTTGGTCCATGGCCTCAAGAAGGCATCTTTCTGCAGCAAACCCTGCTGAGGGGTTGGACATAAAACAACTTCAGCTTTGTGTTCTCTCTGGAGGCAAACAGGTCCACTTGAGGGGGTGCCCCACTGAGAGAACAGGTTGTGCACTATCTGTGGATGGAGAGACCACTCATGGGATGCTTCGCCAACATAGCTGATGGCATCTGCCAATTGATTTGAGGCTTCTGCCACATGGATGGCTAGGAGATCTGCCTCTAGTCAGTGTACGAGATTCCAGATGTGGAGCACTTCCCTACACAGAGGCTGGGAGTGCGTGTCGCCCTGCTTGTTGAGATAGTACATGGCTGTGGTATTCACCACTTGGCCCTGAAGGAATGGAGCAAATGCAGTCAGCACTAGTCTAACTGCTCAGAGCTGTAGCAGGTTGATATGACATCGGGATTCCTCGGGGGTCCAGAGCACATGGACTCTGTGATTCCCCATGTGGGCACCCCAGCCCATGAGAGAGGCGCTGGTCATAAGAATGGCTGTCGGCTTGGGGTGGACAAACAGGATCCTCTCCTGCAGATGTTCTAGGACAGTCCGCCATTGGAGAGAGTCCCACATCTTCTGGGTCCCAGTGACCAGCTGGTCAAAATGACCATGCTGCTGAGTCCACTGCCTGGTCAGCTCCCATTTAAGGGGGCACACATGCCACCGGGCCATCAGACCGCAGAGGTGCAGGCTGCCATGTAACCTAGAAGGTACAAGAAGTTCCGGGTAGGGCACAAGTGCTCAACCAGAAATGATTGGGCAAAGGAGGAGAGAACCTTCACCTTGTCCACCAGGAGCCTGGCTCTGGCTTGGCAAGAGTTGAGCTCTGCCCTGATGAAGCAGATCACCTGTAAAGGTGTAAGTTATGACTTGGTCTTGTTGACCAGGAGACCTAGTTCAATGCAGCTCTAAAGGGCCAGATCCCTGGATCTCATCATCTCCTATTTGGAGGGACCTGATGTGAGCCAATCATTGAGACAGGGGTTCACTCTGACCCCTGAAGATGGACTGCCACCACTGTAATATATTTGGTTAAGACCTGGGGGGGCTGATGACATGCCGAATGGTATGTCTTGGAACTTGAAGAGGGGTTCCTCTGCTCAGAAGCAGAGGAATCTTTGATGTAACAGACAGATTGGGATGTGAAAGAACTTGTCCAGCAGATCCAGTGAGCAAAACCACATGTTCT
The DNA here is from genome assembly GCA_016271365.2 of Neoceratodus forsteri. Taxonomy (NCBI): domain Eukaryota; kingdom Metazoa; phylum Chordata; order Ceratodontiformes; family Ceratodontidae; genus Neoceratodus; species Neoceratodus forsteri. The sequence continues at coordinate 968,390,255 of CM028130.1, read as the reverse complement.
GCTCAAGAGATGGTATGATCTGAGACTGAGTTACCATCCTGAAGGTGCGAGATCTGAGAAATTGGATCAGGTCATGCAGATCTAGAATGGGGTGCCAGCCCCCCCATCTGCTTTGGGACCTGGATATGAACCCTGGGTCAACAGGGGATCCATGACTCTGACCACTACCTCAATGCAAATGAGATGGGCAATGTTGTCTCGGAGAGCCAACTGAGTGTGCACGGAAACCATTCCCTCCTTTGGGGCGCAGACTCAACTTGGTGGATACTGCTCAAATTCCAGAGGCAGACCCTGGCCGACCACTTCCAAGACCCACCTGTTCATTGTGACAGCAGACCAGGTAGAAAGGAAGTGGCGGAGATGGCCCCCCATGGCAGGATCCAGAGTGGGTGTGATGGGTATGGGGTTGGTAACCCCCATCCTGTCACTGTGCAGGCTTGGAGCAGGAGGATCCAGCATGGGGACCACCGGAACCTTTCCCTCTGGGCTTATGAGCCACTGAGGCCCCTGGCTTAGGTCAAGGGTGCCAAGACTGAGCATACTGCTGTTGCTGCCTCAATGAAAAAATTGGGCTGCTTGGCCGCAGAGGCAGAAAGCCAAAAAGGCTTTCTCTTCTGCTTTTTGGAACCCTGGAATTCTTTCTGGGCAAAAGTAATGGAGTCCAAGGTGGCACTGGACTTTTCAATGTGCTGGAGGTGACCGTCCACTCCTGGACTGAACAGATCGGTTCCCAGAAGGGGAACATCCATCACTTTGTGCTGAGTGTCTGCCGTGAAGGTCAAGACCCTCAGCCAGGCCCTGCAGTGCATGGCAACCGTGGCCACCACCAAGTGGGCGCAAAAATTCCCGATGCCCAGAGCCATCTGGAGTTGCTGCTTGGCAACTGCCCAACCCTGGTCATGGACCTGCTTGACCATGATCTAGAGGACTATGGGGAGATGAGGAAGAACCTCATCTAGAGATCCCAAAAGGGCGTGTGAAAAATGCACCATGATGATGGCTGAACTCGCCTGATGAAGGCCAAGTGAAGAGGCAGCATAGACTTTCCTGGCAGAATGGTCCAGTTTCCTGGACTCTTTGTCCAGGGGTCTATTGATGTCTCCTAAATTACCCGAGCACCGAAACACAGATTCAGACACCAACCCCTCAGCTGAGGAGTGCTCTATGAATCCCGAAAGGGAGCAGATGGGGACCGCATATTTGCTGGCCATCCAGGCTGAGGGCACAGGGCATGAGGCAGGGTGCTGCCACAGCTCCAAGGCCAGGCCAACAATGGCTTCAGCTACAGGAAAGACCTCTGTCAGAGAGTCCCCTCTTTTGAGAATATCAGTAAGGGGATACTCGGCCCATTTCTGAACGGGCTCCAAGGGCATCCTCGTAGATTCGGAAATGAGACAGAGGACGCCCATGAAGGACATGGGACCTTCCTACATTGACAGTCTCCTAATGGATTTTTTGTCCAAGGGATGGGAATGCAAGTCAGAGTCCTCGGACTCTGAGGTGTCTGGATAGATCGACTGACCACCCGTGTCACCTTCGACCTGCTGGGGGGCGGTCGGGAGTGAGGGTGACAGACAGCCTGTGCAGAAGGCCCTTGATGGGGGTCCCAGTGGGAGGCTGCTTAGGTGGCAGCTCCACCAGAATTGGTGGAGAGGATGGTTTTGGCCAAGCTGGGAGGGTCTTCACCAGTGCCACAGGTGAAGGGATGGTGTCGACTGGCTCTGGAGGAGTCAGCATCAGCTGGGAGGGCAACAGCCATGTGATGACTGGCGTGGAAGCCGGGGTCGACTTTGAACCCACCATCAACTGTTGCCGCATTAGGTTCTTGTTGCGTCGATGCAGTTTGTGTTGAAGCCTCTCTTCTTCCGAGGAGGAGGACGAGAAAGTATAACGGTGGAGCTACTTTTTAGAATGCTCTGAGTGGTGTTTATGAGATTTCTTTGGCCTGTCAGTCAAAGGTGTCCAAGACCTTGACCTTGATCATTGGGGAGGCTGACGGGAGGTGCTCAGAAGGAGCTGGGGAGAACTTCAGCTCCTCCAGGTCATGGATAGAGACCATGAAGAGGTTCCCAGTGAGCTAGGTCTCCTCCTTGGTAGGTCCTGAATAAGGGATTGTTAGCCTCATCGAGTGACAGTGGGTCGATGGGGTCGATGATAATCTCGACTGGGTCATTGTAGTGATAGAGGAGGATAGAATGAGGGAGGGGCTGCTGGCATTGAAGGTGGACAAATCACCAGGCCCGGACAGAGTACATCCAAGGGTACTGAAGGAACTGGCTGAGGAGCTGGCAGGGCCACTGGCAGACCTATTTAATAGTTCACTTGAGTCAGGCATGATACCGCAGGATTGGAGATAAGCACATGTAGTGCCCTGCACAAAAGTGGTCTTAAGGATGACCCAGGGAATTATAGACCAGTCAGTCTGACCTCCATTGTGGGCAAGGTCATGGAGACCATACTAAAGGAAAGGTTGGTGGAATATCTAAAGGAGCATGATCTCCAGGATGAGAGGCAGCATGGGTTCATGGGGGAGATCACGTCAAACAAATCTGATTGACTTCTTTGACTGTGTCACTAAGACAGTAGACAGGGGCCAAGTGGTAGACATCCTCTATCTCAATTTCAGCAAGGCCTTTGACTCTGTGCCCCACAAAAGGTTGATCAGGAAGTTGGTGGATCTTGGGGTTGGGGAAAAGATGATCAGATGGGTGGAAAGCTAGTTGAGGGATAGAACCCAGAGGGTGGTTGTGGGGGGAGAGTTATCTGGCACCAGAGAGGTAACCAATGGGGTCCGACAGGGCTCGGTGCTGGGACAGATATTGTTCAATGTCTTCATCAGTGACACTAGGAATGGCATTGAGGCACAATGTGCCATTTCACTGATGACACCAAACTCTGTGGGAGAGTGGACTCAGCTGAAGGGATACAGGACCTACAGGAAGATCTGGAAAAGCTGGGTAGGTGGTCCAGAATCTGGCAGCTTGGCTTCAATGCCAAGAAATGCAAAGTTATGCATATTGGAGCCAAGAATCCCAGGACAGAGTACTACCTGGGTGGAGTCTGAGTATCTGTATCAGACGAGGAGAAGGACCTGGGAGTGATGATCACTAGTGACCTGAAGCACTCCACGCAGTGCAAGAAAGCAGCAGAAAAAGCAAACAAGATGTTGGGATGCATATCTAGGGGGATCAGTAGCAGGAGAGAGGAGGTTATACTGCCTTTGTACAGGTCTCTGGTAAGGCCACATCTAGAGTGTGGAGTTCAGTACTGGTGCCCACACCTCAAAAAGGACATTAACCTGCTGGAGAAGGTTCAGAGGAGGGCTGCAAAGATGCTAGCCAGTCAGCAGGGTAAGGCATATGAGGAGAGGCTGAGGGCACTGGTCATGTACTCCCTGGAAGACAGGGGGGGGGGAGAGAGAGAGAGAGAGGGGACATGATTGGGACCTTCAAGTACTTGAAAGAGATAAATAAGGTTGATAAGGAGAGTCTCTTTAAGCTGAATGGCAACCATAACATGAGGGGGCACAGTCTTAAGCTGAAGGGTGGGAGGTTTAGGGGGGAGGTCAGAAAGCACTTCTTCACAGAAAGAGTGGTGGACACTTGGAATGCACTGGTGGAAGAGGTCATCTCATTGAAGACAATTGGCAGCTTTAAGAGAGGCAGGATAGGCATGGGGGAAAGTAAGAATCATGAGTAGGGAGGATGGGAGGAGTGGGGACGGAGGGCAGGGACATTAGCTCAAGCTGTGGACCTGCAATACAAGCAGACTTGATAGACTAAATGGCCTTCTTCTGCTGACTTCTTCGTATGTTTGTATGTATGTTCATATGTCCCACGTCTTAGTCAGCTGGAGTGATGGGGGTACCGTGAAGCCAGCAGCTGAGGCGGCAATCTCGACTGAAGTCAAAACAGCAGATTCCTGGGACCAAGACCTCGCTTGATCCCAAGAATGTCATTAATGAGATGAATCTTCTCTCAACTCCTTGTCCTTTTTACAGGAGAGGGAGACATTCGGCCTTGCTGGACCCTCTCCCTTGGTCGGGAGAGACTGGCACAACTCCTTGAAGGAGTCTGAAAAGGTGGAGCCCAATTTGAGAGGGACGAAGACCGACGCAGAAGAGGACCAATCAGTGTTCCTAGCTACCTCCTCCTCAAAAGACTTCATCTGCTCCAGCTGTTCAGTGGACCCCACAACCACGGAGACTGCCCAATAGGCTTCTTTGGATTTTTATTTATTTATTTATTAGCTTTTGATGACCGGGAAGTGCATTATTGACCAAGTGGAAGTCATGCTAGACGATCATCCAGGATGTTAGGCTGGAATACATGACAGAAGTCACAAGCCTGGGTGTCATGGGCATGGCCCAGTCAGTATAGGCACAAGGCGTGCGGGTCGGTGTGAGACATCTTCTGTCCGAAGGGGCACCAGCAGAACCCGGGCGAGGACTTGTCCTCCATCGTGGTTGCGATCACAAAACTACGCAGAGAAACTCGAACAAGTTTAAGTTTAGGTAAATCCGAGGATTTGTTCACCAGGGCCTACTCAATGCGAGAGCGATAAGGAGTGAACCTGAATCTTCCAGTGGAAAGGAGGCTCTGGCATCAAGGGGTGAAGCCGAGGAATATTCCACCTGGGTGGGTGGGAGGAGCCAGCTTTCAGACCTTCCGGCAAGATTTAAAGGGGAAAGGGACATGCCAAACTGTGTGAATAGAACAACATAGCCACGCTCCTAGAACCTTATCTTTCCACTGTTCCATCATTGGTAGAGAAGGTAAGAGCTACTTAATGGAGATACATTTGAGGACTGCCACCTTTAGGATTTTCCCCAGTCTTTGAACATTGTTAGAACCCCTCAACAATGTGGGAAATCCCAGGACCACATCAGTGAAAGAGTAAGGAATAATGTTTTCCAGAATCTGTTTGATGTTTTGATGGATCACCCACCAAAAGTGGTCAGTTTGGAGCAAGCCCAAAAAATGTGGTAGTGTATGCTGGGCCTTCCCTCTCATCATCTGCAACATATGTTGGTGTGAGTTGTGGAGAAGTGTTTGGTTATGGAAGGAGTATGGAAGAATCTAATAATTACTTTCTTATTAAATTCTCACCAAGTAGGTGATGCTCTCACCTTCCAACCTCTCTGCAATCTCCTATCCCAGTGATTGGGCAGAGTCAAGATGCCACCCTCCCTTTTCCAGCTTACTCTGATGTTCTCTAATAGGTGCAAGCTATCAGAGGTAAGTATTTTATAATGGTTTGTGACGTATCTTATCTTTGGGCTAAGGACCACCATATCATACAGAAAGTGTTCCAGGCTAGACATATACCTTTTATGTTTTGGTAAGGCTCCTGTAGACTCTATGAAGTGGCCAGCCTCTAAAAATCTATAGCGGTCACCATTTCTCAGGCCAAATGCCCCTTTCAGTTGCTCAGAGAAAAGACAACCCTGTGGTCTCCCACACTGAGAGAATCTTGTCAACCCCCTCCATTCCCCAAAATAATATCCTCCATCTAAGTGCAGGGGCAGCAAGATTCTCCTCTTGCCTGATCAGGGAAAGAGAGCCTACTTCACTCTGTGTACCTGTTAATTTCCTAATTTTCAGGATGATTGGTAGAGTGTGTCTGGACCATGGGTTATGTACATGGGGCCATTTGTCAGGCAATACCTTTATTGTGGGCATAACTTATAGTGTACTCTCTGGCAACATGTCTTTCTCTATGGGGTGCCAGCAGAGGGACACTTGCAGTTTAGCCCAGGTGAATAAAAAGGCTTCTCGTGCTGCCAAATGATATTTTCCATAGTTTGGGGAGACCTAGCCCCCCCCCCCCCCACCAGTGTCTGTAGAATTGTTTCTGCCACTCGGGAGTGCTTGCTTGCCCATAAAAAGTTCTGAATATATTTATATAAATTGTTCCAAAATTCAACAAACTCTGGCCAGAGCTGATGCGGCTGTAGTAGAGTTCCCTGAACTCATGTTGAAACATGGCATAGTCCGCCATGTCCAAAATGGCCACTGGAGCTCAGTGCACATGTGCAAGTCATCACACATGAGTGATGACCTACGTATGCACATAGAGCTCTAACTGCCATTTTCCGCTGTGAGTTCAGCGAGCTCGGCAGGCAATGGCAGAAAGAAATAGTGCTCCCGTGGTGGTGGTGGGGGGATGAGCATATGGATTTGGAGTTGTGGAAGGAAGAACTGCAACTCCAGATGTGTGCTTTGGTATCCTCTTTTTCGAGCTATAAGATGGCTGCAGGCTCCGCCCACTGCAGCCATAAAAACTAACTGGGATTGAAGCAGGGAGTGTCTAGAAGTAAAATAACAGGTGCGGAAAGACATTCCTTTTTATATAATACACTTTTAGCCAGTTTTTTCAGTGTTTTCAAAAGCTTGTTCTTCATGTTTTGGAATGTAGAACTTGCAGTTCTCAGCAATTTGGAATGTGAAGAGCAATATTTCTCCCTAGACCAATTACAGCTGCGATCTCCAGTATAAATTGTTTCTTTCCATATAGTATCAGGGGGAGTAAGTTCCACCAGGCCAGGTCAGCTTTTAAAATGTTGTGCATTCAGGAGTAATTGTTATTGTTTATGAACAGTTGTGATGGGTCTGCAGACACATGGACACCAAGATACCAAAAGGTGTTGTGTCTGGTCCAGGAGAAGGGAAACTTCTCCTTAAGTTGAGGAGCCGGGGCCCAGCTGAGAATCATTGCCTTTGATTTGCTCAGGTTTATTTTATAGCCTGCAAGGGAGTCAAATTCAGTAAGGGTGTCAAGGACATCTGGGAGAATGTGAGCAGGATTTCCCAGGAAAAACAAAATTAGTTTAGTTGCCGTATTGGTCCTTGTAAGAACAGATCCAGAAATAAATGTTTTGATACCTTTTATTGGACCAACATAGATGTAACAAAAGAAAACGTGCAGAAAAAACAATGAATTGTCACATTTCTGCTGCACCAGCCCCCTGCCATCACTCCTGTAATTTGTAAGTTGGACCTTACTGCAATTGCCAAGGGCTCCAGGTTGAGGGCAAAGAGGAGTGGGGACAATGGGCACCCCTGCCTCATGCCACTCCCCAGAGGAAATCTATTGGGAAGATGGCCATTCACTCTTACCATTGCCTCAAGGTTGGAGCAGAGGGAGGAGACTGCCATTATGAACTTTGATCCCAGGGAGAACCATGCAGAGTGACCACCATGAAAGCCAAGTCCAACCTGTTACAGTCCTTCTTCACATCCATACTGATGGTCGGTTTGGAAGCTCTGTTTCCCTTTCTGAGCAGTTATTATGTTCTAGGATTTCCTGATATTATCTTGGGACCAGCAGTAAATCAGGTCTGATTATTATTTATTGAATTTTGGCAACTGGGTAGGCCTGCTGAGCGGCTGAGAGCAAAGGTCCCTTTTTCAGGGGCAACCCACATTTAGTTACAGGCAAGAGTTAACAGTGTACAATGACAGCAAGACAAAAAAAATCACAGGCAGTTTACAGAGAATAGATGAACAGCATTAAATAACAAACAAAGAAGGGTGATAACATGGGGGATAAATTAGTTACAGACAGTAGGATTATTCATTGAATTTTGAGTACCAGTTGTCAATACTTGGAAAGAGCGCAGTTAAGGAGACAGTAAACACATGCAGGTCTGGGGTAAGTAGGTTCAGCAGTAACAAATGCAATGCCCCCTTCAAGCAGGTAGCTTTTTAGGCCTTTCTTGAAGCTGCAAAGGGAGGAGGAGTTCTTTAAGGAGGCATTCCAGTAATGGGGGGCAGAGTAGACAAAGGACCTTTTGCCCACGTTGGTCCTGACTCTGGGATGTCCGGGTAGTTGCTCTCTGATGAATGAATAGATCACCTCAGAGGCTTCTGGGCTATTAATCCATTAAGACTAGGTGGAGTCAACACCCTGGTGAATTTGTAGGCAAGGCATAGGATTGGGTTGGACATCCTATTGATAAGCATGGGCCAGTTCAGTTGGGAGAGGACCTCACAATGGTGAGTATGTGGGGGGGATTTTGATGCAAAGCAGCTTATGTCAGCAATAAGGCATGATTGGGTGTGCGTGGAACACATTTTGTCGCATGGCCGGGGCGTAATAAGGCATGAGGCGAAAGGCCGAGTAACTTTAGCTGCTGGCCATGCGGTAAAATGCATTCCACGCACATCCTGGAGTGCCTTATTGTGCTTATAAAATGGGCTACTTTAAAAAAAAATTACAGTTGGGAAAGCATGTTTATGTGTAGAAACAATAGATTTGCTTGTGTGCATTTATGATAAAATAGTCCTTTCGCCCACTACAAATGATGTAATTGATGATGTAATTGTATTGTTGCCTACTTTCTTCTTCCTGTTTTTTTTCTGGTTTTCCCCACATTCAACATACGGAATGTTTGTCATGGAATGTTTACCATGGAATACCTGGATTCAAAATTCTGCTCAGTTCCACTGGCAGAATGTTTCTCTCCCAACTCACTGTGCACATAGACACAATGGCCTTTATAGTGTATAGTGGAGTGTTGTTCTGTATAGAATTCCATCCCTTTTCAAAATGCTGTTCTACCACAGTTCCAATGTCATGGAATGCAGTTCTACCCTACTGTGGTAGAACAGCATTCTAGAACCTTTAGAGATTGCATGAGTCAGTTTCATTTTGAAAGCAAAAGAACTCACAAAACACATTTTTCACACAGTACCATACACTATAAAAAATACAGGATGAGCAAGTCTATGCACAACCAGTGTGTTTTGCCACATCAGGATTCTGATTCCCATGGACCTCTCGAGCTTCACTCTTGAGGTCAGAGGGAATCAGAATCCCTCTGTGGCAGAACACACTGGTTCTGCATAGTTGTCCATCCAGTATTCTCTATGTTACACCCAGAGACTCAATTAACACTGTCAGGGCAAGAAGAGAGTTTCCTGATAAGCATGAAAGATAGAAGGGGGATTTTTCACTGTCAGCAAAGAAACAGTTGTAGTGAAAACTATAAACAATACTTATTGTTTCTAATTTGTTTACATATGTAAGAAAACTGTGATAATCAGGGAAATAACATTTAATTAATTTGTTTTATTTAAGGTAGTTTTATTTTTAGGGCCCAGTTGAAATTGTTTTTGAACTGTAAAGGTAGCAGCCATGTTTGTGATGGAAGATCAGTTCTGGCTGTAAAGGACTAACTGAAATGCCTGTGTTCCAAATATCCATTGATCTGGTTTCCAGACTCTTTACTGCTGAACAGTCCTGTTTTTTTGTAACCATGTGTAAACCATATATAGTGTATGATGGAATGCTGTTATTGTTAAAAATCCGTCACTTTTGAAATGTTGTTATGCTGTAGTAGCTACATCATCGCAGCTGTTATGCTGCACTAGCTACATAGCTACTACAGCATAACAACATCGAACGAGCTAGCACATGCGCGTTATATGACCAGGAAGCAGCAGCGGTGGTGAAAACAACAGTGAAGTGAGCAGTAAAGTGGAGAAAAAAAACAAAGTAAGTCACGTTTCATAGCAGTTGGCATCCTACACTATAAAAGACAATGTATACCCAGCTATTGGTAACAAGCTGGGTTAGTTCATCTCGAGCTCGCCAATGGCGACCAAACTTCTCGAGCTACACTCTCAAGGTTCAAATGGTCTCCATGGCAACCTCTCGATGAACTAACCAGCTTGTTACCGATAGCTGAGTATGCATTATTCTCTGTTTTAAACATGAATAAGAGACAATGAGATTACATGATTTTACCCTGCCATTTTATAACTTGTATAGAACGTCGAGTTTTTTAATTTCTGAGTTTCTTAAAAACTGGAGTACTGGGGCGTAATAAACCAGGAAGGGGCATAAGGTGCCATTGGCCACACTTATCCTGGTTTCAGGGGTTAGTGAGCTATCCAGTTGGTAAAGAAGACCAAGTTTCTGGTGTAGAGTTTGACTACATGGTCCACGTGTTGTTTGAATGTGAGATCTTTGTTGAGGTAAATACCCAGATACTTTATCTTGTCAACGACTTCTAGGGGGGAACCAGAGGCGGTGCACAGGGTAAGAAGGTATTGACAAGATGCACCAAGGTGGTTTGGACTGAATAAAACTGCTTTAGTTTTCTTCTCGTTCAACACTAAAAGGTTATCAGCAAACTATGCTTCCAGGATCTTCAGGCTAATGGAGAGCTTGGTGTTGACAGTGCCAACATCATCCACACTCCAGTACAAGATGGCACCATCTGCATAAAGCAGAAGGTTAGCCTCCCAACAGTTAGTCCCTATGTCATTAATAAAAATAGAGGAGAGTAGGTGGCCTAATATGGATCCCTGGGGGACCCCATCCTTGACTAGGAGTTATGTGGACAGGGTACCTTTCTATTTGACAGCTTGTGACCTGACAACAAGGTAGCTGGTAACTCAGATGAGGAAGTGCCTATCGAGACCCAAGTCATGATTATCCAAGTCAAATGCCTTGGTTAGGTCGACAAATATGGTGTCAGTGGGTAATCCTTTGTCAAGTGCATTCAGAGTGTCTGCCATGAATTTTACAAGCACCGTGTTGGTCCCATGTGATTTTCTGAAGCCATGCTGCTTGTCTGATAGCAGATGGTTGCTTCAAGATAATTCTGTAGTTGGTTATACACCAACCTCTCCCATAGTTTAGCGAGTGGTCTAAGGATGGAGATGGGCCGATAGTTTTCACCCGGTTCATGGGGTCTGTCTTTGTGGATGGGCATGACCATTGCTATCTTCCATTTGTTAGGGACAGTCTCTTCATGGAAGGACCTATTTAAAAGCCATGTTACTGGGGCAGCGATTGCAGTAGCCAATATTTTTGGTAGCTTTGGTTCTAGGTTATCAGAACCTGAGGAGGCATCAGCTTTTATGTGATTAAGTAGGCAAGTATCTCCCTTTTCTTTACCAATCTTAGGTGGAGCTGGAGACGTCCAAGTTCATTTGCTTTACTTTGAATGGAGGGGGAGGGGGAACGAGGATGGTTGGGCTTGTACCTACAGAGATCAGTGAAGAAATAGTTAAAGGAGTTGGTAATCCTAAGAGGGTCATCTGTAGTCTGGCTGTTGGCACTCATGGAGCTTCCTAGGGGACTGGGGAGCCCTTAATGAAGGAGTTAACATGGAGCCAGAATTCCTTGGGATTTGATAGGAATTTGCCTTGTATAGTTCTTAGGTAAGTGCTTTTTGCCACTTTAGGGCCTTTTTTACAGTTTTTCCTCAGGTCTCTATACTTTTGCCAGTTGGCTGTCAGTGCAGACTCCTTATAGTGACCCCAGGTCTTGTCCCTAAAGGCCATTAGTTTTTTGAGCTCAGGGTCTAGCCATTTGTTACTTATGCCCTTAATGCTAAGCTTCTGGAGTGGAGCACGTTGGTTGGTTGTTGACAGGAAATTGTTAACAAAGAAGTCAAGGGCATCATCAACAGTCGGTAGATCAAGGATTGGGCACCAGTTGATGCCAGCAAGAGTGGAGATGAATGCATCTAGCATAAAGCTGGAGTAATTTCTCGCAGTAAAGATTCTGGGGGGAGGTTTGGAGAAATTGTTTCTCCAGATACAGTAGATAGGTGAGTGGTCACTTAGGGTGTCTGAGAATATCCCTGCAGATTGAATTCACTTGAAGTTAGAGACTAATACCCAGTCAAGTATGCTATGATTTCTGGTTTTGGTGTTGAGCCTTGTAGGCTCATTTATGAGCTGGGTCAGGCTGGCCTCCAAGAGAAGACTCTGTAGACCAGTTTCAGAGTCCTCTGACTAGTTCAGATTAAAGTCACTAAGTATAACCATCTCGCCAGGCATTTGCTCAGCCAGCAACTTGGTCAGTGATTCCAGTGCCGAGGTAGCAACTCGGGAGGAGGAGAGTATTCACAGCCCAGCAGAAGGGGTTTTGTGTTGCCAAGTAGCAGCTTTACAAATATAGTTTCACTTGCAAGGCCATTTAGGTAGGGTAAATTAGCAATAGTGACTGTAAAACAGTTATTCACATAAATGAGGACACCCCCTCCTTTTTACCCAACTCGATCCTTTCTAAAGGCGATGAAACTTGTGAGGTTGAGCTCATCTGTGAGTATATGTGGTTTCAGCCATGTTTCAGATATGGCAGTGATGTCAGGCCTATACAACACAGCCCAACCTTCCAGCTTGGGCATTCTCAGCCTTAAGCTGTTGATGTTCAAGTGATCAATTTTGATTCCCTTAACCAATGCCCAGGAAGGATCAGAAGGGGAGCATATTTTATAATTGAGAGTAGGGAGGCCAGGATTCATTTCTGTATCACCACTTATGGTAATTAGTAATGATGCTATGTGTTTGAGGAGCAGGATCAGAAATATGAAAGAATATTTTCTTCTATGGGGCAGACATGAGTAGAAAATGTCATAATAGGTGCCTTTCCGGTAAAACCCATGAGTTATCAGAGGGTAAGGGTTTCTGAATTGAGCTGCTATGGGGAGGACCATGTGCTGGGGGGTGGCTACATTTTGATCAGCTTGATTCAGTTGCAAGGGGGACATGATCCACCCAGAGCAGGAATAGTATATAAGAAGTGCCTGGGAGAGTCCATAATTGTTTAATTGTTTAATTAGTATTTAATAGGTATAAGGCTTCATAGTGGCAGATTGGGTACTAGAGGGACTCAGTGACTATATGGGAGCATCCCATGTATATTGGGAGTGGAGAGCTAGTAGGAAACAAGCCACAATGTATAATAGGGACAGTGTGATACCAGGAATTGGTCAGCCCTGAATCGTGCCCCAGAGTCTTACAACAGGCAAGTCGTTGGGTCAGCTATTATGGCAGATTGTCAGAAAGCTATTATGGTGAGGTTAAAATAATGTATGAAGCACCAGGGAGTACTAACACTAGGTGCACAATAAGTGTGCCTGGCTACCACTGATCTAGTTCCTTTATTTGGGTTAGAGTGCTAGGTAACTCTAGTATCAAGCTGCCTGGAGGTGGCATAACATTTTTCAATTGGTAGGGGTGCTGACCACAGTTGAACAAGTTCCTTTAGTTAGTTCCAATGCTAGCTAACTCTAGCAGTGGGCTGCCAGTAGTGGGCGAATGGGGCATACCATTATGTCATGGAGTAGAAGTGAAAAAGTACACATTATAGTGTATCACTGAAGAAATGCACCTCTGTAGATGATCTGCCAGAATACCAGGGAAAATTCTGAGTTCCACTAGGAGGAAAGAAATGGGTTAGTATAACTCGCAGGTTTCTGGGTCCTTGTCAGGCATCAAGAGGACTGAGATCTGGGCCTGACACCAGGAAGCTGGAATTTGTACCCCTCCCCCGAAACACAATCACAAGCCTCCATCAACAAGGATGTCACTATTGGAGTAAAGGATTTAAAAAATTCAGATAGATATCCTTCCACGCCCTGGGATTAGCCACTCTTTAAAAGTTTTACTTTTGTCTCTACCTCCTGCTGTGTGATGGAGGCATCCAGCTGTTCTCTACCTACCTCAGACACAGGCAGTGTCATGACACAGGTGAGGTGTCAGACAGGATTCAAGCATGCATGGGATAGACACAAGGGGACCTTAGAAGTAAGGTAAGAGGGGGAGAAGACCGGAGAGCGAGTAGAGTCTGCGATGGTAGGGAATATAGGGCAGACTAGGTGGGCCAAGAGGTCCTTATCTGCTGACATATATGTTTCCATGTATGTTTCTATGTGTGTGGTATGGGTAAAGTTTAATTTTTTTCTCTACCTCCTGTTGTGTGATGGGGCATCCAGCTGTTCTCTACCTACCTCAGACATGAGTGGTATGGGTAGCTTTTCTAGATATCTTTCTACAATTTCTTTGTGGGCTGGGCCCCTTTCAGTTGAGTATAAGTCTCTGTAAAACTTAGCAAAGGCTTGTTGGATCTCTTTTGGGTAGTTTGTGGATCCAGCTTCATGTCTCTAACTCTGGGAACCATCCTGCTAGCATCTGCCTTCCTGAGTTGCCAGGCCAATAATTTCCCCACTCTGTTGCCCTCTTCAAAGAATCTTTGCAGGAAATACCTCAGTTGCCCTTCTGTTTGTTGACCTAGCAGTATGGATAGCTCATTCCTTTTTGCTGAAAGTTCTGCCTTTACCGTATGGTTAAGCACACTTTTGTGCTGGAATTCTAAATCCACTTTTGCTGCCTCTAGGTCTTCCCTTAGCTAAGCTCTCTCTTTTTTATGTTTGCTGTGCGCGCTACCACAACTTGAACATTTTGCTATGTACAGGGTTTTGAGAAGTGTGTCACGGTGGTCCAATACAGGAGACTCTACAAGGGGCTTGACCAATAATCAACAAGCCTGATCATGATACTCTTCAGGCATGAAAGTGCATGGAGTTCAAAACAATGTGCTGACAGACACATTCATAAATCGGCTCTTTCAGCAAGCACAGCTGATCTCATCATGTGCTCTTAGCCTGCCAGCTCCTTACTTCCTCAATATTACAGCAATGGAAACTGAAGCAGCTTGTTAAATATTGGTTGCTGTTAAACTGGAGATTAGTTTACCCCCTTCAAAATGCAACAACTTGTACATTTAAATACTTAGCATTTAAACATGTTCTTGCTACTAGCTTCAGTTGGGAAGGTATTCTCTTTTAAGAAAGAATCATACCTCATAAATGTCATTCTTTCCCGGCATGGAATCTCCTAAAAAGATTTACATTGATTTTGTTCACCTCTTAGGACACTGTCTGATAAGCACTGTCTCGGTCATAGTTTACTACAGCAGATGACATCTGTAAAGAACTGTTATCTTTTGTTGCTCATTTTACTATGCTTTTTGGAAAAAAAATACTTCTATTGGGCTTTAGATGGCAAACACATTATGAAACTTTTAGCCCTGAAAACAGCCACCTTTTCTGGTTTCAAATCTAAGTGCATAGCACAACCAGCAGTATCTAGAATGCATGTTAGTATAGCAGAAGACAGCTGCTGTTTTAAACCCTAACACAAGTAGGGAATGGTATCATTTGTTACTCCTTTTATTATGCTTTCTGGGTATAAAAATATTTATATTGAGCTACAGCAAACACACACACACACACACACACACACACACTATCCTCATGGTCACAACATTCGAAATAAATACTGCAATCTAATATGTTATAAAACAATAAAGAAACTGTTTGTTTATGTCAGTCTTGGTTATGTGGAACACAATGAAGTTCAGTTTACAGTAGATTTCCTTTAAATATTTCTTATCCTATATTTTGTATCCTGGATAGTGTTGGGGAGATGCTACATCTCATTCCCATAGGGGTCTTCATTTTACACATTTTTGCACTGTATTTACTCAGGATGTCCCAGATTAGAAGCAATATCTTGTTTTAGCAGGGTCATGATTTTACCATTGTTATTAGGTATTTATTCAGAGTAGCATAGTCCAGACATAAAATATTGTTTTCAGCATGTTCTGATTTTACACAATGCAGCATAATATTGTGTAGATGTAGAGCCCCACTGAAAATAAGATGCCACATCTTCTGCGAACTATCCATGCTAAATATATAGCAATCAGCAGGCATATTCTAGAAAAACACATTGTAAAAATGTGTAAAAGGAAAACCACATTGGAAAACCTCTCAGCAGATCTACATTGTGCAAATTCATTAGAAATAATGGGTAAAAGCATGACCACACTGTAAGTGATATTTTACAGGATATGCCAGTTGATATTCGATATATCATATATCGAATCTCAACTGGCATGTCCTGTTAAAATTCAGAATTTAAAATGGTTTAAATGCTTTACCTAAATGAAATAAATATTTTAAATATTGACTTGGATAGTCTTTCCTCATAGGTCTTATCCCATATGCCTTGTGCCATTGTAATTGCTTTTCACTGCACTGCCTCCACCTTGTCTATGTTTTTTCTCAGATGGGGCCTCCAGAACTGATTGCAATATTCCAGGTGTGATCTCATGAGTCTCTTACACAGGGGCAAGATGACCTTCCTCTTTATACTCCTGATACCTCTCCCTGTGCATCCAAGCATCTGGCTAGCCTTTCCAGCCTCCTTATCACAATGTTTAGTTTCTTTTAGATCCCGACAGATGATAACTCCCAAGTTCCTTTCCTGCTTTGTGATGGTCAGTACCTCACCACATAGTTTGTACTTTGCCCCTGGGTTCTTGTGCCCTATCTGCATGATCCTGCACTTCTTTGCCTTCAATTCCAGCTGCCATTCTTTAGACAATTCCTCCAGTTTTTTTATTGTGTTTATTCACCCATTTTTTTCCCCTGTTTTCACCTGACTCTCCATGCAGTGGCCATGTGTGCACCTGTGGAGGTATGCACATGCTGTGGTTCCACAGCGCCCTCCCTTTGCTTGCCACCTGCCTGCCTGGGCTACCCTCGGGCCTCCACCTGAGGCAGTTGGACTGTGGGGGGGGATGACAGGGTCCCTCCCTTGGAAAGGAGAGATGCCTTGTGGCTGCTCAACCCTGCTCCCTCCCTCCCCCCAGCCAGCCTTCGATGACCCGGGCTTGCTCCCGAACCTGGGTTGCTGGCATAGCATGAGGTGTGGCATCCAGCGGCTCAGTCCTCAGTGCCACTCGGCTGGCTCTCCATTTTTTTAAGGGCTTCCATCATTCTTTCAGCACCCCCCCCCGGCATGTCCACCCTATTGCATACCTTCGTATCCTATGTGAAGAGAAATGCCTTCCCCTCCAGTCCTTCTTCAATGTCTCCAACAAAGACATTGAAGAGGACTGGCCCCAACACCAGTCCCTGCGGCACCCTGCTTGTCACCTCTCCCTCTCCCTCTCCAGAGTACTCCCTGTTTACCACAACCCTCTGACTCCTGCCATTTAGCCAGTTCTCCACCCACAGAACTATTTTAGGATCCACACCTAGCCTGTGCAGTTTGTTAATCAGCCTTCTATGGGGGATGATGTCAAAGGCCTTTCTGAAGTCCAGACAGACTACATCCACCGCACCTCTCTGGTCCTACCGTAGTTACCCAGTCATGCAGTAAATTAGTACAATGAGTTAGTGCAAAACACAGTGCTTATCCAAAATACAGTAAAAGTTAGGCTTAAATGTATAAGTAAACAAATGCCATATAATGGCTCCACCAAGCCACAGCAATGGAAATTTCACCACAATCCTTTACATCAATGCAATTCTGCAGATGTTGCCGACGCGTCCCAACAATGACCCGCAACATGCCAACACAGACCACCACACTTAACTGTATCAATGCGGGGGGAGGGGCTGCCCCCATTCCCACCCCCACTAACTCCACGTCACACAGATAGTGGAGTTAGGTGCTTACCCCCCATCAATGCAAAATCTCCCTATTGATGCAAAATCCGTTGATGGGGAGTTAATGTCGAAACTTTGATGTTCAAATGGTATACCCTATATAACGCAGTGTGTGTGCATGTGTGTGTGTGTGTGTGTCAGTGCTCTATGTGTGCAGACAGTGCACTGTTATGTTATTGCATATATGTATATTTGTATTAGTCAGCGTGTATGTATCACAGCAATTAGAAAGTGCAGTTAGGTGGCTCTTTGGTTAGTGCATAGTGTGCTAGTCTACATTTCCCCACTGTCTAGATCAGTTTCAGCCTTCTGCATGTCACTGCTTAATTAACTGAGGTGTCTAGTGGCAACTCCCCACCCTCTGATGTCCCTCAAAGTCTGAAAAGAAGAAAATAGTCCCTTTTCTTTTCTTTTAATCTGTAAACATGTGTGTAGACGGTGCACTGCTAAGTTATACTCACTGAAATATATATGCATATATGTGTAAATATATTAGTTAGTGTGTATAATAGCAATTAGAAAGTGAAGTTAAGTGGCCCAGTGGTAAGTGCAAAAATCGTCAGTCTACATTCCCCCACTATCTAGATCAGTTTCTGCCTTATGCATGCCGTTGCTGATTTAAATGACAGTCTGTTGCTGCCCTGCTGTAACTGTCGCCCCCCCATGCCCAGCCCATCCTAAGCCCAGTCCATATTAGTCTTCTGACATGGGGATCTGCTCCTAGACCTAATACATTATCAATACCAGCGGCGAACATCTGGCAGTGACAAATGCTTGTTTTTTTCTGAGATGAAGACATTATAATTCCCCCCAATACTGCTTTTCAACTCATCCCACTGAACACAGGGATTTGTGTCAGAAGGGAGATTGTGAAGAAGGATTCCCATATTTGAGGGACAGGGTGCTTACCACCCCTCCTCCTGACCACACAATTTTGGTGTTTCAATTTGGTCCCAATATACATTTTTGGGGATACCAAATTCAATTCCTTTTTTACTAACAAAAAAAGAAAAAAACACAACTAACTTACTGTAGGTGCTTTTTGTGGACAACATTTTTTAGCAGTTCTTTTCATTAGAGAACAGCAGCACAGATTATGGGAGTAGAAGGAAGTGACTGGCCAAGGTGGAGGGAGGGCTGGGCTGGTTGCCCATCCCAGGACTGTAAATAATCAGGGTGGGGGGGGGAGAGTGGCATGAAGCCCTGGTGAGGATGTGGGGCTAATTTGTGTAAAGGGCTGGGCGGGGGGAAGAGGGTGGGGAATTACATTTGTGATGGTGGGTGGGAGGAATTGTTTTTTTTACGACGTCTCTCACCAAGGCTGGGGTCCCAGTACAGGGGAGGGGGGACGGTGTTCCACCACCAGGGTTGGGAACCTTGTGTCTAAACTGGGAGTCAACATTGGCATGTACTAAGTGATTCACTAGGGTTAAGTACTCAGTGGCCACACAGAAAGTTCATTTTCTTTTATAAAATCCAATACTGAGATTGGGTACTTGGTCTTGAAGGAGGTTGGGAGTGGTGTCTGACACCAGGATTTGGCAACCAGTGTCAGAAAAGCAAAGGCGTGAGGATGGAGGGGGTCAGCAGCCAGAAAAAAAAAAAAAACACCACAAGCTTTATTTAATTTTTGATTCACTTCAATCATGAATGAAAAAAGGCTCCTCTTTTTTTAGTGCTATGCAGAACTTTCAGAGTCCAGTGGAATGAAATTTCATGGAGGTTTTGAAATTCCACCGAAGTTAGCCAGAAACAAAATGGCAAAATTCCACGGCAGAAAAATGCAGAAGGAGTTTTTCCACAGCCTTTCTGTGGAATTGTGTTCTGTGGTTTAATATTTTTCATGGAAATAGTTGCTGGCAGAATAGAACTTCAGTGCAAGTGCAGCCAAGGAAGAATTAAGTTTTAATTCACCCCCCCCAGTCGCTGCCCATCGTGGTGTCTAGTGGCCTCCCAATCGCCAGCCTGATCTTTCCATGGTGTCTAGTTGTCCTCTACAGCCGATCGCAAACACAATCCCACATAAAATACAATTCCCTGGTGTCTAGCAGACCCCCCCCCCAGCTGATCACTGGCCAATGTAGGATAAAATGTCCCTGGTGTCTAGTACCTCCCCCTTCCTCCAATCACAGGTTGATGCCCAACGTAAAATATAATTCCTGTTGTCTAGTGCCCCCCCACCAGTAGCAAACAAATAAATTACTAACTCCCTGGTGCCTATCAGACCCCTTCCCTATCCCTGATCAAGCCCTTGTAATAAAAAAAAAAAGCTTAGGTTGTTCAATTTCCCTGGTGTCCAGTGGACCCCCTCCCTATCCCTGATCAATCCCCTGTAATAAAAAAAAAGCTTAGGTTGTTCAATTTCCCTGGTGTCTAGTGGACCCCCTTCCTATCCCCAATCCCCTGTGATTAAAGAAAAGCGTCCCCAATATTCTCTGGTTATAACAAGTTATAACTTTTTTCCATAGAGCTTTTTCTCCCGTGGGGTCTGGCAGGCATGCTGCGTCTCTCTTTCTCTCTCTCTCTCTCTCTCTGTGAGGGCTCCATTCCACCTGTTCAGGGCATCATGTAGCCTGCCAGGCCTCTGTTTTTCTGTTTCCTCCCGTTTCCCTGTTGTCGGGGCACATACATCAGGATATGCACGTGGAGGTGTGTGTACACTGCAGATGTCCCACAGCACCCTCCCTTCTTAGGTGCCCTCAGTCCCACACTACCCACAGGCCTCCACCTGGGGTAGTTGTTTGGTGGGAATGCCAGGCCTCCCTCCCAGGAGAGGAGAGCAGTCCTCCAGACACTCGATCCTCTCCCTTCCCGGCAACTCCCGGCAACTTGCATTCACCACGGAACACAGCTCGCCGGCATGGCAGGAAGTAAGGCACAGATGCCTCAGCCCCTCCACGCCACTGGGCTGGCCCATAACTTTTTTAATTTGTCCCCTTTTCATCATGAAACAAATGAAAGACCCTGCTGTGGGCCAATATCTAAGTTTCAGGTTTTAAGTTGGCCCTGATTAGTTTGTTATCCATGCATGAAAAAGGTCTTAATTTGGATGAACTTCACTTATTTCAAAACATCATGGTGCAGAAACTACTGAAACTATTGATTAAACATTTATATACACGTAGTCTCTAGGACTGAGAAGGTGCCTGCAAATTCTCAAAACCCCAGGGGCTAAGATGACTCAGATAAGCTGTCAAAAATAGGGGTTTTGACACAACTAACTTGCTCAACCCTGACATACTAGTACTACTGTACAAGCTTAATATATAAAGTGCACGTGTGTTTGTGCGTGCGCATGCGCACATTGAGGTGTGTAAGTGTATGTATGTATGTCTATGCAGTACCCTTTCCCCCTTCATCAGTTCAACAGGGAGGAGGACAGTGGTTACTAAGCTCCAAGGAGTTAGTGAAGTAGTCATAGTGAAAAGATTTATGGCACTGGGTAGTAGGTGGAAGGAGCCAAGCCAGTATAAACATAGGGAAAAAGAGTCATTTTAGGTGGTTCAGCCTCTGAGGACTTAGAGGCAAAGGGGTGCCCAATGGACCTGGGAGCACTCTCATGTGGGAGGCCCCAGGGCAACACTGGGGTCTGCAGACCCGGTGACCCCCCTCAGCTGGAGCTACAGAAGCTGGGACACTAGTAAGGGACACCAGCTTTTGGATCCTGAGGGACACGTGGTGGGCCCTGGATTTCCAAACTTGCACCAGAGGAACTAAGGACACTCCTTTGGATCCAGCTTAGCAGGATCAAGCCTTTCAACCCAGGTATGACCCCTCCATGCAACAGTATAGAGAGTTATCTGTTTTTTATTGACCAGCTAAGCACACTTGACAAATACATTCCTATTTTCAGGAGCAACCTGGGAGGTTACAAAGTATACAAAGACAAAGCAACTTTACCAGTTACAGTAGTACAGAGATAATGGGGCAATTACACAGCAAGGGCCCATAGTCTGGAATACACAACAATCAAAACAATGATACAAAGCAAGTAAAGGTAACACGAGGATAATAAGAGATTACAGGTACCAAGGTACATCATAAAAAAGAGCTTCATAAGAGAACACCAATTTGTCAAAGCTAACAGCTTTCCAGAGGAAAGATCACCAGAAATAACATGACTAGGTGGTACCATGCCATAAAATAAATGTCAAATGATAAGAGAAACGGGAACAGAAAAATGAGAGAAAGGCTCCTGGGAGTGTTATGTATATACCACTACAGTGACACTGCTGAAAATGAACTGTAAATCAATTAAGCATGTGTGAGCTCCTTAAAATGATCAGTTCAGCACCAACTAATTTCTCCGGCATCTGCGTTAATGAAGGCCTGATAGTATAAGAAGGGCCTCAGTACCTGCACCTGTTTAAATTAGCTTGGGTCCCTCAGTCCTAGTAAAATATAAATGTTCAGTGTGGTTCCCTCCCCAGGAGCCATGCAAATGCACCCCATGGGGGGGCTCTCGGTCACATATATATATAATGATATGTACAGTAAAATAAATGATAGGAAAGTTTTGTATATAAGAAAATAATGGCCTTGAGGGGCTATATTGAGATATTGAGAATACTGGATAGGCAACTATACACAACCAGTGTCTTCTGCCACAGAGGGTTTCTGATTCCCTCTGACCTCGAGAGCAAAGCTGGAGATGTCTGTGGGAATCAGAAACCCGAGGTGGTAGAACATACTGGTTGTGCATAAAGTTGCTCATCCTGTATTTTTTATAGTGTATAGTATTACATGAAATGTGCATGTGGTGATTCTTCTGCTTTCAGAATGAAACTGACTTGTGCAGTCTCTAGAGGTTTCAGAATGCTGTAGGCATGTGCAAAAAACAAAATTCCACCAGCGGAATTTCCATGAAAGTTGGATTTTCACTTCCGTGAAAGTTAGGAAATCATTTTGCCAACTTTTGTGGAATTCCGCCTTAAAACGGTGGAATAAATGTATGAACTGTGAGATAATGTATTAAACTGTAGGGGGAAAAGCCACAGAACTGATCACTGTCAGTGTTCAGCTCTGCGGCTTTTTCTCCTGCAGTTTAATTTAACAATTAATCCTCCACCCCCCCCCACTGCAGATTGCCACTGGGGGCTGCACCCTCCACCAATACCCAGCCCCAGGTAAAAAATGTATGACCCCCCCACCCAGGCAGGTAGTCCACCACCACACCGCTCCCTCCCCATTGCAACCCCGAGCAGGCAACCAGCACAGACCTCCTCTCTCCTCTGTGGTTGGCTGCCCACTGAGCTGAATGAAGGAGCGCATGCTTACAAGCACATGCTCATTCATTCAGCTCAGTGGGTGACCAGCCACGGAGAAGAGAGGAGAGCTGTGCTGGTCGCCTGCTCAGGGTTGTAACGGGGGGGAAGGAGGGGTGGTAATGGACTACCTGCATGGGTGGGGGGTTGGGGGTTCACTAGACACCTGGGAAAAATGAGGGAAACTTTAAAAGGCTTCTGCATTGTGGGCACAAAATTGGCAAATGGGGGAGACCACTAGACACCAAGGATTTTATTTTCATATGGAGCGGGGATCGGTGGGTGGGGTTGGGGCACTACAGGTCAACTTTTGTTTGTATATGGTGCCAGCAAAAGGTGGGTGGGGGGACCTCTAGACACCAGGTATTTTAATTTTATATGGAGTAGGGATCATCGGGTAAATGAACAATTCAGCACAATGTAGGAAGGCAGCTGCAAAGGCCAACAAAATGCTGGGTTGTATTGCAAGGGGTATATCCTCGAGGAGGAAGGAGGTGATTCTGCCACTGTATAGGTCATTAGTTAGACCGCACCTGGAGTACTGCGTGCAGTACTGGCACCCATATCTGAAGAGGGACATTAAGTTACTGGAGGGGGTGCAGCGCAGGGTGGCAAAGATGATCAAGGGGTTGGGGGACTTATCATACGAGAGGAGGTTGAGGGAGTTGAACATGTGCTCACTGGAAGAGAGGAGGGACAGGGGTGACATGATTGAAACCTTTAAGTACATGAAAGGAATAAACAAGACAGGTACAGAGGGGCTGTTCAAAGTAAGGGAGGGGAGGGCCACCAGGGGCCATGATATGAGACTGGAGGGAGGAAGGTTCAGGAGGGAGATGAGGAGACACTTTTTTACAGAGAGGGTGGTGGCTGGGTGGAATGTGTTACCTGCAGAAGTGGTATCCAGTAGAACAGTGGACTGCTTCAAAAGGAGATGGGGAGGGTTAATGAAGGGGAAGGGTAGAAGGGAGGGGCAGCTGCAGAATAAGGGGTGCTAGCTGCACATTCGAGCAGACTTGATAGACCTCTAGGCCTTTTGCACTAAAACATAGATCAGAAGACAGAAAAAACATGTATTAGCTAAATGAACTTTATGAGAGGACAAATCTGAAGGACTTAGCTGTCAAATTAGCTAGGAGAAGCATCTGGGGTGAACACTCTCTTCAGTGAAAACTAGAGGTCTACCACTGGAATGCTGGAAAGCTTGAGACCAGCACAAAGAGTGAGTGAGTGAGAGAGAGAGAGTGACATGAATGAGAAACAGAGAGCATCTTTGAAAAAAAAATCTGCATTCTGGGGTACCTTATTCCTAGCGGAGATGATTCATAAGTTGTGTCAGCTGTTCTAATTCATATATATAGAAAAGAAGCACTATGGGTATCACATCAGCATTGAGGTCATCATAAACAGATTTTAAAAAGTAACTACTAAACAAATATACCTGGGGACACCATCATAGTCTCCTCCGAAACCAACAGCCTCGTATCCAGCAACTTTTTTAATGTAATCAAAGTGATCTAGAGAAGAAGACAAAAAAGGTTTACGAGATTTTTTATTGGCTCACCCTCATTCCGTTGGAGCTCATCCTAATAACCTTGTAACTATTAACCCATTACTGGCCAGCTTCTTATTTGTTCTTTCATCTATGTAGAAGCTTTTATTCTCAGTTCAGTGAAAATTTAATTTTTTTATTTTAATTGTCTTCATTCCCTTATAGCTCTCCTGTCTCCAACCATGACAATGGAGACTGCCATGACTGCCTCCCTCCTCCCACCAGGAGGGCAGCCCAGTATCGGCCTTCACAGGTAATGCAATGTTTCTATTTTTTTAAGCTGGTCTGTTTTCCCCAGCTGCCATCCACAATGCTAATCTTCCTCAGGAACTCCTACGGTATACCCAGTTCATACCACCACCACCCAATCACCAGCCTCCCACACCTACCTGCCTCCATGCAACTGTGGTTTTTCCACCAAGTGGGGCTGGGGTGGGGATATACCCCCAACAGTGGATGCTCGTTAGCTAGCAGTATGCAGTGAAGGGGCATATGGGGCCCTGTACATATTGGTGTCCATCATCCTGAGTGTCCAGGCCATTCTCCTCCTACATTTTTTTCTCCCAGTCTTTGAGACACCAGCATTAGTGACACCATGTGCAGACATACATGCAGAATGTGTTGCTGCATGCATCTGCCTGCATCTCCCCACCCCACGGTGCACCAGTCATGCAGCTGCACCTGTGGGCACACTGGTGGCACTGCTGCAGTGGTGCCTCCATCCTTGGAGAAGGAGATGGTCCTGTGGGATACTTGATCCCCCTCCCCTCGTTTGGCCCCCAATGAACAGGGCTCTCTTCTGAACCCCCATCAGTAGCACTGAGAGCAGTCATGCTACCACTGCACCAATGGGCTGCTTTACCAGTGCTGCTTCTTGATCACATGTCTGTGAGCATGTTAAATGCCACACAGCCTGTGCCTTCCATCCCCTGGGAGCCAAGCTCCCACTCCTGTGACATGCATGGCTCCTCAGCTGGCCCTGCATCTTCCTGTACATATTACAATGATACTGTTTTTAATGCTGTAAAATTCCACCGGCTTGGTAGCATCAGCTGCACTGTTCCACTACAAGGGGACCTGGGATTAATTCTCAGTCCTGACTCCCTTGCCCAGGACATTGGGGGTTTGGAACATGATACTGAAGCACCATGTGCAGACCCCAAGGGAGGATGCAGAGCATTTCCTGTTCTGAGCACCACCTGCAAGTGTGGTAGGGGGACAGCCTTGATGCTGTGGGTGACCACTCAGCATTGGCAGCTCCCAACCTACAAGTTGGTGCAGTGGGTGCTCAATAGTTATGTACTGGGGAGGTGGGAGGGGCCTAACCAGAAAAATCCTTGGAATGAGTAGCATGATAGTTGCTGTGTCTGGGTCTCACTCTCTGCTACCAGCTACCAGCCACTCCACCCCTGCCATATTAGCAAGAATGATGGAGGATGTTGTCTGGCTGTGGCAAGGTCCAACCATGGAGGGTTAGCCGTGAGATCAGAGATGTGTAGGTAAGTGTTGCAGAGGTGGAAGGATGGGGCTGCACCTGACTGGAGGGATGCGAACAGTGCATCAGGAGGGGTAAAATGTAAATTGCAAAAAAAAACATTCTGTACAGTCTCTTCCTAGTTCATCACTGCATCTTTTTGAAACGCCTCTCTTCCTCCTTCTCACCAGGTCCCTCCTGGAAATGACCAATGGTTCAGGGTGCTCTCAGAGTCAAAAGGTGTGGATACATAAATTTAAAAATACATAAATAAATAAATAAAACAACATATTGTGATTAAAGTCATGTGAATAAACTGTAATTTATTTTTTCTCTTTGCTGTTTTGCCCCTATTATTCCCCTTGCCCCAACCTATATTTAGGGGCCACCCCAGCTGCATTCTTCCTCCGGTTGGGAGGTCAGGTGATCAGCTGCATTCACAGCCAATGCTAACCATTTCTTGATTGGCTGGCAGCTGGTGGGTGAATGACAGATAGCCCATGCACTTTTGTCCTTCCTGAGAGCTGTGCACCTCATCCCTGCAACACACATATCTCCACCCATCTCCCCTGTGGCAGCTCTCCATCCTTCAGCCTTTTACAGTAAATAAGCAAATTTGCATAACAACAAAACAGTTTCACCCCTTACTCCTCCCTTTTGGTGTCTGCATTCCCAATATTGGAACCAGTCATGTCATCCTGTACACACAATTCTTCTACAAATAATAAAACCTTTTCCCCCACTCCCTAAATTCTTTTAGTTGCCCTTCTATATATTGCCTCCACCCTCTCGCAGTCCTTACACAGGTAGGGATTCCAGAACCCCACGTAGTACTCGAGGGGTGGTCACACCAGAAGTCTGTACAGTGAGAGGATTACCTCTCAGCTTCTGCTGCTGATATCCTCCTCCCAATGCACCCAAACATCCTATTTGCCTTGCCTCCAGGACTGCTGCAATGCTCTGTGCATTTCAGGTTATCTGAGTTTATAACCTCCAGGTCTTACTTTTTAGCTGTGCTTTGCAGTCCCCCACCCCCACTGAGTACTGCATTTCTCAGTTTGCTTTTCCTGATGAACATTACTTTACATTGTTTTGCACTGAAGTTTAGCTGCCAGACCTTTGACCATTTTACCAGAGTCTCTCTGTCTCTGTCCTCCATTTGCACCCTACTGCCCTCCTCATTGTCCACCCTTACTCAGATCTTCGTGTTGTCGACAAAGGGGCATATCTTTCCCTGTTGACCACCCGTATGTTGCAAATGAATATGTTGAAGAGGACAAGGTCCAAGAATGAGTTCTGTGGCACCCCACTTTTAACCTCTTCAACATCTGAGACTTCGCCATTTACCACTACTCTATGAGTCCGCCCCCTCAGTTGGCTCTCTACCCAAGTGACTGTCTGTTCTTCCAACCCTAGATCCCTCAGTTTTTTGACCAGCCTTCCAGGAGTTCAGAAACAATGTGTTCACTGCCTGTCCTTTGTCAGCCACGTTAGCCACCCCATCAAAAAACTCTGTTAGGTTAATCTAATTTGACATCCCCTTGATGAACCTGTGCTGCTTATTGTCTTGTAACCCATTTATTTTGAGAAAGCCCATTAGTCTTTCCCTCAGGATGGCCTCATGTAACGTACCCACTATAGACGTCAGGATGACTGGTCTGTAGTTGCCGGGCTCATTCTTACTTTTTACTTTTATGCAGAAGGACCACACTGGCTCTCCTCCAGTCCCTGGGAAATATCCCTGTGTCTAATGAGTAGTTGAAAATATCTTCGAGTGGAGTTGCTATTACCCCTGCTACCTCCTCGGGTATCCTGGTGAGCAGCCCATATGTCCCCATCGATTTGTTTAGCCTTAACCCATTTTGTTGCTCCAGCATGCTTTCTTCCATGATTATTCCCTGTCTATTAGAGCTCCCTTTCTCCCTCCTAATACACCCTACCCCACAAAAGTCTCTTCTGTACCCTGGTAAATACTCAATAACATTATTGGTCCAGCATCTGCGCTTTGCCCCATCCTCTTCCTCCCGTCCTTCCCCTTTTTTCCACCTTACAATTCACTCCCAGACTTTGCATTCACCTTGTTCCTCCAGCTTTGCTCCTCTTGCTATTCGGAGCTCTGTCTCACCCATAGCATTTCTTTTTTTTCTATATAGATTTCTATCCTCCTGTGCACTATGGCGCCTGACTCAGCCTGTCCCTACCTCCCTCATCCGTCTGCTGTCCTCTGGTCTTGCTGAGCCCCATTCCCCCATGGATTACCCTCCCCCCCCATGCCAGGGTTAGGAAGGGGAGGGACGTCCTCCCTCCATCCAGTGATCCTGCATCCAGATTGGGGGTCCAACGGACTGGGGACAGAGCAGGACAGGGGCAGACAGAGCTTCATGAAGCCCGTGATCACCATTTTCTATATTTTTTCCCCTGCCACGGCATCCGTAATTGTGTGCACATGGAGGCTTACATGCACTATATAACCATGGACCCTGTGCTACACTGTTCAACTGTGGCACTGCCATCCGGCTTCCACCAGATGGCAGCCATGAAGTGAGACAATGGATCCCCCCACCCTAGGGGAGGAGAGCAGTCCATCAGACTCTCGATCCTCTGCCTACGCCCTGACCCCCAGCAACCCATGCTCGTTCTTGAACATGGGTAGACAGCATGGCAGGAGGTAAGGCATTGAATGCCAGCCATCCATACCACTGGGCTGGCTCAGCCTTAGCATTTCTGATCTTCCTACTGGCCTCCCTAGTTGTCCTTAGATAATCTTCCTCATCCCCCGCCCTTTGATTCCCCTTGTAATTCTTGAATGTCCTGCTTGTAAAACCCGCACTACTTTCTTCACATCCAATGTAAACCACAGTGGGTCGCTTGCTTTCCTTCCCTTGCTAATCCTCCCAATACAGCATTCCACAGTCTTTACAATGCCTACCTTGACCACTTCCAATTCTCTCTCTATGCCTTATATCATTGTTATGCCCCCATGTTGTCCCCTAGTAACCTTCACATCCTTTCAAAGTCTGCTTTTCTGAAGTCCCACACCTTTATTGTTTTGTTCCCCTTACTGGCTTGCACTTTTTATTTATTTAGATTTTGTTGATCGGAAAGGGAGGGCTAAGCAATTCTGCCTATTTTCAGACTCATCCCGGGGGACGGAGGGGGGGGCTACAGATGCAACTGACATATTGAACTAGATTAAGCTGTTTGTGGTATTTTTAGTGAATGCTAAAGATTTGGCCAGGACACTGGGAATATTCCCTTACTCTTTTCAAGAAGTGCCATGGGATCTTTAACGGCCACCTGAACGACCAGCAGAATTGACCTCGGTATAACAGAAGATGGCACCTCAGGAGTGCAACAACCCTCCCATGCTGCATTACAGTGTCAGTATTGGGATTTATCCCAGGTTCCTGAGGTGGGACTACAACCCACACTGTTCTGATCTTCTGGCATCAGAGATGAGTGTGCAACCTGCTGAGCCACTGACACTGTTCAACTTTGGACCTCTAGGCACACCATCTTGTAATCGCTTGATCCCAGTGGTTCCTGTACTACCATGTTTTGGACCCACTCACTGTTTGTGAACACCATGTTCAATAGTGCTCCTCCCTTATAGGGTTTCGGACCAACTGTGTAAGGAACACTTCTTGGTGTGCCTCTACCAGAAGCTGGTTCATTGCTGTTGCCATGACTGGGAATTTCCAGTCCATGTCTAGCATGCTCAAGTCCCCCATTAACAGCACGTTCTCCAACTCAGATGTCCTCTTCAGAATTTCCACTACTTCCTTGTCTGTCCACAGGTCCTGTTTTGGTGGCCTGTTGTCCACCTCCAGCCTGATTTGTTTCCCCCTTCCCTGCAGATACTTGTACCCACAGAGTCTCAGAACCTCCAGAGGCACCACAATGGTTTTTGACCTCTTTGTTGAATTTGTATTAACTGTCCCCAGTTTTCCAGCTATCTGGAGGAGCTTGGTTTATGTCATTGACTTTCCATTTATCAGTGGTGGTGAGACAGGGGACCTGCATTGCACTGGTGACATCACAGTCATCTTGGACCTTTTGGACA
Organism: Neoceratodus forsteri; assembly: GCA_016271365.2. Lineage (NCBI taxonomy): Eukaryota > Metazoa > Chordata > Ceratodontiformes > Ceratodontidae > Neoceratodus > Neoceratodus forsteri. The sequence continues at coordinate 968,360,639 of CM028130.1, read as the reverse complement.
GAAGTGCTTTATTTGTTATAAATGTAGTTTTAGTGGACTAAAAATAAACAACTAAAAAGAGCACCCTCTGCTGGATTGAATAACATTATTCTATTTTACCACTGTCTATTGACATGTACAATTGGGTTGAGTGAGTGAGTAAGTAGATAATTTTGTATTTTTAGGGTGACTGTGATACGAGTGTTTATTGTTATTTAAAAGTTGAATGTACAGGGTGATTAATTGTGTGGATTAAGCTGATTTAGTGGTGTGGTTTTGGCATGTGAGAAATTAATTTTTTGTTGGGTGAGGGGTTGGATTAGTTATATTTCATTTATTTTTCGGTATCTTAGTGAGGATAAAATGTGTACTGTGCCCACCAGACAGTGTCTGGTCCACTCTTTGGACCAACTGTGGCAGCTGCAGCCCTTTGGGGATTCCTGTGTACCCTTTCTGGAAAGGTTAATCACTGCATGGGGTTGGGGGTTTTCTGGGGCTACAGCTCAAAATGCAAGTTGCGCCAGGGATGGACCAAGGAGTGAACAGGATTGGAAATGTGAGATTGAGGAGGCACCCTGGGAACAGACAGTGTCAAGAGAGGGGTCCACCCTGCCTGGTTCCTTTTCCTAGGGCTACTCTGTTTTCATACAAGCAGGTAGTTAATGGGCCAGTTGACCTAGCTTCTCCCCTTAGCACAGTTCTGTGAACACCAGGTGGCTGAGGAATTAAACTGTGATAATGGAGGCATTTATTATGGACTCCTCAGCTGACCAGGTATGTATCATGGAAACCTGGATGGGGGATGACTCTGAACTGGTGCTAGATGCATCCATTCTGCCAGGTTTTTTTGTGGTACATTTTCCAAGGTGGGGGGGCATCTCTAATAGATTTGCATTGAGACTCACTGTATACCACACGGGTATGACAAAGTCATTTGAATGCATGGCTGTGAAGGGTGGGCTGGGTACAGGTTGCAGGATCATTCTTGTGTACCAATCTCCAGGGCCCAGGAATGATTTCCTGCAGGAACTTGAGAGCTTCGAGGCATGGATCTGGTGGTGGACTCTCCCAGATGGCTGGTTCCAGGTGATTTCAATGCCTGGGTTGATGGTGAAATCTCTCAATTTGGAATGCAGTTCCTCAATTAACAACATTACTGGGCCTATTACAGGTAGCTGCCTCCCGTATGCACCAGCATGGTCATGCCTGGGCTTGGTCTTCTTGTTGGTTCTTGCATTGGTGATGTCAAGGTTGATCTGGTCATTTGGTGGGATTATCATACTGTACAGTTCCTCTGCAGGGCCCCCTTATTAATGACCCCCCATTGGAGATGGTCAGACACTGTCCAGTGCAACATTTGGAGCCAGAAAAGCTCCGGGTGGTTTTGAGTGCTTCAGTTATAGCGATGACTTGTGCTGGGAGATTGGAGAGAGCTGTGACATCTATAATATGGCTTTTACTGTTGTCTTTGACTCCTTGGAACCATTCCATGTTCATCACTTAATCTCCTGTCACAGACCACCATGGTTTGATGATGATGATAATGACCTGAGGCAGTTCAAGACAAAGAGATGGACGTTGGAGCACTCCTGACAGAAATCTAGGTCTGAGGAGGATAGATTAATGCTGAGAACTCATTATAGTGAGTATCAGTGGGCAATCACTCTGAAAAAGTCAGAATTCCTGTCATGCGGCATTGCTGCTGGAAAAAACGACCGGCTCAATTCTTCCATACTGTGGACAGATTGCTAAATCCTGTCTGTCTGAAGTTGAAAAGAGTTTTTTCAGCAGAAAAGTGCAGGGAGTTCAGTTATATTTTTTCTGGATAAGGTGTCCTCCATTCGGAGAGGGATCTCATTGGGTGGTCTGTCATGAGCTACAAAACAAGACAGGAACGAGTAACACTCGAGGAAAGGTTAAATTACAAAGTGTGCATTTGGGGCAGGAGCAGTCTGTGGGATGCACACTTTGGAATTTATCCTTCAATAAAGCAAACTAACAAGTATGTGGTTAGCAGACCGGCTTTTTACCTTTCCTTGAGTGATACTTGTTCCTATCTTTGTTGCATGTAGCTGTGGGCTGGCCACCCTATCGATCTGCACTGAACCTGCACTGCGTGCATCACGTTCCATTCCCTGGGAGTTTCTGTCATGGACTAGCAGTGTCCACTTGGCATTGGGCGAAGGCACTCCATATTGGTGGTAGAAGTCTGAGATAGTTGTGGTGGAAAATGTCTTCTAAGTGGTTTTAGGACTATGCCCTACTTACTGTGTACTAGATCCAGGATCCACTGGACTTCTTTTGGAGTGCTGGCGGGAATTGGGTCCAGTATTCCTGGAGACTGTAAGATATTCCCTGAAGGAGGGTGTCATCCTCCCTGCTTGAAAAAGGCAGTGCTAGCCGGCCTGGTGGCGCTGAGGGTTGAAGCGCTGGACGCCACACCTCGCACCACGCCGGTGACCCGGGTTTGGGAGCCGGACCTGGGCTCGCCGTGGTCAGCCGGGGAGATAGGCTTGAGTGTCCACCGACAGCCGCTTTCTCTGGGAGGGATTCGGACGATGCCCGACACTTGCATGACCCCGAGCGGAGGCTCGAGGAACTGCAAGCTCCATTCAGGGATGGGTGGCCATTGAGCAGCATGGACGTCGGCGCGTGCGTCATGACGTCAGGGGAGGTTGCTTGCTGCTCGGGGAGGGAGAAAATGTGGAAATAAGCCTGCCTCAGCCGGGAAGATGGGAGGACCATGGCTGTGCCCGCGATTTGCCTGTGCCCGCCCAGCAGACCACAGACGCTAAATGTAGGGCACGGGTTTGAGCCCCCGTCACCCTCACCAGGGGGTAATCCTGAGCTCCATGGGGCCTAGGGGTCTGCTTGGATAGTGTTCCGGGCAGTGGGATGTCCAGTTGTCCCCCCTGAAGGGTCGGAGGTGGCAGGCTGGGGAGGAGGAATAAACAGTAATTTAAAAAAAAAAGAAAGAAAAAGGCAGTGCTGAAGCCCCTCCTGAAGAAACTATCCTTGGACCCTGATATTCTTGCAAACTAAAGGCATGTTTTGAACCTTCATTTTCGGGGAAGGTTACTGAAAAAGTGATAGCGGTACAGTTGGAGTATCATATGGAATAGTGTGACATATATGAGCCATACCAGTCTGGTTTCTAACCTCGTGACAGTACTGAGACAGTGCTCATCAAGATGCACTATGACCTCCTCCTAGCAAGGGATAGGGGTCAGTGTTCCATTCTGGTCCTGCTCAATCTTTCCTTGGCATTTGACACAGTGGGCCATGAGATGTTACTGGTATAGTTAAGACACTTTGTAGGACTCTCAGGGATGGTGTTGCAGTAGTTTGAGTCTGGCAGAGAGCAGCAGATGACATTGCTGGTCTTGCACCTCAGAAAGTACATCTGTGGAGTGCCTCAGGGCTTGATTCTGGCTCCCATGTTGTTTGTCATGTGTACATTGCCAGAGGGGAAGATTATTAGACAATATGGGCTCTAGTTTCACAGTTATGCTGATGATACCTAGTTGCGCTTGTCTTCTGCTCCAGATGGGGATGATGAGGTCATAGGGCTAAGCAAGTACCTAAAAGAAATACAAGACTGGATAGCTACCAACTAGCTTAGTCCCATTTTGGCAAAGATGGAAGTGCTATTGGTAGAACCACATTGGTGTGGGTTGGCAGTGAATTTTTTTTTTGTCAACTCTGTTTTACTCTGATCACCGACTGCCAGGAACTCCTTCAGGTGAGACACCCATCAAGCGGCTCCTACTGCCCTGCCAGAATCCCTCTGACCAGGAAATCGGGGACAGAATCCTCTCCCACCATGGCCCAGACAGAGGAGAGGATCCAGGAGAGCTGGTCGGGTGGGGACCGGCAGTAGGCATGTGTGCCGTTCCTTCGGTGTCCACTGTCATCCTCCTGGTAGCTGGGGTTTTCCACCTTGATTTTTCCCTTGAGGAGGACATGCAGTGATGCCAACACACCAAGTTATGTACTCCCGCATGACTCATGTAGGCCTTCGTCTCCTCCTGAACCCCTCTCGAGTGGTCCTGGCTGCAGAGGCTCCCAGTCACCACTGGGTGCCGCTGCTGCACTGGGAAATCACAGAACCCCTGCCCAGAAGAGGAGAGCTTGCTGACAGCTGCTCATTCCTGCATTTTTGTCCCACCCCTGGCTGACCCCCGATGACCCGAGCTCGTTACCGAACCTGGGTCACCAGTTTGGCATAAGGTGTGGCGTCCAGTGCTTCAACCGTCAGTGCCACCGGGCTGGCACGTGAATGGTGTTGATGTCAGTTTGTCAGCTTTAAATTGCATCACACTAGGAGCTGTGGCTAGGGTAAGAAATCTGGGGATCATTGGGGATTCCAAGCTCACACTGGAAAATCAAGTATCTGCAGTGTTTATTTTCCATTTTCATAACATCACCTGGATTAAACTGACTGACTTGGCAACCCTGTTGCATGCCGGATTCAATTCTAGATCAGACTACTGTAACGTCCTCTACCTAGGGCTTTCCATGAGGCTGGTGTGTCACCTACAGCTGGTGCAGAACCCAGCAACCCAGCTGATTGCTGGGACTTCCCAATCTGGGCATAACACACTGGTGCTCTGTGAGCTGCACTGGCTGCCAGTTTGATGGCACATCCATTTCAAGGCGCATTTGTTAATTTACAAGGCCCTGCATAGTCTGGGTCCAGGTTACTTGAAAGACCTCCCGGTCCCATATGCTCCCAATTATTCTCTCTGGTCCACTGAGGTGGGTCTCCTCTGTATTCAGAGGTCCCAGATTAAATTTTTGGGGGATTGTGTGTTCAGGATCGCAGCACCACTTTTGAGGAACGCACTCATCCCACAGATTAGAAGTGCCAACTCGCTGGACACTTTTAAAAGAAAACTTAAAACCCATTTGTTTAACAGCTGTTATGGGTCTGGTGGCTGATTTTATTATTTCACTGATTCATGTTTTGATGTTTTAATTCTGTTTTATGCTTGTAAGGTGCCCGGAGCCCCTAGGATTAAGCGCCATGAAAATAAAACTGCCTTGCCTTAACGCTGTAGCATCAATGCCTTCCCTTACACAGAATGCCACCCCTCCTTGATCTTCACACTGTCTTAAACAGTGCCTACCCCGGTATAGATATGTCTCAGTCCTGGTTCTGGTTTGCCTACATCTCTGTAACAGTCACCAGGTCCAGGTTACCATCTACCACCAATGCTTGAAGTTCTGGCATTCTGTTTCCCAGATATCTTGCACTGGAGCATAGAAGTTTCCAGCAACCAGTCCCATCCTTCTCCTTGTATATCCCTTATATTTTGCCAATTTTAAACATCCATTTGATTGGAGAAGGCCAACAGGACCTTCTGGGTTTCATCAATGTTAGTGTACATAATCAAGCTAACTCTGCCTATTCTAGTTTAAACTCTCTGTAATATACTGACCCCATCGTGCTCCCAGCAACCTCTTACCCTCCTCTTTAGGGTGCAGGCCATCCTTTTTAAACAGTCTCTGACCCATCCAAGCCAGGCCCCAGTCCCAGAAGAAGAGAAATCCCTCTTCTTGCACTGGTGCATAGAAGTTTCCAACAACAGCTGTTATGGGTCTGGTGGCTGATTTTATTATTTCACTGATTCATGTTTTGATGTTTTAATTCTATTTTATGCTTGCAAGGTGCCCAGAGCCCCTAGGATTAAGTGTCATAAAAATAAAAGTGCCTTGCCTTAACGTTGTAGCATTAATGCCTTCTCTTACACAGAATGCTGTCCCACCCCTCCTTGACCTTCATACTGTCTTTCCTAAACAGTGTATACCCCGGTATAGATACGTCTCAGTCCTAGTTCTGGTTCTGGTTTGCCTACATCTCTGTAACAGTCACCAGGTCCAGATTACCCTCCTCCACCAGTGTTCGAAGTTCTGGCATTCAGTTTCCCAAACTTCTTGCACTGGTGCATAGAAGTTTCTAACAACCAGTTCCATCCTCCCCTTGTGTTCCCTTCAGATTTTGCCAATTTTAAACATCCATTTGATTGGGGGAAGCCGACAGGACCCTTTGGGTTTCATCAGTGTTAGAGTATGTAACCGAGCTAACTCTGCCATTCTAGTTTAAACTTGCTGTAATATACTGACCCCGCCTTGCTCCCAGCACCCACTTACCCTCCTTGTTAGGGTGCAGGCCATCCTTTTTAAATAGTTTCCGACCCATCCAAGTCAGGCCCTAGTCCCAGAGGAAGAGAAATCCCTCTTCCCTGTACCACCCCTTTAGCCTTGCATTGAACTGGAACAAATGAAACTATTCCCTCTTGTTCAAGAAGTGGTGGCCACAGTTTGAGGCCAACACCAGGTACCGGTTGCTTCAGTATCCCAGCAGCTGTTACTGATGGCAGCAGTTTTAGGCCAGTAGCAGTTACTAGTGACTGCAGTATAATGCCAGCATCAGGTACTGGGGGCTACGGTTTGATGCCAACAGTTGGTACTGGTGGCTGCAGAGTGAGGCCAGCAGCAGGTACTGGTAGCTGCAGTTTGATACTTGGAGCAGCTAGTGGTGGCTGTAATTTGATGTCAACAGCAGATACTGGTGGCTGTAGTCTGATGTTAACAGCAGGAACTGATGGCTATAGTTTGATGCCAGCAGCAGGTACTGGTGGCTGCAGTTTGATGCCATTGCAGTGCATCAGGGCGCCAGCATTAGGGCACCGAGTCACTACAGGGGCAAACCCTGAGTTTGCCACCCTCCTGAGGCCCCCGGAGTTTGTATATATATAGTTAGGGGAAATGTAGGGTACAGCCCCCAATAATGGGAGGCGGGTGCCTCCCCAAAGAAAGTAGTCAGTGACACTGGCGATTGGTGCCATAGTGACTCAGTGCCTAATGCGGGTGTATTCTGAGGGTGGAACTGTCTGATTCCAGCAGCAGGCACTGGTCACTTCAGTTTGATACCTGCAGAAGGCATCAATTGCTACTGTTTGATGCTAGCAGCAGGTACTGGTGGCTACAGTTCGATGTTAGCAGCAGGTACTGGTGGCTGTAATTTGATGCCAGCAGCAGGTACTGGTGGCAGTAGTTTGATGCCAGGAGCAGGTACTGATAGCTGTAATTTGAGATCACCAGCAGGTACTGGTGGCTGCTTATGAGGCTAGGCAGATACTGGTGGCTGTAGTTTGATGCCAGCAGCAGGTACCGGTGGCTGTAGTTTGATGCCAGCAGCAGGTACTGGTAGCTGTTGTATGAGGCTAGGCAGGTAGTGGTGACTGTAGGTTGATTTCAGCAGCAGGTACGAATGACTATAGTTTGATGCCAGCATTTGGTACATGTGGCTATAGTCTGAGGCCAGCAGCAGGTACTGGTCACTGCAGTTTTATGTTAGCAGCAGGTACTGATGTCAGCAGTGTGATGCTAACAGCATTTACTGGTGGCTGTAGTTTGATGTTAGCATCAGGTACCGGTGACTATAGTTTCTATGTTAGCATCAGGTACTGGTGACTGTAGTTTGATGTTAGCAGCAGGTACTGGTGACTGTAGTTTGATGTCAGCAACAGGTACTGGTAGCTGTTGTATGAGTCTAGGCAGGTACTGGTCACTGTAGGTTGATTTCAGCTGCAGGTACTAATGACTATAGTTTGATGCCAGCATTTGGTACAGGTGGCTGTAGTCTGAGGCCAGCAGCAGGTACTGGTCACTGCAGTTTTATGTTAGCAGCAGGTACTGATGACAGCAGTGTGATGCTAGCAGCATTCACTGGTGGCTGTAGTTTGATGTTAGCAGCAGGTACTGGTGACTGTAGTTTGATGCCAGCAGCAGGTACTGGTGGATGTAGTTTGATGCCAGCAGCAGATTCTTGTGGCTGTAGTTTGATGCCAGCAGTAGGCACTGGTGGCTGTAGTTTGATGTTAGCAGAAGGTACCGGTGACTGTAGTTTGATGTTAGCATCAGGTACTGGTGTAACCCCCTTGTTATCCGGGGTTACTAGAATCCCAGTAAGACCTAGTGGTAGGCAGGGAAGGCAGCTTTTGAAACTCCAGTTAAATGGGTTTCACACTGTGAGTCGCCTGTGACGCACCTGCAACTTAAGGGTGAGTGTCTGCTCTGGCTAAAAGGGCATATGTTTTCTTCATCCTGGGACTTGTGTGAAAATCTAGGGATGGAACTACATATTGGGAAGCCTAGAGAAATGGGCCAAGCAAGTAAAAGTAGTGTCAAATCCCAGAGTTTTGTGAGATGCAAGTAATATGTAGAGGAGATGTGACAGACGTCTACCCTTAATCTACATTTAGGAGTTCAGCAAAGGAATTGTTCAGTTTTCCAGAGAAATGGCCAGGTATGGGCTGTGGGAGCTGAAGGTGGGTGGCCCCCCATCTTTAGTGACCAGGTCCACCTCTACCGATTTCTTCTGTGGTTTCTACTTTGCCTCAGGCACTTGGCCAGTGATGGGGGAAGTACCCAGATGTGGGGTTGTAAGGAAAATTCTCTCTAAGAGTCGCAGACTCTAGTGTGGTGTGGGGAGCCACGACAGGATAATTGGTTCATTCGTCCAATGGACCGCGGATTAAGTGGCTGGCAGGGGAGCCGGGTCTGTGGGGAAAACCCAAGTGTGTACAAGTGGGGCTGTGTACCCAAAGCTGCGTGCAAGTCTGGGCTGTGTGCCTGGTGGGTTCAGAGCCTGAGGGCTGGAAATGGTGATAAAGTGTTCTGTAGTCTCTAATCTGCATTACCAGGAAATGTAGCCCCATGGGGGTCCGTCTATGCTTTGTTTGTTCAGCTAGTATGTGAATAAAAGCCACACTGAAGAAACCCATTCCTGGTTCTGGACATTACAGTTATTGCTTCCTGTGATCGGATTTACTTGGGTGCCCCTGTGCAGAGTAGCTAAACCTAGGTCCCCTGTGCCGAGTAACCTCATCCTCCCCGAACCCAGGTCCCCACCAGGTACTGCTGTCAGCTTCAACAGCATGCCACCTGTTGTTTTGTTAAAAAAGGCAGAGGTGAGGGGTTACACTGGTGACTGTAGTTTGATGTTAGCATCAGGTACTGGTGACTGTAGTTTGATGTTAGCAGCAGGTACTGGTGACTGTAGTTTGATGCCAGCGTCAGGTACTGGTGGCTGTAGTTTGATGCCAGCAACAGGTACTGGGAGCTGCTGTATGAAGCTAGGCCAGTACTGATGGTGTAGGTTTATGTCAGCAGGTATTAATGACTATAGTTTGATGCCAGCATTTGGTACAGGTGGCTATAGTCTGAGGCCAGCAGCAGGTAGTGGTCGCTGCAGTTTTATGTTAGCAGCTGGTACTGATGGCAGCAGTGTGATGCTAGCAGCATTTACTGGTGGCTGTAGTTTGATGCCAGCAACAGGCACTGGTGACTGTAGTTTGATGCTAGCATCAGGTACTCATGACTGTAGTTTGATGTTAGCATCAGGTACTGGTGGCTGTAGTTTGATGCCAGCGGCAGGTACTGGTGGCTGTAGTTTGATGCCGGCAGCAGGTACTGGTGGCTGTAGTTTGATGCCAGCAGAAAGTACAGATGGCTGTATTTTGATGCCAGCAACATGTACCGGTGTCTGTAGTTTGATGTCACCAGCAGGTACTGGTAGCTGCAGCTGCTGTATGAGGCTAGGCATGTACTGATGATGTAGGTTGACGTCAGCAGGTACTAATGACTATAGTTTGATGCCAGCATTTGGTACAGGTGGCTGTATTCTGAAGTGAGCAGCAGGTACTGGTGACTATAGTTTGATATTAACATCTGGTACTGGTGCCTGTAGTTTAATGTTAGCATCAGGCACTGGTGGCTGTAGTTTGATGCCAGCAGCAGGTACTGGTTGCTGCAGTTTGATGCCACTGCAGTGCATCAGGGTGCCGGCATTAGGGCATCGAGTCACTACAGGGCCAAACCCGAGGTTGCCACCCTCCTGAGAACCCCCGTGAGATTGTATATATAGGCTAGGGGAATGTAGAGGCACAGTCCCACAAGGGGTGCGGGGGGCACAGCCTCCCCGCAAAAAGAGTGGTCAGCTACATTGATGACTGATGCCATAGTGACTCTGTGCCCTAATGCGGGTGCATTCTGAGGGAGGAACTGTCTGATGCCAGCAGCAGGCACTGGTGACTTTAGTTTGATGCTTGCAGAAGGTATCAATTGCTACTGTTCGATGTTAGCAGCAGGTCCTGGTGACTATAGTTCAATATTAGCAGCAGGTACTGGTGGCTGTAGTTTGATGCCAACAGCAGGTAGTGGTAGCTGCTGTATGAGGCTAGGCAGGTACTGATGGTGTAGGTTGATGTTAGCAGCAGGTACTAATGACTAGTTTGATGCCAGCATTCGGTACATGTGGCTGTAGTTTGAGGCCAGCAGTAGGTACTGGTGGCTGTAGTTTGATGCCAGCAGCAGGTAATGGTGGCTGTATTTTGATGCCAGCAGCATGTACTTGTGTCTGTAGTTTGGTGTCGCCAGCAGGTACTGGTAGCTGCTGTATGATGCTAGGCAGGCACTGATGGTGTTGGTTGGTGTCAGCAGCAGGTACTAATGACTATAGTTCGATGCCAGCGACACTGGTGATTGGTGCCATAGTGATTCTGTGCCCTAATGCAGGTGTATTCTGAGGGCGAAACTGTCTGATGCTAGCAGCAGGCACTGGTGACTTCAGTTTGATGCCTGCAGAAGGCATCAATTGCTACTGTCCGATGCTAGCAGCAGGTCCTGGCAGCTATAGTTTGATGTTAGCAGCAGGTACTGGTGGCTGTAGTTTGATGCCAGCAGCAGGTACTGGTTGCTGTAGTTTGATGCCAGCGGCATGTACTGGTGGCTGTAGTTTGATGCCAGCAGCAGGTACTGGTAGCTGCTGTATGAAGCTAGGCAGGTACTGATGGTGTAGGTTTATGTCAGCAGGTACTAATCACTATAGTTTGATGCCAGCATTTGGTACAGGTGGCTGTAGTCTGAGGCCAGCAGCAGGTACTGTTTGCTGCAGTTTTATGTTCGCAGCAGGTACTGATGGCAGCACTGTGATGCTAGCAGCATTTACTGGTGACTGTAGTTTGATGCCAGCAGCAGGTACTGGTAGCTGCTGTATGAGGCTAGGCAGGTACTGATGGTGTAGGTTGATGTCAGCAGCAGGTACTAATGACTATAGTTTGATGCCAGCATTTGGTACATGTGGCTGTAGTCTGAGGCAAGCAGCAGGTTACGGTGGCTATAGTTTGATGTTGGCATCTGGTGCTGGGTGCCTGTAATTTGATGTTAGCATCAGGTACTGGTGTCTGTAGTTTGATGCCAGCAGCAGGTACTGGTGACTATAGTTTGAGGTCACCAGCAGGTACTGGTGGCTACTGCATGAGGCTAGGCAGGTACTGGTGGCTGTAGTTTGATGCCAGCGGCAGGTACTGGTGTCTGTAGTTTGATGTCAGCAGCAGGTACTGGTGACTGTAGTTTGATGTTAGCAGCAGGTACTGGTGACTGTAGTTTGATGCCAGCGGCCGGTACTGGTGGCTGTAGTTTGATGCCAGCAACAGGTACTGGGAGTTGCTCTATGAAGCTAGGCAGGTACTGATGGTGTAGGTTTACGTCAGCAGGTACTAATGACTATAGCTTGATGCCAGCATTTGGTACAGGTGGCTGTAGTATGAGGCCAGCAGCAGGTAGTGGTTGCTGCAGTTTTATGTTAGCAGCTGGTACTGATGGCAGCAGTGTGATGCTAGCAGCATTTACTGGTGGCTGTAGTTTGTTGCCAGCAGCAGGCACTGGTGACTGTAGTTTGATGTTAGCATCAGGTACTCGTGACTGTAGTTTGATGTTAGCATCAGGTACTGGTGACTGTAGTTTGATGTTAGCAGCAGGTACTGGTGACTGTAGTTTGATGCCAGCGGCAGGTACTGGTGGCTGTAGTTTGATGCCAGCAGCAGATACTGGTGGCTGTAGTTTTATCCCAGCAGCAGGTACTGGTGGCTGTAGTTTGATGCCAGTGGCCGGTACTGGTGGCTGTAGTTTGATGCCAGCAGAAGGTACAGATGGCTGTATTTTGATGCCAGCAGCATGTACCGGTGTCTGTAGTTTGATGTCACCAGCAGGTACTGGTAGCTGCATCTGCTGTATGAGGCTAGGCATGTACTGATGATGTAGGTTGATGTCAGCAGGTACTAATGACTATAGTTTGATGCCAGCATTTGGTACAGGTGGCTGTATTCTGAGGCGAGCAGCAGGTACTGGTGACTATAGTTTGATGTTAACATCTGGTACTGGTGCCTGTAGTTTAATGTTAGCATCAGGTACTGGTGGCTGTAGTTTGATGCCAGCAGCAGGTACTGGTTGCTGCAGTTTGATGCCACTGCAGTGCATCAGGCGTCGGCATTAGGACATCAAGTCACTACAGGACCAAACCCCGAGTTTGCCACCCCCTCCCTGAGGGCCCCCCCCGTAGTTTGTATATATACTGTAGCTAGGGGAAATGTAGAGGGCACAGTCCCCACAAGGGGGAGTGGGGGGCACAGCCTCCCTGCAAAAAGAGTGGTCAGCTACATTGATGACTGGTGCCATAGTGACTCTGTGCCCTAATGTGGGTGCATTCTGAGGGAGGAACTGTCTGATGCCAGCAGCAGGCACTGGTGACTTTAGTTTGATGCTTGCAGAAGGCATCAATTACTACTGTTCCATGTTAACAGCAGGTCCTGGTGGCTATAGTTCGATGTTAGCAGCAGGTACTGGTGGCTGTAGTTTGATGCCAGCAGCAGGTAGTGGTGGCTGTAGTTTAATGCCAACAGCAGGTACTGGTAGCTGCTGTATGAGGCTAGGCAGGTACTGATGGTGTAGGTTGATGTTAGCAGCAGGTACTAATGACTAGTTTGATGCCAGCATTCGGTACATGTGGCTGTAGTTTGAGGTCAGCAGTAGGTACTGGTGGCTGTAGTTTGATGCCAGCAGCAGGTACTGGTGGCTGTATTTTGATGCCAGCAGCATGTACCGGTGTCTATAGTTTGGTGTCACCAGCAGGTACTGGTAGCTGCTGTATGATGCTAGGCAGGCACTGATGGTGTCGGTTGATGTCAGTGGCAGGTACTAATGACTATAGTTCGATGCCAGTGACACTGGTGATTGGTGCCATAGTAACTCTGTGCCCTAATGCAGGTGCATTCTGAGGGTGAAACTGTCTGATGCTAGCAGTAGGCACTGGTGACTTCAGTTTGATGCCTGCAGAAGGTATCAATTGCTACTGTCCAATGCCAGCAGCATGTACTTGTGTCTGTAGTTTGGTGTCACTGGCAGCTACTGGTAGCTGCTGTATGATGCTAGGCAGGCACTGATGGTGTCAGCGGCAGGTACTAATGACTATAGTTCGATGCCAGCGACACTGGTGATTGGTGCCATAGTGATTCTGTGCCCTAATGCAGGTGCATTCTGAGAGTGAAACTGTCTGATGCTAGCAGGAGACACTGGTGACTTCAGTTTGATGCCTGCAGAAGGCATCAATTGCTACTGTCCGATGCTAGCAGCTGGTCCTGGCAGCTATAGTTTGATGTTAGCAGCAGGTACTGGTGGCTGTAGTTTGATGCCAGCAGCAGGTACTGGTCACTGTAGTTTGATGCCAGCGGCATGTACTGGTGGCTGTAGTTTGATGCCAGCAGCAGGTACTGGTGGCTGCTGTATGAAGCTAGGCAGGTACTGATGGTGTAGGTTTATGTCAGCAGGTACTAATCACTATAGTTTGATGCCAACATTTGGTACAGGTGGCTGTAGTCTGAGGCCAGCAGCAGGTACTGCTCACTGCAGTTTTATGTTTGCAGCGGGTACTGATGGCAGCACTGTGATGCTAGCAGCATTTACTGGTGACTGTAGTTTGATGCCAGCAGCAGGTACTGGTAGCTGCTGTATGAGGCTATGCAGGTAGTGGTGACTCTAGGTTGATTTCAGCAGCAGGTACTAATGACTATAGTTTGATGCCAGCATTTGGTACATGTGGCTGTAGTCTGAGGCAAGCAGCAGGTTACGGTGGCTATAGTTTGATGTTGGCATCTGGTGCTGGGTGCTTGTAGTTTAATGTTAGCATCAGGTACTGGTGTCTGTAGTTTGATGCCAGCAGCAGGTACTGGCGGCTATAGTTTGAGGTCACCAGCAGGTACTGGTGGCTGCTGTATGAGGCTAGGCAGGTACTGGTGGCTGTAGTTTGATGCCAGTGGCAGGTACTGGTGTCTGTAGTTTGATGTCAGCAGCAGGTCCTGGTAGCTGCTGTATGAGGCTAGGCAGGTACTGGTGACTGTAGGTTGATGTCAGCAGCAGGTACTAATGACTATAGTTTAATGCCAGCATTTGGTACAGGTGGCTGTATAGCTTGATGCCAGTAGCAGGTACTGGTGGTTTACTTGCGGGACAGCAACAGATACTGGTGGCTTCAGTCTGAATTCAGCAGCAGGTACTGGTGGCTGCAGTATGAGGCCAGGCAGGTACTTATGCTGTTGTTAGTCCCAGCAGCATGCACCTAATGGCAATAGATTGATGCCAGCAGCAGGTACTGATGGTTGTAATTTGAGGGCAGCAGCAGGTATTGAAGTCTGCAGTTTGAGACTGGTAGCAGTAGTGGAAGCTGCAGGATGGTGCCAGCAACAGGTACTGGTGGCTGTAGTTTGAGACCAGTAGCAGTACTGGTGGCTGCAGTATGAGGCCAGCAGCAGTTACTAATGGCCACAGTTCGAGGCTAGCAGCAGGTATTGCTGGTTGCAATTCTAAGCCAGCAGCAGGTACTGTTAGCTGCAGTTCTAGGCCAGCAGCAGCAGGTACTGTTGGCTGCAGTTCTAGGCCAGCAGCAAGTACTGTTCCTTGCAGTTCTAGGCCAGCAGTAGCTACTGGCAGCCATAATTCTAGGCCAGCAACATGTAATGTTGGTTGCAGTTCTAGGCCAGCAGCAGGTACTGGCAGCTGTAATTCTAGGCCAGCAGCAGGTACTGGCAGCTGTAATTCTAGGCCAGCAGCAGGCACTAGTGGCTCCAATTCTGGGTCAACAGCAGGTACTGGCAGCTGTAATTCTAGGTCAGAAGCAGGTACTGTTGGCTGCAGTTCTAGGCCAGTTGCAGGAACTGGCATCTGTAGTTCTAGGCCGGCAGCAGATACTGGCAAGCTGTAATTCTAGGCCTGCAGCAGGTACTGTTGACTGCAGTTCTAGGCCAGCAGCAGGTATTGGCAGCTGTAATTATAGGCCAGCAGCAGGTATTGTTGGATGCAGTTCTAGGCCGGCAGCAGGTACAGGCAGCTGCAGTTCTAGGCCAGCAGCAGGTACTGGCAGCTGTAATTATAGGCCAGCAGCAGGTACAGGTGGCTGCAGTTCTAGGCTAGCAGCAGGTACTTTTGGCTACAACTCTAGACCAGCAGCAGATACAGGCAGCTGTAAATGCAGGCCAGTAGCAGGCACTGTCAGCTGCAGTTCTAAGCCAACAACAGGCACTGGCAGCTGCAGTTCTAGGCCAGCAGTAGGTATAGATGGTTACAGAATGACAGTGACAGTGGTGAGGAAACAGATGAGCTACCATCTTGGACTTTAGTGGGGGGACAAGAAAAAAGAAGGAGAGCAGAGGCACACATTCCTATTTCAGTTGAGTTAGTTAACAGATATCAACCACTAGCATAGACAGATGAGCAATTAGAATTTTCAGAACAAGTAGCTTCTATGGATACACAGCAGACACAAACTGCAGTATTGGGAGATTCGATAATTAGATATACTGATGCAATCATCTGCAAAGGGAGAAAACAAGACCACAGTAAGCTGCCTATTTGGGGCAAAAGTTGAAGACATTAAGAACTGTCTAGATGGTTTACTGAAAGGAACTGGGGTAAGCCTTACAGTGGCAATACATGTGGGTGTAAATGATATTGGGTATAGACTTGATGAAACTATCAACCAGGACTTTGAGAATATAGGTGAAAGGTTAAAAACAAAAGGGAGCAAAGTTATTATCTCAGAAATACTGTATTACCTCTCCCCAGAGCAGGAGCTGGGAGGTAACGAGCAATCAGGAAAATGAACAGTTGGCTATGAACTTGGGCTAAAAAGAAGAGTTTCATCTTTGCCGAACATTGGTATGAGTTCAACAACAGGAAGTAATTGTACAGGAGGGACAGATTACATCCAAATAGGAATGGTACCAGACTGTTAGGAGACTGTCTAAACAAATACATAGATGGGAGTTTAAAATTGAATAGTGAGGGGAATGGGGGAGGTTGTATAGAAACACAAGGTAACATAACATCTCGTACATAGACCACAACAAGGAATTTTCAGTCAATAAGGGAAAACAAAAGGATAAAGAATGGGATTGTTCACTGATTAATGCAAAAAGTCTTAGTAATAAGTTTGGACAGCTAGAATTTATACTACATAAAGAGAACCCAAATGCAGCAGATATAACAGAAACATGGTGGTTAGAGGATGACACATGGTCCAAGGAAATAGAGGGATACAAGTTATTTAGAAGGGGTAGAAGAGGACAGAAAGGGGAGAGTAGCTGTTTACATAAACAAACAATGATGGGCACAGGAAATTAAGTAGAGCAGGATAACGCAGAGTCAATCTGGCTAAAAGTAGGGAAGAACAGTTCAGGTTATATCACATTGGGAGTAAATTACAGACCACCGAATCAAATAGCTAGTGCAGACAAAGTGTTAGTTGATATGATTGGGGAACTTACGGGAAGGAATAACATTGTGTTACTGGGAGACTTAAACATCCCAGTGTAGAATGAAGGGCAGCACAAGGGGGTAGTAACCAAAATAGACAATGATGGCTGCTCTCCTTCTGCAGGTGGGGAAGACTGCAGACATCACTGCTATACCGCCTCCTGGGGGAACATGGGCAGAAGGTGCAGTAGGATAGGTAAGGAGGGGTGGATGTCTGCTGAGGATCAGAGCAAAGGCACATCTCACAGCAAAGGCCCAAACCAAGGAAAAGATAGCCAACTCAGTTAAGAAGGGGGGATAAAACCTTTTCAAACAACATGAAGTCTTGCTATATTATAGACATTAGCAGTTTGTTCCAGCTCTAGAACTGCCCCGGAGTGAAATGGTTAAAACCATTCCAAAATAGAATTTTGGCACGAGAGCAGCTCTATCTGTGTCATTTCAAACTTGAACAGTCAGATTCTTTACTCCGCCTCAGTGAACAGTCGCTCCGGAGATTTCTCCTTCTGCTCGGTTCATTTCTCGGTTAAAAGTGTTTTCTCGGTTGGATTTAACCGAGAATAGTTTCTATTTTAACATAAAACCGTTCGTTCAAGCTCTATCTGTGGTAACCGTAAGTAAATGAAGGTTTTGTCTGTGTGGAACTTGTAGTTATCGGTTCGGTTTTGAACCGATCAGTGGGTTTAAAACTCATTTAAAACTAAAAGTTACTATTTTAGAGTCGGTTCCGGTTCTTATCAGTTCTAAAAAACGGATTTATTACGTTTTTCCAATACCATGACACGGTTAGGAACGATAAGGTGTCTTAGCCTGGCACTGCTGTTAAAAGGGCAAGTTTTTGGTTAGGCTGGCATTATGTCTGAGAAACCCAAAAGAAAAACCGGGCCCACTGGGTTTCAACACTGTGATGTTTGTGGGGAAGTCTTTGCCGAGGCTGACCCACACACCACATGTGTTTATTGTCTGGGGTTTGACCACCTCCAGTCAGACTGCCAGGTATGTAAGACTTTCCCTGCAGCCACCCTGGAAAAAAGATTGGGCAGGCTCAGGGAACGAGAGGCCAAAAAGTCCGCTGACCCGGATGGCCAGCCCGGTTCGGTGCCAACCGAACCAGAGGGAGTGCCCTCTGACCAGGGCCAGACTTCCTCGGGCAAAAGAAAAGCTGGTTCTGAGGAACCAATTCCAGTGAAGAAAACAAGAAAATCAGCAGGTCTGGAGTCCAAAATTCCTTCTCCAACTGCTGCAGAGATAGCAAAAGCCAAACAAATTGTCCAGTCACTGTCTCAGGGTCCGTCCGAACCACCACTATCTGGTAAAAGGTCGGTTCGTCCGGTCCCAGTGGTTCAGGATTATGATATTGAGGAATTTTATGAACCAGAGGAGGGGGAGGAGGATTATGAACAGTATGAATGTGGCTGGGAAGGTCTGGTGTGCCCATTGAACCGGACATCTCCCCAGACAGACCTTTAGAATCTCCCCCTATGCTGTCTGAGTCCCCATCTCATTTTATGTTTTATAAAAAAGTTGCTGAAACCCTCCAGCTTCCTTTAGAAGAGGCTGTGGATGAGCAAAAGGAGCCTGATTTTGTAGAAATGATGGATATTCCAGAGTCTAGGAGATTGTCTATTCCTTTACATAAGTCTTTTAGGAAACAAACAATTAAAATTTTAAAAGCTCCTAATTCTGTGCCTCCTGTAGATAAAAGATGGACAGAAGGTATACATTGTCAGGCCCTGATACAGAATTCCTTTCTCAGCAATGCAGTTATGTTGGGGTAGTTCAGGCTGCTGCCTGTGATAAAGCTAATATTCCCTTGGCTTCACATCCTCCTGACAAGGATTCCAGGAAGATTGATGCCATGGCAAAAAAACAGTATATGGCAGCCTCTCTGGGACTCAGGCAAGCAAATTATATGGCTTATGTAGCTAGGTCTCAGAAATCTAGATGGGATACTGTTATGCAATTGGCCAAGCAGGCCCATGGCCAGCTGGCTAGTGAACTAGAACAGGTGGCTGCTGATGGCATTGAAGCCTCTAAGGTTCAGTTTCATGCTGCTGTGGATGTTAATGATGTTTCCTCTAGGGTCATGGCCACATCTGTAGCTTTTAAGTAGGTTGGCCTGGCTCAGGTGTACTAGTTTGTCACAGGATACCCAGACTAAGGCTATGGATTTTCCTGTGTAGGGAAATTCTCTGTTTGGAGAGCAGACAGAGAATTACATGAAGAAGATGGATGAATATAGGACTACTTACAACAGTGCCCAGGCTAAGGAGCGGCAAGCCACTCCTCAAAGGCATGCCCCCAGGGGTAGGGGTAGGCCTTTTCACAGGCCTTTCTACCAGACTCAGGCCTCCTCTGCCTATGCTCAGAGGGGCTTCTTCAGAGGCAGGGGCAGACGAGGGGTGGGCAGACCTGCTCCCACCCCCCAGCCTAAAGCTCCTGCGAAACAGGCACCCTGATGGGGTGCCCAGGGCCGATTCTCCTGTACCAGTGTGGGGCAGGCTGGCTTACTTCAGTCAGAATTGGGCTTCTTTAACCTCAGACAAGTGGGTTCTGGAAGTAGTAAGCCAGGGTCTGGTTCTCGCTCAAAAGTTTCCCAAGTTGAGAAGCAGACTTTTTCTACCACAAGTGCTTCAGAGACCCTCGCTCTGGAAACAGAGGTCTCATCCCTGTTAGCTCTCAGAGCAGTAGAAAGGGTTCCTCCCCTGCATCAGGGCAGGGGTCTGTATTCCAGGTACTTCCTTACCCCAAAAAAGACAGGAGAATGGCGGCCCATTTTAGATCTCAGATATCTGAACAAGCATCTTTTGAAACCAAAGTTCAAAATGGTAATTCTGGCAATGATTTTACCTTCCCTAAGGCCAGGGGACTGGCTAGCCTCCCTGGACCTCAAGGATGCCTATTTCCATGTCCTAATCAGAAGATCCCATCGAAAGTACCTCAGATTCGAACTGCCCTCAGGTCATTACCAGTTCAGAGCAATGCCCTTCGGCCTTACCTCTGCTCCAAGGGTATTCACAAAGTGTCTAGCAGTGGCAGTGGCCCACTTAAGGAGGCAGAGGATTGCTGTTTTTCCTATCTAGGCGACTGGCTCATTGTAGGCCAGTCCCAGAACAGGTAAATCATCACCTGCAGGTCACCCAGCAGCTTCTCACCTCCCTGGGTTTTCTGCTAAACCTACTAAAGTCGGTTCTGGAACCAGTCCAGGTACTCACCTTTATAGGGGCAGAATTGACACAAAGCTAGCTAGAGCCTTTCTTCCCCAGAAAGGGTAAGGAATTTAGTGGCTCTGGCCTCTTCCTTCACTCTGCAGGTCTCTCGACCAGCAAGAGACTTTCTGCAGCTCCTGGGGCACATGGCTGCATCCACAGCTGTTGTGCAGGGAGCCAGATTTCAGATGAGAGACATTCAGTTTCACTTGAGAACCTTTGGTCTCAGAGACGAGACCCCTTCCAAGTTGGTCCCAGTGACTCGAACCTTGATCCTAGCTCTCCAGTGGTGGCAGGATCAGAGCAATTTAAGAGTGGGGTCCCCTTCATTTCCCCTTCTCACGACTTGACTCTCACTACAGATGCTTCCCTTCTGGGTTGGGGAGCCCACATGGGCGACCTTTCCCTCAGGGAGTTTGGTCCCCAGGAATCTCTGCTCACATCAACTTGCTGGAACTCAGAGCTGTCTTTTAGCTCTTCAAGCTTTTTCTGCATCTGTCCATGACAAGGTGATACAAGTCAGAACAGACAACACCACAACAATGTGGTACATCAACAAACAGGGGCACTCGGTCTTGACCTTGTGCACCGAGGCAATGAAGTTGTGGTCTCTGGCCTATTCCTGAACACTTCCCTCATAGTAGTTCATCTTGCAGGGAAGGACAATGTCTAGCAGATGCCCTCAGCAGGATTTCCCAGGGCCATCAATGAATGGTCCCTGGATCCTCAAGTGCTGGGATAGTTTTTGCCAGGTGGGGCATCCCTCAGATAGATCTTTTGCAGCCCCAGACAATCACAAACTTCCTCTGTTCTGTTGCAGGCCTCCAGTGCTGGGCTCAGTTCCCTGGATGCCCTTCTTCTGGATTGGGAGGAAGTTCCTCATGCTCTTCCCTTTCCTCTCCTATTCAAAGTACTAGTCAAAATCAGATCTCAGCCTTGCAGGGTGATTCTGATTGCCCCAGATTGGGCCAGGCAGCCCTGGTACCCACTCCTTCAGTCTCTGACAGTCCATCTTCCCTGTGCCTCCCCAGGAATCACAATCTGTTGACTTGTGCTCAGGGAAGGGTTGGTATCGGACCTCAAATCCCTCAACCTCAAGGCCTGGCTCTTGAGGAGTTAGAGTTGCTGATTTACATCTCTCTCAGGGTGTTCTTGAGATCCTAAAGGCTTCAGAAAGCCTTCCACTAGGCTACTTATAGTTCTAAATGGAAAAGGTTTCCATTTGGTGTGCTGGGAAAATATTTCCCAGAATCTGCTGAATTGCCCATTTTGTTAGATTACATGGTACATCTTAATTCCTTGGGTCTCAGACCAGCTACCCTGAGAGTTCATTTGGCAGCTGTGTCTGCTTTTGTGTCAGCAGGAAAGTCATCCCTCTTTCCTCTCATCCTGTGTTTTCCAAGTTTTAAGGGATTACTCATACTAATCCTCCCTTTCGGAACCGGCCCCTGCTTGGGACCTTAATGTTTGCATTGCCCAGTTAATGCAACCCCTTTGAACCTCTGTCTTCTGCAGAGCTTAAGTACCTAACTTGGAAAACTGTTTTCTAGTGGCTATCACTTCTGAGGTATAAGTGAATTGCAAGCCTTGTCAGTGGAGACTGACTTTATTTCTTTCATAGGGATAAGGTAGTCCTTAGGACTAATAGGAAGTTTTTGCCTAAGGTGGTTTCAGATTCCATCTTAATCAATCTATCTCCTTTCCAGTATTTTCACTGATCACTCCTCTTGGTGAGAGAAGGTTGCACAGCCTGGATGTTAAGAGAGCTCTTAGTTATTATATAGAGCATACCAAAGGTCCAGGTTCGAATCCTCCAACTTTTCCTTACCTATGGTGACGTTGGAAAGGCAAACCTGCCACTGAGAGATCAATAGCCAGGTGGATTGTCTCTTGTATCCAATTTTGTTATCAGAAAGTGGGCAGAGCCCCCGGTTTGAGGGCTCATTCTACAGGGTACAGCTGCGTCTCTAGCTGCTGCCAGAGATATCCCTTTATTAGAGATTTGCCAGGCTGCTACTTGGAAAACGGTACACACCTTTTACCAGCATTACTCCCTGGATGTCCAGGCCAGGAGAGATGCTCGCTTTGGCACAGCTGTTCTTCAGAGCCTATTCCCTAAGTAGGTTCTGCCTCCTCCATGGAGGTAGCTGTATTCTGCTAATGTCTATAATATAGCAAGACTTCATGTTGTTTGAAGAAAAAATTACTCACCTTAGTAATGTTGTTTCTTCTAATGGAGTCTTGCTATATTATAGAACCTCTAACCTGCTCTCAGAACCTCTACTTGGTGGGGTGCGGGCAACTTAGTGTGGGCACTACTTATGTCCTGTTAGCATTTTGTCCCCTTTGGGACTTGGGGGTGTGTATGTGTATGCGTGTGTGTTTTATTATACTTATGTTCCATTTTCATATTATTAGAATGGTGTTAGTATTTCTGGTCCCCTGACTTGAGTCTTGGGTGTTGGGACCATCAATGGTTGTTATTATTTAGGTAGCCATTTGGCTAGTGTGGTTACAGCTTCCACACAGACCTTAGTGAGTTTGGCTCGTAAGATCTGACAGTTCAAGTTTGAAATGACACAGATAGAGCTGCTGTCGTGCAAAAATTCTATTTTGGAATGGTTTTAACCATTTCACTCCGGGCAGTTCTAGAGCTGGAACAAACTGCTAATGTCTATAATATAGCAAGACTCCATTAGAAGAAACAACATTACTAAGGTGAGTAATTTTTCTTATAGGTACATCAGGGAGCAAAGGAAGACCAAGGAGGGATAGTGAGGCTTAATAAAGGGAGGAGGGAGGGTGGGTGGGCAGAGGAGACTGTGAAAAGGCAGAGATACTAAACAAATATTTTTGCTCAGTATTTACAAATGAAGAGGGGAGGTACATAAAACAAACAGTAGTAACACTCTGGATACAGAAGTTGATACCAGCCCATTTACAGAAGAAAGGGTTCTGAAAGAACTCTTAAAACTGAAGGTGGACAAAGCAATGGGGCCTGATGGGATTCATCCCAGAATTCTAAAAAGAGCTAAGGGTAGAACTAGTGACACCACTGACTACCCTTTTAACAAATCATGGGAGGATGGGTGGTACCCAGGACTGGAGGAGGGCAGATGTGATTCCCCTTCACAAAAGTGGGAGCAAGGCAGAAGCAGGAAACTACAGACCTGTTAGTTTAACCTCAGTGATAGGGAAAATGATGGAACCACTTCTGAAGGAAAGAATTGTCAGTATCTAGAGGCCAGAGGGCACAGGACCCTAGGCACCATGGATTCACAGCGGAAGGTCATGCCAGACAAATCTGATAGATTTCTTTGACTGGGTGACCAAAGTAGTAGATCAGGGAGGGCTGTGGACATGGCCTACCTAGACTTTAGCAAGGCATTTGACACAGTCCCACACAAAAGATTAATATACAAGTTAGCCAGCCTGGGATGGGTCCCAAGATGACAGCCTGGTAAAGAATTGGCTGGAGAATAGGACACAGAGAGTAATAGTAAATGGAGTCCACTCAGAAGAAAAGAGGTTACTAGTGGGGTACCCAGAGGGTTCAGTATTAGGACAGGTCCTCTTCAATGTCTTTATAGCGACATTGCTGGAAGGACTGGAAGGAAAAGTATGTCTCTTTGCAGATGACACTAAGATCTGCAACAGAGTTGATGCACAGGGTGGGGTGGAAAGGATGAGAAGGGACTTGGCAAGGTTAGAGGAATGGTCAAATGTATGGCAGCTTAGATTCAATGCTAAGAAGTGCAGGTAATGCACCTGAAACAAAAACCCAGGGAAGAGGACACAATGGGGGTGAGATACTAACAACAACAAAATGGAAAGGGACCTGGGGGAGTCATATCAGATAATCTAAAGGTGGGCAAGCAATGTGAGAGGGCAGCAAGGAGGGCTGGGGGATACTAGGATGCCTAGGGAGAGGCATCACCAGTAGAAAACAGGAAGTTATTAACCCTCTGTACAGACAGCTGGTGAGACCCCATCTGGAGTACCGTGTGCAGTTCTGGAGACCCAATCTCCTCAAAGACATAGACAGGATGGAAGCTGTCCAGAGGAGGGCAACTAAAATGGTGCAATGTCTGCACTGGAAGACATATGAAGAAAGACTTAAGGAGCTTAATATGTATAGCCTCGAGGAAAGGAGGGAGAGGGGGGACATGATAGAAACTTTCAAGTACCTCAAGGAATCAACAAAGTCCAAGAGGGTAGCATCTTTCAAAAAAAGAGGTGTGCAAGAACAAGAGGGCACAATTTGAAGATAGAGGGGGTGCTCAGAGGTAATTTAAGGAAGTATTTTTCACAGAGAGGGTTGTGGATGCATGGAACAGCCTTCCGGAGGAGGTTGTGGAGTCAAAATCAGTGGTGGAATTCAAGCATGCATGGGACAGTCATAAGGCAATTCTGGGGGGTGGGGGTAAGAAGAAGTAGGCTGCTGGTTAACTAGGATCTGCAGCTTATCCAGTAGGTAGGGAAATGGGCAGACTGGGTGGGCCAAGCGGTCCTTATCTGCCATCAAATTCTATGTTTCTATGTTTCTCTCTGTGGCTTTGTCTCATTTATCCTTCTAGCATGCTGACACTGCAGGGGGGGTGGGCGAAAAAACAGGAAAATACCCCTGCAGTGGCACTGGTAGGCGGGCCTCAACACCGGTGTTTGGAGGAACCCGGGGAGAACAACGAAAGGTGCACGCTCAAAGTGGTAATCGTCTGGGGGAGTTAGGGAAGGACTCCTTCACCCCAGCTGGGGGGGGGGGGTCATCCAGAATCTCAGGAAAGTGAGCGGGGCACCCATATGGGCTGGTGATCCTTGGGGGAGCTCTGACGCAGGACGCAATGAGACCATGAAGAGAGGGGCAACTGTAGGAGAAACAGATGGATAAATACAAGGTAAAAAAAATAAATACAATAGGGAAGGGAGAATACCAGTATGGTTAACAAAAGGACTGGCAACACAAATAAATAGGAAGAGGAAACTATTTAAAAGCAAAAAAAAAAAAAAATGAGCCAAGATTATGGGAACAATATCGAAAAATGGCTAAGATATATAAAACAAGCATTTGTCAATGCCGAATGTTGCTTGCTTCTATGTGCTGTTTAGATATTTGGAAGTCATTGGAGTGCAAATATTGAAAATTTGCGAACTTACGAGCGTGCGTAGGAACTGCACAATGCACGTTTGTAAAACAGTCATTTTTAGGAATTTTCACCAAATGTTCAACATAGCCATTTAAGACCTCTGCTCATGAACAGTGACACTGTGATTTTCTTAATGTGTCCCATACACTGAGTTCAAGACACCGACCGCGCCATTGTGCGCCATATGGCAGAAACATGTTTTGGGCAGGATGAAAATGACAGCTGTACTACTCATGAGGAGGTGTGATAAAATGGCAATGTTGAAAATCTGGAGTGAAAATATTGAAAATTCATAGGCTTTGGCGTGCGTAGGAACTACTGCTGCAGCTAAGTAAAACAGTCATTTTTAGGAAATTTTCACCAGATTTTCAAAATAGCCATTTTAAGACCTCTGCTCATGAACAGTGTCACTGTGATTTTCTTAATTTGTCCCATACATTGATTTCGCACACCGACTGTGCCATTCTCTGCGCTACAAAGCGAAACACATTTTCGGTGAGATGAAAAATGACAGCTATATTACTCATAAGAAGGTGTGGTAAAATGGCAATGTTGAAAATCTGGAGTGAAAATATTGAAATTTCGCGAACTTACGAGCCTGCGTAGGAACTGTGCAACGCACGCTAGTAGAACAGTCATTTTTTGGAATTTTGGCACCAAATTTTCAACATGGGGTTTTTGGGACCCCTTCTCATGAATGATGTCACTGTCATGGTGGTATTCAGGCCCGAAGGGTGATTTCGCAGTCACTGCGCGAAATCACCCTTCGGGCCCGAATAACGCCATGACAGTGACATCATTCATGAGAAGGGGTCCCAAAAACCCCATGTTGAAAATTTGCTGCAAAAATTCCCAAAAATGCCTGAGATATGCAACAAAGTTGAAACCCCCCTATCTAGCCCATTATACAGCTTACCGGCATTTCCTCAGTTCGCGGTCGGCTTTGAAGAGTGCAGACGTGTTCCCGGTCCACCGAAGATAATCGCGCCGGAGTCTGGAGTAAGTATGGGGTGGGGTGTGGGGAGGCTGGTGCGCAGTGGGTGGGTGCGGGTTGTGGGAGGGGGCTGTGAGACGCGCTTCGGGACCGTTGCGTTTTACAGGTTTCAAAAAAAAAAGATGTCGGGATGTTTGCCATGCTGGGTGGGCTCCATCGTGGCACAAGGATGTTGGGGGCATTCAGCCGACGGGGGATTGGGCACCCCGTCGGCCATAGGATTGCTTGCCACGCTGGGGTGGGCCCCAGCGTGGCACCTACTACTGGGGAAGAGCTCAGCCGACGGGATTGGGCACCTCGTCGACTATACAGTGTGCGGGGCGCTGACGCCATGGGTGGGGGCTGCACGTGAGCAGCCTCTTATCGGTGCTCACTGAAGCGGAGGCTCCCCTTTCAATCAGTAAGCCACTGCATTTTGGAGCTTGTCATAGACAGCTCCAAAATGCATTGGCTTACAGGGGCCGCACCTGCGAGCACACTGACTGAATTGGAGGAGGAGGTGACACACCTCCGAAATCTCCGATGATGGCACTATGTTTCTTGCACATGCGTGCAAGCAACATAAAAATGATTAGAAATGCTAAAAGAAGGAAGGAATTAAATATAGCACAGACTTCTAAAAATAACACTAAAGCATTCTGGACCTATGTGAAATCTGAAAGAGGCGGGGACAGAACAGTCTGACCACTAGAGGAGAATGGGAGGAAGTTTGAGGAAGAGAGAGGTACAGCGGGCATCCTAAAATAAATTTTTGGGGTTTGTGTTTCAGGTCACAAATATCCAAGGTGGTCATTCCTGATAATGTAATACTATTAGAATAGTGAAGGAAGACGTTTTGACTCTGTTACAAGACTTAAACGAGAATAATGCTCAGGGTCCTGACAGTTTGCACCACATTGACTAGATTATTTAATGCATTCTTGGAGGAGGTGGAAGCCCCAATAGATAAGAAGAGAGCAGTTGTTACACCAATTTTTAAAAAGGGAAAAAAAGTGATAAAACTAACTACAGACCAGTGAGCTTGACATCAGTGGTAGGGAAACTGAAAAAAGCTTGAGAGACATAATCAACAAATTTATTGCTGATAAAAATATTTGGGATACTATACAGAACGGGTTTGGACAAGGCAGGTCATGTCTAATGAATATAATAGAGTTATTTGGTAAAGTAAGTGAAGCGTTTGACTGGGGTAAGCCAGTGGATGCTGTGTTCCTGGATCTCAGCAAGGCTTTTGATAAAGTTCCACATGCTAAGTTAATATAAAAAATGGTGAGTTATGGATTTAACTCAAGGCTACTACGATGGATTAAACTGTGGCTTAAAAATAGAGTACAAACAATTAAAATATATGGTTACAAATTATCAGAAATCAGAGTGACCAGCAGAGCTCCTCAGGGATCTGTTCTAAGGCCAACACTATTCTACCTATGTACTGTATACAGGACAAGCAAACAGATAAAGAGACATGGCTAGCCACATTTGCAGATGATGCCAAAGTGGGCCACACTGTGGACACAGAGCATGGTAATAAAATGCTACAGGATGATTTTAATAATTTATATGCATGGGCACTAACAAACAAAATGAGCTTTAATCTTGAAAAGTGTATGGTGATGCATTTTGGGTCAAATAATAGGTAGGCAAAATATTACATGGGTGGTACGGAACTAAGAACTTTGGATTATGAGAAAGATTTTGAAGTTTTAATAGATAGCAAGTTGAAATTCTCAAAACACTGTGATGAACTTGTCTCAAAAGTGTAATAGGATCATGGGTCGTATAAGAAAGAATCTCTAACATGTAGGGAGAGGGAGGTGGTCATGCCACTGTATACCTGTAGGTCGCTGATTCATTCACATCTGGAGTGCTGTGGATAACTATGGAACCCATCAAACAAAGCAAACATACACAAGTTAGCAAGGGTACCGAGGAAAACTAAAATGATCATAAAAGGAATGAACAGACTGAGTCATGTGCAAAGGTTAAATGAACTAGGTCTCTACAAGCTGGAAAAGAGGAAACTAAGGGGTGATATATCCGTTTCAAAGTAATTACTGACAGTAATTTGAGATAAAGTCTAAATACTGAATTTTCAGATAGTAAAGTAACAAGAAGTCATAAATTACAGTTAAGGGGCAGACAATTTAAAACTGAAAAGAGGAGAGCATGGTTCTTGCAGAGAGTAGTGGGAATATGGAATGGGTTGCCTACAGGAGTGGTGGAATGTAAAACTGTCAGTAGTTTTTAATCAGAACTAGACAAGTATCTACTAAAAATGGTCACCAGTGTTACTCTTCTTGATACATGGTGGACACGTTAGATGGTCTTTTTTGCCTTCTCTTGTCTGATACTTCCTATTATTGTGAGGCTAGCACATTTTCAGCTTGGGAACGTCTGAATTATTGCCTAATAGTCATATTATTAATACGCAAATGCATGAAAATATGTTCAAAATGCAATTTCAGAATGAAAACATTTCATAACCTGAGTTCCATTTGCCCGTGCAGTCCTCAAACAAGCAAGTCTAGAAAGTGATGCACTGTATGCCCTCCCCCGCCTTGCTCCTGCTCTGGATGATACGTGCAGACTTGTTCTGTTTTGATCTTACTTATTAGCATTATGCTTTTCCTGTATTTTCATACTTACAGTTTAGATGTCATCATTGTACACTTGTCTGATTCCTTTACAAATGTGTGACCTATTTGCATTATCTCATATTATTAGTATAGTTTGCACTGACAGAGCAAAGGCGATGGCACATTTATAAGGTAGAAAAGAAATGGGCAGACTGGATGGGCCTATGGTCCTTATCTGCCATCAACTTCTATGTTTCTATGTTTCTATGTAGTTCCCCAGTTACATTATTGTTGTACTTAACTGTTCCTGCCTCTTTTCTCTTTCTGTGTCCTCCCTATCCCCCAGAACACAAAAAGATTCTGTTATTTATTTCTGCTTGTCTGGCTGGATTAAATAACATTTCAATATACAAATTAGAACTTCAAAATAGAAGAGGTTTGCTGACCTCTAATGTGAATTACAGCTAGAGTATTTTTTGGTGTGGGGGGGGGGGTACAGAGAAACCTCTACATACGGCTTGTTAAACCACAGCACTCAGATGACCTCTGCACAGCGATATTATGCCGCACCAAGTGATAGACTGTCAGCCTCTAGGGCTGGGCCTGTCCATGCGGCAAAGGAGTACAAGTGCAAACAATTATAACCCCGTAAAAGAACAGCAAGCAGATACCCACCAGCAACATCAGATATGTGGGCTGTCTTACTGCAAGTGACATAATCATTATAGAAGTTCACCATAACGACACCCTTCTTTTCACCCTGAAAGAAAAAAAAAACATTAACAACACTGTTTAGTCTATGTGCTACACAGTTCAGTTCATGTGCTACAACACAGTCCAGTCTACCTGTGCTGCAATAATGTTCAGCCTATGAGTGCTACAATACTGTTCGGCCTAAGTACTACAATACTGTTCAGTCTACATGCTTCACAGTTCACTCTGTGTGCTGCAACACTGTTTAATCTACCTACTGCAACACTGCTCAGTCTATGTACTACAGTACAACACTGTTCAGTATACGTGCTACAACACTTTCTATTCTACAAACTGTAACACAGTTCAGTCTACATACTGCAACACTGTTCAGTCTATGCAGGTTACTACACCACTGTCTGCATACTAAAAACTTCATTTTACACACTACAACACTGTTTAGTTTACATTCTACAACACTGTTTAGTCTACATACTACAACACTCTTCAGTTTATGCATGCTACAACACTGCTCAGTCTACGCACTGCAAAATGTTTCGTCTATGTACTACAACACTGTTCAGTCATTTTAATATAACGCTTTTCAGTCTATGAGCTACAACACTTATATTTATATTCTACAACACTTCTTAGTCTCCATGCTACAACACTTTTCAGTCTACGTACTACAACACTTTTCAGTCTACATAATTCAACACTTTTCAGTATATGTGCTACAACTGTTTAGTCTACTGATAACACTGTTTAGTCTATGCATGCTACAACACTCCTCTGTCCACATACTATAACACTGTTCAACATACATACTACAATTGTAAAGCTAGCCAAATAATACCTACCCTAAATCGCTGTTACCTGATTTAACCTAAGCCAGCCCCCTTCCCCCTACCCGTTTGCCTTAGCGAATACGATCTCTGCCATCCTGCCTCAGCTGTAACAGTCCCTCCTTCTCCTACCTGTTATAAACTGTCCGTTTCTATTCTCCTTCACAGCCGGAGGTTGTGAGGGCCATCGAGTGTCCTGCCCTTCCTGAAACGGAGCCGATTCAACGCCGGTGACAGCTGCAGGTACAATTGAACAAATTGCCAAGCCCGGGCGGCTGTTTTTCTGAAAGCTGCAGCGGCGTGTTTGGGACCCTGTCACCACCCTTGGTGAGCACTGCCTTTTATAGGCTGGGTCCTGTGCGAAAAATAACCAATCAGCTCACTTCCTCATTTACAGGTTATACAACCTCGACACTAGTGGCCACCCCATCACTTTCCCAGCTGCATAAACCCAGCGCCTCATAATGCTGCCACTGCAAATTGCTATATTTAGTCTCTTCATCCCCCTGACATCCCTCCCACCTGCCACCTACCCGGAAGCACATTACTTCCCCGCTACAGACTTCACTTGGGCAACTTCTCCCCCCCCCACACTACTTCCATTCCCGGCTCATTACCACAGGCTACATTATTTAATTGGGACCTAGGCGCTACCGTCCTACGATCCTCTTTCCATGCTGGGCTGTCAGTTTTGCACTCATCACCTTCAAACAATTTTTCACAATCCCCGCAGGAATTATCAACCCCCTGCAAGGTGAGATGGGCATCGCTCATAGCGAAACAGCTGATATCACTACTGCTACTCCTGGCAGGGGACGTTGAACCAAACCCAGGGCCACCTGCCCTCCCAACAACATCACCTCCCCAACTCTTCAGTTACCACGTAGGCTTAAAATTATGCATCTTAACATATGCAGCATCCTGAATAAATTTACCACCCTACAACCGTACGTCCTCTCCCTATGCCCTGATATCCTCATTATCACCGAAACATGGCTGAAACCCCATAACTTGGACACCAAACTATCTCTTCTAGGCTACTCACTCACTCGCTATGACTACCTAGGCAAAAAGAAGGGTGGGGGTGTTGCCACTTTCATCTCCTCCAAGCTACAATTCGCACCAGTCCAACTCCCCATACCCACGCATCCCATAGACTCGCTCCTACTCAAAATATCACTCCCCCACTCCTTCACATTATATGTAGTGGGGCCCTACTGCTCCCTGGACACTCCCCTGCATGCCATCCTAGAACACCTAGGCACCCTAAAATCTCTCGCCTTGTGGGGGGCAAACTACACATCCTTGGGGACTTCAACTTTAACTGGCTCTCTGATACACGCTTCACGCTTAAAAACCCAGGTGACTGCTCTATACTTATCCTAACAAATCACAGAACCCACTCACTTAAATCATATATCCCTAAACCACTCACTCCTTGACTGGGCCCTCACCACTCACCCCCATAGGGTTCTAGAAGCTGGTCTCCTACCCGACTTCCTAAGTGACCACCACATGATTTACGTAGTAAGGAAAATTTTCAAGCCCCGGGTGCTGCCCCCATGAACACTACTCACTAGGTCCTACAAATCACTAGACCTTGCTGCACTCCTAAACGATCTATCCAACACTGACTGGTCATTAATCCAACACGCTTCCTGCATTGACTCAGCCCTGGAATTTTTCAAATCCAACTTTCTCGTAATCTGGGATCACTACGCTCCTCTCAGAAGAGCTCGGATAAGGGGTGCCCACGTACCCTGTGTAAACTTTAATATTATAGATCAACTCCACTCTAGGGACAAGGCTTGGAAATCTTATAAGGTTACTGGCACACAGGCAGCATTCCAACACTACCACGCTCTCCGCAATGCATGCACCCGGATAATCCGTCAGGCTAAAGCTACCTATTTCAAGGTCTCCTTCCACTCAAACCTCAACCACCCAGCTAAATTCTGGAAGACAATGAAATCGCTACTCTCTCTCCCCCTTCCCAGTCACCCACCCCTGCCCTAAATGTAGCTGGCTCTATGGTCGCCGATTCAGGTGAAGTGGCCACCGTTTTCAA
This sequence comes from Neoceratodus forsteri, assembly GCA_016271365.2. Classification (NCBI taxonomy): domain Eukaryota; kingdom Metazoa; phylum Chordata; order Ceratodontiformes; family Ceratodontidae; genus Neoceratodus; species Neoceratodus forsteri. Next base: position 968,328,478 of record CM028130.1, on the reverse strand, counting down.
CTCATTCTTCACTAACTGTGCTGCCTCCCTTCTACCCACAAACCCGCAACCCCCATGATCCCACTCCCCCAATGCCTCCTCCACCACAGACCTCTAGCTTCTCGTCTCGCCTGGTCTCTCCAGCCAAAGTACTAACAGCCCTGCAATCACTCAATTCATCCAAAGATAAATGCCCCTCCAGTCTCGACTCCAAGATGCTACACCTATCTGCCCCAGCCATCGCCACCCCACTGGCCTCCCTCTACAATCTCTCTTTTCCTCTCGCCAAAATCCCTGCTGAATGGGAGCATGCCACAGTCATCCCTCTCCCTAAAGGAGGTGACCCCTCCTCGCCAGGTAATTACCACCCTATCTCTCTACTCCCTAGTCTAGCCAAGATTCAGGAAAAACTTGTTCTCTCCCAACTATCCACCTTCCTCGACTCCTCCTCCTCCTTCCTCTCACACTACCAGTCTGGCTTCCAGAAATCGCACTCCACTACCACCTCCCTACTAAGGCTAACAAATGACATCCTCACTGGCATGGATAAAGGGCACGTCACCTCAGCTATCTTCATCAACCTAGCTAAGGCCTTTGACATGATCTTCCACTCACTCGTGATATCCAAACTCGCCCTCACCGGCCTCTCAGGGGTGGCCACCAGCTGGTTCCAATCATACCTGGTAGGGAGGCAACAAGCAGTTAGAATTGGATCACACTCCTCTGTCCCCCTACCTGTTACAATAGGTGTTCCCCAAGGCTCAATCCTTGGCCTGCTACTCTTCTCTGTCTTTCTGAATGACCTGCCCTCAGCGTGCCCTCTCTCATCCATACACATGTATGCCGATGACACTGTACTTTATGCCACAGGTCCCTCCCCCTCTGAAGTGTCTGCCAGACTCCAGCAGGATTTTAATGCAATCCAGCTCTGGTTCCACTCCAACCAGCTGTTTCTAAACCTGAAGAAAACCGTCTCACTCACCTTCGGGTCTAGGCAAAGGCTCTCCCAAGTCCTCTCCTCCCCAACCTTCCACACTTTAAATGGGTCCCTTTTGGAGACCTGCACCTCGTTCAGATACTTCAGGGTCTGGCTCGATCAGCACCTTGACTTCTCCATCCATATTGATGCGATCCACAAAAAACTCCACCCAAAACTGGGCACCCTATATTGGAACAGAGGTTGTATCCCACTGCCAACCAGCAAAGCAATTGTTCAGAAAATGATTATCCCACTATTTGACTATGGGGACGTAGTTTATAGCACGGCCCCTAAGTCCTCCCTTGCCAGGCATGACCCTCTCTTCCATTCTTTCTGCCATTTTGTTCTGGACTGCCCACCCACAACTCACCACTGTGACCTCTACAGATTCTTAGACCTGCCTTCTCTACAGGATCAGAGAATAGCGCACTGCGCTAGGTTAATATTTAAATACTGGACCCAGTCCCTCCCACCTTATCTTGCAGCTACCCTAGCTATCCAAACTCCTTTGGAGCTTGCTTCCTTTACTAGGTCTGCAATGCAGTTAGGGGTTATGGAGAGCAGAGCATGGCCTTTCTCCCTAGCAAGCAAGCTTGGTATCTGATTCTGGATTGAAGCAGTAGTATGTGGGCCAGACCATGCAGGGCACAAGTGTGTGTGAAGCGGTCAGCATTTAGCAATAGTCTGCAAGCATTGTTAAAGGCAGTGGCAACCCTTTTGAGGGCTGTATCAGTGGCAGCACCATAAACCACCAGCCCGTAGTTGACCAGGGAGAGGGCAGCGCTGGAGACTGAAAGCTGGAGGGCTTCAGCAGTTAGGCTTTTCTTGTGCCTAAACAGAATCCCTAATTTAGTGTTAACAGCTTTCACCACCATGTCAATGTGCTGAACATATGAGAGGGTATCATCCACAATGACACCCAGGTACTTGGAGGAGTGAACCTGTTCCAGTGGGGCAGTCAGGTGATTTGTGATTGTTAGTTCTGGGCATCTCCTTTTTAGTTGGGGGCTAGAGAGGAGCATCGTCTTGGTTTTTTGTAGTTTAGTAGCAACCTTTGGGAATAGAACCAGGTCCCCAGTTGCTGGAAGGATGATTGTAGCTCAGCCTGTAGGTGCCCTATGCGAGAGTGACAGCTAAGTAGGACAGCATCATTGGTGTATAGAATGACTTTGCTAGTGCAGGCATTAGGTAGGTCATTCAGGAACATGCTGAAGAGCAGTGGACCCAGGATGGACCCTTGAGGCACCCCTAGCAAGATTTCCTTGGATGCAGATATGGAGTGACCTATCTTGACCCCTTGAGACCAGGAGGTTAGGTAGTCCTGGAACCATAGAGTGGCATTTGGGGAAACACCAAGGGCATGCAGTTGAAACAAGAAGAGTGGGTGGCAGACTGTGTTGAATGCCTTTGTTAGGTCAATGAAGATGGACCCAACCAGTGTTCCCTCATCCAATGCCTTATGGACATACTCAGTGAAATCCACCAGTGCAGTGTCTGTGCTGTGGAGTTTCTTAAAGCTGTGCTGCTGGGGACATTGCAGCTGGTATTTGTGAATATAGTTAGTAAACTGGTCTGCCACAATCCTTTCCAGTACTTTAGAGAGGGGGGGAGAGGATAGAGATGGACCTGTAGTTTGCGATCAGTGACCTATTGCATCCCATGTGCACCGGGGTCACCAGCGCTTGTTTCCAAAGAGAAGGGACTTTGGTGAGCTGGAGGGATTTATTGAAAATCATAGTGATGGGAGGGTTGACTCCATTGATTGCCAGCACCAGCAGATTCATGTCAATGTTGTCAGACCCCATTCTGGTTTTCCCCGGGACCTTTTTAACATAACCCAGTGCTTCTTTGACAGTGACTCTCTTGAAGTAAAATTGAGGGTGTGAGTTGATGTCCAGTGGGCGCCTATTATCAGCTTTGATAGGCTTGAGGTATTCAGCCAGTAGAACAGAGCTAAGATCCGTGAAGGTGGAATTGAACTCTTCAGCAATGGTGTGACTGTTTAGTCTACTGATAACACTGTTTAGTCTATGCATGTTACAACACTCCTCTGTCCACATACTACAACATTGTTTAATATACACACTATAACACTGGTCAGTCTATTTAATACAACACTTAAGTCTACCAACACAAGTAAAAAGTAGAACACACACAATCTCATTTAAAGCAAGGGCACCGGTCTTCTAGTAAAAAAACAAATTTATTTTATACTGGCATGAAGTGAGGCCATTAAAACCTGCTGTGTTTCAGATGAACACTCATCCTTTCTCAAAGGCTAAACATCAAACACACTAATGGCAGTAAAATACACAATTCAAAATATGTAATAATGATGTCACATGCGCCCTAAAATCTGATTGGTTGAAGACATAAAAGATAAGAAACTTGACATAAATACATAAAAAACCTGTCACCACAGTGATTCTTACAGCACCAGAATAAATATCAATATACTCTGCACCAGATAAATATCACTGATAATAAGCATCAAAATTAGTATACATAGTGAATACACAGTAGGGGGGTAAGTCTATATACTACAACACTGTTCAGTTTCCATGCTACAACACCTTTTCAGACTACTGTACATAATACAACACTTTTCAGTCTATGTGCTACAACACTGTTTAGTCTACTGATAACACTGTTTAGTCTATGCATGCTACAACACTCATCTGTCCACATACTACAACATTGTTTAATATACACACTACAACACTGGTCAGTCTATTTAATACAACACTGTTCAGTCCACATACTACAACACTGTTCAGTCTATGTATGTTACAACCTTGTTCAGTCTAATGGTTACAGCGCTGTTCTGTCAATGGGCTAAAACACTTTTCAGTCTACATACCACAACACTATTTAGTTTACGAATGCAATGCTACAACACTGCTCAGTGTACTACAGCACTGTTCAATCTACTTATTATAGCACTATTCAATTTACATGCTACTGTTCTCTTCAGTCAACATGCTGCAATACTAAGCCTACGTTTGACAACACTGTTCAGTCTATATACTCTACTATGGCACTGTTCAGCCCATGTACTATAACGCTGTCCAGTCTACGTATTACAGCACAGTTCAGTCTATGTACTACAACACTGTTCAGTCTATGTATTGCAGCTGTCTTCAGTCTACCTACCACAGCAGTGTTTAGTCTATGCATGCTACAACGCAGCTCAGTCTATGTACTACAACACTGTTCAGTCTATGTATTACAGCTGTCTTCAGTCTACATACCTCAGCAGTGTTTAGTCTATGCATGCTACAACGCAGTTCAGTCTATGTACTACAACACAGTTTAGCCTATGTACTACAACACAGTTCAGTCTATGTACTACAACACTGTTCAGTCTATGTATTACAGCTGTCTTCAGTCTACATACCTCAGCAGTGTTTAGTCAACGCATGCTACAACACAGTTCAGTCTATGTACTACAACACAGTTCAGTCTATGTATTACAGCTGTCTTCAGTCTACATACTCAGCAGTGTTTAGTCAATGCATGCTACAACACAGTTCAGTCTATGTACTACAACACTATTCAGTCTATGTACTACAACACTGTTCAGTCTATGTATTACAGCTGTCTTCAGTCTACTTACCTCAGCAGTGTTTAGTCAACGCATGCTACAACACAGTTCAGTCTATGTACTACAACACAGTTCAGTCTATGTACTACAACACTGTTCAGTCTATGTATTACAGCTGTCTTCAGTCTACATACCTCAGCAGTGTTTAGTCAACGCATGCTACAACACAGTTCAGTCTATGTACTACAACACAATTCAGTCTATGTACTACAACACTGTTCAGTCTATGTATTACAGCTGTTTTCAGTCTACATACCTCAGCAGTGTTTAGTCTATGCATGCTACAATGCAGTTCAGTCTATGTACTACAACACTGCTCAGTCTACACAATACAACACTGTCCGGTCTTTGTAATAAAATACTATTCACTCTACATGCTACAACATAGAGGTGCTCCATAAGCATTTGAGAGCCAAGGTCAAGCCAAGTCATCTGTGGCCAAGGCAAGCATTTTTGTCAGCCCTGATGATTTCTGTAGTGTCTGAAACATTCAATTCCTATGCACAGAGCAGCCTACAGTAGCTAGGGCTCGGCTCATGTTTTGGCTCGTATAGTCAAGCCAGACCCCTGGCTCGGCTCTGGCTTGGCTCTAAGTGAAAAATTCCGGCTTGCCCACCTCTACTACAACATTGTTCAGTCTGTGTATGCTATTCAGTCCATGTACTACGACACTGTTCAGTTTATATACTATAACACATTCAGTCCATGTACTGAGTTACTACTGCCCAGTCTATGCATGCTACAACACTGTTCAGTATACTCACTACAACAATGTTCAGTCAGTGTTCTGAAACACTACTCAGTCTACATACCACAACACTGTTCAGTCACAGATACATAGAAGGTGATGTCAGATAAGGACCCTGTGGCCCACCTAGTCTGCCCCTTTTCCCCCACCTGATGCATTACCGCAGACCCCAGTTGATCTGCAGCTTATCCTCTCTTCCCTGTTGCTAGAGTACTCTTATGTCTATCCCATGCATTCTTGAATTCCCCTACTGTTTTTGCCCCCACCACCAAGGAGGCTGTTCCAAGCATCCACTACCCTTTCTGTGAAAAAGTGCTTCCTCTCGTTGCCCTGAGCCTACCCCCTCTAGCCTCATGTCATGCCCCCTTGTTCTTGTACACCTTCTTTTCTGAAAGATGCTACCCTCCTGTACCTTGTTTATACTGCTGATGTACTTGAATGTTTCTATCATATCCCCCTCTCTCTCTCTCCTCTCTCCTCTCTCCTCTCCTCTCCTCTCCTCTCCTCTCCTCTCCTCTCCTCTCCTCCAGGAATACATTGAGGTCCTCTAGACTTTCCTAATATGACTTTTTGGGCAGTCCTTGCACAATTTCTGTTGCTCTTCTCGACTGCCTCTATTTTGTCTATGTCCTTCCAGAGATGCAGCCTCCAGAACTGGACACACTACTCCAGACGAGATCTCACTAGTGATTTGTACAGTGGCATAACCACCTCCTTTTTTCTGCTAGTGATAGCTCTCCTTATGCACCCTAGCATCCCAATGGCTCTCCCAACAGCCACCTTACATTGTTTGGTTACCTTTAGGTCATCAGATATGATTACCCCCAGGTCCCTTTCTTGACTGGTGGCCATCAGTACCTTCCTCTACCATCTTGTACTCCTCCCTTGGATTTCTGCACCCCCAAGTGCATGATTTTACACTTCTTTGCATTGAATCTTAGCTACCACACTCTCGACCACTTCTCAAGCATGTTTAGGTCTTTTCTCATTTTCTACACCCCCTTCCCCATAGTGTTGACCCTGTTGCAGATCTTAGTGTCATCTGCAAAGAGGCATACCTTCCCCTCCAGCCCCTTTGCAATGTCACTTATGAAGACATTAAAGAGGACTGGTCCCAGCATGGATCCCTGTGGCACCCTGCTGGTCATCCCCCTCTCCTCAGATTGAAAGCCATTTACCACCACCCTCTGTGTCCTGTCGCTCAACCAGTTTCTGACCCAGTTTACCACCTTGGGGTCCACTCCCAGGCTGCCCAATGTATTTATTAACCTTCTATGTGGGATGTTGTTGATGGCCTTGCTGAAATCTAGGTAGGACACATCCTCCTCCTCTGCCCTATCTACCTCCCTGGTCACCCAGTCAAAGAAATCTATCAGATTTGTTTGACAAGACCTTCCCACTGTGAATCCATACTGTCTTGGATCCTGTGCTCTGCTAGATTCAAGAAATATTGCAGTCCTTTCATTTAGCAGTGACTCCATTAATTTCTCCACCACTGAGGTCAGGCTGACTGGCCTGTAGTGGCCAGCCTCCTCTCTGTTCTCGCTTTTGTGGAGAGGGACTATATTTACCCTCCTCCAGGCCTTCTGGAACCACCCCCATCTCTATCGATTTGTTGAACAGGGCTGTTAGTGGTGCTGCCAGCACCCCTCTAAGTTCTTTTAATATTCTGGGATGTATAATATCCAGCCTCATAGTCTTGTCCCCTTTCAGATTCTCAAATTCCTTTAGGACTCTTTCTTCTGTAAATGGCTGGTGTCCACTTCTCTCCCACTGGTGCTCCTATCCCCCCAATAGTGGTCCTTCTGCTTCCTCTTTTTCTGTGAATACTGAATAAAAATATGTGTTCCATAATATTGCTTTTTTTAGGTCCCCCTCTACACACCCCCTTCCTCCATTTCCAGCCTCAAAATCCCATCCCTGGTTTTCTTGCTATCACTAATGTACCTGAAAAAGGTCTTGTCTCCTTTCTTATTTGCCTGGGCTATTTTTTCCTCTGTTTGTGGCTTTGCACTCCTGACTGCTTTCCCCACCTCCCTCTGCTTTTCCAAATACAGTTTCCTGCCCCCGTGTTTCCTTGTACCTCCTGAAAGCTGACCTTTTCTCACTTACCTTCCTGGCCATGTCCTTTGAGAACCACAGTGTTTTTTCCTTTCTCTTTGTTTTGCTTAATTGCCTAAAACAAAGGCTTGTTACCTCTGCTATGGCTCCCTTAAGGTTAGCACATTGTTCCTCTACATCCTCCTCCTCTTATTCTTCCCCTGCCAGGGCTTCCTTGAAACACTCCTCCATTTTTGCTTATCTGAAATCCAGGACCCTTGTTTTCGTGTGGTCTGACTTCTCCACTGTTCTCACATTGAACCACACCATATGATGATCACTGGACCCCAGGTGGCTACCCACCATTACATCAGTGACTCTGTCCCCACTGGTGAGTACCAGGTCCAATATCGCTCCTTCTCTGGTGGGTTCCACCACAAGCTGCTTGAGGCACGCCCCGTGCAGGGCATCCAGGATGCCTCTGCACCTGGCTGTGGCTGCAGCCTGGGTGCTCCAATCCACATCAGGCAAATTGAAGTCTCCCACCAGCAGCACTTCCCTTTGGCTCTCATTTTGTGTATGACTTCCACTGGTACCCCATCCATCTCCTCCCCCTTGTGCTGGAGGTCCGTAGATTATGCCTGTGAGAATGGCAGTGCCATTTCCTGTCTCCAGGGTGACCCACAATGCTTCCGCTCCCTCCTGCATTCCCTGAACTTCAGTTGCTTTAATTCCCTCCCTGCCATAGATAACCACCCCTTCACCCTTTTTTCCCACTGTGTCTTTTCTAAATAGATTGTAACCTGGTATGGCTATATCCCATTCATGGTTCCCCATGTACCATGTCTCAGTAACAACGACAATGTCCTGGTCTGCCTCTGCCATCAAGGTCACTAGGTCTGGGATTTTATTTCCCAGGCTGTGGACGTTCGTGCACATGGCCTTCCAAGTTTTGCAACCTCCCCTTCTAGTAGCCCCCTCCTATCCCCATGTCTTCCCCTCCCTTCCTCTCCTGTTTTTGCTCCCATTCTTCCTTATCTCTACTATTCTACCTATCTTGGTTTTAGGTTTTAGTGTCAATTGCCCAACCCTAGGGTCCTCCCTACTACTGCTTCATCCTGTGGGGGGAGGCAATTAGCTTCTGCCTGCCCACTATCGCCTCCCCCCTTGGCTAGTTTAAATGCTTGCCAATGAAGTATTTACACCTCTCACTAAGGATCTTGGTTCCCCCCAGATAGATGCAATCCACCCCACTTGTATCGGCCTGCATTCCTCCAGGTGGGACCTCAGTCCCCAATGAAGTTGAAGCTCTCTGCTCTGCATCAGTCCTTCAACCATGCATTGAATCTTATGGTGCAGAGTGCTCTGCCTTCCTCCTTGTCATTGACCGGTAGCACCTCTGAAAAGGTTACAGTGCATGCCACTTGTCTAAGATCCATCCCCAGTTCCCTGAAGTCCTCCTGCACTACCTTAACCTCATCACCAGCCAGATCTTTGTCCCCAGGTGAACAATGATGTCTAGCTCTCCCTCTTATCCTGCTGCCCCAGCGATCCTCTAGATGCACTTTCCATCCCTCCAAGCCATGGCACCAGGTAGGCACTTAACCTCCCTCTTTCCCACTCCACCCCCCAAGTCTACCCCCTAACAATAGAATCCCCACTAGGAGTTGCCTCCTACTCCTCTGGGGTCCTCTGCCTGCCCCCCTGGGGTCTCCACCACGGAGGACACTCACATCCTGCTTGATCTGCACTGTGGGTGCCTCCTTGGGATAGTCCCACCCTGCCAGTGCAGCATAGGACTTGTGGAGGATGTGCTTCTGCCCCACCACCTTCACTCTTCCTGAGCCCACCATAGTCCAGCCACTCCTCCACCCAGACAAACTTTGAGGCAGTGGGGGCAGACTCGGTGGTTCCTGTAAGAAGGATGAAGTCCCCTGAATACTGTCCAGCTCTTCATGGAGATGAGAAACCTCCTCCCTCAACCCAGAGAGGTGCCTGCAGATGAGACAGCACCGTATCCTCCAGAACATCTCCTGAAAGACTGCCACCCACAGCCACTGCACTGCACCACTCCCATCATGTCTTATTTGTGGCCCCTCTCCTGTTCCTTTGTATGCTTACTCTCTCCTCTGTCTGTTTATTTATTTTTTTTCTCCCTACTTTACTACTGCCTTTTTGCCCTTATGGCTCCTGCCTTTCATGTTGTAGGACATACCATACTACATTCAAGATATGTAGATGGATCATTCACATATCTGAAATATATAATCTGTTAGCAACGCCCATTGGCTCACGCTGTGGACCAATGAGCCTGACAGCCCACGGACGGTGTCAGTTGGCGGCGGCGGGCGGCAGGCGGTAGGAAGTGCCACCCACCACTGACCGGGGAGGGCGGGCGGTGGGGATCAGTGGGCGGGTGGGAGGGTCCGCTGGACCACCAGGAATATAGGAATCTTTATAATTTTATTGAAGCCTGCGATGACATGACAGTGGTCCACTGGACCACCAGGGAAAAAGGAATCTTTATAATTTTACTGAAGCCCACGATCGGGCTGACAGCGGTCCACTGGACCACCAGGGAAAAAGGAATCTTTATTATTTTACTGAAGCCAGCAATCGGGCTGACAGCAGTCCACTGGACCACCAGGGAAAAAGGAATCTTTATTATTTTACTGAAGCCTACGATCGGGCTGACAATGGTCCACTGGACCACCAGGGATATTGGATACTTTATTATTTTACTTTATCCCACGATCGGGCTGACAGTGGTCCACTGGACCACCAGGGATATTGGATACTTTATTATTTTTCAAATGCCCGTGATTGGGCTGTGGGGCACACTGCCGCGCTACAGGAGGCGTCAGTCCCCGACAGCTGCTGCCTGGCAGGGTGCTAGGCACAAGTCACCGGGGATCGGTGCACCTACATGCAAATGGGGCCATAATGACATGCAAATGGCTCCATTTGTGCCTTGCATACATTATGGCCCCATTTGCAAGTGCACTTTTGAATATCGCGGTTGTTGCGCCTAATGCAATGGAACTTGCATTAGCGCATCCCCCTGCTCCACTCTGGCCACTTGCGCTGGTGCAATGCCACTGTGCCATGTGCACTGCAGGTGGCCAGGGTACGATATTCAACGATGCTGAGCCATGGTGCGAGCTCCATTGAATATCGCCCAGTCAACGCCCCTCATGTAGCTGTTGAGCCAGCCCAGGCTTATGCTACAGCCTGGCGAGTTTGAATATCTGGACCTTGGTGTAAAAATATTAAAAATCTACACAGTTATGAGCCTTCATTGAATTTTGCAAACGCAAGCTCATAACCTTTGTAATTTTCAATTGCAGGGAATAGCCCGGGATTATGTGGAGGAAGAGCTCCTCTCCCACAGCCTATTTAAATGAAGCAGCTGTCTCCTGCTCTGCTTAGAATGAGTCGCATTCGCTAGTGGCCCCGCTGGTGTTTGGCTGCTCTCCTTTTCTCATTCTCTGCCTCCCCGTGCCTTCCCTGCCTTTGCGTATTGCTGTTTGTCTCCCCCCTTCCTTGTCTGCTGTTTTTTTTCTTCTCATTTGCTTCTCCTTCCTTATTTCCTTCCTGCTGCTTTGCCTGTTCCTACCTTCTATTTTCTCCTTTGCTGCACTGTCTCTTTCATGCTGTCCCTGCTCTGCTTCTTTTCGAGTAGCCGCCACCATGCTGCCACCTAGTCCTGTGTTCTGGCCGTTTCGGGATCCACACCTCCTCCACTTGCACTGCTGCATTTTCTCTTCTGCGATCCGCAGTTTCCCGGACCTGAGCTTGGTGCGCATTTCATTGCAGATGCAGAGTTACCTTCACATTGCCACCGCTTCTGGACCTCTCAGCTCAGTCAGCTACCTAACTGCCTATGCACCTCTCACTTTGCTCGAACTATGCGCCATTGTGCAGTCCCTGGGGACAACCGACAGCTTTCGACTGCCGCAACGTCCTATCCAGAGCGTCCTTCAGGTACATTGGTTGTATGCTATAGCCCTTTGCGGGTAGCGTTTCACGTCTCTGGGGACCTCCTTACAATTCAGCCATCATGCTTCAACGCCTGGGCTCAATTCTGCATGTATTTACAATTACGGGCATATGTTCCTGTGCTGCTACCTGCCAGTCCTAGATCTAAAACTGCTCGTTATTTACCTTGACTATACCGTACCTTTCTACGGGCATTTGTGCAGGTACCTATGCTCTACCAGCATATTTGTTTCTGCTCCTGTGTTATTGGCACATGCTGGTCATGGGATTTACGGACGTAAGCCTTGGTCTGGTGCCCTCTCTGGACAGTGACTTCTCTACCGGGCTCGTATAAAGGGACGTCAGCACCGTTGTTTGCTCCTAGTCCACCATGCCGTCCAGCGCTATTTCCAGCTAGCTCTGAAACGGGCTTCTGCCTACCTGTCTGCTGTGCTTCAGCTCATGGATCCCTTTCTGCACCGCTTGCAGCGCTGAGCTTCCTCTGCCGTTGGGTTTCTGCTACCACCTTTTTACTAGTTACACTATGCCTCCTACTACAGCTGCATATTTTTTCCTTGTCATGTCCAGCACTCCGGACTTCTCCATTCTCTCTCAGACCATTTACTACCAATTTGCTTCCTGCAGACTTACGACGTTTGGCTGCCCTTCAGCTGCTGGCTTGTGACTTTCTTTTAGGGGGGATGCTAATTCAGGTTCTAATCAGGATGGGATGTGTACGCTTGTCGGTTCCTGTCATGGCTATCACGGAGTGCCCACTCTGTTGGAAACTGAATGCCGGCACGAAGACATGTTTCCTTGTAGCCCTCATGTTCTCGAACCTCAGTCACTCAGGTTGAATTATGTGGCTAATCAGCAGCTAACAGACTACCAACAGCAATTATTCTCTGCCGTATTTGCTCCTCTGCTACTCCTGGATGTCTTCCCATTTCATTTCTTGTATATGGCCCTTCAGCCAGTATTTCCTGCTAACATTTCTTTTTGTCCTTGATTGAACCAATATCTCCTACATCAATTAACTTCAGTTTCAGGATGCTTCCTGCCTCTGTCAGTCTTGTGCCCTATGAGCCTCTGAGGTCCTTCGTTACTACTTATATATAGCTACACCGTACTCGCCTGCTTCTACGACCTGCCTGCACCCATCGGGCTGGGGAATTGCCTAATAATCACCTGCTTCTACAACCTGCCTTGCCCATCAAGCTGGGAGCATTGCCTACTACGTGCCTGCTTCTACGACCTGCCTTTGCCATTTGGGCTGGGAGATTAACCTACTAATCACCTGTTTCTACAACTTGCCTTCTCCCCTCGAGCTGGGAGATTTACCTCATAATCATCTGCTTCTATGACCTGCCTTCGCCCTTTGGGCTGGGAGGATTACCTACTACTCGCCTGCTTCTATGGCCTACCTTCGCCCTTCAGGCTGGGAGGTTCACCTACGTATGTTCTACCTCTGCCTCGCCCAGCTCAGGGCCTGGAAATTCCCATTCTACTTTATACCTACCTGCTCCTGCTGCCTCAGCCATGGAATTAATGCTGCTTCACCTTTTCAGGACACTTAGTTAGCGTCTCAACTCTTACTCTCCCTACCTGCCTGGTAACTCCTACTTATACGATTAGTGACTGGTCCTCACACTCAAATGCTATCGGACTACCTCAGTGCTCATTCAGCAGCTTCCAGGGCTGCTCTCTTGGATGTTTTGCCCTGTTGCCTCAGCAGTGGAATTGCTGCTGCTTCCTTCTAGGACTCGGTTGGCGTCTCCTGCAGACTTTCATTATCATGCTTGTGCTCTACCAAATTCAGGCAAGTGACATTGTTACTTCATTGGATTCCACTTCTACAGTTCTCTCCATCAGACTTTTGGGTCTTGTCTGCTTTCATGCCTCGAACTCTGCATACCTTCAGCTCTCAATGTTATTCCTCTCATACAGTTGCCATATCTCCTCCTCAGTCTCTTCCATGTGATTACATACCTCTCCAGCTGATGGATTCCTGTGCATTGTCGAGGGACTACCTCGCTCGATTTCTGCCAGCAGACATTCCTGGGTCTAGCTGTGCTTCCCATACTGGAATCAGCCGCCTCTCTCCTATCTCACCTTCTGTCAGTTCAGCTACACTTCCTCAGGGGCTGGTTGCCACGTCCTATTCCTTCTCATTTAGCTACGTTGCTACAATCCTGCTCCCATTACCTCTCACTCCGGATTCACAGTCCAACTGACTTATTTCATTTTTGGGCTCACCATATTCTACTACTTGGATGCTTCATAACCTCGCATCAGTGTCTCCGATTATCCTATACAGCCTGCCATTACTCCAGCTGAACTCTACAGCCGTTGCTTTCATATCAATTCCTAAAGACTATACTTTACTTATCAGAACTGGATTCGTCACTCGATAGCCTGGCCTCAAGCCTTCTCTCATTCCTTGTATCATACAAGCCCTATTATTAGAAACCTGGAAGTCATACTACTTATATTCGTCCTGCCTTGTTGACGTCAAAGCTTGGATGCAACTATCTTCTGGTCTCCTGTATTGAGTTTGTCAATCATCAGCTTCATCCACCATCATTCAATTCCATGGATTATGCCCTCTATCAACTGAAGTACGGAAGACGGTTCTTCAATATATCTATTCTCCATCATTCCAATTATACATGGATTCTCAGACTCGACTTTATTAGAATGAGATTACTTCACTGGACATTTACAATTCAGTTTTTCTTAAGCTCTGTTCATCTGGATTGAATTCTACAAATTTAGAATTCAGATTTAGCTGATTAATTAGTTCAATTAGGATCTCTCTCCTTTAGTATGCCCAGAAGGATGGGCAAGTCAGTAGCCGTGGGTCCTCAGAGGTTCCCCCCAAGGGGTTTTTTCCTCTCCTGAGTGCTACTGGTCACACTCTCCGGAGTTGGAGGAGGTGATCGTCTATTCCTATCATTAAGTTGTTATGCACGACTTCTTCAGCATTCAGTTATAGAACAATCATTGATATTTATTCCTTTTTGGGGCTTTATAATTCTAATCCAAGCTTCCTTCCTATAGGTGGGATACAGAGAAAGGCCAAAACCATCAAATATTATCAAACGACTCATTTCAAGCATCCAAGTACCTAAGCACACTACATTCTATACTATAACCTAGTAAACATTGTCTTCTCTATACTGGCCTCTGTATCCAACAATCATATTCATCATTCAACTATATGTTACATAAGCACTGAGCTGTGAACCACACATAATTGCAGGGAGTAGCTCAGGATTATGTGGGGGAAGAGCTCCTCCTCCACAGACTATTTAAATTAAGCAGCTGTCTCCCACTCTGCTTAGAGCGAATCGCATTCACCCACCATCCACCCTGACACCTCCTTCTTCTGAGGCACTCTTATCGCACCGGGGAGGCTTTATAATTCTAATACAAGCTTTCTTCCTACAGGTGGGATACAGAGAAAAGCCAAAACCATCAAATATTATCAAACGACTCATTTGAAGCATCCAAGTACCTAAGTACAATACATTCTATACTATTACCTAGTAAACATTGTCTTGTCTATACTGGCCTCTGTATCCAACAATCATATTCATCATTCAACTATATGTTACATAAGCACTGAGCTATGAACCACACATAATATTTTGACCCCAAATTCACAACATAATCATATCTTTACATCACGTCATGAATGTGACAGCTGTCATTTTTCAAACCATGGCCAAAATGTTTGTTTTTTTACATCCTGAAAGGTGATTTTGCAGTCCCTGTACGAAATCACCTTTCGGATAGGAGTTGAACATTTTCTCTGCCCTTGTTCATGAGGCGGGATCATAAGAAGGCTATGTTATAAATTTGGTGTAAAAATATTTTTGAAAAGAACTTATGAGGCTATATGGAATTTTGCAAACGCAAGCTCGTAAGTTTGGTAATATTCAATATTTTTACCCAAATTTCCAACATAGCCATTTCTTCATAGCACCTCATAAATGTGACAGCTGTCATTTTTCTACTCCTGCCCAAAATGTGTTTCTGCATCCCGAAAGGTGATTTGGCAGTTTCTGCATGAAATCACCTTTAGGCCAGGGCATGAAAATTTATCTGCCCTTCTTCATGAGTCAGGATCATAACAAGGCTATGTTGAAAATTTGGTGTACAAATATTTAAAAAAAAATTATGAGCCTACATTACAGTTTGCAAATGTAGGCTCATAACATTGGTAATTTTCAATATTTTTACCCTGAATCCTCAGCTGCAGCGCTATTGGCTCTGGCCAGAGTTTTTTTTTATTACTTAACAGTTGTGGTACCCAGTGACATCAGCTGAGCTAAGAATCTAGAGTGAACTGGAACAAAAGGATATCAGCTCAGCTGATGTCACTGTGTTCTGCTTCATTCTGAGCCTGCTTTAGCACTTTTACATTTTTTTGTACTTTATTTTTAATTATTCCTTAAGACAAAAAAATTCTCACTTTTCAAATTTAATTACAATCAAAAGATATCATTAAGAAGATGACTTCCCCCTTATTTCTTGTAACTAAATAAGGCACAAAAAAGGATGTTTTAAATTTTTTGGGGGGGTTAAAAAGAGGAAAAAGAAAATCAACAAGCTTATTTACTTTGAGCCACACTAAAAGAAAAAAAGGAACGAAAAAGTCTGTTTATGCTCCAAGCATTTAACTACACTGCTACATATTTATAACAAAAAATATCCCCTTAAATCCATTTTAGTTTTAAAGTCCCAAGTATAGGCAAATCAAAAGTCTTTCAAAATCTATAATTTCTGTAAAGACACAGTTCAAGCTTCAAACAAAAAGATACTCAGTCACCTCGGCTGCCTGCTTATCCTCAAAGTCCGGGCCAATATCTTCTGGAATTTTAATGTTACTTTCAAAAAAGTTCTGGCAGCATCAGGATCATTAAAATTATAATTCTTACCCTAGAACTGGACTCTTAAATGAGCAAGAGCAAGTAAGTAAGACCACAATAATTCCAGCTTCCTTGAATTCCAACAACATAGGCAAAAAGCATTTCTCCTACATTGGGTCTACATACAGAAGTCAGAGTACAAATAATTGCGATAGCCCTCATAAAAAAATTGCTTCTTTTGTCTAGCTAATTGAAGGATTTTTTCCTTTCGGCAAGAGTATGGAAAGTAGTTAGCAAGTATCTTGCTCCAGGTTGTAGAGTTGAATTCAGCAAATCTTTAGGCTGACAAGAAGCTAGGCAAAAAACAGACTCTAAAGAAAGAGAAGGCTTGATTGAAAATACAGCTGTCTGAGCCTTCTGTACTGCTTTGTTCAATTTGGCATTTGTCACAGACCCAGGGAACACAATTAGCCTCAAATTTCTCCTGGGTATGTTATTTTCTAAATGTTCTAGTTTTAACATTTGGGCCAGTTGTTCGTGTAGTGCTGTGTTTGTAGACCCTAGCTGAAATGGCCTTCATCTTCCCCTTATTATTTTCAATCAATTTCTCCACTTTCTACATCCATGTCTCCACAGTCATGCAGTGGACAGATATATCCAAAAGTGAATTCTCAATACGAGAAGTTGACTGCCTCACCTCAGCCGGAAACCTCACTCAGGAAAGCTTATATTGAGGCAAAAGATGGCTTCTGTGATGCCTTCAGTTTTGCTCCCTCACCTAGGTGGGTTACTGCAGTGGGGGAGACCCCTGTCCAGGCCCCTCCAACAGGCCAGAATGCCTCTCCCAATTAGTTTTGGAGAAATGCATTTCTCCATATCTGATGATGGAAATTCCATCAAAATTAATATTAAAAACTCACCTCACTCCACACCAGTGATCTGGGTTTGGGAACACGCCCGGGCTTTCTGGGGTTGGCCAGGGAGGGAAAGGATTGAGCATCCAGTGGACTTCTCTCCTTTCCCTGGGGAGGGACTGGGGCTTCCATCGTGCTGCAGTGGCCCCGATGGAGATCGGGGGCACTGCAGGAGTGGTGCACTTGTGGGATAAAGTGTAGCGGACGTCAGCATGCAGTGCCTTGATGTCATTGCATGTCTGCACTTCAAGGGGAGAAAAAATGAAGGATAATGGCAGACGACCAGGCAGCTTGATGGCTGCACTTCTCCACCCAGAGGACCTGTCATGGAATCACACTGAGGTAGCGGTTCCTGGCCCGGTGCAGGGGACTCGGGGGATCCCTTCCATGGGAACGGCATGCACCAGCCGGTATATGAGTGAGCCTGTGGGCTGAATGGGGTTGAAGGTGGTGGCTGGATGTAGGCAGGTCAGGCTGTGAGGAGTAGAAATACGATATATATATATATATATATATATATATATATATATATATATAAAATTAATATGAAAAACTCAGTCAAAAGTATCCACTTTTTTATAAGTTTCTTCAGATGTTCCATTCAAAACTGTGGAGCTCTTAACAAATGCGTCTAGCACTAACAATGGCTCAACAGTGCCCCCCAGCAGCTCTTTTGCATTTTAACTAATAAAAGGAGCGCTTCTTGAAATATCGCTTGGGCCAGGTTTTCATCAGTATCTTCTGTTGCTTTTGAGCACCCATGGTTTAAAATCTCTTTTCTTGTGACTTAAATGAACTAGCACGCTTCAGACACTGCTCCCTGACCTTATGGTACAATAGGTTTACAAAAACAGCTTAGAACATGGATGAAAACCTGATCCAAGTCACATTAAAAAGAAGGCTCCTTTTATTAATTTAAATGTTTAAAAAAATACAAAAGCAGACACAAATGAGGAAAAAAGGGTTTTGTATGGGACAGTAGGCAAAAGGCAATCTTAGATAACACCTCGTCGTTAGTAGCTGGTGTGACTGCCCTGCATAGCCTTCCTGCTATCTAACTTTTCCCTCCTCTCTGTTTCCCTCCCCTACCCCACCCACTCCCCATCTCACCCTGCCTGCACATGCTTATTCCCTCTGCCTGCTATGCTACTCCTAGGGCTGCCACCATCCTTGTGATACCTAGGACTGCACCCTGCCTGACTAAGCCAATCTTTTCGCTGCTTCCCCTAGCCAACAAAGCCAACCAGTGGCTGCTCTTTCTAGCCTGCATCCCTGCTAATCCTCCCCTAGATTATGTACAGAGAAACCAACTGGCTATCAACGATCATCTAGCAATTTTTTGTACTATCTAAACTGCAACACTTCCTTGTTAACAGTGTTACCAGAATGTCTGTATTTGTTCTCTGTATTGTGCTGTATTGTTCAAAGTTGATGTGGAATCTGTGTAAAAGAGTCACTGATGCATAGGTATTTTTATCTGAGAACTTAATAAATGAATAAAAAAAATTCTTAAATTAAATTAAAAAAAATATAGGTCAAATTTTCACCCATACATCATGCACTGCTGCTTTAGGTCTACTGTTAATGTGCTGTGCTGTAAGGTACCCTAAGCAATGCTGTGGTGGAACCTGCTTTAATAAGTAACAAAAATACAATTTAAAAGGGAAATATATTCCTTACTACTGTGCGCAGGACATCGTCAGGAACATTGCGTTTGTGTTTGCAGAGCTCATAGGCTGAAGAATGGCTGAAGATAACCTGGGCCTTGGACAGCTCCAGTGTATCCTTCATTGTTTTCACGGAGACATGTGCCAAATCAATTATCATCCCCACTCGATTCATCTCCTCTATAACTTTCTGAGAAAAAATAAACAAACAAATAATGACAGATGCAGAAACATGAGTGAGGTTGGATGGAAAAGCAAATTCAACTCCCCATAGAAACATAGAATTTGAGGGCAGGAAAGGACTGCTTAGCCCACTTAGTCTGCGCAGATATTTCCTACCTATTCTGTCTCTGCAGACCGTATCTGATCTCTATCAACCCTCACCCACCTCCATGCATCCTATCTAATATACTCCTATGTCTATTCCATGTATGCTTAACCCCCCTTCCCCATTGTTCTAGCCTTGACACTTCCACTGGCAATCTGTTCCAGGCATCCACTACCTTTTCAGTGAAGAAATATTTCCTCATATCACTCTTGAATCCCCCACCCCACCGGCTTCACTGCATGTCCTCTGGTCCTGGCGCTTGTTCTAATTTGAAACAGACTCCCCACCTGTACATTATTTACCCCTTTGACGTACTCGTAGGTCTCTGTCATATCCCCTCACTTGTTTTTCTTCCATGGTGTACATGTTGAGATTCTGAGGTCTCTCTTCATGGTTTCCCATGCAGACCATGCACCATTTTTGTTACCTTCCTCTGGTCTGCCTATATTCTTATCTATGCACTTTCTGAGGTGCGGGCTCCAGGACTGAACACACTATTCTAGGTGTGGCCACACCAGTGGGTGATACAACAGCAACACCACCACCACCACCACCATTTTCCTTGCTAGAGATACCCCTCCCTATGCAACTCAGCATTTCACTAGCCTCACCCACTGCCTTTTCATACTGCTTGCCACCTTGAGAATCTCAGATATGACAACCCCGAGGTCCCTTTTCTTTCTACTGACTGTTAGTACTCCCCCATCATATACTCAGTACTAGGGTTTCTATGTCCTAGGTGCATTATCTTGCACTTTTTGGCATTGATCCCTAGTTGTTATATTTTTGACTGTTCCTCAAGTTTCTTAAGATTCCTGCACATTTTTCCTCCCCTTCCGAAGTGATCAGTGTATTGCAGATTTTGGTGTCGTTTGCAGAAAGAGGCATATCTTTCCTTGCAGCTCTTCTGTGATGTCCTTATAAAGATACTGAAGAGGGTAGGTCCCAGTACTAAGCCCTGTAGTGTCCCACTTGTCACACTCCCTTGTTTAGAATCAGTACCATTAACCACTAACCTCTGCCTCCTATCCTTTAACCAGTTTTAACCCCATTTACCACTATGGATCCCACTCTTAGTCTGGTAAACTTCCTAATTAGCCTTCTCTGCGGCACTGGGTCAAAGGCCTTACTAAAGTCTAAATAGGCCTAGACTACTGGTCTCCTCTGATCATTTTCCCTGGTCACCCAGTCAAAAAAATCTATTGTATTTGTTTGGCATGACCTCTCCATCCCATGAATCCATATTGTCTGTGGCCTTGCAGCTCACTGGATTCAAGACATTCTATCATCCTTTCTTTCAGTAGTGTTTCCATCAATTTTCCCTTTACAGAAGTGAGACTGACTGGCCTATAGTTGCCAACCTCCTCCCTGCTGCCACTCGGTTCCCAGACATAATAGCTAAACAAAAACAGTGCAGTCCAAAATCACGCATGGCAACAGAGCTAAAGCAAGGCTAGCACTCAATAATATCAGCAAGTGCTACCTTGCTGAAAACAACAAACCAGATGAAATGTATGTTATTGGGGGCCTCGCTCTCCCCCTTCCCATGGTATAATCAACTCCATGGGGGGTGAAGGTCGAGGAAAAGGAAGAAGCTGGGGGAAGAACAAGAAAAAAAAAGAACCATACAGGTACAGTTCTGGAGGCCGCACCTTAGGAAAGATATAGATAGGATTGAGACGGTGCAGAGGAGAGACACAAAAATGATTCAGAGTCTGCATCAAATGACATATGAGGATAGGCTGAGGGAGCTCAACATGTACTCCCTGGAGCAGAGGAGGGAGGGAGAAGGGGGACATGATTGAGACATTCAAGTATACCAAGGGTACAAATAAGGTAGGGGTACAGGAGCTCCTTTAGGAGAAGAAAAGCATCAGAACTAGAGAACATGATGTGAGGCTCAGGGGTGGGTGATTCAGGAGCAATGTTAGGAAGTTCTTCCTTGACCCGTGGTTGACCTATGGAATTTCCTGCCTGGGAAGCGGTGGAGGTCAAAAAGGTAAACGGGTTAAAAAATGCCTGGGACAGGCACAAAGGTATCATTTTACAGAAAGGATAGAAGGAGGGGGGTAGTTACCCATATCGGGCAGACTAGATGGATCTTGCAGTCCCCTTCTGCCGTCAATTTTTATGTTTCTAGGTGTGTGTGCGTGTGTGTGTGTGTGTGTGTATGTGTGTGTGTGGTGAACACAAAAATACACCGCAGTCGGGAGACCGGGAACAAAACCTTGGTCTCTCGAACGCTCCGCCACCATAGCTACTTCTGCTCTAAGCCCCCCTACACCACGGGAGCAACTCAGTGAGACACCACTAACCTTACCCCTTACTCCTCTCCTCAGATGTGGTGCCAGCTACAGGAATAGCACTAAATCACTTTTGCTATGTTAACCCAGTAGCTGTTATCACATTCGCTGTTCTGACCCCGCTGTTTTTCACTGCGCCACTATATTAACCAGACACCCTGCCACTCTTATGTAGAGGGACAATATCAGCCCTTCTCCTGTTCTCTGGAACCACTCCTATTTCTAGTGAGTTGTCCAACAAGGCTCTCCCTAAGTTCTTTTAGTACCCTGGGATGAATCCCATCTGGTCCCATAGCCTTGTCAACCTTCAGGACTGCAAGCCCTTTCAGCACTCTTTCCTCTGAAAAGGGATCTGTGTTCACCCCCTCCTCACACTATCCCTACTTCTCCTTGGTGGTTCATCCCCTCCACCTTCCACTGTAAAGACTGAGCAGAAGTACCTGTTTACAATGTCAGCTTTTTCTTGGTCTCCTTCTGCACAGTGTCTCCCTTCCATCTTTTTGATTCTTACTACCCTTGTTTTCCTCTTCCACTTATTCCCTGTAGTGACCCCTTTGGCATTCCTTTCCTTTGCCTGAGCCTTTTCTCCTCTCACCACCTTGTCTGCTTCCTTCTGCTTTTCTCAGTATACCTCACTGTAATCCTTCCTCTGCATTTCCTTATACCTCTTGAATGCCGTACTTTTTTCTTTTGCACTTCCTTGGAGAACCATAATGGTCTCCTTTTTATTTATTGAAATGTTTCACCAGGAAGGCACACTGAGTGACAAGTCGCTCGTCTCCTGGTGTGACCTGAGGGGAAGGGGTACAATATGAGTGAGACATTAAACATTCCAGTTACAAAGTCAACACTAACATACAGTTGTAAGGCAGGTGTTACAAGCAGTGTTACAACAGTGTTGTGCATAATAGGTAGAAGAGTGGACAGTAATAAGTACTGGGTTAATAAGTAAACAAGTGCTTTGATGAAAGAAAAGGGGGAAAGGAGAGGGAGGGGAGGGGTGAGGTGGGGGAGGGGGAAGAGTCGTGTTCAAGTTACAAGATCAACATTAACATACAGTTGTTACAAACAGTGTTAAACAGTGTTGTGCATAAAATGTAGAAAGAGTGGACAATAATAAGTGCCGGGTTAATAAGCAAACAAGTGCTTACATGAAAGAAAAGGGGGAAAAGGAGAGGAAAGGGTGAGGTGGGGGAAGGGGAAGAGTCGTGTCCCTGGAGACCCCTTCAGGATGTGAGGAACCCTGCAAGGGGACTGGGGTGACCAGAGAGAATGCAATAGGCAGTGTCCCAGAGAGACCCCTTTAGGATGTGTGGAACCCTGCAAAGGGCTATGGGGCTAGACAGAAAGGGGGATAAGGCTGTAGGGATTTAAAGAGGGAGGAGAAAGAGAAGCAGGAAGTGTGACTTAAATGCTAGGAGGGGGAATAGGACCTTAACCCAAGAGAGGACCCTTCAGGATGTGGGGTACCCTGTCATGGAGTTGGGGAAGGTCAGTAGATAGGGAGTAAGAGAGTGATAGGAGAGTGAGAACTGAATCCTTGCAGGGGAGAGAATGCGCACCTTTGGAGGGGATGGGGCCTAATCACTAGTCCATCAGGATACATGGACCCATGGAGAGCATTTGGGGTCCCTTACATTCTGTGAGAGATCAAGGGAGGCCAGTAAGGGGTGGCAATTTTGGGGAGGGGGAGGAGAGGAGAGCTAGAAATTTGGTGGGGGGTGCACAGGGTAAAATGAAGGTGGTGGTAGAGGGGTAGGGTTTATCTATGGCTTAGAGGAGGGAATTAGGGAGGGACATGGCAGGAGCAGCTAGATGCAAGGTATTTATTGAGGGCAGAGCTGATGGAGTAGGTGGAGGATGAGTGCCAGATTTGAAGGGGGGAGGATTCCAAATTTTTGGGAGGCAGTGAGAGTAACCATATTGGCTGATTAGGGTGGATCTGTGGGGGACTACCAGGGTGCGGGAGTCAGTTGATCTAAGGGAATGGGAGGATGGGAGGGTTGTTATAAAGGAGGAGGTGAGGTAGGAAGTGTGCTCTGCCAACTAGTGCTTGGAGGTGAATTTAACATAGTGAGAAAGTCACCTATTTGTAAGAGAGGGGAAGGATGGTGCATGATAAAGATCACAGCGGTGGGTGCGAGGGGTGCATCCAGGGCAAAGTGGCAGAAGGAATTGAAAAGGGTGTCCAGTCTGGCCAGGGAAGACTTAGGGGCAGCACCATAGACTACATCACAGTAGTCGAAAATGGGCAGTATCATCTTCTGAACAAGTTCACGCCTAGCCATAGGAGGGATGCAACTATAGTTCCTCAACAAGGCACCAAGATTGGGGGTTAGTTTTTTCTGGATGGCATCAATATGTCCAGAGAAGTTTAGGTGTTGGTCCAACCCAACACCTAAGTACCTGAAGGAAGATGTGTCCTCAAGTCCCATCAAGGGTGTGGAAAGTGGGTAGGGAGGGAAACCTTGAGAGTCTCTGTCTAGTGCCAAAGGTCATGGAGACAGTCTTCTTGGGGTTGAGAAAAAGTTGATGGTTAGCAAACCAGAGCTGAACCTTGTTGAAGTCTTGCTGTAAGCTGGTTGTAACCTCGGCAGGACAGCAGCCAGATGCATACTGGACTGTATCATTGGCATACATATGTATAGTGGAGGAAGGAGAGCAAACAGAGAGAAGGTCATTTAAGAAGATGAAGAATAGGAGGGGACCTAATACTGAGCCCTGGGGGCTGCCAGTGCTAATCAGTAGGGGAGGGGAGGTGGTGTCCAAGATCTTAACTGATTGGGTTCTGCCAATAAGGTAGGCCTTGAACCAGTTTGTGGCAGAGGGAGTTAGGCCAGCTGCCGGGAGTGAGTCGAGGAGAAGGGAGTCAGAGACGGTGCTGAAGGCCTTGACTAGGTTGACAAAATTGGCAGAGGTAATTTGGCCATTGTCCATCCTGGTTAGGATGGAGTCTGTGAGCCATAGGAGAGACGTGGTAGTTGAGTGATTTTTTCCTGAAACCAGACTGGAAAGGGGTGAAAAAGGAGGTGTCAGATAGAAAAGGGCTGAGTTGGGAGAGGACAATGTGTTCTTGAAGTTTGGCAACGGTAGGGAGGAAAGAAATTGGGTGGTAGTTGCTAGGGGATGAGGGGTCACCCCCCCTTTGGGTAGAGGGAGAACCACTGCATGTTTCCATGAAGAGGGTACTGAGGCAGTAGAGAATGAGAGATTTAGGATTATTGAGAAGGGGTTGGCAATGGCCAAAGTGGAAAGGGAGATGAGTTTTGGGTCGAGGCTGTCAGGGGATGCACCTTTAGAGGGGTTGATGGTGAGGAGGGCACTTAGGGCATCATTTGGGGTTACACTAGTGAAAAAGAAGGGGCGGTGGGAGGGTGGTAGAGGGAGCACACTGGTAGAGGGTGGAGAGGGTGATGGGTAGGAGGGGAGGGATTTCAGTAGCTCAGTAGCACAGGAGGTATAGTAGAAGTTAAATTCCGCAGCTATGGCTGGTGGGTTGGACACTAGTGAGCTATTTACTTTAAGTACTGAAGGGAAGGAGAGATGAGGGGGTAAATAGGGCATGGACCAACTTCCAGAGCTTTGAAGGGGAATTTATGTTGGTGATGAAGGCAGATTTGACTAACCTTGTAGTCCTGGTGCAAGCGTTTTGGAGCATGTGGTAGTTCACGAGGTCACTAGGATGCTGGATAGCTTTATGACGCTTCCAGGCTCAATCTCTAGCCCTGAGGCAGGCCAGAAGTTCAGGGGTTATCAAAGGTAAGTGGTTACCTCTGACTCTGGTTTGTTTTAGTGGGGCAAAGGTATTCCAGTTTACAAGAAAGATTTTTTGAAGTAGGCAAGGGCCTTATCAAGTGAGGGGAAGGAGGGTAGGGGGAACTAGTCAGAAGTGGCATGGTTACTCAGGAGAGGGTCAATGTCAAGAGACTTGAAAGAGCATAGTCGTATGGTTTTGTGTGGTGATTTAGTTCTGTGGACTTTCCTAACTTTGAATATTGGGTTATGGTCACTGAGAGCATCAGGGAGGATGCCAGAGGTGATGATGTGGTGTGGGTAAGAGGTAAGGGGCCCAGTTGAGTAGGGGGTGTTGTTGTATCTTATGGTTTGGGTGGGTGGGTTCAGAGATCAGTTGGGAGAGGTTTAGGATTCTGATTTTGTTTTTAGTTTTGGTTGTTTCAGGTGACAACCAATTTATACTGAAGTCGCCTAGGATGAATAATTCCACAAAGTGAGCGAGGGAAGTGATGGAAGTTAGGAGGTCTAGCGTGACCGAAGGATGGACATTTGGGCAGCAGTAAATGCCTGCTATGAAGATTAGGAGAGTGAAGGGGAGAGTCACATGGATAGCTAGCGCATCATGGGTCTCAGAATTGGAGGATGAGTAGATGATGGAATATTGAATTGAGGCTAGGACATAAATGGCCACACCACCACCCTTGCCAGCACGGTCTTGCCTTACCAGTGAGTAGCCAGGAATGGAGAACGAGTGGTCAGGGGTAGTGCTCTTTAGCCAAGTTTCTGAGATGATTAGAATGTATGGGTTTAGAGTGCACACCATGGTCTAAATGTGGTCTGTTTTTTGCAACAAGCTGCGGGTGTTTAGATGTAGGATCTTTAAGCCCTTTGGGAGGAGGAGGTAGTAGAGGAGGAAGCACCAGAGGAGCTAGGGGCAATAGGGCCTGGGTTGGGATGGATGTCCCCACCAGAAAGCAACAGGAGAGTGAGTATGAGAAAGTGGAGCTTAGGGGAGTTTGAGGGGGCTGGCAAGAAGGTTGAGAGATTTAAGAAGAAGGGAGTGGATGAGTGAGGAAGAAGAAGGTGGAGAACCACAGTGAAAGTGAACACTATTATCAAAACCGCATGAAGAATAGTGGTAGAGAGAGACCATATTTCGAATGGGGGAGGGAGTGATAGCATGGATGTGGGTAGGGGATTGGAGATAGTAACTGACGGAGTTGGGAGAGTTATTAGGAATAGATGAATAGTGAGCAAGTAGAGGTGGTAAAGACAGGGATATGAGCAGAACAAGGGGAAGAGAGGAGAGTAGGGGATGCATTGTTCATCAAGGCAGAGAAATTGGTAAACAATTGATTTAGGAACAGAAGGAATTTGTATGCTTGGAGGAGCACGGAGCGGGGCTGATCAGATGGAGGGGGTAGCTGTAGTTTAGTATCTATATGAACAACATGCAAGGATCAGTTTAGATAAAGACTGTGTCCCTCTAGTGACATTACAATATAACTTGCTAATGGGGAAAAGAAAAACAAGCATTTGTCAATGCCGAATGTTTGCTTGCTGGCATTGGCATTGGTAGTGTAGGAGTTAGAGAGCTGCATAATAGGAATGGCAGTGAAGTATTGAACTGAAGCCAACCCCGCCACCACCCTGCAGAGACTGACAGGCATTGGGGTGAGCCTTTGGGTCATCAGGCATAACGGCCACGCCATTTCACCACACCCTACCCTGCAGACACCAAGTGTCACGGTGTGCCTTGGGGTGTTTGGCCCTTATGCCCACCCCATTCCATCAGGAAATACGGTGAGATGGGTGCTGTATAGGAGAATGGGGTGAACTTTGGGGCAGAAGAGTCCAAGGCACACCTTGATTCCTCTCACTGGCTGCAGGGTGTGGAATGGTATGAGCATTACAGGTGAGAATCCCAAGTTACACCTCTGATGCCTGTCAATCTCTACAGGGTGGGGCGTTATGGTCGGAAACCCTTATGCCACAGGCGTTCGTTGGCATTTTCACTCCACATTTTCAATATGGGTTTTTTGTGACCTCCACCTTATGAACAGTGGCAATATCAGTTCTTTAGCCAAATGCTGATTTTGCACAGCGACTACGCCATTTGGCACCATTGGTGCGAAAACACATTTTGAACAGTATGTGAAAAATGACAGCTGTACTGTTCATGGGGAGGTGGAAAAAATGGCAATGTTGAAAATCTGCAGTGAAAATATTAAAAAAACTGGTGAAGTCACAAGCGTGTGTAGAAACTGGGCAACGTACACCCATAATGCAATTAATTTGGAGATGTTTTGCAGCAGATTGTCAACACAGGCATTTTGGAACCTCCGCTCATGAACAGTGTCACTGCGACTTTCTTAATCTGTCCCAAACAGTGATTTCCCACAGTGACCACGCATTTCTGTGCTGGAAGTGTGAAAACACATTTCGGCCATGGTGTGAAAAATGACAGCTGTACTGTTCATAAGGAAGTATGGAAAATGCCAGTGGTGAAAATCTGGACTGAAAATATTAGAATTCCATGAACTTACGTGGGTGCATGGAAACTGCGCAATAGTCGCTCGTAATACAGTCATTTTATGGACTTCTTTCACCAAATTTTTAACTTAGCCATTGTAACACTTCTGCTCATGAACAGTGTCACTGTGATTTTCTTAATCTGTCCCGAACATTGATTTTGCATACCGACTATGCCATTGTGTGCTACATGCACGGAAACACATTTTAGGTGAGATGTGAAAAATGACAGCTGTACTGCTCATAAGGATGTGTGGTAAAATGGCAATGTTGAAAATCTGGAGTGAAAATAGTCAAAATTCATGAACGTCAGATAGTGCCAGAACAGCACAACGCATGCTCGTGAAACAGTCATTTTCAGAATTTTTTCACCAAATTTTAATATAGCCATTTTAACACTCTGTTCATGACCAGTGTCACTGTGATCTTCTTAATCTGTTCCAAACATTGATTTCGCACACCAACTGCGCCATTGTGCGCTACATGTGCGGAAACACATTTTGGGTGAAATGTGAAAAATGACAGCTGTACTGCTCATAAGAAGGTGTGGTAAAATGGCAAATGTTGAAAATCTGGGTGAAAATATTAAAAATTAGCGAACTACGAGCGTGCATAGGAACAGCGCAACACATGCTCATAACACAGTCATTTTACGGAGTATTGTCACCAAATTTTCAACATAGACATTTTAGGACCTCTGCTAATGAACAGTGCCACTGTCAGTTTCTTAATCTGTGTGGAACACTGATTTCCCACACCAACCACGCTATTCCAGGCCGCAAGTGTGAAAACACATTTCATCCAGGGTGTGAAAAATTACAGCTGTACTGTTCACAAGGAGGTCTGAAAAAATGCCAATGTTGAAAATCTGGGGTGAAAATATTGCAAATTTGCAAAGTTACAAGCGTGTGTAGCAACTGTGCAACGCACGTTCGTAAAACAGTAATTTTTTGGATTTTTCCCACCAAATTTGCAACATTGGCGTTTTGAGAGCCCACCTCATGAACACTGCACTGTTGTTTCGTTAATCGGTCCTGAAAGGTGATTCTGCGCAAGGACTGCAAAATCACCTTTTGTGGCCAATTATCGGCATGACAGTGATAGAATTCATTAGAAGGGGTCTCAAAAACGCCATTTTAAAAATTTGGTGACAAAATTCCAAAAAATGCCTGAGATATGCAGCAAAGTTTAAAAAAACGTATTTATTCCATTGTACAGGTTACCGGCATTTCCTCAGTTCGCGGTCAGCTTTGAAGAGTGCAGACGTGTTCCCGGTCTACGAACATCGTCTAGCGGACTCGAGAGGTAAGTATGGGGTGAGTGGGAGTGTGGGGAGCCAGGGTGCTCAGTGGGTGGGTGCGGGTTGTGGGAGGGGGGCCAGGGGGACTGCCGGGGGACTGTTTCCTTCATTACAGGTAAAAAAAAAAAAAAAAAGACATCGCGGGGCAGTTTTTTATTTACAGGGCAATGTGGCACGCTCAGGTGGGCTCCCAGCATGCCAAATGAGTCTTTTTTGCGGAGGGCCACTGTAGCCGACAGGGGATTGGGCACTCCCGTCAGCACACAACAAGGGGGGGTACATTATGCCGATGGGGATTGGGCACCCTGTCAGCAGACAAGAAAAGCGGGAAGGGGGCCGTTACATACTGCCGATGGGGAGTGGGCTCCCCTGTTGGCAACATACATCTGGGGCACTGCAGCCGACGGGGATTGGGGCCCCCCATCGGCAAACAAACGTGTTGGGTGTGCACATGCTGCCAGGGATATTGGGCACCCCCTCGGCAGGGGAGGAGGCTAATATTGTTTGTGAACAGGCGGCAAGCCACCGCCATGTTCACAAACAATATCAGGGCTGCAAGGTCCGCCCTGCAATGATGGGTCACTCCCTCATTGCAGCGAATGGCTGATGCTGCAATGGCGAGGCGGCCCCTGATTGCAGCGGCTATTTTTTCACAAATTGGTGGCAAAGTGGCTGTGTCCCCCAATTTTGGTGGACATCACACACGCCCCAAAATGCCATGCCGGTGTTGGCCTCAACAGTGACGCACCTCCAGAACCTGCTTCGGCACCAAGCTGCCACAATATATTTCTTGCACTGCGCGCAAGCAAACATAAAAAGCTGTGCTGGCAGCGGTGATATTTGGACAGGGTGAAGCGGCTCAGGGTCTCTGGACAGCTAAATTAAAAGGGTAAATTATTAATTTCTGAGAATTTACAAAGAAGGGGAATGTAGAGACAAAACAAGGTATAGTGCTGGTCAGTGCCAGATTTGGGGGTTATAAGAGAAAGTGAAAGAACACAGAGAGAAGGATTTAAATTGTTAATTATTAACTTAGCACACTAGCAAATTAATTAAGCACAGTAACCAACTAAGCACAACTGTAAAATTATCTAAGCACAGTACAATCAGCTAAGCAGTTTAGAACACATTTGTACATTAATAATAATGACAACAGCAGTAAACATCAGTCTAGGAAGACATGCTCAGGGAAACTGGCTCAAGTAAAAGAATAGTACTGGAAGATGCAGTCTGGCCACAGCATCAGGAACCATTCTGGGATAAAACATAGACAGAAAAAGCTAATCCTGGAGAAAGTTTGCAAGTTCCAAACTCAAATCTCAGAGGCTTGCAGGAAGACAGTATCTTGCTATGCTGGCAGCGGTGATAGTTGGACAGGGTAAGACAGGCAGCAGCAAGCTGGTGAAATTGCTGCACCACTGGAAGCAGAGCACCCTAGTCAGGGGGTCTCTGGTCTTGCTATGCTGGCAGCGGTGATAGACAGGGTGAGGTGGGCAGCAGCAAGCTGGTGAAATTGCTGCACTACTGGTAGGAGAGCACCCTTGTTAGGGGGTCTCTGATCTTGCTATGCTGGCATTGGTGATAGTTGGACAGGGTGAGGCGGGCAGCAGCAAGCTGGTGAAATTGCTGCACTACTGGAAGCAGAGCATCCTTGTCAAGGGATCTTTGATCTTCCTATGCTGGCAGTGGTGATAGTTGGACAGGGTAAGGCAGGCAGCAGCAAGCTGGTTAAATTGCTGTACCACTGGAAGCAGAGCACCCTTGTTAGCGAGTCTCTGATCTGTAGCAAGTTATTACCTGGGAACTTACTTGTAACCTCTAAGTTATTATCTGGGAACTTACATGTAACCTCTAAGTTATTGCCTGGGAATTTACATGTAATATCTAAGTTATTACCTGGGAATTTACATGTAACATCTAAGACTGTAACTATTACCCAGAACTATGTAGTACCATGGCTGCTGTTCTTGACTCTCAAGAACCCTTCCTCCAAATTAGGTGCTCCACTTAAATGTTGCTATCATGGGGCACAAAATAAGTGGTGGAAATGAACAACAAATAAAGACTGTCCTCTAACTGGAGCAGTTTTCAAACAGAACTAAAAACGGTTCTGAAAGGTTCCTGTTTTTTAATTTATTTCAACCTGTTTATTTGCAAAAATCTGCATAATAATGATTCGCAAACAACATGGATATCACTCATGTGTCTTTTCCTGAACCACTGAAATAGGAATTTCTTTTTGGTTCTAAATGTTTTAACCAGCCATGTTCTAGGGAGGGTCTTTTTCTAGAACCAGTTCTTCCCATTCCTCATTCCTTTGTTGGGTTTTATCTGCACTCACCTTTCCAAAGGATGAGAGACCATTGCTTGCTGCTGGTTCCTCTCCTGTGTCAACTCTCCAGTTGTCTACCCTACATATGGAGAACAAAATACCAGGAATTAGTCCAAATGTTCTGCTGCAAGGAAACAGGGTGAGCAGTTTGTCTAAATGTCCAGATGTCCAACCTTTACCAAGTAGGAACAAGCTTGTTGGGGCAATGCTGAAGACTCTTGTTGAATCAAATTAATACTCCCTTTAGACCTCATTAGCATAGAGTTGCACCCAAAGAAGCAGCTACATGTGGGCAGGTTTCCCTTGCAGCCAGGATATACCCCCATAAACTTGCTCTGCCGTGGGGTTAGGGGAGGATAGGGGGGTTTAACACATTGCTATATACAGTACTTGCACTGCTGTGAGTGGGGGAGGGGTTTTGATATACCTCTATATACGTGCACTTCTGGGAGGGGGTGTTTGATATACCCCATATACCTACCTTGCTGTGCGTGGGGTTGATGGGGAAGGGGAGTTTGACACTCCCATATATTGTATATGCCTTGTTGTGGGTGGGGAATGGGGTTTCATAACCCACATATATGTACCTTGTCATTGGTAGAGGTGGTGGTGGGGGTCTGAGACACCCTCCATAAATATGCCTTGCTATGGGTGGAGTCAGCAGGAGGTAGGTTTGATACACACCATATATGTGCCTTGCTGTGGGGGGTGGGGGTTGGAAGGGGGTCTTGGTACATCTATACCTCTCAACCTTTTGTCATTGAAACGAGGGACATGGACATTTTTGGACACTCAAAATGAGGGACAATGAGGGACACAGACCCTCGGAATGAGGGACACATCCTCAAACATGGAGATACAAGCTCAAAACACTGTGAAAGCCATAGTGTTTACTTGTACAAAGTTTATTTTGGATTTAGTATTTTAGAATATTAAGAGTTTCTGCTTTAAAGTTTGAATTTACAGCACATTCTCTGTGCGGGCAGCACCTTTTCCATGAGGGATGGATGAGGGACAGAGCAATTTTAAGGGGAAAAATGAGGGATGTCCCTCGTAATGAGGGACACTTGACAGGTATGGGTACATCCCATATAATTGTCCTGCTGTGGGGGGGGGTGGTGGTTGGGAAAGGGGTTTGATGCACCTCCATATATGTGCCCTGCTGTGAGTGGAGATGGGGGGATTGCCACACCCCATATGCAGTATGTTTCTTGCTGTGAGGCTTGCTGGAAGAGGGCTTGGTACACCCTCATACTTGTGCCTTGATGTGGTTGGGGGTGGTGGACTATGGAGTTTGATACACCCCCATATATGTACCCTGCTGTGGGTGAGGCTGCTGGGAAGGAGAGTTGATAATTTCCCATATACAAAACATGCCCTGCTGTGGTTGGGGGTGCTGGGATGGGGGACTGATACACCCCCATATGCATACTTTGCTCTGGGTGGGGGTGGTGGGAATGTTTTTTTTGGTTTTGTTTTTTGTACTTTCTATTTATTGCTTTTAGACAAAAACAATACAGCAGTAATACTCATGTAAAAGACACAGAAAATTACATAGTCAATCACATCATGACTGTTGCCTTACAAAAATGGGGTTACGTATTTTCCCTCTCACATTCTGATACAGTAGGAGGTGGGGGTTATACTATCTAGTAGAGGTACACAAAGACCTTAAATTCCCCAGATTAATGTTCAAAATTGCCAGCCGCTTCAATGGCTTAGGTAGAAGTTCATATGGATATGTTAGCGGTAGTGCTATAAAACCTAATATATCTAAGAGATAAGATATAATATAAAACTTCCCCCATTCCCCCCACAGCTCCAAAAGAAAAATGTTTCAACTAACCTGGGAAGCCCCCGAGCATCAACACTAAATTGTTAAACAGCACTCAGAATTAATGTTCATGGAACATTATCCAAACAGTAGGGAAAGTAAACAACAAAATTAAGACAGTTAAACAGTAAACCCTTGAACCAATTCCTTATTAACCTATAACATTGTCCCACAAAAAAGAATGTCCATGTACTGTCCCTGAGGATGCAACTTAGGATAAAACTCTGCAGTACAAAATTTTAACTACTCAGCCTACATCTGAATCAGAGTCCCCAAAAGTACTTTCTTGTGGTGTTTTCCTCTGAAATTCTGCTTCTATCTTTTCGATCCACCGACCAGCATCTTTTGGATCAGAGAACTGCCAACTTTTTCCACCATAGGTGACACGGAGGCGAGCTGGAAGAAGGAGGGAATGTATGATGCCTAACGAACTGATCTTTTGCCTGGTGGCATCAAATTGCTTGCGCTGGGCTAGAGGTCTGGGAACAATTTCACATTATGTCCCTGAACCTCGAGTAGGTACACTGTTCACACTGCTGAAATAAGTGCATCCCGCACCTCTGGTTCCACAGTTCGAATAAGGACAGTCTGAGGTTGGGTGGGATCCATAGGCCGCACTATAGTTCACTCGGTAAGCTTAGCAGATGGTAGTTCAATCAAATTCTTTTAGCACATTTAAAACTTCTACCATCCAATTTTTCAAGTAATCCAAAAGACAAGCTTCCTCCACTCCCTCCAGCATGCCCAGTATTCAGATATTACCCGCTCTCAGGCTATTCTCAGCAGCTTCCAAATGCTCTCCTAGTTGCTGGTTTTCTTTAGTTAGAGGTGCCATTGCAGCTTGCACCGTGAGAGTGTGTTTGTCCGTATATGCCACAGTGTCTTTAAGGGAGTTCAAAGCTACATCATGGACTTCAAGTTCACTTGGGAGTTTTTTATATTTTTGCGTCCATGGCCCATACTGATTCAAGTATGGCCTGCCAGGGCGGTTTTGATGGTGCACCCTTGAGAACAGGCCCTGGTGCATCTCCCACTTGTCTCATTGCATCTGAGAAGCTGTGGACCATGAAACTCCTGACACTTGAGAATGGGTATTCTTTGAACAACCCATACTAAATAAGGTACCACTGGAATGCTCAGAGTGTGCAGAATTCATTTTTTATCAAAAATCTTCCGCTTGGCAGCCTTCTGACAGGGAAACTTTTGTTTTATTAGGAGCTGTGATGAAATGTGTCCTGCCTAGAAGCTGGCTTTCTGGAGCCCCCTTGGGAAGGGGGTTTATGTGTTTGAGGGAAAATTATAAATGTGTACTAACTAGCCTGCTTTGTAACTGATTCAGACTTTTTCTAATTGCTATAAAATCCATGATATTATTAAGTTTTTTTCACTAGCCAAC
The DNA here is from genome assembly GCA_016271365.2 of Neoceratodus forsteri. Taxonomy (NCBI): domain Eukaryota; kingdom Metazoa; phylum Chordata; order Ceratodontiformes; family Ceratodontidae; genus Neoceratodus; species Neoceratodus forsteri. The sequence goes on along the minus strand of CM028130.1, from coordinate 968,293,935 downwards.
CTTTGCACCTTTTCAGGATTATGCTTCTTCAGGCTGTTTGGAAGGGGCAGATGTTATTTTCACAAGCAAAAAGGGATAACAAAATATAATTTTTTTGAACAATGAAAATATTTGAGGTCCAGTTTACAGCAGTAGTAAGTGGATCTCCTCTTCTTTGATTTTAGTAAAGCATTCGACTCAGTGCCACATAGGTGCTTGCTGAAGAAGTTGGAGGACCTTGGTACGGCAAATGACATAATCAGGTGGGTGGAAAATTGGCTTAAGGGTAGGCAACAGAGGGTCATTGTCAATGGGGTGAGGTCAGTGGAAGGGGAGGTCACAAGTGGGGTACCACAGGGATCGGTCCTGGGCCCAGTCCTTTTCAACATGTTCATTAGCGACATTGGCAAAGGAATCCAGGGTAAGCTTGCCCTCTTTGCTGATGACGCTAAGCTTTGTAGAAGGATGGATGGTGTTGAGGGAGTTAGGGAACTGCAACATGACCTCCAAGGCTAGAGAGGTGATCAAAAGTGTGGCAGCTGAAATTTAATGCAAAGTGTAAGGTAATGCACCTGGGGAAAGGTAAACCCCTGACAGAGTACTGGCTAAATGGGGTTAAACTTAGTACCACTGCAGAAGAGTGGGACCAGGGAGTCATTATCTGTGACATCCTAAAACAATCAAGCCAGTGCAACAAAGCATACAGAAAAGCAAGCAAGATGTCGGGGTGTATAGGGAGGGGTATAGATAGTAGGAGCAGGGAGGTTTTCCACCCCCTTTATGATCCCTAGTGAGGCCACACCTGGAATACTGTATCCAGGTCTGGAGCCCTCACCTAAGAAAAGACAAGGAGAGGCTAAAGGCCATGCAGAGAAGGGCAACGAAGATCATACGGGGCCTCCAGGGGGTCTCCTATGAGGAGCGGCTGAGATCGCTAAACATGTACTCATTGGAGGCTAGAAGAGAGAGAGGGGGATATGATTGAATCTGTAAGTTCCTGAAAAGCATACTTTGAGTGCCCCACACAGAGCTATTCAATAGGAGCAACAGCTCAGCGACACATGGGCATGAATGAAAACTGCAGGAAGGGCACTTCAGAAGGGATGTGAGGAAGTACTACATTACTGAAATGGTGAGTCACGAAACAGTCTGTCTGCTGAGGTAGTGGGAGCAAAGACCATGGATGGTTTCAAACACGGGTGGGACAGAGTAAGGGCACAAAAAAATAAGCTCTGCTCTGAGTACAGGAGTAGGGAAGGAAGAGCTGTAGGGGAGGGGTAGATCCCTGGATTGATGCTAAGTTCCAGGAAACTTTGGGCAGACTGGATAGACCCTCGGTCTTTATCTGCCATCATGTTCTGTTTCTATAATTATACCATTAGCATGCATTTCAGTTTTACTAAGAAAAGAGGCAGCTAAAGCAACCAGCATCATCGACAAATTTTAGAGATGGTGAACGATTATAATTTGTTGGGTTTCAACCAGAAATAAAATTATGCAAAAAGGGTTGACAGTGTTCCTTTAAACTCTCACACTGTTGTCACAAAGCATCCATGTTATACAGTTATAGGTGCTGTGAGAGAGGTCCATTTGAGGTACAAGAGTAAAATCTTGTGCAGTTTGGGTGTTATTCTGAAAAAAAAAAGTAAAACTAAATCTGAACTAAACTTTCAGATGTCTCTCGGAATTTATTTCCTGCTACATGGATTTTGTCATGTACAGAATTGTCTACCCCTATCCTAAAATCTACGTGGGCAGGACAATTCACTCTGTTAAGAAAATATTTCAAGAACATCCATGTGCTATTAGGGCTGGCTGCAGAAACTCGGCATTAGGATGGCATTTTGAACAGAAGCATGGCTATGACCCTGTGGGCATCCAATTCTGCCCCATTTAACATATTCTGATTAATCCTAGCAGTTGTGATAGGATCCAAATACTGCTCCAGAAGAAAAAAATACTCACCTGTAGTAATCTTGTTTCTTCCAAAGGGATCCACTAATATTATTACTCTTGCAGTGCTCCATTAAGCCAGCATTACCCCAGAGAGAGAAGTTATTTATTTATAAGTACTGGTGACTCCTTTTATTAACCGGTATTCAGATACCTGTGAAATGCTGTAATAACCTGAAATCGGGTTATTACAGCATTTCAGCACCTCACAGTCACTTTCACTTTCCTCGAGCGGGACTCCGCGCCCGTGACAGTTCGAGCGCTTACTTTTAGATTTTATCCTCTGAAGCGCCACTCTTCGCAACTGCCGCAGCTCAGTATAGGTCCCTCCGTGTGTGACAAATTATTGAGATACCTATAAATATTACCCACTTTGGACTATTTTAAAAATGTTTTTCAAAAGTTATTTAGTTAGAAAGCAGTAAAACTGTTCTTTGCCATGTTCGCCGTTTCCCTCTTGAAGAAAAAAAATCTGTCTCCACCGCACTTCAGCAACAGGACATCTGGTAATTATAAAATGTGACAGTTTACATTTTAACCAAAAAAAAACTAGTTTGTTAAAGTGTTCTCGTATTTCTGCTGCAAACTGCACCTCCTAATTTGTATTCTGAATGCAAAAGGATGAATGTCATTCTGATTAACAAGTGTATTTTTCCTGGGTATATCAAAAGCGCTTTCTAAGACTTTTTGCACTGGTAATTATAAAAAATAACAGATAGACAAGTGTGTGCCTATGAATTTTTTTTCGCACTCTCGGTGTGCGATGACCGCATAATCCTCTTGAGCTTCGCTCTTGAGGTTTATGGGTCATCACACACCTCGGGTGTGAAAAAAATTTTCATAACACGCACTTGCCTATCCATTATTCTCTATATTTCAGTTTCAGATTAATACCTTTGAGTCAAGGACTCATTTTCGAAGGTTCCAAGTCAGTGTTGAACAAACAATTACAATAATACAAGGTATACAGAAAATTAACATTGAAACATTTACACAGGCAACAAAATAAAATGAAGACTTATATACATCAAATAGTCAGTAATTAACAGAAAAGAAGGGATGATAAGAGAAGATTGGCAAGGCTCGTGATTGGAGTTCACTATATGGTGGGCCAGCCTAAGACGGGTAGGGGTTGGGTGGTCAGCCAGAAGTGGCATCATCAGAGGTGGTGGTGTGAGGTCAGGTTGTCAGCCATGAGTAGAATGCTATGCTAATCATGGAATGTTTAGCTTGTGCATCTATTTTTAAACTGCCCAGTGTCAACTGTCTACATTCTACCTCAGATTTCTTAGAAGCCTGCAAAGAGGCCATAACAACATGTGAATCACTATTGAAATAATTATAGAAAAATAATGCCCAACTGGGCAACTAACATTAAGTAAAGGACTAGTATAAGCAAATGACCCCTTTTTTTCCTGAAGTCGGATATGCCTTTAGAAAAGAACCTCCAAGTTATGACATTACTAGAAGGTGCCAGCAGGTGGCATGCTACTTCAACTATACATCTTATCAGCTGTGGGTAGGATTTTTCTTGTTGCTGCTTCAGAAAGGGGAGGCAAGGGTGGGGAGCAATAATATTAGTGGATCCCTTTGGAAGAAACAAAATTACTACAGGTGAGTAATTTTTTCTTCTAACCCCAGGAATCCACTGATATTATTGCTGTTGCAGATTATGCAGCAGTACCTCAAGGAGGTGGGCAAGAATCTATTTAGGAAAAATACTCTGCAAGACTGCTGTGCCCAATCTGGCATCACTCCTGGACTGGGTGTCAAGGCTATAATGAGAAGGTGTGGACTGACCTCCGTGTAGCTGCTTTACATATTTCCATTAGAGGTACCTCTCGGGCAGCTGCAATAGTGGCAGCTGAGCCCCTTGTAGAGTGGGCCCTAAGACCAGAGGGAAGAACCTTGCCTGCCTTTGACTAGCAAAAGTGAATACACTGGACTATCCATTGAGAGATAGTCCTCTTTGAAGCAGAAGTACCTTTACCTACTTCCCCATAGTTGAGGAACAGTTGTTGTCTGTCCTGCCTATGATCTTTGGTATAAGTCATGTAATAACTCAGTGCTCTTTTTACATCCAGGCTGTGCAATCTACACTCACCTGAGCCAGAGTGTTCAGTAAAGAAAAATGGCAATGTTATAGACTGGTACAGACTGCAAAATAGAGCTGTCCACACTTAAATATAGCTGGGTTTTCTTTGGACCCTCTTAAAAAGGGGAGAAGAGCCTGAGGAGGAGGAGGGAGCTACTTAAAAAAATTGTGATGTTAATGTTCCTTCATAAAAGTGGCTCAACCCCTTGAAATAATGTATTTTCATGCACAAATATATTTTCCACCATTTATTATTCTGTGATATTCCAAAATAATTTTTCTTGTGTGGTCTTTCTTTTTTTATTCTTTTACAATAAAAATTGCTCTTTTCTTTTAATGGTTGCACTTTTCTTTTTTTGTTTTCATATACAATCAATGTATTGAACAGCTTTCATATAGGTTAACGTTTCAGGACTCCACTTTGTTCCCTTCCTCAAAACCTGAAAGCTTAAAAATAATCATTTGTTTACTATTTCTCCTCTTGAGTCAAAGAAACACAGAACAAAACGTCTAAACTAATTTTTGAAATTTGCTGTTTCAGCATTTAAAGTGAATAATAGAGAAGGTACTTTCATGCTCAAGTAGATAGAAGAGACCCTATATTGCTTATTAAGTGTGTTTGATCTGCTGTTGTCTTTAAATTAGTTTAGAAGTTTTGCTCTGTGTTTCTTTGGTTTGGGCTTTCTCACACTTTTTGTCTGTGGGTGTGACTGTATTGGCAGCCTTTAGGATTTCTAAAACATCCTTCTTAAAGAATTTGTAGATAGGCAAAAGGAGCCTTTTTGAGGGTGTCAGCCCCATAAGCTCCATGTATTGTGCCTCCTCTTCATCCTGGATCTCTTCAGCTGTTTGCAGATCCAGGGTCTCTACCATTTTCTTAACAAAAGAAAAATGGGAAGAGAAATCCTCTGAGGGTCTGGGAGGGGAGACAAATTCCTGTTCTGGTGACACCTCAAGTTTCATTCCCTTTCATCTTGGTTATCCTCCTCATATGCCACTGTAACAGTCGGCAAAAGAGGGGTAACAACAGTTGCTTTTTCAGCAGTAGTAATCACAGGCTGCTGAGGGGGTAATAAACCCTGCTGCACCTGGAGTAAGATGAAAGCCTGTGTCAACTGTGCAGTAGAAGGAACATTAACAGGCACCTGAGGGACCCCTTGAGGCGTTCAGCCAGGGTGTCAGTATGTTTGGTTTTCTTTAATTTTTGGCAGGCACCAGGGAGTCAGCTGGTTGATTGCCTGTCTTGCCAGAGCCCTCACCCATGTCAGGGATGGATTTAGAGGCTCTGGAAGGAACTGCCACAGTCTTAGAGGGGGTGACCTGGTTAGAGCCAATGGATCCCTCCTTTAGTTTTCTTTTAAGCATCTCTCTACATTTTTCCACTGGCTTAACAGGGAAAGACTTACAAACATCACAGTCTTCATTGAAGTGCTGTTGCCCAAGGCAGATCAAACAAAGATCGTGCTTGTCTGCCTTGGCAAACATCTCTGCACACTTCAAGCAATTCTTGAACCTAGGGGGTCCTGCTTTCTTTTTAGACTTGTCTGACATTATAGAAAACAGGAACCAGTAACCTACCAAAAAATAGACTAAATTTAAATATGTGTGGTCAGTTTCAATAGAATAACAGTCAGTTTAGGAACTGATAAAGTGAAAAAGTTATCAGTTCCGTTCAGATCCAGAACCGAGAAACCGCTGAGGAAAACCGATAAACCTCAGTTCAATAGCAGTTATAAAGTAACCAGAATCCTCTAAAAATGTTCTGATTAAATAAAAAAAAAAGAAGGTTGGTTGCCCCTTGGTTCAAAGGTACCCAAGAAACCGATAAACAAGTTGAGGTATAAAACACTAAAGAACAATGACACTAAACAGTAACGAAAAATAAAAAAAAATACTTACCTTTTTTTGCTCTGTGCACTACAGGAATCTGTCTTGATTGAGAGCGATCTCCAGGGCATCTGAACTTTGCAGCAGAGAGAAGAAATCTGAGGTAGAATATAGGCAGTTGACATTTGGCAGTTTGAAAATAAATACACCTGCTAAACATTCCATGATTAGCATAGCATTCTATTCTCTCTGGGGCAGTGCTGGCTTAAGGGAGCACTGCAAGAGTAATAATATTAGTGGATTGCTGGGGTTAGAAGGCATAAGGGTGGATTTTCACCCTCAGAAGTTCAGAAACAGTAGGTTTAAATACAGAACTGGGCATGTTTGTGTTTCTAATTATAAAATGGGTAGGCTAAACCAGCCAATCAGAGATCAAGCTCACCATGCATGGAATATGTTCCATGCATGGGTAAAAAAAAAGAATGGCAGTAAAAAAGCTAAAATCACTAAACCTTAGAACGTTGGCATTTAAAAATGCCGCCATTGTTGTTTCCTCACTAAAAGCACTCTCTCCTGCTTATAGTACAAAAGTCAGTTACCTTCCTGCGCTCCATTCTGAAATCATCCATAAAATATTTTTCTCCACATGTTACGAGGATTTACCCCAGTTCTCCCTGGTACAACCTCAACTCAATTCGTGCTGCGCTTCTCAAATGAACAAGACAAACTAAGCAGCTTCAATTTATTTTTCTTCGGCTGACCCATGGCACTCCTATGACCACAAACTACGGGAGTCCAACATGCTTTAACCCCATTTCAACCAGCACAAGGGCGTTCCTAGTATGTTGGGTTGCTCACCAGACTGAGTTTGTGCTGGGTTGGGCTGGAAAGTGAAGTGAGCTGCATGCCATTTCTGGGATGTTTTGTGCACTCTGGAGACCAAAGAGAGTCGAAACAGCACCCTTCCCAGTGCCTTGTGTACCCTGCTGCTAATATTACTTGTGTATTTATTAGAAAGTGCTACTCTAGTCCACAAAAATCTTGCCGCTACCGCCATTTTTGCTATAACCTATACTCAAGCTACGTCACCAGGAGGCAGCAACAAAATGCTCCCTGTCCATAGGCTAGGAAGGTTTATTATGTCCGAAGGCCTCCACCACATGTTTCAATGATTTCCAGTGCGGGAAAATATTGTGTGAGAGTAGAGAACCTGGGGATGAGCCGACTGCTGCCGCGGTGAGTTATACCAGCTCACTGCAACATGGGGGTTCATATTTTCATTACCACTCGCTTTGTCAACTGAGGAAATTTCAGTTTCTGATTATCCACTTCCCACAGAGCAAGATACAGCAGCATTACGTCATTTTGTAGTAGGCGGAAGGATTATTTTATCTTAAATCAGCATAAGCAAATGCTATTTATCACGTATAAAAATTAATTTTCTAAGTGTAAAAAGTTTTTTTTAAAAGTAGACCATTTTACAAGCACACTAAGACACTCCAGGTGTGTGCATGGAACAGATGTTGCCACACGCCAGGGGCTAAAGGCACTCGTCCAAGGTCTTGTGCCTTATTACACCCCTGGCTGTGCGGTAAAATCTGTTCCATGCACACCCTGTCATGTCTTATTGCTTACATACATAGTTTCTTGACTCCTGTGATCTATATCCTGGTTGCCTGTATTTTTGTTGCTTGGTTACATCTCAGCTACAGTTTGCCCTAGTGTGTTCTTTGCCACTTTATTTTTTTAGTTGATCGCCCATCCTGGGCAGATCCTCCTTCCCAGATTAAACCATTCAGGTATTAACCTTGGCATTTTTCCCACCTGAGGCATCATTGTATTAGAGATCACTAACTGCATGCCTCACGTTCATATTCTTGTTTTTTTTTTTCTCGTACTCATTGCCTCCACAGGAGCTCTCTGAAGTTGCAGCACTTGTCTCCTGTATACTGTTAACAGTGAATCCTGGGCCCTTCTAAGCAAAATCAAGCCACAATTGGCATGCCGCAAACAAATGCTAATAGCACAAAAACCGTAAGTGCTAGACACAAAGTATGAGTGGCAAAATTGTTCAGCATAAAATAACCTTTCCAATGGTGGTATGCAAGGAATAACAGGTAATTTAGTTTTATTTCTGTGCTGGTTGAAACAGCAAACCAAAATATTTTTTCCACTAAAAAATGCATCATAAAGCTTTTTTGTTGAGAAATGTGTAACATATCAACACCAAATTAAGCATCCAGACATTAGATGTAATTTTAATAATTTGTTTGTAAAACAAACTGCTATTTCTGTAGTATTAAACATAATTTTTCCCAATTTGAGTCAAGGTGTGTTGGTGAGGTCTGAGGGACAAATCTGAACCATATACACCATACCATAAACAAATGCATATAACTCCTAAAGTATACATGATACACACAACGTATCAGTAGCAAAGTTGTTACACACAAAATAGCCTTTCCAATGGTTCTATGCAATCAACTGTACTCAATTTGTTTTTTGTTTTATACTGGCTGAGATACCCATAATGTATGTTTTCTTCAAAGTGCTTAGGTGGTTCTACATGGACAAAATGTCATAAAAAATATGAATAACTCCTAAAGTGAACATGATACACACAAAGTGTCAGTGGAAAAGTTGTTCAGCACAACATTACCTTTCTGATGGTACTATGCAATCAATTCTAATCAATTCTGGCTGGCAAGTAATATTAAAAACATGTGAGTGACTTCTCCAGACATTTCTAGGGCACAAAGGAAGTCTGTAGGTGACTTCTGTTGATGTTCTGGGACACACTGCAGTTAGATTTGTTGACGCCTACAGGTGTTTCTAGGAGGCAATGTGTTAATATACTTAAACTATATTTTTCTTATCATAGGTATATGCATATGATAGAATTGATTATTGATGTTATTTCCTGCCACTGCAGTCAATTAACTCAGCTTGCAGTTTGTGCACTTACTTATGACACATTGTGGCTCACTTGCCTCTTTTATCTTCGATGTGCATTTATATGAATTGTTGCTCCATTTCTCCATTTCACCTTCTTCTTTGAAAACAGCTCACATCTACATTTGAGCTGTATTTTAGTAACTGATTTAATTGTTATACGTATTTTCTATACACCCTGTAATGTGATTCCTCTAAACCTATCTCCCTTCAACACCCCCCCCCCAACACGCACACATATGTATGTAATGTAGATTATCAATTACTGGCAGATCCAGCACTCGGCAGTTGAAAACTTAATCTGAATATGCATTACTACCCTTTCTTAATGGGGAAAGTTTTTCAGTGGTCTGCCACTCCCCTGACAAAGAGGCAGAGAATCAGTGAAGCGTCGTGACAGACTGTTTTTGTTTATCTCCACTTTTTGAAATACATAGCACTTTGCAGTATATTTTCAGGTGTGCACCACTTCCCTTGTGTTTTTTTTTAACTTCAGCCTTTATTCAAGCTTAAAGGTAACAGACATAGTATAATACACGTGCTAAATCTGGAGCATGAATATCATACACAGTAAACTAGATAACAGTAACAATTCACCTGCATAAAAAAAATGAAACTGGTGCAGAACATCTGTTAATAAAAGTGATTTCTATAAACAATTTGTATATGAGTCTGTGTTGCTTTTTTTGAGGCTGTATTTGACGTCCAACTAATAGCAGAAAGCTGAATTTCTGGCTAAACTCCAGACACATATAAATCCCAGGATCACAACATGGCAGAAAGATGTCTCTCTCCAGGTGTAGATCTGCTGTCATTTTTTCCATCTCACGAATATTTGTCATCTTCCTTCTTCAGGTTAGATGCCCTGGCACTATGTCTGAGAGTCATTTCATCATCATACGAACATACAAATGTGCCAGCAGAAATGGACCACCCGGTCTCTTTAAGTCTGCACAAGTGTGCAGCTAGCACCCCTAGTTTGCGGCTGCCCCACCCCCACTCCCCTTTGTCATCCCACTGCCACCCCCCACCTCCCCCACCCTCACTCTCCCCTGTTCCCTGTCCTATGCCCTTTTGAAGCAGTTCACATATTTACATGATACCACCCATTCTGGTAGGACATTCCATTTTGCTACCACCCTCTCTGTGAAATAGTGTCTCCTCATTTCCTTCCTAAATCCCCCATTCTAGCCCATGCCCCCTGGTGACCCTCCCCCTCCTTAATTAAAGACCCCATCTGCCCCATCCTTACTGATTCCCTCCATCATCATCATGAGAATCTGATCACTCCATTGATGCCTTTCAATGCTGCACTAAGCAATATCAGCAAGAGGAAATAAGTATCTTTATTTCTAGGCAGTTCCTTCAGCAGATGGAGGACTACTGCTGTGAAAGTAAAAGACAAGGTTATACCCAATATTTTGGGCTTCCTCATATATCTCTGACCAATAGGGTACCAGCTTAGGACAGCCCCAGAAGATGTGATAGTGGGAGCCTGTCGAAGTACACTGGCACCAGCTCATCCGACTCTGTCATCTCAAAATGTTTGGTGATAGTTCAAGAAGGAGAGGCTGTCACCTTCCAGTCCCCTTTGAAGATACATTTTCCAAGATTCCATTGGGTAACTACCCGTCCCTCCAGTGATCGTCTGGCTCTAATGCCCTCCAGTGGGGGATCAATCATGTAATTTAACATTTTAAACAGTTAGAATATATATCTGGATCTATTCCATAGGGTGATTCCTCCAATAGAGTAAGTTTTCTAGTGGTGTGAAGGCCCATGTGATCTGTGAGATATGGGTACCTGATTCCAGAAACTGCTGAATTTGGAGATATCAAAAAAAAATCTCAGACCTGGAAAGATTACGTTTATTTCAGAACTGTGTGAAAGACATGTTCCCACCACTGTCCAGGGTGCATCATGAGAATCTGATCACTCCTTGAACCTCCCACTCTTTGCACCCTGGATCTTGTGAGGGGGTGAGAATTCTGGGCAATATCTGATCAGGATCAGAAGCCCCATGTCAGAGGAGGTATTGGTCACTCTACGTAGCTGTTTTAGGATTGACAAAGAGTGTGAGACCCATAGGTTATGCTTCTGGCTCTGGGGTAAATGCCCTATGAGGACAGTAAATAAAGGAGCGTCTTTGTCCAGTATGTTCTGTGCATCACAACATTGTGAGTCCCTACTCTGCTTGCCCACATCATCAGGGCAGCTGTCTGCCAGGTAGTGGTTTCACAGGTTAGACATTGCTAGTCCAACACTGTCTCGGGGGCATCAGAATATTTTCCTGAATTCTTGGATGGGCTCCAGCCAAATCAAATTTCAATATTACCCTATTAATTGTATTCCACTAACCCAAAGGAATAGCCAGTGGGAGGGCCTGGAAAAGAAAGAGATACCTTTGGAGAATGTTAATTTTGAATATGTTTATCCTTCTAATACTTTAAAGGGCAAAAGCTTCCATCTTGCCACATCAGCTTGTAGGCTTTTGGCCAGGGGTCTGTAGTTGAAGTTGAACAACATATCCAGTTGAGGTATGATTTGTATCCCCAGATATCTGATGTACAGTAGTTCTGCCTAGCCCAGGCAAAGGGAAAGGTTGATTTAGAATTCTGAGTGCAGCTCCAACTAACCATCAGTGCCTCGGATTTCTGGTAGTTAATCTTGTGTCCGAAGAGTATGCCAAACCAGCCTACGAGATCCACCAATGCTGGAACCGAGTCTGTGACTCGTGATAAAAAAAAGATGGAGTCATTGGCATATAAGGATACCTTGTGTTACTGTCCGTTTGTCACAAGAATACCCCAAGTCTGGCCGCTCTGCCGCACCACCAGTGCCAGTGCCAGTGGCTGTAAGTTCAAGACAAACAGTAATGGGGATAGGGGACACCCCTGTTGTGTTTCCCTTCTCCAAGGTGAACTGATTTGAAATGAGACCATTAACCTAAACCACTGCCTTTGGGTGGGAATATAAAGCTCTGATACTATGTGCAAATTTGGGGCTGAACTGAAAGGAAAGCAGGGTGTCATTCAAAGAATGTCAATTTACCCTATCAAATGCTTTCACTGCATCCATAGAGATTGGCAGTTGGGGATAGGAGTTATTCCTTTGTGTGGAAAAAAATGTTGAGAAGGCATCTGATAATGTCTTGGAGGAAACAGTCCCATAAAAAAAAAACATCTGATCCGGGTATACCAATGTGTAGATGTGGTTCTGGAGCCAGTCCCCCCCAAATCCCTGCAAAAACTGTGGAATCCACACAAAGCAAGGAAATGGAGTGGGATGAGTCACACTATGTGGGTCTTTACCTGGCTTAGGCAGAACCACAATTTAGGCTTGTCTGCGGGAAGAAGGGCTTGCCTCACCCTCTCCAAAATCTCACTATAGGCTCATGCCAACAGAGGTGCAACCATTGGCAACAATCTTTTGTACCATGCTGCCAGAGATTATCTATGTGTGGGTATTTCATATTTTTCAGCCCCTTAAGTTTCTCTTGTACCTCTGTGTCGCCACACAGCCTGTCAAGGTCTCCCCATGCCTCATCTGAGAGGGTAGGTATTTGAATGTCCTGGAAAACAGGTCCCTGGCCTTATGGAGTATCTTTCCTATATGAGCGCTCGTGATAATTCTCAAACTCTTACAGGATTATCTGGGGATCTCCTGACAATGCATTTCCCTTGGTTGTATTTTTCATATGTAGAACTGCCTATTCAGCAGTTGTTTCTGCAAGTACAGGGCCAACAACTTTGCTGCACTGTTCCCTCATTCAACATATTTTTGTCTAATATAATGCAATTGACCCTCAATGGCATTGTAATCTAACATATTGCCTCTCTGGGTTCTGGATTACCTGCTGAACCTGGAGTGAGATATTCTTCCTAATGAGGGTTGCAGTGCCCCGGCAGTGAGGGTGAGCCTCCCATATGGCCACATTGACCTTTCCTACCCAAGATCATCTGAGTTTTTCGTGTTCCATCTGCATTAGGTGGGATTCCCATAAGAATGCAATTGAAGTTCCTAAACTATTTAGTTCTTGCAAAATTCTTGCCCTCTTGATTGAGTTATTTACCCATTTTACATTGCAGGACACCACCCAAAGGTCTCCTTTAGGCTCCTTTGGGACTCATGTATCATCCGAAGGGGGCTAAGAGATCCCCCCAACATCTCATACCTGCCTCGGATACTTCCCTAATGGAGAAATCAAATAGTATGAATATATGCACTTTAAACATTAACAGAACGATCAACCATAATAAACTGCAAGTAATACACTGCCTGTCCACACACTGCAAACACATCAGCTACATGTAGGTAAATGTCCCTTTTAACCAGGAAAGAACAAAAACTAACTTCTGGCTGAAATCCTGTATACCACTTCTATTTGAAATGCTGGTAATGTAGAATTGAGTAGAGAGCCAACTAAAAGATCCCCTTGGACCCAAGACTGTGTCCGTATCCAAAGTCCTAAGCTTGATCAGGTGCACTACAGTGAGTGCCCACCCTAACTAAAGTGTAGTGGTTCAGACCTTGTAAGGCATCTCCACTGCAAAGTCCTACTGTATTGTCCACCCCAAAAAAACTTGGATGGGGAAAAGACAGTCCCTCTGAAGCTGGTGAGGAGGTACCCACACCCCTTGGAACAAAAAAAAAAAAAAAAGGAACACGTTATGGGAGTCCCCTAAAGTGGGAAGACCCGAGGGACAGAAGCAGGAGATATCCAAATTAAGAGTCACTGATGCAGTTCCATCTGGCCCGCACCAAACCACTTCTGCCTAAGGGCAGGATGAGAAGAAAGGGGAGGCCACCTCTCCTTCCCACAATCCCAGTCAGGTTGTATCAAAACATTTCTACACTGACCTATGTGGTTAATTCCCTGAATTCGTCTGCCATGTGACTGCCCATATAAAATGCTAAATGGTAGGGTTGGTGCAAAAGTGTTCATGTCTTCCAGCTATATCAGGCCCAGCAAAGTTGACCATCCAGCCTTCACTGGGGGTAGAAGATGTACCCGACCATCTCCTTCAGCACCTAGACTGGTGCTTGCCATACTGGAAGTTGACTGGATCAGGCCTGGCTATATGGCTACCAAACCAGTCTGTGCCACATGCAGAGGGCCTCAGAGGTAAGAAGTCCTCCACATGGCATGTGCAGTGGTTGATATAGGCAGCCAACACCAAGATGTCTCTTAGTTATAACTAGGGAAACCACATATTCTGCCTGTTGGATCCTACGGAGAAGTCAGGAGCCCTGGCCGTTCCCCTCCCCAGCACGAATCATCCTCTCGTGGGCCATTTTCAGCCAGCATGGCTACTCTTTCCTCCTTGATATATGAGAGCAGTTTGCCTCTATCCTCTACAGGCACATGCCAAGATTGGGGCCAGATACAAGCAAAATGAACAATCATACAAACTACTTTTTCAAGAATCCTCCCCTGTCTCTTCTACTGCCAATCAGAAAGGTACAACCATTTGAGGTGTGTAAGCGACACCAGCCTGCCTCCCTACTCCACTGCCCAAACAATATTTCACTCACCATAGTAATTAATACCCTAAGTGTTACATTCAATAATAAAGCATGCTGCCTATCTGTAGTATTGCAAAAAGATCATAAAATGATGCCCATTGTTTTAGTACTTTAGAAAAGTCCATGCAATCAAGTGTTGAGTGCATCACTTGATGAAGTCGTGGCTTGTTCTTCCTCCACATGCTGCCTCAGTGGCTGTTTTCATTGTTTTGGTTTAGTCTAAGTTGATTTTGCTTTAGGAGACAAACCTTCTGGTGTGTGGTGCCTTTCCTCTGAGGCCACTTTTGCTGCTTAAGCTCCTGCAGGTGTGAGTGGTGGGTCGTTTCCTCAATGCAGACTCCTTGTTTGTATGGAGCTGTATCAGTCAGTTTATTAATTAGTTTAAAGCCATTCTCATTAAAAATGCACAGCCTGGACGGGTATTCGAGCTGACCCTTCAGTCCTTTTCCCTTCTGTTCTTTCATTTTGGCCAGGACCCTGCACCTCTTGACAAGTGTGGCAGGGTGAAATCATGCTCCAGAAACAATCAGGCATCCCCGAATACCAATTCTCTTTCAGCCCAAGCTTTTTTTCACCACTTTCATTTTCACGCTATAGTTAAGGAAGGCCATGATTAAGGGTTGCTGTCTGATCGAGGGATCTTCAAGAGGGACAGCTAATGCTCAGTGTGGTCGGATTATATTAAACTGAAAAGTTGGCTCCAGCCCCAGCAGTTTTTGCAGCAGCTCTTCTATGTATGGTACAGTATCCACTTGCTCCGCTTTCTTGAGGAAGCCATGAAGCCTAACGTTATTTTGCTGATGGTGATTTTCTAAGTCTTTGAGTTTGCACTCAGTCTCCAGCTCTCTACTGTGGAGGTTCAACAGGGCCTCATTGTGTAAATCAGTTGTGGATGTATATTCCATCAGGTAGGCTTCTATGGCTGCTGTCTATTGCTTAACTATCTGGTGGTCCCTCCAGTCCTCAGCCACAGCTGATTCCAATCTTTTTAGGGCCTTGCCATTGTTGTGGAGTTCAGAGCAATGCCATTTAGAGGTGATCGTGAACTGCTCCTCCCCATCTTCCACATTACTCTCAGCAGGAGGGCTTGGTAATGGCCTTGAGGAGGAATGGCTCCAACTGTGTTTTCTCTCCTTGGTCTGAATTTGCATCTTTTCCATTGCCCCTGCCAAGAATTTTTTAAGTCTGCCAGGTGACTATCAGGACATCATTAATCATACTTTGCAGGCAGCTTGATGATTTTTCTCAGACAGGGACGAAGTCAGATGAAGATCTGCTAGACGGAGTCCAAAAGCTAGGCAGCCATCACCATTGTGCCATCACCAGATACCCATGTATCACTTTTTCTGACAAAGATACAGGTGCAAACTTTTCAAAATAAAAGCCAGTGCTGAAGCACTGTTTTAATTTTAGTGCTTCAAAATCCTCAAAACTCCCATTTGGGGATTTCTGCAAGCAGTTAATGCAAGCACTGGCAGTAGCTCACACGTAACAGCAAAAGGCAATCTCAAATAACAACTGTAAAAAAGGACGTGATAAGTAAATAGGTATCAGTGGTAATAAATCACATAAATCTGCAATAGACAGTCACATTTATTGGCAATATACAGAGTACAGAGCATATTGTTGAATGCTGGGTTGAATGACGTACTTCAAAATATTTAAGACTCTTTCGACCTTTATTTTAGAGAAAACAAAAAAATACAATTGACATAATTCGGATTATATTTTACAGATTTTCTTTTTCTCAAGTGTTTTTATCCCTCCTATGCTGCCAGCTGGGACCTCCTTCAGCCATCTCTCAGTGCCAGATCCTACCCCACCAAGATCCTCCCTGGCCTATGACCCCAGTTCCGCCATTCCACCCGTGACTCACCTGCTATGTAACTCCTCAGCTTTTAACCCCCACCCATGGCAGGGCTGCCTTTAGCTCCTTGGCACTCCCTTACACCAATCCATTATTCCCAGCAGGTGAGGGCCATTGGAATGGTGGGGTCCAGGGGGCAGGAGTCAGCTGTGGGAATGGTGGCAGGGACTGGTGTCACCTGCCCAGCCAGCGGGTTATCCTCTTTTCTTTCTTTCCCCTGATGGGAGTGGATGTGCAATGATGTCCTGGAATGTCACGCATTCTCCCATGCTTGGTGTCCCGATGTCTGCCACACCCCACCAATCCCAGCACTTGTTGGGGCTCCAGGCTCAGTACCCCCAGGCTGCCGCCAGGAGGTACACCATTGCTGGAGCCCTGCACCCACTCACCCCAGAGAAGGCGAGCTGTTTGTTGGATGCTCGAGCCTCCTTCCCTTGATGGGTCCTCCGATGCTGTCGGCTTGTGCCCAAACCCGGGTCATCAGCTTTTCAAGTTTATAGCTTTTCTATATTTCTGTTCCTTTCATTCTTCATTAAGGGAAATTTACAGGAAAAAAGGATCCCTGTGCACTGCAATAGAGCTTTGTCTATTGTTTAATCCTGTGCTGATAACACAATCTCATTTGTGACACCATCAGCATTTCCACTGCAATGACCCAAGCAGTAGATTTTTACTTCATCAAAGGATCAAGCAGAAAAAAAATCACATGAACTCTTCATGGTAACAATGATCATGTTTTCTTGTCAGTTTATTTGTTTTATTTAGTTTGTGTTTACATGGAAGGGAGGGTTAGACAATACAGTCTATGTTCAGTCTTGTCCTGGGGTGGAGGGAGGATTGTACAGATGTAAACCAGTTGAAACTGAACCAGATTAAACTGTTGATGGTATTTTCAGTGAATGGGGAAAATATGTCCAGGGCACCAAGAAAATGCTGTTACTCTTCTGAAGAAGTGCACAGCCACCAGAAAAGGTAGACAGGACCTCTTTTTACCAACTCATCTGAAGGATGGCACACCCCAACAGTACAGCATCCCCCTACTACTTCACTTGGGTGCCAGCATTTATAGTATGAGCCTAATCCCAGTGCAGGATGAGAACCCATGACCTTCAGGCTTAGAGGTGGATGAGCTACCAACTGAGCTATGCTGACACCTATAAATAATTAACCTAATAATGACAAACAGAGGGACGCAAAATACAGAAAATATATAAAAAAGGAGTAGAATTGTGTCCAAATATCATGTTTCTCAAAGTTCTTTTAAAAGTCAGCAACTCACTTTGAATCGTAACATCCCAGTTCCAAATTTCACCTATGGGGAGAAGCACACATCAACCCAGGTTGGAATGATACAATCTGCAGTGTGCTAGTGAGGTAGTACACTTACCATGGAGTGTTGCAGCTGTGCGTGAGGGTCATGTCCCGGACGCCCAGATCGTAGAACAAGCGGAGCGTTGCCATGCTGCTATCGATGGAGTGACCGCCCTCCACACCAATCAGGCTGGCGACTTTACCATTGTGGAAGGCCTGCCTTAGCTCTGAAAGATTAAAATATACAGCAAGACATTTGATATAGAGTTCAGTGTTTTGGCTGAGTTATATCACAGGAAAAGAGCCCTCGCGTGAGAGGGAAAGACAGACAGTGCAACACTAAACAGACTATGCACAACATAATCCAGAGCTCAAAGGGACAATCTGTTCAAAGTAAGAAAAGGGAAATACCAGTATTATGCTCTTTATTTATGTAACCCCTAGTTGGCGTTATCCCAGGGGCTACTACCCCTGCCTGATTTGCCACTAACAGGTTGAGGGGCCTGGATCCAATGGCGGGTGCCTCCACCCAGAGGTCAGGGTTTGCAATAGTTAAACTAACTTGGTCACAGCCCTCTGGGACACTGCAACCCCCTTTCTTCCCACTAGTGGCCACACAATATATCAGAATTACCTTCACAGTATACACTTACCCCCAGGTCTGGTTCCGCACTGGGACCTCCTGTGAAATGAGATACAGTGCAACAATCACAGTACAGTACTTTAACGAGACAACATACCTCAGGCAGTATAACTTTGCTGAACAAGCAGCTCTGATTTATTTAGGGGATATAACAAGGACAGGGGAAATCAGGTTAATTAGCTTATCACTCTAATAATCTCATTTATGGCTCTGTGCACAGGCCTATCCTCATCAGTTACTGTCCCTGGGTACCCAAGCCCTAGTGGCTAGTCCAAACCGTGGCAGCTGGTAGGGGCCCTTTCACACAGAGAAAAGGAGAATTAAACAGTCAGCAGTACAGTAATTCCATTTGGATTTAATGTGGCAATTCAACAGGGAGCGACCCTGAATTAGTACTCACGACCTCCAAATAAGATAGGGTCCTTCAATGTCAGCAGGCTCACTTGAGGTACACAAACCTCTTCACACATCCATATAAAAGAAAGCACTATACCAGGCAGGCTGCATCTGTATCCCGATCGCAATTACTGCACAATACCCGGAGAACACACAGCAGATTCAGTTCCTGACAGACCGAGTGCAATTTTCAGCAATTCCTCCAGTCTTCTACAGGGTGAGCCTGGTTTCTACTCTTCAGAGATCCTTTGATTCTTTTCACAGGACGGATTCAGTCCTCAATGCTGTTACACAAGCTGCAGACCGAACTCTGGGCCTTACACACGCTTTTTGACTAAAACTGCACACTGAAAAGCACAGGGCTCCTTCTTCTTTACTGCCAAAGCTCAGCTGAAACTCCAACCGACAAAACCGGCACTTCCTTTGAGTTCCTCCCAGTTCTTGACTGGATTGGCTGTCACTCACAATAGACTGCTGCTGTTGGTCCAAAAGGCACTGAAGTCTAAACTACATCTCCCAGAGTCACTGCCCATACAATCCTCTTGTGGCTGGCTCAGATTATGAGTCCAAGTTCTGATTCGTCCAAGGCACCATTTTAGAGCTAGCTTACTCCACACTGATTGGTCCAGTTCAGCAGTTCAAAACTAGAATGGGGAACTAGCAGAC
This sequence comes from Neoceratodus forsteri, assembly GCA_016271365.2. Lineage (NCBI taxonomy): Eukaryota > Metazoa > Chordata > Ceratodontiformes > Ceratodontidae > Neoceratodus > Neoceratodus forsteri. The sequence goes on along the minus strand of CM028130.1, from coordinate 968,274,720 downwards.
ACAGTTCTGACTGCAAAGAAAGCAGGTTAGACAAACTGTAATTTCATTATTACTCTAAATAATTTCTGGCAAACAGTTACATCTTTCAGATAGGTTCCCTTTGCACTCCTAGTGACTGCAAAAATGAAGTGAATTGGCAGAAGCTCGAGTGGTACTCAGAGAAGCACACAGTCCCCCATACAACTAATTATGTCTGCAAGCAGACAGCTCTTAAAGAGACAGTACCAGAGGCTCTAAAACACTCACTGATAAATGGCTTAAATGCCAAACACCATTCAGGCTTGGAGCATTCAAGCAAGCTCCTGGAAGTCTTTTGGGAACCCCCATTTGCAGGGGGGTTACACCCTTCCTGGACTGGGAAAGCTTGATGTCCGTGTCAAGCAAGTACCCCCATAAGTTTCAACTGCAACCATATACATTTGCATTAGGCTCGCACATGTAATCATCAGTCAATATATCATTTTACCAAGAACACATTTCTGAAACATTGCAGTACGTCACTCTTTACACAGTATTACATACACATTGTACCATAACTCAAGTTATTACCTCTTGTACATGAAACCTGAAGAGAGGGGGCCCTTCCCTATCAGTTACCTTGGGGCTGGATGGGGCAAGGGCACCATACTTAGAGGGCAACACAAGTAACTTGAGTTAGCACTGATGCTCAGTTTGGGCAATGAGCTCGGGGACACATACACTCCTTTATGGACAACATTGAGAGGCAAGTCCACAGGCCTCCCAAGTGAATCATAACTGAAGTGCACCACAGGCTTTACAGCTCGACCAGTCTTTCTAGGGGAACTGTTATAGTCTCTGCACTCTGAGCCTCATTTCAGCATTGTCCTCACTTGTCAGGGAGTCTCCATGGGGTAGAGAGGCTAGAACTTGGGCACTTTCAGCTCCAGGAGTTACAGTTTCTGAGTCCACAACATTTGGCTCACATGGAGAGCTTTCAGACACTGGCAGTGGACTGTCAGGGCACTCAAATACTCTTCTTGTTCGGGTGTATCACCAGTCTGCCCCAATCTATCATTTTCCTCCCTGAAAGCTCAAACAGTTCAACCATGCACAATGATTCCATTTCATCTGATCTGATGCTTTGCACTTCACTTTCTGGGAGCATTGGCTCCAGGGATGAAGCTGGGGGCTTAGACAGTCCAGAGGCCAGCTTCATCTCCAGTATTGACTAGGATTGCCCAGAAACAATTGACTCAGTTCAGTAAGAAGGATAGTATTCAAAGTCACTCTCACTTTCTTCCGATATGGACTGACAGTCATGCTCAACTGGGACTTGTGGAGGGAACACTTTAACTTTGCTTCTGTAGGTGCAGACTTTCTGATCTTTTCTTAGCAGCAGCTCTAGTCACTGGTCCAGATGGGGCATCTTCTAGGGCTCAGACTCAATTAAGATTTGTCCAATGGGCAGTAAATGATTTCTATGCATTGTTTTTACATCTTTGAATTATTCTCAGGCCTTACTTTGTACACTGGCAGATCATCTAGTTTGCCCACTACAATGTGAGGGAGATGGTGCCATCTGTCAGCAATCTTGTGCTTGCCATGCAGTCCCAGATTTCTTAGCAATACCCGATCTCCCTCCTGGAGTTCCTGTGCTTTCACCTTTATCATACCTTCTTTGTTGGCCAGATTTCTTTTGGCAGCCATGGTTTGAGCCAGTTGGTACGCATGAGTTAGCTGGGCCTTTAACTTTTGCACATACTGTAAATAGTTGTCAGCTTGAACCCCATCAGAGAGACCCCAAAACACACATCTACTGGTAGTCGAGCTTCTCTTCCAAACATCAGGGTAGGGAGAGAATCCAGTGGCATCACTTTTGGTGCAGTTATAAGCATGTACCAGGGTGCTAATTTGTTGGCTCCATCTAGGCTTGTCCTTTGGGTGCAGGGTGCCTAGCATATCTAGCAAAGTGCTTGAAACGTTCAGGCTGTGGGTCCCCTGGGGTGGTAAGGAGTGGTTCTGGACTTCCTCGTACCCCACAGAGAAAGCATCTCTTTGATCAGACGACTTCTCAAAGTCTCTCCTTGATCAGAATGGATTCTTTTGTGAGCCCTCATAGTGAACAAAAAGTTTTCTACAAGTACTTTGGCCACAGTGGATGCTTTCTGGTCTTTGGTGGGAAAGCTTGGGCATATCTCGTGAAATGGTCAGTGACCACCAACACATTACTGATATTTCTTTGATCTGACTCCAAACTCAGAAAATCAATACAGACCAGCTCCATGGGTGCACTGGTGGTGATGTTAACAAGGGGGGAAGCCATCTGGGGCAAAGCTTTCCTCTGTAAGCAGCGACTACAAGTTCGAATGTGTTGCTCCACATCAGCCCCCATCTTAGGCCAATAGAATCTGGATCTCACCAAGTCAAGTGTTCTGTCTATACCAAGGTGCCCCATGTGGTTGTGCAAGGACCTCAGTACTGAGTCTCAAAAGGCAGGCAGCACTAGTTGTTGTTTGTCTACTTGTCCCCTCTGTCTACTGTTTCTCTGTATAACAGTTTATTGATCAGTTTCAACTTAGGACCTTCTTTGTATAACAGTGCAGTTCTCAAATCAGTGGAGCGTAATTTGGACACATCTTTTCCTGCATAGAGGGCTTCTAAAGCTGCTTTGATCATGGGATGCTGGATTGAGCCCGCCAATACTGTCATTGTCCAGCTGAGGCAGTGCACCAATGTCTATTGCAGAAAAGTGGCAATAAGCAGCAGGTATGCAATTCTCAGAGGCTCCCAAGCAATCCACCATGCAGTCCACTGCGTCCGTGGACATTTGTTCCTCCCTGTCAAACTTCCGGTAGAGTGCTCGAATGTCAGGTTCTGCCAATCAGACCCAATCATTCTGGGAACAGGCCTCCGGGAGAGAGCATCAACATCTATGTGGTTCAGACCTGCTCGGTATTCGAGAGCATAGTCATATGTAGATAATGCAGAAAGCCACCTATGGCCAGTGGCATCCAACTTAGCTGAGGTCTGCACATAGGTCAAAGGATTATTGTCAGTTTTTACTAGTATTTTAGCCCCATACAAGTACTCATGGAATTGGTCAACAATAGCCCACTTCAAAGCTAGGAACTCTAACTTATGTACAGGATAGTTCTTTTTGGATGGGGTCAGGCTTCTACTGGCAAAGGCCACTGGTCTCAGGCCATTCTCGTGCTCTTGGTACAACACAGCCCCCAACCCTTGCAAGCTAGCATCAGTGTGCAGGACGAAGGTTTTCTTGGATCGGCATAGGCCAGCACTGGAGCATGGGTGTTGATATATGATCTCATGAAAAGCAGTCTCATTAATCAGGAGTCCAGCGGGCCCCAAATACTTCACTCGGATGAAAATACACTCTTTCAGTCTTGAGGGACGCTGACTTTGGTATTTTTGTGGGTTGGGGATACCCTTGAGTAAGGTTAAGTAAAGGGCGGATCACTCTTGAATAGTCCTTGATGAAGCCGATAATAACCACAGAATCCCAGGAATCTTTGCAGTTCTTTTAGATTTTTGGCTCAGGCCAGGTGGTCAAGGCCTCAACTTTACTTGGTCGGTCTCTATTCCTCGGTGGATACTATGTGTCCCACATACTTTACTGATGTTTGAAAGAATTGACACTTATCAATGGACAGTTTAAGGCCAAAGTCCTCCAGTCGGTCCAATACCTTAAATAATCTGCTCTCATGTTCCTCCAGTGAGCTGCCAAACACAATAACATCATCTAGGTATACCAGGCACTCTAGTAAGTTCATGTCCCCACTGCACGCTCCATCAATCGTTGAAAAGTGGCTGGGCACCTGAAATCTCTGAGGCATCCTCATGAATTCATAGAAGCCAGCGGACAGATAAAGGCCGTCTTCTCACGGTCCTCTGGGGCCATCGATCTGGTAGTACCCACTGCGGAGATCCAGCACAGAGAACCACTTGCTCCCTGCTTAGGCAGTCCAAAGCATCCTGAATGCGGGCATTGTGTACTGATCAGGATAGTCCGCCGTTTAAGGTGCGATAATCCACACACATCCTTACTGTTCCATTCTTTTTCCTCACTACCACAATGGGGAAGCATAAGGGCTTCTGGATTCTTGTATTACAGCAGCTAACATCTTCGCAGATGCCGCCTCACATCATCTATGTCAGCAGGTGCCAGGCGTCGAGACCTCTCACGAAATGGTTCTTCGCATGCAGCCGGATATTGTGCTCAGCTCCTTGCATGCATCCTACATCCCATTCCTTTAAAGAAAACACCTGGTCTCTCTGGGCAAGCTTCTCACTGATCCTCACTTTCCATTCAGCTGGCAGCGGAGTCGCGAAATCAAACAAGTCAGGCGTTACTCTGTCATTCTTCCTTGAACTCTTGCTGCTGGTAGCACTGCAGTGTCTGCACAATGCACATTAGCCAGGATGCAACCTCTGTTTACTCGAATGTCTCTTTCAGACACATTATGAACTTGGACCATTACCCTTCTGGCATAAGCATGGGCTCTAGCGGGCAAAATACTAAGCTTGACCAGCAGTCCCTCTGGCAATTTTCCATCGCCTGGTGCATCCAACATTAATATTTTATTCTTAACATCCTTTCTGATATGGACCTCTCCCTGTAAGGTACACTGGGCATTTGCGCCAGGATCAGAGACTCAGGATCCTTCTTCCATACAATTCTGACCGGTTCCTCTGGTTCTGTTTTTCAGCATCTCTCTGTGCCTCATAGGCCTTCTTAATTAAAGCTGGAACTCTTAAAGCTCTACTAGTCTTTGACCCCTGTTTTTCATAACACAACTGTGCCAGCCTTCCGAACATATGAGCATTTGTTCCAATCAACAAAGGGACACCATCATACAGTCCAGTGGGGGGACACACTAAGGCTAGGGTCTCTACTTGTTCGGCCACTCCAGCCACAGAGGTGGGGAAAGACAGCCAAATTCGGATATACCCGGAATAGGGGTAGGCCTTCTCACTTAACCCCCATACATGCAGTCCTTCTAATGGTTGTAAGGTATGTCTGACAAATGCTTCTGATACCAATCCTGGAACATAATTGTCACTTGGGAGCCACTGTCTAATACAGCTCTTGTAGACACTCCATTCACCTTTACAGTGGTCTCCATGGAGGGACCCACTATTCTGGACCAGTCTGGAGAGGCGGTGGTGGGGCCTGGGCAACTGACCTTGCCACAAAAGGACGTGAATTAGCATTTTGGTGCCCTCACTGGGATCATGTCGTGCACCTCTTAACCACTGATTTCTTCTCGAAGCTCTCCTTGTAGCCTATATGCAACTTTGTCAGTGTCTTTTGGGGACTGGCATTCCCTTTCATGTGCCCATCTTTCCCACAATTATAGCAAAACATACTTTCTGGAGTTTGAGCTGGCCAAGGCGCCACACTGGGAGCCAGGGTCGGGTATTACTAACTGGAAACCTGGGTGCCATCTCTGTCTGCGGCGTGATAAGCATTTGGAGACATCTCGTCAGTTTCTCCACTTCCATGGTCAAGGAATTGAGTTTGGAGCTGTTATCAGCAGGAGATACATGGGTGGGTACCCCCACCCCATAGCAGATGCAGTCGGATATAGGTCAGGGCCCGTACTTGCAGGCGTGGCCTTCATAAAGGGACTGTTTTTGAATTCCCGGATATCTCTCAACAGTTCGCCCCATTGTGGCATATCTTTTTCCTTGTCAGAGCACTCATTGACTGTCAACCTCTGCCCCTGAACTTCACTTGATGGGTCACCCTCAGTCACTCGGGTCGTAGCCACAGCTGTTGGTGCAGGTACCTCCCGAGGTCGCCTTTTCTCAACTCCTCGAATTTCTCTCATTAACTCATCATAGGAGGGTGGGGATTCCAGTCGATTTGCCAGGCGTAACTGAAGCAACAGCAGTTCTGAGAAGGGGCAGACTTATGATTCTGTCCAGTCTGGTTCGGTCCAGTTCAGTCGCTGGCAAACTACCCTTTCTGAGGCATTCTTGCAACAATTTTTCCAGCCGAGAGACATACACAGACAACAACTCCCTTGGTACTGTTGTGCATTTCTTACTCTCCACCATAGGTCCTCATCAGAATCTGGGCTCCCATACACATTCTCCAAGGCCTCAAGATAGGCCTGTGCAGTCGCTTCAGGGTTACTGGCCTGCTTAGCACGGATGGTAGCCAGGGCAGGACCTCGGAGGCTCTCACCAACACTCTTTCGCCGCTCCCGAGCATTGCCATTCTAGCAATTCTGGGGCAAGATAGTTCATCCAGGTTCCCAGTCATCCTCCCCTTGGGGGGGGAGGGTGCCAGAGAAGATCCTCAACCTGTAAGAGTCGTGACTAATGACAGGTGCAGAAATAGGAGTCTGCATTGGTTCAGCCACCATTACGGGCACTGGAGCAGGAGAGGGTGTTGGGGGAGGAACACCCCCAGGTGGCAAGAATAGTTTCTTCAAGTCCTCCACAGTTTTCCCCTCTCCCAGCAACCATTCAGCAAATTTCTCCTCAAAAGTTTCAGATAGTGGTGGGGGCTGATTCCCCCCCGGGTCTTTACTGTCCTTAGTTATCACTCTCCAAGCAGTGAGGGCTCCCTCTGGGGTAATGGTCTGTGGCACTTTGGAGCTATCTATGGGATCCTTAAACTCTACTAGAGCCAGGAAAGTGTGGGTGAGCAGATTAGCATGCCGACCCACCACCACAGGGTTTTGTAAACCTTCCACCTTGGAAAGTACTCCTGCACAGTGTCCGATTGATACCCAGGGATGTCCAGGATAAGCATAGCATTTTGGGGTCGATCTCCTCCCAGTACACCACTCCTCCAGCCGGTGCACAGCCACTTCTGTCGGGGTACCCATTTTTTCTTAACAGTGGTTCGTAGAATATGGCCACTAGAGGACACACAATCCCAGCGGTGAGCCTCCAAGATGTAACCCCTAGTTGGTGCTATCCCAGGGCTACTACCCCTGCCTGATTTGCCACTAACAGGTTGAGGGGCCTGGATCCAATGGGGGTGCCTCCACCCAGAGGTCAGGGTTTGCAATAGTTAAACTAACTTGGTCACAGCCCTCTGGGACACTGCAAACTTTCTTCCCACTAGTGGCCCACACAATATATCAGAATTACCTTCACAGTATACACTTACCCCCAGGTCTGGTTCCGCACTGGGACCTCCTGTGAAATGAGATACAGTGCAACAATCACAGTACAGTACTTTAACATAGACAAATACCTCAGGCAGTATAACTTTGCTGAAACAAGCAGCTCTGATTTATTTAGGGGATATAACAAGGACAGGGGAAATCAGGTTAATTAGCTTATCACCTAATAATCTACTTATGGCTCTGTGCACAGGCCTATCCCTATCAGTTACTGTCCCTGGGTACCCAAGCCCTAGTGGCTAGTCCAAACCGTGGCAGCTGGTAGGGGCCCTTCACACAGAGAAAAGGAGAATTAAACAGTCAGCAGTACAGTAATTCCATTTGGATTTAATGTGGCAATTCAACAGGAGCGACCCTGAATTAGTACTCACGACCTCCAAATAAGATAGGGTCCTTCAATGTCAGCAGGGCTCACTTGAGGCACACAAACCTCTTCACACATCCATATAAAAGAAAGCACTATACCAGGCAGGCTGCATCTGTATCCCGATCGCAATTACTGCACAATACCCGGAGAACACACAGCAGATTCAGTTCCTGACAGACCGAGTGCAATTTTCAGCAATTCCTCCAGTCTTCTACAGGTGAGCCTGGTTTCTACTCTTCAGAGATCCTTTGATTCTTTCACAGGACGGATTCAGTCCTAACAAGCTGTTACACAAGCTGCAGACGGAACTCTGGGCCTTACACACGTTTTTGACTAAAACTGCACACTGAAAAGCACAGGGCTCCTTCCTTCTTTACTGCCAAAGCTCAACTGAAACTCCAACCGACAAACCGGGCACTTCCTTTGAGTTCCTCCCAGTTCTTGACTGGATTGGCTGTCACTCAATAGACTGCTGCTGTTGGTCCAAAAGGCACTGAAGTCTAAACTACATCTCCCAGAGTCACTGCCCATACAATCCTCTTGTGGCTGGCTCAGATTATGAGTCCAAGTTCTGATTAGTCCAAGGCACCATTTTAGAGCTAGCTTACCCCACACTGATTGGTCCAGTTCAGCAGTTCAAAACTAGAATAGGGAACTAGCAGACACAGTTCTGACTGCAAAGAAAGCAGGTTAGACAAACTGTAATTTCATTTTACTCTAAATAATTTCTGGCAAACAGTTACATCTTTCAGATAGGTTCCTTTGCACTCCTAGTGACTGCAAAAATGAAGTGAATTGGCAGCAGCTTGAGTGGTACTCAGAGAAGCACACAGTCCCCCCATACAAACTAATTATGTCTGCAAGCAGACAGCTCTTAAAGAGACAGTACCAGAGGCTCTAAAAACACTCACTGATAAATGGCTTAAATGCCAAACACCATTCAGGCTTGGAGCATTCAAGCAAGCTCCTGGAAGTCTTTTGGGAACCCCCATTTGCAGGGGGGTTACATTTACAAATGGCAAAAACAAATATACTTGCCGTTACTCAGCTATTAACTAAGTGCGGTACATCTCTGATTGTATTCACAGCCAGCACTATTCCTATGACCTTGTTTGACCAAATTAATGTATTGCAAAAGCAAATCAGTAATATAAATATTTATTGCCTTGCTTTACCCTAGTATAGTTCTGTTTTAAAAAAATGTTAGTGTGTATTGTTTTCTGAGTGTTCAGGGCATTTTGTCTAAATACAGTAACTTAGCACATCTGATTCAGTGACCCAGGTATTCAAAGGGAGTTTGGTAGCCATATAGTAAGACCTGATCCACTTCAGGGCCCTGCCTGTACAAATCAAGCTACACATCCAAGGCTGAGCCACCTGGATCTCCTGCTTCGTGTAGGTCCCACAGGAACCTGCTTGCACAAATCATGCTACACATCCATGGCTGTGTCCCAAGGGTCTGTTGCTTCATGTAGGACTCACAGGGCCCTGCCTGCAGAATTCATGCTACACATCCAGGGCTGTGTCCCCAGAGTCTGCTGCTTCATGTAGTGCCCACAGGGCCCTGAATGCACAAATCATGCTATACGCCCAGGGGTTGTACCCCATGGATCTGCTGCTTCATGTAGGGCCCACAGGGCCCTGCCTGCACAAATCATGCTACCTATCCAGGGCTGTGCCACCAGGGTCTGCTGCTTCATGTAGGGCACACAGGGCCCTACCTGTGAAAATCATGCTACACATCCAGGGCTGTGTCCCCATGGTCTGCTGCTTCATGTAGGGGCCACAGGGCCCTGTTTGTGCAAATCATGGTACACATCCAGGGCACTGTCCCCAGGGTCTGCTGCTTCATATAACAGCTACAGGGCCCTGCCCACAGAAATCATGCTATACACCCAGGGCTGTGCCTCCTGCTTCATGTAGAGCCACAGGCCCTGGCTGCACAAATCATGCTATACATCCAGGACTGTGTCCCCAGGGTCTTTTGCTTCATGTAGGGCCCACAGGGCCCTGTCTGCACAAATCTTGCTACATATCCAGGGCTGTGTCACCAGGGTTTGCTGCTTCATGTAGGGCCTGCAGGGTCCTGTTTGCACAAATCATGATACACATCCAGGGTTGTGTCACCAAGGTCTTTTGCTTCATGTAGGGCCCACAGGGCCCTGCCTGCACAAATCATGATACACATCCAGGGCTGTATCACCAGGGTCTGCTACATCATATAGCATCCAGAGGGCCCTGCCTGTACAAATCAAGGTACATATCCAGGGCTGTGCCTCCTAGGTCTTCTGCTTCATGTAGGGCCCACAGGGCCCTGCCTGCACAAATCATGATACACATCCAGGGCTGTATCACCAGGGTCTGCTACATCATATAGCGTCCAGAGAGCCCTGCCTGTACAAATCATGGTACATATCCAGGGCTGTGCCTCCTGGGTCTGCTGCTTCATGTAGGGCCCATAGGGCCCTGCCTGCACAAATCATGCCACACATCCAGGGTTGAGTACAGGATGGGGGGTAAAGCTGGGCATGACCTCTGAGGAAAGAGACCCAGGGGCCATCATCATTGACTCCCTTAAAAAAATCAAGCCAGTGTAACAAGGCCTACAGTAAAGCAAACAGGATGATGGAGTGTATAGGAAGGGGTATTGACAGCATAATGAAAGAGGCATTACTACCTCTGTAAAGATCACTGGTGAGACCCCACCTGAAGTACTATGCCCAGTTCTGGAGTCGTCACCTGAGGACAGATAAGGACAGGCTGAAGACAGTGCAACATAGGGTGACCAAAATGACTCAGAGCCGGCAGGTCATATCTTATGAGGATCGGCTTAAGTCATTGAACATGTACTCACTGGAGGCCAAATGAGAGAGCGGAGATATGACAGAGATCATCAAGTTCCTGAAAGGAGTGAACAAGGTAAACTGCAAGGACCTATTTAGCATAAGTAACAGATCAAAAACATATGAGCATGAGTAAAAACTGATGGGGGATGTTCAAGAGGGACGTGAGAAAGTTTTATTGTATAGAAAGACTGGTGGAGCCATGGAACAGTCTGCCAGCTGATATGGTGGGCCCCAAACACATCAATGGTTGCAGTCATGACTGGGACTAAGTGAAGGGCTTAGGGGCTGCTTAGGGTGGTAGCGCATAGGGCATGGAGCATAGTAGTGGATTAGTGTGGATTAGAACTCTGTATGCACAATAGGTCCCAGGTTTGTGAGGGTTTTATGGGCAGAATGGCTGGACCAGTGGTCTTTTTCTGCCATCATTGTCTGTGTTTCCATGAACATTCAATGTATACATCAAATCCTAGAAATGTTCTGGCTTATCTCATTGATGAACTATTATAAGAATGCAAGTAATGTACTTTATACCATGATTAACGACAAGATTGTAATTCCATGGTGAGGGTTCTGATGACATTTATTATTTGTTTCGAATGTAATGTCCAGGACAGACACACTGAACCCAAGTTTGTTCCCAGGTTTAACCTGGGAGAAGGGGAATGAAGGGTTACAAAAGGAAATAAACAGTAAAGGTTCAAAATTACAGTACAGCAAATTGCAGTACAGTGCAAAATAAAATAAATACTAATGTTTTTATTAAACATTATTATTTCAGGCAGGCAAGCAGAAGTAGAAACTACAAATCACTTTTAGAGTTGTAACCTGGAAGGGGGAAGTATAGATAGCGGTGTGTTGGGGGGGTTTACACATCAACAAGAGTGGTAGCAGGTAGGAGGCAGGGAACTATTGACTAGTCAGTCTTACCTCAGTAGTGGACAAGATTATAGAGGCACTCCTTAAGGAAAGGATAGTGCAACACCTGGAATCCATAGAAGCACAGAATCCAAGACAGCATGGGTTTACAACAAGAAGGTCCTGTCAAACTAATCTTATAGATTTTTTTGACTGGGTAACCAGAGTGGTGGACCAAGGGGGAACAGTTGATGTCGCCTACCTTGACTTAAGCAAAACTTTCGATACTGTTCTACATAGAAGATTGATTAATAAGCTGATTGGGCTCGAGGTGGGTCAGAAGTTGGTCAACTGGGTGGCAAACTGGTTGACGGTCAGAAAAGAGAGAGCAGTGGTAAATGGTATACAGTCAGAAGAGATGCAAGTCACAAGTGGGGTACCTCAGGGATCAGTCCTGGGGCCAGTCCTCTTCAATATCTTCATCAGTGACATTGCAGATGGACTGGAGGGCAAGATTTGTCTGTTTAAAGATGACACCAAGATCTGCAACAGAGTAGATGATCCAAATGAGGTGGGCAGAATGAGAAGAGAGCTGGATAAATTGGCAACATGGTGGCAAGAGTGGCAACTGGGGTTTAACACAATGAAGTGCAAGATCATGCACATAGGGAAGAGAAACCCTGAAGCCACCTATAGGCTGGGAGGGGGAGTTGCTGGCAGTCACAAGGGAAGAAAGAGACTTGGGCATAATCATCACAGATGACCTGAAATCATCCAAGTAGACCACTAAAGCAGTAGGTAAGGCTAGGGGGATGTTGGGGTGTATTAGTAGGGGTATCACAAGTCGTAAGAGGGAGGTAATAATCCCACTTTACAAGACACTGGTTAGGCCCCATCTGGAGTACTGTGTGTACTACTGGAGGCCGCACCAGCACAAGGACATTAACCAAATTGAGGCAGTCCACAGAACGGAAACCAAAATGGTGCAGGGACTACATTAGAAAACATATGAGGACAGATTAATGGAGCTCAATATGTATACCCTAGAGCAAAGGAGGGAGAGAGGTGATATGATCAAAACATTCAAACACCTTAAGGGCATTAACAAGGTGAAAGAGTCTAACATGCTTCAATATAAGAAAAATAGCAGGACAAGAGGACACAGCATGCGATTAGAGGGAGGCCAATTAAGGAGTAATGTGAGGAAGTTATTTTTCACAGAAAGGGTGATGGATGCATGGAACGGCCTACCTGAGGAAGTGATGGATATGAATACAGTGCAGGGCTTCAAACAGGTATGGGATAGGCATAAGGGAGCAATACAGATGAGTATGACTAGATAGGCCATTGTCAGAGCAAAGGCCGATGCCACATTCATAAGGTAGAAAAAGAAATGGGCAGACTGGATGGGCCTTGCGATCCTTATCTGCCATCAACTTCTATGTTTCTATCAACAATATTACCTGTGAGATGGTAATTTAAATAAATCACAAGCAACCTAGCACATGTAACACAATTTGCATACAATAACAGGCACATACCTAGGGATTATAGCACCTAGAGATTATAACACATAACAATTATACCACATGAGGATTATAACACATGAAGATTATAACAGAGTCATAACACAGAATTTATGACACATAGTGGTTACAACATGTGTGCATTATAAAGCACAGAAATTATAAACACATAGGGATTATAACACACAGAGATTATGCAAGAATGATGATAACACAGAGATTTTACCACATAGGGATAACAACACATAGAGATTATAACACAGGGATTATAACACATAGATATTATAACACAAAGAGATGATACCACATGGAGGTTATAACACATAATCATTGTAACACATGGGGGTTATAACACATAGGGATTATAAAACAAAAAGATTATAACAGAACAATTAATATTAACCCTCAAAACAAAAATAGCTCCTACCCTCTATCAATCACCAATGAAGAGGGCTCTCCTTTGGAACTAGTTCAGCACTTTAAGTATCTTGGAGTCACTGTTGATAGTGCCCTGTCTTACGCCATCCATATTGATAACATTGCCAAAGCAGTCAACTCACGCATAAGGCTCCTTTGAAGCCATCAAATTAGCCATTCATAGCACTGTGGTTTCACTCATAGACTACGGGCTTGTCATATATGGATCAGGCTCTGAACCGGCACTCGGCTGCATCTCTGTTGCACTTAACAAAACCTGCCAGCTCCAAACTGGCTCCTTACATCTGACGCATACCTGCAACATGTACACACAGGCTGGCTGGCTCACTTTCAAGTACAGGCTAAGGTACCACACATGTCTGCTTACAAAAAAAAGTGGGCCTTGGATTGATGCCCCTCGGTGTGCAGGAGCTCCTCACCCCATTTTCCAATCTTCAACACACTAGAAGTTCTGTCAACCAGGTTTTCAAAATTCTCTAGTGCCGCACCTCCCAAGGGCAAATATCTTTTGCCTATCGTGCTCCTCTTTGGTTTAACTCACTGCACAACATCTCCTTGGACCCAAGGCTAGAGTCTTTCAAGCAACTACTCAGGCAGAATCTTCTTGCTTTGGCCATCTGTGACTGATTCCTCTAGGCATATGCAATCTTCTGACCCACTACCTGTGACCTCTGTTTCTTCCTGATTGTCACCCCACCCCTCCCTCCACCACCATCACCTCTCACCCATTCTCCTTATTTCCCCCTTCCCACCCTCTCAACCCTATTCCCCCAATATGCCACAACCACCCCACCCCTCTCTCTGCCACCCTCACCTCCAACCCATCCCCTCATTTTCCCCCTTCCCCTCTCATCCTGTTCTTCCTGATATACCACTACCACCTCTCCTCCTGTCACCCTCACCCCCCATCCATCCCTCTTTTACCCCTCTCCCCTCTCCTCTTCCTCCCTTCCTTAGTTCTACTGGTCCATCCATACTTTGGATGTACCTCCTACTCCTCCCCATCCTGCCTCCATCCTGCTTCATTTGTCTCTTAGCTACTGTTTGATTCACTGGGTGACATGAGGTACACATTGTACAGTGCCTCATATTGCAGCTTACTTGTCTTTGAACCTCTCAGTAACATGAGATGAATATGTTGCATGTATATGTATAAATAGTGTCATCTATATGATAAACCTCTCAGTACACTATCTTGCTATGCCTAAATACTGTAGTACAGTATATGCAGTATTTTTAAAATTGTTGCCTTATACTGCAGCTTTTGTCCTGGTACCTCTTTGTAATCTAACTTGCTATGATTGCATTAACTAGCACAGTTTCTTTATTGCATATTGTGTAATTTTTTCTTGTACTCTGTTGTATTTGAGTGGACATCTCAGTTCCTTCTGTTTGCCTCATGTCTATCATTCCTTTTGATGTGGAACCTATATAATGAGCTTCCAGCTCACAGGTGTTAATCCTAGACTTTAATAAATAAATAAATAAAAATGACTGCATGCTGAAACAGTAAAGAAGGTAAAGAAGAGAAGACCATACAAACATATGAAGAAGCCAGCAGAATAAGCCCATCTGGTCTATCTAGTCTTCTTGTATTGCAGGGTTCACATCTTGAGCTACTGACCCTGCCCCCCATCCCCCCATCCTCCCTACCCATGATTCTTAACTTCCCCTATGCATGTCCCAGCCTCTCTTGAAGCTTCCCACTGTCTTCAATGAGACCACCTCTTCCGGCAGCACATTGCAAGGGTCCACCACCCTCTCTGTGAAGAAGTGCTTCCTGACCTCCATCCTAAATCCCACCCCCCCCCAGTTTAAGACTGTGTTCCCTTATTTTATGGCCAGGGCCAGGGCCAGATTGAGGCAACCTGGGGCCCTAAGCCCAAGAGAAATCTGTCGCCCTCCTCACCGAAACCATGGCCCTTTGCCATGACTGTGCCCCTTCGCCATGACCACACCTCTTGGTTATTGCATATCAGTTACTCAAACTTAAAAAAAAAAGTCTCACTGTCCCTAAAAAGTGGCATAAAACATAAATAACCTAACTAAAATGCTGCAAAATAAATAAAACCAACAATATCGGTAAGGAAAAAATAACAATAGTCTGAGTGTTGATCATTTAGACAAAATAATTACTAACTGGCTTGGTAAAAATAATTTTTGTGTGTAAAATGTCATGAGTTACACTTTTCTAATGCCCCCCTCCCCACAAACACACACACGTGTACTCGCGGTCTGGATATCATTTTGTCCTGTCAGGTAGTATGAACCAGGATGTGGCAGTTTTGTTGGGTAACGTAGGGCTCCATCTCTAACAGAGACTAGGTCCTGGTTGGTGTATTAGTTAAACTGGTGGTTTACCAGATAGTAAAGAACTTTAGAGATTATATTGCAAAGCGAATGATTGCTGGTAGAAATCATTCCCAAGATCAAACATTTCCGTTATTAATAAGCAAGGCCCCTGGAATTCTGCGATTCTGCAGTTGCATCATGCCGCAGAATTCATATGGTGCCACAGAATTCATTGTTTTTGGTGAATTTTCATTCAGATACACAGTTTTTCCATAGTGCCAGGCTCCTGTACCCGTCTTGTTTATCCTGAAGCACCTCCTCTATGCTTGCTATGTGATGTCTTCAATGACATCACGTCATATTTTAGCGAATGTAGGACTACATTCTGCCACAGAAATGAATAAATCATGATGCAGAAATCAGAAAATACTGCCGCAGAAGCCTAGGAGCCCTGCCGCAGAAATCAGAAAATGCTGCCGCAAAGAACTCGGGGCCCTGTTAATAAGTAAGCCAGGATCAATAAATGGCAAGAGTTACTGATGGGAATCTGGAAATACAGTCATTTGCTCACCTTGAAAAAAGACATACAGTATATCAAGGTCAGCACCTCAATATGAGTGGGATGAGGGAATTAAAAAAAAACAGTATGATTTTTAATTGTACCATTGAAACACATTGTAGATTTCTTAATTTTAGGAGTGAGATTAAATATAAAGCATACACACTGAACTGCACTGTTAACCTTTTATATTTAAGAGTAATACTTGATTCTGAGTGGGGATTTTTAATGAGTGTGGGAGACAAAGCAAAATAAATGGGCCTGTTTACACCTTAAAGGTCAGACTGGCTGGGAAGGGGGAGGCATGAAGCTATCAGCTGCACTTAACAAACGCGTAATTGGAGGTGAGAATGAGGTCACAGTTCAGTGCCTGCCTTGCTCAGATTACTGAGTCCTTTACAAAAACAAATGTAGCTGAGGCAGACAGAACAGGATATATAGTAAATATATGTTTGGGATTGGCAGGGACCATTCTGGCAGGCAGGGGCCCTAGGCCTGTGCCTATGTTGCCTATGCCTGAAGCCAGCCCTGGTTATGGCTGCCTCTTATCTTAAAGACACCCTCCTTATCTACCCTATTTATCCCTTTAGAAACATAGAGCAGTACTAGAAGGTCTCGATCATGTCCCCCCCTCCTCTCCTCCAGGGAGTACATGTCCAGAGCCCCCAGTCTCTACTCATAGGCTTTACCCTACTGACCCATGATCATCTTTGTTGCCGTCCTCTGGACCACCTCCAGTAGGTTAAAGAGACACTGTCAGTTGTGTCCTTCAGTTTCTATTTATTGGTAACTAGTTTGCCTCTAGGCGCATACTTGGCAAACTACATCTCTAGAGTACCCCAATGTATAAAAAAAAATTAATCTTTATTACCTTTTTGTCACTTTTGTAAATATTTTCAGACCAAGTGGTCCGCACAACTTCAGCCACCCCTCTGGAAGCATATCTCTGTCTCATTAACTCTGTCTCGAAGTAATTTTTTGTCATGTGTGTTTCTAGGAAGATGTAGTAGGTACCTGATTCTGCAGCACGTTTTGTGTCTATAAATAGGATCTCAGCTCTGTTTTTCAAATTTATTTAGCAGAACTATCAGCACTCGCTTTATTTACAGACACACAAAATATGATGCAGAATCAGGTACCCTACTGGATTAGACGGTTCCTGAAATACACATGACAAAAAGTTTAGTTTCGGGACCAAGTTGTGTGCCAGACGTGCGTTCATGGTGGGAAGGCTGAAGTAGTGTGGACTGCTCAGTCTGAACTTGTTTATGAAAGTGACAAAAAAGATAATACAGATTAATTCTTCTTTACATATTTGGGCACTCAAGAGACATAGTTGGCCAAGTGTATGTCTAGAGGTGAACTACAGTAGTTAACCAATGAATAGAAATTGAAGGACACCGCTGACAGTGTCCCTTTAATGTCTTTTTTCAGGTGTGGGCACTCTATTAAGGGACAAGCTGGAAAAAGCTATGAGAAGCGATTATTATCACTTGATTTAATGTCATTCGCCACGAGGTGCATATGTGGAGACATGTTATTCATGTATGAAATCATGCAGGATCCAATACTTCTTAATGAATTGAATATCAAATTCAAAGAGGGGATAATGGAGACTAATGGTCACTCTTTACAAATCACTGGAATAAAATTTAGGAATGACATGAGGAAGTATTTTTATACATCAAGGGTAGTGAATGCATGGAATGGTCTTCCAACTGAGGTAGTGATCAGTAAAAGAAAGGCTGAATTCAAAAGAAAATTGTATATCTACGTACTACAAGGGGGAAAACTGAAGTATTTCTGATGTGTTACTTTATAGGAGCAAAAATGGGCACATGCCTTCTAGCTCCTGACAACTCTTAGTATGAACCTTAGTATAGTACCATATTCCATACTCTGGATGTGGCTTCACCAGTGAACTGTACAAGGGCAGTATAAGCTCCTCTTACTTACTGCTGATCCCCTTGGCTATGCATCCCAACACCTTGCTTGCCCTTGCTGCTGCTTTCTTGCACTGCGTGGAGTGCTTCAGGTCGCTAGTGATCATCACTCCCAGATCCTTCTCCTCCTCTGTTGCTGATACCAAGACCCCTCCTAGGCAGTACTCTGTCATGGGATTCTTGGCTACAATGTGCATAACTTTGCATTTTCTTGGCGTTGAAGTCAAGCTGCCAAATCCTGGATCACCTCTCAAGCTGTTTCAGATCATCCTGTTGGTCCTGCATCCCTTCAGCTGTGTCATGCCCTCCCACAGAGCTTGGTGTCATCCGTGAATAGGCACATTTTGCTCTTAATGCCATCCCCAATGTCATTTATGAAGACACTGAACAACACTGGTCCCAGCAGAGAGCCCTGCAGGATCCCACTGGTGACTTCCCTGGTGCTAGATAACTCTTCCCCCCATCACCCTCTGGGTCATGTCCCTCAGCCAGTTTTCTGCTCTTCTGGTCATCTTCTCCCCAACCCCAAGATCTGCCAGCTTCCTGATCAACCTCTTGTGGGGTACAAAGTCAAAGGCCTTGCTGAAGTCCAGATAAAGGATATCACCACTTGGCCCTGTTTATTGTCTTAGTGACCCAGTCAAAGAAGTCAATCAGATTTGTTTGACACAATCTCCCTCCCATAAAACCATGCTGCCTCGCATCCTGGAGACCATACCCCTCTAGATACTCTACCAACCTTTCATTAAGTATGGGCTCCTTGAGCTTGCACATGATTCAGGTCAGACTGACCAGTCTGTAATTCCTTGAGTCACCCTTCGGACCACTCTTGTGGAGGGGCACCACATGTGCCATTCTCTAGTTCAGTGGTACCATGCCTGACTCCAGTGAACTACTGAACAGTCCCACCAGTGGTTCTGCAAGCTCCTCTGCCAGTTCCTTAAGTATCCTTGGGTGTATGCTATCCAGTTCTAGTGATGTGTCCACCTTCAATGCTAGCAAGTCTCTCCCTCATTCCATCCTCTTTCTACCACTACATCTGTGTTTCACTCCCCCCCCCACTCCCCTTCTTCTCCCTGTAGGCACCTGTCTATCTTTCGTCCTGGTGAAGATGAAACAAGTATTCATTCAGTACCTCTGCCTTCCCCCATTCTTCGCCACCCACTCTTTCCCTTTCTAAAGTCTAACAATCCCACCCTTCTTGGCCCTTTTCTTTCTTATATAATGAAAAAAAGCCTTCTCCCCCTTCTTAATTCCTCAGCTATCTGCAGTTCTTTCTGTGCGTTAGCCCACAGGACTACCTTACTTGCCACACTAGCCAACCATAGGTAATCCTCCCTATCCACCTCTCTCTCTTGGTCTTTCTAAATTTCCTATTTCCTATAGGCTAACCTGTGCACCACTGGACAGAAGCTTCATCTTGCGTCAATGGGACATAAGGTCAAGGGGACATTATACTAGGTATAAATCCGCCTTTTTACATGTTTCAGGTTTTATTGCCTGACCAGTGGTCATTTCAAGCATATAAAAGGCAAAATATTTTGTCATATTCATATTAAAAATATTTAAAATAATGATTTACAGCATAGTGTCAATAAAAGCAGTGAGGTAATTAGACATTTTTCCCTTTGTCTCAATATTGCCCTAAGCTAATTGGACAGTAGTTCAGCATCATCAGTTTCCACCATATTTAAAAGTACACACACGAGATCTTATAAAGCGTTTTTATAGACTGACATGTAATTTATTAGAAACTTATCTCTCCACTTACATAATGGGCACTGAAACAAGACAGGCAAACTATTTTTCCACATAACCTATATTGCAAAAGTATTCTGTAGATAATGGAGGACACAGATCGTTCTTGAACCTTATTTCCATATAAGGCAACCTATAAGAAATATCTGGCTGACCAGTCTTCCTTTCACATTGAGGAATATATATCTTCCTCCCCATTTGGGACCTACTGTAAGTTGATAGCCAGAGTTAGTGGCTGAGAGAACCAAACTGCTGAGCTTGGGAGGAAAAAGTGCCAGGTCAAAACTCATGCCCAAATAGGGAGGCATGTCAGATTTATTTATGCTCAAGAGGGGCAGAACCCAGTTAATTGTACCTGGAGCAGTGGAGTCAGGTGGGGGGGGGGGAGAGAAACAGCTGTGGAAGAATCTGCACAGAGGAAAAGAGTGTTCCGTGCTGGCTACTTGGGTTTCAGAAGTTGCATCATAGACTACATTATCATAATCAACAGCAGGGAGAAGCATATGCTCCTCAATGCATCTCCTAACACTTTAGGTAACAGAACTCTTTACTCCTCAGAGTGCACCCAGTTTAGGAAATATACAGGATGCAGGACATTCAACATGTGCAGAAAAATGCAGAAGGGGATCAAGGGTTCTTCTCAGATATTTCAATTTGGATTCTTTGTCCAGTGCATGACCATCTAGAGTACTGATGAGAAGAGGTACTGGAGCACTCAGTGAGGCATTGGAAACAAATACCATTGCCACAATCTTTTGCTGGCTTACAGGTAACTTGGTTAGCCCAAACCATTTTTTGAATGGCCTCAAAATTGTGCTGGAGGGTATCTGTGTGTTAGCTAGGGAAAGACCAGAAAATAGAGGACAGTTTTAGTAACATACTGTAAACTGCAAACACTGACCTGTATAGAGAGGTCATTCACAAACATTGAGAAAAGGAGGGGAACAATTACAGAGCCATGTGGGACACACATACAGCTAGGTAAGGCAATGGAGGCAGATTTGAACCCTTTGGCTCTCTGGCTATAGACAGCGAGGAATCATGCCAATGAAGGCAGGTGCTAATAATACCAGAGGCCTCCAGCTTACTTAGTACAGTAGTTGACTGTGGGCCACTGAGCTGAAGGCTTGGCCAAAGTAACAAAGATTATGCCAGTAACCTGGCTGCTTTCCATGTTTGACAGAATGCAGTTTGTGAGGTGAAGTAAAAATGTGGTGTTGAATGAGTCAAGCGAAAACTTCCATGTAAGGGAAAGAGAGGAAGCCTGCACTATGAAAGTAATTTGTCAGCTGATGATAAACCAGATGCTCAAGTGTTTTGGGTAGGATAGGCAAAGGGGAGATTGGGCAGTGGTTACCCATGTCCAAAGAGTCACCATAGAAACACAGAATTTGATAGCAGATAAGGACCGCTTGGCCCACCCACTCTGCCCATTTGTCCCTGCCTATACTGTACAGTCACTGCAGACCCTACTTTATCTTCAGCTCCTCCCCTTGCTTCCTAACTTAGATTCCCTTGTGCCTATCCTATGCATGCTGGAAGCCCACCACCTACACTGGAAGACTGTTCCTGGTGTCCACCACTCTTTCAGTGAAAAACTACTTCATCTTATCTCAGATGTTCCCTCTTCCATCTTCATTGCATGTCCCCTTATTCTCATGCATCTTTTTCTCTGAAAAATACTCTCCTCCTGTACCATATTAAACCCTGTGAGGTATCTATAGGTCTCTGTCATGTCTCTGCTCTCTCCTCTCTTATAGGGTTTAGATATTGTGATCCTTCATTCACTTCTCATAGGGCTTCTGATGCATCCCCTGCACCATTTTAGTTGATCTCCTCTGGACAGCCTCCACTCTGTCTGTGTCCTTCTTGAGATGTGATCTCCAGAACTGGCCACAGTATTCTAGGTGGGGTCTAGCAGTGATCTATACAGTGGCAAAATCACCTCCCTCCCACTTGTGATACCCTCTGTATGCACTCCAAAATCCCACTGGCCCTACCCACTGCCTTGTTGCACTGTCTTGCCAACTTCAGGCCATCAGATATGGTTACTCCCAGGTCCCTTTCATGTTTGGTGACTGTCAATATCTCTTCTCCCATTTCGTACTCCACCTCTGGGTTTCTGTGCCCTAGGTGCATGATTTTGCCCTTTTTTGCATTGAAACCCAGCTGCCATGCCACCACTTTTATGGGGTGGGAGGTCAACAGCCTTCACCCAGCCTGCAGGTACAACACCAGTAATGATGGAACAGTTAAAAATGTGGGCTACATATCTGTAAATGGTAGGGGCACCTAGGCTTAGAAACCTTGGGGAAGGACCCCCCACCTCACTTTTGAGGATTTAGGGTTATGAGCTCCTTTACGGCCACAGTCACAGTAAAGGGTCATAATGAAAAGGAGGGAGCATGCAGGAGGATGTACAGGAAGAGATTACAGCAGATGATTCGAATAGTCATGGCACCAAATACAAGATACAAACTGTATAAAGTATAAGGAAAATTAATATAATATGACAGATGTAAAATATGATGCAGAACCCTTAAGTTAGGTAGAGGGACAGGGAGTCAAAGAGTACAGTATACAAGTGAGGTTGTGATAGCAGTAATGGGATGGGGTGATGAGAAGCAGCACGGGAGGGAGAAGAGGGGGAGAAGAAAAATATGAGAAGGGATGGTATACTTTTGCTAGTTGCAGACTCTGGGGCAAGAAGACATTTGAAGATGGCTTTCAAGGAGGGAGAAGCAAGAGCAGACAATGGGAAGGGGTAGACAGTCTTAGAGGTGGGGGGGCAGTAGTGGTTAAGGGGGAGCTGATCCAGAAGTATGGAGAAGTGGCTGTGAGGCTTTCCCAGAGATGGGAGGGGAGGAATGGAGGCTGTTCCAGAGGTGGGGAGGTGGAAGATGTGGCTAAGAGGGAGGCTGTTCCATAGGTGGGAAGAGTGGATAACAGAGAAGCTGTTCCAGAGGTGGAGGGGAGGAGTGGCTAAGAGAGAGAGGCTGTTCCAGAGGTGGAAGGAATAGCTAAGGGGGAGGCTGTTCCAGATTTCAGAGGTGGGGAGGTGAAAGGAGTGGCTAAGTGGGAGGCTGTTCCATAGGTGGAAGGGAGGAGTTGCTAAGTGGAAGACTGTTCCAGAGGTGGGGAGGTGGAACGAGTGGCTAAGGGAGAGGCTATTCCAGAGGTGGGGAGAGGAGTGGATAAGGGGGAGGCTATTTCAGAGGTGGGGAGGTGGAAAGAGTGGATAAGCGCAAAGCTGTTCCAGAGGCGGTGATGTGGAAGGAGTAGCTAGGATATTCCAGGAGTGGAGGGGAAGAGTGGATAAGGGGAAGGCTCTTACAGAGGTGGGAGAGGCGGGAGAAGTCGATAAAGTATAGGCTGTTCTAGAAGTGGGGGGCTGAGTGGAGAATGGGAAAGCTAAGTTCTAGTTATCAGTTTAGCTAGATACATCCCTGTTTGGGATGCAGATTCCTTCGTGCCTGACTCTTCAGCTGGCAAGCCTTTAAAAAAATGCAGCTTTGCTTGACCAAGTGCCACTCTTTTGTTAATTTTGTGGTCATCTACCTATGGCTTTTGGATTCACTCAAGTGCAAGCCAGTGAAGAATGTGGCAATGGAGTAATTCCCAGGCAGATAACCAGAAGGTTTTGCATAAAGGAGAACTTGCATACATACAATATCTCTAAAAAGTGAACACAGTATTGGGCCAGGACAAAGTGGCATGTCAGGCTACAAAAGGTCACCCCGTCTTGATTTGTTGTGGTTGAGTAATAGTTAGATTTTAAAGAATGGAGACACATAGTGGCGTGAGCTCCATTTTTGCAGTGTTCTCCTAGAAGATTGTCAGTAGGGAAGTCTCCAACACAAAGACTGCATATAGGTCCTTATTTTTTCAGGGACAAGGACAGCCTGGATATCTGTCACAGTAACTTGTGAAATATCTGGAAATATTTGAACAACTTGATGGCAAATATCTGGACAACTTGATGGCTACAACTGTGCCATTGTTCTGCTGTCACAGTCACAGTAGCATCACTCTGATATCAGACAGTCATAGCACCATCGATCTGATGTCAGACATAATACCCTTGATCTGATGTCAGGCAGTCATAATACCATCAATTTGAAGTGAGTCATAATACCATTGATCTGATGTCAGATTGTCATAATACCATTGTTTCGATGTCAGACAGTCACAATACACTTGATCTAAATTCTGACAGTCATAATGTCATCAATTTGATGTCATACTGTCATAATACCATCAATCTTATGCCAGTCATAATACCATCAATCTTATGCCAGTCAATATGAAGTCGGGCAACCATAGTATCATCACTCTGGCATCAGACAGTCATAATAGCACCCTTCTGATGTCAGAAAGTCATAATATTATTGATCTGACATCAGACAGTCATAATACCGTACCATCATTCTGATGTCAGTCATAATACCATTGATCTGATGTCAGACTGTCATTCCATTTATCTGATGTCAGACAGTCATAATATCATCAATCTGATGTAAGTCAGTCATAACACCACTAATCTTACATCAGTCTTGCCATCACTCCAGCATCAGATAGTCATAATACCATTGATCCAATGTTAGTCATAACAATATTGATCTGATGGCAGAAACTCATAATACCATCGCTCTGACATCAGGCAGTCATAATGCCATCAAGCTAATGTCAGCCAGTCATACCATCGATCCAATGTCAGTCAATCATATACAATCGATCCAATGTTAGTCAGTCATATACCATCTATCTGGAGTCAGAAGCTCATAATACCATCAGTCTGGTGTCCGAAACCCCTAATACTACCCATCTGACATCAGCCAGCCATAATACACTTGATCTGACATCAAAACATTCTAATACTATTGTTCTGATGTCAGATAGTCATAATAATGTATCACTGATCTGACATCAAATAATAATAATAATAGCAGCAACTTATTTCAGACAGTCATAATACCGTCAGTCTAATGTCAGATGGTAATAATACTACTGCCCTGATGTCATTCGTATTACCATCATTCTGATGTTAGTCATAATACCATCAGTGTGATGTTAGACAGTAATCATTCTATTGCCCTGATGTCTATCATAATACCATCACTCTTATATCAGTCATACTACCATTTATGTGTTGTAAGGCAGCCATAATACCATTGGTCTGACACTGGAAAGTCATAATATCATTCTGGTGTCAGATAGTAATAATACTGTACCATGAATATGGCATTAGGTAGTAGTAATAATACCATTGATCTTATGTTAGACAATCATAATACCATCTATCTGACGTGAGTCATAATACCATCATTCTGACACTGGACAGTCATGAGACCATCACTCTGACATCATTTCATCATAATACCATTACTCTGATGTCTGATCAGTGGTATTATGGGGTAGAATTTATGGAGAGGAGAGATCCATCAGTTATAATCATTATAATAAAAAAAAAATAAGGATACATGTATGAAAATACGACTCGTGTGTTTTACAGTTCTGTCTGTCCTGATGCTTGCTGTTCAGAAGAAGAGGTCACATAATCCTCTGCTTCTGACATCACTGTCTCTTGCTATGGAACTGACACAAGCAGACTGAGGACCATAGCTTTTGCTCCTGAGTAGCATCAAGGCAAAGGAATTTGTTTTCTATTATAATTTTCATTATTCAGGCCATATCTGCATCAAAAAGAAGTCATGGGAGGTGTTCGCTACATTTTATATTACAATTGAAAAGAAAAATCAATAAGTTGATTACAGGGATGTGTCTATTAGTACATTTAGATACTTACTGCAGTCAGTGGAATGTAAACTACAACATATCTCAATGGATTGTTTCTACAACATTGTAACTTTGGAGGCTAATATCTCTGTGACTATGCATGTTAGAAGAGGTTATGAATGACAAGTAGATGTTTTTGGTGCAGTAATAGCAACCGCTAAGCATTTTAAATCACAATTTGTAGTGAGAAAGAAATAATGTGGCCTACTGGGAACTGAATCCAGGCCCCTGGAATATCATCCCAGTGTTCTAACCACTGAGCTACAGGCTCACGTGGTTGGACCTGGGGTTCCTAGACACACTTTCTTTCTCTGGTATTGAATATTCTGCAACTAGGAACAATCACAATGACAATCAGCTAATTTTTGGTGCAGTATTAGCCACTGCTAAGCAATTTAAATCACAGATTATAGTGAGAAAGAAATAATGTAACCTTAGAGCATCAGGATGGTATTCTGGGGGACTGGGTTCAGTTCCCAGTAGGTCACATTATTTCTTTCCATCTAAGTCTGTGATTTAATTTAGCAGTGGCTAATACTGCAACAAAAACAACTACCTGCTATCTTGATTATTCCTAGTTGCAGGATATACTGTACAATACCAGAGAAAAGAAGCGTGTCCAGGAACCACAGGTCCAAACATGTGAGCCTGTAGCCCAGTGGTAAGCGTACTGGAACAGTATTCCAGGGTACTGGGTTCAGTTCCCAGTAGGTCACATTATTTCCTTCTCACTACAATTTTTTATCTAAATTGATTAGCAGAGGCTAATACTGCACCAAAAAAAAAAAAAAAAAAAATCCAGTTGTCATCTTGATTGTTCCTAGTTGCAAGATATACAATACCAAAGAAAGGAAGTGTGTTCAGGAGCCCCCTGGCCAACCATGTGAACCTGTATGTCATTGGTTAGAGCATCAGGATGGTATTCCGGGGGCCTGGGTTCAATTCCCAGCAGGTCACATTATTTCTCTGTCACTTCAGTTTGAGAAGAGAATATACAATGCCTCTCGAACTATATAGTACTTCTGTGCCTTGTACCTAGTACTGTCTGTGTCAGAAACATGTATGTCTGTCATTTGAAGCCTGCCTTAAGAGGACACCAGTGTAAATGAGCTCTGCTCAGTGGTATTTATCCTGAATAAAATTGATTTGAATATTATGCACAATTGGAAAAGCAATTGTCAGGCCAAGGTCTCTCATAGTTGAAAGTGAAAGTACATCAGAATCAGTTGTTAAAAGTTGTTAGGGCAATCTCTAGGAGGAAAAAGCAGAGTTTCATAGACCAGAGGGTTGTCCTCAGAGAGTACTCAAAGGTCAAGGAAGTCTTCAGTGGGGTTGACAAAGGGATAATTTCTGGGACAGGTCCACCTTAACATCTTTATCTGTGACAATGAGGTAGGGATTCAGGACAAGAACTGCCTCTTCACAGATAATGTAAAGATCTGTGGAAGAGTGGACAGCAAGGAGGTTGTTAGGGCCATGAGGGAAGATCTAGACAGACTGGAGCAATGGTCTAGGGTATGGCAGTTAAAATGTAGTGCGAAGATGTATATATAGAGTATAGCATAGTGGTTAAGAGCATTGAGCTGTGAACTTGGAGAACTGGCTTTGAATCCCACAGCCACCACTTGCATACTTTGTGACCTTGAACAAGTCACTTAAACTTCCTGTGCTCCCAGGATGTAGCTGGAAACAAGCCTCAGCTTAGTGTGTCTTTCCTAGCCAAACAAAATGACTTAGTGTGCCTTACCTGGTGAAACAAAATGTAAAATAAAAACAAAAGCACTTGTCAATGCCGAACGTTGGTTGCTTGTTTAATGCTGGCACTTCCCTGAGCCCCCTTTATACCCTGCAGTGTACCTCATCTGGTCCCACAGACTTATGTACTTTCAAGGCAGCAACTTCTTTCAGTAACACCTATTTAAAGGGACACTGTCAACCCCCTTAGGCCTCAAACTGTCTCATGTTTAAAAAACACATTTTATGATTGTTCACATTCTGTTGAGACTGTTTATGCAGCTGGCAGTTTGATTCAGATCCCTTTTTTCTTTCAACAAGTGAAAAACTGAGTGCCCACTTTACTGGTGTTACCACACCAAAACATGTTTGTTTACATTCCATGACCAACTCCCATTGCATATCTCCTGGATATAGAGGCAGCCCCAACACAATCTAACCACTCATTATGCAGTGGGAATAGAGGAGACTATGGTATCATGAGTGACTACACTGTTTGAGGGTTATTTCTGATGTTCAGGAAGTAAGCAGTAAGAGTATTTCCATGATTTGAAGCAAAACAAAGCTGGGTATAGCTATACATTTCCATGCATTTCAGTTCTAATAAGCAAAGAGGCAGATAAAACAACCAGCAACATCAATGAATTTTAGGGGTACATGACAATTCACTCCCGACTTTTCGCTCCCCGACGATTTGCTCCCGACTGTACACTCTGGCGACTACTCGCTCCCGCAACAACTTGCTACTGAGTCAATTTGCTCCTGGTCAATAAGCACAGGCATTAAAGAAGGCATTTAAGAAATAACTTTTCCAGTTCCCCAGTAAATCAGGATTAAATAGTAATGCCAGTCGAGCCGTGGAGAATACATCTATATTGCAGCCAAGAAGAGCTGCTCCATTTTAAAAAGTAAAGTACAACAAGAGAGAGCGAGAGAGTTGACTATATAAAATTAGAAGAACATGGGGGGGGCCGTGTTCTCTCCTCGCTCTCACACTCTCTCTCGCTCTCTCTCTCTCCCTAGCACACTGTGGGGCTGTTCAAAGTGAAGTTGCTCTGTTTTAAAAAATAAAAGCTGCTCCGATGTAAGATGGAGCAAATCCTGAATTGAATCAGGATTGACAATGCGCCGCAATACTTTCCTTTTCCTTTGCCAGCACTCTGTGTCTCTAGTGTCCCTTCTGAATGAAAATACCCTATGTGGTCTAAAGTAAAGCACAAAGAGAGAGATGGACTTTAGAAGGGGGGGGCATGTTCGCTCCTCGCTCTCACACTCTCATTCCTTTTTTCTCTCTAGCGCACTGTGGGGCTGTTCAAAGTGAAGCTGCTGTTTTAAAAAATAAAAGCTGCTCCAATGTAAGATGGAGCAAATCCTGAAGCAGGAGCGGGTGAAGGAGCAAACTGTCACAGGAGTGATTTGTTATAGGAGCGTATTGTTGCCAGAGCATACAGTCGGGAGCGTAGTCAGGGAGTGAAATGTCAGGAGCGAGTTGTCGTGTTCCCAAATTTTAGAGACGGTAAGCAATCATAAAATGTGGGGTTTTACCTAAAATTAATATGATGCAAAAAAGGTTGACAGTGTCCCTTTAAATTCCACCCTCCTACCTACCCAGCACCTGCAATTTTTTTTTTCCTGCCAAAAAAACTTTTAATGGGCCGGCCCCCATCTTACAAACTAATGTAAGTGAGAGGCAGTAGTGCCAAGAATACAGAGTTATCCCCAAATTTAAGCAAGAGGCAGCAGCATCAAGAATACAGATTAATCCCCTCCAGCAACAACAAGCAGTGATCTGACCACTCCGTCCGTCCATGGCTCCCCCCCCACCAGCACCCAGTGCCCAATTCTCCTTATTAGAAGACAATTGCCACTGCCGCTCCCCCGGTCCAGTACAGCACAACCCTCCCTCCTCCACTGCCATATGCCGGCTTCTAATGAATGAAACCACGCTGCTTATTGAAATAGAAAAGCCAGCAGATCACATTGCAAAAAAATATGTTAATATGTTAAGGCGTTAGTCAGGGTTTTTATTAAATCGTCAAAAGCTGGGAAATTCAATGTTAGGATTTGATGCAGTCATTCCTTGCGCTTTTATATTTTTGGATGTCTGCTTGCTTCCTGGTGGATCTGGCCAGTTCCCAGAGATGGTCCCTGTGTTTTAACTTCTTTATGAGGGAGCCTGACAGCCACGGGTTGCAGAGAGATTTAACTTTGCGCTTTTTTAGTGGGGCAAAGGTGTTACAGGCTTCATTAAAGATGAGGATAAATTGGTCCAGGGCGGTATTTGTGTCCATGGCCAAGTAGATGGGAGACCAGTCCTGACTGAGCAGGTGTGTTTTTACATGGGTTAGCTGACCACAGGGTAGGACTCTGCTGAGGATGATTTTAGGTGGGGGTTTACAAAATTTATTTGACCAGGTACAGCTGACTGGGGAGTGATCGCTGAGTGAGTTGGGTAGGACAGCGCAGCTTGTGATCCGAGTGGGGTGGCTAGTCAAGATCCAGTCCAGTAGGGTGCTGGTTCCAGTTTTATAGTTCTTTCTGGTTGGGGAGTCCAGCATCTGGGTAAGGTTTGCCGATATGACCGAATCCCTGGCAGCCCCTTCCTCGGCTCCCATCCAGTTTACGTTGAAATCACCAAGCTTTGATGTAGTCCAATACTGCGTGGAGGCCAGGTCCCTGTTCTTTTGGTGGGATATAAATGGTAATGACCGAGAGAGCTTTATTCTGGGCACAAAGTATGATTTTGATGTGCAGTAGTTGGGCAGTGGATGTCGGGAGGTCTGTGTGGACAGGGTGCCCCATCAGATTGTCTTTTGGGTACAGTGCACATCCTCCTCCCCTTTTAGACTTACAATCAAGCCTAAAGATATTATAGCCTGGGAGGGAGATTGCTTGATCAGGCACTGAGGGGGTGAGCCAGGTTTCAACCACCGCCAGAATATCGGGATGGTGGGCACTTGCGAAGGCTTGCAGTTGGTCAAGTTTAGGTAGTAAATCTCAGATGTTCAGGCATATAATTGAGAGAGTGCCGGTGCGTTTGGTCTGGGTGGAGATCCTTGCTGACTTCGGGCCTGGGTTGAGGTGAACATTTCCTGATAGCAGCAGGAGGAGCAGTAAGAGTTGCAGGGTGGCCAGGCGTAATTCCCTGTGGGAGAGCTTGCAATTCTTTTTTGAGAAGGAGCATGTTGAGGTATTGTTGCGTGGGTACAGCAGGAGCGTGGTGAGCTGGGATGACAGCGGGGCCCAGCCCACACTTGCATGAAGTGTAGATTTGTAGTGAGGGGGTGACCCCTAAGGGCAAGATCAGCTTCGTAATGAAGAGTGCCAGTGCGGGAATAGGAGTAATTCAGCTTGTAGCTTTGGAGAGGGGAGGGGAAGGGAAGTAGGTTGTAGGGAAATGGAGTGGGGGGGAGGGCAAAGTGGAGGAGGAGTAGGTAGAACATAGCTGGGGTGATATGCATATTAACAGAGGAAGGAAGAAAAAAAGAAAAAAGGCAGTAGGAGCAGCAGCAAGCAAGACGAGCAGAGGAGGGGGAAGGGGTGGAGTGAGAGAAAGGCAGAGAAGACAGAGCCCAATAGGAAGTAGAAGAGGGAGGGACAACACCAGGGTGCATGTCGAGAGGTCTATTTAATAAAGGTGAGAGGTGGGGGGGGAGGGCGAAAAAATTCAGCAAAAATCCACTAAAGTCAATGGGCGCAATGGCCCTGAGACAAATTCAGGGAGGCAGCAGGAGTTGCAGCCAATAAGGGCTCAGTGGAGCAGGTGGAGTCCAATCAGGGTTGAACACAGAGTGTGCTGGGCCAATGGCGGCACTCATGGCTTCCCCAGATAGTGGAGGATTTCTTACCGGGCTCTGTGGATCCGATAAGTGGCCAGGAGGTGAGTGGCGGAGCGGCAGGTTCTGTAACTGCAGCCGTGCCTTCGGAGGCAGGTGCAGCCCTGTTAGAGGCTTCGATCTAGAGGACGGAGGGAGGAGAAGGCAGAGGTTAAAAATGGGAAAGAGCTGGGACACAGGGCAGTGAAGCAGTGGAAAAAACAAATCAGGGTCATGGATCAGGCAAGCAAGAGACGGAAGGTAAGCTACCAGACAAGTGTTAGCAGGAACTTGACGTGGCACCTGTGGGGGTGGGGAGAGGTGAAATGAGGCAGTAGAATTTACAGCAAGGAGGAGAAAGAAAGAAACGGAAACAAAAAGGGGGGGTGGAGGAGGAAGAAGGAGAGGACTAGGCAGGAGAGGGGAGTGGTTCAGGCCCAGAGTACAGAGAGGGTCAGAGATAGGGAAAAACACAGGAGGGCAGTCAGACAGATTACATAGCATAATTTTCATAATCGGATTCAGCTTTTTAAACAGTTCACAATCTTAGTTTAAATCAGAATCAGCTTAACAGCCAATAAAAGCAGAAATAACAGTTTGAGACAGACCCCTAGGCAGCAGCAGTTATAGCTTGAGGAGTGGTGCCGAGAGAGAGAAAAAATTTGGCAAAAATCCACTAAAGTCAATGGGTGCAATGGCCCTGAGACAAATTCAGAGAGGCAGCAGGAGTTGCAACCAATAAGAGCTCAGCAGAGTAGGCAGGGTCCAATCAAGGTTGAGCACGGAGTGCACTGGGCCAATGGCGGCACTCATGGCTTCCCCCGGACAGTGGAGGACTTCTTACCTGGCTCTGTGGATCCGATAAGTGGCCAGGAGGTGAGCGGCAGAGTGGCAGGTTCCATAGCTGCGGCCACGCCTACGGAGGCAGGTGCAGCCCTGTCAGAGGCTTTGATCCGGCTCTGTGGATCTGATAAGTGGCCAGGAGGTGAGCGGTGGAGCGGCAGGTTCCATAGCCGCAGCCACGCCTTCGGAGACTGGTGCAGCCCTGTTAGAGGCTTTGATCCGGCTCTGTGGATCCGATAAGCAGCCAGGAGGTGAGCGGTGGAATGGCAGGTTCCGTAGCCGAGGCTGCACCTTCAGAAGCAGGTGCAGCCCTGTCAGAGGCTTTGATCTGGCTCTGTGGATCCGAAAACCGGCCAGGAAGTGTGAAAAAAAAATGGCAATGTTGAAAATCTGAAATGAAAATATTAAAAACTGGTGACATTATGAGCATGCATAGAAACTGCACAATGCACGCTTGTAACACAGTCATTCTGGGGAATTTTTGCACCTAATTTTCAACATGGGGTTCTTGGGACCCCACCTCATGAACACTAGCACTGTCATTTCATTAATTGGTCCCAAAAGGTGATTCCACGCAGCAACCACAAAATCATCTTTCAGGACTGATTAACGAGATGGCAGTGCTAGTGTTCAGGAGATTGGGTCTCAAGAGCCCCATGTTGAAAATACGGGGTCAAAATTTCAAAAAATGGCTGAGATGGGAGTGGACTACTCAGTGTCCCACATTGTTGGGGGGAAGGGGACTATTGCTGACACGGGGATTGGGCACCCTGCTGTCAGCAAACTTTATATCAAGAGGGCGACTGCTTTGGGAGGGGAGAACCATACTGGACTGAAGGACAACTGAGGACACTAGGAGTGGGCTACCCAGTGTCCCTCACTGAGGAGGAAGAGGGGCCTGTTTTTGTTGGTTTTGGGAGGAAATTTGTCTTTTATTTGGAAGCCGCTGTTACACACAAGACTTCCCCTTTCACTCCACAAACCGATCAGCTATTTACTGATGTGGGCTTCATGCAAATCAAAAGACTGAAGCCCTCTCTGATTGGAGTGGCTTTGGCCCTTTGAAGTGCATGACCATTCAGCCCGCCTAGCAGAGAGCTGCATCAGGACCACACCAATTGGTCACTGGCGCCAACTACCAAGCCCATTACAAGCCCCTGGTTTTGTGTACTGCAATGAGCTTGGCAGCGACACACACCCAAAATCCCATATTGCAACAACACGTTGGTTTGCGCATGCAAGCAACCGATGTAAAGAATGTGTAAGGTAATGCACATAGGTGCCAAGAACCCAGGAACAGAATACAGAATCGGATTGTCTTAGTTGTTGCCTTTTTGACTGCACCACCGGTGGGGGGTGGGACAGCAAGATGGCCACAGCGCTGCTCCGCTTCCCGCAGCATGTTCATTGCTCTCCAAATGCTGGACAGGAAAACATTTTTCTTTGGACTTATGAATGAAACCAGTATTACTTACTTAAATGGTTTCTAAGTCTAAGTAAATTTTGCTGCTTGAAAGCTGAACTAGCAGCAGTCCAGTTATTGCTGAAGTTTGTGGTCAGACGGCTGATGGTTTTCAGCGTTCAGACAAGTATTGCCAGTACGCTGTAAGTAAACTAAACTCCAAAAGAAGGTATAAATGAAGTAGAGGAGAGCTAAATGGCTGCATTAAATGATGTTCTTGGGAGAGAATTAACACTGTGGATTAGTGTTGATAAAAAACGGCAAGAAAAGGCTGTTTTATACAAATATGCTCTTATAAGTGGACGACAAACAAATGACAATTGCTAAGAGGCCAAAGAGAGCTGAGGTGGAGCTGAATACTAGATTCTCTGCATTTGAGTGATATAAACTGATTTTTAAAGCACCACAGGTATGCTAACATTGCCTAGGGGTGCTGGAAGTTTGAAATTTATGTGATGTTATTTATTACGTTCAGAGAGCGATTTTTTCTATTCCCTTTTTAGGTATACGATGGAATATGATGGAAAAGATGAAATTGTAATGGGAGCATAAAAAGGAGAAATTAGAGGATATTTGAAGCCCTAGAATTGTAAATTGCCTGAATATCGCCTATCGGAAAATGTTTTACCATAGTAATTGGAACTTGAGGTTGGTCAAGCCGTTAACACCAGGTAAAATAACTATAACTTTATGAGCGCCCACCTAATTATTGACTGGGTTTCTAGCTGTTGGAATCTTTTTGCCAAGGACATGGTGTACTGCAGTGTAATGGAGATAGGACTCCCTGGTTGTATTGGACCCTCGTGGGAAAGAAAGAAGAAAGTACCTATGATTTCTGGAGATTTGGTGCTAATGTATTTTGCTTCCTGCACTGATAATGGGAGGACTGGATAAGGGGTTATTTCCCTATGAGGTATCCTTTTCTTATATTAACAGTCGATTACTTGAATTCCTTGCAGGTGTGCAAAGTATTTCTGAAACTTTTAGTTACCTTTTGTGGTCTAAACACTTTTATTGTTTAGTGAAGTGCTAAAAACTACAAAGCCTGAACTCCTTTAATGTGCTTGTATGAGACCGCAAGGATCTAGCGACTGCTAAGAATCGGATTTACCTTGCGGTGTTGATAGGATGATCCTTGGCAGGTGAAGGTAAACATGGGACCTTTGAACAATTGGAGCTGAACCTTTGTTAGGGGGCACCTTGGTGGGGGTCCAATATAGTTTCTGAAGCTATGATGGGAAGCTTAAACTTTGGTGAGAAGCTCAAATTTCTACATCTGTTATTTACTGAATTAGCACCTGATTAGTGACGGCAGAGGTAGTGTCCTTGACAGTCTGGAAACAGCTCCAAACCGTTTCTAAACTATGACGAACTGCTAAGCTAAATTAATGATCTTCGGGTATGTAGAACAAATTTCAAACTCATTGCACTTTGTTCAGTTCACAAGCCCTGGGCTTCTTTTGTTGAAATGTTAACTTTTCCATAGCACATGCCTTTGACATTTTGCAAACTCTATAGCTAAACTTTTGCTTTAGTAATTTGGAGGTACTTAATTTATCTGACTCCTAAATCAAGTTTAATTCACTAATGTCTGGACTCAGGAGTCCTAATTGTTGCCTCAAAGCGAAATGGACTTCCAAATATTATGAAGCCACAACTTGTGCTTAGTTCATACTGTTCCTAAGTCCATATTAAATGTTTCAAAAGTTGTAATATTATTATTTGAATTTTAATATTGGTAAGTTTTAACTTGCATTAAGTGTCCACTTTGAAAATTGATTTACTGATATTTTTAGGATTTTTTTTTTCTTTTTCTGTTCTTAATAGATCAACATTATATGGCACGAAATGTTACCTTATTCTTATGTTTGTCTTTGCATGGGGAACTAATTGTGCGGAACCCTCGCTTTTGGAGAGGTTAATGAATAGGTAGCCTGTCAGAAGGCAAAATGAACTTTTGTGATAGTATGCACCTGGGATGCAAAGCTCGTTTAGGGACACATTGAAGTATTGGCCTTTTGCCCATAAAGTCACACAATCTTAATTATGTGTGGTCTGAAGTAATGGACTTTTTTGGCTAATATTGTGTTTGCCCTAGGGGCGATTAGAGCGTCCTTGGGTTGTCAATTTACAATTGGTATTCAAAGTAGCTTTCTGATATGGTCCTGACTATTTGTGACTGACTCTGGTTAATGACTGGGAGCAGAGCGTAATCTCGTTTCAGGTCTAATGACATGATCTAGTGTTACAAGTGATTAATTATAAGGCAACTTCAGACAAAAATAAGAAAATTATTCCTACTTATATAGGGAAAGTCTGAAACAGCTTAAATGTGATGTAATGTAAGTTTTGTGCATTTTTGCATTTTATCATATTGTGTTGTAATGGTTTTAACCGATCAACAATAAAAACTTTGCACTTGTACTTGAATACAGCATCTGAGGAGCAGAGGCTGAGATAACTAACAAGGAAAGGACCTTAGGGTAATAATTATGGATAACTTGAAAGCATCAGATTGGTGCATCAGGGAAGTGGGAGGGCAAATACAATGCTGGGATGCAGAGGAAGGGGATCAGCAGCAGTAGAGGGAGGGAGGTGATCCTGTCCATCCCCGGTTTGACAACACTTGGAGTACTGTGGGTGGCTCTAGAGCCCACACTTAAGAAAAGACAGGAACTGGGTGGAGGCGGTAATCCAACATCAATAATGGAAGTCCTACTTGGAGAGGTTAGAAACATAAAAATGTAGAAGATGACAGCAGATGGAGGCCTAGTGGCCCATCCAGTCTGCCCAAGTCTGTTTAATTATGGGATTAGGCCCCTACCAATCTTCTCTATTTCCCACAGTGTGCCCCTTACGCACTACTCTCATGTGCTGGTTCCACTCTGCCTGAACTCTCTCACTGTTTCAGCCCTGCTAACCTTGACTGGAAGTTTGTTCCAGTGTGCTACCCCCTCTTCCTGTAGAAATGTATTTTCTGTCATCATTGTTGAACCTGCCCCCTTCCCCACCAGTTTCAGTGTGCTTCCCCTGGTATTAGTGTTACCACTCATTGTAAACAGCTCTCTGCTATCCACCTGGTTTATTTCGTGGAGGTACTTAAAATGTCCCAGTCATGCTGTTGCCCTACTTTCTCCTGTCCTCAGTAGTAAGGAGCGTAAAGGCACAAAAGAAGGGGAAAAAAATAGCCCAGACTGTAAAGAAAGGAGACATTTTTCAGCCATGGAAGCAAAAGCAGAAAGATCAGGGAGGGATTTTAAGGCTAAAGAGGGAAGGGGAGGGGAGTGTGTGGAGGGAGACCAGGAAAGGGCAGACATCTTGGACAAATATTTTTGTTCTGTATTCACAGAGGAAGGTGGTGGACCACAGTTAAGTGACAGGAATATCAAAGAAAGGGAGGTGGACACCAGTCCATTTGCAGAGGGGAGAGCCTTGAAGGAACTCACAAATCTGAAAGTGGACAAGGCAATGGGGCCAGATGGGGTACATCCAAGGATACTGAAGGAGCTTAGAGAGGTGCTGGCTGCATCACTGATAGTCTTGTTCAACCACTTATGGAGACAGGAGTGGTCCTGGATGCAGTGATGAAAGTGAACAGGAACGCACAGGAATTCCGTTCTGGTACCTTTTTTGCAGCAGGAACTGAGTTCCTGTACTTCTTCCCACTGACACTGAAGCTAAAATTCTTAAACTAGCAACATAGTGACAGTTTCTGGACCTGTGATCTGCAATCAGTGTTTCCATAACAACATTTGAGTTGTACAACAATGCTATTTTCCTAGAAATACTTCAGTATCTCTAACTGAATGAACTAGTGTCAAATTAGATAGTTGTGTCTTGACACCGTTATCCTTTAGACTGAGGATCA
Source organism: Neoceratodus forsteri (assembly GCA_016271365.2). Lineage (NCBI taxonomy): Eukaryota > Metazoa > Chordata > Ceratodontiformes > Ceratodontidae > Neoceratodus > Neoceratodus forsteri. Next base: position 968,237,494 of record CM028130.1, on the reverse strand, counting down.
TCATTCTGCATTTCATAACTGCCAGTGTGTGAGTTCCTGTACTTCTTGTCTACCACTTGCACCACTGCCTGGATGACTAGAGGAGGGCAGATATAGTCCCACTTCACAAAAGTGGTAGTAGGAAGGGAGGCAGGCCAGTTATCCTGACTTCAGTGCTGGGGAAATTAATGGCATTGCTACTAGACAAAAGGATTGTGGAATATCTAGAATACAGCAGCTTATAGGATCCGAGGCAGCATGGATTCACTGGGGGAGGTCATGTCAAACAAATCTGATAGATTTCTTTAACTGGGTGACTAAGGAGTTAGATCAGGGTGAGTGGAGGACTCGGATATGGTCTACCTAGATTTCAGTAAGGCCTTAGACACTCTTCCACATAGGAGACTCATAAACAAGCTGGGCAGCCTGGAAGTGGGTCCTAGGGTGGCCAACTGGGTAAGAAATTGTTTAAGGGATAGGCGACAGAAGGTGGTGGCAAATGGAGTTCACTCTGAGGAAGGGAGGGTGATCAGTGGGGTGTTGCAAGGATCAGTACTGAGACCAGTCCTCTTTAATATTTTTATTAGTGACATTGCAGCGGGGTTAGAAGGACAAGTATGCCTTTTTGGAGATAACAAAGATCTGTAACAGGGTAGACACCGGGGGGGGGGGGTGATGGAAAAAAAGAAGAGGGATCAAGGAAAGCTTGAGGAGTGGTGAAGAGCATGGCAACTATACTTCAATGCAAAGAAGAGCAAAATCATGCAGTTGAGGTACAAGAACCCAGGGACAGAGTACAAGATGGGCGAGTGGTACTGGTGACCACCAAACAGGAAAGAGATCTGGGGGTAATCGTACCTGATGACCTAAAGGTGACCAAGCAGTTTGACAAGGCAGTGGAAAGAGCCAGTGGGATGCTAGGGTGCATAGAGAGCGGTTATCACTGGCAGAAATAAGGAGGTGGTGATACTGCTGTACAAATCACTGGTGAGACCTTATCTGGAGTACTGTGCCCAGTTCTGGAGTCCATGTCTCTGGAAGGACATAGACAGAGTAGAGATGGTCCATAGGGTATGCCTTCTGTAAGGCAACACTATTACAGCAAACACATTGATGCCAACAACATCGACAGTACACTGTAATAGTCTGCCCAAGACCCTGGCACTCTGTCCCCCAGTCTGGCACCCCCTCTCCAAATCAACTCCAACTCGGAGTTGATAATCTATAAGTACATGGGATGTGGGGAAAAGAGCCCCCCTGAATGGAAGGTTCATGGGGAAAAGTCCCCCAATGGGAAAAGAACCGGGTCTCCATTTGGATTTATGTCTACTGCAACTTGTAGTTAACATAAATCCATCGCTGTGATGTCTGTCAACAAAATAGTTATTGAACCAGCATTGTAGAATCGGTCCCGAGGAGGGCAACTAAAATGGTAGAGAGTCTGCACCAAAAGCCCCATGAGAAGAGACTAAAGGCCCTCAATATGTACACCCTAGAAGAAAGGAGGGAGATGGAGGATATGGTAGAAACTTAAATACATCACAGGTAGAAATAAGGTACAAGAGGGTAACATTTTTCAGAGAAAAAGATGTTCAAGAACAAGTCATTGGTGGGGGTTGGTACTGCAGCTCAGGTTTCTTTGGTAATTATCTTTTCCAATCATTTTTATAATTTAGGTGATCCAGCAGCCTCTTCCCCTTTTTTTAATATCTGCTCCTACTAGAGAACTTAGATTTAGATATTATTATGTTGCCTTGAGCATGCAGTGCAAGCAACATTTTGTGGTAGCTTGCTGGAGTTGCAGGTTGTGGAGGTGCGGCAGTGTTGTGACCAATGCCGCCACTGCTATTTTGGGCTTGTCTCTGTGGCACCAATGAATGAGCAAGCTGTCTATGACAACAGTTGAGAAGCGTGCCACCAACTTGAAAGAAATTCTCCGCCGCAATGAGGGAGTGACCTGTCATTGCAGGGCACGCCTTGCCTACTGAAACATTTCAATAAACATAGCAGCGGCTGTCATCGTCCACCTCTCACAATCCTTAGAAAGCTGACTATGGGGGTGCCCAATGTTTATAACCCCCCCTCAAGATTGTGTGGCACACTGGGAGCCCACCCCAGTGTGCTTCGTGCATTCTGAAGCCAACCACATCGCATGTTTCTGCCCCGGCCCGCCCACCCCATTGTGTGCCACACTGGGAGTCCACCAGTGTAGCCAACATAACCCCCCAGAAGTCATGGGCACACTGGGAGGCCACCAGTGTGCCCAAGAGTTGTTTTTATTTCTCCTGTAAATAAAGAAAACCCTCCAACGATGTCCATTTTTGGAAAAAAAGAAAACGGTCCTTCATTGAGTCTGAAGTGCCCCCCTCCCCAACCTGCACCCACCCTCTGTGCACCCCACCTCCCCCCCATACTTACCTTCAGAGGTCCAGCGCCACAATTTTCGCTGGAGTGGGAATATGTCTGCAGTCTTCAAAGCCGACTGTGAACTGAAGAAATGCCAGTAAGCTGTATAATGGCATCATTGGGGAGGGGGGTTCAACTTAGGTGGATATCTTGGCCATTTATTTGACTTTTGGCTCCAAATCATGAAATCAGTCACTGTCATTTCACTATTCTGTCCCGAAAGGTGATTTTGCGGTCACTGAGCAGAATCACCTCTCTGGACTGATTAACAAAATGACAGTGCCACTGTTCATGAGGTGGGCTCCCAAAAAGCCTATGTTACAAATTTGGTGAAAACATTGAAATAAATGACTGTGTTACAAGCATGCATTGTGCAGTTTCCACACACGCTTGTAACTTCAAGAATTTTTAATATTTTCACTTCAGATTTTCAACATTGCCATTTTTTCACAACTCCTTATGAACAGTACAGCTGTCATTTTTCACATCCTGCCCAAAAATGTGTTTCCATACATCTGGTGCACAATGGCGTGGTTGCTGTTGGAAATCAATGTTCAGGACAGATTAAGAAAATCACAGTGACACTGTTCATGAGTGGAGGTCCCAAAATGTCTAAGTTGAAAATTTGGTGAAAATATTTCAAAAAATGACTGTGTTACGAGCATGCATTGTACAGTTTCCACGCATGCTCATCACTCCAGATTTTCAACATTGCCATTTCTTCACACCTCCTTATAAATGGTACAGCTGTCATTTTTCACAACCTGGCTGAAATGTGTTTTACACATCTGGTATAGAATGGCGAGATAGCTGTGGGAAATTAACATTTGAGACAGATTAACAAAATCATAGTGCCACTGTTCATGAGTGGAGGTCCTGAATACTTTCATGAGGTGGGGTCACAAAAAGCCTACGTTGAAAATTTGGAGTGCAAATACCAACAAACGCCCAAGATGTTAGGGTTTCTAACCATAACATCCCACTCTGTAGAGACTGACAGGCGTCAGAGGTGTGACTTTGGATTGTCGGCTGTAATGATCATGCCATTTCACCCCCACCCTGCAGCCAATGACAGGCATCAAGGTGTACCTTGGACTCTTCAGACCCAAAGTTCACCCCATTCTCCTATACTGCACCCATCTCAACATATTTCCTTATGGAATGGGGTGAGCGTAAGGCTAGACGACTCCAAGGCACAACGCAACACTTGTCAGAGTCTGCAGGGTAGAGTGAGGTGAAATGGCATGAGCATTGGTGGCCGACAACCCAAAGGCACACCTCAATGCCTGTCAGTCTCTGCAGGGTGGGGTGGGGTAGGGTCAGTTCCATACTTCACTGCCATTCCTATTATGCATCTCTCTAACTCCTGCACTACCGATGCCAATGCCAACAAGACAACATTCGGCATTGACAAATACTTGTCATTGTCAGAGTTATGATTAGGCCTTATCTTGTGGGAGTTTAAGATTTTGGCCTTTTTTTATGGGGAATATTTTTCCTTTAAAGATAGTGAAGAATACCTAATTTAAAGAGGGCCATTGAAGATTGTCATGATTTTTTGAAAGGTAACAGCATCTAGTAGTTTTTCTTACGTCTGATATATGTTGTTCATTTGGGATTGGCTCTTTTGAGCTAATTCTTTGAATGGCGATAACACATTTTAAATTTCTATTCAAATGTGTTGCTAATTGGCATGGAAATTTATGTTATGTACTTTCCTTCTGACATTATTTGCACTGCATAGAAATTTGTATTAATTCCTCTATTTGAGGTATGTTTTCTGTACCTGAAAAAGCAATAAAAATTTAAATAAAAAAAAATGGGTCATGCTATGAAGCTGGGGCCGGGGGTAGACTCAGGGGAAACATGAGAAAGTATGTTTTCGCAGAAAAGGTGGTGGCTGCGTGGAACAGCCTCCCAGAGGTGGTGGTGGTGGAGGCAAAAACTGTGACAGAATTCAAGAATGCACGGGATAGGCACAAGAGAACATTAGTGGGTAGAAAAGGGAGGGTAAAAGCCGGAGATCAAGTAGGGTCTACAGTATTACAGTAGGTAGGAAAAATGGCTAGACTAGGTGGACCAAGCGGTCTTTATTTGCCATCAAATTCTATGTTTCTATGTTTCTCCTGTGTGGACATTAGTAGCAGCAGTAGTAAAATGTTTATTTATACAGGATTAAGAATAGCAGCTTCATATACCATTAGGGCCACAAGAACCCTCTTTACAAGGTGCACCTGCTTGGTGTAATTATACAGTGGTTTCACATGTAACTATACAATATCATGAGAAACAACAGACATGATACACATAATGTAACATTTCATAAAAACATCCCTAGAAGTACAATACTAAGTCATATATTACACGAGCAGTGAAAACTTAACTCCTGCTTCATTGCTGTATTGAATTTTTCTAGTCATGTCCTGTGTTTTAAGAGCAGGTGAAAGATAATTCCATGTTGTGGTGGCTTTGTACTGGAAGGTCATTATTACAAATCTGTTTTTAATTTTGGGAACTACCAAATCTCTAGACCCTTTTTTTCATAGGTTGAATTGATGAGAGGGGCTGATAAGTTTGTCTACTAGACCAAGAAAAGAACCAAATTTTTAAATTTTATAAATTAAATTTGTCCAGATTATTTGTCTTCTGAGCTCTAGGGGGCTCCAGTTTAGATTTACATACATAGAACAATGATGAGTATCATATTTACATCTTAATACGAACTTGGCCAATCTATTATAACATGTGTTGAGCTTTTGAAGTAGTTGTTTATTGGCATGAGAATAAATGTGACACCCATTGTCAGTCAGTGGTAGTATTAGTTGATTTGCTATAGTCAGTCTGTCTTTAGTGCTCAGACAGTTTGCTACTCTCCTCAGTGCACCTATCCTGGAGTGAACGTTTTTAACTAATCCATTTATATGTTGTTCAAAGGAAAGTTTTGTTTTTTTGTATTATTTCTTTTCTCCCCCTCGTGCCTCACGACCCACCACTCCTTTGGGTTGCCTAGGTCCTATCTGCTCTGCCTGTCCCTTCCTGAGCCATCCAACCTCAAATCACAGCCATCCCTGGGGTAACCCAGACGTAACCCTTCACTGGGAGGGTCCCCTTCTCCGAGGCGGAAGGCACCAGGAGGGGGCAACCAGCACATACTTTGCCCCAGGGTGCTACTGAGGTGGAGGGTCTCCTTCAGGGCATTGGTGGCAGCAGTGGACCAGCAGCCATCATCCAGTCGGTCGCGAGGTGGGTTTTCTGCTTTTCTGTGCTGTTCCCTCTTACGTGCATCTGCAGAGCTCCTGGTTTCCACCAGAGGCTGCTGCAGCATGATGTCAGCCCACTACCCACCCCAGAAGAGGAGAGCAGTCCTACGGATGCTCAATCCTCTCCTTCCCCAGCCAGTCTCCGGCATCCCGAGTCCGTTCCTGAACTCGGGTAGCTGGCGTGGTTTAGGTAAGGTGCCAGTGCCTCAACCCTCTTCACCACCGGGCTAGCCTCAAAGGAAAGTTTTGCATCTATATTTACCCCTAAGTACTTATATGTTGAGACCTGGGTTAGCTTACTACCATTTACAGTCCTAATTTGCAAGATGCCATCCTTAGGATTTTTCCCTGGAAGTATCTGTGCCAAATAGCATGGTGTGGGTCTTTTTACTGCTTAAGATCAAGTTTGAGGAGGTGAACTAGTTTTGTAAGACAATGAAGTTTGACTGTAGTCTGGTTTCAACCTCTCGGGGATCTGATCCCACAGAGACCAGGACCATATAATCAGCATAAAGCCTAATAAAGGTAGACTGTATTAGGCTAGGGAGTTCGTTGATATAAATAATAAATAACAAGGGTCCTAATATGGACCCTTGTGGGACACCACAGGTCACTGGGAGGAGTTTTGAACATGTACCTTCCACCACAACCAGGTGTGATCTATTTTCTAGGTATGAATGGAACCAATTTAATGGTTCTTCTGCTAAGCCTACTTGCTTCAGCCTATGTATCAGTATGGAATGATTGACCAGGTTGAAGGCTTTTGATAGGTTGAAGAACACCGTACCCACGGATCTCGACTCCCCGAGGGGGGTCAATACTATGTTTATGAAGTCCGTGAGTGCATTGCCTGTCGACATACCCCTCCTCAAACCTGATTGAAAGTTGTTTAATGTGTTATGTTTTTCGAGGTAACTCATAAGTTGGCTGTGGATCAATCTCTCTAATAATTTTGAAAGAATGGATAGAAGAGCAATTGGCCTATAATCTGAGCCCCCTTTGTGTATGGGCACAATTTTAACCAATTTCCAGGGACGTAGAAAGCTACTGTCCAACAAGCTCTTGTTAAAAAGATCAGACAATGGCTGGGCCACCTCGAGGACAGACTCTTTCAACAGACTGGCTTCAACATCATCAGGACCACTAGCCTTGTTTGATTGTAATTTATTTATTTCTCTTATGACATCTTTCTTGGCTAGAGTTTTAAATCTAAAAACAGGGACGTTGTTTTGGTCAACTTGAGTACCTTTAATTTCAGATTTAAGATACCCAGTAGTATTATTTCTAATAGGGATATCTAAGTCAGGGAGCTTGGTGAAATATTTATTTAGAATGTTAGCTGCACTAAAGATTCCATTCTCAGGGACCTTTGTGTCCTTTGAGTTCTTTGATGAATTGGTAAGAGACTTTAATAAGGCCCAGTATTTCTTAGGGTCTTTTGTTTCGCTGATCTTGAGACTGAAGTATTGTGTTTTTACTTTCCTAACCTCTTGGGTAACTTTGTTTCTTATCTTTTTAAAGTGGTCCCAGACTGTCTGATTTAGAGTTTTGGTAGCTTTCCTCCATAGATGGTTTTTCTGTGAAATTAATTTTTTTAATTTGTCGTTTATCCAAGGCAGGTGACAATTTCCTCACTTTCTTTTTACAGGGAACACACTTGTTACGCACTTCCAAAAACATTTCTGTAAATTCCTCCACTGCCACATCTAGGTCAGGAATGAGGGAAATCCTATACCACTTTTGTTGCGACATGAGAAACTGGAAGGGTTGTTTGTTATACTTTTTATAACATCTGTTCACAATAGTTAGTGCTCTTTGTGGATAGAAGTCAATTGGCTCAGTTCTAATAGTGCAGGATACAACTTTATGGTCCCCTAAACTCGGGGGTTGACGTTCTTTCCTGAAACCGCAATATCAGAGGACACGAAAATGAGGTCCAGTATGTTTCCAGGGCTATCTATTTTTCCCTTCCTGGTCAGGGTTGTTATGATTTGTTCCAAGTTTAGGCTCTGGAATGATTCCTCCAGTTTCTGACCTCTTTTGCACCCCACCCCCAGCAGCATTAAAGTCACCCACTAGGACTATTTTTGTATCCCTGGCATGTAGTCCTGTAGTGTCAGCCAGTTTCTCAAAGTGAGATGTTTTGGTCTTGGGAGGGGAATAAACCACACCAATGACGAGAATAATTGAAAAAATATAAACTAGCATATATTCTATACCTTCTATTTTACTTGAATAAAGGACTTCTGAGTGCCACAAGGTTTGGTTTAAGCACAATATTATCCCCCCTCCCCGAGCACCTCTGTCTCTTTTGTGGGTATAATAATCACATAAGGTTATAAGGGAGGGCAGGGACATTAGCTCAAGCTGTGGACCCTACAATACGAGCAGACTTGATAGACCAAATGGCCTTCTTCTGCTGGCTTGTTCGAATGTTCGTATGTTCGTATTTCTTTATTGTCATCTTTCTTTCCCAACAGTGTTTCTGAGAGAACAATGATTTCAGGTTTTTCCAGTTTGGCCCATACATGAAACAAATCCATTTTATTAACCAGGCTACGTACATTGTCATGCATAATTTTTATTAGCCTGAGTTCTGGTCCAGGATTTGTTCAATATCTCCTCTGAGGCCAGAAACACCAAGAGAGCCCATCCATTTGGTTTACCGATGGGCTTGTTCAATACTAGGTCAGGCTTCACTTGATAATTTTTCAAGTGGAACTTCACCAAAGTAAAAGCATTTCTTCTTTTGATCAAGCCATTTCCATTTTTGATATAATGGTTTTGAGTATGGGAACTCTGGTCGAACTGGTACTTCAGGGGGGTAAGTTCCCCAGCATGTGTAACACATATTTGAGATAAACATGCTAATACTAGCAATATCCCCAAAGCATAGCTAAATACCAATCTTACATGACTGCCACAAGTCTGCTTTGAAGCCATGTTTGCTCATATACTCCTAATAAAAATCTAGAGAAAATGTCTACCAACCACTATAATTACGTATCTACAATATAAAATAGATGTCAGGCAGTGAGTAGTGATCTGTCCAAGTAAGTATACCAAGAAAAATATTATATTAGTGGGTTAAGAAGTGTCTCAGATAGCTCTATATTGGCTAGGGTCTATTTGTGTGACACTCTGTTGACCAAAAATCATGGTTTAAGTTGTTAATTAATAACATAAATTACCTGTTAAATATTTAAAAATAGAATAAAAAAACAAACAAGACATCGGTACCAGTGAACAGTCCTTTTACCAAGTTCTTTTCTCTGGTGAGTCACGCTCGCGCTACAGTGCTCGCGTTGTATGCGGTGCGAGCCTTTTATGCCATGCAGCCCCTCCTTGAATGATGACACGCTCCTTGGCTCTCCTCCCCTCTCAGGTCGGTAATTTCTCTGGTGTACTAGAGTGCACAGTCACAATAGAACACATGTTGAGATCCTGCAGGCACTCCTCTTAGGACTTCGCGTGCAACCATTGTGTCATTATAGTGGCTTGCTTCTGCACCGCCTCCAGCTTGTCCCTGCCTTTTCTCATATGTGGGCTCCAAAATTGCCACAATACTACCAAGTGAGAGTGAACCAAGGATCTATTCAGGGGCTGTATTACCTCCATCCTTCTGCTAGGGATCCCTCTCATGTCCTGGAAGGCCTTAACATTTACACCTTGGAGGTGAGAAGGGAGAGTGGGAATATGACAGAGATGTACATTATCATTATCGAAACATTTGAACACCTTAAGGGCATTAACAAGGTGAAAGAGTCTAACACTTTCAATATAAGAAAAATAGCAGGACAAGAGGACACAGCATGAGATTAGAGGGAGGCTGATTAAGGGATAATGTGAGGAAGTTCTTTTTCACAGAAAGGGTGGTGGATGCATGGAATTGCCTACCTCAGGAAGTGGTGGATATGAATACAGTGCAGGGCTTCAGACGGGCATGGGATAGGCATAAGGGAGCAATACAGATGAGTATGAATAGATAGGCCACTGACAGAGTAAAGGCCTATGGCATATTCATAAGGTAGAAAAAATGGGCAGACTGGATGGGCCTTGCAGACCTTATCTGCCGTCAACTTCTATGTTTCTATGTTTCTATCTCCTTGGAATAAACACTGAGTAGAAACACGGGCACCAGGAAAACGCAGTGAAGCTGACACGTGGGACATTAAGAAGGACATCAGGAAATATTTTTTCATGGAATGGGTGGTAGATATTTCGAACAAACTGCCATGGGAAGTTGTCTGTGCTAAATCAGTGGAGGGATTTAAACATGAGTGAGACAGGCATATTGGGGACTGGTAAAGGCAGTAGGAGCAGATGGATGGGGATAAAGGAGTCAGCGGTCTTTAGGTCAATCACATTCAACCTTCAGTAGGGCTAGGTAGACTGGAGAGGGTGTAGAGCCCTTCTCTGCCATCAGTTTTTATGTTTCTATTTTTTTTTAATTCTTTGTTAACTGGGCAAGGCCCACTCGGAGCACAGGGACCATTTACAGGTGTAACCTGAGAGCACTGGGGAGGTTAAGCGACTTGTTCAGGATAATACAGTATATAAATGGAGTTCATGGGAATCAAACACAGGTCTGCTGGATGTACCTAGCTCATTCTCAGCTCATTGCTCTAACCTCTAGGCTGTACTGTGTTTCAGTGTTACTGGTCTGGAGCATGTTACTGGCAACGGTGCTCTGTGTGGGAGATCTTGGCATATGATTGATTCTGTAACTTATTGCACAACTGACTAGGACTGAGCAAGTGTCATGAGTGCCCCCTCTCAGTCTCAGGAAAGGATTGCATGTTGGCAGAGAAATGGGTGAAGAAAGGCATTTTTTTCCATCTCTTACTGTCTGACACGTCTGTCCTTATTTGTTGGGAGGTATTCATTCCCCAGTACCCGCCCAGCCCTGTCAATTGCTCACCTATTTGCCTCTCCAGCAAGGGCTACTCCAGAACTAGGCCTAAGAGTGCCAGACACCATCATGTACTGCAGAAGCCATCTTACTTTTCTGTTTTTTTTACAGAGTGATCTTTAACACCTCCCCAGGGGCCACATAACATCCTGCTGAAGGCCTTGCACACATACAGCTGTTCCGCATTGTGAAGGAGCAAGATCCCTGGCCCCCCATTGGGAGTCGAAGTGGCATCAGGTTACTCAAGTGCCAGCAAAGGCCAACAGAGGCAGCTAAGAGGCTCTACATCTGGAACCACTGCAGAAAGATGAACTGCAGACAATCAAGCAGAAGCCCAACAGACTCTGAGCTAGTAATAACGGACCAGACTTTGGTCATAAAATTATAATCCAAGTAAAATTTATTGTTACAAAGTAGCACTCACCCTACCACCGCTGCCAACATTTCACACAGCCTCCTCGTGTGCTTTCTCAATGCGTCTAGAAAAAAGCGCACATTGAGGGTATGCAAAACATTGGCAGCAGTGGCAGGGTGAGTGCTACTTTATGTCAATTAATTTTACTTGGAATTGAATCCTACTACAAAAATCTGGGCCTTTTTCACTAACTCAGAGACTGTTGAGCCCTGCTGTTTGATTTTCTACTAAAGTGCCAGCCTTTCGAGTTTCTTACCAAAATGTGGATCACCAGTGCAGTGGTACAACATGCAACCGCTGGGCCGCCTAACAGTGAGGCATTTTTTTTAATTGACATTTTTCTGCCAGCTCTGTGCAGGCCTTGCTTCCTTGGATCATGTGGATACCAACCCCAACACTATCCATGCCTCACCCCAGACTATTCAAGTAGCTTACCCCTCCCCCCATCATGGTGGCACCTTCAGGGTGACCATCACTAGCCCTGCCCAAGGAAAGCAAGGAACTCAGGTGTGCTGGTCATCATTCTGAGGCCTGCAAATTTATACTTTTTGTCCCATGTGGTGTTAGTACACTGACAGCCCCTGGATATGTGCACACAACGGCAACCTGCACCAATATCTCTCCCTCTCCCCGTTGCTCAGGTGCTACAGCTGCTCCTTTGGGCCACTAGAGGGCATTCAATTACATGATGACTTGCCCCCACTTCCCAAAGGTAGGAAGCCACCAGCATCCCGTCAACCTGCAGCAATGTCCCCTGCCACTGAGCTATCTGGCTGTCCAGAAGGACAATTCCTGCACAAAATAAAAGAATGATAGTTTCACTCACCGGAGCTGTTGGTGACAAACTGAAAGGCCTCAGGGTATGCATTGCACATGCGATGAATGACATCAATCTGCTCCAGTGTTAGCCTTACTGCATCCTTATACTGGGTTTCACATGGTACGTAAGCAGCCCAAAACTACAAGAAAGGGCACAGGCTTTAGTCAGACTCCAGACAAGTCATAAAAAATAACACAAACACACAGACACACAGATACACAGACACACATGCACACGCAGCACACACACACACACACACACACACACACACACACACACACACACACACACACACACAGCTTTGGATGAATAATGACTCATCCAGTCTATTGTCGTATCCAAAGGCCCAGAGCAGTGCACCATCTGGGTTTATATAATGGACTTAAAAAAATAATGGTTTGTGATTGGCTGAAATGCACCACATGACTGTGCATTGATCCTCTCATAAACAACCAGCTGTGTAAACAAACATTTGTATCTTAGCAATGTAAACAGTAATAATCAAAGAGCTCTATAAAGCTCTATGCATCCTGTTTTCAAAGCTGGCCATTTTCACTGCACTCCCATTAGTACTGCACACGAGATGGTGCACAACTGGCCTGCGGGTCATACACATGCAGGCAACAGGCTCCAGCAGGTGTTTGCAGCCTCTCTGAAGAGGTGAACTGTGGTAGCGTCACCCACAGTGACTATGCTCAGTGACAACACAGCCCTCTGCTGGAAGTTGATCCACAGCAGCAAAAGGAGGTAGTGGCCCATACAGGATAGTGTTGTTACTCCGTCTTTATTCAGTGGCTGGAATGTTACTAAGGACATATGGCATACAAGGCACTAAGAGAGCATTTGCATGCTATTATATTCCCATTAATATCTCCGCACAATGCCGTTGAGAAAAAAATATACACAAATATATCGTTGGTCCAAGCTGTAAATAAAATAATAAACCCTGTATTTTTGATGACACTCTAGGGGCACCCCATGCTGCTATAATATGATTTTTTTCACTTAGAAACATAGAATTTGACAGGTAGAGAAAGACCAGTGGTTCGCTGAGTCTCTTTTCTGCCTGTAAAATTCTATGTTCCTAAGTTTAAAAAAATCATATCATAGTAATATGAACAAATTCCAATTCACTTTTGAAACTAATTTAAAAAAAGTTCTGCTTTTTCTTTAACTGTCATAAAAATATTATTTTATAAGCATTAATATGTCCCTATAGGGTGGGTGTTGTGAGGGAAATTGAGGCACTTCTGGCTGGCTGAAGGCCTTCAGGGGTGCCTCATGCCTCACGAGTCACAGCATAAATCCTGGGTGTGCACTGATCCCCTCTAGTGCCCACACTGGCATGGCTTATCACTTACATATTCGATCATCTTAAGACAGATGCTTTCAGATGCATTATGTTAACCTACTAAAATACCACCAACAGCTTAATCTGGTTCAAAGTCAGTTGGCATTCATCTGTATCCCCTTCCCCAGGTCGTGCCTGAAAATAGGCAGAATTTGTCTAGTGCACTTACCTGGTCACCAAAAACTAAGTGGGCTGGATATTCAAACTGCACCATTCATAGGTGCAAGCCCTTGAGCTGCGCAAAATAGTTGCGCAGGGGTGTGTCCTGGGCGATATTCACAGGAGTTGCGCTATTGAGCAGCTCCTTTGAATATCACCCCCCAGCCACAGCCACTGTGCATGGCGCAGTGGAACTTGCGCCACCGCAAGTTGACAGAGTGGAGCATTCAACTTGCGGTGGCGCAAGTACCATTGCGCCATGCACAAAATCACGATATTCAAGGTGACATGCAAATGGGGCTATAATTCATGCAAGGCGAAGGGGGTCCATTTGCATGTGATTATGTCTCCATTTGCATGCCATTAGCATGTAGGTGCGCCGATCCCTGAGGACTTGCGCCTGGCGCCCTGCCAGGCAGCAGCCATCAGGGACCGGCGCCCTGCAGCCCGATAGCGGGCAAAGTGTACTCCCCCCCCACCAGCCCGATCGCGGACATCAATGTGGCTTCCCACCCCCCTCCCGTACATATCCCTGGTGGTCCAGTGGACGAAATGCCCGATCGCGGGCGGTATGTATAATAATTCCACCCCCTCGTTCCATCCTGGTGGTCCAGTGGACGAAATGCCCGTTGGGGGTAAGTGTGATAAAACCACCCCCTGAACATAGCCCTGGTGCTGGTGTCCCCACCCCACCCACCCATGAGCCCACCACCCGCTCCCCGGCGGCCGGGTGGGCGGCAGCATCCACCCACCTGCCGCCGCCGACTGACTGCCAGTAGCTGCCGCCCATTGTGCAGAGCAAGAGCCATGGGCGTGCAGCTCCATACTACATGACGAGTCCAGATGGTGAATGACATTCACAAATTCCTGACTGTCCTGTACGGGATGCACGCCCATTGGCCTTGCTCTGCACCACCGGGCATGGCCTACCGGGCAGTCAGTTGGCAGGGCGGGCAGCAGGCGGGTGGGATGCTGCCACCCGCTGCCGCCGGGGAGGGGGGTGGGCTGTGATGGGTGGGGTGGGGGACACCAGCCACCAGGGCTATGTTGGGGGTTTATCACACATACCGCCAGCTGATCGGGCATTTCCCGTCCACTGGACCACCAGGATATGAACGGAGTGGGGGAGTCATACTGATGCCCACGATCGGGCTGGTGGGGAGGCACACTATGCCCACGATTGGGCTGTGGGGGGCACAGGACTGGGTTGGGGGCCAGCCACAGGTGGCAGCTGCTGTTTCAAGCCTGCAATACAGCAGCTCACCTGTGGGTGGCCCTCGACAAACCTTTTTTTTGGCTCAAAGTCCTGCAGGTGCAGGTTGGGGGTTGCGCCTGCACAACTCTGCACAGCCTGGCTGAATATCGGGCTGTGCAGTTTATGCATGGTTCCTCCCCCTCCAGTTCAGCATGCATTCATTTGCATTGCGCTGTTGCTCAGCGCGTTTTCTGTGGCGCAACTGCCTCCTGCTGAATATCGCAGAATGGAGCAAGTTTGGACTTGCGCAGGCACAACCCTATTGAGCATGGCACAACCCTTTTGAATATCTGGCCCAGTAAGTAAATAAATAAACCTGAGAAGATAGCTGGCACTGTACGCACTGTCCAGCGGTTGATTGATTGTATCCACCAAAGTCTAACATGCACACACAAATGTACGTGTGCACTCCCTGAAACACCCCCACAAGTATACAGAACACAACACACACACATACATGTGCTCGTGCATGCACACAGCCATGCACACACATGGATCTGAGGGACACTGCTTGGATCTCCTGACCTACATAGATGCACTGCTGTGATTCTCCATCCCCCACACACACACACGCGCACTTCTTGTGATCGCTGCTGTGACCCAACCCTCCACACACACACACACACACACACACAGCACCTATAACATGGCCAACTGTAGTTCTGTTCAAAATAGCTAAACTGAGGGACAACCATTCATTTTTCAGTGTGTGTGTGTGTGTGTGTGTGTGTGTGTTCATGTGTGTCAACCACTCATTTTTCAGTGTGTGTGTGTCAACCACTCATTTTTGAGTGTGTGTGTGTGTCAACCACTCATTTTTCAGTGTGTGTGTGTCTGTGTGTGTGGCAACTATTTTTCTGTGTGTGTGTGTGTGTGTGTGTGTGTGGTGGGGCCACCTGTTTCTGTCAAGCTTTATAGCTAGGGGAACTGAAGCATGGGGAGGTCAAGTGACTTGCTCAATGTCACAGAGTGAGCCAGTGGCTGTGGTGAGATATAAACTTAGAGTTTTCTGTTTCACCATTCAGTTCTCAAACAAGTGGACCACTCAGACGTATTATCAAAACAAAATCCAAAATTAAAACAAGGATGCTATCCCAGCAGTGCAATGGTAATGCTTCCGCTACAGCCACTCAGCTGGTGACTGGGCTTCCGGAATGGGCTTGGGTCACTCAGGGGTCGGCCAAGGGAGGGAGTATCAAGTGTCCCTGATGATTGCTATAACAGTAACTGTGGCACTGGAAGAGAAGAGATGAAGATCCTGTGCAGACTACAGCACAGTGACTCAAAAGTTGTAAAAAACGCATTAAGACTTATTGTGCTGTAGCATCCGCACTACCACAATCATGTTGTAGACCATTTTAAAAAACAGTTTACAGCATCTGCACTACTGCCTTTGGACTGAGATAAACTAATAACTGGTTCCATATGCTGACTTTGTGCTTCATGGAGGAGAACTCTACCCGCCCCTCTGCACTACAGTAAAAAAAAAAAAAAAATAAGTTCAATAACGTTTTAAAAGCCACGTTGAAGCCTAGGTCTTATCAGGGTTTTAGCACGCTTCTCAAAACCAAACTAAATACCACGTTAAGTGTGGCCTTGAACCAAGCTACAGGGTCTTACAGCGGTTTAAGCCATTTTAAGCCCTGTAGTCTGAACAAGACCTGAAAGGCTCACAGTATCCATTCACAAATCCCTCAGAAAAGCCACGAACACATTTTGGAACATCTAAATTCAGCTTCTGGCATTTATAAAAAAAGTGGAAAAGAGGTATCAAGTAGAAAAGCAGGGGGCTGAATTTTATATTCCCACCCAGAGCATGAGGGAGTTGTGCAGGCAGCTGCATGTGAGAAACCAGGGTGTCACTAGCATCCATAGAAACATAGAATTTGACGGCAGATAAGGACCGCTTGGCCCACCCAGTCTGCCCATTTCCCTAATACCTAATGGACAAGCTGCAGATCCTAGTTAACCAGCAGCCTACTTCTTTCTACCCCCACCCACTAGAATTACCTTATGGCTGTCCCATGCATGCTTGAATTCAGTCACTGTTTTTGACTCCACAACCTCCTCCGGAAGGCCGTTCCATGCATCCACAACCCTCTCTGTGAAAAAATACTTCCTTACATTACCTCTGAGCCGTCCCCCCTCTATCTTCAAATTGTGTCCCCTTGTTCTTGCACACCTCTTTTTTTGAAAGATGCTACCCTCTTGGACTTTGTTGATTCCCTTGAGGTACTTGAACGTTTCTATCATGTCCCCCATCTCCCTCCTTTCCTCGAGGCTATACATATTAAGCTCCTTAAGTCTCTCTTCATATGTCTTCTGGTGCAGACCCTGCACCATTTTAGTTGCCCTCCTCTGGACAGCTTCCATCTTGTCTATGTCCTTGCAGAGATTGGGTCTCCAGAACTGCACACAGTACTCCAGATGGGGTCTCACCAGCTGTCTGTACAGAGGGATAACAACTTCCTGTTTTCTACTGGTGATGCCTCTCCCTATGCATCCCAGTATCCCCCAGCCCTCCTTACTGCTCTCTCACATTGCTTGCCCACCTTTAAGTCATCTGATATGACTACCCCCAGGTCCCTTTCCATTTTTGTTGTTGTTAGTATCTCACCCCCCATTGTGTACTCTTACCCTGGGTTTTTGTTTCCCAGGTGCATTACCTTGCACTTCTTAGCATTAAATCTAAGCTGCCATACATTTGACCATTCCTCTAACCTTGCCAAGTCCCTTCTCATCCTTTCCACCCCACCTTGTGCATCAACTCTGTTGCAGATCTTTGTGTCATCTGCAAAGAGACATTCTTTTCCCTCCAGTCCCTCTGCAATGTTGCTTACAAAGACATTGAAGAGGACCGGTCCTGATACTGAGCCCTGCTGCACCCCACTAGTAACCCCCCTTTCTTCAGAGTGGACTCCATTTACTATTACCCTCTGTGTCGTATTCTCCAGCCAATTCTTTACCCAGGCTATCATCTTGGGACCCACTCCCAGGCTGGCTAACTTCTATATTAATCTTTTGTGTGGGACTGTGTCAAATGCCTTGCTAAAGTCTAGGTAGGCCATGTCCACAGCCCCTCCCTGATCTACTACTTTGGTCACCCAGTCAAAGAAATCTATTAGATTCGTCTGGCATGACCTTCCTGCTGTGAATCCATGCTGACTTGGGTCCTCTGCCCCTCTAGGTATTCGACAATTCTTTTGTTCGGAAGTGATTCCATCATTTTCCCTACCACTGAGGTTAAACTAACAGGTCTGTAGTTTCCTGCTTCTGCCCTGCTCTCACTTTTGTGAAGGGGAATCACATCTGCCCTCCTCCAGTCCTCAGGTACCACCCCATCCTCCCATGATTTGTTAAAAAGGAAAGTCAGTGGTGTCGCTAGTTCTACCCTTAGTTCTTTTAGAATTCTGGGATGAATCCCATCAGGGCCCCATTGCTTTGTCCGCCTTCAGTTTTAAGAGTTCTTTCAGAACCCTTTCTTCTGTAAATGGGCTGGTATCAACTTCTTTATCCAGAGTGTTTCTGTTGTTTGTTTTAGGTACCTCCCCCTCTTCATCCATGCCACTAGAGAAATATTCCTCGAACCTGGATTACATGGTAAGGGAAATGTACTTTTCAGCTGTCCTACAGTTACGGCAGGCTGCGTACGTGGCATGCATGGCACAGTATTAAAAAAGCCCTTTGAAGTACTGTTCAAGCCTTAAGGGAGAAGGTGGGCAGTGAAACTGGCAGTGGTCTAGCAGAAACTGCTAAAGATGCACTGGAAGCCACCAAACATCAGTTTCATGTGTCTGTAAATGCAAATGGAACAGCCTTACGGGTATTCAGCACATGTAGTAGATCTGAGGAGGTTTGTCTGGCTCAGGGCAACTGACCTGTCAGAGTATACAGAAGCAAAGATTATAGACTTCCCATTTAAGGGACCTTCCCTCTTTTGGGAATAAAACAGAAACCTAAATGAAAAAGTTTGATGAACAAAAAGCAACCTAGAAAAACCTAACTCAAAAGGAAGAGCTTCTACTTCAGCATCAAGTCATAAGGAAGGGAAGGGAAGGTAGTGGCAGGGCCTACTGTCCAAGACTCTGTTCCTACTATAACTGCCCTCCTAAGAGGGGTGCCCCAAAAGGCAGAGGCAGGAGAGGTGCAAGGTAGAAGCAGACACAAGCTTCAAAACCACAAGAAAGACAAAATCCCTGACTCTGTGCAGGCTACCATAGAACCCCTAACAGTGGGAGGCCACCTGACTCATTACTTCCAGGGGTAGAAAACCATCACCACAGACAAGTGGGTGTTGCAAGTGGTGAGTCAGGGTTTAGCCCTTCAGTTTACAGGCATCCCCAAACTAAGGAATCTAAAGGCTTTTCCTCTACTCCTCCCTCAGGAAAAAATCCTGTTACAGCTGGAGGTAAAGATACATAGATACATAGACAGTGTCGGCAGATAAGGGCCTATGGCCCACCCAGTCTGCCCATTTGAGCTTGTAAGTTCAGTTTATGTTTTCCTAGAAGTCTGTTGCCCCTTACCCCTGACCGCCAGAATTCCTTTATGTCTATCCCATGCATTCTTAAATCCCATGATTGTTTCAGCCCCCACCACTTCCTCTGGCAGGTTGTTCCACCACCCGTTCTGTGAAGAAATTCTTCCTCATGTTTCCTCTGAATCGTCCCCCCTCCAACTTCATCCCATGCCCTCTAGTCCTGGTACATCTTTTTTGCTTAAAAATAGTGTATTCCTGCACCCTGTTCCTCCCTGTGAGATACTTGTATGTCTCTATCATATCCCCTCCCTCTCTCCCTCCCTCCTCTCCTCCAGGGAGTACATGTTCAGTTCCTTCAACCTGTCTTCATAGGACTTGTGATGCAATCCATGCACCATCTTTGTTGCCCTCCTCTGAACCTTCTCTACCCTGTCTATGTCCTTACGTAGGTATGGTCTCCAGAACTGCACACTGTACTCCAGGTGGGGCCTCACTAGTGTCTTGTATAGTGGAATTATGACCTCCCTTTTCCTGCTGGTGATGCCCCTGCCTATACATCCCAGCATCCTATTTGCTTTACCTGCTGCCTTGTCACACTGTTTCCCTACCTTGAGGTCATCAGAGATGATAACCCCAAGATCCCTTTCCTGTTTGGTGCATGCTATATCCTCACCCCCAACTGATATATTGTGCCAGGGTTTTTGTGCCCCATATGCATTATCTTGCACTTCTTTGCATTGAATTTCAACTGCCAAACCCCTGACCATTCTTCAAGTTTCTGCAGGTCCTTCTCATTCTGTCTACACCCTCTGGTGTGTCTACTCTGTTACAGAGCTTTGTGTCATCAGCGAACAGTGAAATTCTGCCTTCTAGGTCCTGTGCAATGTCACTGATGAAGATGTTGAATAGGACTGGTCCCAGCACTGATCCCTGTGGTACCCCACTGGTCACTCTTCCCTTTGTGGAGTGACAGCCATTTACCACCACCCTCTGTGTCCTGCCACCCAGCCAGTTACCTACCCACCACACTACTGTCCTGCCCACACCCGTATTCCCCAGTTTATGTAGTAGTCTTCTACGTGGCACAGTGTCAAAAGCCTTGCTGAAGTCCAGATAGGCCATGTCCACTGCCCTCCCCTGATCCACCTCCCTAGTCACCCAGTCAAAAAATTCAACGAGGTTGGTCTGACATGACCTCCCCCTGGTGAAACCATGCTGCCTTGGGTCCTGTAGTCCATTGACAACCAGATGTTCCACCAATCTCTCCTTCAGTAGTGCTTCCATGATCTTCCCCACTACCGAGGTGAGGCTGACTGGTCTGTAGTTCCCTGCTTCCTCTTTGTTCCCACTTTTGTATAAGGGGACTACATCTGCTGTCCTCCAGTCTTTAGGTACCTCCCTGTTTCCAGTGATTGGCTAAACAGGATAGCCAGAGGTTCAGCCACCACCTCTCTTAGTTCTTTAAGGACCCTGGGTGCACCATCTGGCCCCATTGCTTTATCAACTCTTATTACTTCCAGTTCCTTCAGGACCCTTTCGTGTAAAGGTACTTGTGTCCATTTCTGCACCATTCTCACCCTTGTACTCCTTCAGACCCATTACCCTCCTCTTCCTCAGTAAAGACTGAGCAGAAATACCTGTTCAATATGTCAGCTTTACTGTTGTCATCCTCCATGCAGCCCCCATCCTCCCCCTTCAGTCTCACTATCCCTCCCTTTGTCTTTCTTTTTTCACTTATGTACCTGTAAAGGTTTTTGTCCCCTCTACCCACTGATTTTGCAATGTGTTCTTCTGTCTGAGCTTTGGCTTC
This sequence comes from Neoceratodus forsteri, assembly GCA_016271365.2. Classification (NCBI taxonomy): domain Eukaryota; kingdom Metazoa; phylum Chordata; order Ceratodontiformes; family Ceratodontidae; genus Neoceratodus; species Neoceratodus forsteri. The sequence goes on along the minus strand of CM028130.1, from coordinate 968,216,647 downwards.
CCTTACTGACCTCCCTGCCTCCCTTTGCTTCTCCTGGTACTTCTCCCTATCCCCTTCTGCCTGTGTCTTTTTGTATTGCCTGAATGCAATCTTTTTGGCTTTCACTTTCTTTGCTACCTCTTTGGAAAACCATAATGGTCTCCTCTTCCTTTTCCTCTTGCTAACCTGCTTAACGATAATTCTGTTGTTCTTGTAATCCCATTTTAAATACTGCCCACTGTTCCTCAACCCCTGATTCCTGTCCCATTCCCTTAATGCCTCTTTCAAGTATGTCCCCATTTTCCCAAAGTCTGCCCCCTAAAATCCAGGATCGTGTTTTGTGTGGTTTGGTTCTGCTCTTTCTGTGATTTCAAATCACAATGACTGGTGGTCACTGTTCCCCAGGTGCTCCCCCACTGTTACCCCCCATCACACTGTCCCTGTTTCAGAGCACAAGGTCCAGTATTGCCTCTGCTGAGTTGGTTCCATGACCAGTTGCTTGAGGAAGGCACCTGAAGGGAGTCCAGGATAAATCTGCTCCTAGTTGATGCTGCTGCTGGGATGCTCCAGTCCACGTCTGGAATATTGAAGTCTCCAACCAGTACTACCTCACCCTTGTCTGCCATCCTTTGGATGGCTAGCATCAGCTCCTATCTGTTTCTTCCTCCTGGGCTGGTGGTCTATAGACCACACCTGTGCAGATGGCTGTCCCCATTTTCCTTTCCAGCTTAACCCACAGTATCTCTCCCCATTTTGTTCCTCCTGGATCTCTGTGGCCCTTATGTCATTTTTCATACAGTGCCACTCCTCCTCTCTCTTCCTGCCTGCTCTGTCTCTTCTGAATATGTTGTAGCCAGGTATGGCCATCTCCCAGTCATGGTTATCATTATACCAGGTTTCAGTGATGGCCACAATGTCCAGGTCTGACTGCACCATGACAGCCTCAGATCTTCCATCTTGTTGCTAAGGCTCCTGGCATTTGCACACATGGCTTTCCATGATTTTACCTCCTAGACTGTTTCGCTGTTCTACTCCAGCCCCTTCCTTGGTTGTCCTTTATCCCTGGTTCTCCTTGCTGTCTGCCCTTCTGCTGAATTTTGCCCCTTTTCTGCCTATCCACCTCTTGGGCACTAATCTCCATCTTTTGCACACTGCTTTGAAGAGATAGCCACTCCTCTGGTTCACTGGTTCCACTGCTAGCTGTGGGGGGTGAGCAAGTAGGTACCCTCCTTGCTGGCCTGCCACCCCTTTGCTAGTTTAAATGCTTGTCAATGTAGCATTTAAACTTATCATTGAATGCTTGATTCACCTCCAGGATGGATGCAGGTCACAGGCTTGAACAAACCTCCATCCCTCCAGGTGGGTCCCCAGTCACCAATGAATCCAAAGCCTTCCTCACAGCACCAGTTCTTCAACCATGAGTTAAAGTTCCTGGTGCATGCACTCCTTTGCTCTCCCTTGCCTCTCGCAGGTAGTACCTCTGAGAAAGTGACAGAATTAGCTACTTGCTTGAGACCCCTTCCCAATTTCCTAAACTCTTCCTGAACTTCCTTTGGCTCCCCATTTGCCAGGTCATTAGTACCTAGGTGGATAATGACATCCAGCTCACCCTCCCGTCTTGTCTTCCCAATGATCCCCAGGATCTTCCTTCCATCCCTCCATGCCGTGGCACCTGGTAGGCACCTCACCTCCCTATCCTCCCCCTCCTGTGTTCCTAGCTGGATCCCTCTTATGATGGAGTCCCCCACCAGGATTCTCTTCCTCCTCCTCTGGGGTCCACTGCTTTCCCCGCTGAGGTCACCTACTTGGCTAACCTCCACATCCTTTCCTTCCACTTCTCTGGGTACCTCTATTTGGTTGTCCTCGTTTGCCAGTGTGGCATATGAGTTCTTGAGCGGAATAGGATCTGGGATGTGCCTCTGCCTGACTGCTCTAACCCTCCCTGAGCCCACTGTCATCCAAGTGCTCCTCATTCTCGGCATCCTTTGAGGCAGTTGCATTGGACTGGGTTGTCTCTGAATAGCGGTGATGGTACTCCTGACCCAGTTTACTTCCGCTCTGAGTCTGGCTACCTCATCCCGCAGTCCAGAGAGATGCATGCAGATAGGGCAGCACCTCAATGTCCAGAAGGTCTGCCTGAATATGGCTTCCCACAGCCACTGCATTGCACCACTCCCCACATTATACTGCAATTATACTGCTATTCCACTACTTGTCTGCTACTGAAGCTCTCCTAGTTCCCTTTTTATTAATTTACTGTCCTAAAAATCCTGCTACTGATCCTCAGATAATTTTCTTTAATAAAAAACAAAACAAAAAAAAAACAATAAATAAATGATTCAAAACACTTGTCATGCTGAGGGTGGGCTTCTTCCCCCTTATGCCCCTCCTACTTCACACCCCTTACAATACCCTGTGTTTAGCTCCTGTCAATCAGATTTAACAGGGCATATAATTAAGAGTTGGGGGAAGGGGAAGGAGGGTTATCACGTAGCTGAGGTCAGAGGCCAGACAATTAACACCCTTCACCTAACTACAGGGCAGTCAGACAAGCCAAGACAAAATTTTCAGCAATTAAAGACAGCACAGAATTACACTACCACTACGTTTTAAATTTTCAACAGCCCAAAAACAATTCTAAGTAAAGACAACAAAGAAAGTACAGTGTCACTAAAAGCCCACAATCTAAGTTTAAAAGAAAAATAGCAATTACCAGTTACTCTAAAGCACTGAATTGAATATGTTTCCTTCCTTCCCCTTCTGGCTTCTTCTGAGAAAATAAAGAAGCTGCTAAAGATCAAGGCCATAGAAAAGGACCCCTCCGCAACGGTGGGGAAGAGACTTCTTCTCAAGGTACTTTCTCATAAGAAAGAAAAATGGGGATTGGCTGCCCATTCTGGACATAGATTCCTGAACAGGCACATAGAAAGGAAACATTTAAGCAATATATCCTTCCAGGGAGTGAGTATACTGGTGGATTTACCACGGCTGGTATGGTTTGGTCATGAAACGCAGCCGAGTGACTTAACCACACCAGAAGTGGTAAATCCACCAGTATACCCACTCCCTGGAGGGGTATTTTAGTATTATATAATAGCCCTGTTTTTTGTTTGAAAAACAAATATAGAAATACTTTTTGTTTTCCTTTTTAATTATTTTTTTGTTCATTTTATTGCTCCACCAAAAAAAAAAGTTCTTTATTGCTAGGTAGCGATGTTCCCCGCCAACCCCACCCCGTGAGGCTTCAGTTTTTTTAATTGCACTGTGTCCTGTCCCAGAAGTGAGTTATGTTCCTTTTTTAAAAATGTGATAGGCAGGATTTACAGTTGGTGTTGTGTTTTCATGTTTGTTCACAAACTTCGCATGCTGTGAACTGTAAATGGCTGCAGCTGACCTCGTGCTTCCAGTTCATTGTTTGGTCCAGAGATAATTTTTTGCTAATGGTGGGGTGCTGGTGTATAAAAGTTTTGAGGCTTGGCATTTGTGAACTGTGGAAGGCTGACTGGTGTATTTTTGTGACGGAGTGCAGCTGGTATTCAAATGTGACGGACACTGGGTAAGGCTGTTGCAAACAGCTACTGAGGAGCTGTTTCAAAAAAATACAGTTAAATTTTTTAGAGGGTTAAGAGCAGGAACAGCTGGTACTATGACTGGTTATGGAACTCAGCTCAGCATCGTACCCATGGTGCTTTGCATTATGGAGGTATGTGTGATCATACTGTGTTTGACACTGTTTGGTTTATGGCAGTCAAAGTGATTTTTGCAAGGGTTCGTGCTATGGCTGGCTGGCAGCTGGAACCTTTTCCAGTGGGTACACTGGAGGATTTACAATGCTGAAAAGGTGCTAGCCAGCCAATCCAAATGCAGGATTTGGTGTGTTTTTTTTGTGCCCATTGTATAATGAAAATGTTAACACTGAGAACAGTTATATCATCTATGCAGAAAGGGAATGATTGAAATCACTGGATCTGAAAGATGCTTACTTCTACAGCCCTGTAAAGCACTTCCATAGAAAATATCTAAGATTCAGACTAGGAAAAGAGCAATATAAGCTTGCCACACTACCCTTTGGTCCAATCTCAGCTACAATGGTGTTCACAAAGTGCCTGTCAGCAGTAGTTGCATTTCTAAGAAGGAAAGGGATAACAGTGTACCCCTACCTAGATGACTGACTAGTCACAGGAAGGTCAAAACGAGAGGCACTATGCTCCATTTCAATGATGAGAAATGCTCTGGAAAGCCTGGGATTTCTACTGAATATAGAAAAATTCCATCTGGAACCCAGTCAAGTGCTGGCTTTCATAGGAGCAGAATTGGACACTACTTGGGGGAAAGCATTCTTGCCACAGGCAGGAGTGGAAAGCCTGTTTTCCTGCACAAGAGCCTTCAAGCCAGGTGAGCCAAGGCCAGCAAGAGACTTCCTGCAGCTACAAGGGTACATGTTAGCAGCAACAGATGTGGTGCCATGGACCCAACTACATATGAGAGATGTACAGTACCATTAAGAAGGCACTGGCATGAAAGGTCAAGCCCATTGAGGCAGCTAGTACCAGTCACAGCCAGCCTGGTCAGGGCTCCAGAGTGGTAGAAAGTGATGGACAATCTCAAGGAAGGAATACTGTTCCAAAATGTGTCCACAACACTCGCTCTGACAACAAATGCCTCCCTATACTAGGATGGAAGAGGACATATCAGTGATCAAACAGTAAGTGGTATCTGGTTTCCACAAGCGCAGCACAGCAGGAGCACATAAATCTGATGGAGCTCAGGACAGTGCTCCTATACATTACTTCTCAGACCTAGTACAAGACCAGTCAATTCTGGTCAAAAACCAACAATGCCACTACAATGTACTACATAAAGAAGCAAGGTGGTACCAGATCCACAAAACTATGCACAGAGGCAATGAGGATCTAGAATCTGGCCCATTCCCTAAATACAGAAATCACTGCAGTACATCTCCCTGGAAAGGATAATGTTCTGGCAGACTCACTAAGCAGGATAAGTCAGGGAAACCATGAGTGGTCACTAGATGACCAAGTGGTTCATATCCTATTCAGGAGATGGGGTACACCAGAGGTGGACTTTTTTGTCTCATGGGAGAATCACAAGTTACCTATGTTCTGCTGCAGGTCCCCCCACAGGTGGACTATTCCCCAGCATGTACTGACCCTCAAGTGGCAGGGGGAAATTCCTTTATGCACTCCCTCCATTCCCTCTGATTCACAGAGTGTTTTGGATGAGTCAACGAAAATGATCCTGGTGGCACCAGAGTGGGAAAGGCACCTATGGTTTTCTCTCCTACTGTCTTTCAGACAAGAACCCCATCTCTCTCCTCATGAGACATGACCTCTTGACTCTGTCTCAGAGAAAGGTAAAATTCCCAAACCTCAGAACACTGAGGCCAAAGGCTTGGTTCTTGAAGACCTAGAGTATTCAAGCATGAACCTGTCAAGCAGAATATTAAATATTCTGAAAGTTTCAAGGAAACTATTCACAATCCTGTTCCTCAAAATGGAAGATTTTTAATCTGGTGCTCAGGTAAGGGTGTATCCTCCTTGGAAGCTGATTTACCTTCGGTTCTGGATTACCTGGAACATGTGCACGCAAGTGGATTAAGGACTTTATCACTGAAAATCCACTCGGCAGCAGTATCAGCTTTTCCATCTGCAGGAAACTTAAAATCTCTAGCCTCAGGTGGAAGACTAGGTTTGCTGGCTAAGGCACCTAATTTCACCTGAGCTCTTTTCTTCTAGGTTTTCTCATAAGGACAGAGCAAGGAACATTATCAGAGCAAGGAAAAAGATTAAGGCTTCTTTTGGCTAGGCAGATTTACTGTGTGTTACTATTTTCTTTTGTACTCACACAGTTTGTTACTGTTTTTTGCTAACATTTTACTGCTTTATTGTTCTCTGATTCAAATTGTTGTTGCAGGGTATATTTTCTGCTGCATTATTACAGGGTGTGCCTACAGGCTTGTTACTGTTTTGCACTTACAGATTACTGCTGTAATCTTCTCTGATTCAAATTGTTTTTTGCAAGTGTAACCCCTAGGTGGTGCTATCCCAAGGGCTACTACCCCTGCCTGCATGGCTAGTAGCAGGTTAAGGGGCCTGAGTTCTGAAACAGGTGCCTCCACCCAGAGGTCAGGGTTGATAGTGGTCAAGCTAACCTGGGCACAGCCCTCTGGGACACTGTAATCCCCCTCTTTCCCCTCTAGTGGCCTGAACACTGTACAATAATCACTTTCTCAATTCCCCTGGTACACCACACAAGTACCCACACTGTTTGCACTTACCACCAGGGCTGATACCTCTGGCTCAACTCTGGGGACCCCCTGTAAAACAAGGTTAAGCACAGCAAATAGCAACAGTACAGTACTTTGAGCACAAACTGGAACCACCATCGGATTACATGCAGAAAAAGTTAGATCTGATTTATTCAGGGGACTTGAATAAGGGAGGTGTAAAATCAGGTTAATTAGCTTAAAGGTTATATCAATCAAGCAGTTATGCATGCGCTTTTAGTCCCCCCACACAGTCCACCTCTGGGTACCCAGGTAGAGAAGAGATGGACTAGCCAGGACAGTTGCCCAGGGTTGCAGCTGGTTGGAGCCCTGTGATGGAAAACACAACATGCACAGTACACAATATTTGTATTCCAGAGCCAGAGGGCTCAGTTTGTAAAGGAAACGAAACAACAAGACAATCAGATGACACACTCAGATTAAGCTGTTGTTGTAGGGAGCTACCCTGGTATTTACTCATGATACCCAAGACTTGACACAGGCTGGACGAAAATCGAGACTGCAGGTGGTTGATCTGGAATGTCAGGAGAAGCAGGGCTCACACAAGTCACAGAGGCATCGTTCCTATTCAAGCATGGAGCAGAGGGCTGATCCCCAGGCAGGTCTCTCGTCAATGGCTTCACTGTGCAGTGGGTAGTCTGTCTGGGCCAGTCTGGCAAAGCCCAGACTGCATGGAGACAAGTTCAGAAGCAGTCCATTTTGGGCTGGATACAGCTTCCAGCAAGCAGAACACAGTTCACACAGTGGGGAAACTAACTCACAACCCACTAGCAGCTCATAGCACATTTACATGCACGGGAATTCTACTGTACCAGGCAAAGCACTCCTCGGGCACAATCGCAAAGTCTCTGCACACACCAGGAGCTTAGGGGTAGCTGGAACTCCTGACAGGCTGATCGCATTCAGCAAAAATATTCGGTCTTCTTCAGGTTGAGCCTGGCCCACTTCAGTAGCTTACTTTAGCCACATAAACTTGGATTTAGTCCAAAATAATTCTGTTCTCTCCCTCTCAGGAGCAGCACACCGGCATGCAGGCCAAAAACCTAGCCTTTTCAGAGTTCTCCCATGTTAATCCACTAAGGTTGGCTGCTCAGAAACACTTCAGCTCCTTCATGCTCAGCTTCCAGCTTAGTTCTAACTGAAAACTGCAAGCAGCCCAGGACTTCCCCAAGATCCAAAACATTTGGTTGGCTGATTTGGCTTTCAGTCAAACTCAAACTGCAGTTCCTATACATTTTGAATTCAGACAGCTCCTGTAGTCTGGCTACATTTTCAGTCCCACCAGAACTGATTGGTCCAATTTGCAGTCCAGGACCAAGATAGTGGAGACAAACAAAACAGTCCTTGCTACAAAGAAAGCAGGTTAGACAAACTACATTATCATTCTAAATGATTTTCAGCAAATAGTTACATCTTTCAACAGAGCTCCCTCTCAGATTACTAAAACTGCAATTAGGCAGCTCTTAAACAGACAGTACACAGAGGCTATACAAGCTCTGGTAATCACATTTAAACTGCTAAAACGCAGGACACCAGCCTGACAGTAAGCATTTAGGCAAGCTCAAGGAAGACTTTTTGGGAACCCCCATTTGTAGGGGGGTTACACAAGGTATATCTTCTGTTACTGCTTTATTTTTCTCTGTAGCAAAGTGTTTTTGCAAAGTGTATCTTCTGTGAAATTATTACAAGTGGTGATTTCCAGGTTTTACAGTTTTATCTATCATTAGGCTAAGCTTTCAGGGCTACTGCATTTGTTGTTGGTTGATTGTTTCTGCTCTTACCTCCTTGTTTCTTTCATCCATGGTTCTTCTTTTCCGGCAGTGGAGAGACACTGACCACATTGCTAAAATTGTGCAGGAAGCAGGAGAAAACATTGACATCCTGGTACACATAGGGACTAACGATCTCGCCAGCTGGTCAGTTGTGGAGACCAAGGAACACCTGACCAGGCTGGGAGACAAACTGTCATCCATTTTGTCTGGCATCTCCTTCTCTGAGATCCTGCTGGCCTGGGACAGGGGGCAGAGGGACGGAAGGTCAAAGAAGGGGAGATAGGGGAGCTAAACATGTGGCTCAAGGGCTGGTGCCAGGAAAAAGGACACAAATTTGTAGGTAACTGGCAACAGTTTTGGGAGCAAAAGTTCTTTAGATTCGATGGGCTGCATCTGACTAAGGAGGGAGTCAGTGCATTGGGGTAGATGTTTGATGTCTTTGCAGAATATTTAAACTAGTAAATGGGGAGAGGGGTGCAGCATTCAATACATTGAACGGGAAGAACACTTCTCCCCCCTCAGCTAGTGATCAAACAGGAGTTCAGCATATTTGTAGTTCATTTGCATCACCAGGTAAGGAAAAAGGTCCAGATCCCCATACGACATGTAGGGGAAACACTGGACCTTGCCCAACAACTAATGTGGCCAATGGAAAATCATGTACACAAATGCCCGTGGTCTGGGAACAAGATCCCAGATCTGTAGGCAACAATGACAGAGGCTAAACTGGACATAGTAGCCATTAGCGAGACATGGTTCACCAGTAACCACACTTCAGAGACTTTAGTACCTGGCTAGGTACTGTTTAGAAGAGACTGTGGTGCAAAAGGGGAGAGTGGCCCTTTATGTCAATGAAAATATCAAAGCTATAGAAATTCAGAATACACATAAGGAGCCAGAAGAACTGTGGGTTACCCTGGAAACAGGAAATGGGACAGCCATACGAACTGGGGTTGTCTACAGACCTCCAGACCAGGAGAGGACATAAACACTTTACTGTTAGAAGATATACAAAATATGACAGCTAAAGGAGAGGTTCTGATGATGGGAGACTTCAACATGCTAGATACTGATCGGTCAATACTGGGAGGAACATCCGCCAGAACTAGACACATAGTGGATTCCCTGCAGGGGTTGGGCCTCAAACGACTGGTACAACAACTTACAAGAGACAGGGCTATCCTAGATTTTATACTGACTAACGGGGAAAGGATCACAGATCTCCAGGTAGAAAGTCACCTGGGGGCCAGTGATCATCACATGGTATGGTTCAATTTGGCCACTAGAACTAAATCATCCCATTCCAAGGCAAACATATGGGACTTCAGAGGAGATGACTTTGATAAGATGGCCAACAGAGTTAAGCTAGCCTTGGCAAGAAGAAATACAGGTGAGGGGGTACAGGCAAAGTGGGCAAGCATTAAGGATGTAATACTTGAAGCAACATCCCATTGTGTTAGAGAGAAAAGTAAGAGCAAAAGAAGGAGGAAACCACTTTGGTTCTTAAAACGTAGCAGAAAAGGTCAGATCCAAAAGGCTGGCCTTCAGGAAATATAAGGGAATGCAGTGAGATGAAGATAGGGAGGCATACCAAACTTTCCTAAGAGAAGCAGGGAAGGCAGAAAGGCAGGCAAAGGCCCAAAACTGAGGAAACACTAGCATGAACAGTTAAAGAAGGGGACAAGACTTTCTATAGATACATTAGTGAAAGGAGAAAGTCCAGAGGGGGTATTGCTAAGATCAAAGGGGATAAGGGGGAGTGTGTGGAGGAGGACCAAGGAAAAGCATCTATCCTAAATAGATACTTCTGCTCAGAATTTACTGAGGAGAAGGTAGGACAGGGCCTACAGCTCAGCACCCTGGATTCAGGGAGGAGGGAGGTGTGCACTAGTCCCTTCACAAAAGAAAGGGTCCTACAAGAGCTCAGTAAGCTTAGGGTGGACAAGGCAATGGGACCTGATGGCATACATTCCAGGGTACTAAAGGAGCTAAGGGTGGAACTAGCAGAGCCATTATCAGAGCTGTTTAGTGAGTTTCTGAGCACAGGAGAGGTCCCAGAAGACTGTAGAAGGGCTCATGTGATCCCGCTCCACAAAAGTGGTAGCAGGGAGGAGGCAGGGAACTACAGACTAGTCAGTCTTACCTCAGTAGTGGGCAAGATTATGGAGGCACTCCTTAAGGAAAGGGTAATACAACACCTGGAATGCATAGGAGCACAGCATCCAAGACAGCATGGGTTTACATCAGGAAGGTCCTGTCAGACTAATCTCATAAATTTCTTTGACTGGGTAACCAGAGTGGTGGACCAAGTGGGTGATGTTGATGTCACCTACCTTGACTTCAGCAAAGCTTTCGATACTGTTCCACATAGAAGATTGATTAATAATCTGGGTAGGCTCAGGGTGGGTCAGAAGTTGGTCAACTGGGTGGCAAACTAGCTGGTGGGCAGAAAACAGAAAGTGGTGGTAAATGGTATACAGTCAGAAGAGATGCAAGTCACAAGTGGGGTACTTCAGGGATCAGTTCTGGGGCCAGTCCTCTTCAATATCTTCATCAGTGACATTGCAGTTGGACTGGAGGGCAAGGTTTGTCTGTTTGCAGATGTCACCAAGATCTGCAACAGAGTAGATGATAACAGATGGGTTGGGCAGAATGAGAAGAGATCTGGATAAACTGGCAAAATGGCCTGAAGAGTGGCAACTGGGGTTTAATACAAAGAAGTACAAGATCATGTACATGGGGAAGAGAAGCCCTGAAGCCACCTGTAGGTTGGGAGGGGAGTTGCTGGCAATCACAAGGGAAGAAACAGACTTAGGCATCATCATCACAGATGACCTGAAATCATCCAAGCAGACCACTAAAGCAGTAGGTAAGGCTAGAGAGATGTTGGGGTGTATTAGTAGGGGTATCACAAGTCATAACAGGGAGGTAATAATCTCTCTTTACAAGACACTGGTTAGGCCCTATCTGGAGTACTGCGTGCAGCACTGGAGGCCACACCTGCACAAGGATATTAACAAAATGGAGGCAGTCCAGAGAAGGGCAACCAAGATGGTGCAGGGACTGTGTCAGAAAACATATGAGGACAGATTAATGGAGCTCAATATGTACACCCTAGAGCAAAGGAGGGAGAGAGGTGATATGATCGAAACATTCAAACTTCTTAAGGGCATTAACAAGGTGAAATAATCTAACATGTTTTAATATAAGAAAAATAGCAGGACAAGAAGACACAGCATGAGATTAGAGGGAGGCTGATTAAGGGGTAATGTGAGGAAGTTATTTTTCACAGAAAGGGTGGTAGATGCATGGAATGGCCTACCTCAGGAAGTGGTGGATATGAATACAGTGCAGGGCTTCAAACAGGCATGGGCTAGGCATAAAGGAACAATACAGATGAGTATGAATAGATAGGCCATTGTCAGAGTACAGGCCTATGGCACATTCATAACGTAGAAAAAATGGGCAGACTGGATGGGCCTTGAGGTCCTTATCTGCCATCACTTCTATGTTTCTATGTTTCACACATTGTATTCATGAGATTGTTCAATGGCCTCCTTCACATGCAACCATCAATTAGGGAATCTATCCTCCCTGGGATCTGAATATCTGGTTGGACTAACAAGTGCAGGCTCCCTTCAAGCCAATGGCCTCTTTGGACCTAACATTTGTAACCAGAGGGGTGCAGTAGGGCTTTACTCATTCCTACTTGCTTTAATAGTTATATGAATAGCATTCTGAAGGATCTCTCTTGGGTTATTTCTGATTTGCCGAAACTAGGATCTGTGGAAATACCAGCCTTGGCATATGCTGATGACTTGGTTATTTTTTTTCTCTGTCTCAATCTGCCCCAAAAAAAAGGATTATCTGGCCAGGGCATTTCATGGCTTATTCTTGGCCATTAATGAAAATAAAAGCAAGTTGGGTATTTTTTATGGGGGACAATCATCTTTGAAATGGAAAGTAGAAGGTTTAACTATGTCCACAGCAAATAAATATGTGTATCTTGGTTTAGGTGTTTCCTCAAATGGTTCTTGGTTTTCATATGTTGCCAGTGTTCAAAGTTAACAAAAAAAAAAACTCCTAGGTTTAAAAAAGTTCAATTTAAAGTATGGGGCAATAGTATTAAACCTTTGAGGTAAGTTAATTTTCTAAACTAAATCCACAGGTCTTGTATGTATGGATGGAAATTTAGGCTCCGTACAGGGTTTTTGTACTGGAAACATTTTCAGTCCAGCTGTTTAAATCATTTCTTGGGTTGAATAAGCCCATGCCTGCAACACAGAGTACTTTAGAGCAGAACTTGGTTTGGACAGTTATTAAACATTGCTGGATTCTTTGGTTTTAGGTTATTGGATAAAATGTTCTAGAGCCACCTCTGACTGTCTCATTTGCTTAAGTTTAAAAGACATAATTAGCTGGGGAGACTTGGGATGCAGACCCTACCCTTGGCTAACACATATGCACTCCTTATTGAAGGGATATGAATTTTTGTATTTTTTCCAATTACTTCAAGAATGGTATTACTATTAGTCTTAAAGAACAACTATCCTGGTATTTCAAAAAGTTGCCCACAAGAACAGTAAAGAAGCCTTACCTGGAACCTTGTTGTACGTCACTATACAAGGACCTTGTTAGTTGAGCGGTGCCCTTGATTTGTCCAGGGTGGCCATTTGAAAAACAAAAAAAATGACTTTTAAAACCGTCCCCATTTATTCCTATGTAGCACACCCCATGCTGCCTGTATAATGACATCAGCAAACGCGATAGCACGGGGGCAGATCAGAGTTAGAGTAGGTACAAGGAAGTGGAAGGGATTGGCGCAGATTCATGGAGCCAAAATACGATCCCTTCCCAGATACGGACACTGAAACATTAAAATTCTGGGTGCATATAATAAGGGGCTAGGTAAGACTTCTTTACTGTTCTTGTGGAAAAGATCTGAATAGTTGTTCTTTAAATATAAAAGTTATATAAAGAACAAAGTTAGGATAGTTAATCAGCATCTGGAGCTAATTCATATTTCAAAATCTAAATTTTCTTCATGGTACGCAGGTAATGAGATATGGTTTGGCTACAGATTCTATCTAGATCATATTCCTAATTCAAAAAAACAAATTTATTTAGTTTTTGTTGACCGGGTAAGTGCACTAGACAAATCCTGCCTATTTTCAGGCACGACCCGGGGGAGGGAGACACAGATGAATGCCAACTGACCTTGAACCAGATTAAGCTGTTGGTGCTTACATGTGTTATAAGTTTGAGATCTTCTCCAGCAATATTTTGTATGCCAGATTTGCTCACATTCCTAATGCCTGTGATACTCCCTGCCTCTGTGCTGTTGGAGGTACAGAACATTTAAGTCATGCTCTCTTTCAATGTACTGTACTTGGTATAATAAGCTCAAGGTAACATGGATAAACAGTACATTTTCAGATTTAAATGATATGCCAGAAGACCTCATGGGTTTCCTTTTTTCAGTGAATGATGCACTTATTATTAATCAATTGACAAATTACTTTTATATTGTTAAAAGAATTAGAATGCATGAACATTCTCGTACTGGGGGAGAAAACTTTTAATGTAACATTCTGAATTGTATGACTGTTTATGTGTATTGTGAACATATATTAGATAGTTATGCTCAATGATCTGGTTTGAGTCTACTGTGACTTCTTTTGTTGGGGAATTCCATAATTTGTCGAACCACATGAAGGCCAGGGTCCTTTACTTCAGGAGGGCCAACTTTACAAAGATGAGGGAATGTCTCAGGGATGCTCTGGAGGAGGAGGACTTGGGGTGGAGCAGAGGAAGAGTGGGCAAAACTAAAAAGAGCCATAGTGAAGTCAAAAAACCTTTGTGTTAAGCAAGTAAGCAAAATCAAGAGGAAACAAGCATTTGTCAATGCCGAATGTTTGCTTGCTGGCATTGGCAGTGGTAGTGTAGAAGTTACAGAGCTGTGTAACAGGAATGGCAGTGAAGTATTGAACTGAAGCCAACCCCACCACCACCCTGCAGAGAGTGACAGGCATTGGGGTGTGCCTTTGGGTCGTCAGGCATAACGGCCACACCATTTCACCACACCCCACTCTGCAGACACTGACAAGTGCCACGGTGTTCCTTGGGGTCTTTGGCCCTTATGTGCACCCCATTCCATTAGGAAATATGGTGAGATGGGTGCGATAAAGGAGAATGGGGTGAACTTTGGGGCCGAAGAGTCCAAGGCATACCTCGGTGCCTCTCACTGGCTGCAGGGTGTGGAATGGTATGAGCATTACAGGCAAGAATCCCAAGTCACACCCCTGATGCGTGTCATTCTCTACAGGGTTGGGCGTTATGGTTGGAAACCCTAATACCTCAGGCATTCGTTGGTATTTTCACTCCAAATTTTCAACATGTTTTTTTGTGACCCCACCTCATGAACAGTGGCAATATCAGTTTGTTAGCCGAAAGCTGCTTATGCACAGCGACTACGGCATTTAGCACCACAGGTGCAAAAACATTCCGAACAGGATGTAAAAAATGACAGCTGTACTGTTCATGGGGAGGTGTAAAAAAATGGCAATGTTGCAAATCTGCAGTAAAAATATTAAAAAAACTGGTGAAGTCACGAGCGTACATAGAAACTGTGCAACGCACACCCGGAATATAATTAGGTTGGGGATTTTTTACAGCAGATTGTCAACTCAGGCATTTTGGTGCCTCCGATCATGAACAGTGTCACTGTGATTTTCTTTATCTGTCCCGAACAATGATTTCCACAGCGACCACGCATCTCTGCGCTGAAAGTGTGAAAACACACTTCGGCCATGTTGTGAAAAATGACAGCTGTACTGTTCATAAGGAAGTGTGGAAAAATGCCACTGGTGAAAATCTGGACTGAAAATATTACTAAGTCATGAACTTACAAGGGTGCGTGGAAACTGCACAATGCTCACTCGTAACACAGTCATTTTATGCACATTTGTCACCAAATTTTCTACATAGCCATTTTAAGACCTCTGCTCATGAACAGTGTAACTGTGATTTTCGTAATCTGTCCCAAACATTGCTTTCGCACACCAACAGCACCATTGTGCACTACATGTGCGAAACACATTTTGGGTGACATATGAAAAATGGCAGCTGTACTGTTCATAAGGAGGTATAATAAATTGGCAATGTTGAAAATCTGAAGTGAAAATATGAAATTCGCAAAACCTACTTGAAAGCATGCATAGGGAACCGCGCAACGCATGCTCGTCAGAAACAGTCATTTTTAGGAATTTTTCACCAAATTTTTCAACATAGCCATTTTAAGACCTCTGCTCATGAACAGTGTCACTGTGATTTTCTTAATTTGTCCCGTACATTGATTTACTACCGACTGCACCATTGTGCGCTACATGGGCAGAAACACGTTTTGGGTGAGATGTGAAAAATTACAGCTGTATTACTCATAAGAAGGTGTGGTAAAATGGCAATGTTGAAAATCTGGAGTGAAAATATTAAAAATTCGCGAACTTACGAGCATGCGTAGGAACTGTACAACGCACGCTAGTAAAACAGTCATTTGAATTTTTCACCAAATTTTCAACATAGCCACTTTAAGACCTCTGCTCATGAACAGTGCCACTGTGATTTTCTTAATTTGTCCGTACATTGATTTCGCACTCGACTGCGCCATTATCGTAGGCAGAAACACATTTTGGGTGAGATGTGAAAATGACAGCTGTACTACTCATAAGAAGGTGTGGTAAAATGGCAATGTTGAAAATCTGGAGTGAAAATATTGAAAATTCGGAACTTACGAAGTGCGTGAGGAACTGCAGCAATGCACGCAGGAAAATAGTATTTTTTGGATTTTCTCCACCAAATTTTCAAAATAGGCTTCTTGAGAGCTCACCTATGAACACTGGCAGTGTCATTTTGTTAATTTGAAGTTCCAAAAGGTGATTTCGCGCAGTGACTGCGAAATCACCCTTCGGGCCTGAATAACACCACGACAGTGACAGCATTCATGAGAAGGGGTCCCAAAAACCCCATGTTGAAAATTTGGTGCAAAAATTCCCCAAATGCCTGAGATATGCAATAAAGTTGAAAAACCCCTATCTATCCTATTATACAGCTTACCGGCATTTCCTCAGTTCGCAGTCGGCTTTGAAGAGTGCAGATGTGTTCCCGGTCCACTGATGATCATCGCGCCGAGTTCTGGAGGTAAGTATGGGGTGGGGGGGGTGGGGAGGCAGGGTGCACAGTGGGTGGGTGCGGGTTGTGGGGTGGGGAGACAGCGATGAGCGTTTTCTTTTTATAGGTTTTTTTTTTATTCGGAGCGGCGTGGGGCGTTTGCCACACTGGGTTGGCTCTCCCAGCGTGAGCAGGAAAGCTGTTTGGGGGCGTGGAGCAACGGGAGATTGGGCACCCCGTCAGCCATAGCATCAATGCCATGCTGGGATGGGCTCCCCAGCGTGGCACCCTGTACTCTGGGGAGGGGGAGGACAGTGGAGCCGGCGGGGATTAGGCACCCCATCAGCTATACCATGAGTTGCCACGCTGCTGGGTGGGCACCCAGCTGGCATGTGGAAGCTTGGGAGTGCAGCACAGCCGACGGGGATTGGGCACCCCATTGCCATACAGGTAAAGCGGAGGGGCAGCATGCAGTATGCGTAAGGCAGTGTGTGTGTGTGTAGGGGAGCTGTGCATAAGCAGGCGATATCTGATCACTGCTCACTGAAGCGTAGCTCCCCCTTTCAACTGTACGCCGCTGCATTTTGGAGCTGTCATAGACAGCTCCAGCATGCATTGGTGGACTGGGGCTGCGCCTGCCAACACACTGACTGAATTGGAAGAGGGGGTGACACACCTCCGAAAACTCGGATGATGGCACTATGTTTCTTGCACATGCGTGCAAGCAAACATAAAAATGACTGCCATGGTTCTCAAAAGAGGTGGCTGGGAAGGTAAGGGCAAAAAAGTTAGCATTCAGAGGTATAGAGGGACACAGAGGGAGGACAGAGAAGTGTGTCAGAAGAAACAGAGGGAGGCAGGGAAAGTAGTCAAGAGTGCAAAGGCACAAATGGAGGAGAAAATAGCCCAGGTAGTAAAGAAAGGGGACAAGGCATTTTATTTATTTATTTATTAGCTTTTGGTGACCAGGTAAATACATTAGGCAATAACCCTGCCTATTTTCAAGCACAACCTGGGAGAGTACAAGATACAGGCATATGATCAACACAGTATGAATTTTTCACATATGTAAATGAAAGGAGAGAGATCGGGGAGGGATCGTAAGACTAATGAGGGAAGATGGGGAGTGTGTGAAGGGCGATCAGGATGAAGCAAAAATCCTGAACAAATATTTTTGCTCAGTATTCACAGAAGAAGGGGAAGGTGAGGGACCACATATAAGTGACAGGAGTATCAATGGAACAGAGGTGGACACCAGTACATTTACAGAGAAGAGAGTCCTGAAGAAACTCGCAAAACTGAAAGTTGACAAGGCAATGGGGCTGGACGGGATACATCCAAGGATATTGAGGGAGCCTAGAGAGGTGCTGGCAGCACCGCTGAGTCCTGTTCAACCACTTGCTAGAGACAGGAGTGATTCTGGAGGAAGGCAGATGTAGTCCCATTTCACAGAAGTGGGAGCAGGGAGGAAGCTGGCAACTACAGGCCTGTCAGCCTGACTTTGGTGGTGGGGAAATTAATGGAGTTACTACTGAAGGAAATAATTGTGGGATATCTTGAATCTAACAGCTTACAGGATCTGAGGCAGCATGGATTCATTGGAGGGATGTCATGTCAAACAAATCTGACAGGTTTCTTTGAAAGGGTGACCAGATAATAAGATCAGGCTGGAGTGGTAGATGTGTCCTAACTAGATTTCAGTAGGCCTTCAACACTATTCCACATAGTAGGCTTGTAAACAAGCTTGGCAGCCTGGGATTGGGTCCTACGGTGGTAAAATGTGTAGAAAATTGGTTGAGGGATAGGCGACAGAGGGTGGTGGTAAACGGAGTTCACTCTGAGTAGGGGAGGGTGACCAATGGGGTGACACAAGGATCAGTACTGGGGCTGATCCTCTTTAATATTTTTATTAGTGACATTGCAGAGAGGTTAGAAGGGAAGGTATGCCTTTTTGCTGGTGACACAAAGGTTTGCATCATGGTTGACACTCCATTTGGGATGGAAGAAATGAGGAGGGATCTAAGTAAGCTTGAAGGAGTGGTCAAGAGTGTGGCAGCTAAGATTCAATGCAAAGAAGTGCAAAATAATGCACTTGGTGCACAAAAACCCAGGGATAGAATACATGATGGGGGGAGTGGTATTGATGACCATCAAAGAGAAAAGGGACATGGGGTAATCACATCTAATGGCCTAAAAGTGGCCAAGCAGGGTGACAAGGCAGTGGGGCGAGCCAGTGGGATGTTGGGATGCATAGGGAAAGGTACTGTATCATGAGTAGAAAGAAGGAGGTTGTGATACCACTGTACAAATCATTGCAGAGGCCTCATCTAGAGTACTGTGTGCAGTTATGGAGGCCCAATCCCCAGAAGGACATAAACTGAGTACAGGCGGTCCAGAGGAGGGCAACAAAAATGGTGCAGGGTCTGCAACAAAAGCCCCATGAGGAGAAACTAAAGGACCTTAGTATGTACACCCTAGAGGAGAGGGTTTTATCTGATAAGGATGAGTAGTTTTAGTCGCAGACCAATAACAATGACTAAAACACCACCCCAAGTCACTACAGTGACCAACTACAGAATGACTGTTGCAAACAGCAACCATCGGTACTTTCAAAGTATATATGTAAAAAAAAATATATATATTTTGTGCAGGGGGCTGTGCCCTCTGCACCCCAACTTAAATATTCTCAGTTCCAGGGGGTGGACTTAGAAAAAAAAAAACACTTCAGGGTGAACAAAAATTGTATCCCACCCCAGGACCTGGGTCCTTCGGCTCCATTGGCAGTGGCTCTACCCACTACACCAAGCAGCCAGCTCAGCAGGGCTTGGCCATACCACTCCTCATATCTTTCTCTAGTGAGTGCAGCTCACTGCTACATTCACTCTAACCCACTCCTCGGCATTCTTCACCACTCACTCTTCTTACGGGCGGTATTATTGAGTCACTCATATTGAGCTGCTCAATAATGCTTACTCATATTCACTCATATACGGGGTTACTAGAGGGGCTGAGAGAGGAGGGGATATGAAAGAGACTTTCAAATACCTCATGGGTATAAATAAGGTACAAGAGGGAAGCATTTTTCAGAGAAAAAGATGTTCAAGAACAAGGAACATGTTATGAAGCTGGAGGGGGTAGACTCAGGGGAAACGTGAGAAAGTACTTCTTCACAGAAGGGTAGTAGATGTGTGAAACAGCCTTCCAGCTGAGGTGGTGGGGGCCAAAATGGAAACAGAATTCAAAAATGCATGGGATAGGCATAAGGGAACCTTAGTGATTAAGGAACGGTGGACAAAACCTGAAACCAAGTAGGGTCTGCAGTATTACCTTATGTAGGGATAAAGGGCAGACTAGGTGGGCCAAGAGGTCCTTATCTGCCATCAGTGTTTATGTTTCTATGGATTACATATAGTTTTTGCATTAGCTAATGCCCTGCCTTGGTGCGTCCCCAGTTATAATTAGAAATATTGGTTTCCCACTAAGATATTTACATTTCATGTCCCTGCTGGCTCCTCCACTTTATCATAACTCATTATTTGTATTTTGTTTTATATGTATTAGATAGATATATCCCCCCTTTCACCTAAATGGGTTTGTTAATTAGGTTTATATATCAATTTTTGTTAACACTAATAAGTTATGTTGTTGTTTAACCTCTCTTAACTTCAAGGACATGGATTTTGGGAAATGTCGCATTTTAGACAGATGCGTTCTGAATTTGAATATATTTGTAGAGTTTTTAACCTGTAATGGTGTACTGCCTATCAATAAACCTTTGACTGACTGATAACATTTGTAACATGAAAAACACTGTTTTTATAGCTATGACCTATGCTAGAAGAGTCAGTGAGCTCCAAGCCCTGTGCACAGAACCTTACTGCATAAATATCCACAGGGACAGTTGTCCTTCTGACAAATAAAACATTTCCTCCCAAAAGTAGTGCCAGCATTTTACCTTAATCAAACAGTCACTCTATTGGTACTTTTTCCATCATATTCTAGTCCAGGTGAACAAAATTGGATTGTTTAGATGTTAAGAGAGCAGCCAGATACTATCTTAACAAAACAAAAGATATACGATCTGACAATAGCCAGATGATTGTCCCCTATGGAGAGGTTAGCTAGCGCAAACCTGCAGCAAGAAAGGCCATTTCAAGGTATTTGGTCTCTTGCATACAGTTCTGCTATGAAAAAGCAGGTAAGCAGCTCCTCTTAGGGCTTTGAGCCCATTCCACAAAAGAACACTTCAGCATCAGTAGCAGCCTTAACAGTGATTCCTTTGGCAGACACCTATAAAGTAGCTACCTGGAAAACTGAACACACTTTCACAAAGCACTACTATTTGGACATACTGTCCAGAAAAGATGCAAGGTTTGGGGCAGCAGTCTTACAGAGCCTTTTTCCTAAACAGGTTCCAGACTTCCCAGGCTCCCAAAGTACTACTATATAGTGTGCAGTGTTTGTATGGCATCACTATTGGAATCATGTTGTCAGAATAAAAAATTACTCACCGTAGTAATGATGTTTCTTCTAATGGGTCCAGTTGTGAGCCAATACAATCCCATCCCTACCTCCCTTTCTAGAACCCAATAAGAAAAAGGTTCTTAAAATTAATATGGTTTTAAAGAGCATCTTTCCCAGTTCTTTTGACTTCCATGCATAAATTACCCCTTCTTGCATTGATTCTGGAATTGTATTTCAGCGCTGTCCTCTGCAGTTAGTTTTTGCATTCTGAGCTGCTAAAAACTGCAGGGTGTACCAGAGCTTCTATAGCAAGCCTGGTGTTGCTGTGGACCCAGGGCTGTACTGCTGACATCACTATAGGGCAGAGGAGTGACTCACTCTGTGCAGTACAGCGCACTCACAGTAGTTCTGCAAGGGAAAACTACCAGTACTCAATGTACATACTGAGTTCCCCCTTCCCCCAAGACACCCTGTTACTAATGCATTGTTCCAAAATCCAAATGTCTTGTTAATATGTTTTTTGTAAAATCAACATGTGTGTGAATCACTCCTCTGCCATGTAGTAATGTGAGCAGTATAGCCCTGGGTCCACAGAAACACCAGACTTGCTACAGAAGCTCTGGTACACCCTGCAGTTTTTAGCAGCTCAGAATGCAAAAAACAACTGCAGAAGACAGTAATGAAACGCAATTCCAGAATCAATGCAATAAGGGATAATTTATGCATGAAAGTCAAAAGGATTGGGAAAGGTGCTCTTTTCTGCCTCAGCACTTAAATATGTTTACACACTTCATATTTTAAATGGTAACCAACTGCTAGGGTGCTGTGTTTAGGGCACCACATTAGGAAAGCATCAGATTTTGGCAACTATCATTAGAGCACCTGCACTGTGCCACTGTCCCTGAGGCCTGCCCCACCAGAGTTAGTATATTTAGTTGGGGTGTGTAGAGCACAACTTTCCAAAAAGGTCATCCTAAATGACAGTCACTGATAACCGGTGTTGTCTTGACGCGGCACCCTAAACGCAGCATCAAGATTAAGTAGAACCATTTTAAATACATCTTTTAAAATATTTGGTATGGTTATTTAAAAATGTCTTACTTTGAAGTGTGCTTGGTTTTTTAGTATTTATCTTGTCATAAGCATTGTAGTTTAGCTAGTCAGTACTGCACCCTTCTGCTCTTCAGTACAAATCTGACATTGGGACACTAGAGGGAGCACCAGCACACTACTACATTTGAATGGAGTTCTGATTCCACATCACCATTCTAGATCTCTGAGGCAACATCTCAGTGGGGAGAATAATGGTGCAATGTTTGTATTTGCTCACTACTGGACCAATTAGAAGAAATATCATTACTACGGTGAGTAATTTTTTTCTACCTTCTTATGGAGTGGGGGACAGACATGATGGACTAAGAGTCATTTCCAACCCCTGTTAAATTACCAAGTTTTTGATTACTATGATAGCCGGCCACCAGGGCAGGGCACAGCACCAAGCTATCAAATGGAAACTGAAGTGACAAATCAACTGGAATGCTGAAGGAGTTCCCTGTTACATATTGTACTGTTGGCATATATGTCTGCTGAGAATGAAAACACAAATACACAAGTTTTTTATTTATTTATGTTAATTTTGTTAACTGGGTAAGCTTACTGAGCCACATGGCCCTTTTACAGACACAACCTGGAACATACAACAAGATAACAAAATACAAAACATAAATAGGTTTCATAGGTTTCATAGGTAGTACCAGAGCAGAGAAGACATTAGTCCATAATGCTCGCCGTTGACCTATTTTTTGTAACCCACAATGTTCTCAGCTACACAATATTTATAAAGCTCCCTTTTAAACCTTAGCATGCTGTTACTTGCAACAACTTCCTCTGGCAAGCTATTCCAAACCAGTATTACCCTCACACTAAACCAGTGCTTCCTTTTTATTGATTTGAAGTGTTCTCCCTTCAGCTGCAATGAATGCGTCCTGGTGTTGTAATGCCGTTCCTTAAGTTTTAGTCCAAGTTTTGTCCTTAATTCTGAGTCCTTCATTGCCCCGTAGACCATATTCACGTATCTTCTCAATCTCCTATACTCCAGTGAATACATTCCCAGCTCCGCCAGTCTCCCATCATAATCTTTCTCCTTTATATCAGTAGCCAACTTTGTTGCCTTTTTTTGGACCCTCTCCAGTCTTTTAATATCAGTCTTGAACCCAGGTGACCAGAACTGGGCACAGTACTCCAAATGCGGTCTCACCAATGAACCATACAGCGGCACAATTACCTCCCTCTTCCTGCTTTTAATATGTTTCTTGATGTTATTTAATATGCCACTAGCAGTCCTTATCATCTGGTTACAATGCTGATTGAACTTTAAGTCATCTGACACCCTAACACCCAGATCTCTTTTGTCAGTGACCTTACCTAATTTTTGCCCATTCAAAACATAGTCCCCCTTGGTATTATTCTTTCCAAATTGCATAACGGCACATTTGTTACTATTAAAAGATAGCTTAGACTCCCTTGCCCAGTTTTCAATCATAGCTAAGGCACTCTGTAATTTCTGTATATCCACTATGTTCTCAATGCTAGTGCCAATCCCGGTGTCGTCTGCAAATTTGGACTCCCAAACTTCCCCTCCACCTGTCAATGAGCGTATGTAGATGTTGAACAACCATGGCCCCAACACCGATCCCTGGGGAACGCTACTCTCTACATTCAACCAGTCCGAATATGCTCCTTTTAAACAGACCCTTTGTTTTCTATCACTCAGCCATGCATTGACCCAGCTAGTAATATACCCGGAGATATTGTGATCTATTAGGGCATCAATTAGTTCTCCATGAGGGACTTTATCGAACACTTTCGAGAAGTCCAAAAATATGACATCAACTGCCTTGCCCTCATCCAGTGCCCTACGTACATACTCAAAAATTCTAGTAGACTTGTTTGGCATGAGAAGCCCTTCTTGAAACCATGCATTGCATTGTCTATGTCCCCTGCCAGATTCATAAATTCCACTATATGGTCCTTAATGATGACCTCCAAAATTTTCCCCAAGATGGTGGTCAGACTTACAGGCCTATAATTACCTACTTCCTGTCTTGACCCCTTTTTGTGGATTGGTATGACATTTGCCCTATGCCAGACCTCTGCCACCTCTCCCCCATCCAATGGTGTTTGGAAAACTGTCGTCACAGGTTCCGCCAATACATCAGCCAGCTCTCTAAGGACTCTAGGATGAACACTGTCAGGTCCTTGAGATGTACTGGGGTCTAAATGTAACAACCTTTCTTTAACGTCTGCACAATTTAATTTGATTTTATTATCTACATTTTCAAGATGATCTTTAGTCCCCTTTGATTTGGTGTTAAATGCCGATTAAAAGTAACTATTAAAGTGTCCCGCCATTTTCTGATTTTCATTAATTAATTGCCCATCCTGATCTTTTATAGGATTTTACCATGCCGCAGTGACAGCATGCATGGAGACATCCCCAACAGCGATAGCCGCAGTGCCGACTGTCGGCATTGAGGTGTCAGGGATGCCTCCATGCATCCATCGGGGGCTGTGCACCCCGAACAACCCCTTTGTGGGCTCTGCCCCCACACCCCTGGGTCTCTAGGATTCTAACACAGAGTCAGAGTTGGACCAGGGGAGGTGGGCAAACACCGAGTGAGGCACTTCCGATCACCGCAGAGACCTCCACAGTGACCAGCGGGTTTTGTCCAATTCCTGTTGCTGTGGCGGTCTTCGCGATGTCGGAGTCACTGTAGCAACAGTATATCCTTTTATAGGCCCAACAGTCGTTTTACCCCCTTTTTTATTATTAATGTAGTTATAGAATGATTTATGATTGTCCTCAACTTTATTAACCAGATTCAGCTCATGTTTTTTTCTCGACTGATTTACTGCTCTTTTGGTTTCTCTTTGCAGTTTTTTATACACCTCCCAGTTTTTGACGCTCCCACTTTTCCTGGCTTTCTTGAAGGCCTTTTTTTTTTTTTTAAATCATTCTCCTAATCTTTGGGGTCATCCATGTGGGAATTTTTCCTGATCTATTGTATTTCTTCCTGACCACGTATGTGATTTTATTTTCCAAAATTTTCCATTGTTCTTTTAGTGCTTTATTTTCAAAATCTTTTTTCCAATCCCATTCCAAGAACTAATTTCTTATCCTGTCAAAGTTGGCCTTATTTTAATTTCTAACCTCTGTAGTGCCTAATATATTTGTTTTTTGTCCTTCCAAATTAAAACTAACCATGCAATGGTCACTGGATCCAAGGGGGGTGGTTACCCTACAATGCTGAATTGTGTCTCCCATGTTACTTAACAGAAGGTCCAATATGTTATCCCCCTAGTGCTACTCAATATATGTTGGTCAAGGCTGGTTAGCAAAAATGTGTTCAGGTATCTTGATTGAATAGGAGTCCTTGCTGTTTTGCTTTTCCCAGTCAATAACGGGGAGATTAAAGTCCCCTAAAAGAATGATCCTATCAGCTGTATCTAGGGAATCTAAAAAGTTGAGAACAGCTGCATCTTCCTAAGAGGTAATCGAGGGAGGTCTATACATAACCCCTATTAGGATTTTTGGGCTACCTGCTGGTGTTATCTTAATCTATACATGTTCAATTCCAGGTAACTGAGACACTTAAGTGGCTTCGGATGGGATGCTATCAGATACATAAAGGGCTACCCCTCCCCCTTTTGTTTACTCTGTCCATATAATATAAGCCATAGAAAGGTATGTGACGATGCCAGGTACCCTCTGTTGACCACCAGGTCTTGGTTATGGTGCATACTTGAATATTCTCCACATTTAGCAAACACACCAGCTCATCAAACTTATGTGTGAGGCTCCTAGCATTAAGGGACAGGCATTTCCAGTTCAGAGTTACATTTGACTTTGTATAACATTTGGGTACTCCCCCTGATGCCCGGGTGTCCTGGTAACAATCTGCTTCCTCCTTTTTATTTAGTTTAAAAGATCTGCTACTTGGTGTTGTCTCTGTTTAGCCAAAAATCTGCTGCCATGTTTGTTTAAATGCAGGCCATCATTCCCAAACAGTCTGGGGTCCCTAAAAGTGTCCCAGTGGTGGATGAATGTGAGCCCGCCCCTATGGCAGTACCTTCTCAGCCACCCATTTAGCTGCCTAATATCCCTAGTTTTTGCTGCCCTTGCTCTTGGGATGGGAAGAATTTCAGATACTATGATTTCACTACCTTCCACCCTCAGGGCCTCCTCAACTGCATCAGTGTCTCTCTGTATGTGCAGATGTGCTCTTTTCCCCACATCATTCACTCCTGCATGCAATACAGTGACTGGTTTGTAAGTACTGTTTAATAATCCTGGCAAAAGCTTTCTGACATCTCCTATGCCTGCACCTGGTAGAGTACTAACTGTTGTGTATTCATTTCTGCCCCGGCAGAGTACCCAGTCAATATTTCTGATCATGGAGTCACCAATTACTAGTAGCTTCCTGGTGTTCCTGTATGTCTCAGGTGCCCCCTGCTCCTTACCTCTGCCCATATCTCTGTTTGTCTCACAGAGTCTGATCTGATCTTCATTTGGCTGGTCAGTATGTTCCCCTTCTGTTCTGGTGTTGAAGATGTCATATCTGTTGTATCAATCTGTACTTTACCACCGATATTCCTCCTCCCTTTTTTACCACCCTTTTGAATCTTACACCAGTCCTCTACTCCCCCTCCTTCCATTTGCTCTTTCGCATCAATGGGCATACATTCCCCTTCTGCATCTATGCTATCAACTTTCTGTACCACTTCTGTTTGTTTGTTCGCATCCTCCATAGCTGTGTCAATAAATTTCTCTAGCTTATTTATTTCTGTTTGAAGCTGTACCCTGTTTTGTAGTGTATCGATTTCAGCTCTTAAGATATCAATCAGGGTGCATTTATCACAGATAAAAAAACTCTTCTTGCTCCCCCTTTGCATATATTTTACATATGGTACAACATTTCATGCTATTGCACCCCCTTCCCAACAGCTCTGTATAACTTTCCATGCTGTTTTCTGTGTTTCACATTTGCGTTTGATTACCTAGTACATGTACTGATAGGGTAGTGCCTCTGCCTGTGTCACCTTTGCTCCACATTTGACTCTGCTCGCTGAAGCCGAGCCTTAAGTAGCACTGACTAGTGATGTTGCACTGTTGCTGTGGCAACCGTCACTCAGCAAGATAATATCGAGGCAGATTATGAAGGTAACCTGCCCTTAAAAGAACAGGTTAAACCCCACCTGGCAGGCTGGCAGCAGAAAAAGCTTCTCCAAAGCATCACTAATAGGTGCTAGTCTAGCTACAGACTCCTCCAGTAGTGGGGAGTTCTTGCAGTGCCACAGTGTTTACTTTTGCACAGTTTCAATTTGCAGCCACAGCTGCTGTACAGCAGTTCACTCGCCCTGCTTATTCAGAATCAGAGCCCCTTCTCTACAATACAATATGTAACAATTACTGATAATATTTACAACAAAAATCAGACAGTAAATGCAAATGTCAGGTGTTTTAAAAGTGATTAACCCTCGGGACAATTAGCCGCTGTATCCAGGAGGCACAGTACCGGTGACACCACTCTCTGGTAACTGGAGTGGCAGCAAAATGACAGACCAAGGCCCTTTTCCCAGAAATTGGTCCCAACAGGGCTGTTGAATTAAATAGTCAGTATTAGATTCCATTCTGGTTGTCTCAAAGACTGACTCTGAAAGGTTTTTTAACCTTTCTGTGCAGCGGGCTTCTGTATAATTCCTGAATCCCAATATGCTCTAAATCTACTGCCACAGCAAGAGTTAAATATATTATCTGGTTCTCCTAAAATGAGCCCTAAAAAGAGCTTATTTTTGATCTTCTGTGAAGTTCAGCACCCTTGCCATGGAAAATGAGTTTAAACTGCCTCACAGTAGGAGGCCTTGACATAGAGTAAGAGCCTTTAGAAAGTGAATTTTATTAAGAAGGTTGCTGGGTGACCTGATAGATCCTCGTCTAAGAATTTTAATGACATCTTCTCAAACATGTTGAACTATTTGCAGCTTTCTCCAGCAACATCTATTTGGTTGAAGCCTTAAGCCCTTCTGTCTGAACTATGCCAACATTAGATTATCTTACCCTTTAAATATCCTCAGCAGTGTTGTCAATTAAGCAATAATAACACACTCCAGGGTGTGCGTTGTGATAATGGCATGCCTTGGGTGGGCTGAAGAACACTGCCAAAATTTGCTGTGCTTCCATCACCTGAGAAGTGCCGTTATCCCAGCACAATGCACACCCTAGAGTGCCTTATTGTGATTATGAAATGGGTCCGTTAAGAAAAGGAAAAAAATATAAATATTTTTTTAAAAAAACTAGAATTGATTTCATGTAAATCTGTTAAAGAAAGAAAAAGGTGCAAAATTTGCAAAGTGAAAAAAGTCCCCTTTTCCGCTTCTTGTGTAATAGGTGGTGCCAATACTCTTTACTGAGGAGAAAGTATGGGAAGCTGTGCTGTAATGCTGTGAGCCCTGGATTAAAGAGTATCTTCCCCAGTCCTTTTGACATGGATGCATAAATTCCCTCTTCTTGAATCAACTCTTGTTTAGTATTTATTTAATGATTTCAGCAGTTTGGTTTTGCGATCTGAGCTGCTGAAAATTGCATGCTGTACCAGCACTTTTGCACCAAGTCTGGTGTTGCTGTAGTCCCACAACTGTGCTGTTGACAGCACCACATGGAGCAGGGATGAGTTACATTGTTTTATTTATTTATTTATTGAAATGTTTCACCAGGAAGGCACACTGAGCAACAAGTTACTTGTCTCCTGGTGCGACCTGGGGGGTAGGGGTACATTAGGAATGAGACATTAAACATTCAAGTTATAAGTTAAACATTAACATACAGTTGTAAGATAGATATTACAAATAGTGTTACAACAGTGTTGCATATGATAGATAAAAACGGTGGATAATAATAAGTGCTTGCTGAATAAGTAACAAGTGCTTATGTGAAAGTAAAGGGGGAAAAAAGAGGCAGTGGCGAGGTGCATGGGGAGGGGAAAGAGTTGTGTCCTTGGAGACCACTTCAGGAAGTGAGGATCCTGTACTGCACTGACCAGAGAGAAGGGGATAAGGGAGTGTCCCAGAGAGACCCTTTCAGGATGGTGGGGGAAGGCAGTAGATGAGAGATACAAGGCCCTTTGGGGGGTAGGGGGGGGCCCATGGAGACCATTTGAGGCCCCTTATATTCTGTGAGAAATCAAGGGAGGCCAGTAAGGGGGAGAAATTTGGGGAAAGGAAAGGAGAGCTAAGAATTTGGCTGGGTGTGCACAGGGTAAAATGAAGGTGATGGTAGAATGGTGGGGTTTGTCCATGGCTTAGAGGAGGAAGTTAGGGAGGGACTCGGCAGGAGCAGCTAGGAGCAAGGTAATTATTGAGGGCAGAACTGATGAAGTAGGCAGAGGATGAGTGGCAGATTTGAGGGGAAGGTAATTCCAGATTTTTGGGAGACAGTGAGAGTAACCGGATTGGCCAATTTGGGTGGATCTGCGGGGGACTACCAGGGTGTGAGAGTCAGTTGATCTAAGGGAATGCGAGGGTATGGGGGGTGTTATAAAGGAGGAAGAGGTGATGTAGGAAGGGAGCTCACCCAACCAGTGCTTAGAGGTGAATTTAACAGAGTGGGAGAGCTGCCTGTTTGCAAGACAGGGGAAGGATGGGGCAAGATAAAGATCACAGTGGTGGGTGTGGGGGGGTATCCAAGGCAAAGCGGCAGAAGGAATTGAAGAGGGTGTCCAGTCTGACCAGGGGGGACTTAGGGGCAGCACCATAGACTATGTCACAGTAGTCAAAAATGGGCAGTATCATCTTCAGGACAAGTCACGCCTAGCAGTAGTAGGTGGGATGCAACTACGGTTCCTGAACAGAACACCAAACTTGGGGTGTAGTTTTTTCTGGATGGGTGTCAATATGTCCAGAGAAGTTTAGGTGTTGGTCCAACCAAACACCTACCTGAAGGAGGATGTGTCCTCATGTAAAGTCCCATCATGGGTATGAAAAATGTGTAGGGAGGGAAGCCTTGAGAGTCTCTGCCTTGTGCCAAAGGTCATGGAGACTGTCTTCTTGGTGTTGAGAAAAAGTTGATGGTTAGCAAACCAGAGCTCAACCTTGTCAAAGTCTTGCTGTAAGCTGGTTGTAACCACAGCAGAACAGGAGCCAGATGCATACAGGACTGCATCATCGGCATACATATGTATAGCAGGGGATGGAGAGCAAACAGAGGGAAGGTTGTTTCAGAAGATGGAGAATAGGAGGGGCCCTAATACAGAGCCCTGGGGGACTCCAGTGCTAATTGGGAGGGGGGGGAAGTGGCATCCAAGAACTTAACTTACTGGGTTCTGCCAATAAGGTAAGCCTTAAACCAGTTTGTGGCGGAGGGAGATAGGCCAGCAGCCGGGAGTGAGTTGAGGAAAAGGGAATGAGAGACAGTGCCGAAGGCCTTGGCCAGGTTGACAAAAATGGCACAGGTAATTTGGCTTGTTGTCCATCTTGGTTAGGATGGAGTCTGTGAGCCATAGGAGAGAGGTGGTGGTTGAGTGTTTTTTCCTGAAACAGGACTGGTAAGGGGTGAAAAAGGAGGTGTCAGATAGAAAAGAGGTGAGTTGGGAGAGGTCAATGTGTTCTTGAAGCTTAGCAAGGGTAGGGAGGAGAGAAATGGGGCGATAGTTGCCAGGGGATGAGGGGTCACCCCCTTTAGGTAGAAGGAGGACCACTGCATGTTTCCATGAAGAGGGAACTGAGGCAGTAGAGAATGAGAGCTTTAAGATTATTGAGAGGGGGTAGGCAATGGCTGAAGCAGAGAGGGTGGAGTTTTGGGTCAAGGCCATCAAGGGAGGCACCTTTAGAAGGGTTGATGGTGAGGAGGGCACATAGGGCATCGTTTGGGATTGCAGTAGCAAAAGAGAAGGGGATGTGAGAGGGTGATGACGGGGTCACACCGGTAGAGGGTGGGGATGGGTAGGATGGGAGGGATTTCAGTAGTTCAGTGACGCAGACGGTATGGAGGAGTTAAATTCTGCAGCTACAGCTGGTGAGTCACGCACTAGTAAACCATTTACTCTAAGTACTGGGGTGGTGGGCGAGATGAGGGGGTAAATAAGGTATGGGCCACTTTCCAGAACTTTGAAGGGGCATTTATGTTGGTGATGAAGGCAGATTTGAAATATTCGGACTTGGATAACCTTGTAGCCCTGGTGCAAGCATTTAAGAGCATGCAGTATTTAACAAGGTAAGTAGGATGCTGGGTAGCTTTATGATGCTTCCAGGCTCAATCTCTAGCCCTGAGGCAGGCCAGAAGTTCAGGGGTTATCCAAGTTAAGTGGTTCCCTCTGACTCTGGTTTGTTTGAGTGGGGCAAAGGCGTTCCAGTTTGCACGAAAGATTTCTTTGAAGTAGGTAAGGGTCTTATCAGCCAAGGGGAAGGATGTTAGGGAGGACCATTCAGAAGGTGGCAAGGTTACTCAGGAGAGGTTCAAGGTCAAGAGACTTGAAAGAGCATAGTTGTATGGTTTTGTGGGTGATTTAGTGCTGTGGACTTTCCTAACTATGTAGAAACAGAGAAACATAGAACATAGACTTTGACGGCAGATAAGGACCACTTGGCCCACCTAGTCTGCCCATTTCCCTACCTACAGGATAAGCTGCAGATCCTAGTTAACCAACAGTCTATTTCTTCTTACCCCCCACAAGAACTGCCTTATGTCTGTCCCATGTATTCTTGAATTCTCCCACAGTTTTAGACCCCACAACCTCCTCAGGAAGGCTGTTCTATGCGTCCACCACCCTCTCTGTGAAAAAATACTTCCTCACATTGCCCCTGAACCGCCCATCTTTAAATTGTGTCCCCTTGTTCTTGCACATCTCTTTTTCTGAAAGATGCTACCCTCTTGGACTTTGTTGATTCCACTGAGGTACTTAAAAGTTTCTATCATGTCCGCCCTCTCCCTCTTTTCCTCAAGGGTATACATATTAAGCTCCTTTAGTCTCTCCTCGTATGGCTTCTCTTGCAGACCCTGCACCATTTTAGTTGCCCTCCTCTGGACTGCTCTATCCTGTCTATGTCCTTGCGAAGATGGGGTCTCCAGAACTGGACGCAGTATTCCAGATGGGGTCTTACTAGCTGTCTATACAGAGGGAAAACAACTTCCTGTTTTCTGCTGGTGTTGCCTCTCCCTATACATCCCAATATACTCTCAGCCCTCCCTACCACCTTCTCACATTGCTTGCTAACCTTAAGGTCATCCAATATTATTACCTCCAGGTCCCTTTCCATTTTTGTTGTCGTTACTACCTCCCCTTCCCATTGTGTAATCTTCCCCCAGATTTTTGTTTCTCAGGTACATTATTTTGCACTTGTTTGCAGTGAATCCAAGCTGCCATACTTCTGACCATTCCTCCAACCTTGCCAAGTCCCTTCTCATCCTTTCCACGCCTCCTTGTGTATCAACCCTGTTGCAGATCTTTGTGTCATCTGCAAAGAGGCATACTTTTCCTTCCAGTCCTTCTGCAATGTCACTTATAAAGACATTAAAAAGGACTGGACCCAGTTCCAAACCCTGCAGTACCCCACTAGTAACCCCTCTTTCTTCAGAGTGGACTCCATTTACAATTACCTTCTGTTGTCCAGCTAATGTTTTACCCAGGCTACCACCCTGGGACCCACTCCCAGGCTGGTTAATTTGTCTATTAATCTTTTGTGTGGGACTGTGTCAAATGCCTTGCTAAAGTCTAGGTAGGCCATGTCCACAGCCCCTCCCTGGTCTACTGCTTTGGTCGCCCAGTCAAAGAAATCAATTAAATTTGTCTGACATGACCTTCCCGCTGAGAACTCATGCTGCCTTGGGTCCTGTGCCCCAGTGGCCTCTAGGTACGCAGCAGTTCTTTCCTTAAGAAGTGATTCCATCACTTTCCCTACCACAGATGTCAAACTAGCAGGACTGTAGATTCCTGCCTCTGTCTTGGTCCCACTTTTTTGAAGGGAAATCACATCTGCCTTCCTCCAGTCCTCAGGTACCACACCATTCTCCCATGATTTGTTAAAAATGGTAGTCAGTGGTTTTACTAGTCCTCCCCTTAATTGTTTTTAGAATTCTGGGGTGAATTCCATCAGGCCCCATTGCTTTGTCCACCTTCAGTTTTAGGAGTTCTTTCAGAACCCTTTCTTCTGTGAAAGGACTGGGATCGACCCCCCTATCAAGAGAGCTTCTGTAATTGGATTAGACACCTCCTCCTAACATACTAAAATGCCAGCAGAACAGGCCTAATGGTCTTTTGTGTCTGCTCGTTTGGTCAGCCACCACCCTGGGAGCTGACCTTGCTGCCCACTGTGCCCTCTCTGGCTTCTCCCTTCCCAGTCCCGGATATTCTCACTGCACTGGATTTTGCTTCCAGAACCCTTCCCCTGTACCTGTCCCACCCCCTCTTGAACCCCATCCACCGTCTCTGCCTCCACCAGCCCCCCTGGGCAGCACATTCCATGGCTCCACCACCCTCTCAGTGAAGTAGCACCTCCTCCTTTCTCCCCTGAATCTCCTCCCCTCAGCTTCCACCCATGCCCTCTAGTTGCCCCCCCTTCCTTCAAAGCACCCTGACTGCTCCTCCCCTATTTACCCCTTCATGTATCTGAAGATCTCTATTATGTCCCCCTCAGTCCCTTCTCTTTTCCAATGTGTACATATTTAGCTCTTTGAGCTTCTCCCCATAGGTCCTGTCCCCCAAGCCCCAAATCATTTTGGCTGCCCTCCTCTGGACCCTCTCCAGGAGTTCAGTGTCCCTCTTTAAGTGTGGATTCCAAAACTGCAAGCAGTACTCGAAGTGCGGCCTCACCAAGCAGTTATACAGAGGGACTATCACTTCCCTCTTTCTGGAGGTGATCCCCCTAGTGATGCATCCCAGCAACCTGTTGGCCTTGGCCGCTGCCCTCCTACAAGTCTCCGAGTTGTTCATCTTGACATCCACCACCACCACCAGGTCCCTCTCAGTCATCGAGACTTATAGCATCCCCACCCCAGGGAGTATACTTGGCCCAGGTTTCTGGCTCCTAGGTGCAGTACCTTGCATTTCCCTTCATTGGACCTCAGCTTCCACTTTATAGACCACCTTTCCAGAGCCTCCAGGTCCCCCTGTGGGGCCACCCTCCCCTCCTCCCCATCCATCACTGCTCCCAGTTTTGAGTCATCCACAAAGAGACTCATCTCACTCCTGATACCCATCCTTATGTCAGAGATGTAGGCATTGAACAAGAGGGGCCCAAGGACTGATCACTGAGGGACTCCACTAATGCCCCTCCTTGGAGATGAGACTATCCTGCCAACCACGACCCTCTGGGTCCGGTCCTGGAGCCAGTTGACTATCCATCTGATCATCTGGTTCCCCACCCCCATTTCTCCCAGCTTATCCAACAGGCCCTCAATTTTTTTTTTTTATTTTAAACATTTGTTTACCGGGTAAGTACAATGAGCCAAGGCCCGTTTTCATGTACGACCCGGGGACCATAAATATACAGTCAAGATGTTTACAATTAACAAAACTCACATCACAATACAATACAACATTAAACATACATTACGAAGTACAAATAAATATATATAAAATAATTACTGAAAACAGTAACAATGCAATTTAGCAAGAAAATTTTCTTAACCTAATTTTAAAAGTATGATGACATACATTATAATATAAAACAATAGGAAGCTTATTCAGTTTTTAGCAAGAGTAGGTAAACGAACCATCCCCCATTTTAGTCTTAGTTTTGGACCTTTAACTTAATTTGTTGATCAGAGCAGTTCCGTGAATTTATTTTAATGTGTAGAAGTGAATATAATGGAGAATCTGTACCTTGACGAAGAACAGAATCTGTTAATAAACATAGACTGTATAGACAACCCATCCCGGAGGAAGCCAAGCAGATAGTCTATACAGTTCACAGTGATAGTAGAATAGGACAACTAAAGTAAACCTACAAATACCATGAAATACATTAGTAAAGAGATAAATCTCTATTTGACAGATTAGTAAAAGAAATGAATTATAATTCAACTGTGGTAATAAGACACCCTCTGCTATTGCCGTCTTGCTGGTAAAGTCAACAGGATTGAAACTTGAATAATACACAAGTCTCTGACTTATCTGACGAGAGATAAATTTTACATGATCAGAAAATTTTAAATGTTGATCTAACAAAACTCAAGATATTTAAATTGTTTTACCTGCTCCATCCATTACCCAACAAATCAGAGATAGTCAAATTCTGAGATCTATTTAATCTAATCCTAGATCCAAACAGCATACATTTTGTTTTGAATTATTTAATGCCAAACAATTCCCATTTAACCACCCACATAGAATAGCAAAGTCCTTATTTAAGGACTTATTTATAAATTCAACAGAAATTGAACTTTTATACAGAATAATATCATCTGCATAAATCAGACAATGTATATCATTCAATAAAGATGGAACAACATCTACAAATACGTAAACAACAATGGGCCCAAAAGCGGACCCCTGAGGCACCCTGTGACAAAATTTTACTAGTTGAAAAGCTCCATTTAATCCGACTTTAAGTGGACGATCAGACAAATAACTATGAAACCAATCAACAGCAATCTCTGTCATACCATAACCGGAGCGTTCTAATCAGCAAAGGATGGCTTACAAGATCAAAGCCCTTGGACAGGTCCATGAACACAGCACCAGTGAGCAAACCCTCATTCATAGCTACACTGGTGTGGTTCATGAACTAATAAAACCAAATCCAATCCCATGATACTTAAAACCCATGCTGATCAGGAGTCCTAAGACCATTATCTTGTAAATAGACAGTAAACTGCTCATTCACAAGTCTTTCAAAAATTTTTCCCAAAGGTGGCAAAAGAGAAATAGGTCGATAATTATCCATGTCCATTCTATCACCAGATTTATAAATAGGTTTGATTACTGTCTGTTTCCATACATCAGGGAAACATCCAGTAAGCAAAGACAAATTATAAATAGAAGTAAGTGGATAAGTAATATATTCAGAAATCAATTTTAGAAACCGGGTTTCAAGCTCACATGCACTTGAACAAATTGGCATGTGTTTCAAAAAATAATAAACCGATATGGTTCAACAAGAGAAAGAAAAAGAACCAAATTCAGAAACAACATGAGATTGTCTATCCATACACAGTCCTCGCGTAAAGGCCTCGTATACCTAGACAAATCAAGAATTTATCAAAAGAATCACAGATAATCTGCATCTGAAATCATCTGACCATCCTTACTAAAAGCCCCAATAGATTCTTTTCTTGATGGTTTAATTAAAGAATTTATAGAAGAAAAACCTTTTCGGATTGTTTAAACTAGAAGTTTGTAATTTTTGAAAATAACTAGATTTACTTTGCCTAATTTTTATTTTACATTCATTTCTGAGCTTCCTATAAGTATTAAAATCTGTCATTGACTTAGTTACCTTATACAATTTCAACAGCATCTCTCAATTTAATTAAATGTAGCAAAGGGGCAGTAATCCATTTATTAGGGGCCTCTAACTCTCCTAACCACTCTAGGAAAATATTTATTTTGTAACCCCAAAAGAGTGGAAGTAAAATAATCAACAGCAATATTTACATCCGGAATTGCATCCAGATAAGTCCAATCAATATTCTGCAAATCAGTAAGAAGTGGAACTCAAGAGGAACAGAGTCAAACGCCTTGCTGAAGTCAAGAAAGAGGACGTCCACTGGTCTACCCAGGTCCAAGGCACTCATCACCCAGTCATAGAACTCCACAAGGTTTGTCTGACATAATTTCCCTGGGATGAATCCATGCTGTCTATCTTCCAAGCACCCCAACTTTTCCAGGTCCCCCCCCCAGCCTCTCCTTGACAATGCCCTCCATCACCTTGCCCACCACTGATGTCAGGCTGACGGGTCCATAGTTTTCTGCCACCTCCTTGATCCCCCCTTGTGGATAGGCACTATAGTCACCTTCCAGTCCAAGGGCACCCACCCTGTCTTCAGAGAGACGCTGAAAACTCCGACAGGGGTTTCGCCAGGACATCCGCCAGTTCCTTCAGCACTCTGGCATGTAATTTATCTGGCCCCGGTGCTTTCTTCATCTTAAGGTACCTGAGGGCTTCCCTCCCTCTCTCTGCCATGATTTCCACCTCTTCTACCTTATCCCCCCACTTAGCCTTCCCCCCTCCTGCCAGTGATGCCCCCCTTGCCCCAGACACGCTGATTGATAAGGGTCCCACCTCCTCAGTTTCACCGTCTCCTGCCATGTATGATGCAGCACCCCCATTTTCCTTGGTGAAAACTGAGGTGAAGTACTCATTTAGTACCTCAGCCTGCTCCCCCTGGTCTTGTGCCCATCCCTTCCCTGTTTTAATCCTGCTAATCTGCCCCTTCACCCTTTGTTTTTCCCCAATGTATCTAAAGAACCCCTTGTTCCCTCTCCTAATTTCCCTGGCCAGGTTCTGCTCCTTCCTTGTATTAGCCACCCTCACCACCCTAGTGGCCCTTTGGGCCATCAGCTCGTACTCCCTTCAATCCCTTTCACTCCTTGAGCACTTGAATTCCCCTCACCACCTCCTGAACCTCCCTGGTCCACCAGCAGGGTTTTTAGGCCCTACTGCATTTTTGTCTTACTCTTGCACAGGTGCTGGTAGCATCCTGCACCCCCCTCCTGATGATTTCCCACCTACTGTCAGCGTCCATGTCTGGCCCAATCCCATCCAAATGCTCCTTAAGGATCCTTCCCATTTCTTTGTAATCTGCCCCCCTGAAGTCAGTTACCTCCATCTTTGTGCAACCTTTTACCCCTCCTTGGTCCAGGCAGAACCAGACCATGGTATGGTCACTCCCCGTCAACGGGTTCCTTACCTCCAGGCCCCCAATCTGGTCACTGTCTGCCAGGACCACATCCAGTACCTGCACTTCCCTGGTCAGTTTCCCCCACCTGCTGAGTTAGGAACACATCCTGAAAGACATCCAACAACCTCTGTTCCCTGGCCACGAGGACGTCATAGTCTCCCAGTCTGTTCCTGGCATGTTTAAGTCCCCCAACACCACCGCACTGCCCCTGCCAAATCTGCAGTGTCTCCCAACATCTGCCACCAGACCCTCCTCCAGCTCCTCCGCCAGTGCAGGGGGTCTATACACCACTCATATTTTTACTTTCTTGCCCCCCCTTGTTATCAAGGTGACCCAAATTGCCTCCACAGTTCCCTCCACCTCCTCTACTCCTCCTATGCCAATGTAGTTTTTGACTATTATTGCTACCCCCTCCCCTTCCCTTCCCCCTGTCCTTCCTGAACATGGTTTAACCCTCCAGATTCAGGCCCCAGTTGTGCCTGCGGTGGCCCAGGTCTCAATGACCACTGCCACATCCACCTCTCCCTCAGTTAGCATTGCCTGGAGCTCAGGCATTTTATTGCCCAAGCTCCTGGCATTTAGCAGGACTATCTGCACCCTTCCCCTATACTTCCATTTCCCCTGCTCGCGTTCCCATGGAGATTCCATCTTCCCCTGGTCTGCACCTTACCAGTCAGCCTTTTCCCACATTTCTCCAGCTCCCTGTGGGGGTGGAGACAGAGTTCCTCCTTTATCGGATGCCCCTCAACAGCCTTTTCTCCCATCCCTCCCCCTTCACAAGTTTAAACCCCACCTTTCACCAATGAACCCCTCTATTTTCAACTTAAGGATTTCCCTCCCCTTCAAATTGAGATGGAACCTATCTCTAGCATACATCCCCTTATCCTCCCAGGTCTCCCCTCAATCCCCCATCATCCCATACCCTTTGGCCCCACACCACTCCCTGAGCTACTGGTTTATCTCTCTAATCTTCCTTTTGTGTTCCCACTAGCCCTTGGCATTGGCAGGATTTCTGAGAAGGAAATCACGCATCCTATGTCATGACAGACCCTCGCAAGCTCCCTGAACCATGCCTGTATCTCTAGCTCGCTATTTCCCTCAATGTCGTTGGTACCCAGGTGGACCAGTATGTCCGGGGAACCCCCACAATCATTTGCCAGCTGATATATCTCATGCTTGGCCCTGTGCACCGTTAGTCCAGGGAAGCATTTTGTTCTAACTGGGCAGGCTTCCCCCTTCCTATCCCATTTGATACCCCTGATCATGGAATCCCCTAACAGGAGCACTCTGACCACTTCTTTTCCTCCATTTCCTCCCCTTCCCTGTCCCTCATCCTTTCTACTGGCCCCTCCTCCCAGCCGGCTCCTTGCTCCTCCCCCTATTTGGGTGCCACCTGTCGGCACCTCCTTATTTACCCTGGCCACCCCTCCACTCTGATCCCATGCCTCTCCTCCTCCTGAGTATCCTTCTGTACCCCGCTACCCCCCTTCACTACTCGCGACTGGTCCTTCTGCTAAACTAGCCTGGCTCTTCCTCTCTTCCTTCCCTTCTCCATTCAGACCCTCCTTGCCTGTCGTGCTCCCCTGGCCTAAACCCTCAGCTCCTTTTACTGTATCCTCCTTGTACTTCTGGTCCTTCTCCTTGTCCTTTCCTCCCAACTGGTCCTTCTCCTTGTGCTTTCCTCCCCCTGCCCCCTCCTCTTCCTGCTCTAATCCCCTACTCCCCCCGTTTTCCCACATTCCAAGTTCCCCCCTGTTCTTCCTGTTCTCTGGCCCCCTCCTCCTGCCCCCACTCCCTTTCCACCTTTAACCACCCCTGTCATGGCTACATCACCCCCCTCATCCTCAAGCAGAAGAAGAGAACTGAAGCAGTTTCTGAGCTTAAGGTCTGATCCATCTCCCCTCCTTGCTTCCTTCTGTCCAGCCCCAGCCATCTGCCTGCTTCTCTGAGAATGTCCTCCCTTTGGCCCCCCTTTTGAGGTTCCCCAGATACCTGCCTGCTTCCTTGGTAGTGTCATCCTTTTGGTCCCCCTCTGTCAGGGTCCCTATGCAACCCCAGAGTACTCTTCTGCACTCCTTTCCCTATGCCCCCACCCCTAGTGCTTGTTGCAACCCTGTGGGAGAGCCCCTGCCCTATTCCCCAACCATACCTCCCCCCTTCCCTCAGCTGTCTCCTAACCCCCTCAACCTCCTCCCTAAGCTATGCCAGCTGGTAACACACTGGGTAATCACCGAGCTTCCAAGCCCAGTCCAGTATCATGGACGCCCCACACCCTGTACACCCCACCACCCACCCAAAGATGCCGGCCCTGATGACGTGTGGTCACATCCCCCTTCAAGTAGGTTTCCTTGGGTGAGCCACCATGTTCCCTACTAGTCCAAGATACACCCCTTCCCACTAATTAGGTCACCCAGTAATCCTAGATACAGTCCCACAGTAAACGGGTACCCCTGTTATTAGGTGCAGTACTACACATTAAACTTATAAGGGAAGTGTACAACTCCCTAAGCTCCTCTCTCCCAGCCTTTAAACCCCACCCCCAGTGGCTAGAACTATATGAGCTGTAGCCGAAACCTTTATCTCCAATTGCAGGACAGGTGTTCCCATATAAATGAGCTGAGCTCTGGAAAGGGAGGGTGAGATTAGGGCCTACACCCGACTCTTACGAGAGTGTATCAGCCCTGGCAACACAATCCCAACTCTCCTCAGTTTAAACTCAGAAAACAGCATTACCTGAGCAGCAGCTATTATCCCACAGAATCTTCTGGTAGTGTAGACTGCTCCTCCCCCTCCTCCTCCAACAGGGAAGGGGCTGGAGTAGAACAGCTAAACAGTCTAGGGAGGTCAAATCATGGAAAGCCATGTGTGCCAATGCCAGGAGCCTAGG
The DNA here is from genome assembly GCA_016271365.2 of Neoceratodus forsteri. NCBI lineage: Eukaryota > Metazoa > Chordata > Ceratodontiformes > Ceratodontidae > Neoceratodus > Neoceratodus forsteri. The sequence continues at coordinate 968,176,178 of CM028130.1, read as the reverse complement.
CAACAAGATGGAAGATCTGGAGGCTGTCATGGTGCAGTCACACCTGGACATTGTGGCCATCACAGAAACCTGGTGTAATGATAACCATGACCGGGAGATGGCCATTCCTGGCTACAACATATTCAGAAGAGACTGGGCAGGTAGGAAGGGAGGAGGAGTGGCATTGTATGTGAAAAATGACATAAGGGCCACAGAGATCCAGGAGGAACAAAATGGGGGAGAGATACTGTGGGTTAAGCTGGAAAGGAAAATGGAGCCAGCCATCCACACAGGTATGGTCTATAGACCACCAGCCCAGGAGGAAGAAACAGATAGGGAGCTGATGCTAGCTATCCAAAGGATGGCAGACAAGGGTGAGGTAGTACTGGTTGGAGACTTCAGTATTCCAGATGTGGACTGGAGCATCCCAGCAGCAGCATCAACTAGGAACAGATTTATCCTGGACTCCCTTCAGGGTGTCTTCCTCAAGCAACTGGTCATGGAACCAACTCAGCAGAAGGCAATACTGGACCTTGTGCTCACAAACAGGGACAGTGTGATGGGGTAACAGTGGGGAGCACCTGAGAACAGTGACCACCAGTCATTGTGGTTTGAAATCACAGAAGGAGCAGAACCAAACTGCACAAAAACATGTATCCTGGATTTTAGGGGGCAGACTTTGGGAAAATGGGGAGATACTTGAAAGAGACATTAAGGGAATGGGGCAGGAATCGGGGTTGAGGAACAGTGGGCAGTATTTAAACGGGATTACAAGAGCAACAAAATTATGCATTAAGCAGGTTAGCAAGAGGAAAGGAAGAGGAGGCCATTATGGTTTCCAAAGAGGTAGCAAAGAAAGTGAAGCCAAAAGATTGCATTCAGGCAATACAAAAAGACACAGGCAGAAGGGGATAGGGAGAAGTACCAGGAGAAGCAAGGGAGGCAGGAAGGTCAGTAAGGGAAGCCAAAGCTCAGACAGAAGAACACATTGCAAAATCAGTTGGTAGAGGGGACAAAACCTTTACAGGTACATAAGTGAAAAGAAAGGCAAAGGAGGATAGTGAGACTGAAGGGGAGGATGGAGCCATGTGGAGGATGACAACAGTAAAGCTGACATACTGAACAGGTATTTCTGCTCACTCTTTACTGAGGAAGAGGAGGGTAATGGGTCTGAAGGGAGTACAAGGGGTGGGAATGGTGCAGAAATGGACACAAGTCCCTTTACGAGAAGGGTCCTGAAGGAACTGGAAGTAATAAGAGTTGATAAAGTAATGGGGCCAGATGGGGTGCACCCCAGGGTCCTTAAAGAACTCAGAGAGGTGGTGGCTGAACCTCTGGTTATCCTATTTAGCCGATCACTGGAAACAGGGGAGGTACCCAAAGACTGGAGGACAGCAGATGTAATCCCCTTTTACAAAAGTGGGAACAAAGAGGAAGTGGGGAACTACAGACCACTCAGCTTCACCTCAGTAGTGGGGAAGATCATGGAAGCACTACTGAAGGAAAGATTGGTGGAACATCTCGTCGTCAATGGACTACAGGATCCAAGGCGGCATGGTTTCACCTGGGGGAGGCCATGTCAGACCAACCTCGTTGAATTTTTTGACCGGGTGACTAGGGAGCTGGATCAGGCGAGGGCAGTGGACATGGCCTATCTGGACTTCAGCAAGGCCTTTGACACTGTGCCACATAGAAGACTGTTACACAAACTAGGGAATATGGGTGTGGGCAGGACAGTAGTGTGGTGGGTAGGAAACTGGCTGGGCGGCAGGACACATAGGGTGGTGGTAAATGGCTGTCACTCCACAGAGGGAAGAGTGACCAGTGGGATACCACAGGGATCAGTGCCGGGACTGGTCCTATTCAACATCTTCATCAGTGACATTGCGCAGGACCTAGAAGGCAGAATTTCACTGTTCACTGATGACACAAAGCTCTGTAACAGAGTAGACACATCAGAGGGTGTAGCCAGAATGAGAAGGGTCCTGCAGAAACTTGAAGAATGGTCAGGGGTTTGGCAGTTGAAATTCAATGCAAAGAAGTGCAAGATAATGCATATGGGGCACAAAAACCCTGGCACAATATATCAGTTGGGGGTGTGGATATAGCATGCACCAAGCAGGAAAGGGATCTTGGGGTTATCATCTCTGATGACCTCAAGGTAGGGAAACAGTGTGACAAGGCAGCAGGTAAAGCAAATAGGATGCTGGGATGCATAGGCAGGGGCATCACCAGCAGGAAAAAGGAAGTCATGATTCCACTATACAAGACACTAGTGAGGCCCCACCTGGAGTACAGTGTACAGTTCTGGAGACCTTACCTATGTAAGGACATAGACAGGGTAGATAAGGTTCAGAGGAGGGCAACAAAGATGGTACATGGATTGCATCACAAGTCCTATGAGGACAGGTTGAAGGAATTAAATATGTACTCCCTGGAGGAGAGGAGGGAAAGAGGGGACATGATAGAGACATACAAGTATCTTACAGGGAGGAACAGGGTGCAAGAATATACTATTTTAAGTGAAAAAGATGTTCCAGGACTAGAGGGCATGGGATGAAGTTGGAGGAGGGCGATTCAGAGGAAATGTGAGAACAATTTTTTCACGGAACGGGTGGTGGACAAGTGGAACACCCTGCCTGAGGAAGTGGTGGGGGATGAAACAATCACGGGATTTAAGAATGCATGGGATAGACATAAAGGAATTCTGGAGGTCAGGGGTAAGGGGCAACAGAGTTCTAGAAAAACATAAACTGAAGTTACAAACTCAAATGGGCAGACTAGGTGGGCAATAGGCCCTTATCTGCTGACACTGTCTATGTATCTTTGTATCCTGTTTTGTGAATACTGAGCAGAAATATTCATTCAGTATCCCTGCTTTTTCACTGTCCCTCTCTGCCCACCCACCATCCATTCTGTTCAGCCTCACTATCCCTCCCTTTGTCTTTCTATGCTCCCTGATGTACCCGTAAAAGTTTTTATCCTCTTTCTTAACAGAGTTGGCTATCTTTTCCTCAGTTTGGGCCTTTGATATTCTGATTTCCCTCCCTGCTTCCTTCTGCCTTAACTGGTACAGCTCTCTGCCCTGCTCCTTCTGTGTTTCCTTATACTTCCTGAATGCTATCTTTTTCTCCCTGACTTTCTCTGCTACCTCTTTTGAGATATTGGGTTATAGTCACTGAGAGCATTGGGAAGGATGCCAGAGGTGATGACACAGTGGGGGTGGGAGGTAAGGGCCCAGTCAAGGAGGGAGTGTTGTTGTGTCTTGTGGTTTGGGCAGGTGGAGTCAGAAATCAGTTGGGAGAGGCTTAGGGCTCTAATTTCATTTTAAGTTTTGGTAGTTTTAGGTGACAACCAATTTATATTGAAGTCACCTAGGATGAATAGTTCATCAGCACGAGCAAAGGAAGTGATGGAGGTTAAGACGTCTAGCGCGACCATAGGACGGACATTTGGGTGGCAGTATATGCCATCTACGAAGATTGAAAGAGTGAAGGAGAGGGTCACATTGATAGCTAGAGCATCATGGGTCTCAGGATTGGAGGATGAGTAAATGATGGAATATTGAATTGAGGCTAGGACATAAATGGCCACACCACCACCTCTGCCAGCACGGTCTTACCTTACCAGTCAGTAGCCAGGAATGGAGACTGAGTGGTCAGGGATAGTGCTCTTTAACTAAGTTTCTGAGATGATTAGAAAGTCTGGTTTTAGAGTGTACACCATTGTCTGAATCTGGTCTATTTTTTGCAACAAGCTGCAGGTGTTTAGATGTAGGATCTTTAAGTCCTTTGGGAGGGCTGAGAGAAGAGAGTGGGAGGAGGTAGTAGAGGAGGAAGCACCAGAGGAGCTAGGGTCAATAGGAACCTGGGTTGGGGTGGATATCCCCAGCAGAAAGCAAGAGAAGAGTGAGTATGAGAAAGTGGAGCTTAGGGGATTTTGAAGGGGCTACCAAGGAGGTTGGGAGTTTTAAGGGGAAAGTAGTGGTTAAGTGAGGTAGAAGAAGGTGCACAACCGCAATGAAAGGGGACACCGTTATCAAAGCTGCATGAGCAATGGTGGTAGAGTGAGACCATATTTCAAATGGGGTAGATGGAGTGATAGCATGGATGTGGGTAGGGGACCGGAGATAGTAACTGATGGGGTTGGGAGAGTAATTAGGAATAGATGGGTAGTGAGCAAGTGGAGGTGGTAAAGAGAGGGATATAAGCAGAACAAGGGAGAGCGAAGAGAATAGGGGATGCGTTGTTCATAAACACAGAGAAATTACTGAATAACTGATTTAGGGACAGGAAGGAATTTGTAACCAGGGAGCATGGAGGGGGTTGCTAAGATCGAGGGAGTAGCTGTAGTTTATGAAGGTGTCTAAATGAACAATACTCAGCGATTGCTTTATTGGAGAAAGATTGTGTCCCTCTAGTGGCTGTATAGTATAACTTGCTAATGGAAAAATGGACACTTAGAAAATGGGAGACAGAAACAAAATATTCTTTTCAGTTTAACCTAGACAAAATTATTCTAAACTGATCAGTAATTTCCTTACATTATACAGTCAAGCACTTGCAGTATACAGTAATTCAAATGGTAAGTACACAGTTACAGCAAGGTACACACAAATACAATTAGGCAGAGGGGAGAAACTGAAGCTACAGTAAGACTCGGGCTGGGAGTCATACAGCAAAAGATCAGCAGTGGAATAGGAAGAAAGCCACTCATGAGCCCGGGTCTCCAGCGCCAACCAATCAGGTGCTGGGGAAGAGAGTAAAGCCACCAGAAAGGCTGTACCTGCAGAGCTGAAGGGTGGAATAAAGATTCAGGGACTGCAGCAGAGAAGGCCACCTCCCAGTGCAGTTCCTTGGTGGGCCAAAGTGCCCTGGTCAAGGGCCTTCACCTAGGATGGGGAGAGAGAGGGGAGAAACAGAGGTGAACTTTTATAGGAAATCGAATGGTGGGGCAGACAGTAAGTGTAGACAGGAAGACAGCAGCAGCAAATTGATTGAGAAAAAGGAGTTACAAAATAGCAAAGGGATGGCCCCGAGAGGTGGGGAGGGGGCTAGGGTGCTATGTGTTAGCCTGAGAGTGAGAGAGAGAGAGAGAGAGAGAGAGAGAAGGAAAAGAGGAAAAAATATGTATATATATATACATATTCTTTCAGGTTTAACTTAAACAGCTCGCACCAAATTGCGCTGTAAATTCTAGCTTAACCAGTCTGGCAATTAATAAGTACCAAGAGCCAGCCTGGGAGAAAGAAGTACAGAGAAAAGAATAGAAAATGGGAGAGAGAGAGATAAACAAAATATTCTTTTCAGTTTAACCTAGACAAAAATATTCTAAACTTAGCAGTGATTTCCTTACATTACACAGCCAAGACCTTGCAATATACAGTGATTCAAATGGTAAGCACACATTTACAGCAAGGTACACACAATACAATTAGGCAGAGGGGGGGAAACTGAAGCTAAGACTTGGGCTGGGAGGCATACAGCAAAAGATCAGCAGTGGAATAGGAAGAAAGCCAATCATGAGCCCCGGTCTCCAGCGCCGACCAATCAGGTGCTGGGGAGAGACCAAAGCCACCAGGATGGCTGTACCTGCAGTGTTGAAGGGTGGAATGAAGATTCAAGGACTGTGGCAGAGAAGGCCTCCTCCCGGTGCTGTTCCTTGGTGGGTTGAAGTGCCCTGGTCAAGGGCCTTCACCTGCAGAGTTGAAGGGTGGAATGAAGATACAGGGACTGCGGCAGAGAAGGCCACCTCCTGGTGCTGTTCCTTGGTGAGCCAAAGTGCCCTGGTCAAGTGCCTTCATCTGCAGAGTTGAAGCATGGAATGAAGATTCAGGGACTGTGGCAGAGAAGACCGCCTTCCGGTGCTGTTCCTCGGTGGGCCGAAGTGCCCTGGTCGAGGGCCTTCACCTGCAGAGTTGAAGGGTGGAATGAAGATTCAGAGACTGCGGCAGAGAAGGCAGCCTCTAGGTGCTGTTCCTTGGTAGGCCGGAGTGCCCTGGTCAAGGGCCTTCACCTGCAGAGAGACATGCTACTCATATCAAGGCTCCTACTTTTCTGTGGCACATTGGGACCAAGCTCTGTGGCAAGACTACCATTTGCCGCAGAACTTCTGTGGCAGTGGTTTGTAATTTCTGCAGAAGTTCTGCGGCGCTAACGAACTACCGCATCAAAGTGTCAGCTTGTCATCCTAACTTCACTTTCATGGCAGTGGTTATAGCAGTGTGGATGGCGGAAAGCACAGTAACACTAGTTCAAAAAATAACAGACTTATAGAAATAATTTTATGCCTAAAAAAGCAAAAAAAAAAAAAATATCTATCCATTAAAGTCCTAGCCTATTGCATAAATGAAATACACAGAGGGGCCCTTACATGATAAAGACGGTATTTCTATACTCATTCTATCTATACCACTCATGAGGTCCCCACTGTGTATCACTTATATATTTATATGCAATCTGAAACATACATACAAATATGTGTGTATGTGTGTGTGTGTGTTTACAAAATGGGATATCTGCCAGGGTTATCAGCCAGTCAGAGCCCAGGATTTTCTTATCCCATTTTGTAAAAATCATTACTGGGAACAGGAACATGGTGGCTATGCCCTTACAAAATTCACTTTGCCCAATACTATCAGGCAACAACAGAGCCCGGGTTTTAAAAGTGCTAGTGATAATGACCGCATCACCAATAGTATTGGGCAAAGTGAATTTTGTAAAGCACGTTGCCTCATGTTCTTCCCAGTAATAGATACTGTACGTAGCCCTTACACTTAACAGTTCATCACCCGCCCCCCAACCAAAAGTCACACATTCAAAAAAAAAATGAATACTGGTATAAATGTTAAACCAATTCATTGCAGCAACCTGTTGTAGTGTGACATACCATTTCTTGTTCCCCACTCCAGCAAAGGCAGCTGATAAGTTACTTACTTCAAGACACCAATACGTCTCCAGGTATGGGTAGCAAAACTACTAAACACCCCCTTAACTGTTCCCTGGGCCAATTCTGCTGCTACATACATTTGCCACCAACTGCCCTGCAAGATGTCACCATACAAATGTAGTATTATTTGCATCTTAAAAACTGAAAGCCTGCATTGTTTTTCAATAAATAATTAGCTTTCAACTATTAAAAAATCAACTGGCCTTCCATCTTCTTAAGGCTTCATACAGTTGTTGCCTACCTGCCATCACCTTTCCTCGGCCCGATTTTTCACATACATCCCGGCTTCAAGTGATATTGCTCCACAGTACCCCAGTTCACAAAACAACACAGAAAAGATACATCTACCTGCTTTATGCAAGCTACATTTTAAATCTCTATTCGGTCAGCCTCCCCTTAATGTGAACTCCCAGACGTCCAGCGCTGGTCATCCCGATTATTACAGTCGCTTAACAAAAATCAGTGGTGATCGACGGCATTACTTGTTGGCTCCTGATGTCAGGCTTGTGCACATGTTTGCAAAATCCCGCTCAGATGGACCATGCCTTGTATGCTGTTTCCCACCATAGAGGGATAATAAAAGAACAGAGCAGAATTGGGTAGGTAGAAAGCAGCACTCTATCATGTCTCACACACACTAGACCTACAGGTGTTATTTTTTGCCATTTGCAGCTAAGCTATCCCTCAGGAAACTAGCGGCTTCAGTGTGTGTGTGTGTGTGTGTGTGTGTGTGTGTGGGCGGGGGGTGGGTAACCATGAAGACCAGCTCAAAAAAACCCAACCAACAGCATTCAGATCCATACAGAAGAACAATTTTACTACAAAACTCATATTAAACACATTTTTTACTTAACAATTTCTTATTAAACTTATGCTTTTTACAGTGCCCATTTTCTAAGCACAATAATACCCTCCAGGGTGGGCGGTATTGTGCTGTGGCATCGGGCCTCATTACGCCCCTGGTGAGTCCGGTATAGCACAATACTGCCCATGCTGTTGGGTATTATTGCTTACATAGTGAGAGAGATAGTGTGTGTGTGTGTGTGTATATAGTTTTTAAATTTCTATGAAATTGTATCCTCATTCATACAGGTTCCTTTGGAAATTGAATAAACAGAATAAAGAAGATACTGCAAATCTCATTATTCATGCCAACCTGCTTCCCCTGACATACTATATAACACCATCAGGCCATGACATGCATGTGAACCCATTGAGAGATAAAGCTCTCCAGCCCATCACAATGTGTCCCCCATGTGACAGAACACTGCACCATACCTTCCCAGGCTCAGAGCAGTGATGTATTCCCTCAGTCCTCATGCTGCCTAGCCAGCTCCCACAGCTCATCACTGAACCTGAATTGCTGGCACAGGAACACAACATGCTACCCTCTGGCCCAACAGCTAGCCCTGCGCACAGCATTTCTCCGTAACTTTTAGATGATTCTATCAACCAATAACAATATATAATTAATAACCCTTGCAAAAATGTATACAGCACAATTATTTATTTAACAGGTCTATTTTTCAACAGATCTGCACATTATTCCACTTTTCTGGGCATAATTACTTTAGTTGTCTTAAAAATGACAGATTAATTAATTTTACCAGTTATTCATTTCAGATGGCACCTCTATACCTTAAAGGCAAAAATAAGTTTGTACAAAGTAAGGTATGGACTTAACAGGTCTATGCTATTGTCAAGGTTTTGTTTAAGCTGGCCCTAGTGTAATAACATAAGACTAAAAATTGTATTAGGCTGTAGTGCAGGTTGATCAAATATCGCTGTGCCTGATGTTCTGTACCACTGCCTCTGGCAGTGGGAGCTGTGGTAGATAAGTGACTATTCATTTCTGTGGCAGAATGCAGACATTTCATTAGCTAATGTATAATAATAATAATAATAATTTTATTTGTATAGCACCTTTCACAATATCAAGGTGCTGAACAATTTTAAAAACAAGTTCAAAAACTCTAAATAAAAATCATAAAACATCCATAACAAATCAACATATCATCATAGTAGCAAATTTATAGTAAAATCTACACATAATCAAATAACTTAATTATCTAGAAGGCCATATTCCATAAGTGCATTTTTAAATCTTTCTTAAATAACTCACAGAGTGCACTGCCATAACGGCATGGTAGAGAGTTCCAAGAGTGGGTCGTGTGCAGCTCTGCTACCAGAAGATTTTAGACTTACTCTTGGAATCTCTAACAACCCCATGTCGGTCGAGCGGAGTGATCGGTCAGGGCAGTAGGGAACCAGGAGGTCTTTCAGATAGGTTGGACCCTGATTGTGAAGGGCTTTGAAAGTCAGTAAAATGACTTTAAAGGTGATCCGCCATCGTATAGGAAGCCAGTGCAGTTCGCGCAACACGGGAGTAATGTGACAGAACCTACTTGTCCCAGTCAACACCCGGGCTGCAGCGTTCTGCACCAGCTGTAGGCGACGGATTTCAACCCCAGAAAGCCCAAAGTAAAGGGCATTGCAGTAGTCCAAGCGCGAAGATACAAAAGCGTGGACCAATGTTGGCAGGGAGTCAGACGGAACAAGGTGCTTAACCCTGGCAATGTTCCTAAGGTGATAAAAGGAAGTCTTGACACAGTGGCTGACACCTGAGATTTAAGGGTCAGCCTGTCGTCCAGAATAAACCCAAGGCTACACACCTGTTCTGAGGACGGGAGAGACACACCACCAAGGAAAATTCCAGATGGTGCGTCAGTACACGGCCTCGAAATCTGACCACCTGGGTCCACGACCAGAACCTCTGTTTTCTCCGAGTTCAACTTTAGCTAGCTAGAATCCATCCAGTCTTGGATCTCCCCCAGACAGTTGTTAAACACCGAGAGAGCTCCATCCTGGTCGGGTGTGAAAGACAGATATAGCTGGGTATCATCTGCATAACAGTGAAACCTCAGCCCATATCGTCTAATGATACCTCGAGGGCAACATACACTGCAAACAACATGGGTGACAGCACAGATCCCTGAGGCACTCACACAACAAAGAAATTGGATCAGAGGAAAAAATCCCGACACAACTCTTTGTGATCTCCGGTGAGAATGATGTGAACCATTTAAGAACGGTTCCAGACATTCCACAAATTTGCCTCAGGCGAGCTAATAACACCATGTGGTCCACAGTGTCAAAAGCCGCAGAGAGATCAAGAAGAACAAGAATGGAATGTCTCTTCTGATCCTTCGCCATCAGAAGGTCATTTAACACCTGAACCAGCACAGTCTCGGTGCTGTGTCTTTTCCGGAAGCCAGACTGGAAGGATTCGTAGACATTATGGATGGTTAAATGGTCATCTAGTTGGACGGCTACGACCTTCTCAATAACCTTCTCAATAAAGGGAAGGTTAGAGATAGTCCGGTAGTTTAAAAAACAGTCTGGGTCCAAGGAAGCTTTCTTCAATAGAGGAGTCACCACTGCCTCTTTTAGGGAGCAAGGAAATTCACCTGACTCCAAGGAGCGCCAGACTATTTGTGCCAGGACCGGACCGATGATATCAGAACAGCCCAAAATAAGGGGAGTCAGTCCGGGTTCCAAACTGCAACTTGTAGGACGCATAATATGGACGATCCTCATAATGTCCACGAACTCCAGTCGATGAAAGGAACTCCAGGAGAATTGGCGTACTGTGATCCCACGCTATCCAACAGCATCACCCTTAGAGGTTGCCGGACACAGGTTCGCCCTGATGTCAGCCACTTTAGTTGCAAAGCATAGAGCAAGCTCATCGCACTCTATTTGCAAAAAAGCTTTCCGGACTTGCAGGCAGGCTGGGTTGCACAGTCTGTCTAGTGTTCGGAACAGCTGAGCCGGTCGATTCTGAGCAACTGCAATCTCCCTGGACAGGAATTCTGCCTTCTTATGGGTGATTGCAGATTGATAACTAACATAATGTTCTATCAATCTAAAGTGGTCGGCATCAAGGGCAGACTTGCGCCAGCAACGCTCTAACCTTCGCCCCTGTCTCCGCATCTCCCTCAAGGTCCCGTCAAACCATGGGTATGGTGTTATAGCACTCATAACATCACATTCTGAGCATGGGGGGGTTGGATATAATAAGAGGGGAAGGGAACCAGGTTCTATGGATAGACAGAAATATTAATAAAGAATCACCAAGAACAGTGCATTCTGCAGCACTGCAGAAGTTCTGTGGTAGGTTGCAAGTTCTGCACAAAATTCTGCGGCCACAGAATTCTAGGGGTCTTGCTCATACTGAAAGGGAGCCATTACTAATTAAAGCTTACAAGGGCACTAACACTGATGGCAAATCTGATAGTGTCCAGTATCAATTCACACTGTCATTCAATGTCACGGCAGACAACCCATTTGAAAAAAATTACATACAGAGAAGAGATGACTTAGTCACTGGAGTTGGTACACTTTATTGATAACAGGGTGTCTTGTGATGGGAAGCGGGAACAACAATGATCATTTTATACTGATGTATATGTGGCATTTTCCCCTTGCAACCCCCTGCTCTTTCACTGTAACACTCAGTGTGATTCAGCCCCGTGCCATATAGGGATGTCATCGGGAGCCATCAGTCAAGCACCTGAACAGCCAAGACAAGAGCAGCAGGGCTAAACTGCAGCTGCAAAACAGATCAAAATATGGAAAAATCAGAACACCTGTGACAAAAATGACAAATACACAAAACCTTTGAGGTACATTACTTTATTAACTGATTGCAAGAAGTTACTGTCTGGACTTTTGAGGAAGGTGCACTTTAAAGGGGAACATGAAATTCAATCCCTCCCCCATTTGTTATCCAAGCTGACCTTTTTGGGGTGTTTTTAGTATTGAATTACAGTGGCCAGGTTGATAAAGATGTGGTGGTTAGTGCTGGCTCGTGCACAAGCTCTCCTAAGAGAAAGCTACAGTGGTGAGAAGAGAGAGAGAGAGAGAGAGAGAGAAGAGAGAGAGAGAGAGAGAGAGCATGAGAGAGCTGCGGTGGTGAGTCTCATGTTATGGCTGCAGTCAGCAGCAGTATGGCCACAGAACTAGAAGGGAAATCTTTTTTTTTTCTAGTTTTGTGAGTGTGCCGGTCCCCTGCTGAGCTTGTTGGCAAGATGTTGAGTGGCTTGAATGCCTGCCACAGTGCCTTTGCCGTGGAGCCATGCAGATTTGTCTGTGGACTTGAGGGGGGTGGGGGGTGTTGGAACAGGAGCCAGAAAAAGCAGTGTAAGCGTGAGCTATTTGGTGGTGGGGTGTAAGTACAATAATTGCGATGAGTGGGGGTAGTGCATAGCTAAGTGAACACAGCAACAGGTGGATGGGTTTGGAGAAAAGTGCTGAAGCTGGTGAGGTGACCAGACCTTCTTCTCATGCTGTTATGCTGTGATATCAGCACGGGGTTTTGAGGACCTTAGCCAGTCATCTTTGTAGATTTTTTTTACCCATTTCACAGTAGCATGTATCTAACATCCAGTAGGAATGCAACAAGTGAACACAAAAAAGCTACCACTCTGTAGCAAACAGTACAACACAAGCCTTTGTTTTTATATTGTAGCCACTTTGTTTCTGAGTTATATCACAAAATATCCTATCATACTTGAATCATCTCTTAGGATATGGAATTTCCCATATTCGGAAAGAACACTCTGCTTTCCACAAATCATGTGCTACAGTAAGACACACAATAACAGTGTGTTGCATGGATACCAGGTCTTTGTCCATTTGACATCATCTACTCCTGCTGCTTGTCTACACTTGAAATCAGAATCCTCTGTGCCTGATATCACTGCCCTTGCCTTGGAAATGATTATGATGTCACAGGCAAAAAATGATTACTTCTGCTGGTTAATTAGAAGGTGCAGATGACATCAAAAGGCAGAACAATCTTGCCTGCAATGGTGTTTGGCAGAAACTATGAATTCTGGTTTCAGAAAAATGCCAAACAAGTTTCAAAAGTGTTGACTTTGGAAAAATCGAAAACCTCTGAATGCGTTGTGCAAATTTTCACCCTGTTCTTCAAAATATTTTGGCTGAATAGAGGAATGATACGCATGAACTGTGGAATGACAGTTGTGTGGAATTCCATTTCATAATTTATCAATCCATAATGCATGCAATCATGCCAGAGTTCTATAGATAAGTGATCAGTTCTGTGGAACTCCATTCTGCAGTTTAATACATCATTCCTCAATATGAGCATTCCTTCCACCATTCTAAGTCATAATTTAGCACAACATGGTGAAGTGGATTCCAAAATTTAACAGAAGCAAAATTCTGACTTTTACAGGAATTCTGCTGGCAGAGTTTTAATTTTGCACAGCACTAGTCTGCATGCAGGAAGAGAAATACAGAACAATTATATTAAGTGGAAAATTTGCAAAATGCAATATTTTAATTTTCAGTTTCCCCTGAAATGGTATGGCTTTGAAATTTGGCATACCTGTCCTCCGACATGTCCTTCCTTCAGTTTTGGAATGTTGGTATGAGTGCTTTGCAGCTGGCTGAGGTTTACGTGGGTCAGTTGATTGTGAAACATAGACAGCAGTTGCCAGGGCAAGTCATTGTGCCTAAAAACAGAACAACAAAAAGGAAACCAATGAGAAGATCCAAGTCTCCAAGCATAGCAGGAGTGAACTGTTTAAAACCCAAACTGTGATGAACATGGGTTATAGTTTGCAACAATTTCTGGCTCTAAAAACATACAGTTTCTCTCTCTGTCTTAGTGGATACAAGGACCTGCAACTCCTTTGACCTTTAAACATAGATTAACGTATTATAATTAGCGGGTAGCGCTTTTTCCCATAGGGAAACCAGGTTATAATTTGCCGTTATAACCAGCTCGGCTGGTTATAACGGCAAACACGCGCCAGGTTTCCCTTGGAACAGCCAAACCTCAGTCGCTGTTCTCAGACATTCACGTTCTGTGACGGAATCCCATGCAGCACACTTCCTGGTCCCTCGTATTCGCGAAACAAACTTTTTATAAAACAAACTCTTTTCTTCAAGTAAACCACTTAAAAAGGGAAACAAATAAGTAGTTTCCCCTTCAGCCTGACACCACAGCAGAGTCCATGTCACAGACTGCCCTGGCGAAGCCAGGAAGGACGCTGCAACCGCGCTCAGTGGTAAGTTTATATTAAAACTAAAATCAAACTTTCTACAAATTTTTTTAAATAAAATAACCTCTTCCTTTTTTGCCAACAAGTGCAGCCCTATAATTAGGAAGACTGCAGACCGCGCAAAATCAAGACTGGTCTGCAGCTTCCTGAACACTAATCTGTTAGCTTATTTAATTTTTTATAATTGCTGAGGCGAAAAAGCGCACTCCTGCAATTATAAAAAATAAAATATGGGGTGGTGTGTGTAAAACTCGAATTTTACACACCCCTCGTGTGGATGCTTTATAACCGGCTTTGCCCTCGGGGTTTATGTAGCATCCCACAACTCGGGTGTGTGTAAAATCTCATTAAACACACCACCCCATATATTATTCTCTATATTATGTAGTTCAGGATGATCATTACTAGTGAACTTACTAAAATGATAAGGAATTATAAATGACTATATTAGTTTTGATTGTGACTCTCTTTTGTATTATATTTGTGATGTATTAATTATGTTTTGAAATAAAAAAAAATTAAGGTCAAAAAAGCACAAGCTACTGAGGAAGTTTAAATGTATTTGTATTACCCAAACCATACCTAATTCCCTTATATGAATTAATTGTGCTGCATGTTTTTCCCTCTAGTTTATCCTCAAATGCTGTATATATTTCCCTGGTATTCTGGGTTGCCTCTGTAAACAGCCTTGTTTCCAGTGGATTACATAACTAGATATAGGCAGATGGAAATCCCAACAGCAAAATCCCAATGATACGAAAATGGTGGACAGAGCAATTTCCGATATAATTCTGTGGGGGGCTCCACCCCTTGCACCCCCCATGAAATATGTATAACATACTTGGGTCACTATACCATCGGGAACGAGGCTGTCAGAGGTTGGGATTTTGTAAATTGGGATTTTGGTGTTGGGATTTTGTAGAGATCCGGATAGATAGATAAAGTAGATAAATAGATACAGTAAACAGACAGATAGATAGATAGATAGATAGATAGATAGATAGATAGATAGATACATAGACAAACAGACAGACAGACAGACAGGCAGATAACTAACTCAATAAATGTGATCCATTTTTCTGTAAAGCAGTGGGATTGTGTGTTATAAACAGCATTATAACATGGCTAGGAAAAACCCTCACTGCTGATTCATTAACAGGGCTTACCTGACCATGGATTAATTCCCAAGTAATCCATGGTTGGTGTCCAAAGCGAGCCCTGTGTGTGTGTGTGGGGGGGGAGAACGGG
This sequence comes from Neoceratodus forsteri, assembly GCA_016271365.2. Lineage (NCBI taxonomy): Eukaryota > Metazoa > Chordata > Ceratodontiformes > Ceratodontidae > Neoceratodus > Neoceratodus forsteri. Next base: position 968,160,909 of record CM028130.1, on the reverse strand, counting down.
TATCAGGAGCGCAGCCAGCATTAATCCATGGTTAGGGCTATCAGGAGCGATGAGGATTCACCTTACACCTTGCCACTCCCTCTCAGTATGTTTGCACTCCTGATAGCAGCGAGGGTACAGTCTGGAGCAGCATGGATGTTTGGCATGGTAACGCTGTGTGCTGTGGGCATCGCTATCACAGTGATGGGTCGAGGGTCATGGACGGATGAAGCCCATGGGACAGAGTGCTCATGATCAGCAGGTGAGAGACAGTGAGGGATGGCTGGTGGAGCCCATGGGACAGAGTACTCAGGTCAGGAACTCCAGGTCGGAGACCATGAGGGCACAGAGAATGAGACAGTGGAAGCCACAGCAGGGCTAATTGGGAGTTTGCTGGTGAGAGAACACAATGCTACCAGGCAATGAGCAGCTGCTATTTGAGGGAATGAAATTGATTCACAGCATGTACCAGATCATGACCTGCTGGTAGGAGCAAGGAGGGCAGGGCAGGAGCCAGGACCTGCAGGTGGGGGAGAGCAATGGCAGGGCAGGAGCCATGTTATAAGTGAATGAACCCACTCCAGAGCGTGGGTTAACTGGAAAATTAATCCACACCTGGGTGGTTGGAGCCACTCGGCCTATGGCCTCATGCCCAACTCCGCTCAGGTATGGATTAACTCTCCAGTAGTCCACACTCTGTCATGAGGTAATCCTTGTATATAATATTATCCGCAAATTACTAAAAAAAAAAGCCCCATTTGGTGATTTGAGTGACTACAAGTCTCAGCAATTTTTTTAGTCTTAGCACTTTTATTTCCTTCATAAGCTAACACTAGAACAAAAGGTTTCATGGTCAAGGCTCCTGTAATAGTGGCCACTTCACCTCATGTAATTGTAAATGCTAGGCAAGTTTGTAGTGGCTGGCAAGTGATGATTTTACTAGATCACTGGACCATCCGGACACTGGATTTTTTACAGCTGATACTTATATTTTTTGACGTGACTCTTTCTGTTTGCCACACCATCTCTTCTGTGACATCATTAAACTAGAAAAAGAGCGTGGCTGTCCTTTACTAGAAAAGCATGAGAACCTTCCAAAGTCATAGCCATCCATGAGATACCAAAGATAATAAAAGTAGCACATTTTAAACTTAATTTTCAAATCACATTTATTAATCTTTACTACGAAACTCTTGCATTTTAATTCTATCCATAAACTACAGTTTGCACATTATTAGACAACAGTGTAAAACAAAGAACATAAAGTCAACAATAAACACTCTTAACAATTATATGATAACTGGGGAGCATTATCTCCCATAGAGAAATGCGGATATAATTCACCGTTATAACAGCGAACACACTCTGTGTTTCCCTAACTCTGTGCAAGCGCCAGCCTCCACTCTTCCCCTCTTCAGCATCTGACACTTTGGACACTTGCCACAACTCAAACACCGGTGCCTGTCTGGCGGTAACTTATTTAGACTTTCTGTTTTATCCCACCTTACTGCCCTCTCACTCTACTCCTTTGGACTTGATCATTCCCTACGGATCCCACCCACGGAGTCTGCCCCTAGAGAGCCTGGCTAACTCCTGTATCTCTCCTACCTTGTTCCTTCCTTCAGAGTGCCTGCACATTGGGGTCTTGCCCGTGGGTAGGTGGTCCGGGGTTGGATCAGTCATCATCCAGGGTTGAGAGGGTGTTTTTCCATTTTTCTCCCCTGTTGCCCCCTGCCCCCTGAGGACATCGGTATGCAGGATTGGCGTCCAGACAGATGGCATGCTAATGCATGCTATTGTCAAGTGCCCTCAACGTCCTCCCCTCCTCGACTCTATAGAGCCGCCTGTGCACTGGTGCCTGTGCTTCCACAGGCACCGGAGCGTCGGGTGCACAAAACACCCCAGGATCTCGCCCCTAGAGGAGGAAAGCAGCCTGTGGGATGCTCGATCCTCCTCCTGCCCTCTGACCTCTGGCAACCCGAGTCCGCTCCCGAACCCGGGTCACCAGCATGGTGCAAGGTGTGGCATCCAGCACCTCAACCCTCAGCACCACTGGGCTGGCGGTGGTAACTTATTTAAAAAAGAAACAGATTAACTTGGCTCTTCATGCCATAATAATTAGCTCATTAAAAAAAGGAAATGTTTATCTTTAGCAGTGGCTTTACCCCAACAGCAGACGGCGCTGAAAGCCGACTAGACCATGGCTACATAGGAATGTATGTTTATTTTATACAATCGTCATGGTGAAAAAACACTCTCCAACAATTATATAAAATGAAACATGGGGTGATGTGCTTAACTTGAGATTTTATATACACCCTCGGTATTAGATGCTTAAAGAGGACAGAAAAGTATTTCAAATTGGTAGCTGTTTATAATGTTCCAGTTTACAAAAATGATATCCATAAGCCGAAATGATCCATATGTAACTGTACCTGAATAAAAAGTTTTATGGAAAACTGTTTTTTGTATTGTTTTGTTTTTATGGGCAGCATTTTGTTGCAGTTGTCTTCACAGAACCAGTGATCTGGAGTTTTAGCTATGTCATAGTTTGAGGAAAGAACTCTAAGCATGGTTCTGATAGGACAATAGCTCACGTTTAGCATTCTGTACTCAAACCGTGACATAGTAAATGCTCCAAATTACTGGTTCCAGGTAAAGAACTGTTCAGAATGTTGTTCATAAAAAGAAAACAATTGAAAACACAGTTTTCCACATCAGTGTTTGTTAAGGGAGAATTAAATGTGGTCCATTTGGAGGCAAGTTTATCATTTCTCTTACTAGGAGCATTACTAACTGCTGCCAGTTAGCACAGATTTCCTGTCCCCTTTAAATAAAGCCTTTGAGCTTTATTTCTCTGGGTTTATGTAGCATCCAACACCTCAGTGTGTGTAAAATCTTGTTGAACACACCACATCATATATTTATTCTATACATAATAACTGGGGAGCATTTTCTCCCATAGGGAAACCTAGTTATAATTCATCATTATAACCAGCTGGTTATAATGGCAAACATGCACTAGGTTTCCCTTGCTCCATGCCTGCACACACTGCCTCCCTGTTTCAGTCCAATCACAACTACCACCACAGAGATCAATCTGTATTGACAGGGAGTGGGAGGATTACACTCAGAAAAGTAGGAGGCCAGGAAAATAGTGAGGGAATCCAAAGCAACAAAAGAGCTGCAAATTGCTCATGGAGTCAGATCATGGGAGAAGACCTTTTTCTGCTATATCAGTGAAAAAAGGAAGAAAGGGGGAGGAATTGTAAGGTTAAAAGTGGGGGCTGAGACTCTGGAGGACAGCAGACAAAAAGCAGAGGCCCTAAATTAATACTTTTGCTCGGTATTCACAAGATAGAATCAGGGCCCAGTGCCAGACAGTGGTATCAGAGCCAAAACCAATGGGGTTCAGAAAATGTGCACCCAGGAACTCGCCACAGACAGGGTCAAGATGCGCCTTTCAAACATCAGACCTGACAAGGCCCCTGACCCTGATGGTTTACGCCCTTGAGTGCTCAGGGAGCTTGCAGAAGAGCTGGCAGTGCCTCTCACGCACCTATTCAACAGGTCACTGGAGTCAGGGGTAGTTCCTGGCAACTGCAGGGTGGCTGACATGGTGCTACTGTGCAAGAGTGGAGACAGGGAGATACAGGTAACTGTAGACCAGTCAGCCTCACATCAGTAGTGGGTAAACTTCTGGTGGCCCTTATCAAGCGAGATTTAGTGGAATACCTTGAAGTAAATCACCTCCAGAACAACAAACAACATGGGTTTGTGATGGGCAGGTCATGTCAAATTAACCTTATTACGTTCTTTGACAAAGTGAACAAGGAGTTGGACAGGGCACATGCGGTCGACTTGCTTTATGTTGACCTGAGTAAGGCATTTGACACAGTTCTGCATAGACGCCTCTTAAGAAAGCTAGAAGACCTTGAGGTAGCAGAACAGATAGTAAAGTGGGTACGGAGTTGGCTGAGGGACAGAAAACAAAGGGTGGTAGTAAATGGGGTAAAACCTAACGAGAGGCAGGTTACTAGTGGGGTGCCTCGGGGTTGGTCCTGGGGCTGATCCTTTTCAGTGTATTCATTAGTGACAACAGTGAGGTCATAAATGGCAACACTGCCCTGTTTGTGGGCGACACAAAACTCAGTGGAAGAGTGGATAGTATGGAGGGAGTCAGATAACTGCAGGAGGACCTTAAGAAGTTGGAAAGGTGGTCACAAAATATGGCAATTAAACTTCAGTGCTAAGAAGTGTAAGGTGATGCACCTGGGTAGGGCCATCCCCAAGGAAGAATACAGGCTAAATGGAGTCCAGCTGAGCTCCTCTGCTGAGGAACGTGATCTGGGAGTCATCATTATGGACTCCCTCAAGCGGCAAAGTCAGTGCAATAAGGCTTACAGCAGGGATAGCAGTGTGATAGGATGCATTGGCAGGGAGAAAGACAGCAGGGACAGAGAGGTGATACCAACATTGATAGATTGGAAGTGGTCCAGAGAAGGGCAACAAAAATGAGAGGCTTGGAGCTCGAAATTGTACTTAATAGAGACTAGGAGGGAGAGGGGGGATATGATTGAGACCTTCAAGTTCCTTAAAGACATCAACAAGGTGCTGGAAGCGCAGCTTTTTATCTGGAACGTCAACTCTACTACAGGAGGGCATAAGTGGAAATTAAAGGGTGGAATGTTCAGGAGGGACATCACAAAGTATCTCAGAGAGGGTGGTGGAACCTTGGAATAGATCACCTCCCGAGGTGGTGGCAGTGAAGTCAATATCAAGCTTTAAGCATGGGTGGGACAAGGATATGGAACAAACACATGGCACTGGCAAGGGCTAGACTGGGTGTCTAGGAGGACAGAACACTGGTGCACAATAGGTCCTGGGATATCTCCCCTGTGCAGCCTCGATGGATCACAGATCCCCTTCTCCCGTCATCTTCTATGTGTCTATGTTATCTATATAATTGCTGTGGTGAAGAAAACGCTCCACAGCAATTATATAAAACAAGACGTGGTTTAGTGTGTAAAACTAATTTTACTCTCACCCTCGGTGCTAGATGCTTGTATAAACCCCTCAAGCTTTGCTTGTGGGGGTTTATGTAGCATCCATCACTTCAGGTGTGTGTAAAAGTCTTGTTATATACACTACCCTATGTATTATTACTTTGGATTTAGACATAGAATTTAAACAGTTTTGTCCATGCTTTGTATATCTCTTAGATTAAATATCCCTTGTTTTCCTTGTTCCATCCAGATTTCCAAGCCTTTTTAAAGGTATCAAAAGTGCTACTGTTCACCAGGTCTGTTTCTGAATAATTCCATAATTGCACTACCCTCTGTGTCAAAAAATGTTTCCTCACATTTATTCTAAAGTGTGCTAACCTTACTTGTTCATTGTGCCTTCTTAGTGCATGTATTTCTTGTCACCTGTAAGAATTTAATTCTTTCAGTAGCTGCAGATGCTTACACATTGTATATAACATTAAAAAATCGCCCCGGTGCATCTAAGTTCTAATTTATGCAGTCCCAGCCTTCTCAGTTTTTTGAACATATGAAACTGCAGGCGGAAAAAGGCCCACAGGCCTATCAAGTCTGCCTGATTGTGCAGCTCTTAGTTTCACTTCACTACAGCTGCCCCACCCCTACCCAAACCCCTCCCTTCCTTTCTTCTCTTTCCCAGTACTTCCCCTTTGTGTTTTTATCTGTACTAACCCTGCCCTTTACTCTATCTCAACCCCGCTTATAGCTATCCAGCTTTCCTGATATGTTTTGCCGTCTAGACCGCTCACCATTTTTGTTGCTTTTTGTTTCTAGTTTTATGTTTTCTCCAAGTGTTCATTCACCCCCCCATCCTGTGACCCATAATCAATTAATGGTCTTATGTAAGACCATTAATTGGGCAGGAAGAGAGTGATGAAAAGCCATTGACCACTTAGGGCGAGTAGATGTATACATGTATAGGGCCTACAGGCAGACTGGATGAGCCTAGCGGTCCTTATCTGCTGACAATTTCTATGTTTCTGTGTAAGGCCTATATAATGGTAATAGAACATTTACTGACCTGTGACCAAAGTGTCTCCTTACGGTGTTCAATAAATAATTCACCTTTCCAAATAATGTATTTATTTGCTTCTTACTTTGGAGATCTTTAGTTGTATATATTCCGAGATCTTTTTTACACTCTGTTGTTGTGTTTGCCGTGTGTGTGCAGCGAACATTTTGTTATGATAGTTAGGTTTTGAGAGGTGTGACACTGTCCATCCTATGCAGGGCAAGGTTTTAGGGGTGAGTCCATGCCACACCAATTATCAGCCAGGCTGATCATGACAAAGTTTTGGCTTGCTGGGCAGAGACGGCAAAAACTTGAAAAGAAACAGCTGACCCAATCATGGGTCGACTCTTCCCTTTGATCTACGCTGCCCAGCAAGCAAGCAAGCTGATTTGTCATGGTCAGCCTGGAATGTTTGGAATGTCAAACATGCAGGTGCACATGCCAGCTGTAACAGGAAACCATCCACCGATATCTGTTACTGACACCGACACCCCATGACTGCCTCTCAGCACTCTCCTACTGACACTGGGGATGCCAAATTCCCCAGTGTCACCACCTCATAAGTGAAACCATCACAGTCCACTACTGTGCCGCTCCTGATGTGCAGTCATATCTCAAAATAGCACTGAAGCATCAGATGGCTCATTCACAGTCATCCATTGATCTCTGTTGTTGCTGCCCCTGAAACTGTCCCCCACCTGACCCTCCCTCTCAGCACCCAGCACCCAACACCCCTCCTAAACATAACTGTGACACTGGGGGTGCCCAATCCCCCAGTGTCATGACCAGAAATAAAGAAAACCTTCCCTTGCAGTTTTTTTTTCAGCTGACACTGGGAGTGCCCAATCCCCTCAGTGTCAGTGTCACACTCTGTTGTAGCCACATCTGTAATTGTCCCACCTATCTGACCCTCCCTCTCAACACCCCCCCCAAACAATGCCCAATCTCCCAGTGTTGTGACCTGAAATAAAAAAAAACTTCCCTCATAGTTTTTTTTGTTGTTGTTTAATAAACCCTGTAAAAAGAAAACCATCAATCGATGTCTGTCATGGCTGTTACTGTTCCCCCACCTGACCCTCCTTCTCAGCACCCAGCACCCAACACCCCTCCTAAACATAACTGTGACACTGGGGGTGCCCAATCCCCCAGTGTCATGACCAGAAATAAAGAAAACCTTCCCTTGCAGTTTTTTTTTTTCAGCTGACACTGGGAGTGCCCAATCCCTCAGTTTCAGTGTCGCACTCTGTTGTAGCCGCATCTGTAACTGTCCCACCTACCTGACCCTCCCTCTCAACACCCCCCCCAAACAATGCCCAATCTCCCAGTGTTGTGACCTGAAATAAAAAAAAACCTTCCCTCATAGTTTTTTTGTTGTTGTTTAATAAACCCTGTAAAAAGAAAACCATCAATCAATGTCTGTCATGGCTGTTACTGTTCCCCCATCTGACCCTCCCACTCAGCACCCCTGCAAGCCCTTACTTATCCTCCGAGGGGTCCAGCGCTGTCATCTACTGTGGACTGCAGATACATCTTCACTCTTTAAAGCCAGACTGCGAACTGAAGAAACAGGTATGCGGTTCAATATATTTCAATGGGGGTTTGAACATAGTGGCATAACTTGGCCATTTTTGCATATTTTTGCCCCAAATTTTCAATGTGCCTTCTCTGGGACTCTACCTCATGAACAACTGCACTGACATTAGTCATATCTGTCCTGAAAGGTGATTTTGTGGTCCCTATGTGAAATCACCTTTCGGACAGGAGTTGAAAATTTCCTCTGCACTTGTTCATGAGACAGGGTCATAAGAAGGCTATGTTGAAAAAGGTGTACAAATATGAAAAAACCAAGTTATGAGTCTATGCTGAGTTTTGTGAATGCAGGCTCGTAACTTTGGTAATTTTCAATATTTTTATCCCAAATTTACCAACATAGCCATTTCTTTACAGCACCTCATGAATGTGACAGCTGTCATTTTCCAAATCCTGGCCAAAATGTGTTTTTATATCCCAAAAGGTGATTTTGCGGCCACTGCGCAAAATCGCCTTTCAGCCAGGAGTTCAAAATTTTCTGTGTTCTTGTTCATGAGGCATGGTCATAAGAAGGTTACATTAAAATGTGGCTTAATATTAAAAACAACAAAGTTATGAGCCTACATTGAATTTTGAGAATGCAGGCTCGTTTGGTAATTTTCAATATTTTTACAACAAATTTTCAAGATAGCCATTTATTTACAGCACCTCATGAATGGGACAGCTGTCATTTTTCAAATCCTGGCCAAATCCCAAAAGTTGATTTTACAGTCCTTTCATTATATCACCTTTCAGACAGGAGTTGAACATTTCTTTATACTTGTTCATGAGGTAGGGTCATAAGAAGGCTAAGTTGACAATTTGGGGCTCAGATATTAAAACATAACAAAGTTATGAGCCTTCATTGAAATTTACAAATGCAGGCTCCTAAAATTGATAATACATAACCCACAAAGTGCACCACAGTGCATCTAGGACTCCAGGGCTTCCATACAAGTGGCGAACATCTGGCATTGACAAATGCTTGTTTTTAATTTTAACTCCATTTAAGTAATACTCATTACTCTTATTGAGCCCTATGCACAATCCCAATGTGCTCGCAGAAACTTGGTGAGTAGTGATTGTACACAGGAATGATGCTGAGTGGGGTCCGCGTGGCATTCAGCAATGGGGCATGCAACAGTTATGCACCCAATCCCCCGGCTGCATGGAGAGCAATGTGCCAGGGGGGTGTGCCAGCACTATGCTCCATTCACTAAGGCATGCAGTGCAGCCTGCAAGGGTGTGGAGAGGGGTGCAGGTTATGACAGTGGGGACTCTGCAGTAACCCACTGTGTGCTCTCACAGACATCACCCACTGGATGTGGTGGGACCTGACAAGGGCCCTGCCATGTTGTCCTGGCCCACTAGGCAGATGGGGAGGGTCAGGGAATAAGAATGGGCAAGAGCCTGTACAATGATGTGCAGCCATGTCCCACTCCAGTAGTGCCATTGACCCCCCCAACATGACTGCCCCTACCCCGTAGTGCCAGTCCCCCCCACATGCTTACCCCATCCCTGTGTTGCACATGCCACCCCACCCACATGTATGCCTGGTCTCCAATGTGGTACACACTCCAACCTCCCAACACCCAGTGGTGCCAGGACCAGCCTCACATCCCCGATCCCACCCCATTTCCCCAGCACTCCCATCATTGGCCATTGGCTGGTACCCCTCACCCCCAGGGCACCGAAAACCCCCACCCCACCTCAGTCAACGTACCTCCCTGTCAGTGCCATGGCTCCAGATGGTCAACGGCATAGCCCTCTACACATCTCCTTGGCCACCGGCCATCCAAGTGATGCTGGGAAGGTAACCCCTATCCAGCCATCCTAGTGATGCTGGGAATGCAGTCCTATAAATAGGGGTTGCCTTCCTAGCATCACTTGGACAGCCAGTGGCTAAGGAGGTGTGACGGGGGCTGTGCTGCTGTCTGTCTGGGGCCACAGCACTGACTAGCTTGGTATATGTGCGGGGGGTTGTCAGTGCCACAGGGGTGGGAAGTAACCCTGAACACCATTGAGGGATGGGTGTGCCAGCATGCAGGGGTGGGGGTGTTTGGTTGTTCCATGTTGGGCTAGGTTGCACATGACGGGCCCTTGCTGGGGGTGGGAGGCACATATGCATGTGTGTGGGGGGGGTAACTACCAGTCTGGATGTGGCTCTGATGTGTGTGTGTATGGTGGGGATTTGCCTGTGTCTGGATGGGGCATTGTAGAGTGTGTGTGGGGAAATCTCAGTTGAGGACAGGGCATTGTTGTGTGTGGGAAGTGGCATCCCACATGGGGGCCAGGGTTCCTACCACTGGGGGTCCAGCCGAGCACTGGGGGGTGATTGGTGGCATGGGCTTGGCCTGGGGGGATAACTAGAGGCCAGGAACTGGCCATGCAGGTCCAAGTGCCTGCCATTAGTATTCGTGCACCTGGACCCGCACTTCCCTTGTGCCCATTCATGCATCGTGCCCATTGTTCCTTCCCATATGCATAACTTTGCATTTATCACAGTTAAATGACATACTCCACCCATTTGTGCATTGTACCATCTTATCTAAATCCTACTAAATATCTGCTACTGTGTTCACTCTACCTCTGAGTTTTGTGTCATCTGCACATTTGTTGCTGATGTCACTAATACTGTTCCCAAGATCACTGATAAAAATTCCAAATAGTGCTGGTTCCAGCATTCTATATTATTCTATATATTCTTTTTGGAAAGAGACTTTTCTCCGGTTCATATACAGGACAAAACATTGTATTAAAATTTTGAAAGCAATACATATCATAAAATAATAAGCATCTTCCTTAAAGTTTAAAACAACTTCAGAAGAAAGTAAGACATTTTTGTCAAAATTAGTTTATAAAAATACAGGAAAATGAAAAGAAGTCCCGTAAAAGCAACTCTGATGCATATTAATGCATATTATAACAAATTCTGGTCAGATCCACCATGGTTGCATAATGAAGTTAGTGAAGTTGTGTGGAATTGTTAAGGAGGTATGGAGAAACAACACAATGATTTGTAAGTAGTAAGATTTGTTTTAGTTTCTGTTCTAAGGAAGGCATACACATTACTAGGAAAATATATGGAGGTGTACATTTTAATGGAAGAACTAGGAAGCTTACAAAAGAACCCCAGAGCAAATGCCACTGATGTATATGTTATCCGGAATGATATTGGCCAGACAGCCAAATTTTAAAGAAAACACAATTGCACATATCCCAATAATGCAAAGCATCAAGGGAAACATGCAAATCTCCATGATGGTACAGAAGATGGTGGTATATGAAAAAGTAATGGCTGGCATATGTTCAGCCTTGGGATTATTTGCATAGTTTTTTTTTGTTTGTTTGTTTTTTAAGAGAAACAGGGTTTTTGTCCATGAGGTGATGTAAGTTATAATTAAGCAATGTGTTGATGTCAGGAAGTCAGGTGTAATGATGATGGACTGTTAGAGAAAATGTGATATTTACCATTCAGAGGGGGTCACTTTTGATAAAGGCAAGGTACTTATGCTTCTGATAATGGGAATATTAGGAAAGTATGAGGTCTACACAGAAGTGGAGTACAAATATGCACAATTTCATAAGTATGTGCTCAGAGTGCCGACAAATGTGATATGCAGGTTTGTTGTAGAAACAGGTAAAACTAGCGATACATAGAGAATAAAGTATGGGTCAGAGTGTGTAACAAGAAGTTTACACACCGAGGTTAGATGCTACATAAACCCGAGGAGGCGAAACTCGAGGGGTTTGTTAAAAAGCATCTACGACGTGTGTAAACTTCAAGTTTACACACCAACCCATTTTTTATTTTATATAATGCTGGTTTCCTTTTGCCACACAAATGTATAAAATAAAAAAAGCTGTTGCTCTGCGACAGTGGTCCGGTTTTAGTGTGGTCCGATTTTAGTGCCCGGTCTCTGGTTGCCGTCAGGACTGACAAATCTCTTTTACTTTTTCATTTGGTAGGGCAGGCACATGTTTGTTTAAGTGTAATTTTTTTCAAATTTATGTTGTAAAAAACATTTACCGCTGAGTCTGAGTGGAGGTTTGCGATTCAGCGAAAAGGAAAGCGGACAGCGTCGGAATGGTAGGAACTCAAGTGGACACATGCGCAGAGTAAGGGAAACTGTGCGCATGTTTGCAGTTATAAATGCTCCTTATAACGCAACAGTCATACATGTTCTCCTATGGAAAAAGGGAAAACAGTTATTATATACAATTAATAGAAAGATAGATAATTATAAAGACATATAGCTAGAGAGAGAGAGAGAGAGACATAGGCAGATAGGCAGAATAGGAACGGCAGTGAAGTACTGAAGTGATGCCAACTCCACCCCCAACCCACAGACAAGGACAGGCATTGGGGTGTGCCTTTGGGTCATTGCTTGTAACGCTCATGCCATTTCACCTCACCCTACCCTGCAGACACAGACAAGAGTTGAGGTGTACCTTGGGGTTTTCAAATTTTGCACTCACCCCATTCCATAAGGAAATACACTGAAATTGGTACAGTATAAGAGAATGGAGTGAACTTTGGGGCTGAAGAGTCAAAGGCACAACTCGATACCTATCACTGGCTGCAGGGTGGTGATGGGGGTGGAATGGCATAAGCATTACTGTTGATAATCCCAAGTCACACCCCTGATGCCTGTTAGTCCCTATAGTGCAGGATGTTATGGTCAGAAACCCTAATGCCCTGGGCGTTTCTTGGTATTTTCACTCCACGTTTTCAGCATGGGCTTTTTGTGACCCCACCACATGAACAGTGACACCATCAGTTCATTAGCCAAAAGGAGATTTTGCACAGCGACTGTGCCATTTGGCACCACAGGTGCAAAACACATTTTGATCAGGATGTAAAAATTGACAGCTGTACATGTCTTGCTTCAGTAATTGCTCAGCACATCTGTTGCATGACCTGTTTATTGACATTTTATATCTGCTATGCAATGTACTGCTGCTATGTCTGAGGAAGTACCTTTCCTAGGTTGCAAGAGCAGCCTCAGGGGAACACACACTGCAGAACACAGCTGTGAAATGATTAGATTGTCTACCAGCACTGATTTCCCTGCAAGATGAAAGCAATTGAATCAAAAACACACACACACCAGAACACAGCGGCAAAATAATTAGATTTGTCTACAAGCACTATCTTTTATGCAAGTTGGAGCACGGGGGGGGGGGTTAAGGCTGGAGATCAGTTATGGTCCATGACATAACCACATGGTCAGAATATTAAATATTTTAAAATAAACATGAATGCAAAAGTAACCATTTCAAGAAGAAAATGCAGACTGTGACACTTAACAATTGTAGGGTAAATTAGTGCATCTAGTCTTATTTTCTGCATAGGCATCTCAATTGCTAAGGGGTCCTGACCATGTTCACCTTTCCTCAAGCCAAGCTAGCTGCAGAAAGTCTAGCAATAACATGGATGGAAAGAGTATGCCATATTTTCAACAAAAAGTTAACCTTTTAAAAAGACAGTGCTGTAGACTGAGAAGCAGCTTGTGTAGGTGAATTCATCATGCTAGTCAAGATATGTTCTGGTTGAATTCCATAAGGCTAACCAGAGGGAGAAGTAGGGGAAAGAGATTGAAATCTAAAATAGAACCATTTAACCCATTTGTGATTTAAAGTTGCATGATGGAAATGTGGCTTCCTGAACTGGACACTATATTCCAAATGAGGCCTCAGCAGTGATCTACACAGTGAGATCACCACTTCCTTCCTTCTGCTGGTAATACCTCTCCCTGTGTACCACAGCATTCCGCAGGCTCTCCTCACAGCTTTGGTACATTGTTTAGCCACCTTTAGGTCATCCAATATGACTACCCCAAAATCCCTTTCCATTTTGATGACAATCAGCGCCCCCCCCCCCATAATCATTCCCTGGGTTCCTGCAACCCTTCCTTATTCAGCAGACAGGTGTTCCCAGGGCGGAGGGAACTTGCATCCAGGAACGGGGAGGAGCTACCTCATCATTTCTACCTTTCCTAGGTTGTAAGAGCAGCCTCAGAGGAACACACACAGCAGAACACTGCTGTGAAATGATTAGATTGTCTACAAGCACTGTTTTCCATGCAAGACACAAGCAATTGAATCAAAAGCATGCACACCCCCCCCCAGAACACAGCAGCAAAATGATTAGATTTGTCTACAATCACTATCTTCTATGCAAGTTGGGGCATGAGTGGGGGGGTTAAGGCTGGAGATCAGTTATGGTCCATGACATGACCACATGGTCAGAATATTAAATATTTTAAAATAAACATAAATGCAAAAGTAACCACTTCAAGATGAAAATGCAGACTGTGATACTTAACAGTTGTAGGGTAAGTTGGCGCATCTGGACTTATTTGTTGCATATGCATCTCAATTGCTAAGGGGTCCTGACTATGTTAACTCTTCCTCAAGCTAAGCTAGCTACAGCATGTCTAGCAATAACATGAATGGAAAGATTATGCATATGAAAATGTGTTAATTATGCTGTACATACCCTAAGACTCAAAGTGTGTCTCCTTTGGCTGCCATGATGTCTGTGGTTAATTTGAAACAAAAGATAATGTAACAAGACACTGGCCTCCACCCGGAGCTGTTAAACAATAGAGCAAACTGCACTCTGGGAAGATTGCCTGGGACAAGATGCAATAAAAAAAAACTGACTAGCAGGTTTCAGGGAGTATAAAACCACCAGGAATGTTAGAAAAAACACCCCCCCCCCACTCATTCACAGGTGTCAATCAATGTATTTGTTAACCATGCTGGTTCATCTTCTTGCTTCCGTCATAGTAAAAATGTGAAACTACATTTGTGTTATTTTAAATGACTGATAAATGGCATGTCCAGGGGGATGACAGCTCTGATAGTCAATTGTTCCAACATCACAGTTCCACCTCATGCCTCTCCCATTAAAATGAAAGCATAGTGCTTGCAACAGACCTTAGGAACATCATTTTTTTTTTTAATGTCAGCTGTGATCTGTACAGTCTTACTTTTTCCTGACTCGGTTTATAATATCAGTGAAAAGAAAGTAGGGAAAAAAACACTCAGGCTTCTGCTTCTACAAGTAGTTGTTAATTGCAGCTGGTATATTTTAACATGTGCAAGGCAACTCCACCCACAACTTCCCTAACACAGACAAATGGCATCAGTGCTCACTGATGTGTTAACATCCTGTTTCTAGTGTCCCTGATGAAATAAAATAAAAAATACAATTGAGATTTTTTTAAATGTCAGCTCTGATCAGAATAGCTTTTAAAATCACCAATTGTTTTCTTGTTCAATGTTTTCTTCTCTCCTTTTACTGATAGTACAAAATGAGTCATAGCTATTTCTTCCAACAGTATGTAAAGAAAACCCTGATATATATATATATATATATATATATATATATAATCTTTTTTCAAAATGTATCCCTTGCATTTTTTCTTATTTGCAAGACAGCATATATTTATCCTAACAAATCTGTCCTACTGCCACATTCAAAACACTATCCCCTACCTACTTGCCACATATAAACTCAATTATATTAAAAACAAATTCTAGGCACTTAACCATTATTCATTCCCCAGTCCCATTTACAACACTGCCACACACATATATAATACATACTTCTAAAACTTAAAGGAAAAAATACACTTTATCATCAATGGCCTGTGTTTACCAAGTACTGTGCCCATGATTAAAATAATTTGAACCCCCTTCCCCCAAAATGTGCCCTCACATGAAACTGCATGTTTAAGTGTAAAGACAATAAAAAAATATATTTCTAAATGCATTACTAACACCGATGCTTTCAAAGTTTTGAAAATACTAAAAATACAAATTATCTATATATATATATACATATATAGATATATATATATATATACATATATATATATATATATGTGTATTATGGTAGCACAGTAGTGGGTTGAGGAGCCATTTACATGTTAAACCCAAACTTTGGCACCTTAATAACTTTGCAACCGTTTGACAGATTTGCCTGAAATTTGGAACACATGATCAAGACCCATACACCTTAGGATCTGCCAAGTTTTGTACTGGTCACCTATACGGCTGCAGAGTTATTAAGCATGATCTGCACACACGTTTATGCTTTTCTGGAATTCTACAGTCATTTCTAGAGGTCGCACGGTTTGCGCGACCAGTCCGAAATCTTCAGGAAATGTGTTTCCAGGGTCCCCAATGTGTCTTTTGAAGATTTCGTGAAAAAATATTAAATGGTTCAAAAGTTATTCAAAAAACAAGTTCCCATTATAAGTCAATGGGAAAAGTTAACAAAAAGTTCAACAGTGTCGCAAATGCAGTTTTTACTTTCGCAAATGGCACTTTTACTGTCGCAAATCCACCATTTTCTTTTCAGTTGGTGATCAGAAAATGCTTGGCATTTAAATTTTGGACTCTCTAACAACCTAATTATTTTTGTATTCACCTAGTCGGACCCTGAGGATGCTAGCCATGTCTTTATTTTGGGGTAAAACACCCCAGAAATATGTTTTTCAAATTTCTGGAAAAAGTACTTTCGCAAAGTACTTTCACACTTGTGACACTGTCGAATGAATTTGTGAAAGCTTTCGCAAACTTTGATAGTACTTTTCTAGGCTGTGGGAAAATGACAGCAATTCTTTGGCACCCGGCTGCAAAAGAATGGTTTGGTGTTTTGGACTGAAATTTGGAGAGAACACAGCCGACATCTCACAGATGTGCCTTTCAATGTTTTGTTGAAAAAATATTACACAGTGGCAAAGTTACGGCACTCCAAAGTTGACACTTTTTCCCATAGGATAACATTACGGCATCCGATGCATTACAGGAATCCTTTGGCGCCCTGCTGCAAAATAGTGGTTTGGTCTTTTGGGCTGAAATTTGGAGGGAAGACAGCCAACATCCCACAGATGTGCCTTTTTGTGGTTTGGTGAACAAATATTACAGGGAGCCAAAGTTATGGCACTCTGAATTTCTCTTTTTTCCCTTAGGATAACATTACGACGTTCACCGTGCCTTTCAGGGCCCGTATCTCGGAAATGGTGTGAGATACAGACTTTTTGTCGGAAAAATAAGGGCTAAATATAAAACTAGTCAGGAAAGGCATAAATCATATGAGTTTTACATTTTTTTTCCACGTCGTACGGTTCCTGAGATATAAGCAACTTAGTATTCCAACTCCTCATTTTCTACTCCGAGAACCATTATTATGCATGCATTCTTTGTACTCACTGTCTTTCTCTATGCAGCTTTTGGGGAAAACCAGCCTGTGCACTTACATTGCTGTTACCGTTACCATTTTTGCTTGTGGTTCCATTCCCATGTCATGTACCATTCACGTCTATGCCACCGTGTGCGTTACACTTTGCATTTTCATTTACACTTGCTTTTACGTTGTTTTTAACATTTCTGTCTACAGTACTGTTTCGCTTTCTGTTTTGCTTTGCGTCACCATGTGCATTACCATTTGCGTTTGCAGGCACAATGTTACTATGTGACAAGACATCATGTGGCGGGAGCGCGGGGCCTGGAATGGCTCCATGCTCCCGTCGCCACATTACATTCACTATTTCTCATTATCATTCTCAAAGAGAAGGGAAATTAGAGGCCAAAAACTCCATTTAATGCATTAGTTAGGGTTGTTCTTCAGCGACAAAGTGAAATTTGGTGTTGGGTTGAAAGCCCCCTTGGACCCCGCCCACACCCCAACTGGCATCTGGGCAGCGTTGAGGGTTGTCGGTCCTAACTCTCACCCCATTCTCCTATACCTCTGCTTCTTCACACATCTGATGGGGTGAGATTTGGGGCTGGCAACTAACACCATCAATGCCAGTTGGTGAGTAGCGTGGCGGTGAAGGGGCTTTCAGCTCAACTCACCGAATTTCCTTGCTTTTGTGCTATGGAACAACCCTAACTAATGCATTAAACAGAGTTTTTTGCTTCTAATATATATATATATATTATAGTGGCACGGTAGTGCCATTATAGTTAGGGTTTAGGGTTGAGGAGCCATTTACATGTTAAACCCCAAATGTTGCACCTTAATAACTTTGCAACCATTAGATGGATTTACCTAAAATTTGGAATACATTATCAAGACCTATACACCTTTGGATCTGCCAAGTTTTATACCAGTTGGATACATGGCTGTGGAGTTATTAAGCATGATCTGTGCATGCGTTTACGCTTTTCTGGAATTCTACTGTCACGCCTACAGATCGCACGGTTTGTGCGACTGGTCCAAAGTCTTCAGGAAATGTGTGGCCAGGATCCCTGATGTGCCTTTTGAAGATTTTGTGAAAAAATATTAAAAGGTTCAAAAGTTATTCAAAAAGCAATTTCCCATTATAAGTCAATGGGATAAGTTAACAAAAAGTTTGACAGTGTCGCAAATGCACTTTTTACTGTCACAAATGGCCCTTTTACTGTTGCAAATCCACCTTTTTGTTTTCAGTTAGTGATCAGAAAAATGCTTGGCATTTAAAATTGAGATCCTCTAGCAACCTAATTATTTTTGTATTCACCTAGTCGGGCCCTAAGGATGCTAGCCATGTCTTTATTTTGGGGTAAAACACCCCAGAAATATGTTTTTCAGATTTCTGGAAAAAGTACTTTCACAAAGTACTGTCGCACTCACGAAAGTGTTGCAAATTTTTGCAAAAGCTTTTGCAAATCACGACACTACTTTGCGACACTATGCCCAAAATAACAGTAATTCTTTGACACCCCACTGCAAAAGAACGGTTTGGAGTTTTGGGCTGAAATTTGGAGGGAATGCAGATGTGCCTGTCAGTGGTTTGGTGAACAAATATTACAGGGAGCCAAAGTTATGGCACTCTGAACTTCTGTTTTTTTCCCATAGGATAACATTACGGTGTTTGCCACGCCTTTCAGGGCCTGTGTCTTGAAAACGGTGTGAGATACAGACTTTTTGTCATCACCCCATTCTCATATTCCTCAGCTTCTTTCCACATGTGATGGGGTGATAGTTAGGGCCGACGACCCCAATGCACACCCCGATTCCAGTTGGGGGGGTGGGCTGGAGGGGTGCAAAGAGGGTTTCAACTCTAACATCGAATTTCCTCACTTTTGTTGCTGTGGAACAACCCTAACTGATGCATTAAACTGAGTTTTTTGCCTCTAATTTCCCTTCTTTTTGAGAATGAGAAGGATATATATATATATATATATAGAGAGAGAGAGAGAGAGAGAGAGAGAGAGAAATATAGATTGAATATGGTAAACATATATTGTTAATCCCAAAAGCTGAACTTTATGTTTTTAGTATATAAACATTTAAGAAAAACCTGTGGCTCTTTCAACTTGAATCAGAAGCTGTTTCTATTGTTTTCCTTGGGAGCTGTAGTTTCAGGCACTCCTTAATTACTCTTTCCTTCTGAGGCCACAGGTGGTGCTGAT
Source organism: Neoceratodus forsteri (assembly GCA_016271365.2). Lineage (NCBI taxonomy): Eukaryota > Metazoa > Chordata > Ceratodontiformes > Ceratodontidae > Neoceratodus > Neoceratodus forsteri. The sequence continues at coordinate 968,141,892 of CM028130.1, read as the reverse complement.
AATCATTTGTTCCAAAGGTTTTTAAGTCAATTTGAAGACGTTAAGTATCTTCTGTTCTCCTAGTCCTTAATAAAATACAGGGGCTCCACAATTTGATCACTCTACAGACTTGTTCTGTTGCTTGGTCCAGGTCCCAAACTAGTGCATCTTGTTCCAACATGATAGATCTACCTCATGCCCCTCCCACATGAATCAAAAAAAAAAGATGGGGTGGATCTTTAGGAGCTTCTTGGGTGGAGCTGGGGGTGGACCATACTCCCCCCAAAAAAGTAATGCTGTCTTCCACTACTCAGGTTCCAGTTCTTGTACCACCCATTTAAGAAAGAAAATAGTACCCTGCAACCATTGACTAACATGAAAGCATATTTATTTGAGGGCAGAAAACATTTATTGGAGGAGGGTACGGTGGAGGAGACTATTTACACCTTCAGTCAGTTCCATGGACAGAAAACATGACATCACTGCTTTTGTACGTAAAAAACATCTGCAGGCTTCGCCTACTGCAGCCATAAAAATGGTCTCAGAAATGCTACAATCTAATTGGCAGCCAGCATTCTAAGACCCTTACATAAATCTCTGTTACACTGCCATGCACAAAAACAAGCAGGAGAGAGAAAGCTGCAACAGAGCAGTTCAGGGCTGATGCAACCTACTGTATGAGGGCAGTCAGCTCCAAACAAATGGACACCAGCAAGTATAGCATGCACTCAATGAAGATACCAGTTAGACAGCACTAAGTCTTAAGTGACTTCTCTTAAGGAACTGAAAGACTGAATACTCCCCCTCCTTAAAAGAATGGTATGATCAAATGACCTTCCTTGCTTACAACAAGAGAATACGTTATTCAATTAATGACAGAACAGAGATCTTTCAAAAAATATGGACACCTTTTCTTGAACTTAAATAGTTCTTGTGTACCCCAATGGAATAGAAGACACCTTTGCTATTGCACATGACACCAAGATCTGTAACAGGCTGGATACTCCAGAAGGGGTGGAGAAAATAAGGAAGACCTGGGGAAGCTTGAGAAATGGTCTGAGGAGTGGCAACTGAGGTTTAATTCAAAGAAGTGCAAATTTATGCACCTGGGGCATAGAAAACCTGAAGAAGGCTACAGGATGTGGGAGGGGAGTTGCTGACAGTCACCAAGAAAGAAAGGGACCTGGGGGTTATTATTTCAGATGACCTGAAAATGTCAAAGCAGAGTACAAGGGCAGTAGAGAAGGCCATTGGCATGTTGGGGTGCATAGGCATTGGTATCACCAGCAGAAGATGGGAGGTAGTGATGCTGTTATACAAAACCCTGTTCAGGCCTCACATGGAGTTCTGTGTGCAGTTCTGGCAGCTGCACCTTTGAAAGGACATTATTAGGCTGGAGACAGCCCAGAGAAGGGTGGCTAAGATGGTACAGGGCTTGCACGGCAAAACTTATGAGGAGAGATTAAGGGACCTTAATATGTACTCGCTGGAGGAGAGACGGGAGAGGGGGGACATAATAGAAACATTCAAATACCTCAAGGGCATAAACAAGGTGTAAGGGGAGACATCTTCCAATACAGGAGGAGAACAAGAGTGAGGGAGCATGACATGAAATTGGAAGGTGGCAGGTTAAGTGGGAATGTGAGGAATGCGAGGAAGTTCTTCTTCACAGAGAGGGTGGTGGGCGCATGGAATGGTCTGCCACAGGAGGTGGTGGGAGGAAGCACTGTGGCTGGATTTAAACATGCAAAGGGCAGGCATAGGGGAACCACAGAGGTTAAGCAGAGGGAGGGTCAGAAGCTATAATCAGTACAGGGGTTTTGGGCAGGCTAGTTGGGTTCTTATCTGCTGACAATGTCTGTATTTCTATGTTTCTATTAGCTTTTGCCATAGATGGAAACTGGCTAATGTATACACTTATGTAATATTATAAACAGTTTAATTTTGTACATGATCTCCATTTGAAAATGGTTACTAGCAATGTATGCTTATCTATTTTCTTATATTCTGTGTTTAGTTTATTATTTGTTATTTCTCTATGGAAAAATCAACAAAATTTATTATGATAGAATTGTCCCCTTCCTTTGTAACTCATCTAGTCAACTAATTACCACCCTTGAGAAATATTATCCTGCTTCCAAGCATTCTACCAGGCATTGTATAGTTGTCCTTCTCCTTTCAATAGTGATCTTTTAGATCGCTTTTTACAAGATATTCAAATACCATGCCTGGGGCAACCTCAAAGACCCCCTGACCCCGGCTGAAGTTATCACAGCCATTGAGGCTTTGCCTGTAAACAAAGCTCCTGGCCCTAATGGTTGTACTTCAAATTTTTATAAAGCCTTTAAACAGCTGATAGCTCCGATACTCTTGTATACTTTCAATTATATATATATATGCATAGCCTTTTGGATTTTTCACTAACCGAGGCTACCATTGTTGTACTCCTCAAACCAGATAGAGTCCGTTACTGGAATCAAACTACCAGTCAATATCTCTCATTAATGTTGACTTTTAAATTCTTGGGAAAATATTGGCCGGTAGGTTGAACCAAGTTTGGCATACTTTTATAAGTCCAGAACAGGTTGACTTTGAAGCCAGGAGGCTCTCTACAGACCACATGTGAAAACTATCTCATCTGCTCTCTGTGTGTGGGGACTCCCAAATATCTTCTGTGTTGGTGTCCCTGAATGCAGAGAAAGCATTTGACAGAGTGTCCTGGGAATATCTATGCAATTTGCTCCCAACATACCATATCACACTTCAGTTCATTAACTGGGTGAAAACACTCTATGCCCATCCTTCAGCATGCATTTTATGCAGTGGTGTTCTACCCTCTTCCTTTGAGCTACAGTGGGCACCAGACAAGGCAGCCCACTCTCGCCCTTCCTTTTCAATTTATTTCTAGAACTATTGATACGGAAGATTAATGCCTCCCTTATGGTTTTCCGATATTTCTGTAGGTACACATCAGTATAAGCTTTCAGCTTATGCTGACAATATTTTATTACATGTTACTTATCCTACCATGTTCCTACCTGCTAGCTTGGACATTATTAAAGAATTTGGGGGAATATCTAATTACAAGCTAAATTTATTCGAAACTGAGGTTATGCCCCTTAATGCTATCACTTTGTACTCTGAAATAGAACATCTAGGATTGACCTGGGTCCGGGACAAAGTAAAATATCTAAGTATTTATCTTTCCCCGTCCATGAATAAGATGAAACAGTATAACCTTGATAAAGTGGTGGCTCAACTCAGAGTTGACTTAAACCATTGGTCCTTATTGCCCATTTCCATTTGGGGCTGCCTGAGTATTGTGAAAATGAATGTTCTGCCCATCTTTTATATCCCTTACAAATGTATAACCATTTCCTCCCAAAATCATGTTTTTTGCAAGTTAATAGACTTATATTCTCTTTTATCTGGTGAGGTAACCCCCCCCAGCGGGCATTTTATAAGCTGCAGTGTTCCAAAGCTAGAGGAGGGCTGTAAGTCCCAAACCTGTATTTATATTACCTTGACATCAATTTTTCCAGAATTTCCCAATAGCTACGGTCTGCAAATCACAACAATTCTACTTCATACCTTCCATTTTGGGTGGAAATAGAGCAGAATATCTGTGCTCAACTAGGCTTGAATTTATGAGCCTTACCTTACATCCCCTTCTAGAATGTTCCCAGACTGTTGCGTAGTACCCCAATAGCTGAGGCTCTCACGGTATATCTGCAAATGTGTGCTACATGTTCTGCTTCTCCACTGAAGGACATATCACAACTCTTATTAGGTAATCCGAATCTCAAGATTGGAGGTAACTCTCTTAACATGTCTTTTTGGTCACATGGCAAAGAGACAAGGGTAGCTGAACGTACTAAAAATCAGAAACTACTGTCATTTCATGAGGCCCAGGTTACATTTAGAATACCCACTTCAAGTTGTTTTAAATACATCCAACTCTTGCATATGTTACTCCGTCACTTTGGCTCGGGGTCATGGGATAACCTATACAAATGTCAGGTTCTCATCATGATCTCTGCAGCCCCACTCATTCATGTTATTTCTTTTTACTATCATCAATTATGCTCTTGGATTGGGGACATGGAGGGCTAACCACACTATTCTTGGGACCAGATCTTGGTCCCCACCTCCCCAACCCATAACTGGTCATGGATTTGGAAACATCTTTATAAATTTATTAAGTGGGACCGTTATCATACGCTCCAATTTCAAGTCCTATACAACCTCTACTACACCCCTGACAGACTATGCAAAATGGGTACGCTCTCCTCAAACATCTGCTCCAGATGTGAAAAGTCCCCAGGAACATTGTATCACATTCTTTGGCAGTGTGATAAGGTTACCCCTTTCTGGGAAGTGATCCAGTCCAGACTGGATCCCTTACTTGGTCTAACAGATGCCTTCCTTCCAGAAGTTTGTATATTGGGTGAATACGGGAATATCTTAATAGGTAATCAGCAAAGACACATGGCCTTGGTACCATTATATGCGAAGAAGATCATAATGCGTCACTGGCTGGATCAGCATATTCTCTCAGTTACTGAATGGCTTCGGGAATCTCTTTGCCTTACAAGCAGAGAAGATCATAGCCAGTATTTCCAACTGGAACCACACATAGCAACAAATTTGGGTACCTCTGTATGCATTATTAACACTTCAACCCTTAGTAATACACACCAGTACTTTCTCTCTCTACCATTATACCGCCCAGATAATTACCTCCTGTCGGCACATTTTTACTTTTCTCTTTCTGTTTGGTATGTTTTTCTCCTCAGGTGGTGGTGGGGGGAGGGGTTTGGGAGGGTTAGAGAGGGGGGACGGTGTGGTGTGATGGTTGTTTCTTATAAAAAAAAAGAAAATTACTGAGGTTAATACTGTAATTTACCTATTTCATGGCTCTGGATGATGTGTTACTTTAGTATGTATCCAACATAATGATGACACTTTTCCTCTGTTAATATTGTCTCTGTTGGTAGTGTACCATTATTCAAATAAAGCATATTCAATTAAAATTTATTATGAAAAAAAATAGAAGATACCAGTTACACATGCAGGATTGTTGAGCACTTAGTTGCTGGTTGCTGGCAACTAAACCACAAAAGACTTTCAGCAAACAATTCCAACCTAGTGTACAAATACACAACAGGCCCAACACCAACCAACCTGCCTGCAACTTTGCCCAAGTGCCCCATTGCTTCTCTGTACTGAGCTTCGTCAAGGGGCATAGTAAAGCCAAAAAGTGGTAACATTAGCATTCGCCATAACTGCTTCCAGGACCCTTGCTTCTCTGTCAAGTAACATGTTTTCCTGTAATGCAACACATTGTTAAAAAGAGCAGTTTGTATCCCTTTAAAAAATATAAGGGCTGAGGGGTTCCTCATCGAGGGTCTTGGAGATAAGGGTCCCAAAAGGGACTTGGGACAGGACCCAGTGTGCCAATAATGAAATGCAGTGGCAAGATACAGGGCCTTAACAGCACTGAATGGTAAGCCCTATCCACATGGCTAAAGAGTGATCTAAGGGGGTTACTTCCAACAGAAGTCCCTACACAGCTTCAAATCACCCATGAATCTAAAAATTTAAATCAAATTGAAAATTTGTATATGCCTTGTAATGACGTCAGGAACACCCATTAACAAACAAATCACATATTCTCCACTACGTAGAATGAGGACATACTATATTCACACATTCAGTTATATGTCATTCATTTTCATTTGTTAGAAAAAACACATGTGTTCCACAAATGCCATACTCGGCTGCCAGGGGGATACTAATAAGCTTTGTTATAATTCTTGAAAGCTATCCAGACCATTTAGTGTCTGCTGGTACAGAATAGGCAAGGAAAACTGCACAGACTGGGTGGGCCAAGTAGTCCCTTTCTGCCAACAAATTATATGTTTCTATGTTTCTATCCACTGGGGCTACTTCTCATGAAAGTAACTTTGACAAAAAGAGTGCACACCAAGCTGGATTTATTAACTTTGTCCTCACTTACTGTGTGGTAGTCATGTCACTCTCACGTTCTTGCAAAATGCCTAATTAGTATGGTTTTAGGTGGCTCCACATCAGTCCTGCAAAACCAATACAGCATGGTAGAAACAGCGAGGACAAAACCGTGCAAGTTGAAACCACATCAGAAGAATACCACTGTGAATCTTTGTTTTAAGTGTTACTTACTATCACAATACCATGCCGCGATGGACCACCACTCCAGTGAAATATGTAAATTTACTTTGTTTTTCTTTTCCGACAGTATTCCCAGCAGCAGTTGAGACTTGTGCAGTTTTGTCTGTGCTGTTTCCAACCATGCTAGATTGTATGCTGCAGACTTGATGTGCTACCCTTTTAGCTAATGGGTACCACCAATAGAAAGGACAATCTCTAGTGAGTAATACGATTATGACATATGTACTGTACAGAATGACAATTAGATGTTTTTGGCACAGACATCTAATTGTCATCTTGATTGTTCCTAGTTGCAGGATATGCAATAGCAGAGAAAGGAAGTGTGTCCAGGAACCACAGATCCAACTATGTGAGCCTGTAGCTCAGTGGTTAGAGCACAGGGACGATATTCTTGGGGTCTGGGTTCAATCAGCACTAGATCACATTATTTCTTTCTCACTACAGTTTGTACCATACAGAATGTTATTTGTGCACTAGTCTATTAGTCATAGTTAACATATTTTTTCAATATTTATGTTTGGCTTTCCACAACAACTGCAGTCTTGCTGGGGCATATGCACAGCGCTAACAGGAATGGTATGCCAACAGTACAACGACAATTCTACAGCAAACACCACCACAGCAAAAAATCTTGCCAGGTCGCTGTGGTAGTCTGTTGTATACTGACACCGTGACTCCTGATGTTTTGCCGCCACTCTGAACCAACTCCAACTCGGAGTTGGTTAATTAGAGATGGGGTAAAAACACTTTTTCCCAAACGGGAACACTGGCGACAGTCGGCATTGTTCCCGTCGATGTTGGGGTTTCGACAACATCATTGTTGATGTGTTGTCGTGGAACCAACAGGAATGGCTGTCTGACTACAGCTCCTGCTCACCTTCATTGATTTATTCACAAATTGTGAGTTTGAGAGTAGCGTTTCGTTTTTATTTAATTCATTAGAAGAAGGATTTATCAACAGAAGTACAAAGTCTCAGCACAGTTCAAGGTGGTTATTGATATTTTTCCCGCATTACAAAGTACCGCTGTAAGCAGCACTATGGTTTTAACCACCGTGAGATCAGCAGCTGTGAGGCCCCAAGAAACATCATTATACAACACTAGCACTCCAGCAGATCTGTATTGAAAGTCTGACATGGATACGGTAAAAGAAATGTTTCTGAACATCCAAATAGACATATCTGATATGAAAAACAGTATGGGGATCCTTAATAGTGACACTATTACAAATGCTAATTAGATTGTGGAAGCAGGGGGCTAAACTGTTTTTTTGCAAGATGCTGTGGTTTTTTAAGAGGACAAATTGGAACAGCAATCAGAACAAATACATTACTTACTAAAAAAAGAGGACGATTTAGAAAACCGGTCCAGAAGAAATAATATACATATAGCTGGTGTGGCAGAAGGTTTGGAAGGGACTGCTGTGATTCCCTTTCCACAGAAGATGCTGCCCAAAATGTTGAATTACTAGTGGCCATGGCTACTCAAAATAGAAAGAGTCCATAGGTCACTAGCAGTTAAAAATCAATCTGTTGGCAGACCAAGATCAATAATAGTATACTTCTTGAAGTATTCAGTTAAAGGGGAGGTGCTTAAGGCAGCACGGGATTACAGTCACCTACACTGGCTAGGAGAGCAGATATTTCTGTTTGTAGATTTTTTGTCTGTGATAGCTGAAGAAAAAAAACCTTTTTTGAGGTGAAAAAACATTTGCAGAAAATTGGATGGCTCTACTACTTTAAATACCCTGCTGGTTTAATGGTTACAACCCCAGAGAAACACACGCAACTTTGTGATTCTCCAGGTCAAGTCTGGGAACTGATTGATAGCGTTTCTATAAGGCCTCAAAAACCAACTGCCACCATGATTTCAAATTCACCAGCATGCTCTCAAGTGGCTCGTGAGCCTAGCGCCTGCCTGGCTGAAAATGCCACGCTTTCTCCCTCTCGAGACAACCTCAGTGGTTCATTACAGGACCCAGTCCAACCAACAAAGGAAGCCATGGTTAACGTTTGCACCCCTTTGCAGTATTCAGCTATTGTTAAAAATATCAAGAGCACTCCAAAGTCAGCTGCGTTTACCGGAATAGCAAGGAAAAGCAAACCATCAAGCAAAACCTTTCTTCCCCATAGGGAAAGTCAATCAGGCTGTTTCTCATCAGCAGCAACAAAGAAAAGCTTCCGCAACTGCAGTAGAGATTGCACAGAACAAACTAAATCTTTATTCCGTGGGTCACAAAGGCACACTGGCAGTCCATCCCGAAACGCAATTTCAGGAGAATCTTTGCAACCAGCTCAATTGGTGGAAATGTATGCTGTGGGAGGAAGTTTCTGTTTCCTCTAAGTCTTTGCAGGCAGGTCAAAGGGTAGTGCCCTCACTTCCTGTCCAGCTCCATGTGAGGCAGTGTTACTCAACAAGAAAAAGATATGCTGCCATCCTCATTAATGTTATGTTATAATAGTTTTAATTACATTCATTTTAAGTAAAGTGTATGTTCTGTCATTTTTTGTTTAATTCATCTGCTGTCTTCTGGTTACCATAATTTGTGGTGCCGTATGAAACCTAGGCTGCTGAAGTACGTGTGTAGACTACGTGGAGGGGAATTCCATATGGGGTTGGTTAAGTGGGAATTCTCATACTACTGTGTTGCTGGTTGCAGTTAAGATGCCTCGCACTGCAATTCATGACAAAGCCTCAAGTATGCACATTTATTTTTATTTAATTATTTGTATTTTGGATGACACCTTTGAGCCGAGGGCTCTTTTACAAAAGTTCCATGTCAAGGCAATAAGGACAAGAAGGTACAAAACATAACATGATCATTACAATGGAACTTACAAAAAAAAAAAAAGACATGTAAGGTTACAATAATAGCACTGTACCCTTGACTGCACTCTTTAACAGGTCCCTGGAGTCTGGAGTGGTACCGGAGGACTGGAGGCAGGCAAATGTGGTTCCTCTGCATAAGGAGGGAGGGAGGAGGTGGGAAATTACAGGCCCGCAAGCTTGACATTGGTGGTGGGCAAGCTCATGGAGAAACTAATGAAAGTCAGGATCACCAATTACCTAGAGGTGAGTGGCCTGATGAATCCAAGGCAACATGGCTTCACCAAGGGTAGATCTTGTCAAACAAATTTGATGCAGTTTTTTGATGCGGTCACCAAAGACTTGGATCAGGGGAAGGCAGTAGATCTGGATTTAAGAAGACATTTGACTCCGTGCCACACAGGAGACTGCTGCATAATCTGTCATGCCTGGCGCTGGGGCAGAAGGTGGTTCAATGGATGGGAAACTGGCTGGAGGACAGGAGGCAGAGGGTCATTATAAATGGGGTGGGCTGGAGAGGGCATGGTCACAAGTGGGGTCCCTCAAGGGTTGGTGTTGTGGCCCCTACTGTCCAATCTATTCATAGGGGACATCATGGAGGGCCCTGGGAGGGTGAGTCTGTTTGCAGATGATATTAAAGCCTGCAATATGGTGGACACACCAGAAGGGGTAGAAAGAATGCGGAGAGATTTGGGGAGGCTGGAGGCATGGTCAAAGAGGTGGCAGCTTTCATTCAACATGGACAAGTGTAAGATCATGCATCTTGGATACAGGAATCAGAGGACATGGTACTGTATGGGGGCAGGGACCTGGAGATAACAGAACAGGAAAGGGGCCTAGGCATCACTATATCAAGGGACCTGAAGGTGGAAAGGCACTGCGAGGGAGCAGTGGCTAGGGGCAGCAGAATGCTGGGCTGCATTGGAAGGGGGGATTACCAGTAGAAAAAGGGAGGTCATAGTACCCTTGTACACCCATCTGGTTAGACCACATTTGGAGTATGGAGTCCAGGTCTGGAGGCCATACCTTAAAAAGGATGTGGGGAGGTTGGAGCGAGTTCAGAGGAGGGCAACAAATAGTAAAGGGGCTCAGCCACCTGTCCTATGAGGAAAGGTTGGGGGAATTGAACCTGTACTCCCTGGAACAGAGGAGGGAGAGGGGGGACATGATGGAGACCTTCACATACCTTAAGGGTATAAACTGGGTGCCAGTGGAAAGCATCTTCCAGCTGAAAGGGAATCAGAGGATGAGGGGGCATGAGTTACAGATTGAGGGGGACAGTTCAAGGGTAACATTAGGAAGTACTATTTCACAGAGAGGGTGGTGGATAAGTGGAATAGGCTCCTGGAGGAGTTGGTTGGAGAAGCAACAGTGGAAGGCTTCAAAAAGGCATGGGACAGACACAGGGGAGTGTCAATGGGTGGGGGGGGCATGTCCTAGCAGATATCTAGACAAATGGGCAGACTAAGTGGGCTTGTCAGTCCTTTTCTGCCATCACACTTCCATGTTTCTGTGTTAGTATAGTCATTTCTGACCATGCTCCAGTCTCCATGGGCATTACCCTAAGTCACATTTCATCCTCAGAGAAGCACTGGAAATTCAATTGTAGTTTATTAAATTACAATGAATTTCCAAATAGTCTAGCAGGTGAAATGAAAGTATTTTTTTAATTAAATGATAATGATGAGGTTTCACTACCAATATTATGGGGCTCATTTAATGCTTACATAAGGGAGCGTATAATCTCCTTTTCATCACATAAAAAGAGACTTAGGGAAGCAGAAATAAGTAACCTGGAGAAAGACCTGAAAACAAAAGAGGACCTGTTTAACTCAACAGGGGCCAAGAATTTAAGTCTGCACGGAGACATTATCAACCTTAAGTATGCAATCAATACTATATACAGCCATAAAGCTGAGTATGCTCTATTGTGCTTACAACAGGCATACTGGGAGACAGGGGAGGCACAGGGTAAATTACTGGCACATAAACTTAGGAAGCTGTCGGAGGTAACCAAAATCACTTCTATCAAGGACAAACGGGATTAGCTGGTCTTTACAACTAACCAAATCACAGATGAAGTCAGAGATTTTTCCACATTATATAAATCTGAAGGCCAGTTTAGTCAAGAGAATCTGGAACTGGTTTTACACAATTGTAATATTCCCTCTGTCTCTCAGCAAGACAAGGAAGTCCTGAACAAACCCATCTCGCAAGGAGAAATACTAAAGGCTATGCATTCCCTTCCTCCCTACAGCTAAGGCACCTGGGTTACATGGTCCAACTGAGGAATTGTACAGAGCTACTAACCAGCAGCTTTCTCCTACCCTTCTTCGCGTTTTCAGCCATGTGGCTGCTGTAGGGTCTCTATCCCCAACTTTGCGTGAAGCTACAATAATAGTACGGCCACAGAAAGACAAAGATCCCACATTGTGTGAGAACTAAAGGCCGATGTTGCTTATTAATGTAGATGGCAAAATACTTGCCAAGGATGTGGTTAATAGATTGAACACAGTTATCCTGAAGTTGATACATTAAGATCAGTTGGGTTTTGTGGCAGGGCATTGTAGCTCAGACTTGTTTCATAAAATTATTCACGTCATACATGCAGCCAAATCAGATGTTTCACAACCTGTTCTTTTCTCTTTGGACATGAATAAGGCATTTGACAGGGCAGAGTGGGATTATCTTACTAAAATTCTAGATGAGTATAACTTAGGGAGTTGTTTCTGCAATTGAGTCCGGGTTTTATATTTGTAAGTGTATGCTAGAGTGAAAATCAATATTTTTGACTCAAACAGGTTCCCAATCTTTAGAGGAACCAGACAAGGATGCCCCCTTTCACCCTTTCTTATTTCTCTTAGCTCTGGATCCTCCCCTTATTAGATTGAGAACATCCACAGCAGTAACAGGTATAAAAAGAGGATGAGATCAAAAAATTGCTATCTACTGTATGTAAATGATGTAGTGCTCTCTGTTAGTAATCCACAAACATCAGTAACTCCCCCCCCATCTTGACAATTGTAAAGGAATTTTCGTGCTTAAGGAATTTTCATGCTTTTCAGGGTTCAAAATTAACTTTGAGAAATCAGAGGCTCTTTTTCTAACAAAGGAGGCGGATAAGACAGTCTTCCTTAAAAACAATATTAAAAGTGCCATCCAGAGAATCACATTTCTAGGCTTTACACTTACCCCAAACATTTCCCAAATCATCTCTCAAAACTTTAACACACTTTTACAAAAGATGGATACACATTTTACAAGGTGGAGCAAAATTATTCTATCATTTTGGGGCAAAATACACGCCTTCAATATGATTGCTCTAAAAATATATTACCTTTTGCAGCATCTGCCAGTTCATATCCCCACATATTTATTTAGCAAGATTTATACCCTACTTAGGAAATTCTTATGGGATAACAAGTTCCCTTAGATATCCATGAGGAAGTTACAGCAACTGAAAAACAAAGGTAGGTTTTGATTTACCTAATTTCAAACTTAGGCACGATGCATTCATCACTGCACAAATGTTAAATCATTATGGTTAAGCACGTCAAGATATTCCAGGGTGGGTTCAGTTGGAAAAGGTTTTACTGAAAGGGAACCACCCCAGAGTCGCTCTGTTTTCTATTAGACTGTTCAACTTGAACCCTATATTGTGTCAGGTAAATAAATCTTGAAAAAGTGTTACCTCAGCCTTAGAATGGGATCCTATATCTTCTCCTCACTGCCCAATATGGGTCAATCATATTCTACAGTTAAATAATAAATGTTTAAACTGAACAAGCTGGAAAGAAAAGGGCATGGCATTTTTAGACAACATTATTGACCCACCTACAGCTTCCTTAATGTCTTTTTCACAGCTATACCTTCAGTTTAAATTGCCCAGAACTGCATTTCATAAATACCTCCAGCTGTGTGATATCCTTAGAGAACAAATAAACGATGAGGTTACCTTCCCCCCAGTTCATGTCTTGGACAAAATCTATACAACTAACAATGGGCACAGGAAACTATATACAATGCTTCTGGATTCTAAAGCAGACCCTGTTGCAACACTAATAAATAAATGGCAGCAGGAATTGCAAATCCAGATATCTCACGCAGCATGGGAGGGAATCTGGAGCACCACGTTAAAAGCATGTAGGGAAGCTAGAGGGAGGCGCATCCAATATAATGCAGTCCATAGGTGGTACTACACTCCATGGAAAATGGCCAAACTAGGCCTGTCATTAGATGAGACTTGCTGAAGATGCTTAACTGGTAAGGTTATATATCACATATATTGTGGTCATGCTCTCATTACTCCCTTATTGGAGAGGAATAATGACATTATGTGGAGAAGTAACAAAATGTATGATTGCATGTTTAGCTAAATTTACATTTTTGGGGATATGCTCAGAACAATCATAATGTTCAGAATATCAAAAATTAAGGATGATCACAGCATTTATTACAGCAAAAAAAAATTTATTCTGATGCATTGGAGGGACACAGATGTTCTGACAGTGAAGGAATGGCTTCAAGACCTTTATATCAGAGCCAGCTATCAAAACAAAAAGAATGGTACATGTAAACATGAACCATTTAAATAAATTCAAGTCCATTTGGGAGCCTTTTTTGAAGAAACACAAATGGCTAAAGTTATAACTGTAACATTCTAGTATTATTGTTCATTACACTATACTGTAATTCTTCTCCTTTTTCCTTCTTTTCTTTTTGGTTCTTTTATCTTTTTCATAATTTTATCACCAAGGTGAGATTAACTTAGACATATTACATGTTTAATGGTGGTGTACTGCTATTACATAAGTTTTAATTGGTCAACCAGTTAAAAAAATCTTGTTTTTTGCTGTTTTTAAAACGTGTCTGCATGTATTGTTAAAAATTATTGTTATTGTCTTTTTGAAAAATTCAATAAAAATATTGAATAAAAAAACTGCAATCTTGCTATTTATTTTATATTATGATATTTATTGCACATTGTGGTCAATTCTATAGTCCACCTTCTTCTTCTCCCCAGGACGCATCTGGAACCAATGTTTTTACAAAGGAGTAAGTCAGGCTACCTGCTGACAGCACGGAAGGAAAACCAGCAAAACTACTTGGTACAAAGGATAAAAAAGGTTTAATAAAACTTCTTTAAAACAACACACATGGCAGCAGCAAACAATCCCCACATTCCACTGTAATAGTGATTTTTTTTTTTAATGGCATGTCTCCGCTCTAGTTTTTATAGCTGCCTCTTCTTTGCATGCATCTGGAAACAAGCTGTTACCAGCTCAAGACGTCTTTCCTGGTCAAATGTTTGAAGCAAATAATAAACAAGCATTTGTCAATGCTGAATGTTTGGTTGCTGGCATTGGCATTGGTAGTGTAGAAGTTACAGAGCTGCATAATAGGAATGGCAGCGAAGTATTGAACTGAAGCCAACCACACCACCACCCTGCAGAGAGTGACAGGCATTGGGGTGTGCCTTTGGGTCGTCAGGCATAACGACCATGCCATTTCACCACACCCTACCCTGCAGACACTGACAAATGTCACGGTGTGCCTTGGGGTCTTTGGCCCTTATGCGCACCCCATTCCATCAGGAAATATGGTGAGAGGTGGAATGGTATGAGCATGACAGGCAAGAATCCCAAGTCACACCCCTGATGCCTGTCATTCTCTACAGGGTGGGGCGTTATGGTCGGAAACCCCTAACGCCTCAGGCATTCATTGGTATTTTCACTCCAAATTTTTAACATGTTTTTTTTGTGACCCCCACCTCATGAACAGTGGCAATATCAGTTTGTTAGCTGAAAACTGCTTTTGCATAGCGACTATGGAATTTGGCACCACAGGTGCAAAAACACATTCCGAACAGGATGTGAAAAATTACAGCAGTACTGTTCATGGGGAGGTGTAAAAAATGGCAATGTTGAAAATCTGCTGTGAAAATCTTAAAAAAACTGGTGAAGTCACGAGCGTGCGTAGAAACTGTGCAGCGCATACCCGTAATGTAACTAGTTTGGGGATTTTTTTACAGCAGATTGCTAACACAGGCATTTTGGGACCTCCGATCATGAACAGTGTCAGTGTGATTTTCTTTATCTGTCCCGAACAATGATTTCCCACAGCGACCACGCATTTCTGTGCTGAAAGTGTGAAAACACATTTTGGCCATGTTGTGGAAAATGACAGCTGTACTGTTCATAAGGAGGTGTGAAAATGCCACTGGTGAAAATCTGGACTGAAAATACTACAAATTCATGAACTTACGAGGGTGCATGGAAACTAGAAATGCTCACTCACAACACAGTCATTTTATGGGTTTGTCACCAAATTTTCCAACATAGCCATTTAAGACCTCTGCTCATGACCAGTGTCACTGTGATTTTCTTAATCTGTCCCAAACATTGTTTTCACACACCGACTGTACCATTGTGCGCTACATGTGCGGAAACACATTTTGGGCGAGATGTGAAAAATGGTAGCTGTACTGCTCATTAGGAAGTGTGGTAAAATGGCACTGTTGAAAATTTAGTGTGCAAATATTACAAATTCACAAACTTGCCAGCGTGCGTAGGGACTGCGCAACGTGCGCTCCTAAAACAGTCATTTTGGGGAATTTTTTCACCAAATTTTCAACATAGCCATTTTAACACCTCTGCTCATGACCAGTATCACTGTGATTTTCTTAACATGTCCCATACATTGATTTTGCACACCGACTGTGCCATTGTGCGCCACATGGCAGAAATACGTTGTGGGCGAGATGTGAAAAAATGACAACTATACTGCTATATGAGGTGTGTGGTAAAATGGCAATGTTGAAAATCTGGAGTGAAAATATTGAAAATTTGCGAACTTATGAGCGTCGTGAGGAACTCTGCAACGCCTCCCGTAAAACAGTCATTTTAGAATCTTTCACAGAATTTTCCAACATAGCCATTTAAGACATCTGCTCATGAACAGTGTCACTGTGATTTTCTTAATGTGTCCCGTACATTGATTTACTACACCGACTTGCGCCATTGCGCGCTACATGGGCGGAAACACATTTTTGGTGAGATGTGAAAAATGACAGCTATACTGCTCATAAGAAGGTATGGTAAAATGGCAATGTTGAAAATCTGGAGTGAAAATATTGAAAATTCGCAGACCTACGAGCGTGCATAGGAACTGCGGCAATGCACGCTCGTAAAACAGTCATTTTTAGGAATGTTCAAAATAGGCTTTTTGAGAGCCCACCTTATGAACACTGGCAGTGTCATTTCATTATTCGTTCCCAAAAGGTGATTTCACGCAGTGGCTGCGAAATCACCCTTGGGCCTGAGTAACGCCATGACAGTGACAGCATTCATGAGAAGGGGTCCCAAAAACCCTATGTTGAAAATTTTGGTGCAAAAATTCCAAAAAATGCCCGAGATATGCAGCAAAGTTGAAAAACCCTGTCTATTACATTATACAGCTTACCGGCATTTCCTCAGTTCGCGGTCAGTTTTGAAGAGTGCAGAGCATGTTCCAGGTCCACGAAGATCGTCGCTGGACTCCGATAAGGTATGGGATGAGGGGTGGGGGAGGCAGGGTGTACGGTAGGTGGGTGCAGGAGTGGGGCAGGGAGACTGGGGACCATTTTAATTTACAGTTTTTTTGTTACTAAGGCAGCGCGGGACATTTGCCACGCTGAGGTGGAGCTCCCAGCATAGCAGCTGGAAAAACGCTTTGGGGGGCTGGAACCGACGGGGAGTTGGGCACCCCGTCAGCCATCTGAACTATGCCATGCTGAGGTGGGCTCCTGCATAGCAGCTGTAAAACTGTTTGGGGGTTGGAGCCGACGAAGTTGGGCACCCCGTCGGCCATGCAAACGTGTGCTGCGCTGGGGTGGGCTCCCCAGCGTGGCACCAAAAGCTTTCTTTTTGATGGAGCCGACGGGCATTGGGCACCCTGTCACTATAGCAGTATGTGCGTGGGGGGCACATCAGCACGTAATATGCATGCGCAAGTGTTGGAAAGCTCTGCTCACTGAAGCGGAGCTCTCCCTTTCAACTGTGTGCCACTGCATTTTCAGCTGTCATAGACAGCTGGAGCAGTGATTGGCACACTGCGACCGCGCCTGCAAACACACTGACTGAATTGGAAGAGGCTGACACACCTCTGGAAAACTCGGATGATGGCACTATGTTTCTTGTACATGTGTGCAAGCAAACATAATAAGTGACTAAATAAATAAATATGTGTTCAAACTTACTATAATTTGGTGTGATGGATGCTAGAATATGCAGTGTGCTGGTATCACAATGTAATATTCAAAAGTATTAAGGCAGGTAAGTAATTTCCATTGGAGAATACTGTATCTGCCTTCCCAAAACAGTTATGGAAAAAACTAGTCTTTTCTTTAAAACATTTTTCATTTTAGTTCTATATCAGGCAATTTAACCAATATCTAGCATGTTTTCAAAACGTACACTTTCATCTTATGCCTGTAATAGAATGTCATAAAGAGGGGTGTAAAGGAGGTGATGGCATCAGGCATGAGTCGGGTCAGGAAGAATAAAAAGCAAGAAATGACAATCTGGTTTTCCAGAAGGATGGAAGAGGCAGTAAGGACAAAAAGGTAGCATTCCAACAGTTCAAGGAGGAAGAGCATGAGGCCAGATGGGAGGATTAGCTAAAGCAGCTGAAAGAACCCAGAATAATGGTTAAGAAAAGTAAAGCATAGACAGAGAGAAGAATGGTAGAGATGGTGGAGGTTAGAAACCTTCTTGGGATGTATTAGGGGAATAAAGGAAACTGAAGAACTTACTATTGTTTGGTTCTATGTCAAAACGGCGATCGCCAAATGGCAATTGCTGTTAGGGTGAGTGTATATCACCGAAAATAAAAATGGAGATGTACACTCACAGTGATGACAAGCGTCTGAAAACAAATCTGTTTCTTATGTGGGGGGCTTTGCCCTTCCCCACACCACCCTAACTAAAGATTAACAACTCCAGGGGGGTGCATATTGGGGAGGGGGTGAAACTTGGAAAAAAATGAAATTTTCCCAGCCACACTAAAAAGTAGTAAGCGTTTCCCCAGCCCCGAACCTTGCACCCTCTCCACTGTGGCTGGCCACCCTCACCACCACACCACACAATCAGCCCGGCGGCCTGTTGCTGCATTACTTCCACATATCTGATGTCCTCTCCTGATCCTCTGCCTTCCTCTTCCACTCCCCCTCTTCCTCTTCCACTCACCTTCTTCTTCGCCCCATATCTACCCTTTCAGGGAAGCTTACATTCCAGGCTTTGAGACTGAGTCACTCAATCTCAGTTGCCCTTTTAATGGTATACCCTATTCCTATTGTTTGTACTTATCCATGCTATACCCTTTTTCCCCGGGTTTCATCTAGAAATGAGCCTCGGCTCAGTGTGTCTATCCTGGTAACCAAATTTTAAATAAAAGAAGGTGTTACCAGATTAAAAAAGGAAGGGCCATTAGGTGAAGGATAGGGGGAAAAGGGTGACATGCAGATAGGCAGAACTTTATTTGCATAGTACCTTTGCAGAGCTCAAACAGCTTCACAGATTGGGAACAGATGAATAGACATTTTGTCTAAAATGATGATATACATATAGGGCACAAAGCTCAGATCAATTATAATCACAGTTCATTATTATAAAGTCTATCAATTGCCTGAAAAAGCCTGTCTAAATACCCAGGCCTTTAGTTTAGATTTAAAACTTTCAACAGAAGAGGCAGAACAGATAGATATCGGGACAGTATTCCTGAGTCTCAGAGCGGCAACAGAAAAGCTCGTTCTCAGAAGATTTCAGTCTTGCTGGTGGGACTATCAAAGGCCTCTGGGTTTCCAACTTGAAGGCCTCTACTGCCCTGAGAATCTTTCTGGTGGGTTGTAAGCAGTGCTTGACTATAGAGGGGGCCCAGCAGAGGCGGTGTTAGGCATAAACAAACCAAGCAGCCACTTGTGGCGCCAGCAGAAGGGGTACACTAAAGTGGAATGTATAAGCAGAAATCAGCGTGAAATGCAAAAAATATTACTATAAAAACCAAAATTATTGTTGTCACCTTTTTATTACTTCTGGGATGTATGCGGGGACAGACGGTTGGAGAAGGGGCAATTGGAGTGGTGAAGGGGCACCACAAATATTTCTGCTTGGAGTGCCATTAGGTCTAAAACTGGTCCTGGGGCCCAGTGTGTTTATGGCCTTATCAACTAGCAAAATTATTTTAAACTCAGATCATTTTATGAGCAGCCAGTGTAACTTTCACAGGGAGGGAGTAATATGGTCAAATGTGGATGTTTCCATTTACAGTCTGGCTGCTGAGTTCTGAAGCAACTGAATCAGCGATACTGAGTAGCTGGAAGGCCATAGTAGAGCGCATTGCAGTTATCAGTTCATGAGATAATGAAAGCTTGCACTGCTGTGCACAGACCACACTGATCAAGGAAGGGACACAGTCTGGTTTTGTTTTTTAAGTGATAAAACCACTTTGAATGACAGCAGAAATTTGAGGTGTCAAAGCCAACTGGCTGTCAAAGATCACTGCCAGATTGTGAACTTCCTTCCTTGTCTGTGGTTTTGACCCATCAAGAACTGTGAAATGTATGTTTTCTTTAACTGAAGAAACTAGGTGATGTGGGCCAACCAGAAGCAACTCGGTTTTTCTTGGGTTGAGCCTTAGCCAGCTCACACTCATCAAATCCTGAATCTCTGAAATAGGCTTCTCAGACACAAACATCAGCTTACCCAGTCCAGGTCTAAATAAAAAGGTAAACACACAAGCACGCCGCACACCAACTGAAAACTGCGGAGCAGCTGTACAAAAATGGCGGGTAAAAACACAAAGCAAAGCATGTATAGTGCTGTACAGAACAGCCTCAGAAACAGCAAATTTATTGAAAAAAACAAAAAGCATCCACAGAAAATTCCCCGGTGCTTCAAGGGTACAATCTCTCTTCTCCAGGGGCCAGAGTCACAAAGAAATGAGCACACTTAAATAGTATATCAAAACATTACATAGTTCAAATCTTTAAAGTGACATACATAATTACATAAAATACGTGGTCACAAACATTAGAATTAGGCACAAAATGCCCCTTTTATAAAGAAGGAACCATATCCCCTCACCGCTATCATACATATAATAGTCAATAAATGCACAATTCATGAGCAAGATACAAAAGTGCGTGAATTTAAATGCACTACATTTTACAAATGTTATTCATTCAGATTGCAGTTAATATTAATCCCCTTGTGGAGATATTTGTTCAGGGTGGTCACTTTGCTGAAGTGGTCAGGCTTAATCATGGTTCAGCTGGATAATAAGAACTAAGAGCCCCTCCGAAATGTATGAAAAGTAGGAATATTGGAATTATCTTAAAAAATTGCAGGGCTTAATGCAGCAAAAGGGGAGGGGGGATGCCCCGGTACTTTAATTGTATGTTTCTGCTCGGTCACATACCAGGAGCCATCCCACTAATTTTACTACCTTGTATTGTAAATACAGGGGTTGAGCTTGCAAACCTTTTGTATTAACACCTCAAAGGCCAACTAAAAGTGGCAAAGGCATACCAAGTAGATGGTTGTGGGGGGGGGAGAAAGAGGGGAGGTTAGTTGGGGAGGGGGGAAGTAGTGATTTGGTGGCAAATGAATATTGCTACAAATCGGTCACCAATATTGGTAATATAGATCAGCAAAGTGATCACTTAAAAGACCACATGTCATACTAGATCCAAATTAGACCTGTATTAAAAACCACCTAGTGTGCAGGTACCATTCATATATGGTAATGTAGTGCAACACTTAGTAAGAATAAATATTAAAATAGCCTCAGAAAACCACAAATGCACTGAAAAGTATGATAAAGAACACATCATCCACCCTAGCCTCCGCTTTCTCACCCGCCCTCTGCCTTACATAACTTAAGCACTATGACAAAGTGACCCTGTGCCTGAGGTTACTGCCATCTCTCCACCACTGCCTATGTCCACCCCCCCCCACTCACTATTCCTGGCCTTAGTGCCGCTCAAATAACCTACTTATCCTACTTCTCTCCTATATTCTTTTATCTCGTATGAAATGTACACTGCTATCAACTGTCCCTACTGTAGTTTAATTGCCCTACAGCCCTCCTTGCCTAGTTTTTTCAACAATTATTTTGTATTGAATTGTATTGTACTGTGCTTATTTGTGCCTTTATGTCGGACGTGGAACCTTTGTAAAAACTGCTCACATCTCTGCATTGAACTAGACTCTATCCAGGAGTCAATGCAGTCTGGATTCAGAATCTTATTGACCAGTCTGAAGAGATTGGCAGGTCTGTTTTTCTCAGCTGCAATGATAATATACTGAATAATTACTTTTGTACAGTATTCACTCTGAGGAGTGCCACTATTAGAATGTGGGTGCAGGCCAAGGGGGGGTGGGGTAATAACACTGGAGTTAGGACCAGTCTTGGTAGAAAGAGTGCTCAGGGGCCTCAAAACCCTGAAGGTAGACAAAGTGCATGGTCCTGCACCAGAGAGTTCTGAAGGAGGTGGGGCAGACACTGGCAGCACCATTGACAAATCTGTTTAGCTGTACACTTTAAGTACAGGCTAGTCAGTTTAACCTCAGTTGTAGTTAAGTTTCTGAAATCTATCATTAAGGAACAGAAAGTGGAATTCCAGGAGGCAAATGGCTTACGTGATAGGAGGCAGCACTGTGTTTGTAATAGGGAGATCTTATTAAACTAACTTGATTAACTTCTCTGACTGAGTCAAAAAGGCAGTGAACAGGGGCAGAGCAGTAGACATGTTGTATTGTCACTTTTGCAACACCTTCAATTCTATTTCACACAGAAGGCTAATTAAAAAGCTTGATGACCCAGGGATATGGGTGTCAGTCGGTATCTTCATTTGCGATGTACTGCAAGAGAGGGAATCCAGAATAGGGCGTGTATGTTTGCTGATGACACTAAGATCTGTGGTAGGGTGGAAGGAGGGAGTTAGAGAAGTGAAAAGAGAGCTGGAACACTTGGAAAATCCCTCACCCATGCTAAAGGCACCTACCTGATGAGAGAACCCAGGCTATGGCATCCCCTACCTACTCACAGAACTGACTCCCAGGGCCGGAGTTTAGAAGACTGACACAGTGCTTATGTCCAGCCCTGAGTCAAACCCTAGCACTGATGCAACTGCAGCACTGACGATTGGTGCAGCTGTATCCGGTTTTACAATCCTGGGTGCAGTTACGACACTTAACCTGATTTACAGCAGCTTATGCCAAAACTCTGATGCATGCTGCCCGTAGAGGGCCCCCACTTCAGACACAAGCTAGACCATGAAAAGATGTTCCATCCAACGTCTTTTCAATGGGAAATATAGAAAATCTCTTCACAATGCTGCAAGCCTGGTGTGCCTGCGGCAATCACATACTTTGTAAAATCCAACCCCCAGCCCCCATACATTCAAGACTATAGACTACAGCCTGCTCTGCACTGCTAGGCACAATGTGGACACCTTATTATATATTACTTTAGCTCCTGCCACCCCAGCTCCTCCCCAGGAGTGTAATGCCAAGGCATCCTGCCCTCTCTGGGCCACTTACAGAAACAACCACCGTCCCTACTGTAAGGAGAGGGTTGTTATAGGACTATCTCAAAGCAAGCACATGAAAATTATACTGGGGAAAGTAAAAGTCCTCACACATGATCAAATTTACAATTACATAAAAATGTAAAAAACCAAAAAACAAACAGGTTTTATGCTACCTTCAACAGGTTCTGGGTGGTATGATTGTCAGAAAACTGGTTCTGCTTATCCCGTGTTCTAATTTCCCACCATTCTTTTTATTAAGTTTTTTTTTTTTATATATATACTGTATGAGGAGTTTTTCAGCTTGCAAACCAGTTTCTTAATTTAAGGCTTTCAAAAGCTTCCTTTATGTTGAGATCTACCAAAAAGATAAGCTCAAGATCATTCTGGTTTCCTCTAGCAAGAACAACTGAATAAAAATCGTTCTGTGGGTGACTGTGATCAAGGACTATATATACAGAAAACTTTCCTAGCTGACCAGAACCAAAATTAGGGCAGCACAGCACTGAATGGCCCCTGCTGTGAGAGACACAGGGGGTGGACAGAACCATGTTGTGGCAGTTACCAAGTCTTCATCACTTTCCTAGCACTAACCTGTGTTTAAAGCTTAAAACAATCAAAAGGCAGGTCAATTAGGTACTTTCATCACATTTCATTAATATTTGCACTGGTACTATAGCTAATTTTAATTTACAATTTGTCTTCAAGCAGTAGTATTTGTTGATCAGCAATGTATTTTTTTTTCTTTTTAAATAGTAATGTTTTCCTGGTGAAAACATTAACACTGTATATTCACTTTATTTTCATTTTATTTAATTACTGCTGGCCCCATGGCATGGAAGGCTGGGGCACCAAGTCTCACCTGTCAGCACGCTGGTGACCTGGGATTAGGAGCATTCTCGGGGGGGGGGTGCATCTGGGCAGAGGAGGCTTGAGCTTCTGAAGGACAGCTCTCCTTCTCTTGGAGGGGGGGCACAGGCCCCAGCATTTGCCTGATCACTAGCACTGGCTGGGGGTGCAGGCAGCCAGGACCACAATGTGTGGAATAGAGGAGCAGCAGCTGTCCTACACATGGGACAATATATGTCCTCCTCTGAGGGGTGAAAAGCGGAAAATGGCCAGTGGCAGGACAAAATGATATCGACCCCTCTCAGGCTCCATTCTGTCAGCAGGCAGGAGCAGCTGATCCCTGCCATGGGGGAAGACCAGAATTGAGGCAAGTCTCTGGGATGCTGGGTGACAGGGCTGGTGGGGGGAAGGGTCAATGGAATGAGCAGCCTGTCCCGGCAGCAGAGAAACAGACAAAGTAAAACAATAATTATTTAATTCCTGAACTAAGATACAGCATGTGATTTTGTAGTTTTTAACAGTTCCTATCCTCTTGCCATGTCCATCATGATGTAATTAAATTTATAAAAGGGGTGAGAACAATTAGTAAAAATGCTGTCTCCTGATTAGATTAATCACATTACATGACTGTACATTATCCCACAACTACCGCACACCTGCACTTCTTTCTATTTTCACATCCCCTCCAAACTGATCATCTTATAAGACAGATAATCTACTACAGTGCATGTGGCTGAGTTCTGATATATGCATGCCTTGGGTGGTTGAACACACTTGGCATGTGGTCTCATGCCTTGCAACACATACCAAGACGTGCATATATCAAAGCACGACCGCACACCCTGTAGTGGATTATGTGTTACATTTTGATGTGATGATATACTGTTTATTATCAGAAATGTGAACAAGCACGATCTTAATGAGTGCATAATGAGGTTCTCTGATCTTTGCACGTATGTCCTCTCTGTGGAGTTAGGGGCAATAAGGGAGGACATATGAGTAAAGATTAGAGTGTCTCAACATGTATCCACTAGCGGCCAGAAGGGAGGGGGGTTACATGAGTGAAACATTTACATACATACAGGATATCAACAAGGTGGACTCCAGAGAGTCCACTAATAATACTGGTGGCAATAGCAAGACACTGGTGGGGGTAGGTATAAGAGGGATGTCCGAAAGTACTACTTTACTGAGAGGATGGGGAGGGGAGTCAACGATTTTCTCAGCACTCTAACCAGTGCAAAAACAGAGGAGAGTTTAAATGGAACAGGAAATTTTAGCTAATTATCAGCAGTTAGTAATGTTCCTATTTATAGAAACAAATTCATACCACCTCTCGATCCATATTTACCTGAATAAAAACTGGTGTAAAAAAAGGAAAAAATTACTCACCATAGTAATGTTGTTTCTTCTGATGGAGTCTTGCTGTATTCTGACAATACACAGTTAGCCTCAGCACTTGAACTGCCCCGGAGAGGAAAGAGTTAACGCTATGCCAAGGCATAGAACGTTGAGTTCGAGCACGGTTTTCAAACATCTGTCTCTGGTATTTACCAGTGTAACCGTCATATTCTTATGAGAGAACTAACTAAGTACTAAACTTATGGAAATTGTTTACTTTATAGCCAAAAGGCAACAATTTGGGTCCCAAAAAGACTCAAGTTGAGAACCCAAGAAAAAAGGTAGTGACTATATATATATGTATATTTTAAACATAACAACAGAACAATAAAACAACTACCCCAACCTTAAGAGGGATGGTACAAGATACACCTGAGGTACAACACTGTACCTGCCAGCCCACTTCCCAAAACTAGGTTCTGAGAGGAAAAGCAGGGAGGGGAGGTCAGAATACAGCAAGACTCCATTAGAAGAAACAACATTACTATGGTGAGTGATTTTTTCTTCAAACAACATGAAGTCTTGCTGTATTCTGACAGTATGCAGACTACCAAGCAGTTCCCCAGGAGGACGGGATGCAGAACGTACTGTGGGACCAGGTTCTGCAGTACTGCTGTACCAAACCTAGCATCACTCCTAGCCTGGCTGTCCAGAGAGTAATGCTTGGTGAATGTATGGACTGTTTTCCAGGTGGCTACTTTATAGATTTCTAGCTAGGGTATAAGTCTGGCCTCAGCCAGCGAGGCAGCTGTACCCCTAGTTGAGTGAGCCCTCAGGCCTGAATGGGGTGTTTTGCCCAATTTATCATAGCAGAATTGTATACAAGAGATAATCCACCTGGCAATAGTCCTTTTAGCAGCAGGCTTACCTTTCCCCACTTCACCATAAGTGAGAAACAATTGAAGACAGTCATGCATCTGTGCCTTAGTATGCTCTATGTAGTAGCTAAGAGCTTTTAACATCCAAACTGTGTAACCTTCTTTCCCCTAAAGAACAGTGGTCAGTGAAAACACAGGTAGAGACATAGACTGGTTCAGATGAAAATCTGACACCACTTTGGGTTAGAACCTCCTATTGGCTCTGAGGACCACCTTATCCCTATGGAAGGAGATGAAATCAGGTTCAACTGACAGGGCCTGTAATTCACTAATCCACCTTGCAGAAGTAATAGCTACCAGGAACACAGTTTTCCAGGTCAAGTACTTAAGCTCCGCTGAAGCCAAAGGTTCAAAGGGTGGCTGCATAAGCTGAGCAATGCAGACATTAAGATCCCAAACCGGGGTAGGCTCTTGAAAGGGAGGGTTAATATGAACCAAACCCTTGAAGAACTGACTGAAAACAGGATGAGATGCCAGGAAAGAGCCCTTCCCTGCTGAAAGGAATGCAGACACAGCTGCTAGGTGAACCTTCAGTGTTGCAGGTCAAAGGCCAAGACCATTAAGGTGAACCAGATAATCTAAGGCTGTAGCAATGTCTGCAGAATCAGGCAGAATTCCCTTCTGAGAACACCAAATGCTGAATCTTTTCCATTTGGAATTATAAGTTTTTCTAGTTGAAGGTTTCCTGGAAACCTTCAACATATCCAGAACTCCCTGAGAAAGATGCAGGCCTGCATATTCTAACTCTTCAAGAGCCAGACCTTGAGATTGAGAGACTGGAGATTGGGGTACTAAATCCTCCCCTGAGAGGAGGTTAGGAGATTGTGTCTCTTGGGAAGAGACAGGGGATGTGACACTGCCAGAGACAGCAGCAGAGGATACCAAGGCTGCCTGGCCCAATCTGGAGCCACCAGTATCACTGTGCAGGGTTGAGATATGATTTTGATCAGGACTCTGAACAACAGACGGAACGGGGGAAGGCATAGAGAAACTTGCCCTTCCAATCCAGAATGAGAGCATCCAGAGGAACAGTCCCCAGGACTGGAGGTCTGCAGCAAAACAGAGGAAGTTGGTGATTGTCCTGGGCTGCAAAGAGATTTATCTCTGGGGTGACCCATCTGGTGAAGATGACCTGTAGGATGGGAGGATCCAGGGACCATTCGTGATGTCCCTGGTAGATTCTGCTCAGAAAATCTGCCAGTACATTGTCCTTTCCTGGGAGATGAATTGCAGTCAGGGAAGTCTGAAGGGAATAGGCTAGAGACCACAGTTTCATGGCCTCTGTGCACAAGGCCGTGGCTGAGTGTCCCCTGCTTGTTGATGTACTACATTGTGGTGGTGTTGTCTGTTCTGACCTGCACCACTTTGCCCCTGACTGATTCTGAGAAGGTCTGAAGGGCCAGGAAGACTGCCCTGAGTTTCAGCAGATTGATATGAAGGAGAGACTCTTGTGGAGACCAAACCCCTGAGCCATGAGGGGCCCCCAAATGGGCTCCCCAGACTAGAAGAGAAGCATCTGTAGTTAGGACTACTGAGAGGACTTGAGAGAGGAATGGGACACCTTGTCTGAGATTGTCCTGGTCCAGCCACCACTGGAGAGCTTGGACCAGAGTCTGAGTCACTGGAACCAATTTGGTGAGAGAGTCTTTTTTTCTGAGACCAAAAGGACCTTAAGTGGAACTGGATGTCCCTCATCCAAAACCTGGCTCCTTGTACCACTGCAGTGGAAGCCGCCATGTGGCCCAGAAGTTGAAGAAAGTGCCTTGCTGGGCGAGAGACCAGAGGTCGGAAAGAGGGAGCAAGATCTGTAAGGGCCTTTACCCTTGCCAGTGGGAGGAAGGCCTTTGCTTGGATAGTATCAAACTCTATTCCTATGAAAGTAAGAAGTTGTACTGGTTCAAGAACAGACTTTGGAAGACTGAGGAGAAACCCCAGAGAACTGAAAAAGTCTTAAGTGATTTTTAGAGCTGACTTAACCCAGTTGGTGGACTGACCTACAATTAGCCAGTCATCAAGATATGGGAAGATGGAAATACCCTGCCTTCTGAGAAAGGCAACTACTACTGAAAGGCACTTTGTAAACACCCTTGGAGCTGATGTTAGGCTGAAGGGCATAGCTCTGAACTGATAATGGCCTGAAGGCAACTCGAACCTGAGGTATTTGCTGTGGGAGCACCTGATAGGAATATGGAAATAGGCATCCTTGAGGTCCAGGGATGCTAGCCAATCTCCTGGCCTTAGAAAGGGAAGAATTATTCCCAGAGTCACCATTTTGAATTTTGGTTTTGTGATGTATTTGTTCAAATACCTTAAGTCTAGGATGGGTCGCCACTCCCCTGTCTTTTTCGGGATAAGGAAGTACCTGGAGTACAGGCCTTTGCCCCTGTGCTGAGTAGGAACTTTCTCTACAGGGCTGAGAGCTAGTAGAGAAGAAACCTCTGCCTCTAGAGCAAGGGTTTTGGAGATGGATGCTGGTGGAAAAGACCTGACCCTCAATTTTGGGAACCTTTTGAAACTGAGGGCAAGTCCCTGGCTTACTACCTCCAGGACCCACTTGTCTGAGGTAACAAACTTCCAGGCCTGGAAGTAGTAACCAAGCCTGCCTCCTTCTGGAATGGGGGAGTTGACCCAGGCTGACACATCAGGGTGTCTGTTTGGCAGGAGCCTTGGATTGGGAAGAGGATGCAGCCCTGCTCATCCCCCTCCTGCCTCGAAAGAACCCCCTCTGTGGGAAAGAAGAGGAAGCCTGAGCTTGGTAGAAAGGCCCGTGGAAAGGCCTGCCCCTGCACTGCTGCTTCTGAGGAGTGGCTTGCCTCTCTTTGGTATGTGCACTCCTGTAGGTGGTCCTGTACTCATAATTTTTCTTCATGTAAGCCTCTGTCTGCTCCCCAAACAGAGAGTTACCATCTACAGGGAAATCCATAGCCTTAGCTGGGGTATCCTGCAAAAGGCTAGTACTGTACATCTAAACCATGCAAATCTCCTGAGAGACACAGATGTAGCCATGACTCTTGATGCCACATCATTGGAGTCCACAGCAGCATGGAATTGTACTTTGGATGCCTCAGTTCCATCAGCAGCCACCTCCTCCAGCTCTTTGGCTAGCTGGGGGGAGGTCTGTTTAGCCAGTTCCAGAACCATATCCTACCTGGACTTTTGGTACCTGTCTGTGTAGGTCATATAGCTAACCTGCCTGAGTCCTAAGGAAGATGCCAAATACTAATTTTTGACCATGGCATCGATCTTCCTGGAGTCTTTGTCTGGGGTGTGTGAAGCCAAAGGAATATTAGCCCTGTCACAGGCTGCAGCCTGAACTACCCCAACATGGCTGCGATAACTATATAAAAACTCCGTACCTGAGCATGATAAACATGTACCTCCTGTCCATTCTTTTATCTATAGGAGGTAAGGAATTAGGAGTTTGCAGTATCTTTTTTGTCTGTTTCCCCAAGGACTTGTGAAGAGGGATAGACAATCTTTTGGACTCTGGGATGTCTATCATTTCAACAAAATCAGGCTCTTCCTCCTCCTCAGCAGCTTCAACCATTGGGAGCTGGAGGGTTTCAGCCACCTTCTTGTAGAGCAAGAAGTGGGAAGGGGACTCAGAAAGCCTGTGGGGGAGACATTAGAAGGTCTGTCGGGGGAGATGTCCAGTTCAATGGACATATCCAGACCTTCAAAATCAGTATCTTCGTCTTCTTCATCGGGATACTCTTTGTCTCCCTCCCACTCCACATCGAAGTAAGCATCTGGATCGTAATCTGATGGAGTCGGATCCGACCGAACCGACTGCCTAACCGGCAGCACTAGTTCGGACAGAACCGGGCAGAACAATTGAACTATACTAATCGCTTTGGCTATTTCGTCAGCGGTTGGAGTATGCTGGTGCTGGATCCGAACTGGCTGACTTTCTTTTCCTTTTCGATGGAACCGACCCCTCAGAGTCAGACCTCCTTTTGCCTGAGAAGGTATCGCCCAGGTCAGTAGGCACCTCCTCAGGTTCAGCCGCAACCAAACCAGAATGGCCATCCAGATCTACGGACTTCTCGGCCTCCCTTTCCTTCAACCTACTCAACCTTTTTTCCTGAGTGGCTTTAGGAAAATTCTTGCAGCTTTGGCAGTCTGTTTTGAGGTGGTCAGACCCCAGACAGTAAACACAGATGAGGTGGTGGTCAGCCTTGGCAAAGGCCTCGCCACACTCAGTATAGTGTTTAAACCCAGTGGGACTATTTTTTATCTTGGGTTTCTCAGACATGGCCAACCCAACAATTACCCTTAAAAGCTTTTAAGCCAGGTAATAAATATCCTATCAGTTACAAAGCGTATTACGGGCTTCAGAAAAAAAAACAGAAAAAGACTGTTTTTCTTTTAACTGATAGGAACCGGAACACCACACTAAATCCCAGAAAACACAATTAAATCAAATTAAAGAAAAGGGTCGGTTTCCAACCGGACCGACCTATGAGAAACCGAAGAGAAGAACAATTTCCACAGAAAATAAACAAAAACAAGTCACCACCTATCTACCACACTACCTGTACCATAGACAGAGGCTGGAAATCCAAAAAAACAAACAAATCGGTTTTAAAAAACCAAATGCTTTCTTAAACTCTACTGAACCAAGCAGAGGAGAAATGTCCGGAGCGACTTCACTGTTAGGCGGAAAAAAAAATCTGACAGTTACACTGGTAAGTACCAGAGACAGAGGTTTGAAAACCGAGCTTGAACTCAACATTCTATGCTCCTGCATAGAGTTAACTCTTTCCTCTCTGGGGCAGTTCAAGTGCTGGAACTAAGTGCATATTGTGAGAATACAGTAAGACTTCATGTTGTTTGAAAAAAACTGTTTTCAATGGTTTTCTATTAATCAACAACATTCTACAGTTTTCTTCATGGATCCAGAAATTTGGAGCCTTTACTATGTCATGGTTTGTTTACAGAATACTAAGTATAAGCTGCTGACCTATCAGAACCTTGCTCAGAGTTCTGTGCACAAACCAAGCCATACTTAAAACAGTAGATTATACAACGGCTTGGAAAATCCTGGATGCTGATTGGCTGGCTGGCTTCATTTACATGTTGTAAATCGTAGTATCACCCCACAGTAAAAAGTGCCAGCCAGCCGAATCTGCCCCAAAATTAAGCCAACCCCCGAAATCAAAACAAGAAGCCACCGTATTGAAACCCTCATAAGTGGGGGCGAAAAATGGGGAACAACAAAAGTGGACCACAGCTTCTCCCAAAAAAGTTTAAAATAATGTTCTGTGGCACAATACCTGATCCTTAGATGTGTCTACTGAACACTGACACTCCATCTCTTGTGTCAGTGAGTTTTAAAGTTGCCGTTCCTACTGAACCCTAACTCGCGCTGTCATGGACAACCACAAAAATTAAAAACTGTACTTAGATTTATTACCTCTAGAAGAAGCTTGTTTTTGTCACTCTGATTCCACACCATTGGCACCCTGATCACTACGTTCCCCAAATCATAAACCGCTTGATCCAATGACAATTCGAAGGAGGCAGTATAGCGCAGTGGTCTAAGGCTCTGCGCTGCTAATCTGGTGACATCCAGCAGATCAGACCTGGGTTTGAATCCCACAGCTTCCACTTGCATACTGTGTGACCCTGAGCAAGTCACTTAACCTCCTTGTGCTCCCAGGTCGCTCCTGTAAAAAAGCTTTCAGCTTAGTGTGCTATACCTGGCTAAACAAGTAAATAAAAACAACTCCATTTGATAAAAAAAGAAGAAAAATAACACTGAATGATAATTCTGTTTGCGACAACTGAATCTTTCTGGTACTCTGCATCTTGCCCCGAATCACAGCAGCAGTCTGTTCACACCTGACCTGCCACCATCTCTGTTCAGGCAAACATATATTTTAAGAGATGGAGGAATCATGAACTACAGAAAGTGGTTCTTAATTAAAAACAAGGGCTAAAGTTGTAAAACTAATGGCACTGGCAGAAAAGCAGAGCCGCGACACTGCTCATACGGCCATTCTCTGACTTATACATATGCAATAGCGCATGCCCAATATCACAGCTGACTTTTCGACTGTCAGTTTTACAACTTTTAGACCTCATTTTTCATTAAGAACCAATTTCCCTCATTTACAATTCCTCCAATTCTCTCTTTAAAAAAATGCATTTTATTTATTTATCAAGCCTAGGATTACAAATACCTTTAAGCCAAGGCTCTTTTACAAAGGTTCCATGTCAGAGAAAATACAAATTATGAGGAACATCAAGACAGACCTTGCAATAATAGGGACATTGCATACAATTTACAGGTTAATACAATTCGAGGGTAACAATGTAAGCAAAGCAGCCAGCAGCATTTGTCAGAGAAAACAGATGAGAAGTGCTGGAGTCACAGGGAGAGGGAAGAGGTGAGTTGGGGACTAAGGAATGGGGCGGGGAGAAAGAAGGAAGGAAGGTAGGGTGGGGAGAGGGTAGAAACGTGCAGCATTGGGTATACCAAGATGTGAGTGGTGTGTCTGGTGGTGGGGGGAGGACTACTAGAGCAGGCAGGGAAATAGAGAAACTAGGTTAAGTTGGGCAGTCACAGGAGCTGTTGGTAGTGAGATAGTCCCGGAGCCTAATTTTAAACATACCAGTTGTCGGGGCAGAGGAGATGGTGGGGTTAAGGCCATTGAACCAGAGTGGCGCTTGATAACTGAAAGAGCGATGACCCTGGGAAGTGAGACAGTGGGGGACTTTCAGCAGCTGCAGAGCGGATCTATGAAGGCACCGTGTTTTGGTTCGGTGTTGTAACAGAGTTGAGATCCCAGGAGGTGCAAGGCCAAGGTAGATTTTGTTCGCCATGGAGCAGGTGAGAAACTTTATGTGGTTGGATAGTTGGAGCCAGACGGTCTGGGTGTACAGGTCACATGTGTGGGTGAGACGGTGGGCACCAGTAATGAGCTGACATGCCTTATTTAAGGCAGTTAAGAGGCATCTAAGGGTTGTGGTTGTGGCCGAGTCATAAATGATGAGACCAAAGTGTATTACAGAGATCGCAGAGCTCAGGACAGCAATCTTCAAAGCTTCTGGTGTGAGGTGTTGTCTGTGCTTGTAGAGAAGACCAAGCCGTGTATTAGCAGCTCTAGCAACATTGTCTACGTGAGGTACATAGGAGAGATTAGGGTCAAGCTGTATCCCTAAGTAGTCACAATAATCACAGCATATTACTGTCTGAGAAAGTGGCTGCCTTAGCATACATGAGCAGCAACACTGCAGCCATAGCAACAGTCCTAGCAATGCAGGAACATTTATTTCTGGTGCAGTAACAAATGCAATGAAAATACATAAAAATACCCACAAAAATATTTATATTTAAATTTTTTTCTATCTCAAAAAACAGATGGCCATCATATAATCACAATACACCACTCCAGGGCATGGGTGATGCTAGGATTTACCCACTTCTGGTGTGGTGTACTCACTCAGCCTGCGGCTTCATGACAACCACACCAGCCATGGGTAAATCCCAGCAACACCTATGCCCTGGAGTGGTATATTGCTTAATTAATGGTTCCATGAAGAGAACAGAATTTTGGCCATAAAACCAAAACAATGCAAAGTGAAGTTTTTCATATGACCTTTTATTCAGATATAATTAAACATATATCATTTAGAGGTATGAATACCATTTCAATAAGTAGAAACATTATTTATTTATTTCAAAAGTTTCACTAGTAAAGGCATACTAAGCAGTGGACTGCTTGTTTCCAGATGCGCCTTGGGGGGATAAGTAAGAAATAGGAAAATATAATTATTTTTTTACAGTTCAGACATTTACGAAAGTGAATTTGGTACAAGTATGTGTAATAGAGGAATTGAATTACTAACAGTTATTTCTAATACAAATTGGTACAGGATAAAAACAAGTGGATTGTAAATAGGATTAAGTGTTCAAATAAGTGCAAATAAGTAGCCAAAAGGGACGGGTGGCAGGACAGATATCGACCAGTGTTAGTATGTCAGTGAATACCCAGTGAGGGGAGCATGATGGGGTGAGAGTAGTGAGGGGAGAAAGGGAAGGGAAAGGGAGGGGTAGGGAGGAGTTAGGAGCTACAGCAGGGGGGGTGAGATGAGGATAGAAAGGAGGTCAGAAAGGGCACGGGTGGAGGGGGCATGACGGATAGGAACAGATTATAAACAGTTGAAAGTTAGAAATAAATTCCTGCCCTATTAAGGGGGGGAAGGACAGACATAATAGGCTGGTCATGGGATCAGAGGATGTAGGGGAGGGCTAGAGAGGTTGCTCTTAATCCCCCTATGGGCATCATCTCATGGGGTAAACTGGATGGAGGTTAAGGCCATCTTCTGACGGCAGTTTTCTGTTTCTGTGTTTTGATGTTGCTTAATATATCCACAGTGTACATCCAGTTTGTACAGTCAAAAATAAACCTCAGTGAAAAGTTTTTTAAAAATTGCTAGTCGTGGCCATATTTAAGAACTCGGGTCATTAATTACAAAACCAGTGTAAGTCCTGCTCACAAGGGATAGCTAAGCTCTGGCCCAAATGCATCATGAGACTGGCCCAACAACGCAGTGGTAGAGCTACCAGTGACCCGGTTTGAGAATAAACCTAGGTCGTCGGGGGCTGGCCAGGGAGGAGGAGGATTGAGAATCCCAGCAGATGCTCTCCTCCTCTGGGGAGGAGAGCTGTCATTCCTGCTGCAACACTGCCACCTGGGTGACAAGTGTGGTAGTACTGCTGGAACATCAAACAGGAGAGACGGACGTTTACTAAGCTATGGAAGCGCTGAGCACGCCTGTGGGCGTGTGTATGCTCCTTTGGAGATCCTGGCATGTGGATTTCCTTCGGGGAAACAGAACACAAAAAATGGCCCCACAAGCCATGTGACGATGATGAGCCGCAGTGCCAAACGAAGACCTGACCCTGGCCGCAACGCCAGCCTGACAGGATCTTTCAGGTAGGGGAGGTGAAGGGGCTCCTCTCTCCTTTCACGCCCAGGGGGTAAACCAAGGCTGAACGGGAGACAGGCCTCCATGAGAGCTAAGGGATGGGCAGAGCCACTGGACATGGGAGGGACTGGAATATTGGGCTGGCTGCGGTGACAAAAGGGGGTGTACACATATTAGCAAAAAAAAGTGACTGCACCAAAACAGGGAGTAGCTTCTATCTAGGCAGCAGAGCCAGGACCAGGAGCAATACATTAATGAGGAGCAGGAGGCAGCAAACTACAGTGTGAGCTGAAATATACAATAACAATTGCAGGAAAACTGAGATGTGGTAGGAGCCTGGTGCACAGGCAAAATAAACACAGAGCAAACAAAGGGCGACACGATGCTAGGAAAACTAGAAAACCCCAAAAAGAAACACAAATGAGAAACACAGACACAGGAGAACAGAAAAACGGGCACACAAGGAAGAACAAAGCAACAGTAAGAGGCAAAATAATACAAACCAAAAGCAGGAGAACACAAAAAAAGACACAGAAGTCCAGCACAAACTACGCAGAGTCCAAGCACAGCAATGCGGGGGGTGGGGGTGGGGCAAAGCCTCAGTGGTCCCAAAGGGAGAAGACAGACCGACAGAGCCTCTGGCCTGCAAAGAAAAAGTGCTTCAGGAAGGAGGCTGGGAAGAACTGCTATAGCTCAGGAAGGGTGTGTGGCTGGTTGCTCCCCCATTGAACTACAGGTATAGCCTTTCAAATGTGTGTT
Source organism: Neoceratodus forsteri (assembly GCA_016271365.2). NCBI lineage: Eukaryota > Metazoa > Chordata > Ceratodontiformes > Ceratodontidae > Neoceratodus > Neoceratodus forsteri. The sequence continues at coordinate 968,106,486 of CM028130.1, read as the reverse complement.
TATTTATAACTGGCAAGGCCCCTGGAATTCTGCGATTCTGTGGTTGCGGAATTTTCTGCAGAATTTGCATCATGCCTCAGAATTTATATAGTGCCACAGAATTAATTGTTTTTGGTGTATTGTTATTAAAACATACTGTTTCTCCATAGTGTCAGGCTTTCTTTTCCTTCTCGTTCATCCTGAAGCCCCTTCTCTATGCTCCACATGTGATGTCATCAATGATATCACATCATATTTAGCCAGAGGAGAGAAATTAATAAATCATGCCGCAGAAATCAGAAAAGGCTGCCGCAAAAGCCAAAGACCCCTGCAGCAGAAATCAGAAAATTCTGTTGCAGAGCACTAGGGGCCCTGATAATTGGTGACAATTATATATTTTGTCATATAGAGCTTATACCCTTTTTGCATTTTAAATTGTTATAGTAGCTGTAGCTGTGGCACCTTCACAGTAGCTGTAAATGCCCAACCTAATTTACATTGAGTCCTTTCCCTCCCACCCCACCTGCTCTCACTACTTACTCATCTTCTCTATTCCCTTACTATCCTTACCCCTCCTCCACCCCCTGACTGTCTCTACATTTGACTTCACCTCAGCTATTTGTAACCCTCTCCCTTCCCCCACCTACCCTGGCATAGTTGCCTCTTTCTTATCTAACTGAAGTTGCCTCCTTGCTCTTCCAGTGATTCACCCCCCCGAGCAATAACACACCACATCCCCTCCCACACTTCCTCCCACCCCACACCACCCCTAGTCAGTCCTCCTATCCCTGCTCTTAAGTAGTTTGCTTGGACAACATCACCCCTCTCTATGCAATGCCTACCTGCTCTCACCCCTACTCTGGGAGTCTCCCACAACTACCCTACTGTCTAACCTCTGAGGTTTACTGACAAGGTCCTTCTTTCTGACCACTAATACTAAATGTAACTTAAGTGCAACTTGTAACTCATATAACATGTGAGCTAATACAGATCTTTATGCAAGGGATAGGATACACCTCAGCAGAGCAGGTTCACAGGTGTTGATGCAGAAGCTGGGGGATTTCATCAGCGAGAGGTATCATTTAAACTAGGTGGTGGGGAGGCATTGGAGCTGGAAATCACCAGGAGAGAGGGTCCCATGGACCTCCCCCCACCACAGGGATCTTAGGCGAAATAGGGGTTGGAATGAAGGGTAAGGAAGCAGAAAGTATAGGTGCAGCATGGAGAATGGTTTCACTAAATGCTAGGAGTATGGGGAGCAAGTTAGCAGCATTGCAGGCATTGATGACAGAGGCAGAGGTGGACATAGCTGCCATTACTGAGACATGGGCAACCAGGCACCATGACTGGGACCTAAGCATCCCAGGATACAAACTATTCTGGAGGGACAGAGATAAAGGGAAGATTGGGGGGGGGAGGGTTGCCATTTATGTAAGGGAAGGAATCAGATGTAAAAGGGAGGAAGGGAAGGAGGGCAGGTCGGAAGTAATCTGACTGCAACTACACAGCCAGAAAGAGACCCAGATCTGTCTGGGGGTTGTTTATAGACCTCTGTCCCAGAAGAAGGACATTGGCAGGGAACTGGGAGAGCAGATAAGGAGGCATAGTGGCAAAGGGAGCACAGTGGTGGTAGGGGGCTTTAATCTACCAGGGGTGGATTGGAGCATCCCAGCAACCAATTGCACCAGGGAGCAGATCCTCCTGGAAGCATTCCAGGATGGCTTCCTTACCCTCTGGATAATGAAGCCAATGAGGGAGGGGAATATTCTAGACCTGGTACTGGAAGATGAGGAACAGGTCGGGGATGTAAGGGTGGAGGAACCTCTGGCAAGCAGTGACCACCGCACAGTGTGGTTCTCAATCAACCTGGGTAGGGAAGTAGCCACTACAAACACTAGGGTCCTGGACTTTAAAAGGGCAGACTTTGGCAGGATAGGAAACATACTGGAAAGTCATATGGCAAGCATTCACCCAGAAATGGATACAGGACAAAAATGGGTAGTGATCAAGATAGGACTGGCTGAAGCCACTAAAACTTGTGTCAAGAGCCAGAGCAAGAAAGCCAGGACCAAAAAACCTAGTTGGATGAGTAGAGAGGTAGTGGAGAAGGTGAGGGAAAAGAGGAATGCATTATGGACCTACAAGCGATCCAACAGGGCAGAAGACAAAGAAGAATATGTGAGGAAATCTAGAGAAGTGAGCAGAGTGGAAAGAGCAGTAAAGGTGGCTAGGGAACGGAGGTTAGTGCAGGAGATCAAAGGAGGAGAAAAGGATTTCTTCAGATATATCAGAGAGAAGAGGAAGACCAAGGATCAAATTGTTAGGATCAGGAGGGGAAGTGGGTGGGTAGAAAAGGAGGCTGAGCAGGCAGAAGTACTTAATGAATACTTCTGTTCAGTCTTCACCAAGGAGAGGGATGGGCCCATACCTGAGAGGAAGGGTGAGAAGTAACCATGGATGGGGAAATCACAGTGGAAAGGGTGAGGGAGGGCCTTAAGTCCCTGAAGATGGACAAGGCACCTGGCTCAGACGGAGTCCACCCCAGGGTGTTGAGAGTGTTGGCAGAGGTCCTGGTAGGTCCATTGGTGGAACTGTTCAATACCTCTCTGAACTCAGGGTGCATGCTCAGGGACTGGAGGGAAGCACATGTGGTACCTCTCCATAGGAGTGGACCCAAGGACGAACCAGGGAACTACAGACTGGTGAGCCTCACTGCAATTGGGGGAAAACTGATGGAGACAATCCGCAAGGAAAGGCTGGTGCATTTTCTTGAGGATAACAACGTCCAGGACAGTAGGCAGCATGGGTTTGTCTCAGGCAGATCCTGCCAGATGAACTTGGTCAATTTTTACAACTGGGTTACGAGGGCACTAGACAGGGGATATGCAGTGGATGTCCTCTACCTGGATTTCAGCAAGGCCTTTGACTCAGTGCGACACGATAGGCTGACCTGCTAGTTGAAGCCTCTGGGAGCAGATAGGAAACTGGTCAGAAGGGTTGAGAACTGGCTGCAGGGTAGACAACAGAAGGTAGTGGTGGGGGGGGGGCGCATATGAACCCAGGGCAGTAACAAGTGGTGTACCACAGGGCTCGGTGCTGGGACCGGTTCTGTTTAACATTTTCATAGCCAACATTAAAGTAGGGATTAAGAGTAAGATCAGTCTCTTCACAGATGACACAAAGATTTGTGCCAAGATAGATGGGGGGGGGGGGAGCAAAAGTACTTCAGGAGGATTTGGCAAAACCGGAGGAATGGTCTCACACTTGGCAGATGGGTTTAATGCCAAGGAGTGCAAAGTGTTGCATTTAGGAGGCAAGAACCCAGGACACAATCATTGGCTGGAGGGTGTCCTGTTAACAAAATTGAAGAAGGAGAAGGATCTGGGAGTGCTGGTAACCGGGGAGATGAACCACTCTGCTTAGTGCAGGAAGGCAGCAGTGAAGGCAAACATGATGCTAGGGTACTTTGCAAGGGGGATTACTTATAGGAGTGGGGAGGTCATCTTGCCCCTGTACAGGTCCCTGGTGAGACTGCACCTAGAGTACTGTGTGCAGTTCTGGTGCCCCTGCTTGAAAGGGACATCAAACTTCTGGGGGGGGGGATACAGTGCAGGACAACAAAAATGATCCTGGGGTTGGGGGACAGACCATATGAGGAGAGACTGAGAGAGATCAATATGTATACCCTGGAGGAAAGAAGGGAGAGAGGGGATATGATTGAGACCTTCAAGTATCTGAAGGGTTTGAACAGAGTAGACACCAGGTGTATGTTCAATCTGAAAGGTGGAAGGGAAACCAGGAGTCTCTCTATGAAGATGGAAGGGGGCAGGTTCAAGAGGGAACTGAGGAGGCACTATTTCACAGAAAGAGTGGTAACAGGGTGGAATGCTCTGCCAGCAGAAGTCATAATGCTGCAGAGTGTTGGGGGCTTCAAGATGGGTGGGACAGATTTAAGGGGAGGGTACAAACCAGGAGAGGGTGTGAGATGGGGAGGGCATATGGGGGGCAGCTGCAGTTTAATGGACTGAAGTGCTGCACACTTGAGCAGACTAGATAAACTGAATGGCCTGTATCTGCTGGCAATTTCATATGTTCTTATGTTCGTAACCTAGCAGCACTTATTATGCACTTACTATGTAGTATATGTAATTTGGATGTATCATGCATTATTTGTAATTTGTACACTTGTTTTGCCCTTGTTCCATGTAAACTGTCCCTTTGTTCCCTCTTTCCTTCACGTGGAGTCTTTTATAAATGAGCCCCTGGCTCAAAGGTGCTGTTAATTCTGAGGCTTCAATAAATAAATAAATATATGTTGAACAAAAAAATGTTACTGTCTATTAAATCACAATAAAGTAAGATATTATACAAATACTTTGCAGCCAAACTCATTGGACTGTTTCTGTAATAAGGGACATAAGGAAAACATTTATCAAATCTTCATTGTCTGCCCACTATATAACACGTGAAGGCAAGAATTTATCCTGAATTATAAATCTGTCTCACCAGACTGGATACCCATTACCCTTTGTAACTTCTGCCATTTTGCTACAGACTCCTCCCTTGCACCCATCAGTGTTCACTGTAGTCACCCCTATCCATCCACCCTCTGCCCTCTTGATGCCAGGCTCACTGCAACTCCTTCATATTCAAATACTGGTTTGGATCACCTTCCTCTTTCCATTTCTCTCCCAACTCCCCTCTGCCTCTTGTTCCCTCTGTTCCAGGGTCCATCGCACTTTTGCCACTCCTCACCCCTGCTCCTGTTCTGGGCAGTCTGCCTTCTCCTATCGACTTCCCTCACTCTGGAACAGCTCCCCTTCTCCCTCTGCCTTTCCCCATCCCCTGGCTCCGTCAGGCGCCAGTTGAAACTTCAACCCTTCCCCACCTGTTCCTGTTCCTGTTACCCTTCCTTATGATATCACCACAGCAGAGCCTTACCCCTTCCCACCTGTTCCTGTTACACTTCCTCCTGATACCTCCCTTGCTGTGCCTTAACCATCATGGTCAGTAGATGGTTGGGCCCCCGCTTTTGCTGTGGGTTAACTTCTACACTTCCTCCTTTACAAGGTTGGGCAATAGCTCGCCCCTCAGGTCAATTGCCAGTTGTTAGTATTGTTCTTATGCACTGAGTATTGCTGCCACCTCTGAATATGCACTTGCTAGGTGTTCTCATTGAGTTGCACCACACTTCATTCTCTGCACCTACAATTTTTTGTATTTCATTCTAATGTACTAAAACAAATTACTGAATGTTGTTCAGTGTTTTGCTATGTATTGTGCTGCTGTCCTCCCACAGTTTCCCTCCCCCAGGTCACACATGGAAATGAGCCGTGGCTCAGTGTGCCTCTCCCAGTTACCAATTTTCAAATTAAATAAATGGCAAATTGCACGTATTTATGTTATTTTATTTATTCTGTAAAACTACAATGTATGTGCTGTATTTCTGACAAGATTGCAAAGAGCTAAGGTCAGACAGTAAAATACTTGAACCTGAACTCAAACCTACTAAAATCGGTGACACTGAAAATGCTGTCCAATGGTCCTCATCTCCTGCTCCTCTTGCAATAGGAACAATACATTCATGTGTGGCTGGGCAGGTGGGAAGGGGTTAAACAGAATATTACTGCGAAGGCCTGAAGAATGTCACACAAGTTCAGGGAAAGTCATGTACTATACAATACAAACCACTCAGGGGAAACCACCGTGAACTGTGGGTGAAGGTTTTCCCCTTATGAGTGGAATACATATATAAATAAATACATAGATATACAGTGTGTGTGTACAGTGTATGTATATATATATATATATATATGCACTTTAGTCCGTGCTTGTTCCATGATTTCACAATTTATCATTTTTTGGCTGACACTGGCTGTTACCTCTATACAGTAAGTTTTTTCTCGTGTTATTGTTCGCTGTCGTACTCTCCCAGATTACAGCTGAAAATAGGCATTTACTTATCTAGTATCCCTTGTCCGGTAAACAAAAACTAATTGCATATATTTTTATCTCACAAAAAAATAATTCAAGACTTTTAATAATGCATTGTTTTTATGCTAGGATATTGTGATCTTTGCCTGACATTTTTCAGAGATGACAAATATTAGTAAGCTGAGGTTTGTAGCAGAGCAGGGACTCCGTCCGATTGAAGGGACTTTACGTGGTTACTATGTGTTGTAAAAATGTGAGGGAGCTGAGTGTGTTTTACATGGAGTGTGGGTAAGGGGGCCGGCAACTGAAACCTAAGAAAACCACAAAGTAAGGAGTTACAACAGTTAAAGAGCCAGTGTACTGCCTAAAACTGATATTAGGGTTTTTTTAAAGCAGCCAACCATTACCTTTTATATCTGAGTTACTTTTTCTTTTCCCTTTTGTTTAATTAGAAGATTGTTTACCTGATGTTAGTAGGTGTGATGTGTGGAACAGCACTCTGCCTGGCAGCTGACATATCTAGTTCTATTTCCCCCATTACATAGTCAGCATTGTGACTTCACTGACTGTAGCATCACAGCTGCTCGGGATGAGCTACTCAGTAGCTGCCAAGGCAATCACTTGTGATGTCACTGCCAGTGAGCTCACAGTGCTGATGATGTAGTGGGAGAAATGGAACTAGAAATGTCAGCTGCCAGGCAGAGTACTATTCCAAACATTCAGCATAATACTATGACATAGAAATCTTGTAATGAACAAAAGGAAAAATGCTACAGACATGAAAAGCTACAACTGACTTTCTAACATTTGTATCATTTACCTGTCTGCCTGGTTTGGTTCCACTAGCTCTTTAAGATGACAGGAAATGAAATCATGTATAAGGATTTCTGTAGAAGGGTGGTCTAGAAAGTAATGGAAATGGGTGGTGTTGCAAATATGAAAAAAAAATCAAAACAATAAAAGTAACATTAATAAAAAATAATGACAGTAATGGGAAAGCAAAGTCTACCCCCAACCCATCCTCAGCTAATGGAGAAGTCCCTTTAGCTGAATGGTTACAGCTACTGCTTTTGGGACTAAGGTGCTCCTGAGATGATCCCCAGTTAAGTCACTTGATGAGTCTGCCCAGCTGGAGAGGGCAGGCATTACAAATTTAGCGTTGATAAACATTTTGGAAGTAATGTAGAAGACATTTGGGCTGGTGAGTGCAAATGAACTAGAAGGCATATACACAAAGGGGGAAGAATAACAGGAGGCATCAGAAAGCATTACATTACACAGAGAGTAGTGAGCATGTGGAATAACCTACCTGGGGAGGTTGTAAAAGCTGACACTATTCAGGTTTTCCATGTATCAGACAGATTCATGTAGAAGAATGTAATTGATGGTTACATAGCATGAGTAGGGGTAACAAAGGACTAGTCAGATTCCTGAGGGAAAATGGCATTGAGGGTTAGACAGCATGAGTAGGGGTAACACAGAACTAATCAGATTTCTGAGAGTAAATGGCATTGAGGGTGACACAGCATGATTAGGGGTTAAAAAGGACTAGACAGATTCCTGAGGGAGAATATCATTGAGGGTTACACAGCACAATTAGAAGTAACAAAGGACTAGACAGATTCCAGATGGAGAATAGCATTGAAGGCTACACAATATGATTAGGAGTAACACAGGACTAGACAGACTCTTGAAGGAGAATGAAATTGAGGGTTACACATCATGAATAGGGGTAACATAGTACTCAGGGCTCCCAGATCTACAGAGATGCTCATACTTTACAGGGATTTGAAGCCATCTACATGGAAATTGTTCCCATAGACTTGCATTGGTCATACAGGAAAACAGAGCAGTTTGGCTTCCATAGGAAATAATGTAATCTACAAGAATACACAGCAAAGTTGTCCTGGAGATAACAGGGAAAATGCCAAATCAATCTGGGAGCACTACAGGACTTGACAGATTCCTGAGGGATATAGGCTGTAAGGGTTATGCAGCGTGACTGGGAGTAACACAGGATTAGACACATTTCTAAAAGATAATGGCATTGAGGGCTATACAGTAGGCGGCCCTTGATGTCGGCAAATGCAAAACAGTGAGACCAAAAGTCAGCGAGGGAATTACAATGAGGACGAAATGGCGAAAAATGTTTTACCTCCTCCCGAGGTGCTACGACCTCAGAGTTGGTTAATTAAGTAAGGGGGGACAAAGCCCTTGAAAAAAAATTGCTGTTTGTGTCCTCACCAAAATTCTGTCATGATTCTGAGCTCACTGTTTCAAGTCGCCTTATCACGTACTGTAGAACCACACAGTATGAACAGGGGAAGAGCTACCCAGAACTAGACTTTGCCTGCAAGACAACACTAACAAGATGCACCCTGGAAAGTAGTTGCTAAGTAAATACAGGTAGATGAGCATAAAAGTCACATCATGCAGAAGTTCTACAAAACTATCCATTCCAAATAAATTCCTGTGACTTTACCATGTTAAACAGGGGGCCCTTTAAAGATCCTCACTGGTTTCTACCGATTATTAACCTGCAGAATTAATTGATGACTCTGAGACTGATTTACTTGTTCTCTACATCTTTATAAAGTAGTGGCTAATTATTGCTACATCTTTGTTCATGCTTTGCTTGTGATTAATTGCTGCAGAAGAAAATACTTTACAGAAGAGACAATGTGTTGTGTAAAACATGCTTTAAGGGTGAACACTTGAAACAAAACTAGATATTGTTACCCCAGTCAGGTTTAAAAAGCTAACAAATAAAGATAACTGGCATTATTGTCTAGTGGCTAGAGCAAGGCTTTGAAACTAGGAGACCCAGGTTCAAATCCTACCACAGCCACTTACACCTGATCTTGAGCAAGCCATGCAACCTCTCAGTTTCAGTCCACCCAACTGTTAAAATGGGCAGAAACAGGACCCCACTGAAAATGAGATATTGCATCTCAGCTTGCCAAACCTGGGTAAATAAATTTTAGGGTTATGGTCGTGGTGTAATGTGACAGCAGGGGATGCTCATCACACCCCCACCCCATTGAGGGATATTTAAACCTCAGATGCCCAGGCATCCTTTGGACACTCCTCTTGCTGCTGGCAGTAGTGGATGCTGGTTTACCCACCTGCACCTTCCCACTCCAGATCTACTGTAGTGCATTCACTGTAAAAAGAAGAGAGATTGCAATCATCATTAGGGGGCAGGGCTGATCCAAGCTTGAACTGACTGAACAAGAAAAGGAAGGGAGATATATACTAGTATGTAGGGTATAGTGGGGGGAGGCAGACCATCTACATATGGCCCTAATGTGATTGACCCAGCTTTTTATAACAACTTAGGACTTATACAGAAATATGGGTTCCTCCCTGACCATCCTGGGTGGAGACATCAACACAACCATATATAAATCCAATCCAAACTGTGACATCCAGCAATAACTTGGTGGCCTTACAGCATCTAGCTGAGAACGTAGGACTCTGAAGTATGCGCAGAGAACAATCCATTACAAAGAGGGAGTTTTTTTTGGGGGTACTGTACAAACAACACTCCAGGTTGGAATGCTTCTGTTATCCAAAAGCTGGATAAGAGGGGTGGGAAAGTATGAAATAAGGACAGAAGCCATCTAAAATCACACTTCAAATACAAGGGTTTGAGTTGTCACTTCCTCTGCCGAAGGCAAGGGAGCAGCAGATGGACACTAAATGTGAGGTCGTTACAACCTGAGGATATGAAACAACATCAGTAACCACACAAACGCAATTCTGGGAGTTGTTGAAAATAAACAGTGAGGGGTGAAGTAATGTGCTACCAAATGCCAGCCAAAAAACGGAATGAGTTAGAGTGGCAATGGAAGACAATCCCATTTACCTAGGTCATAAATTATCTGCAGGAACCCTAAATGAGGCCACCAAATGTGAAAGGGGACATTAATGAAGTAATGCTGGGGAAAATTGAACTAGCACTTTTCCACACTAAGCAAATACATTGTGGTAGGGGGCATCTATTGGCAAACAAGCCTAGGCAAATGAATGACAACAGTGTGATCCCACCTGTAATGGACAAAGAGAGTTACACTTTTACTATGCCTTGTGAAACATCTGAAACCTTTAGTGAATTCTGTTCAGAACTTTACTCTTGGGAAGTGTCCCTTATGGTCCCACAACTGAACACTTTACCAGGTCTCCTCCCCCTCTCCCCAAAATCCCAAATGCATTAGATCTGCCAGGGGAAGATATCACAAGTCCAGAAATGATCAGGGTCAGGAATCAGCTGTCATTAGTGAAGACCCCTGGGCTGGATGGTCTGCCCACAGATTAATGTTACAAATTTTCAGTGCAGAGTCAGCTCCAGTCCTAGTCAAGGTATACAAAGCATCCAAGGGAACAGGATACTACTTTCCTCCATGTTTATTTATTTTTATTTATTACAGTATCAGAATTACAACCCTTTGAGTCGAAGACTCATTTACAAAGGCTCATCATCATAACACAGAGTAGGACAGGGTAGGAGAGACGTACAGTGAGTGGAGAACAGACAATAATGCAAGAGCAGTAGCATGGCAGAATATTTATTTTTTTATTTGCTTTTGGTAACCGGGTGAGTGCACTAGGCATAGCAATGCCTATTTTCAGGCATGACCCGGGAGAAGACAGTTTAAACATACAAAATGAAACATACATGTGACGCAGCACATGAAATTGGTGGAACACAGTGAGGAATGCAGGCAGCTAACAACAACTGGAACAATAAGTTCAAAGAGCAGTTCACATTAGGAATAATTAGGGGAGGATTACAATGGAGGCAAAACTGGAGAATACATTTAGGTAACATAAACAACTAGAGTTACACAGTGAGTGAAACAGGCATTAGCGATGAAGGTTTATGCAAAACAAAGTACAGTAAGTGCCTAAATTGAGGGTGAGGTGACAAGAGAGAGAGAAAGGTGGAGAGAGTGAGGGATGGGGGAGGAGAAAGTGGAGGGGAGGAGAGATGGGTAGTATGGGAGGTGGGGAAAAGACATAGAGGAGGAAAGTATTATAGTGAGAGAGGGGAGAATGATGAAGTTTAAGGTGGATTGAAGCAGGTGCACTGGCTAACTGATTGTAGATGTACCCGGTGTCGAGTTTTAAAGATAGCATGGGTAGGTGCTCCATGAATATTTGGAGGTAGCGAGTTCCAATATTTTGGGGCCATATGTGCAAAAGCGCACGAGCCCATGTTGGTTTTACATCTGGGAATGTGATAGGGGGCTAGGTCAGCAGATCGGAGCTCATAGGACAGGGAATGTGATCGGACAAGACAGGCGAGAGAAGATGGAGTGCCGGTGCGGACTGTGTTGTCAATAAGAGACCCCAGGGAGTGGAGCCGATGGCCAGAGGGGCAAGGCCAGTTAAGGTCAGAATAGAGTTGGCAATGGTGTGTGAAGTGAGGGGATGCTGAGGCATATCTGCAGATATTGTTATAGGTGGTGTCCTACTTATGGAGGGAGGATTTAGAGGCAGATAGATACGTGACTGATCCATAAGTGAGGGCCGGGAGTAGAAAGCCTTGAGCCACAGTGAGTCTAGCCAAAGGGGTAAGGGCATAGCTGGTATGGTAGGCACTACCTAATCTCGCATTTACAGATTTACAGGTGTTGGTTATGTGTAGGTCAAAGTTAAGGGATTCGTCCAGAGTGATGCCCAGGTATTTGAGGGATTTGGTACTGTTAAGTGAAGAACCGTCGGTACAGGTGATTTTTAGAGCATCTGAGTATGTTTTGAGTTTGGCAGGCGATCCAAACAGCATGGAATGCATCTTACTAATGTTGAGAATGAGTTTATTTTCTATCAGCCACAACTGAATGGACGTGAAGTCTGAGTTAAGAGATTGGTTGACGTCAAGTGGGTTCCTTGCACTGTGATAAATTACTAGGTCATCTGCATAGAGGAGGGTTGAGCAGGTTGAAGCAAGCAGCGGGATGTCATTAATGAAAATGGAGAAAAGCAAGGGGCCAAGTATGGAACCCTGGGGCACTCCAACTCAGATGGAGGTGGGATCGGAAGAGGCGGAATTGAAGACAACGGTCTGCTTTCTACCGAACAGGTAACTGTCAAACCAGGCAACTACATCTGTAGAGAAGACTAGGGAGCAAAGTTTAGAAAGAAGGAGGGTATGGTTTACCAGGTCAAAAGCTTTCGTTAAGTCAATGAAGATAGCGCCAGTCAGGAAGCCAGCGTCCATAGCAGAAAAGATATCATTGGTGAGTTTAAGGAGGGCAGTAGTCGTACTGTGCCCTTGACAGAAACCGTGTTGAGAGCTAGACAAGAGGTTATGCTGCTGCAGATAGTCAAGAGTTTGGGTTGCCACAAGTTTTTCAAGGATTTTACTAAGGAGGGAGAGGATAGCTATAGGACGGTAGTTCGAGAGTAGTTTGGGATTACCCTTTTGGAATGGGGGTGACTTTGGCAGTTTTCCAGATGTTGGGGACTAAGCCGTGGCATGAGATAGATTGAAGATTTTGTAAGGAGAGGCTATAAAGGGGGTGGCAGTCTTTAGAAGCCTGGGCTCCACCCCATCTGACCCTACACTGGTATGGTCAGGGGCTGAGAGGAGAAGCCTCAGAACTTCAGACTTGGTAATATTCCGGAACCTGAAGGGGGATGTGTGAATTGAGATTTCACGTTGTAGTTGACCGAAAAGACTTGAGTATTAGGGGATGGAACATGGTAACTGGAGAGGTCAGAGAAATGGTAGTTAAAAGAATTAGCTATAGTGGTAGGATTATTGCAGTGTATACCGTTTATCAGCATGTCATTTGCATGTGTTGTTGGATTTGCTCCAAGGAGGGTTTTTATTGTGGCCTAGAATTTTTCGAGTTTCCCGTTGCTTTGGTTAGCAGATTTTTACAGAAGGAGCTTTTAGCTAACCGAATTTGCCTTTTGCATATATTTCTCTGGGCTCGGTAATGATTATAATCAGCCGTTAGCTCAGTGGTTTTGAAGTGAAGCCACGCTTTATCCCTGGACCTAATCAATGCAAGTAGGTCTTTAGAGAGCCATTTCGTCTGTGATCCTCGGATCTGACGAGTGACACAGGGAGCATGGGTGTCTTGGAGCAGATGAAATTTAGCAAAGAAATGGTCTAATGCCAGTTGAGCATTATTAGAGGTGTGAATGGGGGACCAGTTGATCAGTTCAAGATCATGTAAGAAATTTTCTTGGTTAAAGTTAGCCAGGTTTCAGAAGGTGATGAGTTTAGGAGGTGGAGTCGGTTTGTTTGATGCACGCCAGGTGCAGAAAATAGGGGAGTGGTCACTGATTGAGTCAGCTAGGGTCCCTGCACATGCTATGCTATATGGGCGGTTTGTAAAGACCCAGTCTATAAGAGTACTAGCCCGAGGGGGGGGGCATGACCCTGGTGGGGTCTACAATAAGTTGATGAAGATTGTGACCTTGGACAATAGTGTGGGAGGACTGGTTTAATTTACTGGTCCAGTTTAGGTTCAGGTCCCCAAGAATGAGGACTTCATTACAACCATGACCAATGGCCTTATCAACCTGAGATAGCAGTTCCTCTAGCCCGGCTGTGCCACCAGCTGGAGGGTTATAGAAACAAACCAAGTGAAGTTTCTTAGATCCAAGCTTTACAGTAGCATAAATTGCTTCACAGTGAGATAGAGATGGTTGGGCATTGAGGGATAAAATAATGTGTGGTTTGAAAAGAATGGCAACCCCCCACCCCACTTGGTTAAATGCCTATCCTGCCGAATGATGTTGTAGTTGGGCAGTGAGCAGAGCTGATCTGGGTAGAGGGTTTAGCCAGGTTTCAGATAAGCAGAGGATATCTGGGTTGTGCTGAGCAACCCATGCCTCCAGTTCAGCCTTATTGCGAAGCAGACTCCTACTATTTAGGTGGGCAATATGGATGCCCTTGGTGTCATGCCAGTTTGTAGCTTTACAGGATAGGTTACCTGGGGGTCCAGTGTTTATCTCTATATCCCCCACTAACATCAAGGTTAAGTGAGATAGATGTAAAAGTTTGCGACAGATGTGGGAGATGGATAGGGTTATACCTGGCAGCTTGGATTTATACAGAGTGTAGGATAAGTGATATATGAATTTGTGCTGAATGAGGAGGGGGAAGGTGACAGGAGTACAATTACAGTTTGTATAATTGAATACAGGTGGAGTGGTCCATATCAGCAAGAGAAAGGCCCCTTCTTGCAGGAGACAGGTCTATACATGATGGTAGCTAAGCAAGAAGGAGTGATCCTTGGGCATAGATACTTTGAGGACAGTAGTGGTAGATGGCAGGGGTGTGGTGCTGAGCTCAACATTGCAGGTGAAGGCCTATACATGATTGTAGCTCAGCAGTCGTGAGATATTACACTGGCACAGTACAGGAACAGGGTGGGTGGTGTGGGTCAGGGGGTTGAATGTGGACCAGTAGTGGAGCAGTTATTTACAATTGCAGTGACGGGAGCTTAGAAGGCTATGCAGGGATGTGAAAGACTTCTGTGGCTCTGTTATTTCAAAAAGGGAAGCCACCTCTTTTTGCCATTAAATTGTTTTTTTATTATTTTCAATAAATTGCCATACAAAACTTAGAATAATTTTGAAGATAGAAGCTTTTGTATAGCTAATAACCAGTACATATAAAAATACATATGAATACAGATGTGTGTCTAGCAATTCTCAATGACTTGTTACTTTCCTTGAATTAAGTTATAAGTGTCGTATTCGAGGGATAGTACATAGATGCATTTATCACAATATAAATATATTCCAAGTAAACATTTATACAGCTAATCCAGATGAAATATACAGTTCTTAGCAGTCACATAATAGGATACTTTATCTATAGCCCTACTATAGGGAAGCACCATCAATTATGGGCTATCGAGTATAATTATAGTTGTTCAATTTAAAATTACATTTTGTATTCCAGGAAAGTGACCTATACAGAATTAAAAACTTCAGTTTGAACTATGATATGATAGAAAATTCTTTCATTTTTTTTTATTGTAGCTAAACTGTTATTCCCTTCTTCGAAGGTAGGGAATCTAGGGGTTTTCCATACAGATAAAATTAATCTTTTGGTGCAAGAGACGCTGCCATCACCCATTTAATTTGTTTTCTCTGCAAATTTCCCATATCCCACATGGGAGATTAACTCTAGTAGAAAGACTGCTGGGGAAACACAATCTTACTTCTTATTGTATTTTTGCAAAAATTATGATCGATCTTCCTAACAATATTAGGACAGTTCCATAATATATGAAGATGATGTGTGTGTGGTTCCTTGCACCTCCAGCAGGTGCCCATAGGGAGAAATTTTGTGTCCTCGAGCCTGTCAGGAGACTGTTAGTGATGCAGAATCTTAAATGGGATGGTTGTGCTCTGTACAGTACCTCTCTGCAAGCATAGTAAGCATTAGACCAAGAGGCTAACCAGTCATCTCTCTGGATGTTATATAGAGGATAATGCCTGGGTAACAGTGGTTAACCATGATGTAATCACCTCAAGCAATTGCCAGAACAACCGAGTAAACCTTGGGAGCACAGCTTGTGAGGTTTACAGTTGTCATGGCAACTGCGAAAGATGATTACATCCGTGATTGACCACCGTTGCTGAGGCATTGTATTTTATAGCGTATGGAAAAACCAGCCACTATGGGTAAAAAAATTAATTTTTTTTTCAATGTACGTTTGTTCTCCTGCTTGACTATGAATGCCTCCTGGTTTAAATGTTGAGCAACTGAAGTACTGAAATTAGCCATTGCGATCTATACTGCAGTGGTCTGTAACTGTCTGAATGGAATGTGTCTGTTTTTAATGAATGTCCAAGCAGCAGATCACCTTTCCCTTCAAAGAATTTTGACAGGTGGTGACATTCTATCCTCTAATCCCATCATTATGACATAGTAAAGCAAGGTTTACAGCATACTGATGTCAAAATGATGGGATTATCAGATTATAAATTGATTGAAAACAGGGGTTAATAGACACTGTCCATACATTATAACCTAGTTCCTTCTCCCATTTAAGTTTTGCAGATAAGGAAGCTGCACACAGATCTGCATTTGTTGTTAGTACTTTGTAAATCCAGACAGCACCTTTCCTCTTTGTGGCAAACTTGATTACCTATTGCCAGCAGCTTTGGAATTACACTTTATGAGCTTTGGGAGCTGGGGGTCCCATCGGGGCCCTACCCTAAAATTGAGCCCCCTTACCATTATAAGTCAATGGCAGTGATGCATGAGCTACCTGGGCTCACTTCAGAGCTAGAGGGGGCTGAGCCCTGGCAAGTCCCCCCTGTAATTCCAATGCTGGGACACCAGTCTTTGTCCAAGGGTGGGAGTTTAAAGTTTATATCTATTATGGAGTCCTGCAGTGCTTTCCTTACTCAGAGGCATAACAAAGTAGAATCTACGTAGACCAATTTTTGGTTTGAGCTGCTCAAAAGATAAAAGGATGTATTAAGTCCAGAATGTTTATAATGTTACGTTAATTCCACCCAATATGCTCCATAGGTGTGTTGCTTGCTAGAATAGCCAGGTTCCCCCGGAGAGCTACTAGGTGAACTGGTAAATTCTGCATGTTGAGTATAGATTGCACGGCTATGCCTATAGTTCAATGGAGTGGGTAACCAACCATGCAGTTCCTCCCAACCTCTTTCTGAAGCATTTTTTTCTTTGCAGCCGGAGGCTCTGTCCATCTGTCTTCTGTCTTAGGGCCTGCTGGGGTTTTGGTGCACCCTCACAGTGATTGTGTTTTGGGCTCTGCTTGGTTTGTGCTGGACGTCTGTTCATTGTGTTTCTTCTACTTTTGGTTGGTATAGCTCTGTCTCCATCTGCTATGTGCTTCCTTGTGTGCTTGTTTCTTTCCTGCTCCTGTACTTGTGTTTGCTTTTGTTTGCTTCTTTTGGGCTTTTCTAGTACCCTGTGTATGCATTGCTTATTTGTGCTTCAGTTTACACATTGTTGTTTCCTTACCTTAAGCTGCCCCATGCCTGTGCTCTCAGGCCCCATTTCCTCACCAGATTTTGCAAGCCCTCAGTCAATTGCATTGTTAGTGTGTACTTCACCTCACACTTTTGTTTGCCTGCGTGCCATCTCCCGTGCTTTGTACCTTAATTATTTGCATCTGGGCCGGGCTTCATCCTGCTCAGCTACTTGCTCAATTACTTCAGTCAGCTTTGCTCTGTTCATTCAGTAATAGTGTTCAGAGTGCTCTGCTCAATTTATCAGTGTGTGCTCAGCCTGGCAGCTACTCCGTTCAAGCAGCTTTCTTGATTCAGCCTGCCTATTCATTGCTGCCTCTGTATTTGGGGGTTCCTACCCTACCAATATTACAGTTGCTTTCGGTTTCACAGTGCTCAGCTTGTAGTTTGCCTGTTATTCCCATGGTGGGGGGACTGTGATGTCACAGAGGGGCATCATGGCTCCAAGTAGAGGGAGTATGCTATTCTGTAAGCTATATGTTGCCCTGATCCTTTGCCTTCATGGCTTTCAGTTATCATGCTTCAATACATTTATGGGTTATAGCATGTATGTGTGTAGCTGTAGTGGGATACGGCACATATGTGTGTCACCGTTGCAGGAGATGGTGTGTATGTGTGTCACTACAATGGGTTATGGTGTGTATGTGTGTAGCTGTAGTGAGATATGGTGCGTATGTGTGTGGACATAGTGGGTTATGTCATGAATGTGTGTTGCTGTAGCGGGATGCAGTGCGTATATGTATAGCCATAGTGGATTGCGGCATGTATGTGCATTGCCATTGCAGGTTATGGAGCATATCTGTGCAGCCATAGTGGGTTACGGTGTGTATGTTGCATAACTGTAGCACGATACAGCACATAGGTGTGTCGCTGTAATGGGATATGGCACATATGTGTGTAGCCATAGCAGGTTATGGCACCAATATGTGTGTCACCATAGCAGGATATGGCGCTTATTATGTGTGTCACCATAGTAGGTTATGGCACATATGTATGCAGCCATAGTGAGCTATGGCGCATATGTGTGTAGCCGTAGTGGGATACAATGTGCATGTGTGTAGCTGTAGTGGGTTACAGCATGTATGTGTGTCACCGTAGCAGGATACAGCATGTACACATGTTGCTGTAGTGGGTTATGGTGCATATGTGTGTAGCTGTAGTGGGATACTGTGCATATGTGTGTAGTCGTAGCAGATTACTGCATTTATGTGTATAGCCATAGTGGGATATGGTGCATATATGTGTAGCTGTAGTGGGTTACAG
This sequence comes from Neoceratodus forsteri, assembly GCA_016271365.2. Classification (NCBI taxonomy): domain Eukaryota; kingdom Metazoa; phylum Chordata; order Ceratodontiformes; family Ceratodontidae; genus Neoceratodus; species Neoceratodus forsteri. The sequence goes on along the minus strand of CM028130.1, from coordinate 968,088,327 downwards.
CACATACTGTATGTGTATAACCATAGCGGGTTATGACACATATGTTTATAGTGGTAGTGTGATACAGCACATATGTGTGTGACCGTAGTGGGTTATGGCACATATGTGTGTAGCCGTAGCAGGGTACGGCACATCTGTGTGTTGCCATACCGGGATACGGTGCATATGTGTGTAGCCATACTGGAATATGGTGTGTCTGTGTGTGTAGCAGAGTCACTAAATAAACTATCCCAGTCTGGAAGGAAGGTGACCTAGGCATTGGATCCCCAGAGGCTTCCTCCTCTTAAAAGGGAGTTTTCCCTCTCTTCCATGCCAAAGGTCATAATATGCAGTTAGTTGTTTATATAGTATATTCTCCAGTTTCTTTAGTTAGGTTTGCATCGTTAGATGAAGATGGATGGTGGCCCTACTCACTATTCCCTCTCTCCTTAGGAATCCCCTGATATCATCATGTAATCCATTTTATCAGCGCTATCCTAACAACCTATGCATCCATTTGTGTTTCATCAAACTGTCTCATTGTTATCAGTCTGCTTCTTTACCTCGTAGTCAATGTTTACTGCTTAGTGTTCTTTTTGGGGCTCCTTCCTAGGGTACTGTACCTTTAGCCAAGGGAATCTTCCTGTGGCACCTCTAGGACTGGAAACATCTTTGAGGGTTCCTTGCCTTCGGTACCCCTACAGAGTGGTAATTCCTTGTGGAATAGAGAGTGTGAATGGCCAAACAGTTATCACAGTTGCACAAGCATAACACTACTCTGGTTGTGTAGGCCCATTGAATTGAAAGGCTATGCCTGCAGTTCAATGGGGTGAGCAACCAGCCACACCTCCTTCCTGAGCTACAGTATATACCGGTAAGCAGTTCCTCCCAAACTCCTTCTGAAGCTTTTTTTCTTTTCTCCACCATCCTCCCCTCCACCTCCAGTAGCATGCATCTCTCCTCAGGGGGCTCCTTCCTAAGGTACTTTTAGCCGAGAGAATCTTCCTGTGGCACCTTTAGGGGTGGAACCCTTTTCAAGGGTTCCTTGCCTTTGGTATCCATACAGGGTGGTAATTCCCGATGGAATAGAGAGTGTGAATGGCCAAACAGTTATCATAGCTTCACAAGCATGACACTACTTTGGCTGCGTAGGCCCATTCAATAACATTTTTGAGTGAACTAGAGATGCAAGGATTGTCTTTAAAATCCTTGGGTATATTCTTAAATAGAAAGTCTGACACTTTATGGAGTGCCCCCAGTTGCTGTTCCACCTCTAATCATATAGGTAATGAATGGGGGGGGGGGATACAACACAACATGTTTAAACAAGAAATCTATCTGATCTCTTTCCCACAAAGGGAGACCAAATCCCCCTTCGGTCCAGGGTGCTCTTAAAGGGACACTATCAACCCCCTTAGGTCTCAAAGTGTCCCTAGTTTTAAAAACACATTTTATGATTGCCAACATTCTGTAAGGGTTGCTGATGCAGCTGGCACTTTGATTCTGACTCTTTTTCTTAGAAAAAGTGAAAAACAGACTGCCCACCATACCGGTGTTACCACACAAACACAGGTTTGTTTACATTCCTTGGTCAGCTCCAGCTGTATCTTTCCTGGACTTGGGAACACCCACAACACAGTCTATCCATTTGTGACGTAGTGGGAGTTTAGGAGGCTACTGCCTCATGAGTGACTGCATGGTTTGTTTGTGTTTCTAATGACCAGGAAGTATGCAGTAAGAACAGATCCAGGATTGTGAACAAAAACAAAGTTGCTTATAAATATATATTGCCATGCATTTCAGTTCTACAGTACTAAACAAGAAGAGAGACAAAACAAACAGCAACATTAATGAATTCTAAAGAAGGTAAGCGGTCATAAAATGTGAGTTTTGAACTAGAAATGATATGAAGAAAAATGGGTTGACAGTGTCCCTTTAAAGGAAAATTACACACTCATATCTTGTACATTTTGTTTGTTTCTATGTCAGAGAACTATTTTCCTGTAGCTGTTAGGGATATTCATGGTTGCTTTAGTTTGTTTTCACTGTAACTATCCTGTGGGTTCCATTTTGTTAAAATCTCACTGTCCATGAGAGCTGCATATAGATATGAGAACATGATGTCACAGCAACCATTTATATCATGTATCTCTATGCTAAAAGTACAAATATCCTGAAAAAAACTCCCTGGAAACACACAAACTGAATGCAATTGAAAGGGGAAAATCTTGCATTACAACTAAGAAAGTTTACAAAGCTAACTGAAGGTAAATGTGATATTTCCCACCCTGCTGCAATTTGCTTTGTTGAGCTGTAATTAAGCAAACAGGCATACTGTAGAGTCCAAAGGGTGCTGGCACATCATGTTCTCATATGCTAATGCAGCTTTCAGGGCCAATGAGATTTCAACTACCAGAAAATGGAGACCCCAGGCTAGTTACAGGGACTGGTATGAACAGTGAAAATAAACTAAAGCAATTACATATATCCCTAATAGCCACATGAAAAGAGTTATCTGTTGACATAAAAACAAATAACATTTACAAGATATGAGGGTGTACTTTTCATTTAATTTAGAAACTACAAGTCTAGAAGGTTTTAACCCCCTTAGGAAACCTTTACCGAGGGCTGACATTTTAGTAAACATATCCTTGCTAAACATAAAAGGAATATTTTTAAACAGATAGAATAGCTCAGGTGCTAACATTTTAATGGTGTTCACTTTACTTCAGATGGACACATAAAGACTTTTCCATTTTATAATATCTGATTCCACTTCCTTTGGTAATGGATCTAAGTTGATGTCTACTTTTTCACAAATTTTTGGTGATCTTGAGTCTTAAGTAATTTAACCCATCCGACACCCAAAAGTCCTCTTTAAGATAATTAGGGGCTGGTTTTGAAATGCTGCTCCTTCTATATAGGAATGCATTGCCTGCATCTTTCCAGTTTAGTACTAATCCTGATATAAGGGACACATTTTCTAGTTCTATCTTTAATGTACAAATTGATTACTGAAGTTTAGATAAAGTTAGCAGGGGATTGTCTGCATAAGCAAATGTTTTGTTTATAATTCTCCCTGTTTTAAAACCTCTAATTCATGGTGACTCATGAATTCTCCTAATAATGGGCTTGATAGCCAAGATAAATATATATGGTGACAAGGGGCATCCCTGTGTTGTTCCCCAGTGCATTTGAAAGAGGGTGAGATGAAAACATTTGTAATTACTTCCACCATAGGAGCTGTATATAGAATCTTAACCTAACTGGAAAAAAGTTCCTCCAGACTGAAATTCTTTAAGGTCATGTACAGGAATCTATTCAAGCATATTGAAGGCTTGAAAAAGCCTAGAGACAACAAGGTAGTTTTCTTCTTGAAGTGCTGAGACGTATACATAATACTTAAAAGCTTTCTTACATTTCCTATACCAGACCTGCCTGCAACAAAACCCATTTGTTCCCTGCTGATTCATTTGGTAATAATGGGCCAGATTCACAAAGCAAAATAGAACTACATCCCAGTCCACAACTCCAGTTGCGGACCGAAATCTCTGCAGCTGCACAGATAAGTATTTACAGTCCTGCGCAGGTGCAGAGATGTTATGCATAGTCCCTCCAGCCATAACATTTCTGTGCAGCTGAGGGGGAAAAAACACCCACAAAGCTGCGATAAATTGTGGAGCTGGACATAAACTGGCTCCACCTTTGTGAGTACTGCAGCTACAGGAAAACTGTGGCTCCACAAGTGGCAACCAACTTGTGTTGTTTTTTTCTGCAGCTGTGGGATTTTCAGGGGCTTTATGAATCCAACCAATGCCTATAGTTCTGAATATTAAAATTTTTGTCAGAAATTTGGGAATTGTTACCATTCTTCAAAATGAGGGTGATATAGCTTTATGCATGGATTCAAGTAGTTTTTTTTTTTTTGGTTTTTTGCATAAGCTTGTTCAAAGACCATAGTCAGATATTGAGGAATACTTGGGCTTAGTGCCTTATAAAGCTCATGTGGGAGCTCTTTGATTGCCTGGGTTATCTCCTCAATAGATATAAGCCTGTTTGAAGTAGCTCTCTCTTGTTCATCTAGAATTGGTAAGTTGATGGAGTTCAAGAAAGTTTGTCTATTTTCTTGGTGGTCCAGCACCTTACCAGTGTATAATTCCCTATAGAAGTCAGTAAAGGTATTATTGATATCTCTGTTGGAGATCCTAACTTTATTGCTTTTATCCATGACACCCAATATTTACATTCTGCAACTGTCTCTTCTTCGGTCTATACTCTAACAATCTACTAGATTTCTCCCCTGCATCACAAAAGGCTTGTTTGGTGTGAATTACAGCATATTCTGCCTTGGCAGATTGGATTCTAGCAATATTATATTTGAGAGATATTATTTCTTAAAGTCTGGCAGGTGATTTATTTTTATTTTGTTTATAGTCTAGTTCAAACTTCCTAAGTGTGTCTTCCTTCTCAGTAAGTTTCTTTAATGATGACCTCTTTTTATTAGTCACATAGGTTATGATTTTGCCCCTCAGAAAGACCTTAAAGATGCTCCAGAGACTTCCACATGAGACTTAAATACTATCATTAATCTCAAAATATTCAGCTAGAGATTTTTTGAGGAGTTCTTTAAAAACTGCATCCTTTAGTAACAAAGTACTAAATCTCCATCTCAGGCCCTTACATGATTCCCTATCTGTGGTCAGTGTTAGAGTAATTAGCCCATGTTCTGATATTAGAATATTCTTAACATTTGTAAAAAAAATTGCAGAAATTAGACTCTTGGGAGAAAAACAGATAGTCTAACCTGCTGTACTGCGATAGAAATTGTGCCTGTTAGAATAAAAATATGTAGTCCTCCATATGGGTGTTAGGCACCATGAGTCCACTAGGCTGAGATCTAACCTTAAATTTGTAAATGCCCTTCTATGACTAGTAGAAACATAAAAACATAGAATTTGATGGCAGATAAGGACTGCTTGGCCCACCCAGTCTGCCCATTTCCCTACCTAATGGATAAGATGCAGATCCTAGTTAACCAGCAGCCTACTTCTTCCTACCCCCAACCCCTAGAATTGCCTTATGACTGTCCCATGCCTGCTTGAATTCCACCACTGTTTTTGATTCCACAACCTCCTCCGGAAGGCCGTTCCATGCATCCACAACCTCTCTGTGAAAAAATACTTCCTTAAATTACCTCTGAGCCGCCACCTCTATCTTCAAATTGTGCCCCCTTGTTCTTGCACACTTTTTGAAAGATGCTACCCTCTTGGACTTTGCTGATTCCCTTGAGGTACTTGAAAGTTTCTATCATGTCCCCCTCCCTCCTTTCCTCGAGGCTATACATATAAGCTTCCTTAAGTCTCTCTCTTCTATGCCTCCCGTGCAGACCCTGCACCATTTTGTTGCCCTGCTCTGGACAGCTTCCATCCTGTCTTATGTCTTTGCGGAGACTGGGTCTCCAGAACTGCACGCAGTACTCCAGATGGGGTCTCACCAGCTGTCTGTACAGAGGGATAATAACTTCCTGTTTTCTACTGGTGATGCCTCTCCCTATGCATCCCAATATCCGCCAGCCCTCCTTGCTGCCCTCTCACATTGCTTGCCCACTTTTAGGTCATCTGATATGACTACCTCAGGTCATTTTCCATTTTTGTTGTTGTCAGTATCTCACCCCCCATTGTGTACTCTTCCCCTGGGTTTTTGTTTCCCAGGTGCATTACCTTGCACTTCTTAGCATTGAACCTAAGCTGCCATACATTTGACCATTCCTCTAACCTTGCCAATTCCCTTCTCATCCTTTCCACCCCACCTTGTGCATCAACTCTGTTGCAGATCTTTGTGTCATCTGCAAAGAGACATACTTTTCCTTCCAGTCCCTCTGCAGTGTCACTTATAAAGACATTGAAGAGGACCGGTCCTAATACTGAACCTCGTGTATCCACTAGTAACCCCCTTTCTTCAGAGTGGACTCATTTACTATTACTCTCTGTGCCCTATTCTCCAGCCAATTCTTTACCCAGGCTGTCATCTGGGGACCCACTCCCAGGCTGGCTAACTTGTATATTAATCTTTTGTGTGGGACTGTGTCAAATGCCTTGCTACAGTCTAGGTAGGCCATGTCCACAGCCCCTCCCTGATCTACTACTTTGGTCACCCAGTCAAAGAAATCTATCCGATTCATCTGGCATGACCTTCCTGCTGTGAATCCATGCTGCCTTGGGTCCTGTGCCCCTCTGGCCTCTAGATACTCGACAGTTCTTTCCTTCAGAAGTGATTCCATTATTTTCCCTATCACTGAGGTTAAACTAGCAGGTCTGTAGTTTCCTGCTTCTGCCTTGCTCCCACTTTTGTGAAGGGAATCACATCTGCCCTCCTCCAGTCCTCGGTACCACCCCATCCTCCCATGATTTGTTAAAGAGGGTAGTCAGTGGTGTCACTAGTTCTACCCTTTAGTTCTTTAGAATTCTAGGATGAATCCCATCAGGCCCCATTGCTTTGTCCACCTTCAGTTTTAAGAGTTCTTTCAGAACCCTTCTTCTGTAAATGGGCTGGTATCAACTTCTGTATCCAGAGTGTTTCTACTGTTTGTTTTAGGTACCTCCCCTTCCTTCTGCCTTTTCACAGTCACCCTCTGCCCACCCTCCCTCCCTTTATTAAGCCTCACTGTCCCTCCTTGGTCTTCCTTCGCTCCTGATGTACCTATAAACAGTTTTATCCCCTTCTTAACTGAGTTGGCTATCTTTTCCTCGGTTTGGGCCTTTGCTGTTCTGACTGCCTTCCCAGCTTCCTTTTGCTTTAACTGATACAGTTCTCTGTCCTGCTCCTTCTGTGATTCCTTGTACTTCCTGAATGCTTTCTTTTCTCTCGAACCTTCACTGCCACTTCCTTTGAGAACCATAGTGGTTTCTTACATCGTTTCATTTTGTTTATTTGCTTCACAAAAAGGCTTGTTACCTCTGTGATGGCAGTTTTTATTATTCCCCATTGTTCTTCCACCCCTCCTTCCTGCCCATTTGCTAGTGCATTCCTTAGGCACTCACCCATTTTGGCAAAGTCAGCCCTCCTAAAGTCCAATACTTTTGCCTTTGTATGGCTTGACTCTATTGCTGTGTTTATTGTGAATCATGCTGTTCGATGGTCGCTAGTTTCCAGATGGCTACCCACTTCTACATCTGTGATCCTCTCTTCATCTCCATTTGAGAGAACCAGGTCTAAGATTGCTCCCTCTCGAGTGGGCTCCAATACTAGTTGTTCAAGGCATGCCCCTGTAGGACATCTAGAATAACCCCACTCTTCAAGTGGCTGCTGCAACTGCACTCCAGTTAACATCTGGCATATTCAGATCACCCATCAGCAATGTCTCCCTTTTTCTGCCATTCTAAATATACTTTCTATCATTTCCTTGTCCATTTCCTCCCCCTGAGAAGGGGGTCTGTATACAACCCCTGTGCGGATTGTGGTGCCATTGCCGGTCTCCAAATTTACCCACAGTGCTTCTTCTCCTCCCTGTTTACCCTTTTGTTCTGTTGCTTTGATTCCTTCCCTTATGTAAAGAGCTACTCTTCCTCCTCTTTTACCCTCCCTGTCCCTCCTGTAGATAGTGTATCCTGGTATGTTTATGTCCCAGTCATGGTTTTGTGTGTGCCATGTTTCTGTGACTGCCACGATATCCAGATGTTCCTCCTCCATCAAGGCCACTAATTCAGGAAGTTTGTTACTCAGACTACAGGCATTGGTACTCATTGCTATCCATTTTTTGATGGCTTTACCTTCTGTTGCAGCATCCCCCACTGACCTTTCTACCTCGGTATTTTTCTCATTTAGTACCCTGCTTTGTAGGGAGAGGCTAGGATTTTCCTGCTGCTTATCAGTGCCTCCTCTTCTGACTAGTTTAAAAGCTTGCCAATGAAGCATTTTAAACCGATTGCTCAAAAGACTTATTCCTTCCTGGACAGATGCAGACCATCCTGCCAGTATAGGCTGGTGTCCCTCCAGGTGGAACCCCAGTCCCCAATGAAGCCAAACCCCTGTGCTCCACACCATTTTTTCAACCATTCATTGAACTGCATGGTGCAAAGTACCCTCACCTCACTCATGCCATTGACAGGCAGCACCTCTGAGAAGGATATTGTGTATGCTACTTGTCTTAGGCCCCTCCCCAATTCTACAAAGTCCTTCTGCACTGCTCTAATCTCATGATGAGCCAAGTCATTTGTCCCTAGGTGGACAATGATGTCCAGCTCAGACTCCCATGCAGCTGTTCTCGTGATTCTGAGGATGCACTTCCTGTCCCTCCAAGCCATGGCACCAGGCAGGCACCTTACTTCTGTTTTCCCTGCTCCCCCCAGTTCTATCCCTCTAATAATTGAGTCCCCCACCAGGAGCTGCTTCCTTTCCTTGTGGTGTCCTCTGCCTCCTTCCTGTGGGCCTCCCTTGTGACAGTTGTCCTCAGCCTCCTTAGTCTCCTCTGTGGATGCATCCATAGGGGAGCTATGCTCCCCCAGAATGGTGTATGGATTGTGAAGTGGAACAACTGACTGGGTGTGCTTCTGTTCCACCATCCTCACCCTCCCTGAGCCCACTGTGGTCCAACTGCTGTGTTTTCTTCACAACCTCTGAGGTAGTGGTGATGGCTCTGGTGCTCCCTGGATGGGGGAGGTTCCCTTCCTATCACCCAGTGTGGCCTGGGGGAAGGTTCCCTGTCTACTGTCCAGTGTGGCCTGAAGACGGGCAACTTCCTCCCTCAGGGCAGAGAGTTGTCTGCAAATAGGGCAGCATCTCAGCCTCCAGAAAGACTCTGGGAAGACTGCTGCCTCACCGCCATTACATTGCACTACTCCCCACATGTTTATCTACTTTGTGTGTGTGTGTGTGTGTGATTGGTTTGTTATATAGAAATATATATATTATACAATGTGCATGCTTATATTGTCAGTGCAGTGTGCTAGAGAGGATATGACAGTGATATGCATCTTGCACTCTTGAGGAAATGATGTCAGAACCCCAGGTATAACAGAACCTGGTGGTGGGTTACATTCTGGTTACTCCAGTCTAAGAAGGGGTCTACAACTTAGTTAATCTCTGCCACAGATGGTCTCATAATCTTTGTAAGAGCTGAGCTACATAGCAATATTGTTGGAAAAGGCAGGTTGATCCCTATTGGGGGCATAAACATTACAAATGACTATTTTTCTACCATTGAGAGCTCCCTCTAAAAACTAATAGTGACTTTCAGGGTCAGCAACATGGTTACTCTTTAAAAAGCTAACTCCTTTTCAGATTAATATTGAAGTCCCTCTTTGCTTGGTATTAAAATTACTAGATTCAGTTTGATCCCATCCTTTAATAAGCTTAATAATGTCCTTTTGAATAAAATGGGTTTCTTGTGGCAGGGTGATACCAATTGTTATGGCTGCATGGGCAGAACTATGCTGATGTATTGCTATCACACAGAACAGAGAAGGGACGGTGGAAGCATGTGATTGGATTCCTTCCCTCTGTTCTTCTGCAGTGCTGTGGTGAGTACATCACTGTTGTTTCTCTACCACCCCTTCCCTCCATGGCCACAGTAGCCCCGCCTCCATGGGTGCATCATTTCATTACTGCTGATCACTTCCATTTTGCTGAAACAAAAAGAGCATGTGATTCCCAAGATGGCCACTGTAAGCTCAGTGCACATGCGTGACTTCACTTCCGCAGCTGTGCATGCGCAATTTCACTTTCATAGTAGCAATAAATTTGCACATGTGTACAGAGCTCACGGTGGCCATCTTGAGCATGGTGGGCTCTTTTTTCTAGTGAAATGAAACAGCATATTGTTCTTGGAGCCCTTTGAGTGCTCTTAAAATGGCATAGCAGCTGTGTTGGCTCTGACCAGAGTTTGTTTCTTTCTGTAAATAACTAAAGACTTTTTTTTACAGTTAATGGGTGAACCAAGACCTCTCACATTCCAAGATGCTGTATGTGTATTACTTCTGGTCATTTTAGAATTACTGTACCTGTTCAGTGTGAAGTAATGGTCAGAGTGAAGAGTACGAGATGCACCTTCAATGTCAACAGTGAGGATAAGATCACAAATAAAGTATCTGTAATTATTAACTTATATTACTTTGAAAGATCTTAATGCAAAGTATCAACTCATACCCTTTATTTAGAGTTCTTCAGACCAAACTCTTAAGAAATTATGTCAATAATCAGTCTATTTTGTCTGATAAAAAATGTTTCTGAAAGTTACTAATGGCTTGGATAAACCTCTTAGACGAAAATAGGGTGGCAGAGAGTCATATATGGTTCAGTCACACTAACAGTAAAAAGAAATAAGATAATTGAGCAATATAGTAATTTTTGGCCCTAAAGGGGCACATAGATGAGAGAATGAAAAACAAAAACAGTCCTAAGACTAGAATGATGTTTGCACCAGTACAAACCAAGGTGCCAACACTTTTCTCAATTTAATAACAATCTCTGTGTAGACAGGTAATGTTACTGCCAGCACCTGCTAAGTTGTTTTCCCATATATGAGACTTGGATCTGTATAATTACCCTATTCAGGAAGAAGGAAGTATGTGAGAAGCAAGTTTGAATGACACTTTGTGGACACCAAATTCAAGAAGGGATAATTGTAAAATAAAGCCAAAGGGGTGGGGTTAAGACAAAGCCCTTAAATCAGAAGAGTGTGCTCTGCTAGGAAACATAGTTATAAAAAACAGTGAACAATTTAAATTAAATTTAGAGCTGTCGTATAAGTTAGCATCTAGTACTAAACACAACTGGGTCAAGAATATGACAGGTTGAAAAAAAAATTCCTCGGTTCTCACTGACCATCCAGACTCCTCTGGGTGTTATAGGGAGCAGTTTGACATTTAGTTAGGAGTTGGGCATATACAGTATCTCTAAATGATGACCTATTAGCATAGCAGTACCCAGAAGTACACAGCAAATATCAGTTCCTACACCAGTGCGCAGAAATGCCCTGGGTATCCAATTAATAGTTAAAACATACCTACCCTGCTCGGTGGCACTGAGGGTTGAGGTGCTGGACATCACACCTTGTGTCACACTGGTGACCCAGGTTCGGACGTGAGCCCGGGTTGTCAGGGGTCGGCAGGGGAGGATAGGATAGAGCATCCAGAGGACTGCTCTCCCATCCTGGGGAGGGATATGGGTCTTCACTGCTCTGCAGCAGCCCCTGGAGATGCCCAGAGGCACTGCTAGAGATGGTGCAACTGAGGGAGGAGTGAAGCGGACATCAGCATGTCAGTGCTAGATGTCATTGCATGTCTGCACTCCTGGGGCTAAAATCAGAGGAAAAATGGCAGCACTGTCCATGGCAGCTTATTGGCGGTACTTCCTAAGCCCGGCAGGGCTCATTGGCACAGACATCAGGGCTGGTACTGGATCCTGGCCTGGTGCTGGGACAGAGGGGGTTCCCTCTCACAGGTATAGCTGCATATGCCAGCTGGCCCCAGACAGATGCACCTCCATGGTCATCGGAGGAAGTGGAACGGTAGCTGGAGATACAAGGCAGGTCAGTGGCTACAGGAGAGAAAATAGAAAGATGATAAAAAAATAGTTAATGCATACCTAACAAACGCACACTGCAATATAGATGTAGGGGGTGGGGAGAGAAAGACAGGAGGGAATAAAAGGAGATTTCCATCATGCATTGGTAGGTGAGGGGGGTAAAAAGGGGTTAGGACTGGTTGTCTTCAGAAAAGGTAAATCTTCAAGATCATTTCAGACCCTGTGTCAGGGTGCAGACCAGCAAGGATTAAGGGGTGTCAGCTTTAAAGCATTTAAAACTAAGTACTTTAAATTGAGCTCAAACAGGTTACTGTATACATATAGCAGACCGGTTTGTGAATTACACCCAGAAAGAGCAGTCAGTAACATAAGTTTGGGTAAAAATGGAGAAAGTTAATTTGGTTAATTCTCAATCCATCATGATTGATGTAGAGGCCTGGCACCACTCACGCGCACTACATATAGGATAGTGTATGGAAAACCATATGCAAGAAGACTGTTCTTCCCCTGAGTGCATACCATGCTGACTGATGACCTCAACAGCGAAGCTTGAGAGGTCCCTTAGTCTGCATGGTATCTATGAGGGGGAAAATTAGCAATGTTGTGCATGGTTTTCCATACACTGTTTTATGTAGTGCATGGTGGACCATGATCATGTCAGCCTTCATAAAAATAACAGTACAGCCCAGAATTACTTACTTTTATTTTGGTTCAACAACCACACTTGAACACAACTGCCTGCTGGCAGGCACATGTGTGCAACCCTCCACCTGCCAGTGACCAATGAGAAGCGGTGATGGGGTTGCTTGTATTATGATGTCCTCACGAATGCAGAATGAAAAGTTGTTTTGCATTAATGAGTACATCACTACTGCAGCAGAATGACTTTCTAAAGTGTTTGAATTTCCATACACAATCATGTTCCACCATACACTATATTGCAGTAGAGATGCAGTGAAGCTAAACTTTGTAGGCAAAGTTACGAAAATTTGACTTTGAAGTTCCTATTGGCATCACCACCTTCTATAGTACTTCACTGACTTCACGATGTTTTTTTCAGATGAAGTGGCACTTTTTTCCATGAAGTGACAACTTTATGAGTGAAGTTTGGTCACTTTGCATGTAAAAGTGTCACTTTGCCTGGGAAAAATCATTGCAAAGTTGGCACTTAGAATTTCACAAAGTTGGCCAACTTTGTGAAGTTCTAGCGAAGCAAAGTTTTCTTAACTTTGCCCATCTCTGCATTGCAGGAACACACCAGTTCACAGAAGTGTAATTGCACCATCAGAGTCAGCAAAAAATAACTTATTTCCATTTTTTTGTGTTTTTACTCACTGAATGTGCCAGAGTTTAAATGTACGAGTGGCAGCAGGCAAGCAAGCTGTCTGAAGATGATGAGCTGGGAATAATAAAGAAAGGAAAACTTGTTGCTGCATTCATGAGGACATCTCTCCCACTGGTGAGAACTTCCAATTCAAGCACTCTGCATGATCTCATGAGAGACTGAAACATTTCACTGAGAGCAGTGAGCAATGGGACTTATGCAGGGCATCAGACAGGACACAGTCAACAAAGACATGGTCGTTCAGGATTAAATCATTTTCTCTGTGGTTGACTGCTTTGGATCTTGGTGATTGCTGTACCGAGGAACCTGCACAGTAGGAGAGTCTCCCCTTCCAACTTCTTCTTCAGGTGTGCTTTTTTGTGTTGAAAGTCTCTTTACTTAGAAAGTTAAACTGGGGGATGTGGTGGGGGTTTAAGTTTCCTCAGACCTTGTTCAGACGTAGGTTTGTTGCTTTCTTTGACAACTGCTGCATAGGGTGGTGGAGGGTTAGGGGCTGCTGTCACCTTGTTGTGACTAATATTTGCCTTATTAACCTCAGCGGAATGATTGTTCTGAGTCCCCTGCCAACCAGAATCTAGGTGACAGTCATCACTGGAATGGAAGGGGGGGCTCGCTGAACTTGAGTGCTGGCAGATTTTGAAAATGGTAATTTGTCGGTAGATTGCTTGTACTGAGGACCTTCAGAAATGAATTGCCAAGCCTTATCAGAATTATCAAAAATAACAGGGGGCACATTATTATTCACAATGACCAAAGAGGCATGGTACTTCATGTTCCAGCCTTTTTTCTGATGTGCCTTCCTGACCTCAGTAAATACCTTAAGTCTGTTAGTCTCCACAGCACAGTCCTGCAATAAATAAATCCACTCTCCCATCCATATAAGATGCCTCCTCTCCCTTGCCAGTCTCATAATCTCCTCCTTTTGTGGTGAATCTTAAAGAACTTAACTATGACAGGACAGGGTCTGTTACCAGCCTGAGGATGGCGGAGGTGGCAGTGAGCGGTGAGCTTGCTCTATCTCCAGCAGTCACTGATGCTGTAGTAATTTGATAAAAAATTTGTTGGAGGAAAGCTGGCATGTTGTTCCATTTCACCTCCTCCGGCAACCTATCAGTCCCTACAATATTTCTCCTGCCCCCATTCTCTAAATCTTTTATTTGTTGTAGCAGGAAACAAATCTGTTTAGACTGTTATTTGGCTGAATCCTCTTAAAAGTATAGGGAGTCCTCCTGAGAAGTCAGCCTGCTCTCTGTGATTTCCACTCTCTTCATTGTCTCTGCTGAATCTGCCTCGATTTCTGCCATGTCTCTGCAGTTTAGTTTTACTATGCGTCCCAGCTGTAGCAGGTTAACTGTGCTGTGTAGAAAGTTATGCTGAGTCATTCAGCTTCCCTCCCAGCAGCTCCTGGGACAAAGTTTTCACTCGATCAGAAAACAAACAAAAGGCTGACAAATGTCACTTATTTGGTATACTTCATTAGGGGATATTAAACTCTAATGACTAAAAGTGTTTTTACACACAGCAATAGATTTTAACAGGAATTAGAAAAGGTAAAATGATCAGTGCTGACAGAGCCAGTTTTTCATATCACCATCCTGTTCAGCGCCATGCACGTGCTCACCGGAATCCCCCATCTTACCTAGACTGTTATAAGCCAATGTGAATATAGTCATTAGATTATGACAGTGGCAAAAATACTGGCCATGAGACTGGAAAGTTAACAACTAGACTTGATAACACAAAAACAGGTAGGCTTCAGCAAAGGGCACATGGAAATGGACATTATAGAATGGGTTTAAAAAAAATCATAAAACCTGATTGGCTGCGGACCATCTTTACTCTTGCTTTTATTTTAGCACAAATGCACTGAATAAAGATGTGACAGCCTCTTCACAATAAAATTAATACTAATCACACATCCCTGCTTGCCATTACAAACATGGCTGCCACCTTTACTTACTAAAAATGTTCAACTAGGGCCTAAAATAAAACTGCCTTAAAAGAATAATAATTAAATGTTATTTACCCTTATATGTCGCTTCTTACACATTCTTACATTTTTAAAAATGAAGTATTACAGTGCATGCAGTTTTAATTTCTGGTGCTTTTTTGCTGACCATGAAAAATCTCTCTCCTATCCTCACCTCCTTACTGGGGAACTCTCTACTGTTCAACCTGCTACAGATAACAAAGAAGCTCTACTTCCATCTGAGTCCACTGTGGTTTGAGTGTCAGTGTAAGGGTGAACATTCTGCCAGCAGAACCAAACAGAGATTTGAATTCTTGTATTTCATCTATAGTAAACACTCAATCTATTTCCTGTAGGAAAGAGAAAAGAAATAAGGCAGAGAAAAGGAAGGAAGCAATAAAAGAAGGAGGAATGGTGAAAAAACAGGTGAATGGGGTCCGTTGGGAAAAAAAAGAGGGTTTAAGGGCTAATTACAAAAAAATGCATTTTACTCTTTAAAAGTGAGATGACATGCCAGTGCCGGGATGTGCTGGGACTGTTTTGTTGGGGTGGATGAACATAAAAAAAAATCATTAAAATGTTTAATGTTAGTTTATTTTTGTACAGTGTTTCACCCCCTCCCCCAAAAAAAAAAATATCTTGGATCTATCTTATAATGTCAGTGAGACACTCCAGGATGTGCTTTGTAGCGGGATAAGGGCATTTCTCAAATGGTTGAACCTGAGGTGTGCCATTATACCACAACGTACATCTTGTCATGTCTTATTGCTTAAATATAAGAAGCTGATTGACTCGATGTACAGTTCCCATGTATCCGCTTCCCTGGTTGCAGCCATTTTTTTAGATTTTGAAAGAATGTTGGATAAGTTGGAGTGGTGGTACTTGTTCCTCATCCTGAGCAAACTCAAGCTGGGTGATTGTTTTGTGCAGTGAATGCAGGTGTTTAATAAGGGAGCCATGGCTCCCATCTCAACAAACAGCGCCCTCTCCATCTCCATTGCACTGGACCATGAAACGAGACGAGGAGGCCCTGTGTCCCCATTGTTATTTGTTATGGCCCTCGAACTGTTGGCTTCACCTTTGAGGCAACACCAGGATATTCACGGAAGGTAGGCAGGAGGGAAGCATCACAAACTACTTCTATATGCAAACGACATGCTGTTGCTAGTTACTGATTGTGAAACAACAGTCCCTAAAGCTATGGAAATATTTCAGAATCCCTCTGACATATCTGGATATTGTATAAACTGAGGGAACTCTGAAGAATTTCCATTACATTTGTTCACCTCCCTTCATAAAATGCCTCTAAAATCAAACTCCACTGGTGTGTGTGTGTGTGTGTGTGTGTGTGTGTGTATATGTATATGGTTGGGTAGGCAGTTTAGTGTTAAACCTCAAATTTGGCAGTTTAAAGAGATTCACCAAGTTAAAACAAAGGGGATTTGCACCACCTAGTTTGGTGCCTTACCTCCCAAAATACTGCTATTGTTTATGTGGCACCAAATTTTCTAATGGTTTTCAAGATACAGCGCTCATAAAATTTAATTCACTGTGTATCCTGTACTTCCCAATTCAAAGATCTGCCCCTGCACCATCCCTGTGATCAGTCTAGTTATGACGTGATCCTAGGGAGAGTGCTGGGACAAGCTCCATTATAGTCTATGGGGGGCTACTTCAGCATCATGTTTATTTATTTATTACAGTGACCATCTGGTGATTAATTAAGGGCACTGGGTGACTAACAAGAGCCTTGTTACTCACCTGGAGCTGTTGATTAATTAGCAGATGGTCACTGTAATACATAAACATGATGCTAAAGTAGCCCCCCATAGACTATAATGGAGCTCGACCCCTCACTCTCCCTAGGATCACAACATAACAAGGCTGATCGCAGGGATGGCGCGGTCACAGATCTTAGAACCGGGAAGTACAGGAGACCCGGTAAATTTAATTTTATGAGCGCTGTATCTTGAAAACATTAGAAAATTTGGGGCCACATAAACAGCAGCAGCATTTTAGGAGGTAAGGCACTGAACTAAGTGGTGCATAGTGCTTGCCTGGTAGATCTCTTTAATAACTTTGCAACCATTCAACTGATGTCCACAAAATGTTGTATGCACTGTCCCGTGGGTTAGGTCTCTTGACGTACCAAGTTTTGTTCTGATCAGATTTGCAGTTTTTATGCTGTGCATAGTGAAAAAGTGTAAAAGTCACCTTTTTTGCCAGTTTTGGCTTTTTTTTCCTCATGGTGCTGTGTGCCATGCCATTTGGACTTTTGGTCTGAAATGTTCAGGGCAGAAAGAGTTTGCCCCAAAGAACCAGCCAACATTGGTTTGGTGAAAAACTACTAATCCATTCCAAGGTATTCAATTTTGAAATGTCAGGTTCTGAGCATCCTCAGTTCAGTCTTTTGGATAGCTGCACAGGTTCAAAAAGGGATCTGGGCTCACAAAAAGGAATTTTGACAGCTTGCAAAGAGGGATTTATAAAATCCCTCTTTGTGAGAAAAAATTCCCTTTTTGCGAACCACCATTTTGTTTTCAATTTTTGTGCCCAAACAAAACTTTATAACTTTCCCCAGGGATGTCTTATGTAGACATCCAAGTATGGATGTTGTCCACAGGGACATCCTGCGCACTTCTGTGGCTTTGATTTACTTTAGTTTAGTCAAAAAATGCTTGTTTTTAAATTTAAAAATCCCTTTTTGCAAGCTGATCCCTTTTCGCAAACTGTTAAAATCCCTTTTCATGAGATGATGACCAGATGGTTCTACTTCGCAAAAAGGGTTTTGACAGCTTGCAAAAAGGGATTCATCTCACAAAAAAGGATTTTGACAGATCATGAAAAGGGATTTCTAAATGTTGCTGTTTATTTTCCACTTTACTGCAAGGAAATGGTTTGGAATGAAGGGTTGAAATGTTTGGGTAGAAAGGGCTTGCCCCACAGATGTGACTTTTGCTGGTTTGGTGATAAAATTTACATTACTTCCATAGTTATAACATTTCAAATTTTGGAACTTTTTCCATAGAATAACATTGTGGCGAACACAGTACCTTTCAGGGCATAGATCTTGAAAACGGTTTAAGATATGGATTTTTGGCTAAATGCAGCTTAGTAAGCATGCATGTAGGTTACCAAGGCATGATTACAACTGCAATGACATTTTTTCCAGTGTTGCTATGATTACTGAGCTATTGTGCCATTGGCACACAAGGGTTACTTGGAGTATCTCTAGGTCTGCGCTGAGTCTCTGCAATTATGGGTAGGTGGGAGCGCAATGGGTACTATTTTGCAGTAATGGGACTGCAGGGCCCTCCCATTATATAGTACTGGGAGCGCTCCCACAGGGAGAAGACAGTTCATTACACTATCTCTACACTTATGGATGGAAGGGGGCCCTGTGCTCCCACAAATGGATATCATTATTAAGTGATGGAAGTGTGATTCCCACAGGGAGATGCAGCCACAACACACTATAGAGGGATGGGCCCTGCACTCCCATAAACATATATGGGTAAGATTACACTTTCTCAAAAAGTAAGGAAATTCATTGCAAAAAACTTTGTTAATGCACCAGTTAGGGTTGAAGCAACAAAAGTAGGGAAGTGAGGTGTTAGTGTTTGAACCCTAACAGCCCCCCAACCCCATCCAACACACACCAACAGGTATTGCGGTGTGCCTTGGGGTTGTCAGGGGTGAGAGTTAGGGCTGATGACCTCAAGGCACACCCCGCTGTCTGTTGGTGTGTGGAGGGTGGGGGCGGTGAGGGGTGGGGTGGTAGGGGTGGGGGGTATTACGGTTCAAAACCCTAATGCCTCATTTCTCCACTTTTGTTGTTTCAACCCTAACTGGTCCATTCACAGTTTTTTTGCAATGAATTTCCTTAATTTTTGAGAAAGTGTAATCTTACACACACACACACACACACACACACACACACACACACATATATATATATGTGTGTGTTATATATATATATATACACAGTACAGCCCACATATATCGGATTCGTTTACCCTGGAATTTCATTTTTACCTGTTCATTCATCATTGCCAAAATCCATTCACATGTAATGCAATGCAATCCCATTCGTTTATAGTGAACTAAGCAGCCCTTATTTAGCGGTCGTCCTTCCCATGCATGTAGACTATTAGCGCCAATTATCGCCGATTCACACCTTTGGTTTACTCACAGTTTTGCAACTCACACCAATATGCAGGTCTTTGTTCATTGCTCTAACTGAGAAAGCAAGCCAAATTGCTACAGCTCTTGGCAAAACTGACTTTGTGCCTTCTATGGGATGGTTACACAGGTAGACGGTTAGGAACAACATTGGGTATCGCTGTACTCATGGCGAGAAGCAAAACGCTGATTTTGCAGGCACTGAGCGGTGGGTAGCTAAAGTGCTTCCTGGCATGCTAGCTGGCTATGACCTGTCTAACATCTACAACTGTGATGAAACAAGCTTCTTCTTCAGACGCATTGGTTCTGGGACCCTAACTTTTAAAAATGAACTGCTTATTTGTTCAAAAAAGACAAAGGAATGCTTAAGTGTTTTGTGTTGCTGTAATGTGACTGGGACTGACAAAACCGATCTGCTTGTGATCAGAAAGTCAGCCCAGCCAAGGTGCTTTAGGGATATAAGACATCTATCAGTCATCTACCGCTCCAACAGTTCTGCCTGGATGTCTGGCTTAATTTTCACTGAGTGGCTAAGGCTGTGGGATAGAAAACTTGGGGGAGGAAAATTCTGTTGCTGCTAGACAACTTCTCAGGTTATCCCCTTGTAGAAAACCTAAAGAACATCAAACTTATGTTTCTGCCTGCAAACATGACTTGCATCATACAGCCCCTTGATCAGGGAATCATGTATGCCTTTAAAAGGCACTGCATTTGGGCTACGAGAAAAAATAACGAACCAAAAAAACAGAAAATGAAAAAAAAATGGTTCCAAACTGCAAAATGATGCATCGGAACTCGGTTATTTACCACATCAGATCCATATGCACGGATGGGTCCAATAAAAGTGGGCTGCACTGTATATATATATATATATATATATATATATATATATATATATATATATACACACACACACACACACACACACATACATATATATTCATTGCAAAAAAACTTCATTAAGGCATCAGTTAGGGTTATCATTACAATGATAAAAGTTTAGAAATTCAATGTTAGGGTTACCAATCCTGCCCCCCACTCCCACATACCAACAGACGTCAGGGTGTGCTTTGGGGTTGTTGGCCCTAACTCTCACCCCATTCCATTGTAAGGAAGCTGAGTGGTACAGTATAGGACAATGGGGTGAGAGTTAGGCCCGACGACCCCAAGGCACACCCTGATGCCTGCTGGTGTGTGGACAGTGGGGTGGGGGTAGGGTTGATAACCCTAACATCGAATTTCCAAACTTTTTTTGCTATAATGGCAACCCTAATGGATGCATTAACAAAGCTTTTTGCAATGAATTTCCCTTCTTTTTGAAAAAGTGTAATGTTACTGGTATATGGTTGAGGGAGCGCAGGGCTCTCCAGGCCCTGTGCTCTCATCATGCATACATTGTGTAATTGTCTCTGATTTTCATGGGTCCTGCGCTCCCATCTATTGATAAGTGTACTGATATTTTAATGATCTCACATCTCTGTGTGGTAGTACAGGGCCCTCTGGGCTCTGCTCTCCAACTACTTCATAATGTAGGGCCCAGAGCTCCCATTATTGCATAATGTAATCAAAATGTGGGAGGGCATGGCCCTGCACTCCCATGTACCCATAGGTATAGAAACATAGGGTATGCCTAGAGCCATTCCAGGTAATCCTTGTGCTGCAGATGTTGCAATATTTCAGGAACCATAGGAACTTTGGAAAAAATTCCTTTGCAGTTGTATTCATGGCCTGGCCACCTCCACGCATGCTTAGTGTACTAAGCTGTGCCTAGCAAAAAATCCATATCTCAAACCATTTTTGAGGTATAGCCACCAAAACGCGCCACAACCGCCACAATAGTATCCTGTGGGAAAATTTACAACTTCAGAGTGCTGTAGCTCTGGAACTGTAACAGGGAGTTCCTGTTATGCATTAAAAAAACCTGTGAAAACTGAAATGATGTGCCAGTCCCCCATTCTTCTTTTCACTCTGTCCTGTACTTCTTTCGTAATTCTTATCTCTTTGTTTTTTTCTATGTCAGTGTGGCCAACCTGGCATTCTTTCTCCCTTTTCTGTCCCCTGTCTTCTTGAGAACCCCCCTTACTGTGTGCATTCCTATTAGTTATGTATCTCCTGAGATGGCGATGATTTAGCACATAGCGTGCTTTATATGAACACACTGGTGCCCCTCAAATAGTAATTATTACAAGGTGCTCATTCCTACAGCACCAAGCACCAGAGCCATGGCTGCAGTAAGAATAACCATGACTGGGAGATGGCCATACCTGGCTACAACATATTCAGAAGAGACAGAGCAGGCAGGAAGGGAGGAGGAGTGGCACTGTATGTAAAAAATGACATAATGGCCACACAGATCCAGGAGGAACAAAATGGGGGAGAGATACTGTGGGTTAAGCTGGAAAGGAAAATGGGGCCAGCCATCCGCACAGGTGTGGTCTATAGACCACCAGCCCAGGAGGAAGAAACAGATAGGAGTTGATGCTAGCCATCCAAAGGATGGCAGACAAGGGTGAGGTAGTACTGGTTGGAGACTTCAATATACCAGATGTGGACTGGAGCATCCCAGCAGCAGCATCAACTAGGAGCAGATTTATCCTGGACTCCTTCAGGGTGTCTTCCTCAAGCAACTGGTCATGGAACCAACTCGGCAGAAGGCAATACTGGACCTTGTGCTCACAAACAGGGACAGTGTGATGGGGTAACAGTGGGGGAGCACCTGGGTAACAGTGACCACCAGTCATTGTGGTTTGAAATCACAGAAAGAGCAGAACCAAACCACACAAAAACACGTATCCTGGATTTTAGGGGGGCAGACTTTGGGAAAATGGGGAGATACTTGAAAGAGGCATTAAGGAGAATGGGACAGGAATCAGGGGTTGAGGAACAGTGGGCGATTTAAAATGGGGATTATAAGAACAGCAGAATTATGCATTAAGCAGGTTAGCAAGAGGAAAAGGAAGAGGAGACCATTATGGTTTTCCAAAGAGGTAGCAAAAGAAAGTGAAAGCCAGAAAGATTGCATTCAGGCAATACAAAAAGACACAGGCAGAAGGGGATAGGAGAAGTACCAGGAGAAACAAAGGGAGGCAGGGAAGTCAGTAAGGGAAGCCAAAGCTCAGACAGAAGAACACATTGCAAAATCAGTGGGTAAAGGGACAAAACCTTTACAGGTACATAAGTGAAAAGAAAGACAAAGGGAGGGATAGTGAGACTGAAGGGGAGGATGGAGCCGATGGAGGATGACAACAATAAAGCTGACATATTGAACAGGTATTTCTGCTCAGTCTTTACTAAGGAAGAGGGGGTAATGGGTCTGAAGGGAGTACAGGTGAGAATGGTGCAGAAATGGACACGCCCTTTACGAGAAAGGGTCCTGAAGGAACTGGAAGTAATAAGAGCTGATAAAGCAATGGGGCCAGATGGGGTGCACCCTAGGTCCTTAAAAACTAAGAGAGGTGGTGGCTGAACCTCTGGCTATCCTGTTCAGCCAATCACTGGAAACAGGGGAGGTACCCAAAGACTGGAGGACAGCAGATGTAGTCCCCTTATACAAAAGTGGGAACAAAGAGGAAGCAGGAACTACAGACCAGACAGCCTCACCTCGGTAGTGGGAAAGATCATGGAAGCACTACTGAAGGAGAGATTGGTGGAACATCTGGTTGTCAATGGACTACAGGACCCAAGGCAGCATGGTTTCACCAGGGGAGGTCATGTCAGACCAACCTCATTGAATTTTTGACTGGGTGACTAGGGAGGTGGATCAGGGGAGGGCAGTGGACATGGTCTATCTGGACTTCAGCAAGGCCTTTGACACTGTGCACATAGAAGACTATTACACAAACTGGGGAATATGGGTGTGGGCAGGACAGTAGTGTGGTGGGTAGGTAACTGGCTGGGTGGCAGGACACAGAGGGTGGTGGTAAATGGCTGTCACTCCACAGAGGAAGAGTAACCAGTGGGGTACCACAGGGATCAGTGCTGGGACCGGTCCTATTCAACATCTTCATCAGTGACATTGCACAGGATCTAGAAGGCAGAATTTCACTGTTCGCTGATGACACAAAGCTCTGTAACAGAGTAGACACACCAGAAGGTGTAGACAGAATGAGAAGGACCTGCAGAAACTTGAAGAATGGTCAAGGGTTTGGCAGTTGAAATTCAATGCAAAGAAGTGCAAGATAATGCATATGGGGCACAAAGCCCTGGCACAATATATCAGTTGGGGGTGAGGATATAGCATGCACCAAGCAGGAAAGGGATCTTGGAGTTGTCATCTCTGATGACCTCAAGGTAGGGAAACAGTGTGACAAGGCATCAGGTAAAGCAAATAGAATGCTGGGATGTATAGGCAGGGGCATCACCAGCAGGAAAAGGGAGGTCATAATTCGCTATACAAGACACTAGTGAGGCCCCACCTGGAGTACAGTGTACAGTTCTGGAGACCATACCTACGTAGGACATAGACAGGGTAGAGAAGGTTCAGAGGAGGGCAACAAAGATGGTGCATGGGTTGCATCACAAGTCCTATGAAGACAGGTTGAAGGAACTGAACATGTACTCCCTGGAGGAGAGGAGGAGAGAGGATATGATAGAGACATACAAGTATCTTACAGGAGGAACAGGGTGCAGGAAAACACTATTTTTAGCGAAAAAGATGTTTCAGGACTAGAGGGCATGGGATGAAGTTGGAGGAGGACGATTCAGAGGAAACATGAGAAAGAATTTCTTCACAGAACGGGTGGTGGACAAGTGGAACACCCTGCCAGAGGAAGTGGTGGGGGCTGAAACAATCACGGGATTTAAGAATGCATGGGATAGACATAAAGGAATTCTAGAGGGCAGGGGTAAGGGGAAACAGACTTCTAGGAAAACAAACTGAACTTACAAGCTCAAATGGGCAGACTAGGTGGGCCATAGGCCCTTATCTGCCGACACTGTCTATGTATCTATGTATCTATGTATCTATGCATGTGCAGGAGTGTGTAAATGAGGCTCTGGTGGCTGAAATTGCTCCTGGTCATAAAGTGTGACATAGGAGCTTAACTAAAAGCAGAACAGGATGCTCCAGTGTGGGTTTTGCTGCACTGCATGGCTACAGAGGCACTCCTTGTTCAGAGCATAAGACGCAAGAGAGCTTCAGAGCAAGGGCATGCTCTGAGGCAAAACTGACTGCCACACTTGTGGTATAATTAAAAAGGGCTTATCAGCTGAAGGGACACTACGGGCAATGGTAGAAATAAGTCCCGTAGTGTCCCATATTGCAGAATAGAGTGAGCCCTGTATAAAAGCAATCCCAGAGATGTTGTAACTGGGGCTGCATGAAATAAAGAAAATGACCCAAATGAAATATTTTCCTGACGGCTGAAATGTCATCTGTTGGCTGCTAGACAAACATGTTGGTTGTGGCAGGGGCTTATAATGAAGCTTAGCACAGAGCCCTGCATGACATATAACAAGATGCAGCTATGAAGAGCTGCAGAATAAAACCCCATAAAGGGTTCTGCTGACATAAATAAAAGGCTTTTTTTTTTCTTTCCCTCTGAAGACCTTACTCATTGGTCTCATGAATTGGCAGGAGAAGGGAGATTAGGAGCACACCCTAACTCTCCCCTTCCACTTGCCAGTTCAGGGATGCCTGCACACAAGGAATAAAACTGTATTAAGGCTTGTAATAAAAGCATAATTACCTGAGGGCCCTGCTGTAGTTAGGCTCTAGCTATAGGGCTGGCCTGAAACTGCCCCTATTTATGTTTCAGAGCCAGCAATGTCACAGCCAATGGAAATCCCCAATTCTGTGTTGTCAGCCCAGGGAGCTATAAAAAGGGCTCACCACTGGGGGACGTTAGATAGTCAAGTCAGTCTGGTATTGACAGTGAGAGGAGAAGGATCTTCTTTGGAGTGTGCTGATTTTCACACAGACGATTGGAGTGTAAGAGATATTATGCTAGGCTATTAAGGCTGAAACAAAGCCACAGGCTGTGCTGGAAAAAGCAGAGTCCTGAAGTTATTTTGTTGTGCAGGACTAACAATTTTCTTTTATGATTTTTGTATATATTTCTTGATTTTCTGCAAAATAAATTAATGAATGCATGTATGTGTCTTTTATGCACTTGATCCCTGCTTAGTTGTGTCAGTTATTTATCCCACATGTTCACAGGAACCAGTGTCCATTTCTTCACTAAACCAGCAAAGGGCACATCTGTGGGGCAAGGATTTGCCACCCTACAAATTTCAGCCCAAAAGTCCTAACCGTTTTTATGTTGCTTGCACGCATGTGCAAGAAACATAGTGCCATCATCGGAGATTTCGGAGGTGTGTCACCTCCTCCTCCCCTGGCACTGTGCTGGCAGGTGCGGCTCCTGTAAGCCAATGCATTTTGGAGCTGTCTATGACATGCTCCAAAATGCAGTGGCATACAGTTGAAAGGGGAGCTACACTGAGTGAGCAGCGATAAGAAGCTGCTCACGTGCAGCTCCCCCACCCACAGGTATGCGCGCACCTCCCGCACGCACTGTGGCAGCCGACGGGTGCCCAATCCCGCCGGGCTGAGCTGCGCTGCCTCCCCAGTAGTTGGTGCCACGCTGGGGAGCCCACCCCAGCGTGGCAATCAGTCCTTTGCAGATGGGGTGCCCAACTCGCTGGCTGAACGCCCCCCATCTTGTGCCACGCTGAGCCCACCCCAGCGGGCAAACGGTCCCACGATGTCTTTTTTTACTGTAAGACAAAACGGTTCAGCGTGCGCCTCCCCGCCCCCATCCCACAACCCGCACTCCACCCACTGCGCAAGACACACACCCCTCACCCCATACTACTCCGATCCGCGTGACGATCTTCGTGGACCGGGAACACGCCTGCATTCTTCAAAGCCGACCGCGAACTGAGGAAATGCCGGTAAGCTGTATAATGGGCTAGATAGGGGGGTTTCAACTTTATTGCATATCTCAGGCATTTTTGGGAATTTTGCACCAAATTTTCAACATGGGGTTTTTGGGACCCCTTCTCATGAATGATGTCACTGTCATGGCGTTATTCGGGCCCGAAGGGTGATTTCGCACAGTGACTGTGCAGTGACTGTGAAATCACCCTTCGGGCCTGAATACCACCATGACAGTGAAATCATTCATGAGAAAGGGGTCCAAAACCCCCATGTTGAAAATTTGGTGCCAAAATTCCAAAAAATGACTGTTTTACGAGTGTGCGTTGCGCAGTTCCTACGCAGGCTCGTAAGTTCATGAACTTTCAATATTTTCACTCCAGATTTTCAACATTGCCATTTTACCACACCTTCTTATGAGTAGTACAGCTGTCATTTTTCACATCTCACCCAAAATGTGCTTCCGCCCATGTAGCGCAGAATGGCGCAGTCAGTGTGCGAAATCAATGTACAGGACAAATTAAGAAAATCACAGTGACACTGTTCATGAGCAGAGGTCTTAAGATGGCTATGTTGAAAATTTGGTGAAAAAATTCCTAAAAATGACTGTTTTACGAGCGTGTGTTGCGCAGTTCCTACGCACACTCGTAGGTTTGCGAATTTTCAATATTTCCACTCCAGATTTTCAACATTGCCATTTTTCCACACCTTCTCATGAGTAGTGCAGCTGTCATTTTTCACATCTCACCCAAAACGTGTTTCCGCCCATGTAGCGCACAATGGCGCAGTCGGTGTGCAAACTCAATGTATGGGACACATTAACAAAATCACAGTGACACTGTTCATGACCAGAGGTCTTAAAATGACTATGTTGAAAATTTGGTGAAAATAATCCTAAAAATGACTGTTTTACGAGTGTGCGTTGAGCAGTTCCTACGCACGCTCGTAAGTTCGCAAATTTTCAATATTTACACTCCAATTACTTCCAAATACCTAAACAGCACATAGAAGCAAGCAACATTCGGCATTGACAAATGCTTGTTTTGCTATGAAGTGGCAAAGAAACTGAGTTTTGAGGCTGTTTACCCACTTTCACTTTCAGATCAGATATATTTTCCCATAGGCTACAATGGAACACTTTAAAGTTTAATAACTTTTGAATGGATTGACATTTTTTTTAACCAAACCTTCAAAAGGCACATCTGTGAGGCAAAGGCTTTCTACCCTGAAAATTCAGGCCACAACCTAAAGCCATTTCTGAGATCCAGTTGGACAAAGAAGTTACAAAAAAAGCCACAGATTTTTCTGTTTTTTCAACACTCTATGTCTCAGAAACCACACTATGGATTCCAATGAAATTTGGCAGGTCAAGAGAACTACCCTTAGACATTATGCATGCCACATTTCATGCACATCCATTGAACAATTCTAAAGTTTTTAACGTTCATAAATTCAGGTTTAAAATAGCAGTTACCTTTCACCCTAACTATACGGCACTACTGTGCCAATACTGTATATATATATATATATATATATATATATATAGGATATGCAGAGGTTCAGTGTGTGATAATGCATTTATCTTGTATGGTTTTCAGTGATCTCAAGTAACCTCACAAGTGCCGAAGGTCACTGGAAATTGTACAAGATAAATACATCATCACACACTCAATCACTGCATATTCCATTTATGCAACAGGTATAGATGTCATGTGAACGTTTTGATTTTGGTAGGTGTAAATAATTTGTCAAAAAAGGGAAAATAAAATGTAATTTTATGCTGTTTTTTGCTAATTATAAAAAAAATGGTATCTATAAATGAAACACCACTCATTTTGTAGATATGTTTGTGCTGAACATTTTTCGTGCTCACAGTACCATGCTATCATTTTTTGTTTTAAAGTTATTCACATTTGTTTGTCAAAACAGTGAACAAAAAATTAACTTTCTTCTGTTTTCTTGCTAAATATAAAAAATATATACGGTATCTATGAATGAAACAACACTCATTTTGTAGATAATTTTGTGCTGAACAATTGTCGTGCTCACAGTACCATGCTATTTTTTTTCATTTTAAAGTTATTCCCATTTGAATATGGTTAGTACTGCTTTTGAAGCCAGACATTCTAAATGAATTCTGAAGAGATTTGTGACTTAGTAACTGTGTGGATAAATGGATACTATGGTGATAAATAAATTTATCACCATAGTATCGTAGATAAATGGTTTTATTCTATAGTTTTTAGCATGACCCCTGTTGCATAAATTTATATATTCATGTAGATATATATAGAGAGAATAAAGTATGGGTCTGGATGTGTAACGAGAATTTACACACACCCGAGGGGTTTGGTGCTACGTAAACCCCGAGAGCGTAGCTCGATCGGTTTATGTGAAGCATCTAAACCCGAAGGTGTGTGTAAATTCAAGTTTACACACACCCAGACCTATATTTTATTTTATATAATCGCTGGATTTCCTTTTTTCACCTCAGCAATTATATAAAATAAAGAGCTGCCAGTGTATCCTAGGTTCGGTTGTGTTTCCATCCAGTGCCAAGATTTGCCTTTCTTTAAACTTTTGTTTTTACTTTGTGCAGGTCTTTGAATGTTTTCATGGTATATGGGGAAAATATAAAAGAAAACGACTTACTGTTGAGTTCTTCTGGTGGTTCTGTTTCGGCGACACGGAAGCAGTGATCAGTTTGGAATGGTTGCACTGCTGCATGAGCATATGCACAGCAAGGGAAACCGTGCATGTGTTTGCTGTTATAAACATTCCTTTATAATGGCAAATTATGCCACGGTTTCCCTACTGGAAAAAGGGGAAGCCGGTTATTATATATATAATTATATAGATATATATATATATATATATTTATGCAACACAGGTCATGATAAAAACTATAGAATAAAACCATTTATCTACAATTCTATGGTGATAAATAAGGGATATTATTGTGTAGATAAATGACTTATCAACACAAGTGCTGTTTGACCTTGGGTAGTTTCACGAGTGGCATAAGCCATGATTGAGATGTCTGAGATCAAACAGCACGAGCGTAGATAAATCATTTATCTGACAGCTCAGCATTGTATATTTTACTTATGCAATAGGGATGCTTTCTGTCAGTGCAGGGACATTTGCTTTTGATTGTTTATCATTTTTTGTATATGTTTGTCAAAAAAGTGAACAACGAAAAGCATTTTCTACTCCTTTTTGATAATTCTAAAACAATCTTTAAGGTATCTATAAATGAAATACCACTCATTTTGTAGATAATTTTGTGCTGCACAAAACTTTCATGCTCACAGCACTATGCTGTCTTTTTTCATTTTAAAGTTATTTGCATTTGAATATAGTTAGTACTGGTACTGAGGCTGAACATTCTAAATGAGTTCCGGAGTGATTGTGACATATCTACTATGGCCCAGATATTCAAACTGTGCCAGACTGTGGCGCAAGCCTGGGTGCAGCACAACTTGGCTGCGCAGGGGCATTGACTGGGCATATTCAACGGAGCTGCACCTTGGCACAGCATCATTGAATATCACACCCTGGCCACCCACAGTGTGCATGGCACCAGTGCAAGTGGCCAGAGTGCAGCAGGGGGATGCGCTAGTGCAAGTTCCATTGTGCTATGTGCAGCAACCGCGATAATCCAAAGTTCACGTGCAAATGGGGCCATGATGTATGCAAGGTGCAAATGGGGCCATTTGCATGTCATTATGGCCCCATTTGCATGCAGGTTTACCAATCCCTTTTTCACAGAGAGGGTTGTGGATGCATGGAACGGCCTTCCAGAGGAGGTCATGGAATCAAAAACAGTGGTGGAATTCAAGCATGCATGGGACAGTCATAAGGCAATTCTAGGGGGTTGGGGTAGGAAGAAGTAGGTTGCTGGTTAACTAGGATCTGCAGCTTATCCAGTAGGCAGGGAAATGGGCAGACTAGGTGGGCCAAGCGGTCCTTATCTGCCATCAAATTCTATGTTTCTATGTTTCTAAGGCTACAAAATCAACAATTTTATTGTGCATAAAACTGTTTTATATTGCCGAAAACATAGGATAGTAAAGAACTTCGCTTAAAATATCCCAGGAAACAAAGTTGGTTTCCGATTGTAATATTTAGTGTAAAACAAATTAACATTACCTGAATATATTCATGGTCCAAAATAAAAAATATGTATTACAGTAGTTAATGGTACCAGAGAAAAAAAATTCCACAAAAGATATAGGTACAAAACAAGGACGAGAACTGTAACAATTTGTAATGCAGTTTTATTGTGTATGTTGTGGGTTTTGTTTTCAAGTCTTTGATTATTACCTGGGCCTCTGTAGGTATTTCAGCTGTGGGGGAGGGGGGGGAGAGAGGTGTGACTTTGAAAGACGTACACTCCTGGATTCTCACAGAGGTTGTGTGGAGCAGCTACTGTTTCTGGCCTGGAACCAGTTATTCAAACAACATGAAGTCTTGCTATATTATGACAATTGCAGTTTGTCCCACCATTAGAACTGCTCCGGAGGTGAAAGAGTTAACTACCATTCTAAGAATGGAGTTTTGAGCGCGAGCTCGGTTAGAGAAGCTCTGTCTGGATAATTTCAAACTGAAACTGTCAGATTCTTTACTCCGCCTCACTGAACAGATCGCTCCGGAGATTTCTCCTGCTCGGTTCATTTCTCAGTTTAAACAGTATTTTCTCGGTTAAATTCAACATGGTATTATTATTTTAACCATAAACCGATCGGTTCAAGCTCTGTCTGTGGTATTGTAAGTAATAGACAGGTTTTATTTCTGTGTGGAACTTGTAAATGTTTATCGGTTCGGTTCGAACCAATCAGGTTGGTTAAAACTTTAAAGTATAAGCATTTTAAAGCTTTTAGAGTGTGGTTCGGTTCTTATTGGTTCTAAAAAAGCAGTTTCATTACGGTTTTTCCACGACCTGTGACACGGTTGGGAACCGATAAGGGTGTCTTGCCTGGCACTGCCGTTAAAGGGCAAGTTTTCTTGGTTAGGCTGGCATCATGTCTGAGAGGCAAGAAAACCGGGCCCACAGGGTTCTTACTATAGTGTCATGGGGAAGCCTTCAAGGCTGACCCACACCACATGTTTATTGTCTGGGGTTTGACCACCTCAATTCAGACTGCCAGATTTGTAAAATTTCCCTGCAGCCACCCTGGATAAGAGAGTGGGCAGGCTCAGGAGGCGAGAGGCCAAAAAGTCGCTGACCGGATGGCCAGCCGGTTCGGTGCCAGCGAACCGGAGGGAGTGCCCTCTGACCAGGGCGAGACTTCCTCGGGCAAACGTAAAGCTGGCTCTGAGGAGCCAGTTCCAGCAAAGAAAACTGAAAAAATCAGCAGGTATGGAGTCCAAAATTCTTTCTCCAACTGCTGCAGAAATAGCAAAAGCTATACAAATTGTACAGTCACTTTCTCCGGTTCCGTCCGAACCGCTACTGTCTGGTAAAAGGTCGGTTCGGCCGGTTCCACCAGTTCAAGAATATGATATTGGGGATTTTTATGAACCAGAGGAGGGGGAGGAGGGTTATGAACAGTGTGAATGTGACTTTGAGAGTCTGGATGTGCCCATTGAACCAGACATCTCCCCAGACAGACCTTTAGAATCTCCCCCTATGCTTTCTGAGTCCCCTTCTCATTTTCTGTTTTATAAAAAGGTTGCTGAAACCCTCCAGCTCCCATTAGAGGGAGCTGTGGATGAGCAAGAGGAACCTGATTTTGTGGAAATGATGGATATCCCAGAGTCTAGGAGGTTATCTATCCCCTTACATAAGTCTTTTAGGAAGCAAACAATAAAAATTCTAAAAGTCCCTTATTCTGTGCCTCCTGTTGACAAAAAGATGGACAGGGGGTACACTTTGTCAGGTCCTGATACAGACTTTCTTTCACAGCAATGCAGTCATGTTGAGTAGTTCAGGCTGCAGCCTGTGATAAAGCTAACATTCCCTGGCTTCACATCCTCCTGACAAGGACTCCAGGAAGATTGATGCCATGGCTAAAAACAATACATGGCAGCGTCCTTGGGACTCAGACAAGCAAATTACATGGCTTATGTGGCAAGATACAAAAATCTAGATGGGACACTGTCATGGCTTTGGCCAAACAGGCCCTAGGCCAGCTTGCCAAGAGCTGGAGCAGGTGGCTACTGATGGTATTGAGGCTTCAAGGTGCAATTCCATGCTGCTGTGGATTCTAATGATGTATCCTCTAGAGTCATGGCTACATCTGTGGCCTTTCGTAGGTTAGCTTGGCTCAGGTGTACTAATTTGTCACAGGATACCCAGACTAAGGCTATGGATTTTCCTGTGGTGGGGAATTCTCTGTTTGGGGAGCAGACAGAGAATTACATGAAGAAAATGGATGAATACAGAACAACTTATAGGAGTGCACAAGCCAAGGAGCGGCAAGCCACTCCTCAGAAGCAGACCCCCAGGGGTAGAGGTAGGCCCTTTCACAGGCCTTTTTACCAAACCCAGGCTTCTTCTGCTTATGCTCAGAGGGGGTTCTTCAGAGGCAGAGGCAGACGGGGTGCAAGTAGGTCTGCTCCCACCCCTCAGCCTAAAGCCCCTGCCAAACAGGCACCCTGATGGGGTGCCCAAGGCCGGTTCTCCACTACCTGTAGGGGGCAGGCTGGTTTACTTTGTCCAGGACTGGGAGTCTCTAACATCAGACAAATGGGTCCTGGAAGTAGTAAGCCAGGGTCTGGTTCTCAGTTTCAAAACATTTCCAAAGATGAGAGCCAGATTTTTTCCCACCTGCAAACCCTCTAGAGACCTTTACCTTAGAAACAGAAGTCTCAACCCTCCTAGCTCTCAGAGCTGTAGAAAGGGTTTCCCCCCTACACCAGGGCAAGGGTCTGTACTCCAGGTACTTCCTTACCCCAAAAAAGACAGGAGAATGGCGGCCCATTTTAGACCTAAGATATCTGAACAAGCACCTTTTGAAACCAAAGTTCAAAATGGTAACTCTGGCAATGATTTTACCTTCCCTAAGGCCAGGGGACTGGCTAGCTTCCCTGGACCTCAAGGATGCCTATTTCCATGTTCTAATCAGAAGATCCCGAAAGTACCTCAGATTCGAACTGCCTTCAGGTCATTACCAGTTCAGAGCAATGCCCTTCGGCCTCACCTCTGCCCCAAGGGTATTCACAAAATGTCTGGCAGTAGCAGTTGCTCATTTAAGAAGGCAAAAGTTGCTGTCTTCCTTATCTAGACGACTGGCTTATTGTAGGCCAGTCTCCAGAACAGGTCAATCACACCTGCAAGTTACCCAGCAGCTGCTCACCTCTCTGGGCTTCTTGCTCAATCTTCCAAAGTCAGTTCTGGAACCTGTTCAGGTACTCACCTTCATAGGTGCAGGATGGACACAAAGCAGGCCAGAGCCTTCCTACCCTTAGAGAGGGTAAGGAACCTGGTGGCCCTGGCCTTCTTTCACTCTGCAGGTCTCTCGACCAGCAAGGCACTTCTTACAGCTCCTAGGACACATGGCTGCTTCCACAGCTGTAGTGCAAGGAGCAAGATTTCAGATGAGGGACATTCAGTTTCACTTGAGAGCCTTTTGGTCTCAGAGAAAGATCCCTTTCAAGTTGATCCCAGTGACTCAAACCCTGATCCAGGCCCTTCAGTGGTGGCAGGATCAGAGCAATTTAAGACTGGGGGTCCCCTCATCCCTCTATCTCATTCCTTGACCCTCACTACGGATGCATCCCTTCTGGGATGGGGAGCTCACATGGGCGACCTCTCCACCCAGGGAGTGTGGTCCCCTCAGGAATCTCTGCTCCACATCAATTTGCTGGACCTCAGAGCTGTCTTTCTAGCACTTCAAGTGTTTTCTGCATCTGTTCAGAACAAAGTGGTACAAGTCAGAACAGACAACACCACCACAATGTGGTACATCAACAAACAAGGGGGCACTCGGTCTTCGGCCTTGTGCACCGAAGCAATGAAGTTGTGGTCTCTGGCTTATTCCCTAAACACTTCCCTCATAGCAGTTCACCTCCCAGGATAGGACAATGTCCTGGCAGATGCTCTCAGCAGGATTTCCCAGGGCCATCACGAATGGTCACTGGATCCCCAAGTACTGGGGATAGTTTTTGCCAGATGGGGCACCCCTTAGATAGACCTTTTTGCAGCCCCAGACAATCACCAACTTCCATTGTTTTGTTGCAGGCCCCCAGTGATGGGCTCAGTCCCTCTGGATGCCTTTCTCCTAGATTGGGAAGGGAAGTTTCTATATGCTTTTCCTCCCTTCCCTCTCCTATTCAAGGTGCTAGTCAAAATCAGATCCCAGCCTTGCAGGATGATTCTGATTGCTCTAGATTGGGCCAGGCAGCCTGGTACCCACTCCTTCTGTCCTTAGCAGTCCATCTCCCCCTGTGCCTCCCCAGGAGGCACAATCTGTTATCTTGTGCCCAGGGGAGGGTTTGGTATCCGAATCTCAAATTCCTCAACCTCAAGGCCTGGCTCTTGAGGAGTTAGAGTTTGCTGACCTACACCTTTCTCAAGGTGTTCTCGACATCCTGAAGGCTTCTAGGAAGCCTTCCACTAGGGCCACTTATAATTCTAAATGGAAAAGGTTTTCCATCTGGTGCTCGGGGAAGCATATTTCCCCGGAATCTGCTGATTTGCCCATTGTTTTGGACTATATGGTCCATCTTAATTCTTTGGGCCTGAGACCAGCTACCCTGAAAGTTCATTTGGCAGCTGTCTCTGCTTTTATTTCAGCAGGAAAGCCTCTTCTCTTTCCACTCACCCTGTTTTTCCAAGTTTTCAAGGGATTACTTCATACTAATCCACCTTTCAGGGACCCGCCCCTGCCTGGGATCTAATGTTTGCATTGCTCAGTTGATGCAACCCCTTGAACCTCTGTCTTCTGCAGAGCTCAAGTATTTGACTTGGAAAACTGTTTTTCTAGTAGCCATCACTTCTGCCAGGCGCATAAGTGAGTTACAAGCCTTGTCAGTGGAGACTGACTTTATTTCCTTTCACAGGGATAAAGTAGTCCTTAGGACTAACAGGAAGTTTTTGCCTAAGGTGGTTTCAGACTTCCATCTTAACCAATCTATCTCCCTTCCAGTGTTCTTCACTGACCATTCCTCCTCTGGTGAGAGGAGGTTGCACAGTTTAGATGTTAAGAGGGCCCTTAGTTACTATATAGACCGTACCAAGGGTCATAGGTTCGAATCCCTCCAACTTTTTCTCACTTTTGGTGAGGTTGGAAAAGGTAAACCTGCCACTAAGAGATCCATTGCCAGGTGGATTGTCTCTTGTATCCAATTTTGTTATCAAAAACTGGGAAAGGTTCCCCCTTCAGGCCTGAGGGCTCACTCTACCAGAGGTACAGCTGCGTCTATAGCTGCTGCCAGAGACATCCCTATTTTAGAGATATGTCAAGCAGCTACCTGGAAAACGGTACACACTTTCACCAAGCATTACTCCTTGGATATCCAGGCCAGGAGGGATGCTAGATTTGGCACAGCCGTGCTTCAGAGCCTATTCCCTAAGTAGGTTCTGTCCCTCCTCCAGGGAGGTACTGCTGTGTATTCTGCAATTGTCATAATATAGCAAGACTTCATGTTGTTTGAAGAAAAAATTACTCACCTTAGTAATGTTGTTTCTTCTAATGGAGTCTTGCTATATTATGACCTCCCCCCCAGCCTGCCCCTCTCAGAACTTCTACTTGGGTATGGGGTGGGCAGTCCAGTGTGGGCACGGTTATGCCCATTATATGTTTTTTCACCCTTTTGGGGTTTTGGGGGTGGTGTTCTATTCTACCTTATTTATTATTTTCTGGTTCCTGACTTGAGTCTTTGTGTTGGGACCAGGAATATGTGTTAATATTTAGGTAGCCAGTTGGCTAGTGTAGGTTACAGCTTCCACACAGAACCTTAGTGAGTTTTTGCTCGTAAAGATCTGACAGTTTCAGTTTGAAATTATCCAGACAGAGCTTCTCTAACCAAGCTCACGCTCTAAACTCCATTCTTAGAATGGTAGTTAACTCTTTCACCTCCGGAGCAGTTCTAATGGTGGGAAAAACTGCAATTGTCATAATATAGCAAGACTCCATTAGAAGAAACAACATTACTAAGGTGAGTAATTTTTTCTTTTGTTATACTTAAACTTCCAAGGAATGAATTTCTTTCATAATCAAGGGCTATGTTTTGAGTGCAGGCAATGCCCAGGCAGAGGAGACAGAACCCCCATGAATTAAACCAGACAGGAGGACAAAAGGACTCAGGCTGAGATCAGCATAACTGCACTGGAGGTGGCTGTTACAGTTTGGACCTGTTCTTCAGATGGATGGTTCTCCAGGAAACAAAGCTGAGGCTGAAATCTGCATAACCACACTGGAGACAGCAATTCCTGTTTGGACCTATTCTCTGGATGGATGGTTCCCCAGGGTGGTCTGTGTTTGGCACTGTGAAGTCTGTTATGACTTGGGACTCTGAACAAGCAACATTAAGGGTTCAAGCCTGCCATAACTCACCAAGTTCCCAGCTGGGAAAGCTTCTACTCTTCTTAGGATTTAGACAAATGTGAGTTAGATTTTTCATGTGTGGTGACTATCTTTTTTAAAATTCTTTGGGCCAGATTTTCAAAGCCTTGATAATGCCACAAGCCCCTGGTGCGCTGATCATTTGGTGCACGGAGCCTGTGGCATTCTTCCGGCTGGTGATTGGGATTTTCTATCCTGTGCACTGATTGCCACCAGCTAGACCAGCTTTTTGCTGGTCTAGCTTATGTCAGTTCCCAGTACCCTTTTCACCAGGCTTGCACCAAATATTTGGTGCAAACTGCCATAAAGTGGGAAAACTGTCAAAACTGCACCTAATGTACTAAAATAGGGCACAGTTGCGGCAAAGGTGTTGAGCTGCAACAAAAAATGGGTTTGACGCAGAAATTGATGCAAGGCTTGCATCACCCTTTGAAAATCCAGCCCTTCAATTTAATCTCTGTCAAATTACTGTATTACCCATAGTCTTAGTGTGTATTATCCTATAACACATGTACATATCCTGGAGTAGCAAATATTATTTTTACATACTTCATGCTTTCTGCGGCTGAGTAATTTCAGGTATAGATAACCAGCATATATCGGCAAAGCTGTGATCTGTCTTTGAAGAGGAAGGCTACAATTATGATATCTAAGCAAAAGTGTTCTCAGCTGTAACAGAAGGGTTCGCCATTTGCCCTTTGGTAAGAAGCACTGCAGAGCAGTGGCTCTATTAGGATTCAGACTTATAGATACCCCAAGTGGGGTTGCAATGAGTAGTGGCAGCATACCAAGATAACCCTTTCTGGTGTCTTAAGGTTTATGAAGCTGGTAACAACCATCACAAGCCAAGTTCTGGGAGAAAACAAGTCTGTGTAATGACTGGCTGGTCAACTAACTGACCACAGAGAATTAGATACCTGGAAACCTGGGATCACAGAAACCTGGCTGTCCCCTAAGATTTTGGATGCAACTATCTCCCTCAAAGGCTACAACTCCTTCCAGCAAGACAGGGCAACTAAATATACCAGATCTGGAATAAAGGAGTAGGCACTGGATAGCAG
Organism: Neoceratodus forsteri; assembly: GCA_016271365.2. Classification (NCBI taxonomy): domain Eukaryota; kingdom Metazoa; phylum Chordata; order Ceratodontiformes; family Ceratodontidae; genus Neoceratodus; species Neoceratodus forsteri. The sequence continues at coordinate 968,050,883 of CM028130.1, read as the reverse complement.
TCTGCACACAAAAGAGGCCCAAATTCTTAACCTCAAGTTAAGCATAGGACCGCAAAGCAAAGTCCTGCTGCTCACTACAGTCTATCTACCACCTGGGAACCAGACTGCTGGTTTGAACCATGTCATAGTTAATCAACAGCAATTGGACAACCAATGGGAGAAGGTCATTATTGGTGACTTCAACATTAACTGGCACTCTCAGAAGGAAACAAAAGCAGGGATCTAATACCTAGCCTATTCCTAACCCAGATGGTCACCACTGACACCTGGCTGAACTACAAAACAGGGAGCAGTACATAACTGACTGGCTTCTGTCCTCACATCCTGAGCATGTTTCTGATGTCACCGTCCTGCCTGACATCCCTCAGTGACCACTCTCCAATGAAGTGCACCTGGTCAAACAATTTCACCAAGTGCCCACCTAAGGTGTCCAAAAATCACTGCTTGAGGCCTGGGCTACTCGAAAACTTCAAGCTGTACTTGACACAACTAGACTAGTCACCGTTGGCAGGGGATATTGATGGAAATGAGGCACTGAACTACTTTATAACGAACTTCAACCATGCCTGTGATATTTTTGCACCATATAAAACTAAAACAATTAGGGGAACCTCCAATCCATGGTTTTCTAACTCTCTCATTGGACTTATGAAGAACAGAGACAATCTGTGGCACATAGCAAAAGCAGCCAGAACACCTGCTGCTCACAATGCCTACAAGATGGCCAGAAACATCTGTACCAAACTCATTCAACAGGCTAAAGCCTCCTACTATAAGGCTCTACTAAGCAAAACCTGGGGCTCTGGAAAATAATTTTGGAACTCTATTAAATCCCTGACGGGCAAGTCCACCAAGGCCCCTCCAGACCTACTAGTCACTGTGGATGGGCCCCTACAGGACTCCATTGAAGCTTCCAATGAGCTCAATAACGCATTCATGGACCTTTCTGGTGTACTCCCTGGTGACTGCCTTAAGGATCTGAATGGTAAACTTCAACTTACTACCCCACTAAACCCCCACAAGGGAAGATTTACCACCCTTCTACTTTAGACAAGTCACCAAGTCCAAAACTATCAAGTACATTAAAGGGGCCCTCGGCTGGAGGTGGATGACCAGGATGGGGGTGGATCTTGTTGACATGAAGCTTGTTGGTCTTCTTCTGAATGAACTGGCTGGTCCTCTTATCATGGTGTTTAATGCCTCCCTAAGATCAGGAGTGTTTCCTAATGTATGGAAGTCAGCTATTGTCATGCCAGTTTTTAAAGCAGGGGACAAAACCCAATTGGCCAACTACAGACCTATATCCATCCTACCTCCCCTTTCTAAGGTACTTGAAAGAACAGTCTCAGAGCAGCTTACAGAGCAGCTTGATAATTATAACCTACTCTGCCTGCAGCAGCATGGCTTCCATAAAAAGTACTCCACTCTCACCACCCTTGTTGTTTACTCATTCCAGCTATACGGTGCTTTAGATAGCGGTCAGGCAGTAGGATCGGTTTTCATTGACTTTACAAAGGCCTTTGACTCTGCTAATCACAACCTCCTCCTGAATTGCCTTCTGTCAACAGGTCTAGGCCCAACTCGGTACTATGGGTTGGCAGCTACCTCACTAACAGGTCACATTAAGTCAAAATTGGAGATACCCTGTCAGCATCTAAGGATGTATTCCTTGGGGTTCTGCAGTGTTCCATTCTCAGACCTCTCCTCTTCAGCCTTTTTGTCAACTCAGCCCCATCTGCATGTTTAGCACGTACCATCCTCTATGCTGATGATGCTGCAATAGCATTTGCTGGAGATGACTACTACTCCATCACTACTGAACTCCAAAAGCAGCTTTCTCAAACCTGAATCCTGGTTCACACAAAACAGACTATTATTAAACCACAAAAAACTAAGAGTCTGCTCTTCTCTACCGCCTAAAGCAAAAAATAAATAAATAAATAAATATCAGCCCCACAAGGGTGATGTACTTGACCAAGTAACAAAGTTCAAATACCTCGGCATTACCTTTGATGAGACACTCGCCTTCTCAAGCCACATAAACTCTGTAGTCAAATCAGCTAAGATAAAGCTTGGTGTCCTTTACTGTCACTGTCACTCAATGCCACCTGATGCCCTCAGACCTGCTACCAGCAGTTCAGTACTGTCTTCCATCGACTATGGGCTGCCTGTCTATGGGGCTGATACAAAAACTGCCCTAATCAGGGTTAGCACACTCCTTAATGAGGCCTGCTGTTTAACTTCGGGGGCTGCTGTCGACACCCACACCTGCTTGCTCTACACTGAGACTGGGTGGCTCCCACTCCATCTTAGAGCACAATACCAAATCTGCCTACTTCTGAAAAAAGTGCTCCTTGGACTAATGTCTCCCTCTCTGGGCTGCCTCTTTAAGCTGGCAGCTCCAACAAAATCAACTCAAAGAGTGGTTTCTGACAGGCTCATGATCTCCTTCAAAGTGACAAAGTTGCCCAGAACTCCATCTTGTACCAAGGACCGAAATGGTACAATGAGCTACCAGCTGACCTCACTGATGCACTCAAGATTAATACTTTCAAATCTGGGCTCAGATCCTTTCTTGACACTACAAAGACTTGTTTCTGCCTGTTCTAAGAGACCTCACCTCAGCCTCCCATTTTACCCTCAACCTACCTTCCCCCCTCACTTCAACCCCACTCGCTACTTACCCATCTACTCCAATATCCTCCTACGCTTTACCTCCCACTTCCCCCCTAATTTTTTCCTCTCACTTTCTTCTTTCATCCCCCACCCCTGATGATGCCCTATCACAGATGACCACCCTGCCCTCACCCCCCCCACTCCTGACGATGCCCACTCTTGTCTGACCACCCTACCCTTTCCATTTTTGGTTTATACACCATATAGTGTACTCCAACATTGAGTCTCACCCACCTTTAATCCTTTTTCTGGTACTACTACTTATAAAGATGTATATAATTTCAATATATTTGATTTGCCTGTGTAATTGATTCCCTGTTTTTCTGTATACCTTGTATTAAGTGTAATGTTTGTTCACCACATGACTTAGAACCTTTGAAATTGAGTCCTTGACTCAAAGGTATTAATCCCAAACTGAAATAAATAAATAAATAAAAATAAAGACAATTGCTGTGAAGCACTTACAAGGGGCTGCAAAAACATAAATCAGCCCCTATGGCTAAGGAGAGACTGCCGAAGGACATGACTATAAAACAGAAGCCATATCAGTTAAGAAATGGATGAAAGCACCACCCAAGTCCATACTTTTTAGTGTAATTCTGGTTCACTAGAAATGTTAAATGGGGGGAAGGGGGAGGAGAGAACACAAACCCTGCATGTGGTTGGCGCCATATTTTTTTTCTATTTTTTTGTGCTGGCTTCCCCAAGTCCCCCTTCCCCCTGCAGGGGCTCAGCTCCCACCCACACAACTTCCCATATGCCCAGGCTTGCCCTCCTGGGTGGGGCCACCAGGAGGGTGCCCCCTCATCAAGGTCAGTGGTAACTTGCCCTGGCTTTCCCCCTAGGGTGGGGCTATGGACGTGGGGTCCCACCCGGTGGACATGGCAGGCAGTGCAGGCAGCAAAGGCAGCAGAGCAGAGCTTCACGCTGTGGGGGGACAGCATTTTGTAAGCTGTATCAGGGGTGGGGACATGCGATGATGACCAGAGTCTGCCCCAGCCCCTCACTGATACGGCGCTGGCACTGCAGTTCCCCCTGCCTCCGCTAGAGGTCCATAGCATGCCAGACACACAACCCCCAGAAGGAGAGCCACCCCTAGGACACCTGTTCCTTCTCCACCAGCTGGCCCTCTGACGTCCTGAGGCCGTTCCTGAACTCAGGTTGTCAGCATCACAGACAGATGCCCTGCCTCTGCGCCAGTGGGCCAGCAGATTGGCACTATATTAAAACCCACTGCACCAAATACTATATTAGCATACAATGTATAACATTTTACAGATTGGGGTTATAAGTAATGAGGTGTACCGTCATGGGAGAATGTTCCACCTCTCTCCTGGACATATAGCCCTCAGATTGGTGCCTCTACCTCCTCTAACTCGGTCTTTCACGCTACCAACTGCCCTGACCACTACTCACAGTTCAGGAGAGTGTTACAAAGTATAGTCCCCATCTCATTCATCCTCCAGATTCTCTATTTACTCCTGAGGGCCAAAATCTAACTTTATCTATATCAGTAGGTTCCCAGCCACCAAGGAATCTCCAGAAATATATTGCTTCCCAGAGTACTCCAGTCTTAAATGGGGTGGGTATTGCATACTATAATTTGTGCCCAAGTATCATAGCCCAGCTGTCACTGCTTCAAAAGATTTTCCCCTATCCCATGTAGTATAGCTCAGGTCAGGGTAGATGGACAGTTTATCCCCATAAAAGTGGGCTCCAAAGGTGCTGTACTGCCAGCTGCCTCCAGGATCCAGTCCCTCTCTTGCATACCTCTCACTACAACTAATGAGGTGCATGAGGTATTTGGTGTGCAGGTCTCTGTGTCAATATTTATTTTTATTTTTGGGATATTTTTCTAATAAACTTACTTCCCCTCCACTGTTCTGCATCCACCTCCTTTAATTTCCCCATCCCCCCATTTTAACTACAAAAGTGACAATTCTATACACTCATAATAAAAATGGTTTAAAAAAGAATTTGTAGCAATAACATTGTCAAGGGATAAGATAATACTGATGTTTTTGTTTGGGTTGTTTTCTCCAGGTTTTGAGACCCTTCAGCAGAAATTTAAAGGTTGATGATTTCCTTACAACTGCAGCTCAGTACCAATTGATCCTCCAGGAATTGTCATTGAAATGCTAATGGTGATCACAGGACTTAGCTGCTGGTGGGACTTTGTCACTTTTTATTTCCTGGCTATAGTGTCACAGGTACAAATACCTAGCCTTTAATTAATTGCAGAATTTAAATGTTTAAGTGTGCTAGTGACTGTGCTGCTGCTTGTTTGCAATATTGTCCTAGCCAAATGTACTAATACTTGAATATTTGTTTTCTAATGAAGTCTCTGCTGCAGTGTTTATCATTGATTGCATTCTTTGAAATAGATTTTTCTTTCCCACTGAGGTTTTGTATTGCTTTGCTCAATTAAGTGTTCTGTGATTTGTAACTTGTGCATTATTATGATGCCTTCAATGGGGATTGCGCAACACTAGACAAAAGGAATGTGTGGCTGTAAAAAGGAAGTACCTCAGACACTTTGAGTGAGCCTGTAGCTTAATGGTTAGAGTGCCGCTGGAATGGCATACCAGGGATCTGAGGTTCAAATCCCAGTGGGGCACACTTTTCCTTTCTCATTTCTATCCCCATAATGAGGGACATTTGAGAAGTATGGGGTTAAACATTAGCAATAAAAGTTTGAAATTTACTTATAACATCAGCTTGGACTCTGTTAACTTTTTTGGAATCAGTCTATCCAGTGTTAGACAATGAGTTAGGAAAATTCTAACCTGAATGGGTGTAAGGAGATCATATGCCTTGCAAGTGCTCTCAGCTAAACAGAAAGGGGACTCCACCTTTGTACCCATAACATTTGTAATGGAGTATTATGATCTAGCAAGAAGTTTGGGCCAGATTGTTAAAACTGGAAAACTTGATATAGTAATGTGAACTTGACTGGGATAATGGGTAAAGCACCAAGGGTTACATTTGGCAGTGCCTGCAATTTGAGGGACAAAGCGGCCCATACTGTAGTTATTCTGAGTGCAAAAACAATACCTCCCCACTGAATTGGCTCCACCACCACCCAGAGGATTCTTTCTGTGTGGAAACTGTGACTTGTGCAAGTATAATAAAAAGGCAAAAAAATGTATACATCCCATTAGAGGACACAGTACTGAGATAAGAGGAGTTCATCAATTGTTTGACACTATTTTGTTATGACATTTGGTGTTCGTGCAAGAAGGACTGGATCATTAAAAGTAAGGGTTGAGGAGAAGGTGAGGTCCATTGTAAGCATAAGGTAGGACTCACCAGTGGGACATTATTTTTATGAGGAACATCATTCACGCTTGAAGGAGTTTTGTTTCATGGGGTTTGAATGGGCACCCCAACTGAGGAAGGGATTGGACCTATGAAAGATATTGTTCCAAGAAGAGACAAAATGAATTTATCACTTTAGAAGCCTTAAACCTGAAGGATTGACTGGAGGAATGGGCTTCCAACCGTTTTTATGAATATAGTGCTTGATGCTGAATGTCACCTAAAATCTAAGTATAACGAAGGTACAAAGAATGTAAATGAGTAATAATTGCCTGTATTCATGACTAATTTTTTGTTTTATATCTCTATTAAGGTCAAGTTACCTCTTTTGTGCTGTCTTGGCTAGCAGATCTGCTCCTGAGTAGTTCTCCGGATATCTGTTCTGTGGAGACAGATCCTGGTGTATCTCACTTTCTGTCTTTTTATGTATTAATTTAGGTTTGCTGACAAAGAAAGGAGGGCTAGCACACAGGAAGCAGCACCCTAGGAACAATACTGTAGTTTCTAAAAAATAATAAAGTCACAAGAACCAAGGAGAACTTGCAATACAAATGTATTTAATGTGAAGCCATAGGTGAAGCACTCACACAATCCCCCACCGCTTCAACTCTACATGAGTCTTCATTAATGTGTGGGGCTCAAAACATGATGTGGCAAATTTAAAGTGCGTTCTTAAAGCGGCAGTGCCTTACATACTGTGCATTAGCCATTAACAGAGTACATCTGCTCACCATTACATCTTGGCCCCATAGCAATGGAACACTTATAGAAAATTAACATAAGGAAAGAAAAAATATTTAAAATAGCAAGGGGCAAAACACAGGTGAGCAACAACTCAAGCTGTAAAACGTAGACAAGGGGTGTTCACAACACAGTAGTCAATAAATGTGGCACTGTGACCTAACAGTTTCTAGGGAACGTTGAAAGATTTATTTATTTAGTTATTCGGAAAAAAAACTTTGAGCACAAGCTCTGTTACAATGGTTCCACATCACAGATTGCAAAACGAAGTACAGTAGGAGAAAGCAAAGGTACATTACAATGAATGATAGAGCTTGGATTCAGAGCTTACAGAATAACTCAAAACATAGGTACAAGTTAAATAACAAGAAAAAACACTTTATGAGGGTGGGGGCGGGGGGGTAATAAGGAGCCACAAAGTGCCTTGTCAGTAGCTCAGAGGAACGAGGATAGCTGGCAGGGGGTGAAGAAGGGAGGTATGAGAGAGAGAGAGGTAAGTACTGTGGTGAAGGTGAGAGGGTGGGGGAATAAGATATAGGGTGAAATGGTGGGGTGAGGGAAGGCTGAGTGGAGAGGACCTACTAGAGTAAAATGGTGGGTATGAGGGGGCATGGTCAGGCACCCAGCATTAGTAGTACTATTTGGGAACCTCACGGGACTGTGAGTTGGGGGAGGGGGTGGCAGATGCCGAAGGAGCATGATGCAAAGTGATTGCTGGGGCAAGTCATGAGATGGGACAGAGGGAGGTGGTGCCTGAGGCCTGCCTAGTGCTTGCTGGGGGGCAGAGAGAGCAGGTTGGCTAGACTCAGGGGCAGGTGCACTTAAAGAGTGTTATTAGGTGCTGTTTGAGTTCAGTTTTGAATTGTGCCAGATAATTAGTGGCCAAGAGGCTCCCAGGAAGTTCATTCATCCATGGGGGGGCCCAGTAGGCAAATGTCCATTGCCCAAGTGAGGTGCAACGGAAGGGGATCACCAAGGCCCCTCTAGTCCTCTCTCTGGTGACCTATAATGAGTTGACTGCCTTGATCAAATTGCCTACACAAGGTGATGTTTTACCCAACAGAGCCTTCTTCCCTAGGATGCAAGTCTGGAATTTGACCCTGTTTCTTAATGACAGCCAATTTGCACCTTCATACAGAGTACAGGTGTGAGTGCCATGCTCAGCATCTAGGGTGAGTCTGCAGGTTTTGTTGAGCGCAGTTTAAACCCCCTTGAGCACTGTATCCATTGCTGTCCCATAGACCACTAGTCCACAGTCAATAGTAGATATAATTGAGCTGAGGACTGAGAGGTTGAGGGCACCCAGAGAGAGGTATTGCCTGTGCCCGTACAGGACACCAATCTTGGTACTGACTGTCTTGACCACAGAGTCAATATGGTGTTCAAACGTGAGGGTATCATCTATTATGACCCCCAGATACTTGAATAAGTGAACTTATTCCAGCGGCTCACTGCATGATTTGGAGATGATGAGGGGGTGGTGCTTATTTTTGTTGAGGGGGCTGGACATAAGCAAGGCCTTGGTCTTCTTGTAGTTTAGTAGCAACTTATGACTACAGAACCAGTCCTCGAGTTTGGAGAAGGAGTTCTGCAGCTCACATTGTAGGGCAGTCTGAGATATGCTGCTGCTCAGGAGCACAGCATCATCTGCATATAGTATGAGTTTGGTGTTGCAGGCTCTGGGAAGGTCATTTAAGAAGAAGCTGAAGAGTAGGGGCCCCAATATTGATCCCTGTGGAACCCCTAATGATACCTCTCTTGTGCTGGATACTGTTTGCCCAATTTTGACACATTGATTTCTGTGTATCAGGTAGTCTTGGAACTAACAAAGAGCATTGGGTGCCACACCCATGTTTCACAGTTGGGTCAGCAGCAAGGGGTGGTTGACTGTATCAAAGGCTTTGGTGAGGTCAATAAAGGCAGACCCCACCAGTTTACCTTCATCCAGGGCCTTATGTGCATAGTTTGTGTAGTCCAGCAGGGCAGTGGTGGTGCTATGATTTTGTCTGAAGCCATGCTTGTTGGACCATAGTAGATTATACTTATTGAGGTAGTCGAAGAGTTGACCTGTCACACTCTTTTCCAGTGCCTTGGACAGAGGGGAGAGAATCGAGATGGGTCTGTAGTTGGCTACAAGAGACGTGTCACTTCCTTTATGCACTGGCGTAACTAGGGCCTGCTTCCAAACCACCGGGAATTGGGCCAGTGACTTATTGTAGAGCATGGTAATGGGCACTATAAGAACTTCCAGGGTGAGGGATAGAAGTTTCATGTCTATCCCATTGCTGCCCAATCTGGCCTTACCTAGTATTTTCTTGACCACAGTAAGGGCCTCCTTCACCATCACTCTTTTAAGTAGGTCGGGTGAGAACACTGGGTAGATACATTGTTGGAATGGTTCAAGCCAGTCTGAAAATAGGCAGGTGGTAGCACTGGCATAAGATCGGTGAAGGCCTTATTGAAGGCTTCTGCAACTGATAGAGTGTCTGTAGTGGGGGTGTTACTGATACTGAGCAGCTGAGGGTGTTTCTTGTCCTCCTTTCCAAGGATGCTTTTGATGTTATCCCAGAATCTTTTCCCATCACCCCAAGAATTGCAAAGCTGGGCCTTGTAATAGTTGACTTTGGCAAGCCACATTAGCTTGGTGCAGCAGTTTCTGGCTGTTCTGTAGCACTGGTAGTCATGCTTGCAACCTGTGTTTCTGGCCTTCTCCCAGAGTATGTCCCTTTATTTCAAGTGGGAGAGGAGCTCCTCATCAATCCAGCCATTTGCCTGCCCCCGAAGTTTTCTTTTGGAGAGCGGGGCATAGATGTCGCAGATGGAGCTAAGGCCCTTAATGAAGTAACTGAGGGCCTGATCAAGGGTGGGTGCCAGGTCAATAGGAGTCCAGTCATGCAGGGCAAGGGCTGATTTGAGGGCTCCAAGTTTACCCTTCCTCAAGACCCTGCTTTCAACGAGGATGGGCGAGCTTTTGGTAAATTTATTAGACCACAAGAAGGTGATTGGGCAGTGGTCACTTAGCATGTCTGGGAGAACCTTGATCTCACAGATCCAGGATGGTGAGCTTGCTAGGACCCAGTCAAGGAGGGTACTGTTTCCTGTCTTATAGTTCTGCCTTGTGGGGCAGGTGGCAAGTTGTGTCAGGTTGGAGGTGGCTATCAGCTCCCTGAAAGGGGCAGCCTCCTTTCCATCCCAGTTTATGTTAAAGTCCCTGGTCATGACAAGCTCCATCCCCTTTGGAAGGGCGCTGATAACATCCATAATTGTGGGAAAGCCTGCTGTGGCTTTCTTGTGGGGTAGGTAGGATTGTGGAAAGGATGAGAGTTTTGCCATTCTGGCCTACCTGAGCCTTTATCACCATTATCTTATGGTCCTCAGCCACCCTGGTTCCAGGGAGGACAGTGCACTGCCGAGTCTCCCTGGCATAGATGGGGCATCCCCCACCTCTCTTGCCTATTCTATCAATTCTGTATGCTTGGAAACCTTTGAGGGCAACTTCACTATCTTTAATCCTACTGGTCAACCAGGTCTTCTTTAGGAATAGAATGTCAGGGGTATGGAGGGCCATCCATGCCTGTAGTTGGTCAAATTTTGTGGTTAAACTGCAGATGTTCATGGAGGCTATTTTTAGGCCTTTAACCTTATGAACACCAGGGCCTGTTGAAGTAAGTGGGCATATGTTCAAGATAATGTTGCCAAAGAAGAGCAGGAGCATAAAGATGACCTTTCTGAAAGAGAGGTTTATGCTAAATTTGGCTCATACCTTCCACCGCCGAGGCTTCAGATGATTCAGGTGGGAGGACACTGACTTAATTATTGAAGTATTGCTGACCAGTACTACCCCTATGTGAGGGGAGGGCATGTGGCCACCTACATTTGTAGGGTAAGGCCGAGTGAGTCATTGCCCATAGCCAAATGAGGTAATCTCTGAAGGTGCATTTAACAGCCATGCAATACCCAGTAGTGGTTCAAAGGGGGGTAGCAATGGCCCAGCTAGGTCATCTGGTGCGAGGTGTACCAAGCCAGGTAGCAAGAAGCAGAAGTAGATAGCACCCATTGATGGGGTACATGGCAGCTTGATTCAGTCATCAATCCTGACACACTGGTTCCAAAGAAAGGCTGTACAGTTAACCACTGTACCTGGTGGTTTTTAGAGAGAACTAGAAAGAGGAGTTACACTAGATAGGGAAACTGCTTCGCAAGAGACAGTGATGCTGTCACTCAAAGCTTGAGCAGCTGGCTGGCAGAAACCTATAGGAGTGAGCTAGTAAGCTGGGGCGGGGCTTAAGTGTATTTAAACAGGACCGGAGGTGGCAATGGGTGGGTGGGCCAAAAAAATCAAGCAGCTAGGGCTCCCTTCCTGGAAGTAATGAGTCCCTGGGTGCGAAGTCTGTACCTGAGCTTCTGTGAGGGGCTGGTGGCTTCAGACCTGGACTGCGGATGGCAGTCTGGCAGGTTGAGTTTGACAGAGAACCACAGCTGTGGCTCTCAGACTAACCTGAAAAGAGAAGGAAAGAGAGAAATTAAATAAGAGAGGCAGGGGTGGGGCTGCTTGTGGAGCTAAAAGAAATGCAAACTGGCTTAAATGGTGGGGGGGGGGGAGTGCTGCAGACCCAACATGTTAGGCAAGGTGCTGGAAGGTCTGAGAGAGTAAGAACAGGGCTATTTAAAACACAATACCAGAATAAAATGGTGAAGGGGTGTGTGCAAGACCTGAGATGAAATCACTACTGGGTCTTATGAGGGAACACTCTACATGCACTAAGATCAAATCAGCAAACGTGAAACTCTAAAATGCTAGCAAGACTGTATTAACAGAAATCAAAATCCAGTAAAATATAATTATAGATAGGAAAGAAAAGTGTGCAGAAATACAAATCAGAATCAAGGGAAAATGTAGAGTCATGACAAAGACTGCCCTATAGAAATCCAGTGTGATTGGGTGGAGGGGTAGGGAAATAGGTGTGTGAAGAAGAAAATGGTGAAATAACCAAAGAAGAAGAAGAAGGACTAGAAAGAGAAAGGAATGCAGTAGAAGATAGTTAGAATCTCTACATGTATAGCGCCCCTTCCAGGAGGCTCGGAGCACTTTAACAATATTTAAAAGCAGTCCCTGCACAATGTACAACTTCAAAACATAAAGCAGAGTTCAATATAAAATTCTATCTATCATTCACTAGGATAATACAACATTAAAACAACAGTCTGTTCATTTTTATTCTACAGCTCCATTACAAAATCTATATATCAACTGCTCGGTTGAATAAATGCATTTTCAATCCTTTTTGAAAGGTTTCCACCGAGGAAGCCTCCCTTGGATGTCTTTGCAAGAAGTTTCACAGAGTCAGTGCAACAATTGAGAATTCACGGTCCCCAGAATGCCACAACCTGGCCCTGGGAACCACAAGGAGGCAACCCTCAGAGGAACGGAGACCCCAAGATGGGCAATGAGGAACCAGGAGGTCTTGCAGGTAGGCTGGTCCACCCCCCCCACATGCAGGGCTTTATACGTCAGTAATCTGACCTCAAAGGCAATCCTCCACCTTACTGGCAGCCAGTGCAGTTCACAGAGGACAGGCATTATATGGTCAGATCTCAAAGCACCAGTCAGTAGCCTAGCCACTGAGTTCTGCACCAGCTGCAGATGGCAGAGATTGCCTCCAGATAGCGCCAAGTACAGGACATTACAGTAGTCCAGCCTGGATGTGACAAAGACATGCACCAGAGTAGTCAGGTCCTCAGTTGGTTTCAGGGCCCGGATCCGAGCAATGTTCCTCAGATGGTAAAAAACACTTTCGACAATAGCTGACATCTGAGCATCAAGTATCAAGTCAACACCCCTCAGTACTAGACCAGGGGGCTCTCCAGATTCCCCTCCATCACATTGATGACCTGGATCCACCACCAGTGCCTCCGTCTTGTCTGGGTTGAGTCATAACCATTTACGAGTCATCCAGTTCTGGATCTCTTCCAGACAGGTGTTAAACACCGAGGCTGCCATCTGGTTTCCAGGTACACAGGACAGGTACTGCTGGGATCATCAGCATAACAATGAAAATCCAGCCAATACCTCATGATAATGTCTCCAAATGGCAGCATGTACACCATGAACGACAAGTGCGACAGGATCAACCCCTGTGGAACTCCACAGTGTAGAGGCATTGGGTTCAATAAGAATAACCCCATTGTCACCCTTTGCACTCTACCTGTGAGGTAGGATCTAAAACAGTTGATGACATTACCAGTTACTCCACATCAGTTCTGCAGGTGGTCCAGCACATCATGGTCCATGGTGTCAAACATGGTTCCAGCCTTGAAATGCACCACATTTAGGGCACCATGTCATTAGGGTGCCAATCAGCAATTTTGCAGATCACTGTTTTTGCAGAGGGTGGCACCCCATGCCCCCATACACCCCCTAACTAAAGATTCCAACTCTGGAGGGGCGGACTTCAGGAGGGGGTGGTGAATTGTGGAATTGGCTCCCTAATGTCTCGGTGCCCTAATTTATTTATTGAACTGTTTCACCAGAAAAGCACACTGAGCAACAAGTCGCTCATCTCCTGGTGCGACCTGGGGGGCAGGGTACAATAGGAATGAGATATTAAACATTCAAGTTATAAGATCAACATTAGCATACAGTTGTAAGGCAGATGTTACAAACAGTGTTACAACAGTGTTGTGCATAATATGTAGAAGGAGCGGACAATAATAAGTGCCAGGTTAATAAGTAAATAAGTGCTTATGTGAAAGAAAAGTGGGAGGGAGGAGTGAGGTGGGGGGAAGGGGAGGAGTTGTGTCCCTGGAAACCCCCTCAGGATGCGAGGAGCCCTGCAAGGGTTCTGGGAGACCAGAGAGAAAAGGATAAGGCAGTGTCCCAGAGAGACCCCTTTAAGATGGTGGAGGAAGGGAGTAGCTGAGAGATACAAGCCCCTTGATGGGGTAGGAGAGGGACCCATGGAAAGCATTCAGGGTCCTTTACATTCTGTGAGAGGTCAAGGGAGGCCAGTAAGGGGGAGCAATTTTGGGGAAGGGGAGGAGGGCTAGAAATTTGGGGGATGGGTCTACACAAGGTTAAATGAAGGTGACAGTAGAGGGGTACGGTTTGTCCAGGGCTTACAGGAGGGAATTAGGAAGGGACATGGCAGGAGCAGCTAAATGCAAGGTAATTATTTAGGGAAAAGCTGATGGAGTCGGTGGAGGATGAGTGCTGAATTTGAGGTGGGAATTCCAAATTTTGCCGGCGTCCTGAAGGGCTGCAGTGGTCAAATGTCACAGAGAGATCCAGGAGAACTAAGATGGTACACTCTCCCCCATCTCTCATCATTGGGAGATCATTTGGCATGTTTACCAGGGTGGTCTCCATGCAGTGCCCGAATCTAAACCCAGACTGCAAACACTCATAAGTGACAGAGGAGGCAAGATGCATCTCAAGCTGAATGGCCCCCACTTTCTCTAAAACCTTCCCTAAAATGGGAGGTTTGAGACCGGTCTGTAGTTTCTGAGACACTCTGGATCCATTGAGGGTTTCTTCAGTAGGGATGTAGCCAAGGCCTCTTTCAGTAGGAGAAAGAGGGAAGGGTGGGGAGTCATAAAAGGGGAAGTAGGAATGGCTTGGTGGTAAGTTGATAGAAAATAAAAAGAAAGAAAAAAGGCATATAGGAATGCATATAGGTATTATACCTTTCACCTCTTGCTCCATTTGCAATGCTTGCTCTCGCTCTTTTGCTCTCCCACCAATGAAATCTACTGCTGACCAAGCTCCCGTCTTGTTGTACTTCCCTAAACTTTGCCTCCCCCTTCCATTCACTCTGCTCTTTCTCTTCTCACTCCAAAATATCTGTCCTCCACTATTTCTCAGTTCACTCCTGCAGTTGCATCTGATGTTGGCGTGGACTTCTGTCACCTGCCCTAATGTCACCTAGCACTAGCACAGCCCTTCTTCCCCAGTTCATCAGTTACTTCTCCTTGCTCCTCATATTATTGTTTTGTTGCTCTGTTTGATATTATTTTGCCTGTCCCACAATTTACTGTATGCCAATTTTACTCCTGCAACATTTCTTGTATAGTTTTATTATTCTTGTTTCTACATTATTGTAGTATGTTTGTATATTGCACTTTGGTCCCTGTTCTGTTCTGCTCTCTTCACCCTCCCCAAGCACATCTGGAAACACACTGATACCAGCTCAGAATGAGTTTCCTGGTAAAAGTTTTGAAATAAGTGAGTGAGTGAATGAATGAATGAATGAATGTTAGTGCAGACAAGATGAGGTAAACTGGTCTGTTGATTCATACTACCCAATGAGTATCCATGCACAGCATACCCAAAAAAATATATCAAGCTAAAATAGCTTAAGACTGAAAAACATAAAACAAGAGAAGTAGAGAGAGAGAGAGAGAAATGATGGAAAAAAGAAAATAAATGTGAAAAAAATATTTAAATTATGTTATCCTATATAAGGGATATGCCATGGCCATCACAAAAATATCCATGTTATTTTTCACAAGTGCAGTTTGACCTTATGACATCATGAGTAGCTTACAGGTATGGGGCAGAGATCTTCAGATACTATGCTGTACTCCTCTGGAATGCAATACCCTTGCTTATCAGACTGTCAGCCTCTCCTAAAACCTTTGTGCGAAAAATGAAGGATCATCTGCTGAACCTTAATGCAGGAGCTTGTGCCACTTAACTCCCACTTGACTCTTGTCCCCCGCTTTCTCTCATAATCAGCGTAATTTCATCACCGTTCTTTTTATTATATTTTCTGTTGTCATTTTTGCTGTTACATCTTTATCAGTTTGCATTATGTTAAAATTGACACAACTGTATTATTCTTTGTACCTCTGATGTATCCTATTCGCATTGTTCTATTTCTGTGTCCTGTACTGTATCATATTTTTGCTGTTCTCACATTGTACTTGTGGTACCTGGGTCAAAGCACCTGGTACTAGCATACCTACCTGATCAACAAAGAATAAATATTAATTAATTAATTTTGCCCCCGTGCAATTTGATCTTTGATATTATTCAGCATAATTTGCACAGCTTTGCGGTTCTGCTTTTGTACTGTTTCACCTGGTCATTGCCTGCCATATCAATATTTGTTCATTGAGAAGAAATAAATGGGAGCTCTATCTGCCAGTAGAGCCAAGGCTTAGTCACAGTGGCTTCCAACAATATCATGAAACATAAATTTTATAACTTAATACATGTTACCATTATAAATATATAGATATATATATATATATACACATATGTGAAAAAATTACTCACCTGTAGTAATCTTGCTTCTTCCGAAGGGATCCACTAATATTATTACTCTTGCAGTGCTACCTTAAGCCAGCACTGCCCCAGAGAGAATAGAATGCTATGCTAATCATGGAATGTTCAGCTTGTGCATCTATTTTCAAACTACCCAGTGTCAACTGCCTACATTCTACCTCAGATTTCTTAGAAGCCTGCATAGAGACCTTAACAATATGTGAATCACTATTTAAATAATTATAGAAAAATAATGCCTAACTGGGCAAATAACATTAACCAAGGACTAGTATAAACAAATGTCCCCCTCTTTTTTTTTTCTGAAGTCTGATATGCCTTTAGAAAAAAAACTATAAGTTAAAACATTACTAGAAGGTGCCAGCAGGTGGCATGCCACTCCAACTATACATCTTATCAACTGTGGAGAGGATTTTTCTTGTTACTGATTCTGAAAGAGGAGGCAAGGGAGGGGAGTAATTATATTAATGGAACCCTTTGGAAGAAACAAGATTACTACAGGTGAGTAATTTTTTCTCCTAACCCCAGGAATCCACTAATATTATTACTCTTGCACACTATGCAGCAGTACCTCAAGGAGGTGGGCCAGAATCTACTTAGGAAAAAGACTCTGCAAGACTGTTGTGCCAAATCTGGCATCACTCCTGGAATGGATGTCCAGGCTATAATGCTTAGAGAAGGTGTGGACTGACCTCCAGGTAGCTGCTTTATACATTATTAGTGGTACCTCTCGGGCAGCTGCAATAGTGGCAGCTGTGCCCCTTGTAGAGTGGGCCCTAAGACCAGAGGGAAGAACCTTGCTTGCCTTTGAGTAGCAAAACTGAATACACTGGACTATCCATCAAGAGAAAGTCCTCTTTGAAGCAAGAGTAGCTTTACCTACTTCCCCGTAGGTGAGGAACAGTTGTTGTCTTTCCTGCCTATGGTCTTTAGTATGAGTCATTGTAATAACTCCGTGCTCTTGTTACATCCAATCTGTGCAATCTGCGCTCACCTGAGCTAGAGTGTTTAGTAAAGAAAACTGGCAATGTTATAGATTGATTAAAATGGAAGTCAGAAACCACATTGGGGAGGAACTTCCTATTAGTTCTCAACACTACCTTGTCCTTGTGGAAAGAACCATTGTCCTATTCCACACAGAGGGCCTGTAGCTTGCTTATCCTTCTGGCAGAAGTGATTGCTACCACAAAAACTAGCTTCCAGGTAAGAAATTTAAGCTCCACATACGCCATAGGCTCAAAGGGCGGAAGCAGAAGCTTGACAATGCAAATATTAAGGTCCCATGCTGGCACTGGTTCCCTGTGAGGGGGAAACAAATAAGAGAGCCCTTTAAGGAATATTTTGAATATAGGATTTGATGCCAGGGAGGTATCCTTTCTAGCGGAAAGGTATGCTGAAGCTGAAGCCAGATGCACCTTCAGAGTTGAGTGCTGCAACCCCAGGGAGTGCAGGTGAGACAAATAATCAAGAAGGGTTGGGATTCCATCCTGGGCTGGGACTATAATCTTGTCACTGCACCAAATGTAAAATCTTTTCCATTTTGAGGCATAGGTTTTCTTAGTGGAAGACTTCCTGTAACCCTTAAGGACTTCTAAAACTGGTTCAGAGAATTGGCAATCTGCATATTCTAAGTCCTCAAGAGCCAGACCTGAGATTGGGGTACACTACCCTCCCCTGAAAGGAAGTCAGTAGATTGTACCTCTGAGGGAGGTGAATCAGTTTGCTCACTATCTCAGACATTGAGAGCAGCTGAGAGCACCAAGGCTGTCTTGCCCAGTCCGGGGCTACCAGAATCATCAAAGCTGGTTGTGACCTGAGCTTGATGAGCACACTGAGCATCAGAGGAAAAGGAGGAAAGGCATAGAGGTACCTGCCTATTCAATCCAGAATCAGAGCATCCATTGGAACTGTCCCCTTCACTAGGGACCTGCAGCAATAAAGAGGTAAGTGGTGATTTTGGTGGGAAGTAAAAATGTCTATCTCTGGGGTCCCCCACCTCCTGAATAGATCCTTCACCACTTGCTTGTGCAATGCCCATTCATGATGGGCCTGGTTTATCCTGCTCAAGGCATCTGCCAAGGTGTTGTCCTTGCCTGGCAGATGAATTGACTATAGAGAGGCATTTAGAGAGTAAGCACGGTTCCATATCTTCATTACCTCTGTACACAGAGGAGTGGAACTTGTCCCTCTTTGTTTGTTGATGCAATACATTGTTGTGGTATTGTCTGTTCTGACTTGTACCATCTTTCCCTATATGAGATAAGAGAAACCCTGAAGGGCCACATAAACAGCTCTCAACTCCAGCAGTTTTATGTGCAGGAGTGAGTCTGCACTCTCTTAAGTTCTGTGGATGGTGTGATCCCCTAAGTGCGCACCCTAACCAAGCAGGAAAGCATCAGTTGTGAGAATCAGGGAGGGAGGCTTCTGCAGAAATGGAACCCCTTCCCTTAAATTGTCTGGTTCCCTCCTCCATTGGAGGGCCTGTAGTAACATTTGTGTAACTGGTACTGGCTTTAAGAGGGGGTCCCGCCTTTGACACCAGTGTGCTCTGAGGTGGAACTGAATATCTCTCATCTGAAACCTGTCACCTATGACTGTGCTTGTTGCTGCAGCCATGTGCTTTAAAAGTTGAAGAAACTGTTTTGCTGGCTTTGGCCTTCCTAGGGAAAATGAGCCTACCAGAAGCTGAATGCTTTTTTGCCCTCTCCTGAGGGAGAAAAGCTCTTGTCACTACTGCATTCAGTTCTGCACCTATGAACTGCAGAACCTACACAGGGGTCAGGACTGACTGAGTTACCTGAAGGTGGTCTGACATCTGTTGGTGAGATTTCCCTATGATTAGCTAATTGTCCAGATTAGGAAAAATTGTGACACCCAGTCTTCTGAGGTGTACCACTACTACTGCTATGCACTTGGTAAAGACCCTTGATGTAGAGGTAAGGCTGAAGGGAAGTGTTGAGAACTGGTAGTGGCCTGAGTGGAGTCTGAATCTAAGATACTTTCTGTGTGACTCCCTTATGGGACTATGAAAATATGCATCCTTTAGATCCAAGAAGGCTAGCCAGTCCCCTTTTTGCAGAGTTGGCAAAATCATGGCTATTGTGACCATTGTGAGCCTGGGCTTTACTAGGTACCTGTTTAGCAGTCTGAGGTCTAGTATAGGCTGCCACACTCCATTCTTTTTTGTTGTTAGGAATTATCTGGAATAGAACCCTTGCCCTCTTTGGTTGTGGGGGACAGGCTCTACTGCTTTTGCCAGAAGTAGGGTCTGTACCTCCCGCTCCAGTAGTTTTCTTTCTGAGAATGGAGCTGGTGCAAAATGTTTTAACCTTGGAGGAGGAAGGGACTTGAAGCAAAGGGAGAGACACTGACTCATTATTTCCAGGACCCATTTGTCTGTGGTTATTTTTAACCATTCCTGGAAATAGTAGTTGAGTCTGCCCCCTACAGGATGTGGAGAGGCAGCCTGAAGGGAAAAGTCAGTGGTTCTGTTTTGCTTGCTGCTGAGGCTGAGCAGATTGGGATCCTCTCCGAGAACCCCTTCTACCGCTAGCTCTGTAAAATCCAGTCTGCTGTGGTTGGTACTGCTGCTGGAAAACAGCCTGTACCTGAAAGAAAGGCCTCCTAAAAGAGGATCTGCCCCTGCCTTCCCTAGAATAAGATGAAGTTGAAGTAGAAGGCCTGTCTCTGGTCAAGTTGTTCCTACAAGTAGCTTTATATTCATCTACTTTTTTCATATATGCCTCAGTCTGGGCACCAAAAAGAGAGTGGCCTTCAACAGGAAAGCCCATTGCCAAAGTTTGGGTGTCCTGGGTGAGGCTGGTAGCCCTCAGCAGGCAAATATTTTTAGAGCAATGGTGCCAGCCATCCATGTTGCAGCTGTATCATTGGTGTCAGCTGCCATCTGAAATTGGTATTTGGAAGCCTCCAAGCCCAATTTTGCTGTGTCTAGCAGCTCTAACACTGTTAAGGAGGGGTTCACTTCAGCATTGTCCACTACTGACTGCCAGAGAGCTTTTTGATAAAGGGCTGCATAGGCCTGGTAGCTGGCTTAATAAATTGCTTGGGATGCCAAAAGGTACCCCTTTTTTGCCATGCTGTCCACCTTTCTCAAATCCTTCTCGGGGGCATAATGATAAGGGAGTTTTGGCTCTCTCACAGGCCACCTGCTGTACAATACCCTGGTGGTCTGGTTGACTAAAAAGAAACTCAGCACCAGATCTTTCTAACTGATACTTCTTGTCACATTTTTTGTCTGTGGTTGTGACTGAATTGGGAGCCTTTGGGATTTCTAAAACATCCTTCTTAAAGAATCTGTAGATCGGCAGAAATAGCCTTTTTGAGGGTGTCAGCTCCATAAGCTCCATGTATCATGCCTCCTCTTCATCCTGGATCTCTTCAGCTGTTTGCAGATCCAGGGTCTCTACCATTTTCCTAACAAAAGGAAAATGGGAAGAGAAATCCTCTGAGGGTCCAGGACAGTAGCCAAAATCCTGTTCTGGTGACACTCCAGATTCAATTCCCTCTTCATCTTGGTCATCCTCCTCATATGCCACTGTAGCAGTAGGCAAAAAAAGTGTAACAACAGTTGCTTTTTCAACAGTAGTAATCACAGGCTGCTGAGGGGGTAATAAACCCTGCAGCACCTGGTGTAAGATGAAAGCCTGTGTCAACTCAGCAGGAGAAGGAGCATTAATAGGCACCTGAGGGAGCCCTTGAGGCATTTCAGCTGGGGTGTCAGTGTGTTTGGTTTTCTTTCATTTTTTGGCAGGCACTGGGGAGTCAGCCGATTGATTGCCTCTCTTGCTAGAGCCCTCACCCATATCAGGGGTGGATTTAGAGGCTCTGGAAGAAACTGCCACAGTCTTAGAGGGGGTGGACTGGTTAGAGCCCATGGACCCCTCCTCTAGTTTTCTTTTAAGCTTCTCCCTGTGTTTCTCTACTGTTTTAACAGGGAAAGACTTACAAATATCACAGTCTTCACTGAATTGCTCTTGCCCAAGGCAGATCAAGCAAAGATCATGCTTGTCTGCCTTGGCAAACACCTCTGCACACTTCAAGCAATTCCTGAACCCAGGGAGTCCTGTTTTCTTATTTGGCTTTTCTGACATTATAGAAAACAGGAACCAGTAACCAACCAAAAAATAGACTACATTTAAATATTTGTGGTCAGTTTCACTAGAATAACGGTTGGTTCAGGAACCGACAAAGTGAAAAAAAACTGTTGGTTCCGATCAGATCCAGAACCGAGAAACCACTGATGAAAACTGATAAACCTCAGTTCAAAAGTGGTTAAAATTAAATAAAATTAAAGAATAAAGTAACTGGAACCCTCTAGAAAGGTTCCACTTAAAAAAGAAGGTTGGTTGCCCGTTGGTTCAAAGGAACTGCGAGGAATCGAAAAACAAGTTTAAATGTAAAACTAATGAGGTATAAAACACTAAAGAAAAATGACACTAGGCAGTAATGAAAAATAAAACAAAAATATGTCAGTTTTTTGGTCTGTGTACTACAGGAAACTGTCTTGATTGAGAGAGATTTCCAGGGCATCTGAACTTTGCAGCAGAGAGAAGAAATCTGAGGTAGAATGTAGGCAGTTGACACTGGACAGTTTGAAAATAGATGCACAAGCTAAACATTCCATGATAAGCATAGCATTATGTTCTCTCTGGGGCAGTGCAGGCTTAAGGGGGCACTGCAGGAGTAATAATATTAGTGGATTCCTAGGGTTAGAAATATATACAGTATAATGTAAGAAAAATCTAAATATAAAATAATATTGACAGTCCATACAATAAAATGTACAATGCCATAAAGCATTTGGTTTCAGATAATGATTTATTTATTTAATTGTAGAAATGAAAGGAAAAGTTTGACTGTCACCGGGAATGAAACCTAGGTATCAGCAATCCGTGCTTTAGCTCTTAACCAGCTGAGCTATGAGAGTTCAGCCAATTAAGGCTCCTCAATTTTCCCATGTGAATCACACATACAATACATTCCTTTCTGGTGTTGCAATGAGCAACCAGGAAGTCTTTATAGACTCAAATAACTCCTCCTCCTTTACCTCTCCAAGTGCAGTATATGTATATGTCACTGCAAGGCAAATTTAGAAATCCAGTTGTAGAAATGAAAGGAAAAGTGTGACTCTCACTGTAATGTGATTTATTTATTTGTAATTTTTGACCAGGAAAAGCATGCTAAGCTCTGATAGCTTGCTTCCAGATGTGTCGGGGGTACATGAATCTGTTATATTTCTTGACAGGGTGACTGTTGGCCAGGACACCAGGAAAACTCCCTTACTCTTCAACAGTAAGTGCCATGGGATATTTTACTTCCACCATGATGATGACCAGAGATGGGAAGAAGGGACCTCAGTTTAATTATACAGTTATGCTATTGTCAGATTCCCTCCTGTATCTTTATGTTAAGGGATAATCAGTGTCCTAGCCATGCCCAACACTCTTGCCCTGCCTCCAATCTGGATGCTGCCTGTTCCTGTCCAGATTCACTGACGGGGCTAGGGGAACTTAAAAAGAGAACTCACTTGAACTCTTCCAGCTGCCTCCCTACTCTCCCACTGAGGACCTGCCAGGGGTCATAAGAGTTTCATCAGCTGGATTAGGAGTCCTCCCCAATACTGTGCTACCGCCATCTCCCAGAGCTGAGCTGACCAGCCTGCCTGACTAGTACTTTGTGGAGCTTCAGTGTGCAAGCAGCTTCTAGTGAGGGCCAATCAATGCTCAAGCCATGCCAACTCTATTGCCCAGCAGTCAATCCAGCTGCCACCTTCTCGTGCCCAGATTCACAGACCCTCCTCATAAGAACTGCACCTTTCAGTGGTCCTCCACACTGCAGTCCTCCGTGCAAAGGGCATCTTCAGTGTGGAGTATGCTTGGAGTCAGCCGTTGGCTAGTCACACTACTCTTCCACCGTGTCTACTGCTCTTCTTACCACATCTTTCTGACTGTTCCTGTAACTGTAAGTTTTGCTCCACTCTGCCTTCTTACATTGCTGTATCTGCTGCCTTATGGGTGGTCCACACTTTTTAACTGTGGCCTAACCCTAAACCTCTGAAACACCTGCATCCTTGCTACACCCTATCTAGGTACATTCTAAATTCTGATTGCTAATTTTCTATGTCATAGTACAGTCAGTAGTTTCTTGTCAGCTAGACCTGTCATCTTGAGGTTTTCACTGTTGTATCTGCAGTCCTGCTTGACTGCTTAATCTTTGTGTCTTATAGCACTACCTGTTGTTCTTGTCTGCTACAACCAGTAACTAGTGGTACTCACCTAGTATACACCATCCTGTTGCTTAATGTACCCTATCTAAGCTACTCAGCTCAGCACTGTTTATACCTAATTTAAATTTTGCCCGTGCCCCGCTGGTTTTATTTCAAATTGCCTAGTTAGCCTCCATTCACTAAACAGTTACTTCTATTGCTATTGTATTATCAAATCTTTGTTTCTATAGTAGCTTGCTGGCTAATGTCTGTTTAGCTGCCTGACAATTATGCACCCTCCCTATTCCTCTGTCTCCTTCTTCTCTCCTTCCTACCCCGTCCCCACTCTCTCCCTCCCCTACCCCTCTCCCCATTGTTTCTCTCCACCCTCCACTTGCTTTTCTACCACCCTCTCAGTCTTCCCTCCCCCCCTCTCCAAATCTCACATTCCTCCACTGAGCAATCCTCTCCCTTTCCCTGACCAGCCTCCTCTCCCCCCACCGTGAGGGGTACAAGTCCCACTCCATACTCATGCTCTTTGTTCTCCTCCTCCTCCTCCTCCTCTTCTTAGCTGACAATGTTGAATATATAACCCTGGCACTCTTTCTTCTGCTCCCTCCCTGAGCTCTTTTCCTAAAGACCATGGCATCATCCATCTCAACGCTAGGAGCCTCCTCCCTAAACTCAACCTCCCAATATTTGGGTCTTTCAGCACTCTCCTGACCTCCTCTGTATCTCAGAATCTTGGCTGTCCTCTAGAATACTTGACTCTAGCTTGGCATTACCTGGTTATCACCCTTTCAGGCAGGACCATAGTAAACAGGGTGGTGGTGTTTCCCTCTGTGTCTGCAAAACTTTCCCTGTTCCTTCTTCAGAAAGGCAGTGCTCTCCTCTCATGAGTTCCTTCTTGCCAAACTCTTCCTTTCTTTTACCCTTTCCATCTTTGTTGGTGTCTTCTAGGCCTCCCCTAAAATCTCCCCTTTCTCACTGGTTGACTCTCTGCTCTTGCCTACCTATCCTTCTCTGGTGAACTCCTACTCCTTGGGGACTTCAGTATTAATTGGCTTTCCCTGCCCTTCAAGCCCACCTCTCACAGGACTGAGTCTTATTAAATCTCTGAAAGGAGCATTGGTGGTTCAGTGGTAGAATAATCACTTCCTCCACAGATGACCTGGATTCATTTCCCAGTAATGCATTAAGCCTTTGGGCTGGCAATATAGCCTAGAGGTTAGAGTAATGAGCTGCGAATGAGCTTGGTACATCCAGCAGGTTTTATTCTCACAACCTCCACTTGCATACTGTGTGACTCTGAGCAAGTCACTTAACCTCCCCATTGCTCGTGGATCACCCTTGCAGATGGGCATTTGTGTCTAATGGGCCTTGCTTGGTTACAAAATAATTAAATCTTACTCAGCTTATTGCTGAACCCAACAGGCTCAATCCCCTTTCCCTTAACCACACCCTCCTGGACTGGGTCCTTCCCATTCCCACCTTATCATTGCAGCAGATATTCTGCCGAATGCCTTCAGTGACCACTGCATGACTATCCATGTCATGAAAGTCTGGCTCCCTCCGTCTGCCACTAAATACATTTGGTCTAGGTCTCTTGAATCACTTAACATTATTTCCCTTTCCAATTATCTTGCTGCAACCAACTGGTTCCCACCCTCTCTACCCCTGACATTGATGTAGCCCTCTCCCTATTTCGTATTAAATTTACTCTCATCTGGGATAAGCACACCCCTCTCAGAAAGTCAAGGGTGAAAAGTTCCCACTACCCCTGGAGTGCATCTCACCCTTTTGACACGTTTAAGTCCTAAGACCAAGTATGGGCACATTTCAATTGATCCCGCTCCCTACCTGACCTTCTGTCCTACAGGTTGCTCAGAAATTCATTTAAAAAGGCTCCATGTGCTACTAAGGCACACTTCTTTAAAGAGCTACTGACACCTCAAAGAAAACTTTGAAAAACATAATAATTAGGCAAGGCAAATTTTATTTATGTAGCGCCGTATCCAAGGTCTCAGAGTGCTTTACAGTAAAAGCACCCCAAAGAATTAAGAATAACATTTTAAATAAAACTAAAGGATTTTTCCAAAAGAAAAGTTTTTAGAGAGGCCTTAAAGACATCCACTGTGCTGGCTGCTCATATATAAGGTGGAAGAGAACTCCACAAAGATGGTGCAGTAGTACCAAAATCTCTGTCACCCGATCTCTTAAGGAGGAGGGTACAACAAGAGAGCCAGCCTCGGCACAGCGTAGGGAAAGGAATGGTCAACATGGTACCAGGAGCTCTTTGAGGTAGTCAAGTCCCGAACCACGTAGGGTCTTGTAAGTTAACAAGCATATCTTGAAGGTGATACTCCTTACCCTGCTACTAAGTGATGCAATTCAGCTTGTATTCCATATATACAGTATATACAATATATTTCTCTTCCCCATTATTTATTACTGAGTAAATCTGCATGAATACATGACCTTTATACCTTAGAGTTCCATTAGAGTCCATCTGCATCTACAGCTCACCCCCTACTTCAATGATGACACAGAGATTCTTGTTGCCGTGTTGTTCCTTGTAACACAAGATCCACACAAATAGATGATATGATATCTTTTATTGGACCAACAGAGTTGTTAAAAAAATAGGTGCTTTGAGCTTTCAGATTACACAGAATCCTTCATCCTACTTCACCCAACTTCAACCATAATCCTCTGCTGTAACATCACAATTTGTTAGCATGAGAGTAACAGTTGGTCCCATCTTCCCTCCCTCTCTCCCCCTCACACCCTTCCATTAGAGACCAGATAAATCTTCTCCCTGTCCCCTCCAACTCCTGACAGTGCTCTATCTGACCCTCTTCAGCAAGGTATCCTCATCCTTATGACTGACTCTCAACAATGTACCATGGCTGCCTGTAGCTGAGTCTTCTCCACAGTTCTAGCACTGTCACTTAACTGGCGGCACCATGCATTTCATTTGTTCCTGACAACATGAATGATGCTCTGTATACTACTCTGGTCCTTCCAATGCTGTGGTTCTTGTATTCTGTTGATTTGTATGGTATTTGCACTTTACCATGTACATTACCATCAGAGCCATGTATATTGCAATATTGTACTTCCCTTCCCTTCCCCTCTCCTCCTGGTCATATCTGGAAATGAGCCTTGGCTTAGTGTGCCTCTCCCAGTTACCAATTTTCAAATAAATAAATACATTGTCATTATATTCCTTCCTGCATCTTTAGCATGCTGAGCTGCACCCAGGAATGACCCTCTGTTCAGTGCACCTTTCCCAGTCACTAATGTATAAACAAATCAATCAATCAATAAATTAATCAATAAACCAGTTGGTCAATGACTCAATCAATAAATAAATAATTAAACAGCCAAAAGGATCTTGAAAGTGAGGAGTGACATTTTGAATTGTATTCTGAAGGAAAGACAGAACCAGTGTGGGTTGCTGAGGAGTCTGTCTGCTTGTCTATCTTTCTATCTGTCTAACTCCTTCCACTTACCCATCTATCAGGGGGGTTGAATTCATTAGCTGCACTGCACGGTCCCTGAAAGTGTCAGCAGTGCAGACCATCAGGCTGGAGACAAGAAAAACCACCACTATTTGCAACATCTTCAGTCTTGTTGATAACAGGATCTGTAATCTTCTTCAGTCTTCTGTCTCTCCTTCCTTTTCCTTTCCTTCCCAGAGACCTTCCTACAACTCACTGCATCACTCTCTCTCTCTCTCTGTCACACACACACTCACACACACACACGTACACACACACACACACACGTACACACACACATACTGAACTTCTTGCCACTGTTTAGCTAAATCACCACCCCCTTTAGTTAATAATTGAGAACCAAAGAAGTTATCTAACAATAGAGAAGTAAACCTGTCTAATTGGTACTGGCACCAGGTTGATTAAATCAAAACTATACCATGAAGGCTAAGTTCAGGGGTAGAAGAAAAAAAACAAATCTTTTGCCTCCAGACCAGAAGAAATACTAACAGCATAATGGTCTTGTTGTACCATATAATGCCATTCTGTATACAGTACTGAAAAGCCTTTTTTGAATTTTATGTTTTAGAACACCTTATGACATTTCTCCATGCCTTTCAATTTTTTTCCTTTTTTTATTAATACTTTCAAACTCATTACAACATATGTACATCATAAGAAGGAAGCACTCAGATAGTTGAACAGTATAACCATAAAATGATAGCTACAACAGGTCGTACCATAAACTCAATGGTACAAATAGCTTCAGTTACACAAATAGCAGACAATCTACCTCATAGGTAGTCTTCATATCAGGTGAGCAGACTGTATGAGGCAAAAGAATAACACATATACATGCCAAGATCTGCAAGGTCACAGCCCTTTTACACCTGATGTACATCTTTGCTAGTTCAGCCCCAAAGGGATTAATTCTGGAGGGAGGAGGGGAAAGGGGAATGCCAGGGAAGGGGAGCTCTGAAATATTGAAGAGAGTCCCAAAGGTGACTGGGTTCCCCCAACGGGAATATGCATCATTGATTCTGCATTACAGCAGGGCAGTGTCCATGGGGAGATGGTCAGGTTACCTGACAATCTACTGTATATGGAGATGGGCTTGTAAAGGATACTGAGGGATAGGGGACCAGAATTTATGTTTCTATTTGAGCCTGAGTGGGATCATGGTGGCCTCAGTGAGTCAGTGAGGGTTGCAGTTCATAGGAAAGGATGCCCTTGTTATACAGGGGCATGATGCCTTTGGTGTAGTGAGACATTCTGGAGAAGGCTGCCAGGGAATGGACTGTAGTGACCATTCAGGGAAAGTAGTAATATTAGTGGAGTGCCACCTGTGCAGGAGGAACCACTTGGCCTTGATACTGACTGCCAGTAGCCATCTTATTGTGATATGTTTAAGGAAGATATTATTATCAGGTAAGCCCAGTAGAAAGAGTGTGGGAGAAAAGGGGATCCTTAGTCCAAGGATATGGGAACATTCTGCATGGAGAGCCAACCAGAATGAGATTTTGAGGCAGACCCATAAAATATGATAATGGTCTGTTCCTTGGGCAGTACATCTCCAGCGATTGTCCAGAGAGAGAAGTCAAAGGGATTTCAGCTGGGTAGGGGTAGAGTACCACCAGTGTAATGGATTGTTTTGTAGTAGGAGACTTCTGCGGTCCAGACAACCGTTATTGGCTAATCGTCAGCATTTGGCCCAGTCATCCTCAGTCAGGTGGCGTGTTTGTTATCTGTTTTTAGCCTTGGCTGTTGGATCTGGGATGGAATCTCATACTGTTTTATAAATCTTACCTAATCTATCTTTCCTCAATCCACACCATACAGGGAGAGAAGACAAGGGAGGACTAGCCTGGGGTGGGTTGCTAGGAGATGAACAAGAAGGCTCAGCTTTAAGTTTTGCAAATATCATAATGTGGATTTACAAAAATGACCAGAAGTCTGAGGCTGGTAGAAAATATCTGTTCCTCAGGACTGTGAAGGAGTCTAAGTGATTCACCCCAAAGGATAGCAGATCCCGCATATAGTGAATATCAGCTTTTTCCCAGAACAGTCAGTAAAGGCAATGGTTATCAATATGGAGGGCAGAGCTATTCCAAAGAGTAGTCCATAAGATGGGTGTTGGGGTAATTTCACCAGTTTACTGAGCTGGGACCAGGATCTTAGGGATGTCAAGGTTATGTGCCGCCTTTTATCTGGTTCAGTAAGGGGGTAAATAAATAGACAGCCAGCAAGACCCTACTTGTGAGGCCAGCTTCAGTGTCCACCAATAATTGTGTAGCGGGGGAGGGGGGAGGAACCATTGGCAGGTCTGGGCTCTCCTGAACGCCAGGTAGTACATGTAGAGCCTTGGGAGGTTCCAACCTCCTTTTGATCAATGGGAATGGAGTTTGGCTCTACTTTAGTAAGGGGGTTCCCTTCCCAAGGAAAATCATTGAGCCATCTGTCAATTTTGGCAAACCATGTTAAAGGAGGTGGGAAATGCAGTGGAAGAGCTTAGGGAGCAAACCATTTTTATAGAAAAGATTTTCCTGTCAATGGACAGATTCAGAAGCTTCCATTTGTCTGTTTCCTCCTTTAACTTACTTAAAAGAGGTGTCAGATTCAATAAGCAGAGATTTGGTAAGTCTATGGTAACACTGATGCCCAATTAATTAATAGGAGTGAGGGACCACTTGAGGCCCAAAGTTGTAACTGTTTATATCTGGCAGTGTTTGTTTAAGGGGTAAAACCTCAGTTTTTTTGGTGTTAATCTTGAGATCTGAAATATGTTCAAAGGTGTGGAAGGGAGCAAGGAGGTGTAGTATAGTGTGGGGAGCATTGGAGAACATCACCAAACAATAATTTGCATATAACTAAATCGTATATTCTCAGAGCCCACCAAGATATTGTATATGTGCAGGTGGACATGAATAGCAACTGCTAGAGACTCAATGGCCAACACAAAAAGTGTATGTTGGGGAAGGAGGGGCAGGGGACAGCCTTGGTAGGTCCCAGGATCCAAGAGAAAGGGATCTGAGAGGGTCAGATTGCTGAGGGCTGGGTGTACAAGCGGCATACCCAATTTCTAAAAAGAGTGTTCAAATCTCATGTGCTCCAGTACTACATGGAGAGATCACTACACCACAGAATCAGCCTGAAGTGGAGACAGAGCTTGTTGCTTGTATTAAAGAGATCAGGGCTCAGAGGTGATCAGAGGTCACTCTACCCTTTACAAAGTCAGTTTGGGATGTGTGTACCAGAGAGGCCAGGCAGATTTCAGGGTGGAAGGCTAGAGTTTTAACCAAGATTTTGGTGTCCACGTTAATGAGGGAAATGGCCCTATAACTGGATGGGAGGGTTAGTTCTTTGGCTCTTTTGGGAGGACTGTGATGATAGCTTCTCTAAGAGTATGGGGGAGGCCAAAATCAGTGAGAGAGAAATCAAACATCTTCAGAAGGCATGGGCAAACAGTGGTACTCAGATGCTGGTAGAAATCTACCAGAATCCCATCTCCACCTGGTCATTGTGTGAGGTGAGATGTTTCAATGCCCTTTTGAATAACAAAAGGAGTTTCAGGAGCTACTCAGTGTGCCTCACTCAGTTTTGGGAGGGTTAGGTGAAAGATAAAGTCCTGAAAAGTCTGCGGGTCTAGATTGCCTTTTGAGGCATAGAGATTATGGTAGAACTACATCATAGGATTTGGGTTGGTGTTTGGTAAACAAGTATTATCTTGCAGGGCAGCAATGTGATGCTCAGCCTGCTTCTTATGGAGACGATGGAAGAAGAGCCTACTTGTCTTTTTACCATGGAGGTGGTAGGAGAGGAGCTTACTTGCTTTCTCACCTCTATCCCAATAGTGGTGATGGGCATGGTTGATCTCTAGCTCTGCCTTCCACAGTTACAGGGAATTTAGCTGTATGCGGGTTTTTGTTATTTTCACAAGAATGGTTTTATCTGATTATTGGTAGGGTCCTTTTTATAGCGGTCCTTTTTATAGCAGTCCTTTAACTGTTTTAGGGAGGACTCTGGCTTAATGACCTCTGATTCTCGGACCCTATGTCAGTGCACAGCATACCCCATTATTTTGGGTTGGAGGGTGGCTTTAAAAGCCTCTCATAATATGGCGGGGAAGTTTCTCTGGTGTCAGTAATCATGAAGTAAGCACTAGCCTTCTTATGAATCCATTTTAGAATCTCCCTGATCTTTGAGTACTAATGGTGCCAGTCTCCACAAAGTGGATTTGGGCGCATCAGTGCCCCAATGAAGAGATAGTACAAGCGAGGCATGACCAGAAATATGTAGAAGGGTGATTTCTGAGGCCCGGGTGGAGTAAGTGAGTTTAGGAGAGATAAGACAAAAATGCAATCTTCTTGCTGTGGCATTAGAGGGTGAGCCAAAGGAGAAATCTTTAACTGAAGAATGAAGCAATCCCCACACATCAGATAGGGTAAATTCAGGCATGAGGAGTTTTAGTTTGGGGATGGAGCATTGGTGTAGTTAAGCGTGTCCATTTTATCACTTTAGACAGGATTCCAGGGTGAGATTAAAATCTATGCCAAGGAAAATGATTGCATCCCCTTCTGTAAAGTCAGATAGGACTTGCCAGAGATCACCAAAAAGGGATGGCATATCTGTGTTGTGGACGTAGATCCTTTCTAAGATGAAAGGACCCTCTCTGGAATGGACATTTGTTTTTCCATATAGTCGTTATCCTCCTTGGCAGGCTGGGCAGCTGTATCAGCCCTGTCCTTTATAGTCTGCAGCCGTCCAGAGTCTCCAGCCATCCTCTGAAACTGGGTGGTCCACCAGTGCTTGCTGGGAGGGCTTCGTTAAGCCCATCTGCAATTTTTCCTCCTGATTTTCTCCCCCTGGGCACAGCAGTATGTGCAATGAGCACACAAGCACACTTGACCTCCAAGGAGGTGCTCAAGCACTCTGTACGCCAGCCCTTCCCCTAATGGTGAGATTCACACACACCACCACCTGGCTTCCATCAGGTGACAGTTGAGCGGCAAGTCCTGGGATCCCCCTTCCCAAGGGAAGAGAGCTGTCCTATGGACACTCTATCTTCCCTCCGCCACTGAGCCCTCCAGTAATCCATGTCCATTCCCGAACACGGGTCACCAGCGTCGTGGCAGCAGGGAGGCATGGATGCCTCAACCCATCACGCCACTGGGCCAGCTTTGGAGTTGACATTTTAAGCAGAATCCATCTGTTGTCTGAATCAGTGAGCTGCTTAATGGGTGCCCATTTAATGGATTTGTGCAGCAATATAGAGACCTGGGCTGGGATTTTTAAAGAATTGGATTCCGCACTTTTGTCCATATTTTGGACAGGTACTGCATCCAGGCCAAAGCGTCAGGATGCCTTTGACTTATTTATAAACATCCCAACACATTTGCGACAATTCCTGCAATTTACAGCAGTTTCTGCCACAACTGCAGGAATCTCATAGAAACTTAGAAACATAGAAGTTGATGGCAGATAAGGACCGCAAGGCCCATCCAGTCTGACCATTTCTTTTCTACCTTATGAATGTGCCATTGGCCTTTGCTCTGTTAATGGCCTATCTATTCATACTCATCTGTAATGCCACCTTATGCCTATCCCATGCCTGTTTGAAGCCCTGCACTGTATTCATATCCACCACTTCTTGAGGTAGGCCATGCCATTCATCACCCACCCTTTCTGTGAAAAAGAACTCCCTCACATTACCCCTTAATCAGCCTCCCTCTAATCTCATGCAGTGTCCACTTGTCCTGCTATTTTTCTTATACTGAAACATGTTAGACTCACCTTGTTAATGCCCTTAAGGTGTTTGAATGTTTTGATCATATCACCTATCTCCCTCCTTTGCTCTAGGGAATATGTATTGAGCTCCATTAATCTGTCCTCATACATTTTCTGATGCAGTCCCTGCACCATTTCTTTGCCTTTCTCTGGACTGCCTCAATTTGGTTAATGTCCTTGTGAAGGTCTGGCCTCCAGTTCTGTACACAGTACTCCAGATGGGGCCTAATCAGAGTCTTGTAAAGAGGAATTATTACCTCCCTCTTCTGACTTGTGATACCCCTATTAATATACCCCAACATCCCCCTCGCCTTACCTACTGCTTTAGTGGTCTGCTTAGATGATTTCAGGTCATCAGTGATGATTATGCCAAGTGTCTTTCTTCCCTTGTGACTGCCAGCAACTCCCCTCCCAGCTATAGGTGGCTTCAGGGTTTCTCTTCCCTATGTGCATGATCTTGCACTTCTTTGCGTTAAACCCCAGTTGCCACTCTTCTGACCATTTGCTAGTTCATCCAGATCTCTTCTCATTCTGCCCACCCCATCTGAATCATCTACTCTGTTACAGATCTTGGTGTCATCTGCAAACAAACAAACCCTACCGTTCAGTCCATCTGCAATATCACTGATGAAGGTATTGAAAGGGACTGACCCTAGGATTGATCCCTGAGATACCTCACTGGATGCAAGTGTGGAATTCTGTCCAGGAAGTTAGACCAACATTTCTTGCTCTAAGTTCCCAGGTGTATTTCACCACCTGCATCCCCCAAGAAATGGTTGCAAGGCTTTAAAAGTCTCACCCCCTGTATTTAGAGGAAGGGTCGCAGCTGTGGGCTTCCCATCCTACCCACTGTTACTTTAGTTTGGTAGCCTCTGCCTCAGTTAATTTAGTTTATTGTACAAAAACCACTGGTCTTTTCAGGGATTTGAGGTGAGCAGAAACTGTTTTCCTTTTAATAGAAGACTTAAGGCATCACACATTCCAGGTAACCTAAGTGAGAGTGGCCATTTAAATAAGTTTAAGGCTGAGGGAGGATAATACCTGTGGAATAACAACCAGTGAAAATGTGGGGGCTGGAGGGGAGGTGGGAGGAACCTTCTCATTACTCCTCTGGAACCCTATCAGTGTAACATAATCAGGGAATCGCTGACTATAAACCTTAAAACAGTTTAAGTCAGTGCAAAGAACACAGTCAGAAGCCTCCAAAACCTATAACAGCACTTTCAGCATATAATTCCAAACAGCATTTTGTATAAACTGGGAATAAAAACTGAAGTGAATAATAACCAAAAAGTCCCAGCTAGCTGAGAACTATAAACGTAACCTAGAACAATAAAGGGGGTCTCTTGTCTTGGAGGAAAACAATGCCCACCATTGCATACACATGAAAATTGCAGGTATGGGTAAGAGACCTATCGGTATGGGTAAAGCTTGGTACTGGGAGCCTGAAGGGACCAGCTGTTGGACTGAAGCCAAGGTTCAATCTTCCATGACCTAGGGGTAGCAGACATTCAAGCACCAGGAAGGAGTGTCTAGACCGAAAAGAGAAAGAGATAGCTCTCTAGGACTCCCAGGTTAGACATCTCTCGTTCAAGTACAGGCATAGATGCTTAGCCAGAGTCTCACTAACATGTACCTGTGAGCCTGGTACCTTTGACCACATGGGCTGAGACCTCATTAAGATATGCTGTTGGGGAGGAGAATATGTAATAGGGGCCCCAGGGTACAGGTACAAGCAGTACACTGGACGATAAGGTGGGTATGGAGGGGAGAGCAGGGAGAGTGGGAAAGGGAAGGGGGTGCTGCCAGTCAAGACTGAAGTGATGAATTTATGTAGGTCCTAACTTGGACCCCATGATGTGCGATTGCAGAAGAAATGAGGGATTACCCAATGGCGTATAGCTGGTGTGCTGCAAGTTCCTGCAGTTCAAGATGCAATTTTCACCATCCATATGGCTACTCTGTGGTGCCAGGGTCCAGCATGAATACAGATTTTTGGAACATCCTTTATACCAGAGATCCAGCCCCTGTACACCATTGCATGATGTAAAGACAGCATGATGGGTCAGGAACTAGAGTTCAGTCCAGTTATCGTGGACACATGTAAACTGAACAATCATTTTAGCCAGCTGGCTGGAACTCAATTGCCAAAAGCCATTGTCGTAAGTGACAATGTTAATCCTGCTGGTTAGTGCAGATTTAGCCTTCATCTATGGTGGACAGGTGAAGTGTTGAAGACAGTGTAAGTCTGCCTACTCGTCTCTCCCTCCCTCTCTCTCTCCATCTCTTACTACCTGTCATTAACACCTCATTCCCTCATCTCCATCAAAACATGCCAGCGTAGACCTAGAAGTAAGAGCATGTTAACAGTATAGTTTCCAGTCCTGGTCTCAGTCACCAACCTCGTCCCTTACCCACAGTTTCCAGTCCCGGTCTCGGTCAGTGGAGTAGACGCTGAGCAGACACTGTTTGTGAGTTTGCGAGTCTTACTGTAAAAAAAAAAAAAAAAGCTTCATTGCAAATCGGGATTTTGGGCATTTGGAAGAGGAGGAGAGCAGAGTTTTCAGTATAGTCCCTTACCCGCAGTTTAAATTCCTAGTCAGTGGCATAGACACACAGCAGACATTATTTGTGAGTTCAGGAGTTTGGGAGAGGAGAGGTGCTGTGTGAGCAAGACAGCCAACACTGTTTGTGTGTTCAGCAGTTTTATTGTTAAAAAAATGCTTAACTGCAGTTCAGGAGTTTGGCAGAGAAATGCCATATGAAAGAGACGGCAGTAGAGAAATTCAGGAGAGGATCAGACTCATCCAAGCCGTTAAAAAAAAGGTGGGGAGAGAGTATTGCACTAAAATCAGTGATAACTGGAGCACCGGAAGTTAGCTGACCAAGCAGAGACATTATGGCATGTGCCTCCTATACCGGACAAGAAAGGCATGCACGGAACTGTCCACTATAAGCAGGTTCAACTGTAATACCAGCAGCTGGTTGATGATTATAGAGAATGTTATGATAGTACAGTGTCCAAGTGACCTTCTGTGGCCTGAGAGCCTTGGAATTTGATTGATAGTTTGGCAGTGAAGGGAGGGGGGAGCAGGAGATAAATGGGGGGCAGGGGGGTATGGGTTATATCATGCTCCCATAAGGTACCTGTCAGCTTTCTTGAGGATTGTGCATGCAACAGAATAACCCTACTGTGTTCAGCGAATACCCAAGAAAGTGTGTCTCTGTTAATATAACGGCTTACTTAGTACTGGGAGGGACTGAGGTGGGGGGGATACACAGGCCATTGAGCAGTGGTATCAGAAGACAATGAGTGGTGAGAGTTTTGTACATGCACCACCACCCTCGAGTGGTAGACTGCCCTAAAATATAAGAGGAAGGTAGGAAGGCATCACAGGGAGAAATAAGGATGCCCTTGTGGAGGTAGGGGGAAGTAACAACTTGAGCACTACGTCAGTACAAATGTTACACAGTGAGATAGTACCTGCAGCACACCTACTAGGGAAACTGGTCCCCAAAAGAAGATGGTATATATAAAATCAAGTCAATAAGAAGAAATGTCTTGAAAAAGTATAGTCTTCACGTAGGGGTATATTGGGCTGTTTTTTATTTAGATGTGTACTGAAGATTGGACTGAATCAGTGTAGGCATATATTTTAATAACACAGCTCCCTCATTACAGGAAACCCACATAAGAACAAGCTGGAAAAGTTGGGGGGACTGGCAACAAGACATGAATTAAAATCACAGATGTACAGTATAACAGTTGGACCTGACATTCAAACGATGCCAAGCAAAATTTCGAAGATCATTAAGGTGGTCGGATGGCAATGCCTGTAGGCATGTATGACAGTTCAGGTGGAATAGTGTTGCCTGAGTGTTTTGTAGGTAGCCCAGGATGCTGTGCAGGGGGAGGGGGGTTGTTACGTTGGTCCAAGCAATGACCAAAGGAAGCTGGAATTCATTACACTGCTCTTTTGCTGTTTCCTGGCCATATCAGTAAGCAGCAGGACATGTCTAGAGTCCCTCATTGGTGAGGTGGCTTTGGAAATACAGCATGTGTTCCAGATAAGGGGAGGACATTGGGAGCTGACATTAGGAAAGGAAAGGTGCACAATAGGTATAACGTAGGTACTATATTCACGTGGTAGGGTGCACTTAGCTCAGCCTGTTTATTTTGTTGATAATCTCTGTGGCAAAGAAGAAGCTGCCATTCCCATAGCAGCAAGGTCTGATGATTGACTATTCCGGGGTGAAGCCACCAACTCAGACCATCAGTTGGATCCAGGAGTCACAGACAAGACTGGTGGGATGGATTGCGGTTGTGACTGGGTCTGGGGGTTCCTCCGCTGGAGCATTGAAGCACAGAACAGCAAACCTGTTCTTAGTCTTGAATAGCAGGTAGGCTGGGAG
Organism: Neoceratodus forsteri; assembly: GCA_016271365.2. Taxonomy (NCBI): domain Eukaryota; kingdom Metazoa; phylum Chordata; order Ceratodontiformes; family Ceratodontidae; genus Neoceratodus; species Neoceratodus forsteri. Next base: position 968,013,940 of record CM028130.1, on the reverse strand, counting down.
CTGCTCAAGGAGGTCAGTGATGGAGGGCTCCACTTTTTGTTCTGTGACCTGTGCCTGAAGGGCTGTGAGGCAGTGTTGCTTTCATTTTTGGCTTTCATTTGTCCCTTATTGCTAGCCATTTGGTGCCATGGGTCTTACGAGAAAAATTATTGCTTGACTGCAAAGTGTTAAAGTAAAGCATCTGGTAGTTAGTGCTGTTCTGCGTGTGCTTGCGTATTAAAGGGCTTTCTGCTAAGTCTGCAAATAGGCACCAGTACACATATCTGCTTGAAAATCAAGTAGGGTATCCGGCTACTCTTATAGCAGTCACCATAGCAACTGAAAACTGTGCAGAAATCCGTGCTAGGACTGTAGTTATAGCAACTGATGCTGCAAGTGGCTGCATACTTTGTACTGAATACTTTGTAGGGCTCTCAACTTTTTCAACAGCTAGGCTCACATATTCAAAGGAGATACATGGCCCAAAATGGAGATGCACAGCGCATCTGAGAAAATGCGTGACAACACAGAAATTGCACTAAAAGCAGTGATAACTGGAGCACTGGAAGTTAGCTGACAAATTTACTCTCCAATACAGAACAACACAGGGGATATGTGTATGGTCTACAAAACATTGCAGAATGAACCAACAGCAAATAGCTATGGATTGACGCTCAAGCAGGGAACATACCAAACCAGAGGCCATCCAGAACAGTTAACACTTGAAAAATGGAACTTACTAAAGAGGAGGCATTGGTTCAGCCTCAGGGTAGCTCCCTTATGGAACAACCTACCAACAGAGGTGGTCACGAGCAAAACCATAAATCTCTTCAAAACTAGGCTTGATATGTGTGCTATAAATAAATGTGAAATGACATAAAATACTGAGGCAAGCAAACTATGGACGCAAGTCTAATAAAGCTTGAATAACCTATGTATGTAACGACTGCACCCAAATCTGTTTGCATGTCTATGTGTTGAATCCCACAGCAGAGCTTTCAGCTAGTTTCACTGCTAGTCTTTAACAACTACAACTAAAACCATTTGTATGCCTATGCACTGGGGATACAGCAAATACAGCACAGGAAAGTTCATAATAGGAAAGTCTGCCACAGGAAAGTTCGGCACAGGAAAATTAAATGACTGGAAAGCTGGCCACACATTTCGCTGGAGTGGTGATCCTTGGCAATGTGATGTAATAGTATATCTATGCCTATACTTCAGATTTCACTGGAGTGGTGATTCATGGCAGCATAGTGTTGTAATAGTAAATCTACACTTAAACCTGAAATTTTATGGGAGTGGTGATCCAGGACAGCATAGTGTTGCAACAGTAAATTTACACTTAAACCTGAAATTTCACGGGAGTGGTGATCCAGGGCAGCATAGTGTTATAACAGTAAATCTACACTTAAACCTGAAACTTCACGGGAGTGGTGATCCAGGGCAGTGTGGACCAAATTTCTGGTTGTTTAATTTTCCTGTACCAAACTTTCCTGTGCCATATTTACCTACACCTGTGCATTGAATACCTTGTAGGGCTCTCAGCGTTTTCAACAAGTAGTTTTTAGCAACTGCAGCTGTAGAATACCACAGTGTTGAATACCACAGAAGGGCTGTTAGATAATTTAGGAATAGGGAAATTGCTTAACTAGGAAAGGCACACTAAGCCAGAGCTTGTTTCCAGGTGTGACATAGGAGCACAAGGAAGTTAAGTGACTTGTTCCAGGTCACACAGTATGTAAATGGGGGCTGATGGGATCCAAACCCAGGCCTTCAGGTTTGCTGCTCAATGCCCTTAATCTCTACACTATACTGCCTCCTACTTTAGCAGCTAGTCTTTGCCACTGCAACATATAAAGCTGGGACAGATTAAATCATGGTGTTTTCAAGAAGCCCAGGGAAAAATTATTGAAGATTCTGCCTGCTTGAGTTTATGCACATATTTAGGTATCTGTATGTCCATTTGTGTTAAATTGTTTTTGAGCATTCTTAGATAGTTGTATGATTGTATGTATGTATGTATATTTACCGTGTTTGATAAATTATATGTTGTACTGATGATAATGATTGTATACTTTGATTTTGCATCTATATTTAGGATGTACTAAGGGTCTTGCTGGAAATGTGCTTGCCTCAGTCGAATTGTACCTATTGTTTTTCTGATTTCCTATGTTCTGAATCCCACAGCTGTTCAGCTGATTCAGCAGCTAGTGTTTAGCAACTGCAGCATAGCAAGGGGTTTTCTCTGTGGCACTGTACATGATGATCCAGTGCTGGGCATTTAGAACAGCATTACTTGAGGGTGAACAAACTTTGTTTCTCCATCCCATTTAAAAGGCAAGCTCAAGCCGACCTGGTAGCGCTTTGGGTTGATGCGCTGGATGCCACACCTTGCACTACGCCGGCAATCCGGGTCTGGAAATGAGCCCAAGTTGCACAGGTCGGCCGGGGGGGGGGAGGGTGAAGAAGCGAGATCGAGCTGCTACAAGGCAGCTCTCTCTCTCTCTCCCCCTGGGAGGGACTGGAGGCTCCCTGGCCACTGGCTGCCACCCAGTGGAGGATGGGTGGTGGTGCCAATCTGAAGGAGCTCCGGCAGTAGCCATGGGGAAGGGTGGAATGGGCTGAGCTGGCGTCACGGGGTGTGCATACACCTCCACACATGCATGACACCCGCATGCTGGGGCCCTGAGGAACAGTGGAGAAAAACTGGGCAAAACCCGCAGAAACTATAAATAAAAAAAATAAATAAAAGGCAAGCTCCTCATATAGGGCCCCTTTAATACACACCTACATCTTTGCCTAAGAATTTGCTTACAGTCCTGTTGAGCAGCCCACTTCTAGCCTGCACATATGTCTAACCTGAATTTACCTGGCTGTAAGTCACAAGTTCCCTACAGGATGCCACCCTTTTCCCCCTGCCCCAAAATATGGGCACCCTAACCAAAAATGGCTATTGCAGGTATGGTGCTAGCTCTGTTTGGACTAACCCTCCAGTCCCACTCAGAAATATTGCTGTCATGGACTATTAGTTCCCCCAAGGGATCCTACTCTGAGCACCCACCTCCCTCAATCAGGAAGGAAATTGCTATATCAGCATGCACACCTAGTATAATACTTAGTCATATTGGCAATAGGAAAGGGGTGTGCTATGACTTGGTCCACCTCATGAGGCTGAAAAACAGTGGGAGAATCAAAATTCACATGTGGCCTCAGCTTAGGTCTGTTGTACTTTTGTTACTGAAGCGTGCTGGCGACATGGAGTCTAACTCAGGCTCAACACACAAATGTGTGAGAATCACCTCCCCCCCCCAATCCAATCTGGAGCAACTGTGAAGGCCTAAAAGTCATCCATATGACTATCAACAGCCTGCAGACCAAGGTGCCTGGGCTGGAAGCATGGGTAAATCTATATTCCCCTGATATTCTTTCCATAACTGAGACCTGGCTTAGACTCTGTATACTATCCACTGAAGTTGACTTACCTGGCTATAATATTTTAAGGAAAAACAGAAAGGGAAAGAGAAAAGGTGGGTGAGCGCTCCTCTACGCCTATGACTCTCTCATTGAAACAGATATCCCTTTACCCATTATTTTTTTTAACCAGGAGAGACACACTAAGCTGAAGCTTGTTTACAGGTGCGACCTGGGAGTGACTTGCTCAGGGTCACACAGTATGTAAGTGGAGGCTGTGGGATTCAAATCCAGGTCTTCAGGTTTGCAGCTCAGAGCCTTAAACCACTGTGCTATACTGCCTCCTCACTCTGGATGCCTTCCCTTGTGAATGCATACTTGTTAAGATGCTCCTTGGAAACACTAATCCTCTATTCATAGGCTGCAACTATAGCCCCCCTGCAGAAGCAAATCCAGTACTTAGCGCCCTCCTAGGATGCCTAAAGGAGATGTCACTCTCTGAGCTCATACTGTGCGGGAATTTCAACCAGTGCTGGCTGGATAAGGGCCCTAGTGCCTTCAAAAACACAGTAAGCGATGCCCAGCTTCACCAATTCACTGAAGAACCCACAAGGCAAAATAGCAAAACTGGAAATCAAACCCTGATAGACTGGATCCTGGTAAATCATCCAGACAAAACACTAACAGCAGGAATCTTCTCTGACCCTCTAAGTGACCACGCCCCAGTATTCAGCATTTGGAACAATAGCTTCCCTTGGGTCTCCCCCAGGATAACTCCGTCCAGGGACTAGTCAAAACTGGACAATAATGCTTTCCTGGAAGATTACTGTTGCATGAATTGGGGAAGCATCAACACCATGCAGGATGTCAACCAAGTCCTTGAATTTGTGATCAACAACTTCATCATGATGGTGAATAAGCATGTCCCACTACTGCAATGGAGATTTAAATGCCTTTGCTCTAAATGGCTCACCCTTGCACTCCATAAATTAAAGGAGAACTACCGGCAGCAGAGAAGCCCCGACCACTGCACAGATCAGAGCTTCACTGCTCTGGTCCCCCCTGCAGTCATCATAATAAATAAAGTATTTATTTATCTTGTCACTTGTAAAATCTTGAAAAAAACCCAGTGGCCCTGACATTTTTAAATATGGCACCCTGAAACCACCGCAATCTCAATGGAAACGTTGTAAGATCATGACATATCATTACCCCAGCCTAGTGCTGTGTAGAATGCAGAATTCTGCTGGCAGAATTAGCATGGAATGGCCATTCTGCCAGTGGAATTTCCACCAGAATGAATTTCACTAGTTCTTCAGTGGAATTCTGCCTACTGTGATCCACGGAATAATATTCTGTAGAAAAGCTATTTTGTCTGCAGAAAATTATTCTGCAACAATTTCCGTGGAAAATATTGAGATCCGCAGAACAGAACAGCATGTTTTTCCATGGAAGATCATTCTGTAACTATTTCCTACTACAGAATGTTAGCATTCCATTTGTGGCAAAATTTGGTAGAATTTCAGTAGAATTTTGTTCCACCAGAATTTGAAAATTCCGCACAGCTCTACCCCAGCCTTAATACAGTCCCTATGTATGGAAACATAACCAGTTCTGTATTTTCAATATCTGGTGCTTTTTTCACAGAATTTGAGTAAATCCCATGGGTATGCCTGCCTGCCTAAAGATACAAACTGGAAAGTGGTCTACGTAGTTCCAGTCCACAAAGGAGGATGCAAGTAGCATAAAGAGTACCATTGCTCCATCTCTGTACGTAACATGCTATCAAAATACAGGAAAGGCTTATATATAACCAACTGATGGCCTACATCAAAGCATACTCTGTGCTCACCTCCACCCAGCATGGTTTCCGAAAGTACCATGGAGCAGACACAGCCCTTGTCTGCTTCACTGTGGATTTTTTCTCGGCCATCAACAATGGAAAAGCCATGGGAGCTATTTTATAGACTTAACTAAGGCATTTGGCCTGGTAAACCACAATCTACTGTGCTAAATTCTAAGTTCAAGAACTTGAGGCTCGATCAACTATGCTATACCTGGTTGAAGAACTACCTTACTGACCAAGCCCAAGCAGTAAAATGGGGAAGCAGCCTATCATCAATGCAAGATATATTTGAAGGAGTCCCACAAGGCTCCATATTAGGGCCTCTACTCTTCTCATTATTATCAATGAGCTTCCCTCTAACTGCAGCCAGACCCAAGCATTATTATATTACTAGATGATGCTGTCCTTTACAGAAGAGACACGGATGTAAAAGCAATAGAAGCTGGACTAAATGCTGACTTTGCTCTTTTGGAAAATTGGCTAGTGGACACCCAACTTGTACTGAATAGCTAAGACACAAAAATAATGTTTATGGGATCCTGTAAACTAAGCGCAGATAAGACGGATTCCCTCAGCATTATCTCCTCCAGGGGAGTTAAACTTGAGGTGGTGAATAACTTTAACTATTTAAGTATCCTGCTTGATCATCAGCTGTCCTTAAGACCTCAAGTGGACCACATAATTAATATGCTCTCCCAAACAGTGGCCAACTGTACTGACTCAGGTCCTACCTCAACAAAGAGCCCTGTCTCCCAATAACCAGCGCTCTTCTACTCCCAGTGCTGTTATAAGGAGCTCCTATTCTTGCCTTGCTAAGACAAACCGAACTAAACAAAGTCAAGCAATTCTACCACAGAATGGGCAGGTTTGCAGCAGGAGTGGACAGCAAGGAGCACCATTGTATTGTACTAACATCCCTAAAGTGGTCTACCCTCAAGGGGGGCTAAACTACTCTCTTCGCTGCCTTACATATAAAATCCTAACTGGCTCCCTACCAAACTTCAGTGGTATAGCTATAAAAAAAAAACCTCTCGTAAGAAACCTTTGCTCCTCCACACAGCCTCTTTTGTATGTTCCAAAAGCAAGGACCTCATCAGGCCAACGATCCTTTTCAAACAAGGCCACTTGGCTCTGAAATGAGCACCCAGTCCCCCTACAAGTATGTCTCTCTGTCAGAACATTTAAAAATCTCCTCAGAGACAGCCTTACCCTTGTAACATCTAATACCTGCACATAAGGTTTGATAGATATGGGAGCTGTCCTTTCATGATATTGTTGCCTCTTTCAAATCTATTTGCTGTAAATTCCTTACATTGTGTTGTCCTGAAAACCCTATTGTAATTAACTTAATTGTATTGTTTTTTTTCCACATGTCAATCATCCTCCTGAATATTCCCTGCTGTGTCTCTCTACCTTGGCATTGCCTTTGATTGTTGTTTTAATATAACAAACTCCAGGACGCCCTTAAAAAGGGATGTCTATCTCTGTAGTCCTACCCAGTTAGCAAAATTCAGTAAATAATTAAAGACACATGTAGCCCAGGTGCTGTGTGCCAATGAACTACTACCTCTGCCTGTTGCCCTATATACAGATTAAGGGGCCTGAGTCCTGCTACGGTGACAATTGGGGGTTCTTTTTCAAAGTTATAAATAATAGTGCCTTCACCCAGAGTAAGTTGTAAGTGGGTCAGGTGACTGGTTGGTACAGCTGTTTGGGATACCGCACCTATCCACCTCCCCAACCAGCCATTCTGCACACTGGATCCCCAATCACCTTTCCCCACCAGGTACCATAAGACAGTCAAAAGGCAAAATGAAGTGAACCTCTCCTGACACAACAATTTCAACAAGTTAGCTCACAGCTTTATTTGAGGGTAAGGGTTAGGCTAGGGGACACCTGGAAGAGGAATAGCTGTGGAATGAAAAGTTAAGTTAGTAACAGACAGATAAGCAACAACGTAAGGGCCCAAAGGCCAGTCTACCCCCTGGCTGCCCACCCCCATTGGTACCAGTGTTACCCTAAGAAGTCTCTGAGGTACCCACTAGTTGCAGGCCTGGACGTTGCCACGGGTTGGCCGGCTGTTGGGGCCCTGAAAGGTTTGCTGAAAAATATGTAACTGGATTTACACTCCCATATTTAGGTTCCAGGAACCAGGTCCTGAATACTTACAGTTTTGCAGCCTCAGAAGATGTGATTTCCTGATATCCTGGAGTGTGGAGCTCCACTCAATAGGTGCAGCATTGGACAGTGATAAGGATGCTCTTGGTTTCCTCGGCAGGTTGGATCTTGCTTGAAGGTCTTGCGGCTGGTCCCCTTGACTGAAGATCTAGCCACTTGTCACCTTCAGTCATTTCTGGCCCATTGCAAAGCTCGATGACAGGTCCACACCAGCTCTGGAAGGCCCAGTCCCGGAATTGGCCCCACAGCCGAGCAACTCACAAGGGTCCTAGGTGCCCTAGCACCCCAGTAAGCACTGATGACCTCCCAGGACAGTGGGTCCCACTTGGAAGGGGTTAACTAGTTCCCTCCCAAGCTCTGGGTGAAGACTGCCAAATAGTAGGAGCCCTCTGCAGTCCCTACACTGAATCCATGAGATGGTTGTAACTAGCCAGTGCTTCCAACTAAACAGCAGTACCAGGGTGCCAATGGGTGCTAGCCTTCTGATTTGCACTCAGACTATAGCAATCTACAGGAGAGATCCAAACCTAGTCAAACCCCTGTTCACTTTAGTGCTTTCAGCTCTGTCGGTAAAAGATTCCTTTCAGCTTCAGCTGAGACACAGCTCTCAGATACTCAGTTCAGTCCCAGAGCACCTGGCCAGAACCCTACACCAAAGACGTTTTGCCTCCTCAGAATTCTTACCAGAGTCCCAATCTGCAAAACAGGTCCTCTGCAGCAACTATTCCACTTCCAAAATGAAACGGTACCCTTATGTTTTGCCGAGGTTCACTATCCCGACACTGACCTGCTCAGGAAGTATTGCCTGAGAGGTTCAGTGTCCAGACAGTGATCATCCTGGCATAATGAAAACCCAATGGACATTACAGGGGTAAGGCAGCAGATGCAACAGCTTCCTACCTTACCCCTGTGGATGGATTTCAAGTTGTGAAGGAATCAGGAGGCTAGCCGAGCTGCCCCAGTGGTGTTGCGAGCTAAACCACTGGCAAATTGGCCAGTGTGCTCTGGGAGATGCAGATTGTATCCCGCTCTGCGTGCTGGAATTGTTTTACCCATTCGTACCCCCATAACTATTTTTTGTTAACTCTGAGGTCCTCTCGGCCTCGGAGTTAGATATATTAGTTTTAGGGGGTGTTGGGGATGGAGCCCCCCTAACTTGCACTGTTTTTTTTTTCAATCAGATGCCCTAAATCATATATTCGGGCATCTGACTGACTCGAGAATGTTTATTTCGGGCCAGTGAGGTCGGTATCCCGAGACTCAGGAAACTGAGTTTAGGGATACCATAGTATATCCAACAAAACAACACAGTTCTGTCAGCTCAGATCAAATTACCAGTGCAGGGTCTCTGCAGCAGCTATTATCTCCAATTAAGGCAGCGTGAGTCACAGTACCTGGAGAGTTTCAAAATTCAGTCCAGTCTGTCACTTTCTTTCCTCTTTAAACTCACTTTCCCAGCACAATCCACAGGTGAGACCTGAGCAAGGCCTCTGAAAGTCCATTCCTCTCACACAGTATCCTCCTGACTCGAGAAGAGCCCAATAACAGACTGAAGAAAGCACAGCAAGTCCTTAGGTTTTCACTTGAGAATACATCCTCCTGATTAGCTGTTCAAGCCTATCAATCATCGATCACCATAGAGATCAATATTTCCCAATTGTCCATTGGAGCATGATTTAGGTGCCCGAATTAAGAAGGCTCCCTCTCCCAGAAGTCCTTTGGGTCCAGTTTCAGGCACCTAAACAGCTGATTGGCTGCTGTAATGGGATCAAAGTATTAAGGAAGTTGCTGCTGATACACCTTAGATTGCAGTCCCACTTTTAAAGAGTCTGTGCAGCCAATATATTGGTAATTGCTTTACAGTACTCCTAGTACTTTGTGGGGACCCCTTTCCCCTGTCAAGCAACTGCATTATATTTCTTAAGGAGCCCCTCTGGACCCCATCTCTAGTCCCATTCTTAGCAACCCCCAGTATCAGCAACCTGCTTATTAATATTCATGAGCCAGCTTTAATATTTATAAAGAGCCCCTGATTTCTTTAGCCCTTCTTGGCACTATTTGTAAACATATTGTCACTCCTCAGTGGACTCCCCCAGGTGTCCAACTCCCATTTAGCTTAACCAGGAGTTGAGATCACCAGGCACCAAAAAAACAGCCACAAAAACATGGCTGCTCAATGGAGCTGCCCATCATGCTACCGTGCATGTGCGGACTGGCGGACCTCTTGTAAACAAACCCAAAGATCCCCAGCTGCACTGAGGAAACCCCAGCAGTCCATCTGGGCCAGAAAAACAGAATGGAAGCCCCCATAAGCAAGGTAAGCCCCCAGAGAGGGGTTACACATACATATATAAATGTTTGTGGGGTCGCAACTTCGACTGGTTGGAAGTGGTTTTATTCATCACAATTTGTCTCTGGTACCACACTAGTAAAAGTCTGATCAGGCCTGATTGATGAAAGAAAAATTTCTGCTTCTTCTGGGATACAGAAATTGTGCTGTGTGCCATTGGTGGGACCCAGAGGATAGCAGGGTATCTCAATAAATAAGGCACACTGAGTTGAGTAAGCTTTCTCTGGGCCTCAGTATAAGCCCACCATTTTGGGGCAAGTTCTATTGAAAAATCCTTGAAATTCTGAATAAGGTGGCTGTCTCACTTAAGAAGGCCTCACTCTTCTGCAAACCTTAAAATGTCATCTTTAACAGGGAGCCATAAGAACTTGCACAGTATGGGTCTCGGCAGTCCCCTGGCCAAGGTTTGGGTACTAGCTAGCTGTAAGCACACTTGAGTTCCAGAGAGGGACAGTGGGACACATGAAGAACTGCAGGGATGGCACGCTGAAGGACACTTATGACATCTGGGCCCTCTGCTCACCATGGAAAGCCCATAAACCTTAAATTCTTTCAGTGGGCATGATTCCCCATATCATCAACTTTTTGCATTAGGTAGTGTATTGGGCATTTGTGTTCATGAAATTGAACCTTGTATACTGTATGTCGCCGACATCTTCAACTTGGTGCTCAGAGGTGGTAATGTAGTTTCCAGCGCTGGCAAGGTTGCAATTGGTTTGAGCTGCCATTGTCTTTAGTTCCACTGTGTCTTGAAGCAGCTGGGACAGCATGGCAGTGACATGTGGCAGTTTTGATGGTGCTGTCACTGGATTCAACATTGTATGGAGCCACTTGTCAGTGGTACGTCAGGCCATGTGGGAGCTGAGAGGAAGGTTGCAGCTGTCAAAGTTCTGAGTCAGAGATAGTGAAGGTTTACTTCTGGGTTGGTGCTGGATGGCAATAATAGTGCATTTTGCACCCAGAAAACAATAAAAGGCACCAGATTGTCATTCATTTTATCAGATTATGAGGGATGTTTCTAATCAAAACGGGAGCTGGAAAATAAGTCAGTCATCCTAGCACTGGCTGGCCACGCATTTGGGAAGCAATCAGCATGAGGTTTATGCTATGCATAGAATCAGCCAGGATGATGTCCTACTGTACTTTGTAAGGGGGCACCACTGGCATGATAACTGTCCCTCATTACCAGCAGGGATATTCATGCAGTGGCAAATACTGCTAACCCATCTGTCAGGCATCTATTGTTCTCAGTGACAGTTCTCTACCTTCTGCTGTCCTGACTGGGATGACCAGGCACAGGATTTGAACCCATGTCCCTCTGCATGGAAGGTAGCTACGCCCTGCACTCACTTGTCTGGCTAGCTGTCTTGCCTTTAACTTGCTAGACTTGCCTAGTTACAGGCTGTGGGCCCACTATTTTGCCCTATCCCAGGCATGCGTTTTTAAAGCAATTTAACAAAGTTATACAGTTTTGGCATGTCAAACTTGGTTAGCGTCTAGATTGTCATGGTTGTAGTCCTACGTTTGAGAACTAATCTTTAGAACCCCTGAGGGGAGAGGTAGTCTATAGACTGATATGAAGTCAATTCAGTTGTAGTAAAGTCTGAACAAGGAAAGTGAAAACATTTTTTTCCTCTCCCCCTAAGCTGTTGACAGCCCTTCTCAGAGCCCTGTATAGCCCCAATCCCATCGCCCCCTACCATCTGTCAGGGCTTACCTGTCTCCTGGAGTGCTGCCCCATGGTGTCCCAGAGGTCCTTGGGCTTGACTAGGTCCCTTGAAAAGGCTGCTTGTGGGACTCCAGGAGTTAGTCTAGGCTAGTGGGGTGTGGGGTCTACAGTCTGCATGGAGTCTTCACAGAGCATGGTTGTATTTTTCCATTTTTCTTTCCTTCCCCCAGGGACACTAGCTGACGGGCATGCTCACACAAGGTATATGTGTGTGTGTGTGTGTGTCCACCCAGCCAGTCAGCAGTCCTCAAACCCCAGTACTGTACTTTGCCTGCACCGCCACTTGTGGTCACCTAGGTGGCAGTCAAGTAGTGACAGTGATCTTACCTCTGTCCCCAAAGGAGGAGAACATCCTGTGCAATGGTTAATCCTCCTACCCCTGGCCAGACGTTTGTTGATCCAGGCTCATTCCCGAACCCAGGTCATTGTCGTGAGTGGTAGCGCCACCACTGCACTGGTGGGCTGACTCTTGCAATGGTTCACCTAATTCTCAAGGATCATCATGTGAATTTCCATAATGTAAAATAATATAAACATTACTGCAAACCTGATTCACTGTATCAGTCTGGATGCTATAGCAGAGTTTAGTTTACCGTTATGGACCCACTATACCATTTTTAAAAAGGGGTGTTGAAACTGTTCTGTAGCCTGGACAGAGTCTTACTTAACAGGCTAAAATTGTAAAGATGTAACCTCTAGTAGAAGTGATTTGATGTGCACCCAAGATACATAGAAACAGAGAATTTGATGGCAGATAAGGATCGCAAAGCCCATCCAGTTTGCATTGTTGTGATGGGAGGTGAATCTCAAACTGCTTTGTATGTAGATGACACCTTTTTATTCATTCAGTATCAACTGTCATCGAGGCACAGGCCAGGATGCATAGGAAGACCAGAAGGAGTTGTAAAATTTACAAGTAGTATTTTATTATTATCAATAACAGTAAAATAAAAAGTACAAATTGTTCAGTAGAACTATTTATAAAGGCAAATGCAGAGAAAACAAACTCCTTTATCTGTGGGTTTCTTTTCAATTCCAAATCTCAGTCTCTGTTTCTCACCCTCTCTAGCAAAAGCATTGCTGCTCTTTTATAAGTCTTTGGGAACTCGTAAAGAAACATCCTGTTTCTCATAAAATGTTCTTGCCAGTTTCTTTGCAAGGCAGGCTTGCAAATAGAACAATGTCCCAAGCTGGCCCCCTGCTTATAGCTCTGCAAAAGAGTTTACAAACAAGCCTGAGAGGAGCTCAAACTACATCTCAGGTTAATCCCCTAAATTCAAAATAGCTTTTTGTAATCATTTCAACAGTATAACTATATACATTTCCAACAAAGGAATCCCAGTACCACTTACAGTTTCACACAAAGATTTACATATATTTTATAACTGCAGATATGCAAGGGGGATGAAAAGACAGAAACAGCAATTGAAGGTAGAGGGATAGCGAGAGGATGAGAATCACGAAACCATCAGAGCGATTAGTTCCTAGGTCTCATGAGAACATTTGGCTGTGCTACCAGACAATCAAGAGTCAGAAAAGGAGAGGATAGAACAGATCCTTATGTTTAACTCTCTTTGCATAATAAATGGGACAGAGCCTTATTCAACCCTGTCACACCTACCCAAGTGTTTCCTTAGTTGAATAGCATCCACACCTGATATGGGTCACACTCCAGGTTTAAAATCAATATTTGTAAAAACAGAGACCTTGCTGCTATGTGGCAGTGACAGTCCTGAACAGTGCCAAAGAATACCATATTGCTGGGTATCTAAATCCTTCAAATATTTGTGTATTCATATTGGTTCTGACATTTCCCAGTTGTATGAGTACAACTACTGTATCTTCCTTTCTTAACTAAGCTGAAAGGAGATTATGCAAGGTGGAAGCCTCTGTAGCATTTGCAGGCCATATATAGAACATATGAGGACAGATGTGTTACCTCAACTGATATTTCTCTTTGATACATTGCCTGTTGCTCTGCTGAGTAAATTTTGATATAAACTGCACACCATGCCGAACAGTTTATTTGGAATCATGCAAAGCAAAGAATACAGTGGTCTGTGTCCTTCAAAGAAATGGGGTGATCTGGGGATACCAAATTTTAAACATTACTAAAGTGGTGCATCTGGCAGAAATCCCTGACTTGCTAAGGAAAAGATCCAGCAATTAATAATGTGGCAAGGAGGACAGGGCTAGTCTCTCGTTCCACATTTCCACCTTGCCAGTCCACTCTCTATGTCCAGATTTTGTGGCAAATGTAAAATCCATGGACTTCAACTACAATAAAAATTTAGCACTATATCAGGTGATCAAGGAAAACTGTAATCCAAAGTGGTGTCTTCCTTCAGACTCACACTCGGTTTCAAGATCCTAAATCCTCCCTTGCTAGACTGGACCCTGTCTTTCACTCTTCTTGTCATTTTGCCTTAGACTGCCCCCCTTGTACCCACCACTGCTCATTCTGCTCTGCCCTTTCACTCCCCTCTCTCAATGCCAGGCACCTTTGTCACTGTACCTCCTTTATATCCAAACTCTTGTTTGGCTCCCTTCCCTCATACCTTACAACCCTATTGTCCTTACCCTTTCTTCCTGTCACCTTCTCTCCAATAATGTTTCCCATTCCCTCATGATTCATTTTAACTATTGGTCAATCTGCTTTCTCATATCACTTTCCTAAACTCTAGTCCTCCCTCCCCCTCTCAATCCAGTCTGCCTTTTCTGCTTTCTTCTCTAAGTCTCTTCCTTGTGACCTTATTTCTCCCACCTACAAATGTCCATGACCCTTTACCTCTTGTCTCCAACTCTCTCACACACACACACACACACACACACACACACTGGTTTTGCTCTGGCCATTTTACTCCCCCTATCCTCGGTAGCTTTCCCCCCGCTTATCATAACTCAATTTTATCTACTAAATGTATCTTTTGTACCGATTTGCCTTCAGTGTTTATGATTATTATGTCTGGCATACTGTACTGCAGTATATATGACTTCTGTTTTTGTAATGTGATGTTGTTATTACTGTTTAGTTTTTTTTCCACCTCCTGATCTATCGCCACTTCCCTCACCCCAGGATTCATCTGGAAACAAGCTTTTAGCAGCTCAGTATGTCTTTCCTGGTGAAACTTTTGAAATAAATAAATTAGACATTGAGGTCTACAGGGCCACTCCATGAAGGAGCAGAAATCTGAGAGGGAGGGGTTCAGACTGACACCCACAGCAATCATTGTAAGTTCAGGTAATCAAAGACACATTTTATTTCTTTGCTTTGGAGCAATCTTTACCACCACTTAGAATATCCCAGTGTTTTGCTTAAGAACTATAAGCTTTATCATGGGGCTGGTCCAAACTTTCAAAAACAAATTTATAGAACTTTCATTGGCTGCTGTGGGTGTCAGTCTGTACCTCTCCCTCTCAGATTAAGGAAGACGGCCTTCCAAAACACACTCTCTAAAGTTACTCCTAAAGTGTATTGCCACAGTTTTTGCCAGCTTTAGTGCATGCAATTTATACACAGTTGCAAGACAAAGGTCTTATTGGACTAGACCAGCTCATTCAGGTGGATGCCATTTGCTCTTTCAGTTTCTTGTGAAAGGAATTTTGTGTACCTTTCCTTACAGCAAACCCCCACAAGTAATGATTACAAGAACTAGCTTCTTCTTTCTTTCAATTTTTTTTTAATTTTTATCTGCAAACATCAAACAGTAGCAGACATACAGCTCATCTTTATCGACTGCTCCAAGATACCACGCTTCACTTTATCGAATGTATTCAGCAGACATGGCACCAAGAACTCTCTTGTGATCCTTCAGATAATGAATGGAATACCATGTACAAGGAGATTCTTTACACCGCAGCAGTAGCAGTTTGGTGACAATTTATTTGACAGATTCTAGTGATATTTTAAATCCCCAGCCATCCCCCAACATTTTTATGTTTGCTTGCACACATGTGCAAGAAACATAATGCCATCATCTGAGTTTTTCAGAGGTGTGTCAGCATCTTCCAATTCAGTCAGTGTGTTTGCAGGCATGGTCACAGTTCTCCAATCACTGCTGAAGCTGTCTATGACAGCAGTTGAAAATGCAGTGGCATACAGTTGAAAGAGGGAGCTACGCTTCAGTGAGCAGCTCCCCCCCACACACACACACACAGATAAACTGTGTCGGTTTCCTGATAGGATGGTGCAGTCTTGTCTAGCTTAGAGAGACAAGTTACACATCATTACTTTAATAATCTGTTCCCTGCCAAAGCAGGACCACCAAAATGTGTGGGTGCCTAACAGTCCTTACACACGCCAGCTCTCCAAAGCACACCTTCATGGACTCCATGGGTTCTAATCCTCCAGAAAAAAAATACCTCAGCATTTGATGTGAAAACTCAGACTTCGTTGTATGTGTAATTCCAAGTGTTTTCTCTTATTAGACTCTGTCAATGTGAACTCCCCGCTGCTAAAACCTATTCAAATGAACTTGAGCGTACTGTACTACCTGCAGCTGAAGCAAAGAACTGCCAGAATGCACAAAGGAGAACATACTGCTATGCATTTCAGCAGCAGCCAGTGGGGGAGGTCTTCATGACTGAAGCACTTTAATGCACCTTTTAGTGCTGTCATATACACACCCCTGTGTGGTAATTCACTAAACTGCACACTTAGTCTGGTAATGCAGCTTCAAAATATTTTTTTTTTCTCTGAATTGCCGTGAGCTGGCATTTAGATAGAATCACACAGCTCTTTCTCAAATCAGATGCTCAATGAAGTCACATCACCTTGTGACCATAAACATCTTAGGGTTGGACATGTGCCCTAACAAAATAGTGAAAACTAGGTATAGAAAAAGAAAACACAAATTCAACCGTAGCTCACAATTGAATCCACCTTTTCCCCGGTGAATCTGAAGCTGCCTAACAGCCCACCCCTTGGTGCTCATGCACTCCCTCCACCCACACAACATATGGCCGACGAGGGTGCTGTTGCATTTTATTTAATAATTTCCTGATCCCGTTACTGCCACCATACTGAAACAATAATACTTTTTATGGCTCGAAAACTGCTTGACATTAGCAGAATTATAAATGGCATCCCTGTTTGACGCTGTGGTGCGGAATATGGTGGTGCTCAAATTTTAAGCCAAGCATTACATGCAGATATGTTGTTATTGACTCATGTCACTTACCATTTTATACATCTATTGATTTTTTCAATTCACTTTTGCTGACAAATGTTGATCACAGGGATTCTGGTGTCACAATTCAGTTCAGCGACGTGTAACATCTTAATGCAGATACTAAGTAACTGTTTTAAAATGCTAAAAAAGTTAACAACAATGAAAGTGCATGAACTTCTTTCTTCCATGTCTGGAGCTGTAGCAGTGTTATTGGCAAGTGCATGTCAAATGGCTCCAGATCTATCAGTGAGATGTCTATTCTATGCAATGGACAGTGGCTGAATGTTATCAGCTGACAGTTTTCATTTCATTATCAACAGATAAATATTCAGGGCTTTGCAAATGCAACTTTGCTGGTAGCACAGTTTCATGCCCCCAAGTGTCTCATCAGTTAATGGTTATATCTTAACCGATGATCACAAAAAGTAAGAAAAAGATTTGCCGCTGAGTAATGTAAATGCCAATCCACCTAAGCACCTTTAGGCTGCAAACATAATTTAAACATATAGGCATTCTGGACTGGTGTATCACTTCGGGGCACAGCAATAGTTAATAAGTTTAAGCACATTCTCAGGACATTGTTTCACTTGCCCCCTCTCCCAACTACGATCCTGGTCACCTGAAATAAACCTGACAGTTTAGTATCTGTTTTACATCTTGGCTCAGTTAGGCAATCAGCGCTGTAAGAAAATAAATGGACATATAAATGGGGACTATAAGAACATGCCGTGGGTGCTTGTGCCTTAGTCCAGCTGTGCAACATCAGCCTGAAGCTCAGGTAGGGCTTACTGTCTACTACTTTGTTCACCCCCCCATGTACCT
The DNA here is from genome assembly GCA_016271365.2 of Neoceratodus forsteri. NCBI lineage: Eukaryota > Metazoa > Chordata > Ceratodontiformes > Ceratodontidae > Neoceratodus > Neoceratodus forsteri. The sequence goes on along the minus strand of CM028130.1, from coordinate 967,996,451 downwards.
GTACCATTTCACATCCTCCCTTGCCTTAGTCCAGCTGTGCTACATCAGCCTGAAGCTCTGGTAGGGCTTACTGTCTACCACTTTGTTCACCCCCCCATGTATTGCTGTGCTACATCAGCCTGAAGCTCTGGTAGGGCTTACTGTCTACCACTTTGTTCACCCCCCCATGTACCTGCACCATTTCACATCCTCCCTTGATCTACAGTGAGTGGATCCCTCATTCATACGTCACATATGCACACACAGAAAAAAAAAACAGTCTTCAAAAATTAAGATACATTTATTATGTTTGTTATGTTTGCTTGCACGCATGTGCAAGAAACACAGTGCCATCATCCGAGATTTCAGAGGTGTGTCACCCGCTCTTCCAATTCAATCAGTATGTTGGCAGGTGCGGCCCCTGTAAGCCAATGCATGATGGAGCTGACTATGACAAGCTCAAAAATGCAATGGCATTCAGTTCAAAGGGGGAGCTACGCTTCGGTGAGCAGTGATAAAATATCGCTTGCTCATGCACAGCTTCCCCCCACTCACACACACACACGCACACGCAGATGTGTGGCCCCCCGCACACACTGTATAGCCGATGGGGTGCCCAACTTCGCTCGCCGTGCTGCGCCCCCCGCCCCCCAAAGCCTTCCAAATGCCACGCTGGGTGCCCACCCCAGCATGACAACTCATGATATAGCCAGAGGGTGCCCAATCCCCTGTCAGCTCCACTGTCCTCCTCCTCCCTCGAGTACTGGATGCCACGCTGGGAGCCCACCTCAGCGTGACAATCGATGCTTTGGGTGATGGGAGTGCCCAATCCCCCATTGGCTGAATGCCCCCCCAACCATCCTTGTGCCATGTTGGGAGCCCATTCCAGTGTGGCAAATGTCCCGCATCATCACTGGAAACAAAAAGAACACCTGTAAAGAAAAAACAGTCCCACATAGTCTCCCTGGCCCCCTCCCACAACCCGCACCCACCCACTGCGCACGCTGCCTACCCACACACACCCCTCACCCCATACTTACCTCCGGACCTCGGCGCGATGATCTTCGGTGGACCGGGAGCACGTCTGCACTCTTCAAAGCCGACCGCGAACTGAGGAAATGCCGGTAAGCTGTATAATGGGCTAGATAGGGGGGTTTCAACTTTGTTGCATATCTCAGGCATTTTTTGGAATTTTTGCTCCAAATTTTCAACATGGTGTTTTTGGGACCCCTTCTCATGAATGATGTCACTGTCATGGCATTATTCGGGTCCGAAGGGTGATTTCACTGTCACTGCGCAAAATCACCTTTCGGGACCAATTAACGAAATGACACTGCCAGTGTTCATAAGGTGGGCTCTCAAAAAGCCTATTTTGAAAATTTGGTGGAAAAATTTCAAGCAACAACTGTTTTTCAAGCATGCATTGCACAGTTCCTACGCACACTCGTAAGTTCGCAAATTTTTAATATTTTCACTCCAGATTTTCAACATTGCCATTTTACCGCACCTTCTTATAAGTAGTACAGCTGTCATTTTTCACATCTTGCCCAAAATGTGTTTCTGCCCATGTAGCACACAATGGCACAGTCAGTGTGCTAAATCAATGTATGAGACACATTAAGAAAATCACAGTGACATTGTTCATGAGCAGAGGTCTTAAAATGGCTATGTTGAAAATTTGGTGAAAACATTCCAAAAAATGACTGTTTTACGAGCGTGCGTTTCACAGTTCCTATCCATGCTCATAAGTTTGCAAATTTAATATTTTTACTCCAGATTTTCAACATTGCCATTTTATTACACTTCCTTATGAACAGTACAGCTGCCATTTTTCATATGCCGCCAAAATGTGTTTTTGCACATGTAGCACAATGGTGCTGTTAGTGTGTGAAAGCAATGTTTGGGACAGATTAATAAAATCACAGTTACACTGTTCATGAGCAGAGGTCTTAAAATGGCTATGTTGAAAATTTGGTGACAAAGTCCATAAAATGACTGTGTTCACGAGTGAGCATTGCGCTTTTCCATGCACCCTCGTAAGTTCATGACTTTGTAATATTTTAAGTCCAGATTTTCACCAGTGGCATTTTTCCACACTGCCTTATTTACAGTACAGCTGTCATTTTTCACAACATGGCCGAAGTGTGTTTTCACACTTTCAGTGCAGAGATGCGTGGTCGCTGTGGGAAATCATTGTTCGGGACAGATAAAGAAAATCACAGTGACACTGTTCATGATCGAAGGCACCAAAATTCCTGAGTTGACAATCTGATGTAAAAAAATTCCCAACCTAATTATATTACGGGTGTGCGTTGCACAGTTTCTATGTACGCTCATGACTTCGCCATTTTTTTAAACTTTTTTATTGTAGATTTACAACATTGCCATTTTTTACACCTCCCCATGAAAAGTACAGCTGTCGTTTTTTACATCCTGTTCGGAATGTTTTTGCACCTGTGGTGCTAAATGCCGTAGTCGCTGTGCATAAGCAGCTTTCGGCTAAGAAACTGATATTCCGCCTGTTCATGAGGTGGGGTCACAAAAAAACCATGTTGAACATTTGGAGTGAAAATACCAACGAATGCCTGAGGTATTAGTGTTTCCAACCATGACGCCCAACCCTGTAGAGAATGACAGGCATCAGGGGTGTGACTTGGGATTCTTGCCTGTAATGCTCATACCATTCCACACCCTGCAGCCAGTGAGAAGCATTGAGGTATGCCTTAGACTCTTCGGCCCCAAAGTTCACCCATTCTCCTATATCACACCCATCCCACTGTATTTCCTAATGGAATGGGGTGCTCATAAGGACCAAAGACCCCAAGGAACACCATGACACTTGCCAGTGTCTGCAGGGTGGGGTGTACTGAAATGGCGTGGCCGTTATGCCTGACGACTCAAAGGCACACCCCAATGCCTGTCACTCTCTGCAGGGTGGTGGTGGGGTTGGCTTCAGTTCAATACTTCACTGCCATTCCTATTACGCAGCTCTGTAACTTCTACACTACCACTGCCAATGCCAGCAAGCACAATTCGGCATTGACAAATGCTTGTTTATCGTGACTTACTCTCATGTCTGCTGGAGAAATTGCCAGCAGGCTGGCCACCACAGTCATATCTGCTGGGACTGCCCAAATCTGACACAATTTTGGGTGGAGATTACCAGACACCTGAAGGACAATATTTCCGTAGCTCACCTATCATCAATGATTTATATTATCCTGGGATTACCCCCAAGAGAGGATAACAGTAAATAAAATAAAAACCTTATACAACATATTCATTATGGCTACCTGTAAATGCCTGGCTCTTAGATGGTTGACCCTGCTATTCCAATATGCTCTGGTCAGAGCCAATATGGCAGTGGAGAGCATTTAGGAGTGGCATGAGTGGTGAAAAAATATGCGGTGCTCTCGCTGCATCAGAGTCAGACGTAATACTGCAGTGATTACAGTACCGTGCGTGCATGATACTCGCATATGTGCAGTTTGCCCCAGAGTCAGCCTTGCACAACATGGTGGTGCTGACATAACTATGTGTAACAACCCAGCCCCCTGGGGTTACTAGAATCCCATTAGTAATAGTCTTAGGCAGGTAGGAAATGAGAGCTGGTGGTGAGCTCATTAGGGGTTTTCTACACAATGACATCATTGTTTGCTCAGCTAGCCTCAGAGAAGGATGATTATGTCATTTAGAACTCTCACACCAGCATAATTATTTTAGAGTCAGCTGCTCTCGAGGAGCTTAGAATGTTCATCAGAAAGTTCAACTGTGGCAGTCAGAATGGCAGGAGGTCTGTCATTGGGGCTCTTGCAAAGGCAGCCCTGGTATTTCTCACCCTAGCTTGGTAAAATCTTCAGTTTACCTGTGAAGTGGTGGAGACCATTTGCCTGCAGGACTCTTTAGTATCACTCCAGGGGGAGTGAGAGGGACTGCAATTCTTATGGATCCAAGGGTCAATTCCCTGAAGGTTCTAAAGTTCGCAGCTGACTTAAGGAAGGAAAAATGAGTAGAATCTGACAGCTACCAGAGAAAGAAAGGTGCCTTTTGTTCTTTCCATGACTGGGAGGAAGGAATGACTTATCTGTGAGTACATAATTTTAAACTGTTCTCTGAGGGAGTTGTCTGAGGTGTGTGTGCCCTAGATAAGGCTAGATCACACTGGTCAGGATGTCTTTGACCACAGCTGTGATAATTTAAAGTTAACATTAGGAGTCTTTGGCAATTCATTGGGGATCGGAGACTCATTTGGTGTAACCCTGAAGGAATGGCAGAGGTTGTTTGGGGCAAAGGGTGGGAGGAATGCCATCTGGAGTTTCAGGCAGGGCTATCTGGTTCATGGATGGGCACCAGTGTTCCCTAGGCAAAGACCATGCACCAGGAGAATTTTAAAGTGTGTGGCACATCCCACAGATATACACTTTGGAAGACAGCTAAAGATGTTTTTGTGGAAAACAGTTCTGCCTAGCAAGATGTCCTTCAAAAAAGAGTGTGCCTGTATTGCAGTGACAAACCTTTGGGGGACCACCCTTGCTTTAAGTAACATCTGTAAATAAAGCCACACTGCAAAATCCCAGTTACTGTTTTGGACAGTCCACTTATTAAACATAGAAACATAGACAGTGCCGGCAGATAAGGGCCTATGGCCCACCCAGTCTGCCCATTTGAGCTTGTAAGTTCAGTTTTTTTTCTTAGAAGTCTGTTACCCCTTACCCCTGACCTCTAGAATTCCTTTATGTCTATCCTATGCATTCTTAAATCCCATGATTGTTTCAGCCCCCACCACTTCCTCTGGCAGGGTGTTCCACTTGTCCACCACCCGTTCTGTGAAGAAATTCTTTCTCATGTTTCCTCTGAATCGTCCTCCCTCCAACTTCATCCCATGTCCTCTAGTCCTGGAACATCTTTTCGCTTAAAATAGTGTTTTCCTGCACCTGTTCCTCCTGTAAGATACTTGTATGTCTCTATCATATCCCCTCTCCTCCTCTCCTCCAGGAGTACATGTTCAGTTCCTTCAACCTGTCTTCATAGGACTTGTGATGCAATCCATGCACCATCTTTGTTGCCCTCCTCTGAACCTTCTCTACCCTGTCTATGTCCTTACGAGTATGGTCTCCAGAACTGTACACTGTACTCCAGGTGGGGCCTCACTAGTGTCTTGTATAGTGGAATTATGACCTCCCTTTTCCTGCTGGTGATGCCCCTGCCTATACATCCCAGCATCCTATTTGCTTTACCTGCTGCCTTGTCACACTGTTTCCCTACCTTGAGGTCATCAGAGACGACAACCCCAAGATTCCTTTCCTGCTTGGTGCATGCTATATCCTCACCCCCCAACTGATATATTGTGCCAGGGTTTTTGTGCCCCATATGCATTATCTTGCACTTCTTTGCATTGAATTTCAAGTGCAAAACCCCTGACCATTCTTCAAGTTTCTTCAGGTCGCTTCTCATTCTGTCTACACCCTCTGGTGTGTCTACTCTGTTACAGAGCTTTGTGTCATCAGCGAACAGTGAAATTCTGCCTTCTAGATCCTGTGCAATGTCACTGATGAAGATGTTGAATAGGACCGGTCCCAGCACTGATCCCTGTGGTACCCCACTGGTTACTCTTCCTCTGTGGAGTGACAGCCATTTACCACCACCCTCTGTGTCCTGCCACCCAGCCAGTTACCTACCCACCACACTACTGTCCTGCCCACACCCATATTCCCAGTTTGTGTAATAGTTTTCTATGTGGCACAGTGTCAAAGGCCTTGCTGAAGTCCAGATAGGCCATGTCCACTGCCCTCCCTGATCCACCTCCTAGTCACCCAGTCAAAAATTCAATGAGGTTGGTCTGACATGACCTCCCCTGGTGAAACCATGCTGCCTTGGGTCCTGTAGTCCATTGATAACCAGATGTTCCACCAATCTCTCCTTCAGTAGTGCTTCCATGATCTTCCCACTACCGAGGTGAGGCTGACTGGTCTGTAGTTCCCTGCTTCCTCTTTGTTCCCACTTTTGTATAAGGGGACTACATCTGCTGTCCTCCAGTCTTTGGGTACCTCCCTGTTTCCAGTGATTGGCTAAACAGGATAGCCAGAGGTTCAGCCACCACCTCTCTTAGTTCTTTAAGGACCCTGGGGTGCACCCATCTGGCCCCATTGCTTTATCAACTCTTATTACTTCCAGTTCCTTCAGGACCCTTTCTCGTGTAAAGGGACTTGTGTCCATTTCTGCATCATTCTCACCCCTTGTACTCCCTTCAGACCCATTACCCTCCTCTTCTTTAGTAAAGACTGAGCAGAAATACCTGTTCAATATGTCAGCTTTACTGTTGTCATCCTCCACGCGGCTCCCATCATCCCCCTTCAGTCTCACTAATCCTCCCTTTGTCTTTCTTTTTTCACTTATGTACCTGTAAAAGGTTTTGTCCCCTCTACCCACTGATTTTGCAATGTGTTCTTCTGTGTGAGCTTGGCTTCTTACTGACCTCCCTACCTCCCTTGCTTCTCCTGGTACTTCTCCCTATCCCTTCTGCCTGTGTCTTTTGTATTGCCTGAATGCAATCTTTTTGGCTTTCACTTTCTTTGATACCTCTTTGGAAAACCATAATGGTCTCCTCTTCCTTTTCCTCTTGCTAACCTGCTTAATGCATAATTCTGTTGTTCTTGTAATCCCCATTTTAAATACTGCCCACTGTTCTCAACCCCTGATTCCTGTCCCATTCCCCTTAATGCCTCTTTCAAGTATCTCCCCATTTTCCCAAAGTCTGCCCCCTAAAATCCAGGATACGTGTTTTTGTGTGGTTTGGTTCTGCTCTTTCTGTGATTTCAAACCACAATGACTGGTAGTCACTGTTTCCCAGGTGCTCCCCCACTGTTACCCCCATCACACTGTCCCTGTTTGTGAGCACACGGTCCAGTATTGCCTTCTGCCGAGTTGGTTCCATGACCAGTTGCTTGAGGAAGGCACCCTGAAGGGAGTCCAGGATAAATCTGTTCCTAGTTGATGCTGCTGCTGGGATGCTCCAGTCCACGTCTGGAATATTGGAAGTCTCCAACCAGTACTACTCACTCTTGTCTGCCATCCTTTGGATGGCTAGCATCAGCTCCCTATCTATTTCTTCCTCCTGGGCTGGTGGTCTATATACCACACCTGTGCGGATGGCTGTCCCCATTTTCCTTTCCAGCTTAACCCACAGTATCTCTCCCCCATTTTGTTCCTCCTGGATCTCTGTGGCCCTTATGCCATTTTTCACATACAGTACCACTCCTCCTCCCTTCCTGCCTGCTCTGTCTCTTCTGAATATGCTGTAGCCAGGTATGGCCATCTCCCAGTCATGGTTATCATTACACCAGGTTTCAGTGATGGTCACAATGTCCAGGTCTGACTGTACCATGACGGCCTCCAGATCTTCCATCTTGTTGCTAAGGCTCCTGGCATTTGCACACATGGCTTTCCATGATTTGACCTCCCTAGACTGCTTCACTGTTCTACTCCAGCCCCTTCCTTGGTTGTCATTTATCCCTGGTTCTCCTTGCTGTCTGCCCTTCTGCTGAATTATTGCTTCTAGTGTGAATGTTATTGGGCCCCCTCAGCAGTTAGATCTAGCATACACCTGGCATCCTCTCCCCTGGACCTGGTTGTAAATAAAAAAGGTTCATTTTAGTACATACCCCACCCACCTGTCCACTAGATAATGAGCCTGGTATACACTGCAATGCTTGGGGTGGTACCATGTGTGTAGTTATGCCAAAAGTAAATTGTACACCATGTAGTTGGCAGTAGTTCTTTTATTGGGGAGCCAGCTAGCCAAAGGTGGTGTGGGGGTTACATACATATGCACGGTACTCGTGCATGCACAGTTTAAGTCAGCACCACTATGTTGCACATGGCAGCTATCACTTCCACAGTTGTGGAAAGGAAAAAATAATGTACCAGGATGTGGGTATGTTTATATGGCCCACAGAGGGGAAGTGGCGCGTAAACAGAAACACTGGAAACTATGCCAGAGCACTGTGGCAGAACATCAGACAGCAGTCTGGTTACATGCTTCTACAGTGTTATTGTACAAATTTAATGATGGCATATCATCTGTGGAGCTTTGCCCACACAGCCATGAAAATCAGACTGAGCAAAAATGATTAACAAACTAAAGATCTAGTCTGGTACTAGCTCATCATCACAGTCACTTTCTCATTCGTTTCTAAGCAGTAATTTCTTGTAAATGTGCCTTAAATATATTGATCTCAGTGCTGGTAGACTATTTCTGGTTTTCCCCTGATTGTATTAGGCAAGGGTAGTAGCAGTCTTGAAGTGATAGCTGCCAGTGGTGGCATGCTCTGAAAAAAAAGTGGTCCCCATGCTTGTGTGCATGTTTTAGAAAGGACCCCTTTCCTTGTTTTTGCTATAAAAAAACTGACCCCTTTAACACAAAAACAAGGAGTCAGTTATGGCCTCCAACCACCCCCCTTTCGCTTCAAGTGAAGAATGACATGATTATGGGTTTGCATGAGATGTACAGTGGCAGCCATAGATGCATAATATTGTTAAACAATAATCAACTGTGTGTAAAAGATTTTCTTTTGAATGTGTGCTTTCTTAATGTTGTGAGCACCACCCCACCCATTTTGTACTCTGCCTCTGGATTTATGTGCCCAAAGTGCATTATTTTACATTTTTGTGTTCAGGACAAAAATACATTTCAAATGAAGGTAGTCACTAATCTAAATTCTTTATAGTTTTTTTTTTAATGTCCATCAGAAATGTGAATTTTGCAAAAACCAAAATGGAAATGCAGGTAATAAGATGGCCATATTTTACAAAATATAAGGAATTCAGATTAGTGACTACTCTCATTTGAAAGATCTTTTTGTCCTGAACAACTTTCAGGCTGTTTGTTTTTGTGCACCTGGAACAGTTTTAAAGAAATTTAGATTTGTTTGGAATGTGTGCACATTTGCTAAGAATTCTGCACAGTGCTTTGGAATATTCTTAAAGAAAAGCAGTTTGGAGTTCTGTCTCCAATGTTCTAAACACACAATGGATCTGAATGAGTTAAAGGGGACAGGAACTGATTACTTATGTGCAGCTGTTTGAAATGTCTCTAGTTTCATAAATTATATTGATACCTCTAACGGATCCCTATTTAACTGTGCCTGAATAAAAGCTGAAGCTGTCAGTTGTGTTTTGTTTTGGTTTTTAGATTTATCGAACTGTTACTCAATACAACAGCAGATTAGGTACATAATGACACATGTTAATACATGGGCATATTAGGATAACAGTATCTCAATTACAAGGGGGTCTGTGTTAGGTTTGGGTTTTGAATGTACACATACACTAGTCACTTGTTATAGAATTGCAGCTATATCATGTTTAAGGCAGTATATGTTTGACTATTCATGAGTAACATGAACTTACTGTACACAGAGTTTAAGAAAAATGTATCTGAACAGTACTTACACTGTGTAAAATTTAATTGACACCACTGTGTGAAACAGCTGGTGAATGCTTGATTTACTCTAGGGCAGGTTGTCTTTTAACCTGTTTTTTTTTTTACTTAATACATAGATATTTTCATATTTATAAGACTTTTAACATTATTTACTATGTATTGCATAAGCAAATTTTCCTTGTGGTTTTTATGTTTGCTTGCATGCATGTGCAAGAAACATAGTGCCATCATCGGAGTTTTTGGAGGTGTGTCACCTCCTCTTCCAATTCAGTCAGTGTGTTGGCAGGCACAGCCCCTGTCTGCAATGCATGCTGGAGCTGTCTATGACAAGCTCCAAAATGCAGTGGCATACAGTTGAAAGGGGGAGCTACGCTTCAGTGAGCAGTGATAAGATATTGCCTGCTCATGTGCAGCTCCCCCTACACACACACACACACACACACACCCACACACACACACACACACACACACATGCGTGCCCCCCCTCCACTGGCATGCACTGTATAGCCGACGGGGGCACCCAATCCCCCATCAGCTGTGCTGCGCTCCCCCCACCCCAAAGCCTTCCAAAAGCCATGCTCGGTGCCCACCCCAGTGTGGCAACTCATAATATAGCCAACAGGGGTGCCCAATCCCCTGTCAGCTCCACTGTCCTCCCCCCAGTTCAGGGTGCCATGCTGGGAGCCCACCCCAGCGTGGCAATAGATGTTTTGGCCAATGGGGGTTCCCAATCCCCCATCAGCTCCACTGCCCCCCCAACCATCCTTGTGCCATACTGGGAGCCTATTCCAGTGTGGCAAACATCCCACATCATCATGTAAAAAAAGGAAAACCTGAAAATTAAAAATGGTCCCACGGCGCTTCTCCATGCCCCCCTCCCACAACCCGCACCCACCCACTGTGCACCCTGTCTCCCCACACCCCCCACACCCCATACTTACCTCTGGACCTCGGCGCGACAATCTTCGGTGGACCGGGAACACGTCTGCACTCTTCAAAGCTGACCATGAACTGAAGAAATGCCAGTAAGCTGTATAATGGGCTAGATAGAGTTTTTTCAACTTTATTGCATATCTCAGGCATTTTTTGGAATTTTTGCACCAAAATTTTCAACATGGGGTTTTGGGATCCCTTCTCATCAATGCTGTCACTGTCATGGCGTTATTCGGCCCGAAGGGTGATTTCACAGTCACTGTGCAAAATCACCTTTTGGGACTGATGAATGAAACAACACTGTTAGTGTTCATAAGGTGGGCTCTCAAGGAGTGCATTTTGAAAATCTGGTGGAAAAATTCCAAAAAATGACTGTTTTGCGAGCATGCGTTGTGCAGTTCCTATGCAGGCTCATAAGTTCACAAATTTTCAATATTTTCACTCCAGATTTTCAAGATTGCCATTTTACCACACCTTCTTAGGAGTAGTGCAGCTGTCATTTTTCACATCTCACCCAAAACATGTTTCCACCTATGTAGCGCACAATGGCGCAGTCGGTGTGCAAAATCAATGTATGGGACAAATTAAGAGAATCCCAATGACACTGTTCATGAGCAGAGGTCCTAAAATGGCTGTGCTGAAAATTTGGTGAAAAAATTCCTTAAAATGACTGTTTTACAAGCGTGTGTTGCGCAGTTCCTATGCACGCTCGTAAATTCATGAATTTTTAATATTTTCACTCCAGATTTTCAACATTGCCATTTTACCACACCTCCTTATGAGCTGTATAGCTGTCATTTTTCACATCTTGCCCAAAATGTGTTTCTGCCCATGTAGCGCACAATGGCACAGTCGGTGTGCGAAATCAATGTACGGGACACATTAAGAAAATCACAGTGACACTGTTCATATACAGAGGTCTGAAAATGGCTATGTTGAAAATTTGGTGAAAAAATTCCTGAAAATGACTGTTTTACGAGCATGCATTGTGCAGTTCCTATGCACGTTCATAAGTTCATGAATTTTCAATATTTTCACTCCAGATTTTCAACATTTATTGCCATTTTACCATACCTTCTTAGGAGTAGTACAGCTGTCATTTTTCACATCTCACCCAAAACATGTTTCCATCCATGTAGCGCACAATGGCGCAGTCGGTGTGCGAAATCAAGGTACAGGACAAATTAAGAAAATCACAGTGACACTGTTCATGAGCAGAGGTCTTAAAATGGCTATGTTGAAAATTTGGTGAAAAAATTCCTAAAAGTTACTGTTTTACGAGCTTGCGTTGCTCAGTTCCTACGCATGCTTGTAAGTTCGCGAATTTTCAATATTTTCACTCCAGATTTTCAACATTGCCATTTTACCACACCTTCTTATGAGCTGTATGGCTGTCATTTTTTGCATCTTGCCCAAAATGTGCTTCTGCCCATGTAGCGTACAATGGCACAGTCGGTGTGCGAAATCAATGTACAGGACACATTAAGAAAATCCCAGTGACACTGTTCATATACAGAGGTCTTAAAATGCTATGTTGAAAATTTGGTGAAAAAATTTCTGAAAATGACTGTTTTACGAGCGTGCGTTGTGCAGTTCCTATGCATGCTCGTAAGTTCACGAATTTTCAATTTATTCACTCCAGATTTTCAACATTTATTGCCATTTTACCATACCTTCTTAGGAGTAGTACAGCTGTCATTTTTCACATCTCACCCAAAACGTGTTTCCACCCATGTAGTGCACAGTGGCGCAGTCGGTGTGCGAAATCAATGTACAGGACAAATTAAGAAAATCACAGTGACACTGTTCATGAGCAGAGGTCTTAAAATGGCTGTGTTGAAAATTTGGTGAAAAAATCCTAAAAATGACTGTTTTATGAGCGTGCATTGTGCAGTTCCTATGCACGCTCGTAAGTTTGCGAATTTTCAATATTTTCAATCCAGATTTTCAACATTGCCATTTTATTACACTTCCTTACGAGCAGTACAGCTGTCATTTGTCACATCTTGCCCCAAAAAATGTGTTTTCGCACATGTAGCGCACAATGGTGCAGTCGGTGTGCGAAAGCAATGTTTGGAACAGATTAAGAAAATCACAGTTACACTCTATATGAGCAGAGGTCATAGAATGACTATGTTGAAAATTTGGTGACAAAAGTCCATAAACTGACTGTGATACAGGTGAGCATTGCGAAGTTTCCACGCATCCTCGTAAGTTCATGACTTTGTAATATTTTAAATCCAGATTTTCACCAGTGGCATTTTTCCACACTTCCTTATGAACAGTACAGCTGTCATTTTTCACAACATGGCCGAAATGTGTTTTCACACTTTCAGCACAGAGATGCGTGGTCGCTCTGGGAAATCATTGTTCGGGACAGATAAAGAAAATCACAGTGACACTGTTCATGATCGGAGGTCCCAAAATGCCTGTGTTGACAATCTGCTGTAAAAAAAATCCCAAAATTAAATACATTACAGGTGTGCGTTGCACGGTTTCTATGCACGCTCGTGATTTCACCATTTTTTTAAATATTTTAACTGCACATTTGCAACATTGCCATTTTTTACACCTCCCCATGAACAGTACAGCTGTCATTTTTTACATCCTGTTAGGAATGTTTTTGCACCTGTGGTGCTAAATGCCATAGTCGCTGTGCATAAGCAGCTTTTGGTTAACAAACTGATATTGCCACTGTTCATGAGGTGGGGTCACAAAAAAACCATGTTGAAAATTTGGAGTGAAAATACCAACGAATGCCTGAGGTATTAGGGTTTCCAACCATAACACCCAACCCTGTAGAGAATGACAGGCATCAGGGATGTGGCTTGGGATTCTTGCCTGTAATGCTGATACCATTTCACACCCTGCAGCCAGTGACAGGCATCGAGGCATGCCTTGGACTCTTCAGACCCAAAGTTCACCCCATTCTCCTATACCACACCCATCTCACCATATTTCCTGATGGAATGGGGTGCGCATAAGGGCCAAAGACCCCAAGGCACATCGTGATGCTTGTCAGTGTCTGCAGGGTAAGGTGTGGTGAAATGGCGTGGCCTTTATGCCTGACAACCCAAAGGCACACCCCAATGCCTGTCACTCTCTGCAGGGTGGTGGTGGGGCTGGCTTCAGTTCAATACTTCGCTGCCATTCCTATTATGCAGTTCTGTAACTTCTACTCTACCAATGCCAGCAAGCAAACATTCAGCATTGACAAATGCTTGTTAATCATTGTCATTTACTAATGCTAGCACAGACACACACACGGTTTTTAAATGAAGCTTCAGTTGATTTACAGTTTTTCTTGGAGTGAACTTTCAAGTCAGTGACATTTGACCTTGGGACAGCTTTCTTTTGGTGGGACATTTGCTGTCTTTATATGGTCATGTTGCTTTTTGAATGCAGTTTTAACCAATGGAGTCCTTAACAATTTTTCTTCAGTTTTTTTTTTTTGTATGATCTGGGTTTTGAGAAAGTATGTTCTTCTAAAACAACTGCCAGTGTTTTCTGATGAATGATTATGTGTAATCCAAAAGCTAAAAGCACTTGTGTTCTTTTGTAACATCTCTGTTGGTCCAATAAAAGGTATCAAAGCATCTGTTTCTGTAGATCTTGTGTTACAAGGACCAATATGGCAACAAGTTTTTCTGTGGCTTCACGGTTTCAGAAATGTTAGCAAGAACTTATCAGTACAGTGCCCATGGTTCTGAAACAATGAAGTGACATAGTCAAACCTCCAAATTCTTGGTTCCATGAAAGGGACTGCACAGAATGTTGCCTGTACAAAGAAAACAATACAAAACACAACTGACAGCTTCAGTTTTTAGTCAGGCACAGTTAAATAGGGATCCTTTAGGGGTATAAATATAATTTATGAAAATACAGACATTTCAAACAGCTGCACATAAGTAATCAATTCCTGTCCACTTTAAATTAGGCATGACAAGAGATGAACAAGGTGGTCTGGTCTAGAATTTCACTTAACTGACTGAGTGGTTTGCAAAACTGAGGCTGTTTAGAAGTGCAGTGGGAGTTATGAAAATCAAATGTAAATATATCTAAAAGTATACAAGTTACAGATAAAGACCATGAAAGTTATGCAAGACAAAAAGACCTTTCAAATGAGCCTATTCATTAAGCTGCACAAATTATACTTTTTTAAACTATGGCAATTTGATTATCTAATTTTTCATTTTTCATAGGAGTTATACCAAACTAATGTAAGTATCTCTAAACGTATATGCATTACACATAGATAAGCAGTATGAAAGTTGTTCAGAACAAATTACTCTTTCAATGAGCCTATCCATTATGCTGCACTAATAATATTTTTTAAACTATGGTCATCTGATTACCTGAATTTTAATTTTTCTTCACAATTTTCACTTTTTGGATGGCTATATTTAAGAAAATCTAATGAATTCAGATTAGTGACTACCCTCATTTGAAAGAGCATTGTGTTCTGAACAACTTTCACATTGGTTATGTGTTGGTAACTTGTACACTTTCTGAGATATTTACATTTGTTTAGCATGACTCCTACTGTGTTCACTCAGAGAGAAAAAAAATTAGGCTGTTTGGAAGATCATATTTTACAAAATGTAAAAAATTTAGATTAGTGACTACCCTCATGTGAAAAGGTCTTTTTGTACTGAAAAACTTTCACACTGGTTCTTTTTTCACACCTTGAACAGTTTTATAGATATTTAGATATATTTGGAATGTGTGCACATTTGCTCTCAGTGAAAAGAAGCTTGGAGTTCTGTGTCCATCATTCTAAACTGAAAGAAGGGAGTATTTCTTTAACTGCCATAAAGATTTGCAGTCATGGAAGGATACACTGAAAAGTACTAAAAAATGTGTTCCACGATAATCCCATTTTTCTAGCTAAAGCAAGATGGCTATAGGCTCCGCCCACAACCATAACAAAAGTAGAGTCTATTAACACATGCAAAAAATTAAAAACAATAGAATCAGTTACTTCTTGGTCACACTTTCAAACAGAACAACACAATACCATCTGGTTACCATTTATTTCTTTTACTGACAAATAGAAAGAATTATAGTATTACAGCAAATTGTGAGAGGCAATATTTAATGATTTGTTCAGTAATCATGCATCTTTCTTCCAGTAGCGCCAGTGTGACAACTACTCTGAAGCAAGATGGTGGCCATGTTGGGCTGGCCATCGGTTTGATATATGTAGCACAGTGATTTGTTTTACTTATTCATCGTTTATTCTTTTTACTTGTTTTGCTTTTATTTATTTTATTTACTTTTGTGTTATTATCTTGATGTTTCCAGGTCTGGGTTGCCATGTTTGAACACCGCATGTTGCTAGTTTGCAGTCGTGTACCCGTTGCAAATTGCGCGACACTCTTTGCTCTGTCTGAGGTTCAAGGAGCTTAAGGAATTTTTTTCCCTACCTATCTGCACTGTTCAGTTGTGTACTCGCTGCCTTGCCCAAGGATAAAGAGTCTTTTCGCCTGTCTGCCTGCCTATCTGCATTGTTTGCTTTGGACATTCTGCATTTGCATGTGGAAAGTGTGACTTTGTGCCCTTATTTTTTTGGTTGAGGGCCCGAAGACTGTTGGTTTGCAGTCTGTCTGTTATGGGACTATTTGGGCTGTTTCCCTGGTATCTACTTGCTGTGGTGACTTCCAGGAGTGTGTTTTTTTTGTCGCCCTTGGTCCTGTGTTACACTGCAAACTGTTGGAGTCCATGTGTGGATATTATCAAGGATTGTTGTTTTTTATCTGTGGGGACTAACGTATACGAAATATCATCCGGTGAAATTATCTGACTGACTGAGGGCTCTACAGTGTGTGTGCTCGAGAATTTCTCCTGACATCTGTGCCCAAAGGTTCCCCAGATAAAGGAAGTTTTTTTCTGCATGCTGGAGTCACCTGGATGTAAGGAGCGAGCTTGGACCAAGTCTGGAAATCTGAGCAATCGAGTGATTGGACTCAGTTTGTTGTTCGAGGACTGCTTGAATTGTTGGCCCTGATACTGTTCTGTGGAGATTCGAAGGAGGAGGAGGAGAGGTTCAGCCAGTTCAACTGACCTAGAGGTGGGTGTGGGGTGTAGCTGTTTGTTCCTGGGAGGGTCGGGAGTGCCTACTGAAGGACTGGTGTTCGCGGAGCTTCCAGGAGTTGCTGAAGTTGCCTGGCAGAGGCTAGGTTTTCTCCTGCATTCCAAGAGGGGGTATTCAGTTGCACATAATTTGACCTGCCCTGGGTTGGTTGGGTTCTGGCATCATCTGAACCGGGATTATTTTTTACCTTTGTTATATTTATTTTTTCTGGATAACTTTGCAAGCAAGATCTGTGAGGGCCAGATTATTGATAACAGAAAGTTTGCCTTATAAGACATACTGGGAGTTTGGATTCCTGAAGTGCAGGTTGACCCGGATTTTGCTGTGAGGGGCCTGATCTATGTTGGATTACTTGAAGTTTTCATTTGGATTTTTATTGAGTGGATTTCTTATATGACTTCTCCGACTACTCGAAGACTTCTTTCCCAGATGTTTAATTTATCTTTGGTCTTCTGGTGGTGAGAGGATCAGGGGGTCCATATTCACTTTTTTTGTTATTTTTGATGTTTATGTTTATTTTAGTTTTTGATTTTTTTTTTGTGTTTTCTGGGCAGTGGGAGTGCCTAGAATTTTTCCCTTTTCCCCTGGCTGTGAGAGGGATGAGGAGGGGGTGAATTTATATTTGTGTGGCTAGTTTTCCATTAGCAGGTTATACAGACCTGCCACTAGAGGGATTCCTTGTCTTTCTACACAAATCACTGTACTCAATCGTGGGCAATGTGGCCTGCATTATCATTCTCAGTATCATTATCAATGTCTTTAAAGTGCTAAATTTTGGCCCCCTGCTGCACTGCTGACGCTTGCCATTGAAAAGCGTTTAACCTGTTGTGCTCTGTCTTTTTTCCTCAGAAGAGGACCCTCGCTATATGCCCACAGTCAAGCGCCGGGGCCAGTCTCTGCCAGCAGGTGGTTGGCAGCTGCAAGCCGATGCTCCGAACCACCAGACCGGAGGGACTGCCAGGGAAAGGTACGGCAAAAGTGCAATTTTTATGCCCATCCACCCTTCCAGCTTCTGTAGCCTTTCTTATATAGACACCTTCCCGACACAACATAAATCACGCCCCCTGCGTCTCGCTGCCCTACAGCCTGCTCTATATCCCCTTGTTAGCTACCAAATCAGCAGACTCCCTTTCTGCTTGCTCATGCTGCCCACACTGTTGAGCCAAAGCTTGACCATTGTTTGCCCTTAAACATCACAGTGAGAAATACATATGCTAGGTACCACCTATTGTGTTTTTCTATCCTTCTCCCTCTAATTTATAGTCCCTTTTTTAAAACTCTACTCACTGGACAGTAGCTGAATAAGTCACCTATATTAGCAATCTACTGAGGGCACCACGAAAGACATTTGATATAGTACCTTCTGCATACCAGTTATACTTTTCATAGTGGGGGTATTTCTCTGGATTCTGCTAGCTCTATTACTGTATCCTGAGTGCAGTGAAAAAGGATATCTCTTAGAGGATGCCACACAGGGAGATGTATTACATTACTCGACTTACTGCATTACTGCAAGAGTCACAAGGGACTGGGTATGTATATATGACCTCCCAATGCTACAACATAACCCATGGAGCAGTTGCCATGGAGGGACTCAGGCGGATTTACTATCGTATGGGACCTTGCTTCAACTCTGTACAGAAAATTATTCAATGCGCCTGTCTGCAAGACTACTAATCAGCGCTCTAACAAGAAGCCAAAGCTCCATATCCGGGTGGCAAACAAAGTGGTATCAGAATAAAAAAAAATGGGCAATGGCAAGAATCTTTAACCTATCTCTTGTGGCAACTATGAAACTATTGATACTATTATTAATATGCTTAGGAAATGTAGAACTTAACCCAGGACCCACAGAGGTCATCACTGCACCAACAGACTTATCCAAGATCAAAGGGCTAAGCTTTCTCCGTATTAATGTATGCAGTCTGTTAAAGAAGATCACAATGATCCAAGCCTGGGTTAACCATACCCTACCAGATATACTAATAGTGTCTGAGATGTGGCTGAGGCCTGTGACAGCCGACAAAGACATAAACTTACCTAATTATCAAGTATTCAGAGCTGACCACCAAACTAGGGGTGGGGGGGCATAGCGATATATGTGAAGGACAGCCTATCTGTAACCTGCCTCGACTCATTATCCATGGTAAAGGAATTTGAATGCCTATCCCACAAAGTGCCCCTCTCCCACACCATGTCACTGCAGCTAATCGGCTGCTATAGGCCCCCCTCAGCTGACCTCAAGCTATTATCCCACCTGGGTGACCTAATCAAAAAGGGAACAGAAGAAACTATAATCATATGAGACCTAAACCTAAACTGGCTCTCAAAGGCAGCTGCACCCTTAATATCATTCTGCGATACACATGGGTTTACACAGCTCATAAATGAACCCACCAGAATCAACAAAAAGAATACAAGCAACAGCACACTATTAGATGTTATACTAGTGAATAAACCTCACCTTTTCTTGCATGTTGGAGTACTATTCAATGACATCAGTGACCACTGCTTTATTGCTGGAATAAGATCAGCATGCAAGCCGTCATCCCCACCAAGTTCACAATGAGGAGATCAAAGCAAAAATTCAACATTGAGGCATACCTGGAAGAGATAAACCATTCCACATTATGGCAAGAGTTTTACTTAGCAAACACAGTGGAGACGGCGTACAAGGTGCTAAATGACATTACAGGTGCCCTTAATATCCATGCTCCAATTTCTAAGGTACGCATTAAAAATAAAACCTACTGTTTGTTCACTCCTGACCTTAAAGCCACCCTCCTTGGCAGAGACAAGTTATGGAAAAAGGCACAAAAAACTAAGCTATCAACTGATCGGGAGCTGTTCAAAAAAGCCAGGAATATCTGTACCAGGAAAGTACGAGATGCTAAGGCTGCTTATTATATGTCTGAACTAGACTCCTCCTGCCACAACCCTGTCAATTTCTGGAACACCATAAAAGATATAACAGGATACGATTCAAGTAACACACTCCCAACCAAAATACACAATGGCAAGGGAACCATCTCTGATAGACTGGAAGTCCTGGAATCATTCAACAATCACTTTACAACCGCTGGTCTAGCATTCGACACCTCTCTGGCTAACCAAATGCGTTCCTAATTAGGTATCAAGAACACTGAAGCACGGGTAATGGAGTCCACCTTCTCCTTCATACCAGCCACCCTGAAGCAGGTGGAAGAATTAATATCACAGCTGGACACCAAAAAAAGTGCAGGTGCAGACTCCCTTGATCCCTATTTTTTAAAAATTGCCATACAAGTATTAGCAGTGCCAATAACACACCTATTTAGCCTCTCACTACAACTAGGATCTATTCCATCGATCTGGAAAACAGCCCAAGTTATCCTGCTACTGAAAGCAGAGGACCCCATGGTCCTCAACAACTACAGGCCAATCTCTATCCTCCCTGTGCTAGCCAAGCTGCTAGAAAAAATCATAAGCACCCAACTAAGAGGATACCTTGAAGAGGCTAATCTTTTAAATCCAGCGCAATCTGGGTTTAGAACCAACCACAGAACCATCACAGCCCTCGCTAAAGTAACCAATGATTGGCAACTCAAACTGGACAAAAAAATTGTGTCTGTGCTGTATTTTTAGACCTGAGTAAGGCATTCGATACAGTCGACCACAAACTGCTCCTCTCCTCCCTGAAATCCATAGGACTCGACTCAACTTCCATTAGATGGTTTAATAACTGTCTCACGGGTAGGACCTAGCAGGTGAAGGCTGAAGGAGACCTATCACCACTCAAATCTCTCCAAAGAGGAGTTCCTCAAGGATCCATCCTTGGCCCAATCCTATTTTCCATCTATATCAATAGCATCGACAATAACCTCACCAAAGCCACTGTACACCTGTTTGCAGATGATACAGTATTGTATGTCAGTCACCCCTCTCCCGTAACAGCATGCATAGAGTTACAAGCAGAATTCAACCTATTACAACACCAACTACTGGAAAAAAACTCCTGCTAAATGCAAAAAAAAACAAAGGCAATGTTTTTCTCCCCCCAAACACAAGTCGGACACTCCTTCCCAAATAATCTCCCCCACATATCCACTGTCCTTGGTGAAAATCTTGAATATGTTACAAAATTCAAATATCTGGGGGTCTGGGTAAACAGTAGACTTGACTACTTAGATCATCTGGAAGATCTGCTAAAAAAATCTCCATCAGAGGCTTGGACTCTATTACAGAATAAAGCATTTTCTCACAAGTGATTCTAAAAAGAAGCTGGTCCAGGCCACATTTCTATCAGTATTAGATTATGCAGATTTCCTATATGGTCGTTGCCCCAACTCATATCTGAGCAAACTGGGCACACTTTACCATAGAGCCTTGAGGTTTATTACAGCTCTTCCTCTCAGCACTCACCACTGCTCACTTTATGCTGCAGTTGGATGGACCTCGCTCAATTTAGAAGAGACAGGAATGCCACACTATGGACTTATAGAGCGATATCAAAGATGCTACCAAATTACATCTCAGACTGCTTCACACAAATCACATCAAGTAAATATGCCCTAAGAAGTCTAAACTTCATCATGCTTAAAGTGTCCAAATTCAATTCTCGATATGGTAGATCTGCTATCAGCTATGTCTTATCTGCCTTATGGAATATGATGCAGAAGACCCTGAAAGTGAACAGATACATCTCACTTACATCCTTTAAATATCTGTATTCGAGACTCATCAAAGAAAAATGTAATTGTTTCCACAAATAGTAGAGTATTCCTAATCTTATCCATCTCTCTCTCTCCAGATAGCCAACTCACAGAAGGTATCCACCTTTACTAAGAGTCACCACCCCTCACATTCCATGCACCCCTCCTTTCCATCCACCTCCCCTTAATCCCTTGTCATATATCACAACCCTATACCCTTGTTATACAAACCCCCCAGTGCTGCCCTCCTGCCCTCTTCATAAGGCCCACAGTTTATCCATTCCACAGTATAGGCCCCCACCATCTTCCTCCTCCCCCGCCAGCCAGGCACACCACTTCCTGCTCCCCTTCCCCTCACCCCTTATTACCACTACACCTGAATTTAATGTATAGTCTGATTAGAATGTATCCTTAGACTGTGTGTATACTGAATATTCTATGCAGTATCCTAGAGTGTGTGTATATTGAATATTTTTTATGTTTCTATGTAAATTGAACCTTGACCTTACCAGGTCCATCTTGCAAATGAGCTCTGCTCAACGATGTTCACCTGGATAAATAAAGATTTGATTGATTGATTGATTGATTTTACATCCTGTGAGAGGGGATTTTATTTTGTTTTTCTGGGTTTGAATTTTATCCAGTTGTGGGAGGAGGGCAGTTTAGTATGCTTTTTTGGGTTGGGATTATGGTTTAAGTTTATATTGTTGTGGGGGTTCTAGGATTTTAATTGTTCATGGTTCTGGTTTAGGAATTTGGGGTTTTGTGTGCTTTCTCTATTGTGTGGTTATAATTATTGGTGGAATGTGCCTGCTCACCCCCCCCATCCTGTGCTATTAGGCCTCCGCCCTCTGTGTCCTCCACACGTTCTCTTCTCCCCCCACCTGCTTTCATCTATCAGGGCTGTCGAGCACTGGGGTTTGCTCATAGGGGTGGGTGTCGGGGGTGGGTGTGAGATTGTGGGCAGCGGAGCCTGAAAGAATGGCACTTTCCCATTGGGGTGATTAGGACCAGAAGATGCCTTAGGGCAAAATGGTGTCTGGAACGTGGGGATCCTGTTCTGGTTTCCATATCCAAGGGCACCTCCATTTTGGAAGGGCAAGTAGTTGGGACGGCTCGCCAATGTCATCTAACTCAGGCGCTGTTATGCAATGCCAGATCTGTCTGCAACTGGACTGCTCTTATTGCAGATTTTGTGGGTACAGCAGATCTGGTTTGCATTACCGAGACTTGGTTAGATGGGAATGCTGCCCATATTTTGGAGGCAGCTATGCCTACTCGGTACTCGGTTATACATTGCCCAAGATTGGACTGTGGGGGGGGGGTCACTGTCTGTTTTAAGACTGAATTGGGCATAACTGGTGTTCCAGTTGAGGAGACCAGGTCATTCAAGTGTACTGCGGTAGCTGGTGTGGGGTGCAGGATAGCTCTCATTTACCATCCACCAGGGGATGAGAAGCTGTTTCTGCAGGAAGTAGCAGACTTTGCCACTGACACAGCATTGGAGTCACCCAGACTGATGGTTCTGGGTGACTTCAACGCCTGGGTCGACGACGAATCCTTGCTTTTTGGACAACACTTCCTCCAGGTGATGACATCTCTGGGCTTCACACAGGTTGTTTCCTCAGCTACTCACAATGGCGGTCACTCCCTTCATCTGGTCTTCCTCCTGGGGATCGAGGCCTCAGACTTGGTGGTGGAACCAGTCGGTTGGTCTGACCACTTCACCGTTGGGTTCAATTTTTTGGCCCTGATGGGTAGGTCGACCCTGTGGAGATGGTCAATTATTGCCCTTTGTGGGATGTGTTCCCTGAAGACCTGATGGCAGTGATGGACCTCTCACTGTTTGATGAGACTAGCACAGATCCTGAGCAGTTAGTTGTGGCCTATAATAGGGCCATCTCGTCTGCTCTCAATCTGATTGTTCCTGTCCGAGTTCACCCCCTCCCGCTTCGCCCTGGGGCCCTATGGTTTGATGGGACTCTTAGGGAACTGAGGAGACTGGGGCATAGGTTAGAGTATCATTGGTGGAGGACAACCTTACATACCGACCACCTTATTTTGTTAGAACATTATAAATTCTATCTAACAGAAATTTCCGTAGAAGGCAGAGTTCCTGTCCAGAAATTTCTGTCACTGAAACAAATGGCTCAACTCTTCAGAACAGTTGACAGGCCAGTCCAGTCTGTCAGCAGTTCCGTCAAGTCTTTTCACAAAGGGAGTGTGATGAGATCACTTGTTTTTTTGCGAATAAGGTGGCCGACATCAGGCAGGAGTGCTGCCAGCTTCACTCTATGGGGGATGCTGTTGGTCGATGTGTCACAGAGCCTGGAATTTCCTGAAGTACCTTTGATCTGCCGGAGTTTGTGGATATTATGAGGACTGTCCAGGGAATGCGTCCCACTTGCTGTAGGTTAGATCCGGGCCCTACTACCCTGATTTTGGGTTGTAGTGACATCATAGGCCCGGTCTTAGCTTGGATTGTCCAGTGCTCTTTGGACTCAGGTGAGTTTCCTAGCTCCCTGAAGGAGGGGGTGGTGATACCCCTCCTGAAGAAAGCTTCTTTTGACACAGAGAAGCTAGAAAACTATAGGCCTATCTCTAACCTTCCTTTCATAGGGAAGGTTATTGAGAAAGTTGTGGCGGCTCAACTGGAGAACCATTTACCCATCCATAATCTATACAAACCTCTCCAATTGGGTTTTTGTAAGAGGCATAGTACTGAGACTGCTCTGGTTTGGGTGCTCAATGATCTCCTGATGGCAAGAGATTGGAGACACCGTTCCATCTTGGTTCTCCTTGATTTATCATCAGCCTTTGACACTGTAGATCATGGGGTTCTGCTCAAGCATTTGAGGTCCATCTGTGGGCTGTCTGGATCAGTTTTCAGGTGGTTTACATCTTTCCTCACTGGTAGAACGCAGAGAGTTGTCTTGGGTATTTTTTCTTCTGAGGATTTCCCTCTGCTTTGTGGGGCACCTCAGGGCTTGGTGCTGTCCCCCATATTATTTGCAGTGTATATGCTGCCCCTCAGAGACATTGTAAGATGGTATGGGCTGAGGTTTCACTGCTATGCTGATGACACCCAGCTCTACCTGTCTTTTGCCCCTGACCAGGTTAGTGCTATCTCTGTACTGAACAGCTGCCTTGTAGAAATCCAAGACTGGATGAGTGCCAGTGGTTTAAAGTTGAACCCAGGAAAGACTGAGGTCTTTGTAGTAGACCTGGGTCGTAGGACAGAGGGGTTGGGGAATGAGCTCCCCTCCAGTTTAGTCCTGGGCAGTGCACAGATTCTCACCTCTGAATGGGTGCGTGACCTAGGAGTGGTGCTTGATGATGGCCTGACCCTTCATCATCAGGTGTCAGCAGTCATCAAGCTGGCCTTCTACCATCTTAGAACATTGCTAGGATCAAACACCTTGTTCCGTCCAGTGACCTGCCTGTCTTAGTCCATGCTTTTGTGACATCATGCCTTGACTATTGCAACTCCTTTTACCTAGGGCTTCCTGGGATTGACATCTGCCGCTTGCAGCTAGTGCAGAATGCTGCAGCACATTTGTTGACTGGGGCTTTGAGAAGAACTCATATTACCCCTTTGTTACACGATCTGCACTGGCTGCCCATCCAGTGGCGGATCACCTTTAAGGTAGGTCTGTTGACCTACAAAGCCCTACATGGACTTGGTCCTGATTACTTGAAAGAGCTCCTGGTTCCTTACACCCCTCTGTGACAGCTCCGCTCAGCTGACGAGGGGTTGCTGGAGATTCTGAGGGTAAGTTTAAAGTCATCTGGTGCACGTGCCTTCAGGTTTGTGGCACCTACCCTCTGGAATTCTCTGCCCCGTCAGCAACGGGAGTGCAGGACAGTGGGGTGCTTTAAGCAGGCATTGAAGACCTATTTGTGGGGAAAAGTGTACCCTGAACTGCTTTGATTTTTATCTGTATTTATTTATTGTTGTTTTTACCTTACTGTACAGCGCCTTGAAGCGTGAAAGGCGTGATATCAAACAAACTTATTATTATTATTATGGCACCCACTATTTACAATGGCACTGAGAGTGAAAGCAGAATATAGCTGTGTTACAAAACAACACTGAAGCAGTCTGTCAGACCTAGTTACAGTTTAATCAAGGATGAAAGCAGGAGACTATAGCTAAGTTAAAGCACAATGTCATGGGGTCTGGCATCAAGGGTAAAAGCAGGAAACTATAGCTGTGTTACAATACAGCATTGCAATTACCAGACAGGTCTAGTTACAGTGGTATCAAGGGTAAAAACAGTAGAATATAGCTGTGTTACAATACAACATTGCAATACTCTGGCAGGCCTAGCTGCAGTGAGATCGAGGGCAAAAGCAGTAGAATATAGTTGTGTTACAATATTACATCACAGCAGTCTGGCAGGGCTAGTTACAGTAGTATGAAGGGCGAAAGCAGGAAAATATAACTGTGATGCACATTACAGCCATCTGACAAGCCTTGTTACAGTATCAGCAAGGATAAATGCAGGAGTAAAGTAAGTAAAATGTTATTTTTAAGCGCCTTTCAAGAACCAAAACACTGTACAAATTTAAAAACTAACACTTTAAAACACTAATTAATAAACAATACTAGAATCATTCTCCAAATGTTTTATAAAACAAAAATGTTTTAAGCTTCAATTTAAAACTTGCAACTGTCAGGCATTCTCGTATCCGATGAGGTAGAGAATTCCACAGGGTAGGGGCAGCATAAGAAAACGCATGTGCCCCAGATGTCTTCAAACGAACCCAAGGAATCTCTAGCAATCCCTCGTCAGTGGATCGGAGTGAGCGAGAGGGGCAGTAGGGAGTAAGGAGATCTTGCAAATATCGCGGTCCCTGTTCATGTAGGGCCTTATAGGTCAGTAAACCGACCTTAAAGGTGATCTGCCACTGAACTGGCAGCTAGTGCAGTCTGCGCAGCACAGGCGTAATGTGACTAGTTCTAGATGTCCCAGTCAAAAGCCTGGCCGCTGCATTCTGCACTAGCTGCAAGCGGTCGATATCAACCCCTGGTAGCCCTAGGTACAGGGCATTGCAGTAATAAAGGCGGGTGGTTACGAAAGGTGGACCAAAGTAGGAAGGTCAGCCAGAGAAGAATATAGCTGTGCTAAAGCACAGCATCACAACAGTGTGACAAGCCTACTTACAATGGAATCAGGGGTGAAGGCAGGAGAACATGGTTCCACTAAGACAAGGCAATTGTCAGAGTGACAGTAGCAGAAGAGTGTGGCTGTGTAACAATACAGCATAGTATATCCAGCTCAATGGTAGTGTAGGAACAAAACAATCATACAATACACTAAAAACAAAACACATCCAGCAGAAATACATGACAAGTACCAGGAAAATAAGTAGGAAAAGCAGGAGACTCTACAGTAGATGTTTAACGTATACTTAGTGAAAGATTCAGACAATGCTTTTGAGCACAAGTGCTCTTTTACAAAGGTTCCACATCAGATTACTTTATTACATTCAAAACAAAGGCCAAACAGTCAAGACAAATTCCAAATTAAATGTTTGTTAAACAGTCAATAAACATATGAAATACTGATAAATATTGATACTGGATATTAATATTGATAGATGTACAGGAATCCAATGATATTGCATGTCTAGCTTCAACAGTATTGCAGGCCTGTTAGCACGTAAAGAAGGGTTCGAGTGTTTAACATGACATGCATTATAAAGAAGCCTAGCAAGTGCTAGATGAAAAAAGAACAAGTCGTGTACATCCCCTGCCATTCTTATCCTTAAAGAACACCTTTCCTGCTCTTTCCAGAATCTTCCCCCCAAAACACATGAGTACTTTTACCTGCCCCAGGCCCAATGCTGCATGATTTTCTATTTATTGCTGCCCGTATTTATGAAGGAAAGGAACTGTATTTTGGCTCCATGAAGCTGAGAACCCGACCCCTTCCACTTCCATATTTGGAGACACGCCTTTTGTTAGTTGAACAGCGGCCTTAATTTGTCAGAATTGGAACTCTAAAGTATGCAAAACAGCACCTTAAAAACCATCCCTGTTAATATTTTCAAAAAAATCCTATCGACCAGAAGTGCACCCACACCTCCCTATACTTACATCTTAAAACAAGCTAGTGTTACCACTTGCCATCCAGATGACCCGGTTTGCACCCCAAGTCCAGGACGTCTGGTGCTGACCAGCAAGGCAGGGTAGGGTGTCCTTTGGATGCCTCCTGCCTCAGGGAGGGAGGCAGGGTACCTCTTTGCATTGCATGATCTGCCCCAGTGACCCAGAGGGAGGGGGTGTCATGTAGGAAGGAATAAGTGGGTCCTCTGGGGTGACCACATATTGGCATGGACCCAGCCACCTGGCAAGTGACCCAGAGGCATCATGTGGCCAGAGTGGTGCCAGCAGGGGCATTCCAAAGGTAGGGTGGGGCTTACTCACCCTTCCGACAGCCCTAAAAGGTGAATGCTGGGTCATCTCTCAGGACTAGGCTCTGAGGTTGGATGAGGGGAGGGCTTAACAAGGGGATAAAATACCTCCAGCAGCATCTTGCAGATGAAACCACCTCATTCCCCACACCATGGCAGGGTCACTTTGACCCCTCCCATGCCTCACTGGCTCCTCTTCATGGGCCCTGACTGTCGAGTGAGTATTTTCTCCTGGCTTGGGGAAGCAGGGGGTCCTGCCCACAGGGGATAAGACATGGGTTACAGTCGGGATATCCAGGGAAGGTTGTCAAGCAAAAGTTGGTGGTTAGGGACACTGAAGGACTCCTGCAGTGGGTATAAGGGCTTGGATAGGTGGAAGGAGGTCCCAGCAGCTGGCAGCGAAAATGAGGGACAAAAATAGAAAGTAAAAAAAATAAGCTAGCATGGGAGGGGCGTCTCTGAATAGGGAAGTGGAAGGGATCAGGCTCTCAGTTCCATGGAACCAGAATACAATCCCTTCCCTCCCGAAACACAAGCAGCAATAAATCAAAAATCATGCAGCACTGGACCTGGGGCAGGTAATGGTACTTATTTGTTGTGGGAGGAAGCACCAGAAAAGATGCTCTTAAAAAGGGAACAGTCAGCACTAAGAGCTCCACACTTAAGTGTGAGGCTGGTCCCAATTTACACTTTGTGTGCAAAAACATATTTTGTTACTTACTGTAGTATAGTAGATTGTATAGGACTAATGTTGCTTAATTCCAGGCTGACATTTTCTGTAACTACAAATCCCAGAAATCCCTGCAGTTGACAAACAGTATGAACAAGACTGCAGCAATGGGAGACTCAATAGCCTGCAGTGCATGCTAGAATTTATATAAGCTCTGATCTTTTGTTTGCTGGTCCCACTGTCCTCTCAGGGCTAGGTACTGTCACAGAGGCATGTACTTAGTCCCAGGAGAACAGCAGGACTGGAAAACATCTGATCTGAGCTTATAAAAGCTGTAACATGCATTGCATGCTGTTGAATCTCCCACTGCTGCTGCCCTGCTCTATTTTCAGCATTAGGGGATCCTAGAATTTCTAGTTACAGAAAATATCAGCCTGGAAGTAAGCAAAATTAATCTGAAACAATCTACTACACTACAGTTAACAGTAACTAACAGAACATGTTTTCTGCATACAAAATACAAATTGGGACCATCACCACATTTGAGTGTGTTGCCCTTGGCGATGACTGTTCTCCTTTAATTGCTTTCCCAAAGGCATTTTGATATGTCTGTTTGCTTTGACATTCTCACAATATTCGATCTTCAGTTGATGTTCCGCCAGAGTCACTGCCTTAATCAGTTACCAGTTGCTAGTAGCATCTGCACTACTAACAGAATTCATGTTTTGACTTTAGCCTATGGAGCAGTGCTTGGATAGTTAAAGTGTAACAAAATAAGAAAGGGAACAACTCACCTTACTAAGTGTGGTGGTCCAGGTCCACATTTAGTTTGGAGTGCACTCTCTTATCAGTAAAGATCAGTTCAAAGCACTTCCAGTGCCTGTTCAGTTTTTGTTGTTCAACATGATGTCATATAAGTCAGGATATGATGTTATATAAACATTTTTCAGGGGTATAAACAAAGTGAATAGTGAGGATCTGTAAGAAACGGGGATGCTGTTACTAGGGGGCATGACTGGAGGCTGGTGGGAGGCAAGCTCAAGAGAAACTTGAGGACGTTTTAATTCACTGAGTGGATAGTGGAACCATGGAACATACTTCCAGCAAAAATGGTGGGAGCATCTACACTTAACAGGGTTAAAAAGGGTTTGGACAGTGCAAGGGGACTCATAGCCCCAAGAGGGCAGCAACATGGGTTTGACAGGTAGGGGAGGAGGGTAACAACTCACCAGTAGAGAAGGTCAGTGGGGTAAGGTAATATACTAATGGCAGACTCGATGGACCTTTGCTGTCATTCTGTCATCAAATTCTATGTTTCCATGTCATTTTGCTAGTATATATGCAGTTTTGGTTGGACCACGTTATGTAGTGTATATAATGTGCAGCAGTTTTAATTGTCCACACTGATCAAGTTTATCCAGTGATTTACAGTTAAGGTTGACTAACATGATATGGTATTTCCAATTTGCTATAGTCTTGGTTGTCCAACATATTTCTTCAATGTTTATTTAGTTTTGGTTGTATAGGAGGATATAGTTTCTCTAGTGTCCAGACACTTTTGACTGTCCCAACAAGATGTGGTTTATAGGTGTCCACTCAGTTATAGTTGTCTAACATGATGTCTTTTCTTCAGTGTCCTATAGTCTTGGTTAGCAAGCATGATGCATTTTCTCCAGTGTCTGTATAATTTTTATTGTCCAACATGAGGTAGTTTTCCAGTTTCCATTCAGTTTGATTATCCAGCATGATGTACAACACGTGTCCACTGTACTACAGTTTTGTCCAACACAATGTAGTTTCACCAGTGTCCTACAGTTTTGATTGTCCATCATAATGTAGTTTTCCAGAGCCCATCAAATTTCAGTTATCCAACATGATATAATTTTTCCAAAACTCAAACTATTACAGCTGTCTCAGAGGCTATAGTATTTCCAGTGCCCAGCATTCTGGCCATTCAATATAATTCAGGTTCTTGAATGTCCATACAGTTTTGATTGTCCAATATGATGTAGTTTCTCCAATGGCTGTACAATTTTATTTGTCCCACATGATGATGTTTTCCAGTGTCCATTCAGTTTTGACTGTCCAACATGATTTAAGTTTAGGTTTTGCCAATGCCTTACAGTTTTGTCATCCAGTATAATGTAATTTTTCCAGTGTCCTACAGTTTTGGCACTCCAGCATGATCTTGTTTCCTCGATATCCAATTGTTTCAATTTCCAAAAGTGATACAATATTTCCAGTGTCCTACACTAGTGGTTGCCCTTTATGATACAGCATCCCCAAACCCTACAGTTTTGTTTTCCAAAATGATGTAGAATTTCCAGTGTCCTACAATCTTGGGTGTCTATGATACAGTTTCTCCACTGCCTTACAGTTTGTTTTCCTACAAAATGAAGTTTTTCCAATGTCCAACAGTTTTGTTGTCCACTATGATGTTGTTTTCGATGCCCTACAGTTTTGTTGTTCAACATGATATGTTTTCCTAATATCCTACAGTTTTCCCACAAGTGACTGTGCTCACACACTGATGATATGCTCTTGAAAAGATTTGCAGGAAACCAATGTGCTAAGGTTTTCGCTTTATTTCTGCAGCATCCCAAACCAGCACAGGTGCAGAATCACAGGCGAGTGCAGCTAAGTGCCCCCAAAGTTTCTCACCTGCATGCTTTGACAAGAGGCTACCATGGTAACTGCAGAAGCTCCTTAAATACAGAAGATTTATTAAAGGTACCAGGGCTAATTACAGCAGTTACTACAATGAGTTAGATGTTCTCTGCTTGTGCAAAACATGATACATAAAGTGTAAAATGCAGGAAAATACAAATACATACTGTACTGCACATCAGTGAAACAGTTGCATTAAACAGTAAATGGTTTAAAAACAGTACTAAATACTGCAGTAAGCACAGGTGAAGCTAAATACCCTGCCGAAGCTGCTGGGAACTGCATGCATAAGAAATATATTTGCTTCCTTTTGCAAGTTCAGTTGGCATAGATTGCATTTGTAAAATATGCTAATATTGTCAGCACAGAGAACTGTGAGACATGAAAGAAAACAATATAAGCAGATATATAAATTTAAAGCAAGATAGCTCTAGCCATTCAAAAGCTGGACAATACAAGTGTTACTTTACAATCCAGTAGGCTCTTAAATGGTGCATTAGAGCCCTTTATGCTAAAGGTTTACCACATCTGAATTAATTCATAAAAAGAGAGCAACTTCAACCCGCTCATTCAAGCCTGGAGGAATGGTAACCGATAGCTTGAAGATCCAAAAAGATTCTCTCTGGGACAAAGTTTGTCAGCATCACCCCCCTCCCCCCCCCCACACACACACACTCAAAAACATCTGTTTAATTCCTGTGAAGGTCCGGTAATGAGTGCCTGGAGAGGAGGGTTGGTGGACATGTGCTGCTGTCATATAGTCCAAACTGCCATTAACTATGGCCCTCATGTGGTCACTTACCATTTCCTTTAGTTTCCATCAGGTCCGACCAACATAATATCTGCCACACATACACACACACCTTATGTGCCCAAATAGTCCACATGTGTGGAATCACTATTCATAAACCATCTGATATTTAAAGCATCTACAGTGCTGGGGTTGACAAAAGTAGTAGTGGAATTAATAACCACACAGTATTTATACCTTTGGCATTTGTGGCATCCAGCAGGCAAAGTTGGAAGCCACGTACTCCATCTTACCAGTGGTTGCATACTGTCGTCACATAGTCACCAGTGTTGCGGGGCCTCCGGAATTCTGTCCTGGGGTATTCTAAGGCAGGTTCCCTAAGCTGTGGTTCTGTCTGTAAGATTCCCCAATGTTTTCTGACTATGTTCTCTAGGCTGCCTTCTGCTACAGTATACATTGTCACAAAATTCAAGCAGTTAGTGTTGTGTGGCTTATGGGGTCTTTGTACCAACAAGGAATCTCTGTCAGTTTTTGCAGCCATGTGAACCAAGTCTGACAGTTTTGTTGTTCAGCATGATGCAGTTTTTCCAATGTTCTACAGTTTGGGTTGTCCATGTCGTTTCTCCACTGCCTTACAGTTTGGTGTCCTACAAGAGGCAGTTTTTCCAATGTCTGACAGTTTAGTGCCTGACATGATGTTGTTTTTCCAATGTCCTACAGTTTTGTTGTCCAGCATGATATTTTTTCCAAATGTTCTACAGTTTTCTCACAAACAGCTGCACTCACACACTGACAATATGCTCCTGAAAAGATTCACAGTAAACACATGTGCTAAGGTGCTCACTGCATTTCTGTAGCATCCCAAACCAGCTTAGGTGAAGGGGTCATATTAAACAGTAAATGGTTTGAAAACAGTACTAAATACTTCAGTGAGCACAGGTGGAGCTAAATACCCTCTGGAAGCTGATGGGTACTGCATGCATAAGAGATATAGCTGCTTCTTTTTTGCAAGTTCAGTTGGCATAGATTGCATTTGTAAAACATGCTAATAGTGTCCGCACAAAGACCTGTGAGACATGAATGAGAACAACATAAGCAGGTATGTAAGCATTAACCTAAGAGAGAGCATGGGTCTACTTGAGAATTAATCCATGCCTGCAGAGGGGTGGGGTTGAGTCATGAGGCCACAGGCACAAAACAACCATCAGTCCACTACCCCAGCTCTCTGATGGCTTTCTACCATCCTGTGAGCCCCCAGGACACAACACTCCTCCGATCCCTCTGCTGTCTGCTGCTCTGCACACTGGGATATATGAACATGTGGACTTGTCATCATAAAAAGGCCTTATGGTCTATCAAGTCTGATCGAGTGTGCAGCACCCAGTTTAGCAAAGATCTGCAACAGGGCTGATACACAAGATGGAGTGGAAAGTATGAGAAGGGACTTGGCAAGGTTGGAGGAATGGTCAAATATATGGCAGCTTAGATTCAACGTAAAGAAGTGCAAAGTAACGCACCTGGGAAACAAAAACCAAGGGGAAGAGTACACAATGGGGGGTGAGATACTGACAACAACAACAAGCATTTGTCAATTCGAATGTTTGCTTGCTGGCATTGGCAGTGGTAGTGTAGAAGTTACAGAGCTGCGCAATAGGATAGCAGTGAAGTATTGAACAGCCAACCCACCACCTCCTGCAGACAGTGACAGGCATTGGGGTGTGCCTTTGTGCGTCAGGCATAGCGGCCACACCATTTCACCACACCTACCCTGCAGACACTGACAAGTGTCACGGTGTGCTTGGGGTCTTTGGCCCTTAGCACCCATTCCATCAGGAAATATGGTGAGATGGGTGCGGTATAGGAGAATGGGGTGAACTTTGGGGCAAGAGTCTAAGGCATACCTTGATGCCTCTCACTGGCTGCAGGATGTGGAATGGTATGAGCATTACGGGCAAGAATCCCAAGTCACACCCCTGATGCCTGTCATTCTCTACAGGGTTGGGCGTTATGGTTGGAAACCCTAACACCTCAGGCATTCGTTAGTATTTTCACTCCAAATTTTCAACATTGTTTTTTTGTGACCCCCACCTCATGAACAGTGGCAATATCAGTTTGTTAGCCGAAAGTTGCTTATGCACAGCGACTATGGCATTTAGCATCACAGGTGCAAAAACACATTCCAAACAGGATGTGAAAAATGACAGCTGTGCTGTTCATGGAGAGGTGTAAAAAATGGCAATGTTGCAAATCTGCAGTAAAAATATAAAAAAAACTGGTGAAGTCACGAGCGTGCATAAAAACTGTGCAACGGACACCCGTAGTGTAATTAGGTTGGGGATTTTTTACAGCAGATTGTCAACACAGGCATTTTGGGACCTCCGATCATGAACAGTGCCACTGTGATTTTCTTTATCTGTCCCAAACAATGATTTCCCACAACCACCATGCATCTCTGCGCTGAAAGTGTGAAAACACATTTTGGCCATGTTGTGAAAAATGACAGCTGTACTGTTCATAAGGAAGTGTGGAAAATGCCACTGGTGAAAATCTGGACTGAAAATATTACAAAGTCATGAACTTACGAGGTTGTGTGGAAACTGCACAATGCTCACTCGTAACACAATTATTTTATGGACTTTTGTCACCAGATTTTCAACATAGCCATTTTAAGACCTCTGCTCATGAACAGTGTAACTGTGATTTCCTTAATCTGTCCCAAACATTGTTTTGGCACACTGACTGCTCCATTGTGCGCTACATGTGCGGAAACACATTTGGGGTGACGTGAAAAATGGCAGCTGTATTGTTCATAAGGAAGTATAATAAAATGACAATGTGGAAAATCTGGAGTGAAAATATAGAAAATTCACAAACTTATGAGCCTGCGTAGGAACTACACAATGCACGCTTGTAAAACAGTCATTTTTAGGAATTTTTTCACCAAATTTTCAACATAGCCATTTTAAGACCTCTGCTCATGAACAGTGTCACTGTGATTTTTGTAATGTGTCCCATACATTGATTTTGCACACCGACTGTGCCTTTGGGCAAGACGTGAAAAATAACAGCTGTACTGCTCATAAGGAAGTGTAATAAAATGCCAATGTTGAAAATCTGGAGTGAAAATATTGAAAATTCACAAACTTACAAGTGTGCGTAGGAACTGTGCAATGCACGTTCATAAAACAGTCATTTTTAGGAATTTTTCCACCAAATTTTCAACATAGGCTTTTTGAGAGCCCAACTTATGAACAGTGGCAGTGTCGTTTCATTACTCGGTCCTGAAAGGTGATTTCACGCAGTGACTGCTAAATCACCCTTCAGGCCCAATTAAAGCCATGACAGTGAGAGCATTCATGAGAAGGGGTCCCAAAAATCTCATGTTGAAAATTTGGTGTAAAAGTCCCAAAAATGGCTGAGATATGCAGCAAAGTTGAAAAAACCCTATCTATCCCATTATGCAGCTTACCAGCATTTCCTCAGTTAGCGGTCGGCTTTGAAGAGTGCAGATGTGTTTCCGGTCCACCGAAGATCATCACACCAGAGTCTGGAGGTAAGTATGTGGTGAGGGGTGTATGGGGAGGTGGGGTGAGCAGTGGGTGGGCGTGGGTGGGGCAGAGACAGCGAGGACCGCTTTTAAGTTTCAGGTTTTTTTTTATTAAATGACGATGCAGGACATTTGCCACACTGAGGTGGGCTCCCAGTGTGGCAGAAGGACAACTGGTTGGGCGTGGAACCGAGGGGAGTTGGGCACCCAGTCGGTAATAACATCTGTTGCCATGCTGGGGTGGGCTCCCAGCATGGCATCCCTATACTGGGGGGACCAGTGGAGCCGACGGGGGATTGGGCACCCCCGTCAGCTATACAATGTGCGGCCATGCTGGGGTGTGCACCCAGCATGGCATATATAACTCCGCTTTGGGAGGGCACAGCACAGCTACACAGTGTGTGCGTGGGAGGGCGAGCACGCAGTATGCATATATGTGTGTGTGTGTGTGTGTGTGTGTAAGGGGAGCGTGCATGAGCAGGTGATATCATATCGCTGCTCACTGAAGTGTAGCTCCCCCTTTCAACTGTACTTCACTGCATTTTGGACACTGTCATAGGCTGCTCCAGCAGGCATTGGAGAACTGTGGCTGCGCCTGCAAACACACTGACTGAATTGGAAGAGGGCTGCCACACCTTCGAAAACTGGGATGATGGCACTATGTTTCTTGCACATGCGTGCAAGCAAACATAAAAATGGAAAGAGACCTGTGGTAATTATATCAGATGACCTAAAGGTGGGAAAGCAATGTGAGAAGGCAGTAAGGAGGGCTGAGGGGATACTGGGATGCATAGGGAGAGGCATCGCCAGTAGGAAACGGGAAGTTGTTATCCCTCTGTACAGACAGTTAGTTGGTGGGACCCCATCTGGAGTACTGTGTGCAGTTCTGGAGACCCCATCTCCACAAAGACATAGACAGAGTGGAGGCTGTCCAGAGGAAGGCAACCAAAATGGTGTAGGGTCTGAACCAGAAGACATACAAAGAGAGACTAAAGGAGCTTAATATGTATACCCTTGAGGAAAGAAGGGGGGGACATGATAGAAACTTTCAAGTACCTCAAGGGAATCAACAAAGTCCAAGAGGGTAGTATCTTTCAGAAAAAGAGATGTGCGAGAACAAGGGGGCACAATTTGAAGATAGAGGGCAGATGGCTCAGAGGTAATGTGAGGAAGTATTTTTTCACGGAGAGGGTTGTGCATGCATGGAACAGCCTTCCTGAGGAGATTGCGGAGTCAACAACAGTGGGGGGAATTCAAGAATGAATGGGACAGACATAAGGCAGTTCTAGTTGGGGGATAGGAGGAAGTAGGCTGTTGGTTAAGTAGGATCTGCAGCTTATCCATCAGGTAGGAAAATGGGCAGACTCGGTGAGCCAAGCGGTCCTTATCTGCTGTCAAATTCTATGTTTCTATGTTTGTCGTCAAGGCACAGTTCAGGAAGCATAGGATGACCAGAAGCAGTTGTAAAACTCAGAATGAGTGTTTTATTATTATTAATAATAGCAAAATAAAAAATAAAAATGTGTTCAGTATAACTATTTACAAAGGCAGTACAAATAGAGAAAACAAAGTCCTTCTTCTGAGCATTTCTTCTTAATTTCAAATCTCAGTCTCTCTAGCAAAAATACTGCTGCTCTTTTTATAACAAGCCTTTGCCAGGGAACTCATTACAAAGAACATCCTGTTTTTCTGAAAATGTTTTTGTCAGTTTCTTTTCTTGCAGGTGCAACAAAACAGTACATGGTGTTCCAGAACTGACCTCCTGTTGGCAGCTTCTGTAAAGAGTTTGCAAACCAGCATCTTAGGTTAACCCCTTGAACTCTAAATAGCTTTTTGCAATCATTTCAACAATATAAGCATATAATGTATGGGTAGCCCTTATTGCCCATGGAAAGTGAGCTGTTTACAACCTTGTAATCCCACTGTTGTGATGTCAGAACCTTATAAACCTCTCTCTTCTATGTCACAGCAGTGGGTTTAGAAAACAGAATGTCAAGGTATTTAGTGTTCTGCACATCCCGAATGTGACTACTAATCTCAGTACAGTATGCAAATAACATTCCAATTGTCACAGTTTACTGTTACTGAGTCTAGTGATCACTATGTCTGATACAGATTTTAACTCTGGTGCTATTTCAGCCCACTGTCATTCAGTCTTTGTATCCTAATAAACTGTTTTCCTACACAATCACGTGGCCATAGTGGTAAGGCAAAATTACTTGTGTTTTGGGGGTGTGTGTAACTTCTCATGTCAAGTCCCATACACTATAAATGACAATGCCTGATGTAAAGTGATAACTATAGGGATCCCAGTTTCATATAAAGATTCACACATATTTTATAACTTCAGATATGCAAGTAGGAAGAAAAGATAGAAATAGTAAGTGAAGGCAGAGAGATAGTGGGGGGGGCAGAGAATAGCAAGACCATCAAAGTGGCCATTTCCTAGGTCTCTCAAGAAAATGTGGCTGTGCAGTCAGATAGACAAGAGACAGAACAGAGATGATAAAACAAGATTCTTGCATTTAACTCTTTCTACTTAACAAATTGTTTTATATAACAAATAGGACAGTGTCTTATTCAACCTTGTCACATACCCCCCTCTTTAAGAGGGAAACTGTTTAAAAAAAAAAAACAAGTTTCCAAAACTTTCTTTAAATTCTCCTTTAACATTAGCTTATAACCTTTTCTCCATAACAACCAGTATAGCAAACAGTAAAGTTTAAACTCACACTTTTTCTTTCAACCTTCGGAATTCTCAATTCCTGATCCATATCTTGACCGAAAATCAGCATTGATATTCTCTTTTCTTGACTTGTGCAACACTTTGAATTTAAATAACTATAGTACCAGGTACCACCACATGATTCTGGAATTTGTATCCTTTGTTTGGTTAAGCCAACAGAGAGGATTATGATCAGTTAGAAGTACAAAGTCAGCTCCTAGCAAATAAAACTTAAGGGACTCCATTGCCCACTTTGCTGCAAGGCATTCCTTTTCAATGGTGGAGTACCTTTGTTTGCGGTTGTGCAACTTCCTACTGATATCTAGAATGGGATGTTCCTTCCCATCTATATTTTGACTCAGGGCTGCACATAGGCCAACCTCTGATGCATCCATTTGTAACAAATACTGTTT
Organism: Neoceratodus forsteri; assembly: GCA_016271365.2. Classification (NCBI taxonomy): domain Eukaryota; kingdom Metazoa; phylum Chordata; order Ceratodontiformes; family Ceratodontidae; genus Neoceratodus; species Neoceratodus forsteri. The sequence continues at coordinate 967,958,119 of CM028130.1, read as the reverse complement.
CTCAAAGTTTGGGCTGTGTAAAACAGGGCTGAACATAATGCCACATTGATGGCCTAAAAAGCTTCATCACACTCTGGGGACCATTTCACAGTATTCAGGTACCGATTCCTCAGGCATTCAGTAAGGGGAGTAGCTAATTAGGCAAAGTTGGGAACAAATCTCTGATAGTAACCAGCCAGCCCTAAAAATGACCTGACATGTTTTTTTGTTTTAGGGGTAGGACTGTTAGCTACAGCTTCTATCTTAGAAATATCTGGCTTTACTCCTCCATTTCCCTAAACATATCCCAAATATCTGGTTTCCTGCATGCCAAATGCACATTTGGTAGGATTAATGGTCAGATCTGCATTTTTGATAGCTTGGATAGCTTGAATAACTGCTTGTCTGTGTTCCAGCTGGCTTTTCTGGTCTGTACTGTACACCACGACATCATCCAGGTAAGGAGTATAATAACCAGTGTGAGTAGCTAAAATTACATCCATGTACTGCTGGAATGTAGCAGGTGCACCATGTAAACCAAACGGCATGGTGGTGAACTGATAGAATCCAACAGGAGTGGCAAATGCAGTTTTGTCTCTGGATTCTTTAGTTAGGGGAATCTGCCAGTAACCCCTTGGTGAGACTGAGGGTACCGATGTACTTGACACTTCCCTCTTCCCAATTTGTTCACCAAATCATCTATCCTTGGCATAGCGTAACTGTCAAATTCAGACACTTGATTAAGTTTCTAGAATCAAGACAGATTCTTACACTCCCTCTTTTTTATTTACAATCACCAATGGTGATGAACATGCACTTCTTGGCTCTTCTAAGATACCCAACTCTTTCATGTTTTGTATTTCCTTAACAATGTCTGCTCGTAACCGCTCTGGTAATCTGTATGTCTTTTGTCTAATAGGGCAAGTATTCCCTTTCACTATTACATGCTCAGCCCCTTTTGCTTGGCCTGGCACTGTGGTAAAAGTACTGTTAAATGCCTTTAATAAGTTATGAATTTCTACAATTTGTTCGGAGGTTAACAAAGCATTCACTTTTGCAGCATCAGCAATTACAATTTGTTCCAGTCTGCCATAAGTTATATCAATATCTTCTTTTCTGGTAAAAGTAACAAAACAGTCTTTGGTGTTTTTTAACCCATTTCTTCAGGAGGTTAGCATGGTATATCTTGGTAGGAGTTTTCCTTTCAGGGGTCTCAGTCTCATAGTTAACTGTGCCAGTACATCTAAGCACTTTATAAGGCCCTTGCCTCTTCATTAACAGTTTATTTTCTGTAGTGGGTAACAATAGCAAGATCTTTTCTCCTGGTCAAAAACTGTTTCTTTTACCCCATGGTCATAATATGCCTTCTGCTGGTTTGGGGACTCTTCCTGATTACTATGGGCAATTTCAACATATTTTGCCAGTTTCATTCTCAGGGCACACATATAAGATGTAATAGATTATTTTTGAGTGGGGTTATTTTCCCCATGTTTCTCTTATTACATCTTGGCCCAGATATTCAAAAGGGTTGCACATGGCACAACCCACTGATGCGCCCCGGTGCGATATTTAAAAGGGAAAAGTGTGCCTGCACAAATCCTGATGCGCCGGGGTGCATCAGTAATGTATGCAGGCACAGGTCGCGGTGCGTGCCCATGCATAAACTGCACAGCCCGATATTCAGCCCAGGCCGTGCAGAGTTATGCAGGTGCAACCGCTACCTGCGCCTGCACAAAGTTGAGCCGAAAAAAAAAGGAACAAGTCGAGGGCCTCCCACAGGTGAGCTGCCACATTGCAGGGTGCAACACAGCAGCTGCCACCTGTGGGTGGCCCTCGACCTGTTCCCGCACCTGGCGCCCGATCGCGAGGCAGAGGTGCCCCCACCGAATAGCCCAATCACGGGCAGAAGTGTACCCCACCCTCCCGAGTAGCCTGATCACGGGCATCAGACCTCCCCCCCAAAGTCCAATATCCCTGGTGGTCCAGTGGACCGCGAGTAGCCCGATCGTGGGCAGCATTCCTCACCCCCCAAGTCTGAAATCCCTGGTGATCTAGTAGCTCCCCACCCTACCCATTCACGGAGCCCCACCACCTCGCTCCCCCCATCAGCCAGCGGGTGGCAGCACCCCTCCACCTGCCGACTGACAGCTCGGTAGGGCTACATGCCCATTGGTTCAGAGCATGAGCCAATGGGCATGCAGCCCATACGGTGATAAGTCAGTCCAGATATGCGAATGAATTCATTCACATATCTGGACTGGTCTTTATTGGTGTGAGGCTGCATGCCCATTGGCTCATGCTCTGAATCACGGGCTTGCAGCCCTACCAAGCTGTCAGTCGGTGGGGCGGTGAGGCAGCAGGCGGGTGGGGTGCTGCCGCTGCTGGCTGACGGGGAGCGGGTGATGGAGCTCCATGGGCGGGTGGGGTGGGGCCACTAGATCACCAGGGATTTCAGACTTGGGTGGGTGAGGAATGCCACCCGCGATCGAGCTACTCACGGTCCACTGGACCACCAGGGATATTGGACTTTGGGGAGGTCTGATGCCCGCGATCGGCTACCGGGGATGGGGTACATTTCTGCCCACAATCGGGCTACTCGGGGTGGTACATTTCTGCCTGTGATCGGGCTATTTGGGGGGGGTACACTTCTGCCCGCTATCAGGCTACCGGGGGGGGGAGACAAACAGTTATGCCCGTGATCGGGCTAATTGTGGTCCACTGAACTACCAGGGATTGGAGCCCTTCATTGTCCCTTATGGGATGTCCCGCGATCTGGCTGCAGGGGGTGTTGATCCCCAATGCTGCCGCCTGGCAGGGTGCCAGGCACAAGTCATTGGGGATCGGCACACCTGCATGCTAATGGAATGCAAATGGGACCATAATCAGATGCAACTGACCCCCCCGTGCACCTTGCATAAATTATGACCCCATTTGCATGTCACCCTTTGAATATCGAAGGTGCTGTGCATGATGCAATGGAACTTACGCCACCGCATCTCAGTGCTCCATTCTGACCGCTTGCGCTGGCACAGTTCCACTGCGCCATGCACACTGGAGGTGGCCAGGGGGTGATATTCAAAGCAGTTGTGCCATAGCGCAACTCCATTGAATATCACCCTGGCCACACCCCTGCACAACTATTTTGAGCCACACAGGGGCTTGCGCCACAAAATGGCGCAGTTTGAATATCTGGGCCCTTGTGTCCCTCTAGGTTGTCTACCATACAGCATTTCAAGTGGTGAAAAAACCTATTGAGACTTGTGGCATTTCTCTGTAAGCAAAAAGCAGATAAGGTAAATATTGGTCCCAGTCTTTCTCTTACCCTTTTACAAATCTTTTTAACATGTGTTTTAGGGTTTGATTAAAACACTCACCAAAACCGTCTGTCTGAGGATGATGGGGCTGATGGGGGAGGTTCTTATGACAGTGATACCTAGTAGTTAGTACAGCTCCTTCAATAATACAGCACTAAAATTACTACTCTAACTAGTAATAGTCTCTTAAGGTATGCCCACCCTTCTGAAAATTTTGGCAAGCTCTGCTGCCACTTTTGGGGCTGTGACAGCATGCACAGGAACTACCTCTGGGTATCAAGTAGTATAGTCACATACTACCAAAATGAATCTTTTTTTATTTTAGTCTTTGGTAATTGGGTTAGTCCCACTAGGCACAAGTGCTTGTTTTCAGGGGCGACCTGGGAGCACCGGGCAGTTAAGTGACTTGCTCAGAGTCACACAGTATGCAAGTGGAGGTTGTGAGAATCAAACTCAGGTCTGGTCTGCTGGATGTGTGACGCTCATTCACACCTCGTTCCTCTAATCTCTAGGCTATACTGCCAGCCTGAATCAATTACTTTTTTTGCTTTTGTCTTAGGGGCCAACCACATCCATTGCAATTCTCCCAAAAGGCACATCTATCAAGGGTAGGGGCACCTTGTCTTTTTTAGTCACTGGGGCTACTTTCTGACATTCAACTCAAGAACTGCAATAGGTAGCAGCATCTTCATGAATTCCTGGCTAGTAAAATATGTACAGCAATCTGGCAAGGGAACAGACCCTCCATGAGTGATTAGCCATAGGACTATCACGTGCTACATTATCTGTAATAACTCAGTTCTATACTTTTGTGGTATAACTAATTGTTCTGTCTGTTCCTGTGTCTGAGGTTTAACATAAACTCGGTACAGTAACCCATTACATTTTTTAAACATTGGTTCACCCTGTTTTTATTTCACCCCCAGCTGCTTAAAATAACTTTGGAGAGAAGCATCATTGGTCTGCCCTGAAACAAAGTCACAATCAGTTATCAGTTTAGTTTCAGCATTTTCATATTTTAACCCCTTATGTCCATCAGTCTATTGTTACCACTGTTGTTTTAGGCATCTTCTTTCTTTCCTGGACTTCCAGATCTTGGAGTGGGGGTCAAACAAGTCTGCATCAAAGTCACCGAAAGGAAAAGTGGCTTCACCTTCTGAGATTTTCTTTGCCTGTGGTCTCGTTACCACTGCTGCTGAAAGAGTTCCTCTGAGATTAACTCAGTAAATCCTGGACAGTCATTTCCAATAATCACAGATACAGGTAACTTGGGTACTACCCCCACTTTCATTTGGTGTGACACGTCATTAATATTTAATGTCACTTGTGTGATGGGATAGTATTGCGTGTCCCAGTGAATGCAGATGACACCAGTACCTGGTCCTTTTACATAGTGTTTTCCCAGCACTTTAACATGCACTAAGGTCTGTCTGCTTCCCAAATCAATAAGTCCTTTTACTGTCTTATCTCCAGCCTTGACATCTGCTAAATACGTTGCCCCAATTTCCAAATCTACTGCAGTGGTACCCTCCTTATTTTTATGGCAGTTTCTTGCGATATGGCCTGGCTTGTTAGTTAGAGCAAAGAAAGTCTTTGGGTGCAGACTTGTTACCCCACCACAGTTTTTATCTGATTATGAGTGAGAGTGGAAAAAAGTGGATCATACCGGTCTTTGGCTGTTACTTCGCTGCTGCATGGTCTGTCTGGCCACCTGATAGTCCTCGGCCAAGAAACGGCCTTTTCCCTATTTCTGGTTGGTGTTCCTTTACCCAGAGCTGTAGGTCTGTAGGCAGGATGTTGATTAATTACTCCATTTCAAAAGTATCAGTGATCTGTGGGACTGTTTTGCCCTCTGGTTGGAGCCATTTACTAAGGAGTTCACCGAGTCGGTTAAAGACTTCTCGAGGATTGTTGAATGAGGTGTTCTTTGGGACTGGAATCTTTACCTGTAGGTCTCTCCTAAGATGTTGTATCTTTTCAGGATTTCTCTTTTCACAAGATCATAGTTTTCTGACTGTGCAGTGTCCATATTGCTGTAGGCAAGTTGGGCTTTACCTGTCAGGTACAGTACCAGCCTGATTGCCTGTTGCTCCTTTGGCCACTGGCAGGCTGTGGCAACCCTTTGAAAAGTTGCCAGGTATGCTTTGATGATATCTGAGGGACACATCCTTGTAAGTTTTAGGCCTTTAAAGCTGTTGGTGTTTTGTTGCTCTGCTGGACCTGTGCCAGATCATCCAGCTTTGATAGTTTGCAAGACATCCAGCCATTGCTGCTCCAGTTGCTGCATCTCTTCTTTTCTCTGCTTCTCTGTCTCTCTGTGTTGCAAAGCCCCACATCTGAAGAGGACAGATAGGTTTTCAGGTTTTGTCACTACCTGTTCTTTTTTTTTTTTCTATCACTGGTGCTGGCTGTACAGTCTCAGCTTGGACATCTGTCTCTGCTAGTTTGGCTGCCATTCTCCTGGTAACCACTCCTGGGCTTGCTGCTTCAGAATCTATACCTTTCTTCTATTCTTCCCTGGTACCAGGTCTAGTACCCACACACAAAACTCCTAGCTTAGAGTATGCACGGCATAAATCCCACTTAGTCTGACACCATCTGTCATCGAGGTACAGGTCAGGAATCATACGATGACCAGGAGCATTTGTATATGGTGTCCCAGAACTTACCTCCTGTTCACAGCTTCTGTAAAGAGTTTGCAAACCAGCATCTCAGGTTAACCTCTTGAGCTCCAAATAGCTTTTTGTAGTCATTTCAACAATATAACCACATATATTGTCTAACCAAGAGATCCCAGTTTCACATAAAGAGTCACACATATTTTATAGCTTCTGATACACAAGGGGGAAGAAAAGATAGAAACAGCAAGCAAAGGCAGAGAGACAGCGGGGGGGAAGGCGAGACTGTTGAAGTGGTCAGTTACTAGGTCTCACAAGAAAATTTGACTGTGTAGTCAGATAGACAAGAGACAGAACAGAAGATGATAAAACAGATCCCTGCATTTAACTCTTTCTACATAACAAATGGGATAGGGTATTATTCAACTCTGTCACACTGCTGCCCCTCCCCCTTTCCATTTCACCCTGACCCTCCCCTTGACTCTGTCACTGCCCCTCTTGAAGCTACCCACTGTCCTAATTCTACCAATTCCTCAGGCAGTGCATCCCACCCTGTCACTACTCTTTCTATGAAATAGTGCCTTCTCATTTCCCTCCTGGATCTTCTGCCCTCCAGCTTCCCTGGTAGCTACAAATCACAATCAGTTATCAGTCTAGTTTCAGCATTTTCCTATTTTAACCCCTTATGTCCATCAGTCTATTGTTACCACTGTTGTTTCAGGCATCTTCTTTCTTTTCTGGACTTCTGGATCTTGGAGTGGGGCTCAAACAAGTCTGCATCAGAGTCACCGAAAGGAAAAATGGCTTCACCATCTGAGATTTTCTTTGCCTGTGCACTTGTTACCACTGCTGCTGAAACTGCAGGTTTCAGTTCCTCTGAGATTAACTCAGTAAATCCTGGCTGTGTATGGCTGTGTCCTCTGGTTCCTATCCCACGTTTCAGCCTAAACAAATCCTCAGTGCTAACCCTGTTAATGACTTTTAAGGACTTGAAGGTCTCAGTCATGTCCACCCCCCCCTTCTATCCTCCAGGGAATACATGTTGAGCTTTCTCAGTCTCTCCATCTAAGGAATTTCTTGCAGCCCCTGGATCATTTTCATTGGTCTCCTCTGAGCTCCCTACAGCAGCTTGATGTCCCTTTTCAAATAAGATCACCAGTACTGCTCACAGCACTCCAGGTGCAGACTCACCAGGGACCTGTACAGGGGCAGAATGACCTCCTCCCGTCTGGATGTGATACCCCTAGTGATGCACCTAAGTATTTTGTTCATCTTTGCTGCTGCTGTCCTGCACTATGCAGAGTGGTTTCTCCAGTTACCAGTACACCCAGATCCCTCTCCTCCATAGTAGGTGATAGCTTCACACCACCTAACCAGTAGCTTTTTCCAGGGTTTCTGACTCCCAGGCGTATAACCTTGCACTTTTTTTGTGTTGAATCCTTGCTGCCACATGTCTGACCATCTGTCTTGTGTAGCCAAGTCCTCTTGGAGAATCTTGCTATCCATCTCACTATCTACTTCCACATAGATCATCGTATCATCAGCAAAGAGGCTGATCTTACTTTATCCCCACCCATATGTCTACAGTGGAGATGCTAAACAGTATCAGTCCGAGTACGGAGCCCTGTGGGACCCCACTGGTTACTTCACTGGGCTCTGAACATTCTCTGCCAACTACCACCCTTTGCTGTCTATTCTGTAACCATGACTCAGCCTACCTCATCAGTTTCTCCCGTGCTACTAGGTCTCTCAACTTACTGATCAGCCTTCTGTGATGTACTGAGTCAATGGTCTTGCTGAAATCCAGGTAGAAGACATCTACCACATGATCCTTATTCAGTGACCTTGTTACCCCATCGAAGAAGTCGACTAGATTTGTTTGGCAGGATCTTCCCAGTACAGATATGTGCTGCCTGCTGTCCTGGAGTCCATTGTCCTTGAAAAATTTCACAATCCTCTCTTTAAGGATAGATTCCATTCTCTTACACACTATCACAGTGAGGTGTACTGGCTTGTAGTTATCTGGGTCATCCTTATGACCACTCTTATGGAGAGGTACCACATGTGCCATCTTCCAGTCCCTTGGCATGCTCCCAGAGGCCAGTGAGGTGTTGAACAAGTCTGTCAGTGGACCCGCTGGGACCCCTGCCAACTCCCTCAATATCCTAGAATGTACCCTGTCTGGCCCTGGTGCCTTATTCACCTGGAGGGACTTGAGACCCTTAAACACCCTGACTACTGGTATTTCTCCATCTGTAGCCCCTTCCCCTTCCTTGCCCACCCCCCAACCCTTTGGCATGGGCCCATCTTTCTCCCTAATAAACATTAAACAGAAGTATTCATTAAGTACTTCTGCCTGTTCTACACCCTTTTCAGCCAACCCTCCCCATTTCCTAAGCCTTAGAAGAGGAACAAAAAGGATCAGATTGTCTCTCACATACCTAAAGAAATCCTTTTCCCCCCATTCTTGATCCGCTGTGCTAGCCTTTATTCTCTTGAGGCCTTTGCAGCCCATACTATCCTTCCTACCTCCCTGGATTTCCTCATGTATTTCTCCCTATCTTCCTTGTGGTTGGAACGTTTGAATCTCCTAAATGCCTTCCTCTTCTCCCTCAGCCCCTCCATCACCTCTTTGTTCAGACTGCTTGGCTTTCTGATTTGGCCTTTTTTAGTCTGACTCCCTGTGCAGGAGTTAGTTGCCTGTACCAGCCCCTGTTTAATAATTGCCCATTTTTGCTGTGCATCCATAAAGGGACAGATATTAGCAAGATGCCTTTCCAGAATACTTGCCATTCTACCAAAATCTGCCTTTCTGAAGTCTAGAACCTTTGTTTTTGTTTTAGTGACCTCCTTACCCAGCTTGAGAGAGAACCACACTGTGCAGTGGTCACTTTCTGCCAGGGGATCTTCCAGCCTCACATCCTGTAATTGCTCTATGTCTGTCAACATCAGGTCCAGGATGCTTCTCTCACTGGTTGGTTCCATTACCTTCAGTGACAGGTAGCTGTCCCGGATGGCCTCTAGGAGAATCTGCTCTTTGGCACATGAGGTGGTAGGGACATTCCAGTCCACCCCAGGTAGATTGAAATCACCAACCACCACTGCGGAACCCCTGCCACTAAGCCTCCTTATTTGTTCCCCCAGCTCCCTATCTATCTCCTCTTTTTCTGAGTGGGGCCTATATATAACTCCCAATTGAATTTTCCTTCCCTTGAAGCCCTGGAGTTGTACCAATAAGGCTTCAGACTTGCTCTGCTCCCCTTTCTTCCTATTACACCATATATGGTTTTTAATATAGATGGCTACTCCACCCCCCTTCCCTAGTTCTCTGTCCTTTCGATATAGCCTAAACCCAGGGAAGGCTAGGTCCCAATCCTAGCACTGGGTGGCCCAGGTCTCAGTAATGGCGACAATGTCCACATGACCTTCTGTCATCACTGCCTGCAAGTCCTCCGACTTGTTTCCCAGGCTCCTAGCATTTAATGAGATCATCTTCCAGTGTTATCTCAACCCCTTCCTTTCCATCTTGTCTCCTCTGACCCCTGCCCTGTCTAAGTTTAGTTCTTTAGCTAGGTGTCTCAGACTGGTGTTCAAGTCTGAGGCACCCCCCCCTTAGTTTAAATGATATGTGGATGTAACAAATTCTTCCAATTTCTGCTTCAGGACTGCTGATCCCTCCCTGCTTAGGTGAAGCCTATCTGGGGCATACAGATCCCTGTTCTCCTACATTGACCCCCAGTCACCTACCAGTTTGAATACATAGTCCCACTCCATTCCATCAATCAGTCGTTAAACTGTCTGATCCTATGTTTCCTGGTTGTACTTGCCCTCGGTACAGGCAGAACCGCAGAGAAAGCAACTGTTTTCCCCTCATTGCTTCATATTCTGCCCAGCTTTCTGAACCTTGTCTGTACTTCCTGTATACTGTTTCCCTCCAAATCATTTGTACCAAGGTGCACTACTAAGTGAGATTTCTCCACCTGTCCTTTTACACATGTATGAATTATGTGCTTCACGTTATGTCCTATCATGACTGGCATGCAATCCACCCAGACAGAACTCTTCCTGGCACCCTTATCTCCCCATCTGATTCCCTTTAGTATGGAATCCCCCAGTATGATGACTCCACCAGCCACTCTGTCTTGTCTCCCGCTGGCTACTGCATCCTTCTAAGCCTTGTTCTGTGTCCCCTGCCCACTCCTCTTTATCTTGTCACCCTTAGCAGCTGGTTCCTTACTCCCCATGATCCCCTCTGGGGTTTCAGCATCTGATTTCCTAGCACTGATATCCTGTCCTTTACCCTGCCTGCTAGAATATGTGTTCCCCTTGCCTGCACCTGTCTCCTGAGTGCAAGTGCCAGTGTGTGTGTTGGTGTCCACCCCTTCATGATTTCCATGTTACCCTTATGACTTGTATCTCTATCATCTCTCCCACTGGTGCTGCCTATCTGTTCTATCTGTCTTTTTCCCATTTCTTGTCTTGCTGTCCCTCTTTGTGGCACTAGATTTCACCCAATGCCCTTATCTGTTCTTCACTTTTTTATAGTCATCCTCTTCTTTTCTGTTCCTGATCCCATCTGTTCTTGAGGAGTCACTGGGTTTCCTTCCTGGAGTGTCCTTACCTCATCCCTAATCCCATCTATGGGTGTCTGCATAAGACTCCCTCCCTCCTCCAGGACTGCAAAGGAGTTACTTAGTCTGACTGGCTGGGGGATGTGTCTTTGGCCGACCTCCCTCACCCTCTCTGAGCCCATCATAATTTATCCACTCCTCCTTTTGGGCAACCTCTTAGGTAACAGTTGCAGACATGGTGGTCTCTGGGTATGTGTGAAAGTGCAAATCTCCCAAAGTCGAGCACCACTCACCACAAACCAAGACCACATTAATCTATGTTTAACAAAGCCATTTTATTGAAGGCAAACAATAGAAGGCCTCTCTCCCTACTGCAAAATGCACAATCTGGAGGGAGGAAGGCAGAACCATGTTGTTATTTAATTTTATTTACTCTTATATGATTTACCTGAGTTCAGCAATGTATGAAATATTATCATTGTTTCTTTCATTATTTAGTAACTTGGTTGTGATACTGTTTCTTTAAATCTGTGCCTATATTAGAGAAGTAGTAACACCTGTGGGAACACTTCCTGATGACACCTTAGCAAAACCGATTAAAGTTTTGTGGGGTTCTGCCTTCCTCCCCCCAGCCTGTGCATTTTGCAGTTGGGTGAGAGCACTTCTATTGTTTGCCTTCAGTGAAATGGCTTTGTTAAATATGGATCAATGTGGTCTCGGTTTGTGGTCAGTGTTGCTGGACTTAGGGAAATTTGTCATACAGTATTAGTTTGTCCTATTAGCACACTCTACTGCAGGGCTGCTATTTTTGAGTGGTAGTATGTGTGAAAGTGCCCAGGACTCCTGCCAACGCCAACTTGGCTCGGAGACTAGCAACTTCTGCCCTCAGCCCAGAGAGGTGCCTCCATATGGAGCAGCACTGCAGCACACAGAACATTCTGCTGAAAGCTGCTGCTCCACACCCACTGTACTGCACCACTCCCTCCATGCTGCCACCTTGCTCTGATTTATGTTACCACCTAATTTATCTGCGTCTAGTGCTCGTGCCTTCTAATCCTACTTTATCAGACTATCCCTGCCCCTGCTAGCCCTTTTTTCCCTACGTTATCATTCCCATTTCTTTTGCTACCCTCTTACATCTTGTTGATACCTAAAGCTGTGTTAACTGTACTGATTTCCTCCTGCAATGCCGAATACATTAACTTAATTTTGTTTCTCTCTCTCTCTCTTTCTCTCTTTCTCTCTCTCTATGTATTAGTTGAGTACATCAATTGCAGTCAGGTAAACACCTGCATGAAGTAGTTGGCTATAAGGTGCAAAGAGCACAGGGTGGGTGAGATGGGTGAGAGTTGGAAGGCCCCAATATGTGGCACGTAGAGATAGGCAGTCCAGATAATCAGACTGTGCAGCAACTAGCTGCATGCCACACTATGGAGACTGTTTACCCAGCTCTTATATTAATTTAGCACTCAAAACCCCTGAAATCCGACTAATAAAATGGCTAAAATCAACCAGGTACAAGAACTATGTATACAGCGCTGTTCGTATCTTAAAAGCAAAACAAAAGAGAAGCTATTTTGCACAACCCCTGAGCTCCCAACACCTCTGAAACAAAAGACACTTTTAAACAAGAAACCCTTGTAAAAAGATACGGCTGTACCTATACCACTGCAAAAAGGAAGTTAATTCTACAACCCCTGAGGTCCCAAGCCATGTATGTAGATGAATGGTTTAAACAACAATTTACTTCGTATAGTCCTAATTTGTACCTATATGTCCCCTTAATGTGACAGGATGTAACCAGAGCACAATCAGGAGAGTATAAATGTAGATGAGCCCAGAATGGGTGGGTAGGGCAGGACTATCCCTGAGCATGAGCGTTTGAAAAACAGCCAGCCATGATCTTGTGGTGCACTTTAGGTTTCACACAGAGAGAACAAAAATTGCATTCTCAGTAACAGCTCAAATCCCAAACAGCACTGATTACATTCTCCATCACATATTACACTCTCAGTATCAGTACAAGCTATTACAACATCAAAATGGAACAACAGAAACAAGCACTTCCCTGTAGCTCATCCTCCATAGATCTCCTGGTCCAAAGTGACTCAATTAGCAAAAATGGCTCCTGGCTAGTTCCCCTTCCCCAGCATTTTTTTTTACAAGGCAAAATCTGTTTTACAGTTTCCTGTGTAAGTCCCACAGCACAGAACTGCACTCTCTGTGACAGCTCAAATCCCAAACAGCACTGATTAAATTCCCCAGCACATATTGTCTGACATGATATTTTTTCCAATGCACGACAGTTTTGGGTGTACAACATGATGTAGTTGTTCCGAAGTCCTACAGTTTTGTTACCTATCGTAATATAATTTTTCTAACATCCTATAGTTTGGGTGTCTGACTGCAGCTTACCAATGTTCTGCAGTTTTGTGGTCCAACAAGATACAGCTTCTCCAATGTCCCAGTTTTGTTGTCCAACACAATGCAGTTTTCCAATGTCCTACTACTTTGTTGTCCAACATGATGCAGTTTTTTTCCAATGTGCTACAATTTTGGTAGTCCAACATGATGATGTTTCTCCAGCATCCCACTATTTTGTTGTCAAGACGCAGTTTTTTCCAGCGCCCTACAGTTTTGTTGTCAAGATGCAGTTTTTTCCAGCGCCTTACTGTTTTGTTGTCAAGATGCAGTTTTTTCGTCAAGATGCAGTTTTTTCCAACACCCTACTGTTTTGAAGTTTATTGTTCTAGGAATTATTACCTTTGAGCCAAGGCTCTTTTACAAAGGTTCCATGTCATTAAGTACAAAAACATAGTAGACAGTGTTACAAACAATTAGTAAGCCATTTAACAAGGCCACAACTTAAACAGTAACATTTATGTACAGAAAAGAAAAAGGAACTCAACTTTTGTTGTCAAGATGCAGTTTTTTCCAGTGCCCTGCTGTTTTGTTGTCAAGATGTAGTTATTTTCAGCACCCTACTGTTTTGTTATCAAGGTGTAGCTTTTTCCAGCTCCCTACTGTTTTGTTGTCAAGATGCAGTTTTTTCCAGCACCCTACAGTTTTGTTGTCAAGATGCAGTTTTTGCAGTGTCCTACTGCTTTGTTGTCCAACGTGATGCTATTTTTCCAATGTCCTACAGTTCTGTGTCCAACTTGATGTTGTTTTTCTAGTGTCCCACAGTTTTGTTGTCCAACATGATGTTATTTTTCCAGTGTCCTGCAGTTTTACTGTCTAACATGATGTTGTTTTTCCAATGTCCTACAGTTTTGTTGTCCAATGTGGTGTGATTTTCCCAGTGTGCTTTTGTTTTGTTGTCCAATTGTTGTTTTTCCAGTGTTCTACAGTTTAGTTGTTCAACATGATGTAGCTTTCCCAGTGTAGAAATATAGAAACATAGAAAAATAGAATTTGATGGCAGATAAGGACTGCTTGGCCCACCCAATCTGCCCATTTCCCTACCTAATGGATAAGCTGCAGATCCTAGTTAAACAGCAGTCTACTTCTTTCTACCCCCACCCCCTAGAATTGCCTTATGACTGTCCCATGCATGCTTGAATTCAACCACTGTTTTTGACTCCACAACCTCTGTCCACAGCCGTTCCATGCATCTACAACCCTCTCTGTGAAAAAATACTTCCTTACATTACGTCTGAGCTGCCCCCATCTTCAAATTGTGCTTCCTTGTTCTTGCATGCCTCTTTTTTTGAAAGATGCTACCCTCTTGGACTTCATTGATTCCCTTGAGGTACTTGAAAGTTTCTATCATGTCCCCCCTTCCTCCTTTCCTCAAGGCTATACATATTAAGCTCCTTTAGTCTCTCTTCATATATCTTCTGGTGCAGACCCTGCACCATTTTAGTTGCCCTCCTCTGGACAGCTTCCATCTTGTCTATGTCCTTGTGGAGATTGGGTCTCCAGAACTGCACACAGTACTCCAGATGGGGTCTCACCAGCTGTCTGTACAGACGGATAACAACTTCCTGTTTTCTACTGGCAATGCCTCTCCCTATGCATCCCAGTATCCCCCCAGCCCTCCTTACTACCCTCTCATGTTGCTTGCCCACCTTTCAGTCATCTGATATGACTACCCCAGGTCCCTTTCCATTTTTGTTGTTGTTAGTATCTCACCCCCCATTGTGTACTCATCCCCTGGGTTTTTGTTTCCCAGGTGCATTACCTGGCACTTCTTAGCATTGAATCTAAGCTGCCATACATTTGACCATTCCTCTAACCTTGCCAAGTCCCTTCTCATCCTTTCCACCCCCACCTTGTGCATCAACTCTGTTGCAGATCTTTGTGTCATCTGCAAAGAGACATACTTGTCCTTTAGTTTGGGTTCTACAAGATAATGTTGTGTTTCCAATGTTCTGTGGTGCAGTAAAAAGGACCATGAAGTGAGGCAATGGACTCATGGCCAAGGGATGTTATCAACAGGAAAAAACATAGGAAGCCGATTGGGTTGTTCAAGAGGGTGGGGAAAGAATTGATGCTGGAGAGAAGGGTCTTCAGGAGGTACAAAAAAGTATATGGAGGGGGGTGTAATGAATCTTAAAAGAGGCAAAGGGGGTGATCCAGAAGGTAAAAGTGGAAATAAAACTACGAATAGCAGAAAGTTTTAAAGGAGGTGGGGGCGAGGAGTTTTCAGATATAATAGAGAAAAAATGACAAAGGAGGGAACTGTTATGTTATCTGAGGGGGTTAGGGGACAATGATGGGGAAAAGGCTGAGGTATTAAATAACTACTTTTGCTGTGTAATTACGGTGGAGAGCACAGGGCCAACCTACCAGAAAGCAGTGTAAAGCCTTCTTTTAGAGGGAGGAGAGGAGAGGAGAGGAGAGGAGAGGAGAGGAGAGGAGAGGAGAGGAGCAGATTAGTCACAGATGACAGGATGAGAAAATGGCTAGCAGGTCTTAAGATGTACAAGGCAGCAGGCCTAATGTTTTACACCCAGGGATGCTGAAGGAAATGGGATAAGAATTGGCAATGCCCTTGGCAGGCTTGCTTAGATTCTGTCTAGAAACAGATGTGGTTATGCTGTACAGTCATGGGGACAGGAAAGATCAATGTAACTACATACCAGTTAGTCTTACCTCTTTTGTTGGTAAGCTGATGGAGACTCTGGTCAAGGGAAAATGTGGAATACCTAGAGGCTAATGGGTTGCAGGACGGTAAACAGCACGGTTTGTGGTAGAATGGGGCTCGCAATTTATCACAGAGGTTAGAGTAACAAGCTGTGAATGAGCTTGGTACATCCAGCTGACCTGGGTTTAATTCCCACAGCCTCCACTTGCATACTGCGTGGATCTGAACAAGTCAATTAACCTCACAGTGTTCCCTGGTCACTCCTGAAAACAAACACTTGTGTCCAGTGAGCCTTACCTGGTTACCAAAGAATAAACAAACAAATAAACAAAAAAGATCGCACCAGACTAGCCTTCAGTATTTTTTGACTTGGTTGCAAAACCAGTGGATTGGGGACATGTTTTCTATTTGGTCTTCAGTAAGGCCTTCGATTCAGTGCCATATTGGAGGTTACTAAAGTGAGTGGAGGAACTGGAAATGGCAGAAGGGCTTATAAAGTGGATTGGGAACTGGTTAGGGAGAAGGAAGCAGAGTGTGGCAGTGATTGAGATTAAATTAAAGACAGAGAGATTATAAGCGAGGTACCACTGGGGTCAGTCCTGTCCTGTTCAGTATGTTTAGCAGTGACATCAGGAAGGGTATCCAGATGCTCACGGCTTTGCAATTAGAAAAACATATTCTGTACATGAACAATCAGTCCCACTTATATCTGCCCAGATGGGGCTCCTTAGAGGCTTTGCTTGCTATGTGTAACCCATAACGGCCTATAATCAGCTGACCTTTTGCCTTGCAGGTGGAGTTTAACTTTGCAGTTATGCTGAAAGTAACATGTACACATTTGCTGAAGGGGAAGGGGGAGTGGTAAAGGGGGAGTAAGGGTCAATAGGAGAAGGGAATTAGGTAGTTAGATTTGGATAAATTAGTAGATTTAATAATAAAATTGTGATTATTTTAGCCAATGTAACCATAAGGCTAATACGACATGTTCTTGGTCTTTGTATAACAGTGTCTATGCCATGTAACCTACAGTGTATTGTGGATGCTGAGAAAAAATGAATAAAGCATACTAAATAAAAAAAAAAAGGAAGGGTATCCAATGTAGGATGGGACTCTTTGCAGATGACACAAAACTGTGTGATGGGGTGGACAGGTTAAGGGAGTTAAAGAGGGATTTGGAGAAACTGGAAAGGTGGTCCAAAGTCTGGCAACTGAGGTTCAGTGTCAGAAAGTGCTCAGTGATACATGTTGGTAAGATGAACCATGCACAGAGTACTGGATAGAGGAATTCGGTTGGCCACAACAATTGAGGAATGGGATCTGGGGTCTGTTATCAGCAATACCCTCAAATCCTTAGGCCAGTGTAACAAAGCATACATCAAGGCAACCAGGATGCTGTGGTGCCTAGCTAGAGGATTCAATAGAAGTAGGAGGGAGGTGATATTGCCCTGTACAGGTTCTTGGTGAGGCCACACTGCCCAGTTCTGGAGCCTGCACCTCAGAAAGAACAGAGACAGTCTGGAGACTGTGCAGTGAGTCACCAAAATGATCCAGAGCAAGCAGGACTGATCATATGTGGAACGGCTAGTGCACCTAACATGAACACATTGGAGACTAGGAGACAGAAAGATATAACTGAAGTTACAAGTTCCTGAGTGGAATAAACAAAGTAGGAAATGAGGACCTGATCACAAGGGGTAGAAACACAGTGATGAGAGGCATAAGTAGATACCAGTCAAATGGATGTAAGGAAGTGCTTCTTCAATGAAGTGATGGTGGAACAATAGAAGAGACTGTTGAAAGAAGTGGTGGGGGCAGGGTGTATAAATAGGTTAAGAGTCAATGGAACAAAGCTAGCCCGGTGGTGCTGAGGACTGAGGTGCCGGATGCCACACCTCGCTCCATGCCAGCAACTTGTGTTTGGAAACAAGCACAGGCTGATGAGGGTCGTCCATGGGGGAGGTGGGAGGAAGAGAGGATTGGGCATCCAAGGGACTGCTTTCCTCTGCCGTGGAGGGGAGGGATGTTGGCCAGGCCTTAGACTGCCATCAGGTGGAGGCCTGGTGGCGATGTAGCACAGACAGCATGGGGGTGATGTGGGTACATCACATGCATGTGTCTCCATGCACATGTTTGACAGCCCGTGGCAGGGACAGGAGAAAACAGTGAAAATGGCAGTCGGGGGCTTAATGAAGCTTTGTCCACTAGCTCTGAGCCCACTCCATCTTCTGACTGCTGCTGCACTGATGGTCTACTCTGGATACTAAGCACTAGGTGAGGGTGACCCTCCCCTCTCTGACACCAGCAAAGGGGTAATCCTTGGGGAAACGTCATGATCACGGTGAGTACCAGGGGAGATGGCTGCTGGCTTGGGGTAGTGAGTACAGGGCTGATAAGCCACCTGGGACTGAGATGGGTAAAAACCTTTGTTGAAAAACCAAAAGAGCCAATGGGACAGATACAGGGGACTTGTAGCATAAAAAGCAGGAGTCGGGTGAAACAGTGTAGAAAGTGGTGGGGGGCCAACTAGGGGAAGGGAGAGATAAAGCTTAAGGAAAAAACCCTCTTCAACAGTAGGTCAAGGGAGGATAGGTAGGAAAGCTAGGCAGACTGGATGGACCTTGGGTCTTTTTCTGCCATCAATTTCTATGTTTCTAACAAGTTAAAGGGCTGCTCTGTGGTCTACAAGTTACATCAGTAAATGTGTGCAATTCACAGACAAATAGCTCTCAAGTTCTGAAAATGCTACTACATCTAATAATGTACATAAAAATTATATTGAGGATTCCACCAAGATTACATTTCTCATATAATCTGGTCTGTTTAATTAATAAAGCAATGATACTTGGGCATCATTCTCCTCTATAATTTAACTGAATTTAAGAAAGAATGTAGAACTTTAAGGTCTTTATCAACTTTTCATTGAACCTTACCTAAGATGACTATGTGTATGGGAGAGCATTATCATTTCAAGTGCCTAAGTTATGGAATAACTTGCCTCAACATTCTTTGGATGCTAAACGTCATGCAATTTTTAAAAAAGAGCTAACATTTTATCTGCAGCAACAATCCATTTTCAAATGTTATTAAGACTTTGTAAATTGTATGTTATATGTATGTTTGTACCCTGTATTGTATATTTTATGCAATTATTGTATAATGCGAAATCTAAGCTGCTGCTGTAGTAGCTCCTGGTCGTTTCTGAAAATGGGCCTTGGCCCAGTGTGCTTACCCGGAGAAAAAATTAATTAATAAATAAATGAAAGAAAGGAAAATGGCTGACTCGCTGGTGCAGTGGCAGAGCTGATGCTTGCAATGCCGGTGTCCCAGGCTTGATAACGAGCTCAGGTCACTGGAGGGCTGGCGGGGTGGAGGACTTGAGTATCACACAGAATGCTTGTTCTCTTTGGGGAGGCTGGCAGGCTGTACTACTGCACCAGCACCTCCTGTAGAAGCACATGGGGAGCAATTTTATGTGGTCAGCAGAAAGGTGGGGAGTTGGTCGACTTGCAAACATGTACAGCCATTACACTGATGCATTTATGCGTTTATGGTGCCAATTCTGGAGGAGGGCCAGGAACACAGAAAATCCCAGCCTGGACATAGGATGACCCCAGCATCTTATGGGCCCCCCACCTGCAGAACAGGCTTGTATCCACATGGATTTGATCACCACTGGAACCTGGTCTCATCTGGCAACTTTACCATGGGGAGTACATCATGGGTTGCCAGAACAGGTAGGTCCTGGGGATTGTGGGTTGATGGTGCTGGGGACACTGGTGGATGGGAGCACAGGCTGGAGTTGGGAGCAAAAATGGTTAATAAAAATATATGGGAAATGTCCCAGGCCCCACAAGAATGCCATCCTGGTACTCAACCAGCTGAACTTTCTGGCCTACAGACAAGCATGATCTTCCTGCAGACACTTTCTCCCTAAACCTCAAATCCTGCAGCTGGAAAGTATTTGATTTTGTTTTGTCGATTTATTTAATTAGTTATTTATATGGGATACACAGTGACCTGACTCAGAATATACAGTTTATCTTCAAGTGTGAGGGGCAGGCTCATAATTCAATAGTGGCAGAGCTATGAGGGAGTTATGAAAACCCTGCCCCCCTCACAAGTTATGATACTGTGTACTTTGAGTCAGACCATTGCATATTTGATTTTTGTAATATGGCAATAAATGTTAGACACAAATAAGCACTTTCATTGGAGCAATAGTAACAGCTGACCAAGGAGCAACCATGCATTAATTTCCTAGAAATGCCCTGTTGCTCTTTGTGAACCAGAGTATATTCTTTGTTCAAGTGCAGTTCCCATTGCAGCCCAGCAGATGACTGTAAAACAGTGCTGTGCTGCTAGCATTGTTTCACAGCCATCTGTTGGCTGCCAAGGGAACTGCAGGAACAAAACATGAAGCGCTACCCTAGCATGGTCCCATCATGCAGTGTAACCCATATTTTGTAATACATGCAGATAAAAATTGAAGTACATAACACCAATCTTGACAGTAAATTAGGAGAAAAAGCACCATATTAGTAAATGTAAAGCTAATATATTTAGAATTACTGGTTGAAAATTGTTCATTTTCTACTCACAATATTACAGTTATCAGCAATCACAGCCATCTGTTGGCCTGCCAAGGGAACTGCAGGAGCAAAACATGAAAATGTACCCTAGCATGGTCCCATCATGCACTACAACTCATATCTTGTAATACACACAGGTAAAAATCAAAGTATTTAGCACTGATCCAGACAGTAAGTTAGGAGAAAAGTATCATAATAGTAAAAATTATAAAAGAATATTTGGCAATAATAACACCATGCACTTAACTCAAAATGGTGTAAAGTAATGCCTTCATACACCCACAATATATGTAAGACAGGCTACTATCAATTCACTTTTAAAGATAAGAAATATAATAACTCTGTGTGTGACTTTTTTTGCATTACAAGTTAGCAGTACAAATAATAAAATCTGCTTATTTCTGGAAATGCTTGCCATGTTACAAGTGCATTAAGCCACTCCAAAAGAGGGTTCTACTGAGGAATTAATGCCTGGTTGGGTGGTTGGAGGCACTTGGCCTCCGGCCTCATGCCCCCCCCAACCAGGCATTAATTCCCCAGTAGAACCCTCCTTTGTCGTGGCTTAATGCTTACATACAGCATCAGTTTAGTAGCTATAAGTTTTAAATCTGCTCCTCGGTGACATGACAGTCTCTTTTGGATTTCACCTGCTGACTTCAGTGCAGCACTAGGCTATTTATTTTCTTTAAAGGTAAAAAAACCATGTGCTATACAAAGTAACACACCAGCAATCACAAACAACTCGGATGGGTTTCCATCTTTGGGATTCGAATGATGTCAGGGGTCTCTCAGGCTTCGTTCTTCTGGTTCCTATGGTGTCATAAGAGCCATTTGACTGAAAAAAACAGCCTTGTTGTGCATGGTTGCCCTTGTATTGTTCACCATGGATTTAATTACCTGACTGAGCCTTGGGCAAAATTACTCATTTACAAGAATGACCCATGACATAGCGCAAACAGGTCAATCGCACAGTACCTTATTCAGTCAGTGCATAAATATAAAATATTAAAACAATGGCATCTGTACAAGGTCATTCACTTTAATTTAAGCAGATGTCTCTATTATGAACTGCCTTCTAGCAGTTATGATAGAAGTGAATTACAGACTTTAAAGGAGAACTGCACTGAACCTGCAAGACAATTTCCCCAGCAGAAGCTGTTTTATTTCAAATGCAGGTTCAAATTCTGTTATTGTTCCCTCTATACTGACTTCTTAGTGATCCCATTTGTAGTACTGTGTAGAATTTACAAATTCTGTTTTTGCTTGAATTCTGAAGAATTTTGGAAATTTTACCAACATTTGTGGAATTCTATTGGGACTGGAATTTCAAAATTCTGAAAACAGAATGTGAACTGTGGAATTGTAATCTGCAGATTAATTTTCCTCAATGCATTACATAATCCACAGAATATTATTCCATGATTTACATAGAAATGCTTTTTGGATTACCACAGAATTAAAAAACAAATTCAGAAAAGCATTTGGGAATGGGAATTGCCATTCTGCATGATTTCCACTAACAGGATTCCACATTTTGCACAGCTCTGTCCAGTGGGCATTTCTGATTTACACACAGGTTGTAAGCACCATATTAGAACTATATAGCTGGCCCGGTGGTGTGGAGGGCTAAGATACTGAACACCTTACCTTCTGCCGTGCCAGAATCCTGTGTTCAGGAATGAGTATGGGTTGCTGGGGGTCGGTGAGCTGGGAGAGGATCAAGCACCCCAGGGACAGCTCTCCATTCTTTTTTGAGAGGGTGGTCAAGCCTTAACTGCCCTTGACTGCCACCAGGTGGAGGTCTAGTGGTAGTACAGGTACGGGTAACCTGAAGTACAAATCAAAAGGCAGCCCCACACTATTGAGCCACTGGAAAGAAGAAGAAGAGCAGAATGCAATTGCTACAGTATGAATTGTCCCCTGACAAAAGGTCTGTAGACTATAAGCACCGGGGACTGTCTGTGGTGGAGCTACCTGTTATTACTTTATATCCTGGACTGAATAAATATTGTATTTATACTATAGCAATTGCATTCTGCTCTTCTTCTTGCTAGTGGCTTGATTGTGTGGGGCTGCCTTTTGGTTTGTACATTGCTATTTTGGTATGCCTACCCTTAGCTCCTGCACCATGGGATTTGCAGACTATGCCTCCCTGCACCTGTACAAGTGACCTGAAGGGATGGCACTGCAGTAACACAGGGTGAGTGCGCCTCCACACAGATGTGCTGGTGCTGCAGCACAGGGGCAAGACAAGAAGAGGAAAAAAATATGGGGGCCTGGGCTTTGTGAAGCCTTGCCCATGCTCTGGTGGTCCGCCCTGTCACTCTGGGTCCGGAGGTGAGAACTGAACATGTCTGCTGAGGCGGAGGAGGATGGTCTTCCCTCTCCTGACCTACTGTGGGGGGAATCCGGGAAGGTATGTGCTTCCTGGCATGGAGGAGGTAAGAGATGATGTTGAGCTGTGGAAGCAGGGGACCTAGGAGGGGTAAAGCTACAGTACTAAAGGGACTGACCTGTTGTAGGGGGCTCATAATTAAAACTTAATCAAGGCAGGGCACCATATTACAGTTTTGCAGCTATTCCTAAGCCCAAAAAGGAATACATGGATGGAAATTTGGGGAGGGGCATGTGCCTCCCAGACTGCATGGGCATGATGGTGCTTGTTGAAATAAAATGTTGTAGCTACTAAGTGGAGGTAAAAATCCAGTGCCCCCACAAATATTTTGTTGTTCAACTCATGTACTTATTAAAAAGTTACTTATTCAAATGCAAGCCAGCAGAGCAAGTTAAAGCAATTTTCTTGTTTTCAACAAAACACTCCATGTTGACATCAGCATTACTCAGAATTCCCCAAATTGATTTTCAGGACCTTCCATTATTTATTTATTTGTTCCCATAGACACCATATGGCGTCAGACAAACCTTTATTAGAACTGACCCAAAATGGCCACCGGGAGCAAATGAGTTAAACATTTTCATTAAAACAGAATCCATAAACCTGGTTAGGATATGTGCCAAAAACACACCTCCAGGCTATGGAGCTTGATGTTTGTCACAGGCCATGCCAGAGGCGTGATCCACAGTCCTTGTCCACCCTTCTCAGGTCCCTGGCCTCACATGGACATTAGTGCAGAGGGGCCAGAGGGGGTGTCAGGGGCCATGCATGGAGAAACAGCAGGCATTCATTAGGATGTCCAAATCCACAAACATCTGGATGGGGATTTTGACGTGGAGCACAGCATCATGGAATACAGCAGCCCTCCAAGGACTGCCATATCTCAAGACATATGATGTTACAAAATTAGAAAAATAAACTGCTGGCCCCCAGCCCTGCTTGCCAGCTCTGAGGGTTGGGGTCAGCTGATGGTAGGGCCGAATGAGGCCCTATAGGGGCACACTAGTGCCATGGGAACTTGTGCAACAGGTCAGCATTACTTCAGCCTCCTGGGCTGCATAACACTGCTAGCCCTTGCGCACACCTGAAAGTGCAGAAACAGTTCCTTGAGTAGTGCAGTTGTACATTCATGCCCTTGGCCCACCCCTTACATGGAGACATGAATAAGGTTCTGCTCGGGGTACAGAGGGGGCACAGAAACAGGACTGGGGAGGTCTCTGAAAGTGCTGAGCAGGAACTGTTCACCACAGTCCTCACTACCTACCCCTACATGGCTGCATAAGGCCTCCTTGGCCTTCTGAGAATCCAGTCCTTAGACTTTATCTGTTCCTGCTGCTTTTCCCATTCTGAAGTCATGACCATAATCACATGAACGCACACTGCCCCACATTACTAGCCCCTGCCTCACCCACTTTTTTTTTTTTTTAAGGAATCAATGCAAAAGGCAATGTTATTTAGGGTCAATATGAAATTCGGTGGTATCAGCTGCCTCTTGACCAAACCGTCCTCAAATACAGCAGTTTTTTCATAAACTGTTGCAGAAAAGAAACTCTAGGTTTTTGATTATTTAGTTGTCACTGCCAGGCATTGTTACATTACAACATTCAAGTATCCGTAAACAGTCCAATCACACTGTGACAGTTGTGGAACAACTGTTCCACAAGATAATAGTACCTAATAGTTATGGGTCACCTGGTGGAGGTCCAGAAAGAGACTGGAGTGATGTTGCAATGTTGGCTGTCAAACACTAGAAAACATTCTCATGAGCATGTTACTAAAACACAAGGAGTAAGCTAAGGGGGGGGAGTTATTGCCTACACCCTCACATATACTATACATATTTTAGAAGTAATGATAGGTTGCCTAGTAGTACCATAAATTGGTTAGTAGGCAACTTGCTGTGTTTGGTAGCCATGGACTAGTAAGTAGTTGCCCTGGTTCACATTAGCATCTGTGCCTGATGGTCCAGTGGCATGTCTTTGGATCATTGATAGTCTGGTTGTTTGCTCACTCTAATACTTTAAATGAAATGCACAGTAGGATTTTATGTTTAGAACAGTTGGTCTTATTTTAAATGCAGAGCGGCAGCAGTGCAGTGCCAGGTGCCATAGTTGGAGTGAGGTAGAGCGGCTCTTGTGAAAGCACAACCACACTATAGGAGAGTCCTGAGTGAGCCATTGCCCTGGAGATAAGTGTACTGCCACCATGGTCGCTAAATAGACTTAGGCCTGTTTGGAGCACAGTGAGAGCAGTGCTCTCAGTGGACAGAGTGCTCATTTTTTCCCACAGTTAAGCGTACATTTTTAGATGGCAGATGACAGTACCAGGTGCATAAATATAGGGACAGGCTACTATTTATAAATTATTAACCCTGAGGGATTAGGAGGAGAGAGGCACTGCACTACAGAATAGGGTGGGTTCAGCAAAAATGAGTGCCATTTTAGACAGCAGCAGGCTGTCAAGGAAGGGACAACATATCCTGCCAAACAATCAAGGAAAACTTGGAAAAATAAAACTGAATAAATAATCTAAGGTTACAGTCTGGTACCCTACAGTATAATAAACAATGTAATCTGATTATTTACTCACAGAAATGTTCAATTACAAAAACTGAGCTACTTAATTGCAAAAAGGTACAAAAAGTGAGACAGCCAGATTATAAACAGCAAAATGTGAACAATGTTTTTTTGGTTTTTTTTACTAAACCCTATAACTTTGCCATTTAAAGTCAGAATCTCACCAAATTTGGATCATGTATAGTTTGTAGAGTTGACATTCTGGAAAGTTGCTGACCTGAGAATGTGGTGTAGTCATAATATACTGTCTGTAGTCTTGAAGCCATGTTGGCAGGAAGAGGAGGATAAAGAAGAAGCCAGTAGAGAGTGTGTGTGCTCTTGGGGAGGAGGTAGTTATTGGAGCCCTTGGGACAGCCCCTGGTAGGGACCCAGATCACAGATCTTGTGACTGTAGAGAATACTGGTTGGGCAACCACACACAACCAGTCACTGCTGCACAGAGGAGTTTTGATTGCATCAGACCTCGACAGC
The DNA here is from genome assembly GCA_016271365.2 of Neoceratodus forsteri. Lineage (NCBI taxonomy): Eukaryota > Metazoa > Chordata > Ceratodontiformes > Ceratodontidae > Neoceratodus > Neoceratodus forsteri. The sequence goes on along the minus strand of CM028130.1, from coordinate 967,932,517 downwards.
GAAGCCCATGGTGGCAGCACATGCTGCTTGGACATGTGGTTGCCAAACGGTCTTTTTTTTAGTATATATATTTTTTTGTTTCAGCTTTTTTTATTTTTCTTGACAATGGGCAAATACCTTCTTCTATCTGAAAAAAAACAAGTATAAACAAAAGTTTTTCACAGTGCCATGCAGCAGCAATGAATGTGCCAGCAGTTTCAGTTCAGAACTTGAACTGATTGCTCTGTGTGCATCAGTACTGAGTAAAACGCCATCTGCCGTGAGGATTTCCAATCAGCCAGAACACCATTGTATCACAGAAGTGTACAACCAGGTTCCATGGCATTTGAACTGTGGTGCAACAACAGTTCAGCAGGCATGGAATTCCATAAACTCTCACCATATACTAAACATTATTTCTAGCTCAGACAAGAGGTAAAGTGTGATTCTAAAGAGGAAAGGGATCATTTGTGAGCAGTTTTCTCCTCAGAGTTTATATCTAAAGTTACACAGCATACCACAAGTTTTCACACTGGGGAAACGTCTATTAATAGCAACTTGGGGTTCGCCTGACAGAAATTAATTACAACAAATACTGCAGAGAGCTAAAGAATTCAGCTGTTCAGCTGGGGTACTGAAAAAGTGATTATTTTTATTTTTAAATGTGTTTCATAGTGATTTATGCAACATGCCTTAGTAAAGTATCCATGTGAAGAGAGCAGAGCAGGCTCGGAATTTTCAGGCAGTTGGTCAGAAATTACAAACTGATGATTCCATCGTGGGCCATGGTGCTGCAGGATTCCACAGAGGAATCAGCTGTGATTGGTGCTGAGGAGTGGATTCAGCTTGCTGTTTACACAGGTAAAAGGATTTGAAAGAAATAGAATGTTGTCTGAGAATAAAGGGAGCTGCACAGCTCATTTGAAAGAGGTTCACCAGGGACATCAACCTGAATGGAACATTGCCTGATGAAAGGAGTCCCGCCTATAGAGATCTACAGCCAGACAGGGCCTGGCAAATGTACTCTCACACAGTAAGCCTAGCCTATAGGGGATTGCTTGTATCTCAGTGTCAGGCTCAGTAGAGTAGAAAGTGTGTACAGGGAGGGTTATAGTTATTTGAAAAAACAAAAGCAGTAATAATACATGAGGGCTAATAGTAAAAACATTATATTCTACATCCACAGGGTTCCCCGGCACATTGCGGGTACAATCCCTCTTCATCAGGGGGGTGGATTCATCAATTCCCAACATCACAATTAATAGCAAATCATACAGGACTTCACACAGTTTGAAATTCAGTAAATAGTTTCATAGGTACTTACGAGCTAGGAGGCAGTTATGCCTTTTATGAGCTCGCCACCAAATCACTGGTGGAAATAACATTTTTTGCTTCCTATGTATGCATCCAACCTGTTTTTAAAAGTGTCCATCATTGTGCTCTCAATTACACCTTTTGGGAGTTCATTCCATGCTGCTACCACTCTTTGGGTAAACCAATGATTTATTTTGTTTGTTTTGGGTACCCATAAATTTTTTGTCATGAGATCTAGTGTTAACATTAGAGGAATTTTTTTGTCAAACCAATAGTTGCAAATATTGAATCGTCATTTAGAGCTCTATATACTATGCATAGGTCTACCCTTAATCTTCTATAGTGCATTAAGTAAAGGTTCAGTTTCTTCAAGTTTCTTGGAAGACTTGGTTTGCTGGCCAAGGCACCTAGCTTCACCTGAGCTCTTTCCTTCTAAGACTGCTTGAAAGGCAGAGTAGAGAAACTTATCAGAGCAAGGGAGAAGGATCAAGACTTAGTTTGGCTAAGCAGATTTACTGTGTGGTGGTGTTTTTATTTTTTACTCACAGGGATTGCTACTGTTTGTTGCTAACATTTCATTGCTTTATTTTTTTCTCTGATTCAAATTGTTGTTGCTGGTATACCTTCTTCTGCATTATTACAAGGTGTGCCTACAGATGTGTGCTAACAGATTACTGCTGTAATCTTCTGATTCAAATTGTCTTTTGCAAGGTATATCTTCTGTTACTGCTTTATTTTTCTCTGGAGCAAAGTGTTTCTTACAGGGTATATCTTCTCTGAAATTATTGCAGGTGGTGCTTTACAGGTTTTACAGTTTTATCTAACATTAGGATAAGCTTTCAGGGTTACTGCATTTGTTGTTGACCGATTGTTTCTGCTCTTACCTCCTTGTTCTTTCATCCGTGGTTCTTCTTTTTAGGCAGGGGAAGGGCCCAGCCACCCACTCCCATCCCCAACCACCCCACGCTACACTCCTTTTATAGGGTACCACAGTTGTGACATTTCCTGTGGCAGAGCAGGAAGGGGCGGATCAGTGGGCCTCCACAAGGTGATCTCATTTACAGGGCACTAGTAATTTAACTTGTTATAACAAGTTAAACAAAGCACAATTAAACCATTACTTGCATTTTTTTTTCTTCTAATTACTCTGACTAGGTTACAAACCCAGCAACTTATTTGGAATGGATTTCATTAACTGCAGGTACTGTGGAACAATTTTCAGAAGGACAGTCTTACAGGATTTAGGACACTGTCCCACATGCTGGGCCTTTGGAGATCTTAGGTCTCAGCTCGAGCAGCATGGGCAGAGATTGCACGCCTCAAATTTCATATTGAAAAGGAAATACATTATAAGAACCACCCGCCATTTCCCCAGCATCCAACAGAAAAACCTCGACTGCAGAGGGTAGTTGGTCCAGGAGGTTGGCAGGTGGTTAGGAGGAGCAAATCAGGTGCCCCATCACTCTCTGCTCTCCAACACATTACCTCCAAAAACCATATAAACACTACAAACTGGTATCTGCCTCTATCTCTGAAATCAAATAAAGAGGCAGAAGACACTGCAGAGCAGGACACTGTGGCACAGGAGCTAGCACAACAATACTCACCCAAATCAGGAACCAAAACTAAACAAGCACAAAGGAAATCCAAAAACTTCTAATCATAGGAGACTCCATGATTCGGGAGTTGATACCCATCTCCAGCCAGGGTGATGGTCAGATGTCTCCCAGGTACATCAGCATGGAGAGACACTGACCGCATTGCTAAATTGTTCACAAAGCAGGAGAAAACATTGATGTCCTAGTACACATAGGGACTAATGATCTCGCCAGCCGGGTCAGTTGTGGAGACCAAGGAACACCTGACTAGGCTGGGTGACAACTATCATCTATTTCATCCGCATCTCCTCTCTGAGATCCTGTCAGTCTGGGAGAAGGGAGCAGATGGATGGAAGGTCAGAGAAGGGAGATAGGGGAGCTAAACACGTGGCTCAAGGACTGGTGCCAGGAAAAGGACACAGATTTGTAGGAACTGGCAACAGTTCTGGGAGCGAAAGTTCTTAAATTTGATGGACTGCATCTGACTAAAGAGGAGTCAGTGCATTGGGGCAGAAGTTTGACGTCTTTGCAGAATATTTAAACTAGAAAATGGGAGGGTGCAGCACCCATACGCCGAATGGGAAGAACACCCTCCCCTCAGCTAGTGGTCAAACAGGAATTCAGCGTGTTTGCTGTCTCATTTGCATCACCAGGTAAGAAAAAGGTTTGTCTCCCCACACGATGCACAGGGTAATGCCAAACTTCACCCAACAACTAACACACCAAAATCTGGCCAATGGAAAATCATGTACACAAATGCTCACAGCCTGGGAAATAAGATCCCAGACCTGCAGGCAATAATGTCAGAGGCTAAGCTGGACATAGTAGCAATTAGTGAGACATGGTTTACCAGTAACCACACTTGGGAGACTTCAGTACCTGGCTATGTATTGTTCAGAAGAGACCGAGGTGCAAAAAGGGGGGGAGGAGTGGCCCTGTATGTTAATGAAAATATCAAAGCTACAGAAATTCAGAATACACATAAGGAGCCAGAAGAACTGTGGGTCACCTGGAAACAGGAAATGGGACAGCCATAAGAACTGGGGTTGTCTACAGGCCCCAGACCAGGGGAGGACATAGACACATTACTGTTAGAAGATATACAAAACATGACAGCTAAAGGAGGTTCTGATAATGGGAGACTTCAACATGCCAGATACAGATTGGTCAATACCAGCAGGAACATCTGCCAGAACTAGACTCATAGTGGATTCCCTGCAGGGGAGGGCCTCAAACAACTGGTACAGCAACCCACAAGAGACAGGGCTATCCTAGATCTAGTACTGACTAACAAAGAAGGGATCACAGATCTCCAGGTAGAAGGTCACCTGGGGCCAGTGACCATCACATGGTATGGTTCAATTTGGCTACTACATCTAAATCATCCCATTCCAAGGCAAAATATGGGACTTCAGAGGAGCTGACTTTGATAAGATGGCCAACAGAGTTAAGCTAGCCCTGGCAAAAAGAAACACAGGTGAGGAGGTACAGGCAAAGTGGGCAAGCATTAAGGATACAATACTTGAAGCAACATCCCATTGTGTTAGACAGAAAAGGAAGTGCAAAAGAAGAAGGAAACCACTTTGGTTCTCAAATACAGTAGCAGAAAAGGTCAGAGCCAAAAGACTGGCCTTCAGAAAATATAAGGGAACACAGCGGGATGAAGATAGGGAGGCATAGCAAACTGCCCTAAGGGAAGCAGGTAAGGCAGTAAGGCAGGCAAAGTCCCAAACTGAGGAAACACTAGCACGAACAGTAAAAGAAGGTGACAAGACTTTCTATAGATACATTAGTGAAAGGAGAAAGTCCAGAGGGGTGTTGCTAAGCTTAATGGAGAAAAGGGAGCATGTGAGGAGGAGGACCCTGTAAAGGCATCTATCCTAAATAGATACTTTTGCTCAGTATTTACTGAAGAGAAGGTAGGGCAGGGCCCACAGCTCAGCATCATGGACACAGGGGAGGGAGGTGAGCACTACTCCTTCACAAAGAAAGGGTCCTACAAGAGCTTGCTAAGCTCAGGGTGGATAAGGCAATGGGACCTGATGGCATACATCCCAGGGTGCTTAAGGAGCTAAAGGAGGAACTAGCAGAGCCATTAGCAGAATTGTTTAGTGAGTCTCTGAGCACAGGAGAGGTCCCAGAAGACTGGAGAAGGGCTCATGTGATCCCACTCCACAAGAGTGGTAGCAGGGAGGAGGCGGGGAACTACAGACCGGTCAGTCTTACCTCAGTAGTGGGCAAGATTATGGAGGCACTCCTTAAGGAAAGGATAGTGCAACACCTGGAATCCATAGGGGCACAGGATCCAAGACAGCATGGGTTTACAAAAGGAAGGTCCTGTCAAACTAATCTCATAGATTTCTTTGACTGGGTAACCAGAGTGGTGAACCAAAGGGAGCAGTTGATGTCGCCTACCTTGACTTCAGCAAAGCTTTGACACTGTTCCACATAGAAGATTGATAAATAAGCTAGGTAGGCTCGGGGTGGGTCAGAAGTTGGTCAACTGGGTGGCAAACTGGTTGACTGGCAGAAAACATAGAGTGGTGGTAAATGGCATACAGTCAGAAGAGATGCAAGTCACAAGTGGGGTACCTCAGGGATCAGTCCTGGGGCCAGTCCTATTCAACATCTTCATTAGTGACCTCGCAGATGGACTAGAGGGTAAGGCTTGTCTGTTTGCAGATGACACCAAGATCTGCAACAGAGTAGATGATCCAGATGGGGTGGGCAGAATGAGAAGAGATCTGGATAAACTAGCAGAATGGTCAGAAGAGTGGCAACTGGGATTTAATGCAAAAGTGCAAAATCATGCACATAGGGAAGAGAAACCCTGAAGCCACTTATAGGCTGGGAGGAGTTGCTAGCAGTCACAAAGGAAGAAAGAGACTTGGGCATCATCATCACTGATGACCTAAAATCATCCAAGCAGACCTCTAAAGCAGTAGGTAAGGCTAGGGGGTGTTAGGGTGTATTAGTAGGGGTATCACAAGTCGTAAGAGGGAGTAATAATCCCTCTGTACAAGACATTGGTTAGGCCCATCTGAGTACTGTGCAGTATTGGAGGCCACACCTTCACAAGGACATTAACCAAATTGAGGCAGTCCAGAGAAGGGCAACCAAATGGTGCAGGGACTGCATCAGAAGACATATGAGGACAGATTAACGGAGCTCAATATGTATACCCTTGAGCAAAGGAGGGAGAGAGTGATATGATCGAGACATTTAAACACCTTAAGGGCATAAACAAGGTGAAAAGAGTCTAACATGTTTAAATATAAGAAAAATAGCAGGACAAGAGGACACAGCATGAGATTAGAGGAGGCCGATTAAGGGGAATGTGAGAAATTCTTTTCACAGAAAGGGTGGTAGATGCATGGAATGGCTTACCACAAGAAGTGGTGGCTATGAATACAGTGCAGGGCTTCAAACAGGCATGGGATAGGCATAAGGGAGCAATACAAATGACTATGAATAGATAGGTCACTGACAGAGCAAAGGCCGATGGCACATTTATAAGGTAGAAAAAGAAATGGGCAGACTGGATGGGCCTTGCGGTCCTTATCTGCCGTCAACTTCTATGTTTCTATGTTTCTATGTTCAACTTAGTGCCATAATTGAAGTTCCGCACTGTTTTGATTTTTCTAGCGACTTTATGCTGAATGTTTTCAATTGGTTTATTACTTCTGATACACAGAGGGTTGCATACTGCAGAGCAATATTCTAAGTGAGGCCTGACCAGGCTAGAAAAAAGAGGGATCATCACACTCTCATGCCTACTCTTATTATTTCTTAGGATACATCCTAGTACCTGATTTCCCCTTTTAACAGTGTTTCTGGTCTGTGAGTCAAATGAGAAGTCATTTGAAACAGTTGCACCTAAGTCTTTTTCATTATCAGTTGTCAGTAAGTCCATGTTGTTCCATTTGTAAGGATAACAGGGGTTATTTTTGCCCAGATGCATCACCTTGCACCTCTGAACATTGAAATACAACTCATTTTGGATAGACCAGGTCTTGAGATGAGAAAGATTGTTTTGAATCTGAACTGCCAATGCCCTGTTTGTCACAATACCTCCCAGTTTGCAGTTGTCTGCATACTTGGCCATCCAGCAGTATTTATTTAGGGGAAGCACAGAAGTGATTAAAATGTTGAAGAGAACTGGTCCCAAAACGGAGCCCTGGGGAACACTGCTGGTAACAGAACGCCACGAGGACAAGTGTCCTTTTAATGGAACCCTTTGTGTACGGTCAGAGAGCCAAGATGTAATCCAATTTATTATCTGAGGTTGCAGCTCTATTGTTTCTAATAGTCCAATAAGGACTTTGTGAGACACAGAATCAAAAGCTTTTGAGAAGTCTAAAAATATTATATCAACTGACAGTCCTTTGTCCAGTGCCTCACTTACTGGTTCAAGGAAGTTTAACAGGTTTGTTTAGCATGACCTGCCTCTAACAAAACAATGCTGAGTGATGTCAATATACCCAATATTATTTAGGTGCTCAGTAATTCTTCCTTTTAATAATTTCTCCATAAGCTTACAAAAAACAGCTGTAAGACTTATTGGCCGGTAGTTTAAAACTGAGGCTCTGGAACCTTTTTTATGCAGAGGGATTACAGTGGCCTGCCTCCATAACAGTAATGTAGATCCCATGCTGAGAGAGACATTAAAAAGATAAGTCAGTGGTCCCACAATGCAGGAGGTGGTGTTTTTAATGAAAATAGGTGGTATGCCATCTGGACCAGCGGACCCCGTTCGGTTTGAGTGTCATTATAGCATCCATGACCTCTCCCTCGCTAAATGGCTGACAAGCGTTGTTCTGCTCCAGGACTGATGGTTGAAGTTGAGCCTTTGGACTAAACATACTAATTAAACGTCTATTAAAATCGCTAGCCATTTCTTTTTCATTGATTATGACACTTTCAGGTGTGGTTAAAGGTCCTATTTTGGGACTAGAATTTTTAATGGACCCAATATCATTATAAAAGCCAATCAGAAACTAATAAACTTGAGTTAAAATGGTGTAAAACATTTCATAGTACAAAAAAAATCACAAGGCGCATACTAGCATATTAATAATAAGTTATGTATAGCAATTAAATTCCATATTCACAAAGAATTACATTAAACTCAATGGGCACTATGTATGGTGCCAATGCACCACTTAAACTGGACATGTTGGCATTGATACATGTGAGTGCCACGGAGCGGGGTCTCATGGACCCCGCATGGCATTCACTAACAGCATGCAAGGCAGGTATGTGGCCGCTCCCTCAGCCATGCAGACTGCAATGCACTGGGGCATTTCAGGGGCTTGTGGCACTATGCGGCTTGCACAAAAGAGCATGGTGCCAGGTGCAGGGGGCACAGGTTATGGCAGCTGGGAACCTGCCATAAGTGTGTGTGCACCCCCACGGATGTCACCCACTGGTTGCAGCGGGACTGGTATTCAACTCCCCCCCCACCGTGTTGCCACAGCCTACAGGGCCACTGGGGATGGCAGAGCTGGCCATTGTGGGTGTCCATCCACCCTGCCATGCTGGCACTGCTGTAGATCCACAGGGGGCCCATGCACTATTGCCCCACTGGCATCAGGGATCCACTATGGGACCTGGGTTGGGCATCCAGTTGGATGTCTGCCTGGGTCCATGACTCAGCTCTGGGCTGCCCTGTGGAGACCTGAATGCTGGGGGGGCTGCGGACAGGTGGTGGCGAGTAGTGAATACCGGCCGGTGCACATTTGTCCACAGGTGTGCAGCTGCGCAGGCGGGGTACGCGCCTGTGGTGCCCTGATGATAATAAAATGGATGTTAACATGTGCTGGATCTCCACAACAATATAAAAGGGTAAATAAAGCAACTGTGTTGTGATGGCATCAGTAACTTGCACACAAATTACTAACACAGGTCCCAAGTAGGTAGATGGTGGCACCAGACAAAGAGAGGCAGGAGTCAGAAATAGATTCCAAATACTTAGCAGGATTTTATTCACACAGATGGGGAAAGGGAACACAGTCACAAGGGAACTCTTATCCCTAGTCTCCTGTATGAGGAGGACTCTAAATCAAATGACTGTAACAGCTCCGCTTTATGAGGGTTCTATCTATTGAGATCAGCAAATCACTTTGCAGTATCTATTACTACCCTGAGGTGCACCTCTACCTAGGGCCAATTACCTGGAGTACTCCACTCTAAGGAACTCTAAAACATGTCACTATAAGACTCTACATAAGTCATAAGAGGCAGTTTGTGCACTGCTGAGCTTTCTCTGTCATTGAGAAGGAACTGAGTTGCGGGATATGAAACACAAGGGGAACACTTGGCTGACTGGCTGGAATGAGTTAAGAACTAAGGGAATGCAGAGAGGATTTTGAACAGGCCATGAGTTCTTGGCCACACCCCACCTCTCTAGGGTTACTGGAATTTCAGAACTATGCAAAGTTTTCTTCAGCTCAAAATCCATTGAGGGCCACGGGAATTGAAACACAACAGACCTGGCCCCAGCCCGCTTCTGGACTGCTGGGAGAAGATGAAGATCCTGGACAAAAGGCCACAGCTCACTTCTTGACTGCTGGGAAATGAAGAAGATACTGACCACCCAGCCTAAGCCCCCTTCTGGACTGTTGGGACATGAAGAAGATGCAGGAAGAAGGAAGTCTGTGAAACATGAGAGAATAGCTGGATTCTGGGCACCAAGTCCGGACGAGCCATGGACTAACGTAAAATAAGAAACAGAACGATGATGCAGGGTACTGTAACAGAAGATTGGAATGGCTTTGATATGGATGATAAAACAAGAAAATGGATGGTACCTTTGTACTGGGCCAGGCCATACACTGGGAACTGGAGAGCAGAAAATAATAAACAGGACATTGCAAACTGAGATGACTGCAGCACGGTTCTTCAAGAATTTGCTGCTGGCTGCTTCTGAAATGCACTAGAGATGATTTCTGGAGTACTGAAGATGACTTGATCTGGATACACGTTGGTGAAGTGATTCTATAAACTTGCAGAAGACTGACTCAAATACCTTGTGCCACTGAAATGTTAGCAACAAAACAATACTTTCTGGCACTGAAATGCTGGTATGAGGCAATACAAGGACAGTCTGGCACTTTTACTGTTCGTAGGAATAATAACAATGCAATGAAAGTCTCAGTTCTTGTTGCAGTGGTCAGTTATACAGTCTCAATGTCCAGACCACAGTAAATATACAGGCACTTTACTTTACTGGGTGAACCCTAGCTTCAGTGGACCTAACTAACAGGGGTCCCTCTAGCTAGATCAGGTTCTTCCTGTTACTGCAGTTCTATATGGCTAGCTAGGATCCCTTAACATCTGGGGTCACTAATGCTGCTGGGCTTCTATAACACTTGGGGGTCTAAATGGCTAGCAATGGGCCTAACTCACCCCTTTAAGTAGCAGTGGGCCTAACTTGCCCTGTTAGGTAACAGTGGGCCTAATTTGCCCCTTTAAATAGCAATGGGCCTAATTTGCCACTTTAGGTAGCCGTGAGCCTAACTTGCCCCTTTTAAATCACTGGGCCTCCCATGGCTGGGCCCCTTTAAGTCCTGGGCCACTCTAGTTCTCTGGTCCCCTTTAAATACACTAGTCCTCGATCTAATTGGGGTTCTCCCCAACCCTTTAATAAATATTCATGAATCCTATCTGTGGCTTTAATGCTGGGCCCTCCTCTGGGTGTCACCGCGCTCACTGAATATTTATTTATTCATTCAAATCAGGCCTTCTGTGGCTTTCCCCCACAGCTCTGAGCCGCCTTTCAGTTCCTTGCACCTAGCGCTAATAAATTAAAAAATAAATAACACTTTTCTTTCAGTTTTGGGGCAGACAGCACATTGCAGCATGCCGCTGCCAACTCACAGCACCAAACCAGGGGTGAAGGGATGCAGATGCGAGGTACTGTTGGCGAAGGGAGTGCTTTTCTTGCAGGCAGGCACAGGACAACTAAGGACTTTGAGAGGTCCTAGCAGTTCGATGGCTCTGCGACTGTCTCACTTCATGATGCAGTACTGTTACCGCTGCCTTCAGAGGACAGAAAACTGTACTTTAAATATAAAAAAATAATAAACTGGGGCTCCAAGCCCAATATGCTGAACAGGACACTCTCCTCTTCTTACAAGTTGATCTGATGGCACTTGGAGCCGACAGGCTGGAGGCTGGCAGGGTTAGGGGCTGGAGGCAGCAGAGGTACACAGACAAGTTCCCAGGGACAGCTTCAACCATACAGATAAGCTCTGTGGTCCCTCTATGCTTTCTATGTTCTCTACTCTACAGCTATCAGGATTCACACTGTAACAACTTAACTTTTTCTAAGAGCAACACTCTGGGTTCTCATTCTGGTTCTGGCACTAGAATGCTAGGCATGTGCCACACAGTGGGCATTCCATCTGCTGAGCATGACATTCTATATACTCAATATGGCATTCTATATGCTCAGCATGACATTAAGTGTTGACTTTTTCATTATCTCCTGAACTATTTACAGTATTTAGACAGGATTTGGAACAGGTTTGATGGTTGCATCTGAAACTGGGCACCTGGGCACTTTTCTGTTTTTCTTTCTGTTGTGCCCCCAACTCTGGGGCACTACGGATTCAGGCCCACCAAATGATATATGTCCTCATGTATCTCCCAAAATTTCTTTCTATAACATCTGTTGCATTCGAATGAACTTACTATACTACTGTCTATATAAGGAACATCTCTAAAACTTTAAATTGACTGGATAACAACTTCTTAACTCTACGTCTATCCGAGCTTTAGAAGTTTCAATGCAGTTCTTTTAATTAGGACCTATAAATTGTATAAACTATACCTGAGAATGAGTTATCACATTTTAAATCTTTCTTAACCTCTAAGGTAACTTTGGTAACTTTAAAGAACATGAACTAAACTAATGTGACTGTGCTGGGATAACTCTCTATCATACTGTGTTTCAGGAGGTAAAACTAGAGGCTTTCCATGAGAAATCTTCTAGGAGGAATTCCAAAATTGACTCTTTGAGATCTGCACATCAGAGGGCATGAAGGTTCAGTAGAAACATGTTCTGTCTCTGTGGGATTTTCAGGCGTCAACCTCTCAAAACAGTCTGAGTTAGCAGTATTTTCGTAACTACAGGGACTGGCATACCAGTCTGTCAGGGTTTCCAGTTTAGCCAGGGTAAGATCTCTGGAAGGATACTCCTGCCTCTCTGTCGGTTTAAAGTCAGTCTTTCCTTTCAAAATTTCTGGAGATCTGCAAGGTGTGAGTTGATCTTGAACCCCTGTACCATTTTCTGCCTGGATCTTATAAACTGGAAGGTCAGGATATGGAATTGACAAAACAGTATATGGCTCTGGCTCGCATTCCAAAAGTGGGTTGTTCACCTGATTGGTCCTCTTCCACTGGGCACGTTCCTGGACCGACTAAACTGTTTGGACTTTGGGATCTTCCCTTTCTTTTGTTATCCATAGATCAGCACATTCTGTTTGTTCGGCAAGCAGTTCAGGTTCCGTTTGGCTGGTGACCATTCCACTTGTAGGCTACAATCCAAGGATGGGACACTCTGACACCTTCTGAGAAGGTGTGTCATTCAATTGGAAATACTCTCTGCTTCTGGTGACATCCTAGGCAACTCTCTTAACTGTCTTTGCAGACTCGCTTTCTTTTGTTCCAGCAGGTTCATCTTCATAGCAAGGTGTCACAGCTCTGCTTCATGTCTCTTCCTTCGCTCCTTACTGTCTTTCTCCTGCAGAAACATCTGCCTCTTCAGTTCTTCCATGGTGCACCGGAGCTCATTGACCTCTCTGTGGAACTTCTGCTTCTCCCTTTCTTGTTGGAGGAGCTGTGTGGGCTTGTTCTTCAGACTTTCTCTTCTGCTGTCGAAGGGTCTCCATGAGTTTTTCACATTCTCGCTATAATCCCATCCTCTGATGAAGGAATTCTTGAGTCTGCAGTTCCAGTTTCTTACAAATTTCCTCCATCTCAGTGTTTGGCTTACAGTTCCATCTGCTTGCTTCTGCCATTAGCACATTTACAAGTACAGGACACTTGTCTGGGTTGGGGTTATTAACCAGCAGTGGGTTTCTCATCCTGTCCTTCACCAAGGCATCATTCTGGGCAATCCTCTCGATTTCCATCCTGGTGTCTTCAAACAGCTGATGTCTCATCCTATTGGTTTCACGCATGTTTGAGGGGTTCTTGAGGCATCTCCATTGGATGTGTCCACTAACACCACACCTCCTGCAGATGGGTCTACCTCAGGAGTCAAACTGGTTGATAGGACGTTGTCCTTCTCTTCTTCTCAGGTGGGGCGCCATCTCTCCAGGTCTCTGATCTCTCTCTCTAAACAATCATTGACGGGTCCCGGTCTCCAATTGCTCTTAAGGTCTCGCACCTCTTGGTACACTTCAGTAACTTTCCTGGTAAGAGCAGCAATTTGTTTGGCCAATTCGGTAGTAGGTCCTGGACTAGGCCTGTGAAAAGGTGTATGTGCCTGAGCCATCTGTGTGTAAGTCTCTTCAGTGTTCAAGTAGCTATTTGGCTGAAATAATCCTTCAAAATTCACTCCTGGCATCCAGTGACTCTCTAGTCTTCATCCTCTAGTGGAGTATTCTGTCCATGTTACACTGGGAAACATCATCTGCTGCTGACACATAGCAGCCTCTCCTCCTGCTTGACTTGGTCTGAAAATGCATATTACCTTCTTAAAATCCAAAAAGAGAGCATCGTGGTCCTGAAGGTGAAGCATTCACAGTTCTCTTCTGAGGGCGTCACTGAGAAATCCATCGATAAACTTCTTTGAGAGTCTTATCTGGTATCGCACTGCTCTGGCATCTATCCTTTCTATAGCTCAGACAGATTCTTGTAGACTCAGGGCATATTCCTTTAACGTCTCTCGCGGTCTCTGCATTCACGAGAAGAACTTCATTTTTAACTCTGACACTGTCCAGATATCAAAAGTATCTTGCAGTTGATTGGAAATCTGATCTGCGGTGGCCTTTTCTCTTTTGGGCCATGACTGTACTTCTCATTGGGCAGCTCCTTTCAACTGACCTAAAAAGATCTCCACTTGCTGGTGATCAGGCACTTGGCAGAGTCAAAACATTGCCTGTATTTTTATCTTCAATTCACCGAGATTGCTGGAGTCTTCACAACCTGGCTCTTCTGTGTAATTGGGAAGCCATGGCACACCAAAGTAGTATGGCATAGTCAACAAGGAAGGTTGCACTCATCTCAAGCAATCTTCTGCTGCTCCATTCATCTTGCTGCTACTTCTGGATCCTGACAGCATCTGTACTTTATTCTTCCTCTGGCTTTGGTCTCTTTGGAGGACTTGCTCTAAACCCAGCTCTACTGCACCAAAAAGAGGTGTGGTGCCTCGTTGATGATAAAATGGATGTTAACATGTGCTGGGTCTCCATAACAATATAAAAGAGTAAATAAAGCAACTGTGTCGTGATGGCATCAGTAACTTGCACACAAATTACTAACACAGGTCCCAAGTAGGTGGATGGTGGCACCTGACAAAGAAAGGTGGGAGTCAGAAATAGATTCCAAATACTTAACAGGATTTTATTCACACAAATGGGGAAAGGGAACACAGTCACAGGGAACTCTTATCCCTAATCTCCCGTATGAGGAGAACTCTAAATCAAACAACTGTAACAGCTCCGCTTTATGAACGTTCTATACTCTATACCCTGTACAAGGGTGACTCTATGCACACTTTCAATAATCAACTGTAACAGCTCCACTTTATGAGCATTTCATCTACTGAGATCAGCAAATCACTATGCAGTATCTATTACTACCCTGAGGTGCACCTCTACCTAGGGCCTATTACCTAGAGTACTCCACTCTAAGAAACTCTAAAACATGTCACTATAAGACTATACATAAGTCATAAGAGGCAGTTTGTGCACTGTTGAGCTTTCTCGGTTGTCGAGAAGGAATTGGGTTGAGGGATATGAAACAGAAGGGGACCACTTGGCTGACTGGCTGGAATGAGTTAAAAACTAAGGGAATACAGAGAGGATTTTGAACAGGCCATGAGTTCTTGACCACACCCCACATCTCTAGGGTTGCCAGAATTTCAGAACAATGCAAACATTTCTTCAGCTCAAAACCACTGAGGGTCACCACAATTAAAACACAACAAGCCTGGCCACAGCCCACTTCTGGACTGCCGGGAGAAGATGAAGATCCTGGATAAAAGGCCACAGCTCACTTCTTGACTGCTGGGAAATGAAGAAGATGCTAAACACCCAGCCACAGTCCTCTTCTGAACTGCCAGGACATGAGAAAATTGCTGAACACCCAGCCACAGCCCTCTTCTGGACTGTCGGGACATGAAGATGATACTGACCACCCAGCCACAGCTCTCTTCTGGACTATCGGGACATGAAGAAGATTCAGAAAGAAGGAAGTCTGTGAAACATGAAAGAATAGCAGGAGTCTGGGCACCAAGGCCGGATGAGCCAAGGACTAATGTAAAATAAGAAACAGGACAACAATGATGCAGGGTACTGTAGCAGAACATCTGGATGGCACTTTGATATGGATGACAAAACAAGAAAACGGACGGTACCTTTGTACTGGGCCAGGCCATACAATGGGAACTGGAGAGTGGAAAATAATAAACAGGACGTTGTAAACTGAGATGACTGTGGCACGGCTTCGCAAGAATTTGCTGCTGGCTGCTTCTGAAATATACTAGAGATTATTTCTGGAGTACTGAAGAAGACTTGATCTGGAAACATGCTGGTGAAGTGATTCTGGAAACTTGTGGAAGACTGACTCAAATACCTTGTGACACTGAAATGCTGGCAACAAAGCAATACTTTCTGGAACTGAAATGCTGGTATGAGGCAATACAAGGACAGTCTGGCACCTTCACTGTTCGTAGAAATAATAACAGTTCAATGAAAGTCTCAGTTCTTGTTGCAGTAGTCAGTTATACAGTCTCAATGTCCAGACCACAGAAAATATACGGGCACTTTACTTTAGTGAGTGAACCCTAGCTTCAGTGGAGCTAACTAACAGGGGTCCCTCTAGCTAGATCAGGTTCTTCCTGCTACTGCAGTTCTATATGGCTAGCTAGACTCTCTTAACATCGGGGGTCACTAATGCTACTGGGCTCCTATAACACTTGGGGGTCTAAATGGCTAGCAATGGGCCTAACTCACCCCTTTAAGTAGCAGTGGGCCTAACTTGCCCTGCTAGGTAACAGTGGGCCTAACTTGCCCCTTTAAATAGCAGTAAGCCTATCTTGCCCCTTTATGTAGCAGTGGGCCTAACTTGCCCCATTAAATATCAGTAAGCCTAACTAGCCCCTTTAGGTAGCCGTGGGCCTAACTTGCCCCTTTTAAATCACTGCCTCCCATGTCTGGACCCCTTTAAGTCCTGGGTTACCCTATTTCTCTGTGCCCCTTTAAATACATTAGTCCTCGATCTAATTAGGGGTCTCCCCACCCCTTTAATAAATAATCATGAGCCCTGTCTGTGGCTTTAATGCTGGGCCCTCCTCTGGGCATCACCGTGCTCACTGAATATTTATTTATTCAAATCAGGCCTCCTACGGCTTTCCCCCATGGCTCTGAGCCACCTTCCAGGTCCTTGCACCTAGCGCTAATAAATAAAAAAATAAACAACACTTTTCTTTCAGTTTTGGGGCAGACAGCACATTGCAGCATGCTGCCGCCGACTCACCACACCAAACCAGGGGTGAAGAGATGCAGTCGGGAGGTACTGCTGGCAGAGGGAGGACTTTTCTTGCAGGCAGGCACAGGATGACTGGGGACTTTGCGAGGTCCTAGTGGCTTGATGGCTCTAAGACCATCTCACTTTGCGATGCAGCACTGTTACCGCCACTTTCAGGGGACAGGAAACTGTACTTTAAATATAAAAAAAATAGTAAACCAGGGCTCCAAGCCCAATATGCTGAACGAGATGTTCTCCTCTTCTCACAAGTCGACCTGATGGCATTTCGAACCAACAGCTTCTTCAGAGGCTGGAGGCTAGCAGGGTCAGAGACTGGAGGCAGCAGACACATACAGACAAGCTCCCAGGGACCACTTCAACCCTACAGGTAAGCTCTGTGGTCCCTCTATGATGCTCTCTGTGTCCTCTCTCCTCTACAGCCACCAGGATTCACACTGTAACAACTTAACTTACAAACAACATGAAGTCTTGCTATATTATGACAATTGCAGTATGACCGCAGGTTAGAACTGCTCCAGAGGTGAAATAGTTAACTTTCCATGCAGGCATGGAACTTAGGGCGCGAGCTCGGTTGAAAACTCTGTCTGTTGTGCATCAAAGACAAACTGTCAGATTTCTTTATCCGCCTCACTGAACAGTCGCTCCGGAGATTTCTCCTTCTGCTCGGTTCATTTTGTCGGTATAAAAGTATTATTTTTCGGTTTTTAGCTGAAATTAAACCGCAACCTTTCGGTTCAAGCTCTGTCTGTGGTAATGTAAGTAATAGATAGGTTTTACATTAGTTTTTCTGTGTGGAACTTGTAATTTGTTATCGGTTCGGTTTGAACCGATCAGGTTGTGTTTAAATTTACTAGTCCTTTTTTAGAGTGCGGTTCCCGGTTCTTATCGGTTCTAAAAAAAACGGATTTCATTACGTTTTTTCCACGACCTGTGACACGGTTGGGAACTGATAAGGGTGTCTTGCTTGGTGGATTGCCATAAACGGGCAAGTTGGTTAGGCTGGCATTATGTCTGAGAAACCCAAAAGAAAAACCGGACCCACTGGGTTTCAACACTGTAGTGTTTGTGGGGAAGCTTTTGCTAAGGCTGACCCACACACCACATGTGTCTATTGTCTGGAGTTTGACCACCTCAATTCAGACTGCCAGATTTGTCACAATTTCCCTGCTGCCACCATAGATAAGAGAGTTGGTAGGCTCAGGGAAAGGGAGGCCAAAAAGTCCGCTGACCCGGATGGCCAGCCCGGTTCGATACCAACCAAACCGGAGGGAATGCCCTCTGACCAGGGCGATACTTCCTCGGGCAAACAAAGAGCCGGTTCTGAGGAGCTGGTTCCAGCAAAAAGGACTAGAAAGTCAGCTAGTGTAGAGCCAAAAGTTCTTTCTCCCCAACTGCTGAGGAAATAGCTAAACCAATTAAAATTGTCCAGTCTCTCTCTCCGGTTCTGACCGAACCAACACTTTTTGGTAAGCATTCGGTTCGGCCGGTTCCACTGGTTCAAGATTATGATTTTGAGGATTTCTATGAACCGGGGGAAGGGGAAGAGGAATATGAGGAGAGTGAATATGGTTTTGAAGATCTGGATGTGCCCATTGATCCGGACATCTCTCCAGATAGACCCCTAGGGGTTTCTCCTCCAAGACTTCCTGAGTCCCCTTCTCATTTCATGTTTTATAAAAAAGTTGCTGAAACTCTCCAGCTCCCTGTTGAGGAAGTTGTTGATGACCAAGAGGAGCCAGACTATGTAGAAATGATGGATATTCCAGAGTCTAGGAGACTGTCTATTCCTTTGCAGGGTTTTAAATAATTGATTAGCAGTTTTTTTCTTTGGACTATACTTACTGTACAGAAAGTATTTATATAGATTTTCTAGAAGTGCTGTGTTTGTTAAACACAGTGAGGCAAGAGCTATGCATTTTCACAAAGATTTAGCACTTTTATGAGCAAAACGCTAATCAATTTCTAGAGTTAAATAAATCCCTGCTTTGCATAAATCTTTTCGGAAACAGACAGTAAAAGTTTTAAAAACTCCTCACACTATACCTCCTGTGGATAAAAGGATGGACAAGAGGTATACCTTATCAGGCTCCGACACTCATTTCCTCACTCAGCAATGCAGCCATGTGGGGGTAGTGCAGGTTGCAGCCTGTGACAAGGCTAATATTCCCCTAGCTTCACACCCCCCTGAGGAGGACTCCAGGAAGATTGATGCTATGGCAAAGAAACAGTACATGGCAGCATCTTTGGGACTCAGACAAGCAAATTATATGGCATCCAAGGTGCAATTTCATGCTGCAGTTGACTCTAATGATGTTTCATCAAGAGTCATGGCTACATCTGCGGCACTTCGAGGATGGCTTGGCTCAGATGTACTACCCTGTCTCAGGATACCCAGTCTAAGGCCATGGATTTTCCTGTTGTAGGAAATTCTCTGTTTGGAGAGCAAACAGAGAATTACATGAAGAAAATTGATGAATATAGGACCACCTATAGGAGTGCACAGGCCAAGGAAAGGCAGGCCACTCCTCAAAAGCAGTTTCCTAGAGGCAGGGGCAGGCCTTTTCATGGGCCTTTTTACCAAGCTCAAGCTTCCTCCTCTGCCTATGCTCAGAGGGGGTTCTTTAGAGGGAGAGGCAGACGGGGTACAAGCAGGTCTGCTTCTACCCCTCAGCCCAAAACCCCTGCCAAGCAGGCACCCTGATGGGATTGCCAGGCCGATTCCCTCTACCTGGGGCAGGCTGGCTTACTTTGTCCAGGACTGGAAGTCTTTAACATCAGACAAGTGGGTCCTGGAAGTAGTAAGCCAGGGACTGGTTCTCAGCCTCAAAAAATTTCCAAAGCTGAGAACCAGATCTTTTCCACCAGCAACTCCATCAGAGGCACTTGCCCTAGAGGCAGAAGTCTCTACCCTCCTGGCTCTCAGAGCTGTGGAAAGGGTTCCTTCCCTACACCAGGGCAAAGGTTTGTACTACAGGTACTTCCTTACCCCAAAAAAGACAGGAGAATGGCGGCCCATCCTGAATCTCAGATATTTAAACAAGCACCTTTTAAAGCCAAAGTTCAAAATGGTGACTCTGGGAATTATCCTACCCTCTCTAAGGCCAGGGGACTGGCTAGCTTCCCTGGACCTCAAGGATGCCTACTTCCATATTCCCATCAGAAGCTCCCATCGAAAGTACCTCCGGTTCGAGCTGCCCTCAGGCCACTACCAGTTCAGAGCAATGCCCTTCGGCCTCACTTCTGCCCCAAGGGTATTCACCAACTGCCTGGCAATAGCAGTTGCCTACCTAAGAAGTCAAAAGATTGCCATCTTTCCTTACCTGGACGATTGGCTCATAGTAGGCCAGTCCCCAGACCAGTTCAAATTACACCTTCAGATAATGCAGCAACTGCTTACCTCTCTAGGTTTCCTTCTGAATCTCTCAAAGTCAGTTCTAGAGCCTGTCCAGCTTCTTACCTTCATAGGCGCAGAACTGAACACACAGGAAGCCAGGGCCTTCCTTCCCCTAGACAGGGTAAAGACCCTGGTTTCCTGGCCTCCTCATTTACCCTGCAGGTCTCCTGGCCAGCAAGGCATTTTCTGCAGCTCCTAGGACACATGGCTGCTTCCACAGCAGTTGTGCAGGGAGCAAGATTTCAGGTGAGGGACATCCAGTTCCATTTGAGAGCTTTTTGGTCTCAAAGAAAGGATCCTACCAAGTTGATCCCAGTAACTCAAACCCTGATCCAAGCCCTACAGTGGTGGCAGGATCAGACCAACCTGAGACAAGGGGTTCCTTTTGTCACTCAGTCTCATTCTCTAATCCCACTACAGATGCGTCCCTCTTGGGCTGGGGAGCTCACATGGGCGACCTCACCACCCAGGGTCTGTGGTCTCCCCAAGAATCCCTGCTCCACATCAACCTGTTGGACCTCAGAGCAGTTTTTCTAGCACTTCAAGTTTTTTTCCAAATCTGTTCAGAACAAGAGTATTCAGGTCAGAACAGACAACACCACTACAATGTGGTACATCAACAAGCAAGGGGGCACTCAGTCTACAGCCTTGTGCACCGGGGTTAGGATTGTGGTCTCTGGCTTACTCCCTGAACACCTCTCTACGGCAGTTCACCTCCCAGGCAAGGACAATGTCCTGGCAGATGCTCTCAGCAGGATTTCCCAGGGCCACCATGAATGGTCACTGGATCCCTGGTCTTGGGATAGTATTTGACAGATGGGGCACCCCAGATAGATCTTTTGCAGCCCCAGACAATCACCAACTTCTCTTTTGCTGCAGGCCCCAGTGTTGGGCTCTCTCCCACTGGATGCCTTAGCCTCAGTTGGGAGGGAAGTTTCTATGCCTTCCTCCTTTTCCTCTCCTGTTCAAAGTGCTAGTCAAAATCAGATCCCAATCCTGCAAAGTCATTCTGATAGTTCGGATTGGGCCAGACAGCCCTGGTATCCTCTCCTGCTGTCCTTAGCAGTCCATCCTCTCTGTGCCTTCCCAGGAATCACAATCTGTTAACTTGTGCCCAGGAAGGTCTGTACTCAATCTCAAATCTCTCAATCTCAAGGCTTGGTTCTTGAAGAGTTAGAGTTTGCTGATTTACACCTTTCCCAAGGTGTAATGGATATATTGAAGGCCTCAAGGAAGCCTTCCACCAGGGCTACTTACCATTCCAAATGGAAAAGGTTTTCCATATGGTGCTCGGAAAAGCATATTTCCCCAGTTTCTGCTGATCTACCCACAGTCCTGGATTATATGGTCCACCTGAATTCTTTGGGGCTGAGACCAGCTACCCTCAAGGTGCACTTGGCAGCTGTGTCTGCTTTTATTTCAGCAGGTAAATCCTCTTCTGTTTCAGCTCATCCTGTATTTTCCAAGTTTTTTAAGGGGTTGTTTCACACCAACCCTCCATTCAGAGATCCTGCCCCTGCCTGGGATCCTAATGTTTGCATTGCTCAGCTTATGCAACCCCGCTTCGAGCCCTTGTCTTCAGCTGAGCTCAAGTACTTGACTTGGAAAACTGTTTTCTGGTAGCCATCACCTCTGCCAGACGCATAAGTGAATTACAAGTTGTCAGTGGAGCAGGAGTTTATCTCTTTCACAGAGATAAGGTGGTCCTTCGGACTAACAGAAAGTTCCTGCCTAAGGTGGTTTCAGATTTCCACCTTAATCAATCGATTTCTCTTCCAGTGTACTTCACTGACCACTCCTCCTCTGGGGAGAGGAGGCTGCACAGCCTAGATGTGAAGAGAGCCCTTAGTTACTACATAGAGCGTACCAAGGGTCATAGGTTTGACTCCCTCCAACTGTTCCTTACCTATGGCGAAGTTGGTAAAGGGAAGCCAGCCACTAAAAGATCCATTTCCAAGTGGATTGTCTCTTGTATCCAATTCTGCTATGAGAAGTTGGGTAAAGTTCCTCCCTCAGGCCTGAGGGCTCACTCTACCAGAGGTACAGCTGCTTCTCTGGCTGCTGCCAGAGACATTCCTATTCTAGAAATATGTCAAGCAGCTACCTGGAAAACAGTTCACACTTTTACCAAGCATTACTCTCTGGACATCCAGGCTAGGAGTGATGCTCGGTTTGGCACAGACGTGCTTCAGAGCCTATTTCCTAAGTAGGTTCTGTCCCTCCTCCATGGGGATACTACTGTGTAGTCTGCAATTGTCATAATATAGCAAGACTTCATGTTGTTTGAAGAAAAAATTACTCACCTTAGTAATGCTGTTTCTTCTAATGGAGTCTTGCTATATTATGACCTCCCTCCCTACCTGCCCCTCTCAGAACCTTTGTTTTGGGATGTGGGTGGGCAGTACAGGGTTGGCACTTTTTTGATGCCCACCTTGTTGTTTTTCACCTACCTTTTTGGGTGAATTGGTGTGTTTTTGCATTTTTGGGTCTCCTGACTTGAGTCTTTGTTTTAGGCCAAAAATGAGCGTTTATGTTGGTAGCGGTTGGCTAGTGTAGGTTTACAGCTTCCACACAGAACCTTAGTGAGTTTTAGCTCATAAAGATCTGACAGTTTGTCTTTGAAGCACAACAGACAGAGTTTTCAACCGAGCTCGCACTCTAAGTTCCATGCCTGCATGGAAAGTTAACTATTTTACCTCCGGAGCAGTTCTAACCTGCGGTCATACTGCAATTGTCATAATATAGCAAGACTCCATTAGAAGAAACAACATTACTAAGGTGAGTAATTTTTTTCTTTTCTAAGAGCAATACTCTGGGTTCTAATTCTGGTTCTGGTGCTAGAATGTTAGGCAAGTGCCACACAGTGGGCATTCCACCTGCTCAGCATGGCATTCTATATGCGTTAAGGATTGACGTTTTCATTATCTCCTTAACTATTTACAATATTCAGACAGGATTTGGAACAGGTTTGATGGTTGCATCTGAAACTGGGCACCTGAGCACTTTTCTTTTTTTTTTTCTGTTGTGCACCCATCTCTGGGGCACTACATGCCTTTAGCACATACCTGCATCCCATTCATGCACAGCACCCATAATGAATTAATGTTTTCTTGGTATTCATAACTCATTTTTAGATCAAAAACTTATTGTACATATCCAGAAAAATGGTCCCTCAAGTAAAAGTTTTCTCTTTTTTTTAGTTCTTATTTTAATAGACTGTTATTTTAAAGTGGATCAGCTGAAAAGTGATCTCACAAGTTATAAATATCCATAAGTAAATAATTAAATTTGGGCTGCTGTCTGAAGGGGAAAAAGTGAAACAGAAGGGAATAAGATAAAGGGAAGGGAAGGGGGATAAAGCAAAAAAGGAAAAACAAGGACAAAAAATAAAAAACCAAAAAGAAATAATAATAAAGAAGGGGGAAGGGGAAAGGAGGGTGAAACAAAAATAATAAACTGAAAAGAAAAAACAGACAAAGGATATGTAAAAGTGCCATAAGCTGCAGAGGCAAGCATTCTCTAACAACCAAAGCTAGTACAGTGTGTCAATACATAAAGTGCAATATTATGTGATAACTAGAAATGAATACCTCATTAAAGGAGAGTAGCAGCAATTCACAAATAAACACTCACAGCCAATTCCCTGTTCAAACCTTTTGGTGTCAAAGTATCAAAAGTGAAAATCCATCCTGATTCTTTTTGTAAAATAACTTGTTTTCTATTACTCTTTCCAACCAGGGGCTTGACATGATCTATAATAGGACATTTTAAACCACTATGGGTTTTTTTGGTAGCATTGCACAAAATGCAAGGCTACAGCAGATAGGTACAAAAGGTTTGCAAGCTCAGCCCCTGCATGTACAAGATAACTTAGTAAAATTAGTGGGGTGGCTCCTGGTGTGTGACCAAACAGAAACATACAGTTAAAGTACCAGAGCATGATCCCCTCTCCCCCCATTTTGCTGTGTTTAAAGCCTACAATTTTTTAAAAGTAACTCCACTGTTCTTACTTTTCATACTTTTCGGAGGGGCTCTTAGTTCTCATTATCCAGCTGAACCATGATTAAGCCTCACCACTTTGGCAAAGTGACCACCTCCATCGGTCAGGTAAAAAGCATCACATTTTAACTTGCCATATCAGAGCTGAGGTCTCCTTGCTTCCTTTACTTTTAATGAAGAGACCACTCTCCTGGCTTTATTACTTATAGTGTGCTCTGGCCAATGAAAGGCTCACAGGTGTTTAATAGGGGGCTTGCAATTAGAAGAAGGCCACAATTATCCTACATGCAAATCAGTGCAAAATGTTTGCAAGCTCAACCCCTGTATTTACAATACAAGGCTACAGCAGAATCAATATTGTTGTTTTGAATATCCCTTCAGTGTTCTAGGAAATGTTTTCTGGATATGTAAAATAAATTTTGGATCTATAAATGAGTCATGATTACTGAGAAAACATTAATTCATAATGAGTTTAAAGGATACCTAAATAGATTTTAAACAATTGTGTGTTATTTTTTTACCTTCCCAGCTGTTCCCTGACATCCTCCTGAGCAGTTTGGTGGTTCAACCGTATTTGATGGTGTGGCTCCCAAGAAATCCGCATTTGAAAGTTGTTGTTGTGTATTATTCAAAATCCTCTGTGTGCTTCTTACATCCTCCCTCCGCGTGCTTTCTGATGACGTCATCTGAGCGAGTCTGTTCCTAACCGGACCTAGAGTGTGCACAGCTCGCCTGTATAAAACATTTTATTGTGACACATTTTTCAGCCTTTTTAACCTTTTTTTTAATAGTTTGTGCTTGTACTTCATTTATTTGCAAATTGTTTCCTACGTTTGGTTGCATTTTTACAGGTATTCCCCATGGACACAATCGGGGATGTGGTGCCACAGTACCCACTGCAATTTCCCCTGGTTTGGCATGTAATACTGGGAAGGAATCAAATCCTGGTGGGGGAGTCCATTGCTAGGAGGGTAGAACTGGAAGAGGGAGGGAAGAGGGAGGTAAGGTGCCTGCCTAGTGCCATGGCTTGGAGGGACAGGGAGCGAATCCTCAGGATCATGGGAGTAGCTGCACAGGGAAGGGAACTGGATGTCATTGTCCATGTAGGGACAAATGACCTGGCTGGGAAAGGGATCAGAGCAGTGCAGGAGGAGTTTGTGGAGTTGGGGAGGGGTGTTAGACAAGTTGCAGGCACGCTAACCTTCTCAGAGGTGCTGCCTGTCTATGGTATGGGTAAGACTGGGGTGCTCCGCACCATGGGATTCAATCAGTGGTTGAAAAACTGGTGCAGAGCTGAGGATTTTGGCTTCACTGGGGACTGGGCGTCCATCTGGAGGGATGCAGGCCTATCCTGGCATGATGGTCTGCATCTGTCCAGGAGGGGTACCAGGATCCTAGGCGATAGGTTTAAATGCTTCATTGGCAAACATTTAAACTAGCCAAGGGGGAATGCACTGGAAAGCAGAAGGGAAATACTTGCCCCCCCAAAATCAAATCAGGGTAGTCAGTGAGGTAAACACCAAGATAGAGAAGTCGATAGGGAGAAGGGCAGGGGTAAATGTAGAAAAAGACAAAGGCAGTAAGGACAGGGATAGGTCAAAAAGGGGTAGGGCCATCAAAAATGGAGGGTAATGAGTACCAATGCCCGTAGTCTAGGTAACAAGCTCCCTGAACTGGTGGCCTTGATGGAAGAGGGATGCCTGGATATTGTGGCGGTCACAGAAACATGGTACACAGAGAACCATGACTGGGATGTCAACATACCAGGGTATACAATCTACAGGAGGGACAGGGAGGGTAGAAGAGGAGGAGGAGGAGGAGTAGCTCTTTATGTAAGGGAAGGGATCAAAGCAATGGAACTAAAGGGTAAACAGGGAGGACAGGAAGCACTGTGGGTCACCCTGGAGACTGGAAATGGAACCACAGTCCACACAGAGGTTGTATACGGACCCCGTCTCAGGGGGAGGAAATGGACAAGGAAATGATAGAAGGCATCCTTAGGATGGCAGAGAAAGGGGAGATATTGCTGATGGGGGACCTGAATATGCCAGATGTTAACTGGTGCACCTTTGCTGCAGCCACATCCAAGAACAGGGCCATTCTTGGTGCCCTACAGGAGGCATGCCTCAGACAGCTAGTGCTGGAACTCACTCAGGAGGGAGCAATCTTAGATCTGGTACTCTCAAATGGGGATGGAGAGAGGATCTCAGATCTAGAAGGGGGTAGCCATCTGGGAACAAGTGACCACTAAACAGTGTGGTTCACGATCACGATAAGCTCAGCTGATGTTCATCTATCATGAATGAAACCAACCTGATCTTTGTGTATAATACTTGGTAGAATCACTTCTAGCCTTTTTCATAGAATGGCTGCGAACAGCTTATAGTCCTGATTAAGGACCGATATGGGTCTGTAGGATTCACATTGTGATGGCTCTTTGTCTGGTTTTAAAATAGCCAAGATATTGGCGTATTGCCAGCTTGGGGGTAACGGGGTGTCCCCTAAATGGTTCTGTCTAAAAAGTCAACACATCATAGGGAGTAATTCCTTCTGAAATGTTTCATAGAATTCTGCTGTAAATCCGTCTGGTCCAGGGCTTTTTCCCAATTTCGAGTGCTTTATATTCGGAATCACCTCTGAGGTAGTAATACGTTGGAGAACAAGGTCCCTATGCTTAGTTGTTATTTGTGATAAATTAAAAGAGTGAAAACATTTTCTATAACAGTCCTCCCCTGTGTATATAGAGCTTTGTAGTAGTCTTTGAATCCCTTTAAAATTTCTTTCGTTTTAACTAATGTATTGTGTGTTATGGGGTGTTTTTAGTTTAGTGATCATTGTTAATTTTGCTTCTTCCGCAGCCTATAGGTTAAGATTTTGGAAGCCATGGCCCCTTCCTCATAGTACCTCTGCTTTAAATATATTGGTGCCTGTTCTGTTTTATATGTTAACAGGGTCTGGAGATGAGCTTTCACCTTTTCTATCTGTTCCAGTAGAGTATTATCTTCTTGCATAAAGGCCTGCTGGAGGAAGGCCAGTTCTTGTTCTACTTGTTTCTGTTTTTTAGCCTGTTGTTTCTTTTTGTTTGAAGCAAAACTAATTAATTTCCCTCTTAGCATAGACTTTACTGTGCCCCCATAATATCCCTGAGGTTATATCCAGGGGTGAAATTTCCTGAATCATTTGAGGGATCTTCTTTTTGAGGGTCTTTAGTAACTAAGGGTCTCTCAATATGCTATTGTTTAAACGCCACTGCCTCACTTTTGTTTCTTCTGCTAAGGTTAATTCTACTATTATGGGGGAGTAGTCTGATAGCAGTGCTGGATCCATTTGTACGCTATGAACTAAATCTGCAATTCCCCAGATATAAAAAAATAATCTAGGCGAGAGTAGGAATGGTATACTCCAGAGTAAAAGGTGTATTGATGGGTTGTGGGATTCAGGTGTCTCAAAGTATCTATTAGGCCTAGTTCCCTCAATAATTTTCTACCATGCCTCTGTCCCATGGTTGCTCTCGGTGGCCTCGAGTTGGAGCTGTCCTTCCCTGCCTCCATTAATAAGTTAAAGTCCCCTGCTATCAGTAGGACCCCTTGTTGATAATTTTATTAAATGCATACTGATGTGTGGAGGCATCTGCTCCAGGAGGGATATATACACTCACTAGTGTATATTGTTGCCCAAACCACAGTCCCCTCACCATGGCTAGATGACCTGCTTTTTCTTGAAATGTATCTTATACTTTAAATGTTGAATTTTTAGGAATCAATATGGCTACACCTCTCTTTCGCCCTGGGTGAAAGGTGCTAGCAATCACTTGTGACATCCCCAATTTGTTCAATTTCTGATATTTAATTGCCGTCATGTGGGTTTCTTGTAATAAAATCAGCTGTGGGTGTAGTTTATTTAAATTTGAAATAATTTTACCTCTCTGTACTGGTCCTTTCAAGCCATTTACATTCTGGGAAACCATTCTTATTGGTTCTCTTTTAGTCATGGAATCCGAGATTGTACTGGGAAATATAGTATTACACCTCTGTAATCATATTTTCTCCTTTTATTCCTTGTAACTTTAAAAACAGATCTGAACTGTGGTGCACAAGGCGAGCCGGGATCTTGTGATCTGCAACTGTGGGTCTCATGTTGGGCAGGGTGACCTGTCTCTGTCCTTCGGCAACCAAGCAAGTCTATAAATAAACTCTTAAACTTTGGAGTCTGAAATGTAAAACCATTAACTATTTCACATGTGATGACTTCCACTAGGTGTTCATTTTCAATCCTACCTAGGACGGCTATTTCCTGAACCATCGATTGAGGGTTCCAATTTCCATTCTGGGTTTGGATCCCTGGGGGGTGATTCCCTTGGGGATGGGAGCTAAGGCAAAAATAAAATGAAAAAAGTATTTTCTGATCTCATCTCTCTATGCCATGTTAACACATTTCAATTTCAAGCTAAATATAAGCCCTAAACATAATATCCAGAGAGATGCCAGTTTAAGGTAAAGTAAAGAAATAGGGGGGTGTTGCTTCAGACCCAGTACCATCCCAGTCTCTCCCCCACTCCACCCTCCTCTTAAAATTAGTTTGTAAAAGGAGATGATAGGATGCTTCATGGTATATTCACTGCATTACCTGTGATGCGAGACTCCCGAGACATTAACAACCCAGCTCTTATATAATTCCCCTACTATCTTAACGTTTGTTATCCCCTTTCCCTCCTTTTAGTTCTGTCCCAATAATGTCCATGAAATGTCTCTTTGATGTTTCTGTAGATACTGTATTTATTGTAAAGTGCATTACTGTAAAGTGCCTCAAGGCCTTCTTGTATAATCAGGCCTTCCCAGATTGTGGTTTATAGCCTTACCCGGATTCCTGAATTTCATGTTTTAATTGGTCCTTGGCTATCTCTGGGTTAGCAGCTGTTGCCGAGGGTAGTATTTAAAAATTTTATAATAATTGCTGTAATTCCGTACTTCTAATAATGTGCTTCTGTATATTTAATTGTTACTGAGTTTTGCATGAAATTTTAATACGGTCGGCACCCCTGAGCCTCCGGAATGGGCGTCTTTTTAAATAAAATTTTCCTTGCCTTGCCTTGATATCACTGGTCATTATTCCAATATTACTTATTACTACTCAGTCTTTATAATTCAGCATGTCTTCTTCTATAGTCTTACTTAAGCTCTCCTGCAGGGAGTCTTTGGTGCTCAATCCGGGTAGGGCAAGGCCCCAAGGGGACCACAGGACCTGCCAACCCCCACCCCTCCCTGCTCCCATCCCAGCCACTTGAGCTGGATCACTTCCACAAGAACCCTCTCACCTTTTTATTTTTATTGGTAATTTCTTTATTTTTAGCCAAATTCTCCCTCCCGGTCCCACAGCACCCAACCCCCCGGAACCCTTCTCAGGACCTGAACTCGCCACCAGCCCACTGCAGCCCCAAATTGATTAGTGCTACATTTCACTTCTGCTTGAAGAGTCCGTAGTCTTCTGATGTTGTTATTAGTCATTCATTCATTTTTAATTATTTTTTGTAAATTTTTGTAAATAAGTGAAAGGAAAAACTCTGCTTCTGTTCCCACTCCTGAGGTCCAGCACAAATCATTCATCCCACTTCCCATAAGGTCTCATTTTTCCAGACTCCATACCTCTTATTTACTTTCTTTAATTTTTAGCTGTGTGCATGCAGGCAGGACCAGAGAGAAGGGTAACCCAATCGAGGGATCTGAACGTCAAGGGCCGACAGGGTCTGCTTATCGTTATAGGGAGAAGAATAATAATTCATCTAAATAGGAGGAGGAGTAGTACTTCCTGGCAAGCACCTCCCGGCCTTTGGGCTCTGGACAGGGTTAGGTGGGGATAAAGGCTCAGGGAACCAGCTGGGCTGCCATCATCCCCTGGTAACCCCCCGCCGGGTGAGTACTATTTATTTTATTCTTAAGTCTCAGTAAACCAAGCCACTCACTGCGGCCCTAGAATACGCAGATAAATTTTTCAGGTATCTGCAGGAGCGATGCTAGCCAGCATCTTCGCCACTGCTTGTAAAGCCAATTGCTGTTCCCGTGTACTAGACAACCTAGCTTCACTCTCCCCTTGTGCTGACAGTTTTCTCTGTGGAAAGGAAATGTTAATTGGCATCAAAAGTCCTATTTTCTACATATCTGCAAATGCCTCTCCTGCTGAATCATATGCCCATTTTCCTGTTGTGTTTTGGACTATTAATTGAGACAGATAGGGAGTCTTAAATTTCAGTTTATGTTGTCGTAGTATTGCAAACAATGGGATGAACTCTCATTATTTTTGCATAGTCACTGGAGCATAATCGTTATAAAAAAAAATTCTATTTTGTCCATAAAACACCTTGCCCTGTGACCATGCCTGTCGGAGAATGTGTTCTTTAGTAGTGAATCTTAGGAATCTTACAATTATTGATCAAGGACATGCATTGGGGCCCGAGGGTTTAGGTCACAATGCCCAATGAGCTCTTTCAATTTTCAAGCTTGTGGTCTGGGCCCAATTCAAGAGTGGCACGAAGGACGATTCAAGGAATTCCACCATATTGTGTCCTTCACTGTTTTCTGGAATAGCATAGATCTGTAAATTTCATTGTCTTTGCCGGTGTTCCACGTCTTCTTGGCGGCTGGTAGTCATTTGGCAGACCTTGATTACTTTATCCAGGGTTGTCTGTATTTGCTGGAGCTGCAAGGCCTGAGCTCCCATCGATGTTTTGAGAGATTCCACTTTTGTTTCCAGAGCAGTCAAATCCATACGGACACTCCCCTGCACCTCTTTGAAAGAATGTACCTCTATCCTGATTTCTTGTACCACCATAAGTATTTTATCTATCTTTGTCTCCATAGTTAGAGTATTTTTGTTTCATTTAAATTTTTTTTTTCCTGTAGCTGTGTGTTCCGGCATTGACAATTGCACCGAGGCCTCTGAGTCCAAAATCTCTGGTTCAGAATTGAGCTCTCCATGATCAAGCAGTGCATATTTATTGGTTCCTCCTTTTATTTTTGTATTCACCATGCCTCGTCAACCATTTTTAGTTATATTTATTTGTCTCTTTCTATTATTTTATGAGGGTTTTTGAGGGCGGTAGTGGAGAGCTTCTCCTCTAGGCAGCTATGCGGGTGGAGCGCTGCACCAGAAGTCGCGAAGGTTTGTTCTGACAGAAATACTCAATGCAGTGATTGTGGGGCACAACTCAAACAAGAGTCAGATCTCTGCATAGTAGCAATGATCATGACAGAGCAACAAAACAATTACTGAATGGTTGCACAAAATTATGTCTGTAGAATACAGCTGCAAAATGATGGCTACACTGTCCTGCACATTACTGAATCAGCATCAAACGCACCATAATAAAATACAATTCACTGCACCAACAACAGCATCATGAGTAGCATAGGGCACAAAAAAAGATGTGACATACCATTCCTCAACTGTGCCATGTACTCATGTACCTGCTGTGGCTTCACCATCACTGTTGTCCTCTCCAGAGCTGTCTGCTTCATTGGATGAACTGCCGTCTCAATTGTTACCACCGCAAGACCTCGGCCTCAGAACTGACTTGAACATATAGGGCCAGACTGTAAGAGTGAAATCCAGGTCGAGGTCTGGATCCCCCAATTCACTGCAGTCATTATTTCCTTTGGCCGTCGCCTAGCACTGTGTACCACAGTAGTAATCACTGCGAGCTATCAGTGGCTGATGGTTGCAGACTCACTCAGATGATGTCATGCACAGCAGAGCACGCAGGATCCTCATTAACTGAGAGTTGTAGCTTGACGCAAATCTCAAACTAAAGCTGCCAGCACAAAAAGGGACTGTAAAGGTAAGAAACAGGGATTACAACTGAAGGGAGTTACAGAAACTAATTCTATGACTTTGGGGTAAACTCCTAGCACCAAGAAACTGTTAAAAATCAGAGACAGAAAAAAACCACCAGTTTAGATATCCTTTAATGTAATTCTTTGTGAGTACTGAATTTAATTGCTATACATACCTTATTATTAATATGGGATCATGCTAGTACGTGCCCTGTGATTTTTTTTGTACTGTGAAACCTTTTTACACAGTTTCAACTCAGTTTACTAGTTTTTATTGGATTCTGAATTTCAAACTGTGTGATGTCATGTATGATTTGCTATTAATTGTGGTGTTGGGAATTGATGACTCCACCCCACTGATGAAGAAGGATTGTACCCCTGACATGTCGGGGAACCCTGTGGATGTAGAATAAATGTTTTTGCTATTAGCCCTCATGTGTTATTGCTACTTCTGTTGTTTCCCAAGTACTTTTCTGCCTTCATTTGCAGCTGATCCATGAGCTGGACTGTTCAGCATGTTTGCTCTTGTGTAGCTAGGGTTATAGTTATTGTCTACTGTAAGTAGTAGTGGCCCCTGTAATTTGTTTCAGCCTGCATCCAGCAAGTTCAGAACAGCATGTTCCAGGTCATCTTCAAGAACCATCAACACCAGGGTTCTACTGCTTTCTGCAGAGGGTCCATGGTTTTGCCCTGTAAATTCTAGAGGTCATAAGACAACTGGTACATTACTTTCAAGTTATTTTGCAGGACTAGTTCAGGAGGGACACTCATCTGGCATACAGGAATCTGTGATTCCCATCACTACAAAAAGGACCACCATCCAGCAATTAAATGGACTTTGCTCAGTGACTGAGGGGGATTTGAATGTGATTTGCCTAGAAGTATTTGTTAGCCAAATATGATTTTTATGCTGCAATGATTACAGTGATTGCCATATAGTAAATATACAGTATAGAGAATTTACAGTGTAAGTGAATGCTGAAGCGTTAGATACCAGGGAAGGCTATCTGGGTAAAAGGGGTGAGTGGGCTGACTGAGGTAGGTAGAGGCCTAGTAGCCAATGCACACCCTTAAGGTATCTGTAAGAGAAAATGCAGCGACTGAGGTCTGAGGGGTGACCTAGTGCTGGTGGTATTGGTAACACTGGAGGGCCGGTGGGTACTGGTATAGCTCACAATCCCCAAGGTAGCAGGAGCAGACCAGTGGGAAGAAAAAATACAGAGTTTAAATACACATGCCTAGAGATTAACTTACAGTCAGTTTAGAAGGTTAATTGCAAAAGTGTTGTTGCTGCTATTTTTATTTTTGCAAGCTGCATCCATTGCACTGCCAGAGAAGCCCAATAAATTTGCCTTCATTTCACTTGAAGACCGTGTCCAAGGCATACTTTGAAGGTGTCCAAATCTCACAATTCCTGTTGTCTCCAGAGTAAACAGTCAGTCTGGTAGAATGCCTTCTGTATACCCTTCTTAGCCAGTCAGAATGCAGAATTCTGGGGTCTAATATACTGCACGAGGGCTGGGGTTATTATAAACAACATCCAAATCACTCTAGTAAGAAATAGACCCACATCTGCTTTTTTTTTTTTTTTTTGTGGTCTGCAGGGAGTGTTAAGGGGAAACCACATGGTTCCCTTGAAATTACAACATACACACGAGAAACATGTTCAGGGGTATTATGGCTTTTCCTACTGTGGTGTGACATAGCCACAGTCACAAACATTTCTATCCCTCTCTATGATCATAACAAACTTAAAACGAATGGAAGATTTTTTTTTTTCAAGCATGTAACCAAAAGATCATAAAATGAGTTTGTGAAAACTCCCAAAGGGAACACAAACAAAGTCTAGTATTTCGATTGTTTTAGTGCTTCTCCACTGTCCCGTCTCTTCACTGCAGATTCAGTGCTTCCCTCTGCACTTACTTCACTGCAGACCCAAGGAACTCTGTCCTGTCACCTCACTACAGACCAGGTTCCTCTGTCCCTTCTCTTCACTGTAGACCAGGGGCTTCTGTCTCTTTGCTGCAGATCAGGGGCCCTCTGTCCCTTCTCCTATTTGCAGACCAGAGTCCACTGTCCGTTCTCTTCACTGCAGACCAGGGTCCCTCTGCCCCTTCTCTTCCAGATCATGGGTCCTTTGTTCCTTCACTTCACCGTAGACCCAGGGCCATTGGTATTTTCTCTTCACTGTTGACTGGAGGGCACTTCTGTTCTTTAACATGCTGCAAACCAAGGACACTCATGTCCCTTCACACATAGCCAAGGAGCCCATCTGTCCTGTCACCTGTAGACTAGGGCTCCTCTGCCCCTTCACATGTAGTCTAAGGGTCCTCTGTCTATTCACATGTAGACCAGGAAGCCCTCTGTTCCTTCACATGTCAACCACTGGTCCTCTGTCCCTTCACATGTAGATCAGGGTATGTCTGTCCTTCACATGTAGCATACATACAGAATTTGCACAAAACTCAATTCAATTCATGGGTACAAAATTGTACAATAAATTGCCAAATTTTATTGTTAGCTGCTCTATGATTTCTACCTGTGAAAGGTTCCTCAAAAAGTATCTACTTACTAACTCTGTTTGTAAGTGTTTTAATTGATTTGTACTCAACTGCTTATTTTATGTATATGTTTGTTATGTTTAAAATTTTGGATTTCTATGTTCTTTATAACTGGACACCTGTGAAAATGGGTAATTGTGCTCACATGCTTTTCGGCATAAAATAAAAACAAAACAAAACAAAACATGGAGACCAGGGTCCTCTGCCCCTTCACATGTAGACCAAGGGTCCTCTGTCCAATCACATGAAGATCAAGGGTCCTCTGTCCATTCACATGTAGACTAGGAAGCACTCTATCCCTCCACATGTCAACCACTGGTCCTCTGTCCCTTCACATGTAGACCAGGGGTCATCTGTCCCTTCACATGTAGACCAGGGGTCCTCTGCCCCTTCACATGTAGATGAAGGGTCCTCTGTTCAATTCCATGAAGACCAAAGGTCCCCTGTCCATTCACATGTAGACCAGAAAGCCCTCTGTCCCTTCACATGTCAACCACTGGTCCTTTGTCCCACATAGACCAGGGGCTGCCTTTCCCTTTACATGTAGATCACAGGTCCTCTGTCCCTTTATATGTCAACCACTGTCCCTTCACATACAGAGCAGGGGCTATTTGTCCCTTCACATGTAGACCAGGGGCTGTCTGTCCCTTCATTTCACTGCTGACTTGGGTCTAGCTATCCCTTCACTTCATTGTAGATGTGGGGTTCTTCTGCCCATTCATTTCACTCTAGATGATGGACCCCAGTGTCCCTTCCCATCACTGTAGATCAGGAGCCCCCTGCCCCTTCAGTTTACTATTGATCAGGGTCTCTTCTGTCCCCCATCACTTCACTGTAAACAATGCACCACCCTGTCTCTTCAAATATTTGTAGTCTAGGGGTCCTATGTCCTGTTTCTTAACTGTAAACTAGGGATACTCTTTGCCTTTCCTTTAACATAGAAAAGTTTTGCACAGAATTCAATGCTGTGTGCAATTTTTAAGTGGCAGCCTCTTCTGGGTGGTTGGGTGCCTGCACTCTATCTTTGCACCCTTCTCTTTACTATAGATTGGAATGCAAAGTCACTTCAATTTACTGTAACCCAGGGACTCTTCTGTCCCTTTACTTCACAATAGATCAGGGCCCTCTGTCCCTTCACTTCACTGTAGACCATGGGCGGTCTGTCCTTTCTCTTTTCTCCAGACCCAGGACCCTCTGTCATTTCTCTTCACTATAGATTAGAGATGCTAAGAGCTGGTGAGGGCTTCTTTGTGATTTCCAGGGTATGTTTGAAATCTTCTGGTGCCTGGGCATTTTTGTTCATGACTTCAACCCTGTGAAATTCGTTTCCTCGATCTATCAGAGAGGCCCCATCAATAAATGGCTTCAAGAGGGGGCTGAAGACATTTCTCTTTAAAGAAGCTTTTCCTTCAGCTAATAAAGCTAGTTGATATTAGTTGCGTATATTGCTTATGTTTTAATCTGTTTTATGCATGTGATCACTTGTACAGCGCCTTAAATCACAATTGGAAAAGAGTGCTACATAAATAAACTAAACTAAGTCATTTCAATTTAATGTAAATTAGAGTCCCTCTGTCCATTTTCTTCAGTGTTAACCAAAGGCCCTCTGTCCCTTCTCTTCAATGTAAACCATAGGCCCTCTGTCTCTTCACTGTAGACTATTGCCCTCTGTCACTTCTCTTTAGTGTAGACCAGGGCCTTCTGTCACTTCTCTTCAGTGTAAGCCAGAGGCCCTCTGTCCATTATCTTCAGTGTAGACCAGAGCCCTTTATCACTTCGGTTTAGTGTGTAAGCCCTCCCTCATGGGGTGGGCTTACTATCTTGATTGCTTCCTCCCCTTCCCCTTTAGATGTTAGCTTCAGGCATTTCTGTGTTGGTGTTCCAGTCTGCTATAAGTTTGGGGGTTACAGAGAGATAGGGAGAGAAATGGCGGGTTTGGTAGAACAAGTTTGGTCAGGGTCCTTAACCTCCCTCCCATCCAGCCAGCAAGGTACTGGCCTGGACATCAGTGGTGCATCATGTAGTGCCTCTGTGGGGGAGGGTTATTGCTGGGTAGGATTCAGAAGGTGGAGAAGGAACGACTCTAACATCTGAAGACTGTGGTCCGTGTACCTTGAACTTGTGGGGACATGGCAGTGGGGCTGTCGCAGTGGTAGCAGGGCCGTGACAGGGACCCTTGGTGGTAGCAGCTTCAAGGAGGTCAATTTCCCATGTGGCACACTGCTGGAGGTAAGGTTGGAGGGACTACATTCTGGGATTTGATTTATCAGGCCTGCCGTGTCCGTGACTGGGGCAGGACCTGTGTTAGACCTATAAAGGAATGCAGGAGGAGGAAAGCTGTAACTGAAGGAAGGAGCCATTCGTCCAGCTCCACCGTTTGGATGCCACTTCGCAACCCTATATGTAGGAGGGAATGGGCACCTGGTTTGGGGCACCTAGGAGAAGGGAAATTGAGCAGCCACTGTACATTTTTTAGGCTGCATTAGGCCCCAGTTCTAAAAGGTTCAGTGGTGGGAGGGAGTTAGGTACTCCTCCAGCAATGGTGGTAAAGAAAAGCATCAGTTGACAGGTATGAGCTTTGGATCCAGCTTGCAGATCTATGCATAGAACCCATTTCTGGCCTATTTTTCTAGGCCTGTGTAATCTAGTTGTCCTGTTTTTTCCAGAGCCTGTGTGCACTGCAAATGTTCTATTATTCTCCTCTCAGCCCCATGAAGCTGCTCCATATATTTATTATTATAAATTACTGATATCTTCAAATGAACTGTTATTATATTTTCTTTTTACATGGTTGTGCTGGGTTATTTAATGAACTAATTTGATTGACCATGCCGTATAAGTTTTCCATCTCCTTTCCCACTCAAGCCCAGCAGAGGGGTGCAGCAGCATTCAGGTCAGCATCAGCCCGGTAAGATGAGGCCTTTCCTTTTTTGTGCTTGAGACTCCATCTGCCAAGTAAGGCCTGCATTTTGTTGGTACCATGAGATAAAAGCGATCGTAAAATAGCGATCTACAAATCAGCGAGTGCATATCGCTGAATTTAATAACGGCAATGTGCACTACACCGAATCTAATAACAGCAATGCTCCAAAACAACCTCTTTTGGGGCAAAATACACAAAACATTTTATGTGAGGGGCTCTGCCCCCCCCCGTACCTCCCATTATTTTTATAATCAATTCAGAGGGGGAGTGACACTAGGGTAAAGGAAAAAAATTGGGGGGGGAGGGCTATTTGGGGGGATCACATTAAGGTGGCTGGGGAGCATCAGACACACATTTGAGAGTATGAGGAACATAAAAATGCACAAAAAAACATAAGTCCCTAAACACTGAAACAAAACCAAATTTCCACCCACCTAGCTCTGAACCCAGGTCCTCCCGCACCAGCAGCAGTCACTCCTATCACTTGACCAGACAGCCAGCTGGGAACTGCTAGGCCAAACAATCTTCCATATATCCATTCGCAATATCTCCATAACAAGTTCACTCTACTTTTCCTATCACTGTTTTGGTACCCTCACAGTCACTGTCACCGCACCTCGCCATCTTTCACACTTGCTCTATTGACATGCAGTCAAATTGAGTTGCTCAGATTGACTCACCCATATCACAGATTACCATTTTGTGTTACCTCTAAATTCTGTGAATCATCTGCTGAAGGACTCAGGTTCTTTGTATCCACACCCCCTCCTCACACTTTACCATCAGGACCCTTAGACAGTTAGAGGGAGGAGGGGGTGACAAGTGTAAACCAGAGATCCTCTGTGACTTCTCTTCAGTGTAAACCAGAGTCCTTCTTTCCCTTATCTTGAGTGTAAACCAGAGGTCTTCCATACCATCACTTCAGTGTAAACCAGAAGCCCTGTATCCTTTATCTTCAGTGTAGACCAGGGCCCTCTGTTACTTTTCTTCAGTATAGCCCAGGGCCCTCTGTCACTGTTCTTCAGTGTAAAGCAGTAGCCCTCTGGCTCTTCTCTTCATTGTAGTATAGGGCCGTCTGTCACTTCTCTTTAATATAAACCAACGATCCTCTGTCCCTTCTCTTCAATGTAATCCTGAGGCCCTCTCGTTCTCTTCAGTGTAAACCACAGGCCTTCTGTCCCTTCTCTTGAGTGTAAACCAGAGGCCCTCTGCCCAACCGAGAAGATGATGATTTTTTAATGATGAATCATGAATGATCATTATCCAGTTCTGTTCAGAGATCATGTTTAAGCTTCAAAAAACATCACTTCGATCATCATTGACAATAATTAATCATCAATTTTAAATGGACACCAATCAAAAACAATGAAGTTATGGAGATGGTGATTGTGATTAATGATGATCTCATATCATCATGATTTTTCATGACTGCCAGTGGTCAAGATTACAGAAATAAATTAAAAAAAAATTTCAATCGATCTTTTTTCTACACTTTTAGAATTTATTTTGTATTTACACATCTTTACTAGAATGTTCCGTTATGATCCCTTTTCTCTAGAAGCCCTCTGCTTTCAGTTATCCTTACTCTAATACCTCACAGCTTACTGGAGTTTAGAAAGGCTCATATTGGATTATGTGTATCCCCCATTTAGTGGTTCCATTTATGGTTGTGGTGAGTTCCTAAGAGTACCTGGTTTGTGCTCAAAACCTGTCCTAATAGATTGCAAACTAATATGGCCAATGCAAAATGAATTTAAAAATAGAAATTGCCATTGTTCTGTTCCATAAACTGTGCTGCTGAAATATGCAAATTAGGTATGCAAATATGTATCCTATACCAGACATTGCATGTTTCTTCCTAATGGGATTAAAACATGACTTCACATGATTTACATAGAGAATAATGCATAAGTAAGGGGTTGATATGCAGTTTTTTACACACCCAAGGTGTGATAATAGAGAAACCTCAAGTGCGAAGCTCGAGAGATTTCACTATTATCACACACCGAGGGTGTGTTATAAAAACTGCATATAAACCCCTTACACATGTTTTATTTTTTATAATAACTGGTGGCAGGATTAGGTATTGATGCTCTGTTCATTTCTTTTAAAATTGGGTTCATCCTGAAAGTGAGAGTATATGGTTGGAGAACCATCTTGTGCTGCCTCCGTCTGTTTCATTGGTCTGGTCTGCTGTTGGCTTACCAGTGCAAGATTGAGAAAGTCATATCAACCCACAGGTTGATATGAGTTTATTGTATCAACCTGCAGGTTGATGCGGCTTTTTACAGTTATTGAAAACTAGTTGATAATGGGGTTAACCAGTTATTATATTATCATTCATAATTTGTCTAAAGCTGATATGTGACATTCATATCTTCATAATTAATGAATACAACTTTAAGTATTACTTCTGTGACTTGCTATCTAATAATACTGAACTAATATAATCATCAGTGATCATCACTTGATCATCCAGGGATGATCAATAACCATCATGCTGATTTAAGCTTATAAAAATAATCCATAATTATCAGTTGGCAATTTGAAAGTTCATGTTTGATGATAAAATCATGATCTAAATGATGATCTTAGATCATGATCTCCTTTGATGATGATATGGTAACATTTGATAATTAACAATAATCAATCATGACTGACCATCGGAAATCATGAATGACGATTTTCCAATTCGTCTGGGTGTCCCTTCTTTTCAGTATAGCCCAGGGCCCTTTGTCATTGCTCTTGAGTGTAAACCAGAGGCCCTTCTTCTCTTTTCTTCAATGTTGACTTGGGACCTCTGTCATTTCTTTTCAGTATAAACCAAAGGTCCTTTGTCCCTTCTGTTCAGTGCAATCATGCAGCCCTCTGGTTCTCTTCAGTGTGAACCAGAGGCCCTCTGTTACTTCCCTTCAGTGTAGAGCGTGGCTCTCCATCAATTCTTTTGAGTGATCCCCAGAGGCCTTCTGTCCTTTCTCTTCAGTGTAGACCAGTGCCCTCCATCACTTTTCTTTAGTGTAAGCCACAGGCCTGCTGTCCCTTCTCTTGAGTATAAACCAGATGTCCTAGCACTAGTTGAAAACATGGCTCTCCAAAAACATCCATGTCTCCTTTATTGTCTTGTCGGGATATATACTCTTCTGGGAAGACAGAGTAGGGAAACATGGAGGAGGCTGTGCCTTATATATCCATGATACCCTGCAAGGGCTTGCCCTCCCCCCCAGCTGGAACATGGTGCCCAGGTTATCTCCCTTAAAATCACCTCTGGCACCTCCAGAGCACTACTGATAACTGCTGCCTATATCCCACCATGCCACCAGAACCTTGCTGTTCAGTCACTACTAGAGCACCTCTCCAACCTACCCAGCAAAATGGAACAGATCACAGTGGGAGACCTTAATATCAACTGGCATGCCAGCTCTGCCTCCCAAGCTAAAGATGCTATAGCAGCCCTCAACTTCACCCAGCTGGTTACTTCCCCCAACCGGTCCCACCCTACCAATGGTACCGTCACACTGTTGGACGTTGTCCTCATGAACCGACCCCAGAAAATCACCAACACCACCATGCTGCCCAATGCCCTAAGTGACCACTCCCTCATCATCCTCTCCTGGTCCTGTAAAATGAAAAGCCAGTACCTAAAGTTGTCCTCCACCAATACCTATGACCTGGCAAACTGGCTCAACTCAGAGAGCACCTTGCCCACTGGGACTGGTCCCCGATTAAGCTAGCCCCTGATGTTGACACTGCCTTCAGCTACTTTGTCCACTCATTTAATGCCATGTGTGACATCTTTGCTCCCCTTACTAAGCTGTTTATTAAGAAGCAAGACTCCCTGTGGATTACCCCTTCCCTTATCAATTATCTAGCAGAGACAACCTCTGGCACAAGGCACTAGAGTCTGGAAAGCCCACAGATAGGCAAGCCTACAGTGCGGCACACAACAAATGCACCTAGGCCATCCGCAAGGCAACATTGGACTACTACAGGTCTACCCTTACCTCCTCTTGGGGGTCTGCCTGGAAGTTCTGGGACAATATAAAGGAACTCAATGGAAAAACCATATCAACCTCCCTAATCTAATTTGATGTCAATGGCTCACTCTCTGCAGACTCACAAGCTATTGCCGATGGTCTCAATGTTGCCTTCACAGACCTCAGTGCTGTTCTCCCACTAATTTCTTTGACCCTGTTTCTGCTCACCCCCACCTTCCCACCCCCCCTTTCTGCTTCTGGGCCCTTGCTAGACATAAAGCCAAACCCTACCTGCTCAAAGCTCTCAATGGCGCTAGCCACAGTAATGACACCCTGGACCTCAAACTGCTATGACTAGTCCTGGACGTAGTACTCACACCCCCTTAGAAAAACTTTTGATCTGCTACAGCACAGTAAACTTTTAGAAAGATTCTGGCTGGTAGGGGTGCAAGAGGGACCATTACAATGGCTTGCATCATATTTGGCATATCGTAGGCAATGTGTCATTAATGGTACCTCAGTATCGAGCCTTGAGGAAAGAAACCGAGGAGTTCCTTAGGGATTGATCCTTGGCCCGTTAATGTTTATGTTAATAATATAGTACAAACAATCAAATATGGAGAGATTAGACTATATGTTGATGACACGGTCTTATTGGTCTTGGTAGAGAATGTTGAAAATTTGGAACAACAATTACAGAATGCCTTAATTCAGTTGGAGCAGTGAATGGGTGACTCTGGCCTACTTCTTAATGCAAAAAATTCCCAGAGTATGATGTTTTGCCTGGGGCATAAGTTGAAAGCTGGGCCACAGTTACACATCCACTTATCCAATGGTACACAAATTGATGAAGTAAAAGGATATAGGTACCTGGGTTTATATATGGATTCACGTATGACTTTTGAAGATCACATTGATACCTAGGTTAAAAAAGTAAACCAGAGATTGGGAGCTCTCAGGAGGTTATCTGGAGTTCTGACTAAAGAAGCTAGAGAGAAACTTGTTAAACAAATGCTGATTCCGGTACTGGAATATGGAGCACTGATTTATATGAACTTATTTATTTTTTTTAACCAGGGGTAGCACACTAAGCTGAAAGCTTTTTTACAGGTGCAATCTGGGAGCACAGGGAAGTTAAGTGACTTGCTTAGGGTCACACAGTATGCAAGTGGAAACTGTGGGATTCAAACCCAGGTCTGGTCTGCTAAATGTTACCAGATTTGTAGCTCAGAACCTTAAACCACTGCGCTATACTGCCTCTACCCAGAGAGTATTGAAGAAAGTTAACCAAACATTCTATAGATTAGGTAAATTCATTACTAAAGGTGAACATAAACTACATCATTGTATAATACATAATCAACTGCACTGGCTACATCCCGATGCTCAAAGACACTATACATGGTTAATAAATTATCATAAGATTATGTCTGGGAAAAATAATCATCCTTTAGCTAAGTACGTTGTGTTATAATTACCAGATAATTGTAGTTTTTGTACAAGGAATTTAGATAATAGAATTCCAGTGCATAAATACTGTAGTAAAATAGGGGAGTTAAAGCTGCAAAATAGAATAGCTATTTATTGGAATAATTTGCCTAAATACTTAAAAACCATAACTAACCTGTCCGGTTTTAAGGTAAAATTGTTTGAACATTTGCAGACTGTGGCCCAGATTTTCAAACTGCGCCATTCTGAGGCGCAAGCCCCTGCGCTGCTCAAAATAGTTGTGCAGGGGTGTGGCGGGTATTCAAAGGAGTTAGCTAGTGAGCAACTCCTTTGAGATCTTACCCAACTTTCTAACACTTGCGCGTAGCGCAGTGGAACTTCGCATACCGCAGTTGCCAGAGTTGAGCATTAAACTTGCGGTGGCGCCAAGTACCATTGCGCCATGCTCAAATTTCCGATATTCAAAAGGTGACATAAATGGGGCCATAATTTATACAGGCGCGGGGGGCCATTTGCATCTATTCAGCCCCCATTTGCATGCCATTTGCATGTAGGTGCGCTGATCCCGAGGACTTGCTCCTGGCCACCTGCCAGGCAGCAGCCGTCGAGGACCGGCACTGCCAATGCAGCTCGATCGCGGGCATCACAGTTACATGAAACCCCCACACATCCGAAGCCGATCGCGGGCATCACAGGTACATGAAACCCCACATATCGAAGCCCGATCGTGGGCAGTACAGTTACATGAAACCCCCTGCCCACATCTCCCACAGCCGATTGCGGGCAGGCGTATATGAACCCCCAGTGCCCGATCACGGGCAGAGATATAACCCTCCCCCAGCGAATATCTCCCTGGTGGTCAGTGGACGTAAAAGCCCGATCGCGGGCAGAATGTCACATCACAACCCCAAACATCTCCCTGGTGTCAGTGTCCCCCACCACCAGAAGCCCCTCCACCCGCTCCCCCGCGGCGGCGGGCGGCAGCATCCACCGCCTGCCACCCGCCCGCCCGCCGACTGACTGTCCGGTGAGGGCTGCCGCCCAGTGGTGCAGAGCTACAGCCAATGGGCGTGCAGCCTACCAGTACATGACAGTCAGATTTGTATACCTCACTACCCAATTGGAGCATGACAATGACAATCAGTAGTATACCTGACTACCCAGCTGTAGCACAGCAATAAGGATAAGTAGTATACCTCACTACCGAGCTGTAGCACAGCAATAACGATCAATAGCATACCTCAGTGCCCAGCAGTAACACAGCAAAAATGATCAGTAGTATACCTCACTGCTCAGCTGTAGCATGCAATATCGATCATTAGTATACCTCGCTACTGAGCAGTAGCATGGCAGTAATGATCAGTAGTATACCTCACTACCCAGCTATATCACTGCAATAATGATCAGTAGCATACCTCACTACCCAGCTGTAACACAGCAAAAATGATCAGTAGTATACCTCACTATCCAGCTATAGCATGGCAATAATGATCAGTAGTATACCTCTCTACCCAGCTGTAGCACAGCAGTAATGATCAGTAGTATACCTTACTACCCAGCTGTAGAATTGCAATAATGTTCAGTAGTATTCCTCACTACCGAGGTGTAACACAGCAAAAATGATCAGTATTATACCTCACTACCCAGCTGTAGCATGGCAATAATGATCAGTAGTATACCTTACTAACCAGCTGTGGCATGGCAATAATGATCAGCGGTATACTTCACTGCTCAGTTGTAACGGCATTAATGATCAGTAGTAT
This sequence comes from Neoceratodus forsteri, assembly GCA_016271365.2. Lineage (NCBI taxonomy): Eukaryota > Metazoa > Chordata > Ceratodontiformes > Ceratodontidae > Neoceratodus > Neoceratodus forsteri. The sequence goes on along the minus strand of CM028130.1, from coordinate 967,888,018 downwards.
ATCTCAAACCCAGATGTAGTATGGTAGTAACGATCAGTAGTACACCTCACTGTCCAGCTGTAGCAAGGCAGTAATGATCAGTAATATACCTCACTATCCAGCTGTAGCATGGCGTTAACGGTCATTAGTGTACCTCACTACTCAGGTGTAGCACAGCAGTAATGATCAGTAGTATACCTCACTACCCAATTGGAGCATGACTGTGACAATCAGTAGTATACCTCACTACCCAGCTGTAGCACAGCAATAACTATAAGTAGTATACCTCACTACCCAGCTGTAGCACAGCCATAATGATCAATAGCATGCCTCAGTACCCAGCAGTAACACAGCAAAAATGATCAGTAGTATACTTCACTACTCAGCTGTAGCATGGCAATAACGATCATTAGTATACCTCACTACCCAGCTGTAGCATGGCAATAATGATCAGTAGTATACCTCAGTGCCCAGCTGTGGCATGGCAATAATGATCAGTAGTATACCTCACTTTCCAGCTGTGGCATGGCAATAATTATCAGTAGCATACCTCACTACCCAGCTGTAACACAGCAATAATGATCAGTAGTATATCTCACTGCCCAGCTGTAGCAGAGGAATAATGATCAGTAGTATACCTCACTGCCCAGCTGTAACACAGCAATAATGATCAGTAGTATACCTCACTACCAAGCTGTAACACAAGAAAAATGATCAGTAGTATACCTCACTGCCCAGCTGTAACAAAGCAAAAATAATCAGTAGTATACCTCACTACCCAGCTGTAGCATGGCAGTAATGATCAGTTGAATACCTCACCAAGCTGTAACACAGCAAAAATAATCAGTAGGATACCTCACTGCCCAGCTGTAGCATGGCAATAATGATCAGTACTATACCTCACTACCCAGCTGTAGCACGGCAATAATAATCAGTAGTATACCTCACTACCAAGCTGTAGAATGGCAATAATGTTCAGTAGTATACCTCACTACCCAGGTGTAACACAGCAAAAATGATCAGTAGTATACCTCACTACCCAGCTGTAGTATGGCAATAATGATCAGTAGTATACCTTACTATGCAGCTGTAGCATGGCAATAATGATCAGCGGTATACCTCACTGCCCAGCTGTAACAAAGCAAAAAATAATCAGTAGTATACCTCACTACCCAGCTGTAACACAGCAATAATGATCAGTAGTATATCTCACTGCCCAGCTGTAGCAGAGCAATAATGATCAGTAGTATACCTCACTACTCAGCTGTAGCATGGCAGTAATGATCAGTAGCATACCTCACTACCCAGCAGTAACACAGCAAAAATGATCAGTTGTATACCTCACTACTCAGCTGTAGCATGGCAAAAAACGATCATTAGTATACCTCGCTACCCAGGTGTAGCATGGCAGTAATGATCAGTAGTATACCTCACTACCCAGCTGTAGCAGAGCAATAATGATCAGTAGCATACCTCACTGCCCAGATGTAACACAGCAGTAATGATCAGTAGTATACCTCACTGCCAAGCTGTAACAGAGGAAAAATAATCAGTAGTATACCTCACTACCCAGCTGCAGCATGACAATAATGATCAGTTGAATACCTCACTACCAAGCTGTAACACAGCAAAAATAATCAGTAGTATACCTCACTACCCAGCTGTAGCATGGCAATAATGATCAGTAATATACCTCACTACCAAGCTGTAACACAGTAAAAATGATCAGTAGTATACCTCACTACCCAGCTGTAGCATGGCAATAATGATCAGTAGTATACCTCACTACTCAGCTGTAGCATGGCAGTAATGATCAGTAGCATACCTCACTACCCAGCTATATCACTGCAATAATGATCAGTAGTATACCTCACTACCCCACTGTAACACAGCAAAAATGATTGGTAGTATACCTCTCTGCCCAGCTGTGGCATGGCAATAATGATCAGTAGTATACCTCACTCCTCAGCTGTAACACTGCAAAAATGATCAGTAGTATATCTCAAACCCAGAGGTAACATCGCTGTAGCGATCAGTAGTACACCTCACTACCCAGCTGTAGCATGGCAATAACGGTCATTAGTGTACCTCACCACCTAGCTGTAGCACAGCAGTAATGATCAGTAGTATACCTCACTACCCAATTGGAGCATGACAATGACAATCAGTAGTATACCTGACTACCCAGCTGTAGCACAGCAATAAGGATAAGTAGTATACCTCACTACCGAGCTGTAGCACAGCAATAATGATCAATAGCATACCTCAGTGCCCAGCAGTAACACAGCAAAAATGATCAGTAGCATACCTCACTGCTCAGCTGTAGCATGGCAATGTCGATCATTAGTATACCTGCCACCGAAGCAGTAGCATGGCAATAATGATCAGCAGTATTCCTCACTACCCAGCTGTATCACTGCAATAATGATCAGTAGTATACTCACTACCCAGCTGTAGCACAGCAAAATGATCAGTAGTATACTCACTACCAGCTGTAGCATGGCAATAATGATCAGTAGTATACCTCTCTACCCAGCTGTCGCACAGCAATAATAATCAGTAGTATACCTCACTACCAAGCTGTAGAATGGCAATAATTTTCAGTAGTATACCTCACTACCCAGGTGTAACACAGCAAAAATGATCAGTAGTATACCTCACTACCCAGCTGTAGCATGGCAATAATGATCAGTAGTATACCTTACTATGCAGCTGTAGCATGGCAATAATGATCAGCGGTATACCTCACTGCCCAGCTATAGCACAGCATTAATGATCAGTAGTATATCTCAAAACCAGATATAGTATGGTAGTAACGATCAGTAGTACACCTCACTGTCCAGCTGTAGCAAGGCAGTAATGATCAGTAATATACCTCACTATCCAGCTGTAGCATGGCATTAATGGTCATTAGTGTGCCTCACTACCCAGCTGTAGCACGGCAATAGTGATCAATGGTATACCTCACCACCCAATTGGAGCATGACAATGACAGTCAGTAGTATACCTCACTATCGAGCTGTAGCACAGCAATAAGGATCAGTAGTATACCTCAGTGCCCAGTTGTTGCACAGCAATAACGATCAGTAGTATACCTCACTACCTAGCTCTAGCATGGCAATAATGATCAGTTGTATACCTCACTACCCAAATGTAGCACTGCAATGACAATCAGTCGTATATCTCACTACCCAGTTGTAGCATGGCAATGACAATCAGTAGTACACCTCAGTAGCCAGCTATATCATGGCAATAATGATCCATAATATACCTCACTACCAGGATGGGACAAACCTGTTTGTGAGTTTCTGGTCAGTTTGGCCACTGGCTTTCAACATTTGGTAGCTAATCCAATATCTGCAGTGTCCATCCTTTTTTAAAGGCTGAAAATCACTTGTAGGCAGGTAGCCAAGTTGGCCAGTGACCTTCAAAATCTGGTAGTCAAAGCAGTGTTTAGCAGCCACTGGCCACCTGGCTACCTGACCTGTCCCACCCTGCTCACTACCCAGCTGTAGCAGCAACACAAACACTAGTATACCCCACTACCCAGCTGTATAATGGCAATAATGATCAGTAGTACACTTCACTACTCCAGCTATATCATAGCATAATGATCGGTAATGCCTGGACCTAGGAGGGCTGGAAGGCTGCACAAGAGCGGAGGTAAACTGACTTCAGGGAACGGATTTTAAGGAAATGGAAGGATCCTTAAGGAGCATTTGGATGTTATTGGGTCAGACATGGATGCTGATAGTAGGTGGGAAATCATCAGGAATGGGGTGCAAGATGCTACCAGCACCTGTGCAAGAGTAAGACGAAAATGCGGTAGGACCCAAAAACCCTGCTGGTGGACCAGGGAGGTCCAGGAGGTGGTGCGGGGAATGAAGGCAGCCTATAGGCAATTCAAGTGCTCAAGGAGTGAAAGGGATCGAGGGGAGTTTGAGCTGATGGCTAGAAGGGCCACTAGGGTGGTGAGGCTGGCTAATGCAATTAAGGAGCAGGACCTGGCCAGGGAAATTAGGAGAGGGAACAAGGGGTTCTTTAGATACATTGGGGAAAAATAAAGGGTGAAGTGGCAGATTAGCAGGATTAAATTAGGGGAAAGATGGGCACAAGGCCTGGGGGAGCAGGCTGAGGTACTAAATGAGTACTTCACCTCAGTTTTCACCAAGGAAAATGGGGGTGCTGCATCATACATGGGAGGAGACAGAGATACTGTGAAGGGGGGACCCTTACCGATCGGAGGGTCTGGGGAGAGGGGGAGGCATCACTGGCAGGAGGGGGGAGGGCTAAGCAGGGAGAAGAGGTACTGGAAGTGGAAATCACAGCAGAGAGAGTGAGGGAAGCCCTCAGCTCCCTTAAGATGGAGAAAGCACCAGGCCGGATAAATTACATCCCAGAGTGCTGAAGGAACTATGGATGTCCTGGCAGAAACCCCTGGTGGAGCTTTTCACCATCTCTCTGAGGACAGGGTGGGTGCCCCAGGACTGGAAGGTGGCGCATATAGTGCCTATCCACAAGGGGGGATCAAGGGAGGTGGCAGGAAACTACAGGTCTGTCAGCCTGACATCGGTGGTGGGCAAGGTGATGGAGGGCATTGTCAAGGAGAGGCTAGGGAGGACCTGAAAAGTCAAGGGGCCTGGATGATAGACAGCATGGATTCATCCCGGGAACTATGTCAGACAAACCTTGTGGAGTTCTCTATGACTGGGTGACGAGTGCCTTGAACCTGGGTAGACCAGTGGACATCCTCTTTCTAGACTTCAGCAAGGCATTTGACTCTGTCCCTCAGTGGGCCTGTTGGATAAGCTGGAAGAAATGGGGGTGGGGAACCAGATGATCAGATGGATAGGCAATTGGCTCCAGGACTGGATCCAGAGGGTTGTAGTTGGCGGAATAGTCTCATCCCAAAGAGGGTCATTAGTGGGGTCCCACAGGGATCAGTCATTGGGCCCCTCCTGTTCAATGCCTACGTCTCTGACATAAGGACAGGAATCAGGAGTGAGATGAGTCTCTTTGCGGATGACTCAAAACTGGGGGCGGTGGTGGATGGGGAGGAGGGGAGGTGGCCCTACAGGGGATCTGGGGGCTCTGGAAGATGGTCTAGAAAGTGGAAGCTGAGGTTCATATGAATAGTACCTCCACCTGGGGCCAGAAACCCGGGCCAAGTGTACACCCTGGGGAAATGCACAAGTCTCGATGGCTGAGAGGGACCTGGGGGTGGTGGTGGATGTCAAGATGAACAACTCAGAGACTTGTAGGAGGGCAGCAGCCAAGGCCAACAGGATGCTGGGTTGCATCGCTAGGGGGATCACCTCCAGAAGGAGGGAAGTGATACTCCCTCTGTATAACTGCTTGGTGTGGCCACACCTTTAGTACTGCATGCAGTTTTGAAGGCCACACTTAAAGAGGGACATTAAACTCCTGGAGAGGGTCCAGAGGAGGGCAACCAAAATGATTTGGGGTTTGGGGGACAGGACCTATGAGGAGAGGCTCGAAGAGCTAAATATGTACACATTGGAAGAGAGAAGGGACTGGGGGGATGTGATAGAGGTCTTCAAGTACATGAAGAGGGTAAATAGGGGAGGAACAGTCAGGGTGCTTCAAGGAAGGAGGAGGGGCCACTAGAGGGCATGGTGGAAGCTGGAGGGGGAAGATTCAGGGAGAAAAGAGGTGGTGCTACTTCACCGAGAGGTGGTGGAGCCATGGAATGCACTGCCTAGGGGCTGGTGGAGGCAGAGATGGTGGAGGGGTTCAAGAGGGCTGGGACAGGTACAGGGAAGGGTTCTGAAGCAAAATCAATGCAGCAAGAATATCCGGAACTGGAAAGGGAGAAGCCAGAGAAGGCGAGGGGGGCAGCAAGGTCAGCACTCAGGGTGGGGGCTGACCAGTCGAGCAGACTCGAAAGACCATTAGGCCTATTCTGCTGGCATTTTAGTATGTTAGTATGTAATATACCTCACTACCAGGATGGGACAAATCAGTTTGTGAGCGTCTGGTCAGTTTGGCCACTAGCTTTCAACATTTGCTAGCCAATTCAATATCTTTAGTGTCCATCCATTTTTAAAGGCTGAAAATCACTTTGTAGGCAGGTAGCCAAGTTGGCCAGTAACTTTCAAAATCTGGTAGACAAATCAATTGTTTTAAGTAGCCACTGGCCACCCGCCGACCAGATTTGTCCCACCCTGCTCACTACCAAGCTGTATCACAGTAATAATAAACATAAGTATAGCTCACTACACAGCTGTATTATGGAAATAATGATCATTAGTACACCTCACTACCCAGCTGTAGAATGGCAAAAAAAAAATCATTAGTATACCTCACTACCCGGCTGTGTCAAGGCAATAACAATCATTAGTAGAGCTTACTACCCAGCTGTAGCATGGCAGTAACATTCAGTAATATACCTCACTACCCAGCTGTAGCACGGCGGTAACGATCAATAGTATACTTCATGACCCAGCTGTAGCACGGCAATAATGATCAATAGTATACCGCAGTACCCAACTGCAGCATGGCAATGACCATCAGAAGTTCAGCTGACTACCCTGCTACATCACGGCAATAATGGTCAGTAGTATACCTCACTGCCCAGCTGTAGCATGGCAGTAATGATCATTAGTATACTCATGACCCAGCTGTAGCACAGCAATAAGGATCAGTAATATACCTCACTACCTAGCTGTATCATAGCAATAACGATCAATAGTATACCTCACTAGGCAGCTGTAGCATGGCAATAATAATTAGTAGTATTCCTCACTACCCAGCTGTAGCACTAGTATACCTTACTACCCAGCTGTAGCATGGCAATAATGATCAGTAGTATACCTCACTACTCAGCTGTAGCACAGCAATAATGATCAGTAGTATACCTCACTACCCAGCTGTGTCATGGCAATAATGATCAGTAGTATACCTCACTACCCAGTTGTAGCATGGCAATAATGATCAGTAGTATACCTCACTACCCAGCTGCAGCATGGCAATAATGATCAGTAGTATACCTCACTACCCAGGTGTAGCACAGCAATAATTATCAATAGCATACCTCACTACCCAGCTGTAACACAGCAATAAAGATCAGTAGTATATCTCACTGCCCAACTGTAGCAGAGCAATAATGATCAGTAGTATACCTCACTGCCCAGCTGTAACACAGCAATAATGATTAGTAGTATACCTCACTACCAAGCTGTAACACAGGAAAAATTATCAGTAGTATACCTCACTACCCAGCTGTAACAACACAAAAATAATCAGTAGTATACCTCACTACCCAGCTGCAGCATGGCAATAATGATCAGTTGAATACCTCACTACCAAGCTGTAACACAGCAAAAATAATCAGTAGTATACCTCACTACCCAGCTGTAGCATGGCAATAATGATCAGTGATATACCTCACTGCCCAGGTGTAGCATGGCAATAATTATCAATAGCATACCTCACTACCCAGCTGTAACACAGCAATAAAGATCAGTAGTATATCTCACTACCCAGCTGTAACAACGCAAAAATAATCAGTAGTATACCTCACTACCCAGCTGCAGCATGGCAATAATGATCAGTTGAATACCTCACTACCAAGCTGTAACAGAGCAAAAATAATCAGTAGTATACCTCACTACCCAGCTGTAGCATGGCAATAATAATCAGTAATGTACCTCACTACCAAGCTGTAACACAGCAAAAATGATCAGTAGTATACCTCACTACCCAGCTGTAGCATGGCAATAATGAACAGTAGTATACCTCGCTACCTAGCTGTAGCACAGCAATAATGATCAGCAGTATACCTCACTACCTAGCTGTAGCACAGCAATAATGATCAGTAGTATTCCTCACTGCCAAGCTGTAGCATAGCAATAATGATCAGTAGTATACCTCTCTACCCAGCTGTAGCACAGCAATAATGATGTGTAGTATACCTCACTACTCAGCTGTAGCACAGCAATAATGATCAGTGGTATACCTCACTACCCAGCTGTAGCATGGCAGTAATGATCAGTAGCATACCTCACTAACCAGGAGTAACGCAGCAAAAATGATAAGTAGTATACCTTACTACTCAGCTGCAGCATGGCAATAACGATCATTAGTATACCTTGCTACCCAGCTGTAGCATAGCAATAATGATCAGTAATATACCTCACTACCAAGCTATATCACTGCAATAATGAATAGCAGTATACCTCACTACCAAGTTGTAACACAGCAAAAATGATCAGTAGTATACCTCACTACCCAGCTGTAGCATGGCAATAATGATCAGTAGTATAGCTCACCACCTAGCTGTAGCACAGCAATAATGATCAGTAGTATTCCTCACTGCCAAGCTGTAGCAGAGCAATAATGATCAGTAGTTTACCTCACTACCCAGCTGTAGCACAGCAATAATGATCAGTAGTATACCTCACTACCCAGCTGTAGCACAGCAATAATGATCAGTAGTATACCTCACTACCCAGCTGTAGCATGGCAGTTATGATCAGTAGCATACCTCACTACCCAGCAGTAACACAGTAAAAATGATCAGTAGTATACCTTACTACTCAGCTGTAGCATGGCAATAACGATCATTAGTATACCTCGCTACCCAGCTGTAGCATGGCAGTAATGATCAGTAGTATACCTCACTACCCAGCTATATCACTGCAATAATGATCAGTAGTATACCTCACTACCCTGCTGTAACACAGCAAAAATGATTGGTAGTATACCTCTCTGCCCAGCTGTGGCATGGCAATAATGATCAGTAGTGTACCTCACTACTCAGCTGTAACACAACAAAAATGATCAGTAGTATATCTCAAACCCAGATGTAACATGGCAGTAAAGATCAGTAGTACACCTCACTATCCAGCTGTAGCATGACAGTAATGATCGGTAATATACCTCACTACCCAGCTGTAGCACAGCAGTAATGATCAGTAGTATACCTCACTACCCAGTTGGAGCATGACATTGACAATCAGTAGTATACCTGACTACCCAGCTGTAGCACAGCAATAAGGATATGTAGTATACCTAACTACCAAGCTGTAGCACAGGAATAACGATCAATAGCATACCTCAGTACCCAGCAGTAACACAGCAAAAATGATCAGTAGTATACCTCACTTCTCAGCTATAGCATGGCAATAACGATTATTAGTATACCTCGCTACCCAGCAGTAGCATGGCAATAATGATCAGTAGTATACCTCACTAGCCAGCTATATCACTGCAATAATGATCAGTAGCATACCTCACTACCCAGCTGTAACACAGCAAAAATGATCAGTAGTATACCTCACTACCCAGCTGTAGAATGGCAATAATGTTCAGTAGTATACCTCACTACCCAGGTGTAACACAGCAAAAATGATCAATAGTATACCTCACTAAGCAGCTGTAGCATGGCAATAATGATCAGCGGTATACCTCACTGCCCAGCTGTAGCACGGCATTAATGATCAGTAGTATATCTCAAACCCAGATGTAGCATGGTAGTAACGATCAGTAATACACCTCACTGTCCAGCTGTAGCAAGGCAGTAATGATCAGTAATATACCTCACTATCCAACTGTAGCATGGCATTAACGGTCATTAGAGTACCTCACTACCCAGCTGTAGCACGGCAGTAATGATCAGTAGTATACCTCACCACCCAATTGGAGCATGACAATGACAGTCAGTAGTATACCTCACTACCGAGCTGTAGCACAGCAATAAGGATCAGTAGTATACCTCAGTGCCCAGTTGTAGCACAGCAACAACGATCAGTAGTATACCTCACTACCCAAATGTAGCACAGCAATGACAATCAGTTGTATATCTCAGTACCCAGTTGTAGCATGGCAATGACAATCAGTAGTACACCTCACTAGCCAGCTATATCATGGCAATAATGATCCATAATATACCTCACTACCAGGATGGGACAAACCAGTTTGTGAGTTTCTGGTCAGTTTGGCCACTGGCTTTCAACATTTGGTAGCTAATCCAATATCTGCAGTGTCCATCCTTTTTTAAAGGCTGAAAATCACTTTGTAGGCAGGTAGCCAATTTGGCCAGTAACCTTCAAAATCTGGTAGTCAAAGCAGTGTTTTAAGTAGCCACTGGCCACCTGGCTACCTGACCTGTCCCACCCTGCTCACTACCCAGCTGTAGCGCAGCAATAATAAACATTAGTATACCTCACTACCCAGCTGTATAATGGCAATAATGATCAGTAGTACACTTCACTAGTCAGCTATATCACGGCAGTAATGATCGGTAATATACCTCACTACCAGGATGGGACAAATCAGTTTGTGAGCTTCTGGTCAGTTTGGCCACTAGCTTTCAACATTTGGTAGCCAATTCAATATCTGTAGTGTCCATCCATTTTTAAAGGCTGAAAAATCACTTTGTAGGCAGGTAGCCAAGTTGGCCAGTAACTTTCAAAATCTGGTAGACAAACCAATTGTTTTAAGTAGCCACTGGCCACCCGGCTACCTGATTTGTCCCACCCTGCTCACTACCAAGCTTATCACAGCAATAATAATCATTAGTATAGCTCACTACCCAGCTGTATTATGGAAATAATGATCAGTAGTACACCTCACTACCCAGCTGTAGAATGGCAAAAAAAAAATCATTAGTATACCTCACTACCCGGCTGTGTAAAGGTAATAACAATCATTAGTAGAGCTCAGTACCCAGCTGTAGCATGGCAGTAACAATCAGTAATATACCTCACTACCCAGCTGTAGCACGGCAGTAACGATCAATAGTATACTTCATGACCCAGCTGTAGCACGGTAATAATGATCAATAGTATACCGCACTATTCAACTGTAGCATGGCAATGACCATCAGAAGTTCAGCTGACTACCCTGCTACATCACGGCAATAATGGTCAGTAGTATACCTCACTGCCCAGCTGTAGCATGGCAGTAATGATCATTAGTATACTCATGACCAGCTGTAGCACAGCAATAAGGATCAGTAATATACCTCACTACCTAGCTGTATCATAGCAATAACGATCAATAGTATACCTCACTAGGCGGCTGTAGCATGGCAAAATAATTAGTAGTATTCCTCACTACCCAGCCATAGCACTAGTATACTTCACCCAGCTGTAGCATGGCAATAATGATCAGTAGTATACCACTACTCAGCTGTAGCACAGCAATAATGATCAGTAGTATACCTCACTATCCAGCTTTATCATGGCAATAATGATCAGTAGTATACCTCACTACCCAGCTGCAGCATGGCAATAATGATCAGTAGTATATCTCACTACACAGCTGTGTCATGGCACAATAATCATTAGTATACCTCACTGCCCAGCTGTAGCACAGCAATAATGATCAGTTGTATACCTTACTGCCCAGCTGTAGCATGGCAATAATGATCAGTAGTATACCTCACTACCCAGCTGTAGCATGGCAATAATGTTCAATAGCATACCTCACTACCCAGCTGTAACACAGCAATAATGATCAGTAGTATATCTCACTGCCCAGCTGTGACACAGCAATTATGATCAGTAGTATATCTCACTGCCCAGCTGTAACACAGCAATAATGATCAGTAGCATACCTCACTGCCCAGCTGTAACACAGCAATAATGATCAGTAGTGTACCTCACTACCAAACTGTAACACAGGAAAAATGATTAGTAGTATACCTCACTACCCAGCTGTAACACAGCAAAAATAATCAGTAGTATACCTCACTACCCAATTGGAGCATGGCAATGACAATCAGTAGTATACCTCATTACCCAGCTGTAGCACAGCAATAAGGATAAGTAGTATACCTCACTACCCAGCTGTAGCACAGCAATAATGATCAATAGCATACTCAGTATCCAGCTGTAACACAGCAAAAATGATCAGTAGTATACCCCACTACTCAGCTGTAGCATGGCAATAACGATCATTAGTATGGCTCGCTACCAGCTGTAGCATGGCAATAATGCGCAGTAGTATACCTCACTACCCAGCTATATCACTGTAATAATGATCAGTAGCATTCCTCACTACCCAGCTGTAACACAGCAAAAATGATCAGTAGTATACCTCACTACCCAGCTGTGGCGCAGCAAAAATGATCAGTAGTATACCTCACTATCCAGCTGTAGCATGGCAATAATGATCCGTAGTATACCTCACTACCCAGCTGTAGAATGGCAATAATGATCAGTAGTATACCTCACTACCCAGGTGTAACAGAGCAAAAATGATCAGTAGTATACCTCACTACCCAGCTGTAGCATGGCAATAATGATCAGAGGTATACCTCACTGCCCAGCTGTAGCACGGCATTAATGATCAGTAGTATATCTCAAACCCAGATGTAGCATGTTAGTAATGATCAGTAGTACACCTCACTGTCCAGCTGCAGCATGGCAGTAATGATCAGTAATATACCTCACTACCCAGCTGTAGCATGGCAATAACAGTCATTAGTGTACCTCACTACCCAGCTGTAGCACAGCAGTAATGATCAGTAGTATACTTCACTACCCAGCTGTAGGACAGCAATAACGATCAGTAGTATACCTCACTGCCTAGCTCTAGCACGGCAATAATGATCAGTAGTATACCTCACTACCCAAATGTAGCACGGTAGTGACAATCAGTAGTATATCTCACTACCCAGTTGTAGCATGGCAATGACAACCAGTAGTACACCTCACTACCCAGCTATATCATGGCAATAATGATCCGTAATATACCTCACTACCAGGATAGGACAAATCAGTTTGTGAGCTGATGGTCAGTTTGGCCACTAGCTTCAAAGTTTTGTAGCCAATCCAGTATCTGTAGTGTCCATCCTTTTTTAAAGGCTTAAAAATCACTTTGTATCCAGGTAGCCAAGTTGTCCAGTAACTTTCAAAGTCTGTTAGCCAAACCAATATTTTATGTTGCCACTGGCTACCTGATTTGTTCTGCCCTGCTCACTACCCAGCTGTAGCACAGCAATAATAAATATTAGTATACCTCACTACCCAGCTGTATAATGGCAATAATGATCAGTAGTACACCTCACTACCCAGCTGTATCATGGCAATAACAATTATTAGTATATTTCACTACTCAACTGTAGCATGGTATTAACAATCATTAGTCTACCTAACTACCCAGCTGTAGCACGGCAATAATGATCAATAGTATACTTCTGTACCTAGCTCTAACATGGCAGTAATGATCAGTAGTATACTTCACTACCCAGCTGTAGCACAGCAATAATGATCAGTAGTATACCTCACTACCCAACTGTAGCACGGCAGTGACAGTCAGTAGTATACCTCACTACCCAGCTGTAGCATGGCATTGACAATAGTACACCTCACTACCAAGCAATATCACGGCAATAGTGATCTATAATATACCTCACTATCAGGATGGGACAAATCAGTTTGTGAGCTTCTGGTCAGTTTTACCACTAGGTGTCAACATTTGGTAGCTAATCCAATATCTGTAGTGTTCATCCTTATTTAAAGGCTGAAAAATCACTTTGTAGGCAGGTAGCCAAGTTGGCCAGTAACTTTCAAAATCTGGTAGACAAACCAATTGCTTTAAGTAGCCACTGGCCACCTGGCTACCTGATTTGTCCCACCCTGCTCACTACCCAGCTGTAGCACAGTAATAATAAACATTAGTATACTTCACTATCCACCTGTATTATGGCAATAATTATCAGTAGTACACCTCACTACCCAGCTGTAGCATGGCAAAAAAAATCATTATTATACCTCACTACCCGGCTATGTCAGGGCAATAACAAACAGTACTATACCTCAGTACCCAGCTGTAGCACGGCAGTAGCAATCAGTAATATACCTCACTACCCAGCTGTAGCATGGCAGTAATGATCAGTAGTATACTCATGACCCAGCCAGTACGGCAAAAATGATCAATAGTATACCACACTACCCAGCTGTAGTATGGCAGTAATGATAAGAATATATCTCACTACCCAACTGTAGCATGGCAATGACCATCAGTAGTTCACCTCACTACCCAGCTATATCACGGCAATAATGGTCAGTAGTATACACCACTGCCCAGCTGTAGCACAGCAATAATGATCAATAGTATACTCATGACCCAGCTGTAGCACCGCTGACAAGGATCAGTATTATACCTCACTACCTAGCTGTATCATAGGAATAACAATCAATAATATACCACACTACCCAGCTGTAGCATGCCAATAATGATCCAAGTATACCTCACTACCCAGCTGTAGCACTAGTATACCTCACTACCCAGCTGTAGCATGGCAATAATTATCAGTAGTATACCTCACTACCTAGCTGTAGCACTAGTATACCTCACTACCCAGCTGTAGCACGGCAATAATGATCAGTAGTATACCACTACCCAGCTGTAGCACAGCAATAATGATCAGTAGTATGCCTCACCACCCAGCTGTAGCATAGCCGATAATGAACAGCAGTATTCCTCACTGCCTAGTTGTAACCCAGCAATAATGAACAGTAGTATACCTCACTGCCCAGCTGTAGTACATCCATAATGATCAATAGTATACCTCACTACCCAGCTGTAACTCAGCAATAATGAACAGTATACCCACTGCCCAGCTGTAACCCAGCAATAATGAACAGTAGTATACCTCACTGCCCAGCTGTAGCATGGCAATAATGATCAGCTGTATACCCCACTGCCCAGCTGTAGCATGGCAATAATGATCAGAAGTATACATCACTACCCAGCTGTAACACGGCAATAATGATCAGTAGTATACCTCACTACCCAGCTGTAACACGGCAATAATGATCAGTAGTATACCTCACTACCCAGCTGTAGCATGGCAATAATGATCAGTTGTATACCTCACTGCCCAGCTGTAGCATGGCAATAATGAGCAGTAGTATATCTCAAACCCAGCTGTAGGACAGCAATAATGATGAATAGTATACTCATGACCCAGCTGTAGCACAGCAAAAAGGATCAATAATATACCTCACTACCTAGCTGTATCATAACAATAACAATCAATAGTATACCTCACTAGGCAACTGTAGCATGGCAATAATGATCAGTAGTATACCTCACTACCCAGCTGTAGCACTAGTATACCTCACTACCCAGCTGTAGCATGGCAGTAATGATCAGTAGTAGTCTGTTGAGATTAAGCAAAACAGATACTTTATTAGAAGTAGAAGGGTTGTTATTTAGGGTTAAAAAAGAAGAAGAGAAAGAAAGTCAGTGTGTGTTCTGTGCTGTGAAGGGTACTGTATCAACTTACTTTGCTAAACCAGTATAAGGAGAGAGAGCTAAATTGGGTGTGTGGCTTAGATACTATAAAAGCAGGTGACTCAAATTACAACTTCCTGTTGCTAGCCTTGCTTGTAGAGCAGAAAGCAGCTAACTAAAAGAAGCTACATTTTCTTATTAATTTAACACTTATATCTCAGCAGGAGTCAGTTTCTGTTGAGATTAAGCAAGACAGATACTTTATTAGAAGTAGAAGGGGTCTTATTTAGGGTTAAAAAAAAAAAGAAAAGAAAGTCAGTGTGTGTTTTGTGCTGTGAAGGGTACTGTATCAACTTACTTTGCTAAACCAGTAGGAGGAGAGAGAGCTTAATTGGGGGTGTGGCTTAGACAGTATAAAAGCAGGTGACTCAAATTACAACTTCCTGTTGCTAGACTTTTCTTACTAATTGCCCTCCATCCCACCCACCCAAAGCCAGTTCTACTTTTATAGCCACTGGATTTGACTGTCTACATGAACTTCTTGTTTGGCAGTAGGAAGGGAAGGATCATAGAGAAACATTGGTTTTGTCAACCCTAAAGGAAAAAAGTAGCTCACTCTCCCCCCCAGCCGGTGGTGGTCTGACACTGAGCAAAGAAGAAGGAGGCTACCGAAGAATATAGGAAGTTGCTGTCCCAGAACAGGAAGGGTGAGAGTTGTAAGGAGAGGAGAGAGTAAGCATACAGAGAAACAGGAGAGGAGACACAAAATAAGACATGATAGGAATGGTGCAGTGCTATGGCTGTGGGGCAGCCGTTTCTGGGAGGCATTCTGGAGGCTGCGATGCTGCCCTATTTGCAGGCACCTCTCTGGTCTGAGGGATGAGGTTGCCCGTCTCCAGGCTGACCTGGCTAGGATTCGTGAAACCTCCTCCCCCACCCAGGGACCACCAGGGCCAATGCCACTACCTCAGAGGTTGCCAAGAAAGAGGAGAGGCTGGACCAGGGTGGGTTCAGGGAGGGAGAGAGAGGTGGGACAGAGTTGCATCCCTCCAGATGTACCTCTCCACAATTCATTCACTCTTCTGGTGGATAGTGGTTCCTCTATGGAGGCACCTGCAGTGGAGACCAAGGAGGAAGCTGGGAACCTTCACAAAGGAGACCCACAAGAGGGTGGCATGGGACCCCACAGGGGAAGGAAACAACTCCTGGTGGGGGACTCAATCATTAGGGGGGTAGAAATGGGGAGGAAGGGAAAGGGAAGTAAGGTGCCTGCCTGGCGCCATGGCTTGGAGGGGACAGGCGAATCCTCAGGATCGTGGGGAGCAGCTGCATGGGGGAGGAGCTGGATGTCATTGTCCACCTAAGGACAAATGACCTGGCTAGGAATGGGATCAGAGCAGTGCAAAGGAGTTTGTAGAGTTGGGGAGGGGCCTTGAACAAGTAGCACATACGGTAACCTTCTCGGAGGTGCTGCCTGTCTATGGCAAGGGTGATGTTAGGTACCTCACCAGGGAATTCAATAAATGGTTGAAAACTGGTGTGGAGCGCAGGGTTTTGGCTTCATTGGGGACTGGGAGCCACCTGGAGGGATGCAGACCTATACTGTGCGATGGTCTGCATCTGTCCGGGGGGAACCAGAATCCTAGGTGAGAGGTTTAAATGCTTCATTGGCAAGCATTTAAACTAGCCAAGGGGGGAGGCACTGAAAGGAGCAGGGAAATCCCAGGCTCCCCCCACAAAACATGGTAATTAGTGAGGTAAACACCAAGGTAGAGAGGTTATTAGGAGAAGGACAGAGGTAAATGTAAAAAGGCAAAGGCAGTAAGGACAGGAATAGGGGCTAAAGGGGTAAGGCATCAAAAAGTGGAGGTGATGGTACCAATGCCCGTAGTCTGTGTAACAAGCTCCCTGAACTAGTGGCCTTAATGGAAGAGGGTTGCCTGGATATTTTGGCAGTCACAGAAACGTGGTACACAGAGAATCATGACTGGGATGTCAACATACCAGGATACACAATCTACAGGAGGGACAGGGAGGGTAAAAGAGTAGGAGGAGTAGCTCTCTATGTAAAGGAAGGGATCAAAGCAACAGAACTAAAGAGTAAACAGGGAACAGATGAGGCACTCTGGGTCACTCTGGAGACAGGAAATGGCACCACAATCCACATGGGGGTTGCATACAGACCCCCATCTCAGGGGGAGGGAATGGACAAGGAAATGATAGAAGGCTTCCTTAGAATGGAAGAAAAAGGGGAGATATTGTTGATGAGGGACCTGAACATGCCAGATGTTAACTGGAGCACCTTTGCTGCAGGCACATACAAGAGCATGGTCATTCGTGATGCCCTACAGGGGGAATGCCTCAGACAGCTAGTACTGGAACCCACTCAGGAGGGAGCAATCTTAGACCTGGTTCTCTCAAATGGGGATGGAGAAAGAATCTCAGATTTAGAAGTGGGTAGCCATCTGCGAACAAGCGACCACCAAACTGTGGTTCATGATAAACACAGCCATACAATCAAGCCATACAAAAGCAAAAGTATTGGACTTCAGGAGGGCTGACTTTGGGAAAATGAGAGAGTGCCTCAGAAAAGCACTAGCAAACAGGCAAGAAAGAGGGGTGGAGGAACAATGGGGAGTAATGAAAACAGCCATCACAGAGGCAACAAGCCTTTGTGTAAAGCAAATCAACAAAACACAATGAAGGAAAAAAACACTATGGTTCTCAAAAGAGGTGGCAGGGAAGGTTAAGGAGAAAAGAATAACATTCAGGAAATATAATGAAACACAGAAAGAGCAGGACAGAGAACTTTATCAGTTAAAGCAGAAAGAGGCTGGGAAGGCAGTCAGAATAGCAAAGGCCCAAACTGAGGAAAGGATAGCCAACTCTGTTAAGAAGGGGGATAAGACCTTTTCTAGGTACATTAGGGAGCGAAGAAAGACCAAAGGAGGGATACTGAGGCTTAATAATGGGGAGGGAATGTGGGTAGAGCGTGACAGTGAAGAAGCAGGGATACTGAACGAATATTTCTGCTCAGTATTCACAAAGGAAGAGGAGAGGGAGGTATCTAAACCAAACAAGAGAAACACTTTGAAGACAGTCCATTTATAGAAGAAAGGGTTCTGAAAGAACTAATAAAATTGAAGGTGGACAAAGCAATGGGGCCTGATGGGATTCATCCAAGAATTCTAAAGGAACTAAGGGTAGAACTAGTGACACCACTGGCTACTCTCTTTAACAAATCATGGGAGGATGGGGTGGTACCTGAGGACTGGAGGAGGGTAGATGTGATTCCTCTTCACAAAAGTGAGAGCAGGACAGAGGCAAGAAACTACAGACCAGTTAGTTTGACCTCAGTGGTAGGGGAAAATGATTTAATCATTTCTGAAGGAAAGAATTGTTGAGTACCTAGAGGCGAGTGGGGCACAGGACCCAAGGCAGCATGGATTCACGATAGGAAGGTCGTGTCAGATGAATCTAATAGATTTCTTTGACTGGGTGACCAAAGTAGTAGACCAGGGGGGGCTGTGGACATGGCCTACCTAGATTTTAGCAAGGCATTTGATACAGTCCCACACAAAAGATTAATACACAAGTTAGCGAGCCTTGGAGTGGGTCCCAAGGTGGTAGTCTGGATAAAAAATTGGCTAGACAACAGGACGCAAAGGGGTAGTAGTAAATGGAGTCCACAGTGAAGAAAGGAGGGTTACTAGCGGGGTACTGCAGGGTTCAGTACTAGGACCAGTCCTTTTTAATGTCTTTATAAGTGACATTGCAGAGGAACTGGAAGGAAAAGTATGCCTCTTTGCAGACGACACAAAGATCTGCAACAGGGTTGATACACAAGATGGAGTGGAAAGGATGAGAAGGGACTTGGCAAGGTTGGAGGAATGGTCAGATGTATGGCAGCTCAGATTCAATGCAAAGAAGTGCAAGGTAATGCACCTGGGAAACAAAAACCCAGGGGAAGAGTACACAATGCGGGGTGAGATACTGACAACAGTAAAAATGGAAAGGGACCTGGGGGTAATTATATCAGATGACCTAAAGGTGGGCAAGCAATGTGAGAAGGCAGTAAGGAAGGCTGAGGGGATACTGGGATGCATAGGGAGAGGCATCAATAGTAGAAAACAGGAAGTTGTTATCCTCTGTACAGACAGTTGGTGAGACCCATCTGGAGTACTGTGTGCAGTTCTGGAGACCCCATCTTTGTAAAGACATAGACAGAGTGGAGGCTGTCCAGAGAGGGCAACAAAAATGGTGCAGGGTCTGCACCAGAAGACATACGAAGAAAGACTAAAGGAGCTTAATATGTATACCCTTGAGGAAAGAAGGGAGAGAGGGGACATGATAGAAACTTTCAAGTACCTCAAGGGAATCAACAAAGTCCAAGAGGGTAGCATCGTTCAGAAAAAGAGATGTGCAAGAACAAGGGGGCACAATTTGAAGATAGAGGGGTACAGCTCAGAGGTAATGTGAGGAAGTATTTTTTCACAGAGAGGGTTGTGGATGCATGGAACAGCCTCCCTGAGGAGGTCGTGGAGTCAAGAACAGTGGGGAATTCAAGAATACATAGGACAGACATAAGGCAGTCCTAGTGGGGTGTAGGAGGAAGTAAGCTATTGGTTAACTAGGATCTGCAGCTTATCTGTTAGAGTAGGAAAATGGGCAGACTAGGTGGGCCATGGTCCTTATCTACCGTCACATTCTATGTTTCTATGTAGTATACCTCACCCCCAGCTGTAACATGGCAATAATGATCAGTAGTATACCTCACTGCCCAGCTGTAACACGGCAATAATGATCAATGTTATACCTCACTGTGGCTACCGCAGCACAGCAATAATGATCAGTAGTATACCTCACTACCCAGCTGTAGCACAGCAATAATGATCAGTAGTATACCTCACTACCCAGCTGTAGCACAGCAATAATGATCGGTAGTGTACCTCACTACCCAGCTGTAGCACAGCAATAATGATCAGTAGTATACCTCACTACCCAGCTGTAGCACAGCAATAATGATCGGTAGTATACCTCACTACCCAGCTGTAGCACCGCAATAATGATTAGTAGTATACCTCACTGCCCAGCTGTAACACAGCAATAATGATCAGTAGTATACCTCTCTAACCAGCTGTAGCACAGCAATAATGATCAGTAGTATACCTCACTAACCAGCTGTAACACAGCAATAATGATCAGTAGTATACCTGACTAACCACTGTAACACAGCAATAATGATCAGTAGTATACCTGACTACCCAGCTGTAGCACAGCAATAATGATCAGTAGTGTACCTCACTAACCAGCTGTAACACAGCAATAATGATCAGTAGTATACCTCACTACCCAGCTGTAGCACAGCAATAATAATCAGTAGTATACCTCACTACCCAGCTATAGCCCAGCAATAATGATCAGTAGTACACCTCACTACCCAGCTGTAGCACAGCAATAATGATCAGTAGTATACCTCACTACCCAGAGGTAGCATGGCAATAAGAATCATGAGCAGACCTCTCTACCTAGCTGTATCATGGCAATAAATATACCCGACTACACAGCTGTTGTACAGCAGTTACCATTATTATGTCAAAGTACTGAATTGTATCTGACAATAATGATAGCTATTACTAGATGAGGCTAGGTAGTTGAACTGTGGTTCCTCCTCCCCTTCCCACAGATTTCATCTGAAACAAACTGATACCAGGTCACCATGTTTTTTCTGGTAAAACTTTTAAAATACTGTAAATACATAAATAAATAGTCAGGTATAATGATGATTATTGATGCCAAGAGTAGCATCTTGAAACCAGGACCCCCCTAAACTTGTACACAGAAGAGGCAACATATTACAAGTTGGCATAAAATAGGTATCACTCCTGGCATTGGGGCAAATACTTGGCTCGGCATCTAAGAGGTGGGGGGTTTGGGCACAAAATAACATTTATGTTTACTCTGAGTTCTGGGAGAGAGGTGCTAGGGCAATTCTAGGTCTAACTTCTGAGGGGGCCCATAAACAAGTTCACACTGGGAAGCACAGATGGATTGTCCAATACAGGAGATGGGATTGTACAGTATGGCTTTATTCTGAACAGATGGAAAGCAGAACAGGAGTGCCCCACCCCCCAGGTTAGAAACTGATACATGCAGAACAACACATTTTTCTTTTCCAAAACAACGTCTTATGTTTTGCACATTTCTCTGTCACAAACTACGACCACTCCATCCCTCTGTACTTTGGATCTACAAGAACATCCGTTTTCCAAAGTGTCTGTTATGTGGGGGTTGCCACACACTTTAAAACTTTACATCCTCTTGACCTGATGGGCTTAGTTAACATCCGCAGGGTCAACTTGTGCCCTTCCGGTGACCAGTTAGTCCTGACTGGAATTTCAGGTGAGGGTCCACCCACCCTAGCCCCAGCCAACCTCTGCCATCCCTTTGGGGGTTACACAACTGAGCCTTCAATTCCCACAAATTGCTAAATAATTCCAAACTTTAACATCTAACCTTCAGCACAGGTTTGTAGTGATATAGGGGCCCTGAATGGTGTATTCTAGCCTTATCTCTAGGCACATACACCTCAGACAACTCACTCAAGAAACTGTACCATGTTACTGTACTCACGGTTTTGTTTGTCCCTTTGTTACAGACATGGATGCTGGAAGAACAGCTCTCTTCCCTTTTCTGGTAGTTTTCCATAGATTCACACAAAAGGCACTCTTCGTCACCTTATTGGGCAGCTGAACACTCTCCTGGTCCCTCAGGAGATTGCCCCTTGGAAACATTGAATTTATCAGTCCCATTCTGTCTGCAAGACTTGACCCACAGGGTTCCTGCTAGCAACGGTCTCCATCACTTTCTTTTGCTGTTATTTCACTCACTAGGATGAGAAATGACCAGAGGTCCTTCACCCAGCCTCTGGGCAGGCTGGCCAACACTCCCTACACTCTAAGCTCTGCTCACTCTTCACTCTAACTCCAACTCTCTCTGACTACTCCTGTCTGAACATTCTAAAGCTAACCCCAGGCAGCTGATTCCAAAGTGGCTCAGGCTGCTGCGAGAATTCTAAATGACATAATCCATTCTCTTCACAGGCTAGCTGAGCAAACAATGATGTTATGTTGTAAAAGTTTTTAACAACTCCTTACAGACTGCCCAGAAACCTTCCTATGTCTTTACACTGATGGGATTCCGTAACCCCAGGGGACTGGGTGGTTACATTGATAGACACAGCTAAGTAAATTGGATTGATAAAACAGGTAAGAAAAATAAATCCAGCTGACTAGATATTATGAGATGTCCTCTGTGTGAAATTCTGTCACCATAATATCATACCTTGGGACTGGGACTAGTTAACAGCCACATCACACAATTAAATAAATCCTCGTAGACATAGAACTGATCTGACCTGACACGACTGCCACCTTTACTTACTAAAATCCTTTAACTAGATCCTAAAAATATGACACCCTCAAGTAACAGTAAAAGTAATGTTGTTTCACTGATCACCTTCTCCTTGCACACATACACAAATTTTAAAAATATAGTACTGCTTATAGTTTTCGTAACTAGTGTTCCTTTGCTGAATGTAAAATTTTACCCTCCTATCTTTACCTGCTTACCGTGTGTGTGTGTGTGTTGGGAAATGAACATTCTACAAGTGACACTGTGCTGAATTTTAAATTCTTATGCTCCATAGTAAGCATTCCATTTGTTTAAGCTGAGGAGAGGCAGAAAAAGTAACAGCATGAGGAAGGAGGCAATAATTTAAACAAAAGGCATGAAACTGGATAAGTTAAATGGGCAGATGCAGACCCAAATTGCTTAAACAAAAACAAACAAAATGTAGTGTGGAAATTCATAATAGTACATGCATTTGAATCCAGGATTGGTGCACCTGTTTAAGAAATCTACAACCCCAAGCAGGCACATTCAACAGGTTTTAATTTTCTTTTATTATTTTAGCTGCCCCCAGTTACCAGAATAAGGACAGTTTGTTGAAAGCATATTGCAATGAAAATTCTTTATTTTACCTTATTAAAATATTTTGTTCTTAGTATTGATCCATTGTAAATTACATAGATACATAGACAGTGTCAGCAGATAAGGGCATACGTTCCACCCTGTCTGCCCATTTGAGCTTGTAAGTTTACTTTATGTTTCCTAGAGTCTGTTGCCCCTTAACCCTGACCTCCAGAATTCCTTTATGTCTATCCCATGCATTCTTAAATCCTGTGATTGTTCCAGCCCTACCACTTCCTCTGGCAGGGTGTTCCACTTGTTCACCACCTGTTCTGTGAAGAAATTTTTCCTTACGTTTCCTCTGAATCGTCCTCCCTGCAACCTCATCCCAATGCCCTCTAGTCCTGGAACATCTTTTTCACTTAAAAATAGTGTCTTCCTGCACCCTGTTCCTCCCTGTAAGATACTTGTATGTCTCTATCATATCTCCTCTCTCCCTCCTCTCCTCCAGGGAGTACATATTCAGTTCCTTCAACCTGTCCTCATAGGACTTGTGATGCAATCCATGTACCATCTTTGTTGCCCTCGTCTGAACCTTCTCTACCCTGTCTATGTCCTTATGTAAGTGAGGTCTCCAGAACTGTACACCGTACTCCAGGTGGGGCCTCACTGGTGTCTTGTATAGTGGAATTATGACCTCCCTTTTCCTGCTGGTGATGCCCCTGCCTATGCATCCCAGCATCCTATTTGTTTTACCTGCTGCCTTGTCACACTGTTTCCCTACCTTGAGGTCATCAGAGATGATAACCCCAAGATCCCTTTCCTGCTTGGAGCATGCTATATCCTCACCCCCCAACTGATATGGTTTTTGTGCCCCATATGCATTATCTTGCACTTATTTGCATTGAATTTCAACTGCCAAACCCCTGACCATTCTTCAAGTTTCTGCAGGTCCCTCCTCATTCTGTCTACACCTTCTGGAGTGTCTACTCTGTTACAGAACTTTGTGTCATCAGCAAACAGGGAAATTCTGCCTTCTAGGTCCTGCACAATGTCACTGATGAAGATGTTGAATAGGACCAGTCCCAGCACTGATCTCTGTGGTACCCCACTGGTTACTCTTTCCTCTGTGGAGTGACAGCCATTTACCACCACCCCCTGTGTCCTGCCACCCAGCCAGTTACCTACCCACCACACTACTGTCCTGCCCACACCCATATTCCCCAGTTTGTGTAATAGTCTTCTATGTGGCACAGTGTCAAAGGCCTTGCTGAAATCCTGATAGGCCATGTCCACTGCCCTCCCCTGATCCACCTCCCTAGTCACCCAGTCAAAAAATTCAATGAGGTTGGTCTGACATGAACTCCCCCTGGTGAAACCATGCTGCCTTGGGTCCTGTAGTCCATTGACAACCAGATGTTCCATCGATCTCTCCTTCAGTAGTGCTTTCATGATCTTCCCCACTACCGAGGTGAGGCTGACTGGTCTGTAGTTCCCCGCTTCCTCTTTGTTTCCACTTTTGTATAATGGGACTACATCTGCTGTCTTCCAGTCTTTGGGTACCTCCCCTGTTTCCAGTGATCGGCTAAACAGGATTGCCAGAGGTTCAGCCACCACCTCTCTTAGTTCTTTAAGGACCCTGGGTGCACCCCATCTGGCCCCATTGCTTTATCAACTCTTATTACTTCCAGTTCCTTCAGGACCCTTTCTTGTGTAAAGGGACTTGTGTCCATTTCTGCACCATTCCCACCCTTGTACTCCTTCAGACCCATTACCTCCTCTTCCTCAGTAAAGACTGAGCAGAAATACCTGTTCAGTATGTCAGCTTTACTGTTGTCATCCTCCATAGCGCCCCATCCTCTCCCTTCAGTCTCACTATCCTTCCCTTTGCCTTTCTTTTCCTTATGTACCTGTGAAAGGTTTGTCCCTCTACCCACTGATTTTGCAATGTGCTCTTCTGTCCGAGCTTTGGCTTCCTTACTGATCTCCTGCCTCCTTTGCTTCTCCTGGTACTTCTCCCTATCCCTTCTGCTTGTATTTTTGTATTGCCTGAATGCAGTCTTTTTGGCTTTCACTTTCTCCACTACCTCCTTGGAAAACCATAATGGCCTCCTCTTCC
This sequence comes from Neoceratodus forsteri, assembly GCA_016271365.2. NCBI lineage: Eukaryota > Metazoa > Chordata > Ceratodontiformes > Ceratodontidae > Neoceratodus > Neoceratodus forsteri. The sequence continues at coordinate 967,862,739 of CM028130.1, read as the reverse complement.
TTTCCCCCTTGCTAACCTGCTTAATGCATAATTCTGTTGTTCTTGTAATCCCCATTTTAAATACTGCCCACTGTTCCTCATCCCCGATTCCTGCCTCTTTCAAGCATCTCCCATTTTCCCAAAGTCTGTCCCCCTAAAATCCAGGATACATGTTTTTGTGTGGTTTGGTTCTGCTCCTTCTGTAATTTCAAACCACAGTGACTGTTGGTCACTGTTCCCCAGGTGCTCCCCCACAGTTACCCCCATCACACTGTCCCTGTTAGTGAGCACAAGGTACAGTATTGTCTTCTTCCGAGTTGGTTCCTTGACCAGTTGCTTGAGGAAGGCACCGTGAAGGGAGTCCAGGATAAATCTGCTCCTAGTTGATGCTGCTGGAATATTGAGGTCTCCAACCAGCACTACCTCACCCTTGTCTGCCATCCTTTGGATGGCTAGCATCAACTCCCTATCTGTTTCTTCGTCCTGGGCTGGTGGTCTATAGACACACACCTGTGCAGATAGGCTGGCCCCATTTTCCTTTCAGCTAACCCACAGTATTTCTCCCCATTTTGTTCCTCCTGGATCTGTGTCCCTTATGTCATTTTTCACATACAGTGCCACTCCTCCTCCTCCTCCTTCCTACCCGCCTGTCACTTCTGAATATGTTGTAGCCAGGTATGGCCATCTCCCAGTCATGGTTATCATTACACCAGGTTTCTGTGATGGCCACAATGTCCAGGTCTGACTGTACCATGACAGTCTTCAGATCCTCCATCTTGTTGCTGAGGCTCCTGGCATTGGCACACATGGCTTTCCATGATTTGACCTCGCTAGACTGCTTAGCTGTTCTACTCCAGTCCCTTCCCTGGTTGTCCTTTATCCCTGGTTCTCCTTGCTGTCTGCCCCTCTGTTGAATTTGGCCCCTTTTCTGCCTATCCACCTCTTGGGCACTTATCTCCATCTTTTGCACACTGCTTTGTAGAGATATCCACTCTTCCGGTTCACTGGTTCCACTGCTAGCTGTGGGGTGGGCAGTTAGGTACCCTCCTTGCTGGCCTGCCACCCCTTGGCTAGTTTAAATAGCTACAATCAGCATTTAAACTTACCATTGAGTACTCTGGATTCCCTCCAGGATGGATGCAGGTCTGTCAGGCTTGAACAAGCCTCCATCCCTCCAGGTGGGTCCCCAGTCACCAATGAATCCAAACCCTTCCTCACAGCACCAGTTCTTCAACCATGAGTTAAAGTTCCTGGTGCATGCGCCCCTATGCTCTCCCATGCCTCTTGCAGGTAGTACTTCTGAGAAGGTGACAGAAGTAGCTACTTGCTTGAGACCCCTCCCCAATTTCCTAAACTCTTCCTGAACTTCCTTTGGCTCCCCATTTGCCAGGTCATTAGTACCTAGGTGGATAATGACATCCAGCTCACCCTCCCATCTTGCCTTCCCAGTGATCCCCAGGATCTTCCTTCCATCCCTCCATGCCATGGCACCTGGTAGGCACCTCACCTCCCTGTCCTCCTCCTCCAGTGTTCCTAGCAGGATCCCTCTTATGATGGAGTCCCCCATGAGGATTTGCTTCCTCCTCCTCTGGGGTACACTGCTCTTCCCACTGAGGTCACCTCCTTGGCTAACGTCCACATCCTTTCCTTCCACTTCTCTGGGTACCTCTATTCGGTTGTCCCCATTTGCCAGTGTGGCATATGAGTACTTGAGTGGAATAGGATCTGGGATGTGCCTCTGCCTGACCACCCTAACCCTCCCTGAGCCCACTGTCATCCAAGTGCTCCTCGTTCTCGGCATCCTTTGTGGCAGCGGCATTGGACTGGGTGGTCTCTGGATAGGGGTTGATGGTACTTCTGACCCAGTTTACTTCTGCTCTGAGTCTGGCTACCTCATCCTACAGTCCAGAGAGATGCATGCAGATAGGGCAGCACCTCAGCATCCAGAAAGTCTGCCTGAATATGGCTGCCCCACAGCCACTGCATTGAATCACTCCCCACATTATACTACACTTATACTGCTATTCCAGTACTTGTCTGCTACTGAAGCTCTCCTAGTTCCCTTTTTATTAATTTACTGTCCTAAAAATCCTGCCACTGCTCCTCAGATACTTTTCTTTAAAAAGGAAAAAAATAAATAAAAATGAGTCAAAACACTTGTCGTAGTGATGGCGGTCTTCTTCCCCTTATGCCTTCCTATTCCACAACCCTTCTATATCCTGTGCTTAGCTCCTGTCAGTCAGATTTAACAGGGCATATAATTAAGAATTGGGGCAGGGGAGGAGGGCAAAAATTTGCAGCAATTAAAGACAACAAAGACATACACCACCACTAGAAGCAAAAAACTAGATTTTTAAATTTTCAAAGCCCAAAACAATTCTAAGTAAGACAGCAAAGAAATTACAGTGTCACTGAAAGCCTACAATCTATTGGACATATTTAAGACATTTATAAGCATAATAAGACTTCAGTGTGTGCATTTATTGATATACAGTAATGGCATTTTCTGGTGCATTTAATGGCACTCGGTTTCCCCATGCCTAACTATGAATCTGAGATATAAGATTATGTCACCATGTTGCATACTGTCTTGTCATAGTGCTTTAATTCCTCAATGGTATCTCCTCCATAGAGCCATAATATATTGGTCTAGAGCCAGCTGTCACCAGAACTCTGTCAGAGATAGTTCCATAGCAGGGGCCATACACCTTATACTGACTGCCCCCCCCATGACTGTGCTTATATAAGGTAGGTAGGCTGGTAGATAGATTACTTTACTTAAATACACCTGCCTTTCTAAAAACCAAGGTGTCTTACATAGTAACATATTTGTTGTCGGTGGAAAAAGACCCGTTGGTCTACCTAGTTTGCCCTAGAGAACAGATTCCCTTCTTATTTTATTACATACATACGAACATACGAAGAAGCCAGCAGTAGAAGGCCATTTGATCTATCTAGTCTGCTTGTATTGCAGGGTAAACAGCTTGAGCTACTGACCTTGTTCTCCCTCCCTCCCCACACCTCCCATCCTCCCTACCCATGAACCTTACCTTACCCCATGCCTATCTCAGCCTCTCTTAAAGCTGCCTACTGTCTTCAATGAGATCACCTCTTCCAGCAGTGTATTCCAAGTGTCCACCACCCTCTCTGTGAAGAAGTGCTTCCTGACCTTCCTTCTAAACCTCCCACCCTCCAGCTTAAAACTGGGTAAGTTAAATAGGCAGATGCAGACCCAAATTGCTTAAAGAAATACAAATAAAATGTAGTGTGGAAATTCATAATAGTACATGCATTTGAATCCAGGATTGGTGCACCTGTTTAAGGGAAATCTACAACCCCCAAGCAGGCAGATTCAACAGTTACTAGAATATGGACAGTTTGTTGAAAGCATATTGCAATGAAAATTCTTTATTTTTACCTTATTAAAATATTTTGTTCTTAGTATTGATAAATTGTAAATTGGACATGTTTAAGACATTTTATAAATGCAATAAGACTTCAATATGTGCATTTATTGATATACAATAATGGCATTTTTCTGGTGCATTTAATGGCACTCGGTTTTCCCATGCCTAACTATGAATCTGAGATATACGATTATGTCACCATGTTGCATACTGTCTTGTCATAGTGTTTTAATTCCTCAATGGTATCTCCTCCATAGAGCCATAATATATTGGTCTAGAGCCAGCTGTCACCAGAACTCTGGCAGAGATTGTTGCATAACGAGGGCCATACACCTTATACTGACTGCCCCCATGACTGTGCTTATATAAAGGTAGGTAGGCTGGTAGATAGATTACTTAAATACACCTGCCTTTCTAAAACCAAGTTGCCTTACATAGTAACATAGCTGTTGTCAGTGGAAAAAGACCTGTTGGTCCATCTAGTTTGCCCTAGAGAACAGATTCCCTTCTTATTTTATTACATACATATGAACATATGAAGAGGCCAGCAGTAGAAGGCCATTTGGTCTATCTAGTCTGCTTGTATTATGGGGTACACAGCTTCAGCTACTGTTCCTGCCTTCCCTCCCATCCTCCCTACTCGTGATCCTTACCTTCCCCCTATGCCTATCTCAGCCTCTCTTAAAGCTACCTACTGTCTTCAACGAGATCACCTCTTCCAGCAGCGTATTCCAAGTGTCCACCACCCTCTCTGTGAAGAAGTGCTTCCTGACCTCCCTTCTAAACCTCCCACCCTCCAGCTTAAGACTGTGCCCCCTCATGTTATGGTTACCACTCAGTTTAAAGAGACTCTCCTTATCCACCTTATTCATCCCTTTCAAGTACCCGAAGGTCCCAATGATGTCCTCTCTCTCTCTCTCTCTCTCTCTCCTGCCTTTCAGCGAGTACATGTTCAGTACCCTCAACCTCTCCTCATATGCCTTACCCTACTGACCCACTATCATCTTTGTAGTCCTCATCTGGACCTTCTCCAGCATGTTAATGTCCTTTTTGAGGTGTAGGCACCAGTACTGAACCCCATACTCAAGATGAGGCCTTACCAGGGACCTGTACATGGGCAGTATAACCTCCTCTGTCCTACTACTGAGCACCCTAGCTATACATCCCAGCATCTTGTTTGCCTTTGCTGCCACTTTCTTGCACTGCATAGAGTGCTTCAGGTCACTAACGATCATCACTCCCAGGTCCTTCTCCTCCTCTGATGCAGATATTCGGACTCCGCCCAGGTAGTACTCTGCCCTGAGATTCTTGGCTCCAATATGCATAACTTTGCATTTCTTGGCATTAAAGCCAAGCTGCCAGATCCTGGACCACCTCCCCAGCTTTTCCAGATCATCATGTAAGTCCTGCATTCCATATAGTATAGTATGGTATGGTATAAAATTCAACATACTGAGAAAGTAAAACAGTATCACATAATTATGAATTCAGAACAATGTACACAATATAAATGTTTCAGTCTTCTGTAAAAGCCTGAGAAAGCAGCCAAGTCTTAAGTTTACTTTTAAAGATGGTAACTGAAGGGGTAGCACACATATGCATGGATAAACTGTTCCATAGTAACAGGGCCACTACATAGAATGCTCTGTTGCTAGCTGACTTTAGCTTTGATTGTGGAACCACTGACAGCCCAGTACCAGTGGAACGTAAATGAAAATTACATACCTACCGTAATTCTTGATCTTCTGGGCAGTCTCCACCACTCATTCACACTATTGGGATCTGCGCCGGAGCCACACTAGGACCCATCGAGAACAAACTTTTTGCTGGAGGGTGGGCGCCAGAGATGGCGCCGCAAGGAATGGCGCCATGAAGCCCCTAGCTCATGGTAATGCCTATCTCGGCGCCGACCCTCCAACCGCCTCAGTACCTTTACCAAGGAGGTGCATGAATCTAACCTAGAAGGGTAGCCTAACCTAAAGACTGGACATAAGATAGTTCAGCGATCCGTGTAAGAAGGGTCAACAAAAGAATCTTCACGGCCTAAAGATTTGAGGTGAAAACCAACAACAGAGGTGAGCTCGCGGAATGGAGGGTGGGTGTGTGAAATGAGTGGGGAGACTCATCCAAGAAGATCAAGAATTATGGTAGGTATGTAATTTCATATCTTCCTGGACATAAGTCTCCACCACTCATTCACACTATTGGGAGAGTACCGAGCTAATAATCCCCGAGGAAGGGCAGGAGAGACCAAGAGCTCACGTTTCTAGGACAGAAGTCCATTGAGGATGGCTCTGCCAAAGGAAGAATGTCATCTGGCATGGACATCTAGTGCATAATGTTTAATGAAAGTATGCACTGAGCTCCAGGTGGCTGCATTGCAGATATCTGCAATGGGCACGTTGCGGATTTCCGCTAGGGATGCCGCGGCATCGCTTCTAGTGCAGAGTGAGCGTAAATCTCTTACTCTTCCAACTTAACCTGCGCCATGGAATAGCAGTGACTTAAGGCACGCCACTAGCCATGATGAGATACATCTGATAGCGACAGGTTGACCCAGCCGGATCTCACTGAAGGAAACGAATAGTTGCTGAGCTTTCATAAAATCCTTGGTTCTATCTAGATAGAAGCGCAAGGCCCTCTTAACATCCAAAGAATGAAGAGAATGTTCCCTTCATTTTGGAAGTCCAGAAATAAGAGGAAGGACCAAAGGTTGGTTTAGATGAAATTCTGACACAACCTTAGGAAGAAATTTAGGATAAGTACGAAGAACTACTTTGTTCTTATGGAACACAGTATACGGAGGGTCTGTGACCAGGGCATGTATCTCAGAGACCCTGTGGGCTGAGGTAATGGCCACTAGGAAGGCAGTCTTCCAGGTGAGAAATTTTAGCTCACAGGTAGCCAGAGGTTCAAAAGGTTTCAGTGAGCATGTCTAGCACAAGATTAATGTCCCAGGCTGCAACTGGATGTCTTGTAGGAGGTCTGGTATGCAGAATCCCCTAAGAAATCTTTTAACCATAGGTAACTGAGCCAGTGTTAAGGAAAAATGGGCTCATGATACGCTGAAATGGCACTAAGGTGAACTTTGACTGTAGAGTACTGCAGACCTGAATTTGAGAGGTCAAAAGGTACTCAAAACCTTATCTGGTGGACAGGAAAAGGGATTCAAAGAGGACTTTGCACACCACAGCAAAAACGCTGCCACTTGGCTGTGTAAGTTTTCCAGTGGCTGACTTCATGCAGCCAGAAGAATATCTGAAACTCTTGAGAGACATTGAACCGGTTTACTTGACCTCTTCAGGAGCCAAGCGTGAAGGTGAATTGATCTCAGGTTGGGATGGACCACGGTCCCTGAGTCAAAGGTTCATTTGCAGGAAGTGGTCTCGGAGGAACTGCCAACATATTGTTGAGTAGTGGAAACCACAGCTCCCGAGGCCAAAAGGGAGCAATGAGAATCATCTTGTCCCCCTGGGATTCAAACTTGAGGAGTACTCTCTGAATTAGAGGAAGAGGTGGAAAGGCGTAAAGAACGCGTTTTGTCCACCGCAGCCTGAATGCATCCTGACAGAAAATGCCAGGCCCTGAATTTCTGGAGCAGAAGAGAGGCAGTTTTGCGTTGAGTGGGGATACAAAAAGGTCCAGGTCTGGAGTTCCCCACTCTTCAAATAGAGACTGAACTATGGTTGAGTCAAGAGATCACTCATGAGGATCTGTCTCTGTTCTGCTGAGATGGTCTGCCAAGTTGTTCTGTACACCTGGCAGGTAGACCGCTTGAATTAGAGCGTTGTGCTCCAAACACCATTCCATACCCTCATTGCTTCCCTGCATAAGGGGTAAGAATGAGCACCGCCTGCTTGTTGATGTAATACATCACTGCTTTGTTGTCCGTTTGAAGGAGAATGTTCTTGTGACAGAGAATGTCCTTCAACGCTCGGACCGCATAAAGGACAGCTCTCATTTCTAGGACATTTATGTGAAGCTGGGACTCGAGTTGAGTCCACACACCTTGAGTGTGGAGAGCCTGACAGTGAGCTCCCCACCCCATTAGGGATGCGTCCGTGGTAATGGAGATTTGATGGTCCAGAGGAACAAAGGGATATCCTTCCAGGAGATTGCTCTCTTGAGACCACCAGGTGAGTGACCTCTTTAAAGGTTCTGTCACTTTGATGAGATAGGACTGTGGGTGAGTGGTTGGGGACCACTGAGTACTGAGCATCCACTGGGTGGTTCTCATGTGCAGACGTGCTAGGGGTACAGTGAACACTGAGGATGCCATGAGGCCTAGCATCCGTTGCATCGAGAGAGCTGTGACTGAGCTGTTTTCCCTGATGTGACGGGCCATCTGAAGGATGTCGTTCCTCTTGTCTTCTGGAAGAAAAGCCTTCGCACAGGAGGTGTCCAGAAGAGTCCCTATAAAAAGGAGCCTCTGGGAGGGCTGCAGTTGCGATTTCTTGAGGTTGAGCAGAACTCCCATGGACGTAAGGAGGCACGTGGCCATCTCTATGGCGTCCAGAGTCCCTTGCCTGGAAGGGCTTGCTAGAAGCCAATCGTCCAGATAAGGAAACACCTGTATTCCGACCTTTCCTGAGGTGCGCTGCGAGAACTGCACAACACTTTATAAAAACTCGTGGCGCCGAGGATAGCCCAAAGGGCAGGACTCTGAACTGATAATGTTGTCCCAGAGCCACAAACCTCAGGAATTTGTGATGCCTCGGGTGAATAGGAATGTGCTGGTAAGCATCCTGCATATCTAGGGAGGCTAGCCAGTCGTGTTGATGAAGCAGAGGTAACAGGGTTCCCAGAGAAATCATTTTGAATTTCTCCTTGGGGAGAAATTTGTTTAGCTTTCTGAGATCTAGAATGGGGCACATTCCCCTGGACTTCTTTGGAACCAGAAAGTAGTGGGAGTAGAACCCCATGTTTCGTTGATGCAGTGGCACCACTTCTACTGCTCTGTTGTTCAGAAGGCCCTGAATCTCGGCGGCAAGAAGGTCTGATTGAAGGGTTGACAGCCTGGGCTGCCATTTGGGGGGATGATCCGAAGGGGTCTCCACAGGACTGAGTGAATACCCCTCACGAATTATCCGAAGGACCCATTTGTCTGAGGTTATGGACTTCCACTGGTTGTAGAAGTGCATCAGATGACCTCCCACTGGGGAGGAAAAGTCCACCTCAGGCAGCTGAGATGGAACTTGGGCCAGCAATTCATAAGGTAGCGCTGGGCGCTTTGGGCCCTTGCGCTTTCTGTTGCGCCTTCTTTTGAGGTTGGGCAGGTTGGTTCTTATGGAAACTTCCTCTGCCTCTGCCTCAAAAGGACTGATGATGAAACTGACGTTTACTGGCATGCCCTCGAGAGGGGGCAGGAGGGGCCGAGCCAACTTAATGGCTGACCTAGTCTTTTGTGTAGCTTCTAGAGCTTGCTCTACCTGAGGACCAAAAAGATATGCACCATCAAAGGGCAATGCCATCACCTGCTGCTGCGCGTCATTCGTGAAGCCCGAAGTGCGCAGCCAGGAATGACGGTGGGTGCAAATACCAGCAGCCGCTGAACGTGAAGCAGTGTCAAAAGCATCCATGGCTGCTTTAACCTGCTGGTTGTTAGATTCAATACCTCTGGTAATGGTTTGAATCCGACTCCAGTAGGGCTTCAACCATTTGCTTGATAGAATGCCACAGGATATACTCATACTGGGAAAAATATCCTTGGTAACTGGCAATATGCATACTTACAGTAGAAGCAGCAAAGGCTCTCTTACCTAAGGTGTCTATCTTACGAGATTCTTTGTTAATAGGTTAATAGGTCGAGCTGTAGTAGTTTGAGGAAGAACGACCTTATCATTCTCTGCCAGGACTACAATAGGATCCGCAAAGGCTTGAGATGCCAAAATGGGATGATCCTTGGGGGCTGAATATTTCCTATCAATGGATTTAGCCACCGAAGGGGTGAGAGCAGGATTATTCCATACCATTTGAGACAGCATCTCGAAGGAAGGCTGAACCGGAGGAGTCAAATCCGTAGGGATCTCCGAGGCATGAAGATATTGGAGTCTTAACAATTTCCCAGGATCGATGTCTGTAGTCTGGAGAGAAAGTGTGGAACTCAGATTTTTCAACAGAGACTTAAAGGACAGGTCCTCAACCACAGGCTCTGTAGCAGTAATAGTTCCTGCTTTGTCCACTTCATCACCCAACCGAAGGTCTGGGTCAGGCTCAACGTCATCTCCTGACAGTCCAGGAGGGACTGTATGGACAGGAAAGGAATGAAAATCAGAAGAGGAGGAATAAGAAAACAAGTGAAAGAGGTCCCGAGGCCCAGGCGCTGAGGGCGCCTGAGCACCGAAACGGCGCTTGCGAGACCACACGGCGCCCGGCGACACCGAAGTCACGACGGCGCCGAGAAGCTGCATGGTGCCAGGATGGCACCAGCAGAGTATCGACGCCAGGACGGCGCCGAGAGGCCAAATGACAACGAGGGTGCCAAAACACTCCTGGACTCTGAAAACAGGTTTGAAGGAAGAAGAGCAGGAGATAAGGGCATCGTGTGGCCCCGCACCGTAGCCATGTGAGGGGAAACACCAAGCGCCGGAGTCGACAGCGCAGAAGAAGGTGCAGGCGCGACCAGGAAGGTCCAACCGCCCTACCTGGTCACCCAAAGAGCCCAGGCCCACGAGCAACCGAGCCAGGTAGCCAAACCAACCTCCGAGCCCATTGCTCCATAAGAGCGGGCCACTGATGAAACTGCTCATCTGAAGACCCACCTGCAGGCGGGGTGGGGGCTCCGATGTTGAAGCAAATCATACCAGAAGCAGAGGATTTGGTGACTCGAAGGAGGACCCGACAACTAACCCGATAACCGGCGTCTGGCATGAACATATCAGAGGTGACCTCGAGTGATGCCTTCTCTTTTTGAACCTGTGGGCGAAGAAGAGCTTGAGGCCGAACGGTGCCGAGTGCAACCGTATTTTTTATGCTCGGGGACCGCCCATCCCGGCATTGGACTGACTTTGTCAGCCCCTCCGGAGAAGGCGGTGGACTGGACCCAGCCCGACTGACTGAACAGTTTTTACACGTAAGTCTCCCTACCATCACCTGACCTGTTTCATGGTCGATCTGTCAAAGTAGGCTGAGACTTCTATTGTATTTATTTTAAAATAAGAATAAATTTAAGCGATACTGTATCGAGATAATACTACAAAATAATAAAAACTGAAAACTATGCTGCTAGTTTGAAGTTTGACTCCAACAGGCGAGCGACATCGTCACTGAAGTGCACTCGATGGCGGGAAAAAAGGAACTGAGGCGGTTGGAGGGTCGATGCCGAGATAGGCATTACCACACAAGCTAGGGCTCGTGGTGCCATTCCTCGCAGCGCCATCTCTGGCGCCGACCCTCCAGCAAAAAGTTTGCTCCTGATGGGTCCTAGTGCCTCCGGCGCAGATCCCAACAGTGAGAATGAGTGGTGGAGACTTATGTCCAGGAAGATCTCCCAGATGTCAGGGCGGGTTGCCAGAAGCTCACTGTGGTACTGAGGTCCCAGTCCGTTAAGGGTCTTATAAGTGAGTAAAAGAATTTTAAAGTCATCGATTAGCCATCTCACAGGAAACCAGTGCAGAGAGCTTAGTGCTGCAGTGATAAGATTGCTGTTCTTTATAGATGTAACAGGTCTAGCTGCCGATTCTGCACTAGCTGGAGACTGCTGATCTGACCTGCTGAAGGTGGGCTGGCTCACATCACTGAAAGTTTTCCACCTCCCCACCACTGTTGAGTACAGTATATATATATATATACAGTATGTTTGTATATTATTTTATTTATTTATTTGTATTTTTTTAAATGGTAGGCTCACTGAGTCTGAAAGTTCCTTTTTTAGGAGCAACCTGGAATGAAACAAAAATAAATACACGCAACAGTCATTGTGTGCAACAAGTATTGTGAAGATGCAGATAGCAACCATGTTCAATAAGGTACAGATAGAATTATCAGGCAGTGTAGAACCTTACCAAAGACAGAGCTGATTCATGGGCTTGCACATTACATAGAATTTAACAGTATTGTGTCTATAGGATACAACAACAACAACAGTAACTCTTGCAGGATAATAGAGAAGGCTTGTAACCAAATAGGTAAATCTCAGGGGGGGAGCAGCAGAGTGAAGGCAGGTACAGCCTGCTGACCAGAAGTAGTCCCCTGAGGGAGGTTTTGAATGAGGTTGGAGCATGCCTGGAAGAGATCATTCCACAGACTTTGTGCCAAGGAGGGAAAGTCTCTTTTGCCTGTAGCAGTTACAGGTCTAGGAAAAGTAAGGAGTACCTGTGAGGAATACCAGAGGAGCCTTCTGTGAGTTTTCAGCTCCAGGATGGAGGCAAGATTTGGAGGGGCATGTAGTATTTTTGTGCCAGGGCAAGGACTGGATATTGGAATCTTCCTTCCAGGAGGCCAGTTAACATGGAAAGTGTCTTGCAAAGATGTTTCCACTTACCAACACCTACAACAAACCAGGACACACAATGATACAGGGTTTTGAGCTTTGAGAGCTCTGATTCCTTGAGTGAGGCTAGGACAGGGGCACACCATACAGGATGACAGGAAGCAAAATACTGTCAGCTATCAATACTTTATGCCTCTGGAGTAAGGTAGGGGTTGAGTCAATAAAGCAGCCCTAATTTTTGGTTCAGCAGTTTGATCATCTAATCGACATGTGGTTTAAATGGCAATTCTTGGTCCATTAAAACAGCTAGGGGCTATATATTCAATCATGGCATAAGCAGAACATAAGGTTTTGCTCTGTACTTGCCCATGTGCCCATCCTGAGGATTCTGTACTCAGTCGGGTAGTGCACTAGTGCTATCTGACTGAATATAGCGCCATGTTGGGGCAGCGCAAAGTTGAGTAGCGCTTCTTCAGCATGGATCTAGGTTGTCTGCAGCCCAAAAGGAAGTACAGGGAACAGCGCACCCATACATGTTAGCGCCAGGAGCCACAGTGCGATATTCAACCAGCAACATGCAAATTAGCCCATTTGGTATGCAATAGGATAAGGGCCATATGCATGCCCTTTATGGGCACATTTGTATAGGAAATGGCAATAGGTTTACACCCCTCCTGTGGTCACCTGCCACATCAGGCATGGTGGTGAGCAGCCTCCCCACACCCAAAATGCTTGGTCCTACAATTTGAATGTCCTGCCTGGTGTCTAGTGGCACCCAGCCCTCACCCTCCAGTCACCCACTGCTGTATCAGAAACATTGTCCCTGGTGTCCGTTGGCATTCCCCACCCTCCAATCACCCACCACCATACATTTGAAGATGTCTCTGATGTCCAGGGGCACCTCCTGCTCACCGATCACCTGTTTCCATAGGAGTCATGTAGTCCCTGGCATCCAGTTGCATCCCTACCCACTGATCCCCAGGCCCAACATGCTTTGGGGGTCCCTGGCATGTGGAGCCTTCCACCCACCAAGCACCCATCCCAGTGCCACCCATACTCCCCGGTGGCTAGTGTCCCCCCCACATTACCCGCACCATGCACACCACCCAGCCACCCCCCAATACCTCAGCAGAAGGTGCTGCACAGGGGGTCAGATTCAGCAACCAACACAGGCCTCCACTCATCTCCTCAGCCGTCCTCCCTATGCAGTGACAGGGAGCACATGTTCATATTTGTCCTGTAGGGATGCAAATTGTGGTCTCAACTGAGGGCTGTTCTTCGGACTAGGAGAGCTGCCAATGACTGTAGCTTGCTCAAAATACCAAACTGTAGATCCTGTACCAGGAAGAGCTGGGGGCTGATTCAGCATGGCACTCATGGGCACAAAATCTACTCTGTCTCTGTAGAGTGCACACCCATCAAGTTATGCTCAGTGGAGTCACTGCCTCTTCACTGGCACCAGCAAAGTCATAGGGGCCTGAAGTTATGTATTAGGGGATCCAGATCAGGAGATGAAGGGTGCCAGTAGATATCATGGAGTGCTGGGATCACGATAGAGGTGGGAGATGGGTACCATTAGACATGAGGGACTGCTTGGAACAGGGCAGGGAATCCAGCACCACTGCTGTGCTGCTGCGATGTTTCATTGAGATACTGATATGCCTGAGTCTATGAGCATTCACCAAGTTGTAAACTGGCATTATTCCTGATTGCAACAGCTAACACCTGGAACAGCTTTTAACATATACCTGCACTCCTGTTGGGACTCTTGCCCCTTTGGTGAGAGACCACAGTCATCTATAGCAGTGTTGGGTATTGCTATAGTTGACCTTGCACCAAGAGTGTGGCTGTATGTAAATGACAGTTCCAGATGTTAGCTGGTGCAATCAGGAAAAACCCCAGCTTACAACTTGGTGACTGCTCACAGACTCAGGCACATGCAACACTGCAGCAGCACAGCAGTGGTACTGGAACTCCCTCCCTGTTCCAAGCGGTCCCTCATGTCAAATGGTACCCTTCTCCCACCCTTATCGAGTTCCCACACTACATGTTTTCTCATGCACCTTCCATTTTCTTATCTGGGTTCCCTAATAAACTGATGCTGGCCCCCAGGACTTTGCTAGTGCCAGTGATGAGGCAGTGACTCCATTGAGCATGCCTTGATGGGTGTGCACTTTTACAGGAGACATAGAATAGATTTTGTGCCCATGAGAGCCACGACAAATCAGCCCGCTGCTCTTCCTAGTACAGTATCTACTTTTTGGTATTTGAGCATAAAGGAACACTCATTGGCAGCTCTCCTAGCCATAAGAAGAGCTCTTCAGTTGAGACTTGTATTTGTATCCCAAAGGGACAAGGGTGAATGTGTGCTCCCTATCATTGCATGCAGGGGTCGGCCTAGGAAGTGATCAGAGGGCTGTGATGGTCACCATATTGGACAATCTGAGAAGCACCTGCTCCTGAGGTATGGATATGTGTATGCTTGCTGAGCAGTGTGGGCAGTGCTGGGGGCTGCTAGCCACTGGGGAGTCTGGGTAGCAACGTGACAGGTGCTTGGTGGGTGGGGGTTCCACTAGACACCAGGTACCGTCACAGTATTTCAGCCCTGGGATCGGTAGGTGGTGGTGACACTGGATGCCAGGGGCTACATGACTTGTATGGTTTTGGGTGATCAGTGGGTGGAGGGTGCTCCTGGATACCAGGGATTACATATCTGTTATGGGGATAGAAGATTGGCGGGTAGGGGCTGTCACTGGACACCAGGAACATCTTCATATGTAGGGTAGTGGGCAATCAGAGGGTAAGGGTGCCACTGGACATGAAGGACAGCTTCCTAGTTATGGTGTCAGATGATTGAAGAATGGAGAGAGCCACTAGACACCAGGGACAGCTTCATAATTTGGTCAGCAGCAGCTCAGAGGGTTGGGGGTACCACTAGACACCAGAGGCACAGCCCTCATTATGGGGCCAGGCATTGGAGGATGGGAGTTGCTACTAGATAGCAGGGACAACATTTCTGATATGGTGGCGGGTGATTGGAGGGTAGAGGTGCCACTAAACACCAAGGACAATGGTTATTATATGGTGGTGGGTGATCAGAGGGCAGGGGGTGCCACTGGACACCAGGGCATCCGTTGTGCACAAGGTCTAGTGTTGGGGGTGGATTGCTGCAGTACCCTTGCCCACCACTAGGGCATTGCACCCCATAAATTGGGGTTTGCAAAGGTGGTAACATGCGGCCTTTCAGGTAGCATTTACGACCTGTATAAACCTCTGAATTTGCCGCTGTGCCCATATGAAAAGGAGAACACCCTCGTTTGTATGGGTGCAGTGGTGAATTAGTGCTGGGGTGCTAATGGATTTTGCCTGTGTTGTGGAGGTGTCTGACTATAGACCCCCATAAATTAGGCACAGTATCCAGCTAGTGTGAGCAAACACCCTTTTGCCACCGGGCTAAATTTTAAATATCTGGTTCCAAGTATTTTATTGAATCAACAGTCTCAGTGGGATCCCCTGTAAGTAAGCATATTTTAAGAAATTCTCCTATTCTAGTCTGGACGGTGATGCCCAAAGAGGACAGTCTTAGTTTTCTTGGCATTTAAGAGTAACTTATTGGCTGCAAATCAGGATTCCTGTAGCTGGAAATCAGTTCTGAGCCTGATTCTATCAACTTCAGGTCCGAGGGACTCCTATACAGTACCACATCATTAGCATACAGGATGGCTTTCATAGGTAGTTAATAGAAGAAGAATCAGTATTTATATAGTGCTTTTCATACACAGTGTATCCCAAAGTGCTTTACAAGCAATGATAGACTGGTAGTGAAGTGACTGAATGTGTAATGGCGGCCATATCGCATCATCACCCACACACAGATAATTGCATGAACCGTTTATGGGAAGGGAATGTTGGCCAGGACACCGGAATGTCCCTACTCTTTGCAAAGAGTGTCCTGGGTTCTTTACTTCCACCTGGACACCCACCAGGACAACACCAGGATTGGTAGAAGGATCTCGGTTTAACATCTCATCCGAAAGACGGCACACCCCAGCACTATAGCACCCCCCTAATACTGCACTCGGATGCCAGCGATTTTTAGGTGCAAGTCCAATCCCAGTGTGAGACGAGAACCCATGACCTTCTGATCCAGAAGCGGATGTGCTAACAACTGAGCCACGCTGACACCAACAGGGAGAACAATAGTGCACCCAGTATAGAACCCTGGGGAATACCATTAATGATTTCCCTCAGGGTGGATTGGCCCCCCCCATTTAACCAGCTGCTTTCAGCCATTTTCAGCCATTCCCACCTACCTCCACTTGCCAAACCACTTGTCTCTCTTTGCACTTAACTTCTTCAATCTTGAATTCCCCCACTGTTTTTGACCCCACAACCTCCTCAGGAAGGTGGTTCCATGTGTCCACCACCCTCTCTGTGAAAAAATACTTTCTGATGTTGCCCCTGAGCTGTCCCCTCTCTATCTTCAAACTGTGCCCCCTTGTTCTTGCACACCTTTTTCTCTGAAAGATGCTCCCGTCTTGCACTTTTTTGATTCCCTTGAGCTACTTGAAAGTTGCTATCATGTCCCCCCCTCCCCTTTCCTCAAGGGAATGGGGACACATGATAGAAACTCAAGTACCTCAAGGAATCAACAAGAGAAGGAGCATGAAGAAAAATGATGTGCAGAACAAGAAATGGTTGAAAGACAGAATTGGACGTCGGGGACAATATCCCATGGAAGGTGGTGGTGCATGAGCTCACTTTCCTGAGAGTCGTAAAGTCAACTATCGAGAAATCAAGATTACATGGGATCGATGTAAGGCAGTTATATTGAAGGGTAGGAGGAAGTAGGCTGTTGGTTAACTAGAATCTTCAGCTTATCCAATACATAGGGAATGGGCAGACTAGGTGGGCTAAGTGGTCCTTATCTGCCATCAATATCTATGTTTCTATCACAACAATTAGAAAGTGCAGTTAGGTGGCTCAGTGCTTAGTGCAAAAATTGCTCATTTATACATTTTTCACTGCCCACAATACCATTGTTTTGTAGCTGTGATACACACACACACACACACACACACACACACTGACTAATACATATACATTCCAGTGTAACATAGCAGTGCAGTGTCTACACACATTTTTACAGATGAAAAAAAAAAAAGACATTGAGGGACCATTTCTTCTTTTCAGGCTCTGAGGGACATCGGACAGTGGGGTTTGCCAATATACACCTCATTTAAATCAGCAGTGGCATGCATATGGCTGAAACTGATCTAGATAGCAGGGAAATGTAGACTAGCAATTTATACACTAACTACTGAGCCATCAAACTGCACTGTCTAATTGTTGTGATACACACACACACACACACACACTGACTAATGCACATACACATACTGTATATATTCCAGTATAACATGGTAGTGCACTGTCTATAAACACACACACACACACATTGCCTTATATGGCATTTATTTACTTATACATCTAACCCTAACTTTTACTGTATTTAGGATAAGCACTGTGTTTTGCATTAACTCATTGTACTACTGTCGGGCGTGACTGGGTAACTAAGGTAATGGACCAGGGAGTTGCGGTGGATGTGGCCTGTCTGGACTTCAGAAAGGCCTTCAACACCATCCCTCCATAGAAGGCTGATTAACAAACTGCACAGCCTAGGGGTACATCCTAAAATAGTTCTGTGGGTGGAGAACTGGCTGAATGGCAGGAGACAGAGAGTTGTGGTAAACAGGGAGTACTCTAGAGAGGGAGAGGTGATAAGCAGGGTGCTACAGGAGTCGGTGTTGGGGCTGGTCCTCTTCAATGTCTTTATTGGGGACATTACAGAGGTACTGGATGGGGAAGGTATGTCTCTTCACAGACAGTACAAAGGTATGTAATAGGATGGACACACCAGGGGGTCTTGAAAGAATGAGGGAAGATTTAAAAGACTGGAGAAATGGTCTGAAGAGTGGCAGCTGGGATTCAATGAAAAGAAGTGCAGGATCATGCACATAGGGCACAAGAACCCAGGGGCAAAGTATGAACTAGGTAGGGGGTGCTGACAATTACAAAGCAGGAAAAGGACCTGGAAGTTATCTTGGAGGACCTAAGAGAAACTAGGCAGTGCGAGCTAGCCAGATGCTTGGATGCATGGGGAAGGTATCACGAGTAGAAAGAGGGGGGCCATCTTGCCCACTGTATAAGACACTTGTGGGACTGCACCTGGAACACTGCATCCAGTTCTGGAGGCCCCATCTGAGAAAGAACATAGACAGGGTGGAGTCGGCCTTAACCATTCTGGGCCCCTGTGCAGCTCCCTGCTGGGCCATACCACTCCATTCCCTGTGTGCCCCCTCCATCATTTACACCTAACTAACCCTCTTGTCCTGTATTAATAAAGCAGTACCAAGTCTACTAGTTTAACCAGCATCTTTTACTTAGTGCCATTGACTGCACTGAATTATTTGACTTCACCATTGGAAATGGATCTGACTGAGCCTGGAGCAAGAACTTAAGTAAGTATGGTACTACTGCCTTATTCATTTATGTAAGGACAGGGACATCATCACTGGACACTCACACCACTGATAATCCAATTTGCAAACAAGTTAAACAAAGAAACTTTTCTAGAGGTGTGAGTGAGTGAGAGAGAATAGAGAGGATTAACATGGGACACCAGTAAGGCTGCCACCTGTCAGTTTTTTTCCCTGGTGATCAGGTTTTCAGGGCCCCTATCAGGAAATCTGTTTTTGCTCTGTGCTGGTCAGGTTTTTGAGCCATTTTGAGTGCTCACATATTTTTGAAACATATTTTGTCATAGCATTCATTGCTTCAGCTACATGTCCAGGTTATAAACAAGTTCTCTTGTCAATGTAGACCTTTGTTTGTGAAAACAGTCAACCTGGGAGGTATAAAGTGGCATAGCAGCAAAGTTGCCCCCACCTTTTGTAACAGTAACAGAGCCAGTTGTCTTCCACTTTCATTTGCTGGTAAACATTTTCATCTCTAACAAAATGTAGGCATTTTTAAATATTTTGAATATTTTTTATTTCCTCAAGAGAAAAATATGAGCTCCCAAGGTGCAGGAGCACAGCTTGCACCTAGCTAAGGCTGGCCCTGAGGCGATGCAGTGGAGGGCAACTAAAATGGTGCAGGGCCTGTGGGATAAGACCTATGAGGAAAGACTAAAGGAGTTAAATGTCTATTCCCTGGAGGAAAGGAGGAAGTGGGGGACATGACTGAGACATACAAATACATCACCGGTATAAACAGAGTACACAAAGGAAGCATCTTCCAAAGTAAGAGATGCTTCAAATCAAGGAGGCAGAAAATGAAGTTAGAGAGGGAAGGCTCAGGAAACATGAGAAAACAGTTTTCACAGAGAGGGTGGTGGACACCTAGAATAACCTACGGGGTGGTAGGTGTCACAAACCAACTCAGCCGGTCAGGCCCTCTGCTCCCACAGTGCCAACCTCTGAGTGCAGTATTGTGAACAGGAACAGAACAGGGTAACCCTCCTGTCTGTTTTGTGGGTTTGAATCACCTTTGGTCTCAAGTTCTGGAGGGATTCAAACTGTGAACCTCTTGCTAGCATATCCAATGTACAGGCTCAGATAATTCTGCTCTTCGGGAGGATGCCAGATATCTTTCGCCTACGGGCACCTAACCAGGTGTACAAAATGAACCCTTAAAAACTCTATGAAAGAGCTCAGATAAACTCTTACCTTTTCCCAGTTTGGTATTACCATTAAGTTATGCACAGTGTCAGCTTTACCCATATATGCTTCACTTGTCAAAGAAAGAATTTTGAAAGCACCCCAAGCAGTCTCTTCTTAAAATAGAAGTTTACTTTAAAATAGATAAAAATGAAAAATGTAAACACAGAACAATATATCACAACGCATACAATCACTTAAAAGAACAAGGTTTAAAAAAGTGCAAACAAATTCCTACCACCAGACAATTAGACTTGTCTATCTAATGTATATCTTCTAACAGTGCTTGAAGTAGATGTTGCTTCAGAGAGTCCAAACAAGAATGTCTAAAGGTCAGCCACAGCATAATTAAAAACTGTCTTTGAACCTGCCTCCTCCATGATGTCACCCAGCTCCTCCTCTATTTATTAAAAATTATACAACCAGGATGTCTTATCATTCAGGAGGTATTTTAAATAAGACGACATAAGCAAAAACTCATTTCCAATATGACTCTTTGATCTGGGTGGTTTCCTGTTCCTCTTTGATCTAGTGTGTTTTCCTGCTTTTCAAATACATCAAAGGACTTTCTATGACTAACTCTGCCAGATCTCACTGAGCTGTAACATGCTTTGTAACACCAGTTGAAATTAACTGGGCTTCCTCTGAAGACATCATAAAATGGATATTTGAGTTCCTGGCTTCAAAGAAAACTGGGAAGTTAATCACCTTACAGTGATCTGCTGTTGAACATATCCTGTCCTTTGAAGTGATACCTGGGGGGTCATCCTAGGAGAACAGGTTTCTCATGCAATCACACTAATTTTTTTATATTACAAAAATCATAGAGTAATCAGAACCAGCTGTCCAAGTGTCACAATCCTCCCCAGCTAGACTGAAGTTGGAAGCCCTATCCCCTGTATGGGACAAGCTTCTCAAATCAGTTCACTCCTCATAGACACAAGACAAGCCATCTGAGTTCTGATTTTTCACTCCAGCCCCATGTAAGATTGTCATGTTGTACCCTTGCAAAGCAAGACTCCATCTTAACAATCTACCATTAGTTTTTCCCATTTGTGTCAGCCAAACCAGTGGGTTGTGGTAATTTTGAACCACAAAATGCTGCCCATACAAGTATGGCTCCAACTTCTTTAGGGCCCACACTATGGCAAGACACTCCTTTTCCACAGTAGAGTATGCCTGCTCTCTGGGAAGTAATTTTTTACTGAGGTACACTACTGGGTGATCTTTCCCTTGGTAGGATGTCTGACTCAGTACTGCCCCAATACCCACGTCTGAGGTGTCAGTCTGAACTATAAAGGGTCTGCTATAGTCAGGATTTGTCAAAAATGGAGCACTGCACAGTGCCTCCTTCAATCTGGTAAAGGCTTCTTCACAGGCTGGTCCCCAGGTAATTTTCTTTGGCATCCTTTTCTTTACCAGGTCAGATAGGGGAGCAGCCAGGGCACTGTAATTGGGTACAAATTTTATATAGTACCCAGCTGTCCCAAGAAAACTCCTGACCTGCTTCTACATTTCTGGTCTGGGCCACACCTGGATCACCTCAATTTTATTTGGTTAGAACAGAGCTGTCCTCGGCCTACCACATGGCTGAGGTATGCCACTTCTCCCATGGCCACCTGGTGCTTCTCAGCTTTGACAGTGAGCCTGGTCCTCTGTATCTTGCCCAGCACTTCCCTAAGGTGGGACAGGTGTTTCTCCCAGCTGGCACTAAAGATGGCAGTGTCATCCAGGTACGCCATGGCATACTCCTCAGCACCATTTAACACCTGGTTCACCAACCTTTGGAAAGTGGCCGGGGCATTCTTCATTCTGAAAGGCATTACTTTAAATTCAAATAAGCCTATTGGAGTGATGAAGGCTGACCTCTCCCTAGCTCTGTCCGTTAACTCTACCTGCCAATACCCCTTGGTCAGGTCAATGGTTATAGGTTGGTCACCCTCCCAACTTGTCCAGGAGTTTGTCCATCCGGGGCATCAGGTGGGCATCTGACTTTGTGACTCCATTCAGTCCATGATAGTCCACACAGAAATGAGTAGAGCCATCTGGCTTGGACACAAGAACTATGGGTGAGGCCAGGGCTGTGGGATCTCTGGATTACCCCTAAATCCAACCTCTCCTCCACTTCCCTCTTAATGTCCTTTTAGACAGCCTTTGACATCTGATATGCTGTCCACCGAATGGGCGTCTGTGTCTCTGTCTCCACATCGTGCGTCGCTAAGGGGGTTAGTCCAGGCTTGGTGCTAAACAATGGGGCAAAGTCTGTTAAAACCTCCCTTACTTCCTGGATCTTGACCGGGGTCAGCTGGGAAGACAATTTTACTGCCTCCACAGATGACTCCCACTTACTTTCTTACGCAAGTCCAGAAGGGGGTCTCCTTTGTCTGTCCCCTCCCCAGGACTACACACTGCAAACACCATGTCAGCCCTATTAGCATATGGCTTCATCATGTTGACATGGTACCTCCTTTCTGTCTGTCTTCTGTCAGGTAACTCTATAATATAGTTCACATCATTTACCTTCCTAACTACTTTGTACGGTCCTACCCACTCAACCTGCAGCTTGTCTTTCCGGACTGGAATAAGGACCATGACTTCCTGACCCACCATGTACGAGCGAGCTCTGGCTCTGTGGTCGTACCACACTTTTTGTTTCTGTTGGGCAGCTGCCAGGTTGCTCTGGGCTGTCCTCATAAGCTCCTTCAGCATTTCCTAAACATAAGAACATAATCTACTATGGGAGTTCCCTGGGTGGCATGCTTGCCTTCCCAGTCCTCGTGTATCAAGTCTAGGGGCCCATGTACCCGGCATCTGTATAAGAGTTCAAAGGGGGAAAATCCTGTCAACTCTTGGGGCACCTCCTTGTATGCAAACAACAGGTGAGGAAGGTATTTCTCCCAGTCCCTCCCATGCTGTTCAGCCAACACCCAGAGCATTGACTTCAGGGTACCACTAAATCTTTCCACAAGCCCATTGATTTATGGGTGATATGGTGTCGTGCATCTCTGCACCACCCCACACTTCTCCCTCAAACATTTCATCAGGTCCAACATAAAGGAACCCCCTTGATCGGTGATAACCTCCTGTGCAAACCCAACACGGGAGAAAATCCCAAGTAAGGCATCTGCCATTTTGTCTGTCCTCAGTGAGGATAGGGCGACTGCCTCTGGATACCGGGTGGCATAATCCACCATAGTCAGAATGAATATCTTCCCTGAGGAGCTGGGGGTATTTAAAGGCCCCACAATATCCATTCCCACCCTCTGGAATGGCTCCTTCACTATGGGCAATGGAATCAGGGAGAGTTGTTTTTTTTTGCCTGCCTTCCTATTTTTTGGCACGGTGACAAGACCTGCAATACTCCTTCACCTACTGGGTGAGAGTTGATAATAGAAATTCTGGGCCAACCACAGCTGCATAGTGTGCATGATTCCCAGATGACCATACAAGGGGAATATCATGTGCTATCTTGAGCAACTGCTCATGGTACCCCTGGGGAACGACAAGCTGCCTGCCTAGCACCCCTCCCTCTGTCTGCACAGCCTGAGTATACATCTGTACATTTTCCCAATAAATCTTATGTCTGCCATCACCTTCCTGTGCTCTGTCAGAGTCTGCCCAAGCCCTCAGCTTCTCTAGACTAGGGTCACTTCTCTGAGCAGCTGCAAACTCCTCACACATTCCCAAGGCATGGGACAGGTCCCCTTCTGTCTCTAAACTAGGGTCACTAGAACTAGTGTCAGGGCACTCAGGATTACTGTCATTCCTAACCCTCTGACAATGGGTCACCCCTCCCTCTTTGGAGTAACCCTCCATAACTGTGTGGTTAACTGCTACTGGGGAAATTTCTACCCACTTTTCATTAGTCTCCATATCAGAAGACACAGGCTGGGGAACCAGCCTTCCAGTGGTTTCCACAATGGCTTCTGTGGGGTTCGGGGAACTACAATTTCCCCTTGCCACTTGGCTATGGGTAACTGCACACACCATCCCCTGTTTGACATTGTTGCCAAGGATGACATCCACTGCTAAGGTTTTGGCTACAGCCACCTGTTACACATTTCTTCCTGTTTCACCCCAGTCTAGGAGAACACTAGCAAGGGGCAATGTTTTTGTCTCACCAGTAAAGTCCTGTACAGTGATGTATTTATTGGGTATAAGCTGACTAGGCTCTACTAGATCCCCTTTAACCAATGTCAGGGATGCCCCTGTGTCCCTTAACCCTTGTGTCTGTACACCATTCACCATGTCTGGGTGCATGTGTTCCCTCATGTTCACAGACATGCTTCCAGGGACACACAAACAACCCACTTCTTTCCTAGCACCACCTTGCATACTGCTTGTCCTTTTGGGACACTGTCTGGTGATATGCCCAGTTTCTTTACACAACCAACATTCATTTCTTTTCTCAGAGAAATCTTTTTTCTGAAATCTGGGGCTAACTGGTTTCAGTGGAGGCAGTGAGGGTTTTAGCTGCCCTGAAGGTGCGCTTTCCCTTTCTGCACTGCCACGCCCACCCCATTCACTCTCAGAGCAGGTCTGCTCTTGGCATAGCGGTCCGAGAGTTCAGCAGTCTCTTGCACTATTTTGGGATCTTGGTCCTCCAGCCAGGTTTTCAGCTCCGCTGGGCATGCCCAGAAAAAAACTGTTCTAACAAAATCACATTTTCAATTTTATCTACAGAGTTTGCTTTGATTCCTTCTCACCATTTTAAAAACTGACGTCGTTTCATGGCTAGCTCCTCATAGCTCATGTCAGGACTTCTCCTGTGCTTGCGGAATTTAGCTCTGTATGATTCAGCAATTAATTCAAATTTTTTTAACAGTGCAGCTTTAAGTTTGCTGTAATCATTACTGTCCTCATTGTCCATTTGATCCAATGCATCCTGAGTTTTCCCAGTAAGTAGTGGGGCTAGCTGTAAGCTCCAGGACTCCCTAGGAATTTTATCCTGAATACAAACTTTTTCAAAAGAATTTAAAAAGGCATCCATATTCTCCCCCTCTTTAAATTCTGCTATCAATTTGGAATTCAATTTGTAACCCAGTCCTGTAGTCCCAGTTAAACCCAAGCCACTTACCTGCTCTGGTGCTGGTGGGTGGAGTTGTAGCGTCTCTGGTTCATGTTGCCTCTGGTGCTCACACTCCTCACAGTCAGCCTCCTGCTGTTCCCACTCTGTCTCTCAGCATTCTCGCTCAGCTTACCTCTGGGACTCCAGCTCCATTCTGCGCAACTCAGTCTGCAGCCTGAGTACTTCTGGCTCCAGAATGCTGGTGACCTTCCCCTGCTGCTGTGGCCCTTCACTGGCACTGGCCCTGCTGCCCTTCTCATTGGATCTGGACACTGCACTGGCTGCTGGCTCTTCCACACTCAAGGTTCGGTCCCTTAAAGTCACTGTCTGTGACTCGATGCTCTGGGTATCTGCTACCATCAGGGCATCCACTAGGTTCTGCTGGTGGCTTTCACCTTGTACAGGACTCCTCTGTCCCTGCACAACTGCTTTAAGTAGTCTACAGTGTGTCTGCTGTTGTTGGAAGCCATCTTCTTCTTCCCTAAATATAGCTACTCAAACTTGCACTTTAGAAAAAAATAAAACAGGTAGGAACTTGACTGTAAGCCAAGTGATATAGTTTTGTTTCTTTTTAAAAATAAATCACTGCCTTTCTTTGCAAGTGAGCTGTACAGTATCAAGCTGACACACTGAACAATAAAAGTTTGTAATACCAAAATTATCCCACCACTGCCATCAAATCTGTCACAAACCAACTCAGCCGGTCAGGCCCTCTGCTCCCACAGTGCCAACTTCTGAGTGCAGTATTGTGAACAGGAACAGAACAGGGTAACCCACCTGTCTGTTTTGTGGGTTCGAATCACCTTTGGTCTCAAGTTCTGGAGGGATTCAAACTGTGAATCTGTTGCTAGCATACCCAATGTACAGGATCAGATAATTCTGCTCTTTGTGGGGATGCCAGATATCTTTCATCTATGGTCACCTAACCAGGTGTACAAAATGAACCCTTAAAAACTATGAAGACCTCAGATAAACTCTTACCTTTTCCCATTTTGGTATTACCACTAAGCTATGCAAAGTGTCAATTTTAACCATATATGGTTCACTTGTCAAAGAAAGAATTTCGAAGACACACCAAGCAGTCTCTTTAAAATAGATAAAAATGAAAAATGCAAACACAGAACAATATATCACAACGCATACAATCACTTAAAAGAACAAGGTTTAAAAAAGTGCAAACAAATTCCTACCACCAGACAATTAGACTTGTCTATCTAACGTAAATCTTCTAACAGTGCTTGAAGTAGATGTTGTTGCTTCAGACAGCCCAAACAAGAATGTCTCTAAAGGTCAGCCACAACATAATTAAAACTGTCTTTGAACCTGCCTCCTCCATGATGTCACCCAGCTCCTTCTCTGTTTATTAAAATTATACAACCAGGATGTTTATCACTCAGGAGGTGTTTTAAATAAGATAACAAGCAAAAACTCATTTCCAATATGACTCTGATCTGGGTGGCTTTCCTGCTCCTCTTTGGTCTAGTGTGTTTAATGTTTTCCTGCTTTTCAAAGACATCAAAGGACTTTCTATGACTAACTCTGCCAGATCTCACTGAGGTGTAATATGCTGTAACACCATATGAAATTAACTGGGCTTCCTTTGAAGACATCATAAAATCGATATTTTAGTTCCTGGCTTCAAGAAAACTGGGAGATTAATCACCTTACGAGATCTGCTGTTTAACATATCCTGTCCTTTGAAGTGATACGGGGGGTCATCCAGGAGCACAGGATTTCTCATGGCAGACAATCACACTCGTTTTATATTACAAAAATCATAAAGTAATCAGAGCCAGCTGTCCAAAGCTAAAGCGGTCACTAAATTTAAGAAGAGTGGATTGACACAAGGGTATCCTGGAAGAAAGGAGGTGCTTCAGAGTTCAGTTTGAGCATGGGGTCTCACACTAGATAGGGATTAATAGAGCAGACTGGGTGGGCCAAGTGGTCCTTATCTTCTGTCAACTTCTATGTATCTATGATAACCAGTAGGACTCAAACAAAATGCTAAACACACACACACACACACACACACACACACTAATACACATGCACTGCTTCATGTTCTGAACTGTGCCCTTCTAATATATAGCATTACAGCCATTTGCAAGCTGATTAGGAAAATGTTAATGTACCAGGAAACGTTTAACAGAGTGGCACATGCAGATCTCTTAAACTGATAACAACACTCGTTTATTCCCAGGCTCAGGAAAGGAATGCATTTTATCTGGATATCCCATATAATTGAAATACCACATGGGAGGAGGGGGAGAGGAAGAGAGGGAGAGAGCTTTGTTTTTCTTTTCTAAGTTTCGTAGTTACACTGAGTGCATCCACTGACTGTAATTTGAGCTGGCATGAGTATGCTTCATGTAGAAGAGATGTATGAATGCATCAGTTTCAGTTTTTGTCTCTTTCCAAAATAGTGTGGAGCAGTGACACACCAAAGCCAAACTTCCCTAGCTGAGTAATTGCAATCCAACTCCAACTTTGTGAAATCCATTTAGAATCTGATGAGCTCCATTTTTCCACTGTTGATAGCAAGACGTCTGCAGGGCTCCACCCACTGCAGCCATAAAATGTACAGCACAGAATAATCTAGTAAAGGCTATTGTGTTTTTTAATGTACTGTAGTTGGAACAAACAGTGTAATCCCAAATACAGTGTGCAGGAATGGCTCATTACACCGCTATAGTGGTTGTTGGACTTCTGCATTATTGGATGGGTCATGAGCTACAAAACAATTCTGAAATGCTGAAGAATGCATCAAGAATTGCACCTGAGTCACAAAAATGACCAAGAATAATAAACCGGAGTTCCCCGTTCACGAAATACAGAGCCGGCCCCTGCCACAGTGATCATGCCTGAGTGAACTACCTCCAGTTAACTGTTTATATGCCTTTTTTTAAACTCCACGTCTGAAAAAGGAAAAGGTCAGGATGGAGGCACTACAGAGGAGGGTAACCAAGATGATCCAGGGACAGCAGAAAAGGATGTACGAGGAGAGGTTAGCAGATCTGAATATGTACACGCTGGAGACAAAGAGGATATATATGTAATTGAAATGTACAGACACTTTACAATGCCCTGACTACTAGACGGGCTATATGTGGTGATTAAACCTTTTTGTTCCACGCCTCCCATCTCTGGAATGGATTACCATTGGAAATCAGTGCTTGCATCGATCCTGGGCTATTTAAAAGCAGCATGAAAACTCATCTCTACCAACTGGCTTTCCACACCCTTTGATTATTCCTTTACAAGGATCTTGTACGGTGCCATGACATTTTTTAAAGGTGCTGTATAAATTGCGATTATTATTACCTCCACAGGTTAAATAAAATAGGCACAGAATTGTTCAGACTGAGTGGGAAACTCCAGGAAACTGGAGAGAGATGCCAGGGAGCACTTTCTCATGGAGCGGATGGTGGGAGTATGGAATAGGCTGCAGGAAAAGGTGGTCTGTGGGGGAATTCAAAAGTGGGGGGGCAGACTTTGGGCATTTTTCTGTCAGATTCTATATTTCTGTGACTCCCAATTTTACTTCTGAACCTTGATGTTCCTTGTTCAGGAACCATAGTTGCCTTCCTGTACGGTAAGGTATGAACTTGTGCAGTAAAAATTCTCCCTATTTTTGTCTACTGCGGCATAGTTTACAGTGCCACTCCCAAGACCTCCCTAACCAGACTGGACACACTCTTCAACTTCTTCTGTTGCTTTGCCCTGGATGCTCCCTTCACACTCACCACTGTGCTTTATATCATGCCTAGCCTTTCCATCTCTAACAATGGCATCTCTCCACTGTGCTAAATTTATTTCCAAATATTGATTCGGCTCTTCCCACCCTATCTAGCATCTTCTTTAGTTCACCCCCACCCACTCTCTCAGATCACAGGACACTCAAACCCTGGTCGTTCCTCGCCACTCAGCCTCAGCAGGCCAATCTGCAACCAGTAGTGATTCCCTAAAATATGAACCTACTCCCTCCACAAATCAGACACTCTTCCAGCCCTCATTCCTCCTCTTCTGCACTGTACAATTTCCTTTCTCCCAGCTGCTCCTGCTTCTAGTTCTGGACTCACCCTTCCCCCTTACTTCACCCCATTCTGTTTAAGCTTTCTTTCTGTTCTAGCATTTCATGTTCTTTTGCCAGCACTTATTACTTGTTTAATATTTGTGAACTTTTGCCAAACATTGGCTTGTACTCCATACATTTATTGCTGTATAATTCTCTTATTGTTCATGTACTATTGCTCTGTGATGTACTGACTTTTTGTTCTCCTACTGTACCCTTCCCCCCAGGACGCACTGGGAGATGAGCATTTTATTTGCTCAGTGTGCCTTTCCTGGTGAAACTTTTCAATAAATAAATAAATAACTAGATGTTAGCATGGAAGTGTGACATGCTTCCATTGGGGCCCTAAGATAAGAGCAGAATTTATTTTGACAGCAACAGATGCATTGCTACCAGCTGTGCACTGTGGTATGTACTTTGATAAACAGCATTTCCACTATTTGGTTTACTAGCAAATGCCATTTCTTTAAGTTTGCAGTTTTATTTTCAGTGTTATTAACACTGCTTGGGTATCCAAGCCAAGAAGCCTGTGTAAGAAAACATTTGCCCATCCTAAACTTACCTTGTGGAACCTTTAGCCATGTTTACACAGCTGCTTCCTGGTGATTCTTTTGGCAGTTCCTCTGCTGTCCCTACCTCCCTGATCTGTATTTAATTCACATGGCACCTCTCAGCACCAGTGCGAGCCATGCTGGAGAGGGTCCATAAGTGTGGGAGCTGAGCGAAAGGATGCGGGGACCATAGACTGTGTGCCAGAGTGAAGAGTGGAGTCTGCGCACATGGCCACTTACAGCACTTGCTCCAAAATGCATCTCCAACTCTAAGAGTTCTGGAACAGGAGCAAGGAACAGCTAACCATGATCAGGCAAGCATTTACATTGCTGCATTTGTACCGCAGCTTCCCAAGTAGTTGGGTTGCTGTGGTGCAGTTACGGGCTGTGTAAATGGTGCCTTTGTGTGTATATGTCCTAGAGGAAGGGACAACAGACACACAATAATCGTGACACCAGTTGTGACAGTCAAATACTTTCTGAATGACATAGACATAATTAATACAGTTTCACAAATATTTAGTACACCAACAATAGGGAAATAATAAAAAACAGAAAACACTAAATGTCTGTAAATATAAGTTTAAAGTCTTTATTAGAAGACAGTTTTGTAAAAATCATATGAAGCTTATTTTAGAACAATTTGATCATATGAGGCTTATTTTGGAACAGTACTATATTTTTATTAAAATATATTAATTTATTCCATTCAGCTTATAAAAAAACACACATGACAAACAACAGTTAGAAGGCTATACATCCAGGTGCATATGCCCAAGGCCACTCCAGTACTGTCCTGGAAAGAGTCTGTCTAGGGCTGGAAATGAAACGTACATCTTCTGCAGCATCTCTTCCTATCCAGTAGATGCATGGTATGTTGGTTTTGTGGTTAGATGTGGCTATACACCAGATCCATAGGATTTACATGCATAAACCATAACTTCGTACATAAAAACTGAACCCCACTACCACTATCAGTACATTCTAGTGTGAGGCTGCTGGTTAGTAAAGCCAAAACAAGTAACATAAAGATTATTTTTACAATTAAAGTGCACATTTATCTCCTAGACTTTTTCCTCTAAACAGAGGAAAAGATGAGGAACCCAAATCTTCCCCTTGTACCACCTGGAGGCTCTGCTCTTAAATATGTAGATCTTTATAAACCTGAACCGCCCACCCACCGGTGGTTTATTAGAATGAAACATGCTCTGGTTCTTGGGCCCACATAATGTCTATGCCTGATTTTCTCTTTTCTGGGTCAGTGCTGCTTGTAAGTTGACCCTCAGTGGGTGCTGTTAACAAACAGATCCTTTGTCAATGCTGCTTGTAAATTTACCCAAACTTTGGGGTGTGTGCTGCTCATTGACCGACCCTGGGATGGTAGTCGGGGAACAATGTGTCATAACCTCAGGGGTTTACTTCCTGATCATAGTTACTAACTCCCAACATCTGTTCTCCCAGTAAGATACCATTAGACATGTTCTGGAATGCCCCTTCCCAATCAGACAAGTGCTGGAAAGTCATTGTCCCTTATTGTTCCAACCTGAAGATCAAGTACCCTAAAGCTAAGGCCACTGTGATGACCCAGCAGCTATGGCTTATGCTACCATGCAGCCAGCTGGTGTCTGGGAGCGGATATCATTTGCTGTGTTTGGGGGGGAGGGCAGGGCAGACTGTAGGCACATGCCAAAGGCAATGTGCCTTAACTGGGACTGACTAGTGGCAGATTCCTTCTTAACAGTGCCCCCTGCGGGGTTGACCAGAGAGCTTTCTCCTCCCGCTGGATTCTGATGAATTTCTGCGGCCGTAAGGCATTGACACAGGAGAGGATAGAGTAAGCCTGAGAATGAAATATCTCGGAGAAAATCTTGGACATCTATATGATGGCTCCAGGCCTCAACAGGTTATATCTCTTGACTTACAAGGTATATCCGTGGTCAGATGGCAGGGTGGGGAAAATGTATATTAAAAGAAAAAAGTATCCTAAAGCTTCAGGTAGGGACAGTAACAACTTGTCAAACTGAGTTCTCCACATTTGAATTCACTGATTGGAACCCAGCTGTGCGTCAAGGCTCAGTTATGTGGAATTCCCAGAAGTGGTCTCTGGCACAGAAAGGCTTCAGTCAGATCCATTTTGGAAGGTTCGGACTGCCACAAAATAGAGGAAAGCCCTTGTGAAATAAACAGGGAGGAAGTTTTGACAACCAAAAGAGGAGAAAAAGAAATTAGATGGTTCCCTCTCTGAAAGAAAACTTCAAGAAAAGTGATCTTTCTCGAAATAATGACTTCCAAGACATGAGACCGGTGGACTGTTGTGACTGTCAACATACTGGGACAGCTGTGATTAATGGAGTGCACCCAATGTTACAACAACTAGAGTTCAATTAGTTACAAACAAACATTTTCCTTGTTAATAACAAGATAAATACTAGAATATGTACACAATAGAGTGCAAAAAAATAAAGCACATTAGTCAGTTTCATAAAAACACGTGTAGGTAATCAACAACACACAATCATCGCTATAAGGCTCAGGTGAAACGGTCTTTAGCAAAGAGAAATAGGTACAACAGTTCCTGCAGTGCATGTTAAACTCTGATCTTTTGTTTGCTGGTCCTGCTGCCCTGTGACTGACTTAACCCACCCCCCGGAGAACAGCAGGACAGGCAACATCTGATCAGAATTCATAAAAAGCTATTGAATCTCCCACTGCTGCAGTCCTGCTCTGACATCTGCTGCAGGGGATTCTGGGATTTCTAGTTACAGCAAATGTCAGCTTTCGAGCCAGCAAGATCAGCCAGATGTGGTCAACTGTTGTGCAGTATACAGTAAGTGAAAACATGTTTTTGCAATCAAAGTGCAAATTTGGACCAACCCCACTCTTTTGTTTGGGGCTTTTATGCTGACTGTTCCCCTTAAAGGGGACAGGAAATGACAGCAGTTGGTAATGTACTCAGTAGCAGAAATGAAAGACTTATCTCCATCTGAGCCATATTTAACTGTAACTGAATAAACACTGATGTGAAAAACTGCATTTTGTTTTTCTTTTTATGGACAACTTTCTGCTTAGTTCTCTTCATGGAACTAGTAATTTGAAATTTTTACTAAGTCAAGGTTTGTGTACCGAATGCTAAGCTTGAGCTGTTGTCCTATCAGAACCACGCTCAGAGTTCTGTACACAAACTGTGATGTAGTTAAAACTCCTGATCACTGGTTCCATGAAGAAAACTGTAACAGAATGCTGCTCATAAAAACAAAACAATGCAAAATACAGTTTTTCGCATCACATTTTATTCAGGTACAGTTATATATGACTCATTTAGGCTTATGGATATCATTTCTGTAAATGGAGCATTGTAAACAGCTGCCAATTAGAAATCATTTCCTGTCCTCTTTAAACCATGATTGTAAATGATCCTGTTCTACAACCCACCTTCCCCCATTTGCCAGAAAAAGATGCACAGTTTTTTGATTAGTCATGCAGGACTGATGCCACCAAGCATGTTTTTAACATTAATAATCTCATTTATGGCCATTAAAGAATGACTTCTAGCTATGATGCAGTAAAGGTCAGTATGTAGTTACACTGGTGGGAAGTAGCCAATAACTGAATGAACACTTCCCCAAAGTCCTCACAGTATTTAACAGGGCGTTTGGCCTACTTCTAATAGTAAAATGATAACAGGTGTTCGTGGTTGGTAAAATTAGTTGTAAAAACTCCAGTGATCAATGGCTACTTCATAACCATCAGTGGCCACCAACAATGATAGTTAGATGGCTATATGGCCACTTGGTTTGGGGTGCCTACCTGTATAATCGCATGAATTGGCTACCATAACTGGAACTTTGGCCAGTCATAGTTTTGTCTATTAGCCATGCAGAAGTAGGCAAATGGCAAGGCAAGGCAAATTTTATTTAAAAAGAAGTCCCATTCCAGAGACTCTGGGAGCTGTACACAAATCAAACCAGTTACAAAAATAAAACCAACAATATTATGAACATTATAATAAATATAACTAAATTGAGACACACAATTATAAATATTTTAAATAAATTAACCAAAGAAATAACTAAAGATATCTAAGTACATAGCCAGGGACAGAGTTAAACCACAGAAGTCAGGCATAGGTAGGATTATAAAACAAAGTCTGGGAAGGCCTGATTATCAGGAAGGCCTTGAGGTGTGCTTTGACATCCTCTACTGAAGGGCCTCTCTTACAGCTGCAGGTAGCGAATTCCACAGGATGGGTCTGGTGACACTAAACGCCTTAGCTGGCTGCTTTTAACCTCGTCCTGTGAATTGCAAGGAGGCCCATAGAGGAGGAGTTGAGGGAGCGGACTGAGACAGCAAGTGTAAGAAGGTCCTTAGGTAACCAGGGCCCAGGCTGTGTAGGGCCTTAAAGGTGAGCAAGCCCACCTTAAGAGGTCCCTCCACCTGACCAGCAACAAATGCAGTTCACGTGGCACTGGGGTGATGTGACAGTATAGACTGCCCCGTCAGCAACCTGTAAGTACTATCCCCCTCCCCAAAGGAGGGGAGCTGTACGCTTAATCCTCCTTTCACTTGTCGGTCCCCGAGTGACCCCAATCTGTTCCTGAACCCAGGTCGTTGATGCTCTCGATGACACTCATAAACAGGAGGAGTGTGCACTCCTGTTACCTTATTATAAATTGTGATATCTAAGTTTCTTCACAAAAAAAAGTTAAACATCCTGAAGTCTGAATTATCTTTAGTCTTATGACCTTTCAGCAAACTGTACACCCTTGCTGCTGCCATACATGGAGTACCTCGGTCCAGCAGTTTACCTTTACAGCATGAGATAAGAACATATGCTCCTGAGTTTGCATGGTTCAAAGCATGCCATCATAAAAGTGTGGGGATCAATGGAGATAAACTGTATTTTCAACAGTTAAAATCTGAACAGGTTTTGCTTGAAATTAATCATTGCTCGCTGAGGATCGGTGGGTGGAGATGAGCCGTCTGGTTCAGTGAGTAGCACATACAAATATGTTTGTGTTGTAAAATGCCATGTGGACTGTTGGGGGTGTGCATGGCACAGTGACTCTTTGATAGGGCACCAACTGTACGCGAGATGAGAGCTAAATGTGTAGTGGGGACTTGTCTCAGTGGCTGGCATAAACATAGTTTAGAGTGCAATGTGTTCGAACTGTTTTTTGTGTGCAAAAGCAAACCAAGAGTAATCCATGTTATTAAACCTTAGAACAAAATTCTGGTCTCTGACTGCACCAGAGCCTGTCACATGACATACAAGGTTCTTGAACTATTGCCCACTTTAAAACAAAGAACTGAGCAATAGTTCATTAGAACGGGGCAACAGTTTTCTCAACTTGTCTGTTCTAATTCTTTTAACTTGGGTAAGGTTTGATAAAACAGATATTGACCAGAGCTGCGTCAGGGTATAGTGGGAAAATGTTGACCCAAAGGGATGAACTATTGCCTGGCAGTAGTTATATTGGATGAAGATAGGGAATGATTTCCTGTGCCTATGATCGGTATTTGTATACTAGTTTACCTTCGAGTCAGAGTAACCGGTAACATGTAACTGAGTCGGTTTGTATGTTACTGAGGTGCCAAGACGATTGTTACGGTTGTAAGAGTGGTGTCATGTGCATTCCTAGGGTATGAGAACCACAGACTGAAGGTGCATTTTTCTAGTAACCTAAGACTGTGAGACCATTCTGACAAGAGTAACAGTGGTCTCAATGACAGTATTAATACAGTATTGATCGAGGGTGATCAGTAACATTTTCAAAGATAAAATAATAAAAAACTCCCCTGAATGTGCCAGTTTCCAGGACACCTGTATGAGAGACACTTTTCAGAATAAGTGTGTCTCATACGCAGGGGAAAGGGGCGTTCTGATTGGTTGAAGAATTCCTCAGTCCATAACCTGAGCAAATAATCTCCAAGTGATTTACTTTTGAAAAGGAAATCTAACAGTAATAGATATACCTTTAATAAATGTTGCCATCCAGAGAGACATTAGGCTAAGGTGAGCCAGACATTATTTTGTGGCGTCTTCCAAAGTGAAGTAACCAGTCTGAATAGCCTGACCATGTGGTGTAGCTTGTCTGTTACACATCGCTTTCTCTCTTATCAGCTCAGCATCCCCAAGGTTCAGCACTCTTGTTCTGCTCCATTGTCCTGGAGCCACTAATGTCAAAATCCTGTCCAGCTGGACTCCAGTTTAAACCTGGTAGCTGGGCCCATGCTGCCATCCATAATGTGCATTGCAGAATCCCAGTTGGCACACCTGAGGAGTTCTGTCTCAAGATGAGTGAGACACCAGCTGATGCTGGGGCGGAGCGTGATTTCAGTGATGGAGAAATGCAGCTTGCTGAGAAAGTCAGAGGAGCTTTTGTTAGCTGTACATTGAGATATCACATTATTTGAAATTGCAGAGGAAATCGTTGTTTGTGCCTTTGTATCTCATCCTCAAAAACACTCTGAAAGAGTTCAGTCTGTTCTTGAGTGAAGTGCTCCTTCCAGTCCCCGACTTTACCTGAAAATTACAATAGCAGAGCCCGTAAGATCAACATCCAAATCCTTTAACATGAAGAACTTTTTAATAATGTACTGGACTAACTTGAAGATGTCAGCTTTATGGAGATATCTATTACTGCATGTGCCCCTAATGATTCAAGGCAACAGTCATTTCATGAACTGTAGATGTTAGCAGTCTGGTGGTATCCCTTACTACATCTGCAACCCCCAATGATTCAAGGCTGCTCCATTTCATGGACAGTAAATGTCATCAGTCTGGATAGATCCATTACTGTAATCCGGCATAACAATTTGAGGTAGCAGCCATTTCATGGACTGTAGATGTCAGCACTATGGAGATATCCATAACTACATTTGGCCCTTAATGATTAAAGGCAGCGGCCATTCCAGAGACAGATGTGATGTCTTGGTTGGGGAGGATGCATGCCTTCCCAACCAAGACCTCACTTGCTATTTCATGAATCCATTAAATGACTCAGTATAGTACAGACTTGCAAATGGATATCTTTGAACTTCTGCCACCTACAGGTTAGCCCAATACCTTGTTTGAAAGTTTTTGTTTTATATTTTCATGCTATCAAGGACACTGTTCACGAACCTTTCCCTTTAAAGCACATCCCTTGGCAGGACTATTTGTCAAGTTTGTAATAAAGCTCAGCAGAGCTTTATGATCCCATTTAGTGAAGGCAGAGTGATGTAGTGGTTAGGGCAGTGACTGCAGAACTGATCCTAGGTTGAAATTCCACCAATATCACTGGTTTGCTGTGTGACTTTGAGCAAGTCACTGGTTGCCCTGTGCTTCAGCCCCTTTTGGATGTAAAACTAGACAGAAGCAGAACCCACCCAAAACAACACAATACTGCATCTCCGATGGCTATCCTGGGTAAATAAATTACAAAAGAAACAAAAGAAGAACACGTGGCATGATATTTGTACATGTGTGGTCATTTGAAAATTGTTAAACCAATTTTTCTTTGGGGGATAATAGCTGTCCAGTCTCCAGAGGGACAACACCCACATTTATAACTATTGTGAATTCTGTTGATGCTTCTGATATGATGTGTGACAACATAGGCTCAGAGCATGACTTATCACCATTTTGAGCTACTGTACTGCCTGTGTTAGTAATTTTTCAAAGGGTGGCTGGCTTACTGATTAACAGTTCCTCTGTACTCTATGTAGCATTATCAAACAGAAAAACCTTAATGCTGAGTGGACTAGAAGCGGTGCCAGCTGTGACATTATTTCGGAACATCATGGTAAGAAACAAAGCTAAAGAAAACCCTACATAAGGAAAAAAATGACTTCCTTTTAATTCAACATTATCCATTTTGTAATGGAAATAAGTATATTGCACTCCAGGGTGTGTTTTATGTACAACAGGTCGAAAGAACTTCTTTGGTGGCTGAAGGCACTCTGCTATGCCTTACAATACACCCAAGGCATGACATTATCCCAGTATAACACATGCACTGGCGTGCATTATTGCTTAACTTGAGTACCATGGGAGATGTTAGCAGAAGGCGCCATGGTCCACATGGTGACCTTTTGGTCGCCATAGTGACCAGAACTTTGGTTTGGCAAATTTGGGTATTGTCAGGTCTCTGTTTTTTTTTTTTTTCTT
Source organism: Neoceratodus forsteri (assembly GCA_016271365.2). Taxonomy (NCBI): domain Eukaryota; kingdom Metazoa; phylum Chordata; order Ceratodontiformes; family Ceratodontidae; genus Neoceratodus; species Neoceratodus forsteri. The sequence goes on along the minus strand of CM028130.1, from coordinate 967,825,361 downwards.
GTCCACTGCAGAAATATTTTCCAGCCTTTACTAGACTGAACCTGAAAAATGAGAGACCAGACGTTTTGGCCACTAGATATTTTAGTTTGGCTAGAAGGATTTTTTATTGGTGCCTACAGTGGGTCTTAATCAAAAACTTAGCGTATAGTAGAGTCTTGAGTAGGTGGGCCTCCCTATTGAACCAGGTGGAATCCAGATTTTACCCCTGGCAACCGCTGAATCAGCTTCTTGTATTTCTATCCTGCTTTTACTTACCTCACCCTGTTCAAAAGTACGGACATTGTCTATTTTGTTCCCCTATACTTAATACATTTTTGCTACCTTATAATTGTATTATTGTGAGTGATTGTACATGTCACCTTGTGTTGGTAACATTACAATTTTACTCTGTGATTATTATGAGGTTAACATTTCACCAGGCAACTGTCACTCTACAATTTTACTCTGTGATTAGTGTGTATGATTGTACATTTTATGTTGCCTTTGCCACTGTATTATTGTATGTCCTTCAGTTTGGTGATGTATCCTTATATGTAATGTATTTTCTACTTTTATTAGGTCTCCTTATGTGTGCCCCCCACCCCGCCTGTTGTACCTGGAAATGAGCTAGCTCAGTGGGCCTATCCCGATTAATGAATGTAAAATAAATATATAAATGAAACTCAGTGCTTGTCCTTACCTTTCCTCATAAACTTGCCGTTCCGTGGTCCATTATCTCGTTGGGGATCAGCGTAGTTCACCATCATATTTTTGCTCATTGTGGAGAAGGTGCAGTGTTTCTGGGCGCTGTCCACAGCCTCTGGCCTTAGTGGGTGCTGTAGGAAGTTACAGAGACGTCTCGATTGACTGCCTCAGCTCCTGAAAAGGGGTGATGACAACGTGTCACTGAGTTTCCATTAAGTTTTCACAAAAAATTGTTCTGGTTCAGTTTCCAGAAATGAACAAGACGTTGGTTACAAGCTTTCAACTGTGCTACATCTTAAATTCTCTTACAAAATGGTGTGGAAAATCCTGCATTTTGATTGGTGGACTCCAATTGCATGGCTGTGAAGCTATTTAGATCACTGTATGGCTGTATAAATAGACCTGTATTTTAGCAAAATGCTGATAAAGGGAATGTTTCAGTCAGCTGGGAGGCTAGACTGAACCCTTACTGAGTGCCAATTGTGCTCAACTTAAAAATGTCAGCTAAACAGGGCAAGTAGCCTTACTTCCCAGTAAGCCAGCTAGTATTAGCCTTTCAGTTTTAAATTATTGCCATTTTGGATGGGAATGGATTGTATTTTGGCTCTATGGAGCCAGTAGCCAGATTCCCTTCCACTTCCTGATTCAATGCTTCACCCCACGCTGGTCTGACATTTTGTGATGAGCATTGCCGCACTGTCCATTGAGGTGAATGGAGTGCCTTGTCATACATAATTTAATCGCAAAGTAAGTAGTGTGGGTGGGGTGGCTCAGAATCAGAAAGTTGAAGGGCTGTTGGCTGCATAGGGCCAAACTGCAGTCTGTTGTAAAACGGCAATAATTCAAAAATTAAAAAAATAATATTGAATAGATTACTGAGATTTCTGGCTACTTGTGCCATTGGTCCTTTTTTTTCCTTTCTGTTGGGCTCCTAAGCACCCAACCTGCCTTTGGCCCCCCTCCCAGGCCTCTCCATGTCTGAACCCTAAGACCCACCTTCTCCCAGGGCTTCCCTCATGTTTCCCCATGCCCCCCCCCCGGTGGCCATCTGGTAAGGTCAGGTCCCTTGAGAGATTCTTTAGCCAGTCTCCTAGGGGAATGCATGGGTCAGCTGGTGTGGGCCCCACAGGCTGGAGAGCCTGCATTCTGCAGTACCATGGAATTTACCTCCTGGTTTCCCTCTCTTCTTGAGGATGCCACATACTTGGATGTCATGATGTGCGCATGCTGAATGCGCACCTTTTGATGTTGCTGGTGCACCTACTGCTGTGGTAACCCAGGGGGCAGTGTTGCAGTGAGGTGAATGCCTGCCCTCCCTCCCTGGAGCAGGAGAGCATCTGTTGGGACACTCAACACCCCCTCCCCCGGTCGGCCCCGATGACAAAGGCTTGTCCCTGAGCCTGGGTCGCTAGCAGTGCAAGCAATAACTCTACTGCTGCACTGATGGGCTAGCTACTTGGTACTTTTTAACTTCATACACTGCAGTATTGATAAACACCACCAGAGGTCACTCAGCCTTTACTGTTCCTCAGCACTGTAGGCCAACTTTTTCATTTTACTGCCTATGACCTCTAGATGGTGCTGTTTTTCACATGCTGCCTAGTTCACATATACTCAAGCAAAGGGTCAAAAAGCAAGAGTTCATAATTACCCTCTGCATTTCTTCATAAGTGATGTAAAAAAAGTTGAGCTCCTCCTTGTGGCCAAGCCATCCCTTAATGTGGTCAAACCAGGAACCAAAATGCACTGAAAAAGTAGACAGAGAACAACAACATAAATGAATAAGTCATGCTGCAGAAATCAGAAAATGTTGCCACAGAAACCTAGGAGCCCTGCAGCAGAAATTGGGACAAAGTGGCATAGAATACTAGGGGCCCTGCTTGCAGACAACTTGACCTCGGGGAGCTTAGGATGCCACATTTGAAGTAGGCCAGACTGCAGCACTGTGGTGGGAGAGCAATGGAGTTGGGCTGCAGTGCCACAGTGACCCTGCGAGTACCAAGGGAGCTTGTTCACTCTGGAGGAAATTCGTTCGATGGGCTACGCCCACACCAGGGGAGGTGAGAGGAACCAAGGGAAAAGGGAGCTGAGGGGGGACCACATCAATCAGTATGACAGACTCAGCTTCCCAAGGGGATTCATGCCCACTGAGGATAGTGGACTGCTGGGGGGAGAATATCACTCTCCCTGGAGCCTCTGCCATAGAGAGAGAAGACCTTTGGGGGATGTCAGTGGGGGCAGGACGTAGGGGCCTTAGGGTGCCAGAACAGGGTATATCTGGCCAGGGACAAAAAGCTCTCTGAAAAAAAAAACACAAAAAAACTGAAAAATATTATTTAAAATTAAAAAATCTGCCCCCCCTTTAGTAAGTGAAACAATCTACTTTTTCAAATATCAAGTGAGGGGCTTCCTCATAGCTATAAGGATGTTACACAGCAGTTGTCAGTGCTGGTTGGCTGCTGCAGTGTTGACAATTAATGTATACTCAACCAGATCCTTTACAGCCTGTGCCTGTGTGTGTGTGTGTGTGTGTGTGTATATGTGTGTTTGTGTGTATGTATGTATGTATGTATGTTTGCCTGCCACAGCCTACTAATCGGTGTGGCAGACTATTTTAAACAAGAGATCTATATAAACCTCAGGCCACAAACCTGTGCCAAGCAAGAACTTCTCCAAGAATTCATCAAAGGAGCCTGGGTCGGGCAGAAAGTTTGCCATTTTGTGGAAGTGGTAAAAAGACACGGCAGCATCCTTTGGATTTCTGGCAACATAAATCACCTGGAACAGAACAGGGGGAGGTTATAGTTTAAACGTACCATTTTCAGACATTCAGGATGCAGCCCTTCCCCCCAGCAACATTGTTTACCACACAGTGTGGGCCCTGTGGTGCAGGCGAAGATTGGAGTCCGCAGTTCAGGCACCAGCATTGCACACACTGTAGCCAGGCTAGGGACGGAGTGCAGTGTGAAGGCAAGGCACCCAGCTCTTTAAGTGGGGAGGGGCACAGACAATCCAGCATTTATTTTATTTAGCTTTTATTAACCAAGTAAGTGCATGAGCCATAAAATGACTGTTTGCAGGCACGACCCGAGAGAGTACAGACATTTACTCACCATCTGCCAGCCATTTACAAGGTAGCACCAGTGTCAGTTGTGAAGGCAGACGCTCTTTCACCCACTGGCCCTACCAGTAAGAGGAAGTGTGTGACAGAGATATATAGAATCATTAAACCATATTCATTGAGGACACGCAGATTCTCAATGCTAAGTTCGAGCAGTGGCATGTGAGCAAAGCGCAGTGCTTTCATTGATGAGTCAGTGATAGTCAAGTACGACATTTTGTGACGCTCCCTAGTCAGAGCATGATTTGGATTGGTGCAGCTCCGAAAACTTGCTCTTCACATTCCAAAATGTTAAGAACAGGTTTTCAAAGCCACTGGTAAAACAAACTTAGAGTATATTATGACCCTGTTCACCATAGTGGAAGACAGATGGACAAACTGACGAACGGTTTCCACACTGTTCTTGAAGGATGACAGTTAGGCTGCCAGATTTGATATTTTGGTTGTGTGTGACTAATAGGCACTGAGGTTTGTATGGGCTAATGATGTCATACCTTTTTATTGGCATTTGTGTTGTTTTCTCTCTCCCTGTTTTGCCTGTTTTGACCACCCCAGCCCCAACTATTTGGCTGCTATGGTCACACCAGACCCTGGCCAAAAGGATGGGTGTGACTGCCATCACAACTGATGCCAGTGTCTCTTCTTGGTCAGTGGGGTGGGCCACAAATGCTGGTCTGCAGTCAGCACCCTCCCTGGGCTCGAATGCATTACTCCCACAACACCCTCAGTTCTCAGCTGGCCTCAGTGGGGGTGGGGGGTTCTGGGGCTTGTACGTTTATAATGTTATTGACCCAGGATAACCCAGCTGAGATGCAGAATCTCATTAACTGTGGGGTCCTGCCTCTACTTATTTCCACAGCTGGGTGGACTACAGCACTGGGAGGTTAAGTGACTTGCCCAAGATAATTCAGTGAGTATTTGACTCTAGTGGGGTTTGAACCTGGGATCTCCCAGTTCTTGAGTTAGTGCTTTGATCACTAGACCACATGGCTTCTACTGGATTGAAGTGTGACCCTGAGCACAAGTGAGATGCTACATCTTAGTCGAGCAATCCTGGGTATGTCAAAAAATATATACACTTAAAACATTTCCAAGTGAAGTTATAACAGAGACAGCAGCCTAAGAGATGGAGAGAAAATACAATCGCTGCTGGCTACTGCCGTAAGTTGTCTTCCCCACAGGCAGGACAATATGCAGTTAAAGGACTAAGCCAGCCCTAATTTTTGACATTTTAATTTAATGATGTCCCACTTTTCAGTAACAGCATAATAATATAGTGTGTGGCCGCCAGGTAGTGCTGAGGGGTTGAGGCACAGGACGCCACACCTCACGCCACGCCAGTGATCCGGGTTCAGGAATGAACTTGGGCTGCCGGTGTCGGCAGGGAAGGAAGGATTGGGCATCCAGAGCACTGCTCTTCCTTCCCTGGGAGGATCTGAGTTTCACACTGCTTCAGCGGCCCTGCTGGAGATCGGGGCATTGCAAGGAACTTGTGGTGCCGTAACAGAGGAGGAGGCGGTGATGGATGTCGGCACATTCAGCGATCCTGTGGGGCAACCAGTGACCAAGAACCCCTGAGACCAGGGAGGTGACAAGGGCCCCAGGGAACTTGCCCACATCCCCAGTGCCAGACCACTCCTCCGATGGTCCCAGACACCACCCACACAGGAAGAACCTTCTAATTTGAGTCAGAGCCGTCAGGTAGGTGAGGTGGGCCCTCCTGGGGGTGATCTGGGGTTTGAGGAAGTCCTGGTGGGAGGGACTAAGGAGAGGGTCTCAGCGGGGAGCAGAGGTCCAGATCAGTGGGCACCCTGAGAGATGCCCTGGGCTGAAGGTGCAAAATAGAATATCCCCAAAAATAATATAGTGTTGTGAAGTAAGGACTTTGGGTCTATCTTGTGTCCCCACCTGCTATACAGGAGTGACTAACTCAGTTTGAATATGGACACCCATCCAAGCTTAGTTATCCCTACTAATGCAGTTTTACTCTCCATGTAATTCTTTCTCAGGATTCTGTTTAGTACTGCTTTGAAAGCCTGAACAGTGCTTGCACAACCCCTATTGGGGTGCTATTGTTCATCACCCCTCTAAGTGAAGTAGTAATGCCTTTGAATGTTCCCCTTATCCTGCCATCCCACACACAGTTTGAGGGCATGCCCTCTAGTTTCTGCTTGGACACACTAGCTCAGACAGCTATGTATACTCCATCCTACCTAGACTGAATACTGTTGAGTATGTCCAGTCTCTCTTAGCGCTTGCTCCCTGGTTGTTGTTTTTTTTTCAAGAATATTTGGCCTGGAAGGGCACAGGGAGGATCAGTGACTCGGTCAGGGTCACACAGTATGCAAATTTCATATTCAGGTCTGCTGGGTCTCTAGGTTTAGCACTCAGGGCTTTAATCCTCTAGGCTAGACTGCCCACCTAAAATATGTTTCTTGATTATTCAAACTTAAACACAGCGAGGCCTCAGCAGGATATCATGCAAAATACAGTACTACATTTAGAACCCCCAACGCTGGAACAGAAAAGCAGCATCAGTAACTGGCTAGGTGTGGAAACAGACATACACCCCCACTCACCCACTCACACATGCAAAACCACAACAGGATGTGCAAGACAGGCTCTGGTCAGCAACAGACAAAAATCCTGACAGAACTTTTGATAATATTCCTCAAACTATTTGAAATTTGAAGGCATATCTTTATGGAAATGGGGCTTTGTCCCTTACAGATTGTTATGGCTGATGTGGAGTCTACCATTGAAGCCATAATGTGACACTGCAGTCTGCCACTGTGGAAATGACTGTGTTGTCACAAGCATCTAGAGGCTTCCTTTGGATAAACTGTGTAGCACTCTGCTCCTGTGAAGCAATGTGCATTTTATGCATTACACTGAAAAGAAGTGTCAGGAGTGATTATCAGAGAAAAGAAAGCCTTACCCTGGCCTTGGATTTCTTCAGGGCATTGGCAAGGATGTCGTAAGGTAGGTGAGTGGTGAGGAGGCGGGTCCCCTTCTTGTTCTTCAGCACGTCCTTGCAGTAAAACTGTTCCAGCCACGGGGCTCTGGCCCAGTTTGGGATGGTCTGCGCTGGAAGGGGGTCTCCTTTACTGCAGATGAGCGTCAGGATCTCTTGCATCCAGGTAGTGCCTGTAAAGGTTAATAACGAGACAGTGTCAGCTTTCCAAAGTTTCTGTTGAGAAGCACAAGCAGTGGTGCAGGGGTCACGGGTTCAGTAGAGCCTTCACTTTTGTAGCTGAGGGGCAAGGCAATGCTTTTGACCCCACATTTCAATCAGTGTTGCAGCATTAAAATGAGGCTTGTGACATTTCTCCAATGACCGCAAGAGGTGCTTTTAAACCTTTTTGTACTCAATACACTGTACTGTACATTGAAAATGTAGGCAGCATATTTCTGGAATAAACTTTATAGAATATTTTGTTTTGCAGTTTTATAAGTTGCACTGTTTAGTTATTTAGGCTGATAACACAGGCTTCAGAATCCTAAAAATTTAATTGGTCTAAACCAATTGCCTGACCATTCATTAATATCTGGTATATGAACAGTTTATAAGTAACCTACCCTAATCTACCTAGCAACAATCTAACTAAATGAAAATAAAACCTTTTATTCAGCTAGAATAAAAAACATTTCCACATTTTAATCACAAAATCACAGAAGGCACAGGTTTCTTCAAAACAAATTCACTTCCCAGGTTCATTTAAAGATACTCACTTTGTTACTAAACTCACATGTTCTGCCTAGCAACAACCTAACTAAGAGAAAAAAAATCTGTTTTATATTCTCAATAACCCACTCCAGGGCATGGGTTTCTAGAGAATGAATGCACTTCTTGGTGTGTTTAAAGTCACTGACCGTTGGCCTCATGCCTTCCAATTTACATGCTTGCAGAATCCCACAAATTTCATATATGCCTGAGGTTTTTTTTTGTTCCCTAGGGTAACAGCCCAACTGGGATAATTGTGACTGTCTGTAACCACCATGTTCAACGTCCTGACTTGTAACCATGTACCACGCAGCATTATGCTATAATTTAAGCACTTTGCGCCCTAACTGGGGACCCCATGAAAGCAAGCCATTTTATAGCTTAGGGTCAGTTCTGACTACCTGATAGAGATTTTAGACAATTCTGTGGAGAATATTCATGCAGGAACAGCAGATTGACCTCCAGGTGGCAGTATTGTGCCACAAATGAAACAAAAATTGAGCCTTTCCAATCCCATAGGATGATGACTTTTCAGCCCTATGCTGTTTGATGTGCTTGCTTGCTTGCTTTTTAAAAAAAAAATTGGCTTATTATACACACCTTCCCAGTTTTTGCTTTTCAGTTTGCCCAACTGACTCCGCCAAGGAATGTATTTATTTTTATTTATTTAGAAATTGGTAACTGGGAGAGGTGCACAGAGCCATGGCTTGTTTCCAGGTGTGACCTTTGGTGGGGGGGGGGGAGACAGTGGTGGAGGAAGTACAGTAATGCTACAGATAAATGTAAAGTTGCAGACCTGCTATTACATGATTACATGAGAGGGGGAGTGTATGGCAGGTGGGGAGAGGGGGATGCTCAGAAGGGACTGCAGATATTAGGCCTCCTAAATGGGGTCTATATCTGCACACATCCTTCTTTCTGGAGTACAGATTTTCTCTATCTCATGATCCTACTGCCTCTTCACTCTGTTCTTTGAGCTGCCAACAGTACACCTGACCTTTCTGGCAGCTGCCCTTTAATACCACCAGACTGCTTTCTAGTGCCATCTTAGGAGAATGGCCAGAAAAGGTACTGTTGAAGCTGGTGGTTTCTCCTTCCTCCCTTGAAGTTCAGGTACCACTGGTTGGGAAAGGGAGCCTGGGATAGAAGCGAACCTGAAACTTCCACAAAATAATACAGTGCTGCCTGTCACATCAGTAGACTGGTGTTTGTTCTTGTTTTTTAAGTTAATACAAATAGAATAATAGATATGGGACTGTGTAAAACAAGGCTACAATAGTCCAAAATGCATGATCGTGCATCAGCCAATAGGATGGATGGAGGATTACCCACTTGTAAGGAGTGTCTGAGCACTAGAAAGGTCGCAGTGGATAATTCTGCAGTTTGCTTCCATTTTAAAGACACAAAGTTATTCTGAGCATCTTTGACAGGAACAGGAAACAGCAATGCTGAAAAGTTCTCTATGCATGAAACGTGCAAGTGTATATGTGTGTGTGTGTGTGTGTATATATATATATATAGAGAGAGGGAGGGAGGAAGGGAGAGATTGCAAAACTAAAGCATCCACAGTATTAGGGTTAAAAGGCAAAGAGCGAAAAAGTTTTACTTTACAGAGAGTGTGGCTTTTACGTTACAGAGTGTGTGTTTTGTGCTGTGGAACAGCCTACCAGTTGACATGGTGGGTGCAGCAGCATCAGTGGTTTCAGGAATGACTTGGACAGAGTTATGAGATTAAGGGCCCACTACTTTTCACCATATGCCTGAATCAGCTCCTAGCCTCTGTCATGGTCAGTTCCTACTCTATGCAGATGACACAGTTCTTTACTCAAGTAATACTGATCCCACACTCCTGGCTAATCAATTGTAGACTAGTTTTACCAATGCTGAGGCCTGATTTCACTCACAGAAACTAATCCTTAACTACACAAAACCAAAAACAACGTTTCACAGTGTACAAAACAGGTTCCGCTCTCACCAGCTGGAAATCAGAAATAACTCAGGCATTATCCTAGAACAGACTCGACTTTTTAAGTATTTAGGACTGACAATTGACAGCACTCTGTCATTCTCCAGACATATTGACAATGTTACCAAACCAGCAAAAACCCGTATTGAGCTACTATACAAACACAGACACTGCCTTACCCTGGAAGCCCTCAAGCTTGCTACATATACATAGTTCAGTAGTCTTAGTAATCAATTACAGGCTTGTGGTCTGTGGATCCACCTCGGACACTGCTCTGCACCGTGTCACCAGTGCCCCAACAAGGCCTGCTGGCCAGCCAAGTGATGCAGAGGGTTGAGGCGTTGGACACCACACTTGCACCATGCGGTGACATGGGTTCTGGAATGAGCTTGGGCTGTCAGGGGTCATCAGGGGAGAGAATTGAGCATCCACAGGACTGCTCTCTTCTCCTGGGGAGGGTGGGTGGATGACTCCCCGGCATGAATGTCTCTCGGCAGGGGATGGGAGTGCTACAGTTCAGGGATCACGCTGATGCTAGGGGAGGAACCTCGGCAGACATCCGCAGGAAGGGTGCAGAAGCATGCTCAGTCACACTGGATGTAATTGCAAGTCTGGGCTCCTGGGGGAGCTGTGACGAACAGGAAAAACACTCATTGGCTGGGGAGGTAGATGTTGCCTGCCTCCACCTCCGACGCTGGATCCTGCCCACTGTGGACCTTGTCTTGACATCACCTCTGCCCATGGAGTGCCAGAAGAAAGTGACAAGGAGCAGAAGGTGGCCCCAACTCCAGGGGGTGGATTCTGGAGGGATTGCTACACGAGTGTATCGCAGGTGAGTAGAGACCAAGGTGCAGATGGGAGGGGAACAGGTAGGTTGACTGAAGGGGCCCCAGCCAGCAGTGACAGGAGGGAAAAATAATTGAAAAAAAGGCAAAACAGGGCCAGCTGCTTGACACACACAAATGCAAATTATATGAGCAAGGAAACTGGCTTCAGTTCAAAGGCAGACTATCCTATCAATCATGCCTAATAGTGAAAATGGCTTCCCTCAGTCTCTTGCCTCCTGGTGTAAAATCAATGTTTAGTTCACCAAACCATTCCCAGCATACTAGATGCACCTTGAACAACACGTTCATAGTGCCTCGCTGCAGTACCACCCAAGGGCTACGCTCATTTGCATACAGAGCACCACTGTGGTATAATTCACTCCATTGTGATGTTACTAAAGACCGAACACTGGGCTTCTTCAGAAAGAAACTTCGCCAAGCACTAGTTGCCAATGCCTCCTGTGACTGCCACACATAAAAACAGCTTGGGCCTGTTTCCTCTCCTTTGCCCACACCCCGCCCCAACTTTCCTCCACCCTACCATCCTACCCTTGCTACTACCCTATAACTTACCTGCCTTCCTGAGGTCCCCATTAACCAATTCCAGCATCAAACTATGCTTGCTGCTCTATAGAGGACATCATCAGTTCCTGCACTGATTGCCCTACTGGAGTGCACTCTTAAACTGAATGACACCGCCCACGTTTGTCTGTTGATATTCCTCTCCTGGCAACACCCCTTCCCCCTCGCTCAAACAGTGCCTTTGGCTGTATCCCTACTCTGGAACAATGTTAGGCCCTACCCCTTAGCTTCTGTCTATCCTATAAGATCATGTCCCTAGTTGTTGTCTTTCCCTCATTTGTCTCTCACAATGCCACTTGGCTGCTTTTCCTCCTGTACCAACCCTAATGCCTTCCTTGCTAGTTAAGCTTACTCCTAGTCACTGTATGTCTGCAAAATACCTGTTTTTGTAATTTAAATCCATGTGTGCTTATTTTATTGTTACCTTTACTCCTAGGATCACTACGTATTTTCTCACTATACTGTTTGTTCTGTTCTTTGATATAACGTGGAGCCTATGTAAAAGAGCCTTTGGCTCAAAGGTATTAATTCCAAGACTGACATAAATAAATAAGATAGTTACTAAGAGGGGTAGCAGTAAGGCTGAGGGTGGTTGAGGTGGGCGTGAGGGCATTTTCCCCAACCAGGCATTAGGTCCCAGGGTAGCATGGGGTATCACAGGACAGGCTGGATGGACCAAGGGTTTTTTACTGCTCTCTCGTCTACTGTATGTCTCTATATGCGGTTGCAGTAGTAGAAATGTTTGTTTTTTGTCAGAAAAGTTTGAAGATACACCATGAAGGCAACAGTGCCCTGTTTACAAGGTGGTCTTGAATTCACAAATTAAGACTAGTTACAGCAAAAATCCATATTACAATATTAATTAATGCAAAGTAAATCCACACAGACATAACTACACAAATGATCAACAACTACAACAGTGGACACTGTTTAGAGTTCGACTGTGAAATGTAGCATTTTCATTTAGTACAAGTATATTTTCTGGGATATTGGGAATTCACTTTAAATGGGGTCCAGTCACCTTTAATGCAGAAAGGATGGGGAGAGGTGCTGTTCTCGTGACTAGAGACCTGACCTGAAGCACAAAGGAAACATAGTGGAAAGGGAGGGGGTGGAGAGTGAAGCTGTAGATCGGGTACAGTATGATGCATAAGTGTAGGTAGAGAAATGGGCAGATTGGATGGCGCAAGCAGTCCTTATCTGCCATCAAAGTCCATGTTTCTAGGACTCAAAGTTATTAGGAACTCAGCCGGAGGGTGTAGCATTGATGTCAGCAGTGCTACTATCCAAATCAGCAGTATAAGGCTAGAAATAAGAAAGGAATACGACTAGACAACTAGGTTCCCGTTTAGAGCATGTCTGACCCCAACAAGCTATTGCATAGTCAAATAAATGAGGCATAGTCTAATAGATGATGTCATGGATGGGGGAGGGGCAGGCGTAGGTCTGCTGCTTTTATGTTTACCTGCTGTGTAACTGTGGATACCAGGAATAAAACAAACTTCTAGGAATGCTGTTTGAACACTCAAGTAAATTTCATTTTAATGTTAGGTACCCAAGAAAGTGGAACTCAACTTACATGCAAAGTCAACCTGTCTGTTGGGTTTACAAGGGTTAAACATCATGTTTGTAACCAGTAAACTGAAGTTTGTGTACAGTTCTGGCCTCAAAACAGATTTTATACCCAGTGTTGGCTGCAAAAAGATTTTATGTTGAATGTCTATGAAAAGCAAATCTTGACATTTGATTTGTGCCAAGAATCAAAACTATGAAACTGACATAGTAAAAGTGGGTCAACATACACGTGAGGTTGATATATACATGGGTATATACAGTAAAGTTTGATGAACAGATACTAATGGATCTAGGGGTATGTACTTTGGGATCAAACCAAAGAAAGGGTGGACCGATGTGGAATTCCAGTTGTTGGAACTGGGGTGCTTGGTAGCCAAGCAACAAATTCGAAGGTATTGGAATGTCCTGAATTCAGTAAATACCCCAGTGCTCCTAGATAACGTGGTTCTTGAGCTTGGTCAGGTGCCTGCATAGCTTGTTCCCCTTGGGCAGCTCAGGGAATTTGCTTTAATTTGACCTGAACAAAACGATTAGCCATATGGTGACCCTTCTTAAAGAGCTGTGAATGTCTCCAAGAAAACATCCAGCACCGGTGTAGAAGCAGTGTGGTTTACTGGCCAGAGTGCAAGTTTGGTGAATGAAAAGACTCTGGCTCAAATCTTACCAGAACCACTTACACACTTTATGCCCTTAAGTGAGTCATTTAAATATCTCAGTGCTTTAGTTACTCCCAGCTGTAAAAAAAAAAAAAATAGGAAGAAGCAGGACCCCACTGAAAATGAGACGTTGCACATCAGCTGGGCTATCCAGAGTAAACAAACTATAAAAAAACTTGAAACTCTAATATTAAAACAGAGTCTAGCTGGTACATTGCAGTAACTTAGCAATTCTTTTCCTCTTGTCCTTTACTACTGAGGTCAGTCATCTGTAAACAGTTCATGTCTGTCCCGGACTTTAGCTGCCCGTGCTACTTGTCTACATGTGATGTAAAGTGAAAAAGCCTCCACTTATGACACCTCGGTAGGATGCCATGGAAATTACAATGATGTCACATGTGGAGGAGTCTGGCATCATGTGTTGAGAAGTAACAGGCGAAGATGAATTCTAGGAAGAAATAGGCTGTTGGTTAACTAGGATCTGCGGCCTATCCTGTAGGTAGGGAAATGGGCAGACTAGGTGGGCCAAGCGGTCCTTATCTGCCATCAAAGTCTATGTTTCTAAGGGACAAAGATCCTGTTTTCTCCTTATTGATTGCTGTCATATTACATACTGTATACACTCACATAGAAGTCTAGTTTTTGACACTAAAAGTTAGCTCCCAAGATGGGGGGACTCAGTTTATCTGTGAAGCTGACCCATCGGGGGTACAATGATAAACCACTTTTGCAACTGTGCAACCTAATTTTGTGACCAGTTCTGACCAGAAAGGCAGATTCTGTGCCTGATGTTGGACACAATATAGATGACTTCATCCAATTTTGGCAGCAAAATAATATCTGTAATGCCATGGTTAAAGGGGCTGATTTATATGCGAGTATATACGGTAATTGCACATTATCATCATCATTATTATTTTTCTTTCTTTCTGATTTCACTGTATCTTAATAAACGTGCACTAGGCTGACAACTGAATAAATAATAATACCTCTTACCTGATTTGGGGTACGTGACTATGACAATATCAGTGTCCTCAAAGTGGAAGTCTTGTGCAAAGCGCAGTGACTCTTCAGTGTGGAGGTGCCCAGGGAAATCGATTCCACAAAAGCTCTCTGTGACATCCATACGTTCCATGCTTCTCTCTCTCTCTCTATCTCTCTCCTTCTGTGAAGCTCTTCAGCAAGTGAAGAATGACACGGAGTAGCAGAGGCCAGAGTTAAATAGTTCAGCACCAGACAAGGAGGAAGTCCCTCGCAAACCACAAAGCGAAAAAAGATAAGCACGTCACTGTGGAAAAAATACTATTTTTTCCCTTTTTTTTTTTGTGTCTTACGTCTTAGCTACGTTTGTCCAGATACAGATTTTCTGGGATGAACCAACACTTATAGCTTCCCAGCTTGTCTCTTTCACTCCCACCTCTCTCTCACCTCTACTCCTCTGTTTCTGCTGGGTCTTGTCCCCACTGCAGGGTTCTTCAGCATCCTGAGGAGAGGTACAGCTTCCCAGCTTGTCTCTATCTTCTCTCCCCTCCACCTCCCCTTCCCACTTGCGTTCTCAATGGCCTTTCCCTAGGTCTACTCTTAGCACTTATTTACCCTGTGCTCTGCCTGCTACGTCTAGCACTTAAAAGCTGTTCTTCTTTTTCTGCCTTAGTCTCCTTTTCGACTACAGCAATGCCTATTACATACACATGGTGTACCTCTACCTCACTGAGTGCGAGATTGCCTGACCATCCAGGATTTTAAAACTGCACTTAAGACCTTTTTTTTTGATCCAGCATATCCAGATTTTTAGATATTATTGTAACTGCTAGAGTTTTAAGTTGTAGGATTTTATTGATTATTGTTTGTTATTGTTTATTGCATTTATTTTTATTGTGTACAAGTACCTTGGTTGTAAGAAAGGTGCTTTTTATAAATAAAGTATGATTTGATTTGTTCTGCCTTCTTTGTTTTGCTCTATTTGAACTACACTGTATGTATTAGCCTCTTGGCTACAATAATTTGACTGTTACACATGGTTGTTACCTTCGACCTAATGTTCTGAATTGTCATGCCCTGTACTTGTACTTCACTATTTGTCTTGGCTATATGTAATTGCACTTGTACGTTTATGTTTGTTTTTTTGCTTCTGCCCCTACTCTTGTAACCCCTTCCCCCAGGACGCTTCTGGAAACAAGCCTGTTTACAGTTCATGTTGTCTCTCCTGGTAAAGTATATTTAAATAAAATGAATAATAAATGATCACCAAAATTCCAAGTAGACCCACTCACATACTTGAAGGAAATGTTCTGGCAGGATGCAGGTAGTATGGTCAAATGGGGAGAACACAGCCAGGGGACTCAGGATGCCCAGATTATTACCCCACCAGAGCTACTTACTTACAGTGTGACCCTGAGCAAATCACTTAACCTCCCAGTGCTTCAGTGAACCCAACTGTGAAAACAGGTACAAGCAGGACCCCACTGAAAATGAGATACTGTATCTCAGCTGGGCTGCCCTTGGTAAATAATCAGTAAGCAAAAAGTGCCATTAATGGCAATAGATTTCTGGCAGGTTCTCTTAGGCAAGAAAAGACATAGGCAAGACAATTTGTATTATTATTTTTTTTTAACTTGGAAGTTTATTCAAGTTGTCATTACACAGTACAAGCGCTGTCACACCCAGCTGCATTCTTTTAATGAAACATTAAATGCCTTGTTCAAAAGAGAGACATTATCACACAACTGAGTACTTCAAGATTGGAATACTTCTGAGTATACCTGATTTGAAAACCACCAGTACTGTATTATATTCCAAGATAGGTGAAAGTAATCAGTATAACACTGTAAAAGCAAGTTGTAGATTAAAGTCAACTCCCTACCTTGAACTTGGGAAAAGAAAGAAACCCACACCTTCTCCCCATATGCAGGTGTCTGTAACTAAAAACGGGAAAAAACAAGGTCACAAAGTCCTTTCTTTGCAATCAAGTCTTAGTGTGTAATCCTTCATAAAATGGTAAGGTATTCCAAATGTAGGGTATCCTGTCAAAATAGCGAGTCAAATGTAGTGACTGTAAAACAGTGGGGCAAATACAGCACTCATCATTTGAGTGATGTGGTATTTACAGTGCATATTAAGTTTAGCGCTGTTGGGGGTATTGCTCTTGTATTGTACTTTTTGTGGCTCAGAGATGGTAATTTTAGCTAGGTGGGTTTGGGGGGCAAACTGACTTCTAACGGGGATTTTGCCATTGTTTGGCACTGCATTACAACATGCTGTTATGATTGTCGCTGTTTTGGAGTCGCTCATATTGCTCCCCGGGGTTTTGCAGGTGTGGCTTTGACATGGAACACAATTGTATAATCCCTATTACAAGTCTACTGTCTCTGATGGCTTAGTTCTCTGGTTCTGGAGTCTGTGTGGCATCTGCTGCATCCAGCCCTGGGGCCGTGCAACAATAGTTGTCCCAAGGCCCCCAAAAGTCCAGGAAGGCCTCTCTACGCAGGCAGTTTTTATTTTGTCTCGGGCTCAGGTTGCTGTAAAACATATATCAGTATATAGAATCATAAAACATGATATAGAGAATAATGCATAGGCAACTGTGTGTTATGGATTATTTTCTTTGCACACCCAAGGTGTGTGATGACCAATAAATCTTGAGAGTGAAGTTCAAGAGGTTTATGAGGTCATCACACACTGAGGGTGTGTAAAAATCCATAGACATGCAGTCTATGTTTTATTTTATTATAATTACTTGTGCAAGGAGTCCTTCATTCTTATCGTTGAGGTTGTCTGTGTCCATCTCCTTGTCTTCTCCTCCTCCTCTCCTCCTTAGTTTGGCCATCCTTCCCCATGGAGGGCAAGAAGTTGCCTGTCAAAAGTGTCAAAGCAGCCCAGATCCTACTGTATGACTGGAGGAACTCGGAGAATGCCAAAGAAACTATAACCCCACTCTGCCTTCCACTTCCTCGTCTCATCTCTCTACAGGAAAAGCACATCCCAGTCACTCAATGTTAGGTTAGAGGGACACCTACTAGATGGCTTCACAGTCCTTTTCTTGCTATGTTAAAAACCAGTGACAAATGCTGGGCCAAATTTAAATCTTCCTATCTTCACTCTGACTGGCTCTCTTATCGTGCTATGAGGAACTCTTGCAAAAAAGAAATCAGATTGGCTAAAAGTAAATACAGCAGGGATCTTCTCCTTGCTATGGCCAGAGACTCCAAGAGTTTTTGGTGGCAAATTAAGGGCTTGGCAACATGAAAGGCCACCCCACCCCAGATATGGTAATTGGTAATGTAACTGCAACCATGTATTTTTGCACTTCCTCTTATAAATGATGTTATTTTGCCGGCAACAATGTCTGAAACTTGTTACTTTCAAAATTCTCTGTACCTTCCACTGCACTACTATAAATGTTATAACAGTGCCTGAACATGTTATTCTCGATTATCTGCTTCTATCACATGCAATGTATGGGACCTCATTAAAAATCAGCTTTGCTCAACTGAGTATCCTATTCACATGATGAATAAAATTGTTTACTACTACTACTATTGCTGATGTATTCAGTTCTTTTTCTCAATCTTCTTCATTTCCAGTCTCATTGGTCCTACCTTTCAAATTCCCCTTCTCCTCTAACTGCCCTCTGTTTCCCACTGTGTCTTTGTAGACTCACACACTGAGAGGTTTGCGTCTTCTTACCTCTGTCTGTCCCATTTGGTAGGTAGTGCTAGCCTGGATGGACTTGAACCAAAATTACTTCAGTTGGCTGCCCGGCTCCTGCATCCCCCATAATCTGACTTATTTACTTCTCTCTTACCACCTCTACTGTCCCTAGCAAATAAAAGATGGCCAAGATCATACTGTGTTTAAGAAAGTGATCCTTCATCTATCAGTAATTACCACCCAATAGCCACCCTACCTACCCTTAGTAAACTTACGGTAAACTCCCAGATCTCATACTACTTACTAAAATATAATTTGCTATCTTCTGCCCAGCATGACTTTAAGCTTGTTCATAGCACCTCCACTGCCCTTGCCCACTTCTCTAGTGATATTAAATCTAATATGGACAAAAGTATGCTCACTGGGGCCATTTTCATTGACTACAGGTTTTCTGCCTGGCAAATCACCCCCTCCTGCTACATAAACTTGAGTCCCTTGGAGTCTCCACCTCCACCTTGACGTGGTTCTCTAGCTACCTCCGTGACTGCCAGTTTGTCTCGTGCAATAAGGCCCTTTCCTCCCCTGCGTCCATTAACATTGGAGTTCCCCAAGGTTCCATTCCTGGCCTGTTGCTCCTCTCTGTCTTTATAAATGGTATGCCTAACACCCCTTCTCACTGTCTACTTTGCTATATGCTGATGACTTAGTACTCTACTCTACTCTGGCTCCAAGTCACTGACAGACCTCAATTTCCAGCTCACCTCAGACTTCCACAAAGTTCAAACTTGGCTGTCCCAAAATTGCCCTGTCCTAAATGTTGACAAGACCCAGGCAATGCTCTCTGAGTCCCTTCAAAAGGTTTGTGCTAATGCCACTGGCCTCGACATTTGGTGTCTTGATGGCTCCCTCATCTCTGTGACTGACAATTTTAAATAATCTAGGTGCTACAATCAACCTTCCTTTGGACTTCTCTCAGCATATCTCCCACATCTACAAATCTGTGAACACCAAGCTTGAACTTGCATACAAGTTCTGATATATCCTCACTCGTGCAGTCAGAATTGTTATAGCCCAGGGAGTCTTAATTCCTAGTCTGTACTATGCAGTCCCCGCCTTCTAGCAGGACAATGTCAGTTACTTCCTAAAATGAAACTTTTCTTATAATAAGGTGTGTAGATTTGCGCTTGTATGCCCCTCGACTCACTCATCACTGCTTGCTCTATCATGAGCAATAATACCTAACAGGATGCGTGGTGATTGGGCAATACCAAGACTGCCGAGGTTGTAATGAGGCCCGACGCTGCAGGTGAAGGCCTTATAGCCCCTGGAAGGTTTGACATTGCCTTATACCATCCACCCTGAGGGTATTATTGTGCTTAGAAAATGGGCACTGTGGCATTTTATGTGGTATTAAAAAAATTCAGAAAAAGATCTGAAAAAATACATTGACAATGAAGTTTAAAGGTTTGTGAGGTAAAGCAGTCCCTTTTTCTATGCTGTGCCATCTCTTGTCCCCTTCCCCAGCCATTGTCTTGTACTTATCCCCCCCACCATCACCACCTCCAGACGAAGACATTGAGTCTGTAGTAAATGTCTCCTCAGCACTGTCTTGATATCATGTTTATGTTTAAAAAAGGAAAAATATGCTTCTCCTGCAGTCAATTTTTCCAAAGCAGATGTAGCAATTTTTTCGCAGGTGCCCGATGAGATCACACCCAGAAGTATGGCGGAAACAGAACCGGTGTCAGAAGGGTTCATTTGTTTGTTTTTATTTCTTTTTATATGTAGTTGTGGTTTTGTGGTTTGGCTTTGTTTTGTGCTACCTGTTCATCTGTCAGAAGCAGTCAGAGGTGAATGTGTGTGGTGGCGGGGTTGAGAGCAAGCGGAAATAAGAAGGGTGTCATCAATCAGCCTGAACATTGGAACTTACTGTGGAGCTGTAAGCCACTGTGTAGGTAGAGAGCAGCTGCTTTATTTGTAATATTTTAATTGTAGAGACTGGCAGGGTGGGGAAGGTAGCAAGCTGGGAGCGGCTCCAGTGTGTCACTGTAAAGAAAAAAAAACAAGTGTGTAAGAAAGGGAAAAAAAAAAAGAGTGTTATGATGGATGGAAGCTGTGTCTCTCCCTAAGTGAGAGAAAATGGCACCATTTTAAATTGAATTGGCAGGTTTTGGCCAATGAGCAAGCAGGGTTTGCACTAGGATATTTTCTGAGGTGAAGGGCACTATAGGGTGGTACTTGTTATTGAGAGGGCTTCTCACCGTGGTTAGTGTACCCCTGTCAGCCAGTCAGAGTTCAGATATTTTAAAGACCATTTTCTAGTCAAACCTAAAGTGTCTCCCCTTCCCAGCTTCTACATTCTATGCTGCTCGATTGGTAATATCATTAGGTCCTCCAAACCAGCATCTATGCTCACTCCTGCTGACTCTGCCTGCCCTTTGGCTCAAAAGATCAAG
Organism: Neoceratodus forsteri; assembly: GCA_016271365.2. Lineage (NCBI taxonomy): Eukaryota > Metazoa > Chordata > Ceratodontiformes > Ceratodontidae > Neoceratodus > Neoceratodus forsteri. Next base: position 967,805,120 of record CM028130.1, on the reverse strand, counting down.
TCTTACTGGCTCTTCCAAAGTGCTCCTCTAAAATGGGTGAGCAAACATTTACTCACTTTGCCCCTAGAGCCTGGAACTCCTACCCTCTCACCTCGTTTGAAAAGAGAACTATTCAACTACCTTTGCTCGTCAGACAAATGCTCTTGTTCCTGACATTTCCTAATCTCTACACTCTCCCTTTTCCATGCTAACCTGCTAGTGCTATGTCTTCTTCTTGTTCCTCTCTGTTATACTCCTAACTATTCCCCATCTCCTGGCTCGGTACCTCTAGATGCTGTTCTGCTTGCACATTCTGGTTGCTCTACCTTTACTGATAGCGGTTTCTTATCTATTGCTCACTGTGTCCTAATCCCTTATTTACTGTAACGGCCACTGATTGTTTTCGATCACTCTTGTTATTGCCTGTTTAAATTGCATTTATCTTATGGTTGATATTTTAATTATTTTGTATCTTATTACTGCTCTAAACAGGTTGCTGTTGCTTAGATACTTTATAACCTTTGCACTTCTGTTGACTGTAGATTCTTGTTTACCTGTTGCTATCTGCCATTGTACTTCCCTGGGTCGTGCCTGAAAATAGGCATCTTTTTGTCTAGTGCACTTACCCGGTAAACAAAAGCTAAGTAAATAAATAAATAATGCACCTGTCATCAGACAGCACTGCTGCAGCTCAATGGGAAATTAGTCACAATGTTTCAATGCTCACTGGGGACTGCATTTCTGTGACTCTCACCCCTCAAACACTCAGTGTCACAGCAGACACACCATCACCAACACACCTGCCCCTGGCTCTGGCCCGCCTTCCCTCTGCTGCCTGCTCACTGCTGCTGGTTCTGCCCTGGTACTGCTACTGCTGTCACCACTGACATTCTCTAACAAATGTTTCCCACTTCAAGTTTGGATGGTAATGGAGTGCTAGCTTTCAGAAGTCATACTAACTGCTAATTGCAGCATTGCCAGTTATTACAGCTTTTGAAAAGGAAAACAGTGTGCATTAATAGATTAGGCAGTGCTGTAAGCTTGTAATAAGAGATGATATTTCAGTCCCCTCTGAAATGCCTTCAGTGAGTGGGATCTTCTAAGGTGGAACACATGGGAGTTCCAGTTGGCTGAGGCCACCACCAGGAACACACTATTATCTGACTTTGTCACATGGGACCTTGGGGAGGCCAACAGTAACTTCTTGGTGGAGCAGCGTGAGAGACCAGAAGCATACCACACCAAGAGAACGGTGAGATAGTTGGGAATCGAACCATATAAGGCTTTGTAAGTTAAAGGACTTAGGTCTCCAATTGTCCCTAGTTTAAAAACAGCACATTTTATGATTGATCATATTCTGTAGTGACTGCTTATGTAGCTGGTAGTCGGATTCCTTTTTTTTCTTTTTAAGAGTGAAAAACAGACTGCCCACCATACTGGTGCTACAACACAAAAACTTGTTTACAGTCCTTGATCAGCTCCCACTGCATCTTTCCTGGATTAGGGAACACCCCAACACAGTCTAGCCACTCACTGTGCAGTAGGAGGAGACTTGTATCATGAGTGGCTGCAGTGTTTGCAGCTGTTCCTAATGTTCAGAAGAAGAGAATAAGAATCAGCATTTATGTAGCTTTTCTGACACATTGTATCCCAAAGTGCTTTACAGGCAATGTTAGACAGGTAGTGAAGTGACTGAATGTGTAGTGGCAGCCATTTTCACATCAAAACCCACCACTGCCTGGAACATTTGCATGAACTAGTTTTATGGGAAGGGTAATGTTGTCCAGGACACTGGGAAAAAATCCCCACTCTCTTGCGAATAGTACCTTGGGCATTTTTTACTTCCAGCTGGACACCCACCAGGACAGCACTGGAGGTGAGTAGAAGGGACATCGGTTTAACGTTTCATCCAAAGGACGACACACCCAGACAGTACAGCACTCCCTAGTACTGTAGTAGCATGCCAGCATTTAAGGTATGAGCCCAATGGTGGTGTGGAACTAGAACCCACAACCTTCTGGCCCAGAGACGGATGTTCTACCAGGAAGTATTCAATAAGAGAAGATCAAGGATTTGAAACCAAATAAGGTTGGGGCCAGTTACACCAGTAGCCTGCATTTCTGTTCTTCTAAGAAAGGAATGAGATAAAACAACCAGCAAAACCAGCAACATCAATGCATTTTAAAGAAAGTAAGCAATCATAAAATGTGGGTTTCAGCTAGATATTATATGATGCAAAAAGGGTTGGCAGTGTCCCTTTAACCCTTGGACTGCCAACAGAACATATAGAAATACTGGACTGATATATCATTTTGCAGTACAGCAAGGGTTAACAGTGCAGTCCTGTAGCTGGTGCACCACTTGCTCAGCAGCTAGTGTGAATGCTGTAGCACAGGCAGCAATGTGTCCTGAGTAAGAGGAGTTCATCAGTCTGGCTGCAGCATTCTGCATCAAGCTGAAGGTGGCACACTCACCCTCCAGATTGCTCTAGGCACAGAGCACTACAATAGTCAAGTCTTGAAATAACAAGCATTTGTCAATGCCGAATGTTTCCTTGCATGGTGTATGTGGCAGGGTGTATTGTGCTAGTTGAGAAAACAGAAACAAATGGCCATCCATGCAACACTGGGATCTGGGAATCCAAAGTTGTGAGTCCAAACACTGTTGACCACTGTGGAAATCAGGACCTGTCTTCACAGTTTGACTAACAAAAGACTGAGGTGTTTTAATTTATTAAACTGTATTTAGGACATATACAGAAGCGGCAGTCATGAACTCACTGTGAGGAAAATGTTTGAAGCACCAGTAGCCCCATTCACCTTTTCAGCAGCATCTGTTGACGGAACCACAAATAATAATATGGCAGTTACCTAAGCTCGCTCCCCAATCACCAGGAATACTCAGAACCCCCCAGAGTGAGACTTGGCCAAACAAAGACATCAAATGAAAATTGGCAAAACTGATTTGACGGCTATTTGAGGTGTGCACCTTCAAGCACTGAGGGACATGGAAGCGCCCAAGCCGAGAGCAGGTTGTCTCATCAGCCCCAACATATGCTCCGTAGGGAGCCAGGTTTGTAAGATTTTTGATGGGGCCCAGAGGTCAGGGAGCAAAGCCTCCAGCAGTGGTCTATAAGAGTGCTGCCTCCTATACTTGGGGTCACATAACAGATCATTATGTCTTCTCCACAACTCCGCCACAGCCCATACAAGTAAAGGCAGGGCAGCATCTAACCACAGATACTATCACAGCTTCTCCGGGACCTTCCTCCCCCCAAAAGTTACTTTTGCTTCTTTCATCTCTAGAGTAAACATCAGTGAACACATCAATAAATACTTCTTCCCTTCGCTTTGAATGTACTTAGGTTGGCTACACCGGCCAGCGACCCTACCCACATTCGGAGGTGCAGGCCTTGCTGCCGTCAGTAGAAACCAGTCCATGTGACCCACCCCCCAGGATGCACCTGGAAACAAGCTTCACAGCTTAGGGTGCCTTTGCTGGTCAAAAATTACTAATAAATAAATAAAACTATGATGTTGCTGTAGGAATTAATACCTTCGTTACTTTGCCATCACCATCTAATAATATGGAGCTGGCTTTCGTGAGAGGCATAGAACATAAAAGTATAAGAATGAAGTACTTTAAATCATAATTCTGTAAGCAATGGCTTGTGTGAAATTCCGTGTTAGTGGATGGGATCAGTGTCCGTGGCTCAACAGGCTGCACACTCTCCTCTGAGGCCATAAGATAGGAAGGCTATGGGTTCTAGCCCCACAATGAGAACTTGGGTTAAATTTCAGTACTGACACTGTAGTGCAGCATGAGTGGGGTGGGTACTTCTGATGTGCCATTTTTCAGATGAAACATTAAACTGAGGTCCCATCTGCCTGTTCTGGTGGTTATTCAGGTGGACGTTAAAGATCCCAGGGCACTTTTCGAAAACAGAAAGGGAATATCCCTGGTGTCCTGGCCAAATTTCCCCCATTCACTAAAAATACCACCAACAGCTTAATCTGGTTCAGTATGTTAGTTTACATCTGTACACCCCCCCCCCGGGACGAGACTGAAAATAGACAAAACTGCCTAGTCCTCCTTTCTCAGTCAATAGAAAATACAAATATACTATGATATAATACTCTGGTGCAATTAACTGTTTCAGTAGCAAAAATTGGTTGGCTATATCTGTAAAAGTTGTTTGCGTATGATATATATTTATAAAAATTTTCTTCTGACACCATATTTTGACTGTTTGAATATTTGTATTATATAATGTGATAAAACTGTAAAGGCTAAAAGATGACTGAATAATAAAAACTCGGAATGAAAACAGAGGATTGTGATGACAGTTTAGAATGTCTGTCGGTTGTGAGCTCGCTCGAGCCAAATTAATGGGCATGGTTGGCTAATTCAGTTCAAATAGTGGTAGGGTGAATTCCTTTATAAAGACAAAGTTTGTATTTTTCACAAATTTTATTTAATATATCTTTCACACAAGCCATGGGCAACGTTTCATGGCCTCGCCATTTCGTCAGGCCCACAGTGTTGTAATCTGTTTAATACAGGACAATGGTTTAGCAAATATTCTCTTTCCACATTATTTCAGAGTTTAAATCCAGCACCTCTATCAATAACAACATCCCCCTTGCACACCTATTTTCCCAGACATAATACAAAAAAATCATTAAATTCAATCCATAAGACCTTTCTTGGAAATTAACTCTTACATTCTCAGACTTCTATTTATACTGTATTAGCCTAGTCACTGCAGCCACTGAAGGTTAGAGCTATTTATCTTTCTTCCAAAATGCGACTTATATGTTCTCTTACTCTCATGAGTGTGTACTTCGCAGGTCAGAGCCACTAGCTGTAATAGCAGTTCACTGTACCCCTCTCTCAAATATACTTTTCTAAATCTTCTAATAGTAGGACCCCCCTGCTCATTCCATTTTTATACAGCTTATCAGTTCTCCCACCTCATTGGCACATATTTAACAAATGAAACCTTAATGTTTTATTTGTCCACTTGCACCTTGCTTCATTCAGTGGTGCTGTGTCTGTAAATGATTAATTAAAAACATTGTACCAGTCCGTTCACTTGAACATACAGATTGCTATTTAAGTCAATATTTAAACAGGCTCATTACTTTTCATATCCAAAACTTTTCCATAGTTAAAGTAGTTCTAGATACCTTCTCAGTTTTCAAATCCTGTCTTAACCCTAGGCAGCTCTTCACTGTTTTTCTGAACTCTGCCTGTTTTCACTACATGTAAACAAACACTGCCATCTTGTTTAACTGCTCTTTTTTTTTACATAGTCATAATTATAGTTACAAGCAAGTTCCCTACACTTGAAAGCATAAAAGTGCATTCAATACCTCATTATGGATTTCTTCTATGGCAACATTACCATTCCTTAATGGTCTTTAAACAGAATAGTTTCTTTTCACTGTATTTCACATGCCTGTAAACAACAAAATATTTGAAGTCTCTCTCATTCCCCATATTCTCTTAAACGGATCAGATGTTAAGTGCTAAATAGCTTATTTGCAGACTTTAATAACTCCTTACCTTCTAGCAGCATGTAGCTAGGACTACAGGCATGATGGTATGTCTCCGCTCAAGTGAAAACCGCCCTCGCCTCTCAGTACACGGCTTATATGCCTTCACAGCTTAGTCAAAATTTGACATCAAGAGGTGCCACTGTGCATTGACCTTCAGTCCTGACTGCTAAAGCTTTACCTGAAGTGAGAACATTCCCACTATGGGCCAGGAAGGAAGGAAGGACCCCACATGAGGCATCACATGCTCACTATGTGGACTAGGATGCAGAGTGAGACTGTCGGCTGTGAGCAAGCTCAAGCCAAATTAACAGGCATGGTTGGCTAATCTCATGTAGCAATGCAGCAGGCCACACAAGGCACTGAAGAGAATATCAGGTATTAAGCAGCACAGGAAACACAGTAGGTATGGTACAGGCAGCAATAAGTAGATGGTAAGTATGTCAAACAATGGAAGTGCTGAGTGTTGGTGACCATAGATAGGTCAGACATTTTTTAAGTAAGGTTCAGCGCAAGAGAACCTGGGCCTTTAGCAGTGCGAGGCTAGCCAACCAGTCCATCAATGAGTGCCAAATAAAGGTGACAAAGTCTCGGAGGAGTTTAGCGGCACAGGCAGTAGCCAAACATAAGGTAACTAGGTCACATGAGGCCACGACTCTTCAACAAAACCCCCAGTCCCCTGCCATGGGAAAAACAAGGAAGCAGAGGGGAAGGACTATGACCCACATGCAGATTTTAAAACTAGTTTACAGCAACAGCAGTAGCTGGACTTACCTCAGAGTATAATAAAGCAGGAGCAAAATTAATTGAACAGCATCCAGCAGCAATTAATTATAGCTTGTAGGGCAGCAATCTGAATGAACATAGAACTGTAGGAAAGGCAATGCACTGAAAACAGCAGCAATATTTGCTTGTTATAAATTCAGGAAGCAAGATTGAGTTCCATGGACTAGGTTGCTTAGGTTATAGTGAAGCAGTAAAGGAGCAGTTGTTAGCTGGGCAGCAAAGCTATGAACCAGGTGAGGTGTAATCAACGAAGGGTAGATGGCATGGGAGAGCAAAAGCAGGGAAGTAGCTTCTGAGCTGAAACACACACATAGCAACTAAAGTTGCACCTGAGCTTTTGCTGAAATCTGGTGAGTAAATGGGAGCCAAAATAACCCAAGCTCAGGAGTAGCACAGTACAAAGGCAACAGGATGCTAGAAAGTGAAAAGCCCCCAAAAAACAAATGAAAACACAAACACAGGACAGGAGCAAGCAACACAAAGAAGCACAACAGCCAGAGGCAAGCAATACTAACCAAAGCAGAAGAACACAAAATAGAAGTCCAGCAGAAACAGAGCAGAGTAGATTGCCAAAACACAGCAAGCCTGGGGGGGGAGGGGGGCTGCAAGCTCCAGCAGGTCTCAAGGAAGAGGACAGACTGAAAAGCCTCTGACTGGCAAGGGAAAAATGTTGCAAGGAGGAGGAGAGCAGCCTTAACAGGCTGGGGGGTGGCAGTTGCACCACCCCTTGAACTACTGGCTACAGCCCTTCCAAAAGCACCTACTAAGAAGAATAACCTTTACCTTGCTTAGACTAAGGCTATGAAATACAAGGAGACCTTTGCCCTAAGGCAATTACGAGGAAAGAGAAGGTCATCATGAACACTACTAACATGATACAAGAGTGCCCTCTACAGCTAGGTGGCATGTGCAGCCTCAGCCATAAAATATGAATGGGCCTTTCAGAGAGCATGACGATACCTTACAAAATGTTTCATCCATAAGAGCACGTCATTGACATAAACATATTCTTGTGAGTAGAATGCTACAGAATTGTAGCATTCAAAAGGGTAACTGAGATATCACCCCATCGGTCCACCACATTGACCAATCAGTGTAACAGTAAATGTGATCATCATACGCACATGAGTCACTTATCTCTTAAATGGACTAGATCTTATCAGGGCATAAAATCCCTTTCCCCATGCCCCATCTCTGAGAAAAACACAGGCAGACCCTTCACAGCACTGCAGTGTAAGAGAGTTCCAGACTCCCAGATGTGTATGTTACATAATTAGTATGCAATGTATAACGACTGTCCTATAGGCAAGCTGGTAGGACAATAAAAGAACCATATGTTGCTTTTATAATTGCTTCTGTTTCTTTTTATTGTCCTTTCTTTAGTCCTAGAATCTGTAAGAGGGGTATTGTATGTTTTGTTATGGTTTAGTGAGCTCCTGACATTCCCCAAAGGGTTACTTTTCCCTGCAGGTAACTAAGGGTTTGTTAGATCATAATAATGAAGTCAGAGGGTGTCCAACAGAGCCCAGCAAAATACCCAACAATGATCCTGTTTTCGTGTTTCAGTGTTATAAAGCAAAACTGGGAAGGTAAGTACAGAAGATATGCAAAATAAGCTGTGTGTGTCTAGACATTGTGTATTTTTCACTCAGCTTCAGGAGGTCTTTACAGATCATTAGAAATAAAAAGGGAACGTAGTGGTATTTTCGTTACTGAAATATATTTGAAACAAAATACTCTTTACTTACAATTCAATTGTATATTACAACATAATTTTATCTTTATCATTGATATCTGTGCACTGAGCTCTCAGCAAGATGACATTCTGTCAGACACAGCACAATGTCATTTTAGTCACAGTAGTTTTATATCTTCCGGCTACAAACAGACTTATTGAACTCTTTGGTACAAAAAATTATAGATCTCTGGTAAAACCCCACCTAGAGTACTGTGTGTAGTCTTGGAGATCACTCCAGAAGGACCTAGTGTGGAGGTGGTCCAGAGGAGGCAACTAAAATGGTGCAGGATCTGCATCAGAAGCCCTGTGAGGAAAGACTAAAGGACCTCAGTATGTAGACCCTGGAAGAGAGAGGAGGAGGGCATATGATAAAGATGTTTAAATACCTCATGGAAGTAAATAAGATATAGAAGGGAAGTATTAAAAAAGGTGCCCAAGAAGAAAGGGACATGCTATGAAGCTGGAGGGGTACAGATTCAGGAGAGATGTGAGGAAGTCCTTCTTCACAGAAAGACAGGTGGATTCCTAGAACAGCCTTCCAGTGGAGAAAGTGGGGCCAAAAACAGTGGTGGGGCTCAAGAATGCATGGGATAGGTGAAAGAAAATGGTAGTGGAAAGGATGGGTTGTGGGAAAAAGAGCTGTAGGTCAGGTAGGGTCTGCGGTGATAATGTAGGTAGGGAAAAATAGGCATATTGGGTTGACCAAGTGGTCCTTATCTGCTGTCAAGTTCTCTGTTTCTATCTTTCTATTAATTCTGTCACTGTGCACACTATGCACTATTAACCTTAGGCCATAAACATCACAATACAATGCATGTATGGCTGAGTTATGTGCATCCCAAGTGTCTTTAGAACACCTGTGGACACAGTAACACCCCTCAGTTGCTGCATGTCCCTTCCAGGCACTGAATGTGATTGTATTTAGGCATCTATGTGGGTGGCTAGGGTCTGGGAAGGTTGTGTCAGGGGCTGGGCTGGCAGAGCATGGCACACACAGGATGCCCTTAGCACTCTGCCAGTCCAGTGTCAGAGTGAGTTTATAAAACCAGCCAGTGGGCTGCCATTACAGGGGGGATCCCCCCGACAAACAGCTGTAGGTTGCACTATTGCCCTCCAGCCATGGACCCCAGCCCTTCTCCTTGCCAGAGAGGGCTGGGGAGAGGAGTATGGCTATGTGACACATTTAAAAAAAATGGAAACTCTGCAAAAGGGGACATGGCAATCCTTATGTGGCTCTACTGTAAGACTGGCTCTGTCTTCCACCTGGAAGTCCAGTCCAGCCCAGGTCCATCATCCTTGTTAGACCCTTCCCTTGCACTGGCATATGCCTGCAAACACCAGGCCAGCCAGGATTAGTGCATCCTGGACTAACATGTTATTTTGGGGCTGGGTACATGGTGTGTACTTGCACAGGTTGGTGTGCACCTCATGAGGTTCATTCTGGGCTTGATAGTGCAAAGAACCCTGCAAATGAATATCATTACTTGTTTTAGAAAAAAAAAAACGTTCACAAGGTGCTAGGGATTGAACTAAACAGATGTGATGGAGGCCAGTTACTAAAATGACATCATCAGAACATTGTGAGACTGAGAGATCAATAGAAACAGCAGTGAAAAAAGCTTACAGGGCCTGATGCAGAGTTGCAAGGCACTGGCATAAAATCATTGTAACAATGATTTTGCACCAGTGCCTCTGCTTGTGTAACCTAGGTGGTGCTATCCCAGGGTTACTACCCTGCCTGCTTGGCTAGTAGCAGGTTAAGGGGCCTGGGTAATGAAATGGGTGCCTCCACCCGGAGGTCAGGGTTTTTAGTGGTCAAGCTAACCTGGGAACAGTCCTCCGGGGACACTGTAACCCTCGTCTTTCCCTTCTAGTGGCCTGAACAATATACAATAATTACTTTCACAATGACCCTTATTCACCAGGCAATTACCCACACTGTTTGCACTTACCACCAGGGCTGGTTCCTCTAGCTTGAGCCTGGGGACCCCCTGTAAAACAAGGTTAAGCACAGCAAATAGCAACAGTACAATACTTTTGGCACAAACTGAAACCACAGTCAGGTTAAATGCAAACAAAGCTAAATCTGATTTATTCAGGGGGCTTGAACAAGGGAGGGGGTGTAATCAGGTTGATTTGCCTAAATGCTATAGTAATCAGACAGTTATGCTTGCAGTTCAGAGTCCCTACACAGTCACACACTCTGGGTACCCAGGTAGGAAAATGGTGGCTAGCCAGGAATGGTGCAGCTGGTTGGGGCCCTGTGATGGAAGAAAGCAACATGCACAACACACACTATTTGTAATCCGGAGCTGGAGGGCTCAGTTCGTGAAAGAAAAGGCAACAAGACAATCAGATGACAGCACTTTTAGATTTAGCTGTTGTTGCTACCCTGATGTTTACTCATGATACCCAATACTGGATACAGGCAGGATGAAATTGAGACTGCAGGCTATTGAGCTGGAGTGCCTGGAGAAGCAGGGCCCACACAAATCACAGAGGCATCATTTCTGTCATGAACGCTGAGCAGGGGGCTGATCCCTAGGCCCGGTCTCTTGTCTATGACTTTCTCTGCATAGCGGGTATTCTGTCTGGGCCAGTGTAGCAGGGCCAGGCAAATGGAAATGGATACAGATTCAGTCCGTGGAGCTGGATACAGCCTCCAGCAAGCAAAACACAGTTCAGACACACAGTGGGGAACCAAATCACGACCCACTATAAGCACACAGCACATTCACATGTAAGGAAATTCCACTGTACCAGGCAAATGGCTCTCTGGTCGCAATTACAGAGTCTCTGCACAATCCGGGAGTTCAGAGGTAGCTGGAAGTCCTGACAGGCTGATCGCATTCAGCAAATCTTCGGTTCTCTTCAGGTTAAAGCCTGGTCACAATTTAGAGGCTTAATTTGCTCTCCAAATTCGGATTCAGTCGGAAAAAAAAAAAGGCACAAGTTCCCTTTCAGGAACAGCAGGCAGGCATGCAGGGCAAACTCAGGCCTTTCCGCAGTTCTCCAGCGTGAATCCACTATGGATTGCTGCTCAAACTATCTCGAGCTGTTACTTTTTCACTTCCCAACTCAGATCTAACTGAAACTGCAAGCAGTGTGGAACTTTCCCCAAGATCCAAAAGGTTCGGTTGGCTGATCTGTCTGTCATTCACAACAAGGGCTTCCCCTCTTGGTTATTTTAGGCACCAAAAGCCCAAAACTACAATTCCTACAAGTTTTGGCCCCACCAAGCCCCTGTAGGCAGGCTCTATTTTAGAGTCCCAAATGTACTGATTGGCCCATTCTGCAGTCCAGGACCAAGATGATGGAAACAAACAGACCTGTCCATGCTGCAAAGAAGGCAGGTTAGAACAAACTGCAATATTATTACTGCTCTAACAAATGATCAGCAAACAAGTACATCTTCTAACAGAGCTCCCTGTCAGATTAATTATGACTGCAATCCAGGCAGCTCTTAAAGAGACAGTACACAGAGGCTATACAGGCACTCTCTGGCAATACATTTAAACTGCTAAAACACAGAACACCAGCCTGGCAGTGAGCATTTAGGCAAGCTCAAAGAAGACTTTCCGGGGAACCCCCATTTGTAGGGGGGGTTACACCCTTCCCTGCCTGGAGAAAACTTGGCGTCCACTTCAAGTCTGTGCCATTATGCATCAGTTAACATAAACTTATGACTTTACTATGCATATTCACTACACTTCATGATACTATATCCATAAGAACAATACTTATGCGTGTTTTATACAGGTAATACTGATTCCACTATGATTTACATACTTGTGACATAACAATACTGATTCATGTTATAACTTCCTGTACATTAAACAATGTAGGAGGGGGTCCTTCCCTATCAGCTAATTTGGGGCTGGATAGGGCAGGGGCACCATACTGAGAAGGAAGGAAGGAAGAACAATCAACCTGGAATTGGCCATTAAGCCCAGTTTGGGTAGTGAGCTCTGAGAAATATAAACACCTTTGTGAATCTCATTGAGAGGCAAATCCACTGACCTCCCGGGAGAATCATAACTGAAGCACAATACTGGCTTGACAGCTTGGCCAGTCTTTCTGGGGGAACAGCCACGGTCTCTGTACTTTCAGCACTTACTTTGGAGCTTTCGTCATTCGTGAGGGGTGCCTCTGCATGGATGGGAATGTCCAAACTAGGAGCACTGTCAGCTCCTTGCTCTGTAGGCTCTGTTTCCACAACACTTTGCTCATTTAGAGAAGGTTCTGGCACAATTAGGCTTTGTGGCACTGAAGTGGGGGCTGTCAGCACTCTCATATTGTTGTTCAAGTTCTGGTGTGTCACCAGGGAGACTCAGACCATCAACCCCTTCTTCAGGCAATTCACACAGTTCCACAAAACACAGAGAGTCTGCAACCTCAGATGTGATGCTTTGCACCTCACTTTCAGGGAGCATTGGCTCCAAGGATGAAGCTGGGGGGTTAGGCAGTCCAGAAGACCCAGCTTCATCCTGGCAATTAGTCATAGGGTTACCTCGAAACAGCTGACTCAATTCATAGGAGGGGTAATAGGTATTGCCACACACACACTATCATCAGAGGTGGACTGACAGTCACTGTCATTCTGGGCCTGCTGTGGGGGAAGCCTTAACTTTGTAACTACTGGGGTAGGTTGACTCAGTCTCTTTTTTGCAGCAGCATGAGTCACCGGCCCAGGGGAGGCAATGTCTGCTGGCTCAGCTTCAGTAATAACTTGGCCAATAGGCAGCAAGTGGTTACGGTGCATGGTCTTGACAGCTTTGAAGTTATTCTCTGGGCATACCTTGTATACTGGTAGATCATCCAACTTTCCAACTACTTCATGAGAAAGATGGTGCCACCTATCAGCAATTTTGTGCCTGCCATGTAGTCCCAAATTGCATAACAACACACGGTCTCCAGCCATAGCTCTTGAGCCTTTACTTTCTTGTCGTGCCTCTCTTTGTTGGCAAGATTTCTTTTAGCAGCCATTGTCTGGGCCAGTTGATATGCATGGTTCAATTGAGCTTTCAGTTTCTGTACATACTGCAGGTAGTTTTCGGCTCGGACCCTATCTGGAGAGACCCCAAAACAGAGATCAACTGGCAGGTGGGCCTCCCTCCCAAGCATGAGGTGGTAGTGGGAGAACCTAGTAGCATCATGTTTGGTGCAATTGTATGTGTGTACCAAGGTGGTAATCTGCTGGCTCCACTTATGCTTGTCTTTTGGGTGGAGGGTGCCCAACATGTCTAGAAAGGTGCAGTTAAAACGTTCTGGTTGAGGGTCCCCCTTTGGGTGATAGGGGGTGGTTCTTGACTTCCGCACCCCCCACAGAGAGAACATTTCTTTGATTAGCTAACTTTCAAAGTCTCTGCCTTTGTCAGAGTGGATCCGCTGGGGGGCACCATAGGGCACAAAGAAATTTTCCACTAGCACCTTGGCCATGGTAGAGGCCTTTTGACCTTTAGTTGGAAAAGCTTGTGCATACCATGTGAAATTATCCATAACCACTAACACATTGCCAATATTCCGCTGATCAGGTTCTAAACACAAAAAGTCTATGCAGATCACTTCCATGGGGGTGCTGATAGTAATATTGACAAGGGGGGCAGCCCTCTGAGGCAGGGCTTTCCTTTGCAGGCAATGACTGCAGGTCTTTACATGGTGCTCAACATCGGCCCCCATCTTGGGCCAGTAGAATCGAGATCGTACCAGGTCGAGAGTTTTGTCAATACTGAGGTGCCCCATGTGATTGTGGAGGGACCTCAGTACCAAATCTTTAAAGGCCATGGGCAGAACCAATTGCTGCTTGTTTACTTGACCACTGTGATCCACTGTCTCTCTGTATAACAACTGATTGTGTAACTTCAACCTGGGGCCTTCTTTAAACAATAGGGCAGTTCGCAAGTCAGGGGAACGCAACTGGGATACATCTTTCCCCGGACGCAGTGCATCAATTGCTGACTGAATCATAGGATCTTGGGATTGGGCCTACTGGATGCTGTCATTGTCAAACTGAGGTAGTGCACTAATATCTAGAGCAGAGAAATGGCAATCGGTAGCAGGTATTAGGCAGGTCCAAGCAATCTACTAAACAGTCCACTTTGTCCGTAGACATCTGTTCATCTCTATCAAACTTTTGGCACAATGCTTGTATGTCAGGTTCAGACAACCTGACCTAATCACTCTTGGAGACTGGCCTTCATGACAGGGCGTCAGCATCAATATGGTTCAGTCCTGGTCTATATTCGACAGCATAATCATAGGTTGATAAAGCAGAGAGCCACCGGTGCCCAGTGGCATCCAGCTTAGCTGAAGTCTGTACATAGGTTAGCGGGTTATTGTCGGTCTTCACCAATATCTTTGCCCCATAGAGGTACTCATGAAACTGGTCAACAGTGGCCCATTTTAGGGCAAGGAACTCCAGCTTGTGCACAGGATAGTTTCATTCTGACAGGGTCAAGCTCCTGCTGGCAAAAGCTACTGGTCTCAAACCATCCTCATGGTCTTGATACAGCACAACTCCTAGGCCCTGTAGACTAGCGTCTGTATGCAGCACATAGGGCTTGGTAGGGTCAGCATAGGTGAGGTCAGGATGGGGGTGTGGGTGAGCTGGTATATGGCTTTGTGGAAGGCTGCTTCACATTCAGGTGTCCAGTGGGGCCCAAAAGTTTCACCTATTTGGAAGAATACTTTCTCGGGTTCTTTGACAGACCCTTTCATGTATTTACATTTGGTAGGGGGGTAACCCTGGGTGAAATTCAGGAGCGGGTGAATCACCTTGGAATAGTCTTTCATGAACCTGTGGTAGTATCCACAGAACCCCAGGAAATGTTGTAGGTCTTTCAAGTTATGGGGCTGAGGCCAAGTAGTCAGTGACTCGACCTTACTGGGATCGGTCTCTATCCCTTCTGCAGGTACTATGTGCCCCACATACTTCACAGAGGTTTGAAAAAACTGGCACTTGTCAATGGACAGCTTGAGGCTGAAGTCTTCCAATCGGTTTAGGACTTTAAACAGTCAGGTCTCATGCTCCTCTAATGTGCATCCGAACACAATGACATCATCTAGGTACACTAGGCATTCCAGCATGTTCATATCTCCCACCGCACATTCCATCAGTCGCTGAAAGGTGGCCGGGGCATCCGAAATCCCCTGTGGCATTCTCAGGAATTTGTAGAACCCCAAAGGACAGACGAAGGTGGTTTTCTCATGGTCCTCCATGGCCATCGGAATCTGGTAAGATCCGCTGCGAAGATCCAGTACTGAGAACCATTTGCTCCCATTCAGGCAATCCAGGGCATCTTGTATACGGGGCATGGTGTTTTGATCTGGGATGGTCTGCCAGTTCAGGGTTGATAATCAGCACACAGCCTCATGGACCCATTTTTTTCACGCACAACCACAATGGGAGAGGCATATGGACTTCTTGATTCCTGTATCATGCCAGCAGCGAGCATTTCCTGCAGGTGTCTCCTCACATCATGTATGTCCGCTGGGGCGAGGCGTCGGGATCTCTCTCTAGAAATGGTCGGTCATCATGTAGGCATATATGATGCTCTGCACCCTGGACACACCCCATGTCCCATTCTTTTAACGAAGACACTTGGTCTGTCTGGGCGAGTTTCTTGCTAATTCTAGCCTTCCATTCTGCTGGCAGCGGGGAATCACCAAAGTCAAATAAGCCCGGGGTCACTCTCTTCTTTTGGCCAGAGTACTTGTTATTGGGTAATACTGCAGTATCTGTGCAGTGTACTGTAGCTAGAGTGCACCCTCTGTTCACCCAGATCTCCCGATCTGACACATTTCGAATCTGGACCATCACTCGTCATGCATAGGCATAGGCACAGGCAGGCAAGATGCTGGGTTTAACCAATAATCTTCCTGGCAACTTTCCAACACCTGGTGCATCCAACATTAATATTTTGTTCTTTACGTTTCTCTTTAGGTGGACTTCTCCATGGATTGGTGCACTGGGCATTGGCGGCCAATACCAAGGAGTCAGGTTCCTTTTTCCACACTATCCCCACTGGCTCATCTGGGTCCTCTTCATTGGGTTTCTGTTGTAAGTCATATGCCCTTTTTACTAAGGCTGGAATTCTTAGGGCCCATCCAGTCAGTTGCCCTTGTTTCTCATGGCAGAGTTGTTCTAATCTCCCAAACATGTGGGCGTTTGTTCCAATTAACAGGGGGAACCCCATCATACAGTCCAGTGGGAGGACACACTAGGGCCAGTGTCTCTACTTGCTCCTCTACACCAGTTACAGTTGCAGGAAAAGACAACCAGAAGTGGACATATCCTAGGTAGGGATAAGACTTGTTGCTCAGCCCCCACACATGTAGGCCTTCCAGGGATTGTAATGGTACATCAGATAAGTGTTTGTCATACCAGTCCTGAAATACAGTGGTCACTTACGACCCACTGTCAAGCATAGCCCGAGTAGGAATGCCATTCACAACCACAGTAGCCTTCATTGAAGGGCCAATATTTTGGACCAGTCTGAGGGGACAACAGCAGGGGCCTGGACAGACAATTTAGCCACAGAGGGGTTTGAGTTAGGATGGCTGAAGCCCTCACTGTGGTCATTTCGTGCACCCTTTGACCACTGACGTATTTTCCGAAGCTGTCCTTGAAGCCAGTTCACCACTTTCTTTAAATCCTTCTGAGACCGGCATTCCCTCTTCATATGGCCATCCTTGCTGCAATTGTGACAAATGACAGGCTCTCGGGGCATCCTTGGGGAAAACATAGCAGGGGATGCTGGAACATCAACGGGAGATTGTGATCTGACTTCTGCTGGTAGTGTATGATGTCTCAAAAGTTCCTTTAGGGCGGCAGTCAATCCTTGAGCTCAGCTGAGAAGCCACCCTAAGTAGAGGATGCCTGAGGGTGCACCCCCACCCCCATAACAGTCACGTCCTGACAGGGGCCAGGATCTCTGTCAGTAGGGTATACCTCAGCAAACGCACCCGGTTGTACTTTTCTGACTTCCTTCAGCAACTCCTCCCCCCACTGTTTAGCCCACGGCAGGACACTCGTAGTGGTCTCCATTTCGGAAGGGCCTTCCGGTGCCATGGTCACTTAGGCTGAACTCACCCCACAATTACAATCTCCCTCTTCACCTTCTACCTCCCGGAGTTCTTTTATCAAGTCACAGTAGTCAGGTGGGTTACCTCTCCTATCCTGGAGCCTTCACTGGATGATCTGCAGTTTAGAACGCTTGGCATGTTGCAGTATGTGCCCCAATCTCACACGGTTCAAACCACTGGCAGCTACCCCACCTTTCCAGTAAGCTTTCTGCAGAGCTCTTTCTAGGTGAGTAACATACACAGGCAAACTTTCCCCCCTTCCATTGTTTGGTACCTTGGAATTTCCACATCAAAGTCTCCCCTGACTCAATGCTCTCAAAATTGCCTTCAAGTACAGATAGGTACTTCTGAGCGGATGCATCAGGGTTCGTGGACCTCAAAAATGTAATGGCTTCAAGGGTGGGGCCCCTCAAACTTTCTATGATTCTTTTCCACTTCTCAGCCTTCACACACTGCCACTCGGGTACCAAGGGGGCAACATAGTTGATCCAGGTCTCCCAGTCATCCGCCCCCTGGGGGGTGTGGAGGGTGCCTGAGAAGATTCTCAGCCTTCAGTAGGAGTTGTGACTAATGGCAGGTACAGATATAGGGGCTAGCATTGGCATGGCACAGAAGGCGGGGCAGTAACAGGTGCTGGAGTGGGAGGGGGTGTTGGGGAAGGAACACCCCCAGGTGGCAGGAATAGTTTATTAAAGTCCTCTATGTTTTTCCCTTACTCCAGCAACAACGTAGCAAATTTCTCTTCAAAAGTCTCAGATAATGGTGGGAGCTCATCCTCCCCAGCGTCTTTACTGTCTTTTGTTATCACTTTCCAGGCTGCTAGGACCCCTTCTGAGGCAATAGTCTGTGGCACTTTAGAGCTGTCCATGAGGTCACTACACTCTACTAAGGCTATGAAAGTTTGGACGAGCAAATCAGCCTGTCGACCCACAACCACAGGGTTTTTTAAACATTCAACTTTGGAGAGTGCTCCTTCTACAGTGTTCTTACTGGTACCCAGGGGAAAATCCAGTACAAGCAGAGCATCTTGGGGGTCGGTCTCCTGCCCAGTACACCACCCCACCAACTGGTGTACAGCCATTTCTACTGCGGTAGCCATTAAGCTTTAACAGTAATTTGTAATTTTTGCCCACTAGAAGGCACAAAATCCCAGCAGTGAGCCTCCATGATGTAACCCCTAGGTGGCGCTATCCCAAGGGCTTCTACCCCTGCCTGCTTGGCTAGTAGCAGGCTAAGGGGCCTGGATAATGAAATGGGTGCCTCCACACAGAGGTCAGGGCTGTTAGTGGTCAAGCTAACCTGAGCACAGCCCTCCGGGACACTGTAACCCCCCCTCTTTCCCTTCTAGTGGCCTGAACAATATATAATAATTACTTTCACAATGACCCTTATTCACCAGGCAATTACTCACACTGTTTGCACCTACCACCAGGGCTGGTTCCTCTAGCTTGATCCTGAGGATCCCTTTAAAACAAGGTTAAGCACAGCAAATAGCAACAGTACAATACTTTTGGCACAAACTGGAACCACAGTCAGGTTAAATGCAAACAAAGTTAAATCTGATTTATTCAGGGGACTTGAACAAGGGAGGGGCATAATCAGGTTGATTTGCTTAAAAGCTATATTAATCAGACAGTTATGCATGCAGTTCAGAGTCCCTACACAGTCACACACTCTGGGTACCCAGGTAGGAAAACGGTGGGCTAGCCAGGAACGTTGCAGCTGGTTGGGGCCCTGTGATGGAAGAAAGCAACATGCACAACACACACTATTTGTAATCCAGAGCCGGAGGGCTCAATTTGTGAAAGAAAGGGCAGCAAGACAATCAGATGACAACACTTTTAGATTTAGCTGTTGTTGCAGGGAGCAACCCTGATGTTTACTCATGATACTCAATATTGGACACAGGCAGGATGAAATCGAGAATGCAGGCTGTTGAGCTGGAGTGCCCGGAGAAGCAGGGCCCACACGAATCACAGAGGCATCGTTCCTGTTCAAGGTGTTGAGCATTGGGCTGATCCCCAGGCCGGTCTCTCGTTGATGACTTTCTCTGTGTAGCAGGTGTCCTGGCTAGTCCAGTGTAGCAGGGCCCAGGCAAACGGAAATGGATACGGATTCAGTCCATGGAGCTGGATACAGCCTCCGGCAAGCAAAACACAGTTCAGAGACACAGTGGGGAACCAAATCATGACCCACTATAAGCACACAGCACATTCACATGTAAGAAAATTCCATTGTTCCAGGCAAATGGCACTCCGGTCGCAATTACAGAGCCTCTGCACAATCCGGGAGTTCAGCGGTAGCTGGAAGTCCTGACAGGCCGATCGCATTCAGCAAATCTTCGGTCTTCTTTGGGTTAAAGCCTGGTCACAATTCAGTGGCTTAATTCAATCTCCAAATTCGGATTCAGTCCGAAAAAAAAGCACAAGTTCCCTCTCAGGAACAGCAGGCAGGCATGCAGGACAAACTCAGGCTTTTCCACAGTTTTCCCGCGTGAATCCACTATGGATTGCTGCTCGAAATATCTCGAGCTGTTACTTCTTCACTTCTCAACTCAGATCTAACTGAAACTGCAAGCAGTGTGGGACTTTCCCCAAGATCCAAAAGGTTCGGTTGGCTGATCTGTCTTTCAGTCACAACGCGGGCTCCCCCTCTTGGTTATTTTAGGCACCAAAAGCCCAAAACTACAATTCCTACAAGTTTTGGCCCCACCAAGGCCCTATAGGCAGACTCTATTTTAGAGTCCCAAATGTACTGATTGGCCCATTCTGCAGTCCAGGACCAAGATGATGGAAACAAACAGAACTGTCCATGCTGCAAAGAAGGCAGGTTAGAACAAACTGCAATATTATTACTGCTCTAACAAATGATCAGCAAACAAGTACATCTTCTAACAGAGCTCCCTGTCAGATTAATTATGACTGCAATCCAGGCAGCTCTTAAAGAGACAGTACACAGAGGCTATACAGGCACTCTCTGGCAATACATTTAAACTGCTAAAACACAGAACACCAGCCTGGCAGTAAGCATTTAGGCAAGCTCAAGGAAGACTTTTTTGGGAACCCCCCATTTGTAGGGGGGTTTCACTTGCAATCCCCTAAGCCATCCTCAAAGAGAGTCACACAATGGAATATGACCACAAGGGGAAAGTAGCACCATGGAAATGGTTCCTGTGCCAGCCACAATGCATGGCGACTCTCACAAGATGCAGCTGCATCTTTAGTGATAACCCTAAAGTAGAACTGTTAGAGGCAGTTCTCTGGGGTGGTGATTAAAAAGCACACCATGCCAAAGAAGTCAGTGGGGTAACAACCGCGCGCCCTTGAGACCACCAGGAGGCTCTCTGTGGACAACTGGAGTGAGCGCACCTGTCATGCAGATGTTAGAAGGTCAGACAGGTAGCCTGGGCCTGAACTGTATTGGGCCTTATAGGTGAGCAAGCCCACCTTGAAGGCAGTCCTCCACCTGACTGGCAGCCAGTGCGGTTCATGCAGTACTGGGGTTATATGAGTGGACTTTGGTAGGCCCATCAATAACCTGGCTGCAGCATTCTGCTCCAGCTGCAGCCGACGGAGGTTACCTCCACTGATCCCAAAGTAAAGAGCATTACAGTAATCAACTGCCTGGATTGGTGGTAGTTCAGGTGGATGTTAAAGATCCCATGGCACTTATCAAAAAAGAGTTAGGGAATTTCCCCGGTGTCCTGGCCAAATTTCTCCCATTCACTAAAAATACCACCAACAGCTTAATCTGGTTCAATTTCAGTTGCTTACCATCTGTATCCCCCCTCCCCCCAGTCACCCCTGAAAAAGGGACTTCTAGGCCCAGTGGGCTTACTGGGTAAACAAAATTCAATAAATAAATATAAATAAAGTCTGGATGTAATGAAAGAATGCACCAATTATGACAGGTTCTCCGTCGGGATTAAGGGTTTAATCAGGGCAACATTTCTTAGGTGATAGAAACCACTCCTGATGACAGCAGACACCTGATGTTCTAGTGTCAAACCATTGTAAAAATG
Source organism: Neoceratodus forsteri (assembly GCA_016271365.2). Classification (NCBI taxonomy): domain Eukaryota; kingdom Metazoa; phylum Chordata; order Ceratodontiformes; family Ceratodontidae; genus Neoceratodus; species Neoceratodus forsteri. The sequence goes on along the minus strand of CM028130.1, from coordinate 967,783,954 downwards.
ATGCTCAGATTGCGCACTTTAGTAACCACCTCCAAAGTGGTGGTATTCAGGAGTAACCCTGTTCTTGCTCTGGAGGCAGTCACATCCCGCCGATGACCCGGTTCAGTCATTAGTACTTCCATCTTATCTGGGTTGAGTCTCAGCCAGTTAGAGGACATCCAAGTCTGGATCACAGATAAACAGTTGTTAAGTGCCTCCATAGCGTTGATGTTCCAGGGGGCAAAGGACCTGTACACTGGGTATCATCTGCATAGCAGTGGAAACCCAGACCGTAACACCTAATGATGTCCCCTAGGGGTAGCATGTATACCACAAACAACATGGGTGACAAGATCAACCCTTGAGGCACTCCACAGGTCAGGGGCTTCGGGCAGGAGGTGAAATTTCCCAACACTACCTGTTGCTTTCTGCCTGTCAGAAAGGACTCAAACCAGCTGATAAACATGCCAGAGAGTCCTCAGTGCTCTCCCAAGTGGTCCAGCAGCACCACATCTACAGGGTCAAATGCTGAGGAGAGATCGAGGAGAATGAGAATTGACTGCTCTCCTCTGTCTCACGCCCTAAGGAGATCATTCTGCACCCTAACTAATGCTGTTTCAGTGCTGTGCTTTCTCCTAAATCCAGACTGAAGTGGCTCATAGATGTCAAAGGCCATCAGCTGGGCCTCAAGCTGCAGTGCGACCACTTTCTCCCATACCTTTCCCAAGAATGGGAGATTGGAGACAGGTCTGTAATTCGCCAAGATGTCAGGGTCGAGTGATGGTTTCTTCAGGTTAGGCCTCAACAACACCTCCTCCAAGGCATCAGGGAAAGGACCCTCTGAGAGTGAGCACCCGACAATCTCGGTGAACACTGGGCCAATGGACTCCATACACCCCACTAGGAAATGCACTGGGCCCGGGTCCAGTTCACGAAAGGTGGGACACAGCTTTGAAATCACCTCAATGACCTCAGACACCCCCACTAGCCAAAACTTACTCCTGACCGAGTGCTTCTGTCACCACCAGGCTTAACACCGCAGGACAGACCTTGCTCCACTGGCGAGATCCCAGACCTAATGGAGGACATCCTGTCAGAAAAGAACTGAGCAAACTCTTTGCACTGTGCGACTGAAATTACTCCATTTATTTGCAGGCAGGCTGGATGACAAAGCCTGTCTACAGTCCAAAAGAGCAGAGCTAGTCCGTTTCTTTCTACTGCAATCTCCCTGGACAGGAACTCTGCCTTCTTATGGTTGATTGCCCTTTGATAATCACTGTAGTGAACTCTCAAAGCCAGCTTGTCATCTACAGCCATGGTCCTCCTCCAGCAATGCTCCAACTTCTGACCCCTGGTCTTTATCTCCTTAAGGGCACCATCGAACCATGGGGGTCTCAAGCAAGAAGACCTAGGTCAAATATGGCTCAATGCAATGGTGTCGAATGTCTTGGTGACAGCGTTATTATATGCTTACACCACCTCATTCAACCCCATTGCAAATGCAGTACTCACACCAGATAAGTCTATTACTGCCAACAGTCCCTCTGGGGTCAGACCTCTCAAAGGGCAGTAATGAATTATCTCAAAAGGGGAGGGATGAATGGGGGGCCCCGAATGAGAATTTCACTGTGAGTGATCTGACCAATCTTGAGATCTGTGATCTCAAGCCCCAGGGAAATACTAGGTCCAGGACATGGCCATGGTAGTGGGTCGCAGAAGCAACTGCTTGGGTGAGATCCAGAGATGACATCCTCTGGAAGAAGTCTTTTCCAAAATGTGAGAATTTGTCATTGATCCAGGCATTGAAATCCCCCAGAATTAAACATCTGGGGGACTCCAACATCCAGTTGGTGATGAAGTCTTCAGCTTCCTGCAGGAAATCCCCCTTGTGCCCCCGAGGGCGATAAACAAAGAGGATCCTGCAATTTGCACCTGGACCCCCATGCATGGCCACACATTCAAATGACAAAGTAGATTCCACTGTGTGCACAGAAAACTTCAAGTCTGATCTAAAGCAGATGGCCACTCCCCCACCCCTACATTCCCTCCTCGGGCTGTGCACAACTAAGTATCTTGGCAGGGAAGATGCCTCCAACACTGGCCCCACATCATCCCCCAGCCAGGTCTCTGTAATGCATGCCTTGTCGACAGAAGAAACCAAGTCAGCCACAATAGCTGCCTTGTTTTTCATTGACCTTGCATTGCATAGCACCACCTGAAGGAGACCAGTGGAGGCTGCTGGACCTAAGGCTGCCTGCCCACTTGGTCTGGTGGGAACCCTGGGAATGGGAACCAAACACGTCTGACCTCTCTCTAGGTCCCATTTTACCTCAGGGTGCCTCCTGCAACTGACTACCTGTAAGGTTGCATTGTGTTTGCAAAAGAATTCCACTCACGCCTTCAGATTTCTTCTAAGAGTTTATTGCGGTTATTCATCTTCACGTGCATTTTCGTTTCATTTCATCAATAGTGGTGCTGCTTAATCAATTTACATACAGTGTTTATATAAAGAATTGTTATCTTGAAAACTGCCAACACCCCTTTATAAGCCAATCATAAAACAAAATAACATATTAATCTTATGGTGTGGTGAATTTCACTCAAAACATAGGTATTACTTCATTTCTTGCACAACCTCATAGGTGTTAACTAAATTTCTTGCACAACCTCCTTTTATGCACACGACCCTCTTTGTTGCACACCTTCCTTAATAAGTTTATTATAGGACATAAACAAGTGCACACTAACCTAATAAGTTTATTATAGGACATTTTATATTAAATGTTGTGAAATGTTATACTACAATTCAATGTTACACTACAGTCCCCCCTTTGTGACTCTCTATAATTGAAGATCACATAGGACGTTCTTGCCATTGTACCATTTGTATTTGTCAAATCATATGTCTCATCTTACGATACAATAACACTTATACAATAACAAGAACACAGATTACTGCAATACTGCATACTACCATTATTAGGGTTGGACTAGTACCCAAAACAGCCAAGCCCCAATCCCCCCAGGATTTAATAGGGATATATGATGACTGCTTTTTTTACCTCTCTAGCAGAGGCCTTTTGTGGGAAAATAAATCCTTCAGTTTGTTGACAGTACAACAAGGCAGCAATTGTCAGTCTATCAAATGTGGGTAATACAAGATGAGGTGGAGTGGCCATTATCAGTGAGTAAGTCCAAGGCCATACTGGAACCATCAGTATGGAAAACATTTGTTCGGCTTTAGGCAGGACGTTCCCAGAGGGTGCAACCTGAAACCCACCAGGTCTTGTCACTACACCTTCATACATTCCAAGGTTGGTCTGCTATTACACACCATGATTGGTTCCATCTCATAGCTTGGCGGTATTCATTTGCAGATGTTAGGGTAAATTTACATTGATCAGGAAACCATGGGGCAGTTGATGTCTCTTCCCCACATATCAAGGTTTCATTTTTTTGTACACACTGTTGCTTAAGTAAGACAACATATTTATTGTGTACTGTGATAATAGTATCACCTGGTATTTGGAGCCTCATGATCTAGTCATGTATTAATACTCCCAAATTACTGATTTGCCACAATATTTTCGGCGGTTCAAAACATACAGGTATTGTCACTAGTATGGGAATCACATGTCGCTGCACTTGTGCATATTGATTTGGAGAGTTCCATACTTTTACTATAGCTAAGGGTGGTAAAAATACAGTGGGATGATCTAATAATCTAGTCACATTGGTCTTGCCTATTCCTAAAGGTAACCTATTTGTTTCAATTCTATTTAATTCATTGACTAGATAACCATGTGCTTCAGCAGCTAATTGAGAGCAAGCCAGTTCTATATAGCTGTCTTTAGACATATTACAAAGTGAGTTATAAAAACGGCTTACTATTTTAGCAATAATTCAAAAATTCTCTAAGGTTTCTCTAAAAGCAAACCAATAAATTTCTTCATTATCAGCCGCTAGTCTCACAGTAGCTGATAATGGTCCAGTAGCCACATCTTTCAAAGTCGTTTCTAAAGAGCGAATATGACCCTTTAAAACCATAGAATCAATACCATTAGCAGTTCCCAATCCTGAGCCTAACCAGCCCCACATGTCTCTTTTACGACGAGAGAAGCCTGGTGATGCTTCTTCAGGAATTCTAAAGGACCACATTTTGTGTCTATTATGGTATGGATTTAAAGTATCATTATAATACTGTTGCCACACTACTACCAAAGCCCAATCCTTACATTTAGGTGGCAATCGTGGAAAAAGCAGATGTAGCAAGATATTATAATACTCTAACTTACATGGATAATATAAAAGATATACATTTTGCGTCAAGATGATGCCATCTGATGGGGGCAAAAATTTTTGCCCTGATATACCTTGTTTTTGATGCACTATATTCCATGCTGCAAAATTGTGCCATACTGTTAAATTAACATTACAAGTCATTCCCGGCCATCGAGCATTGCCAGTATATTTCAACAAAAAATTTTCATTTGTTAATGGCAATACTGTGAAAAATTGCTTTAACCCTACTGTATAATTCATCACAATAGATGTATTATATAAAAAATGCCACATATTACATCGTGATCCATGATAAGACGTATTTAATGATGTTATATTAGATGGATATTGCAACATGTCCTTTAATTTCATTCGCAACAAGTTTTGTTCCTTTTTTGTTAAATTGGTCATATCGCCCAAGATAGAACGAACGTAGATCCCCTTTTGGGCTGTTGTGTTGACCACACACATCGCCGTTCCAGGCCAGGCTTCTTGCGAGCATCCTCAAGTCACATTTTGACATTGTCCATAGCAAATAAAGTACCATTTGATAAGAAAATAGCCACTGTGTTCATGTCATTCTCTTAATAATACAGGGATACCCCACATGGTACAATTTGTGGGATATATTTTGTTGTATAAACTGTTCTAAATATGCCCCGGACATCCATCTATGTCGGAAGTTACCAGGATCAGTAAAGTACTACCCAGTATAAGTACAGGAAACATCACTGTACTTCACCTATTGGGAGAAACAGAACAGTTGTCATCTTTTCACATCTGATACAATCTACATTGGTCCACATGGACCCATTTGGTCTCTGTAGACCCTTGTCATATTCAATGGGCATGAATGACCCATGGCCCCAATACATTAATAACCGTATAGGGCCCCATCCAATTGGCATCCCATGGTCCCCTTTGACCAAAATATTTAATCATGACATGATGACCCCTTTTAATGGGCGGTATCACTTTTTCATCATGTCTCCTTTTGTTTTTCCAGTGAGTCTGTGCCATGTTTCTGGCAGCATGGGGCAACTACAGAGCTAACTGCTTCTGTATTTGTTGTAGAAATATGTCAGTTTTCATGCGATCTAACACAGGTGTGGATAAATCTGGATCTGAAGGATAATATAGCCACATATCCTGTCTAGTCATCAATTGATATGGGCTATAGCCAGTACTCTTGTTTTTTGTACCTCTAATACCCATTAGGATTTCTGGTAAGTGCGTCACCCACCCTTTACCAGTATTCAACACTGCCTTTTTCAGTACATTTTTCAAAGTCCGATTTAACCTTTCTACCATACCTGAGGATTGTGGATGGTAAGGTAAATGTAAGCATTGAGTGATACCTAAGATATCACACAAAGCTATCATTATTTTCGTTGTAAAGTGAGTCCCTCTATCACGTTCCAGGACTTTGGGAAAACCCCAACGTGATAACACTTGTTCCCACAATGCTTTTGCAGTAGCTTGTGCACTATCATTTCTCACTGGTAGCACTTCAAAACATTTGGAAAATATATCAACAATGACTAATAAATATCAGAATCCCCTTTTGCAGTAGGCAAGGGTCCCACATAATCAATTTGTAAACTGGACCAAGGACCATCCACCAGGGGTATATGCCCTAAATGGAACCCTTTTTCCCAGGCACTGGAGGATTCATCTGGGCACAGATGAGACAAGCCTCCATGCATTGTTTGACATCTTTTCCCATTTTTGGCTACTGATATTTTTGTACAAACATTTTACATGTTTTGTGGAGTCCACAATGACCTCCAATATGATGATTGTCCATGATAATATCTTTTCTAAATGAAGTGGGTGGGATCCACTTCCTAAACCCTGGTTGTCATTCCCATATTACCATATCTTCCCATATGGTAACATGTTTGGTGGTACACTGTCCTGTATCTTTCCATTGGTTCTGACAATCAAGAAGCCAAGCATCAGTATCTTGGATTCACCCCAAACTAGGGACTTGTGATAATGCTGCTATCCATTTTGGATGATTTTTATTATACTCTTCAACTTCCCAGAATTAATTGTGCAGAGTCACCTCCTAGTGGGTCTACCCATAAGTTTGTTTGTTTCGCAGCTATTTGAGCCAAATTATCTACTAAATTATTATTTAGTTCATGGGTATCTTTTGGATTCTTTTGATGAGCCCTTACTTGACAAATAACAATTTCAAGTTTGAGCTCCTATCTCCCATATATATTGTAATATGGGAGCAAAAGCCATGGGTTCATCGGTGGCTGTTCGCATTCCTCTTTTCTTCCAAATAGGAAGAAAATCTAACAAGGAATTGACAACAAAAGCACAGTCCAAGAAGACATTAATGGCCTCCTGTGGATAAGCCATAATAGCTCCGCGTACTGCCTCTAATTCCACTTGTGGGGCAGAAAACGATGCTGGACATTGTACTAATATTTTCTGATTTGTTCCAGGAGTCCAAATAACATATCCGTTATGGAACTGGCCATCCTCCCAAAAGCGGGAGCCATCCACATACACATTAATACCCATAACATTAGGTGCTGCAGCAAAAATTGGTTTGTACTCAATACCCATGACTTTCCCACAGTCATACGCATCTCCCTCCCATGTCATTAACTCTACTAACATGGGGGAGGTACATTTTTTACAGTGATATTTTTCCCTTGTAGGGCCAATGCCCATTTCACCAGTCTCTGAGAGGGTACTCCCCATATATCCCTCTCTAAGAGAAATTTCACAGGTGTATGTGAGGTTTGCAAAACAATGTGATTAAACCCCACAATATGTTCAGTAGCTTGTATTGCCCAATATACAGCTAATAAGTGTTTTACACATTCTTCATAAGTTTCCTCTACTGGAGTTAATACCCAAGAAAAATATCCCACTGAATGTAAAGTCCCTGATCGCTTTTGTAACAGGACTACATTGATCACTTGATCAGTGGCGTGTACCTGTATAACAAAATCTGATGACTCAGAAGGTCTAATGAGGACAGGAGCCGTCATTAGTACTTGTTTAAGAGCCATAAAAGATGTTACAAGAAAAAATCATAGAAAAACTTTTTTTAAGCTGGTTGACATGTGAGATTTAAATAAATCTTGATTACTTCTTTTCTATTTTTAGGCAGTAAATCACATTTTCATGTCAGAGTGAAAAAATTCACTTGTACAGCTTAAAATACAGCAGGACCTGAAAATAATATTGCTCCTTTTAAGAAAAACTACTAATGAAAAATCTACAATCACAAATACATTAAATCCTGATGAAATAATGTGCTCAACTTAGATTAAACATGGAAGGTCAAGCTGTGTTGCAAAAGGTCACCAATTTCAACAAGGTGAAAATTGCCATATTTTTATTACTGTTTTGGCAGCTTTTTGCTCAGTTGAACACTCAGTTAGATAAAAGGAGGAAAGGGTATAGAAAATAGTTTGGTAGCTCAGGTTGTGTGAAAGATAAAGGAGGTAGTTATTTTGCCTTAACTCTAAGGAGATTTGGCACTACAGCTGTGCCTCTGCTTATAATGTATACAAGGACTATTCCTTATATGAGAGATTCTGGGCATGCTCCTGGTTGGCATGATCTAATCTCTTTATTTCCTATGTAATTGCCCAAGGGAGCCACCCCATCCACATGCCCCCATCCAATGCTGCATACCCACTACATCTGCAACTGCACTCACATATTTGTATGCACATCAGTTTCTCTGACAGAGAGAGAGAGAGAGAGAGAGGACCATGCTAACTTAAATCAATACTAAGGACACCAGTCCACATATTTCAACATTAAACCAACCACTTATCTGAAAGATAGAAAGTTTGCAAACAATGTGCCAACACTGCAAACCGGAACATGTCATTGGATGAAACATAAAAAATAAACCAGAGTAGCTTCAGAAAACACTGTTAAAGACTCTGATAAAGGGTAACAGTGACAAATAGACATAGAATGTGCTGAATTATGCAGGGCACATTCAAAAACATATCCTACAACACTATGCCACTGATGAAGGTTAACCTGGAATAAAGAAACCAAGAGTCTGTCAACTATTAAAAACAAGCATTTGTCAATGCTGAATGTTTGCTTGCTGGCATTGGCAGTGGTAGTGTAGAAGTTACAGAGCTGCGTAATAGGAATGGCAGTGAAGTATTGAACTGAAGCCAACCCCACCACCACCCTGCAGAGAGTGACAGGCATTGGGGTGTGCGTTTTGGTTGTCAGGCATAACGGCCATGCCATTTCACCACACCCCACCCTGCAGACACTGACAAGTGTCACGGTGTGCCTTGGGGTCTTTGGCCCTTATGCGCACCCCATTACATTAGGAAATACGGTGAGATGGGTGCAGTATAGGAGAATGGGGTGAACTTTGGGGCCAAGAGTCCAAGGCACACCTCGATGCCTCTCCACTGGCTGCAGGGTGTGGAATGGTATGAGCATTGCAGGCAAGAATCCCAAGTCACATCCCTGATGCCTGTCATTCTCTGAGGGTTGGGCGTTATGGTTGGAAACCATAATACTCAGGGCATTCATTGGTATTTTCACCCAAATTTTCAACATGTTTTTTGTGACCCCACCTCATGAACAGTGGCAATATCAGTTTGTTGGCGGCTACTTATGCAGTGACTCGGCATTTAGCACCACAGGTGCAAACACATTCGAACAGGATGTAAAATGACAGCTGTACTGTTCATGGGGAGGTGTAAAAATGGCAATGTTGCAAATCTGTAGTAAAAATATTAAAAAAACTGGTGAAGTCACGAGCATGCATAGAAACTGTGCAATGCACACCCGTAATGTAATTAGTTTGGTGATTTTTTACAGCAGATTGTCAACAGAGGCATTTTGGGACCTCCGATCATGAACAGTGTCACTGTGATTTTCTTTATCTGTCCTGAACAGTGATTTCCCACAGTGACCACGCATCTCTGCGCTGAAAGTGTGAAAACACATTTCGGCCATGTTGTGAAAAATGACAGCTGTACTGTTCATAAGGAAGTGTGGAAAAATGCCACTGGTGAAAATCTGGACTGAAAATATTACAAAGTCATGAACTTACAAGGGTGCGTGGAAACTGCGCAATGCTCACTCGTAACACAGTCATTTTATGGACTTTTGTCACCAAATTTTCAATGTAGCCATTTTAAGACTTCTGCTCATGAACAGTGTAACTGTGATTTTCTTAAATCTGTCCCAAACATTGCTTTCGCACACACTGACTGCACCATTGTGCGCTACATGTGTGAAAACACATTTTGGGCAAGATGTGACAAATGGCAGCTGTGCTGTCCATAAGGAAGTGTAATAAATTGGCAATGTTGAAAACCTGGAGTGAAAATATTGAAAATTCGCGAACTTACGAGCGTGCATAGGAACTGTGCAATGTACGCACGTAAAACAGTCATTTTTAGGACTTTTTTCACTAAATTTTCACCATAGCCACTTTAAGACCTCTGCTCATGAACAGTGTCACTGTGATTTTCTTAATTGTTCCTGTACAGTAATTTACTTACCGACTGTGCTATTACTGCGCGCTACATGGCGAGCACACGTTTTGAGGTGAGACGTGAAAAATGACAGCTGTACTACTCATAAGAAGATGTGGTAAAATGGCAAAGTTGAAAATCTGTAGTAACAATATTGAAAATTCGTGAACTTACGAGCCTGCGTAGGAACTGCTCAACGCACTCTCGTAAAACAGTCATCTTTTGGAATTTTTCCACCAAATTTTCAAAATAGGCTTCTTGAGAGCCCACCTTATGAACATTGGCAGTGTCATTTCATTAATTGGGTCCAAAAGGTGATTTCACGCAGTGACTGCGAAATCACCCTTTGGGCCTGAATAACGCCATGACAGTGACATCATTCATGAGAAGGTCCCAAAACCCCATGTTGAAAATGTGGTACAAAATTCCAAAATGCCTGAGATATGCAACAAAGCTGAAAAACCCTATCTATCCCATTATACAGCTTACGGCATTTTCTCAGTTCATGGTCGGCTTTGAAGAGTGCAGATGTGTTCCGGTCCACCAAAGATCGTCGCCCGAGGTCAGAGGTAAGTATGGGGTGAGGGGGTGTGGGGAGAGCAGGGTGCGCAGTGGGTGAGTGCAGGTTGTGGGAGGGAGCAGGGAGAAGCGCCGAGGACAGTTTTTAATTTTCAGGTTTTTTTACCAAATGACGACGGGATGTTTGCCACGCTAGGTGGGCTCCCGGCACAAGGACGGCCAAGGGGGCAGGAGCAGACGGGATTGGCACATCTATCGGCTATAGCATCAGTTGCCATGCTGGGGTGGGCTCCCAGCGTGGCACCTGTACTCTGGGGGGGGAGGACAGTGGAGCCGACGGGGGATTGGGCACCCCATCAGCTATATGATGACTTGCCATGCTGGGGTGGGCACCCAGCCTGGCATGTGGAAGGCCTTTGGGGGGGAGGAGTGCAGCACAGCCAATGGGGGATTGGGCACCCCCGTCGGCTATACAGTGTGTGCGAGGGGGAGCAGCATGCAGTATGCGTGCGTGTGTGTGTGTGTGTGTGTAGGGGGAGCTGCGCATGAGCAGGCGATATCTGATTGCTGCTCACTGAAGCGTAGCTCCCCCTTTCAACTGTACTCCACTGCATTTTTGGAGCTGTCATAGACAGCTCCAGCATGAATTGGAGGACTGGGGCCACGCTTGCCAACACACTGACTGAATTGGAAGAGGGGGTGACACACCTCCGAAAACTTGGATGATGGCACTATATTTCTTGTACATGCGTGCAAGTAAACATAAGAATAATGAGCTTCAAGTGAACAAAGCCAAGTGAGTAAAAGACAGACTTCACTCTGGCATCATTATAGTTAATGAAGCTGATAACATTCATTACTGAATACGGTAATGCTTCAGCAGTTATTTTTCTAAACATTCTCCGAGTAAGTAATAACTGAAATACAGAGAACAGCGTGACCTTGGGCACTACATAACAAGATATGGTGTACTACAATCAAACGTCATGCTTCTCCTAAAATGATTAACAAGGAACAGCTGTACAGACATAAGTGTTTACACTTAGATTCATTTTAGATTCTTGATTTTTAACCCACAAACTTCCGCTTGTGCCACACTTAATTTATATTCTATTTCTTTTGCTTCAGTGGCACACTTTTGTAGCTCCTTCTCTACCGTCTCCTTCATGCCTTTAGTATCAGTAATACATTTTTGTAATTCTTTTTCTTGGAGGGCTAAACCTTCATTACATTTCTCTTCATTTTCTAACATCTGCCTCTTCATTTCACACATCCTAGCTGTTATTTCACACTGATACTGTACATACATTTGACAGATGTTGACTATCTTTGTTCTGCCTAATTTAACCATCTCATTTCTGTCCGTACGTTGCCTAGTAAAGCATTGATACGCATCTTCCTGTTGTTCAGGAGAGCAGTATGGCCCTTCCTTTAAATGTGTTTCTAGAAATTTACATAAAATGGTATCCATACTTACGTCTATCTTGTGGCTGGCAAATCACATCTGACTTCACACCAGTCCTCCTGAGTTCCTTTTCGACTCCCTTCTGTACTTGATTGATCAGGTCAGGTGCAATAAGGTGTTCACCGCAGCATGGCCCCTTTGGTTCATTTGATGTCATCAGCAACCATATAAACTGTCTTCAGACATCCGAGTCATGGCACCAATAGTAAGGTTGCATTATGTTTGCAAAAGAATTCCACTCGAGCCTTCAGATTTCTTCTAAGAGTTTACTGCAGTTATTCATCTTCACATGCATGTTCATTTCATTTCATCAATAGTGATGCTGCTTAGTGGTGCTGCTTATTCAACTAACATACAGGGTGGGATATTCAGAAATGCACCAGATGCCAGTGCAAGTCCAGTGCAGTGCAAATCCAATGCACCATGGCACAATGAGTGCAATATTCAAAGGTTGCGCATGGTGACATGTCCCAGTGCAACATGACTGAATATCACAAGGATGAGCCACAACGCAGTCATGGGTGCACCAGGGAGCAACCCAACATGTGCAAAAGCACAACCATGGATGCACAGGAGGCTGAGGTAGATGCACCAAGGCATAAAAGGACCAGCCACAGGCACAGCAGGTAGCCAGCCTTCGTCCACTAGCACCAGACCAGTGGACGCATGAAACAGGCAGCACCAACGGCCAAGGGTGGGCTGCCACCGGCCACCCTCCACTGGATGGCATGCCCCCACCTACCCAGTTCACAGCCAGCCACACCCTAGCACACTGCACCCAACACACATGCCACACAGCCTGAACAGCCAGCCTATGGCCACCCCAAGGCACAGCCACTGATTGATGGGCAAACCCCACCATGCACAGCCCACAGAACAACACAGGCACACCACACAGCCACCCACCACACCACTGCAGCATGGTTCCACTCACCAGCCACAAAGCAGACATGGACACAGATGGGTAAGCAAACCAAACTGTATAAAAGAACGATGAACAATACAAAACAGTGAACAAGGCAGGGGAACTATATACAAAGCAGGGATAGGGTAGGTGAGTGAGGGATGGGGACAGGATACAGGGATATACAATGGGACAGGGGAAGGCAGGGGAAGGGTGGTCAGGGGAGGGTAAGGTAATGTTGGCCCCTACGAGTGGCCACGTCCTGCCGCCGCCTGGTGCTGTCCTCTGCGCTGCCTCCACAGCAGAAGCCTCCTCGTGCACCTTGCAATCTCCAGGGTGGAGGTGGTGATGGTGATGATGTGCAGCAGGAGGGGACAGTAGGGTGGCTGGTGACCATCCTGTTGGACACCTATGGCAAAAGAAGGAACAGGAGTTCAGTGCATGTCCAGGGCACCCTAGCCCTCCCACCATGTGCAGCGTACAGTGGGGACACACGCCCCTGGGGTGGCACCCTGGCCACCTACAGTGGAAGGGCCTACAACTGCCACTGACCCAGCATGTCATAGCTGTGTACAGTGCTGGACACTGCCACCCGAGGGCCATCTACCAGCACAGTGGCAGGCAGGTGGCATGGTGCAGCAGCGGAACCGCAGTGGCTCTGGTGGCAGCCAGACACACCCACAGCCCACCAACAGCTGCCACACACATGCACTGGCCACCCCACAGCACCATGCACACTGCAGCCTGAACACAGCTGTCATGGCCAAGTGCACGGGGGCTGAGGCTGTACCCCAACCCCCACCCCCACCGACCGCCCTTCACAACAATGTTTGAATGCACAGCGCCTACCTGCCCACCATGATGCTGCACTCCCTGGTCCAGCTGCTCCTTCTCTTGGTCCCACAGCATCTGCAGAAGGGCCTGCAGTGGCCTGCTATGGCTCGCCAGGAGCCCCGCCACCCTGGCTGTTCTCTGGTCTTCAGGGCCTAGGACAGGAACACAAACAGGCCCACATCAGAACAGAGACACAACATTATCCCACTGCCCCCACCTCCCAAGCACAGTGTGCGCCCTGGCCTGGAAAGGCCGCGGGGCAGTGGCGCAGTGCACCCAGTGACTGGCAATGCCAGACCATGGTGCACTCAGTGACAGGGCCCCCCCCGGCATGGCATGCAGCCCTGCCTGCCCCATGGAACACTGGACATGCACAGATGCAGTCAGAGCACACTTACCTGCCATGGCGTGGCCCCTCGCCGGATGCGAACCTGCAGCGACCTGAGCCTCTCTGGGTCCCTCCTCAACAGGTCCCCATACCAGTGGTGGCACTGCTCCCTTATGCGCCACTCACCGGTTGCCTGGACAAGGCCATCTGCCACCTCTTGCCACACCTCAGTCCTGGGCCTATCAAGGGGCTGCTGTCCAAACAGGCTGGCAGCGTGGGGCTCCACCTGGGCCACCAGGTTCACCAGTTCAACCTGGCTTCAGTTTTGTGAATGGGGCACTGTGTGCCGCGGCATGCTTCTTCTGCGGAAGCAGTCCAAAATGGCGCCCTGTAGTGCACATGCACAACATACTCAGGATGCGCAGCCTGCATGGAGATGCACTGCCCATGTCACTAGCGCATCCCTGTAGATGTGCAGCATGGGTGTGGCCACACTGGCACGTGAGGCAGAGGTCCCTGGGGGGCATAGGGCAGGGTGAGGGTCAGGGGTCAGCATGCACAATGTGCATGGGAGCACCATTGGGGCCATGATGCATGTTGCGCAATAGGGCTCTGAGGCACCATGCCTCATAGGCCTTATAATGCCCAAGTGCCATAGGCGCCATAGGCCCTATAGTGCCCGAGTGCCATAGGCCCTATAGCACCCGGGCACCATGGGCCCTATAGTGCTCGAGTGTGTCATAGGCCCTATAGTGCCTGAGTGCCATAGGCCCTATAGCATCTGAGTGCTATAGGCCCCATAGCACCTGAGCGCCATAGGCCCTATAGCGCCCAAGTGCCATAGGGCGCATGGTGCATAGGGCACATTGGCCACCAATAGTGCTCCTAGCACACACTGTGCAATAGGCAGTGGTACATGCCATGGTGCATGCATGCTGATGGGCCACTGTGCACGTCACAGCATTGTGCCATGACTTATGCCAGAGCAAGTCCATTATGCAAGGTGCAACAATGCGATATTCAGCCGACATATGCAGATTAGCTCATCAGCCAATCCATGGTGCAATGGAGGAATTAGCATCTCATTACAGTTGCGCATCTGGCCATTTGCATGCGATGTGCTATAAAAGGTATCGCATGACAGCACAGGCCATTGCAACCAACCAAGGTAAGTTGTGCCTGCCAAGGGGATGGACAGCACAGTGGGATGGATGGCTGGTGTGGGCCGCAGCAACCACTAACCACATGTTCCTGCCCACAGGTAGCAGTATGTCTGAATGTGAGGAGGGTGAGGAGCATGGGCCTGTCTGCAAGCACAGGCATAACTTCACAAAGGCGGAGGCGGATGCCCTGTTCAAAGCGTACCTCGACAGGGAACCCTGCTGAGTGGCACCACTGTTACACCCTAGGCCAGAGCTGCAGCTTGTGTGGAGGTGGCGAAGGCTGTGAACCAGCAGAACAGCCATCTGCGATCTGCACAGGAGTGCAAGAAGAAGGTGGGCACCAACAAGAGTCAGATCAAGGAGAAGGTGGCGGCCATAAGGGCTTCCAGGTCAGCCACAGGTGGGGGCCAGGCTGACACGCCACAACTCACACTGCAGGAGGAGCTGGTGGCGGCCACCGTGTGGTGCAGCGCTGTCGAGAGTGTGCCAGGAGGTGGCTTCCAGACTGGAGGAAGCCCATCACTACATGGTAGGTTCAGCAGTGTGGGGGGTGAGGGTCCATTGCATCGGCGGCACTAATGCATCTATATTCCCTTTCAGCACTGGAATGCCAGCATGCAGTGGCAGAGATGCCTCTGTCTGCTGTGGGGGCATGCCCAGCCCTGGAGGACCAGCCATCCACTTCCACTGGCATCCAGGGGCCCGAGCGGCTGCAGCACAACACCGCCATCCTGCCAGATGAGCTGGGCGTAGTGGCAGATGAGGCCCTGGCTGTGTTCCAGTGGGACGCCAGCCACGGCATGCTGTGTGCAGAGACACAGATCAGGGCGGGGTCTGACTCCGATGACGATGTGACCATTGTCCTGGACAGCGGGGGACTTGTCTTGGGAAGACACCCACACCATCCACCACACCTGGCAGTGTGGCCAGTGGCCTGTTGGCAGTAAGACAACTGCCCGCCACTGCCCCTGGTACTGCTGTGTGTGAAGGTGGCATGGCGCTGGGGAGTGGTGGTGGTGGTAGTGGTGCAGCTGCACAGGTGCTGGCCAACACACAGGGGCTGGAGGGGTGGCAGTGGCAGATGGCCGGGGACGTTGGGAGGCCAGGTGCAGCGTTCGCTGCAGGTGCACCTGTCATTGAGCAACCCCATGGGGACCCCACTGTGCAGCACCCACCTGAGTGGAGGGCAGTGCAGCATGGTTGTACGCCACCAGTGGGTCGATGCCACAGCCATGGGCCCCCGGGCACTGACCCCTTGCACGAGCACACCAGATAGCTGCGGGCCTTCATGGACCAACAGGTGCAGCTCATGGCTGGGGTGCGTGCACTCTGTGCAGAGGTGCACCAGGCTGCCAAGCAGCACGACAGGGGCAATGCACAGGTCCAGGAGGCCATACATCACCTGCAGGAGGACACGACCGTGGCTCTGGACCACTTAGCCACTGCGGTCATGGTCGGCCTTGCCCCACTGGCTGCCATAGGGTGTGGCTGGCCACCACAGACCCTGCAGAGTGCATTATCCACCCTATGGACCAGGCGTTGGGTGACCCCCTTGGTGTCAATGCTGGGGTCCACTGTGGGCATCCCAGACACACCCGGTGCAGGCCTGTTTTGGAGCCTGCAGACCCCTGCAAGGGCATGGTCATGTTCCCACAGTCCCACCCCTGGGGGACGGTCACAGACCCCCCCGTGGCCATCATGCAGCCTGGGTCTGCTGGCCAGTTGTGGTGCGGCTGTCCTTGTTTCTGTGGCGGCCATGTGGCCGAGCAGCAGAGCTGATGTGCCCACCACCCTGTCCACTGTCCACCACCCTGTGTGCACATGGGCATTGTGTGTGTGCATGCCACGGAAGTGGCATCCATGAGTTGCGCAACACACTGGCCGTGTGAGCACCTGCCCTGCCGCTGATCTGTGTGACGTGTGTGTGATGATGCCACCACAGCACTGGTTGCACGTGTGCACTGGTGCCCTGTGTCTGATACATGCCAGGAGCTAGCGCCCGGGCAAGTGCCTGTGGGTGCCAGTGTGTGTGTGTGTGTGTGTGTGTGTGTGTGTGTATGTGTGCTGTGCTGTGTGATGTTGTGTGTGGACGTGTGGCACAGCACCAAGCCTGCCTCTGCCCCCTGCCTGTCTGTGCAAGCCACAGGACATGCCCACGCATGCCTGTGTGCCATGCCACTGTGTCTGTCCTGTGCATGGGTGTTTGTCCACATACCTGCGTGTGCCGTAGTGCTCCTCTGCTATTGTGTCCCGGTGCTGGCGTGCCATCCTCATCAGCTGGGGATCCCTCCACCTGAGGGGGCTGCCCACCGCCACATGGACCGTCGGCCGCATCGTCCCCACTGCTGTTCCCCTCTTCAACCTCCACAGCTGTCCCACAGTCAGTGGCCATGTTGTGCAGCATGCAGCAGGCCAGGAATAGGCCACAGGCCTTCAAGGGGCTGTACTGTAGTGCACCGCCAGACCTGTGCAGGCAACAGAACCATGCCTTCAGCAGACCAAAGGCATGCTCAATGATGTTCCATGTGCCGACATGTGCCTCATTGTACTGCTCCTCCACTGAGGACGATGGATGCTGGTAGGGGGTGAGGAGCCAGGGCCAGAGTGGGTAGCCACTGTCACCTGTGTGGATGGAGATATGGTTAACCAGGTGTCCTCTGTCGCTGTGTCCCCTGTCCTTCCCAGCTGCACTCTGCAGTGCCCCTACCCTGGCCGCCATGCTCCCATGCCCTGGTGTTCCTAGCTGCCTGTGGTCTCAACATACTCACCCACTAGATGACCGGTGGGGACTTCCTCACTTTCGAACCTGCGGTACAGTGCTGAGCTGTGCCTGATGGAGGCATCATGTGCTCCCCCAGGGTGTGTGGTACAGACATTGGTTATGCACCCCCTGGCATCACACACCACCTGGCAGTTGATACTGGGGTAGCCCTTCCTGTTGATGTAGGCTACCCCCACCAGGCCAGGTGGCATGTGAATGCCCACATGGGTGCAGTCGATGGCCCTTAGAATGCCAGGCATACGTGCTACCCTGTGGAACTCCTGCATGGTTGCTGTATGCTCTGCCTGTGTGCTGGGGAAATGGATTTATTCCACAGCATGTGGCAGCAGGGCACTAAGGAATTGTGTGAAGAGCCGTGATGCGGCCGACTGGGTTATTCCTGTGGTGTCCCCTGTTGGTCTCTGGAAGGTGCCCGTGGTGAGCAGGCAAATGACAGCTGTTACTTTTGTTTCCACTGTCAGGGTGTGGCTCCATCTAGTGGGTGCCTGCATCTCCTCACTGCACAACTCACAGAGCGACCTCAGAATTGCCGGGTTCAGTCAGTACCGGCCCACGATCTCTGTGTCAGCGTAGGTCTCATAGCAGATGCAGGGTCGGTACCACCTGTTCCAGGCGTACCACCGAAGGACCCTTCCACGGCTGTGGCACTCTGCTTCCTGCCTCCCCACACCCCTCATTATGGCCTCCATCTGGAATATCACACTGGCCATGGCCCCTGTTGTCCTTGCACCCCCTGGGCGTCTGGCTCCACTGCCTCACCGGGCTATGTGTGGCTGTGCGTGCCACTCAGCAGGGCCCCCTCCTGTGTACCCTGCCCCCGGTTAGCTGGCTGTTGCCTGTGGCCTCTGTCTCCCACCCCTGTGGGGGTCTGTGTCGCTCCACTTGGGCCTGGTGACTCTGTGTCGTGCCCACTCAGACACACACACACACACATGCACCCGCCATTGCCTCCCTGTCAGTCACACTCTCACTCACACTCCCTCTTGCACTGTCTCTCCTTCTCTGTCCCTGTCACTGTCTCTTTCACTCTCCCTGTCTCCTTCTTTGTTGGCAGATGTCCTGTCTATCTCCCTCTGTCCTGCTCCCCTCTGGTGTAAGTGCCCTCCTCCTACTTGCTCCCTGTTTTTATAGGCTCAAGTCTGCTCCACGCAACTGACAGTTGCTCTTCGCTTGCGCCATTGGTCAGGAGTTGCATATCGCACTGTGCCGCATATTCATGGGTACGCCCCCTGCCCTTGTGCATGCATACATTCCCATTGCACATTGGCGCACTGCTACTTGTGTTGCGCAGTTACTGCCATTGAATATCGCTCTCTGGCACATTTCTGCAGTTTCGCATGCGCACCTGCTTTGAATATCCCATCCACAGTGTTTATATAAAGAATTGTTATCTTGAAAAATGCCAACACCCCTTATAAGCCAATCATAAAACAAAATAACATATTAATCTTAGTGTGTGGAGAATTTCACTCAAAACATAGGTATTACTTCCTAGAAACATAGAATTTGACGGCAGATAAGGCCTGCTTGGCCCACCTAGTTTGCCCATTTCCCTACCTAACTGATAAGCTGAACATCCTAGTTAACCAACAGCCTACTTCCTCCTACCCCCCCACTAGAATTGCCTTATGTGTGTCCCATGCATTCTTGAATTCCCCCACTGTTTTTGACTCTACAACTTCCTCAGAAAAGCTGTTGCATGTATCCACAACCCTCTCTGTGAAGAAATACTTCCTCACATTACCTCTGAGCCATCCCTCCCCATCTTCAAATTGTGCCCCCTTGTTTTTGCACATCTCTTTTTCTGAAAGATGCTACCCTCTTGGACTTTGTTGATTCCCTTGAGGTATTTGAAAGTCTCTATCATGTTCCCCCTCTCCCTCCTTTCCTCAAGGGTATACATCATTAGTTCCTTTAGTCTTTCTTCATATGTCTTCTGATGAAGACCGTGCATCATTTTGGTTGCCCTCCTCTGGACAGCCTCCACCCTGTCTATGTCTTTGCGGAAATGGGGTCTCCAGAACTGTACACAGTACTCCAGATGTGGTCTTACCAACTGTCTGTACAGAGGGCCAACAACTTCCTGTTTTCTACTGGTGATGCCTCTCCCTATGCATCCCATTATCCCCCCAGCCCTTCTTACTGCCTTCTCACATTGCTGGCCCACCTTTAGGTCATCTGATATGACTACCCCCGGTCCCTTTCCATTTCTGTTGTTGTCAGTATCTCACCCCATTGTGTACTCTTCCCTGGGTTTTTGTTTCCCAGGTGCATTACTTTGCACTTCTTTACATTGAATCTAAGCTGCCATACATTTGACCATTCCTCCAACCTTGCCAAGTCCTTTTCATCCTTTCCACTCACTTTCCGTGTATCAATCCTGTTGCAGATCTTTGTGTCATCTGCAAAGAGACACACTTTCCTTCCAGTCCCTCTGCAATGTCACTTATAAAGACATTAAAAAGAACTGGCCCCATTACCGAACCCTGTGGTACCCCACTAGTAACCCTCTTTTCTTCACTGAGGACTCCATTTACTATTACCCACTGTGTCCTGTTGTCCAACCAGTGTTTTAACCAGGCTACCACCCTGAGATCCACTCCCAGGCTGGCTAATTTGTTTATTAATCTTTTGTGTGGGATTGTGTCAAATGCCTTGCTAAAGTCTAGGTAGGCCATGTCCACAGCCCCTCCCTGGTCTACTGCTTTGATCACCCAGTCAAGGAAATCAATTAGATGTGTCTGACATGACCTTCCCACTGTGAACCCATGCTGCCTTGGGTCCTGTGCCCCACTGGCCTCTAGGTACTCAACAATTCTTTCCTTCTGAAGTGATTCCATCATTTTCCCAACACTGAGATCAAACTGACAGGTCTGTAGTTTCCTGCCTCTGTCTTGCTCCCACTTTTGTGAAGGGGAGTCACATCTGCCCTCCTCCAGTCCTCAGGTACCACACCATCCTCCCATGATTTATTAAAAAGAGTAGTCAGTGGTGTTACTAGTTCTTCCCTTAGTTCTTTTAGAATTCTGGGGTGAATCCCATCAGGCCCTATTGCTTTATCCATCTTCAGTTTTAAGAGTTCTTTCAGAACCCTTTCTTCTGTAAAAGGACTAATATCAACCCCCTATCCAGAGTGCTTCTATTGACCGGATTAGGTATTTCCCCCTCTTTTCCATTGTGAATACTGAGCAGAAGTATTCGTTCAGTATCCCTGCATTTTCACTGTCGCTCTCTGCCCAACCACCTTCTTCTTTGTTCAGCCTCAGTACCCCTGCCTTAGTTTTTCTTTGCTCCCTAATGTACCTATAAAAGGTTTTATTCCCCTTCTTAACCTTTCTTGCACAACCTCATAGGTGTTTACTACATTTCTTGCACAACCTCATAGGTGTTTACTGCATTTCTTGCACAACCTCCCTTTATGCACATGACTCTCTTTGTTGCACACCTTCCTTAATAAGTTTATTATAGGACATAAACAAGTGCACACTACCCTAATAAGTTTATTATAGGACATTTTAAATTAAATGTTGTGAAATGTTATACTACAATTCAATGTTACACTACACTACCATAATGCCATTCACCCCAGTTGCATCCCCAGCAAACCAGAGCACACTCCTTCATCTCCTCCCAATACTGATCTCCCTGCTTTGTCTTACTACGGTTTCAGACACAGGTACGCCAGTGAAAGAACAGAAGTCGCATAACTGGGATGCCGAGTACAGTATGCTGCCATTGCTCTTGCCCTTGCACATCCTATTTGGGTTCACTATCACACTAAAATTCACTAACCCTTCCCCACACCCAAAATAATACCCTCCACAACCCAAAAACGCAACTAATTCCCCTAACTAGCTATCCTCGTTCACACACTAACTCCACCCTCTGAAATCTTCTGCATACACACTCTCCCCTAGTTACCCAAACTCTCAATACTCATTCACACCCTTCTGTAATTACCTATAAAATAAAATAACTCACTGCTCCACTCACATGCTATCTATATCCAATCAAGCACTCATGGAATAAAATACACAGTTTTCACAAAAAAATGGAGAATCCAATTTGATGACCAACAAATGAGCATCTATACATAGTTATTTCAAATTCAGCATGTTGCCCTAGTCTCAAAATATGTCCAAAAGAAGTTACTCAACTATCCAGCTGTATCACAGCAATGATTATTATACCTCACTACCCAGCTGTATCATGGCAATAACAATCCTAAATAAACCTCACTATCCATCTGTAGTGGGGCAACAGTTATCATTAATGTACCTCACTACCCAATTGTAGCATGGCAATAAGGATCATTAGTATACCTCACTACCCAGTTGTAGCATGGCAATAAGGATCATTAGTATACCTCACTACCCAGTTGTAGCATGGCAATAAGGATCATTAGTATACCTCACTACCCAGTTGTAGCATGGCAATAAGGATCATTAGTATACCTCACTACCCAGTTGTAGCATGGCAATAAGGATCATTAGTATACCTCACTACCTAGCTGTAGAGTGACAATAATGAATAGTATTATACCTCACTACCCAGCTGTAGCATGGCAATAACGAATAGTAGTATACCTCACTATCCAGCTGTAGCACTGCAATAACGATCAGTAATATACCTCACTACTCAGCTATAGCACGGTAATAACGATCAGTAGTATACTTCACTACTCAGCTGCAGCATGGCAATAACGATCAGTAGTATACTTCACTACCCAGCTGTAGCACAGCAATAAGGATCAGTAGTATACCTCACTACCCAGCTGTAGCACGGCAATAATGATCAGTAATATACCTCTCTACCCAGCTTTAGCATGGCAATAACGATCAGTAATATACCTCACTACTCAGCTATAGCACGGTAATAACGATCAGTAGTATACTTCACTACCCAGCTGCAGCATGGCAATAACGATCAGTAGTATACTTCACTACCCAGCTGTAGCACAGCAATAAGGATCAGTAGTATACCTCACTACCCAGCTGTAGCATGGCAATAATGATCAGTAATATACCTCTCTACCCAGCTTTGACATGGCAATAACGATCAGTAATATACCTCACTACCCAGTTCTATCATGGCAATAATGCTCATTAGTATACCTCATTACCCAGCTATAGCATGGCAATAATGATCAGTAATATACCTCACTACTCAGCTGTAGCACAGCAATAATGATCAGTAATATACCTCTCTACCCAGCTGTATCATGGCAATAAAGATCAGTAGTATACTTCACTACCCAGCTGTAGCATGGCAGTAACGATCAGTAGTATATCTAACTACCCAACTGAAGCATGGCAATGACAATCAGTAGTATACCTCACTACCCAGCTGTAGCACAGCAATAATGATTAGTAGTATACCTCACTACCCAGTTGTATCATGGCAATGACAATCAGTAGCATACCTCACTACCCAGCTGTAGCACAGCAATAATGATTAGTAGTATACCTCACTACCCAGTTGTATCATGGCAATGACAATCAGTAGCATACCTCACTACCCAGCTGTAGCATGGCAATAATGATCAGTAGTATACCTCACTACCCAGCTGTAGAACAGCAAAAATGATCAGTAGTATACTTCACTACCCAGCTGTAGCACAACAATAATGATCAATAGTATATCTCACTACCCAGCTGTAGCACACTAATGATCAATCAATAGTATTCCTCACTAACCAGTTGTAGCATGGCAATAATGATCAGTAGTATACCTCACTGCCCAGCTGTAGCACAGCAATAATGATCAGTAGTATACCTCACTACCCAGCTGTGGCACAGCAATAATGAACAGTAGTATAGATAGCTAGATAAATCATTCATTAAGCACTCATTTCCACAGACTCTGAGCATTGTACAGACAACAACAATAAATAAACAAATTAATAAAACCAGCCAAAACTCAATTTCAGTTCCAACAATTCCATTTAATAATTAGCCATAAAAGGCCAGCCGGAAAAAGTATGTTTTGAGGCCCTTCTTAAAGGCTTTCACCGAGGGAGCCCTCCTCAGATTTTCAGGTAAAGAGTTCCACAAAGTGGGCATGGCAACCAAAAATGCCCTGTCTCCAGAGTGCCGCAGCCCTACTCTGGGAACCTCAAGGAGGGCTCCCCCGGCAGAACGAAGTGCCTGAGAGGGGCAGTAGGGAACAAGGAGATCTCGCTGATAGGCAGGTTCCCCCTCATGTAGGTTTTTGTGGATTAAAAGCCCTACTTTAAAGACAATCTTCCACCTGACCGGCAGCCAGTGCAGTTTGCAGAGAACAGGAATAACATGCTCTGATCTTCTGGCTCCCATCAATAATCTTGCTGCTGCATTCTGCACCAGCTGCAGTCTGCGGAGGTTGCCTCCAGATAACCCTAGATATAAGTCATTACAGTAGTCCAATCTGGAGGTGACAAAGGCATGTACTAGTGTGGGCTGGTCATCAGGGGGAATCAAGAATCGAATTTGGGTGATATTTCTTAGATGATAAAAAACACTCTTGATGATGGCTGACACCTGGGCATCCATAGTCAGGCCACCATCCAGGATCATGCCCAAATCCCTCACCTGTCTGGAGGGGACAAGTGGAACGCCCCCAACAACAGGTCAGAGAGTATCCCCGTGCCCCCCCACAAAATGACCCAGATCCACCACCAGGACCTCAGTCTTGTCTGGGTTTAGTTTGAGCCAGTTTTGAGCCATCCACGACTGGATCTCCTCAAGGCACTTGTTAAACATGGAAACCGAAACCTGGTTCTTGGATGCACAGGACAGATGCAACTGGGTATCATCTGCAAAACAGTGAAAACCCAGTCCATATCACCTGATAATGTCCCCCAATGGTAGCATGTATACTGTGAACAAGGGCAATGAGACCAAACCTTTGTGGAACTCCACAGCCCAGAGCCTTCGGGGCAGATGAAGCAAGCCCCATTTTTACCCTTTGCACTCTGCCTGTTAGATACGACCTGAACCAGCAGATGACCTTGCCAGATAGGCCACACCAAAATCACAAGTGGTCAAGTAGCACCTCATGGTCCATGGTATCAGTAGCTGCAGAGAGATCTAGGAGGACTAAGTTGGTATGATCTCACCTGTCCCTTGCCATCAGGAGGTCATACAGCACCCTTACCAGGGCAGTCTCCATGCTATGCCTCATCCGGAAACCTGACTGAAATGGCTCATAGGTAGAGGAAGAGGTGAGGTGTCTCTCAAGCTGAACGGGCACCACTTTTTCAATAACCTTCCTTAAAAATGGGAGTTTTGACACTGGCCTGTTGTTGCTGAGACAG
Organism: Neoceratodus forsteri; assembly: GCA_016271365.2. Classification (NCBI taxonomy): domain Eukaryota; kingdom Metazoa; phylum Chordata; order Ceratodontiformes; family Ceratodontidae; genus Neoceratodus; species Neoceratodus forsteri. Next base: position 967,758,910 of record CM028130.1, on the reverse strand, counting down.
TTCAGGTCCAGAGAAGGCTTTTTCAAGAGGGGTCTAACCACGGCTGCTTTCAAAGCTTGTGGAAAGATACCACTCCTCAAGGAACTGCAGACAATCTCGGCAACCACAGGTCTCAACAGGTCCAAACATCCAACTAAAACCTGGGTTGGTCCTGGGTCAAGATCACAATGGGTAGGTCATAGCTTAGAGAGTAACCCCTCCACCACCTCCACCCCAACCAGCTCAAACTTCTCCCAGACAGGAGGAGTACCTCTACACCTCTCAGATAGACCACCAATGTCCTTTTGAGAGACATTGGAGGAGACATCAGTCCTGATGGAGGACACCTTGTCGACAAAGAACAGAGCCAGCTCCTCACACCTAGAAGCTGAACCCGATCCCCCCACACGTAGACAGTCAGGGTGTAACAACCTGTCCATTGTATGGAGTAGCTGAGCTGATCTATTCCTCACTACCAAGTTGTATCATGGCAATAAAGATCAGTAGTATACCTCACTACCCAGCTGTGGCATGGCAGTAACGATCAGTAGTATACCTCACTACCTAGCTGTTGCACAGCAATAACGATCAGTTGTATACCTCAATACCCAGCTGTAGCACGACAACTATGATCAGTAGTATACCTCACTACCCAGCTGTAGCATGACAATAATGATCAGTAGTATACCTCACTGCCCAGCTGTAGCACGGCAATAATGATCAGTAGTATACCTCACTACCCAGCTGTAACACAGCAATAATGATCAGTAGTATACCTCTCTACCCAGCTGTAGGACAGCAATAATGATCAGTAGTATACCTCACTACCCAGCTGTATCACGGCAATAATGATCAGTAGTATACCTCACTACCCAGCTATATCATGGCAATAATGAACAGTAGTATACCTCATTACCCAGCTATAGCACAGCAATAATGATCAGTAGTATACCTCACTAACCAGCTGTAACACGGCAATAATGATCAGTAGTATACCTCACTGCCCAGCTGTATCACGGCAATAATGATCAGTAGTATACCTCACTGCCCAGCTGTAACACAGCAATAATGATCAGTAGTATACCTCTCTACCCAGCTGTAGGACGACAACTATGATCAGTAGTATACCTCACTACCCAGCTGTAGCATGACAATAATGATCAGTAGTATACCCTCACTGCCCAGCTGTGTACGGCAATAATGATCAGTAGTATACCTCACTACAGCTGTAACACAGCAATAATGATCAGTAGTATACCTCTCTACCCAGCTGTAGGACAGCAATAATGATCAGTAGTATACCTCACTACGCAGCTGTAGCACGGCAATAATGGTCAGTAGTATACCTCACTGCCCAGCTGTATCAGGGCAATAATGATCAGTAGTATACCTCACTACCCAGCTGTAGCATGTCAATAATGGTCAGTAGTATACCTCACTACCCAGCTGTAGCACGACAACTATGATCAGTAGTATACCTCACTACCCAGCTGTAGCATGACAATAATGATCAGTAGTATACCTCACTGCCCAGCTGTAGCACGGCAATAATGATCAGTAGTATACCTCACTACCCAGCTGTAACACAGCAATAATGATCAGTAGTATACCTCACTACTCAGCTGTAGCACGACAACTATGATCAGTAGTATACCTCACTACCCAGCTGTAGCATGACAATAATGATCAGTAGTATACCTCACTGCCCAGCTGTAGCACGGCAATAATGATCAGTAGTATACCTCACTACCCAGCTGTAACACAGCAATAATGATCAGTAGTATACCTCTCTACCCAGCTGTAGGACAGCAATAATGATCAGTAGTATACCTCACTACCCAGCTGTAGCACGGCAATAATGGTCAGTAGTATACCTCACTGCCCAGCTGTATCAGGGCAATAATGATCAGTAGTATACCTCACTATCCAGCTGTAGCACGTCAATAATGGTCAGTAGTATACCTCACTGCCCAGCTGTATCAGGGCAATAATGATCAGTAGTATACCTCACTGCCCAGCTGTAGCACGTCAATAATGGTCAGTAGTATACCTCACTGCCCAGCTGTATCAGGGCAATAATGATCAGTAGTATACCTCACTGCCCAGCTGTAGCACGTCAATAATGGTCAGTAGTATACCTCACTGCCCAGCTGTAGCACGACAATAATGATCAATAGTATACCTCACTGCCCAGCTGTATCACGGCAATAATGGTCAGTAGTATACCTCACTACCCAGCTGTAGCACGACGATAATGATCAGTAGTATACCTCACTGCCCAGCTGTATCACGGCAATAATGGTCAGTAGTATACCTCACTACCCAACTGTAGCACGGAAATAACGATCAGTAGTATACCTCACCACCCAGCTGTAGCATGGCAGTAATGATCAATATACCTAGCTGTATCACGATGTACCTTACTACCCAGCATGACAATAATGATCAATAGTATACCTCACTACCCAACTGTATCATGGCAATAAATATAACCAACTACAATGCTGCCTTATAGTAATTACTATCATTATGACAAAGTACCGAATTGTATCTGGCAATAATGGTGGCTATTACTAGATGAGGCTAGGTAGCTGAACTGCTGTTCCTCCTCCCCCCCTTTCCCCAAGGATGCATCTAGAAACAAGCTGATACTAGGTCAGTATGTTTTTTTCTGGTAAAACTTTTGAAATACTGTAAACACGTACATAAATAGTCAGGCATAATGATGTTTATTGAAAGATACAGCAGAATTAGTTGAGTTGATAAAATGGGTACGAAAAATAAATCCACCTGATTGGATAAAAAACTCTCTGTGTCAAATTCTGTCACCATAATACCATACCTTGGCACTGGGACTAGTTAATATCCACATATACATTTAAATCAATACTCCTACACCTCGAACTGACCTGCCATCACAGACATGACTGCCATCTTTACTTACTTGTAACCCCCCCACCCATCAGGGGGCTTACCTGTGAACCCCTGAAAAAGGCTTGTTTCCCTGGGGTTTGCTTCCAACCCCCCACCTTTTTTTTGTCTGGGTCCTGGTATCCTGGCTGTCCTTTGTGCCCCCTGACCTCTCCTGCCAGCTCCTGCATTGGTTTTAGAGAGAAAGAGCAGGGCCAGAAGAGCTGTAGCATGGAGCCACTGGCTTTGGAATGGGCACTGCGGTGCTGGCGAGCTCCACGCAGGCACAGAGCGCAGTTTCAAATGGCCATTTTGGTAACCTTTGGGGTTGTCTCTCTGGTGGTTCTGGTCCCAGGAAAAAGCAATTGAGGGACCGGGGACCCTGGTTCAGAGGGAGAGGCACCCGGGAGTAAGAAAAAAGAGTTTTGGTGAGTGCCAATTGCACTCGAGTTACAAAGATGCCGCCTCATTAATATTCATGAGGCGGCATGAATGAAAGATGAGCTGGGAGCTTGTGTAGTACTGGGGCACAGTTTAGCACTAGTGACAGGCAGGGGAAGACAGAAAATAAATGAAATAAATGAAGCCGTGGGGCTGGATATTCAAACTGCGTTATTTTGTGGCGCAAGCCTTTGCGCTGCACAAAATGATTGTGCAGGGGTGTGGCCGGGGCGATATTCAAAGGAGTTGCGCTATTGAGCAACTCCTTTGAATATCACCACGACTTGCAACACTAATGCATAAGCGCGGTGGAACTTCGCGCCACCGCAAGTGGTCGAAGTGGAGCATTCAAGTTGCGGTGGCGCAAAATACCATTGCGCCATCGCAAATTTCCGATAATCAAAGGTGACATGCAAATGGAGCCATAATTCATCAAGGCACAGGGGGGGCCATTTGCATCTATTTATGGACCCATTTGCATGCCATTAGCATGCAGGTGCGCCGATCCCCGAGGACTTGCGCCTGGCGCCCTGCCAGGCAGCAGCCATCGGGGACCGATGCCCCCTGCAGCCCGATCGTGGGCAAAAGTGAAAAACATCCCCCAACCCCCCGACTGGCCTGATTGTGGGCAAAAGCTAAAAATCCTCCCACCCCAACTGGCCCGATCGCGGGCAAAAGCGTGAAATCCTCTTCCCCTACTGGCGATCACGGGCATAAGCTTAAACCCCCGCCACTAGCCCGATCGCGGGCATAATTGTAAATAATTTGTAAAATACCCCCTCCCCACCAGCCCGATCACGGGCAGCACAAATCAACCCCCAAGGACATATCTCTGGTGGTCCAGTGGACGCTAATCCTGATCGCGGGCTGCAAAGTGATGAAGCTCCCCAAGACCATAGCCCTGGTGATCTAGTGTCCCCACCCACCCACCATGAAGCCCCACCTCCCGCTCCCCTGGCAGCCCGCCCAGACTGCCAGGTAGGGCTGCATGCCCATTGGTGCAGAGCAAGAGCCAGTGGGCGTGGCCCATACCATAAAGGCAGTCAGATGTTCACATATCTGGACTGCCTTGCAATATCGACTGCATGCTGCTGTCTGCTCTCACAGTGGCGTGCAGTCTACCGGGCAGTCAGTCGGCGGCGGCGGCAGGCGTGTGGATGCTTCCGCCACCGCCGCCGGGGGAGCGGGATGGTGGGGTTTCGTGGGTGGGTGGGGAGAGGACACTAGATCACCATGGCTATGGTCTTGGGGAGCTTTCATCACTTTGCAGCCCACGATCGGGCTTAGCGGTCCACTGGACCACCAGGGTTGGTCTTGGGGAGCTTATCACTTTGCAGCCCGCGATCGGGCTTAGCTGTCCACTGGGACCACCAAGGATATGTCCTTGGGGGATTGACTTCTGTGCTGCCCGCGATCGGGCTGGTGGGGGTATTTTACAATTATGCCTGCGATCGGGCTAGTGGCTAGGGGGGTTTAAGCTTATGCTCGTATCAGGCCAGTCGGGGAGGAGGGATTTCTACGCTTTTCCCGCCGATCGGGCCAGTTGGGGTGGGGGATTTTAGCTTTTGCCCGCGATCACGGGCCAGTCGGGGTGGGGGATTTTTCACCTTTGCCTGCGATCGGGCTGCAGAGGGGCACAAGGAGTAGGTTGTGGGCCAGCCACGGGTGGCAGCTGCTGTGTTGCGCCCTGCACTGCGGCAGCTCACCTGTGGGTGGCCCTCGACTTACTCCTTTTTTTTGGGCTCAAAGTTGTGCAGGCGCAACTCTGCACAGCCCACTGAATATTGGGCTGTGCAGTTTATGCATGGTGCCTGCCCCTCCAATTCAGCATGCATTCATTTGCATTGCGCTGTTGCTCAGCTTGCCTTGGGGGGCACAACTGCCTCCTGCTGAATATGGCAGAATGGCACAATTTCGGACTTGCGCATGGCGCAACCCTTTTGAATATCCAGCCCGTGGTGTAAAAAGGAAAAAAGGAAAGGCTGTCAGTCCGTGGGGAGAATAAATAAGTAGAATGTGTCCACAGACTGCAGCCAGAGAGTAGGGCTATGTATGAGCTGCCTAGGGCCAAGGTATAATGGCAGCAGTGACTGAATGAGGGTTGAGCTGTCAAATTAATGAGTGCAGTCACTATGTAGGGCACAGGCGTGGCTACCAAATGGTGGGGAAATAACTGATTAAAGATAAAGGGTTTGGCTGCAGGAATGTTTTAAACCTGGGATAGTGTTAAAATGTGTGGACACATTTACAATGGCCACCATTTTTAGCAGCCATGTGACATCAGCCAGCCAACCACTGAGCCAGGATTCATGCTGAGGACTCTGGGACTGATTGGGGGAAAATACTGTGGAAAATCTAGGCGCCTTTATCTGCACCAATGAGACACTGAAGGAGCCTCATACATATTAACTTTTGCTTAAGGACAGTGGCTCCAGCCAATGGGGAGTGAGGAAAGGGCTCCCAAAAAGAGAGAACAGTTAGATTTGGAGTCAGTTCAGGGAGAGCTTCTCCAGAGGGATGGTGGCTCCTGCCCCTGGAGAGAAGGGGGCTGTGTGATGGGCCTGCCTGCGGGCTGCAAGCAGTTTGTCCCCAGGACAGAGAGTGCCTGCCTGATCAGGGAAAGGAAGAAGCAGCTTGGCAGAAAGAAAAGGGAAAGCTGTGTGTTGCTGAATGTCCTGTGCTGTTTTGAGATTGCACCCCAGTAGTGAGACAAAGCAGAAGAGAGAAGAGGTTGTGTCCTGAGCGTGAATAAAAGGACAAAGGTTGGGTCTAAGCCTGGAAAAAAGGCCAAGGTTGTGTTCTGAGCCTGGAAAAAGAATGAAGGTCGCATCTAAGCCTGGGAAAAGACAGGAATTTAGAAAATGATGAGCAAGTGAATATAAATGTGCTGAAAAAGAGAAAGGGAAGCATAAGCCTCTTTGAGCCAGAGAAATGTTAAGTACCTGCACGGTGAGAAACTGGACTGTGAGAATGCAGGTGATATCTGTGTGAGCCAGAGCAAAAAGGTGGCTGTGTCAGGTTGAGAAACAGTGAAAGCAGAAGGACAGACAGGTGTTTTTTGTTAGCTCAAGTACCTGTTCTCTGCTCTTGAGATACAGCAAAGAGAGAGAGAGAGAGAGAGAGACGGATTGCTGTGGCTACACACCGTGGCAGGAAAAGAAAGAGAAGAAGCAGAAGAGAATGTGCTGAATGTGTTTTGGTGACACCCAGGGTCAGGTGGGGAACTTGCTAACCCCCATAATGTGGGGTCTGCTGCTGCAGGGGGTCACGGGTCTTGTACCCAAGTGCTAGGACACTCTGATCCGAGGGAGCCGGGCCGTGGGGCCACTTTCTGGTCTGGGTCCTCTGTGGCGGTAGGCCTTGCGCACATGTTCTGCAACGGGGCCTGTAATGGGCCAAAGGGGACAAGCTGCAAGATCTGCAAGCAAGATGAAGGAAGAGCAAACTGCCACCTCAGTGCCCCCTGATCAAGCTTTGTGCCGGTTCTGCTGTGGCACCAATCCCCAGGACTTCTGTGAACTGTACCATCCAAGGTCTGATTCTGCAGAACCGTGAGTAAATTGCAGGAATTGCCCTGCACCTGGGGACTGTGAATATGCTGTCCCACTAGGACAGGAGGTAGAGCTAAGGACTAGAGGGAAAAGGTAAAGGTATAGCTCTAACCAGAGAGAGAGAGAAATGTAAAAAAGTTAAAGCTCAATTCAAGTAAGCGCGCCAACACCGGCTACCAGCTGCACCTCAGGCCTGCAACTTTTAAACTGGGTACCCAGGTATTGGACTTTGGGGAAATGGACTGGGACCTGCAGGTCTGTGCTTGGGCACCTGCAGCAGATAGATAGATAGATAGATAGATAGATAGATAGATAGATAGATAGATAGATAGATGGTGGCTGTACTGATTGCAAAAAGGGAATGAATCAAAAGGGAAAATGTGATTTTGGAAAAAGGCAAAAATGAAAATACCTAAAGTCTCCCCCTGTAAATAAACCAGAGTTATTGTTTTGCAGGAGAAAACGAATCCAGAACCCGATGTTAATGAGCCTGTTTACTGGATGAAATGAAAAGGTAAATGATGTAACTGAATATGGGGAGGTTTTGAACTTGGTAAGTCTATGCCTGTGGTAACTGTTGAGGAGGTAGGCTAGTACTACATCCCAGGGGGTTGTACTGCTAGTAATCAGGCCCTCGTGTGCATACTCTGGGCGGAGGCCTCACCATTTTATTTCAGTTTTGGGAAAAGACTCCCATAGGTCAGCTATGGGAACCCAGGCCCCTGGTCGGGCCCACAAGGCAGGGGCGGTGGCCCTCTCCAAGATGGCACTGGAGAGGGGCTACATACTAAAATCATTTAAAGGGGAATTCTCACATGCTCATGAGGAATGCTGTGGGACCTTTAGGTCCTGATTAACAGAAATGCAGTGAAACTAAAGTTTTTGTCATACTCACAAGTCCCTAAGTTTAATTTTTTATCTGGTTGATCCAGCGACCCTTCGCCCACCATGATTACTCACTACATAGCCATTGTCCCCACCCCCGGCCAGGCCTCTGATGATGTGACTGATGGACTGAGCCATGGAGGACCTCTGTGTGCTGCAAGTCAGTTAATAGAGTGTTATTGTGACGGAGCACATAATCACGCTTATTCTACCGGTACCAATTGCAATAAGCTTAACTCATTTGCAATGGAAGCAGTGGCAGGTTTTCACCCCTCCTGTGGTCACTTGCTACATCAGGCATGGTGGCGAGTGGGCTCCCCACACTGCAAATGTTTGGCCCCACAATTTAAATGTTCTCCCTGGTGTCTAGTGGCACCCCCAACCCTCCAATCACCATATCGGAAACATTGCTCCTGGTGTTTGTTGGAAACCCCCACCCTCCCATCACCTGCTGCTGTACGTTTGAAGATGGCCCTGGTGTCCAGTGGTACCCACTACCCTCAAGTCATCCATCCCCATAACAAGTATGTAGTCTCTGGTATCCAGGGCACCTTCTGCCCACCGATTGCCTGCTGCCATAGGAGTCATGTAGTCCCTCGCATCCAGTCTTGACTGAAGAGCTGTTCTTAGCGCTAAGGCAGCTGCCAATAAGTGTCCCTTTATTCTCAAATATCAAAAAGTAGATACTGTATCAGGAAGAGCAGAGGGCTGATTTGTCATGGTACTCGTGTGCACAAAAGGTACTTGATGTCATCTGTAAGAGTGCACACCAATCAAGGCATGCTCAATAGAGTCACCGCCTCTTCACTGGCACAAGCAAAATCATAGGGGCTGAAGCTGTGTATTAGGAGGTCCAGATCAGGGGATTTAGGGTGCCAGTAGACATCATGGGGTGCTGGGATCATGACAGAGGTGGGAGAGGGGTACCATTTGACATGAGGGACTGCTTGGAACATTGCGGGGAGTCCAGCACCACTGCTGTGCTGCTGCGATGTTTCATTGAGGATACTGATATGTGCCTGAGTCTGTGAGCATTCACCAAGTTGTAAACTGATATAATTCCTGATTGCACCAGCTAACATCTGGAAAAGCATTTCACATACCGCTGCACTTCTTTAGTGAGAGACCACAGTTGTGTATAGCAGTGTTGGGTAATGCCACAATTGAGCTTGCACCAAGAGTGTGGCTGTATGTAAATCGCTGTTCCATATTTTAGCTGGTGCAATCAGGAATAATCCCAGCTTACAACTTGGTGACTGCTCACAGACTCGGGCACAAATTGGTATCTCAGTGCAGCACTGCAGCAGCATAGCAGTAGTACTGCAACCCCCCCTCCTTGTTCCAAGCAGTCCCTGGTATCAAATGGTATCCATCTCCCACCCTTACTGTGTTTCCACACTACACGGTGTCTCATGCACCCTCAATTTCCTTATCTGGGCCCTGATAAAAAAATAAATGACTAATGCAGTCACCCAGGACTTTGCTAGTGCCAGTGAAGAGGCAGTGACTCCATTGTGCATGCCTTGATGGATGTGCTCTCTTACAGGAGACAGAGTAGATATTGTTTCCATGAATGCCATGATGAATCATCCCCCTGTTCTTCCTAGTACAGTATCTACGTTCTGATATTTGAGCATAAAGGGACTCTCACTGGAACCTCTTCTAACCCCAAGAAGAGCTGTTCAGTTGAGATGGGGATTTGTATCCTACAGGACAAAGGTGAATGTGCGTTCTCTGTCACTGCAGATGGTAGTTGACCTAGGAGATGAGTGGAGGGCTGTGCCAATCACCATATCAGATCCTCCAAGTGGCACCTCCACCTGAAGTACAGGGAGGGGGTTGGCTGGGCAGTGTGGGTGGTACAGGGCAGCTGCTAGCCACCAGGGAGTCTAGGTGGCAGTGGGATGGGTGCTTGGTTGGTGGAGGTTCCACTAGATGCCAGGGACCCTCACAGTATGTTGGGCCTTGGAATCGGTGAGTGGGGGTGTCACTGGATGCCAGTGACTACATGACTTGTACAGCAGTGGGCAATCAGTGGGTGGATATCAGGGACTACATATCTGTTATGGGGACGGAAGATTGGAGGGTGGGGGCTGTCACTGGACAGCAGGAACATCTTCTTATGTACAGCAGTGAGTGATAGGAGAGGGGTGCCACTGGACACCAGGGACAGCTTTCTAGTTATGGTGGCAGGTGATTGAAAGGCAGAGAGAACCACTGGACACGAGGGACAGCTTCATAATTCATGCGGCAGCTGCTCGGAAGGTAGGGGGGTACCACTAGATACCAGAAACACAGTGTTCATTATAGGGCCAGCAATCATCAAAGGGTGGGGGGGTGCTACTAGATAGCAGGGACAACATTTCTGATATGGTGGTAGGCAATTGGAGGGTGGGGGGTACAACTAGACACCAGGGACAATGGCTGTTATATGGTGGTGGGTGATCAGAAGACGGGAGGTGCCACTGGACACCTGGGCATCCACTGTGTGCACGGGCTAGTGTCCGGGGGTGGGCAGCTGCAGTGCCCTTGCCAGCCACCAGGGCAATGCATCCCTTTAAGTCAGGGTTCGCAGAGGTGGTAACATGCAACCGTTCGGGGGGCATTTATCACCTGTGTAAACCTCTGAATTTGCCGCTGTGCCCATATGGAATGGAGAACCCACTCATTTGCATGGGAGCAGTGGTGAATTAACAATGAGGCACTAATGGGTTTTGCCCATGCTGTGGGGGTGTCTGAATATAGACCCCCCCACAAATCGGGCACAAATCCTGGTCAGCATGGGTAAACGCCCTTTTGCAACTAAGTTTTGAATATCTGGCTCCAGGTATTTTATTGAATCAACAGTCTCAATGGATTCCCCCTTAAATGAGTATATTTTTAGAAATTCTCCTATTCTAGCTTGGATGGTGATGGATGAAGAAGACAGTCTTACTTTTCCTTGGCATCTAACAGTAACTTATTGGCTGCAAACCAGCATTCCAGTAGCTGGAAATCAGTACTGAGGCCGATTTAATCGACTCCAGGTCTGAGTGACTCCTATATATTACCACATTATTAGCATACAGGAAGGCTTTGGTGTTACCACAGTGTTTGGGTAGGTTGCTAATAAACAAGGAGAACAGTAGTGGGTCCAGCATAGAACCCCGGGGAACCCCATCAACCATTTTCCTCAGAGTGGACTGGCTCCTCCCCTCCTTAACTAGCTGCTTTCAGCCAGTTAGGCGGTTGCTGAAGGAGGACTAGGATGTATGATCAAGATCTAGCCTGTTGACTTTGTGCAGTAGCAGTTCATGGGTGGCTAGGTCAGATGCCTTAGTCAGGTCAATGAAGATATCACAGTAGCATGCCCGGCCTCCTGGGGGTCAAGAAGGTCTGTTGTGAGCCTGACTAGTGCCTTGTCTTTTCCATTGTTCTTCCTAAAACCTTGTTGGGCATCTACAAGCAGAGAATGGGTAGAAAATATATAAACAAATTGGAGATCTAGCAACCCACTGAATTTAGGCTTGTTCCCAATGGCTTCCCACAGTATCATGATGTACAGTTTCCATGGGTCGTAACACGTTATCTTATATTTATATTATGGACAGACTGGATGGGCCTTGCAGTCCTTATCTGCTGTCAACTTCTATGTTATATTTAAAAATACAATATAAAATGCCAGCAGTATATTGCATTGGTAGTGTAGTGGTTACCATAGCAGCCTCTCAAGCAGCTGAGCCATGTTTGATTCCCAGCCAATGCAGCATCTAATTTCACTGTACAGGTCACTGGCTCAGCCTAACCTCTAGTCCTGTACATTTTTTTAAAATCACAAACTCCATTCAGTGGAGTTAGGGTCAACGCCAAACAAAAAAACGCACAGCACAGAACAGTCTACCAATAGGCTATTGTGTTTTTTTTTTGTTTTCATTAAGTATGCTTTATTTTATGAAAAAACAACCACATTATACAGACAACATGATAATGCTGATGTAAAACGCAGTCGGAACACTCCAGGTATTTGAATATACAGCATTCAGTGAAAAAATTCAATGATATGAAAACGGTAGCTAATTACAGTTGTCTGCAGCCCTTCTGTCCTGACCCACCCCTGTCCGCCACTGAATACTATTTACGGACGGTTGTAAAAAACTGAATCAGTGAAAGTCTACTTTGGAGGTTTCACAAGACGGGGGAAACTGTCTTAATGAAGAACAGTACATGTGATTTAGTTCTAACAGATTGATATAAGGGTATACAGTGGTTCCCAATTTTGTTTATATCTGCTCATCCTATTAGTGACTGCCACAATGATGAGCTCAGCTTGCAGGGCAAACATGATCTCCTTAAACCATTCTACATGATTGGGGGTAATCAGATCCAGCCAATGTCTCAATATTACTTTCTTAGCACAAGCTGAAATTAAAGCCATGTGAGCTCTTTGGATGCACCCTTTCAGCTGTGTATAATCTCCAAGGATGCAAATTTCAGATGTAAAGTTATCAGATTATGCAAGTAATGGGTCAAGACGATTTTAAATAGTGTGCCAGAAGGGAGCAATCTTTTCACATGACCATAGCATTTGGAGTAAATCCCAAAGTGGATTTTGATATTTGGGACATTGACTGGAGGATAATTTACCAATTTGGTGGAGTTTAACCGGGGTATAGTATAGCTTGTGATTGATTTGAAATTGCATATATCTGCATCTATCCCATTTGATGTACTTATACAGGTGTTTCCAAAGCTTTGACCAAGACCTGGATGGGGTAGTCGATGGCAGAATATTATCTCACCAGTTGAATCTCTGGCCCTGTAGCATTGCAATGGTGGATAATAGGTATTTATATGTGTATGATATCAGGTGAGAAGTTGGGGCAGAGCTTATGTATGTGGACAGAGTAGACGTAAAAGACCTGGACCATGCCCCTGAGCCAAAGAGTTGTGTTGACATGTAGGATATCTGAAAATATTTAAAGACATGAATAGTGGACCATTTGAAGAAGGAGCGAGCTTCTTGAAAGGACAGCAGCTTATGCTCATTAACCAACTGTTCCCCCTTTTCCACACCCATATCCGGCCAAAAGAGATGAGGTTTAAGTATTTTACCTGAAATTAGAAAGTTAGGATTATGAAAAAGGGGTTGAGCTATGTCTCTACATGCATCCATTTCGAGGAAGGTGTTTAGCTAGTGTTGTATTTGGAGCGTGGAGCCTAGGGGTGTTTCTTTCAAGTGTTTGGGGAGATTTTGTTTTTTATAGTAAAGGGAAGAGTTTTAGGATTGATGTCATGCACTGAGCACAGAGCTTGTTCAATTCTAACCCGGGGGGGCAGTAAGAGGAGTCCAAAACACTGCCCGTGGGATGTAACCAGCGTCTGAGTCTGGTTAAGTGAATAGCTAAGTAATGTAGGTAAAAGTTGGAGGCCTGAAGATCTCCGTCTGCTTTTTGGAGAGTAAGTTTGAGGTAGCTTTGTCTGGCTTTTTTTTCACAGCCATACAAAGGAACTAATGATTCTATGTAATTGTGAAAACCAAGTTAACGTGAGAGCCCAGTTGAACATTTGTAGAGGGTATAAAATGCAAGGTAGTATGTTCATCTTTGTCATGCTCATTTGTCCCCACAAAGATAAGGGTAGTTTTGACCAGCGCTTAAAATCATCTTTTAGTGTGTTTACAATGACATCCAAGTTGAGCTTTTTCATAGTACGGGGGGGAGGGGTGAAGATTAATCCCTAAATATTTTAGTTTATCTGTACGCCACTGCATGCCCAGGTGTTCAATATCAGCTTTCAGTGTGTGCTTATTAAGAGGAAAAAATTCAGTTTTCTCTAGGTTTAATTTATAGTTCAAGATAGCCCCAAACTGGAAGATGATCTTAAATGCAACAGAAAGAGACTGGACTGGGGAGGAGATATGCAAGAGTATATCGTCCGCGTACGCAGAAATTCTATACTCTGAATTACCAATTGATATACCACTTACCAGTGGAGAGCTTTTAATTTTTCTGGCAAGAGGTTCAATGTACAGGTTAAAAAGATAAGGGGAAAGGGGGAAGTCTTGTCGGGAACCCTGAAATAAGGGGAAAGATGCAGAGAAAATTCCGTTACACTGGATTCGTGCGGTGGGAGATGAGTATAAGATTTTTATCCATTGTATAAATTCAGGTGGAATGCAGTATTTAGGTAATAGCATGAAGAGATAGTCCCATGAAACCCTATCAAATGCTTTTTCTGCATCCAGGGAGACCAGAGCTGCTGGCATAGAGGAATCCTTGGATGCAGAAAAAAGGTATGCTAATTTCCTCAGGTGGTCAGACGAAAGTCTACCTTTAACGAAGCCGACTTGTTCCTCGCTAATCAAAGAATCCCAAATTGGACTCAGTCTGGAGGAGAGGATTTTGGCCAGGATTTTAAGATCTACATTAATTAAAGAAATGGGTCTGTAGTTGTGAACAAAGAGGGGGTCCTTACCAGGTTTGGGAAGGACAATTATGGTGGCCTGGGTCAATGAAAAGTCGGATATACTGTCCTCAAAAATGTTGTGAAAAGTATGTAAGAGGATAGGGGCTACTGAGTCTTTAAATATTTTATAAAAATTTGTTGAAAAACCATCAGGACCCGGCGATTTGTCCGAAGGGAGAGTATCAATAGCAGCGAGAACTTCTGTAAGGGTGATAGGGGCTTTTAAACTAGCTATTTGGGAATCTGTTAGCACTGGAAGATTAATGTCTTTAGTAAAGGCATCCAACTGTTGAGGTGAGGGGGGGGGGGAGATGTAGATGGTGTATATAGTTGCTCATAGTACTCCCGGAAAGCCTCTACAATGTCCGGAGGGGAAGTAAGTAGCGTGCCAGAGGTTGAATGAATGGAGGTGATGATTCTATTAGTGATTTGCTTGCGAAGTCAAAGCACTAGGAGTTTCCCGGCTCTGTCCCCCTGATCAAAGTAAGATATTTTAGAACGAAGCATAAGAAATTTGGCTTTTTCAGCTAGTAGTTGGTTGTATTGAGCATGGAGAGATTCAACCTTTTCCCAGTCTTCTATGGGGGAGGAGGGAGAGAGATGAGTTTCTGCATCTGCTATTTGATCCGGAATGGAGGAGAGAGTTGACGATCTTTGTTTTTTACGCTTGGGTCGCGAGGCAAATTAATTCACCTCTCAAGGCACATTTCAGTGTGTCCCATAGAAAATATTTTTTGTGCATGGATGGGATGTTGAATTTCATGAAATTGCTAATAAATGATTGGAGATGCTGTATGTGATCTTCAGATTTCAGAATGTGGTTGCTAAGCTTCCAGATTCTATCTTTATGGATGTTGGGGTGATAGATCTAGGTGGAGATGAGTGATATGATGGTCTGAGATGACCTTAAAAGAGTAATAGATCAGTGAAACACCTGGAAGGTGATTAACAGTCAGAAGGAAATAGTCTATTCGGGAGAAGGAATGATGAGGGAGGGAGTGGAATGAGTATTCTTTCCTATCTGGGTGCATGAGTCTCCAAGGGTCAGTGAGACCAAAGGAGTGCATTAATTTGTGGAAAGCTTTTTGTCCTGGTGATAAACATTGCCTGACATGACCGGTTCTATCTAAATTATTAAATTATTAGATAAAACCTGGTTCCAATCACCCCCCAGTATTATTGGAAGCATGGTCAAGGGGGCTAGCATAGCCATGAGATTGGCAAAAAATTCCGGGTCATCAGAATTGGGTTCATAAATGTAGCCTAAAATTACTTTGGAATGACCCATGAGGGCCCTCAGGATAACAAATCTACCTCAAGGGTCAGCAGTTTCTTGTATAAGGTGGAATGGGTTTTTTTATAGGATATAATGATAGCAACCCCTCTTTTACGTGAGTCAGTGCCAGAACCAAACACTTGACCTGCCCAATTCCTACACAGATAGTGAACCTGAGCTGGCAGGAGATGTGTCTTCTGTAGAAAGGCTATGTCAATTTGTAGCATTCTAAGATGAAGTAAAACTTTAGTTCACTTGGCAGGTGTCTGGGCTCCTTTGATATTCCAGGAACAAAATTTATACCCCGCCATAGAAAGTGATAACATGGAAATGAATGGTAGGTGACTTGCTAGGAACCAAACAGTCCAGAGCATAGGAAGTGAGAAAAGTAAACCCTTGTTCAGTGGCAGACATCCCCTTAATTATTTCCCATAAATCCCCCCAAAGGACACCTTCAAAGCCAATTAAGAGTCCCGGCTGCTCCGGGGAAGCACTGCGGGGCTCTGATAGGCCGCCACCTGCTGTCATCCTCCTCTAATTGGACCGCTGCTCTCCGCATGGCCACTGATTGGCTCTGCCTTTTCTCTATTGGATTTTCAGCCTCTGGGCTTTGGCGCCCACTGCTTTGCATTGACTTTTGCCAAAAATTTGCACCCTTCCCAACCCCCTACCTTCATTAAATAGGCTTTGGCTCCACCCACTCGACCTTGGTATCCACCCTGCTTGAACCTCATTGGGCTCACTTACTTAGGACTCCCCCCCCCCGCCGCTCCCTCTCACTCTCCTTGCTTCACCTCCATGGGCTGGCTCTTGCCATACAGACCCTCTTGGTTATTCTCTACACATTCTCTAAGCACTATGGCTCTGCCTTTTCTACCTCTTTGTCTCATTCTCTCTTGCTCCCTACTACCGCTGTTTTTCTTGCCTGGCGCTAGATACCCCTCTCTTCCTCTAGGCTACAGGATTGACCTTATCTACACTCACTATGGTATCCTTTCAACTGAGCTTGTCTATACTCCCCCATTCTCCTCTGGGGATGGCTAGCAACACCTGAAGAACCATGATAGGGTGGTGCAAGTTCGCCTGTTCCTGTTCTCAACACTGGCCCATATTACTTCACTTTGGGACCTAAGACAGAATCACTGCAATAGACTGTGCAAGAAATGGTTAAAGAAGTCTGCCTTAAAACAATTAAGATGGTGCATTCTAAAGCTTCTGCTACTCCTGCTGCTGCTATCTGGGAATGTTCACCCAAATCCTGGGCCTAAAATTCCTTGCCCCAGCCATCAATCGAGGCACCTAGGGACTCTAACCCTTGCATCTCTCAACATCTGCAGCCTCCTGCCTAAACTTGATGCCCTGCAAATATTCAATAACCAACACAACCCTGATATCCATGCAATCGTTGAAACCTGGCTATCACTCAAAATTCCAGACATGGCTATTGCCCTGCCAGGGTATAATGTCTTCAGACTTGACAGGAGTACAAACAGAGGGGAAAGCTGTGCTTTATATCTCAAAGACACCCTCCTGGGTCACAGTTTACCTTTCCCCGTCTCAGATTCTTCTATACAGATCCTACCTATTAAAATTCTGCTGGGGGCTCACAACAAAGCATTGACTGTTGCTACTGTTTACATTCCTCCAAAAAAACAAGGTAAAGACCTCAACTCAGTCTTGGACCTCATCCGTGCCCAACCCCCTGACTCAGGGGTCAATCCTAATGGGTGATTTTAACATCAATTGGCTAGCCGCTGACACAGGGGGCCTCAAGGATGCCATCTCAGCAGCCAAACTGGTACAGCTGGTAGTCTCCTCCACCAGACATAATTATGAAACTGGCGCAAGCACTCTCCTGGACTGGATACTGACCAGCCATCCCTCCTGCATCTCGGATGTTTCCGTCCTTCCAGATACACTAAGTGACCATACCCTAGTCATCTGCGAATGGTCAAATAAATTCTGCTAGCCCCCCTAAATTAATCAATAGTAGAGTCCTCCCATGTGGTCAGTTGAAGCACCTCAAATCCCACCTCCAACAGCTCGACTGGTCTCCTATATTCAACGCTTCTGATGTCAACTCAGCCTTGGATTTTTTCATCAACTCCTTCAATGCTGCCTGTGACACCTATACCCCTTTCCAAAGGTGTAAAATCAAAGGTCTTTGCAATCATTGGCTCTCCGCTGAACTACTCAAGAATCTGAAAGCAAGGGACCTCCTCTGGCTTTGTGCATGGGCCACTGGCAAGCAACCCGATATTCAGAACTATAAATGGGCGCAAAACAACTGCACTAAATCAACCCTCCAGAAGAAAAATGCATGCTACAGAGATACACTCACAAACACCTGGGGTAAGGGAAAATCCTTCTGGGACAATCTTAAAGAGAGCCGAAAACCTCACCTACTATTTTAGTCATTGATGGTGGCATAACTCTCGGCCATACCACAATTGCAAATACTTTCAATACTGCATTCTCTGACCTCAGTAGTGTTTTCCCTTCGGACTTCTTCAATGATGACCTCCCTCCTTCTCCTACCCCCAGCCCACAGCCCCTTCCCTCCAACCATCCACCGTTCTACTTTAAGGAAGTCAGGGTGCATGAGGTTTGTAATTACGTCTCTAAAGCAATCACCAAATTCAGAACTAGTGGGGACTCACTCTACCTCAAGCTAGTGTCCCTCATCCTTGATGAAGTGCTACTTCCACTAACAAAAATTTTCAACCTCTCCCTTGCCCTCAGCCAGTTCCCCAACAGATGGAAATCAGCCACAGTAACCCTGGTCCACAAAAGTGGGGACAAGGATCTGCATGTGAACTACTGGCCTATCTCCATACCTCCCCAAGGCCATTGAACGTATGGTATCTGACCAGCTAATGAAATACCTGGACAAACACAACATCCTCTGCCCCCAACATCATGGTTTCTGTATAGGTCACAGTACTACATCGGCCATCCTTGAATTCACCGGTGCTATCCACAGCTCGTTGGACAACAGCCTCCTAACCGGGTCGGTCTTCATTGACCTGACCAAGGCTTTTGACACTGTACATCATAATCTATTAATCACACAGCTACATTCTGCTGGGCTCTCACCTGAATCCACTACCTGGTTCAAGAGCTACTTGGAGAACCGCTTCCAAAGAGTGAAAATAGCTGAAGTTCTCTCAGATGCACGTCCTGTTCACTCAGGAGTTCCTCAAGGTTCCATTCTTGGTCCACTTCTTTTTAGCCTCTTTCTGAATGATCTTCCACAATCGTGTCCGGCACAAATCCTCCTCTATGCTGACGACACCGTCATCCTCTCCACTCACAAGGACCTGGGCCACCTTCAAAAGAATCTACAGCTTGCCTTAACCTCGATTGAAACTTGGTTTAGTACACATAAATTGGTTCTCAACTACAAAAAAAACAAGTCCATGCTGTTCTGCAGTCTGCACAACAAACACAGACTCAGTCCCATCATGATCAAAAACTGCCTTTGTGCAACCCTCAAACAGGTTCAGTCCTTTAATATTTCTAGGTATTACCATCGATTGTAACCTATCATATGCTACGCACATTGACAACATTGCCAAGGCTGCTAACACTCACATTGGCCTACTCTTCAGGCACAGGCAATGCCTTACCTCAGATGCCTTAAGGATTGAGGTACTGAGCTCAGTAATCTTAATAATCGACTATGGCCTGATCATCTACAGCTCTGCCTCTGTCACTGCCCTCAGGCACATATCCATTGCACTAAACAAAGCTTGCCATCTCATAACCGACGCCCATCGCCTCACCCAGACGTGTGATCTCTACGCACAGACTGGGTGGCTTCAACTTTCAAACTGGATCAAGTACCAAACCTGCCTTATGACAAAGAAAATAACACTAGGCCTTGCTCCCCTAGGTGTCCAACCTCTGCTCTGCCCAGCGCAGAATACTCGCATCACCAGGGACTCAGAATCCCAACTTCTGCATATCCCGCATTTCCGCACCACACAAGGGCAAAGACTGTTTGCACACAGAGCTCCCAGCTGGTTCAGTGGTCTCAACATTGACATCGCCTAAATGCCAAAGCTTGGTCCATTAAAATCCAGTCTCTGTCACATCCTGCCTGCATCTAGCTCCTGTGACTGTCCTTCCTAATTGTTCTCCCCTCTCCTCCTTGCTCTTTCCACCTAGCACTTAACCCTCTCCCCCTGAACTCCCTCCATAACCCACTAATCCTCTCCTCCTCCCACCCTCCATCCCTACCCCCCTGTAGCACTTTAATTGATATTTGACAAGTGCCTATGGCTGCACCCCACTAGTGTGTCTCTCCTCCATACCATGCCAACCCTGTTCCCAGACCTCCTTCTGGCATTTTTGCCACTGTATTGCATGTATGAAACTGTATGTAACTGCCTGTAACCCACTGTTATTCAATGACTTGTTTGAACAGTACCTCTACTGATGTGGGACCTTTGTAAAACAGCATTGGCTCAAAGGTACTTGTAATCCTAGATTCAAATAAATAAAAAAGTTCCCAAGCAGTCTAAATCCATAAAACAAAACATTTGAAATCCCCACCCAGAACTCCACAGTGTGGTGCTAATAATTGAAGTAAAAAGGATCCCATGATGGAATCGCAGTAATGGAGGGTCAAAACCCAATGTCCAACTCATGACTGCTTCCCCTGCAACTACACAGCCATGTACATCCCACCCACCCAAAGCCAGTAAGTAAATAGTGAGTCATATAACCTTTTGTTGACAGTTAAAGTTCAACTACACCAACTACGCCTAGCATCTGTATCCAATCTAGAAACTGAAAATCTTACTATTAACTTGATAAATGTCCCATAATACTAGTTGTAACAATTAACTATATACTTAACTAACTGATTGCAGCTTAATAACAAGTTAGCTTGCCTGGGATGTCAGACTGAATCATTCCCATTGCATCTGTGATATCTGAAGGATCATTCTTAGGTGTGTCCTGATGATACGGATTTTGTAAGCAGAGAAAGAGAGAGAAAAAAAAAGGGATGGGGAAGAGGGGCGAATGGAAAGAAGGGAGGGCAGAAAGACAGGGGGAGGCATCCATATGGGGAGGGTCAAGTCAAAATATAGGGGAATAGGAGGCTAAATCAAAACAAAAAGGTGTGAGGTATGAGTGAGCACACTTACTTCCTGTTATGTTCTTTTCCTAGTACATAGGGAAAAACTAATGATCTCTTTATGCTGAAATTACCAGATTCCAATTTTAAAAGCAGGCTGTAATAGAAGTAAGTGGGTGTAGAGGCAGAAGCTAAAACAATAATGTGAACCATATGAACTTATGGGTCAAGCCACAGCATGTTCAATTTATGTTGAGGGTAGCATTAAATGAGGATCGGAGAAAGAGGAAAATAAGAGAAAACATAACCTCATACCATTGAGCCTTAATTCCTGCACATTCAATCAGAAAGGCTAATCGAATAAGCTCTGGTGCTTAGACAGAGGCTAGTAAAAGCTTGCTCCACTGGAGAATGTGCGCTACATGGAAATGTTAGCTCGATCGTGCAGTAACCTGCAGTAGTGTGCACATTCAAGCAGCTCGGATGTCTCTCACAGTCGAGTGGAAAGATTAGTAAAAGCCATTTTGAGTCTTCACTCAGGATCGCCGCAAAACAGTTTGGGTAATCAAAAACTATCAGGATCCACAAAGTCCAGGTGGCAAGTTGGAGCCACTGAGCCGGGAGAGTTCACAAGGGTGAGCGAGGTGATCCTCTGCAGGGTAGCAACACAGGCGTCAGATCTGATGCAGGTAGTAATAGCAAGACCACAAACGCAGGACCAGAGATTAAAGCCGGAGGCAGAGAGACATCACAGGGGTGGGTACAGGCACCAGACAGCAATAGGAGAAACTGAGCACATCCCAGGTATTTGACTCAGATTTATAAATTAACCAGGCAGTTAATTCACTTCAACACCCAACCAATACGAGTAGTAATGGCTCAGTGCTGATTGAAGAGGTCGGGGAATAATGTTGTGAGCTCTCGTGCAGCTTGCTCTCCGCATTCAAAGGCTTTCCAATTGCCTTGATGTAGGACTGACAGTCTGGCTGGGTAGAGCATACTAAATTTAATGCCAGCGGTGATCAGTTTTGTAATGGAGGGGTGGTATTCTGATCGCTTCTGGTGAGTGGCAACCGGGAGGTCTTGAGAGATTCTCAACTTGGATTCATTTAATTTTATTTCTTGAAGGTCTTTTACTGTGGTCAGGATATGTTGCCAATCAAGATAATTTAAAAGACACAGGATAAATGGTCTGGGCTTGGATCCTGGAAGTGGTCTGGGCCTTAGGAATCTGTGGGCCCTCTTGACAATGTATGAGGTGGAGTGTGGCGGAGGGTCCGCTATCTTATGTAGAATCTTTTGGGCAAAGACCACCAGTGAGTGCCCCTCAGCTTCTTCTGGAAGGCTGAAGATGAACAGGTTGTTACGCCTGTTTCGTCCTTCCAGATCTTCCATTTTTAATTCCAGTTTATTTAGCTTTTGTCTTAGAGCAGTGATGATGTCTGGCTCGACTTGCGTTTGCCAGCTTTCGAGTGAAGCAGTATGGGCTGAAACATCTGAGAGATCCTTGTTGGTGTCCTTTAGTTCCGTTTTGATGGAATTTAGGTCTGAGGTGAACTCCAAGAAAGTAATTTTTAATGGGGCTATTTCGGCCAAAAATGTATCTTCTGACAGTGGTGCTGTAGCAGTAGGAGGTTGTGAGGTCTTGTCTGTAGTGGCACTTTGAGTCTTATGCCACTTGGATTACTTGTCCGGGGACAGAGGCGGCATGCACACAGGGAGGGCCTGCTTCATTTTGGCCTCCATTCCTCTTAAGTTTGCAGGTTTTCTGGTCAGGCTGAGCACTGGAGAGGTCTCAAGGTATCTAGTAAGTGACAGATCTTTTGTAGGCTGGCTAGCGTTCATAGAAATTTAAGTTTAAGTTGTTTTTGTAAGCATTGAGGTGGGAGTGAGGTATACATGCATCAGTTCACAGAAAAGGCATCATGTGATCTCTCCAGGCTATTGTGTTTTAATGTACTACAGTGGGAACATAGTGTAATCCCACATACAGTGTGCTGGAATTACTCATCACACTGCTATCGTGGTTCTTTGGCTTCTGCATTATTGGCTGGGTCATGAGCTATAAAATGGTTCTAGAAACAGGTACTGAACTGCTGAAGAATGCATCAAGATGTCCAGCCAAGTCACAAAAAGGAAACAAGAATAACAAATCAGAGTTCCCCGTCACAAAATGTGGAGCTGGCCCCTGCCACGGCAATCACACCTGAGTGAACTACCTCCAGTTAACTGTTTGTGTGCTTTTTTAAATTCCAGATAGGTAGCACAGGTTCAGGGTGGAGGCAGGGCAGAGGAGGGTAACTAAAATAATCTAGGGACAGCAGGAAAGGATGCACGAGGAGAGATTAGCAGATCTGAATGTGTACACGCTGGAGGTGAAGAGGAAAAGAGGGTACAGTATATATGTAACTGAAATTTACAAATACATTACAATGTCCTGACTACCAGACTGGATACATGTTGCGACCAAGCCTTTTCATTCTGCACTTCCCATCCCAGGAATGGATTACCATTGGAAATCAGCACTTGTATTCATCCTGGGCTATTTAAAAGCAACATGAAAACTCACCTCTGCTGACTGGATTTTCGCACTCTGTGATTATTCCTTTACTAGGATCTTGTACAGTGTTGTGATGTTTCTTAGCAGGGGTGTAGTCAGGGATTTCAGATCTGCACACCCAGTGGGCTCACTGCTACCCCACCCCCTTGTTAGGGTGAGCTACCCTCCCCCCGGGGTGTAGCCAGACACTATACAAAGGTACACCAGGACCATGTTTGTTGCCTCATTTGGCACAATAAGTACAACTTTTGTATCTCATGACAGTGGTTGTTGCCATACATGGGTAAATACAAATGCCATGTATTGTCTCCTAAAACACCCACATACCAGACCAGAGCCTGTAAAGTTGTATTGCCCTTGGGATGCAAAGAGAGTATTAGTGACCAGTCCTTCTAGTTTCGACTCCTATGAATAAAATTACAGAAAGGTTCAGTATTTTCTTTGTTAGTTTTCATAGAAAGAGGAAGCAGTTCAGAGCCTATTTGCTACCCCCTTAAATAAAATTGCACACCATAGAGTGCTTGGAGTATGCCTGCCTACACCCATGTTTCTTAGGGCTCTATACAAATTGCAATTATAATAATAATTATTATTACCTCCACAGGTAAAATAGAAAGCAGAGAATTGTTCTGACTGAGTGGGAACGCGGGGCCCCGGGGTCACTTCAAGAAGCTGGTTGGGGAAAGTTCAAGAGAGAGAGAGATGCCAGGGAATACTTTTTCATGAAGAGGGTGGTGGGAGTGTGGAATAGGCTGCAGGAAAAATTGGTCTGTGGAGGGGGGGGGTCAAATGGGGTGGGCAGACAGTGGGCCTTTTTCTGTCAAATTCTATATTTCTGTGACTTCCGATTCTCCACCTGAACCCTGATGTCAAAAACACCGGTGCACAATAGGACCCAGGATACCTCGCTTGGGCAAACTCAATAGACCACAGGTCCTCTTCTGCCATCATCATCTATGTTTCTATGTGCGATGGCTTGCGCATGTGAACTGAGCTCCTGTGGCCAACATGGACACGGCGCACTGAGCAGTGTTATGCTGTGAATTCAATGAGCTCAGCTACATCTGTATCAGCTCTGGCTAGAGTTTGTTTTGACAGCAACAGATGCATTGCTACCAGCTGTGTACTGCGGTATGTACTTTGGTAAACAGCGTTGCCACCATTTTGATTTACTAGCAAATGCCATTTCTTTTTGCAGTTTTCTTTTTCAGCACTATTAACACTGCTTGAGTATCCAAGCCAAGAAGACTAAGAAAACCTTTGCTCATCCCCAACTGACCTTGCAGAGCCTTTAGTCGTGTTTACATGGCTGCTCCCTGGTGATTCTTTTGGCAAATCCTCTGCTGCCCGTACCTCCAACCTTGACCTGTATTTAGTTTACATGGCTCCTCTCAGCGCCAGCACAAGCTGTGCTGGTGAGGGGCTGTAAGTCCGGGAACTGGGCTGAATAAATGCAGGGACCATCAATTGTGTGCCACAGTGAGAGGTGCAGTCTGTGCACATGTCCACTTACAGCGTTCATTTCAGAATGCGTCTTCAACTCTGTAAGAGTTCTGGAACAGGAGCAAGGAACAGCTAACCATGATCAGGCAAGCATTTACATTGCTGCATTTGTACCGCACTTCCCAAGTAGTTGGGTTACTGTGGTGCAGTTGCGGCCGTGTAAATATGCCTTTTGTGTATGATGTCCTAGTGCTTAGTGGGACAACAGACACAATAATTGTGACATCAGTTGTGGACAGTCAAATACCTTCTGAATGACACAGACATAATTAATACATTTTTATAAATATTTAGTATACCAATAACAGGAGAAATAAAAAAATAGAAAACACAATGTCTGTAAATATAAGTTTAAAGTCCTTATTAGAAAACGTTTCTGTAAAAATATGAAACTCATTTTAGAATATTATGATCATAAGAGGCTTATTTTAGAAGAGCGCTATATTTTTTATTAAAATATATTAATTTATTTCATTCAACTTATAAAAAACACACATGACAAACAACAGTTAGAAGGCTATACATCTAGGTGCACATGCCCAAGGCCAGTCCAGTACTGTCCTGGAAAGAGTCTGTCTAGGGCTGGAAATGAAACTCACAGTGCATCTTCTGCAGCATCTCTTCCTATCCAGCAGATGCATGGCATGTTGGCTCTGTGGTTAGATTTGGCTATACAACAGATCCATAGGATTTACATGCATAAACCATAACTTCATACATAAAAACAGAACCCCACTACCCCTATCAGTACATTCTAGTGTGAGGCTGCTGGTTAGTAAAGCCAAAACAAGTAACATAAAGATTATTTTTACAATCAAAGTGCATATTTATCTCCTAGACTTTTCCTCTAAACAGTCAAAGACAAGGAACCCAAGTCTTTCCCTTGTATCACCTGGAGGCTCTTCTATTAAATATGTAGATCTTCATGTGCCTGAACCCCGCCCACCCACCAGTGGTTTGAGCGAATGAAAAACACGCTAGTTGTGGGGCCCACATAATGCCCCTACCTGTTTTTTTTTCTGGGTGTGTGCTGCTTGTTAGCTGACTCTGAGTGGGTGCTGTTAAACAGACAGAGCCTTTGTCAGTGCTGCTTGTAAACTGATGCAAACTTAGGGGTGTGTGCTGCTCACTGAGTGACTCTGGGTCAGTAGTCAGGCGAACAATGTGCCATAACTAAGGCTGTAAGAAAATCACGGCTTGCACGGATTTCACGATCTCCGCGATTTACCAGCGGTACCGTGAAATTGACTAATTTATTAATTTTACCGTGAATTTATTCAAAATGTTACAAAAAGCCCCAGAAAGCTGTAATCTTGTCCATACCATCCCTGTCTGACTCGACTAAATCTTGCATGCTTATCAGACAGGCTGCCAGGCTTTTCGGTTTTTGAAAGTTAAAAAAACATTTTTTGTTTGGGTCTCGGAAAAAAGGAAGGTAGAGCACAAGTTCCAGATAGCTCCGCCACTGGATTAAGGGATCTTGGCACAGAAAAACAAACGCCGACAGCCAGATAGCTAATTTATTTTATTATAGCGACCGGCATCTCCTGCTCCCTCCATCCTCCGTTACCTTCCCAGACAGATGATACTGTAGATTTGCAGTTCAGTATCCAAGGAGTGCTGCAGAAGATTTCCGACTATGGATAAAATACAGTATAACCTGTATCTGAGAAAATAAAAGGACCTCCTTCGCATGCAATGATAATTTTTTTCTGTGAAATGCATCTGGAAATGAGCTGTATGTCCAATACTAATTCAATAAAAGTTACTGAAACCCGCATAATAACATCTCACCAGCTCCTTCCATTACCATAAGTACTAGGATAACATATTAGAATTTACCATGAAAAGTGGTCATTTTTACCGTGCAGATGCCGTGAAAAACGGTGATTTTTGCCTTGATTTTCTTACAGCCCTAGCCATAACCCCTTGGGTCTTACTTCCTGATCCCAGGTATTAACTCCCAGCATCCCTAATCCCAGTAAGATACCATTAGACATGTTCTGGAATGTCCCCTTTCCAATTAGACAAGTTTTGGAAAGTTGACATCCCTTATTGTTCCAACCTGAAGGTCAAGTACCCTAAAGCTAAGGCCACTGCGATGGCTCAGCAGCTGTCACTCACCCTGCCATGTGGACAACTGGTGGCTGGGAGTAGATATCATTTTCTGTGTTTGTGGGGGGGGGGCAGGGCAGACTGTAGGCACCTATCAAAGGCAGTGTGTCTTAACTGGTACTGAATGGTAACAGGTTCCTGCTTAACGGTGCCTCCTATGGGGTTTCCCATGGATCTTTCTCCTCCTGCAGGATTCTGCCTGAATGTCCGTGGCCGTAAGGCATTGACATAGCAGAGAATGGAGGAAGTCCAAGGATGAAATATCTGGGAGAAAATTCTGGACATCTATAAGATGACTCCAGGCCTGAACAGGTTATATCTCTTGACTTACAAGGTATATCCGTGGTCAGATGGCAGGGTGTGGAAAATGTATATTAAAAGAAAAAAGTATCCTAAAGCTTCGGGTAGGGACAGTAACAACTGGTGAAGCTGAGTTCTCCGCATTTGAATTCGGTGACTGGAGCCCAGCTGTGTGTGTCAAGGCTCAGTTATGTGGAATTCCCAGAAGTGGTCTCTGGCACAGAAAAGGCTTCAGTCAGATCCATTTTGGAAGGTTCAGACTTCCACAAAATAGAGGAAAGCCCTTGTGAAATAAACAGGGAGGAAGTTTTTGACAACCAAGGGAGAGAAGAAGAAAAAAGAAAATCACATGGTTCCTTTTCCTGAATGAAAACTTCAGGAAAAGTGGTCTTTCTCAAAATGATGACATCCAAGACATGAAACCAGTGGAATATTTCGACTTCAAAAGACAGCTGTGACTAATGGAGTGTACCCAATGGTACAACTACTAGAATTCAGTTAATTACAAACAAACAAACATTTTCTTTGTTAATAACAAGATAAATACTAGCATATGTTCACAATGGAGTGCAAAAAGATAAAGCACATTAGTCAGTTTCATAAAAACACATGTAGGTGAACAACACACAATCTTCGCTATGTTTTATTCTGATATGGAACCTTTGGAAATGAGTCTATGACTCAAAGGATTTTAATTCCAATTTCCTAAATAAATAAATAAATATAAGGCTCAGGTTAAACGGTCTTCAGCAAAGAGAAACCTGTACAACAGTTCCTGCAGTGCATGTTAAACTCTGGTCCTGCTGCCCTGTGACTGACTTAGCCCCCCCGGAGAACAACGGAACAGGAAACATCTGATCAGAATTTATAAAAGCTCTAGTATGCTGCAGGCCATTGAATCTCCCACTGCTGCAGCCCTGCTCTGACATCTGCTGCAGGGGATTCTGGGATTTCTAGTTACAGCAAATGTCAGCTTTTGAGCCAGCAAGATCAACCAGATGTGATCAACTGTTGTGCAGTATACAGTAAGTTAAAAATGCTGTTTGCAGTCAAAGTGCACATTTGAACCAACCCTACACTTTTGTTTGGGGCTCTTTGTGCTGCCTGTTCCTCTTAAAGAAGTCATGAAATTTATGCTAATTGACAGCAGTTGGTAATGTACTCAGTAACAGAAATGAAAGACTTGTCTCCATCTGAGCCATATTTAACTGTAACTGAATAAACGCTGATGTGAAAAACTGCATTTTGTTTTTCTTTTTATGGACAACTTTTTTGCTTAGTTCTCTTCATGGAAGTAGTAATTTGGAGTTTTTACTAGGTCACGGTTTGTGTACAGAATGCTAAGCTTGAGCTATTGTCCTATCAGAACCACGCTCAGAGTTCTGTGCACAAACATAGTTAAAACTCCAGATCACTGGTTCCATGAAGAGAACTGTAACAGAATGCTGCCCATAAAAACAAAACAAGCATTTGTCAATGCCAACTGTTGTCTTGCTGGCATTGGCATTTGTAGTGCAGGAGTTAGAGAGATGCATAATAGGAATGGCAGTGAAGTATTGAACTGACGCTAATCCCACTCCCACCCTGCAAAGACTGACAGGCATTGGGGTGTGCCTTTGGATCGTCGGCCATAGCGCTCATGCCATTTCACCTCACCTTACCCTGCAGACACCGACAAGTGTTATGTTCTGCCTTGGGGTCTTTGGGTCTTACATTCACCCCATTCCATAAGGACATACATTGAGATGGGTGCAGTATGGAAATAAGGGAGTGAGCGTTGGGAGACAAGAGAGTTCAGGCACACTTCAGTACTGTCACTGGCTGCAGGGTGGGGGTGGAATGGCGTAAGCATTACAGCCAACAATCCCAAGTCACACCCCTGACACCTGTCAGTCTCTACAGGGTGGGGCATTACGGTTGGAAATCCTAAGGGCGTTTGTTGGTATTTTCACTCCAGATTTTCAACATGGGCTTTTTGTGACACCACCTCATGAACAGTGGCACTATCAGTCAATTAGCCAAAAGATGATTTTGCACAGTGACTGCGCCATTTGGTGCCACAGGTGTGAAAATACATTTTGGGCAGAATGTGAAAAATGTTGGCTGTACTGTTCATGAGGAGGTGTAAAAAAAATGGCAATGCTGAAAATCTGGAGTGAAAATATAAAAAATTGGTGAAGTCACGAGCATGCATATAAACTGTGCAACGCACACCCGCAACACAATTATTTTGGGGATTTTTTTAACCAGATTTTCAACATAGGCATTTTGGGACCTCCGCTCATGAACAGTATCATTGTGATTTTGTTACTCTGTCCCGAACATTGATTTCCCACAGTGACCGCGCCATTGTGCGCTACATGTGCAAAAACACATTTTGGGCAGGATGTGAAAAATGGCAGCCATACTGTTGATGAGGAGGTGTAAAAAAATGGCAATGTTGAAAGCCTGGAGTAAAAATATGAAAAATTGGTGAAGTTACGAGTGTGTGTAGAAACTGCGCAACACACGCATATAACGCAATTATTTTTGGGATTTTTTTTAACTAGATTTTTAACATAGGTATTTTGGGACCTCCACTCATGAACAGTGTCACTGTGATTTTGTTACTCTGTCCCGAACATTGATTTTCCACAGCGACTGTGCAATTTTGTGCCACACATGCAAAAACTCATTTTGGGCATCATGTGCAAAAATAACAGCTATACTGTTCATAAGGAGGTGAGAGAAAATGACAGTGTTGAAAATCTGGAGTGAAAATATTAAAAATTGCCAAAGGTATGAGTGTGCATGGAAACTGCGCAATGCACGCTCGTATCAGCCATTTTTTGTCATTTTTTCACCAAATTTGCAACTTATGCTTTTTGGGATACCACCTCAAGAACAGTGGCACTGTCATTTTGTTAACTGGTCCTGAAAGGTGATTCTGTGCAGTGACCGTGAAATGACCTTTCAGGACTGAATAACGGGATGACAGTGCATGTGTTCATGAGGTGGGGTCCCAAGAACCCAATATTAAAAATTTGGAGCCAAAATTCAAAAAAATGGCTGAGATTTCCACCTAAGTGGAAACACCCCATTTATGCCATTATACAGCTTACCGGCATTTCTTCATTTTGCAGTTCGGCTTTGAAGAGTGCAGATGTATTCCCACTCCACCGAAGATCGCAGTGCCAGACCTCTGCAGGTAAGTATGGGGTGAGGGGTGTGTGGGGAGATGGGGTGCACAGAATGTGGGTGTGGGTTGGGGGAGGGGAGGCTTTGTGGACAACGGACTGTTTTCTTTTTTTCAGGTACACAAAAAAACAACCAGACCTCGTGGGACCATTTTCTTACTTTACAGGTGAATTAAAACAAATGTTGGGCACACTGGGGTGGGCTCCCAGTGTGCCCCATGTGTGCCCCATCACTTTCGGGGAGGCCTGATGTTGGCAACACTGGGATGGGCTCCCAGTGTGCCACACAATGAGGGTGGGGCAGGGGGAGGAACATGCCAACATGCTCAGCTTTCTCTGAGTGGCTGCACACTGGGTTGGGCTCCCAGTGTGCCACACAATGTGGGGAGGTGGTGGACATGCCAACATGTGGATTGCACCCCTGATGTTGGCCTTCCTTTGGGATTGTGTGTGGATGGCAGGAGCTGCTGCCATGTTTTTTGAAATGCTTCACCATGAAAGGCACGTACAGGAGGTATGTTATCCGTGCCTCTACATAATGAGCTTGTCTCTGATTGCAGTGGCATGTTTGTTTCAGATTGGTGGCACTTTGCATATACTCATTGGTGAATGAGGGACGCACCTACAGTACTAAAGTGTGCCCTGCATTTGCCAACACTGACACACCTCTGCATTTGTCCTACTACTGCAAGAAGTTGCTTGCGCATGTGCAAGACAACATAACAATGCAAAATACAATTTTTCACATCACATTTCATTCAGGTACAGTTATACATGGATCATTTTAGCTTATGGATATCATTTCTGTAAATGGAGCATTATAAACTGCTCAGAGTTGAAAATAATTTCCTGATCTCTTTAAACCATGGCTGTTAATGATCTTATCCTACAACCCACCTTCCCCCATTTGCCAGAAAAAGATGCACAGTTTTTGGATTACTCATGCAAGACTGATGCTGCCCCTCATGTTTATAATATTAATAATTATCTCTAATTTATGGCCATTAAAAGAATGATTTTAGCTATGATGCAGTAAAGGACACCATGTGGTTACACTGGCAGGAAGCAGCCAATAACTGAATGAACACTCCCCCCCAAAGTCCTCACAGTATTTAACAGGGTTGATTGGTCTGCTTCAAATAGTAAAATATGTGTACAGTAGGTAGTAAAGTCAGTTATAAAAACTCCAGTGATCAATGGCTACTTCAAAACTATCAGTGGCCATCAAAAAATAATTAGATGGCTATATGGTCACTTGGTTTGGGGTGCCTACCTGTATATTTGCATGAAGTGGCTACCATTACTGGAACTTTGGCCAGTCATAGTTTTGTCTATTAGCCATGCAGCAGTAAGTACTATTCCCTTCCCCAAAGGAGGAGAGTTGTAGGCTCAATCCTCCTTTCTTTGCCAGTCCCTAAGTGACCCCGATCTGTTCCCGAACCAAGGTCACTGATGCTCTCGATGACACGCTTATATACAGGAAGTGTGTGCACTCTTGCCAGGGCCGTATTACCATATTATCAATTGTGATATCTAAGGTTCTTCTCAAAAAAAGTTAAACATCCTAAAGTCTGAATTATCTTTAGTCTTACGACCTTTGAGCAAACTGTGCTCCCTTGCTGCCCCTGTGCATGGAGTACCTCAGTCCAGCAGTTTACCTGCAGAGTGCAAGATAAGAACATGCATTCATGAATTTGCATGGTTCAAGGCATGCCTTCATGGGGGGATCAAAGGTGGTAAACTGTATTTTTAACAATTAAATTTGAGCAGGTTTTTGTTTGCGAAATTGATCATGGCTCGCTGCGGGTGGGTGGGTGGAGATGAGCTGGCCGGTTCAGTGAGGAGCAGTTACAACTGTGTCTGTGTTGTAGAATGCCATGAGGACTAGTGCTTGTGGTGCACATGGTGCAGTGACTTTTTGACAGCAGTGCAGGGCGCCAACTGTACACAAGATGAGAGGTAACTGTATAGTGAGGACTTAGCTCAGTGGCTAGCATAAACACAGTTCAGAATGAAGTGCCTGTGAACTGTTTTTTTGTGTGTGTGTATGCAAAAGCAAACCAAGAGTAGTTCATGTTATTAAACCTTTGAACAAAATCCTGGGCTCTGAATGGACCACAGCTTGTCACATGACATAGGTTTTTGAACTGTTGCCCACTTCAGAACAAAGAACTGGGCAATAGTTCATTAGAACTGGGCAAAAGTTTTTCAGCTGTTGCACATTCTAATTTTTGTAAACTCAGTTAAGGTTTTATAAAACAGATATTGACCAGAGTTGCATCAGGATATAGTGGGAAAATATTTATTTATTTATTTATTAAAAAGATTTACCAGATGTTAACCCCAAGGGATGAATTATTGCCTGACAATAGTTATATTGATTTTCTGCACCACTGGTCAGTAATTCTGAGTCAAAGTAACCGGTAATGTTTAACTGTGTCCATTTTTTTGTTACTATGGTGCCAAGACCATTGTTACAGTTGTAAAAGTGGTGTCATGCGCATTCTTAGAGTATGAGAACGGCAAACTAAAGGTGAGTTTTTCTAGTACATCAAGACTGTGAGACCACTCTTACAAGAGTAAATGGTCTTAATGACAGTATTGATCGAGGGCAATCAGTAACATTTTTAAAAGATAAAAATAATAAAAAACTCCCCTGCATGTGCCAGTTTCCAGGACACCTGTGTGAGAGACACTTTTCAGAATAAGTGTGTCTCATGCGCAGGGGAAAGGGGCGTTCTGATTGGTTGAGGAATTCCTCAGTCCATAACCTGAGCAAATAATCTCCAAGTGATTTACTTTTGAAAAGGAAACCTAACAGTAATAGATACACCTTTAATAAATGTTGCCATCCAGAGAGACATTAGGCTAAGGTGAGCGAGACATTATTTTGTGGCGTCTTCCAAAGTGAAGTAACCAGTCTGAATGGCCTGACCATGTGGTTTAGCTTGTCTTTTACACATCTCTTTCTCTGTTATCAGCTTAGCATCCCCAAGGTTCAGCACTCTTGTTCTACTCCATTGTCCGGGAGCCACTAATGTCAAAATCCTGTCCATCTGGACTCCAGTTTAAACCTGGTAGCTGGGCCCATGCTGCCATCCATAACGTGCATTGCAGAATCCCAGTTGGCACACCTGAGGAGTTCTGTTTCAAGATGAGTGAGACACCAGCTGATGCTGGGGCAGAGAGTGATTTCAGTGACGGAGAAATGCAGCTTGCTGAGAAAGTCAGAGGAGCTTTTTGTTAGCAGTACATTAGGAGATCTCACATTATTTGAAATCGCAGAGGAAATCTTTGTTTGTGCCTTGCATCTCATCCTCAAAAACACTTTGAAAGAGTTCAGTCTGTTCTTGAGTGAAGTGCTCCTTCCAGTCCCCGACTTTACCTGAAAATTACAATAGTAGAGCATGTAAGATCAACATCTAAAATCATTGAACATGAAGAACTTCTTTAATAATGTACTGGTCTAACTTGAAGATGTCAGCTTTCTGGAGATATCTGTTACTACATCTGCCCCTTAATGATTCAAGGCAGCAGCCATTTTATGGACTACAGATGTCAGCAGTGTGGTGGTATCCCTTACTACATCTGCCCCCCCCCAATGATTCAAGGAAGCAGCAAGTTCATGGACAGAAGATATCAGCAATCTGGAGCTATCCCTCACTATATCTGCCCTTCCCCCCTTCAAGGCATTAGCCATTTCATGGACAGTAAATGTCAGCAGTCTTGATAGATCTATTACTACATCTCCCCCATAATGATTCAAGGTATCGCCATTTCATGAACTGTAAATGTCAGCAGTATGGAGATAGCCATTACTACGTCTGGGTCTGAACGATTAAAGGTTGCAGCCGTTCCATGGAGACAGCATGTGGTGTCTTGATTGGGGAGGTTGCATGCCTCAAAGACTCAGGGAGTTAAATATGTACTCTCTAGAGGAAAGGAGGAAAAGGGGAGCCAAGATAGAAACATTCAAATACCTCAAAGGTATCAGTAGGGTATAGGAAGGTGACATTTTTGCACAGAAAGAGATGTTCAAGGACAAGAGGGCATGATTGGGGGGGGACTTACCTCCCAGCAGAGGTGGTGGGTACTGAAACAGGTTTTAAGCATGTATGGGATATACAGAAGGGGGGGCCTTGACAACAGGGCTTGGGGGGGCTAAGGCTGGAGATCATTTAGGATTTATGGTAGCACAGTAGGTAGGGACCTTAGGGCACACTAGGTAGGCCAGAAGGTCCTTTTTTTACCGACAGCTTCTATGTTAAGACCTCACTTACTGTTTCATAAATCCATTAAATGGCTGCTGCCTTGACTCAGTATTGAACAGACTTAGAAACAGATATCTTGGAGCCGGCCCAGTGGCATGGAGGGCTGAGGCATCCATGCCTTACCTCTTGCCACACCAGTGACCCAAGTTTGTGGTGTGAATGGGCCACCGGTGGTTGGCTGGGGAGGGAGAGGATTGAGCATCCATAGGACTGTTCTCTTCTCCCAGTGAGGGAGGATTGGTGCTCCCACTGAACAACTGCCCCCGGATGGAGGCCCAAGGGTCTTGTAATAAAACTCACCATAGAAACAGAGAAATATAGAATCTGATGGCAGATAAGGACCGCTTGGCCCACCTAGTCTGCTCATTTCCCTACCTAATGGATAAGCTGCAGATCCTAGTTAACCAACAGCCTACTTCCTCCTACCCCCCACTAGAATTCCCTTATGTCTGTCCCATGCATTCTTGAATTACCCAACTGTTTTTGACTCTACGACCTCCTCAGGAAGGCTGTTCCATGCATCTACAACCCTCTCTGTGAAGAAATACTTCCTCACATTACCTCTGAACCATCCCCCCTCTAGCTTCAAATTGTGCCCCCTTGCTCTTGCACATCTCTTTTTCTAAAATATGCTACCCTCTTGGACTTTGTTGATTCCCTTGAGGTACTTGAAAGTTTCTATCATGTCCCCCTTTCCTCGGGGCTATACATCTTAAGCTCCTTTAGTCTTTCTTCATATGTCTTCTGGTGCAGGCCCTGCACCATTTTGGTTGCCCTCCTCTGGACAGCCTCCACCCTGTCTATGTCTTTGCGGAGATGGGGTCTCCAGACCTGTACACAGTACTCCAGATGTGGTCTTACCAACTGTCTGTACAGAGGGACAACTTCCTGTTTTCTACCGGTGATGCCTCTCCCTATGCATCCCAGTATCCCCCAGCCCTCCTTACTGCCTTCTCACATTGTTTGCCCACCTTTAGGTCATCTAATATGACTACCCCCAGGTTCCTTTCCATTTTTGTTGTCGGTATCTCACCCCCATTGCGTACTCTTCCCCTGGGTTTTTGTTTCCCAGGTGCATTACTTTGCACTTCTTTGCACTGAGTCTAAGCTGCTATACATTTGACCATTCCTCCAACCATGCCAAGTCCCTTTTCATCCTTTCTACTCCACCTTGTGTATCAATCCTGTTGCAGATCTTTGTGTCATCTGCAAAGAGGCATACTTTTCCTTCCAGTCCCTCTGCAATGTCACTTATAAAGACATTAAAAAGGACCAGCCCCAGTACTGAACCCTGTGGTACCCCACTAGTAACCCCCCTTTCTTCACTGTGGACTCCATTTACTATTACCCTCTGTGTCCTGTTGTCCAGCCAGTGTTTTACCCAGGCTACCACCCTGGGACCCACTCCCAGGCTGGCTAATTTGTTTATTAATCTTTTGTGCGGGACTGAGTCAAATGCCTTGCTAAAGTCTAGGTAGGCCATGTCCACAGCCCCTCCCTGGTCTACTACTTTGGTCACCCAGTCAAAGAAATCAATTAGATTTGTCTGACATGACCTTTCTGCTGTGAATCCATGCTGCCTTGGGTCCTGTGCCCCACTGGCCTCTAGGTACTCAACAGTTCTTTCCTTCAGAAGTGATTCCATCATTTTCCCTACCACAGAGGTCAAACTGACAGGTCTGTAGTTTCCTGCCTCTGTCTTGCTCCCAGTTTTGTGGAGGGGAATCACATCTGCCCTTCTCCAGTCCTCAGGTACCACACCATCCTCCCATGATTTATTAAAAAGGGTAGTCAGTGGTGTTACTAGTTCTTCTCTTAGTTCTTTTAGAATTCTGGGGTGAATCCCATCAGGCCCCATTGCTTTATCCACCTTCTTTTAGGAGTTCTTTCAGAACCCTTTCTTCTGTGAAAGGACTAATATCAATCCCCCTAATCAGAGTGTTTCTATCGACTGGATTAGGTATCGCCTCCTTCTCTTCCTTTGTGAATACTGAGCAGAAGTATACATTCAGTATCCCTGCTTTTTCACTGTCGCTCTCTGCTCAACCATCCTCCTCTTTATTCAGCCTCAGTATCCTTGCTTTAGTCTTCCTTTGCTCCCTAATGTACCTATAAAAGGTTTTATCCCTCTTCTTAACCAAGTTGGCTATCTTTTCCTCGGTTTTGGCCCTTGCTATTCTGACTGCCTTCCCCGCTTCCTTCTGCTTTAACTGGTACAGTTCTCTGTCCTGCTCCTTCTGTGTTTCCTTATACTTCCTGAATGCTATCTTTTTCTCCCTAACCTTCCCCACCACTTCTTATGAGAGCCATAGTGTTTTTTTCTTTCATTTTGATATGTTTATTTGCTTCACACAAAGAATTGTTGCCTCTGTGATGGCGGTTTTGATATTTCCCAATTTTTGCTCCACCCCACCTTCTTGCCTGTTTGCTAGCGCTTTTCTGAGGCACTCTCCATTTTGACAAAATCAGCCCTCCTGAAGTCCAGTACCTTCACTTTTGCATGGCTTGACTCTACAGCTAAGTTTATCGTGAATCACACCGTTTGTTGGTCACTTGTTCCCAGATGGCTACCTACATCTAGATCTGAGATCCTCTCTCCATCCCCATTTGAGAGTTCCGGGTCTAAGATTGCTCTCTTCTGAGTGGGTTCCAAAACTAGCTGTCTGAGGCATGTCCCCTGTAGGGCATCGAGAATGGCCCTGCTCTTGAATGTGGCTGCAACAAAGGTGCTCCAGTTAACATCTGGCATATTCAGGTTCCCCATCAGCAATATCTCCCCTTTCTCTGCCATCCTAAGGAAGCTTTCTATCATTTCCTTGTCCATTTTCTCCCCCTGAGATGGGGGTCTGTATACAACCCCTGTGTGGATTGTGGTGCTATTTCCAGTCTCCAGGGTGACCTACATTGCCTCCTCTCCTCCCTGCTTACCCTTTAGTTCTGTTGCTTTGATCCCTTCCCTTACATAGAGAGCTACTCCTCCTCTTCTTCTACCCTTTGTGTCCCTGCTGTAGATTGTGTACTCTGGTATGTTGACATCCCAGTCATGGTTCTCTGTGTACCATGTTTCTGTGACTGCTGTGATATCCAGGCATCCCTCTTCCATCAAGGCCACCATTTCGGGGAGCTTTTTACCTCGGCTACGGGCATTGGTACTCATTATCCTCCATTTTGTTATGGCCTTATTTCTTTTTGCCCCATCCCTGTCCTTGCTGCCTTTGTCTTTTTCTCCATTTACCTCTGCCCTTCTCTCTATCAACTGCTCTATCTTGGTGTTTACCTCACTAACTACCCTGATTTTTTTGGGGGGGGGACTATGATTTCCCTTCTCCTTTGCAGTGCCTCTCCTCTTGGCTAGTTTAAATGCTTGCCAATGAAGCAATTAAACCAGAGCACTACAGTCTCATTTAGGGAAGGCATAGTGGTGCAGTGGTTATGGCAATGAACTGCAGAACTGATCTTAGGTTGAAATTCCACCAATATCACTGGTTTGCTGTGTGACCTTGAGCAAGTCACTTGGCTGCCCTGTGCTTCAGCCCCCTCTGGATGTAAAACTAGACAGAAGCAGAACCCATCCAAAATACAAGATACTGCATCTCCTTTGGGCTATCCTGGGCAAATAAATTGCAAAAGAAACAAAAGAAGAACACTTTGCATGATATTCTTATATGCATGTGGGGACATTTGAAAATTGTTAAACCATTTTTTTTTTGGGGGGGTGAGGATAGGTGAGATGAATGACTGCCCAGTTTCACAGGGACAGCACCCAAATTTGTAACTGTTGTAAATTCTGCTGGTGCGATATGTGACAACATAGGCTCAGGGCATGACTTATATCTCCATTTTGAACTACTGTACTGTCAGTGTTAGTAATTTTCAAAGGGTGGGCTGGCTTTCTGATTAACAGCTCCTCTGTTCGCTATGTGCTGTAGCATTATCAAATAACAAACATTCTTAAAGCTGATTGGGCTAGAGGTGGTTCCAGCTGTGATGTTATTTCTATGCATCATGGTATGAAATGACTAAAGAAAACCCTACATAAAAAACTCCTTTTTAAATTCAACAGGATGCATTTTATAATGGCAATAAGGCTATAACACTCCAGGGTAGGTTTTTTGTAGACTAAAAACACTTCTTTGGTGGTTGAAGGCACTCTGCTATGCCTTGTGTCCTACAGTACACCCAAATCATGACATTATTCCAGTATAACACATGCACTGGAGTGCGTTATTACTTAACGTGATCATTATGGGAAAAGATAGCAGAAGGTACTGTGGTTCACATGGTGGCCTTTTTGGTTGCCATAATGACCAGAATAACCAGAACTTTAGTTTGGCCAGCTTGGATATTATCAGGTCTCTAGTATTTTTGTTTAAGATCCCAAACTGTGGAAATATTTTCCAGCATTTTCTAGACTTCACCTGCAGAGCGAGAAACCCAGACATTTTGGCTACTAGATATTTTGGTTTGGCTAGAAGGATTTTTGATTGGTGGCTAAAGTGTCTCTTAACCAAAAAACATAACATATGGTAGAGCCTTGAGTAGCTGAGCCTCCCTATTGGACAAGGTGGAATCCAGATTTTCCCCCAGTAACCGCTGAATCAGCTTCTTGTATTTCTGTCCTGCTTTTTACTTCCCTCAGTCTACCCCGTTAAAAATTTTTGACATTGTCTGTTTTGTTCCCCTATATGTACTGCATTTTTCCTACCTTTGTAATTGTACTCTGATCATTGTGTATTATGGTACATTTCACCTTGCATTTGTAACTTTATAATTTCACTCTGTGATTATTGTGAGTGATTTTTCATTTTACCAAGCATCTGTCACTATTTCACTTGTACATTTCACATTGCATGTGTCCCTTTGTAGTTTCACTCTATATATTTATTTAGTTTTTGTTAATCGGGTAGGCATACTTGGCAGTTGGATGCATATTTTCAGGTGAGTCCCGGGAGGTTTCAACCAACTATACATACCATAGAGATACATTATGTTACAAAATACGGTAGAAAGAAACAAAAACATGAACATAGCAATGTATCTGTACAAGGAAATGCAAAATAGGCCGTGCATTCGGTTCGATACATTGTAGTACATACACTGAGTGAAAGAAGTATGTAATTTAAACCAAAACACATAGGGAAAACATTTAACAGTTAGTATTCATCCACATGGGGCTACATCATAGGGTGTATAAGGACAATGATAACATACATTCATTATATGAAATGAGAGTGTGTGATTGGACATTTCACTTTCCATGTGTAACTTTATGATTTTACTGTATGACTATTGTAATTTTAACATTTCACCATGCATCTGTCACTCTACAATTTTACTCTGTGATTAGTGTGTATGGTTGTACATTTCATGTTGCCTTTGCCACTGTATTATTGTGTGTCCTTCAGTTTGGTGATGTATCCTTATATTTAATGCATTTTCCAGTTGATTATTTCACCATATGTGCCCCTCACCCCGCTTGTTGTACCTGGAAATGAGCTTGCTCAGTGGGCCTATCCCGATTAATGAATTTAAAATAAATATATAAATGAAACTCAGTGCTTGTCCTTACCTTTCCTCATA
Source organism: Neoceratodus forsteri (assembly GCA_016271365.2). NCBI lineage: Eukaryota > Metazoa > Chordata > Ceratodontiformes > Ceratodontidae > Neoceratodus > Neoceratodus forsteri. The sequence goes on along the minus strand of CM028130.1, from coordinate 967,718,833 downwards.
AACTTGCCCTTGCGGTGGTCCATTATCTCATTGGGGATCAGCGTGTAGTTCACCATCATGTTTTTGCTCATTGTGGAGAAGGTGCAGTGTTTCTGGACGCTGTCCACAGCCTCTGGCCTTAGTGGGTGCTGTAGGAAGTTACAGAGACGTTCGATCGACTGCCTCAGATCCTGAAAAGGGGGAGATGACTACTGTGTCACTGAGTTTCTATTAAGTTTTCAGAAAAAATTTGTTCTGGTTGAATTTACAGAAATGAACAAGAAGTTGGTTACAAGCTTTCAACAATGGTACATCTTAAGTTCTCTTACAAAATGGTGCAGGAAAATCTTGCATTTTGATTGGTGGACTCCAATTACATGGCTGTGAAGCTGTTTAGATCACTGTATGGCTGTATAAATAGATCTGTATCTTTATAAAATGCTGATAAAGGGATTATTCCAGTCAGCTGGGAGGCTAGACTGAACCCTTACTGTGTGCCAGTTATGCTCAACTTTAAAATGTCAGCTAAACAGGGCAAGTAGCCTTGCTTCCCAGTAAGCCAGCCAGTATTATTCTTTCAGTTTTGTATTCTTGCCATTTTGGATGGGAATGGATTGTATTTTGGCTCTATGGAGCCAGCAGCCAGATTCCCTTCCACTTCCTGAGTCAATGCTTCACCAAACACTGGTCTGACGTTTTGTGATGAGCATTGCCGCACTGTCCATTGAGGTGAATGGAGTGCCTTGCCATACATAATTTAATCGCAAAGTAAATGGTGTGGGTTGGGTGGCTCATAATCAGGAAGTTGAAGAGAGAGGGCTGTTGGCGCCACGGAGCCAAACTACAGTCTGTTGTAAAATGCCAATAATTCAAAAATTATAAAAATAATATTGAAATGTTATTGAGATTTCTGGCTACGTATACCAATGGTTCATTTTATTTTATTTCTGTTGGACTCCTAGACACTCAGCCTGCCTTTGGCCCCCTCCCAGGCCCTTCCTCGTCTAAGCCCTGAGATCCACCTTCTCCCAGGGCTTACCTCATGCTTCCCCATGGCTCCACTTGGTGGCCATCTGATTGGGTCAGGATGCTATGGAGATTCTTCAGCCAGTCCCCGAGGGGGAATGCCTGGGTCAGTGGGTATGCTACCTGTGGGCTGGAGAGCCTTCATTCTGCAGTACCATGGGATTTACCTCCTGTTTTTCCTCTCTTGAGGATGCCACATGCTTGGATGTCATGATGTAAGCGTGCTGAATGCGCACTTTATGGTGGTGTTGGTGCACCTTTTGCTGTGGTAACCCAGGGGGCAGTATTTCAGTGAGGTGTGTGTCTGCCTTCCCTCTCCAGAGGAGAAGAGCTTCTGTTGGGACACTTGACCCCCCCCCAAAGTTGGCCCCGATGACACAGGCTCACTTCTGAGCCTGGGTCACTAGTGACGCAAGCAGTAGCACTTCTGCTGCGCTGATGGTCTGGCTACTTGGTACTTTTTAACTTCATACACTGCAGTATCAACAAACACCACTAGAGGGCACTCTGTCTTTACTGTTCCTTGGCACTGTGGGCTACCTTTTTCATTTGCTGCCTATGCTATGACCTCTGATTGGTGCTGCTTTTCATAGGCTGCCTATTTCACATATGCAAGAGCAAAGGATCAACAAGTAAGAGTTTGTAATTACCCTCTGCATTTCTTCGTAAGTGATGTAAAAAAAGTTGAGCTCCTCCTGGTAGCCAAGCCACCCCTTAATGTGGTCAAACCAGGAACCAAAATGCACTGAAAAAGTAGACAGAGAACAATGACAGAAATTAATAACTCATGCCACAGAAATCAGAAAATGCTGCCACAGAAACCTAGGAGCCCTGTTGTAGAAATCAGGACAAAATGCCATAGAATACTAGGGATCCTGCTTGAGAGCAACCTGACTTCGAGGGCAAGCTTGGGATGCCACATTGGGAGGCAGGCAAGACTAATGCACTGCAGTTGGGGAGCGATGGTGTTGGGCTGCAATGCCACAGTGACCCCTGCGGGGGCCAAGGGAGCTTACTCACTCTGGAGGAAATTAGCTTGATGGACTACACCCACACCAGGGAAGGTGAGAGGAACCAAGGGAAAAGGTGGGGGGCAGATCAATCCATATGACAGGCTCGGCTTTCCTGGGACTTTGTGCCCACCAAGGATGGTGGACTGCTGGGAGGGGGGATAGCCCTCTCCCTGGAGCCTCTGCCATAGAGAGAAGACCTTTGGGGCATATTGGTGGGGGCAGGATGTAGGGGACTTAAGGTGCCAGAACAGGGTATATCTGGCCAGGGACAAAAAGCTCTCTTAAAAAAAAGCTGAAAAAGATTATTTAAAAATGAAAAATCTCCCCCCTTTTTGTAAGTGAAAACAATCTACTTTTTCAAATATCAAGTGAGGGGCTGTTTCATAGTTATCAGGATGTTACACACACAACAGTTGACAGTGCTGATTGGCTGCTGCAGTGTTGAGTGTTGTCAGTTAATAAGGTATACTCATCCAGATCCTTTACAGCCTGTGTGTGTGTGTGTGTGTGCGCATGCTACGGCCCGCTAATTGATGTGGCAGACTCTTTTGAATAAGAGAACTATATAAACCTCAGGCCACAAACCTGTGCCAAGCAAGAACTTCTCCAAGAATTCATCAAAGGAGCCTGGGTCAGGCAGAAAGTTTGCCATTCTGTGGAAGTAGTAAAAAGACACGGCAGCATCCTTTGGATTTCTGGCAACATAAATCACCTGGAACAAAACAGGGGGAGGTTATAGTTTAAATGTACTATTTTCAGACATTCAGGATGCAGCCCTTCCCCCAGCAGCATAGTTTATTTATTTATTTACTTGAACATTGGTTTACAACCTTTGAGCCAGAGGCTTATTTCCAAAGGTACCTCGTCACATTGAGGACAAATACATAAGACTTTTGGTTACCACATATGGGTTACATAGATTGCAAGCACATAACAGACTTTTGGTTACAGCATATGGGTTACATAGTTAGCATGCACATGTGACTACACCAGGTAAACAGATAAGCCAGTTTGGTTACAATGGCACATTTTTGCACGATGGTAAGAGCAAGCAGCAGGATAATAGCAGTACAAACAGCAATGGGTGAGGATTAAAAGAGGTGCGGTGAGGATGCTGCCCAGCAGGCATTGTCAGGGCACAGAGAGCTATGCCTCAATTATAGACAGGTGCAGCTTCACGTATTAAATAGTTGGCTGTGAAGTGCGGTTTTGAATTTGGAAATCGTGGGGGCATCTGAGATGGGGGCAGGGAGCGAGTTATACCAGCATGGAGCTCTATAGCAGAAGGACCTCTGTCCATGGGAGGTCCTAGATCTTGGGACCAGAAAAGTGCCCTTGCAGGAGGACTGTGTACAGACCAAGGGTTGTGCTTGGTGGAGGAAGGCTGTTAGCCCAGGTGGGGATAGCCCAAGAAGAGGTTTTTTTTGTTATTAGGCATGTTTGGTATTGTAGACGTTCATCTAGATTCAGCAGTATTGTCAAGTCATAGAGCTGGCACGAATGCGTGAGCCTTTATCACACAGCATGGGTCCAATGGTACAGGCGATGATTGGAGTCTGCATTCGGGCACCAGCATCGCACACACTGTGACCAGGCTAGGGATGGAGTGCAGTGTGAAGGCAAGGCACCCAGCTGTCTAAGTGGGGAGGGGCACAGACAGTCCAGCAGTTACTCATCAACTGCCAGCCAGTTACAAGGCAGCACCAGTGTCAGGTGTGAAGGCAGATGCTCTTTCACCCACTGGCCCTACCAGTAAGAGGAAGCATGTCATGGAGATATATACAATAATTGACCCCCATTCATTGAGAATGCACAGATTCTCAATGCTGATTTTGAGCAGTGACACCAGTGGAATGAGAGCAGGGATAGCTGAGTTCAAGATTCTGTGATGCTTCCTAGTCAGAGCATGATTTTGATTTGTGTGGCTCTGAAAACTAGTTCTTCACATTCCAAAATGTTAAGAACAGTGGATTCTATATTCTGAAATGTGAAGAACCGGTTTTTGAAACCACTGGCAAAGCAGGCTTGAAGTGTATTATGATGCTGTTCATCATAGGGAAAGACTGACAAACAGGACAAATGGTTTCACACACTGTTCTTAAAAGGACAACAATTGAGCTACCAGATTTGACATTTTAGTTGTCTGTGACTGCTAGGGTACTGAGGTTTGTATGGGCTAATGAAGTTGCACCTTTTTATTTACATTTTTCTATTTTCCCTCTCTCCCTGTTTTGCCTCTTTTTGAACCGCCCCTGGCCCCAACTATTTGGGTTGCCATGGTCACACCAGACCTCTGGCTGGGAGGATGGGCAAGTGACTGCCTTCACAACTGATGCCACTGTCTCTTCTTGGTCAGTCATTGGGGGGCACAAATGCCAGCCTGCCAACACCCTCCATCCCTGGCTCTCGAATGTCTTACCCCCATAACACCCTCAATTCTCAGCTGGCCTCAATGGGGGGTTCTGGGGCTTGTATAATTATAATTTTATTTACCCAGGCTAGCCCAGCTAAGATGCAAAATCTCATTTACTGTAGGGTCCTTCCTCTTCCCGTTTCCACAGCTGGGTGGACTAGAGCACTTAGAGGTTAAGTGACTTGCCCAAGATCACTCGGTGAGTATTTGACTCTAGTGGGGTTTGAACCTGGGATCTCCCAGTTTTCATGCCAGTGCTTTGACCACTAGACCACATGGCTTCTATTGGACTGAAGCTTGACCCTGAGCGCAAGTGAGATGCTACATCTCAGCCAAGCAATCCTGGGTCTGTCAAAAAATATATACATTTAAAACACCTCTGAAAGAAAGTTATAACAGAGACTGCAGCCTGAGAGATGGAGAGAAAACACAGTCGGCATGGAGGGCTACTGTACATAAACCTGTCTTCTCCATGGGAAGGAGAGTACTAACATACTAACATACTAAAATGCCAGCAGAATAGGCCTAACGGTCTTTCGAGTCTGCTCGATTGGTCAGCCCCCACCCTGGGTGCTGACCTTGCTGCCCCCCTCGCCTTCTCTGGCTTCTCCCTTCCCAGTTCCGGATATTCTTGCTGCATTGGATTTTGCTTCCAGAACCCTTTCCCTGTACCTGTCCCAGCCCCTCTTGAACCCCTCCACCGTCTCTGCCTCCACCAGCCCCATAGGCAGTGCATTCCATGGCTCCACCACCCTCTCAGTGAAGTAGCACCTCCTCCTTTCTCCCCTGAATCTTCCCCCCTCCAGCTTCCACCCATGCCCTCTAGTGGCCCCCTCCTCCTTCCTTCGAAGCACCCTGACTGTTCCTCCCCTATTTACCCTCTTCATGTACTTAAAGACCTCTATCATGTCCCCACGGTCCCTTCTCTCTTCCAATGTGTACATATTTAGCTCTTTGAGCCTCTCCTCATAGGTCCTGTCCCCCAAGCCCCAAATCATTTTGGTTGCCCTCCTCTGGACCCAGTTAAAGCACTAAGCCACCCCTAATTTTTAACATTTTTACTTTAACGATCTCCCACTTTTTAAGTAACAACATAGTAATATAGTGCTGTAAAGTAAGGGACTTTGGGTCTATCTTGAGTGCCTCACCTGCTGCACGGGAGTGACTAACTCAGTTTGAATACGGACACCCATCCAGGCTTAGTTATCCCTACTAATGCACTTTTACCCTCCATGTAATTCTTTCTCAGTATTCTGTTTAGTCCTGTTTTGAAAGCCTGAACAGTGCTTGCATAACCCTATTGGGACACAATTGTTCATCACCCCTCTGTGTGAAGTAGTAATGCTTTTGAATCTTCCCCTTATCTTGCCATCCCACACACAATTTGAGGGCATGCCCCCTAGTTTCCACTTGGACACACTAGCTCAAACAACTGTGTACAATCCACCCTCCCTCAACTGAATACTGTTATGTCCAGTATCTCCAAGCTCTTGCCCCCGGTTATTTTATTTATCTTTTAGAATGTTTGAGCTGAAAAGACACACTGAGCTGAAGCTCAGTTTCAGGTATGTCCCAGGAGTACAGGGAGATTAAGTGACTTGCCTAGGGTCACACAGTATGCAAGTGGTGGCTGCAAGTTTCAAACTCAGGTCTGCTGGGTCTCCAGGTTAAGAGCTCAGTGCTTTAATCCTCTAGGCTAGACTGCCTACCCAAAAATATGGTTCTGGATTATTCAAACATATAAACACAGAGACACTCCAGCAGGACATCTTGCAAAATATAGTACTACATTTGGAACCCACAACTCAGGAACAAAAAAGCAGTATCGGTAGCTGGCTAGGTATGGAAACAGACATAGACACCCCCACCCACCCACTCACTCACACATGTGAAACCACAACAGAATGTGCAAGACAGCCTCCGGTCAGCAACAGGCAAAAATCCTGATCAGTATCGACAGAACTTTTGATCATATTTCCCAAACTATTTGAAATTCAAAAGCATATCTTCATGGAAACAGAAACTGTATCCCTTACAGATCGCTTATGGCCAATGCGGAGTCTGCCGCTGAAGCCATAATGCCCATGTGACACCACAGTCTGCCTCTGTGTAAATGATGGTGTTGTCACAAGCATCTAGAAGCTTCCTTCTGATAAACCGTGTAGCACTCTGCTCCTGTGAAGCAACGTGCATTCTATGCACTACAGTGAAAAGAAGTGTCAGGAGGGATTATCAGAGGACAGAAAGCCTTACCCTGGCCTTGGATTTCTTCAGGGCATTGGCAAGGATGTCGTGAGGTAGGTGAGTGGTGAGGAGGCGGGTCCTCTTCCTGTCCTTTAGCACGTCTTTGCAGTAAAACTGTTCCAGCCACGGGACCCTGGCCCAGTTTGGGATGGTCTGTGCCGGAAGGGGGTCTCCTTTACTGCTGATGAGTGTCAGGATCTCTTGCATCCAGGTAGTGCCTGTAAAGGTTAATAACAAGATAGTGTCAGCTTTCCAAAGTTTCTGTTGAGAAGCATAGGCAGTGGTGTAGGGGTCAGGGGGTCAGTAGACTCCTCACTTTTGTAGCTGAGGGGTGAGGCAATGCATTTTGACCCCACATTTCAGTCAGTGGTACAGCGTAAAAATGAGGTTGGTGAAATTTCTCCAGTGACAGCAGGACAGGCTTTAAACCTTTATGTACTCAGTACACTGTACTGTACATTGAAAATATATGCAGAATATTTCTGGAGTAAACTTTATAGAATATGTCATTTTACCATTGGTTGCACTGTTTAGTTATTTGGGCTGAGAACATAGGCTTCAGAATCCTAGCAATTTAATTGGTCTAAACACATCACATGACCCTTCATTAATAGCTGGTATAGGACCAGTTCATACCTAACATGCCCTGATCTACCTAGCAACAATCTAACTGAATGAAAATAAAACCTTTTTTCAATTAAATGAAAAATATTTCCACATTTTAATCACAAAATCCCACAACAAGGCATAGGTTTCTTCAAAGCAAAATCACTTCACAGGTTCATTTAAAAGGTACTCACCCTTTGTTACCAAACTCACATGTTTTGCATAGCAAAAACCTAACTAAGGGAAATTAAAAAAATTCTGTTTTATAGGTTCAATAACCCACTCCAGGGCATGGGTTTTTAGAGACTTAATGCACTTCTTAGGTGCATTTAAAGGAAAACTCCCATTAACAGAAATTCCTTGCCCCCCCCAAAGCCTTACCCCCCAATTAAGCTTTTCATAATGATGGTGGGTGGACGGCATTTGGGGCTTGAGATGGCCAGTTCCAAGGCCCAAAGAAGGTGCAGCATAGTGGCATGGGAGCAAAAAGCTACAGGAAAAACAATTCAGTTTCTACTGGAATTTCACAGAACTTCAGAAATCCCGCTTAATTTTACAGAATTCCATCAGAAGAAGAATTCAAAATTTCCAAAAGAGGATTTTTTTTTAAACTCCAGATTAGTAATCCAGGGTTTCCACAAAACACAGAGCGTTTTACATAATCTGCAGATTCATTTTCTGCACGCCGTGGAATCATATTGCAAGGATTAGGGAATCCACAGTATTATTCCATGGTCTGCATAGAAATGTTTTTCTACATTCCGAACTAAAAAAAATTGAAAGGCATTTTGGAAGTGAAATTGCCATTGTGCATGAATTCTGCTTGCGGAATTTTGCAAAGTTCATTGTGTCACACCTGAGATTTATTTTTTGCCATCTAGGATGAGAGCCCAACCGGGATAATCATGACTCTTCTGTGCAACTTCCGTGTTCACCGTCAAACCTGTAACCATGTATTGCACAGCATTAGTAATAGAATCAAGAATTGGACGGTGATGGCTTTTCAATCCTGTAGGCCTATGCTATGCTTGCTGTGCTTGCTTGCTTTTTGAAAATGTTTTAGCTTATTATTATATACACCTTCCTCATTTCTGCTTTTCAGTTTGCCCAGCTGATTCAGCCAAGGAATGTGTTTATTTATTCAGAAATTGGTAACTGTGGGAGAGGTGCGCAGAACCAAGATTTGTTTCCATGTGCGAGCAGGCGGGGTGGGGTGGGGGGACAGTGGTGGAGGAAGTACAATAACGTTATAGATGTATGTAAAGTTGCAGACCTGCTAGTACATGACATGGGCAGTGTATGGCAGGCGGTGGGGGAGACAGTGGTGGAGGAAGTACAGTAACATTACAGATGTATGTAAAGTTGCAGACCTGCTAGTACATGACATGGGCAGTGTATGGCAGGCGAGAGGACAATGGTGGAGGAAGTACAGTAGCATTACAGATGTATGTAAAGTTGCAGACCTGCTAGTACATGACATGAGCAGTGTATGGCTGGTGGGTGGGGGGACACTGGTGGAGGAAGTACAATAACGTTATAGATGTATGTAAAGTTGCAGACCTGCTAGTACATGACATGGGCAGTGTATGGCGGGGGGGGACAGTGGTGGAGGAAGTACAATAGCGTTACAGATGTGTGTAAGTTGCAGACCTCCTAGTACATGACATGGGCAGTGTATGGCAGGTGGGGTGGGGTGGGGGACAGTGGTGGAGGAAATATAATAATGTTACAGATGTGTGTAAGTTGCAGACCTGCTAGTACATGACATGGGCAGTGTATGGCAGATGGGGTGGGGGACAGTGGTGGAGGAAGTACAATAACGTTACAGATGTGTGTAAAGTTGCAGACCTCCTAGTACATGACATGGGCAGTGTATGGCAGGCGGGGTGGGGGTGGGGGACAGTGGTGGAGGAAGTACAGTAACGTTACAGATGTATGTAAAGTTGCAGACCTGCTAGTACATGACATGAGCAGTGTATGGCTGGTGGGGTGGGGGGGGCAGTGGTGGAAGAAGTACAGTAACGTTACAGATGTATGTAAAGTTGCAGACCTGCTGGTACATGACATGGGGAGTGTATGGCAGGCGGGGTGGTGGATGCTCAGAAGGGACTGCAGATATTATGTCTTCCAAGCAGGGTCTGGATGTGCCCACATCCTTCATTCTAGAGCAACAGTTCTCAAACTTTGTCATAGTGAGCCTCCCCTAAGCCATGGAAAAGATCTTGAGCCTCCCCCAAAATAATGAAATATGTTTGGGCCTCCCCATAGAAAAATAGCCTACTTTTCACAGTACATCAGGAATAAAATGACACCTCTTTGCATAGCTGGCACTCATGTTATTAAGCTTATTGTACCCCCCCTCCCAAAAACAGGACAACCTACTTGCTCCAATATTTTTGACTCTCGAACCATTGTTACCCCTTACTGCCATACCTTCATGGGTTAGACTGGGTTTTCTGTTTCCCCCTCTAACTGGAATAACAATCCTGCCAACCTCTGCCTCTCCCCCTGCTCTTAAGCAACTTCTCAGGGATCTTGTTGCTCCCTCCTGCTCTTATTCCTAGTGCCTGTATGGTTGACTCTTGTATTTGGACAGTTCTGTTGCCAGTCTAATTGATCAATTGTTCCTCACATTGTTGGTTTATTGTTCTTAATTTGTTTGCACTTTTATTCATTTTGTATTGATTGAGTGTTTTGCAGTTACATTTTGAAATGTATTCTCTCACTACCCTTCCCTGGGCACACCTGAAATAATCCATTGCTCAGTGTACAGTACCTTCCCTTGGTCACAGACTTGTGACTAAATACATAACTTCACCTACTATTATCCTCTTTCAGTTTGCTTTAACCCTTCACATAAAATCTATAAAGTTCAAAATTGAACTATAACACTTTTTCAAGACTTGCTTGAGCCTCCCCTGGAACAGGTTGGGGCCTCCCAAGGGAGGCTGGCCTCACCATTTGAGAACCCCTGTTCTAGAGCATTGATTTTCTCCATCTCGTGATCCTACTGTCACTTCACTCTCTTTGAGCTGCTAACAGTATGCCTGACGTCTGACCTTCCTGGCAGCCAGCATTTAATACCATCAGACTGCATTTTAGTACCACCTCATGAGAATGGGCAGAAAGGGTGCTGTTGAAGCAGATGGTTTCTCTTGCCCCTCCCTTGAAGTTCAGGCACCACTGGTTGGGAAAGGGAGCCTGGGACAGAAGAGTGAACCTGAAACTGCCATGTAATAGTGCAACATGCTGCCTGACACACCAATGGACTGCTGTTTGTTCTCATTGTTTAAGTTAATATACATAGAATAATAGATATAAGACTGTGTTGTACAAGGCTATAATACCATCAAGAGGTTCTGGTGATATTTGAACATCAAGAGTGAAGCTTCAGAAGTTCCAACTTGTCACCAGAACCTCAAGATGGTATTTTTAGCTGAGTGATTCACAGTTCCCCATTTTTTTATTTTTTGTTTCTTGTAATATATGGATCCAAGGAGTATTAAAAAATGCTAGCATCATGCCCCCACACACGCACCCCAGGCTGCCGAGTGCAGTAAGTTTTCATTCTGTTAGTGCAGTCTTTGTGTCACATGGGAAAAGTGTTACTGTACCTTATTTTTTTAGTGGCCAGGGTGGATTGGTGTGTAAACTGCCAAGCAAGCATGTGTCTGTGACCGCTGACTTTGGAAGGTGGAAAATGCTTCCTTCTGGCACTTGTGATTAGTGGTTACGGTAAAGTATTGAAAGTGAAAGCCGCTTGCTTCTGGTACTCACGATCACATACATTTACTAACATACTAACATACTAAAATGCCAGCAGAATAGGCCTAACGGTCTTTCGTGTCTGCTCGTTTGGTCAGTCCCCAGCCTGGGTGCTGACCTTGCTGTCCCTTTTGCCTTCTCTGGCTTCTCCCTTCCCAGTTCCGGATATTCTTGCTGCATTGGATTTTGCTTCCAGAACCCTTCCCCTGTACCTGTCCCACCCCCTCTTGAACCCCTCCACTGTCTCTGCCTCCACCAGCCCCCTAGGCAATGCATTCCATGGCTCCACCACCCTCTCAGTGAAGTAGCACCTCCTCCTTTCTCCCCTGAATCTTCCCCTCCAGCTTCCAGCCATGCCCTCTAGTGGCCCTTCCTCCTCCTTCCTTGAAGCACCCGACTGTTCCTCCTTATTTACCCTCTTCATGTACCTAAAGACCTCTATCATGTCCCCCGGTCCCTTATCTCTTCCAATGTGCATATTTAGCTCTTTGAGCCTCTCCTCATAGGTCCTGTCCCCAAGCCCCAAATCATTTGGTTTGCCCTCCTCTGGACCCTCTCCAGGAGGTTAATGTCCGCTTTAAGTGTGGCCTCCAAAACTGCATGCAGTACTCAAGGTGCGGCCTCACCAAGCAGTTATACAGAGGATATCACTTCCCTCCTTCTGGAGATGATCCCCTAGCGATGCATCCCAGCATCCTGTTGGCCTTGGCTGCTGCCCTCCTACAAGTCTCCGAGTTGTTCATCTTGACATCCACCACCACCCCAGGTCCCTCTCAGCCATCGAGACTTGTAGCATTCCCCAGGGTGTACACTTGACCTGGGTTTCTGGCCCCAGGTGGAGTACCTTGCATTTCCTGCATTGAACCTCAGCTTCCACTTTCTAGACCATCTTTCCAGAGCCTCCAGGTCCCCTGTGGGCCACCCTCCCTCCTCCCCATCCACCACCCCCCAGTTTCGAGTCATCTGCAAAGAGACTCATCTCACTCCTGATTCCTGTCCTTATGTCAGATACGTAGGCGTTGAACAGAAGGGGCCCAAGGACTGATCCCTGTGGGACCCCACTAATGACCCTCCTTGGGGATGAGACTATCCCACCAACTACGACCCTCTGGGTCTGGTCCTGGAGCCAATTGCCTATCCATCTGATCATCTGGTTCCCCACCTCCATTTCACGATCATTTGTTGAGCATGAGGCTCGTGCTCCGCTGAAGGACTGCGTGCAGCGTGTGGTAATGTTCTTTCTCGTAATACCATCACTGGTGATTCAACAATAGTATTATGAGATCTTATAATACTGTGGCTGCAGTTTCAATGTTAGCATGACACATTTTTTGTATGACTTTGATACTATTAAATTTTGGTATCCATATATTAGTGTCCTTCCTTCATTTGAAGACGGCGGGGGAGGGGAATTACAAAGCCTATTGTCTTCATGCAGTTTTCTACTGCATAACTTTAGACAAAAGACCAAATTGCCCCATGTCTAGTTTTCAAAGCTAGGATGCAACCAAGTCCAGTTTTCAGAACTCTGTGATGGTTATATTCAATTTGCAAGGTTCAAGAATAAATGTGCCTGGACACAGTCTTCAGACCAAGTGTAACCCAGTCTATCATTTACACGTATGGCTAGCATTATTTTATCCCAAATTGGATGTCAAATACCATTGAATAGCTAGAAATTCTGCAGATAAGTCCAGATTTAGAAGATAGCTCCAAAAAGACAGATCATGGTCTAGTCATACCAGGGCAGTTTCTGACATTTATGTAACTAGGAGTTGCGCCTGCTTTATGACTTGGAAAAAAAAAAACGAAACAAAAAAAACACCTGAAGGGTCTTTTTTTTTTAAATGGGTAGACACAGATGCCATTGTGTGTTGCATCTATGTCTTCTTAGTTGGGTCTATATTTACCCGTCCTATTTTCCAAAAAATACCCACCCTATCTTAAACAAAATGCACCGGTTTGTGACAAAAAAAAAATTGCAAGTTCAGTTTGTGCCATTTTCTTTAATGTAAAATGAGCTGCAAACCCTGTGGACGAAGATGGTTGTTAGAACGCCTTTTGCTGTAAATGACATTACAGTTCAGACAGACGCTGACGCAAGTCTGAAATTAAGTGTAGGGCAGTCAGATCTCAAAGAGTTCTCTTTGACAACCCTGTTTCAAGAACCTGAAACAAGGGGGGGGGAGGCTGGTGTGTCAGAAGTTATGTGTGTGAGCCACAGTATGTGTAATGCTGCAGGTTACTGCCGTTTGAAATGTACAAAGTTATTCTGAGCACCTTTGACAGGAACAGGAAACAGTGAGGCTGAAAAGTTCTCCATGCATGAAACATGAGTGTGTGTGTTTGTTTTTATACATATATATATGTGTGTGTGTGTGTATTCTTTGCAAAAACTGGTTAATGCACCAGTTAGGGTTGCAACATGAAAAGTTTGGAAATATGGTGTTAGGGTTTCCAACCCTAACACCCACCACCCCTCCACACCAACAGGTGTTGGGAGTGTGCCTTGGGGTTGTCAGTCCTAACACTCACCCCATCCCATGTGTAAGGAAGTGGAGATGGTACAGTACAAGAGAAATTGTTATGTAGCAAGAGTAAATTTGAGTGTAAAATACATAGGGGTTGTCATCTCTGATGACCTCAAGGTAGGGAAACAGTGTGACAAGGCATCAGGTAAAGCAAATAGGATGCTTGGATGTATAGGCAGGGGCATCACCAGCAGGAAAAGGGAGGTCATAATTCCGCTATACAAGACACTAGTGAGGCCCCACCTGGAGTACAGTGTACAGTTCTGGAGACCATACCTACGTAAGGACATAGACAGGGTAGAGAAGGTTCAGAGGAGGGCAACAAAGATGGTGCATGGGTTGCATCACAAGTCCTATGAAGACAGGTTGAAGGAACTGAACATGTACTCCCTGGAGGAGAGGAGGGAGAGGGGATATGATAGAGACATACAAGTATCTTACAGGGAGGAACAGGGTGCAGAAAACACTATTTTAAGCGAAAAAGATGTTTCAGAACTAGAGGGCATGGGATGAAGTTGGAGGAGGATGATTCAGAGAAAACATGAGAAAGAATTTCTTCACAGAACGAGTGGTGGACAAGTGGAACACCCTGCCAGAGGAAGTGGTGGGGGCTGAAACAATCACGGATTTAAGAATGCATGGGATAGACATAAAGGAATTCTAGAGGTCAGGGGTAAGGGGAAATAGACTTCTAGGAAAACAAACTGAACTTACAAGCTCAAAAGGGCAGACTAGGTGGGCCATAGGCCCTTATCTGCCGACACTGTCTATGTATCTATGTATCTATGTATCTATGTATAGCGCATTGCAGTTGGGAGGTGTGAAGACACAGTACAAAATTTGCCCCAGAGATGTCAGGAGCTCTTTAACTCTTTAAAAATTGCTTTTGATATAGCTGCTGCTGTGAAGTGCGAGAAAAGCAGAAAAGCAAATATTATGCCTGTGACTCCTACTGCTTATAAAGAGGTAAAGAAGTATTAGTGCTGGTGACTTAGTAGGCAGAACGCTCACCTTTGGGGATAGAAGATCAGGAGGAAGTGGATTCTTGCCCCACAGGGACTTGGCATAATACCCATAACTGTCACTGTAGTGCAGTACAAGAGGGGTGCTGCACTGTATTTTTTTAAACACTCTTTATCACTGCCACCCTGGAACTCTCTGAGGCATACCTCGTTCACCGCCAACCGTACTACCACCCATCTGAACCCCCCCCACTGGCAAATCAGGGACTGACACTCCCCGCCTACCTTAGTCCGTCAATGCCCCTACTTGCGGGAGCAAAGGCAGGATGGGGGATTGGGAGAGCTAGTGGGTTGAGACCGGCATTGGGTGTGTGGCAGTGGGGCATGAGAGGTTGCCGTCACCTATCAAGGGAACAGGGTTTTTTCTCATGTGTCTCCCTTGGAGTGCGGACATGTAATGACGTTTGTGCACCCACATACTGACGTCCACCGCTGCTCCACCCCTTGATACAGCATCACCCCTGTATTGCCCCTGATCTCCATTGGGGGCTACTGCAGAGTGATACAAGACCCACTACCGACCCTGGGAGAGGAGAGCAATCCTCTCTCACCCGGCTGACCCCTGGTGGCTCGAGTCCATTCCTGAACCCAGGTTGACGGCATGGCACTAGGTGTGGCATCCAGCACCTCAGAGCCACTGGGCCAGCTGGGTGCTGCACTGTTGAGGTGGCATCTTTTGGATAAGGTGGTCACTGTCCCACTGGAAGTTTAAGATCCCATGTCTCTTGTAGAAGAATAAGTGTCCTGAACAACACCCAGCCACTGTCAATAAAACAGGCTCATGTAGTCCCTGCCTAGATGAACCTGGAAATTAGCTGTCACAGGTCAGCGTGCCTCTGTGGTCAAAAGTTAGAAATATATAAAAAACATTTTAAACTTGTTATTGTTTCTAAGTGTATAGAATCTGATAAGGCAATAACATGGAAATTGTTTCTGTTAGTATTACCAACTCTTGCTCAGTTTTCCCTGTTTATTTTTTTTTGCTTTATGGGTTCTTTACAGCGTTGCTGTATTTTACCAACAATAGCACCACCAAGTGCACCCAATGCATTATTTTTATTGACTTTGAATGAATTTAATCTAGGTAGGCAGTCGGAGATAGTGTAGTAAACCCCGATGTTAGTGGCTGCCTTCTCATCTCATCTGCCACAGAGCACAGTTTGTAGCACTAATGCCGTTGTCATTTTTCTTCTGACTTCATTATCTTGGTTCCGTTTTACTAATTGTTCTGATATTACATCATTGCACATTTCCTTTCTGATGTCACTGTACCTGTACCCAGTGTTAAGCATTTCGGGACTCATTTGTATTAAAGATACTGTATAAGACAACACCATTATACTGTAATGTCAGATTTCACTCTCTGTTCTCCTTATTGCTTGCTCTCATTTTACATACCATGTATACTCACATGTCAGTCTAGTTTTTGATGCTAAAATTAGTCCCCCAAGATGGGGGACTTGGCTTATCTGGAAGGAAGACCTATCGGGGGGGGGGTTACAATGATAAACCACTTTTACAACTGTGCAACCTAATTTTGTGACTAGTTCTAGCCACAAAGACAGGTTCTGTGCCCGATGTTGGACACAATATAGATGACTTCATCCAATTTTGGCAGCAAAATAATATCTGTAATGCCATGGTTAAAGGGGCTGATTTATATGCGAGTATATACAGTATTTGCACATTATCATCACCATTATTGTTTTTCTTTCTTTCTGATTTCACTGTATCTTAATAAACGTGCACTAGGCTGACAACTGAATAAATAATAATACCTCTTACCTGATTTGGGGTACGTGACTATGACAATATCAGTGTCCTCAAAGTGGAAGTCTTGTGCAAAGCACAGTGACTCCTCAGTGTGGAGGTGCCCAGGGAAATCGATTCCACAAAAGCTCTCTGTGACATCCATACGCTCCATGCTTCTCTCCCTCTCTCTCTCTCTCTCTCTCTCTTCCTTTCCTCTGAAGCTCTGAAGCAAGTGTAGAATGACATGGAGTAGCAGAGGTGGGAGTTAAATAGTTTAAGCACCAGACAAGAAGGAAGTCCCTGCAACCACAAAACAAGAAAATAAGCATGTCATTGTGGAAAAAAAGTTTGTTTTTTTCCCCTCTTTTTGTATCCCACGCCTTAGCTGCATTTGTTCAAATACACATTTTTTTGGATGCACCAACACTTATCACCAAGATTCCAAGTAGACCCACACATACATACTTGATGGAAATGTTCTGGCAGCATGGTCAAGTGGTGAGAACACAGGCTGGGGACCCAGGATGTTTAGGTTCTTATCCAACCAGAGCTACTTACTTACTTACAGTGTGACCCTGAGCAAGTCAGTGTGACCAGGAGCTCTGGTTTGCTGTTCACCCTGCTCGAATAAACTTCAACACTTTGAACTCAGAACTCTCAAGTGTGAGTCCTTTTTTCTTTGGATTTAATATAGCAGGCTGCTTTGGAATTGCACCGCATCTCTTGTGTACACTTAGAACTTTTTTTGCATTTACTTACAGTGTGACCCTGAGCAAGTCACTTAACCTCCCAGTGCTTCAGTGAACCCAACAGTAAAAACAGGTAAAAGCAGGACCCCACTGAAAATGAGATACTGTATCTCAGCTGGGCTCCTCGGTAAATATTCAGTAAACAAAAAGTGCCATTAATGCAATAGACTTCTGGAAGGTTCCCTTAGGCAAGACAAGGCATGGGCAAGACAATTTTTATTAATTTTTTTTGAAACTGGGAAGTTTATTCAAGCTCTCATGTCAATACACAATACAGGCGCTGTTGTTCAAAAGAAACATATTATTACACAACTCAGTACTTCAAGACTGGAGTACTTCTAAGTATACCTGATATGAAAACTGGCAGTATTATATTCCAAGCTAGGTGAAAGTAATCAGTATAACACTGTAAAAGCAAATTGTAGACTAAAGTCAACTCCCTACCTTGAACTTGGGAAAAGAAAGAAACCCACACCTTCTCCCCATATGTATGTATCTGTAACTAAACCGCAGTGGTTTAAGGCTCTGAGCTGCAAATCTGGAGACCTGGGTTTGAATCCCACAGTCCCCACTTGCATACTGTGTGACCCTGAGCAAGTCACTTAACTTTCCTGTGCTCCCAGGTTGCACCTGTAAACAAGCTTTCAGCTTAGTGTGTCTCACCTAGTTAAACAATTGGACAAAACAAACAAACAAACAAAAAAAAACAGGAAAAAACAAGGTCACAAAGTCCTTTCTTTGCAATCAAGTCTTAGTGTGTAATCCTACATAAAATGGTAAGGTATTCCAAATGTAGGGTATCCTGACAAAATAGCGAGTCAAATGTAGTGACTGTAAAACAGTGAGGCAAATACAGCACTCGCCATTTGAGTGATGTGGCATTTACAGTGCATATTAAGTTTAACGCTGTTGGGGGTATTTCTCTTGTGTTGTACTTTTTGTGGCTCAGAGATGGTAATTTTAGTTAAGTGGGTTTGGGGGGCAAACTGACTTCTAACGGGGATTTTGCCGTTGTTTGGCAACATGCCGTTATGATTGTCGTTGTTTTGGAGTTGCTCATATTGCTCCCCGTGGTTTTGCAGGCGCAGTTTTGACATGGAACCCAAATGTATAACCCCTATTACAACTCTAATGTCTCTGCTGGTTTAGTTCTCTGGTTCTGGAATCTGTGTGGCATCTGCTGCATCCAGCCCTGGGGCCGTACAACAGTAGTTGATCCAAGGCCTCCAAAAGTCCAGGAAGACCTCCCTATGCAGGCAGTTTTTATTTTATAGCACCCTGTCTCAGGGGCTCAGGTCACTGTAAAACATACATCAGTATGTAGAATCATATAACATAATATACAGAATAATGCATAGGCAACTATGTGTTATGGATTTTTTTCTTTACACACCCAAGGTGTGTGATGATCCATAAATCTTAAGAGTGAAGTTCGAGACGTTTATGAGATCATCACACACTGAGGGTGTGTAAAAAATCCATAGACACACAGTCTATGTTTTATTGTATTATAATTACTGGCGCAAGGAGTTCTTCATCCTTATTGCTTGGCCATCCTTCCCCATGGAGGGCAAGGAACTGCCTGTCAAAAGTATTGAAGCAGCCCAAATCCTAACGTGTGACCAGAGAAGCTCTGAGAATGCAGAAGAAACTATAACCCCACTCTGCCTCCCGCTACTGTGTCTCACCTCTCTACAGGAAATGCACATTCAAGTCATTCAGTGTCGGGTTAGAAGGACACTTACTAGATGGTTTCACAGTCCTCTTCTCTCTATGTCAAAAGCCAGAGGCAAGTGCTGGGCCAAATTTAAATCTTCCTCCCTTCACTCTGACTGGCTCGCTTATCGTGCTATAAGGAACTCTTTCAAAAAAGAAATCGGATCAACTAAAAGAAATACTGCAGGGATCTTCTCATTGCTTCATCCATAGACTCCAAGAGTTTCTGCTCACAAATTAAGGGACTTCTGGGTAATACGAAAAGCCAACCCCCTCAAGATATGGTCATTGGTATTGTTAACTGCAAAAATGCTACCACTATTGCCAATGCATTCAATTCATTTTTTTCTGATCTCTCTCTCGTTTCCAGTCTGTTTGGTTCTTCCTTTCACAACTCCCCCTCCTCTAACTGCCCCTCTTTTCCCCACTTTATAGAGTCACACAACGAGAGGTCTTGCGTCTTCTTACCTCTATCTCTCCCTTTGGTAAGTAGTGCTGGCCCAGATGGACTTGAACCAAAATTACTTAAGTTAGCTGCCCCTCTCCTTGCTTCCCTCATAACCTGACTTATTAACCACTTCTACTGTCCCTAGCAAATGTAAGATGGCCAAGATCATACCTGTGTTTAAGAAAGGTGATCCAAAATCTATCATTAATTACCACCCAATAGCCATCCTACCTACTCTTAGTAAACTCTTGGGAAAGGTTGTTTACTCCCAGGTCTCAGACTATGGTACTTATTAAAATATAATTTGCTGTCTTCTGCCCAGCATGGCAGAAGGCCTGCTCATAGCACCTCCACTGCCTTTGCCCACTTTTCTAGAGATATCTATTATGAACAAAGGTATGCTCACTGGGGCCATTTTCATCAACCTTGCTAAGGCTTTTAACTTGGTAAATCATTCCCTCCTGCTACATAAACTTGAGTCCCTTGGAGTCTCCACCGCCACCTTAGCATGGTTCTCTAGCTACCTTCATAACCATCATCAGTTTGTTTTGTTCAATAAGGCCCTCTCCTCCCCTGCTTCCATTAATGCTGGAGTTCTCAAGGTTCAGTTCTCATCCCCTGATCTTCTCTGTCTTTATAAATGATATGACTAACAACCCTTCTCACTGTCATACTTTGCTATACGCCAGTGTCTTAGTACTCTACTCTGGCTCCAGGTTACTGACAAACATCAATTCCCAGCTGACCTCAGATTTTCACAAACTCCAGACTTGGCTCTTCCAAACTTGCCCAGTAATAAATGTTGACAAGACCCAGGACATGCTGTTTGGGTCCCCTCAAAAGGTTTGTGCTAATGCCACTGGCCTCAACATCTAGTGTCTTGATGGCTCCCTCATCTCTGTGTCTGACAATTTCATATATCTAGGCACTACACTCGTCCCTGTTTTGTACTTCTGTCAGCATATCTCCCACATCTGAAAATCTTTGAACACCAAGCTTGGACTTGCATACAAGATCCAATATGCCCTCACTCCCTCAGCCAGAATTGCTGTAGCCTGGAGAGTCTTACTTTCTAGTCTGTGCTATGCAATCCCCACCTTCTATCAGGCCAATGCCAGTTGCCTCCTAAAATGGAATGTTTCTTATAATAATGTGTAGATTTGCCCTGTCTGCCCCTCGACTCATGCACCACTGCTCATTCTCGATACCAGTTGCTTCCTAAAATAGAATGTTTCTTATAATAATGTCTGCCCCTCGACCCACACACCACTGTTCACTCTATTCCTGCCTAAAGTGGCTCCCCTCCCTTCCCAGTGCTTCTACATTCTATGCTGCTCGATTGGTAATATCATTAGGTCCTCCAAACCAGCCTCACTGGCCACTATGTTCAATCCTGCTGACTCTGCCTGCCCTTTACGCTCAAAAGATCAAGTCTTACTGGTTCTTCCAAAGTGCTCCTCTAAAATGGGTGAGCAAACATTTACTCACTTTGCCCTTAGAGCCTGGAACTCCCTACCCTCTCACCTTGTATTGAAAAGAGAACTATTCAACTACCTTTGCTCATCAGACAAATGCTCTTGTTCCTGACATCTCCTAATCTCTACACTCTCCCCTTTTCCATGCTAACCTGCTAGTGCTGCATATCTTCTTCTTGTTCCTCTATGTTATACTCCTAACTATTCCCCATCTCCTGGCTTGGTACCTCTAGATGCTGTTCTGCTTGCACATTCTGGTTGCTCTACCTTTACTGATAGCGGTTTCTTGTCTATTGCTCACTGTGTCCTAATCCCCTTATTTACCGTAACGGCCACTAATTGTTTTCGATCACTCTTGTTATTGCTTGTTTAAACTGAGTTTACCTTATTGTTGGTATTTTAATTATTTTGTATCTTATTACTGCCTAAAAGGGTTGCTGTTGCTTAGATACTGTGTAACCTTTTGCACTTTCTGTTGACTGTATATTTTGACTGTAGATTCTTGTTTACCTGTTGCTGTCTGCCATTGTACTTTCCTGGGTCGTGCCTGAAAATAGGCATAATTTTGTCTACTGCACTTACCTGGTAAACAAAAGCTAAGTAAATAAATAAATACATAAATAATACACCTGTCATCAGACAGCACTGCTGCAGCTCAGTGAGAAATTGGTCACAATGTTTCAACGCTCACCAGGGACTTCATTTCTGTGACTCTCACCCCTCAAACACACAGTGCCACAGCAGACACACCATCACCAACACACCTGCCCCTGGCTCTGGCTGTCTCCTTCCCTCTGCTGCCTGCTCGCTGCTGCTGGTTCTGCCCTGGTACTGCTGCTGCTGTCACCACTGACATTCTCTAAAAAATGTTCCCTGCTTCAAGTTTGGATGGTAACGGAGTGCGAACTTTCAGAAGTCATACTAACTGCTAATTGCAGCATTTGCCAGTTATTACGGATTTTGAAAAGGGAAAACAGTGTACATTAATAGATTAGGCAGTGGTGTAAGCTTGTAATAGCAGATGGTATTTCAGTCCCCCTCTGAAATGCCTCCAGTGAGTGGGATCTCGTAAGGTGGAACACATGGGAGTTCCAGTTGGCTGAGGCCACCACCAGGAACACTCTATTATCTGACTTTGTCACATGGGACCTTGGGGAGGCCAACAGCAACTTCTTGGTGGAGCAGCATGAGTGACCAGAAGCATACCACACCAAGAGAACTGTGAGATAGTTGGGAATCGAACCATATAGGGCTTTGTAAGTTAAAGCACTTATGCCTCCAATTGCCCCAGTTTAAAAAAAAAAGCACATTTTATGATTGATCATATTCTGTAGTGACTGCTGATGTAGCTGGTAGTCGCATTCCTTTTTTTCTTTTTAAGAGTGAAAAACAGACTGCCCACCATACTGGTGTTACCACACAAAAATGTGTTTGCTTACAGTCCTTGATCAGCTCCCACTGCATCTTTCCTGGACTAGAGAACACCCCAGCACAGTCTAGCCACTCACAGTGCAGTAGGAGGAGACATTTGTATCATGAGTGGCTGCAGTGTTTGCAACTGTTCCTGATGTTCAGAAGAACAGAAGAAGAATCAGCATTTATGTAGCACTTTTCATACACATTGTATCCCAAAGTGCTTTACAGGTAGTGAAGTGACTAAATGTGTAGTGGCAGTCATATTGCACATCAAAACCCACACACTGCCTAGAACATTTGCATGGACTAGTTTTATGGGAAGGATAATGTTGGCCAGGACACTGGAGAAAAATCCCCATCTCTTGTGAAAAGTGTCTTGGGCATATTTACTTCCAGCTGGACACCCGCCAGGATAGCACTGGAGGTGAGTAGAAGGGACCTCAGTTTAATGTTTTGGGCAAAGGCCGGCACACCCCGACAGTACAGCAATCCCTAGTACTGCAGTGGCATGCCAGCATTTAAGGTATGAGCCCAATGGTGGTATGGGACTAGAACCCACAACCTTCTGGCCCAGAGATGGATGTTATACCAGGAAGCATTCAATAAGAGAAGATCAAGGATTTGAAACCAAACAAGGTTGTGTCTAATTACACCAGTAGCCTGCATTTCAGTTCTTCTAAGATAGGAGTCTCAGCAACATCAATGCATTTTAAAAAAAGTAAGCAATTATAAAATGTGGGTTTCAGCTAGATATTATATGATGCAAAAAGGGTTGATAGTATCCCTTTAACCCATGGACTGCCGACAGAACATATAGAAATGCTGGACTGATGTATCATTTCGCAGTACAGCAAGGGTTAACAGTGCAGTCCTGTAGCTGGTGCGCCACTTGCTCAGCAGCCAGTGTGAATGCTGTAGCACAGGCAGCGATGTGTCCCAAGTAAGAGGAGTTCATTATCAGTCTGGCTGCAGCATTCTGCATCAAGCTGAAGGTGGCACACCCACCCTCCAGATAGTTCTAGGCACAGAGCACTGCAATAGTCAAGTCTTGAAATAACAAGCATTTGTCAATGCCGAATGTTTCCTTGCATGGTGTATGTGGCAGGGGTGTATTGTGCTAGTTGAGAAAACAGAAACAAATGGCCATCCATGCAACACTGGGATTTGTGACTCCAAAGTTGTGAGCCCAAACACTGTTGACCACAGTGGAAATCAGGACCTGTCTTCACAGTTTGACTAACAAAAGACTGAGGTATTACAGAATATACAGAAGCTGCAGTCATGAACTCACTGTGAGGGAAAACGTTTGAAGCACCAGTAGCCCCATTCACCTTTTCAGCAGGATCTGTTGAAGGAACCGCAAATAATAATAGCATGGCGGTTACCTAAATGTGCTCCCTCAATCACCAGGAATACTCCAGAACCCCCTCAGAGTGAGACTTAGCTAAACAAAGACATCAAATGAAAATTGGCAAAAACTGATTTGACGGCTATTGGAGGTGTGCACCTTCAAGCACTGAGGGACATGGAAGCGGCCCAAGCCGAGAGCAGGTTGCCTCATCACCCCAACATAGGTTTCCATAGGAACCAGGTTTGTAACATTTTTGATGGGGCCCAGGGGTCAGGGAGCAAAGCCCCCAGCAGTGGTCTATGAGAGCAGTGCCTCCTATACTACGGGGTCACATAAAAGATCATTATGCCTTCCCCACAACTCTGTCCCAGCCCATACAAGTAAAGGCAGGGCAGCATCTAAACACAGATACTATCACAGCTTCTCCAGGACCTTCCTCCTCCCAAAAGTTACTTTTGCTTCTCTCATCGCTAGAGTAAACATCAATGAACATGTTAATAAATACTTCTCCCCTTTGCTTTGAATTTACTTAGGTTGGCGACACCGATCAACGACCCTACCCACATTCGGAGGTGCAGGCCTTGCTGCCATCAATAGAAACTGGTCCATGTGACCCACCCCCAGGATGCACCTAGAAACAAGCTGTCACAGCTTAGGGTTCCTTTGCTGGTCAAAAATTACAAATAAATAAATAAACTATGATGTTGCTGTAGGAATTAATACCTTCGTTACTTTGCCATTGCCAACTAATAATATGGAGATGGCTTTCGTGAGAGGCATAGAACATAAAAAGTATAGGAATAAAGTACCTTAAATCATAATTCTATAAGCAATGGCTAGTGTGAAATTCAATGGGTTAGTGGGATGGGATCAGTGTCAGTGGCTCAACAGGTTGCACACTCACCTCTGAGGCTGTCAGATAGGAAGGTTGTGGGTTCTAACCCCCACAATGGGAACTTGGGATAAATCCCAATATTGACACTGCAGTACAGCATGAGGGGGGTGCTGTACTCCTAATGTGCCGTCTTTCAGAGGAGACATTAAACTGAGGTCCTGTCTGTCTCTTCTGGTAGTTGTTCAGGTGGATCTTAAAGATCCCAGGGCATTTCTTGAAAAGAGAAAGGGAATATCTCCGGTGTCCTGGCCAAATTTCCCCCATTCACTAAAAATATCACCAGCAGCTTAATCTGGTCCAGTATGCTGGTTTGTATGTCTATCTCCCCCTGCCCTGGGACGGGACTGAAAATGGGCAAAACTGCCTAGTTTTTCTTTCTCAGTCAACAAGAATTATAAATATACTATACTGTACTATACTATACTATACTATACATATAATACTTTGGTGCTATTGACTGTTTCAATAGCAAAAAATTGGTTGGCTGTATCTGTAAAAGTTGTTTAAGCTGCATAATATACAGTATATGCATAAAATTTTCTTCTGACACCATATTTTAAATGTTTGGATATTTATGTGTTTGTATTACATAACGTGATAAAACTATAAAGGCTAAAAGATGACTGAATAATAAAAACTTGGAATGAAAACAGAGGATTGTGATATCAGGTGAGGACAGCGATCCTGTTTTCGTGTGCATTTTCATTGTTATAAAGAAAAACAGGGAAGGTAAGTACAGAAGATATGCAAAATAAGCGAAGTGTGTCTAGACATTGTGGGCTGGATATTCAGAAATGTGCCAAAGCCTGGCGCAACCCCAGCGCAGTGCAACTCAACTGCGCCATGGCACAGTGACTGCGATATTCAATGGTTGCGCACTGCGACATGCGCCAGTGCAACACAGCTGAATATCACAGGGATACACTATGGTGCAGTCAGAGGTGTGCCAGGGAGCAACCCAACATGCACCATAGTGCAACCAGGGATGTGTAAGGGGCAGAGGAAGATGCGCCAAGGCACAGAAGGACCAGCCATAGGCACAGCAGGGAGCAAGGCACCGGGAAGGGGGGGCAGCGTGGGGAGGTGGTGGAACCAGGCTGGGAACAGTGGCAGGGATGCACAGATGGTCCACAGGTGACCACCACCCATGGAGCACAGACATGCAGCCAGCCACCCACCCACCCCCCAGCACAGGAGCAGTGGATGCATGGAACAGGCGGCAGCAACGTCCAAGGGTAAGCTGCCACTGACCACCCCCCACTGGATGGCATGCTCCCACCCACCCAGACCACAGCAAGCCACACCCTGGCACACAGTAACCAACACATACGCCACACAGCCTGCACAGCCAGCCCATGGTCACCCCAAGGCACACAGCTGACACGGCACATGGCACAGGTGGCCATGGCTGTACCCCCACCCCCACTGACCACCTGGTACAGTGTAGAGGGAATGATCAGTGCTTACCTGCCCACCACGGTGCTGCACAAACTGGTTCTGCAGCTGCTCCTCTGCCACCACTGGGTCCAGCACCTCCTGCCAAAGGGCCCACTGCAGCCCACCAGACACCTCTGCCACCCTGGCATGTCATCCATCCTCAGGCCCTAGGACAGGAACACATCTGGACACAGCCATAGCATGAGCCCACCGCCCCCACCCCAAAGCACAGTGTGCGCCCCATCTGGGCATGAGCCGCAGGGCAGTGGCACAGCACACCTGGTGACTGGCAATGCCACACCACAGGGCACATGACAACAGTGACCCCCCTGGCATGGCATGCAGCCCTGCCAACACCATGGTATGATGGTCGTGCACAGACGCAGCATGTGCCCACTTACCTGGCCGTTGCACGGCCCCCCTGCAGACACGTGCCTGCAGCACCCTCACCTGCTCCAGATCCCTCCTCATCAGGTTGCTGTACCTGTGGTGGCACAGCTCCCCAGTGTGCTGCCCCCCTGTGGCCTGGACCAGCCCAGTAGCTATGGCCTGCCAAACATCGGTCCTGGCCTGCTGCAGGGGCTGCTGCCCAAACAGGCCAGCAGCATGTGGCTCCACCTGTGCCACCAGGTTGACCAGCTCAACCTGGCTCCAATTCCATGCCTGTCGAACACCAAGGTGCACCATGCTGTCTATGCTAGTGCAGAAACAAAATAGCACCCAGTAGCACACGTTCACAACGTGTGTGGGATGCATGCCTCATGTACAGTTGCGTGGCGTCTGGTAATCGCACATTGCTGGAGATGCATGACATGGGCATGGCCACACCAGTGCATGTAGCAGGGGTCCCAAGGGGGCATATGGCAGGAGTCAGGGGTCAGCAAGCACAATGTGTGCATGGGTGCCACAGGGCCTGCATTGCATAGTGCGCAATAGGGCCTATGGTGCGCCATGCTGCATGGGCCCTATAATGCCTGAGCGCCATTGGCCTAATAGCACCTAAGCACCATGGGCCTTATTGTGCCCAACACCATAGGCCAGATAGCGCCCGAGCGCCATTGGCCTAATTGTGCCCGTGTGCCATGGGCTCTATAGCGCCTGTGCGCTATTGGGTCCATGGCACATTAGGTGCTATGGACCCTATAGCACTCTTACTGCACAGTACTCAATAGGTGGTAGCACATGCCATGGTGCATGCGCAGTGTGGGTGGTGCACTGTGCATGTCACGGCATTGCGCCATGACATGTGCTGGAGCAAGTCCATTGCACAAGGTGCAAGAGCGCGATACTCAGCCATCACATGCAAATGAGCTCATCAGCCTATCTGCAGTGCAGTGGAGATGTTTGCATGTCATTACAGTTGTGCAACAGCTCATTTGCATGCAATATGCTATAAAGGCGCCGCACAACAGCACAGGCCATGGACCAGTATTGCAACCATCTGAGGTAAGTTGCACCTGCCGTGGGGACAGCCAGCACAGCAGGATGGATGGGGTGAGCCGCTGCAGCCAGTAACTACATGTCCATGTCCACAGGTAGCAACATGTCTGAGCATGAGGAGGGTGAGGAGTGTGGGCTTGCCCGCAAGTGCAGGCCCAACTTTACGAAGGTGGAGGACGATGCCCTGTTTGAGGTGTACCTTGACAGGAAGCCATTGCTGAGTGGCGCCACTGGCACACCACAGGCCAGGGCCACGGCCTGGGTGGAGGTGGCAGTTGCCGTGAACCAGCAGGGCAGCCACCAGCGGTCTTCGCAGGAGTGCAGAAAGGTGAGCACCGACAAATGCAGGATTAAGGAAAAGGTGGTAGTGATTCGGGCCGCCAGGACAGCCACTGGTGGGGGCCAGGCTACTGTGCCACAGCTCGCAGTGCAGGAGGAGCTGGTGATGGCCACCATGTGGTGCAGCTCAGTTGAGGGTGTGCCGGGTGGTGGCTTCCAGACAGAAGGGAGCCTATCACTGCATGGTAGGTATGCAGGGGGGGTGGCGGCTGATATAGTGGCACTGACACATCTATTTTCCCTTACAGCCCCGGCTCACCAGCATGCAGTGGCAGGGGCACCTGCAGCTGCTGTGGGAGCAGGCTCAGCCCCGGAGGACCAGCAATCCACCTCCATGAGCATACAGGGACCCAATCGACTGCAGTACACCACTGCCATTCAGCCGGATGTCCTGAGCATGGTGGCAGACGAGGCCCTGGCTGTGTTCCAGCAGGATGCTAGCCATGGCATGCTCTGTGTGGAGACACAGATCAGGGTGGGGTCAGACACCAATGACGAAATCATCATCATCCTGGACAGTGGGGGTGTTGTCGAGGGGGAGACACCCATACCTATAACCATCACTGGCAGCACAGCCAGTGCCCTGTCCGTGGTGGAACAGCTGCCTGCCACTGCCCCAGGGTCTGCTGTGTGCACAGGCACAGTGGCACCGGGTGGTGGTGGTGCAACCGCCCAGGTGCTGGCCAGGACACAGGGGCTGGAGGGGTGGCACCTGCAGATGGCTGGGGATGGGGGGCCGTGCAGTGTGGCTGCACACTACCGGTGGGACGATGACATGCCCATGCACCCCTGGGCACCAACCCGTTGACTGAGCACATCCGATTGCTGCGGGCCTCCATGGAGCAACAGATGCTGCTCGGAACCGAGGATCCCTCTGCCCGGGGGAGGCTGCCCACCACCCCTGGCCCTTTGCCTATGTCATCCCCGCTGCTGTCTCCCTCGTTGGCCTCGACATCTATCCCACAGTCAATGGCCATGTTGTGCAGCATGCAGCAGGCCAGAAATAGGCCACAGGCCTTTGAGGTGCTGTACTGTAGGGCACCGCCAGACCTGTCTAGGCAATGGAATTGTGCCTTCAGCATCCTGAAAACATGGTCAATGATGTTCCACATGCTGGCATGTGCCTCATTGTATTGGTCCTCTGCTGGGGATGACGAGCACCAGTAGGGGTGAACAGCCAGGGCCTGAGTGGGTAACCACTGTCACCTGTGTGGACAGAGGTATGGTTAGCCTGGTGTCCTCTGTCGCTGTGCCCCTTGCCCATCCCTGGCGCTCCTGCCAGTGCACCTGCTCTGCCTGCCACCTCCCATGTCCTGCTGTTCCCAGCTGCTCATGGTCTTGCCATACTCGCCCACTACTGTAGGTGGCTGGTGGGGATATCCCCACTCTTAAACCTGTGGCACAGCACTGAGCTGTACCAGATGAAGGAGTCATGTGCACCCCCAGGCACAGACATTGGTAATGCGCCCCCTGACATTGCACACCACCTGCCAGTTGATACTGGGGTAGCCCTTCCTGTTCACATATGCTACCCTCTCTGGGCCAGGTGGCATGCAGATGCCCACATGGGTGCAGTTGATGGCCCCTAGCACACCAGGGATTCATGCTACCCTGTGGAACTCCTGCATGGTTGCTGTATGCTCTGCCTGTGTGCTGGGGAAATGGATGTATTCCACAGCACGTGGCAGCAGGGCATTGAGGAATTGTGTGAGGAGTCATGATGTGGCCGACTGCGTTATGCCTGTGGTGTCCCCTATTGATCTCTAGAAGGTGCCTGTGGTGAGCAGGCACATGACGGCTGTCACCTTCATCTTCACTGTCAGGGCGTGGCTCCGTCTAGTGAGTGCCTGCATCTCCTCACTGCACAGCTCACAGAGCTGTCTCAGAATTTCCTGGTTCAGGTGATACCGGCCCATGATCTCCCTATCAGTGTGGGTCTGAAAGCTGATACGGGGCTGGTACCACCTGTTCCGGGTGTACCATTGATGGGCCCTTCCACTGCCACGTCGCTCTGCCTCCTGCCTCCTCACACCTCTCATTATGGCCTCCATCCAGAATACCGTACTGGCCATGGCCACTGTTGCCCTGTCTCCCTCTGGGCATCTGGCTCCACTGGACCCCTTGACACTTTGGGGCAATGCCTGTCATTCTGCAGGGCTCCCTCCTGTGCCACCTGCCCCTAGCTGTCAGCCACCTGTGACCTCTGTCCCTACCCCTGTGGGTGCCTGTCTCACTCCCTTCAGGGCAGGGGTCAACCTTAACTTTTTTTTGCACTAGCCAGCCGGACTAGTGAACCAGAGATTGCACTAGCCCACAGAAGTTTGCAGTAGCCTGCAATCAGTATGGCTAACAGTGATTTGTTAAATGAAAGGAAACTAAAATCGCATTTGTCCTGCCAATAGTCTGGTCACCTACCAACTGATTTTGCACTGTGCCTTTCACTGCAAACCACACATACACTCTCTCAGCTTCTGTGACAGAAGAGTCAGTGGTTCTGTCACTGATGACTGAAATTAACTTTGTTCCCATAGTTATTTCTCACAATGCCACGTGTTCAACCTCGGCTACATAGTGGATAAAGTTGCAGAAATATTTGTCCTTCTGATATGCTGAATTGATATCTAGCCCTTTCATATCATCAAGGCTGCACATCCACACAAAGTCTGTGAAAGGACGTCCTTTCTTGGCAATTGCATGCCATGCGCGAAACAGTTTATCCAGACAGTTAAGCATTGCTTCATTCATGTTCTTCAGCATTCCCTCCACATTACTTGTCCCTGGAGTAGTGGTACTGGCATCCTCCTTTTCCTTTGCCCTAGCAAGAGTTTCACTGATATTATGGGACAAGACAGAGTCAAGCTGGAAGTTATCTGTACCGAAACGAAAATTATTGTTATTGCCCGCCTTACCCAACTGTATTTCATGTTTGATACACAAATGGCAGAACATCAGATCTTTTGTACCATCATACCCCAACCAGTCATATTTTTCTAGCCAACATTGCTGGAACCAATGGCTTTACTTTGTCTTTTCGTACTCATGATCTTTTGTTTG
This sequence comes from Neoceratodus forsteri, assembly GCA_016271365.2. NCBI lineage: Eukaryota > Metazoa > Chordata > Ceratodontiformes > Ceratodontidae > Neoceratodus > Neoceratodus forsteri. The sequence continues at coordinate 967,688,162 of CM028130.1, read as the reverse complement.
TCTTCGTTAGTATGCTTTCTATTAATGTCAGCTGGGTTACTGACTTATTTAATATATTTCCACATTTTCAGATTTGTAGTTAAGAAAGTTCCGTCGTGAAAAGTGTGTGTGTCTTTTCCTTCCCTTTTTTCTTCCTTTTCCCACCCTGGTCACAGATCCCAGAAATGCTTCATTGTCCCAGTTCTATTAAAAAATGTTCACCAAAAAAGTAAGGATAAATTCAACAGCATCAACCCATTCTGTTATTTATTTATTTTTATTCTTTGGCAATGAGGAAACTCCTACTGGGCACATGACCCATTTACAGGGGTGGCCCAGGAACACATGGAAGTTAAGTGACTTGCTTAGGGTCCCACAGTATGAAAGTGGTGGCTGTGGGAATTTAAACCCAGATCTGCTGGATATACAAAGCCCATTCGCAACATGTTGCTGTCTCTGTCAAACACTCTCCAGTTTTCCTTTCCATGACAGCCATGTATTCTGATATGCTTTGACCAGCTTTTTGATAATTGAACTATCAGTACTTGTGGTATCCTCAATGCTACATTTTTTTTTTTTATTGTTTAACCAGGAGAGACACACTAAGCTGAAAGCTTGTTTACAGGTGCAACCTGGGAGCACAAGGAAGTTAAGTGACTTGCTCAGGGTCGCACAATATGCAAGTGGGGGCTGTGGGACTCAAACCCAGGTCTCCAGACCTGCAACCCAGAGTCCCAAACCACTGCACTATATTGCCTCCCGTTGTGTTCCCTTTACCTCATCAGCTACTGCTGTTTCTTTTCAAATGTCTAAGACATCACATTCCACAATTTCAGACACACCATTCCATGCTATTTATTCTAAGGGCCTGTAAAGGTGTAGCTAATCTTATGGAATGTTCAGGTTGGTAGTATAATAAATGAGAGCACTAGCTGCTGAGAACTTGGGAGAGAAATAAACAAGGTGACAAAGGCAAAAAAAGTGAAAACTAATTTGAAAAAGTGGGTCTAAAACATATGAGAATATAGGAAAAACAAAAAGGAACCCATTACAGCATATAAAGGTGTGAAAACCGTTTCCTGTCATGGCAGTAAATGACCATACTTAAAATTCAGAGTTGAAAAGATTAAGTCGATTTGCTGGTAATGGTCTTAATGGCCATACTTTACAACTCCAAGACAGACTGATTTTACAAACAAAGGCCTGTGACTAGTGACATCAGAACTTTTTTTGTAACCTGGGCATGCATGCAACAGTGAATGATTTGATACAAGCAGTTTTAATACTGAGCACTCTAAATGTAGTCCAGTTTTGGGGCCATTTTATCAACATTGGATGACCAGATAAAGACCCTGAAAACTGGATTATCCAGTCTACAACTGGACAGGTGGCAACCCTAGAACTGTGCTGCTCCTGGACACAGTCACAAATCTGCCTGCCACGAGTACTGAGCTAAACAAGGAAAGGAAAAGGAGAAAGGATCTTTACCAGCAAAAAATAAAAGCAGTACTTAGTATAAAATGAAACAGTATGTAAATGCACTACACACAGACATCTATTTTTTTCATTTCATGATTGCTGAGGCAGCACATAGTTAAACCTCCATGAAAAGGACCTGGCTTTAAATTAAGTAACAGTTATATTTACGTATTTATTTGTTTGTTTATTTATTTGATACCCGGGTTAAGAATGGAACTGCAGCTTTCCACAGGAGGAATTGCACTAGCCCAGCCGGGCAAGTAACACAGATTCTGCACTAGCCCGTGGCAATCTGCATTAGTATCTGGGCTAGTAAATGAATGTTAAGGTTGACCCCTGCTTCAGGGTCTGGTGGCTCCTTCTCCCTCTCACTCTGTCACCCTCACTCTGTCTGTCACCCTGTCTCTCACACACTCTCTCTGTCTGTCTCTCTCTCTCTCTCTGTCTGCCTGTCTCTCTCTGTATTGCTCCCCTCAGGCGCAAGTGCCATCCCCCTGCTTGCTCCCTGTTTTTATAGGCTCAAGTCTGCTTGGCGCATCTGGTCATTGCTCCTCACTTGTGCCATGGTTCGGGGGTTGAATATCACACTGTGCCGCATATTCATGTGTATGCCCCCTGCCCTTGTGCATGCATTTATTACAGTTGCGCATTGGTGCATTGCTACTTGCGCTATGCAGTGGCTCCCACTGAATATCGCTCTATGGCACATTTCCGCAGTTGCGCATACGCAATCCAGTTGCGCCATGTGCAACTGCACTGAATATCCAGGCCTGTGTATTTTTCACTCTGCTTCGGGGGTCTTTACAGATCATTAGAAATAAAAAGGGAACTTAGTGGTATTTTCATTACTGAAATGTATTTGAAACAAAATACTTTTTACTTAAAATTATGTTGTAATATACAATTGAATTGTATTTTTATCACTGATATCTGTGCACGGAGCTCTCAGTGAGATGACATTCTGTCAGACACAGCACAATGTCATTTTAGTCACAGTAGTTTTATATCTTCCAGCTACAAACAGACTTTTTTGAACTCTTTGGTATAAAAAATGATAGATCTCTGGTAAAACCCCACCTACAGTACTGTGTGTAGTTTTGGAGACCACTCCAGAAGGACATATAGAGTGGATGTGGCCCAGAGGAGGCAACTAAAATGGTGCAGGGTCTGCATCAGAAGCCCTATGAGGAGAGACTAAAGGACCTCGGTATGTAGACCCTGGAAGAGAGGAGGGAGGGAGGGGGGATATGATAAAGACCTTTAAATACCTCATGGAGGTAAATAAGGCACAGAAGGAAGTATTTTTTTTAAAGGTGCCTAAGAAGAAAGGGACATGCCATGAAGCTGGAGGGGTGTAGATTCAGGAGAGATGTGATGAAATCCTTCTTCACATAAAGACAGGTGGATTCCTGGAACAGCTTTCCAGTGGAGAAGGTTGGGGAAAAAAACAATGGTGGGGCTCATGAATGCATGGGATAGACAGAATAAAATTGTAGTGGAAAGAATGGGTGGAGGGAGAAAGAGCTGTAGATCAGGTAGGGTCTGCGGTGATAGTGTAGGTAGGGAAGAATGGGCATATTGGGTTGACCAAGTGGTCCTTATCTGCTGTCAAGTTCTCTGTTTCTATCTTTCTATTAATTCTGTCACTGTGGACACTATACATTATTAAATTAAGTACTTTACCACTTTCTGTCATAGTAGTTCACTACATGTCTTTCTGTTTTGTGACTCAATGTATAATGTTACTCAATGTACTTGCTTTACCTGCTGTTCTGAAGTATCTGTATTACCTGTTGTACTCTCCCGGGTCGTTCCTGAAAAAAGGCATAATACTTGTCTAGTGTACCTACCCAGTTAACAAAAGCTAAATAAATAAACCTTAGGCCATAAACATCACAATACAATGCATGTATGGCTGAGTTATGTGCATCCGAAGTGTCCTAAGGACACCTGTGGATGCAGTAACACCCCTCTCTTGCTGCATATCCCTTCCAGGCACTGAGTGTGATTGTACTCAGGCAACTATGAGGGTGGCTAGGGTCCAGGAAGGTTGTGTCAGGGGCTGCGCTGGCAGATCGTGGCACACACAAGATGCCCTTAGCACTCTGCCAGTCCAGTGTCAGAGTGAGTTTATAAAACCAGCCAGTGGGCTGCCATTACAGGTGGGACCCCCCCTGACAACCAGCTTTAGGTTGTGCTGTTGCCCTCCAGCCATGGACCCCAGCCCTCCTCCTTGCCAGAGAGGGCTGGGGAGAGGATTACGGCTATGTGACACATTCAAAAAAATGGCAACTCTGCAGAAGGGGACATGGAAATCCTTATGTGGCTCTACTGTAAGACTGGCTCTGTCTTCCACCTGGAAGTCCAGTCCAGCCTAGGTCCACCATCCTTGTTAGCCCCTTCCCTTGCACTGGCATATGCCCCCCCAAACACCAGGCTAGCCAGGATTAGTGCATCCTGGACTAACATGTTGTTTTGGGTCTGGGTGCATGGCATGTACTTGCATAGGTTGGTATGCACCTCATGAGGTTCATTCTGGGCTTGATAGTGCATAAAGCCCTGCAAATGAATATCATTACTTGTTTTAGAAAAAAAAAACTTTCGTGAGGTGCTAGGGATTGAACTAAATAGATGAAATGGAGGCCAATGACTAAAATGACATCATCAGAAGGTTGTGGGCCTGAGAGATCAGTAGAAGCAGCAGTGAAAAAAACTTACTGGGCCTGATGCAGAGTTGCAAGGCACTGGCATAAAATCATTGCACCAGTGCCTTGCTTGCAATCCCCTAGGCCATCCTCAAAGATCCCACACTGGAATATGACCACAAGGGGAAAGCAACACCATGGAAATGGTCCCTGGGCCAGCCACAAAGCATGACAACTCTCACAAGATGTAGTTGCATCTTTAGTGATAACCCTAAAGTAGAACTGTTAGAGGCAGTTCTATGGGGTGGTGATAAAAAGCACACCATGCCAAAGAAGTCAGTGGGGGATGGAGACTGGCGAAGGACTGGCATTGGCAAAGCCAGGTGGTACAGAATGGGGCTAGGGGAGGGGTTCCACTAGTCACCAGGGGCAGATAACAGGATAGGGAGGGGAACGAGGCCCTGGATCACCAGGAGGGCCAGAAGAGGTCTGAAAAAGGCCAGCAAAACTTCAGCCCATACGCTGGTAAGATAAAAGTTATGAGATAAGTTCAGTGGTGCATCTTGCCCATGGCCATCTGTGCATGGCACAGCACCATGTGACTGGCACTGTGGCAGCCACAAAAGGCTCTGGGTATCCTTAATCAGGTGTTAGTGTGCTTAGACCACTAACATCTGGACTACCTAATTTGCATTTCAGCTTAGTCACAGGTGGGACTCCTCTCCCGATACATAAGTAAGCCCTTTGTGGATGGTCCTTAGGTGTGTGGTTGCAACGGAGTGCCTGTCTGCACCCCACTTTTTGACTCCACACCTAGCGGCTGTGCATCAAACCCTATGGTAAGTCTGAGCAATATTTTTTCTTAACGTTTTTGTTGCTAATACAGTCTGTCAGAAAAATAAATCAATAAATAAGCTTCCAATGATCTGGCTAGCCAAACAGAAAAACCAGTTTGAAGCAACAGAATTATGAAGCTGGTGCACCCAGGCCAGAACTTCTCTCTAGTAAGGAGAATACTGATATCACCCATCACGATCCATAGAAACATAGAAGGTGACGGCAGAAGGAGACCACTAGGTCCATCTAGTCTGCCTGGTGTTTGTGTATTGTACTTACCCCCTAGCTGCCCTTTAATGTGAGGGCACCATTTTATCTATCCCATACATTCTTGAATTATCCGACTGAGTTAGCCCCCACCACCCCTGGGGGTAGACTATTCCAGGTGTCTACCACCCTCTCTGTGAAGAACTTACTGACATTGGTCTTGAACCTCTCTCCTTTCAGCTTTCGGTCATGGCCCCTGATTCTGCTGCCCTCCTAGAAGTGAAAAAGTTCCTGTGTCTGCACCTTGTTTACTCCTTTTATGTATTTGAATGTTTCGATCATGTCCCCCCCCCCTTCTCTTTTCCAGGGAACACATGTTCAAGTTCTTTCAGTCTTTCTCTGTATGACATCTGATGCAATCCCCATATCATTTGTGTTGCCTTTCTCTGCACTGTCTCTATCTGGTTAATGTCCTTTTTGAGGTGAGACCTCCAGAACTGGACACTGTACTCCAGGTGTGGCCTGACCAGAGACCTGTAAAATGGCAGGACCACCTCCCTCCTCCTACTTGTGATTCCTCTCCCAATGCATCCCAGCATTCCGCTGGCCTTAAGTGCTGCCTTCTTGCACTGGTTTCCCACTTTCAAGTTCTCTGAGATTATGATTCCCAGATCTCGCTCCTGATTGGAGGCAGCTAGTCTTTCCCCTCCCAAGTAATACATCTTCCTTGGATTCTTTTGCATTTTTTGCATTGAATTTTAACTGCCATGCTCCAGACCAGTCCTCAAGTTTCTTGAGGTCTGATTCCATCTTGCCTACTCCCTCTGTGGTGTCCACCTTGTTACAAATTTTGGTGTTATCCACAAACAGGCACACCTTTCCCTATAGTCTGTTAGCGATGTCAGCTATGAAAACATTAAAGAGCAGAGGCCCCAGTACCGAGCCTTGGGGCACTCTGCTGATCACACTACCCTCTGAAAATAGTGCTCAATTTACCTGCACCCTCTGAGTTCTGCCCCACAGCCAATTTTGTACCCATTTTACTATTTTTAGTTCAACCCCTGAGTGGTCTAACTTATTTACCAGCCTTCTGTGTGGAACTGAGTAGAAGGCCTTGCTAAAGCCCAGGTAGATCACATCCACCAGTCCCCCCCCAATCATCCACAACCTTAGTAATCCAGTCAAAAATTTGACTAGATTTGTTTGGCACAATCTTCCTGTTGTGAATCTTTGCTGTTTGGGGTCCAGCTGCCTGCTGGTTTCTAGGAATGTTATAATCCTCTGCTTGAGAAGCGTCTCCATCAATATCCCCACTACAGACGTGAGGTTTACTGGTCGGTAGTTTCCTGACTCATCCCTGCTGCACGATCTGTGGAGTGGGACTACTGTTGCCCTTTTCCAATCTTCGGATACCACTCCACTCATTAAGGATTTGGTGAATAGCTTTGCTAGTTAGGCTGCCAAGTCCAGCCCTAGTTCTTTTAAGATTCTGGGATGAATCTCGTCCAGTCTCATGGCCTTGTCTACCTTCAGTTTATTTAGCCCCTCCAGTACTTCAGCCTCTGTAAAAGGGCTAGTGTCTACCCCTGGACCAGGGGTGCTGTGTTTAGTGAGCGCTGGGCCATTTCCTGGGTTCTCCTCAGTAAATACTAAGCAGAAGTATTTGTTTAGGATTTCTGTTCTTTACTGGTTGTCTTCTGTTACTTTCCCTTCCTCTGTAGCAATCTTCACCCTCCCCCCTTTTGCCTTCCTTCTTCCCTGATGTACCTAAAGAAGGTTTTGTCACCTCTCTTTGTCCCTTATGCTATCTTTGCTTCCATCTGTGCTTTGACCTGTCTTATCCTTTTGCTTGCTTCTCTCATTGTATGCTGTGGTTATTGTCAGGGCATCAGCCCTGGGACCCAAGGGAAAAAAGCACAGTAAAGAAGGAAAATGGAGGACAGAAAAAAAACCCAAAGATTATATTTCCATAAACAAATGTGGCTGTTTCGCTGGGTCTCATGTTTCATTGCTAAGATGTTGGTTGCATGTGTTTTATTTTGATATAGATACGAGAAATACGTAACTATTAAATTACACACGTTTTAGTGTTAGCAAAAATATCTGTGTCATCTATACCGAAAGGATCAACGATAAGGGGATCCCCTGGTGTTTTGGGAGCAGTCAGGACAAGAAATCTTTAACCCTGACAATCTCATTATGAACTATATCTTCAAAGCCAGACGTCCATACAATCTCTTCTGAAAGTGTCTTTGAAACTGATACAAGGTAACCAAAATGGAAAATGTTAATACCTCAATTAACCATGTTGTGATTCATTGTTTGTTCACAGCAATCAGATGCTTCTGAGCAAGTTTCACTGTTTTTCTAACTATTGCTTAAAGTTTACATGAGTGGGATGGTAACCTTCTCAGATGCCTGTCAAGTAGGATCAACATAGTCATGTTCCTGTTGATTTGAAGCATGTTGTGGAACGGCTCAGGAACTAAACCCTGGATTTCTGTATATGAAAGCTCCTCCAACACTTTGCAGAAGTGACAATTCCTGCCTTTTACCACTGTCAGCAGAAGCGCTTATCAGGAAATAGGCGCTTTAGTCCCCATTTAAAGTGTCAGATTGCAGCCACTGGCTAGTGAAGATTATAAATTACCTCAATGTAACAACCCCAATGTCCTGACTCCTTTTTGTTTTTTTTTTAATGCTGAAATGGATCCCAGGCCCTAACCCCTCCAGCACATCAGTTTTCCTGAAGCAGGACTGCACTCAGATCTTTGGAAGTCTCATATTCCCTATTTGGGTATAAAAGCTCAAAAATACCCCTCTATTTGTATGCAAAGCCATTCGACTATTAGTATGGAGAAACTGAATGCAAAGAGCCCAGAGAAAGGCTCCCGCTGATGGTCTTTGACCGGAAAGAGCTGTGCTGGCTGTGTGGTCTCCAACTCCTTACAGTGCATTGTGTGCGCAGGCCTGGGCATTTATCCAACCTCTCAACAAGCATTCTGGGAAACTTACTTTGCACCATCTTTTCCAGCTTCTTTCTGTCCACCTGGAATCTTTCTTCCATCTAATCAGGTTCAGCGGGTGCCTGCGGCTCGGCTCCAGGGCTGGTTGTGTCTGATGATGCTGGAGAACCACTGCGGCTGCTCTCGGTACCAATGAAGATCTGTTGTTTGTGGTCCACTTCGGATCTTCTTTCCCAAGTCAGCCCACAGTTCTACAGATCATCGCCGCTCATCATAGTAACCCTCAGTGGGCACTAAGACAGATAGTGCAGGCTGATAAATCACCCCAGACTGCATGGGAACACAACAGTAGCCTGAATTAACATGTACAACTCCTCCCACCTTGCTCATTTGCATTAACACTTTTTTGTTAGTTTGCTTCAGTTCAAGCCCTTTGTAAAGCTTTTGTTGTCAGTCTCTAGTGAAATTTTCATCAGACTGAGGCTTGTGTTTCCTCTCCTTCAGTAGACAAGTTAAAATAAGTTACTGAAGACTGCTCATCCTGAGTATGAGTATTATGTACAAGAACCATTATAATACAATACTTAAGAAAAACAGCTATTTTTTCAGCTTATGTCCAGTGTTGTAAATGGGGGGAAAATCACTGCGGTGACCCACAATTAATGATGTAGAGCAGGACTGAACATATCTGACCAGGATCTGGAGATACATTTTGCATCTTTACAGATACAGTTAGTTGTATGCTTTTATGTGTGGACATTTTACACAAGAGCAGTCATCAGAAAAAAGTTTCAAGGGGAATGACCTTCCTTAGCTCAGCTCTGCTACAGCTCAAAGAGAGTGTGATTTCGGGAAACAAATGCAGACTGCAAACAGCATGATCTCAGCGATCAGCATTTTGCATTTAGCTTTTTTTTGGTATCTTGCTACTAAAGCCACTCAGCTGCTTACCAGCCTGTGTTATGCAAATGAAAATACTGAAGCGCGCTCTCATTGGAGTGCTTCAGTCCTTTCAAGTACACAAAGTTTATGCCCATGAAACTGTGATCACTGTCATACTCTGCTTGTGTGGTGATTGGTCTGTCAGGGATGAGCCAAAGCAGATTGCGCCACATTGGGCTAGTCAGTGACACACCTCTGAAATGCTGTTCTCTGTAACAAAATGTTTCTTGCGCATGCCCAAGGAAACATAACAAAGGCATGTACCAGGGTCCCCAGATCCTCTTGCACCAGATGGGGCTTAATCTAGGAGATACAGTTGCTGGAACTGGTGCAGAAAAGTTATACAAAGATGGTACAGGGCCAAGAGAATCTCCCTTAGGAGGAAAGGCTAAGGAATCTTAATATGTATTCACTTGAGGAGAGGATGGAGAGGGAGGGCAAAAAAAAAACAAAAAACTTTCAAGTACATTTAAGGAATTAAGTTTGACAAAAGGGATCTCTTTAATTGCAAATAAAAACAATGGGGCACATTTACAAACTTGCAGGTGGAAGACATAAGAAGGAGGTCTGAAGACATTACTTTGTGGAAAGGGTTGTGGCAGGGTGGAGTGAACTTCCAAATGCTGTTATCAATCTGAAGATAGTAGGGGGCTTCAAGAGGTGTGGGACAGGGCCAATAGGAGGGAAGGGAGCAAGGGAATGGGGCAGGGCATTATGTAATGCATGTAACTTGATAGACCATGTGACCTTCTCCTGTCGGCAGCTTTGTATGTTTGTATATTTTGTAGTCGAAAAAAATCCATTGCGGACCATGGCCAACACATGGTGTTCATGTGTCAGTCGAGAATCCACAATGACACCCAGATTTTTTACTCTATCCACAGCAGTCATAACTGTGTCCTTTAGAAAGGAAACCACATGGCACCATTCTGCCTTACTGACCCACAAGGACCTGATTCCATTAACAATTTCTCCATTTGGCAGGACTGAGCTTCAGCCAGCTGAGGGCCATCTAGTCAGCAGTTTCTTATAAGCATCGTTCTGGCACAGAGACTGCCCTATGTCCATCTGGTGTAAAAGACAGTTACAGATGAGTATCATCTGCAGTTAGTGAAAACTCATGTCATATCAGAAAATGACCCGCACCCCCCAAGACAGCATGTACACCACTGGACAGCTCAGAAAGCTTGGGGTACAGAATAGAACCCTGGGTAACCCTGCAGCTGGCAGCAGTAGGTTGAGACAAGAAAGATCCCATCACAAATTGTTGTGTCCTCTTAGACAGGTAGAACTTGACCCACTTCAAGACTATTCTAATAAGTCCCCCATATTCCTCAAGGCACTCCATGAACACCCCATGATTCAGGGTGTTAAATGCCAACAAGAGATCAAGGAGAATGACAGCTGAGTCTCCCTCTCTATTTCTCACAGGGATCAGGTCATTGAACACCTTGACGGGTACAGCCTCCATGCTGTGCTGAGGCCTGAAACCAACTGGAAAGGTTTGTAGATGTTAAAGTTCTTACGATGAGCCTCAAGCTGCCTGCCACCACCTTCTCAATCACCTTCCCCAAAAAGGGGGGGATCCAGACTAGTCTGCAGTTTGCTAGGACATTCAGGTTTAAAGATGACTTCTTCAGGAGGGGCTTTACCCCATTTTTTTTTTGTAGCCCTAAAGCTTTTTCCTCCCATGGATTGATGCAGATGGGATACTTAGCCCTGTCCCCATCTCCCCCGCCCAGCATCTTCCTCCCCCAGACTCACCTTCCTTGTTTTCTCCCATGGATTTCACCCCATGGTGGGGCCAGCAAGGGGAGGGCCGTCTTCCTCCCACCCGCTGTCTCTAATCCAGAACCGAGGTTGATGGTCTAGGTGGTGATGCAGGGATGGGGCAGGGATGGTATCATTAAGCTGATACCAACCCTTTTCCGTTCTCTCCTCATGTTCCCATGCCATGTTGGCACATGAGTACATGTGTATAGAGGTGCACACATGCAGTACGGAGCCTCCCCCTGTCCCTTCAATGCCACTCATAACTCCGGTGCTACCACCTGACCTCCACCAGGTGACAACCAAGGACTGAGATGGCATGCCTCCCTACCCTGTGAAAGGTGAACTGTCCAATGGATGCTCAATTGTCTCTCCCGCGGTTGACCCCCAGCAACCAGAGCTTGTTCTTGAACCCAGGTCACCAGTGCGGTAGGGGGTAAGGTACACAGCATCTCAGCCCCTCCATGTCACTGGGCCGGCTTTACCACAGATATTTTAAGAAACATAGAATTTGTTGGCAGAAAAAGACTGCTTGGCTCACCCAGTCCTGCCAGATGGTCCCTGCCTAAGAGCTACAAGCAGACACTCCTTTGGTAAGAGAACATTGGAAAATTCTAGCAAGAACTGGACACAGGTCCTTGCAACAGTCCACCAACAGCCATGCAGGTACCTCATCTGAGTCACAGCAGAATACAGTATATAGTGACAGTCCCATGTCTATCTGTACATTTTCAAATACTGCACTTTACTCCTTTTTCCTGAAACTGAAAACCCTTCTGAAAAGGAAGGAAGGAGCCCCTTCAAAATAAAAATCTGATATGCGATTCCACCATGTGACTCAAACTCCCAAATGAACACCCAGGTCTGGTCCTTTCTCTTTATCTTTCTACACCTTTACTACAGGCATGTGGATTTCCAGGCCCTTACAAGCAATGTGCCTCTCCCACAAGGTGGTCTGCCTGTGGTCTTAACATCAGCTTGCTCCTCCCAAGAGCAATTCTCCTTATACAACAGGTAGCTAGAGACAGAGCAGTGGATGTGGATAAAGACTTGCAGTGGAAGAGGTGATAAGGGCAATAAAGGATTTAAAGGGAATCAAGGTACTGGGTCTGAATAGACTCCCCATTTACTTTTATGTGGTTTTCACCCAGGAAAACCTGGAAGGGGAGTGCTGCTCCCCTCCACATGGTCCACCACTGTAGTCATCCTCCTTAAACTGGGGAAACAGCTGTCCATGTGATAATCTTACAGACTCATCTTGCTTCTCACAGTAGACTATAAAATTATGGCTGAAATAGAGGCTAACATGCTTGAGAGGTTTTGCCCAGGATCATACATATAGACCAGTCTGGATTTGTGAAGGGGAAACAAGGCAAGGGGAACATCAGAAGGACCCTAAATGTGGTCTGGAACTGGATTCAGAAATCCCATGGGGGTGTAGGATGCAGAGATATTAGTGCTGGATGCTGAAAAGGCCTTTGACCATTTGGGATGGGGTACATGATGAACACCATGTGGACCGTTGGTATGGGTCCAGTCTTCCAGAGCTGGATTAGGATTTTTTATACCCAGCCAGCAGCACAGGAGATGACTAATGGCCATATGCTCCAAACCTTTTAGTTACTGCAGGGCATGAGTCAGGGGTGCCCCTCTCCTCCCTGTTATAAGTCACAGAGTTCCTTATCTACCACTGGACCTATTGTTCATATGGGGTTTTATCCCACCTAGTCCACCCCCCCTGCTGCCCTCCCTATTGTTACCAACCTGAGCAACCACTAAACACTTTACTCTGCTCCAGGCATGCTTAAAACCATTTACAGCCTTGGCACCCGCCACCTTTGCTGGCAACCTGTCCCACAGCTCCACCACCCTTTCTGTAACATAGAACTTCCTCACGTCCCTTTTAAAGTCCCCCTCCCACCAGATTCCATTTGTGATCTTGGGTTCATGACTCTGTATTCCTGCTAAATAGTTCCCCACTATTCACCTTATTAATTCCCTTCAGGAAACTGAAGGTTTCTGTCATGTCCCTCCTCTCTCTTCTGGTGTCCAGTGAGTACATGTTCAGTGCCTTGAGATGATCTTTTTAAGATCTGGCCTGTTGGCCCTAAATCATCTTGGCCACCCTGTGTTGAACTGCCTCCAGCCTGTCCCTGTCCTTCCTTATTGAGGACTCCAGAACTGAGCACTGTATTCCAGGTGCGACCTCACCAGTGACCTATATAGAGATAGTAGTACCTCCTTTTTTCTGCTGTCAGTACCCCTTCTTATACACCCCAGCATCCTATTTAGGCCTTGTTATACTGGCTTGATTGTTTCAGGGAATCACTAATGATGACTCCCAAGCTCCTTTCATCTGCTATAGTGGTCCGTTTAACCCCTCTGTTCTAGTAGCTTGGGCTAGCTGCCATTACCACAAGCTAGCCCACAGCATCCAAACCATGGCACTATGAGGTGAGGAATCTGCATTGATTGCAAGTGAAGAGAGGAGTCAGTGCTGTTGGCCGGGAGCCATCTTAAATGGAAGCGGGAGAGACTTAGGATAGGCAGCTGGATCAGCAGAGGGAAGCGGACTAAAGTAAAATACCAGAGGGAGCGGTTCTTTATTGGTAAGGGATTACATGAAGGGCATTATTAAATAGTAAAAGGGCATTTTGCATAGTGCAGCTGATCTCTAATCACAAAGTGTAGGCTAGGGAAATGTCTTCAGCAGGTCAGATGTTTAACAAACAAGACATAACTGAAAACTTTTCTACAGGAGCTCAAATCAAGGCACATAGTGGGGGTTAAGGCATTGTTGGAATTACACCGGGACCTGCTGGGGCTGAGCCCTGATAGCTATCCAAAGAGCCCCGGTAGCTTTGAAAAATAAATCTATGCAGTAGGGCTGGGGCCATGGCCCCATTAGCTGTTCCTTCATTGGGAACTCACAGGTTCACCCCTCACACCTAAGAAAGAGACACTTTTGAAGCTCATGTTACTTTGATGTTTATTTAATTCAGCTGACAAGGAATTAAACTGAACAAGAAAATGTATTCCTTGCTTGATTGTTAACATTGCAGTTGTATGCTGTAATCAGCAAAGAATAGATTCCGTAACATGTGAGCTGCTCTCCAACTCAAAGAGCTAGAAATTTACTGTCTACTGCTGCCAGAGACAAGACAAGAAAAGCCTACTGCTTTGTGTCACTTTTCTGTTTGGAGTGATGCTGACTGAGGCATCCATCCCCTCGACAACACCTCAGCCTCTTGTCCACCGCATCCAGTCCATCCTCTCAAGTCACCGAGCTTTCCTACTGCCCACGCTGCATTCACCTGGCTGGTCTCAATTACTAGACTCTTCACTGACTGGAGGAAAAAAAATTAAGTTTTTTTTTTGTATTATTATTGCGCCAGGAGCAATATGAGTGGCATGGCCAGGGCATGGATAAGAGAGGGAGGAGCAGTTGGTCATATATGATTGGCTGGCAGTGTGGCCTACAGCTTAGAGTAACAAGCTATGAATGAGCTTGGTATATCCAGCAGACCTGGGTTTTAGTCCCACAACCTCCACTTGCATACTGTGTGACTCTGAGCAAGTCACTTAGCCTTCCAAGTGCTCCCGGTTCCCCTGAAAATAGGCACTTGTGCCTAATGGGTCTTACCTGTTTACCAAAGAATAAAATAAAAAAGTTACTTGCTCCCATTATGTGCTATGGTGATCTGGAAAGGTTAGTAGTGCATTTGAGAAGCAGAACAGCCAGGAAGTTTTCAGGCTTATACAAGGGATATTGGTGTATTTTTTGACAGAGAACTTTGCTGTCAGAGCGAGTAACAGCAGTCTAGAACTACAACTCTTTATTTATTTATTAAACTCTAGGATTACAAGTACCTTTGAGCAGGGGCTGCTCATTTACAAAGGCGCCACATCAAAGGATGGGGGGAGACATAACACAAAGGTGAACAATGGTTACAAACTTAACATGTTGATTACGAAGTCCTAAATAGTACAGTCAATATGTTGAAGTAGAACAACATAAGCTAGCTTTTAACAGAATTCATGGTAGAACAGTATCTTTGTAGGAGGAAGTCAGGAAGAAGCCGGCAGGTAGGTGCCATTGTCAGACAAGGATGGAAAGGCGAGGGACTGGGGCCAGTGCTGACAGAGTGGGTGTCCTTAGGGAGGGATGGGTGGTGAGCGGGGGCAAAGGAGAGGGGGGAGGCTGGTGCCATGAAAGCAAGGCTGGAAAAGCAGGTTACAGCTACTGTTAGGGTTGGGGGTGTAGATCAATGCTTAGGGGAGGCAGTCACACTGTGTGGTAGAGGGGAGGAATAGATGTAGTTGCCTTTTAAAGGGGCTTAGCATTACAGCTGCAAGAGTTTCTTTGTTAAGGGTGTTGAACCACTGAGGAGTCCTGTGAATAAAGGATCTCTGACCCAGTGAAGTCCAGCACCTGGGGACCCGGAAAGTCCAGTATTAAGAACTACGTGTCGGCTGGGTGCTGCTGTTGGTAGTAAGGAGCCTAGCCACACCTGGCGGCATGAGACCGAGGAGAACTTTTTTGGCTATCAGATGGGTCTGGTATTGTATTCTACTAATTAGTGGTAGCCATCCAGTCTGGGCGTATAGGTCACAGGTGTGTGTTAGGCGGTCAGCCCCTGTAAGAAGTCTACAGGCCTTATTGAGCATCACAGATATCCTTCTAAGGGTAGTAGGGGAGGCAGAGCCATAGACGACTAGACTGTAGTCGACTATGGAGGTAACAGAGCTGTGGATGGCCAGTCTAAGGGCATCAGAGGTCATACAGTGTTTGTACTTGTGGAGCAGGCCGAGGCATATGATGGCAGACTTAGCAACTTGCCCAATGTGCTGGGAGTAAGATAGTGAGCAGTCCAGGGTGATGCCTAGGTATTTGAACTCTTGAACCTGATCAAGTGAGGCCCCCTCTTGATTCTTGATGGTTGGGTGTAGAGGTTTATACTTGCTACGTGCATTGCAGAAAGACATGACCTTAGTTTTGTTATAGTTCATGACAAGTTTCTGAGAGCCAAACCATTTTTTCCACAAGCCTGAAATCATGTTGCAGTTGACTCTCAAGCAGATTAAAGTCCCGATTGCAAGAAAAGAGGACCACATCGTCTGCATAGAGTAGTATCCTCTGTTGGCAGATGACAGGGAGATTGTTAAGGAAGAGAGAAAAGAGTAATGGACCCAGTATAGACTCCCTGAGGGACACCTAGAGTACTGGCTTTTCAACTGAAGAGACTCCAGCAATTTTAACACTTTGGACTCTCTCACCTAGGTAGCTAGCAAACCAGGGCAGTGCATCATTGGAGAGACCAAGAGCAGACAGTTGTCTGAGTAGGACTGGGTGATTTACTGTATCAAAGGCCTTTGTTAAGTCAATGAATATGGCCTCCCTCAAAGTCCTTGGTCCAGGGCGTCATGGATACAACTGGGGAATTCCAACAATGCCGTGGTGGTACTATGCCCTTTGCGGAAGCCATGCTGTTCGGGGCACTGAATATTATGTTTGTCCATGAACTCTACAAGCTGGTCGGAGACAATTCACTCCAGTGCTTTGGATAATGGGGGGAGGATAGAGATGGGCCTGTAATTGGTATGCAGTGACTTGTCTCCACTTTTGTGCACAGGAGTGATGGTAGCCTTTTTCCAAAGTGATGGGAATTGGCAGTGCCTTAGGGAGAGGTTGAAGATCATTGTCAGTGGTTCAAGGACCTCATCAAGAACTAGTGCAAGGAGTTTAATGTCGAGTGAGTCACCACTATAGCCAGTTTTGCTGAGAGCCTTACAAATATAGGTCCTGGCTAAGTGCATTAGAATCCTTTTGAAGAAGAACTGCGGAGCAGAGTGTGCTTGGGATGCTGTGGCAGGGGTGGTGTTGGTGGTGGGAGCATCAAAAGAATCAGGTGGGAGGACACTGATCAGGTCAGAGAATGCATTGATGAACGTGTTGGAGATGATATCTAGGTCCAACGTTGGAGTACCATCTATGTTGAGCATGGTGGGTGGGGACTTAGTATCTTTGCCAGATAGGTCCTTTAGGTTGTTCCAGAATTTTTTCCCATCCCTGTAATTGGAGACACCTGCTTTTGTACTACTAAGCTCCTAAGGCACACCCCCAATTAACCTCAGCCTCTGTTCTTGACAGTAAATTAAGCTGATACAGCCCCCTTCCTCAGAGAAACACACAGTGACTTTTTTTTTACTTAAATGAGACCCCCTTCTTCTAATAAAGTATATGTTTGCTTAATCCAAACAGGCACTGCTGAGATGGGATAAATCACTTCTATCTCAGCAGTGCCTGTTTGAATAAACAAATACTATTAGAACAAAGAGTATTAGTAAAAAAAAAAAAAAAAAGTCACTGTGTGTTCTCTGAAGAAGAGGTCTGTATCAGCTTCATTACTGAGTCAGCTGCAGAGGCTGAGGCTAATGGGATGTGGCTTAGGAGCACAAAAGCAGTGTCACCAATTACAGCTTCCTGCTGTTTTGACAGAGAACCTTGCTGTCAGAGCAAGTAACAGCAGTCTAGAACTACAGCTCTTTTACTAATTGCCCTACTTCCCACCCAAAGCGAGTTCTACTTTTATAGTCACTGGATTTGACTGACAACAGGAACTTCCTGTTTGGCAGTAGGAAGGAAAGGGAAGGATCACTGAGACACATTAGTTTCATCAACCTTGAAGGAACTTAAAAAATAGCTCTTTCTCTCCTCCCCCCCGTCCCCTGCTGCTGGAGGTCTGAATCCAAGCACAGAAAAAGGAGACTACTGAAGACTACAGGAAGTTCCTGTCCCAGAACAGAAGGGTGAGAATTGTAAGGGCACATGGGCAGTAGGAAAGTAAGTGTAAAAATACATAGAGGGAGGAGACAGTTAGCATACAAAGCCACAGGAGGGGACACAAAATAAGTCAAGATGGGAGTGGTGCAGTGCAATGGCTGTGGGGCAGCAGTGTTCTGGGAGACATTATGGAGGCTACAATGCTGCCCTGTTTGCAGGCACCTCTCTGGTCTGAGGGAGGAGGCTGCCTGTCTCCAAGTTGACCTGGCTAGGATTCGTGAAACCTCTTCCCCCACCCAGGGACCACTAGGGCCACCACCGCTACCTCAGAGGTTGCCAAGAAAGAGGAGTGGTTGGACCAAGGTGGGCTCAGGGAGGGTAGTGGAACAGAGGTGCATCCCTCCATTTGTACCTCTCCACAATTCATATGCTGTTCTGACCGAAGAGGGTTCCTCTATGGAGCCCCTGCAGTGGAGACCAAGGAGGATGCTGGGAACCTCCACAAAGGAGACCCACAGGAGGTGGCATGAGACCCCACAGGGGAAGGAACAACTCCTGGGGACTTGATCATTGGGGGTAGAAGTGGGGAAGAGGGGATAGGAGGTAAGGTGCCTGCCTGACGCCATGACTCGGAGGGACAGGAAGCGAATCCTCAGGATCGCAGGAGCAACTACACGAGGGAGGGAGCTGGATGTCATTGTCCATCTAGGGACAAATGACCTGGCTGTGAATGGGATCAGAGCGGTGCAAGAGGAGTTTGTAGAGTTGGGGAGGGGCCTTAGACAAATAGCATGTATGGTAACCTTCTCAGAGGTGCTGCCTGTCTATGATAAGAATGATGCTCGGGTATTCCACACCATGGGATTCAATGAATGGTTGAAAAACCGGTGTGGAGCTCAGGGTTTTGGGTTCATTGGGGACTGGGGAGCCACCTGGAGGGATGCAGGCCTATACTGGCATGATGGTCTGCATCTGTCCAGGGGGTGAACCAGGATCCTAGGTGATAAGTTTAAATGCTTCATTGGCAAGCATTTAAACTAGCCAAGGGGGGAGGCACTGAAAAGGAGCAGGGTAATCCCAGCCTTCCCCCACAAAACACAGTAGTTAGTGAGGTAAACACCAAGGTAGAGAAGTCAGTAGGGAGCAGGACAGGGGTAAATGCAGAAAAAGGCAGTAAGGACATGGTTGGGGCTAAAAGGGGTAAGGTGCCTGGATATTGTGGCAGACACTGAAACATGGTACACAGAGAACCATGACTGGGATGTCAGCATACCAGGATACACAATCTGCAGGAGGGACAGGGTGGGTAAAAGAGGAGGAGGAGGAGGAGCTCTCTATATAAGGGAAGAGATTAAAGCAACAGAACTAAAGAGTAAACAGGAAGTTGATGAGTCACCGTGGGTCACCCTGGAGACAGGAAATGGCACCACAATCTGCTTGGGGGTTGTGCACAGACCCCCATCTCAGGGGGAGGAAACGGACAAGAAAATGATAGAAGGCATCCTTAAAATGGCAGAAAAAGGGGAGATATAGTTGATGGGGGACCTGAATATGCCAGAGGTTAACTGGAGTACGTTTGTAGGCACATCCAAGAGCAGGGTCATTCTTGATGCCCTACAGGGGGCATGCCTCAGACAGCTAGTGTTGGAACTCACTCGGGAGGGAGCAATCTTAGACCTGGTACTCTCAAATGCGGAAGGAGAAAGGATCTCAGATTTAGAAGTGGGTAGCCACCTGGGAACAAGTGACCACCAAACAGTGTGGTTCACGATAAACACAGCCATAGAATCAAGCCATACAAAAACAAAAGTATTAGACTTTAGGAAGGCTGATTTTGGCGAAAATGAGAGAGTGCCTCAGAAAAGCACTAGCAACTGGCAAGAAGGAGGGGTGGAGGATCAATGGGGAATAATCAAAACAGCCATCGCAGAGGCAACAAGCCTTTGTGTGAAGCAAATCAACAAAACAAAACAAAGGAAAAAACCCACTATGGCTCTCAAAAGAGGTTAAGGAGAAAAGAATAGCATTCAGGAAATACAAGAAAACACAGAAGGAGCAGGGCAGAGAACTTTATCAGTTAAAGCAGAAGGAGGCAGGGAAGGCAGTCAGAATAGCAAAGGCACAAACTGAGGAAAAGATAGCCAACTCTGTTAAGAATGGGGATAAAACCTTTTACAGGTACATTAGGGAGTGAAGAAAGACCAAGGGAGGGATACAAAGACTTAATAAAGGGGAGGGAATGTGGGCAGAGGGTGACAGTGAAAAAGCAGGAATACTGAACAAATATTTCTGCTAAGTATTCACAATGGAAGAGAAGGGGGAGGTACCTAAACCAAACAAGAGAAACACTCTGAATAGGGGGGTCGATACCAGTCCATTCACAGAAGAAAGGATTTTGAAAGAACTCTTGAAACTGAGGATGGACACAGCAATGGGGCCTGATGGGATTTCCCCTAGAATTCTGAAAGAACTGAGGGTAGAACTAGTAACGCCACTGACTACTCTCTTTAACAAATCATGGGAGGATGGGATGGTGCCTGAGAACTGGAGGAGGGCAAATGTGATTCCACTTTACAAAAGTGGGAGCAGGGCAGAGGCAGGAAACTACAGACCAGTTAGTTTGACCTCAGTGGTAGGGAAAATGATGGAATCACTTCTGAAGGAAAGAATTGTTGAGTACCTAGAGGCCAGTGGGGCACAGGACCCAAGGCAGCATGGTTTCACAGCAGGAAGGTCATGTCAGACAAACCTAACAGATTTCTTTGACTGGGTGACCAAAGTAGTATACCAAGGGGGCTGTGGATATGGCCTACCTAGATTTTACCAAGGCATTTGACACAGTCTCACACAAAGATTAATATACAAGTTAGCTAGCCTTGGAGTGGGTCCCAAGGTGGTAGCCTGGATAAAAACTGGCTGGACAACAGGCTGCAAGGGTAATAGTAAATGGAGTCCACAGTGAAGAAAGGAGGGTAACTAGCGGGGTACCGAGAAGTGATACTGGGACCGGTGCTCTTTAATGTCTTTATAAGTGACATTGGAGAGCACCTGGAAGGAAAAGTATGTCTCTTTGCAGGTGACACAAAGATCTGCAACAGGGTTGATACACAAGGTGGGGTGGAAAGGATGAACAGGGACTTGGCAAGGTTGGAGGAATGGTCAGATATATGGCAGCTCAGACTCAATGCAAAGAAGTACAAGGTAATGCATCTGGGAAACAAAAACCCAGTTGAAGAGTACTCAATGGGGGGGTGAGTTAATAACAACAAAAATCGAAAGAGACCTAGGAGTAATTATATCAGATGACCTAAAGGTGGGCAAGCAATGTGAGAAGGCAGTAAGGAGGGCTGTGGGGATACTGGGATGCATAGGGAGAGGCATCAACAGTAGAAAACAGGAAGCTGTTATCCCTCTGTACAGACAGTTGGTAAGACCCCATCTGGAGTACCACATGCAATTCTGGAGACCCCATCTCCTCAAAGACATAGAGTTGAGGCTCTTCAGAGGAGGGCAACCAAAACGGTGCAGGGTCTGCCCCAGAAGACATACGAGGATAGACTAAAGTAGCTTAATATGTATACTCTTGAGGAAAGGAGGGAAAGGGGGGACATGATAGAAACTTTCAAGTATCTCAAGGGAATTAACAAAGTACAAGAGGGTAGCATCTTTCAGAAGAAGAGATGTGCAAGAACAAGGGGACACAATCTGAAGATAGAGGGGAGACTGCTCAGAGGTAATGTTATAAAGTATTTTTTCACAGAGAGAGTTGTGGATGCATGGAACAACCTTCCTGAGGAGGTTGTGGAGTCAGTAACAGTGGGAGAATTCAAGAATGCATGGGACAGACATAAGGCAATTCTAGTGGGGGGTAGGAGGAAGTAAGCTGTTGATTAACTAGAATCTGCAACTTATCCATCAGGTAGGGAAATGGGCAGACTAGGTGAGCCAAGCGCTCCTTATCTGCTGTCAAATTCTATGTTTCTATGAATATTTAAAGGGGAAGTAAACATTGCAGGAGTCACTTAAATTGGGAAAACCCATAAATAAATCTTCCAAATGAGGTATTGGGCTTACCTGTAGGTGCCAGGAGTCCTGAGGTATGAATATCTAAATCATCTGTAAATCAAAACAAGGCAGCAGCCATTTCACTGAATCACAAGACCAATAGTGATATCACTGAGGGGAAAGCTGTAATTAACAACATGCAGATTGCCCCTCAGTGACATCACTTTATGTTTTAAAATGGCTGCTGCCTTGTTTTGATTTACAGCTTAATTAGATAGTCCTATCTCAGGACTCCTGACACCTACAAGGAAGTCCAGTGCCTCATTTGAAATATCTTTTCATGGGCTTTCACAATATGAGTGACCCCTGCAATGTTTACTTCCCCTTTAATAGTTGCCTAATATCAACTGTATATTTACTTCTTTTAAAATTCATGTTGATGATTGGAATGTAGTTTATACCCTGTTCAAATGCTATCTATTTTACTTAGATGAAATTATTGTATAGGAGGAGGCAACCCAGGAGTACAGCGGTGGTTAGGTGACTTGCTCAGAGTCACACAGTATGCAGTTGGAGGTTGTGGGAATCAAACTCTGGTTTGCTGGATGTACCAAGCTCATTTACAGGGTCGTTACTCTAAACTCCAGGCTATACTGCCAGTTTTAAAAAACATGAGACCCTTTCCTAGAGAAATATGCCAAGAGGGTTGTGGAGTTTTGGTTCCAGAGACGATTAGTTATTTATTTAGTTTTTGTTGACTGGGCGGGGCGCACTGGACATACATTTGCCTATTTTCAGGCACAACCCAGGAGCTTGCAAAGGGAGAATTACACAGGATGGATGGCAACAACAAGATTATATGGGGTTCAAAGAGAATTACACCAAAACAAGGTAGGTTTTAAGCAGAACAATAACAGGAGCATCTGATGCAATAGGTAGACTGGTGCACAATAAGAAAGTAGTCTGTGATGCATAGTAAGGATACATAGATGGGAGAGTACAGATATCAATAATAGTTTCTTATGGTGAGCAGCAGTCAACGGTGAGGTACTTCATTTGAAAATGAACTGAGTGGCTCATGTAAGTTACTTCTTTTATTTCTTAATTTTCCTTGCAAAAGATTAAACCAAGAAATGAGTAATATATTTTGGAAAGGTTACACTCTTCCCCATCTGTCTAAAGAAAGCAGCTTGTATGAGCCAGTGTTCATTTTCAAAACGAGTACCTAAGTATCACTGGCACCAGACTCTGTGACCTCTGGGTGTATTTTTCTGTGAAACAGACTTAATGTTTTTTTAAATGGGGAAATATGGTAGTACCAGTTCTCACTTGAATTACTTTTTGAACTGGGGAGGCAAACTTAGTTTATACTGTGTCTGTATGTGTGCATCTTAGTCACCAGGGATGGGCTACTGATTTATAAAGGTTGCCATTGCAAACGGGTGTAGTAAGTAACCTGTAGGAGTTGTGAATCAGTCTCCTACCATTTAAACTGCCAAAAAGTACTGTTTCCATTAAAAAAAATCCTTTTTTTTCTGTGCTGTTTCATTTGTATAGCCCTGCCCCCTTTTAAGTTCACTATGCGTGCACATGCAGCGAACTTCTTATGGTAGACTGATTTTTGAGGGGCGTGACACTGTCTGTCCAATGCAGAGTGGTCTGCAAGGGGCTCGACAGTATCACATAAATCATTAGCCAGGCTGATTGTGATGCTGTTTTGCCTGAAGTGGTCTCACTTGAAAAGAAAATGCTGCACCAATCATACTTCAACTTTTTCCTTTCATCCACAGAACACTGCCCAGCAAATAGCTGTTCATTGCCCTTTATCTGATCAGCCTGGCTGATGTCACCACCGCTGCCAGGGTCCTGTCCAGCATCCTGTGGCTATCCCACCAGAGCCAAAGTCTGTGAAGTCAGAATCCCTCCCACAACAACACTGTCCCCCACAAATGGCCCTCATTGTAACTCCCCGAGCCCTCTAGCTTTCCGTAGCTAGGTCTGAGCTACTTGCAGTCACTGGCTCATGCCAGTTGGCTGTCCCCTCTTTAAAAAAAAAGTTTGAGGCCACTTTCACCCTGCCCACATTCCCGGTCCTGTCCGGCCTCCGGTCCCTCTATGCTCAATCACAGCTGTTTTCTGGTGGTGCCGGCAGTAGCCCCCTGCCTCCAACCAGTGTGGGACACTGGGGAGCCTACTCCCAGTGTCCCCAGTTGTCACAACCCCCCCACTACTGTGGAACACTGGGGAGCCCACCCCCAGTGTCCCCAAATATTTACATACATTGTCCCTGTAAAAAAAGAAAACATTTCCCCGATGTGTTATTTTTTTTTCCATAAAAAAGAAAACGGTCCCTTGTCATGTCCTCCACCCCCTCCCCCATCCTAACCCTCCCACTGAGCACCCCACCTCCCCTCTACTTACCATAAGAGGTCAAGCGCTGTCATCTTCTGTGGACCGGGACACGTCTGCACTCTTCCAAGCCGAACCACAAACTGAAGAATTAAAGGATAGTACCGTATAATAGCATTCAGTGGGGTTTTGAACTTATGTTCATATCTCAGCTATTTATTGGTATTTTTGTACAAAATTTTCAACATGGACTTTTCTGGACCCCGCCTCATGAACACTGGCACTGTCATTTTGTTACTCTGTCCCGAAGGGTGATTTCACGGTTGCTGTGCAGAATCACCTTTTGGGACCCAGTAATGCAATGACAGTGCCACTGTTTATGAGGTTGTGTCCCAAAAAGCCCATGTTGAAAATCTGGTGCACAAATATGAAAAAACGCCCGAGTTATGCACGCTTGTTCACATTTTCATATGCACGCATGTAACTTTGCCAGTTTTTAATATTTTCACTCCACGTTTTCAACATACACATTTTTTCACACCATCACATCAAATGGTAAGAGGGATGCAGAATGTATCCTATGAGAGAAGATTGAGTGGGCTGAATTTGTACTCTCTGGAGACTAGGAGGGATGGGAGGGCATGACTGAGACCTTTAAGTATCTGAAGGGAAAAAATAAGGTGGAGGGTAACAGCTGGTTGTAATTGAAGAAGGGAGCGAACACGATGGGACATAGCCTCAAACTGGAAGGTGGGCAGTAGAGAGGTAATGTCATGGGGCAGTTTTTCACGGAGAGGGTGGTGGAGGCCTGGAACAAGCTGTCAGAGGAGATAGTGGCAGCTGAAATGGTGGAGGGGTTCAAGAGGGCTTGGTATAGATTTAAGGGGTTGGGAAAAGAGGATGGAAGCATAACAGAAGGTGGGAGGTATGGTATTGGGCAGACTAGACGGGCTGTGGGGCCTTTCTCTGCCGTCACATTTGTGTGTGTGTGTGTGTGTGTGTGTGTATCTCTTGAACAGTACAACTGTCATTTCTCACATTCTGCCCAAAATGTGTTTTTGCAACTGTGACGCGGAATGGCACGGTCATTGTGCAGAATCACCTTTCAGGACCAAGTAAGGAAATGACAGTACCAGTGTTCATGAGGTGTGGTCCCAAAAAGCCCATGTTAATAGCTTTGTGCAAAAATATGAAAAAATGCCCGAGTTACGTGTGCTTGTTGGCATTTTCCTATGCACATGCATACCTTTGCCATTTTTAATATTTTTACTCCAAATTTTCAACATGCACATTTTTTCACCCCACCTCATGAAAAGTACAGCTGTCATTTCTCATATCCTGCCTGAAATGTGTTTTTACACCTGTGGTGCAGAATGGTGCGGTCATTGAGCCAAATCACCTTTTGGGGCAAAATAAGGAAATGACAGTACCAGTGTTCATGAGATGTGGTCCCAAAAAAAGACCATGTTGAAAATTTGGTTCAAATTTTTGAAAAATGGCTGTTACACATTATGGGACAAACATAGAGGAACCATAGAGGTAAAGCAGAGGGAGGAACAGAAGCCGTAATCAAGTATGGGCCTTATAGGCAGACTGGATGGGCTTAGAGGTCCTTATCTACCAACAATTTCTATGTTTTGCTATGCATGCTCATGACTGGAGAGAGCCACAGAATTTGGGGGGGGGGGGGAGTTCCTGACAGTCACCAAGGAAGAAATGGGACCTGGGGGTTATTATTTCAGATGACCTGAAAATGTCAAAGCAGAGTATAATGGCAGCAGGTAAGGCCAGTGGCACGCTATGGTGCATACCCAGGAGTATCACCAGCAGAACAGAGGAGGTAGTGATGCTGTTATATAAAACCCTGGTCAGGCCTCAAAAGGAGTACTGTCTGCAGTTCTGGAGGCGGCACCTTTGAAAGGGCATTAACAGGCTGGAGGCAGTCCAGAGAAGGACTATTAAGATGGTACAGGGCTTGCACCACAAAACTTATGAGTGATTAAGGGACCTCAATATGTACTCTCTGGAGGAGAGAAGGGAGTGAGGGGACATGATAGAAACATTCAAGTACATTAAGGGCATAAATAAGGTACAGGGGGGTGACATCTTACAATACAGGAGGAGTACAAAAAAGATGGGCCATGACATGACATTGGAAGGTGGCAGGAGGAATGTGAGGAAGTTTTTCTTCACAGAGAGGGTGCTGGATGCATGGAATGGTCTGCCACTAGAGGTGGTGCGAGCAAGCACTGTGGTTGGATTTAAACATGCATGGGACAGGCACAGGGGAACCATAGAGGTAAAGCAAAGGAAGAGTCAGAAGCCATAAGCAAGTACGGGGCTTATGAGCACACTGGATGGGCCTAGCGGTCCTTATCTGCCAACAATTTCTATGTTTTGCTATGCACACTCGTGACTGGAGAGAACTGCAGGATGGGGGGGGGTAGTTGCTGACAGTCACTAAGGAAGAAAGGGACCTGGAGGTTATTGTTTCAGACTACCTGAAAATGTCAAAGCAGAGTACAAGGCCAGCAAAGAAGGCTAGTGGCATGCTGGGGTGCATAGGCAGGAGTATCCCTTATTCTGCCTGGTTCCTCGACTTGTCCTGCCCCACCCGGTACAATACCAATACCAATAGTGAACTTCGGCATTGACAAATGCTTATTTTTTTCTCAGTGCTGTAACCCCCAAACTTTACATAATACAAAGGAAACAAAGTTTTTAAAGAGACACAGTCAGTTTTTAGCTGACTCTCTGCATTGTTTGCAAGTAACTGCATCTAGAATTATAACATGTGTAGAAAAATTCTAGTGATGTGGTTGTCCAAAAGTAGCTCAGTGTCATGTAATTACTGACCCATAATTACACTCCTGAACTACTTACAGGCATTCAAACCCTACAACATAAACATAGAAAAGTGTCATCACACGCCCACATTCTGACAGGAGCTGTCACTTCAGACCTGTTACTTCACCAGGAAAGTCACGATAACAGCACTCGTGGCAACATGAAGAATCACACAAAAAGTATCTTTGCTAATGCAGGTTTTATCATGCTAGTGCCAGTTGCTCTTACCCCAGCACTTTGACTGTGAAGCCTTCTTCAGGGGGTGTGGCAGGGAGTTTTAGTTTGACAAAAGGGATCTCTTTAACAGCAAATACAAACAACAGGGGACACATTTACAAACTTGCAGGTGGAAGATACAAGAAGGAGGTCTGAAGACATTACTTTATGGAAAGGTTTGTGGCCAGGTGGAATGAACTTCAAATTTTGTTATCAATCTGAAGATAGTTGGGGGCTTCAAGAGATGTGGGATAGGGCCAAGAGGAGGGAAGAGAGCAAGGGAATGGGGCAGGGCATTATGTAATGTATGTAACTTGATAGACCATGTGACCGCCTCCTGTCGGCAACTTTGTATGTTTGTATATTTCATAACTGAAAAAAATCCATTGCAGACCACAGCCAACACTTGGTGTTCATGTGTCAGTCGAGAATCCACAATGACACCCAGATTTTTTACTCTATCCACAGCAGTCATAACTATGTCCTTTAGAGAGGAAACCACATGGCACCATTCTGCCTTACTGACCCACAAGGACCTGATTCCATTAACAATTTCTCCATTTGGCAGGACTGAGCTTCAGCCAGCTGAGGGCCATCCAGTCAGCAATTTATTATAAGCATCGTTCTGGCACAGAGACTGCCCTATGTCCGTCTGGTGTAAAAGGCAGTTACTGATGAGCATCATCTGCAGTTAGTGAAAACTCATGTCATATCAGAAAATGACCCGCACCCCCCAAGACAGCATGTACACCACTGTACAGCTCAGAAAGCTTGGGGTACAGAATAGAACCCTGGGTAACCCTGCAGCTGGCAGCAGTAGGTTGAGACAAGAAAGATCCCATCACAAATTGTTGTGTCCTCTTAGACAGGTAGAACTTGACCCACTTCAAGACTATTCTAATAAGTCCCCCATATTCCTCAAGACACTCCATGAACACCCCATGATTCAGGGTGTTAAATGTCAACAAGAGATCAAGGAGAATGACAGCTGAGTCTCCCGCTCTATTTCTTACAAGAAGCAGGTCATTGACCACCTTGACGGGTACAGCCTCCATGCTGTGCTGAGGCCTGAAACTGACTGGAAAGGTTTGTAGATGTTAAAATTCTTATGCTGAGCCTCAAGCTGGCCGCCACCACCTTCTCAATCACCTTCCCCAAAAGGCGGGAATCCAGACTAGTGTGCAGTTTGCTGGAAAATTCAGGTTTAAAGATGATTTCTTCAGGAAGGGCTTTACCCGAGGTTTTTTTTTTTGTAACCCGAAACCTTTTTCTCCCACGGATTGATGCAAGTGGTATACTCAGTCCTGTCCCCTTCTCCCCTGCCCAGCAGCTACCTCACCCAGACTCACCTTGCCTGTATTTCTCCCATGGATTTCACCCCATGGTGGGGCATGGTGGGGCAAGGAAGGGGAGGGCCATCTTCCTTTCACCTGGTGTCTCTTATCCAGAACTGAGGTCGGTGGTCCAGGTGGTGATGCAGGGATGGGGCAGGGATGGTATCATTAAGCTGGTACAAACCCTTTCCTGTTCTCTCTTCACATTCCCATGCCATGTTGGCACATGAGTACATGTGTGTAGAGGTGCACACATGCAGTATGGAACTGCCGCCTGTCCCTTCAATGCCACTCGTTACTCCAGTGCTACCAGCTGGCCTCCACCAGATGACAGCCAAGGACCAAGATGGCATGCCTCCCCACCCCGTGAAAGGTGAACTGTCCAATGGATGCTCAGTTCTCTTTCTCATGGTTGACACCAAACAACCTGAGCTTGTTCTTGAACCTGGGTCACCAGTGTGGTAGGGGGTAAGGTGCACAGCACCTCAGCCCTCTATGTCACTGGGCCAGCTTTACCACACTTTTTTTTTTGCTCCTCCCCAACTCCGGGCCAGTCTCTCCTTCAGGCCTTCCTGTGCCCCTTTTTGCCACACTGCCTCAGTACAGCCACCCATCACCCCATATTGCAGCCCCCTGGGTAACCTGGATGTAACCCGTTCACCGGGTGAGTCCCTCTCCTATGAGGAGGAAGGCACTGGTGGGGTGGCCAATGCAATTCTTGGCCTGGGTGCTGCTGGGATGGTCTGTGCACTGCCCTAGGTCTCATGGCAATGGGAGCTGGTGACCATCATCCGGTCGGCCTCAGGACACTTTTCCTATATGCTCCCTGGGGATGTGGTGTGCCACTAATGCCAGACTTACACCGACGTTCACCACGCCCCATTAGTTAGTTGGACCTCATGCATTGCCGTGTCCCCAGCCTCCACCAAGGGTCAGCTAAGCACCGGGTCACTTCCTCGCCCTCCCCCTAAGAGAAGGTGAACAGTCATCCGACGCTAATGCCTTCTCTCCCCAGCCGGCCCTCCAGCACCAGAGTCTGTTCCTGAACCCAGGTCACTGGCAATCTCAAGCTTTTTAAGAAATATAGAACCATAGAATTTGTTGGCAGAAAATGACAGCTTGGCTCACCCAGTCCTGCCAGATGGTCCTTGCCTAAGAGCTGCTAGCAGACACCCCTTCGGTAAGAGAATATTGGACAATTCTAGCAAGAACTGGACTCAGGTCCTCACAATAGTCCACCATCAGCCATGTAGGCATCATGTCCGAGTCACACCAGTCCTGCCAGATGGTCCTTGCCTAAGAGCTGCAAGCAAACACCCCTTCGGTAAGAGAATATTGGACAATTCTAGCAAGAACTGGACTCGGGTCCTCACAACAGTCAACCAGCAGCCACGTAGGCACCACGTCTGAGTCACAGCAGAATGTATAGTGACAGTCCCAAGATTATCTGTACATTTCCAGATACTGTACATTACTCCTTTTTCCTGAAACTGAAAACCCTTCAGAAAGAGTGTGACAGGGTTGAATAGGACCCTGTCCCAGTTGTTATGGAGAAAGTGTTTAAATGCAGGGATCTGTTCTTTCTTGTGTCTTCTCTGTCTGGTTGTGCAACCAAATTTTCTAGTGAGACCTGGGACTCGAGCACCCCGACAGTCTCGCAATTATTTGTCTCTCACTATCTTTCAACCTTCCTTTGCTGTTTCTGTCTTTTCCTCCCTTACATATCTGCTGGTATAAAAATATATGCAAATCATTATGTGGAAATGTAACTGATATTGGGAGCCCTTTGTTTAGAAATTATATAGTGTTACTGTTGAAAAATATATAATTATAGTTTAAGATGATTGCAAAAAAGCTATTGGAAACTCAAGGGGTTAACCTGAAATTAAATTTTTAAGCCTTTTGCAGAAGCTGTGGAAAAGGGGCCTCAGTTCTGGTACATTGTATTCCTGCCTGCACCTGCCTGAAATATATAAGAAAATTTTTGAAAAGAAACAGGATGCGTATTAAGAAGGGAGGTTGCAAGAACTTATAAAAACAAAGCTGCAATTTTTTACAAGACACACAGAGATTTTTTTTGTAGATTCATTTTCTGCTCCGTTTCTTGGGAACTCTCTCTGGCATCCACAAACTCTACCTCTTACCTGAAGCACACTCACCTCACCCTCACACTGACCTGGCAGATCCCCGGCTCTGCACCTCTGAGGTTGGGCTGCCCTATCTGCCCAGGGTGCTCTATCTAGAATCCAATATGCTGGTCAGATGGTCGGCCCTGGAGAGGTGAGGTGCCCAGTACAGGAGTGTGGCTCGGCAGATTGTGGTGCCATCACCTGTCCCTGAGAATGGGGATTTTTAATTTGTTGCTCCCCTTGAGTGTGGCATGCAATGATGCCTGTGCAGGCTACCCTGCTGATGTCTGCCACACTCCACCCTTTATGCTGGTTGGTGTACCTGCAGTACCCTTGATCTCCATTGGGGATCACCAGGACACTGAGCTACCCTGGATCCATTCCCAGGGAGAGGAAAGCTGTCCTCTGGATGCTCCATCCTCTCCCTCTCTTGCCGACCCCCGACAACTCAAGTCCGTCACCAAACCTGGGTTGCCGGCACAGCATGAGGTGTGGCATCCAGCGCATCAACCCTCAGTGTCACCGGGCTGGCCACACACAGAGACTGAAGGAAAACTCAGATGGATCTTTTCTGTTTATGTTGCCTTTGTAAATAGTTATACCGAACAAGCTTTTTTTTTTATGTTACTGTTTGTACTAATAAATACTTTTTGCAAATTCTACATCTGCTCCTAGTTTTCCAAAACTTCCTGACCTGTGCCCTGATGACAGATGGTGTTAGCAGTGGGATTTACGCTGTGCATACTCTAAGCCAGACGTTTTGTGCATGGGTGCTGGACCTAGTACCAGGGAAGCATGGAGAAAGTTATAGATTCTGCAGGAGAAAGTCCAGGAGTGATTACTGGGAGACTGGCTGTCAAACTAGCAGAAACAGAAGTCCAAGCTGAGACTGTACAGCCAGCACAAGTTATGGAAAAAGAACAGGCAGTGACAGAACCTGAGAGCCTGATGGACTTTTTCAAGTGGTGGGCTATACAACAAAAAGAGACGGAGAAGCAGAAAGAAAAAAAAGATTCAACATTTAGAAGCACAGAGGAGAGAAGAGATGCAATGACAGGAGCAGCAGAGGAGAGAGAAGATGCAGCGACAGGAGCGGCAGATGAGAGAAGACATGCAGTGACACGAGCAGTGATGGCTGGATGCCTTGCAAGCTATCAAAGGCAAAGGATCTGGCACAGATCCAGTTGAGCAACAAAACATGAGCAACTTAAAAGCCATTAAACTTACAAAGTTGTGTCCCTCAGATGATATCGAGGCATACCTGAAAACTTTGGAAAGACTCGCCACAGCCTGCCAATGTCCAAAGCAGAAATGGACAATCAGACTGGTACCCTACCTGACAGGGAAAGCCCAACTTGCCTACAGCAGTATGGACAGTCAGTAAGTCATAAAACTATGATTTGGTGAAAAGTGAAATCCTGAAAAGGTATGACATCTCAGGAGAGACCTACAGGCAGAGATTTTGATCTCTGAAGTACAACTCAGTCGACAATCCTCGAGAAGCCTTCATCCAACTCAGAGAACTCCTGATAAAATAGCTCCAACCAGTGGGCAAAACAGTCCCATTGATCATCGACACATTTACAATGGAGCAGTTCATCAACATCCTGCCTACAGATGTGCAGCTTTGGGTAAAGGAACACCGACCAGAAAGTGGGAAAAAGACTGTTTTTTTGGCCAAGGACTACCAAATGGCCAGACAAATGCCACAGCAGTGAAGTAACAGTCAAGCATCAGTAAGACACTCTTTTTCCCATTTAAATTCCAAATCTGATAAGAACTCTGGTGGGGGTAACAAATCTGTGCCCAAAGGCGTTATTTGCTACAACTGTAATAAGCCAGGTCATATTGCAAGAAATTGCCATAAGAAGAGTGACACTGGAACAGATTTGTCCTTGGCAAATTGGGGCAAGTACTTAACAGATGTGAAGGTGGGGAATAAGACTGTAAAGGGACTCATTGATTCGGATAACAGACAGACCCTAGTGCATGTTGAAGTGCTGGAAAAACTCTGCAAAAGGACCAGGTACTGGTGTCATCTGCATTCACAGGGACACTCGATACTGTCACACCACCCTAGTGACTCTGACCATTAAGGGTGTATCACACCAAATGAAAGTGGGGGTAGTACCTAAGTTACCTGTACCTGTGAGTATTGGAAATGACTTTCCAGGATTCACTGAGTTAATCAAAGAGGGAGTAAATCCTGATGTTTTAGCAACTGTGGTGACAAGAGCTCAGGCAAAGAAAATTTCACATGGTGGAGACACTTTTCTTTCAGTGATTTTGATTCGAACTTGTTTGAGCACAGCTCCAAGATCTGGAAACCCAGGGAAGAAAGCTGATGCCTGAAGAAACTGTGGCAACAAACGACTGATGGACATAAGGGGTTAACATCTAAAAATGCTGAAACTAAACTGATCATTGATTGTGATTTTGTTTCAGGGCAAGCTAACAATGTTTCTCTCCAGGGTTATTTTAAGCAGTTGGGGTGACACCAAAACAGGGTGGAGCAATGTTTAAAAAATGTAGTCGGTTACCATACAGAGTTCGGGTTAAATCTCAGACACAGGAACAGACAGAACAATTGGTTATACCACAGAAGTATAGAACAGAGTTGCTACAGATAGCACATGATAGTCCTATGGTTGGTCACTCAGGGAGGGATTGCACCCTTGCCAGATTGCTGTACATATTTTACTGGCCTGGAATTCATGAAGATGTTGCTACCTATTGTAATTCTTGTGCTGAGTGTTAGAAAGTAGCCCCAGTCACTAGAAAAGACAAGGTACCCCTGGTGCTCCTACCCTTGATATATGTGCCTTTTTGATAGAATTGCAATGGATGTGGTTGATCCTTTAGACAAAAGTAAAAAAGGTAATAGATTTATCCTGGTAGTATACGACTATGCTACTCAATACGTAGAAGTAGTTCCAATGCATACTGTCACAGCTTCAGAAGTGGCAGCAGAGCTTGCAAACATTTCCAGCAGAGTGGGCATACCTAAAGAAATTATTACTAATCAGGGTAGTAATGTTGGTGCTGCATTACTTAAGGAGCTATACAGACTACTAGGTATCACTGCCTTAAAAACTTTCCCCTATCACCCTCAGACAGACGGTCTTGTTGAGTGTTTTAACCAAACCCTAAAATGCATGTTAAAAAGGTCTGTAAAAGGGGAGGAGAAAGACAGGGACCAATACTTGCCTTACCTACTTTTTGCTTACAGAGAAGTGCCACAGGCATCAACAGGGGTTTCATCATTTGAGATGCTGTATGGTAGGCAGCCAAAAGGGCCACTGGATGTGATAAAAGAAACATGAGAAGATAACCCCACTCAGAAACAATCTATAATGTCTTATATGTGTGCCCCAAGAAAGAAGCTGGCAAAATATGTTGAAATTGCCTATAGTAATCAGGAAGAGGCCCAAAACCAGCAGAAGATATATTATGGGGTAAAAGAAAAAGTTTTTGAACCAGGTGAAAAGGTTTTACTACTGTTACAGAACAGAAATTAAACTGAAGAGGCAAGGGCCTTAAAGAGTGCTTAGATGTACTGGCACAGTTAACTATGTGATTGAAATCCCCAACAGGAAAAATCCTATTAAGATATACCATGCTAACCTCCTCAAGAAATGGGTTGAAAAAATGGCAAAAGCTGCTTTGCTAGTTTTATCAGAAACTGATAAAGAAGATATCGATGTAGCATATCATAGACTGGAACAAACTGTAACTGCTGAAGTTGTAAAGGTGAATATTTCCTTAACCTCAGAACAAACTGCAGAAATTCATAATGCGCTAAAGACATTTAGCAGTACTTTTACCGCAGTACCAGGCCGAGCAAAAGGGGTCGAGCATGTAATAGTGCCAAGGAATGCTCGCCCTATTAGCCAAAAGACATACAGGTTACTAGAGTGGTTAAGAGCTGACATGGTTAAAGAAATACAAAAAAATTAAGAATTGGGTATCATAGAAGAGTTGAGGAGTGCTTGGACATCTTCAATGGTAATTGTAAACAAAAAGGAAGGGGGTGTTAGAATCTGCCTTGATTGTAGGAAACTTAATCAAGTGTCAGAATTTGACAGTTATCCTATGCCCAGAATAGATGATTTGGTGGACAGTCTGGGGAGTGCAACGTATATCAGTACCCTCGATCTCACCAAGGGTTACTGGAAAATCCCTTTAACTAAAGAATCCAGAGGCAAAAACTGCATTTGCCACTCCTGTTGGATTCTGTCAGTTTGCCACCATGCCATTTGGTTTACATGGTGTGCCAGCTACATTCCAGCAGTACATGGATGTAATTTTATCACCTCACACTAGTTATTATGCTGTATACCTGGATGATGTTGTGGTGTACAGTTCAGACTGGAAAAGCCACCTGGAACACCTATGAGCAGTTATCCAAGCTATCAAAAATGCAGGTCTGATTATTAATCCTACCAAATGTGCATTGGGCATGCAGCAAACCAGATATTTGGGCTATGTGCTGGGAAATGGAGAAGTTAAGCCAGACATTTCTAAAATATAAGCTGTACCTAACAGCCCTGTCCCTAAAACAAAAGCAAAAAAAACAGGTCAGGTCATTTTTAGGGCTGGCTGGTTATTATCAGAGATTTGTTCTGAAGTTTGCTGCGTTAGCTACTCCCCTCACGGAACTCATGAAAAAATGGTACCCAAATAATGTGAAATGGATCCTAGAGTGTGATGAAGCTTCTCAAGCCATTAAGGCTGCATTATGTTCAGCCCGTTTTGAGAAGCCCAGATTTTGAGAAACCATTTTTGTTACAAACAGATGCATCAGAGGTAGGCCTAGGTGCAGTCCTGAGTCAAAGTATAGATGGGACTGAACATCCTATTCTGTACATAAGTAGGAAGTTACATGACAGAGAGAAAAGGTACTCTACCATTGAAAAGGAATGTTTAGCAGCAAAGTGGGACAAGGAGTCCCTTAAGTTGTGTTTGCTAGGAACTGACTTTGTACTTATAACAAATCACAGTCCTCTCTGTTGGCTTAACCAAATGAAAGATAAAAATACCAGAATCACAAGGTGATACCTGGCACTATAGCCATTTAAATTCAATGTGATACATAAATCTGGTAAAGAGAATAGCAATGCTGATTTTCTGTCAAGATATGGATCAGGAATTGAGGGTTCTGAAGGTTGAAAAACAAATGTATGAGTTAAACTTTACTGTTTGCTGTACTGTCATAGAAAAAGGATAATGCACATGTGCTTAATTTCTGAAAGTTAGAAGCTAACATTTTTAGAGAATTAATAGAAAGTTTTGGAAATCTGTTTGATAAAACAGGTTCCCTCTTAAGGAGGGGGTGTATGTAACAGGGTTGAATAGGACTCTGCCCCAGTTGTTATGGAGAAAGTGTTTAAATTCAGGGATCTGTTCTGTTCTTTCCTTTCCTGTCTTTTCTCTGTCTGGTTGTGTAGCCAAATGTTCTCGTGAGACTTAGGACTTGATCAGCATGACAGTCTAGCAATTATTTGCCTCTCACTGTCTTTCAACCTTCCCTTGCTGTTTCTGTCTTTTCCTCTCTTGCATATCTGCTAGTATAAAAATATATGCAAATTATTATGTGGAAATGTAACTGATATTGGGATCCCTTTGTTTAGAAATGATAGTGTTACTTTTGAAATGTATATAATTGTAGTTTAAAGTGATTGTAAAAAGTTATTGGAAACTCAAGGGATTAACCTAGAATGCAGTTTTTAAGCCCTTTGCAGAAGCTGTGGAAAAGGGGCCTCACTTCTGGGACATTGTGTTCCTACCTACATCTGCCTGAAATATACAAGAACATTTTAGAAAAAAAAGCAGGATGCTTGTTGGGGGGGGGGTTGCAAGGACTTATAAAAACAAAGCTACAGTTTCTTGCAAGACACACAGAGATTTGAAGGAAAATTCAGATTCAGATTCTCTATTTTGCCTTTGTAAATAGTTATACTGAACAAGTTTATTTTTGTATGTTACTGCTAGTACAAATAGAAACATAGAAACATAGAAGTTGACGGCAGATAAGGACAGCAAGGCCCATCCAGTCTGCCCATTTCTTTTTCTACCTTATAAATGTGCCATCGGCCTTTGCTCTGTCAGTGACCTATCTATTCATAGTCATTTGTATTGCTCCCTTATGCCTATCCATGCCTGTTTGAAGCCCTGCACTGTATTCATAGCTACCACTTCTTGTGGTAAGCCATTCCATGCATCTACCACCCTTTCTGTGAAAAAGAATTTCCTCACATTCCCCTTAATCGGCCTCCCTCTAATCTCATGCTGTGTCCTCTTGTCCTGCTATTTTCTTATATTTAAACATATTAGACTCTTTCACCTTGTTTATGCCCTTAAGGTGTTTTAAATGTCTCGATCATATCACTCTCTCCTCCTTTGCTCAAGGGTATACATATTGAGCTCCATTAATCTGTCCTCATATGTCTTCTGATGCAGTCCCTGCACCATTTTGGCTGCCCTTCTCTGGACTGCCTCAATTTGGTTAATGTCCTTGTGAAGGTGTGTGGCTCAACACTGCACGCAGTACTCCAGATGGGGCCTAACCAATGTCTTGTACAGAGGGATTATTACCTCCCTCTTACGACTTGTGATACCCCTACTAATACACCCTAACACCCCTAGCCTTACCTACTGCTTTAGAGGTCTGCTTGGATGATTTTAGGTCATCAGTGATGATGATGCCCAAGTCTCTTTCTTCCTTTGTGACTGCTAGCAACTCCCTCCCAGCCTATAAGTGAGCTTCAGGTTTTCTCTTCCCTATGTGCATGATTTTGCACTTCTTGCATTAAATCCAGTTGCCACTCTTCTGACCATTCTGCTAGTTTATCCAGATCTCTTCTCATTCTGCCCACCCCATCTGGATCATCTACTCTGTTGCAGATCTTGGTGTCATCTGCAAACAGACAAGCCTTACCCTCTAGTCCATCTGCAGGTCACTAATGAAGATGTTGAATAGGACTGGCCCCAGGACTGATCCCTGAGTACCCCACTTGTGACTTGCATCTCTTCTGACTGTATACCATTTACCACCACTCTCTGTTTTCTGCCAGTCAACCAGTTTGCCACCCAGTTGACCAACTTCTGACCCACCCGAGCCTACCTAGTTATTTATCAATCTTCTATGGGAACAGTGTCAAAAGCTTTGCTGAAGTCAAGTGGCGACATCAACTGCTCCCCTTGGTCCCACCACTCTGGTTACCCAGTCAAAGAAATCTATGAGATTAGTTGTGATGGGACCTTCCTTTAGTAAACCCATGCTGTCTTGGATCCTGTGCCCTATGGATTCCAGGTGTTGCACTATCCTTTCCTTAATGAGTGCCTCCATAATCTTGCCCACTACTGAGGTAAGACTGACCGGTCTGTAGTTCCCGCCTCCTCCTGCTACCACTCTTGTGGAGTGGGATCACATGAGCCCTTCTCCAGTCTTCTGGGACCTCTCCTGTGCTCAGAGACTCACTAAACAATTCTGCTAATGGCTCTGCTAGTTCCTCCTTTAGCTCCTTAAGTACCCTGGGATGTATGCCATCAGGTCCCATTGCCTTATCCACCCTGAGCTTAGCAAGCTCTTGTAG
Source organism: Neoceratodus forsteri (assembly GCA_016271365.2). Taxonomy (NCBI): domain Eukaryota; kingdom Metazoa; phylum Chordata; order Ceratodontiformes; family Ceratodontidae; genus Neoceratodus; species Neoceratodus forsteri. The sequence continues at coordinate 967,650,078 of CM028130.1, read as the reverse complement.
GACCCTTTCTTTTGTGAAGGGTGAGTGCTCACCTCCCTCCCCTGTGTCCATGATGCTGAGCTGTGGGCCCTGCCCTACCTTCTCTTCAGTAAATACTGAGCAAAAGTATCTATTTAGGATAGATGCCTTTACAGGGTCCTCCTCCTCACATGCTCCCTTTTCTCCATTAAGCACGCAATACCCCTCTGGACTTTCTCCTTTCACTAATGTATCTATAGAAAGTCTTGTCACCTTCTTTTACTGTTAGTGCTAGTGTTTCCTCAGTTTGGGACTTTGCCTGCCTTACTGCTTACCTGCTTCCCTTAGGGCAGTTTGGTATGCCTCCTATCTTCATCCGCTGTGTTCCCTTATATTTTCTGAAGGCCAACCTTTGGCTCTGACCTTTTCTGCTACTGTATTTGAGAACCAAAGTGGTTTCCTTCTTCTTTGCACTTCCTTTTCTGTCTAACACAATGGGATGTTGCTTCAAGTATTGTATCCTTAATGCTTGCCCACTTTGCCTGTACCTCCTCACCTGTGTTTCTTTTGCCAGGGCTAGCTTAACTCTGTTGGCCATCTTATCAAAGTCAGCTCCTCTGAAGTCCCATATTTTGCTTTGGAATGGGATGATTTAGATGTAGTAGCCAAATTGAACCATACCATGTGATGGTCACTGGCCCCAGGTGACCTTCTACCTGGAGATCTGTGATCCCTTCTTTGTTAGTCAGTACTAGATCTAGGATAGCCCTGTCTCTTGTGGGTTGCTGTACCAGTTGTTTGAGGCCCTCCCCTGCAGGAATCCACTATGAGTCTAGTTCTGGCAGATGTTCCTGCTGGTATTGACCAATCTGTATCTGGCATGTTGAAGTCTCCCATTATCAGAACCTCCCTTTAGCTGTCATGTTTTGTATATCTTCTAACAGTAATGTGTCTATGTCCTCCCTCTGGTCTGAGGGCCTGTAGACAACCCCAGTTCTTATGGCTGTCCCATTTCCTGTTTCCAGGGTGACCCACAGTTCTTCTGGCTCCTATGTGTATTCTGAATTTCTGTAGCTTTGATATTTTCATTAACATACAGGGCCACCCTCCCCCTTTTTGCACCTCGGTCTCTTCTGAACAATACATAGCCAGGTACTGAAGTCTCCCAAGTGTGTTACTGGTAAACCACGTCTCACTAATTACTACTATGTCCAGTTTAGCCTCTGACATAATTGCCTGCAGGTCTGGGATCTTATTTCCCAGGCTGTGAGCATTTGTGTACATGATTTTCCATTGGCCAGATTTTGGTGTGTTAGTTGTTGGGTGAAGTTTGGCATTACCCCTGTGCATCGTATGGGGACAAACCTTTTTCTTACCTGGTGATGGCAATGAGCAGCAAACCACGCTGAATTCCTGTTTGACCACTAGCTGAGGGAGGGTGTTCTTCCCATTTGACGTATGGGGTGCTGCACCCTCTCCCATTTGCTAGTTTAAATATTCTGCAAAGGCGTCAAACTTCTGCCCAATGCACTGACTCCTCTTTAGTCAGATGCAGTCCATCAAATTTAAAGAACTTCGCTCCCAGAACTGTTGCCAGTTCCCTACAAATCTGTGTCCTTTTTCCTGGCACCAGTCCTTGAGCCACATGTTTAGCTCCCCTATCTCCCCTTCTCTGACTTTCCGTCCATCTGCTCCCTTCTCCCAGACTGGCAGGATCTCAGAGAGAGGAGATGCCGGACGAAATAGATGATAGTTTGTCACCCAGCCTAGTCAGGTGTTCCTTGGTTCTCGTAACTGACCGGCTGGCGAGATCATTAGTCCCTATGTGTACTAGGACATCAATGTTTTCTCCTGCTTTGTGAACAATTTGCTATCGCGGTCAGTGTCTCTCCATGCTGATGTACCTGGGAGACATCTGACCATCACCTAGCTGGAGATGGGTATCAACTCCCGAATCATGGAGTCCCCTATGATCAATTTTTGGATTTCCTTTGTGCTTGTTTAGTTTTGGTTCCTGATTTGGGTGAGTATTGTTGTGCTAGCTCCTGTGCCACAGTGTCCTGCTCTGCAGTGTCTTCTGCCTCTTTATTTGATTTCAGAGATAGAGGCAGATACCTGTTGTAGTGTTTATATGGTTTTGGAGGTAATGTGTTGGAGGTAGAGGTGATGGGGCACCTGATTTGCTCCTCCTAACCACCTGCCAACCTCCTGGACCAACTACCCTCTGCGGTCGAGGTTTTTCTGTTGGATGCTGGGGAAATGGCGGATGGTTCTTATAATGTATTTCCTCTTCAATATGAAATTTGAGGCGTCAATCTCTGCCCATGCTGCCTGGAGCTGAGACCTAAGATCTCCAAGGCCCAGCATGTAGGACAGTGTCCTAAATCTTGTAAGACTGTCCTTCTGAAAATTGTTCCACAGTACCTGCAGTTAATGAAATCCATTCCAAATAAGTTGCTGGGTTTGTAACCTAGTCAGAGTAATTAGAGGAAAAAAAAAAAATGCAAGTAATGGTTTAATTGTGCTTTGTTTAACTTGTTATAACAAGTTAAATTACTAGTGCTTCTCTAAATGAGATCACCTTATTTGAGCCCCACTGATCCGCCCCTTCCTGCTCTGCCACAGGAAATGTCACAACTGTGGTACCCTATAAAAGGAGTGTAGCGTGGGGTGGTTGGGGATGGGGGTGGGTGGCTGGGCCTTCCCTGCCTAAAAAGAACCACGGACGAAGAACAAGGAGGTAAGAGCAGAAACAATCAGTCAACAACAAATGCAGTAACCCTGAAAGCTTATCCTAATGTTAGATAAAACTGTAAAACCTGAAAGCACCACCTGTAATAATTTCAGAGAGATATACCCTGTAAGAAACACTTTGCTCCAGAGAAAAATAAAAGCAGTAACAGAAGATATACCTTGCAAAAGACAATTTGACTCAGAAGATTACAGCAGTAATCTGTTAGCACACACCTGTAGGCACACCTTGTAATAATGCAGAAGAAGGTATACAGCAACAACAATTTGAATCAGAGAAAAATAAAGCAATGAAATGTTAGCAACAAACAGTAGCAATCCCTGTGAGTAAAAAATAAAAACACCACCACACAGTAAATCTGTTAGCCAAACTAAGTCTTAATCCTTCTCCTTGCTCTGGTAAGTTTCTCTACTCTGCCTTTCAAGCAGTCTTAGAAGGAAAGAGCTCAGGTGAAGCTAGGTGCCTTGGCCAGCAAACCAAGTCTTCTACCTCTAATATATAATAAATAATAAATAATAAATAATTTAATAAATATTTTTTGCGAATTCTACAACTGCTCCTGGTTTTTCTGTGCTTCCTGACCTGTGCCCTGATGACAAAGGGGAGGAGCCCCTTCAAAATAAAAATCTGATATGCAATTCCACCCTGTGTCTCAAACTTCTAAATGAACACCCAGATCTAGTCTTTTCTATTTGTCTTCTTTCTATACCTTTAGTACAGGTATATGGCCCTCCAGCCCCTTATAAGCCCTGAGTGTCTCCCACAAGGTGGTCTGCCTGTGGCCTAAACACTAGCTTGCTCCTCCCATGAGCAGTTCTTCTTATACAACAGGTACCCAGAGACAGCAGCAGATGTGGATAAAGATCTGCAATGGGAGGAGGTGACAAGGGCAATAAAGGATTTAAAGGGAACCAGTGTACTGGGTCTGAATGGACTCCCCATATACTTTTATATGGTACTCACCCAGGAAAACTTGGAAGGGGAGTGCTGCTCCCCTCCGCATGGTCCACCACTATAATCGTCCTCCCTAAACTGGGGAAAGATCTGCCCATGTGATAATCTTACAGACACATCTTGCTTCTCACAGTAGACTATTAAATTATGGCTGAAATAGAGGCTAACATGCTTAAGGGGTTTTGCCCAGGATCATACATATAGACTAGTCTGGATTTGTGATGGGGAAACAATGGAAGGGGAACATTAGCAGGACCCTAAATGTGGTTTGGAACTGGATTCAGAAATCCCATGGGGGTTGGGATGCAGAAATCTTAGTGCTGGATGCAGAAAAGGCCTTTGACCATTTGGAGTGGGGGTACATGATGCACACCAGGGGGACCAGTCTTTCAAAACTGGATTAGGATTCTTTATACCCAGCCAGCAGCACAGGAGATGACTAATGGCCATATGCTCCAAGCCTTTCAGTTACAGCAGGGCATGAGTCAGGGGTACCCCTCTCCTCCCTGTTATAAGTCACAGGGTTCCTTATCTATCACTGGACCTATTGTCCATATGGGGTTTTATCCCTCCTAGTCCACCCCCCTGCTGCCCTCCCTATTGTTACCAACCTGAGCAACCACTAAACACTTTACTGTGCCCCAGGCATACTTAAAACCATTTACAGCCTTGGCACCTACCACCTTTGCTGTCAGACTATTCCACAGCTCCACCACCCTTTCCATAACACAGAACTTCCTGACGTCCCTTTTAAAGTCCCCCCTCCCACCAGTTTCCATTCATGACCTTGGGTTCAAAACTCTGTATTCCTGCTAAATAGTTCCCCACTGTTCACCTTATTAATTCTCGTCAGGAAACTGAAAGTTTCTGTCGTGTCCCTCCTCTCTCGTCTGGTGTCCAGTGTGTACATGTTCAGTGCCTTGAGATGATCTTTGTAAGATCTGGCCTGTTGACCCTGAATCATCTTGGCCACCCTGTGTTGAACCACCTCCAGGCTGGAACTGAGCACTGTATTCCAGGTGCGACCTCACCAGTGACCTATATAGAGATAGTAGTACCTCCTTTTTCCTGCTGTCAATACCCCTTCTTATACACCCCAGCATCCTATTTAGGCCTTGTTATACTGGCTTGATTGTTTCAGGGAATTACTAATGATGACTTCAAGGTCCCTCTTCTCTGCTGTAGCGGGCAATTTAACCCCTCCCATCCAGTAGCTTGGGCTAGCTGCCTTCAGCACAAGCTAGCCCACAGCATCCAAACCATGGCACTATGAGGTGAGGAATCTGCATTGACTGCTAGTGAGGGGAGGAGTCAGCGTCGTTGGCCTGGAGCCATCTTAAATGGAAGTGGGTGAGACTTTGAATCAGCAGCTTGAGCAGCAGAGGGAAGTGGACTAAACTAAAATACCAGAGGGAATGGTTCTTTTTTGGTAAGGGATTACATGAAGGGCATTATTAAGTAGTAAAAGGGCATTTCTTACAATGCAGCTGATTTCTAATCACAAAGTGTGGGCTGGGGAATGTCTTCAGCAGGTCAGATTTTTAACAAACAAGATATAACTGCAAACTTTTCTACCAGGGCTCAAATTAAGACACGTAGTGAAGGGCTGAGCACTGTTGGAATTACATTGGGGCCTGCCAGGACTGAGCCCTGATAACTGTCCAAGGAGTCCCGGTAGCTTTGAAAAATAAATATATGCAGTAGGGCTGAGCCATGGCCCTGTTAGCTGTTCCTTCAATGGGAACTCACAGGTTAACCCTTCACACCTAAGAAAAAGCCACTTTTGAAGCTCACTTTGCATTGAACTTTATTTAATTTAGATGTCAATGGGTTAAATTGAACAAGAAAATGTATTGCTTACATAATTGCTAACACTGCAGTTGTGTGCTGTAATCAGCAAGGAGTAGATTCTGTGACATGAAAGCTGCTCTCCAACTCAAAGAGCTAGAAATTTACAGCCTACTGCTGCCAGAGACAAGACAAGAAGCCTGCTGGTTCGTGTCTCTTGTTTGTTTGGAGTGATGTTGACTGAGCCATCTATCCTCTTGACAACACCTCACCCTCTGGTGCACTGCGTCCAGTCCATCCTCTCGAGTCACTGAGCTTCCCTACTGCCCACGCTGCATTCACCTTGCTGGTCTCAGTTGCTAGACTCTTCACTGGCTGTAGGGAAAAAAGTGAGTTTTATTTATTTATTTTATTAGAGAACCAGGAGCCATGTGAGTGGCATGTCCAGGGCACGGATAAGAGAGGAGGAGCAGTTGGACACATATGATTGGGCTGGTGGTGTGGCCTTCAGGTTAGAGTAACAAGCTGTGAATGAGTTTGGTACATCCAGCAGACCTGGGTTTTATTCCCACAACCTCCACTTGCACACTGTGTATGTTTCTGAACAAGTCACAACCTCCTAAGTGCTCCCCGATTCCCCTGAAAATAGGAACTTATGCCAAGTGGGCCTTATCTGGTTACCAAAGAATAAAATTAAAAAGTTGCTTGCTCCCATTGTGTGCTTTAGTGACCTGAAAAGGTTAGTAGTGCATTTGAGAAGCAGAACATCCAGGAAGTGTTCAGGCTTATAAAAGGGATATTGGTGTCTTTTTTTATATTTAATAGTTGTCTAATATCTACTGCATATTTACTTCTTTCAACATTCACGTTGATGATCGAATTGTAGTTTGTACTATGTTCAAATGCTACCTATTTTATGTAGGTGAAATTATTTTATAGGAGGGGGTGACCCAGGAGCACAGAGGTGGTTAAGTGACTTGCTGAGTCACACAGTATGCAGTTGAAGGTTGTTGGAATCAAACCCAGGTCTGCTGGATGTACTAAGCTCATTTACAGGTCATTACTCTAAACTCCAGGCTATACTACCAGTTTTAAAAGAAAACATGAGACCCTTTCCTAGAAAAATATGCCCGGGGGTTGTGAAGTTTTAATTTCAGAGACGGTTATTAGCTATTTATTTCGTTTTTGTTGACTGGGCAGGGCGCACTGGGCATACATTTGCCTATTTTCAGGCACAGCCCAGGAGCTTACAAAGGGGGGAATTACACAGAATGGATGGCAACAACAAGGATTATACAAGGTTCAAAGAGTATTACACGAAAACAAGGTAGGTTTTAAGCAGAACAATAACAGGGAGCATCTGATGCAGTAGGTAGACTGGTACACAATAACGAAGTAGTCTCTGATGCATAGTAAGGATACATAGATGGTAGAGTACAGATATCGGTGATAATAGTTTCTTACAGTGAGCAGCAGTCAACGGTTAGGTACTTCTTTTGAAAATGAACTGAGTGGCTCATGTAAGTTACTACTTTTATTTCTTAATTTTCCTTGCAAAAGATTAAACCAAGAAAAAGAGCAATATACAGTATTTCAGAAAGGTTACGCTCTTCCCCTTCTGTCTAAAGAAAGCTACTTATATGAGCCAGTGTTCATTTTCAAAACTCGTACCTAAGTGTCACTGGCACCAGTCTCTGTGACCTCTGGGTGTATTTTTCTGTGAAACAGACTTAATGTTTTTTAAAATGGGGAAATATAGTAGTACCAGTTCCCACTTGAATGACTTTTAGAACTGGGGAGGCAAACTCAATTTATATAGTATCTAGATGCGTGTACCTTAGTCACCAGGGAAGGGTTACTGATTTATTGGAAGACTGCCATAGCAAATGGGTATTGTAACCCGTAGGAGTTGTGAATCAGTTTCCTACCATTCAAACTGCCAACAAGCATTTGTCAATGCCGAATGTTTCCTTACATGATGTATGTGATGGTGTAAGTGTCAAACATGCCTTGCAATCAACAAAAGGAACCTTGGTAACAGGTGTGTGTGTGTGTGTGTGTGGGTGGGGGAGGTTGGGTAAGGCTGAAGAACAGTTAGAATGTTTGGTAGCATAGTAGGTAGGGACCTTACAGCAGACCACAGTAGGTGGGCCAGGAGGACCTTTTTTGTTTTTATGTAATTGTCCTTAGTAAACAAGGTGAAATCCAAATTGGTCTGCTGAGCAGGGTACATGAATACTGGGACTAGTAAAGGGGAAAAAGTACAAGTACCATCTTGTACTTCTCCTGCATTGGAAGATGTATACCCCGCTGCACCTTGTTTATCCCTTGAGGTGCCAGAATGTGTCTATCATGTCCTCTCTCTCCCTCCTCTCATCCAGCGAGTACATATTGAGGTCCCTTAATCTTTCCTCGCAAGTTTTGTGGTGCAAGCCCTGTACCATGCTAGTCACCATTCTCTGGACTGTATCCAGCCTGTTAATGTCCTTTCAGTGATGCGGCCTCGAGAACTGCACACAGTACTCCATTTGAGGCCTGAGTAGGGTTTTCTATAATGGCATCGCCATCTCCCTCCTTGTGCTGGTGATACCCCTGCCAATGCACCCCAGCATGCCAGTGGCCCTCCCTGCTGCCTCTGCGTTCTACTTTGACATTTTCAGGTAATGTGAAATAATAACCCCCAGGTCCCTTTGTTCCTTGGTGACTGCCAACAAATGCCCTCCCATCCTGTAGCTCTCCCCAGGGTTTCTATGGCCCAGGGGCATAATGTTGCAGTTCTTTGAATTAAACCTCAGTTGCCACTCCACAGACCATTTCTGAAGCCTGCCTAGTTCCTTTCTCATTTTCTCTTCCCCTTCCGGAGTATCCACCCTGTCATAGATCTTGGTGTAATCTGCAAACAGGCAGACCTTTTGTTCCAGCCCCTCTGCAATGTCACTAAGGAAGACATTGAACAGGACTGGCCCAAAGATTGATCCTTGCGGTACCCCGCTGGTCACCACCCTGTCTCCAGATTGTACCCCATTTACTACCACCTTTTGTCTGTCTGTTAGCCAGTTCCTAATGCAATTCACCATCTTGTGTCCCATGCCCAGACTACCGATCTTGTTAATAAGCCTCTTATGTTGGACGGTGTTGAAGGCCTTGCCAAAATCGAGGTATGCAACATCCACTGGCCCCCCCACTTCATTTACTCTCTTCATCACCCAGTCAAAGAAATCTATCAGATTTGTGTGATACGACCTACCTGCTGTGAATCCATGCTACCTAGAGTTCTGGGCACCAATGGCTTGTAAATGTTCCACCGTCCTTTCTTTAAACAGTGCATGCATGATCTTCCTAACTACTGATGTGAGGCTGACTGGCCTATTGTTCTCTGCCGCCTCCCTACTAATGAATTTGTGTAGAGGGAGCACTTGTGCCCTCTTGCAATCCTCTGGCACCACTCCTGTGTTGAGTGACTCAATAAACTAGGCTGCCAGAAGTTGAAACATAGGAATTGTCGGCAGTGAGCCAGCCTGGTGGCACTGAGGGTTGAGGTGATGGACACCACACCTCACACCACACCAGTGACCCGGGTTCGGGAACACACTCAGGTCGCTCAGAGGTAGGCCAGGGTGAGGAATGATCAAGCGTCTGCCGACAACTGTCCTTCCTCGGGGAAGGGGGGACAGTGCAGCATGCTGTAGACTGACACCCAGTTGTGGCTGGGTGTTGACACAAGTGCACTGCCCAGAATGGGGAGGGCCCACGTCCAGGGAGTTAGACTGCCTCCACAGAGGCAGAGACAGTCACCCTACACATTGCATGTTTGTAGACTCTGGGGAGTAAAACTGGAGGAAAAAGACGGAGCTGGGAGGCTCTGTGATGTCTGGCTGCACCCACGCTGACCCCTGGCAATCTGGATGTTGACTTCAGGGGGTCGGTGGAGGCCAGCGCCGCTCGCCACTGGCCCTGTTATGGGGGGGTGTAACTCATGGGGAATGGCTTGGTGGGATGGGTGCAGGGAAGCCTGGCTGGGGGGATGAGTTCCCTCTGAGGGAGGGGCCGGAGCCACCTGCCCACTGTGAGGAGAAACAGAAAAAATTGTATATGGAAGAAAAAAAAAATGAAATTGTTGGCAGATAAGGACCACTAGGCCAATACAGTCTGACCGTAAGCCGTGTACTTGACTACGGCTTCTGACCCTCCCTCAGCTGTACCTCTATGGTTCTCCCATGCCTGTGCCATGCATGTTAAACTCCCGCCACAGTACTCACTCCTACCACCTCTTGCAGCAGACCATTCTATGTGTTCACCACCCTCTCTGTGAAGAAAAACGTCCTCATATTCCCTCTTAGCTTGCCACCTTCCAATTTCATGTCCTGCCCCCTTATTCTTGTATTCCTCCTGTATTCGAAGATGTCTGCTCCTTGCACCTTGTTTTTACTTTGAGGTACTTGAAAGTCTCTCATGTCTCCTCTTTACCTTCTCTCCTCCAGCGAGTAAGTACATATTGTAGTCCCTTAATCTCTGCTCATTTGTTTTGTGGTGCAAGCCCTGTACCATGTTAGTCGCCCTTCTCTGGACTGTCTCCAGCCTGTTTATGCCCTTTTGAAGGTGTGGCCTCCAGAACTGCACACGGTACTCCATGTGAGGCCTAACCAGGGTTTTATATAATGTCATCACTACCTCCCTCCTTCTGCTGGTGATACCCTTGCTTATGCAGCCACTGGCCCTCCTCGCTGCCTTTGTAGTCTGCTTTGACATTTTCAAGTCATATGAAATTATAACCCCCGGGTCCCTTTGTTCCCTGGTGACTGTCAGCAACTTCCCCCCCATCCTGTACCTCTCCCCAGGGTTTCTGTGCCCCCAGGTGCATAATTTTGCACTTCTTTGATTTAAACCTCAGTGGCCACTCCTCAGACCATTTCTCAAGCCTGCCTAGGTCCTTTCTCATTTTTTCCATCCCTTCCGGAGTTTCCACCCTGTTGCTGATCTTGATGTCATCTGCAAACAGCACCTTGTCTACCATGCACAGACTACCGGTCCTGTTAACAAGCCTCTTATGAGAGATGGTGTTGAACACTTGCTGAAATTGAGGTAGGTGATGCCCAGCCTCCCCCCATTGACTTCCTTCATCACCCAGTCAAAGAAATCGATCAGATTTGTCTGACGCAACCTACCCACTGTTACTCCTGACCAGAGTTTTATATAATGGCATCACTGCCTCCCTCCTTCTGCTAGTGACACCCCTGCCCATGCACCCCTTGTAATTTTTCACATTTTGACCCCAAATTTTCAACATAGTTTTCTTATCACCTACCTCATAAACCCCATATGTGAAAAGTAATCTGTGGCAAAATACCATTCCGAGCCAGAGCTGCAGAAACTCATTTTGGGCAGGATGTGTGAAATGACAGCTGTACTGTACATGAGGCTGTGTGAAGAAATGGCTAGGCTGAAAATTTGGAGTCAAAATCTAAAAAATTGGCAAAGTTGCACATGCACATAGAAAAATGTCAATGAGAGTGCTTAACTTTGTTGTTTGCTGGTATTTTTGTTCCAGATTTTCAACCTGAGCTTTTTGAAACCCTGCCTCATGAACAGTGGTACTATTATTTTGTTACTCAATCCCGAAAGGTGGTTTTACGCAGCATCTGCGCCATTCCATGCTACAGGTGTGAGAACATGTTTTGGGCAGGATGTGAGAAATGATGGCTATACTGTTCATGAGGTAGTGTGGAAAAATGGCTATTTTGAAAATTTGGAGTAATAATATTAAAAATTGACCAAGTTACACTCATGCATATGAAAATTTAAATGAGCACATGTAACTTGGACGTTTGTTGGTAATTTTGCTCCAAATTTTCAACATGGGCTTTTTGGGACCCCACCTCATGAACAGTGGCATGATCATTTCAGTACTGTATCCAAAAGGTATTTTGAGTAGCGACTGTGCCATTCTGCGCCACAAATGCAAAAGTACGTTTTGGGCAGGATGTGAAAAATGACAGCTTTACAGTTCATGAGGTGGTATGAAACAATGGTATGTTGAAAATTTGGAGTCAAAATATTAAAAGTAACCAAAGAAATAAAAATTTCAATGAACGCATGTAACTCTGCCATTTTTCTGTATTTTTGCACCAGATTTTCAGCATGGGTGTTTTGGGACCCCACCTCATGAACAGTGGCACTGTAATTTTGTTAATCGGTCCTGAAAGGTGATTCTGCACAGCAACTGCAAAATCACCTTTCAGGACTGAGTAACCAAATGACAGTGACAGTGTTCATGAGGTGGGGTCCCAAGAACCCCATGTTGAAAATTTGTCTCAAAAATCTCTAAAAATGACTGAGATATCAACATAAGTTGAAACAACCATTGACAGCCATTATACACTTACAGCGCTTACCTTTCAGTTTGCAGTTTTGCTTTGAAGAGTGCAGACGTGTCCCAGTCCACAGAAGATTGCAGCCGATGACCCCCAGAGGTAAGTATGGGGTAAGTGAGGGTGCAGGGAGGTAGGTGCACAGAGGGAGGGTCAGGATGGAGGAGGGGGACGGGGAGATGATGAGGGACCATTTTCTTTTTTTCAGGGTTAAAACAAAATAATAAAGACATCGGGAGATTTTTTTTTTTTAGGGATAGGAATGTTTTGTGACACTAGGGGTGGGTTCCCCAGCGTTCCACAGTGGTGGTGGGGGCACTAACAACTGGGGACACTGGGAGTGGGCTCCCCAGTGTCTCATACTGTTGGAGGAGGTTCTTCCACTGCCGACATGTTGACTGGGCCCTTGATTTTGGCAAAGATAAGTGACGGGATTGTGGCGGCAGTGGCATCTGACACTGGGAGTGGGCATCCTGGTGTCAGATTGTATTAATACAATATTATTTGAGGACAGTAGGAGTGGGCTCCCCACTGTCCTACAGTGCTGGGGGCATGGGATACATAAGGGGGGGTGGTGGTGCCAGTAGACACCAGGGATGGAGGAGAAATGGGCTTGCTGAGGTGGGGGGGTTGTCACTAGACACCAGGGATAAACTAGGCAGGGATGGAGGGATTAAGCTGGGCTGCAGTTGCATCCAGCCCCACTAGCATGATTGCATGTAAGTGAAAGTGCCTTTGGGCACTGGAAACTCCCAGCCTGCACAGAGCTTAGGCTGGGCCTAGTCCGCATGGCTGGGAGAAGAGGAGCAAAAGGGAGTCAGCGGGAGGAGGAGGAGGTATGAGAGGAATGCGCCTTCTTCTGCCTTCCCGAATTGCTGCTCCAGCAGCAGTATTTTCAATGTATGTGTGCCCTACTGGGCTTAAGGAGGCTGGCAGGGGTAGAAGGGGCTGGAGCAGGAGCAGCAAGGAGCTGCTAATCATTGAAGCCTCCTGCGGCAGTGCAAGGCGAGGAGAGAGAGTGGACAGGGTGGCAGGAGCTGTCCAAAGTGCAGCCACAAAAGCCTCGGTGGTGGAATGTTTCAGAGCAAGGAAGCAGCAGCAGAGCGGTGGGTACAGAGAGAAATAGATGATTCAGTGAATGTAGGGGTGTCTGGCCAGTGGCATGTGTTTAATTTTTCTTTGAGGGAGCTCAAGAGAGAGAGAGAACAGCTTGTCGGCCGGTTGGCTTACACTTTATGCAAGTGAAAGAAATGAAGCGCTCTCATTGGAGCGCTTAACTTCTCTCAAGTAGAGAATGGCTTCAAGCTGTGAAACTGTGACTAGTGTCACAGTCTGGTTGCGTTGTCACTAGTTTGTGAGGGATGAGTCCACTGTACAGTGCTCTACATAGGACTCATCCCTGACACACCTCAGAAATGTCGTTCTATTGCAAAATGTTTCTTATGCACTCACAAGGAAACATAAAAAGTACTGTTTTCCATGAAAAAAATCCTTTTTTTTCCTGTGCTGTTTCATTTGTATACCTTGCCCCCCCCCCCTTTTTTTTCTCAGTGCTGCAACTCCCAAGCTTTACATCATGCAAGGGAAACAAAGTTTTTAAAGGGACACTGTCAGTTTTTAGCTGACTCTTTACATTGTTTGCAAGTAACTGCATCTAGATATATAACGTGTAGAAAAATTCTAGTGATTTGATCGTCTGAAAGCAGCTCACAGCCATGTAATTATTGACCCATAATTACACTCCTGAACTACTTACAGCCATTCAAGCCCTATAACATAAATATAGAAAAGTATCATCACATTCCCACGTTCTGAACTCCAGACCTGTTACTTCACCAGGAAAGTCACAGTAACAGCACTCATGCATCGTGAAGAATCACACAAAAAGTATCTTTGCTAATGCAGGTTTTATTGTGCTAGAGCCAAGTTGCTCTTACCCCAGCACTTCAACTGTTAAACCTCCTTGATGGAGTGTGGCAGGGAGTTTTACAACAGACCTTAATTATGAAAGAATCATGACATCATAACACCATGTGTGCATATTACCCAAATAGGAAAAGAAACATATCTAACTTAAAAAAAGTTGCATGAAAAGAGATTAAATGAACAAATAGATTCTTATCAAACAAGTAGATTCTTCTCTCAAATAGTAAATACATTTACATTTTGGCTGTTTATTTCATTGTTACATGTTTAGTTCAGTTTAATCAGTACTAAATAGCTAAATCAGGAGACAAACGAAATTGTACAGAGAATAAAAGTCAGAAAGAGATCAGGAACAAACTTCATGTGATCATCCCGTCAAGATCGAGTTCCACCTGGACCAAATTACCAGGGATCTACATAGTAGCTGGCTAAAGATGAGGAGATGACAGGCAGAGAGATTCTTCTGTAAAAAGAATAGAGAAAACAAAAACATATTGCTAATAAGTATTAATATTAAGAAGTATATACAAGATTTATGACCAAACAAAACAAAATGAAACATTCTTTCAACAAGGGTTTATACATTTTAGAATCAGTTTTAATATGCTTAGCATCCCTATTGTTTTTCCATTTTGCTTCATTTCAGGCAATTCATTTTCAGAATCGGTCTCTCTCTTTTTAAGGAAGGTTTTGAGGTTCCATTGGTCGTTTAGACCATCAGGTTTTACAGTAATGAGTCTAAAAAGCCACTCACTTTCTTTCTGTAGGAGCATGTTTGCTCTGTCTCCTCCAAATTTCAAAGGGGGTATCCATAGGTTTTATAGGTCAGAAATCAAGTCTGTAGCTTTTGCCAAGAGGACGTGCCCTTTTACAGATGGTTGTTTGTTATTAGATATTTAATTTATGTTTAAATATTGTCATTGTGTTGCTGTTAATGTCCATGGTTTCACTATGCGCAGGCTAAATCATGAGCATCTCTAGTTTGTTTTATACATTTCTCCTTTTAGCTGATAGCCATGCATTCTTGTAGTCTTATTTGTTATCTGACATTCCAGACCCACACACACCCACAAATCTTTATTTCTGAATGATCCAAATACAAGGCACAACTCCCCTTTCTGTCTCCCATACTCCAAAGTAAACTATACCAACTCTCTTAGTCTGTCCTCATAGGTCAGGTCTTTGATTTGGCGTATGCTTGTGGCTGCTCTTGTCTGTACCCTCTCTATCTGGTCTGTATCTCCCCTGTGAGAAGGAGCCCAAAACTGTGTGCTGAACTCCACCGTGGGTCTAACCAGGGAGCTAGACAGTGGCATGATTACAGTGCTATCTTGGCTTTTGATGTTACTTAAAATACAGTTCATCATTCTGTTTGCCCTTTCTGCTACTTCAATACTTTGCTGTTTGAATGTTTATTTGGTTTTTGTTTACCAGGTAGGTACACTAGACAAGAGTATTGCCTATATTCAGGCACGACCCAGGAGAGTACAATCAGGAGAGAGCAAGGTACAAACATTGGTGACAATTGTTCATGGCGCAGCATGAAGTGGGAACAAAACAAATTCGCAGATTGCTGACAACAGCAAGACATATTTCTGTGGAAACTGAGAGTAAACAAATACCCTTACATTAGCTACTTGTACTGGATGAAACAACAATAATAATTAAGGACATATGATAACCACTAAAGAATAAATAACAGTTATAACTAACGATTTTGTGGAGGGAGTGGGAACATGCAGATTTTATACAATGGAGGAAAACAGTAAGTGCCATGTAGGTAAGGAATGCTACTGGGAGTCAGTCTCAAGTTACAGCACAGGAGCAGCAATCAGAGTCAGTCAGGTGGGCGTGGAGACCCAGTTTAAAGGCTAGGTGAGATTTAGAGAGTTTAATGTGAGGGGGGGGAGGGAGTTCCAGATCCTGGGAGCTGATATAGCGAAGGATAGTTCCCCCTTTTTTGTGAGGTATCTGGGAATTTCAAGTTGGGTTTGTATGGATGACCTAAAGAGATATGTTTGGGAGGGATGAGATAGCAGTCTTGAGAGATACTCAGGTGTCCCCATTCTGATGATGTTGTCAATCAAGCATCCAGTAGAGTAGAGTCTGTGTGAAGTTGGGGAGAGACAATTTAGCTTGGAGTAGAGTTCATAGCGATGAGTCAGTCTGTGTGAAGAGAGGGCAAATCGGCATATGCTGTTATAACATGTGCTCCATTTATGGCGGGATCCTTTGTTAGTATTAAGGTATACCTGTGAGCAGTATGTAAGGGAGGGAAGGAGGAAACCTTGTGCAATAGCAAGCCGGGCAGCATCATTCAGGGAGGACCTAATTCTATAGGCAATAGCCAGTTTGGAGTTAACTGCCTTGCAAGTAGCCATGAGGTGGAGGTTAAAATCCAGAGACAGGTCAAGTGCGACTCCTAGGTACCTAAAGGAGTTAACAGATACCAACGGGGTGCCATCAAGACATAGTACTGAAAGATCTGGAGCACAGGATTTGATTCTAGAGGGGAAGCCAAAAAGCATAGCCACAGTTTTCTTAGCATTAAGTATGAGTTTGTTTTGTAGAAGCCAGACTTGTAAGCAGTCAAAATCAGCTTGAAGATTTGCCTTTACTGATGTGGGGTCTTTATCACTAGCGAGAAGCACCATGTCATCGGCATAAAGGATCAGCGAGGAGACACAGGACAGTGAGGGCAGGTTGTTAATAAAGAGAGAGAAAAGAAGAGGGCCAAGTATAGATCCCTGGGGAACTCCAACAGAGGTTAAAGAGGGGTCAGAGACAGCAGTTGCAATTTGAACAAATTGCTTCCTCCCAGTGAGGTAGCTATCAAACCAGGAGATGGCAGACTGGGAAAAACCCAGAACGAACAGTTTGGAGAGTAGAAGGGGGTGATTCACAAGATCAGAAGCCTTAGTGAGGTCAGTAAAAATAGCCCCTGTGAGCAGACCCTTATCCATTGCTGTGAGGACTGCATTTGATACCTGAAATAGTGCAGTTGTGGTGCTGTGCCCCGTTCAGAATCCATGTTGAGCAGGGGATAGAAGGTTGTGAAGGTGCAGATATTCTGAGACCTGGGTGGCAACAGCCTTCTCAAGTAGTTTATTTAAGTTAGAGAGAATGGCGATTGGTTTGTAGTTAGCCATGTTTTTGGTGTCCCCTTTTTTGTGTACAGGGACAACCTGAGCCATTTTCCATAGTGTAGTCACTGTCTGGGTTAGTATAGATAGGTTGAAAATTCTTGCAATAGGGGCAGCAAGAGCTGGAGCTGCCATTTTGATGAAATAGGGCAGTAATCCATCTGGACTGGCAGATCCATGAGGGGAGATAGATTTAAGAAGAAGCAGCACCTCGGTAGTGGAGAGTGATCTGAGCAGAAAAGAGGGTCCTGAAGGATGGTGGATATCAGAAGGGGGTGCAGGGGACTAGTTAAATTTTGCAAGGTATTCAGAGAGATCAGAGAATGGCATATTCAGGGCATTTGCAATCGTAGGTACAGTAGATTGTTACAGTTCGCGTCATTTAGCATAATTTCAGTTATGGCCGTCTTGGGCCTTTGGCCTATGAAATTTTTGATGTGGTTCCAAAAACTCCAGGAGTCACCCACTGAAGATTGGAGACACTTAAGGCAATAGTTCCTTTTTGTCCTCCGAATATCTTTTTTGCAGGCATTCCTCATTTTTCTACAATTAGCTCAGCCATCTGTCCGTTGGGATTTCTTGGCCAGGGCCCAGGCCTTATCCCTTCTTCTCATAGTCTGAAGGAGATCTTTATGTAGCCATCTGTTTGCAGAACCCCTAAGATGACTTTTTTTCAATGGGACGTGCAGATCCTGTAGGGCAGTAGCTGAGAGCTTAGGTAGTCAAGTGCTGAATTTACATCCTCAGTGATATAGATAGGTGACCAGTCAATGCTATTAATATCATCAAAGAGTGTGCTTGGATTCAGTTTGGCAAAATCCCGAAACTGAATAATTCTGGGCGGGGGATGGGGGCAGTGACCATTCCAAATGCAGAAGGTAGGTGGGTGATCACTGATAAAATCAGAAATGGTGCCTGCAGCAATAATTTTATTTGCTCTGTTTGTGGCTATCCAGTCCAGGAGAGATTGATGCTCGCTATTTCCCGAGAGTCAAGTGGGGCTTAGTAATCCATTGCGATAGGTGAAGTCGGGCGAGAGCCTCCGTGTACAAACCAGAGTGGGTATCTGATAGGTCAAGGTTGAAGTCACCCATTAATATTACTTCATATTTACCCTTTAGAGTAGAGAGAGAGTCCAAGAGCCCATTTAGGCAAGGAAGTGCTCCCTTTGGAGGATTATAAGCACATATCAGGTTTAGCCATTTTTCTCCGCCTAAGAGCAGAACAGTATGCAGAGTTTCACGGATACTTGATGACCCTGAGTGTTGGACAGAGATATTGAGATGTTCTTTATAATAGAAAGCAACCCCTCCACCCCTCTGTTTAGAGGGCCAATCAACTCTCATAAGGTTGTAGCCATTTATTTTGTATACTGTGTCAGGTATGTCTGGCCTAAGCCATGTTTCAGTCAATCCTAGAATATCTGGGTGATAGTGGGCTACCCAGGCTTCCAGTTCAAGGAAATTAGCAGGTACACTTCTAATATTCATCTGATCAATTTGGATGCCCTTTGCGGAGAACCAGGAAGAGTAATTTGTTGCTCTAGCATTGTTGGGGGCAGGATTTGTTTCAATATCCCCAGATAGGGATAAACACGGGAGAGTCACCCAAGTTTCTCTGGTGAGGCGATAGATGAGTTTGAGGCGTTTGGACATGACAGGGGAGTGACGGAGAAGAAAATGACCAAGTTTGGAAGGATGTGTTAGATATAGGGCCAGGTTAAGGACTGGATGTGATTTCCTATAGGGAAGCAGATTTGAGTAGACAAAAGAGTTTTCTTCATATGGGTGGAACCCAGAGTCACCAGCAGTTATATTAAGCGAGAGGTGGGAGAGAGAAATTAGGGAGAGTACCAGTCCTGCAATAATCAAAAGTGCCCTAGGCATCATAAGAGAAAACATCTTGTAATGGGAGAGAGAAAGAGCACTTCAAACAATCAACCCAGCAGGAGTGGGAAGTGGAAGCTAGTAAAAATATTAGTGGTCCCAAACTAGGAAGAACAAGAGGTGGAGGGGGAAACCCCTAGATCAAAGAGCTAGAGTCCAAGGCAGAAACGGTGCCTTTTTGATAGTGCCTATCATTAAGGTCGGGGCAATTGAAAGGTACCTAAAGTATCCAGTGACTGAAAGTAAAAAAAAAAAAAAAACAATTAAGGCACTGACTGGACAAGTAGGAAGGTATGTCTTAAAAAATAATTATGGGAGAGAGTAGAAGAAACGCAGAGACCTGTTCGAGTTGAGCTGAGGAATAAGAAGGGAAACAAGAAACACACTTATGGCATAAGTTTTGTGCAGTTCTGAATTCAGAGGCCTACAGGTTAGAGTGATGAGAGGAGTGGTAGGTTTGCCTAGCCCAATGAATATCAGGCAGAGAGCAGCAAAAGGCGGAGACAGATGGTGCACTGGCAGAGAGCCACAATGGGCGGAGTCAGATGGTGCATTTAATACTGTGAGGGGGGTGAAAAAATCAAGCAAGCAGCAGGTCCGAGTGAGCTGCAGCGTCTGCTTCAGTAAATTACACTTAGCAGGCAGGATTTTCTTTAAAAACTAACAGGCTGCAACGAGAGTTGTCTTTAGTGAAATTAACCAGCCAGGATTTAGTTACAAATTTGCAGGCTGCAGCAACTGTAATATTAGCTACAAAACCCCAGAGTCTCTCAGTAGAGCGCCCGAGATGAGCAGGAAAGAGGTGCCAAGATTTAAACTGATGCAGTTCTCTCTCTCGTACCTTCCGATGGCCAGCTGGGGAGCTTTGGACCGGGTGTGCAGTGAGGGAAACCTGGGGAGGGCTTCTTTCAGCTTAGCCCTTACGACCCTTCTGATGGCCAGCTGGGGAGCTTTGGACTGGGTGTGCAGTAAGGGAAACCTGAGGAGGGCTTCTTTCAGTTAAATTATTTGAAACATATACTCCCAAATCTCTCTCTCTCCACTTCAGTTGTTTTAAAGATGTTATTATTTAATGAATACTTTGCATTTACTGAAGTGCATTACACAGCACTTATCAATGTTAAATTTCATTTTGTTTCTCTGGGCCCATCTATATATTATGTCCAAGTCTATCTCTAGGTTTATGATATCTTGCTCACTACTTGTAATGCCTCCAATCTTACTATCATCAGTGAATTTTCTCATCCAACAGTTTTTAGATGTTTGTAGGGTGGATGTAAATATATTAAAAAGGATAGGCCCCAAAACAAAGCCCTGTGGGGCCCCACTTATCACCTCTCCCCATTCAGACATGTGTCCCCATATGCATACCTGTTGCATTCTATTGGTCAGCCAAGGTGTAATCCACTTTAATATTTTGGGGTCTATTCTGAAGTAATACAATCTAGCTAATAGCCCTACATGTGGCACAAGGTCAAACACCTTAGAGAAATCGAGATACACCACATCCACTGGTAACCCTACCTCCAGTGCTCTACTGACTTGTTCATAGAAGGATAAGAGACTAGTTTGGCAGGATCCTCCTGGTGTAAATCTGTGCTGTGTTATATCTATGTATCTGCTGTCTTGTAGGTGCCTGGTTAGATGCTCATTTATATAGTCTGCCATGATTGTACTTATTATGCATGTAAGACTTATGGTCTATAGTTTTTGGATTCAGTTTTTGATCCCTTTTTAAAAATGGGTGTCACATTGGCTAATTTCCAATTGTAGGGTACTTCACCCGTATCTAATGATTTCCTAAATAAGACAGCCAGGGGTCCTGGGATTTCATTTGTGAACTCTTTTAGTATTCACAGGTGTAACTCATTGGGTCCTGGTGACATCAGGCCTTAAACTTTTTAACTTCATTGTTAGTTTTATTTCGTCAAATTTAATTATAGTTGGGTTCTGATTAACTTTGTGTACTTCATTGTTTTTGTTTTGTTCCCCTTTCAGTTATTGAGTACTTAAAAAATATTGTTTAATAATGTAGCCATCTCCTTTTCTTCATTAATTACTATAGTGCCTTCCTTTAAAACCCTAAGAAGACTGTGGACGTATATATACGTCCAGAATCTATATACGTTCACACATATTCAGTTCTCAAAGGGTTAATGGTCCTATCCTAGCTGTACCCTTTTTTGACTATTGATGTAACTGAAGAAGGTTTTTTTATTGTCAGCAGTTTTATTTGCTATTCTTAATTCTTTGTGGGTTTTTTTTGCTGTCTTAATTGCTTTTTTGCATTCACTAGCTATATTTTAAATGTATTCTAAGTGGGGGGAGGTAGGATCTTTCCTGTATTTAGTATATACCCTTTCCTTTTTTCTAATTCATTTTTGTAGTCTTTTGTTGAACCATAAGGGTACTTTACTGTTTGTATTGTATTTTGTTCTATCTGGTATGTACTTATTTGAGCAAGAGAGTAGTTTTGGTTTTTATTATACCCCATGTCTCATGTACACCTTTGTCAGACAATTCTGTGTGCCAGTCCTGCTCTCTAAGGTTCAGTTTAATTTGTTTGTAGTTTGCTTTGTTCCAGCATTTAACTATGGTATTACCTCTGTCAGGGCATTTTCCTCCCTTAATAGTAAATTCTACCATGTTATGGTTGCTAGTTGCTAGCAACTGTCTGATTTTGCATTGGCAAACTTCATGCTCTATGCTACTTAATATTATATCCAAAATGTTATGTCCCCTTGTACTGTATATTGTTTCACATATTGTTCCATGTTGTTATTAATTATTAGTTCTAGTAGTCTTTTTTCAATTTTAGTTCTTCCATTGTTTCCATCCCGATTGATGTTGGGTAGGTTGAAATCTCCTAAAATTATGATATTCCCATTCATGTCAGTTGTCTCAGGTGTGTTTATGAAGTTAGTGTTCTCTGTCACACACAGTCCTGGAACTCTGTAAAGAATTCCTAGAGTAATTTTTTTACTGCCTGGTTTTAGTAATGTGACCCAAAGTTGCTTGACATTTTCGCTCTCCTCTGAATTTGGTGTTATTTTGTATGCTTCATATAAGTCACTTATATAGAGAGCCACCCCTCCACCCTTTTTCTCTGTTCTCTTTTTTTTGTAAGAGTTTGAAGCCTTGTATATCCTTACCCCAGTCATCATCCCACCACTACGTTTCAGTTATTGCACATAGCTGCATATTTTCTGTTACTAATATATGCTGTAGTTAGCATTTGATACCCATGAACGTCAACACCCCTGGGTTTGAGGCATGCTCCTAGACAAAATGTAGTCCTACAGGAGTATCCAGTTTTGCATTACATATATTCCTAACATGCTCCTGTATCCTGGTCTTAAGCTGTCTTGTTGTACGTCCAATGTTCAACAGTATACAGGGGCACCACAGGACATACACCAAAATGATGTAGTGCATGAGATGAATTCCTTTATTTCAAACTTTATAAAATGGGCATCCAAAATAAAGAAGTCTCATTGGTCAAACCATATCATGTGACCGTGCATGAAATCTGTTTCATGCACAGTCATCCTGGTCCTAAACCACATCACACAATGAGCAAACTAGTCCTCCTACAACCAGAACTATCTTCCATCAGTCCTGCTACAACCAGAATTGATCTTCCATCACAAACATGACTGCTACCTCTACACTGTAAAAAACCTTCAGCTAGGCCCTAAAAATAAAACTACCTGAAATAAAAAATTGAACAAATTAATTAACTGATGTATCCCCCTGGAGGGGAGACACCTGTAGGGGAAGACAATGTTCACAGTTTCGTTTCACTCACTGTATTACTTCCTGAACCCTGACTTGTCCCCCACTCCATCCTATTCCTGAATTGTCCCCAGTTGCCATCTTGTTCCTGAATTTGTTTTTTGATCTCCAACTACCATCATGTTCCTGAATTTGTTTTTTTGTCCCTCTCTGTCATCTTGTTCTTGACTTTTTGTCCCTCTCTGTCATCTTGTACCTGAATTTTTTTGTCCCTCTCTGTCATCTTGTACCTGAATTTTTTTGTCCCTCTCTGTCATCTTGTTCCTGAATTTTTTTTGTCCCACTCAGTCGTCTTGTTCCTGAATTTTTTTTGTCCTGCTCTGTCATCTTGTTCCTGAATTTTTTTTGTCCCTCTCTGTCATCTTGTCCCTGAATTTTTTTTGTGTGTCTCTCTGTCATCTTGTTCCTGAATTTTTTTTGTTTTGTTCCTGTATTTGTTTTTTGTTCCTTACCGCCATCTTGTTCCTGCAGTTGTTTTGCCCCATACCATCCTCTTGTTCTTAAATTTGTTTTGGCCTCACTGCCATCTTTTTCCTGGATTTTGTTTTGCCCCACCACCATACCCTTTTTTCTAAAATTATTTTGGCCTCATCGTCATCTTGTTCCTGAAGTTGGATTAGTCTGACCCACTTAACAGAAAAAAACACAAGGAAATTGATTAAATGTATGGGGGTGGTCTTTCTGCACAACAGTCGAATTTTTCTACAGCTTGCCAAACATGATCTTGTTCTCAATTATGTGCTGCTCTGCTGTGGAGATTGTCTACTTACACGTCTTAACCAGGAGGCTGCCACTGCCTTCTTGTTTGCCCTGCCATGATCTCATCTTGGCAAGACTACATGCCCTTACAGATGTTTCATTATTATGATGACATTACCCTTTGTAATTTACTCTCAATTGTCCTCATTGCATTAACATATGTCCTCGACTATTTTATGTTGTGATGTGATCAGTAATCTCTCTTGTACTATGTAAAATGTCTATGCAACATTACCTGTAATTAATTCCAGGTCACCCCTGAAAAAAGGACTGTAATGGTTCCAGCGGGCCTACCCAGTTACCAAAATTAAATAAATAAATTAAATGTTGTTTCCCTGATCATCACATTTTCCTTACACGCATAAACAAATTAGAAACATTCAGTATTGCTTATAGTTTTCATTACAACTGTTTCTTTGCTGACAATGAAAATTCCCCCTTCTATCGTTACCTGTTCATCAGGGATATCTCTTCTGCTTGCCCTGACAGTGAGATAATTGAGTCGCTGGCTGTAGAAGGGGCCTTTGTTGTGTGTATGTACAGTATGTTAGGAGAAGAGCTTTCTGTCAGTGGAACCGAACAAAATTTTGAATCCATGTATTCCATGGTAAACATTCCCTGATAAACATACCATATCTTTTTTTTTATCATGAAAAAGTTTATTATTTTTGAAAAGGGTTACAACACATACAGGACTATCTATTTATTTATTTGCTTTTGTTAACTGAGTAAGCACACTAGACCGCCAAGTGCCTATTTTCAGGTGCGACCCGGGAGAGTTATAGGTGATAACTTCATACATAAACAGTTGAGGAATAGAGAGAAATACATGGGAAATAAACAGGCATTACAAGGCTAGCTCTAGAGCAAGAGGTTGGCACAAAATTCATACATAGACAGTTGAGGAGTTGAGAAAGATACCTAAGAAATAACAGGCATTTCAAGGCTGGCTCTAGGACAAGGTTGGCACAGTGCAAAACAATAGGATGGGACATACAGGATATAAATTAGGAGGTGAACAGTGGAGTAAACAGAAGCAAAGACAATGGCAAGTGCCTGCGGGGGGGGGGTGCCCTAGGCAGGGGGGTCAAGTCCTGGCTTCTTGGCCGGTTACTGGAGAAGAAGTGCAGCTATCACAAACATGTGCCAATCAGGTACACAATCAATGAAAAAAAGTAACATATTGATACAGTAAGGTGTAGGCAATAGATCCAAAAAATATACACTCCTGATGCTGGGTGCACAGATCAAATATGCCATCTCACAGCTCAAAAAAAGCAGCACAAAACAAAGAGCCGGTTGGCCCATAAAAGGTTCCATAGCTGACCTTGAAACAATCCCACAGGTATGCTCAGCAAATCATCACTCGCAGTCCATCAATCTAAGGAGGTAGGCCTGCCTTCGTGCAGCCAAGAAAGGTGGATGGGGAAAAAAGAGCAACAGGGAACCACAGGGAGGTTGTCAAACTGGAGGGTTGGCTGGGGGCGTTGGGGGAACAGAGCACAGATGAGAGTGTAGGTAGGCATCCCACTTTTTATGGAACTTGGGGAGCTGACCATGCCCAGAGTAGATAAGTCTCTCAAAAACAGCTACTCTAGCCAATGCTGTGTGCCACACCAGAACTGATGGAGGTTGGGTTTCTTCCATTTCACCAGTATGGCCCTCTTGGCTTCAAGGAGCACACCTAAGACCCAGGTCTTGAGGGGGCCAGGGAAAGGGTCCAGTGACGACATGTCACCCAAAAGGAGAACTGTAGAGGTATGGGCAATCTTTCAGCCTACCATCCGAGAACAGTCCTCGAGCACAGCAGATCAGAAAGGTACCAGACTTGGGTAGTGCCATGTAACATGTGAGAGGTGAGCCGATCCACCTTGACATCTCCAAAACTGAGAGTGCTTGAGAAGCCCCAGTTCATGTAGGGCACTCGAGGTCCTATACCACCATAACAAGATTTTCAATTGTATAAGGTGGCTTCTGGTGTCCCTATAGGACATATGCACCATCCTGAGCCAGCCTTCCCATTGCTGTAGTGAAATGGAGAGCTGGAGCTCCTTCTCCCACAATTTATGAGCCTTTTGAGTGTGGTCCGGGTGACAGTCCCATAGAATCCTGTAAATTTTCCCGGCTAGTCCCCTGTGTGAGTCAGGTTTGTCCAAATTAGACATCCACCCCATCTGGCATCCTGTGACTGTCTGCCCACCAGAGTCTGGACTGCACTCTGAAGCTGGAGATACCTCCAAAAATCATAAGGGGGTAAGCCGAACTTCGACTTAAGTTGCTCAAAGGACATCATGATTTCACTGTTGGGGAAGAAAAGGTGCCCAACCAGCAGTATGCCCTGGGACGCCCAGGTAGGCCAGAAAAGGGTTTTATTATCCACCCTCACCATACAGTTGTTCCAGAGAGGGACAAGCCTTGCAGGTGGGTATTTGGCTATGGGAGGGGTATGAGAGATAGCCATAATTTTATGCCATGCCTTCCAGGTTTCAATCATGATGGGGATTAGCTGAGGGGCTGAGGTCTCTTATAGATTAGGAGGGAGGACAAAGAGTCTCCCTGAAACAAAGAGGCCTCCAAACCCACCCACAGTGGGGGTCCAGAAGCACCAGGGGAGAACCACTTGGTGGCCCGCGCCATCCTATATGCAAGCTAGTAGCCCCTAAACCTAGTAAATCCCAGCCCACCTTTGGTCCAGTGGGCCCTAAACTTCAAACGTCCCCAATGGGCAGGTTTCCCATCCCAGAGCAAAGAGGAGACCAGTCTATCTAGTGTCTGAAAAAGTTTGGGCGAGGGATGATAGGAAGATTAAGCAGGAGGTAGGCAACACACGGCAGAAGAAACATACGGACAGCTTCCACCTTACCCTTCAAGGAGAGCTGCAGCTTGCACCAGTGGTGGAGTTTAGCCATAAGGGAAGATAGAAGGGGAGAGAAATTATGCCTCTCCAGGTCCTTCCACTCGACCGAAATGAAAACTCCCAGGTAAGAAACCCATAAGGGGCCCAGGAGATCTCAGTCCCTTTCAAGCAGTCTTTAGCACAAGTCAAGGTCAAAGGGGAGAGGGTTGTCTTCCTTTGATTGATTGTGAGTCCAGATATTAGGGCAAAATCCTGAAGAATGGAGCAGGGAGTGTCCTGGGTCAGAGAGGGTGAGCAACATATCATCCGCATAGGCACTGACCACATAGGACTTGTCTCCTACCTGTATCCCAGAGATGTCTGGAGAAGCAATCAGCCATCTTATTAAGGGGATCTGGTGCAATAAGAAACAATAATGGGGAGAGGGGACAGCCCTGCCGGGTACTTCTCTGCAAGGTGAAGGTCAGGGAGTTGTCCTTATTGGTCAGAATTCTGGCAGAGGGACACATACTGCATATAGGATACATATCCAGCCCTGGAAAAAACTGCCAAAGCCGTAGAGCTGAAGGATCCCTTGTAGATAATTCCATTCTACTGAGTCAAAGGCCTTGGAAAAATCCACCGCCAGTGCAGCCATTGGTGTAGAAGAATGTAAGGCCAACCATTTAAGACTAAGCACCAGGCACAGGTTATCAGCTCCAGATTTCCCCCTTGGAGAACCTCTGCCTGTGAAGGATGAATCAGCTTGGGCAGGACATTAGCCAGTCTGTTCGCAAGGACCTTGGCTATTATCTTAGTGTCCACAGACAGGAGGGAAATAGGCCTAAAGTTAGAACAGTCCAGTGAGTCATTGGATTTCTTAGGCAGGAGCATAATGAG
This sequence comes from Neoceratodus forsteri, assembly GCA_016271365.2. Taxonomy (NCBI): domain Eukaryota; kingdom Metazoa; phylum Chordata; order Ceratodontiformes; family Ceratodontidae; genus Neoceratodus; species Neoceratodus forsteri. The sequence continues at coordinate 967,623,013 of CM028130.1, read as the reverse complement.
GGCTTCCTTCATGGTGGGAGCAGGGAGCCTCTACCATGCGCTTCCTGCAGGGCCTGTAGTAGGGGTGAAGCAGTCTCCTCCTTCCGGAGTTGGTACAGCTCCGCCATCATGCCATTCGGGCCCAGAGCTTTCCCCCTCACCATTTGTGAGAGTGAAGTCTAAAGCTTCCCTATAGTAATGGGCAATATGAGACTTTGAAGGTCTGAGGGCCAGAACTGGGGAAGATTAGTGGAAGTACAGAAGTCCGACAGGCGTTGGGTTGCACCAGAGACATCTAGGGGGCTTTGAGACTGGTAGAGGGATTGATAAAAGTGACACATTATATTATTGACACCTTTGGAGTTGGAGATTATGTTCCCTGCTGGGTTTTGGAAGGCATGAATTGGTACGCCAAGAGTTTACAGCCTTCATCTTCTCCCTCCCAGGATTTGTGCTTGAAGCGAAGAAGTTGCCATTCTGCTTTCCTGTTTAGTAGGGTATTAATGTGATACTTAAGACCTATAATTGAAGTCAGAAGGGCTTTATCAGACTGCGGCTGAGGAAGTGCCTTAAATCTGGCCTCCAAAGCTGTCAGCTCAGCCTGCAGTTGGGCAACCTCTGCCTTTCTGGCTTTAGTTTTGGTGGCCATATAGGAAAGGATATGGTCCCAGAGGACTGCCTTAAAGGCTTCCCACACAGTGCTTGGGGGAACCTCTCCACCGGAGTTGAGAAGAAAATATGATTTCGCCTCCTCCCGTATAAGGGAGCAAAACTCTGTAACCTGGAATAACAGAGGATTATACCTCCATCTCATGGAAGAAGCCCCTTGACCGGGGGTGTGGAACTGAGCAGAGACTGGAGCATGGTCAGATATCAATATGTTGCCTATCCTAACATCCTCCATCCCTGAAGTGGCCTCCTGGCTTGCTAGCCAGAAATCTATTCTGCTATGAGTACCATGCACGGAGGAATAAAAGAAATAGTCCCTCCTAGTAGGATTATCCCTCCTCCAGATGTCTGTCAACCCCATTCCACCATCATCTCCGGGAGGGCTGCCATGGCCCTAGGATGAGCCTGAGGTGTAGGCTGGGACTTATCCAGAAAAGTGTCGAGCACCAGGTTGAAATCACCAACCACTAAAATAGGGATACCCTAGAAACCCTCAGAAAGGGTGGCCAGAGCCTGACTGATCGCCGGGAAAAATCATCCGAGTCACTATTCAGTGCATAGACATTCGCCACCAGTGCCCTCCCCGCAGGGTATAGGAGTCGGGTGACTATCCACCTCCCTTGGGAGTCGGTCCTGACTGCTTCAACAGTCCACGGAGAAGCTTTTTGGAACAGTATGACTACCCCTTTCAATTTAGTAGGGGCTGAGCTGGCTAGCACCATGCCCACCCAGAGCTTCTTAAGCCACTGTACTGTCCTATTAGAGATATCCGTCTCCTGGAGGAGGGCTATATCAGCACCAAGAGAGCCCAGGTTTTGTAACACGTTGGTGCACTTCGCTGGATGATTGAGGAAGTTGACGTTCCAAGAGATGCACCTCCAACCCGACCCCCCACCACTGGCCATTTTCACAGAGGTGAAAAACCAGAGATGACTTACCTCCCAGGGGGTGGAGAGTGCCCAGCAACAGAGCACCTGTTACCTGAGTGGCCTCTTCTATAGGTCTGTGAGGATCCAAAAGAGAGAGAGAGAGAGGAAACAAGGGGAAGGAGGAGTGGGCAGAGATGGGATGAGAGTTCAGTGAGAGCCTGCGAGTTGCACCTTCAAGACAGTCCTGTGTAATAGAACACAACAATATAAACCAGAGATTAAGAAGAGTAAAACAGTGAATTCTAAACTGAAACCTAAAGTCCCCACCGAAATGGTTCCTCTATAGGGATACCCTCCTCAAACTGCACCCCTGAAAAAAGAAAGGGGGGGTGCGGGTACAAAAGCGAGCCTCCCAGGAGGAGGGGCATCCTACAGGGGAAGTAGCTAACTATCAATTTCAGTAGGGCCGAGAGTTGGCAGGTAGTGATAACACTAACAGTGCCGAGGTGAGCATATGAGGGGGGTTCCAACAGACACCCCTGGCCACGCTGACTCACACACCAGACAGGGGGATGAAAGGTCCAAATAGTACAAAAGACCTATCCTCTCCTGGACTGCTGACCCTTGAGATATATCCCAAGGACACCAGGCAATGGGGGTAACATGCACCTCATCAGCCGGGTTTGTAAAAAGTGAGGGTCAGGGGCGAAACCTCGGGGGGAGGAGGAAGTCCCCCTCCCAATTGCCTGCCAGAAAAGATGGCATCCAAGTACTGAACAACATATAACAGAACATTCCCAAATACATGAAGCTAAACCAAATATGTAATATGAAGCATTAAACATCAGACATTGCTGACATGAGTCAGAAAGCCCAAACCCTAGAGAACTAAATGACTCTCCCAGGAGCTGCCAAGAGAGGTAAAGTGCTCCTTGAAGCACCCCACCCATAAGCAAGGGGGGTTCTGAGGGGGATTTACAGGTTGAGAGACCGCTGGCAGCAACGGTGAGGGAAGCCGAGCCAACAGTCCACCAGGTACATTAATAAGGGAGGGAGGGAGGGAGGAAAGGGGAGGGAAAATGCTACATATGCTGTACCCAGGGTGGGAGCAAGGCCAACACTAGCCAAGTCTCCCAATAGCTTCTGTATTGGAAAGAAAACTGTGGAGGGTCAAAACACATGATGCCCCCATCCCTAAACAAGCCCCAAGAGGTAGCAAGAGCGCAGAATAGGAAGTAGGCTCTGGAGTGAAACAACCCCCCACCATGATGTAATCAGGAAGAAAGGGGAGGAGGGGATGGGTGAAGGGCTTGCCTCTTCCTTTCATAGTGGCCCCACCAACCACCCCAGGATCCCATGCAGCAAATCCAAAACATAGAGTGCCCACCAGTCCCACAAGACAGGATTGTGTACCTCTAGGGCAGGCAAGGCAAAACCCCAACAAACAGTATTAGACAGTGCTAAATATAAAGAACAAACAGTTCATAGCTTAGCCTCATTCAAAGTCCTGCACAACATCAAAATCCCAGATTCATCCTTCTTTCACAGGGGTAGGTGAGTGGCCCAATCAAACAACTGTATCTCTGTGAGGCTGTGGAGGCTCAGCTGCTGCCTCTGCGAAGGATTTCACCACCAGTTTAAGTAGTCCCTTAGCAGCCGCTAAGTCCTCTTCCGCACTCTCCACAGCAATGGCCCAATTGAGTGGGGCTTGTGTATCCATGGATTCAATGCCTTGTTGCAGGTCCACTTGGTGCACACTTTCATTCAGTGAGCTGGCCCTGGGGAGCTTCACGGGTGGGAAGGTAGCTGACTGAGAGGCATTAGTAGGATGCAGACTCCTAGATCTGGGCCTTGAGCGAGCCAAGAGCAAGGGTTGCCGGTTTGCAGTGTCCTCCCCCAAATTACCATGCTCAGTTGGGATCTGCACACCCTGAAATCACTTGACAGCCCCTAGCCCATTACCAGAAGTTGCCTGTTGCCTGGGGGAAGCTTGAGCAGGGGGACTGTTCCGTCTATTAAGTTGGTTCCTGGGGAACATCTTTCCCCCTCTTTTCGTTCCGCCTGCCATTAGAATCTTCAGGAAACCCAGAGGCATCTGGGAGATGCGGTCCCAGACATCAGGGTGGGCTAATACTTTTTCAACCAGATCTCAGCATCTTGTGGTGATTCAGCCATGTACTCCTTGCCCTCCTTGGGTATAAACAGAAATGTAAATCCTTAAATCTGTAAGTGAAATCATTCGCTTGTAGAAACTTTTTCAAAGGTACAAAGGCTTTCCTTCAGGCTGCCACTTCTTGAGAGTAGTCCTGATAGAAGGAAATACTAGCCCTGTTCCAAGAGATGTTACAGATCACAAGTACTTTTTCTTCAATAGAGTACCTCAAAAGATAAGCAATAATAGGTCGTGCAGCAGATGTGGAGGGGCCCACTTCCCAGTAAGTCTGTATGCCCTCTCCACTTGTTTATTTGTTTTATTTATTTTTACTGATAGGACCATGGGCCAAAAAAGACCTGTTTTTATGGGCGATCAGTGTACAAATAACAATTACATACTATATAAATATACATACAACCTAAATAGAGGCAGGTACAAGCTGATATATTAAAGCATTATCATTCAATAACATTTACACTTACATTCTGTAAAAAGGTACTCTTTCAACTTATGCTTAAAAGAACAAAGGGAAAGATTCATACAGTCAAGAGATAACTGTATCGAATTAAGAACAAGCATTTGTTAATGCCAAATGTCGTTGTGCTGGCATTGGCAGTGGCGGAGGTGGAGAGGCATAGCACTGTGAGTTTGTTAATGTGTCCCAAAAGGTGATTTTGCACAGCGAGTACGCCACTGTGCAGCAGAGCTGCGGAAACACGTTTTGGGCAGGCTGTGGAAAATGGCAGCTGGACTGTTGATAATGAGGTGTGCACAAATGCCAGTGGTGAAAATGTGGCATGAAAATATTGCAGATTGACAAAGTTACAAGGGTGCGTGGAAACTGAGCAATGCACTCTTGCAACACAGTCATTGTCTGGACTTTTGCCACCAAATTTTTAACATAGGCATTTTAGGACTTCTGCTGATGAATAGTGTCACGGTCATTTCCTGAAAGTGTCCTGAAAAGTGATTTTGCACAGTGACCGTGCAATTCTGCACCGGGCGTGTGAAAACACATTTCAGCCCGCTGTACTGTTCATAAGGAGGTATGGAAAAATGGCAATGATAAACTGCTGGAGTGAAAGTATTACAAATTCACAAAGTCACGAGTGTGCATGCAAACTGCGCAACGCGCATTCGTAAAACACTAATTTTATTGACTTTCATCCCTAAATTTTCAACATAGGCATTTTAGGATATCTGCTAATGAACAGTGTCACTGCCATTTTCATAATGTGTTTTGAACACGGACTTTCCACAGCGACCGCGCAATTGTGCGCTGGAACTGTGAAAACAGATTTTGGTCAGGATGTGAAAAATGACAGCTGAACTGTTCATTAGGAGGTGTAGAACAATGTCACTGTTGAAAATGTGGAGTGAAAATATAAGTTTGCGAACTTATGAGTGTGCGTTGCTCAGTTGCTACGCACGCTCGTGAAACAGTCATTTTATGGAGTATTGTCACCAAATTTTCAACATAGGCATTTTAGGACCTCTGATCATGAACAGTGTCACTGTTATTTTTGTAATGTGTCCCGAAAACTGATTTTGCACAGTGACTGCGCTATTCTGTGCCGGAAGTGCGAAAACAGATTTTGGGTAGGATATGAAAAATGACAGCTGTACAGTTCACAAGAAGGTGTGGTAAGATGCCAATGTTGAGAGTCTGGCATGAAAATAGTGTGAATGTGCTAACTTATGAGCGTGCGTTGCGCGGTTACTACGCTCGTCAGAAACAGTCATTTTTGGATTTTTCCACAAACTTGCAACATAGGTTTTTCGAGAGCCCCTTTCATGAACAGTGGCACTGTCATTTCATTACTTAGTCCCAAAAGGTGATTCCACGCAGTGACTGTGAAATCACCTTTCGGGACTGAATAACACCATGACAGTGCAAGAATTCATGAGAAGGGGTCCCAAAAACCACATGTTGAAAATTTGGGGCCAGAATTCACAAAAATGCCCGAGACATGCATTAAAGTTTAAAAACCCCTATTCATTTCATTATACAGCTTACCGGCATTTCTTCAGTTCGTGGTCGGCTTTGAAGAGTGCAGATGTGTTCCTGGTCCACAGAAGATCATTGCACCAGACTCCGCAGGTAAGTATGGGGTGAGGGGGTGAGAGAAGGCAGGGTGCGCAGTGGATGTGTGCGGGTGGGGGGAAGGTGGCATCGAGACTACGAGGGACAGTTTTCATTTACAGAAAAACAAAATGAAAAATCCATCGTGGACAGTTTTTTTTTCCAGAGATTTGGCACCCTGGGTGGGCTCCGCGTGCCACCTGTTTGGGGGGTGTCTGTAGCCAATGGGGGATTGGCACCCTCATCGGCACACAACATGGGGGGAGGAGGAAGTAATGGTGATGGGGATTGGGCACCCCCGTCAGCACACAAAGAAAGTGGGGGGGCGTGAGCCGAGGAGGATTGGGCACCCCCCTCAGCATTCAGCAATTGGGGGGTGTTTATGCTGATGGGGAGTGGGCTTCCCATCGGCACACAAAGAAAGTGGGGGGGTTAACCGACAGGGGGGATTGGGCATCCCTGAACTCGGCAGTAGCGAGGCGGCCGCCCACTCGCCGACCATGCACATAATGGTGGCAAGCACAGCAAGAAAAGGACTGCTGTATATGATGAGCTTTGCTCAGATTGCAGCGGACCTTTTCTTAGATGTGCTCGCCACATTATGTAAGCGTGGTGTGGTGCCGGCATGCAGGCTGATTGGGGAATGTGGGACGCACCTACTGGTGCATGCCCTGCATTCGCCCAACAGCGACCCCACCTCCAAAGCTGCACTGTCCCACAGTGTTGGCTGTGCAAGCGCGCCAACATAAAAGTAGGTAACATATAGGATATAGCCCTTTGTCCAAGGGAAATACGCATTTTTGGAATGCAAAGAGAAAATGTAACTGTTGACCGAGTATTAACCCGAGAATTCTGCTTTTTAAAAATTGGAGAGAAACAATCAGGAACTCTACCAAGTATCACCTTTTTTTCCAAAATACCCAATTGAAGTTTATATCTACCATCCAAAGGAAGCCAACCCACTTGCTCCAAGAGATTACAATGGTGAACCCTTAATGGGGATTTCACTACAAATCTAGCAACTGAATTAAGTAACACTTTCACCTTGGATAACAAACCCTCCCTTGCAGAATAATAAAACAAAACCCCAAAATCAATTAATGGTAGTAAAAAAACTTTGAGCCAACAGATGACGTGTAGTATCAGTGAGTAAAGGAGATAACCTATATAAAGCCCCTAGTCGCTGGTGAGTCACCTTTACCATATGAAGAATATGAGGTTCATAGGAAAGATTCTCATCCATCAATAGACCCAGGTACTTAACTTGTTTAACTTGTTCAATCAAGGTACCAGAAACAGTGTATAATGACAATATAGGGTCTGATATCGATATTTTTTTTGTACTTGCAAAAACCATGGATTTGTGTTTTTTTTTTCATTTAAAACCAATCCATGGTCTCGGAACCAATTCTGTACCTCCAAGAAATCATCAGCCAAATCCTTCTGTACATTTTCAAAAAGGGGTCCACTTGTGAGGACCACAGCATATAAAAAAATTTGACATTTATTGCAAACAGAAGATAGAGTATTAAGAAAAAGACTAAACAAAAAGGGACCCAAAATAGAACCATGGGGAACACCAAGTGAAACCTTAGAAGAAAGAGATAATTTACCACTAAACCTTGTGACCTGTGTGCGATCAGCCAGGTAATTACCTATCCAATCCCCAACATCCTTAGAAATTCCCAAATTAACTAAAGTAAACAGCAAAAGAGAGTGTTCGACCAAATCAAATGCCTTGCTGAGGTCCACGAACACGGCTCCAGTAAAATGGCCCTTATCAAGGGCCTCATGAACCGTGTTCGTGAACCCCACCAAGGCAGTCGTGGTACTGTGTCCTGGCCTAAAGCCAAGCTGTGCAGGTGTTAAAACATTCTATTTAGACAAGTACTTTTCCAATACTTTTGAGAGAGGAGCTAATAAAGAAATAGGACAATAATTAGATTTGTCAGAAACATCACCCACTTTAAATATAGGAACAATAGTAGAATCTTTCCAAATATTAGAAAAACTAGACCCATACAGAGATAAATTAAAGACTGCAGAAAGCGGAAAACAAACAAGATCAACAGTGGTCCTCACAAGTCGAAAATCTATACCGTCCTTGCCCACAAACGGATGATGGTCCATTGATTGGAGATATTTCAAAACATCACCTGATGACAAGGATTTGAAATAAAACATTGGAATGTTCAAAGCCAAAACCTCTTGGGGTAACCTAATTTGTGATAATGCATTCCCAATTAGAAACTTGGAATAATCAGAAAAATATTCATTAACTTCCTGGGCAATTTCAGAAGGATCAGTAATGATACCATTCTTGGATTGTAGACATTGAATAGCAGAAGTGTGCTTATTCCCAGTAAGTTCATGAATTAACTTCCAGGTTTCAGAAACATTCCTTCCCCGAAAGTCCTTCTGCCTCTCAAGGAAATAATTTCTTTTTAGTCGTCTAACCATGGCTTTACATATATTTCTAGCTTGTCTGTATAAAACTAGACTAGTTTGACTAGGGGTCCTCCTATAGGCCTTCCATAGTCTATCTTGGATTCTAATTTGCTCCATTAATTCAGATGTAACCCATGCCTGTTTATTACCTCTTATCCTTAACTTCTTTAGGGGTGCAAATTTATCGCATATTAGGTTAAATAAATCAATAAAATCCCCTAATGCTACATCCACATTCAGACTCTGAGTAACCTTAGACCAAGCTACATTAGCAACAGACTGCCTGAATGCAGCCAAAGCAAGTGTCTTTGTATTATGTGAGAAAACAAAAACAGTTGGGACAGTTTTTCTCTTTGCAGACCAACAACAACAATAGACTGGGCTATGGTCACTGACACTATCAGGGAGAACCCCATATTGCACAATTTTATTAGTGTCAGAGACCAAAACCCAGTCTATCAATGAGGTAGTACCAGATTTATAATTAATCCTAGTTGAGACGTCTATTATCTGTACTAAACCTTGATTAATAATCGTATCTCTAAATTTTATATTGTCCTTCCCCAGCCAGTTAATATTTATGTCGCCCATGATAATAAGCTCTCTGTTTTTAGGAAAAGACCCTCTTATGATCTCTAATAACCAAAGTCCATCCCCCTGGGAACCAGGTGGAACATAAATAACCACCACGGTCAACATTTTTTATTTACCTCAAACAATTGTTATTTTTTTTATACTTCTGTTTATTGATTCAAAGAAGTTTTATACAATTTATAGTTCGTACTTCCAGTAACAACATGTTACTTATCAGCATTGTTAAAACACATTTCAGTTTCTGTAGATAGTAAACAAGATTCTTTAAAACCTATTAAGTATAACTTAGTTTAACATTAAAATGATAAATAATCATATAAAAACAAAGACTAAAAAAACTAACTAAAACCAGGATTCAAATCATTCTTACTTTAACCAGCTTTAGTACTTTCAGTTTTTAACTATATCAGGGGTCATATCTTACACATTTTAAATTCATGGGATATACTTTATAGTGCAATCTCATGTAACCTCATATAGCATTCATCTAAAACATCTGTTCTGATAGAGTGATGACTGCTGGTTCAATGTTACAGTAATTTTTTCCATTTGGTGAATTGATTCCACCACCTCAACCCATTCAGAGATCCCAGGGTTCGGGGTCTGGAGCCATCTCTTAGTGATTGATTTCAATGCCTCAGTCATCAAAATGGACCACAAATATCTCTCATTCTTATCTTTCAGCTCCTTAGGCATTAAGCCTAACACCATGTGTTCTGGGCCCACCCTTGTCTGGATCATAAGTATCCCAGAGGAATGTGTTGTTATTCCTTCCCAGAACACTCTTAGTAAAGGACAGAACCTGAAAACATGGGCTTGCATGGCATTCTTCTCCCCACATTTCCTCCAACATTCAGATGTTGTTCCTTCTGTATAGTGTGCTGTCTGTGAGGGTACCAAAAAATATCTAATTCGTAATTTCCAGCAGAAATCTCTCCAGAATATCGAACTAGACGTGGACCATGTACTTCTCCACATCAATAGCCATTGGTGCTCTGTGAGGGAGATCTGAAAGTCTAGTTCCCACTTACTTTTTATATGGTGTGAGGTGATGCCCATATCAGCTATATAATTCTTATAGAGCCAGGATATGGCCTGTTTCTCTCCTCCTGGGCCCCAAATCTTATGAAATATGGGAATTCCATTGAGGGTCCCTTTTCCTTAATTATAGTCTGGGTTTGTTTATTTATTGCATCCCTGAGCTGATAGTATCTAAATTTATCTGTAGGGGAAAGATCATATTTTTGTTGGAGTGCCTCAAAGGACATGATAGTGGAACCTGCTAACATCTGGAATGAGGAATGAAAACCTCTTCTGGATTGTCATTGGTACCATGTGTCCAACTGAGCTGGGGTAAACTGGGGGTCATAAGCCCACCACTTGTAAAGCCAGAGTTGTCTCCGAGTTTCTCCTCTCTTGATTCCTTTCTCCTAGCCCTCCACTACCGCCCATGTGCCTGAGTACCTTCGCGTTTTGCTAGGTCCTTGTTCAGAAAAAAGGTCTGCTTGGATTGGGGGGTCGCCCTCATTTCTCAAATCTATTCTCTTCCAATGTGCATCGTATTCTAAGTTGTTCCATAGAAGGGTAATCCTCATCTGAGATGCCACCCAGTAGCCTCTCAGATTTGGAAAGGCCAACCCCAACCCCCCCTTTCGGGAGGTATAATATTGTCTTCCTTACCCTGAGTCTCTTATTTCCCCATACAAAGTCAAGAAAAAGTCGTTGCCATGTTTCTAAATCTTTCTGGGTAACAACACATGGTACACACTGGAACAAATAAAGGAGGCGTGGAAGAGCATTCATTTTGAGTGCTTGGGCCCTAGCACTCAGAGACAGGGTTAGAAGTGTCCATCTCTTAAAATCAGCCTTCAACTGTTTTATTACTGGGGGATAATTTAGCTCAAATAATTGTGCAATGTTTATACTAATCCTAACTCCAAGATATTTTATAGAGTTTAAATCCCAGCACATAGGGTACGTTTTTTGAGTGGCCTCCTCTGGAACATAATTGAAGCACAGTATTTCTGTCTTTTCTCTGTTAAGTTTATAACCTGCCATGGTTGAGAATTCTTGGATTAGGGTGAACACTATAGGCAGAGAACTCTCTGGATTAAATAGATATAAAAGCACGTCATCTGCGTATAACGCTGATTTGTGTGCTGTCTCTCCCAACTGAATCCCACTAACCCCTGGATCCTGTCTAATCATCTGAGCCAATGGTTCTATGTAGAGGGCAAAAAGGAGAGGGGGGAGAGGGGACACCCCTGCCTAGTGCCACATTGCAGGGCAAAAGCTTCAGATATATGTCCATTTGCCCTTACATGTGCTCAGGGAGACTCATATAACCTGAATAGAGCTGTAATGAGCTGCTGCAGGAACCCAAGCTGGGAAAGGACCAACCCTAGGAACTGCCAGGATACTCGATCAAAGGCTTTTTCAGCATCGAGGCTCATTACTTGAGCAGGAGTCCATTGTTTATTTATATGGTCGATTATATGTATTGTTCTTCTTAAGTTGTCTTGGGCTTGTCTTCCTGGTATGAAACCCGTCTGATCCAAGTGGATCAGAGATGGGAGATATTCTTGTAAGCGCTTTGCCATAATCGACGTCAGGATCTTATAGTCTGTGTTCAGCAATGAAATGGGACGGTATGAGGTACATCTGGTTAGGTCCTTCCCCGGTTTGGGCACCACTGAGATAACAGCCCTGGACCACGATGGAGGGTGGGCCATCTCTCCCTGCATCACCTCTGTGTGTACTCTAACCAACTGAGGTTGGATCTGCTTTGCTATAACCTTATAGAATTCCAATGGGAAGCCATCAGATCCCAGGCATTTCCCGGCTTTTAGTCTTCCAATCTCTGTCCTAACCTCTAAATCTGTAATAGGAGCCATTAAAGTTTCTCCTTGCACTAGGGTGAGCCTTGGGAGTTTCAATTTATTTAAGAAAGCCTGGCGCCTTGTACTCTCAGAGGTTTGCTCATCTTTATACAATACAGTATAATACTCTCTAAAGGCCTCAGAGATCTCGTGCACTCCCGCTACCATCTCCTTTTTCCTAGGATGCCATATCTGGGTGATTGTGGCCCTAGCTCTCTGTGATCTTAGTCTACTGACCAATAAACTTAAAGAACGTGGGCCCCCCTCGTAATATTTTTGACGTAAAAAGAGACGTTTCTGCTCCACCTGGTAATCTAAGATGCCAGAAAGCTCTCTCTTAAAATCTAGGAGTTTTGGGGCTCCATCTTTATTCCTATTCTGTTTTTGTTGCCCCTCTATTTCCTGTATCCTCCTAATTAGTTCCATTCTCCGTGCTTTTCTATTCTTTTTTTTTTTTTGTGAGGCCATCTGTATTAGCCTCCCTCGGAGCACTGCCTTAGCTGCATCCCAGATGATAGACTGCGAGGTCTCTGAGTTAGAATTCTCACTCAGAAAATTTTTATATGTTTCAGTTATTGCGTCCTTAATCTCGCTGTCTCTCAGTAGGGAGACACTGAGGCACCAAAAAGTGGCTAGTCTTACCTCCTCTAAGTCTAACTGCATGTATACAGGTGCATGATCTGAGAGAAGGAACTCCCCCATCCATGCGTCATATACTCTATGTATTTCATCTTGGGGGATCAAAAAGAGGTCTAATCTGGAGTACCTATTGTGGGCAGCAGAGTGGAACGTATAATCCCTTTGTCTCCCATGTTGATGTCTCCAAACATCCGTCAGACCTAGCTCTGTTATTAGTTTAGCTACTTTCTTTGCTGTCTGATGCGGCCTTCTGAAATTTAAAGTGGAGGAATCTAAGTGGGAATTAAGGGTCAAGTTAAAATCACCCCCACAAATTAGCTGTCCCTCCCCCCAGTCTAGCAATGTCATAAAGAAAGAACGGTATTCTGAAAATTGTGTTCCTGGAGGGAAATATACCGAGGCAAGAGTTATGATGTTACCCATAAATTCCCCTTTGAGCATGGCAAATCTGCCTCTTTATCTACTTTCGAATCTGTTTTTTTAAATTGAGTCTTCACAGGAACTAAAACCATGGCTCCTCGTCTTCTTCCCCTTTTATATGAAGAGGCTGCAATTTCACTAAATCCCAGCTTTAAAAACGTATTATGCTCTTGCATAGATAGATGTGTTTCTTGGAGGAGCAAAAAGTCCACAGAAGCTTTTTTAGCTTGACTTTTAATTTTGCTCCGTTTTATTGGGTTAGTTAGACTCTTCACATTATATGAGCATATTAATGTGCCTTTTTTACTCATGAGTAAAGTTTAATTTACGTAGTACTGGCCCAGTGTTCACAGTTGCACCTCCCAAAAGGCCTTCTATTCGGTGTTTCCCATCCTGGTTTAACTTGCACATAACAACACAATCCTGGTCCATAACATCTACTATACATAACATTAAATTAACTTTAAACAGTAGAAAACTCTTACTAACTGTGGTCAGCATGACCTTCAACTTTTTTTAAAACCTTGTTGATTGCTTCCAAATGTGGAGACCCTAATTCAAGGGTCTCCTTCCTTGCCCATTTCGAGATCTTTGATAGGCAAGTCTGGAGGGGGTTCTGCCTCGTCTCCACTTGGTGAGACCCCCCCAAGAGCTTTAGTGTGGTATTAGATAAAAATCAGCTCTATGCCACGAACCAAGGGGAAGTGGTACCTAGCCTCGGTTTGGCTACAGTCGTGAGCACCGGGTCCCTCTAAATATCGAAGGACTGGTCAACTTTAGGAAAGTACAATAAGGTTGATCTCTATTCGACCTAAATTTTAATTAAATAGAACTGACACTGAGTGGTCTACATTACAGCTCGGGAGCCTTCGCAAGGGCCAAACTGTCTCCTCGGACCAAAAGGACACTCAGCATCTCTGAGGGGGGAGAAAAAGAGAAAGTTGGGAAGGGACGCTCCAGGAGAAGACCGCCATGTCATTAAGCCTCTAAGCTCTCAAATTGGATCACATACCCACACCAGAGAGGTCTATTGTTCACATTATTGTTTTTACTTTTAGTGGAGGAGACATGTAATTACAAGAGCCATCCAGCAGAGAGCAGTTTGTTCTCATTCCATCTGAGGAGCTGACCCTTAAGTCCTATTTGGGTGCCTATATGGCTCTGACTCCCCACACACATGACCCTTCAAGATCGCACATGAGCTGAGCTCTAGACCACCGCTCCCTTTTCATATTCTAATCATTTTCTTGGGGGATCATTTCTGCTCTAAATACGCTCTACACTCTGCTAGGACCACACTCTCTCCTCAGGAACCAAGTCTCTTCTGGCGTTATCATTGCTGTGTTCTCTCTGAGGTCCCCACCTCTCCCACGCGAGCCAACTCCGTCCGCCCAGAGGGAGAGGTTGAGCCCATCTTGACTCCCACTGCCACTCATTTCTATATCCACTCAGCCTTTTAAATTGAAATTTGCTCTGTGTCTCAGTCAATCTTCATTTGAACTATTAGAAGCTTCAACCTACGAGACACACTCTCTCTCTTTCTATTGTTCACAACAGAGTAGTGACACGAATCAGACAACCTGCTTTTCATTTGTACAATAAGCAACTGTAATCTCCTATATAGAGTGTACTTGCTATTTACAGTGTCACATATCAGGTTAAGGATTCTTCCTCTCATTCCATTTCTCTGGATTCTCCCTCATTAGTCTGAGTTGACTGGATTTCTGTGTCTGAGCATTGCGCCCCCTGTCTCGGGTATTTCTGCCTGTGTACTGTGTCCCACAAACTGGAACTGTCCTGAGCCGCTTTCCCTCCCTGTCTTTTTAGTCCTACCGTCGACCACGTTATCCTGCGCAGTTGCTGTTGCGTGCTTTGGCCTGTCATTAAATCCGAGACAGTGATCCCCTGCTTTGCCAAAAAATCAGAGGCCTCCTTCAGCTCCTGGAAATGGTTTGTACCCTTCTGGGTAAGGACTTTCAATCAGGCAGGGTATTCTACAAAAGCACGGATATCTTTTTGTTGAAGTTGCTTAATGACTGTCAGGACTTGTTTCCTTCTTGTTAGAAGTTGGGGTGTAAAGTCGTGATCGAAGAACAATCTCATATCTCCGAAAGTTGCACTCTTCCTGGCCAATGCTAATGTAAGAATCTCCTCCTTAACCCTATAGTCGAGGAAAGCCATCATTATTGATCATGGCCTTGCTTTCGGGTCTCGGGGTCGCGGTACAAGTGAGAGATGAGCTTGGATGATGTCCAGAGGTTTTCCTTTTGGCACATTTAAGATTTCGTGGAGAAAAGAGTCCATAAAGGCTAGCATATTCCCAGACTCTGTACCTCCGGCACCCCGTGTATACGTATATTGTTTCTCCGGTTACAGTTTTCCATCTCCTCTAACCTCTGTTCCAGGAAAATTGTATGTTGGTTGAGTTCCACGAGGGCAGAATTATGTATGTCAGATGTATTGGTGTAATCTGTCAGAGTGGTCTCTATGGCACCAGTACGTTGTTCTAGGGTTTCGATTTCTTTTCTGTGAACCAAGACCTTGGCTTCTAGCTGTTGCAGCATCTCAGTCATTTGCTTGAGGATTTAGCATAGTTGGCATGAAGTGATGGTGCATTTGTGCTCCTCTGTCAGGTCATCTGGTGTAGTAGTATCGTCTCGGGTCTCCTTGGGCCTTGAGGCCGAGAGCGACTGCATTACGTCTGGAGTCGTTTTCTGGTCCTTAGCTCCTGCAGACTGCGGGTTTTCTTTCAGTCGTTGCTTTGGTGCCATTAAGTAGTCCGTTATATTCTTTTTTAAAGACAAGATTGAAGATTAGGTATAGCGATATAAGTGGATTGTTGAAGGTCATTCTCTGAGCTTGTAGACTAAGCCGCCATTACCGGATGCTCACTACTGGAAGTCCTACCTAAAACAATTGTTAAAGGTAAATATTCACAGGTGGGAGGACCTACAAGAACTACACCAGGCAATACTTTTAGATGTTTTGTTTAAGTAACAAAAGACACCCCCCCATCTCTTCTTGAGTCTCTATCGTGTCTAAAAACCCTATAACCCTCGGTAGCGATTGATCTGTCCGAGACCCTGTTGGTAAGCCAGGTCTCTGACACTCCAACCACATCAAATTGATGGCAATCCATCCAAACAGTAAAATCATCCCATTTTGCAAGCAAGCTCTGAACATTCAAATGAGCAAAGTTCAGAGCATGTTTTGGTAACACAAATGAATCCATACTGCCCATGGGCCCTCGGTTAAGATGTACTGAACCAGACATTAATAATAATAATAATATTAAACTTCTCCTAAACAAAAAATTATAAAAGCACTGCTTAGTACAAATACCCCTATCATGTACTTCTGACTGGGAAACCTTTAAGAACAGGCTATAGAGAGATTCCATAGTAATAAGCCCTTGTAACTTCCCAAAGGTACATACCAAACTGTCCCTGACCCTATCATTAGATGTTAAAACAGGTAGGGTTAAATCTAAACTAAAACTTTTTGTAAAAAACCCAGTTGCCTGGGATAAATTATTTATATCACAAGACATTTTACCCCCCATACTTACAAAAGCAGTAGGGGGATAACCTACCAAGAAAAACATAAAAAAAAAATCCCAAAATAAAACATATTTAACCCCAAAAGAAAAGGGAAAAAAAAACAAAAAATAAAACAAACAGCCAACCACTGAACAGCAAAGAACCAGGAATTGATATACAGGTCACGCCAGCTCCAAAGGAAAAGGAAAAAACCCAATCAGGATCCTTGAACTGCCACTTCAAGCACCTGACAGGAAATACCACTAATTAACAGGAGCAGGCTAGGCCAGAATATCATCCAATTAAGCCAATACAGCACAGGGAGTTTGCCACACTACCAAGCTGTTAAAGGCTCACTATGATTGCACCATCCCAGGCCCTGCCACTGCTCAGTGAGGTGCAATCAATTTCTTATTAATTGGTTCAGCTGAAAAGTAGGTGACAATTCCAGAGATATAAAATATAAAACAAAACTAAAAAGCCCTAGGTCCCAATCAGTACAAAACCTCTACTACAATTACTTATATAAAAATAAAACAAAAATCAAACTTCACCCTAATAGTCAAACTCCTGTTGCCACTATGCTACAACAATAACCCCCATAATATAAGTGCCTGAACCCAATAGAGACCAAAATAGTAGCAACAAGCAACAGGTCTTTGATATATTATCTCAATAAACACAATAATACAAGTATAACAGATGGAGAATAAAGTCCACTTCAGTAAAAACATTAACTTCCCTCACAAAATTGTTCTTTCTTCTTACCAAATGGTAGATTTTCTTCTGTGGAGTGGCGCTCGCGCTCTGCGAGTGGCACGTTGATTTTAAACACAGCTGACCCTCCCCTTCAGCTTCCTGACTGGCTGTTTCAGATCCCAGCATGCACAAATTAAGCAGGAGAGCGTCCGTTTTGTGTGTGAAAGTCCTGCTCGTTTACTGAAATAAAACAGGCTGTATGATGTAAATCAAGGATCTTACTGTGGAGAGATGTATTCAGGCACTGGCGTCTGTTTCTCCTCAGCGAGTGGCACATTGATTTCAAACACAGCTCACCCGCCCCTTCAGCTTCTTGACTGGCTGTTTCAGATCCCACTTCCACTGGGGCCTTCCAGCCTTCCTCCAGTAGCTTAGGGATGAGTTATTTCTGGAATCTCTGCATATTAGGCCCCTCTGCCCCCCTCCGGTATCCCCAGGATCTGTATATTATTGTGCCTGCTTCTGTTTTCCTGATCTTCAGCACGGTCCCAAAGTCTGCAAAGCCTGGTTTCATGCTCTCTCAGTCTTTGCCACATAAGGCACTGCTGCCTTTCCAGCTCCTCTGTTCTTTGTTCAGCAACATTAAGGCTGTCCTCCAACCATCAAACATTGGCCATGTTGCCCACGAGGAGGAGCTGATCCCATCCACCCAATTCAGTAAAACTTCCAACATTTTGGTAATGTACAACAAGGAGTCCCCTATTTGGGAGTGTTGTTGTTGTTCAGGGGCTCCCTGTTTGCAGTCCAGGCCCATCCCATTGGTAGATGAGGAGGGGGCCACCATTGCGTGCTGCTTCACTGCTATGCTGCTGCTCAAAGAAGGCTCCCCCAGTGGAGCTACCAAGGGGTGTATCACTGATATGGCTATTGGTGGAACTGGCAGAGCACTCAGTGCATCCAGGCAAGAAACGAAGATCCAAGAGCTAGTTCTGTAGTGGCATGGTAGCGCTGCCTGTAGAGCAAAGCTGGGGCTGGCGAGGCCTGGCAGTGTGGGCTGGCGGTTCAACTAAACATGTCAGCAGGCTCAAACATGGTGGTTTAGCTCCCAAATAAGGTCACATGGTGGGTGATTAGATGATGCAGGAAGATGCCCCAACCGAGTTAAGGCTGCCGGTGTCCGGAATCACATTAGATTAGAGTGGATGGTGTCCAGGCAGGAACAGAGCAGAGGAATCATACAGCCATCTTGACAGGGTCCAGACCACACCCCCCAAACATACCGTATCTTGATACCAGCAAAGGACAAATTTTCTCCAGCAGTAATACAATGACATCATTTGCAGTGAGTGGAAGGATTATTTTATCATAAATGCACACAAGTAAATCTATTGTTTCTACATATAAACATGCTTTTCCCAACTGTGAAAAGTAAAAAAAAAAGAGCCCATTTTATAAGTGCAGTTAGACACTCCGGGGGTGTGCATGGATCAGATTTTACTGCATTTCCGGGGGCTGAAAGCACTCAGCCTGTGGCCTTGTGCTACACTATGCCTCTTGGTGTGCAGTAAAATCTGTTCCATGCACACCCCATTGTGTCTTATTGCTTACTTAACTCAGTATTACCTGGGTGCTTAAACTGTTTTCCTGGGTTGCAGTAACAACTTATGTTACACCTGTAGCATTTGTATGTATCTACTGACCTTTGAGATAACCAATTGTGGTCTTGGTTTGATGTTTCTTTATTAAGATGGCTGATGTTTCTGTATTTAGGTGGCTATGTACCAGTCTATCTCTTAAGTCAGAGGCTGTACTAAACATAATCCATGGTTTCCCTCCAACTGCTTTGGCTACCTGTTGGTTCCATAAAAGGATATGCTATTTTAGACGAACTGTATTGCCAATTTGTCCAACCCAGTTATTAAATTGCATAACAAATGTCACATGTGCATAATTTGTATCCTTGGTTTTACCAAAGCTGTTACCCTGTAAGGGATCCTCTTTTTGACCTGAGTGATGCTTTAGCCCTAGCTTCCTTTAGCAGTTCTTTATCATAACCCATATTCAGAAATCTCAACTCCAGTTCAACTGCTTGTTCCCAAAAAATCTGAATCATCAGAGCAATTCCTTCGCAAATGCAAGAACTGCCATATGGTACAACATTCTTTAATCTAACAGGATGTGCACTATCTGCTCTTAGTACAGCTGTTGTTTTTTCTGAAACATTTGGACTTAATATCTCTGGTGGTACTAGTAGGCTTAGAGAAGGTGATAGCCAAAAAATTGACAGTGTGTTCACTCACTACAGAAGTGAAGTGTAAATTAATGTCATTACAATTAATCCACTTCATAAAATCCTCAATTTCATGGGGGTCCCCCTGCTAGACACAGATAATATCATCAATAAAGCACTGCCACAGCCTGATTCTAGGCAGAAAAGGGCTGACTTCTTGGTTAAAAATAGCCTCCTCCTCCCACATGCTCAGAAACAGGTTGGCAAACGAGGGCGCCATTGATGCCCCCATGGCAGTATCACACAGCTGCAGAAATTGTTTGCCACTAAATTCAGAATGATTGTGTGTCAGGATAAACTTAAGTGCAGCCAGGATAACGTTAATGGGGATGTGGTCCCTCTCAATGTGTCTTTCTAGGAAATATTGACATGCTTTCATACCATCTTCATGTTTAATACTTGTATAGAGAGAGATTCAACATTTATACTAATCCATACTGTATTATCTTCCTATTTAAAATCCTTAACTTTTCTCAGCACATCAGTTGTGCCCTTAATGAATGATTTCAAGTTGCTGACACATCGCTGTAAAAAGAAATCTACAAATTTCCCCACCCTGTCAGTGAATTAATTCCTGATATTATGGGTTGGCCGGGGGCGGGGGGGGGGGGGTTATTCATATTCTTAGGGACCTTTGACAGTATATAAAAGCTAGGGGTTATCGGATACTCATTCCAAAAGTATCAACATTCTTTCTCTGTAATATCCCCTACTGTTACTGCATCCTGTAGTATAGCTCATGTAGCTCAACTTTGAACTTTGCAATGGGGTTACTTGTAAGTTTTTTATAGTTACAGACATTTTCTAGTAACCTCATAGCAATGTCAATATACTGTTCTTTGTTCATAATCAATATATTGCCCCCTTTATCTGCCAGTTTCACAATAATGGTTTCACATTTACTCAGATCAGTTAAAGCTTTAAATTTATTATTTGACATATTTTTGTTCTTAGGGCTACTATCCTTATCCATCAGTTCCTTAACCTGCTGAATAACAATTTTCTCAAACATCAAGATAGCAGGATTGTATACTGTAGGTATAAATGTAGGGCTGGATTCACAAAGGTCCTCCACAAGCTGCAGCAATGGCAGCTTGCGGTGACCATCCCTGCGACCTGGCCCGTGTACCCAATTCAATATCGGAGCGGGTTCAGGGGTCTGTGTCCTGTGACTTGTGGTAGCTGTGCAAGGTAGGGAGCAGCACCCGGGAATACTGCAGGTCACAGGACAGGGTAGTCAGCAGATGCGTTAGTCGAGGACTGCCATGGCACCCCCATGCCCACCTCCATGGCCCTGTAAGGTGTGGGCTCCAGTCCCAAGCTCCCTTGCCATGGACCCCCCAGATCAAGCACCATTACCTGCCCTGGTGGGTCAGTGGTCCCCAACCCCTCCAACACACACACACACACACACACACACACACACGCACGTCAGGTGAGTTGGCGACTGGCCCTGGTGGTGAGGAAGGGTTGTGCCAGTTACCGGTGGAGTATTGGGGGGGAGTGGGGAGCTTGCACTGTGGGGTGGGGGCCACTAGACTACCAGGGGTATGGGATTACAGGGAGGATCAGGCCGCAGGGCATGTGGGGGCCTCAGCATATATGTGTGTGTGTGTGTGGGGTCTGGGCATTGGGGTGTTCACACACTCATCCTGGCACAGTGCATGCCATGCTTGTGACCTGGAGCCCATGGGGGGCTGTAACCCACAGGGGATGTGGAGCTGGGGCACAGTGGCAACCACCAGTGAACAGCAAAGACCACTTAGACCACCTTTTTGTTGGCGTTACTGGTCTTTGACAGATGTTCACTGGTGGTTGTCTCTGAATCCCGTTTGTGGACATAGCAGCCACCCTCTCTGAATAGGGTGCAAATGCTACCATAAACACCCTTACGCCATGTCGCAAGGGGGTTTATGGTGCATAGGTGCAGTTGGGCACAGGCAGCCTGCAGCATGTCGCAGGCTGCCTATGTGAATCCAGCCGGGACGTAACTCAGGACGCAAGTGCTACTTGCACCATTTTTTCCGACGCAAGTTGCCTTGCATCCTGATTTGCCTTTTGTGAATCTGGCCTGTAGAGTCTAGTTTAAAGATCTGTTTCCTTTAATTAGAAATGTAACTATTTATATCAGTTGCCTGACAAATATGGCTGAATTCACCTTCATTTTGTGCTGAGGCGAGCAACTGTTACAAATCTTGTGTGCTTAATTCCCTTAGTATATCAGTCTTCCTATCACCAAGCTTTTACCATATTTCTGATTCTCTATTACTCTACCCACTTCAGAAAGGAGTAGATAGATGTCTTCGAGTGCAGGATGGTACTCCTCTGTGAATTCCATTTCGAGTGTCTGCATCTGATTTTATAAAAGAAGTATTTTAATCTTATTTTTCTAAAGAGTTTGTATAGATCCACATTTACTTGAAACTTATTTCAGCAAGGGGTAGGTACAGATGAAAGTCCCCATTTCTGTGCTTTCTCCTCATTGTCTGTGAGCTCTCTGCTGGATAGGTTTATGACTTGTAGTTCCTGTTCTGTCCCTTCCCATGCAGTTGCCTCATGTTACGCGTTTCTTGTCTTGCCTCCATGTTTTCCCCTCCTAGTCTTTCTTTTTCTCTTACTGGTGGTGTTTCTGTTGTCTCTTTGTCTAAAAAAGGCTATGGTCCCTTGTTTTCAGACCTTGCTTGTTCCCCATTGTTTTTATGGCTGTTTCTAGTATTGAATCTCACTTTGGATCTACTCCAGCTTCTTCCCTGTTTTTTCCAATCTGAAATATGGCCATTTTCATAGTCATCCTAGTCCCTGAGTATTTTTGTTTGCTTTTTTTTCAGTTAAATCATTTTCATATGTAGACAGAGGGCAGGATTCTCAAAAATGATGCGCCCAGCACATCCGAGATGCGCTGGTGCAACCCTGACCTGTGCACTGGCATGATTCTGGCAGGGGGCCAATGCGCTGGCACATCCCTGATGTGCCAACACATTGCAGATGCACTGCATACCACTTAAAATGATATGTGGCGCATCTGGAGGGGCTGTGCAAGGGGTGTGCCAGTCCCGTTCACAGCCCGACCCAGTGGTACATCCCCAGGGCAAGCTTCATAGTATGTTACAAGAGGCTTGCGCCCATTATGAACTTGCACCCAACATTACGGGCGAAATTCGTATTTTTTGCTTCCCGTAAATTTATCTAGACTGTTTTTAAATGAAGCGATTGTCTCACTATCGATTACATCCTGTGGTAAGATGTTCCATTTAGGTGTAATTCTTTGGGTGTACTATTTTGTTCTTTTAACTGTTCTATTGTTTTCCCCTTTCATTTGACAGTTGTGTGATCTTGTATTTATAGTTTTGGTTTAATTAACAATACCTATTGTTGCGCCTAATCTATCAGTGTATATTTTTAACTTTCTTTGTTGTCTTTCATTGAACCTTTTCCATTATACTGGAGCCCATAGAAGTTTGTGGTGCACTAAACTGAGTGCAGTATTCCAAGTGTGGCTTGACTAAACTTGTGTATAAGGGTATAATAACTTCCGGATCACGACTTTTAATACACCTGAATATGCATCCTAGAATGCTATGTCCTTTTTTAACCTTACGTTTTGTATTAGTGTCATAGGACAGATCATGGGTTACATATACACCTAGGTCCTTCTCATTCGTTGTTGCCTGAATTTTATGACCATTTAAGTAATAAGAGAAACCCCGGTTGTTATGGCCTAGGTGCATAATTTTACATTTGTCTATGTTAAAAGCCATGCTATTATCCCTAGCCCACTGTTCAAGCATTGTTATGTTGTTTTGAAATTAATTTCTGGAATTAGTGTCAGTGATTATGGTGCCTATTTTGCAATCATCAGCAAACTTGTTCATCCATGCAGTGGTGTCAATTTGCATTGTTGCAACAAAGGTATTAAAGATTTGGTCCGAGTACTGAGCCCTGAGGAACTTCACTAGTCACAGAACCTATTGTGGATTCATGTCCCTGGATTACTACCATCTGTGTTCTATTGTTAAGCCGTGATTTAATCCATTTTATTATATTTGGGTGTAGTTTGATTTTTGTGACATTATCTATTAAAATCTTATGTGAAATGGTATTGAATGCCTTCAAGTAGTCCAAGAACAATATGTCCTATGGCTAGAGTTTTATCCAGTGCTGCGCTTACAGGCTCAAAGAATTGGAGTATGTTTGAAAGACAAGATCTTCCTTTGCTAAACCCGTGTTGTGATATCTATGTGGCCTTTAATATTAATGTGATTTATGATTCTGTTTTGTAATAGTCATTCCATTAGTTTACCAATAACTGAAGTAAGACTTATTGGAAATATAGTTATTGACAAGTTTGTCAGAGCCATTTTTCATTATTGGTGTCATGATCGCTGTTTGCCAGACTGATAAGGATTTACCCTCTGATAATGATAGTCTTGTTAGTGGACTGGCCAACACTGATGATAGCTCCTTAATGAATTTAGATGGGATACCATTGGGACCTGGTGAGCCGTTAGGTTTAATTTTTGTAATCGTCTCTGTTACTTCAGTAATTGTAAAATCGTTTATAGCTACCAGTTGTGGAGTAATTACTTCAGTTGGTGGTTGTTTTGGTGGGAATGCACTCAAAAAATAGTCATTGAGCTCATTTGCTATCTCAACCTCACTAGTTAGTGTTCCTTTTGTAGTTACTAATGGACCTATCTGTTTTTGTTGTCAGTTTAGTGATCATATATAATTAAAGAATTGTTTTTTGTTATCTTTAGTGATACTTGCTAGTTTGTGCTCATATTCTTGTTTAGTTTTCCTAATTTGTTTTTGTTTACTTGCTCTTTTTTTGTACTTAATCCAGGATGTATCAGTTGGTGTTTTACTATGTTTGTTACATAGTTTGTTTCGTCTTTAGATAAGACGCTTTATGGTTTTATTCCACCAAGAAGCAAGTCTTTTATTGTTTAAGTATTTGGTTCTTTCTGGTACCCAATGTGCTATACAGTACTTGATTTTATCATATGTCTGTTCCCATGTTGTTTCTAAAGTTAGACCATTTAAGTCTGTTTCCCAGTTCCAGTCCCTTAGGTATTCGCTAATTTTGTGATAGTTAGCTTTATAAAAGTTCTTAACTGTTGTTGCCCCTTTGATGTAACAGGCATTTAGTGTCATCTCTATTTCAAATATATTGTGGTCACTGTCTCCTAAGGGTGGCAGCGTTCTGGGTTCGGAAATACCGGTTTGTATGCTGGTTAAAATTAAATCTAAAGTGTTGTCACCTCTGGTATGAGATCTGACTATTTGTTCTAAATTATTAGAAATTGTAATGTTTATAAAGTTATTTTCACATGTACAGACCCTTCCAATGTATTCCAGTTGATTGCTGGGAAATTAAAATCTCCCATGACATAGTCCCACCATCACAAAGTTGGGAATGACGGTGTACAGTACACACTGCAAGCCCATTGGTCAACAGGATCCACCAATGGGCTGCAGGATGTACAGTAGCTGTCATTTGCATTTGTTGTTGGGCAGCTGTGGCAGTATGAGGGTGGGTTGAGCTGCCCGCCAAAGGTGCAAATATGCTGGGATGGGGGAGCAGGGTGGCTGAGCTATGGAGGGGGTCTTATGGACTGCCGGCACCGGTGTGTTCATCTCAGGGTGGGGGGGTGCTTCTGGACTGGATGGAGCTCTGAGTGTGGACCTCAGTCCTAGCAGGGCACCATCCTTTGTGAATCTTGCGCAGTCTCTTTTTTGATTGTAAGTCTGAATTATTAAATTCTGGGTTATTCCAAAATCGCAATACTTCAGTTTTTGCCTCTTTGCCTTGACCGGTTAAAGCATCAAATTTCTTACCGTCTGCTTTTATGATGAGGTTCACAAAGGTTTTAGAACAAATTGCAAGCTTCCAGCCACTCCTCCTTGAAGTCAAAGGTTTCAAAGTCGCTTGAGGGAGCAATTGTAATTCTGAGGCCTTTGTTCATGAGGTGGGGTCATAAGAATGCTATGTTGAAAATTTGGTGAAAAAATATTTAAAAAAACAACAATGTTATGAGCCTACATTGAATTTTGCAAATGCAGGCTCATAACTTTGGTAATTTTTAATATTTATGGTGATGAGCCGGGGCAGGCTGGCACTGGTGCATTTTCCTCAGATGGCATTATGGTACGCAGATGGTGAGATAAATGCCCTGCTGTCAGCCTGTCTAAGGCATCAGTAGCTTCAGTAGCTTGGATTTGCTCTACCCATTTTATAGACCTTATATAATTACTTCCAGCTTTATTGTGCATTTCTTTTTGGGGGGGTAACAAGGTTCATGCTCTTTTTTTTTGCACTGGTCAAGCTCAGAAAGTGGTACCCACCATAACTTTGGATGGAAGAGAAACTATGACATTCTGCCATTTACTTTACTTTTGTTTTTAGTTACATAAAATCCTTCAGCCACGTACCTGTTTTCAAAGGATTCAGAGTCAAGTATACAGACATTTAAGTACAGTATATACAGAGCTTATATATAGCTGTGCGCAGATTTTGGATTAGGTTACAAGTGTTTAGGCGAATCAAGTGCAGTGTACAATAATTTATTGTCTAGAATACAGTATGTTCATAGGAAGCATTTATATGTCCTCCCTGGTCACAGCCCTCCCTTGTACTCAACGTCTCCCATCCTTGGGCTACCTGATGACCCCCTCTACCCTCAAACCTCCTTCACCTCACAACGCCCCCCCTTTTTGTTTTTGTTGAAAAATGACAAAGCTGCCCTCTGGCCACCTTACCTGGTAGAAGTGAACACCTATGTAAGAGTCATCTACCTCCTTCTTCCTCTGCTAGGAAACTATGACAATGCCTCCTCTTGGATGCTTTACTTGCAAATATTGTTACTTAAATCCACAAGCACTCACCATGAATCTTGTGGTGTAATAAACTACAATATACAGCTACTTTGTTTGAATTAGCCTGAAACTATAAATAGATTATTGTTGTCATGTAGCTTTGCCTCTGTACATATGTACTCTTACCCTGTAACCTACCTTCCTGTGTTAACCTCATATCTTGACGTGGAACCTTTGAAAAAGAGCAGTTTGCTCAAAGATCATTTCTGAAAGATGAAATAAATAAAAAAATATATTCCAGAAGCAGTAAACATAGCCAGCAACTGCAATTTAAATGATGAACCTCAGCTGTGTGACTTATATGCTCTAGGTCTGTGCTGCTGTATGGTACATTTTGCTCAGTTTGTAACTGCGTTTTCTTTGTTTTATTTTGGTATAATTTATCATGTCAAAAGCTGCTGGCTACCATCCCCCGGCTGTGGCTATCCCTTGCCCTGCATTTGCACTGCATACTCATCCGACCATCCACCCTCGTCAGTTTACAGTATTGTTCCTTCTCTGTACGTGTATTGCTTTTGTACATTTGGAAGTGTATTTAACTTCATGCACCTTATTGTACTGTATTTCTCTGCACTTGGTATTTGCTTTTTTGTACAGTTGTTATTGTTTTGTAGTTATTGCACCTTGTTGGCATGTACTGTTCTCCCCCACATCCCTACCCTCAAATAAGTAAGTAAATAAATGAATAACTAAGTAACCATTGTTGCTTTTTTTCTTTTTAACTTCGTACCCTCTTATTTCCCTCTCCCGGATCGCACCTAGAAACAAGCTTTGGCTCACTGTGCCTTTCCCAGTTACCAATAGTTTGCAAATAAATAACATGCCATGCTCAAATGTGTAGTTTTTAGAAAATGTATGAAAAGCCATGTAACACAAGGCTTTACATTGTATACTTATTTTTACAAAGAAAAAATGGGCCACACAAACTAATGAGTACCGTTTAGTGCAGCATGCCTTCCACCTGACCCATTGGAATGCATTACACACCAATTTAAAACAGCTGCAGATGGCCCCTGATACAAAATGTTTAGGGCCCCAGTAACTCTGGAAATATAATTCCAACACTGGTTTGAGGGAGTGTTTTTGAGTACATTGCAGCCTTTTTAAAGCAAATAATTATGTAACCCCCAAAAGTGTGGGGCTTACCAATGCTGCCCCTGTGGGACTCCACTCCCACCAGCCCACAGTCCTGCTGCTTCTCTGGGTCACCTGCCGGCCCCCATATATGTTTTACTGTTAAAAGCGGGGCCGGAGGAGCAAATGTGACCGACTAGCGGCCAGACGGCGCAAAAGCAAGCCAGCAGTTCGCGGATGTGCAATGCACATTACGGAGCACCAAGTTGTGGCAAAATGGAGGCTCTGTGATCCTGGATCCCTACCATAGCTAATGGGGGTCCAGAGACTTGAGGAAGGAGCCCCAAATGTACCTGGGGACACCAGAAATATTATTGTAAAAGCTCTGCATAGAGCCATAAATAGTAGTCCCAGGCACCAGGAAGCCTGCTAAGTGCCTAGGAGGGCCCCAAAACATGAGATGCGATGCCCAAACAGCTGATATCACCCCCACAAGTTGGTAGTCGATTGAAAGGGCACAGTATGGGCTATCCAGACCACTAATTATTATTTTTTTTTAACTCCAAATGGTTTGGCTGCAAGAGATTCAAGAAGTAGGGACTGCCATGAATTGTTTTGCCAGCAGCCATCCTAACAGCGACCTTGTGAGCAGATTAAATCAATCAGATCTTGCAGAAGCCCTGAGGGACTGAGCAAATAGCTTCTGAGAGAGGGGAGGGGAGTGGTCAATGTGCTTGGAGGCAACCCAACAGCCAGTCAGCCACCAAGAATCAGTATGGAAAGCCCAATCAACCAATCAGAGGCTGCCAATTGTTTTAAGGAAGAGGGAAGAGAATGTAGAAGCTCAAGGCTTTGATGCTCGAGGCTTTGAAGTGACAGACTGTTCTGTGACAGTTAGAGGAGAGCCCTCAAACCTGTCAGAGGGGCTCCTGGCTGATCTCCAGCCTTTTGAAGCAATTTTCTGTAAAAGAAGTGGTTTTTCAACCTTAAGGAGAAGATTCAGCCTGCCTGATGTTGTTGTGACAGGATTTGCCATTTAAATCCTGTCAGTGAATAAATTCTTCTCAGCTTCTGACAAGAAAAGACACTCAAACTAACTGTTCCTGAGGGGATCACCCTGTCCTGGTGTCTCCTGCTGTTCAGGAATATTCTTTCCAAGGTTCTGCTTGCCTGCAGAAGTATCCAGGTGACTTTTAAAATTAACTCTAAAATCTGAGACTGTTTTTCCTGAGAAAAATCTTCAGCTTTGTCCATCCTTTGGCTGTTGCTTGGCCAGCAGGGTGACTGCAGTAGTGGAGGAAGCCTGCAGAGTGACTACAGCTACCTGTCACCCCCCCACATCCTGAGGGTCATCGAAGAGAGGAAGATACAGACCTGTCAAGTGAACACTGTTTACAAAGGGCCATCTCAGTGAAGCTTGGAAAGGCTTGACAGGTGAAGACCAGCATTTTTTTATCCCTGCAACCCCACAGTGCGGCTTTGTTTTCTGCATGCTGCTGCCTGCTGATGTGGTGCACCACCAACTACCACTGCAACCCCACATCACTAGAGTCCAACATCACTAGAGTCTCAGCTCCAGCCTGTTTGTATCCCTCTGAGTGTTCAAAAAACCGTGAGTAAGCAGGGCTGCCCTGCAAATATTTATGGAACTGAACAAAGGATATAATCAGTTCAGCCACTTGTTTCATCACCTTAGTTGTTAAAGTTTAAGTGCACCAATGCTAGCCAACTGGTGGCAACCACAGGCCTGCATCACTCTGGGGTACTCCAGCATTCAAACTAGGTGGTCTGGTACCAGACCAGAAGGGGGGTTGTGTTATTGCTGCATGCTGGTGGGAGGTTGGGAAATTGTTGTTTTCTTATATGCTCAGCATTTTAAATGTTTTACTGTTTCACCTGTTTTGCATTGATTTTGCCTGAACCAATCAGAACCAAATCCTGAGTACCTCCCTACTCCAGGTATCCCTTCCATATTCCTGCTCTCCCCTTGTAAATAAATTTGTATTTGTTATTTATTCTTTACCACTGTGTCCATGAGCATATTATTAGATAGTTCTTTAAAGTGCAATGCTGTTTATTGAAGTGCAAAGTAAAGTTAATTTCTGTGTGTGGGGTGTCGTTTGGGAAGGGAGGTGGGTAGGTACAGCATCCCGGGGGGTTGTACCCAATTTACCATTCTGGCCCACAAAAATACTCTGGGTGGAGGCACCATATTATTTGTGCAATCTTTTGGAAATGAGCTCCCAGACCATACTGTACAGAGACCGGGCCCATCAACCTTGACTGTCACTGATGGACTGGGGTAGTGTTCCTCAGTTATACCACGGCATTGGCATTACACAAATTTAGAGGGCACTGCTGGGATCACCTGTTACCCCCAAATGCACCCACATGGAGTTACTTACCCAAGTAACAGGAGGGGCAATCCCCAAAGCTAAGATGATGGTTGACACAAAGGTGTACGAACATTTGCTGGACTGGTGCGATGGTAAGGGCAGATTTCAAGAAAGCACTATTAATTTTAGGAGGTGCCACTGGAACTAGTACTGGACAGATCAAAGAGGTGCTATCTGCAAAAACAGATATAGGTCAGATTACAGTATGAGGGCGAGTGAGGAACCACTCCACCAAGACACTGACTGTCCTTGTTGAATGCAGAGAGAGTGTAGATGTTACAAAAGTGCCAGACTGTGTGACCCATGAAGATTCCCACTCTGCCTGGACTTTGGCACATCATGCATGTAAGGCGGCCAAGCCCAGTGTTCTCCCAAAAGCTAAAGGTTTTCAAGAGAAATTGAGTCTTTTGTTATTGGCAGAAGGGAAGTCCACTGATGAAGTTAGAAAAGTAATTGATGTGCTAGAAGGTAATTTGCCTTGAGCTCCAGTAGGCATGCCAAGCTATGTACCACATGTTATGCATGTTTCCTATGGAAGGTTACACATGTTTTCCGGGATCAAACCCACTCCGGCAGAGGAGGAGGAGGAGGAGGACCTTGACACCTGGATGGACTATGCCACTCCGTTGGTTCAAGACTGGCAGCGTCCAGAGGCAGAAAAGCATAAGAGAATAGGAGAAAGTCTCCAAGGGTCTGCCCTTGACGTAATCCATTCCTTAAGGGCCTCAATGCCTGATGCCACTTCACAAGATTATTTGAATACTCTTGATAGTATGTTTGGAAGCACTGAGTCAGGTGAAGATCTCATGTGGAAATACAAAGCAACCAAACAGTGCAGAGGAGAGACATATCTGACTCTGTAACTCATCTCGAGCGAGCATTGCAACAGGTTTTTTATAAAGGAGGCGTGGCTTCCTCTGATCTGGACAAAGTGAGAATTGACCAAGTACTCAAAGCGACTTGATACTCCAGCTTGCTGTTGCTGAAATTGGGCTTGAAGGATTGAAAAGACAATCCAGCCACCTTTAGTGTCCTGATGAAGGAAGTGAGAGAGGTTGAAAGTGAGACAGACTTTTGGAATCCAATGCTGGGATAACCACAGTGTCCTCTCAGAGTGAAAGAGACTTAAGTAGTGATAGTCGTGAACTTCATGAACCTTTGCAAGAGCTCAGAGAATTGACAGCTCTCCAAAAGCTGCTGCATCTTCAAGTCAAAGCTGTGAAGTGCAACAAAACCCCACGGACCTGGTTTCTGACCACAACTTGTCTGTGCTGGGTGCCACAGCCCAACTAGCTAATTCTACTAATGTTTCTGATTTCCAGAGCCAGTTGCAGGAACTAATAGCCATTGTGGATGACCTAAAGAAAGGTAAACTGGCACCTATAATGTATCAAAGGAATGAAAATAATAATGGAGGACCTCCTGCAAGAAATGATGCATATCGACCTGTCCGAGAGAGACAAAATCAGACAAGTACACCCCAGCCCTCTGCTGGAACAGTTAACTCATGACCAGTTTGAGAAGACACCTTTTGTTACCACTGTGGTGAAGATGGCCACCTGAACAGACAATGTCAGTCTCCAGAAAATTTGTGCAAGGTCAATACCAGGTTGATTGAAGAGCACTGAAAGCAAAGAAATCCTTCTGGCAATGCAACTAGACAAAATGTGAACACATCAGTAGGCAAGTCGTCTGCAAGAACGTTTGGACTTCCACAAACAGAAGTTGATAGACTTGTTGGTCCTACCATGGGAGCTACTATTACCGTTGAAGGAGTGCAGACCAGAGCTGTCCTAGATAATGGATCGCAGGTGACCATAATTTTTAAAGAATGGTATGACCAGAACTTGTGTCACATCCCCCTGATGCCAATTGATGGATTGAATATTTGGGGCCTAAGTGACAAAACATACCCCTACTTGGGATACATCAGAGAGTGGATAACTTTTCCATCACAGATCACTGGTGTAGGAGATCCTGTTGAGACACTTGCTCTTGTGTGTCCAGAATCCGGCCGGTACGATGGTGTACCTGTGCTCATTGGAGCAAATGCTCAGTCAACTGGCTCAACTACACCAAGAGGAGGAAGCCAATAGAAGGGGCTGAACACTGAGTGTACATGCCATGATTAGACAAGCCTATCGGAAGCAGTCCGTGTCTGCCCAAGAGACCCAAGATGATCCTGTGGGCATCGTGTGAAAGAAGGATGCTGAAAAAATTGTGATACCCCCAAATGCTGAATGTGGCATAACTGACATGGTTCATATCAGAAGATAAATAAAGAATAAATTGTTGATGCTAGACACTCCAGAAGAGCATCGACTATCTGAAGGAGTACTTGTGAAGCCCAGTGTCCTTCCAGTACAAGCACTTGCTTATGCTCGACGAGTGACTGTCCATGTGAAGAATATCACAGACAGAGAGGTGACCATAAGGCGAGGGCTCACCCTTGCTAGAGTGTACTGTGCTGATACCAGCATGAAACCGTGTGCTGAAGATGAAGATTTTAGTACTGGAATAGATGCCAAGCTCTTCAAATTCAGAGACTCTCCAGTTCCTGAAGCCTGGAAGACAAATCAGCAAGAAACTGTCTGAGTGCACTAAAGTCATCTCACTCTGTGAATGGGATGTGGGATGTGTGGATGGTGAAGAACACCAAATAAGATTGCATGACGCCCGACCATTCAGTGCAAGGTCATGAAGATTAGCCCCTACAGATATCAATGACGTGCAGCACCATCTTCAAGAATTGTTGGCTGTTTGCATTATTCAGGAATCCAGAAGTCCCTATGCCTCTCCCATAGTGGTTGTCAGGAAGAAGAATGGATCTGTACGAATGTGTGTGGATTACCACACCCTTAACAAAAGAACAACACCTGATCATTACACCATGCCAAGGATCCAAGACACTTTAGATTACTTTAATGGCAGTAAATGGTTCTCTGCACTAGATTTAAGAAGTAGATACTATCAGATACCCATGGCTCCTCAAGATCAAGAAAAGACTGCATTTATTTGTCCACTGGGATTCTATGAATTCTAAAAAATGCCACAAGTGATCTCCGGTGCCCCAGCTACATTCCAAAGGCTCATGGAGAAGGCTGTTGGTGACATGAATTTGCTTGAGTGTTTGGTGTATCTGGATGATGTAATTGTTTTTGGCAAAATGTTGGAGGAGCACAAAACTAGGCTTCTGAAGGTGCTAGATCATCTAGAAGAGTTTGAATTAAAGCTCTCAATTGATAAGTGCCAGTTCTTTCAGACCTTGGTTAAATAAGTCAGCTATATTGTATCTGCAGATGTGATCCAGACTGACCCCAGTAAGGTGGAGGTGCTGATGACATGGCCCAAACCATCCACTCTGAAAGAGTTACAGCGTTTCCTTGGGTTTTGTGGCTATTACAAAAAGATTCGTGAAGGACTATAGCAGAGTGGTCAGACCTTTGTTGAACCTTACGCAATGCTATCCACCCACCAGAAAAGGAAAGAACACACCGGTCAAGAGAGATGACCCCAAGTTTTACTACAAGCAGTCAGAACCATTTGGACCGTGATGGACGCCCGAGTGCAATAAAACTTTTAGAGACATTATTCATTGTTTGACGCATGCCCCTGTTCTAGCATACACTGATCCAGAGAAACAATATGTACTCCACACAGATGCAAGTTTCAGTGGGTTAGGTGCTGTACTCTACCAAAGTTGTCCTGAAGGGGTTACGACCCATGGGTTTTGCCAGCAGAAGCCTCAACAGTTCAGAGAAGAAGTACCCTGTTCACAAGTTAGAGTTCTTGGCATTAAAGTGGGCGATTGTGGACCAGTTCCACAAATATCTCTATGGAGTTAAAATCACTGTTAAGACAGACACTATCCCCCTTGACATATGTACAGACCACTGCAAAGTTAGCTGCAGCTGGGCACAGATGGTTATCAACTTTGTCGACTTACGATTACAGTGTCAAGTACCGACCAGGGTTGAACCACGTTGATGCAGATGCATTATCTAGAAGATTAACCATCTCTCAGAAAGTGAAACTTGGGTCAAAGTTCCTGAACAGACAGTAAAAGCTCTTTGTAAGAAATTTGACACTGATGAGCAGCCGTCAGTAACTAACTGAAGTCGACTAGTTGACACCCTTGGTGCTTCAGCAGAATGTTTGCTCACAGCCTACTGCAACTTTGCTGCCATTGATATCAGCTCACCGCCACAGCTTACAAATCAAGACCTGCAATGCGAGCAAAGGGCAGATGCAATCATCAAAGACATTTCTGTACTTTAGAAAATAAAGGTGATGCAAGTCAAGTCACAAGCAATCATCCAGAAGAAAGACTAATGATGCGAGAATGGTCCAAACTGAAAATAATGAATAGACTGTTGTATTGAGAAATACAAGGTCCCCAAGGTTTCACTAAGTGACAACTTGTCTTACCCTCAAAGTTTAAACAGACTGTCTTACGTGCCTTACATGATGAAATGAGGCATCTTGGCAAAGAACAAACACTGGACTTAGCCAGATCACGTTTCTTTTTTTTATACTTATTTTATTAAAATCCTGTTAATTTCACAGAACATGAAACATCAAAGGATAGAACCATATAGAATACACTTTTCATTTAACTTACATAATTCTCCCAAACTGTGGGGAGAGGGTTCTATACAAAAATAAAATAAAATCACCTTAAAACAAAGCCAGGATAAAGTCCATAAGAAAAGGACTAACTAAAAAATAGTAGCTTCACCATACCAGGGATTTCATTAAATTAGTAATACATATGTGTGAGAATCTCTTGGAATATTTGCTATTAATATATAAACAAAATCAGGATATTGTCTATGTCTCTCATTAAAGTGCCTATGAGGGTTTTAATGGGAACCCTATGAGGAGTTTTGGGGCTGATGGTTTATATTTATTTCAGTTAAGTCCCGAGACATAAACCATCATACAGTAGCCATCGGGACCACCTGTTCTGGTAAAACTGTGTTAGTTGCAGATCACGTTTCTATTGGCCTTGCATAGCAAGTGATATAGAAAGGTATTGCAAGATCTGCAGTTGATGCGTGCAGAGGAAAGCGCAACCTCAGAGGGCCACCCCCTCTAGTACATCTATCTACCAGTGCTCCCATGGAGCTGGTGTGTATGGACTTTCTCAGTCTAGAACTTGACTCAAAGAATGTTGCAAATATTTTAGTGGTCACAGATAATTTTTCTCGCTATGCACAAGCGTATCCCACTAATGACCAGAAGGCCTCCACAGTGGTAAAAGTGCTAATAGAAAAGTTTTTTGTTCATTATGGAGCTCCTCAATGAATTCACTCTGACCAGGGCAGAGATTTTGAGAGCCACTTAATAAAAGAGTTACTGTCATTGTGGGGTATTCGCAAGTCCAGAATGACTCCCTACCATCGTCAAGGTGATCCTCAACCAGAACAGTTCAACCAGACTCTCCTTGATATGTTGGGAACTTTAGACCCAAAAGATAAATGCCAATGAAGCCAGCGAGTCAGTGCACTGGTCCATGCATACAATTGTACTAGAAGTGATGCTACTGGGTTCTCACCCTACAGTCTCATCTCAGCAGGAAAGCCAGATTACCTGTCAACATGTGTTTCGGTGTCTTGGCCGATGGGTCTAGGCCGGAGACTTATCTGCATTATGTTCAGAGACTGCAAGATCAACTTAATGCTGCATACGAGTTAGTCACAGAAACTGCTGCTAAGTGCAACAAACTCAATAAAGACAGACATGATAAGAAAGTTAAAGTACAAGAACTGCGTCCAGGAGACCGTGTTCTCTTATAAAACTTGGGCATCGCAGGCAAGCATTAGATATCAGACAGATGGTCCAGTATCCCTTAAGTAGTTTTGGAGAAAATGCAAGAGATGCCAGTGTACAGAACTGAGCAAGAGGGAACTAAGTAGACAGCGGACTGTCCGCCACAATCAGTTACTTCCTGTTGGGCAAATGTCAAGCCCAAATAATGTTGTAGCCGAACCTCCTGTAAACCAATCTGCCCCCCACAGATGTCAGAACAAGAGTCCAGAGCAACTCCCTGAATCCAAATCTGACCCAATAGAAAAAGCTACAGAACCAGATAATTCTGACTCAAATACTGAGATTGAAGTGTACTATCCTGTACTAGATCTGGCTCAAATGTTTCAAAGTGATGCCAGTTTTATTAGCCAAGCAACTTTGGCACCTGCAGAAGAGTTAAACCCAACAAATGCTATCCCTGAACTGTATGAAATCTAAGCCTCAAGTGATGGGCCTACATCTGAAATGGCAAGTGAGACAAACGATGAGGATGTCATTGAGTTTGTGTCAGAAAACATAGAACCTGAAGAACCAGAGCAACCTATAGAACTCTTAGAGGAGGTACTGGAAACTTCTTCAACTCTGGATAGCTCATTGCTGGTCAATGAGTCTGGTGTTGCGACCCCGGAAGCCAAAGAAGAGATGGTACCAGTGCGACACTCTGCACAAAGACACAAACCCATTCTAAAGCTCACTTATGACACTCCAGGAGATCCAACTAATCTGCCAATGTTTGTGGTATACAAAGGGATTTATGTTACACCCAGATCCTTACCCAGAATTGTCTTATGCCCTCCAGAAGTTAAATCCCCCAGGCTGGATACAACCCCAAAGGTTATCAAGGGAGGTTAACAAAGGTAAAGAAAACAAAATGTCTTGTAGTTGGGATTCTGATTTAAAACTGTCAATATTTAGAGTTCTAAGAAATGTTAATTGCATGCTATAACCAGGGTACACAACCTATAGGAGAGACAGGGAGGGGAGAAGAGTGGGCGGAGTAGCCCTCTATGTAAGGGAAGGATAAAAGCAACTGAACAAAAGAGTAAACAGGGAAGAGAGGAGGCACTGTGGGTCACCATAGAGACTGGAAATGGCACCACAGTCTGCACAGGGGTTGTATACAGACCCCCATGTCAGGAGGAGGGAATGGACAAGGATATGATAGAAGGCATATTTAGGATGGCAGAGAAAGGGGAGATAACTGTTGATGGGGGACCTTAATATGCCAGATGTTAACTGGAGCATCTTTGCTGCAGCCACATCCAAAAGCAGGGCCATTCTCGATGCCCTTCAGGTGGCATGCCTCAGACAGCTAGTTTTGGAACCTACTCATGAGGGAGCAATCTTAGACCTCATACTCTCAAATGGGACAGTGAAAGGATCTCAGATCTAGAAGTGAGTAGCCATTTGGGAACAAGTGACCACCAAACAGTGTGGTTCATGATAAACTCAGCTACAGAGTCAAGCCATACAAAAATGAGGGTTCTGTACTTCAGGAGGGCTGACTTTGGCAAGATGGGAGAGTGCCTTAGAAAAGCACTAGCAAAGAGGCTAGAAGGAGGGGTGGAGCAACAATGGAGAAATATCAAAACTGCCATCACAAAGGCAACAAGCCTTTGTGTGAAGCAAATAAACAAATCAAAATGAAAGAAAAAGCCACTATGGTTCTCAAAAGAGGTGGCTGTGAAGGTTAGGGAGAAAAAGATAGCATTTAGGAAGTATAAGGAAACACAGAAGGAGCAGGACAGAGAACTGTACCATTTAAGGCAGAAGGAAGCAGGGAGAGTAGTCAGAATAGCAAAGGCCCAAACTGAGGAAAAGATAGCCAACTCGTTAAGAAGGGGGATAAAACCTTTTATAGGTATATCAGGGAGCATAGAAAGACAAAGGGAGGGATAGTGAGGCTGAATAGAATGGATGGTGGATGGGCAGAGAGGGACAGTGAAAAAGCAGGGATACTGAATGAATACTTCTGTTCAGTATTCACAAAAGAGGAGGTGGGGGAGGTGCCTAATCCAATTAACAGAAGCACTCTGGATAGGTGGGTCAATCCCAGTCCTTTCACAGAAGAAAGGGTTCTGA
The DNA here is from genome assembly GCA_016271365.2 of Neoceratodus forsteri. Lineage (NCBI taxonomy): Eukaryota > Metazoa > Chordata > Ceratodontiformes > Ceratodontidae > Neoceratodus > Neoceratodus forsteri. The sequence goes on along the minus strand of CM028130.1, from coordinate 967,585,511 downwards.
AAGAACTCCTAAAACTGAAGGTGGACAAAGCAATGAGGCCAGATGGAATTCACCTCAGAATTCTAAAAGAATTAAGCAGAGAACTAGTGGCACAACTGACTACCTTTTTTAACAAATCATGGGAGGATGGTGTGGTACCTGAGGACTGGAGGAAGGCAGATGTGATTCCCCTTCACAAAAACTGGACCAAGACAGAGGCAGGAAACTACAGACCTGTCAATTTGACCTCTGTGGTAGGGAAAGTGATGGAATCGCTTCTGAAGGAAAGAACTGTTGAGTACCTAGAGGCCAGTGGAGCACAGGACCCAAGGCAGCATGGGTGCACAGCAGGAAGGTCATGTCAGATGGATCTTATTGATTTCTTTGACTGGGTGACCAAACTAGTAGACCAAGGAGGGGCTGTGGACATGGCCTACCTAGACTTTAGCAAGACATTTGACACAGTCCCACACGAAAGATAAATAGTCAAATTAACCAGCCTGGGAGTGGATCCCAGGGTGGTAAATTACTAACATACTAAAATGCCAGCAGAATAGGCCTAACGGTCTTTCGTGTCTGCTCGTTTGGTCAGCCTCCACCCTGAGTGCTGACCTTGCTGCCCCCCTCGCCTCCTCTGGTTTCTCCCTTCCCAGTTCCGGATTTTCTTGCTGCATTGGATTTTGCTTCCAGAACCCTTCACCTGTACCTGTCCCACCCCCTCTTGAACCCCTCCACTGTCTCTGCCTCCACCAGCTCCCTAGGCAGCGCATTCCATGGCTCCACCACCCTCTCAGTGAAGTAGCACCTCCTCCTTTCTCCCCTGAATCTTCCCCCCTCCAGCTTCCACCCATGCCCTCTAGTGGCCCCCTCCTCCTTCCTTCGAAGCACCCTGACTGTTCCTCCCCTATTTACCCTCTTCATGTACCTGAAGACCTCTATCATGTCCCCCCGGTCCCTTCTCTCTTCCAATGTGTACATATTTAGCTCTTCGAGCCTCTCCTCATAGGTCCTGTCCCCCAAGCCCCAAATCATTTTGGTTGCCCTCCTCTGGACCCTCTCCAGGAGAGAAATGTCCCTCTTTAAGTGTGGCCTCCAAAACTGCACGCAGTACTCAAGGTGCGGCCTCACCAAGCGGTTATACAGAGGGAGTATCACTTCCCTGCTTCTGGAGGTGATCCCCCCTAGCGATGCATCCCAGCATCTTGTTGGCCTTGGCTGCTGTCCTCCTACAGGTCTCTGAGTTGTTCATCTTGACATCCACCACCACCCCCAGGTCCTTCTCAGCCATCGAGACTTGTAGCATTTCCCCACAGGGTGTACACCTGGCCTGGGTTTCTGGCCCCCAGGTGGAGTACCTTGCATTTCCTGCATTGAACCTCAGCTTCCACTTTCTAGACCATCTTCCAGAGCCTCCAGGTCCCGTGTGAGGCCACCCCCTCCTCCCCATCCACCACCACCCCCAGTTTTGAGTCATCCGCAAAGAGACTCATCTCACTCCTGATTCCTGTCCTTATGTCAGAGGCAGGCGTTGAAGAGGAGGGGTCCAGGACTGATCCCTGTGGGACCCCACTAATGACCCTCCTTGGGATGAGACTATCCACCAACTCGACCCTCTGGGTCCAGTCCTGGAGCCAATTGCCTATCCATCTGATCATCTGGTTCCCCACCCCATTTCTCCCAGCTTATCCAACAGGCCCCGTGAGGAACAGAGTCAAATGCCTTGCTGAAGTCTAGAAAGAGGACGTCCACTGGTCTACCCAGGTCCAAGGCACTCGTCACCCAGTCATAGAACTCCACAAGGTTTGTCTGACACGATTTCCCCGGGACGAATCCATGCTATCGTCCAGGCACCCTGACTTTTCCAGGTCCCCCCCTAGCCTTTCCTTGACAATGCCCTCCATCACCTTGCCCACCACCGATGTCAGGCTGACAGGCCTGTAGTTCTCTGCCACCTCCCTTGATCCCCCCTTGTGGATAGGCACTATATTCTCCACCTTCCAGTCCTGGGGCACTCACCCTGTTCTCAGAGAGATGGTGAAAAGCTCTGCCAGGGGTTTCGCCAGGACATCTGCAAGTTCCTTCAGCACTCTGGGATATAATTTATCCGGCCCCAGTGCTTTCTCTGTCTTAAGGGAGCTGAGGGCTTCCCTCACTCTCTCTGCTGTGATTTCCACTTCCGGTACCTCTTCTCCCTGCTTAGCTCTCCCCCCTCCTGCCAGTGATGCCTCCCCCTTTCCTCAGACCCACCGATCGGTGGGTCCCCCCTCCTCAGTATCTCTGTCTCCTCCATGTGATGCAGCACTCCCATTTTCCTTGGTGAAAACTGAGGTGAAGTACTCATTTAGTACCTCAGCCTGCTCCCTGGGTCTTGTGCCCATCTCCCCTGATTTAATCCTGCTAATCTGCCCTTCACCCTTCATTTTTCCCAATGTATCTGAAGAACCCCTTGTTCCCTCTCCTAATTTCCCTGGCCAGGTTCTGCTCCTTCCTTTCCTTAGCCGCCCTCACCACCCTAGTGGCCCTTCTAGCCATCAGCTCATACTCCCCTCGATCCCTTTCACTCCTTGAGCACTTGAATTGCCTATAGGCTGCCTTCTTTCCCCGCACCACCTCCTGGACCTCCCTGGTCCACCAGCAGGGTTTTCAGGCACTACCGCATTTTCATCTTACTCTTGCACAGGTGCTGGTAGCATCCTGTACCCCTCTCCTGATGATTTCCCACCTACTATCAGCGTCCATGTCTGACCCAATCACATCCAAATGCTCCTTAAGGATCCTTCCCATTTCCTTAAAATCTGTCCCCCTGAAGTCAGTTACCTCCGTCTTTGTGCAGCCTTCTAGCCCTCCTAGGTCCAGGCAGAACCAGACTGTAGCATGGTCACTCCCGCCAATGGGTCCCTTACCTCCAGGCCCCAATCTGGTCACTGTCTGCCAGGACCACACATCCAATGCCACGCCTCCTGGTCAGTTCCCCACCTGCTGAGTTAGGAGCAGCGTCCTGAAAGACATCCAACAACCTCTGTTCCTGGTCACAGAGGATGTCATAATCTCCCAGTCTGTTTCTGGCATGTTTAAGTCCCCAACACCACCACGTTCCTCTGCCCAGTCTGCAGTGTCTCCCAACATCTGCCACCAAACTCTCCTCCAGCTCCTCCGCCAGGGCAGGGGGTCTATACACCACTCCTATTTTTACTCTCTTGCCTCCCCTTGTTATCAAGGTGACCCAAATGGCCTCCACGGTTCCCTCCGCCTCCTCTACTCCCCTATGCCAATGCAGTTTTTGATTATCATTGCTTCCCTCTCCCTTCCCTCCCCTGTCCTTCCTGAACATAGTGTAACCCTCCAGGTTCAGGTCCCAGTCGTGTCCTGCAGTGGCCCAGGTCTCAGTGACCACTGCCATCCACTGCTCCCTCAGTTAGCATCACCTGGAGCTCAGGCATTTATTTCCCAAGTTCCTGCCATTTGAGGACTACCTTCCACCCTTTCCTATACTTCCATTTCTTTCGTGTTCCCATGGGATTCTGTTTCCCTGGTCTGCACTTTACCAGTTGGCCTTTTCCACAATCCTCCAACTCCCCAGGGGTGGAGACAGAGTCCCTCCTTTATCGGCACCCCTTGACAGCCTTTTCCCATCCCTCCCCTTCACAAGTTTAAACCCCACCTTTCACCAATGAACCCCTCTATTTTCAACTTAAAGATTCCCTTCCCCTCCACATTGAGATGGAGTCTATCTCTAGCATACAGCTCCTTATCCTCCCAGGTCTCCCCCCAATCCCCCATCAACCCATATCCTCTGGCCTCACACCACTCCCTGAGCCACTGGTTTATCTCCCTAATCTTCCTTTTGTGTTCCCCACTAGCCCTTGGCACTGGCAGGATTTCTGAGAAGGAAACTGTGCATCCTATGTCATGACAGACCCTGGCAAGCTCCCTGAATCTTGCCTGTATCTCTAGCTCACTAGTGCACAAAACACTGAAGCACACACTAACCCCTATATTAATAAGGTCCAGAGCATATATTTGGAAAAAATTAGATGCCTTTATTACAATAAAAACCGCTTGACGCATTTCGGACAAAATCCTTTATCAAAAGCTCTAGCTCACTATTTCCCTCAATGTCATTTGTACCCAGGTGGACCAGTATGTCCGGGGAACCCCCACAATCCTTTGCCAGCTGATATACCTCGTGCTTAGCCCTGTGCACCATTAGTCCAGGGAAGCATTTTGTTCTAACTGGCCAGGCTTCTCCCTCCCTATCCCATTTGATACCCCTGATCATAGAATCCCCAACAGGAGCACTCTGACCAGCTCCCTTTTCCCATTCCCCCTTCCATGTCCCTCATCCTTTCTCCTGGCCCCTCCACCCAGCCGGCTCCTTGTTCCTCCTCCTATCTGGGTGCCACATGCCACCCCTCCTATTTACTCTGGCCACCCCTCCCTCAATCCTATGCCTCTCCTCCCCTGAGTATCCTTCTGTACCTTGCTAACTCCCCTCACTGCTGCGACTGGTCCTTCTCCCCATCTGCTAAACTAGCCTGGCTCATCCTCCCTTCCTTCCTGTTTCCATTTAGTCCTCCTTGCTTGTCGTGCTCCCCTGGCCTAAACCCTCAGCTCCCTTTACTGAATCCTTCTTGTACTTCTGGTCCTTCTCCTTTACCTTTCCTCCCAACTGGTCCTTCTCCTTGCGCTTTCCTCCCTCTTCCCCCTGCCCCTCCTGCTCTGATTCACTGCTCCCCCCATTTTCCTGCATTCCAGGTTCCCCCTGTTCTTCCTGCTATCTGGCCCCTGCCTCCTGCCCCCCACTCCCTTTCCATCTCTAACCACCCCTGTGGTAGCTACATCACCCCCCTCATCCTCGAGCAGAAGAGGAGAATTGAAGCCGGTTATTGAGTGTGGGTCTGATACACCTCCACTTGCTTCCTTCCTTCTGTCCAGCCTGGCCATTCTGCCTACTTCCCTGAGAATGTTGTCCCTCTGTCCTCCTTTGTGAGGGTCCCCAGTTACCTGCCTGCTTCCTTGGTAGTGTCCTTTTGGACCCCTCTGCCAGAGTCTCTATGTGACCTGAGTATTCTCCTGCTCTTTTCCCTGCCCCCACCCCCAGTGCTTGGTGCAACCCGTGGGAGATCCTGCCCCTTCCCCAACCATACCTCCTCCCTTCCCCAGCTGTCTCCCTAATCCCGCAACCTCCTCCCTAAGTTGTGCCAGCTGGTGAGCACACTGGGCAACCACTGAACTTCAAGCCCAGTCAGTATCATGCTGCTCCGCCCTGTGCACCCACCACCCTCCCAAAGATGCCGGCCCTAATGATGTGTGGTTCCATCCCCTTTCAAGTAGGTTTCCTTGGGTGAGCCACCAGCTTCCCCCCTAGTCCAAGATACATCCCTAATGCCTAATCAGGTCACCCACTAATCTTAGATACAGTCCCACAGTACACTGGTAACCATGTTACTAGGTGCAGTACAACACAGTAAGCTTATAAGGGAAATGAACAACTCCCTAAGCTGCTCTCTCCCAGCCTTTAAATCCAACCCCCAGTGGCTAGAACTACATGAGTTGCACCTGCAGCCTTTTCCTCCAATTGCAGGACAGGTGTTCCTCTATAAATTAGCAGAACTCTGGGGAGGGAGGGGTGGGGGTGGGTGGGTTTTGGGCAGACACCCGACTCGAGAGAGAGAGTGTATCAGCCTGTGTCTCCCTCAAGCCCAGCAGCCCAAGAACCAGGCCCCAGCAAATCCCACCAAATAGGTTTTAAATCAGAAGAAATAGGCCTTCACCAAGCGCAGCCTGTTACACAGTGAAACATCCAACAAATGAGCCCACTTACAGCCACCAAACCAGTTTTCAAACTTTCAACAGCCCCCAAAACAATACCCTGCTAGCCCCTTAGAAGTAAGAAAGAAAAGAATTAACCTTCTACCAAGTAAAATCCACAAGAACCCTGTGAAAACAACAAGCAGCAGCTACTGTCCTGGAACACAACTGGTAGCCTGTGCAAAAACATTGGCTGGACAACAGGACACAGAAGGTAATTGTAAATGGAGCCCACTCTGAAGAAAGAGGGGTTACTAGTGGGGTACTGCAGGGTTCAGTACTGGGTCCAGTCCTTTTTATTGTCTTTATAAGTGATATTGCAGAGGGACTGGAAGGAAAAGTATGCCTCTTTGCAGATGACACAAAGATCTGAAACAGGGTTGATACACAAGGAGGCATGGAAAGGATGAGAAGGGACTTGGCAAGGTTGGAGGAATGGTCAGAGTATGGCAGCTTGGATTCAATGCAAGAAGTGCAAAATAATCCCTGGGAAACAAAACCCAGGGAAGATTACACAATGGGGGAGGTAATAACAACAACAAAAATGGAAAGGGACCTGGGGGGTAATCATATCAGATGACCTTAAGGTTGGCAAGCAATGTGAGAAGGTGGTAGGGAGGTCTGGGGGGATACTGGGATGTATAGGGAGAGGTATCACCAGCAGAAAACAGGAAGTTGTTATGCCCCTGTACAGACAGTTGGTGTGACCCCATCTGGAGTACTGCGTCCAGTTCTGGAGACCCCATCTTCTCAAGGATATAGACAGGATGGAGGCAGTTCAGAGGAGGTCAGCTAAAATGGTGCAGGGTCTGCAAGAGAAGCCAATATGAGGAGAGACTAAAGGAGCTTAATATGTATACCATTGAGGAAAGGAGAGAGAGAGAGAGAGAGGGGGGACATGATAGAAACATTTAAGTACCTCAGTGGAATCAACAAAGTCCAAGAGGGTAGAAACTTTCAGAAAAAGAGATGTGCAAGAACAGGGCACAATTTGAAGATAGAGGGGGCGGCTCAGGGTAATGTGAGAGTATTTTTCACAGAGAGGGTGGTGGACAGTGGAACAGCCTTCTGAGGAGGTTGTGAGGTCTAAACTGTGGGAGAATTCAAGAATGCATGGGACAGACATAAGGCAATTTTTGTGGGGGGTAGGAAGAAATAGGCTGTTGGTTAAATAGGATCTGCAGTTTATCCTCTAGGTAGGGAAATGGGCAGACTAAGTGGGCCAAGTGGTCCTTATCTGCTGTCGAAGTCTATGTTTCTATGTAACATTTAAATATGAAATTGAAAAGCTAGCTGGTACCAAATATTTTAAAGTACAAGTCTAAAGGCCTTTAGTATTTTCTTGAATGTATGTCTATCTGCTATTTAGATTAGGAATCAGTTGTCTAGCTTAGACTGTTTGTTGTACATAATAGATAGAAGCTATTCATTTAGATAGACTGGTAATGTAAATATGTTGTAGTAATGTATAATTGTGCCAGGATCTGGATAAGGGCTTGGCGGGGACGCCAGGATTTAAGGGATGGGAGAGTGTAACCACCCCAAAGTGTGGGGATTACCAGTGCTGCCCCGCAGGACTCCCCGATCTCTACTGCCACCAGCCCACAGTCCTGCTTCTTCTCTGGGTCTCCTGCTGGCCGTTTCATGATTTTTACTGTTAAAAGCAGGGCTGGAGGAGAAAAAGACATGACCTGCCAGGCGTCCACACTTGCGAGTGCGAGCCGGTGAGTTTGTGCATGCGCAATGCACATGTATGGGAGTGCCACACTGTAGCAAAAACAGAAGTTCCCCCTGTGATCCCGGACCTCTGCCCTAGCTAATGGGGGTCCGGAGACACGACGGAGGAGCCCCAAATGTACCTGGGGGCACCAGAAATAATATTGTAAAAGCTCTGCATACAGCCAAAAATAGTAGGCCCCAGCAGCTGAGGCTGCTGGGAAATGTAGTCCCAGACACCAGGAAGCCTGCTGAATGCCTAGGGTGGTCCCCAAATGGGAGATGTGATGCCCAGATGGCTGGCATCACCCCCACAAGCTGGAGTTGATTGAAAGGGCACAGTATATGTTATCCAGCCCACCAATTATTATTTTTTAACTCCAATTGGTTTGGCTGCAGTAAACTCTAGAAGTAGGGACTGCCATGAACTGTTTTGCCAGCAGCCATCCTAACAGAGACCTTGTGACCAGATTAAATCAATCAGATCTCGCAGAAGCCCTGAGGGACTGACAAATGGCTTCTGGGAGAGGGGAGTGGTCAATGTGCTTGGTTGCAACCCAACAGCCAATCAGCCACCCAGAATCAGTATGGACAGCCCAATCGACCAATCAGAGGCTGCTAATTGTTTTAAGGAAGAGGGAAAAGAATGTAGAAACTTGAGGCTTTGCTGCTCGAGGGTTTGAAGTGAGAGACTGTTCTGTGACAGTTAGAGGAGAGCCCTCAAGCCTGTCAGAGTTGCTCCTGGCTGATCTCCAGCCTTTTGAAGCAATTTTCTGTAAAAGAAGAGGTTTTTCAGCCTTAAAGAGAAGATTCAGTCTGCCTGTTGTTGTTGTTGAGACAGGATTTGCCATTTAAATCCTGTCAGTGAATAAATTCTTCTCAGCTTCTGATAAGAAAAGACACTCAAACTGACTGTTCCTGAGGGGATCACCCTATCCTGCCATCTCCTGCTGTTGAGGAATATTCTTTCCAAGGTTCTGCTTGCATGCAGAAGTATCCAGGTCACTTTGAAAATTAACTCTAAAATCTGAGACTTTTTCCTGTGAGAAATCTTCAGCTTTGTCCATCCTTTGGTTGTTGCTTGGCCAGCAGGGTGACTGCAGTAGTGAAGGAAGCCTGCAGGGTGACTACAGCTACCTGTAACCCCAACCCCCCATCCTGAGGGTCATTGAAGAGAGGAAGATACAGGCCTGTCAAGTGAACACTGTTTACAAAGGCCATCTCAGTGAAGCTTGGAAAGGCTTGACAGGTGAAGACCAGCATTTTTTTTATCCCTGCAACCCCACAATGCGGCTTCTGTTTTTTGCATGCTGCTGCCTGCTGATGTGGTGCACCACCAACTACCACTGCAACCCCACGAGGGTGACAGCCAAGAACCAACATCACTAGAGTCTCAGCTCCAGCCTGTTTGTATCCCTCTGAGTGTTCAAAAAACCGTGAGTAAGCAGGGCTGCCCTGCAAATATTTATGGAGCTGAACAAAGGATATAATCAGTTTAGCCACTTGTTTCATCACTTTAGTTGTTGAAGTTTAAGTGCATCAGTACTAGCCAACCCGTGGCAACCACAAGCTTGCATCAGTCTGGGGTACCCCAGCATTCAAACTAGGGGGTCTGGTACCAGATGGGAGGGTTTGTGTTATTGCTGCATGCTGGTGGGAGGTTGGGAAATTGTTGTTTTCTTATATGCTCAGTGTTTTAAATGTTTTACTGTTTTGCCTGTTTTGCATTGATTTTTGCCAGAACCAAATCCTGTGTACCTTCCTACTCCAGGTATCCCTTCCCTATTCCTGCTCTCCCCTTATAAATAAATTTGTAATTGTTATTTATTCTTTACCACTGTGTCTGTGAACATATTATTAGAGAGTTCTTTAAAGTGCATGTTGTTTACTGAAGTGTACGGTAAAGTGAATTTTTGTGTGTGGAGTGTCATTTGGGAAGGGAGATGGGTAGATATAGCATTCAAGGGGGTAGTACCCAATTTACCATTCTGGCCCACAAAAATACTCTGGGTGGAGGCACCATGTTATTTATGCAATCTTTTGGAAATGAGGTCACAGACCATACTGTGCAGAGCCCACACCCCTGAACCTTGACTGTCACCAATGGGCAGGGGTAGTGTTCCTCAGTTATACCACGGCGTTGGGGTTACAATTATTTCATGCTAACTTGTTGTTGGAGTTTTATTTTCCAGGACAGCAGCTTCTGGCAGTGATCTTTCTCCAGGTGGGGGCAGAGGATCATGTGGGGCAGGAGGGGGAATCCAATTAACTGTGCACCTCTGCAGGAAGCACCACCCTGTACAGGTCACACAGTAGGATAAAAGGAAACACTCCTAATGTGTCCCTACACTCATTTGTGTCCCAGCACGTGAGTGGGACTGCACAGGAATGGAACAGGTGTAAGTATGGAATCTTAGGTGTCAGCAGGCATCTGCAGGAAGAAGCAGAAGGCTCTGCCAATCATCTAAGGTAAGGTTTCTGTTCACTCCTGATCTGACACTCACTGTAGGGAATGGAAAGGAAAGAAAGGGAAGAGGTAAAAGGTAGAACAAAACTGGGAATTGGTACAATACCCTAACTAGGGTAGAAATACAAAAGGGATTAATGGGGAACAGGGGAAATCTAATAGCACCCTATCTAGAGTCTGAGTACAAAGAGGGGAAAGTGAACAAAAGTCTAACTAAAAACTTAAGGGGAAGCAGATTAGCATCTATCTTGGGTATAGTAGTAGGGGGTAATCAGGACAAAAAGGGAAATCAAAAATTACCCTATTTGGGTAAGGATATCAATTCATTTTTAGGTAATGGGGGAGTAGATTTGGAAATGATAGGAGTGGTGCAGTGTAGTGCCTGTAGAGTGGCAGACTTCAGGGAGACCTTTTGGAGAATGAGGTGTTGCCCTATCTGCATACACCCTCTGGCCTGGGGAGGAGGTCTCTAGACTCTGGGTGGAGTTGTCTAGAACTCAGGGAGACCTCTTCCCCCACCCAGGAGCCACCAAGTCCACCACTGTTGCCTCAGAGGGTGCCTGGAAGGAGGGCCGGCTGGATGGTGGTGGGCTCAGGGAGGGTGGGGGTAAAGGCACACTTTAATCAGCCAGTGCCACTTAAGAACTCTTTTGCCACTCTGATGGGATGGGACTGCCAAGGCGACGCACTTGTGGTAGTGGCAAGGTAGGATGGGGAACCTTCAGGGCAGAGGCCCCAAGGTGGGAGGAAGAGGACCCTAGTGGAACAGGTAGCAACTTCTGGCAGGGGACTCAGTTGTTGGGGGTCTAGCTTTGGGAGCATCACGGGAGGGGGAAGGTGAGGTGCCTGCCTGGTGACTCGGCATGGATGGGTGGGGAGTGGATCTGTAGGATTGCCAGGACGAAGGGGCAGGAGGTGGAGTTGTCCATCTGGGGACAAATTACCTGGCAGGGGATGCAGCCAGGGTGGTGTAGGACAGGTTTAGGGAGCTGGGAAAGGGCCTGAAGTGGTTAGCATGCACAGTGGCCTTCACTGAGGTGCTGCCCATGTCTGAGAGGAGGAGAGGGCACACCGCACCGTTGACTTCAACAACTGCTTGAAGGCATGGTGCTGGGAGAAGAGGTTTGGCCACATTGAGGACTGGGGTCCTACCTGGAGGGATGAAGGCCTGCATAAATGGGATGGCTTTCATCCATCCAGGAGGGGAACAGCAGTCCTGGGTGGAAGGTTTAAATGCTATTCTGATGGGCATTTAAACTTGCCAAGGGGGGTAGCAGAAGTAACATAGGAGGAAGTGAATGCCTCCCACTGAAGACAGAACACCAGTGAAGGATAGCTCAGGGAAATAAATTCCCCGGGGGTAGTGGGGAGTAGGGGCAAGGAAGGGACAGGAGGGTCAAGAGGTAAAACTATTGTGAGGAAAATACTAGGGAGGGTAGGCAAAGGTGAGCTAAAAAGGGGAAGGACAGTACCACTGAAAAAGAGGGTGAAGGCTGGACTTGGGAAGGGAGAGCAAAGTAGGGGCAGGGGGGAACAAAGGAAGTGGAGAGCCATTTGCACCATTACAAAGAGCCTAGGAAGCAAAATTCCTGACCTGAAGGCTACCTCTGTGGAGGCAGACCTGGATCTGGTGGCCATAACAGGATCATGGTGCACCGACAGCCACAGCTCAGAGGTAGCCATACGGGGTCTTTAGAAAGGATAGGCAGGGAGGTTTATATCTAAAAGAAGGTATTAAGGCCCTGGGAGTACAAGGTCTCAGCTAGGAGAAGAAAGAGCTGGAGGTTCTTTGAGTTGGCTTGGAGATGGGGTCCAAGACCTTTATATGCATGGGGTTGGTGTACAGGACACCAACACGGGGAGAAATTGGACAGGGTTTTGAGGATGTCCATAAGCAAAATGGCAAGCAAAGGGGACGTAATAATTATGGGTGACTTTAATCTAATGGATGTGGACTAGAAAATCCAGGCCACAGCTACAGCTAGGAGCAATGTCATCCTAGACTCCCCACAAGGGGCATTTTCAGGCATCTGATTACAGATCCCACTAGAGACAGGGTAGTGCTGGATCTGTTTCTTACGAACAGGGACAACATTGCAGACCAGAGTGGCTAGCCGCCTGGGTTCACGCAATCATTATGCAGTGTGGTTTGGCATATGGAATTGGCAGGAGAAAAACCACACTAGGACAAGGGTTCTGGACTTCAGGAGAGCAGATTTTAAAGAAATGGGAGACTGCCTTAGAAAATAACTTGAAAGGATTGCCGGTGGGGGAGTGGCAACACACTTGTAACAGAATATAGGAGGGAATAAGTAGGGTAACAGCAAGCTGTTTAATGGTAAGAAGCAAGGGTAAGAGGAGAAAGAGGCCACTGTGGTTCTCAAAGGAGGTGGTTAAGGCAGTAAGGGAGGAAAAAAACAACATACAGCTTTCAGAAAATTCAAGAAGACCCAAATGGAGGCAGACAGGGAAGTATATCTAGAGAAATAAAGGGAGGCAGGAAGGAGGGTAAGGACAATAAAGGCTAAAACTGAGGAAAGGATTGCCGGGGAGGTCAAAAATGGGGATACGACTTTCTTCAGGACCATGAGTGAAAAGAGGAAGGCAAGAGGTGGTACAGTGAAGATCAAGAGACCAGGAGGGAGACTGTGTAGAGGAAGATTGGACTTCACAATGGAAGGGGGTGAGCCATCATGTGCTGACAGACACCTGGGGGAGAGGGAGTGGACACAAGTCCATTTATGGAAGAGAGGTTCCACCGGGGTTGTAAGCCCTTAAGGAGAGCAAAGTGATGGCCCCAGATGGGATTCACCCAAGGGTACTTAAGGAACTGAGCATGGTGCTAGCCACCCTTCTGGCAATGCTGTTTAGCACCTCATTGGAGACGGGGGTGGCTCTGGAGGAATGGAAGAGGGTCGATGTGGTCCCTTTTTTTTTTTACCTAAAAATTGTATTGTCCCCTTTTGTTACTGCTTTGGCTATTCTCTCTTCAGTTTATGCCTTTGCGCTCCTTTCTGCTCTCCCTGCTTCACTCTGTTTCCCAGATACACCTCCCTATCCTCCTGCCTATGCATCTCCTTGTACCTTCTGAATGCTACCCTTGAAGGTTTTACCTTTTCCACCATCTGTTTTGAGAACCACAGTGGTCTCTTCGTTCCTTTATTTTGCTCCCTTGCTTGACTCAGAGGTTTACTGCCTTCACTATGGCCATTTTTAGTTTCCCCCCACTGTTCCTCCACTTTACTCTGTTCATTAACCCCACCAGGTCATCCCTGAGGCATTCACCCATCTTTTTAAACTCTGCCCTCCTTTAGTTCAGGACCCTCTGTGTGGTTTGATTTGGCAGCTGTCCTTACATTGAACCACACTGTATGGTGATGGCTGGTCCCTAGGTGGCTCCCTATATTGATGTCTGCAACACTGTCCCTGTTGAAGAGCACCAGGTCCAGTATTGCCCATCTTGAGTGGGCTCACTGACTAGTTGCCTAGGAACACCCCCTGAATGGAGTTCAAGATTTCCCTGCTTCTAGCTGAAGCCACAGCTGGAAGGCTCGTCTACGTCCAGCTGATTTAAGTCTCCCACCAACAGCACCTCCCCAATTTCTGCCATCTTGCCAGTGGCTTCCATCAGTACCTTATCTAACTCCCCCCTGTGCTGGAGAACCAGTAGATAGTAGATGGTAGATCACACCAGTGCGAATAGAGGCTCCATTCCCTGTCTCTAGGGTGTCTCACAGTACCGCTGCCCCCTGTATTCCCTGTATCGCCATTGCTTTAATGCCCTCCCTCACATAAAATACCACACTCCCTCCTTTTCTTCCCACCCTGTCCTTCCTGAAAAGAGTATAGCCTGGTATGGCCATATCCCTGTCATGATCTTCAGTTCACTATAACTCCATAATAGCCACAATATCCAGGTTGGCGTCTAGGTCTGGAATCTTTATTTCTTTGACTTAAACATTCACTCACATGGTTTTCCAAGTTTTGCTACCACTCCATTTTGTTACCCTTCTTTTTTCCCTTTTTGCTTTCCCTCCTTTCCCTTTTTAATGCACCATCTCCCATTCCTCTTCATTTCTTCCACCCTGCTTCCTGTATTGATTTGCATCCCGGGGGATTCCAATCCTCTCAGGCTCTCCCTACTCTCTACTTCTGCCTGGGGAGCGGCACCTTTTGCCCCCCTGATCTCTTCTGCTACTCCTCTTGCCTAGTTTAAATGTTCATCAAAGTAACATTTAAACTGTCCACCGAGGACTGTGGTTCCTCTCCCAGATGGATGCAGGCCATCACCCTGTTTAGGCCCTTATCCTCCCAAGTGGGTCCCCAGTCCCCAACGCAGCCAAACCAATCCTTTCTGCACCATTCAGTCAGCCATGAGTTGAAGCTCCTGCTGTGGAGATCCCTCTCCTTCCACCATCGTAGGACATGCAGCACCTCAGTGAAAGTCACTGAAGACCCCTCCCCAGCTCCCTAAACTCCCCCTGCACTATCTCAGCCCCATCCTTAACCAGGTTATTCATTCCCAGGTAGACAATGACATTCAGCTCTGCCTCCCATTCTGCTGCTGTAGCGATCCTTAGGAACCACTTCCCATCCCTCTGGGCCGTGGCGCTGCATAGGCACCTAACCTCCCCCTCTCCTTCCTTTCCTAGCCCCAAATCTATCCCCTCACAATTGAGTCCCTCACCAGAAGTTGCTTCCTCCTCTTCTGGTGTCCTTCTCCACCCTCTTTGGGGTCTCTGCTTCAGAGGACCCCCACATCATCTCTGGCCTCTACTACAGGTGCCTCTTCCTGGCAATCCTGCCTTACCAGAGCAGCATAAGAGTTGTGTAGAGATACCAGCTGAGGAATGTGTCTTTGAGCCACCACCCCAACCCCCACCCTTCCCGAGCCCACCACAGTCCAACCATTCTTCCTCTCTGGCATCCTTTGAGGCAGCAGTGGCAGACTTGGTGGCCCCTGGGTGGGGGAAGAGGTTGCCAGAATTCCAACCAGCTCAGCCTGGAGTCTAGCGATCTCCTTCCTCAACCCAGTGAGGTACATGCAGATGGAGCAGCATTGCAGTCTGCAGAAGGTCTCTCTGAAAACTGCCACCCCACAGCTGGTGCACTGCACCACTCCCAGCATTCCCAGCTTTTGTTTTCCCTGTGTTATCGGAAGATATTTTTGTACCATTACCCCTGATAGGGTGTTTCTAGTTTTCCCCTTTTGTTTGTTTCTATTTGTGTTCCCGCGTGCCTTGTTTAAATCTCTTTATGCTCCTACTCTAGATAGGGTGTTGCTCCTATTCTCAGTTTTGGCCTATCTTTTACCTTCTGCCCTTTGCAGCAGTGACTGTTACATAGTAGTGAACAGCTGCCTTATGTTAGTCAACTGGCAGGGTTCCCTGCTTCCTTGCTTCCCCCTTGATGATGCCTTGATTTAAGGATGTGTGTATAGTTTGAGTACAATCCTTTCCTACATAGTAGATCACGGCAGATAAGGATTGCTAGGCCCACCTAGTCTACCCATATTTCCTGCCTGAAGCAGTGGCTGCTGAGCCTACTTGGTCATTGGCTTTTGTCTCTTTTTCCCATCTCTAGGGTTCCTTTATGTCTATCCTATGCATGCTTGAATCCCCCCACTGTGTTAGCCCCCACCACTTCCTGGGGCAGGCTATGCCAAGCATCTACCACACTTTCTGTGAAGAAAAACTTCCTCCCATTTCCCCTTATCCTCCCCCCTCCACCCTTTCTGTGAAGAAAAACTTCCTCCCATTTCCCCTTGTCCCTCCCCCCCTTCAATCTCATATCATGGCCCCATGTCCTTGTACAAGCCTTGGTCAGAAAGATGTCACCCACCCGCACTTTTTACAAACCTTTAAGATACTTGAATGTCTCTATGATGGGCATGGAGGTAGTATAGCGCAGTGGGTTAAGGCTCTGAGCTGCAGATCTGGAGACCTGGGTTTGAACCCCACAGCCGCCTAGGCGCATACTGTGTGATCCTGAGCAAGTCACTTAACCTCCTTGTGCTCCCCAGTTGCATCTGGAAACATGCTTCAGCTTAGTGTGCTACTCCTGGTTAAACAATGTTCCCTTTCTTTTCCCTATCATGTACCCCTGTTCCCTCCTCTCTTCCAGTGTATACATATTGAGGTCTGTTAATCTGTCCTCATATGTTTTCTGGTGCAAGCCCTGCATCATCTTGGTTGCCCTTCTCTAGACTGCCTCCACCCTGTCTATGTCCTTGCGAAGATGTGGTCTCCAGGACTGAACACCATACTCCAGATGAGGCCTCACCAGCGTTTTGTATAAAGGCATCACCACCTCTCTTCTTGTGCTAGTGATATCCCTTCCAGTGCACCCCAACATCCCACTGGTCATCTCCACAACCTTGTCACACTGTTTGGCCACCTTAAGGTCATCTGAGATAATGATCCCCAAATCCCTTTCTTCCCTGGTAACTGTCAGCACCCCCCAATCCTGTAGCTCTCTGCTGGGTTTCTTGGCCTTAGGTGTATCATTTTACACTTCTGTGCATTAAACTTTAATTGCCATACTTTGAACCATTCTTCCAGCCTTTCCAGATCTCTCTTCATTCTTTCGACCCCCTCTGGATTGTTTACTCTGTTGCAGATCTTGGTATCATCTGCAAACAGGTAAACATTCTCCTCCAGCCCTTCAGCAATGTTCCCGATGAAAACATTAAAAAGGACCAGCCCCAGGACTGATCCCTGCGGCACCCCACTGTTTCACGATGAAAACATTAAAAAGGACTGGCCCTAGGACTGATCCCTGAGGCACCCCACTGGTCATCCTCCTTTCCTCGGATTTGATCCCATTTACTACCACTCTCTGTTTCCTGTTCCTCAACCAGTTTTTAACCCAGTTTAACACTTTGTGGCCCACCCCCAAGCTACCTAGTTTGTTTACCAGTCGTCTGTGTGGAACGGTGTCTGAGGCCTTGCTGAAATCGAGGTAGGCGATATCCTTCCTTCCTGATCCACCTCCTTCATCACCCAGTCAAAAAAGTCAATCATGTTTGTTTGACATGACCTTTCTGCTGTGAATCCATGCTACCTTGGATCCTGTACTCCCATGGCTTCCAGGTGTTACACTATCCTTTCCCTAAGCAGTGCCTCCATGACCTTACCCACTCCCGAGGTAAGACAGACCAGCCTATAGTTTCCCACCTCCTCCTCCTCCTTCCTGCCATTCTTGTGAAGAGGGACTATATTTGCCACTTCCAGTCTTCTGGAACCACCCATGTATTGAGTGACTCACTAAACAGGGCTGCTAGCACTGCTGCCAGCACCGTTCGTAACTCCCTTCATATTCTGGGGTGTATATCATCTGAACCCATTTCTTTGTCCATCCCCAGTTTTAAGAGTTCCTCCTTTACTCTGTCTTCCAAAAAAGGGCTGGTGCTCACCTCTCTCCCCCCTTTGTTTCTGCTGTCTAATTGTGGTTCCTGTTCCTCCCCCTCTGCTGTCAATACTGAGTAGAAGTATTCGCTCAGTACTGATGCTTTTTCTAAGTCACCCTCCACACACACACACACACACACACACACACACACCGTCCTCCCCTTTGAGCCTTTCAATCTCTCCCTTGGCCTTCCTTCTATTGCTAATATATCTATAAAATGTCTTGTCCCCCGTCTTTACTGTTTGCACTAATCTGTCCTCCATTTACGCCTTTGCGCACCTTACTGCTTTCCCTGCCTCCCTCTGTCTTTCTAGGTACACTGTCCTATCTTCCTCTTTCCGAATCTCATTGTATTTTCTGAAGGCCCCTGTCTTGCCCCTCACTTTCTCTGCCACCTCCTTTGTGAACTGTAGTGGTTTGTTCCTTCTTTCACCCTTTGTGCTCAGCTTAACGCACTGATTTGTTGCCTCTACTATGGCTGCCTTTAGGTGTTCCCACTGCTCCTCTACCCCTCCCCCGGATCCCTTCCTGCCAGGGATTCTTTGATCCCTCTCCCCATCCTAGCAAAGTCTGCCCTCCTGAAATCTAGGACCATTGTCTTTGTGTGTCTCTCCTGCGATCCTGTGGTGATGTTGAACCACACTGTGTGGTGGTCACTGGACCCTAGATGCCCATCCACCCTTACTTCCTTGGCCCTGTCTCCATTGATCAGTACAAGGTCTAAAATCACGTTGTTCCTGGTGGGCTCCTGCACCACTTTCCTGAGACTGCATGGAGTCCACAATGCCCCTGCTCCTGGCTGAGGCTGCCACCGAGATGGTCAAATCCATGTCTGGCATGTTGAAATCGCCCATCAGCAGAACCTCCCCCTTTGCTGCCATCTCATGTATTTCCTCCACTAGTGCACTCTTCCTCTTCCCCCTGAGCTGGGAGCCTGTAGATAACCCCCTGTGTGAAATGCTGTACCATTGCCTGGCTCAAGGGTGACCCACAGTGCCTCTACCCCTCCTGCCTCCCTTGTATCTCTGTGGCCTTGATACCTTCTCTGACATACAGGGCAACCCTCCCCCCTTTTTCCCCTCCCTATCCCTCCTGAACTGAGCAAAAACAGGTACATTCACCTCCTAGTCATGATTTCCTGTGTACCATGTCTCTGTGATTGCCACTAAGTCCATGTGTGACTCTGCCATCAAGGCCATCAGGTCTGGGATTTTATTTACCAGGCTGCGGAAATTTGTATACATGGCTGTCCATGTTTTGCTGCCTACCCCTCCTGTAGTTCTGCTATTGCTATTCTATCCCTTCTTTCCCCTTTTGGTTCTTTTCTTTTGTTTCCTCCCTTGCTCCTTAAGACCCTTTTAACGTGTTCTTGTGTATTTGCCCCCACTTTCTCCTCCCGATTCACCCTGCCAGTTTCTCTGACGTGTGAGGTGGGCTACTTAAGTCTCCCTGCTCCTAGTAGCCCCCCCCCAGCAAGTTTAAATGCTTGCTAAGGAAGCTTTTAAACTTATCACTGAGTACCCCAGTCCCCTTCTAGGACAGATGCAGGCCGTCCTTCTTGTACAGGCCCACATCACTCCAGGTGGGTCCCCAGTCCCCAGTGAAGCCAAAACCCTTTACCCCACACCAGTCCTTCAATCACAAGTTGAATTTCCTGATGTAGAGATTCCTAGTTTCCTCCTTGCCTTGGAGTGGCAGCACCTCCGAGAATGTTATGGATCCTGCTACCTCCCCCAGGTGCTTACCCAGCTCCCTGAAATCTTCCTGCACCTGCTCTATGCGCACCTCTTCCCTGGCTATGTCATTTGTCCCCAGATGGACCATGACCTCCACCCCCCTTGCAACTGCTGTGGCGATCCTCTGGATTTGTCTCCCTACCCTCCGAGCAGCGCCTCCTGGAAGGCACTTGACCTCCCTATCCACCCTGCTTCCTGTGCCTAGGTCCATTCCCTGGACTGTTGAGTCCCCCATCAGGAGTAGCTTCCTCTTCCTCTGGGGTTCTCTACCTCTTGCCCCTGGGTATCCCTCCTGGAGGACCCACCCACTCATCCTCCCTGGTCACAACTTCAGGTTCCCTTGTGGGGCTCGCCTGCCTCTTCAGGACAGCATAGGAGTTTCTGAGTTGGATCGGATGGGGAATGTGCCTCTGCCCCCCCACCTCACCCTCCTTGAGCCAACCGTAGTGCAGCCAGCCCCCTGCCTAGGCATCTGTTTCGTTAGTGGCTGTGGACCTGGTGGCCTGTGGGGGGGGGCAGAGGCTGCCAGTACTCCAGCCAACTTTGCTTGGAGATTGGCAACCTCTGCCCTCAGCCCAGAGAGGTGCCTGCATATGGGGCAGCACCGGAATACCCAGAACATTCTCCTGAAGACTGCTGCCCCACTGCACTGCACCACTCCCTGCATCTCTCCTTCTATTCTGCCAATGTCCCTCCTTAAATTCTATGCAACCCTACTGCTGCAAATTTTGTTTATTTTGTTACACTGAGGGACTGAATATTAAACTCAGTACAGTATGTATAAGACACAGTGATGATTTTTATTTTGCCTGGTGCAAGGACAACAGATCAGCATATGTTATTACACAAAACAAAACAGTAATATTAATGCATGCTGAAAATCGAAACTATAGTTAGAATCGATGTTTCGACCATAGATCTTCTGGAATTATTTAAAAGAGAAAAAGGCAAAGTTAAATCTCCTTGCCTGAGGGCACCATGAGGAGAACCCATAATGACTCTGTTTCCCCTTTGTTTCCACTGATATGTTTGTCCTCCACAGCCTCTGTGCCCTCCCTGAGTTATAATGGCTTGCTCATCTTTGCCTTTTCCACTATCCTGTCTAAACATTGTGTATCCAAGGGCTGACAAGTCCCAGTCATTCTCTGTGGCCTAAGTTTCTGTGATGGCTAGGAGGTCCACCTCTGTGTCTGCCACCGATGCCTGGAGCTCACTGATTTTATTACCCAGACTCCTGGTATTAAGGCAGACCCCCTTCCAACTAGCTGCAAATCCTATTTTGCTGTTCTGTGATCCTACACTTGCATTTCTTCTCAGTCTCCTTACCTTCTTATTTTTCCTATTGCTTGCAGACCCTGAGAGCCCTCCCCCTCTTACACTACTCCAACCTTATCTTACCCACCTTACTGCTACCACTCCCCAGTATAGGAGGAATACTTGCTAGGTTCCCTTCCCTCACTCCCTTTTACCATGGTTCCCCTAGCCTAGGTGTCCCCTGCAGTTAGTTTAACTGTTTAATGTAGATGTCAGACTTCTCCCCCAGCACTCTGGTCCCCTCTCTTGTCAAGTGAAGGCCATCACCTTTCAAGAGCCTCTTGTCCCAGAAGTCCCCCCAGTCCCCCACAGAGTGGTACCCTTTCACTTATCCCTTTAACCACCCATTTAACTCCTCAATCTCTTCTCTTCTTACCCTATCTTTCCCTTCACCTTTCTCCACACAGGGAGGACCTTGAAAAAGGCCAGGGAGGCCAAGTGTGCCTCAATCTGTCCCCCAGCTTCTGAAAGTTCCACTCACTTGCTTCACAGACTGATTCACCAGATTGTTGGTACCTAGGTGTACCAGCACCCCAAGTCCCTCCCCCCTCTGTTATCCTCCCTATTCTGTCTATGTCACTGATGGCTGATCCCCCAAGAAGGCACCTGACCATCCCCCACCCACCACCCTCTCTACTCCACAAACATAGAATCCCCAACAACTAAGATTATTCTAGTTGCCTTCTTCTTACTCTTACTCCTGGTGCCACCGGGTCACTCTGATTTCCCCCAACTGACCCAGAGTCCTCCCTGGTGGAGTCTGATACCCAAGTCTCCTCCAGGGGTGCAAAACAATTTGCCATCAGGATGGTGTGGGGCTAATTGTCTTCCTTGCATCTGCCACCCTTCCCCTTCCCCAGCACTCTCCAGCCCCGGATCATTGGGCTTCTGGGAGAGTGGAGGTGTGGGCTCCAGCTGAACTAGTGCTGTAGGAGACATGTCTCTTCCTTTGCTGCCAACAGCTGAGAACTTGATCAGTGTGGTGGTTGCTGAATGGTGAATAGCAGGGTTATTGTCAAGCTATCTAGCCTTGTGCGTTTGCACCTTCTTTTGAAAACTGCACCACTTCTTAAGCTCATCTGGCACAATCACTTGAGAGCAAGGCTCAGCCTATTTACAGAAGACTTCAGAAGTGCTACAGATTTCATGTCAACAGAAAATTTAGGGAATACTAATACAGCAACATTCGGCCTAAATTTTCTTGAATTGGACAAAGACTCAAGATTTTACAGGATCTGGTTTTGAAGATCTTTTACATAGAGAAGTTCTTTCTTGTTTAAAACTGTTTTAATTATTTTATATTGCATTTGAATAAGTAATTACCATTGCTTTTTCTTACATATATTTTTTTTCAGTATGGTTAGTACACAGAGTGGCAAAAATGTGACATTATCCCCCAGTACAGAATCCAGTAGGATACTTGACAGAAGTAAAAAAAGAGAAAGGGGGAAAAGGTTAAAAATATTAATAATAAAAATAGTTCAATATGGGAAAATCCATTGCAGCTTAGGATAACTGAACACTTGGAAGGCTCGGCTCCCACCCCAACAACACTATCTACTTCTTTAATTTATCTTCAGGATACTTCTCCTGGAAATCAAGTAGGGAATACTGAACATTCTCCTGTTTCTGGGAGTCTTTTTGTTTTCCCACAACCAGGTGAAATTTCCTTGCTAACATTCTGTTATAAAATGGCAGGGTAATATCCAGTAATCTGGCTCTTATTTATGTGTAAAATATGGTTCATACATGGTTAAAAAAAAAGGACTACTCAGCAGTGAAGAGTCTTGAACCTTGATCAATGGACATTTGGAACACAGGTATTTCAGTTAGCCCCCCACAGCAAAAACTGATCTTCCACCACAAACATGGCTGCTACCTTTACACTGTAAAAACACTTCAACTGGGCCTTAAAAATAAAACTACCTTAAACAAAAAGTAAAACAAATTAATTAAATGTTGTTTCCCTGATTTTCACACTCTCCTTACATACACAAACACATTAGAAACATTAAATATTGTTTATCATTTTCACTACAACTGTTTCTTTGATGACAGTGAAAAATCCCCATTCTGTCTTTACCTGCTCATCAGGGAACTCTCTTCTTCTTGCCCTGACAGTGAGGTATTTGAGTCTTTGGCTGTAACAAAGGTCTTTGTTGCCTGTGTATACATTACGTTAGAAGAGAAACATTCTGCCATGGAACGGGACAGAATTTTGAATCCATGTATTCCTTAGTAAATATTCCATGATAAACATTCCAAATCTTGAATGTGGAGAAAAACGGAGAGGAAAAAAAAACAGGAAGAAAAAGTAGTCAATAATACAATGACATAATCAATGACATCATTTGTAGTGTGCGGAAGGGCTATTTAATCACAAGTGCATATAAGTAAATCTATTGTTTCTACATATAAACATGCTTTTCCCAACAGTAAAAAGTAAAAAAAGAAAAGGAATCAATTGTATAAGTGCAATAAGGCACTCAGGGATGTGTGTAAAACATATTTTACAGCACATCCAGTGGCTGAAGTCATTCGGCCTTCAGCCTCATGCCTTACTATGCCTCTGGCCGTGCTGTAAAATATGTTTTTAACACACCCCTTTGTGCCTTATTGCTTACATATTAGTTTTGATTCATAATCAATATTTTGTGATAGTTTCCCTGTACTGTATTTCTTATTTAGTATGTGATGCTTTGTGGTTTCGATATTTGTGATATTTTCCCTGTATTTGTATTACTGTTCACTGTACTGTGATGTCATTTCAGTTGTCCAACCCAGGACCTCCTTGGGAATGAGCTTGCTCAGCGGAGCCTTTTCCTGGTAAAATAAATAAATTGAAATTAAATACTCTCTGACTTGTAGTCCTGTACAGGATAGTGGTAATACTGAGTCTTGCTCCGTAACCTTTTCACAGCAAGGGTCTGCGCAGGATAGTCCATGTGGTAACTCTAGATCCCAATTAGATAAATCCTCCAGGCTGGAAAATGGAAAGATCACTACTTTAAAATCACCTGCGGTAGATAATTTAGCTCCAGCCATGCAGAATCTTAGTGAAACTATATCTGGGCTCAAAACATTGGTAACAGATTCCTCTGCTTACAATGGATAAAATAATAGAAGAGAATTATCTGTATCACCTGATTTATTTGCTTTTGGTAACCAGGTAAGAGCTCTAGGCATAGAGATGCCTATTTTCAGGAATGATCCGGGAGGGTACAAGTTGGAGTACATAAAAAACATACAGTAACACCATTAAAACAACGAGTGCAACAGAGGGTTAACATCAAGTCCAAAGTACAAACCATCAGTGCATAGCAAAATACAGTTTGAGACAAGAATCAAAGCTAGAATAACAAGTGCACGTCAAAAGTAAAATACAAAATAGTAGAGATAGCAATTTCAAAATATAACAACAGTGTAGTTAAAATTGAAAAGTAGGAACACAGTCGGTTAATTAATTAGCAACCATGGACTGAGGGTCCAAAAAAAGTATCCTGAGGATAAGAAAGGGAGGGAGAGAGAGAGAATGAATAGTAAAAAGGGGGGGGGGGAGGAAGTGGTGGGGAGCAAGTCTGGAAAGGAGGCAGGGGATAGGCATGCTAGGATGAGGGCAGTAGGAACGGCAAGGGAAAGTTTGGGGAGAGAAGGGCAGAAGAGAGAAGAGGGCGGGTAGCCAGGGAGGTAGGGGAAAGTGGCTGGTCTATGGTGGGTGAAAGCATATGCAGGGGTTTGAGAGAAGTATATGATTGTGGTGCAGCCTCTTGAAACAGGCATGAGTGGGAGCTAGATGAATAGCTTAGGGGAAGGAGTTCCAATATTCAGGTGTGGCGTGCGACAAAGCCCGCATGTCCATAGAGGTTTTAGATCTCGGAATGTGGGGGGGGGGGGTTAGGTCATTAGATCAGAGCCCATAGGAGAAAGTTTGA
Organism: Neoceratodus forsteri; assembly: GCA_016271365.2. NCBI lineage: Eukaryota > Metazoa > Chordata > Ceratodontiformes > Ceratodontidae > Neoceratodus > Neoceratodus forsteri. The sequence goes on along the minus strand of CM028130.1, from coordinate 967,561,146 downwards.
GGTTGCAACAAGGAGGTAAGGGATTGGGGGAGACCTAATCTAGCTGTCCTATCGATGAGAGATCCAAAGGATAGGAGATCATAGGCAGTAGGGAAGGCCATTTTAGAACAGTATAAAGCTGACAGCGGTGCTTGTACCGAGGGAATGCAGAGGCAAAGTGGCAGATGTTGTTGTAGGTGATGTCCCACTTGTGGAGAATAGTTTTCGATGCTCCTAGGTAGGTGACTGTGTCATAGGCTAACGCCGGGAACAGAATGCCTTGCACAATAGCAAGCCTAGCTGATGGGGTAAGGGCATAGCTAGTCTGGTAGGCGCTCCCAATTTTGGCATTTATGGATTTGCAGGTGCAGTAATGTGTTGATCAAAGTCCAGGGATTCATCGAGTACAATGCCCAGGTACTTAAAAGAGCTAGTATTGACCAGTAGCTAACTGTCAGCACATTAAATTTTGAGAGAGTCTTGGTTTGTTCTAAGTCTGGCTGGGGAGCCGAAGAGCATTGAGTGCGTTTTACCAGCATTTAGAATGAGGTTGTTCTCAGACAACCAGGATTGCATGTGAAGGAAGTCAGAGGAAAGAGTGTAATTTATGCCCAAGACTTTCTTAGGACTGTAATAAAGAACAAGGTCATCCACATAGAGCTGGGATGAGCAAGTCAGAGTGAGAGGGGGGAGATCACTTACAAAAATTAAGAAGAGCAGGGGGCCCAGGATGGATCCCTGAGGAACAACAATATGTAAAGTGGAGAGACTGGACATAGCAGAGTTGAAAATAATGGCCTACTACCTGTTTGACAAAGTAGCTGTTGAACCAGGCCATGGCATCCGTGGAGAAACCAAGTGACCAAAGTTTTGAAAGGAGGAGGGTGTGGTTGACAAGGTTGAACACCTTGGTTAAGTCGAAAACAGTCTCAGTCAGGAGACCATTTTCCATGGCCATATAGATATCATTTGTGAATTTTAGGAGAGCTGTGGCAGTGCTGTGGCCTTTAAGAAAGCCATGCTGGGAGACAGAGAAGGTTATGCTCATGAAGAAATGAGATGGTTTGTTTAGCTACTAGTTTTTTTAAGTATTTTGCTAAGGACAGAGAGAATGGCTATGGGCTGGTAGTTTGCAAGATGTTTGGGATCACCATTTTTAAAAATGGGTGTTATTTTGGCTGCCTTCCAGATGCCAGAGACTGTGCTGTGGTAAAGTAACAGGTTAAAGATTTTGGCTATGAGGGATGCTATGAGAGGGGCAGCGAGTTTAAGGATCCTGGGTACAAGCCCATCTGATCCAGTAGCAGTACTGTCTGAGATAGATTTTAACATCTTTAGGACATCCAGTCTGGTCACAGTTCGAAACTGGAAAAGGTGCTGGGGTGCAGTTTCAATATCGGGGAGAGTGGTTTTCACCGAAGGGAAGTGGGACAAGTATTTAGATAGGTCCAAAAAGTGGAGATTGAAAGAGTTGGCAATGGTGGTCGGATTGTTACAATGCACACCATTTAGTATTATGTCATTAGTGGATCTAGCGTGTTCAGCTCTAAGGAGTGACTTTATACTAGACCAGAATTTCCTAGAATCGTCTGCAGTATTTATCAATAGACCTTTGCAAAGCAAGCTTTTGGCTAGGTGAATGTCCCTTTTGCAAGAGTTTCTCCATGCTCTGTAGTCATTATAGTCAGATGGAAGCTCCGAGGCCTTGAAATGCCTCCAGCTTTTGTCCCTTGCCTTGATTTGAGTGAGTAAGCCTTTATCAAGTCACTTAGTTTGTACTCCATGGACACGGTGTGTGATACTTGGTGCATAGAAGTCCTGGAGAGATCCAAAATGGGTTATGAAGTGGCCAAGGGCTACCTGAGCATCTGTAGCAGAGTTGATGCATGTCCAATCAATATTAATGAGATCATGTAGAAACTGGGCTTGATCCAAATTGGCTAGGTTACGGAAGGTGATGAGTTTTGGGGGAGGAGAGGGTCATCCAATAGAGTGCCAGATGCAGTAGATTGGAGAGTAATCACTTATTGCATCTGCTAAGGTTCCTGAGGAGACTATACTATCAAGTCAATTTGTTAACCCAGTCAATTAGAATACTAGACCTGGGTGGGGGCATGACCCTAGTTGGGTCAGTGATTAGTTGGTGGAGGTTGTGGCCTTGTACCACAGGGTGAAAGAATTTGTCTGTTTTGCTGATCCAATTTAGGTTTAGGTCACCAAGAGTTAGTACTTTGTTTTGTCCGATGGCTGAGTCCACCTGTGAGAGTAACTCCTCAAAGCAAGTGGTGCCACCTAGAGGGTGTAGGCACACACTATATGAAGTTTCTTTGCACCAAATTGGAGGGTAGCATGAATATATTCATAGTGAGAGAGGACAGATGCTGCCTGGTTTGTAAGGTTTAGGTGTGATTTGTATAGGATAGCAACCCCACCACCCTGTTTGGATGTTGGTCTGTCACATCTTATGATGTCATAGTTGGGTAACAAGCAGGTAGAGTCAGGGGTAGAGGGTTTAAGCCAAGTCTCGGATAGGCAAATAATATCTGGGTGATACTGTGCAGCCTAGGCCTCGAGTTCTGTTAAGTTATGGAGAAGGCAGCTGATGTTCAAGTGAACAATGCGAAGACCCTTGACATCCCTCCAAGATGTATTGGAGCAGGAGAGGTGACCAGGTGGGCCAGGGTTTAGTTCACTATCCCTTGCGAGTATTATGGCAAGAAGGAGTAGATACCACAGTTTGAAATGGATGAAAGTGGGAGGCAGATTAGAATAGCAGAGAAGGGACTTCTGAAGCTTATAGGCCATATGATAGATAATGCTGAAGCAGATAAGTAGAGGTGTGGTAACATGGGCCTTAATGCCAAGTATAAGCATATTGGAGAACATAAAATCATGGGGGTCTGTGGTGTAGGCCTTAGAGGGGATGGGGCAAACAGACCAGTGAGAGCCATATAAGAAAACTAAGTGTTGAACCCGACAGCATGACTGCATGTAGTTGGGTAGCCATTTAGTAGAAGTGGGAGATAGTAAGAGTGGGTTAATATTAGCTGGTAGGGCAGAAGCTTATTTAGCAATGAAAATCTGAAACTGATTACTAGGGAAAAGTGAGCAGAAACCTCAGTTTGGAGCAGCACAGCAATGGAAAATAGTTCTTTGGTTAGCAAGAGTTTGAGATAGTGTGATAATGTCTCAGGCACCCTCTGTAAGCTGCCAATGGGAAAGAGAGGAGTTAGTCATATGACTCTAAGCTGTTATATAAGAAGAGTCAGCAAAGGGTGGGCATGGTGGCGGGTGGGGAGCAGCCGCAGAGCGGCTAAATTCTATTGATGGTATAGAAACTGATCAATAATTTTTTAGGTATGCAGGAAACATTGCTTTCTTTTCTTCACTTTCTAAACAAATTTGGGGAAATTATCAAAAATCTTTATTATGCTAATAGTGTTATTTTGGAAAATATGTGGGCTATTAAGGAAAATCTGGAGAATTTGAAAGCTAATGTATTTTACAATCAGGCTTTAGTAGTTCAGCTGAAAAAGTTTGTGACTTCTCATCCCCAGCCCTCTGTTAGTGATATTCTTGTTACTGATCCACCTTCTGTATGTAAAAATATGGATAATAGGGGAATTCAAGTTAACCTTCCTCCACCCTTTTCCAGGGAAGATTCAATTGTAATAATTAATACAGAATGCTCAAATTTCCAAACAAAAGATAAAATAGGAGGCCCACATATTCAAGGAGATGTGGCCCCAAAATGAAGATATTGCAGGCGCATCTTGAAAATGCGCAGAAGTGCGATATTCAAAAGGGAGAGATGCGTCGTGCATTTCTGAATTTGTGATTGTGCAGAAATAATATATGCAGTGCAAAAAAAAGGGGTCATGTACATGAATATGCCACGCATCTGTATATTCAGCCAAAATGTGCGGCACATCTGTGGCACATCTCAGAAGTGTGCCGCACAAAGTTAGGAAGACAAAAGGATGGCCTAAACTGGCCAACCACCCACAGGCAGGCCACAGAACTACAGCCAGGCCATCCTGAGACAGCCCCTGGAGGTGCCCCAGGCACCCACACAAAGCAGTAATGCCAGGACAGAAGTACCCAAGGTCACAGGTACCTGGCACTACCAGCATCACCCAAAGAGCCACCCCCCACACTGCACCCAAGACATAGACTCCCAGCAGCCACATGCCACAGTGCTATTGGGTTCCCCCAGCACACCAGTGGAGCAGACTGCCACAATGCAGCACACATACAAGGGGCCATGGCCTGCACCCATATGGCCTGCAGGGCACCACCCGGTGGTGGCATGTGCCCATTGTGATGTCTGGGGCAATTGTACCCAGGTAGCATGGTGGTACTAGTGGCAGCATGCCACGGGTCAGAGACTGACCTGTGGCACACACTCATGGTGGTACACCATAGGTGCACAAATCACACTTGTGCCAGGCCCACACAACAGGGAGCCACAGACATGTCACTGATGCCTGCCATGCCATGTGACACTGTCACCAGGGCACTCTGGTGGGTCTGCGTGGTGTTCCTGTGGTGGACATAATACAACAGTGGGCAGCATGGGGCAGGGGTGGTACAACCAGTAGCCTGGGGGTGACATGGGTATGCCTCATGGACACCTGACCCCTCCAGTGTTAGGCGTGCAGCCACCATAGGCACATACATTGCCAGTGTCAGACTGGCCCACTGGGTTACCTGGAGTGGTCCAGGTAGGACCTACACACTTGGGCACCTGATCCCCATCTGAACACTGATATTCCTAGCATGTATCACCATGTTCTATCATGTGGGAGGGGCACTGCAGGTGACCATAAGCTGCAAACACAGCTAGTGTATCACATTCCTGTGGTATACTGATCAGAGTGTGTCACCCTGTACCCTCCCCTGTTGCTTGACCAGATGGGCCCCCTATACCCGTCTGACCCCATTTACATTGCCATGGGTAATAGCACTGTACTCAGGCCAATGCAGCTCACCCACCCACATACAAACATTCCATCACACTTGCCTGCTAGGCTGCAATACCTCCTGTTTACCCTTGTGGAGTGGTGGAGCAGCCCCACAAAGCTGGAACTGTGCATGCCTTGGGTATGCAAATGACCTAAATACAGTCCAGTAATGAGCGGCGCATGTGGGGAGTGGGCTTAGAATGTGCTAAGAGGCCATTTGCACATCCTGGCTTAATATTGCAATTTTGCGTGCCACGCATGTGGCCACCTACCGAGCATTTCCCTATGCCCTGCACAGGTCTCGAGGCACCTGCCATGCATCTCCCACTGCTTGATCGTGCATGTTCGGGATATTCAGTGGGGCATGTGAGATCACATCTCATGGTGCAGCTTCTGAATATACCATTATTTTGTGCCGGTGCATATCACTTGTGTGGCGTTGGCATTTGTGCAATGCAGCCTGGGACTTTTGAATATGGGGCCTGAAAACTGACATTTCTCATAAAAGTAAAAACTACTAAAAGAGGGAAAGTCACTAAATTAAAACAAGACACACAGGCTGGGAAATTAACAAAAACTAAGTGTCATAATATTGTTAATCAAACTTGCATACAGAAGAATAAAAGGAATGTAACCATACCCCTGTTGGAAAATCCTGATAAAAAACTAAGCAGAGAGATATTAATATTGTTATGGGTCCTGATAATGCAGTAGTACCTTTATTAGGAAATATTCTGAGCAAGAAATTAATCATAGGGATATTAATATTGGTGATCCTCAAATGGCGGAAAATCTCAGTAACTTTTCACTTACATTTTTTTGGTCCAGAAGATACTAGAGAAGATTCAGAAATTTTCAGAGAAATGTATGGTATTAATAAACTAGAGTCTGCGACAACATTTAAGTTAAGGAGCTGGATCTATCATCTTTTACATATTGCACTTGAACCTAAGGGAATCTTTATTGCCCACCCTCCTATTGTCCAATACTCTGACTGTGTGTTGTTATATGCTGGGTCTCAAGAATTGATGGACCAAATTTGGTCTCAAAAATCTTTACTGAAACTAAATGGAATTAGTATCACATACCCACAAAAGGTACCAGTTTATCATGACACTCAGAAGCTGAAAGACACAAACAGGGAAAAGGACATGTACAGGAAAAGAATAATTAGAGTGATGGAAGTAATAAACATATACATGGAGGCACATGAACAACCATGGAGGGAAAGAACTTTTTCCCTCTTTTGGATGGGAGACTTCTCCTTTAGATCCAACTGGTATAATTAAGAGAGAAATTCTAGCAAACAGAATAGCTCAGGTATTACACAAACTCATAGGGAAGGAGCAGGTGGGCTTTATACAGGGAAGACAGGCCTCGGACTATATGCGCAGATTATTTTCGGTAATTTGGGCTGCCCAAGCGGATCAATCTCAGAAGGCTCCAACAATAGCAGCCGGCCATGCACCACTCCTCAACCCACCTCGGAGCACTGAAAACCGGCTCCAAATACGCCCCATGACCGGGCGCTCACCTCCCTGATCATGGGTGTGGCTGGAGAAGCCAGCCGGCCGTGCGCCACTCCTCAGCCCACCTCAGAGTACTAAAAACTGGCTCTGAATACGCCCCTGACCGGACGCTCACCTCCCTGAACACGGCCGGGCTGGAGAAGCCAGCCAGCCATGCGCCACTCCTCAGCCTGCCTCGAAGCACTGAAAACCGGGTAAGCCTGTCCTCTACCTGCACTGGGAAAGCCAGGTCGACTGCAATTTAGACTGGGAACGCCACTCATTGGTCCGCTTACGGCTCTGGCTGCGACAATACACTTGAGGGAACTCCACTCCCAAGACCACTTTGAACTCGTTCTCTGCCCTCATTTACTGTGTGCTGTGAATTTTCTTCCCACACCTCCTGCCCTGACCCCGGCCTCTATTAAATGCTCTTCCATGAGCACTGTGCCCACCCCTTTTCACATCTATTGGTTCGTACGCCTTTTACCACGCCCATCCCACTAGTTATCTACCCTGGCTTCTTTCTCTCTTGAAGAGTCATACTTGATTTGATTACATTGTGCAGGACGCTCATACCTGAAGTGAACCTCTCTCTTAAAATGCCTCCTGCGGCATCAATTCTGCTGATTTGCCTTTTATTTTTCCTCACTCGCTTCCTTTAATTTTCTGGCTACCAACTTAAATCAGGGCCATAACTCCCCATCTAAGGACCCTCATGGACTGCCCTCTCTCAGTTACACAGGGCATATCATAGCAGGGAGCACCTCCCTATGGCCATCCCCTTTCCAACACCACGACCTGATCAAAGTATTCCCGTGCACGCCTTTGACTCTATCAGCCTCGACCATCATATATATCACATCTCTCAAAATTTTACAACTCCCATGTTAATGCCACCACTAAATGGACATCCGTCAGACAACGTAACAAGAGGGTACTTAGCAGACTAAGCCAGTACTTCAAGAAACTAATCCTGCTTCTTCTGTTCTGCTCTGGTAACATTGAATTAAACCTAGGCCCTCCTGCCCCTCTGGACTCCCTTGCTGACTTTCCAGATCATAAAGGCATCAGTTTCCTTCACATCAATGTATGCAGCTTACTGAAGAAGATTAATCTTACTCAGGCCTGGGCCTTGCACGCATCTCCCGATTTCTTTCTGATTTCAGAATCCTGGCTCTCGCACTTGACCCCTGACAAATCCATCAATATAACAGTCTACAGCATTTACCGCTGCAACAGACTGACTAGAGGAGGCGGGGTAGTAATTTATGTCAAATGCAAATATGATGTCGCAGTCATAGCTTGCACTTCAAAGAGCAAGGAGTTTGAATGCTTGGCACTCAAACTAGCTATCTCCACCAACAAAACCCTCCTTATTGCAGCTTGCTATTGACCTCCTTCCGGTGGCTTGGCCATCTTGCAGCACCTCCACAAGCTAATCGATTCGTCTAATTCTGAATGCATATTAATAGAGGACCTCGATCTTAATTGGAATGACGAAAACTCCAAGATATTAAAGGACCTATGCGATGCTAATGGTCTGTCCCAAATAATACATGCACCTACTAGACCTCTTGGACCTTATGTTAGTCAACAAGCCTCATAATTTCTCACACAGCGGAGTATTCTTCAATGACATAAGTGACCACTGTGCTATAGCCTGCATTAGACACTCTCCCCAAATAAAACTGGATGCCAAATTCTTACTAAAAAGATCCCCGAAGAATTTCTGCTGGAACGCCTTCTTGAAAGATCTAAGCATTATCAGGTGGCAGGGCTTTTACCTAGCCCCAACAATTAGTGAGGCTTTTAATATCTTCCACTACCTTTTAACAAGGTTAATCGATAAACATGCTCCACTTCAACTGATTAGGTCAAAAAAGCGATCTCCGGGATGGTTCTCCCCCAGCCTGAAGAAAGCACTCAGAGAAAGGGACGCCTGTTGGAAAACAGTGAGGAAATCTCAACAGGAGGATGATTGGCTTGCTTTCTGCATCTCCAGAAATGCCTGCACTAAATTAATTAGGTCCAAAAAAGCCAGATACTTCCAGGCAAAACTTGAACTCAACAAAAACAACTCTGCTAAATTCTGGAGTATTCTCAAGGAAATTGAAGGTCAACATTTGGCTGCCTCTCTCCCAGCCAGAATTGTGACCAATGGAGTTACATATACAGATAGAGCTGCTGTTTTAGAGCAGTTCAATAACCATTTCTCCACGGCAGGACTTGCCTTCGATACCTCGCCCGTCAGTAAGCTTAACCATGCGGGTGATAGCTCAATTAACGCAAATGCTGTCCCTTATCTGTAGCAACCAAACCCTCCTGTATTCAGCTTTTCCACAATTTAATTTAAGCAAGCAGAGGACCTCCTTTTGGTATTGGACACAAAAAAAGGTGCCGTCGCAGAAAACATCACACCAGTCTTCTTAAATCTTGGCTACTTCTACCTGACCGCCCCTATCACCCACTTATTTAACATCTCCTTGAGTCAGGGTGAATTACCTGTGACGAGAAAGACTGCCCATATTCTACCTCTCTTTAAGTCAGGGGACCCTTGTGACCTGAATAACTACCGGCTTATTGCAATACTCTCCACTCTCTCAAAAATTCTGGAAAAGGTTGTCAATACTCAAATCAGAGATCACTTGGACCAGCACAATCTCCTAAACCCTGCCCAGTCTGGGTTTCGGGCAAAACACAGCACCACTTCTGCTCTTGCAAAAGTAACTACCGAGTAGCAAATTGCCTTAGACTCTAAAAAACACGTAGTTGCTCTATTTCTCGACCTCAGCAAGGCCTTCCGACACTGTGGATCACAACATCATGTTTACATCACTGAGAAATATTGGCCTAGACATCCCTGCCATCAACTGGTTCACTAGCTACCTTTCTAACAGATTGCAACAAGTTAAATCAGCAGGCGACCTGTCTCCTCAGAAATCCCTATTGCGAGGGGTCCCCCAAGGCTCCTTTCTGGGACCTATTCTATTCGCTATTTATATCAACAACTTGGACTCTCACATGCAAGTAGCAAACGTGCATCTATTTGCTGATGACACGGTACTCTATGTCTCAAACTCCTCACTTCTCACGGCCTATGAAGACCTACAACGAGACTTTACCTCCTTACAACATAGTCTCATCAAATATAAACTCCTTCTCAATGCCAAAAGGACTAAATCTATGATTCTTTCTCCTAAAGCAGCCCTTGGCACCTCACACATCCCACCGTTATTAACGCTTATGGGTGAACCCCCTGGACTCAGTAGATACCTTTAAATACCTAGGGTTCTGGCTGGACAACAAACTTAACTTTCTATGCCACCTAAATGAAGTCTTGAAAAAGTTAAGACAGTGACTCTGCCTTTTCTATCGTATCAAACATCTGCTTACCACAGAATCTAGAAAGAGACTAGTACAAACCACTTTCTTTACCCATACTTGATCATGTTGATTTCCTCTACAATCACTGCCTTCTCACAGTGCTTAATAAACTTGACACACTATATCACCGAGCCCTAAGATTCATCTTTAACCTGCCTTTTCACACCCATCATTGTCTTCTGTACCAAATGGCAGGCTGGCCATCACTTTCAACAAGGAGAAAAAGAAAGGCACTCACTTGGCTCTATAGAGCTCTCGCAGACAAGCTCCCTGCATATATTTCGAGCCTGCTCAAACGTGCCCATGGCTCCTATGGTCTCAGACGTTATGCAACTCTTTGTTTCAAAGTGCCCAGAACAAAAGCTAACCTTGGACTGGCCGTAATTAACACAGCACTCCCTTCACTTTGGAACACTATGCAAAGCACACTCAAGCTTACCTCACTGCCGAGCCCTCGCTCCTTCAAATCTTTGCTAGTCGAGTATTTGTGAGAACCTTGTAGCTGCTATAAGTAATTTGTCCTTTCAGTTTATTGGTGTCTCTGTTCTAATTAATTGTTAATATGTCATCTCCCATCGTCCATAGGGACTTCCCTTACACACACTCCCTCCCCCTCTGCACGACTCTCACTCCTCCTCCCTGCCTTCACTTATCCACTTGCAGGCCCAAGTCTGTTTTCAATTTTTCTACCTTACCTTTCCCCTATCTTACTTTATATTGTTTTTTCAGAAAATGCCTAAGTGGGAATTCCCTTGACGGACTCAAGTATCTTGCATCTGACTATGTACCGCACTCTGCTGATGTCACTATTTTTGTATTACTTTGTCTTTGTTTTGTACTTTTCCCTGTCCATGACCACTTTGAAAATGAGCTTGCTCAATGATGTTGATACCTGGTTAAATAAAGTTTGATTTGATTTGATTTTAATTTCTTTGGATATTGGGAAGGCCTTTGACTCCTTAGAGTGAGCTTTCTTAATGCAATGTTGGAAGCCTACAATTTTGGGCCCACTGTACGCAAATGGGTTCAAACTATTTATGTCAAGCCTAGAGCATGTGTGATTACCAACGGTCTTATATCAAGCCCCTTTCAATTACAAAGGAGAACAAGGCAAGGCTGCCCTTCATTTCCCTTGCTGTATGTTTTGTTCATTGAGACTTTGATTAGGAGATTGACGCAATCTAGCAGAATTCATGGGGTTTTAATTGGAAGGTACTCTAATAAAGTATTTGCCTTTGCAGACGATACTCTGTTAACAGTAACACAACTTCACTTCTCATTGCAAAATGTTAAGCTTCTTGTCCATGAGTTTGGCAAAGTCTCAGGCCTCTATATTAATTGGAATAAATCTGAGTGTATTATCTTATCTAAGTCAGCCACAGAGGAAAGAAAACTTCAGCAGAAATTCAACATATCTTGGGCGTCAGAGTGACTGACCTAGCTAGATATTAAAATCTTTGACTCAATCAACAGAGTATTTAATTGCAACCTTACTCTAGTAATAAATGATGTGAAAAATGAACTAGACAAGTGGGCCAAACTTCATCTATTCCTATGGGGTAAAATAAATTAAATTAAAATGATTATAGCTTCCAAAATATTTGACATTTTAAATAATACGTTGGTTAACATTAAAGGAAGTTGGTTTGACCTGATAGCCTAAGCTGCTTTGGCCTTCCTTTGGGACAATAAACTTCCCCATCTATCTTGGAAGAAACTGAGGTCACCTGTAAGGTATGGTGAGTTTGCTTTACCTTGGTTGAAAGCATACTTCTGGGATGTTAAGCTAAGATAGGCTGCAGTATGGTTTTCACATATGGATAGGCTCAATACGCCATTATGGGTGAAGGTAGAGAATGAGTTAGTTGCTCCACCAAAACGATCATATTTTTTATTCATGCAGTTACCCAGCAGGTTAACTAACCACTCAGTGCTCCAAAATATAGTCCTAGTGTGCAAAAAATATAATTTCCTCAAAAAGTCTGAACATATGCCATTGCAGGTCATGCCTTTATGGAATAATGTGGCAGTTTCTTTAAATGGCACACAACTGAAAGATGTGGGTTGGGCAACAAAGGCATAAGGATTTTGGTGGACCTACTAGATTCACAGAGCTGTTTGCTTTTCTTTGAAGAACTAAAACAAAAATTTCATATTCATAAGTTTTGTAACATCATAACCAGGCACTCACCCAAACCACCAAAGAAACAAGGGCTGAAGCTGCAGTATTAAAAAGTATAAAACATTTATTCGACACAAGAACAGTCTGATGCATTTCTGGTCACCATGACCCTTTTTCCAAAACTTTGAAAAAAGGTCATGGTGACCAGAAATGCGTCAGACTGTTCTTCTGTTGAATAAATGTTTTATACTGCAGCTTCAGCCCTTGTTTCTTTGGTGGTTTGGGTGAGTGCCTGGTTATGATGTTACAAAATTTTTGATTTACCAAGAGCACCTCCTCTGTCCTTTTGTGAAGCTCTTTTTTGATTCCTATATTCATGAGTTTGAATTCTGGTTTTGCCTTCAACTGAAGGATCTATAGTACTTTCTAAAAAATTTGTAGAGGCAGACCTAGCTCTACTACCTTCTCTTGAATGAGTCAGTTGTTTTAAAGTAGCTCATCTTCCAAAGGGGCCAGCCTTATCTACAAACTATTACATGAGGGTGATATAAATCTAACTGACTCTGCTAGGTCTAAATGGGAAACCCATCTTAATGCTACAATCTCAAGTGAAACATGGGCAAAAACTTGGGAGAATGCAGTTAGATTTAGCAAAGAAGTACAAGGACGGTTGATACAATTTAAAATATTGCGGTATTATTACTACTCTCCTCTTCATCTTAAAAGGATAGGTTTGACACAGTATGATAAATGTTGGGGATGTGGGGAGACAGGAGCAGATCTAGAACCCTTACTTTGGTATTGCAAAGAGATTTTAAATACCTGGAAGGCAATTCATTGCTTTTGTTAAGCAGTTCTCAATACATCGACTCCCTTTACACCACTGCTTTTCATTTTAGGAGATACTACGATAATCCCTGAGATTCAAGTGCATAGGAAAATATGGTTATTGTCAGTAGCTCTCTTATTGTCAGTAGTTCTAGCCTTCAAAAGGCTTATATTACAAAGCTGGAAGGAATCTAGAACCCCATCAATAAAGCCAGAAATTGCTTAGCTCAGTAGCAAACAATGAAAAAATTAACTTTTTGTTGCTGGAAAAGTCAAATCTTTACAGTCTTGTATGGGGTCCCTTCCTTGAATACTGCCTTTAAGAAGGTATTAGTAGAAATCTTGCTGGCTTATGTTATTAAAGTTATTAAAGTACGTTAAATATACAATTATTTTACAGTTACACTGCATTGAGTGTGTCATCCTAAGGTTAATAGATTAATTAAAGTAAATAAGTAATAATTTGTCATTCTGAAAAGGTAAGTTCATTGGCTTTATATTGAGTATCTGGTATGCATATGGATGTGTATGGAAATATTTTCCTGTTTGTTATATTTTGATTAGATATGTCTGCTTGTATGTATTAATTGAAAAATCTCAATAAAATCTTGATTAAAAAAAGAAAGATATCAGAATGTTCTTAACATGTACCTTGGGAATTCATATAGAAAAAATGGGATTGAATGGATTACAGTGCATAGCGGCATGTCCTCATATAGATATTACATTTAGAACTTCTAAACTTGTGGAGCAGATTGCTTTGGCCTCCCAGGTACTGGATGGTCTTCGTATTGCCCTGATCGATTTTACCGAATTAAGCAGAGAACCCTGTTTTGATTCTGATGGCTCAGCAAACATTTTATCTACCAATATTAACTCAGTAATTACTGTCCATAATAGGTTTTCTTTAGTGGAAATACTTGTAATGTATGACCAAAACAACATTTTGATCTGTAAGTTCTTTTTTGGAATACTGAAGGGTTAGCAAGTAAATTGGCAGATTCAGAAATTATTGATTTTTTCCTGGGATTTGATATTTTATGTCTTCAGGAAACTTGGTGGTCTAATTATACTTTATCCTTGATAACAGGATATACACCCTATATATGCCCTGCTATAAAATCTAGTAAGGCTGGCAGAAGCCAGGCAGGTTTAAGTACTTTTTTGAAGAACTCATTAAATTATCAAACAATTGAACTCACTTATGATTTATTTTCTCTTTTGACCCTTAAACTGCAGAACAATTTTTCTAACATTATCTTACTGAATGTTTACTTATCTCCTAGAACTAGTGGGGTATATTCACCAATATTATGGAAGCAACTTGCAGATATATTGGATGAGCTGCTAGCTAAATTTGAGGATTATTTTTTTACAGTCATTGGAGATTTTAATGCTAGAATTTTGTCAAGTAATGGATCAAATGCATCTCAGGATGAGTATAATACTAGACTTAATATACAGTAATTAATCATATTATTCTAACAAACAGAAATTCCAAGGATAATAAAACTAACCAGCAGGGACTGATTCTGGATGAAATAATAACTGATCTGAATCTAATTTTAATAAATGTTAAAACCCTGGGGACCCAGAGGGGGAATTCACCTATTTGGGCCCTTTGGAATCTTTGTTGATTGAGCTGGCCTGGGTTAACCAGTTGGCTGCTGAAAAAATGTTGGATTTTAAAATTATGAATTGCTTAGAGTCTGCACATTCCCCAGTACTTGTCACCTTTATCGGTTCCAGATAATAATAATTTAGCATCTCATTGAAATTTAGTGGAACATAATACCCTGGAGGTAGTTAGTCAAAAAAGAATAAAATATCAAGCTGATACAGTAGATACGTGATATTAAATTCAGATCCAGTTTCATCTTGGAGAACTGAAATAACCTCTGGTGATATTAAAGGTGGAGAGTCTGTCAAGAGAATATGGACTGAAAATCTTTTTCTCAAACCATTATTCAGAACAAACAGTGTCAAAAGACATAATAATCATGAGGCGCTGGATGCCTTACCTTGAGCTATACTGGTGACCCAGGTTCAGGAATGACCTCGGTCGCAGGGGAGCAACTGCCGAGGGCTGGATCGGGCAGCCTAGTAGCTCTTCTCTCTCGGGAGGTTTTCGCCCCCATAGTTCTGTTGCCACTGGCGGAGGTCCAGTGATGGTGCAGGCAGGAGGGGGTGACATGAATGGAGGGCATCTCAAGCACCATGTGCGCGTGCCTCCACACTCATGCATTCATGCTGAGACGGGAACGGGAGAAAACTGGGGCACAAAAACCTAAAAACTACTAAAAAAAAAGACAGAATAATCAGACTTGATTTAATAAGACATGTAGGGATGAAAAAAAGAAACTAAATAACTTAGTGAGATATACTAAAAAACATAGAGCGAATGGCAATCTTAGGATTTTAAGCAAACATAGGAAGGACTACAAAAAAGTTCTGGAAATAGGTAGGGAAAAACTTTGTGTTATGATGTGGAATAAATTAAGAAAGACTGTATTGGAATGAAACACTAAGGCATTTTGGTGATTGGTAAGTATGGGATATACTCAATATTCTACCAGGATTGAGGCTTATATCATGCCTCAATCTTGGGAGACATATTTCTCAACTTTCTACTTCTTGTCCTTGGAGGAACAAAGATATTCCCTATATGATGAACTTAAAAACACATATAGATTCCTACAGGTATCGTACTCCTAGGCCATTATCTATCTGTTTAGAAGAAATTTGACAAGCTATTCAGATGACCAAATTAAATAAGGCCCCTTGCCCGGATCAAATACTGTCAGATATTCCAGACTGGTGGGCCACCATATACCTGGAATTATTTAATAGATTCATTCAGGGTGAGGACTTCCCTGACAGTTGGAATGGAAGTGTAATAAATCCTATCCATAAATAGGGGCCGGTGGCTGACCCTAGCATGTACAGGTCAATTAACCTTTTAGACACATCTCAAAAAATCTTTCATAAAATCATTTTAGCTCAGCTAGAGACTTGAATCCATGATAATAAGTTATTGGATGAAGCCCAGAATGGCTTCAGATGTAACTGCTCAACTATTCAACACTGTTATGCTGTTTCCCATTTAATACATAAGTAGACAAAGATAAAAAAGATGAAGCTTTATTGTTGCTTTGTGGACCTTAAGGCAGCTTTCAACAGTATCAGTTGTAAACTTTTATGGCAAAAATTAGGTTTAATGGGTATAGATCCCTTTTTACTGGTTACCTTAATTAGGCTTCATTACAGTATATGGGTCCAAGTTCAGTACAATCAATTTAATAATTTAACTACTAAAAAAAATAGGACCTGGATATCATGGCAGTCACAGAGACATGGTGCAATAGCAACCATGCCTGGGAAATAGCCATTCAAGGGTACACGCTGCACAGATGGGACAGGGAAGGCAAGAAGAGGAAGGGATGGCATTGTACATCAGGGAAGGGATAAAAGCGACAGTCCCACAAGACAAGGGGAGAAATCAGAAGCACTGTGGGTAACCCTGGAAGTGGGGAGAGGATCAGTACTTAGAACGGGAGTGATATACAGGTGCCCAGGGCAGGCAGAGGATGTAGACAGAGAACTGCTGGAGACTATAGAGAACATGGCAACAAAGGGTGAATTGCTGCTGATGGATGACTTCAACTTGCCAGATGTGGACTGGAGCATCCCGGTGGCAGCCTCAGCCAGGAGTAAGGTATTCCTGCAATCCCTGCAAGGGGCAGGTCTCACACAGCTAGTGAGGGAGCCTACAAGGGAGAACGTAATTCTGAATCTTGTTTTAAGCAATGGGGACAGGATAAATGAAGTCACAGTGGGGGAGACCCTAGGGACTAGTGATCATCGAGCTGTGGGGTTCACCATGAGGACATCACAGGAGGCTAGCCACACAAGGATTAGAATCCTGGATTTCAGAAGGACAGACTTCGGTAAGATGAAGCACAAATTCAGGAAGGCTATGCAGGGATATGATGACATAAGTGGGGTAGTGAAACAGTGGGATAAGATAAGGGAAGCCCTGCACGTGGTAGTAAACCATTGTGCCAGGCCCTGCAGCAAGAGCAAAAGAAAGAGGAAATCACTGTGGTTCTTGAGGGGAGTAGCAGAGCTAGTAAGAGGAAAAAAGATGGCATTTCTGAGGTACAAGGCAGCATAAAGCAAGGAGGACAGGCAAGAATACTTGGAAAAATGAAGGGAAATGAACAAGGCAGTAATGGCAGCAAAGGCCAAAACCAAGAAAAAGCTAGCTAAATCAGTGAAGGAAGGAGGGAAGGCATTCTTTCGGTATATTAGTGAGAGAAGGAAGACAGGGGGCAGGGATTGTGAGACTTAGGGAAGAGGGAGGCAGGGTAGTGGAGAAAGACATTGACAAGGCGACCATCCTCAACAAATACTTCTGCTCCGTATTCACAGAAGAAGACAATGGAGATGATCCCCCATTAATGGAGAAGGGCAAATAGGGAGAGAGGGTGGACATTAGACCTTTTTCAGAGGCAAGAGTAAAAAAAGCACTAGAACAGCTTAGGGTGGATAAAGCTATGGGGCCTGATGGGATACACCCAAGGATCTTAAAGGAACTCCGGGAGGAACTGGCTAAACTTCTTTCTAAGCTGTTCAGTGGCTCACTAGAAATAGGCATGGTTCCAGTGGAGTGGAAGAGGGCACAAGTGGTACCCTTGCACAAAAGAGATATCAAGGAGGAGGCAGAAAACTATTGTCCGGTCAGTTTGACCTTGATAGTAGGTAAAATGATGGAAACCCTACTTAAGGAAAAGCTGGTGGACTACCTAGAGACAAGGGGGCTGCTGGACCCAAGGCAACATGGATTCACTACAGGGAGGTCATGCTAGACCAACTTAATTGATTTCTTTGAGTGGGTAATAAAGGAAATAGACTCGGGCACAGTGGTAGATGTGGCCTATCTGGACTTTAGGAAGGCCTTCGACACAGTCCCTCACAGGAGACTATTCTACAAGCTGGCAAATCTGGGGGTGGGGACAAAGGCGGTCATGTGGGTTAGAAACTGGTTGAGTAACAAAACACAGAGTAGTGGTAAATGGGGTTAGTTCACAGGAGGGACGGGTAACAAGTGGCATACCCCAGAGATCAGTGCTGGGACCAGTGCTCTTCAATTTCTTCATAAGCGATATTGCAGGGGTCTAGAAGGGAGGGTTAGCCTGTTCGTGGATGATACAAAGCTATGTAGCAGGGCAGATACACAGGAAGGTATCAAAAAAATGAGAAGGGATCTGAAGAGGCTAGAAAACTGGTCCAAGGAATGGCAGTTGGGTTTCAATGCAAAAAAGTGCAAGATTATACACCTAGGGAGAAGAAATCCTGGGGCTGAGTATGAACTAGACGGGGTACCACTGGAGACCACCACAGAAGAAAGAGATCTAGGGATAGTCATAGAAGACAACCTCAAAGTGGCCAAACAGTGCGACAAAGCAGTTGCAAAGGCTAACAGAATGTTAGGGTGCATAGAGAGGGGTATAACAAGCAGAAGGAGGGAAGTGGTGGTACTGTTGTACAACTCCCTAGTAAGGCCTCATCTAGAGTACTGTGTTCAATTCTGGAGGCCCCATCTCCAAAAAGACAGACAGGATGGAGACGGTACAGAGGAGAGCTACAAAAATGGTGTCGGGGATGCAGCATAAGTCATATGGGGAGAGAGTCAGAGCTCTAAATATGTACTCCCTGGAGGAAAGGAGAGAGAGAGAGAGAGAGAGAGAGAGAGAGGACATGATAGAGACCTTCAAATATCTAAAGGGGATCAACCAGAGTGGAGCATCTTTCACATGAAAGGAAATAGCAGAACAAGGGGGCACAGCATGAGACTGAAAGGTGGAAAACTTAGAGGGAACTTAAAGAAATTCTACTTCACTGAAAGGGTGGTGGAGAGATGGAACAGTCTCCCCCAGGAAGTGATGGGGGTGGCCACGGTTCAGGGATTCAAGAATGCGTGGAATAGGCACATGGGAATTATCAAGCTGGGATGGGGGGGCTTGTAGCATCTAGGGTACCTTAAGCATTAGAAAGAGAGATAGGACAGACTGGATGGGCCACAAGGCCCTTCTCTTCTGACAACATCTATGTATCTATGTAACTCAGACAAATTTAGGAGTCCATCAGGGATGCATCTTATTTTATTCATTTATTTATTAGCTTTTGGTAACTGGGTAAGTGCACTAGGCAAAAAATCCTGCCTATTTTCAGGCACGACCCGGGAGAGTACAATATAACAATACAGTAAGAGTACAATATCACAATGCAGCAGTGATACACAATCAGATACATAACGTAGGAGAACTGTCCAACAAATACCATGACAGCGGACAGCCACCGAAGATAATTCCCCAGCTGGAAAACACCAACAGTAGTGAAGTTATTGCAACATACACTTATACAAAAACAAGCAATATTGACCAGTCTGACAGGCCTAGCTGTGGGAAACAGGCAGGTAGGCACATTAACAGTAGATACAGGAAAGTAAGGTAGACAAGACATTAGGACTAGGAGTGGGAGAAGCAGACAGTTAGAAACACTATTACAAAAGGCATATCCCAAAGGATAGGCAGATCACAAGCTGATAGTCAAAGCAGAGAGACAGAGTCTAAGTAGAGACACAGAGCAGAAGTTAAGTGCAATCACAGTTATCAAGAGCAAAGAGGTGGGAAAATAGGGCATGCTTAAATGTAAGGTGAGATGAGGCGCTCCTGACATGGACGGGGAGTGAGTTCCAAAACCTAGGTACAAAGTAGGAGAAGGCTTGCTCTCCCATTTTTGTGGAGCATGGCTGAACAGATAACAATGGGAGGTAGAGGATCTAAGGGTGAGAGAGTGAGAGGCAGGGGTGAGCACATCGCTCAGAGAGGAGGGACGAGGAGATTTGGTTAAGGAGTCAACAAAACACCCTAAGGTGTAGGAACGAAGGGCATCAATCAACAGCCATTTTAAAGCAGAATAGAGAAGACAGTGATGGGTTAGGTGGGGAGTCGATATGGCAAATCTACCGATATTGTTGTAAGATGTGTCCTATTTTACGAAGAACACCCATGCTGGCATGAGAGAGCACTGGGCAGGGCATATAGCAGTTGTGGGAGTAAAACACCTCTCGCAACTGAGATCCTAGCAGCCGGAGTGAGTGAGTGATGCACTCTGTAGGCCACACCAATTTGGGCATTAACTGAGTGACACACCTCATTGACATGCACAGAGTAGTCAAGTACTGGGTCAAGCATTACCCCAAGATACTTGAAGGATGAAGTGTTGGAGACAGCAGTCCCATCGCAGCAGCACACCAGGAGCTTAGGGGACTCGGTGGGCACCTTTCTAGCAGACACAAAGAGCATGGCCTGGGTCTTAGATATATTTAGGACTTGGTAGTTGGATGAGAACCAGGACTGGAGGGTCTGAAAAGTGGGAGAGGGACATAGATTGATGTCGACAATATTCTTGGAAGCCGAGTAAAGCACCAGGTCATCTGCATACATGATAATATTGCAATGAGAAGAGGGAGTAGGGATATCATTAATGAAGAGGGAGAAAAGTAGGGGACCAAGGATTGATCCTTGCAGAATGCCACAGGTAATCAGGACGAGGGAGGAGAGAGACTTGCAGAAAGAGACAGCCTGAGACCGATTTTCTAGGTAGCTGCCAAACCCAACTCCAATTCTATTCAATTTATATATTAATTCCATCCAGCCAGTGTTTTACCCAGGGTGGTAGCCTGGGTAAAACACTGGCTGGACAACAGGACACAGAGGGTAATAGTAAATGGAGTCCACAGTGAAGAAAGGGGGGATGCTAGTGGGGTACCTCAGTGTTCAGTACTGGGTACAGTCCTTTTTAATGTCATTACAAGTGACACTGCAGAGGGACTGGAAGAAAAAGTATGTCTCTTTGCAGATGACACAAAGATCTGCAACAGGGTTGATACGCAAGGTGGGGTGGAAAGGACGAAAAGGGACTTGGCAAGGTTGGAGGAATGGTCAGATGTATGCAGCTTAGATTCAATGCAAAGAAGTGCAAAGTAATGCACCTGGGAAACAAAAACACAGGGAAAGAGTACACAATGGGGGTGAGATACTGACAACAATAAAAATGGAAAGGGACCTGGGGATAATCATATCAGATGACCTAAAGGTGGGCAAGCAATGTGAGAAGGCAGTAAAGAGGGCTGGGGGGACACTGGAATGCACAGGGAGAGGCATCACCAGTAGAAAACAGGAAGTTGTTGTCCCTGTGTACAGACAGTTGGTAAGACCACATCTGGAGTACTGTGTACAGTTCTGGAGACCCCATCTCCGCAAAGACATAGGGTGGAGGCTATCCAGTGGAGGGCAACCAAAATGGTGCAGGGTCTGCACCAGAAGACATATGAAGAAAGACTAAAGGAGCTTAAGATGTATAGCCTCGAGGAAAGGAGGGAGAGGGGGGACATGATAGCAACTTTCGAATACCTCAAGGGAATCAACAAAGTCCAAGAGGGTAGCATCTTTCAGAAAAAGAGATGTGCAAGAACAAGGCGGCACAATTTGAAGATAGAGGGGGGACACTCAGAGGTAATGTGAGGAAGTATTTCTTCACAGACAGGGTTGTAGATGCATGGAACAGCCTTTCTGAGGAGGTCGTAGAGTCAAAAACAGTGGGAGACTTCAAGAATGCATGGGACAGACATAAGGCAATTCTAGTGGGTGGTAGGAGGAAGTAAGCTGTTGGTTAACTAGGATCTGCAGCTTATCCATTAGGTAGGGAAATGGGCAGACTACGTGGGCCAAGCGGTCCTTATGTGCCATCAGATTCTGTTTCTATGTTTCTATTATAACTCATTTATACAACACAGACTTTCATTCCCTCAAGATATTTGACAGACCTGTAACTTGTCTGGCATATTCTGATGATATTATCTTAATATCAACTTCACTGCTAGGTTTACAGAGGAAGATGATTTGTTTTGCTGAGTTATATCAGGATAGCGGTTTGGTCATAAACAGGGACAAGATTGTTTTTATCTCAGAGGCTGAAACAATTGTGCACATATTCCCCTGAAGCTGCCTAAGAAGAAAAGGGAGAAGGATTCGAACTACAGGACCCACAGTGTTGAGACTGTTGTGAGCTGTTGCTTAGAAGAGTGGGTTGCCAGCTGAGTCCGTATTCCATCTGTGCGGGGGCGGAGTGAGAGACTGTCCCTTCACCTGAGACAGGCTGCCTCCTCCAATCGAACTACAGCCTGGACACGGAGGGGGTGCTTATCCACTGATGCTGGAAGGCGGGTGGAGTTTGGCCCCTTTAATTGTCTGCGCCGCTCGTTTAGCTGGAGATTGTTCTTCTCTCAGAGGCTGAAACGAGTGGTGCACATGTTCCCCTGAAGCTGCCTAAGAGGAAATGGGAGAAGGATTCGAACTACAGGACCCACAGTGGTGAGACTGTTGTGTGCTGTTGCTTAGAAGAGTGGGTTGCCATCTAAGTCCGTATTCCATCTGTGCAGGGGCGGAGTGAGAGACCGTCCCTTCACCTGAGACAGGCTACCTCCTCCAATCGAACTACAGCCTGGACACTGGGGGGGGATGCTTATCCACTGATGCTGGAAGGAGGGTGGAGTTTTGCCCCTTCAAATGTTCACACCGCTTACTCAGTGCGAGCGTGAGTGGCGCGAGTGCCACTTCTAGTGGAAAATACTAGAAGGAGGCTGCTGAATTACAAGGAGGAATCTTGGTACACAGCTTAGGGGCTTGGGATTTTTTAAATAAGTTTTATTGAGAATTGAAGGGGGAAAGAGTTTGATTATTTTTAGAATTTGTTTTGCTTTAATAATAAATCTGTTTGTTATCATTTGTTTTAGTTTAGGTTTCTACTTGGGTGATAAATGGAAAAATAAGACTAGGCCTCCTGATGGATCTTCATTGGAGTTTCAACATCTTAATGACTCTGTCATTATTACTTCTGAGGTGGGTGGTGGTTTTTCCCATTTTGTGTAGAGTCCTTTGCAAATTGTTGGAGTGTATACCGTAATTTAATGGGCTGCACTCTGACATCTCATTTACAAAGGAGTATGGTTAGAATTCTTATGAGAGATGAGAGAAAGCTCTTAAATAAATTGTTTCCCAGAAGCCTTTTATTACTTTTATTAATTTCAGGTTCTGTCCATCCTTACCCTGGCCCTAGTGTTCCTAATAATTTGGATGGTATTCATTTTTCTGCAACTAACTCTCTCAGATTGGTCCACCTTAATGTGCAGAGCCTCTTTGCAAAATGGGATGTATTTAATGTTTGGGTGGACCAACAAAATGTTGATGTAATAACACTATCGGAAACATGGCTTAACATTAATATTACTTCAACTGAGATCTCCTTACCAGGATATAGCTTGATTAGGAAGGATTGAACTGGTACTAGAAGATGGGGGTTGCTAATTTACTTTAAGGTTTATCTTGGTATTACATTATTAGATTTGGATTACTGTGATTCTAATTGTGATATGCTAACTGTTGATCTTATTTTAGGACAACAGAAGCACTTGTGTTTGAGTACAATATATATACCACCAGGGCATTTTAAAGATGGATGGAAATTGGTCTTGCAAATTAAGAAATTCTTGCCTATGAATCGTGAATGGATAGTTATGGTAGATTTTAATCAAGATTTGGGTTTTAAATTTAGAATGGAGGCACAGGAACTCCTATTGGAAGTAGGTCTTTCTCAGATGATATCCGATTTCACTAGGCAGAACCCTAGAACAAACCATGGCACGACTCTTGATTGGTTGTTAGTTTCTCATAATGAAAGGATTGTTTCTTTTGATGTCCTGCCTGATGTAATCAGTGACCATAGTCCAGTTGTTTGTGAATGGTCAGTAAGGATAAAACAAGGTTTGTCATCCATATTGGAATGTAGGAACTTTAAAACAACATGTTCCTAATACTGAGATTAAGGCTTGCCAATCAGAAGATTGGTTTAAGTTAGATTCCATTATGGATGTAAATTTATTTTTAGAAGCTCTTAGTAAACTATTAACATCTGTATGTGATAAAGTAGCTTCAAGTTGACGTCTAAGGGTTAAAGCTAACAGGCAAAAATGGATAACTTCAGAATTATTGAAGGCCTTTAGAATGAGAGACAAGGTTTGGAAAAAGTATAAGGCATCTGGGGATATTTCTTTACATCAGAAATATAAAATACTATGCAATCAATGCAAGACATTAACAAGGAGAACAAAAAGACAATACTTTGTATGTCTCCAGAATAAGTGTCAGGGTAATTCTAAACATACGTGGAGAGTGCTTAAGGACCTCTTGGGGAAAGACTCTAGGGATATTTCTATCACTCTGAATTTGGAGGGAAAAATAGTGAATGAACCCCAACAAGTAGCCAGGCATTCTATGAATTTTGTGGAAATCTTGATAGTTATAGGCCCTCCCCCTATTCACCATCCCCAGCCTTGGACCCTCATAATTTAAAATATTTTCAAAAACTTCCTCAGAATGACTCAGTGTTCAGATCTGAGTCTTATCCTATGTTTAAATTTAGTAAAGTGACCACTGATCAGGTTAAGGACTATATATTAAAACTGAACCCCAGACCAAATTTAGTATCAGATAATATAGACTATCGCCTGATTAAGGCTGGAATTGATTTCCTGGCAGTCCCTTTGACATCTCTGTTTAATTTATCCATTCACTCTGAATGTTTTCCATCAATGTGGAAAAAGGCTTATATAAGGCCTGTTCCAAAGTGTGGAAATTCGTCAATCATTTTGAATTATAGACCTATTTCACTTCTCGCCCCGCTTTCAAAAGTTCTAGAAAAAATATTCTTGATCAGACAACAGAATTTCTAGAAAAATATAGTTTACTTTTTGAAGCTCAACATGGTTTCAAGAAAAAACAGAACACAGAGACAGCCTTGGTGGAGTTCAAAAGCCGCATACAGAGCGCCCTTGATAATGGGCACTCTGTTGCGGCTGTATTTGTGGACCTTACCAAGGCTTTTGATTTGATTGACTTTAGTATACTCCCTGCAGTTTTGGGTGAGTTTAGTTTTTCTGCCTCAGTTATTTCCTGGTTTTCATATTATTTACAGTTAAGGAGTCACTGTACTGTTATCAACAGTGCCTATTCCAATTTTTCTGATACCCATTGTTGTGGTCCCCAGGGGTCTATCCTGGGCCCACTGAGTTTCTCTCTTTTCATGAATTCTGGCCCTTTAAGTTAAAGGAGGTCATTCATGTCCCTTTATGGTGATGATGCTGTTTTATTTAGCATTTCAGACAATCGAAGTGAAACTTTTAAATTTGTTCAAGAGGATTTTGATTCCTTCCAGTATTGGTTATTATTTAGACGAATGGTTTTGAATATAAATAAAACAAAGTTAATGATTTTTTCAGGGCCCAGGATAGACCCCTCTCAGCAATTATTTTTGTCATCAGTTTCAGATCTTAAAGGTAACTATATTGAGAGAATTAATACATTCAAATATCTGGGTGTTTATTTGGATTCATGTTCATCTTTTGAATTTCACGTAGACTACCTTCGTAAAATTTTACACCAGTGGTTAGGGATGTCACTGACGCCACCACAGCATACACAAGGCCCCCCTGCATGGCCCCCACAGTGGCACAGCAAGGAGGTTGACCTGGCATCAGTACCTGAAGGACCCTGCACATGACAAGGCCTGCTCTGGGCGCCTCCACCAGTAGTACGGCACCCTGCACACCCACCCATGGTTACACCCTGTCCCAGCACTGGCCCGACCAGACAGCACAGCAGCCTACTGTGGTGCATGGAGTCATGCACCACACAGGAGGCAACACAGGGCACATACAAAGCCCACCCCAGTCCCAAGGGTACCCCGTCAAACAGCCTCACATAGCAGAGCAACAGATGCTGCCATTGTGAGCCCCATGGTGCCATGTATCCACGGCCTGCACACCACCATGGCACCGGTGAGCCTGCCATGTGATGTGTGCGTGCCTTGAACCAGGCTGCTGCCTGCATGCAGCAGGACCCCATGTGACAGTCACCAGGCCACAGGCACCACCCCAGACACCATAGACTGCATGGAGGGAGACAACAACAGCACCACCCACAGTGTCACCTGAGGCAGATGTGCAATAGACCAGGGGTCGGGATGCCAGCTGCCAGGGCATCGTGCCTGGAGGGTGACTGGCATGGACTGCCACCAATGTCATGTCAGCAGCCATGCATGCGGTGGTGGGGTTGGCACGACCGCGCGTGCCACAGACATGCAAGGAGCACAGCTGCACGGGCTTGGCACACACTGCCAGGGGCAGCTGGGACATAGCACATGCACCACAGCCCACTGCACACAGGCAAACAGTGCACAGGGCACACCACACATACACCAGACAGTGCCCATGGCCCCAACCCACACTAGTGGAGGATCCCTGGCGGACACACCCACGGTCAGACAAGCACCACTCCTCAGTTGCCATGCACACCACTGCAGCAAGGCACCATACGCCCACTGCAAATCAGAGACAGACACAGTCATAGTATGAAAAGCATGTATATTGTAACAGGAAACAGCAACAACAGGAACTGTATACAAAGCTATATATACAGTGGGGAAGGGGAAGTACAAGGCTACAACTTGGGGGGAAGAGCAGTGGGCAAAGGGAATAGCAAGGAGAGGGACAGAGGGGAGTGGGGTACAGTCCAGGGAGGGAAAGGAACAGTGCAGGTGCTGCAGGCCCTACTGGTGGCCCCTCTCATCCCTGTGTTCCCTGTGGTGCCTTCTGTGCCACTGCCATTCACCCCTCTCCATCCCCTGCAGCAGCTCCAGTGTGGTCTGGGTGACCTGCAGGATCTCCTGTATGTTACGCTCCAGGGTCGTCCAATGTTGTCCACCTAGGACAAGAGAGCAGAATCCGTATGTGTGACTGGCCAGACCAACACAGCCCACCCAATGTGCATGGCATACAGCAGTGGTCTGTGCCCCTGGGATGGCATGCAACCACCCACATTGGGTGAGCCCACATAACCCACCTACCCGGGCACCCAAAGCCATGCAAACCGCCACACACCCCCACCGCCCATGCACATCACAGCACCATCGTGGCCATCCGGTGTCATGGCTATGCAGTGGGATGGCAGTGGCACAGCAAGGTGCCCAGTGCATGCACAGCCCACCTGCAACACCCACCAACATGTGCAGACCCACAGGATGGTGCAGAAAGTACCGTGGGATGTGCACGGCAGTAGGGGCCATGTGCAGGGGGCCATGCTCCACCACCACCCCTGCAACCCACCATGCACAGTTGTAAGGGGAAACATGGCACTCACCTGCATCCCAGTCAGCAGAGCGCTGCTGACCCCCGGCACCACCACTGTGCCCTGCCTGCATGGCCACACCTCCATCGTCGACCCACCCTCTATGCTCCTGGGCCATCCGGGCCCTACGGCGATCCTCCGGGCCTAGAGTGCAAACATGGAGAGAGTCCCATCAGTACACGTTAGAACCATAGCCCCCCCTTGCTGTGTGTGTGCCCGCACAGCCCGGCCATGACGTGGTGGCACAGGGTGTACATGAAGCACCCCCACAACCGGCAACACAGGTAAGGCCCCCCCTGGCAGCATGGCCTGCCGACCACCGTGATACCAGGTCAGACAGATATTACTAGTGTGGTGAAGGGGCACCTACCTGGCCATGGCATGGCACCACGCCGGGCATGTGCCTGCAGTCACCCTAGGTGGTCAGGGTCACGCTGCTGGAGGTACCCATAGTGGTGGAGTCACTGGTTAGCGGTCCTGCTGCTCCCTGTGGCCTCCTCAAGGCCCTCTGCCATCTCCTGCCACACTGCTGTCCGTGACCTCAGGATGAGTACCTGGCTAAAAAGGGCATCTACATGGGGTTCCACAAGTGCCACCAGGTTAGTCAGTTCCACCGCTATCCACACTGGTGCTCTGGTGCGTGGCATGGTGCTGTCACTGGCGAGCACAAAATGGCGCCCAGTAGCGCACGTGCCCCAAGTGCGGAGGCAGCATGGTACTGCACTGCCAGTTGCAATTGTGCTGGCACCAGACTGCACAATAGGGAGGCAGCCATGTGGACGCATGGTACCTAGAGGGCAAAGGTCAGCCGCAGGGTCATGGG
Source organism: Neoceratodus forsteri (assembly GCA_016271365.2). Lineage (NCBI taxonomy): Eukaryota > Metazoa > Chordata > Ceratodontiformes > Ceratodontidae > Neoceratodus > Neoceratodus forsteri. The sequence goes on along the minus strand of CM028130.1, from coordinate 967,533,226 downwards.
TCTGTCCATGCACGGAGTGCTCAGTGCTATTGGGAAGCCCTGCATGTAGCATGGTAGGGTGCATGTGTATGTCACCATGCAGTGGCCTACCACGCTGTGGTGCCATGGCACCCACGGCGCACCATGGCACAAGCGCCCCTCTGGGCATATAGCGCACAAGCACCACAGGCACAGTAGTGGCTGTGCCCTGTACTGCCTCCCATGCACAATGCATCAGCAGCACCACTAGCATCAGCATCAGCACTGTGGGCATGTGTGGTGTGGTACCGATTGCGCACGTCACAGTGATGTGCCACAGCCTGAGCATGCTCAACACCATTGTGCAAGGCGCAACAGTGTGATATTCAGCCAGGTTATTCAAATCAGCTCATGAGCCATTCCATGGCACATCCACTGCATTTGTATCCCATTACAGTTGCGCCTGCCCTCATTTGCATGCATTGCGCTATAAAAATGCGACCTGAAAATGCATGGGCCATGGATCGGTATTGCAGTCCTTTGAGGTAGGTGACATGTTGTGGGAACGTGTGGACAGTGGTCTGGGAGGGCTGTATAGGACTGCACAGTCCAAGGTAACACCTGTCCATCCCCCAGGCACGAGCATGACTGAGCGAGAGGATGAAGATGAGCAGGGAAGGGTGCGAAAGAGGAGGCCCAACTTTACCTGGGCGGAATCCGATGCCCTGTTCGAGGCCTATCTCCATGGAGAGCCGCTGCTCAGTGGACAGAAGGGAACACCACAGGTCCGTGCGGCGGCATGGGGCGAGGTGGCATGTGCCATCAACCAGCAGGGCAGCCACCAGTGGTCCGTGCAGGAGTGCAAGAAAAAGGTTGGCATGGACAGGAGGCGGATCAAAGATAAGATGGCTGCCATCAGGGTGGCACGTGCTGCCACTGGTGGTGGCCAGCAGGACGTATCCCACCTGATGCCACGGGAGGAGCAGGTGGCCGGCAGCATGCGGCGTAGTGCCATCGAGGGTGTTCCTGGCGGAGGCTTCAAGACGGGCGACAGCCCATCACTACATGGTAGGTCCAGCGTTGGCAGTGTGTGGGTGGAATGGGGGGGCAGGCCCCAGGGCCAGGTGGAACCACTAACGGTACTGTGTTCCTTTACAGCTCCTGAGCGTCTGCATGGGGCAGCGGTGGTGGGTGTGTCAGCTGAGGGGGAGGCCCTGGACACAGTGGAGCACCCATCCACCTCCACAGGTGTCCAAGAGACCGACCGTCTGCAGCCCTGCACATCTGTCCAGACTGATGCCAGTGGTGTGGGTGCGGACATGGCCCTGGCTGTGTCCCAGTGTGACGCCGCCCACAGTGTACAGTGTGCTGAGACATGGATTGGGGCCAGCTCCAGCACTGATGATGACATGACATGACGCACGTCCCAGGCAGTGATGTATATGGGACACAGGATGGTCCCACGGATGGCATCCACCCAGGCGGTTCCATGGGTAGTGCTGGCGTGGCTGCCTGCACAACAGCCCATGTCCAGGCTGCATCTGCAGGCTCCAATGGGGCAGCAGTGGTGTGCAGCCAGGCTAGTGGGGCTCTTGTTGCCGCTGCAGCTGTGCCAGTGGTGCCTGGTGATCGGCAGCTGGAGGAGCAGCGGCAGCAGCTGGCTAGTGTCGATGTGGGGACAGGGGCAGGAGCAGAGGCTGTGCACCGCATGTGGATGTACCCCAGGATGACAGCGCTGTGTGGCACCCACCATTGAGGGGCGCTGTGCAGCAGGGCCAGGAACACCACGGGGGACAGCATGCTGGACATGCAGATGACCCCTTGGATGACCACAGCCATCTTTCCCAGGGCTCAGTGGATCAGCAGATGCGGCTCATGGTGGCAGTGGATGCACTCTGTGTGGTGCTGTGCCAGGTAGAAGATCAGTGAAGCAGGGACCATGCCCTACTCCTGGCAGAGTTGGCTCAGCAGCGGGCGGATGTGACCACTGCCATTGACAGGCAGACCACTGCAATGGCAACTGTCGTGGCTACACTGGCCAACCGGATGGGTGCCCAGCTGCCGCACACCTCGCAGAGTGCTATGACCACCCCCCGTTCTCAGCGTCGTGTGACCCCTGCCATGTCAACACCAGGTTCTGCTGTGGGCATACCTAGCATACCTGGTGCGGGCATGTTTGGCCTGCAGACCCCTGCGCAGACACGGTCGCGTTCACACAGTGTCACCCCTGGGAGCTCTTTGGTGCCACACCATGAGGCCACTGGTCAGCCTGGTATGGCTGGCAGGTCTCGACAGGGCTGCCCACGCATCCGTGGCAGCCATGCTACTGTGCTGCATGACTGACCCTTCCCCTCCACAGCCACTATCTGCCACTGCCCTGTGTGCACTGTGGTGTTCTTTGTGCATTGCATGGGTGTGGTGCCCAGCCCTGCACACACATGGTCCCCATGCACACCCTCCCAGCTGCTGGCCACTGTGGCATGTGCATGATGATGCCTGTGTAGCACTGTCTGCCACTGTGCAATGGTGTTCAGTGTCTGAGGCACACACAGTGCCAGCCACTGGGTGTGGTAGAGTTGGGTCCTGTGTGGGTGTGGAGGGGCCTGTTGGGGTGGGCATGCCTGTAGTCCTGTGGGCATGGGTTGGGGTGTGTGTGCATGTGTGTGTGTGCCGCATGCAGCCCTGCATGTCCTTGCCTTTGTGTGTGGTCCTTCACCCATTCTCATGCCCCTGACTCCGTCCTCCCCTGGTGTCCACCCCTGCCTGTCTATGGGCTGTGCCCTTGCCCCTGGTGGCTGCACGTGGCCCTGCTGACCAACCTGTGTTGTCCAAAGTGCTCCTCTGCAATGGCTGGGCCATCTGGGACAGCCAGGGATCCCTTTGCCCAGGGGGTGGCTGCCCAACATCAGCTGGACTGGCGTCCTCCTCCTCCCCACCACTGTCCTCCTCCTCAACCTCAGTGGCTATCCCACAGTTGGTGGCCATGTCATGCAGGATACAGCAGACCAGGAATAGCCCACAGGCCTTTGAGGGGCTGTACTGTAGGGCACCACCTGACGTGTGCAGGCAATGGAACTTTGCCTTCAGCAGCCTGAACACCGGCTCGATGACATTCTGTGTTGTGGCGTGTGCCTCATTGTACTGTTGCTGCTCTGGGGTTGTGAGGTGCTGGTATGATGTGAGCAGCCAGGGCCATAGCGTGTAACCACTGTCACCTGTGTGTAGAGGGGATTCATTAGCATGGTAGTCTGCGACACTGTGCCATGGGCTGTCATGGCCATTTCCCATGGTACCCCTGCCCATGCCCCACACCCCCCCACGTCTGCACCCATCATCCAGCATGCTATGCATACTTACCTACCAGATGGCCAGTGGGGATGTACCCACTCTTGAACCTATGGCACAGTGTGGACTGGTGCCAGATGAAGGCAACATGTGCTCCCCCCCAGGGTGTGTGGCACAGACATTGATTATGCACCCCCTGGCATCGCACACCACCTGGCAGTTGACACTCGGGTAACCCTTGCGGTTGATGTATGCCACCCCCTCTGGGCCAAGTGGCATGCAGATGCCTACATGGGTGCAGTCTATGGCTCTGAGCATGCCAGGCAACCGTGCTACCCTGTGGAACTCCTGCATGTGTACTGTGTGCTCTGCCTGTGTGCTGGGGAAATGGATGTACTCTGCAGCATGTGGCAGCAGTGCGCTGAGAGGAATTGTGTGAGTAAGCATGACTTGGCTGACTGGGTTATGCCTGTCATGTCCCCTGTTGGTCTCTGGAAGGTGCCCATGGTGAGCAGGCACATGATGGCTGTGACCTTAGTCTCCACTGACAGCGCATGACTTCGTCGTGTGGGTACCTGCATCTCATCACTGCACAGCTCACAGAGCTGCCTCAGTATCACCCAGTTCAGGTGGTACTGGACCACAATCTCAGTGTCACAGTACTGCTTGAAGGTGGTGCAGGCATGGTACAGCCTGTTCTGGGCATACTGCCGACAGGCTCCATGCTGCCTGCCTTCTCACACCCCTCATTACCGCCTCCATCTGGAAGGTGGCAATGGTCATATCCCTGGTCGGTGTTCCCCCCACCTGGGCGGCTGTCGACCTGGTCCCCTCCCCAGCTGTGTGTTGCTGGTGCTGTCCCTGCACCGGGTACACCTCCGGCTGTTCACCACTGTGTACCCTGCCTCTTGCCACTGCCCTCCATCCTCTGGCATGCTCAGGCCCTCTTGCACACACACACACACACACACACACACCTTCTCTCACTCGCTCACACCTCTGGTGGGCCCCTGTCCACCTCCTGCCCCCTGCTTCTTGTCTTGCCTCACTGCCACTTTGTCTCCCCGCTCCCCCGCTGTGGCTTCTCTGTGGCACATTCATCCTCCTCTCTCTTGCTCCCTTTTATTTTGGCTCATTTCTGCTGTCGCTCAACTTCCGCTTGCTCCGCCACTGCGCACGTCGCCTACTGTTGAATATCGCATTGCACACATTATTCCTGGTTACACCCCCTGCACTTGTGCATGCATACATTTCTGTTGCGCTGCGGCACATTGTGTGTTGTGCTGCACTTCTGCTGAATATCACACTATGGCACATTTCCGCTCTTGCGTGGGAGCATCCCTATTGCGCATGGCGCAACTGCTCTGGATATCCCACCCATTAAGTCTGTAAACATAGACCTGCCCTCTGTTGCACAGGATTGCGTGTTGCTGATTACTAATTTAGCCACCTTGGAGAGGTGGGCTAATAGTATTAATGCTAAGATTTTGTAGTCCACATTTAGGAGACTGATTGGTCTCCAATTAGTTAGATCTCTTTTGTCTCCTTTTTTGTACAGCAAAATTACCAAGGCTCGGGACATGACTTATGGAAAAGTTTCTGAAGATAGAATGTGGGAAAATGCATCAGCCAAAACTGGAGCAAAATAAACTGCATATTTAATATAAAGCTCACTGGTAAATCCATCACTTCTAGGTGCTGAGTTTTTATTTAATTTCCCCAAAATTGTGGTACTCTCTGCTGGAGTGACTGGGAGGTTAAATCAGACAAAGAGTTCTGGCCTATTTGGGGAATATTTAAATCTCTTTATTTACCAAGATCACCTGTTGTCGAGGAGGGAGTGCTAAAAATTTCTTGAATAAAAGTTTGTGAGACATTTTGGATATTATCTTGATCTACGTGCTGTGTTTTTGTACATGGGTCCAAAACCGTATAAATTCTAGTATGATTTATTCTATTTTGACAACTTTTGTAAATATCCAGGGAGGGCCTTGAACCCTCCGTACCAAAGTGTGCCTCAAGTTTTAATGATTCTGCTCTATTGTACTGATACTGAAACATTTCTGCATTAAGTTCCTGTATTTCACTATTTAAATCCAATTTAAATTCATAAGCCCTTAAAGATATTTTATATAGTTTATCCCTTAGTTTTAGATATTGCAAATAGGAGGATATTGTGTTTTTAACAGATTGTTTTTATAAAAGAAGCCTTTAGCTCAGCTTTTGTGTCAGTCCACCAATCTGTAAGTGAATCAAAAGCATCTACCACAGTAAACCTCGCTGAAAGTAAATCTGATCATTTTTCTTCCATATTAGAGTGAGATGAAAGGGAGTTGTTTAACATCCATCTAGAAGTAGATTTGTTTGGAAAGGAGGAAACATAGAAGTTGATGGCAGATAAGGACTGCAAGGCCCATCCAGTCTGCACATTTCTTTTTCTGCCTTATGAATGTGCCATCAGCCTTTGCTCTGTCAATGGCCTATCTATTCGTACTCATCTGTATTGCTCCCTTATGCCTATCCCATACCTGTTTGAAGCCCTGCACTGTATTCATATCCATCACTTCCTGAGGTAAGCTGTTCCATGCATCCCCCACCCTTTCTGTGAAAAAGAACTTCCTCACATGCCCCCTTAATCGGCCTCCCTTTAATCTCATGCTGTGTCCTCTTGTCCTGCTATATTTATTATATTGAAGCATGTTAGACTCTTTCACCTTGTTAATACCCTTAAGGTGTTTGAATGTTTCGATCATATCACCTCTCTCCCTCCTTTGCTCTAAGGTATGCATATTGAGCTTCGTTACTCTGTCCTCATATGTTTTCTGATGCAGTCCCTGTACCATTTTGGTTGCCCTTCTCTGGACTCCCTCAATTTGGTTAATGTCCTTGTGAAGGTGTGGCCTCCAGTACTGCACTCAGTACTCCAGATGAGGCCTAACCAGTGTATTGCAAAGAGGGATCATTACCTCCCTCTTATGACTTGTGATACCCCTACTAATGCACCCAACATCCCTCTAGCCTTACCTACTGCTTTAGTGGTCTACTTGGATGATTTCAGGTCATCTGTGATGATGACACCCAAGTCTCTTTCTTCCCTTGTGACTGCCAGCAACTCCCTTCCCAGCCTATAGGTGGCTTTAGGGTTTCTCTTCCCTATGTGCATGATCTTGCACTTCTTTGCATTAAACCCCATTTGTCACTCTTCCGACCATTTTGCTAGTTTATCCAGATCTCTTCTCATTCTGCTCACCCCATCTGGATCATCTACTCTGTTGCAGATTTTGGTGTCATCTGCAAACAGACAAACCTTACCCTCCAGTTCTTCTGCAATATCACTGATGAAGATATTGAAGAGGACTGGCCCTAGGACCGATCCCTGAGGTACCCCACTTGTGACTTGCATCTCTTCTGACTGTATACTGTTTACCACCACACTCTGTTTTCTGCCCGTCAACCAGTTTGCCACCCAGTTGACCAACTTCTGACCCCCCCCTTGCCTACCCAGCTTATTAATCAATCTTCTATGTGGAACAGTATCGAAAGCTTTGCTGAAGTCAAGGTAGGCGACATCAGCTGCTCCCCCTTGGTCCACCATTCTGGTTACCCAGTCACAGAAATCTATGAGATTAGTTTGACAGGACCTTCCTTTTGTAAACCCATGCTGTCTTGGATCCTGTGCTCCTATGGATTCCAGGTGTTGCACTATCCTTTCCTTAGGGAGTGCCTCCATAAACTTGCCCACTACTGAGGTAAGACTGACTGATCTGCAGTTCCCTGCCTCCTCCCTGCTACCACTCTTGTGGAGCGGGATCACATGAGCTCTTCTCCAGTCTTCTGGGACCTCTCCTGTGCCCAGAGACTCACTAAACAGTTCTGATAATGGCTCTGCTAGTTCCAACCTTAGCTCCTTTAGTACCCTGGAATGTATGCCATCAGGTCCCCTTGCCTTGTCCACCCTGAGCTTATCAAGCTCTTGTAGGACCCTTTATTTTGTGAAGGGACTAGTGCACACTCCTCCCCCTGTGTCCATGGTGCTGAGCTGTGGGCTCTGCCCTACCTTCTGTTCAGTAAATACTGAGCAGAAGTATCTATTAGGATAGATGCTTTTACATGGTCCTCCTCCTCACATGCCTCCTTATCCCCTTGATCTTAGCAATACCCTCTCTGGACTTTCTCCTTTCACTAATGTATCTATAGAAAGTCTTGTCCCTTTCTTTTACTGTTTGTGCTAGTGTTTCCTCAGTTTGGGCCTTTGCCTGCCTTACTGCCTTCCCTGCTTCCCTTAGGGAAGTTTGGTTTGCCTCCCTATCTTCATCCTGCTGCGTTCCCTTATATTTCCTGAAGGCCAGCCTTTTGGCTCTGACCTTTTCTGCTACTGTTTTCGAGAACCAAAGTGGTTTCCTTCTTCTTTTGCACTTCCTTTTCTCTCTAACACAATGGGATGTTGATTCAAGTATTGCATCTTTAATGCTTGCCCACTTTCCCTGTACACCCTCACCTGTATTTATTTTTGCCATGGCTAGCTTAACTCTGTTGGCCATCTTATCAAAGTCAGCTCCTCTGAAGTCCCATATTTGTGCCTTGGAATGGGATGATTTAGTTCTAGTGGCCAAATTGAACCATACCATGTGATGGTCACTGGCCCCCAGGTGACCTTCTACCTGGAGATATGTGATCCTTTCCCTGTTAGTACTAGATCTAGGATAGCCCTGTCTCTTGTGAGTTGTTGTACCAGTTGTTTGAGTCCCTCCCACTGCAGGGAATCCACCATGTGTCTAGTTCTGGCAGATGGTCCTGCTGGTATTGACCAATCTGTATCTGGCATGTTGAAGTCTCCCATTGTCAGAACCTCCCGTTTAGCTGTCATGTTTTGTATATCTTCTACCATTAATGTGTCTATGTCTTTCCCCTTGTCTGGAGGCCTGTACACAACCCCAGTTCGTATGGCTGTCCCATTTCCTGTTTCCAGGGTGACCCACAGTTCTTCTGGCTTCTTATGTGTATTCTGAATTTCTGTAGCTTTGATATTTTCATTGACATAAGGGGCCACTCCACCACCCCTTTTTGCACCTTGGTCTCTTCTGAAGAGTACATAGCCAGTTACTGAAGTCTCCCAAGTGTGTTTACTGGTAAACCATGTCTTGCTAATGGCTACTATGTCCAGTTTAGCCTCTGTCATTATTGCCTGCAGGTCTGGGATCTTGTTTCCCAGACTGTGAGCATTTGTGTACATTATTTTTCATTGGCTAGATTTCGATGTGTTAGTTGTTGGGCGAGGTCTGACATTTTCCCTGTGCATTGTATGGGGAGCCGGACCTTTTTCCTTTTCTGGTGATGCAAATGAACTACAAACATGCTGAACTTCTATTTGACCACTAGCTGAGGAGGGAGGGCTGTTCTTCCCATTCGACATATGGGGTGCTGCACCCCTCTCCCCATTTGCTAGTTTAAATATTCTGCAAAGACAGCAAACTTCTGTCCCAATGCACTGACTCCCTCCTTAGTCAGATGCAGTCCAGCAAATTTAAAGAACCTTCACTCCCAAAACTGTTGCCAGTTCCCTATAAATTTGTGTCCTTTTTCCTGGCACCAGCCCTTGAGCCACATGTTGAGCTCCCCTATCTCCCCTTCTCTGACCTTCCGTCCATCTGCCCCTCTCTCCCAGACTGGCAGGATCTCAGAAAAGGTGATGCCAGATGAAATGGATGATAGTTTGTCACCCAGCCTGGTCAGGTGTTCCTTGGTCTTCACAACTGACCAGCTGGCGAGATCATTAGTCCCAATGTGTACCAGGACATCAATGTTTTCTCCTGCTGCCTGAACAATTTTAGCAAAGGAAGGGCAGTTCGTTTCCAGGGTACATTGTAATGGTACCGCCAGATGATATGAAGTTTCACAGGGGGTAACTTGTGTTTGAATGCCATGTAAGAATTCAGAGATAATTATGTAATCTATTTGAGTTGCTAGCGGGCCCTCAGAAAAAGTTTTTGCTCCCTTAGAGTAAACTGAGACATATCCGTCCACAAGCCCCACAGTTTTTATGACAGCATTTAGATGATTAGAATCTCTAAATAACTCAGTGGTACAACCATCTCTGTTTGTTATGGACAAGAGGCAATTGAAATCTCCACCCATTATAATATGTTTTCTCGTGTGCAAATATGGTTGGATTAAAGAGAACAGTGCAGAAGGAGATGCTATGCTCTGGGGGACATACACGTTTATTACCCTAAATGTTTCTTTTTCTCTACTTAGATCTAATTAAAGTACCCTTCCTGGACTTATGTCAGCCACCCTCTGAACTGTGAACTGATAGCCTTATATCAATATTCCAACCCCATCGCATGTGTCTGGACCCTGAGACCAGAAGGATGGTCCCAATGTCCATAACTTTTTCGAGTGACAGACTTCATGTATGGTTTTTAACCTTGAATCCTGAATAAAGGTGAAGTCATTGGCAAAGTCCTTCAGCAACTGAAGGGTGGTGATATGCTTTTTGTTTGCCTTTATATTGCATACATTGATGGTTAGAAATGAAATGTGCTGATCTGCCCTCATTCATCTGCTATGTTGGGTGAATTTGAGACCTTTTCTGATGGGTTTTCCCATTTTTCTTTTTAACTGTTTCAGGCTGTGAGTCTGAAGAAGGGTTTAGTTTAGAGGATACCGTGGATGAGTTAGAATCATCCCCCTCATCCTCCATATCACCCCATTGTTGTCTTTTCGCTAAAGCTTGGCAACAATTTCTGGTTACTACTCATTTTTTCTGGCGGGGGGGGGAGTTTTGAATTGCTTTCCTTTTTTGCCTCCACCATAGAAAACTGAGTCTGCTGGGGGGGAAGTGGGAGGCATATCCACATTATCACTGACCACAGTTGAGGGAGTACGGGGGAAGGGAATACTAATCATTCACCTCACTAGTGGAAGGCCCTGCTGAATCTATCACTCGAGTGCCTTTCTCAGTAGGAGGGGGAGAAGGAGGATGGTTACCCTCTTCTGTGGGCTGTGTGGAGTTTTCCTGCCTCTGAAGGGCTTGTACCTGACATTTTTCTAACAGCTAAACAGGGTCTAGCTGGGCCTTATCCAATCTATTTCTTTCTGCCCAAGGACAATTTCTGTATGTGTGGCCCCCTTCGTCACACAAATTGAACTTAAGGGGATTGTGGCATCCTAAATTGACATGCCTGTACTCAAAACACAGGTTACATCTGGGTTGTTCACAAACTGAGCTTAAGTGGGTACATGCCTCACATTTGTGGCATGTTCTGGGCTGCCCTTGGTAGAAGCATAAGCTCCTGTCTCTACCAATGTGAAAACTTCCTGGAAGATGAATGATACATGTGCCCAGTTGTTTAAGCTGGACCTTTACCTTCCAGTTTCCCATCCATACTAGATCCTCATCTAGGATGGGGATTGGGGCTTCCTGGACTGTACACCTGTGCTGCAACCAGTATTGCACATCAACAATACTAACACTTTCATTCCTGAACAAAAGGGTAATGATTTTATCAGTTGCTTTAGTGAGAGGAATTGGAAAAAAGGGTTACCTTAATGGAGAATTTTGAACCTGTGAATATTTAGCCCAAAATCTGTCTAGGGTATAGCTAGTTTTAAAGCTAACATCGTATATGACTTCCCCTTCCACATGGATAACAGCAAACAATTCTGAGAGAGTAATACCCATTTGGTCTTTTAACATTTGGTATAATACAGTTTTTCTGTCCAGTGTGTTTACTGGATCTCTGTTAAACTTTAACCTAACCGCATTCCTTCTCTGAGTCGGTTCCCCTTTATTCTTAAATAAATCTGCCATGTACAATTTCTTAGGTTGGTCTGCAGCAGAAATGTCCACATTTTCAGTATTACCTTCTGTGTGATCTGAGGTTAAGTCCTGTGCTCCGTTTTCTTGAGGGGAATCACCCGTATGCTGACCAAGTTCCTTAGCAACCTGGGAGAGTATATCCAAAGTGCCGGCCGGTTGGACTGGTTCCGAGAGAGTTGTAGCTAGTCCTGAGGTTTTGTTGCATGCCTTAGGGGAGCATTCCTTGATGATTTGAACAGTGCTGGCCGGGCCTAAGGAGACCCATGAATTCGAGTGAGGGTCCTGATTCCAGCCTGCCGCTCCTAATGTGGCATCCGGGGACCAGGCCTGTTTTTTTTTTATATAGTGTTCATGTCTTGTCCTTTTTGCAAGGTGAGTGATTTTTCTGTAGCATGATCCATTGGGTTTTGAGCATATGCTACCGGAGTAAGCAGTGAGGGTATTGAGGATTGGCTGATACATGCAGTCGCATCCATTCCATTGTCCTCCTGCAACAGTTTTAACACAAATTCCTTGTTTGACCTAATCACATTTCTTAACAACGTTTTCTGGTAAACATCTTGCTGTACCTGTGCTCCAGGTGTTATAGCATGTTCAGTTTATTGTATATCCATATGTACATTTCGAGGTGGAATATTAGAATCCATGGCAATTGTACGTGACCCTTGAACTCCTTCCACTTCTCCAGTCATCTCCATTGCTTCATACTGCACACTGTTTTAGGGTAATCCCTAACTTTCCTCAGTGGACATTGTAACATCCATTGAACTTGCTCCAGCATCGCCTCCTCCTACAAACTGGCCATCTGACATCTTGGATAGGTGGACAAGGGATCCCCCTGCAGTAGAGTAGGGGAGTGTTTTATTGAAAAATACATAACAAAGGATTCATAAGCAAGAAAAATCACCATTTGAGAACTACGTAAAGCAAATTTTTACAAGCAGAAAAAAATACAAAAAAACAGCAAATATGTATTAGACTTAAACACAGGTAAAGGAAAACCAAATAATTTCTTTAACTTTGACACTTTCAACCTATTTTATCTTTCAAGAAAGGTACAGTTTTCCATCTCAACAAAAATAAAGAATTATTCCAAATCTGTTTTTCGTATAGCCTTTGATTATATAGCTCATGCTGCAATATCTGAAGAAGTTGTTCGGGAGTTTGATAAATCTGTTGTAAAATATATTTACATTGTGCCTGCCATAGTCTGAATTTAATAACTGATACATTTAGTCAAAACATACCCTTGTCTATTTGTAATCCTTGCAATGAAGCTCCCCACGTTTTCTTCATATGATGCATTTTCCCATCTTGTATCCTTCCATTGAACAGCCAGAATTCTCCAAAAATGCTTTACAAAAGGACATTGTAACGAAAAATGATTCATAGTTTCTTCTTGGGCTATGCATGTTTCTCTTGGACACATCCTCTCTGTAATGCTTTTATGCTTGGCATTCACCCTAACATTCATTCTACCATGACTAGCTAACTATGTTAGATCCCACACACATGGGGGAATCAGTTTGTCTGTTAGTAACACAAAAACTGCTGTAGTGACACTCTGATGACACTCTGATATGCCTTTAAAGATAGGGGTTATTGCAAATGCATTTTCTTGTATGTGACAGTAAATACATTTCCCTGTTTTATTCATTATCTGTTCTTTTTCTATTTTCTCAGTTTAGTCAAAGCTGGTTTAAAAAATTCTGGGCTATTTCAAAAACCCGGTTTTAGAACCCCTTGTAGGAACCATGCCTGAAAGAAAGGATGCGTCCATATAGCTGCATAAAGTGTCCATAAAACTGTGGTTGGGGTGAAAGAGGCTATTAAATTTCTAGAAAAAAACATGCTATAAAAGAAAGAGATTGGATTTATTAAATGAAGTCTGCCTTGTTGCATGGAAAGATATAATATATCTCTTTTAATTGGGTTAAGATGACTTCCCCAAATTATTTGAAAGACTCAACCTAAAAGTGTTATCTCATAACATAACAGGAGTGGATAACAAACATTAAGATATGTGAAGATAGGTAACAGAAAGGATTTAACTATTTGTACTTTTTTTCTTTTTTGACTGCTGTCGGGATTTCCATAAGTGCGTTTTTTTGTTTTGCATGTTCAAGTTTTGAGTCCCAATTTAGTTTACTATTGTCCCCTCTACCAAATGTAATACCTAGTATTTTAAAAGGTTCTTTAGATATTAGGATATTTAAATTATAGATCAAAGTTATTGTTATATCACTTAAGGCGTGTATATTGCTCTTATGTTGAGTAATTTTTGGTCCCACTATATTCAAATATTTTTCCACATCAGCCTGAGCTTTTAATCCTGAATCTGGTTCTGCAACAAATAAACAAATGTCATCAGCGTAAGCATAAGTTTTAATCTGTAAGACTCTCTCTTTAGGGGAAATACCTTTAATTTGATTGTCTTGGTTTATAAATCTTAGAAGTGGGTCTATACAGAAGATATATAATAAGGGGATGAGTGGGCACCCCTGTGCTATTTCCCATTGTATAGGAATTTATTTCCTGAGGTGTCCACTTGCTAAAGGAATAACATAGAAACATAGACTTTGATGGCAGATAAGGACCACTTGGCCCACCCAGTCTGCCCATTTCCCTACCTATTGGATAAGCTGCAGAGTCTAGTTATCCAACAGCCTACTTCCTGCAACCCCCCACTACAATTGCCTTATGTCTGTCCCATGCATGTTTGAATTCCCCCACTGTTTTAGACCCAACAACCTCCCCAGGAAGGCGGTTCCATGCATCCACCACTCTGTCTGTGAAAAAAAAAAATCCTCACATTACCACTGAGCCGTCACCCCCTCTATCTTTAAATTGTGCCCCCTTGTTCTTACACATCTCTTTTTCTGAAAGATGCTACTCTCCTGGACTTTGCTGGAATAGTTATGTTTTTTTATAAATAGTATCAATCCAGTCACAGAAGGTTTTAGGTATACCATACACCAATAGTACCTGTATTATGAATTCATGAGGAACCTTATTGAAGGTTTTTTCTTGGTCAAGTGACATAATATACCCTGACAGCAAGTCTTCTTTCCCCTATTCCACTAATTCCCTGATTAAAAGTAAATGATCATGTTTCTTCCTGCTATTGAACATGTTTGGGTTGTAGAGATCAAATATGGGGCTACTGTAAATAATCTTTTATATAATATTTTCATTAAGAGATTTTTAAATCTGAGTTCATTAAGCTAAGTGGTCTCCAAATATCCAATTTACTTCTGTCATATTTTTTATGCATGAAAATCTGTACGGGTGTACATAAGTGAAAATCAATTTTATTATGTAATAAAATCCAGTTATAAACTTCCTTTAAAATATCACCAAGTATGTCTTTAAACTGTTTATAAAATTCAGTTATCAATCCATCTAAACCTGGAGATGTATAATTTTTCAAGGCTATAATAGTGGCATGTATTTCTTATCTACTAATAGGATCATGAAGAGCTTGTAATATCTCTTTAGGAGCAGTAGGGGGAGATAAGGACTGTAGAAATCCCTTCATTTTATTTTCATCAAGCTGGGGAGTAGAATACATCTGTAATATGTATTTATTTATTTATTGTAATATATCAGGAGTTGTAGTTAATGTTTTACCCTCCATATTTGTAATTGATGTCATGATTTTCAGCGCTGCTCTATTATTGCTAGAGTTAACGAGATCACCAAATCCATTTTTCCCTGGTGAGCAAATTCTATGCTCTAATAGCATTGAGGAGGCCCTTGAATATTGTATATTTTGGATTTCAGTTTTAACATTATTAATTTGTTCTGTCAGATTAAACTTTTGTGTATTAACCACTGTGTAAAGGGCATATAATTGGGATCTTAGCATCAAATATTTTTTATACGGAGTCGTATGTTTTAATACTGATATTTGGGACAGCTTATTTTTCAAGTCATTTTTGGTGTCAGCCCACCAATGGCTTAAATCCTCATACATATCAGCAACTGTCATTCTTGCTTTCAACAGGTCTTGTATCTGGAGTATATTATATGAATCCTTCAGCAGGGTGGCATTTAACTTCAAGTAACCTTTCCCATAAGATATATTTTCCTGTAAACCCAAACTAGCCTGTAAAATAACATGGTCAGAAGTCTCTGTAGGCACTGTTGTGGCTTTTTGAATATGTACCAAGTTTGACACAAAAAATAAATCTATTCTAGTGGACAGGTGTCTTTTAAAGAATGTATATCCACCTTGTTTATTGCATTCTCTATAAACATTGCGCAAGTCCACAGTTGTGAGTAAATTTTTTAAAACAGTTAGTATTACAGAAATCTTTGTCAGTACATGCTCCTCTGTCCTGTCTGGATACTACACAATTGAAATCTCCTCCCCATATAATATGTTTTGTGGTAAATAAATGTGGTTTGATAAGTTGAAATGTATTAACTCTTTCTTTTTTTGTTTGAGGGAGCATATATATTTATCACTCTCCATGCTTTATTTTCTGTAATAAAATCAATCACTAAAACTCTCCCTGGTACTCCATTTATAATTTTGGAAACTTTAAAACGGTCTCCTTTAAACATAATTCCAACTCCATCACACGCATCTGTTCCAAAAGAAAAGTAAGAGGATCCCCAACACCAACGTTTTTGTGCTGATAATGTCAAAAACTTAGTATTTAATCTAGTGTCTTGTAGGAAATAAATAGCAGCATCTAGTTCTTTTAAGATGTTAAATGTTATGACATGTCTCCTCGGGTTTTTCACACCATTAGTGTTTAGGGAGGCTGTTTGGAGACAAATCATGAGTATTCAGGAAAGGGGACCACCATGAGTGTTATTTCAGTACTTAAGTCTTATTTTCCCGGAATCTTAGCTCATGTACTGCTTCTAGTCCTCAACCCCAGTATTTTAGTTCTTACTTTGTTTTGGGACATTTCTTCTTTTTCAGAGTCTGATGACATTAGGGGTTGTGAGGAGGTTTCTGAACATCCTCCTTGTTCAGACTCTTGAGAGCTTCATGATAGGGCTTCATATTTGTTTTGTAATGGAATTGTAATGGAATTTCAAGTGCTGGGGAAGATGCTTTGGCTATTTTGGACTTGGGCCGTTTTTGTCTCATGGCCCTTTTCTGGGACCCCAAAATCATATCTGAAGGGGGCATCACTTCCTGGTCTTTAGGCTGTTTCTCTTGGTTTTGAGTTATTTTAGAAATTGGGTCCGAGATCTGGGGAGAAACAATATCCTCAGGAGAAGGATCTTGTATGTCATGGGTCAAGGTTATTATGCCAGAAGGGGAACCTACATCTGCCTCTGGTAGTCAGTAGAGTAGGGGAATTTCCTCGGTGTCCTGGCCAAATTTCCTCCATTCACTTAAAATTCCACCAACAGCTTAAAATCTGGTTCAGTTTCAGTTGGCATCCATCTGTATCCCAACCCCCGACAAGGCTGAAAATAGGCAAAACATTGTCTACTCCTCCTTCCCAGTCAACAGAAACTAAATATATAAAAAAAAAAAAAAAAACATTTCTGGGCAGTATTTTTAAAAACTGAGCCCTGAATCAGATTCCTTGGGCCCTGAGTAGGTAAACACAACTGTTGGTATTTACTAATTGGTAATATTTTTTTAAACTACCTAAATTTTAATTTCTTTGCCTCGCTAACTAAAAACAAGATGATGGCAGCACGGTAAAAAGATTCCCCATTTGTGGCTAAAAAGGTAGAATTTGCGGCAAAAAAAAAGTTGTTTCAGGGCTGCCATCTAACTTTTCCCATACAAAATAATGGGAAACTTTGAAATTTAATAACTTTTAAATGGATTAATATTTTTTCACCAAACCTTCAAAAGGCACATCTGTGACCCAAACCCCATACACCCTAAAGGTTTCAGATCAAACCCCCAAGCTGTTTCTGAGAAACGCGGTGACTAAGAGTTTGACAAAAATTTTTAATTTTCATGTTTTTTGACATTCCATATCTCTGCACCTGAACATCCGTCTGGAACAAAAATTTGCCACATCCAGAGATCTTTTTTCCCCGATGGTGCATGCAAAATGTCATGTGAATTGGTCAAATGGTTGCAAAGTTATTAAAGTGCAAAACTTTGGGTTGAACCCTGACCCCGCCAAGCAGCAAAAGAACAACACCACACAAGCAACCACAGACAGCCATCATCAGGTAAGACAAACAACATATAAACAACATACAACTGTTTCCAGATGGCACAAATGTAGTAGCACTGATGTGCTATGTTCGTGGATTTGTATCTGCGGTATGAAAACCTCAAGACATACACACTCACTTGTTGCTGCAGATAGAAATCTATAATACTCAAATCACAGCACTGCTTCCAGAATTACAAGAGTCATATCTGCAGAAGTGTACACCCCCACTTGTTGCCTGAGGTACTCATGCACATTGTAAGACATACACACATTTGATGGGCCTGAGTTTCTGCAGGCACAGGTATAAGACATACACACTGGCTTTAAATCCATGATAGAAAAATTGCAACACTACTTCTGTCTGCAGAAGCACAGTTCTCCGAAGGGCCTGCACCTCTTTGGCCACAAGTGTAAAACATACACACTGATTTCTGGTTCAGAAGGGCAGGCCCCTACGGTGCCTGCAGTTATGCACATGGAAGTACTGTTGCAATGTGGCTATAATGGTTTGAGCAGTGAATCTAGAAATTGTTCATGAGGGTAGCAGTTTTCCAGTTATTCAGATGCATAAAGAAAAGCATGCACTAATGGAGCATACTACTGTATTTAGGGAGGTACCTCATACAGCGTGTATAAGTATAGTGGAATCAGCCATGATGAAACACAGCAACTTGCAGTAAATAACATGTCACAAAATACTGCAGTAAAAAAAGACTTAATTGACACTAAATTACAGTGTTCCCTGCCGCATTCTGCAACATTTCTATGATATTCTGAAGCATTACTATGTTTCATTCAGGCTGGCACCACTGTACCTGTGGTTGCACAAATATCGACCCCATGGGGCCTTCTGTGTACACATATTCATGTGCACATACTGTACTGATGCATGCAGTACAACATGTACACACAGTTGTGGTTACATAAGCACAGGCCCCAGTGAGGCTAGTGCTTTTGTAACTGCAGATACAAATCCATGAAGGTAGCACATCAGTGCTACTGCATTTATGTCATCTGGAAACAGCTGTATGTTGTTTGTCTTGCCTGATGATGACTGTCTGTGGTTGCTTGTGTGGTGTTGTCCTTTTGCTGCTTTGGAGGGGGTGCGGAATTAGGGTTGGAAACCCTAATGCCACATTTCCCAACTTTTGTTGGTTTGACCCAAACTGGTGCATTAATGAAGTTTTTTGCAATTTATTTCTTTACTTTTTGAGATAATATAATCGTATTCTTATTTTGCTGAGGGACCGCAGGGTCCTTTGGACCCTGTGCTCCCAATACATACATGATTGTGTCAGATTTTATTGTTCTAACTGACATTTGTCTGCCTTCTGGTATTCACTGGACCTCCCCACTCTACATGTGTGCCTGGTAACCATTAATTGTAAGTTAATAGCCCTGTTCTCTGTTGGCACCCTCCCATCCTTCAATTTCTATTTTTCATAATATTTTAATTGGTGTTCGGTGGTACCCCACCACCCTGCAATTGTGCCCCACTCCTCATTTATGTATAGTGAATAGCCCTGGTGTCTAGTGGTACCCTCCACCCTCCCAGCTTTATATATTTATTTTCATATATTCATTGGTGTGCAGTGGTACTCCCACCCTCCAATTTCTGATTTGTAAGCTAATTATGTTCTCACCAATTTGTCAAGTTTTGATCATTTGATTGTTCCTTGCTCACTGTTTGCATTTTTTGTTCACTGTCATTGTAACTGCACTATATGACTTGCTGTAAATTTGTAATGTGTCCTCCCCTTCCTCTCTCTCCCCCATGTTGCACACAGAAATGTGCTGCAGCTCAGTGTGCCTTTCCTGATTATCAATTTTCAAATAAATAAAATAATCAATCAAGTCAATACATACATACATACAGTATGTATGTACAGTACAATGTATAATGGTCTGGTCAGTGCATAGTAAGTACATGAAGAAAACTGCACAACAAACCAAATTTAATAATAGACCAATAACCATAGACAGATTTGGTCTATAAGTCAGATAACTTACTGTATTTCGTACAATAGATCAGAAAAATCTCTGCTTTAAAGAGCAACTATCATGCTATCTTCTAAATCTCCCTCTAAGAAACACAAATAGCCCTTACCTGCCCCCAAATTAAATCCTTCATAAAATTGCTTTAGAGAATGTCCCCACTTTGGAAGGCAAGGGATCGTATTTTTTCTCCATGGAGCTCCACCGCACTGACCCCTTCCACTTCCTGAAACCTCTGCCTAGACTGACCCGTCTTAATCCACTCCCACACTACCATGTTTTGTGACATCACTATTTGACTAGTGCGGGGGTGAGCGTCCATTGTCTTGAAAGGGACTGTTTTAAAAAGTTAACTTTGGGTAGTTTAGATGGCCAGTTAGAATAAATCATGGATCTCGAAACTACCCAAATTTAACTTTTTAAAATAGCCCCATTCAAGTCAATGGATGTTCGCCCCTGCGCTACTCAAATAGTGATGTCACAAAATGTGCAGATTGGGGTGGGTCAGTCTAGGCAGAGGTACCAGGAAGTGGAAGGGATCAGCACGGTGAGCTCCATGGAGCAAAAATATGATCCCTTCCCTTCCAAAATTGGGACGTTCTCTAAAGGATTTAATTTGGGGGCAGGTAAGGGCTATTTGTGTTTCTTGGGGGTACCAGGTAGAAAGTTACTCTTTAAACCTCAAAATGTATGGTGAGAAATGGTCAAATTAAATCTGTCTCATCCTGTTCTTTTGCCATGAGAAAAATAACTTGTAGACATTTCCTGCATCACTTTCCATAATTTAACTGTGGAATCCCCAGGATAAAGACAGAGACTAGGCATGGCTGGATTGCTGCTCTGTCTGCTGTATAACCATGGGATCTCCAGGATAAGGAACTATTCTAGGCATGGTTGGACTGGAGCTCTCGCAATCTGCTCCCTTGCTGTGCTGCTGACCAAACCGAACATCCTCAGTTTGACTTTTTACTTTGAAACTGTTTTCATCTACTGCTACTGCAAGGGCAGGAATTGAAATAGGAGAATCAAGCTGTGAAAATACTTTTGTGTTTAAGTTACTGATAATGCTGGTTAAATCAAAAAGCAGAATATGCAGTGCCTCTGCTGTTTCTGTGCAGATAGTCTGAAATACAAACGTGATAAAGCTGAAGGCCCAGCTTGCAGTACAGTATTTCGCTGCAATCATACCTCTTAACGTCTCAGCACTGAAATGCATAACACTAGCCTTCAAAATTCAGAGCAAATTACCTGAATTTGTAGCGCTGCCTTATTTTTGTTAAACTAAGCTTTATTTAGAAGCAAAGATTTGTACAACCAAGTATAACATTATAACAATTACACAGCTTGACTAGGTACCTGGACCATGTAACAGAGTGTTTTACTGTCATTTTGCTATACTTCATGGGTACCAGTACACTTTAATACACTGCCTGTGATCTTAAGCTTCAAATGTTGTACCATATATGTGCTCTTTAAGACTAAGAAACTGCTAAAACAATAAAACCATGTTATAGTATCACTATGTCTGTATTGAGTCATTATTTACCAAGCACACTTTTGAATAACATGATTGCTGAACACATTAACGTGACTGTCTATCCCCCTGTAGATTTTGTTTACTGAAAGCTTAATTTTGCTTTAGCATAATAGAATGCTAACAATTTCTGCTCTAATGTTTCAGTTAACAGCATATAGTCTATGTAGGCAGTACCTTTTCTTTTTTTTTTGCTTTATTTCTTTATTCTCCTTCCTGTCCCCGGTGTCCCCCTCCTTCCGACTGCACTTATCCCCGTAGCCCCCCCCCTTTTCAGGATCTGCCCCTAGAGTGCCATTACCTCTCCTTCTCCTGCACAGCGGGGTCTGTCTTAGGTGGACTCTCTGGATGGGGCAGTCTTCATCTAGGGACACCAAGGACTACCATTTTCTGCTTTTCTCCCCACTTCCCCGGCCCCCTGGGATGCCGGCACACAAGGACGTACGTCCTAGAGGGCGACGTGCTGACGACGCCTCCAGCTTCTGACGCCCCTCCCGGACTCCGGTAATGGAGCCTCAACTCCCCTGAGCCGGTGCTCCCACCGGCATTCTCCGGGTTGAGAATCCCCCGAGGAGAGCATCCGTTGGGGCGGCTCAATCCTCCCTCCCCCCGGCCGACCCCCGATGACCCGAGTCCGTTCCCGAACCTGGGTCGCCGGCGTGGGCAGTACCTTTTCAATGTGGAGCAGAGCATGTCTGAGTGCAAAATGAGGGGCAGTTGAGGTATGTGGGCACATTACAAAGTAAAATTGATATTCATTGTCAGGCACTTTTAGGATGAGGATTTTTGTTTGCAGTTGAGACTGTCATGGGTTATTTGAATAATAAAACTTCTGAGTTGAAGAAAGAAATGTGAAATGTAGATCCACATTTAAACTGTATTTAATTAATAAGGTATCCGAAAATGAGATGTTTATTTTGGTATGGTTTGGTTAGGAAATCAAAGTGCACATTCCTCCAGACGTTTGCTTGAGCCCTCACTCACAACAAGATTTTTCCACAGCCAACTACACAAAACGTTTGTGCATGCAATTTGGTTGGCCTTGCAATTTTTTAATTTGTGGGTTGACAAATGCCTACAGACAATTACCAATGACACTTCAGAGCTTACAATGGTGAAGTCATGACCCCCCCCCCAAAAAAAAAGTTTTAAAACCTAGAGCAACTGAATAGTTCTAAAAGGCATAACAAGAAAAGAACCGACTCCCCGTGGGAACATTAATATAGTGTGGATCTGTATGTCGTTAAATAAAGAAACATAATGACCATTCTAAAAATGTTGCTAATGTAGTAATTATTTTGTGTGAGTTTCTAGTAAATATGGCATATCTACTCTTCTTGTCATTTGCTATGCTTGGTTTTCATTGAATAGTATTGGACTGTAAATTATTAAGCCTCCTAAAACTCCAACTTAATAGGACACTACAAATACCGATCATAAGTACCACTCCCCAACTAGAAATAGAAGTCCACCATCGTGTTCTGAAAATAATTGCCTCCTATGTATTTGTCATATCGTCTTATCACACTAAAATACAATGTGGTCCCTCCGCTGCTCTGGTGAAGTTTATTTGATTTATTTACCACAGATGGTCTTGCTGAGATGCACCTCTCGTATTCAGTGTGGCCCTGTTTAGTTGCTAGTAAGGAGAAAATACACAGACCAGACACAGGGAACATGTCTCAATATGAACTCCCCTTGCTGTCAAAAAATGTTGATAAAGTACAATGATAAAATAATACTGATAAAAAAAACAAAAAAAAACCCTCAGTCCGTATTTAAGACTTTAATTTGTTTTATCTATGTATTTGCATACGTGGTTTCAAATCTGCCTTGCAACTGAAACAAATAAATCATGTAGATTAAAATAATGGTTTTCCATGCAGCTATTTATTACAAACCAGATACTTTAATTCTGAAAATGTGCCATCAGAAAATATGATGGTGTGCAAAAATACAAATAAAGAAAAGCCTGCGGTGGGTATTGGGTGCAGCAGAATGAGACTGATAAACAGGGTGTCGTGTGATAAAATTGCAGGACATGCCAGAGTAACTATAATATCCCAACAGCTATTGCCATGTTTACAAAATAATTTTGCTGTAAAATTGATGTCTCCAACTCCACCAGATATAGATATAAATTAGTTGTAGACAGTCTCCACCTATAAATTCCTCACAAACAATCTGAATCCCCTGTTTAAAAATATATCATTTTGAAGCCATAATAATATCAGCATTTTGGCGGCATAAATCCGCTTTAGAATATTGAACATCCTGTGATTTAAGAAGAAAATAAAGTATCATTTTGCACTCACAGTTCTCATCACATCTCATTTACCTCGCACTTCCAGGTAAAGCGTTTATCCTATATAATTTCTAGAACTTATTCATTACCACGCACCTCAGTTTGTCTTATTTTTATTTCCACAGTGGGGGTATAATAAATATATACTAGTCAAGTTGCTCAATTTTCCAGTAACACATGTAAGGCTCCTTTTTAGAACTGTTGACTGGAGAGGCAGGAGGTTTTTTTTTTAAATTACAGAAAACAAATGCCGCAAGATAAGAAGAAAATAGACAATTGGCGCAAAGCCCGTAACATTTATTTTCAGTCACTAAATGATCTAATAAAGGCCTGCTGTCTGAAAGGCTTTTCAAGAGTGTTATTTAGCTCAGGTTTTCTCAAATGGTGAGGCCCCACTCTGTTCCAGGGGAGGCTCAAGCAAGCCTTAAAATGTACTATATTTAAATGTCAGGTTTTGGATGCTTTGTGTGATAGGATGCAACAAACTAAAGGGAATAATGGCATGTGAATTTATGTACAAAATGAGTGACCAGGAAAGTCGCACTCAACAAACACTTGTTTCTTGGTATGACATGGGGGAAAACTGAATGGAGGAAGTACAGTTCTTGGAAACTATGCAAAACAAAATGCAAAATAATATAAATGAATAGGTACAAGGTAACAACTGACCCAATATACTTGCTGTAGAAAAGCTCAAATGCAGGGGCTAGGTTGAGAGGTACTAGGAGCAAGAGCAGGACAAAAACAAAATGGTCCCTGAGAAGGTGTTTAAGAACAAGGTAAAACTGACAAAGAAAGCAATCTGACACATGGAGGTATTGCAATGAGGGGTGCAGTAAATAGAGTCCAAAACCCAGAAGTGTGGAATGAGTAGGCTGACATGGAGAGGGGTTATACAGATGGAGAATAATAAGTGTAATAAAATGAGAATAAACTCAACTACTCAAAGGAGTGTCACTGTATTCCTGTTCACTGTGCAAAGTACAATAATTGTTCAAACTATGGGAGGCCCAAAATTATTTCTATATTGTGGGGCTCAAGATCTTTTCCAGGTCTTGGGGAGGCTCACTATGACGGTGTGTGAGAACTACTGATTTAGCTGATACGATGGAATGGCAGGAATATGTCTTATTTTGTACCACATGGATGGCTGCATTAATTTATTAGAAACTGCCACAACAGTACTCATAGAAACATAGAAACATAAAATTTAACAGCAGATAAGGACCGCTTGGCCCACCCAGTCTGCCCATTTCCCTGCCTACTGGATAAGCTGCAGATCCTAATTAACCAGCAGCCTACTCCTTCCTACCCCCACCCCCTAGAATTGCCTTTTGACTGTCCCATGCATGCTTGAATTCCACCACTGTTTTTGACTCCACGACCTCCTCCGGAAGGCCGTTCCATGCATCCACAACCCTCTCTGTGAAAAAATACTTCCTTAAATTACCTCTGAGCTGCCCCCCATCTATCTTCAAATTGTGCCCCCTTGTTCTTGCACACCTCTTTTTTTGAAAGATGCTACCCTCTTGGACTTTATTGATTCCCTTGAGGTACTTGAAAGTTTCTATCATGTCCCCCCTCTCCCTCCTTTCCTTGAGGCTATACATATTAAGCTCCTTAAGTCACTCTTCATATGTCTTCCGGTGCAGACCCTGCACCATTTTAGTTGCCCTCCTCTGGACAGCTTCCATCCTGTCTATGTCTTTGCGAAGACTGGGTCTCCAGAACTGCATCGCAGTACTCCAGATGGGGTCTGACCAGCTGTCTGTACAGAGGGATAATAACTTCCTGTTTTCTACAGGTGATGCCTCTCCCTATGCATCCCAGTATCCCCAGCCCTCCTTGCTGCCCTCTCACATTGCTTGCCCACCTTTAGGCCATCTGATATGACTACCCCACGCCCTTTCCATTTTTGTTGTTGTTAGTATCTCACCCCATTGTGTACCTCTTCCCTGGGTTTTGTTTCCCAGGTGCATTACTTTGCACTTCTTAGCATTGAATCTAAGCTGCCATACATTTGACCATTCCTCTAACCTTGCCAAGTCCCTTTTCATCCTTTCCACCCCACCTTGTGCATCAACTCTGTTGCAGATCTTTGTGTCATCTGCAAAGAGACATACTTTTCCTTCCAGTCCCTCTGCAATGTCGCTTATAAAGACATTGAAGAGGACCGTTCCTAATACTGAACCCTGTGGTACCCCACTAGTAACCCCCCTTTCTTCAGAGTGGACTCCATTTACTATTACTCTCTGTGTCCTATTCTCCAGCCAATTTTTTACCCAGGCTGTCATCTTGGGACCCACTCCCAGGCTAGCTAACTTGTATATTAATCTTTTGTGTGGGACTGTGTCAAGTGCCTTGCTAAAGTCTAGGTAGGCTATGTTCACAGCCCCTCTCTGATCTACTACTTTGGTCACCCAGTCAAAGAAATCTATCAGATTTGTCTGGCATGACCTTCCTGCTTTGAATCCATGCTGCCTTGGGTCCTGTGCCGCTCTGGCCTCTAGATACTCAACAATTCTTTCCTTCAGAAGTGATTCCATCATTTTCCTACCACTGAGGTTAAACAAACAGGTCTGTAGTTTACTGCTTCTGCCTTGCTCCCACTTTTGTGAAGGGAATCACATCTGCCCTCCTCCAGTCCTCGGGTACCACCCATCCTCCCATGATTTGTTAAACAGGGTAGTCAGTGGTGTCACTAATTCTACCCTTAGTTCTTTTAAATTCTGGGATGAATCCCATCAGGCCCCATTGCTTTGTCCACCTTCAGTTTTAAGGAGTTCTTTCAGAACCCTTTCTTCTGTAAATGGGCTGGTATCAACTTCTGTATCCAGAGTGTTTCTACTGTTTGTTTTAGGTACCTCCCCCTCTTCCTTTGTAAATACTGAGCAAAAATATTTGTTTAGTATCTCTACCTTTTCACAGTCACCCTCTGCCTCCCTCCTTATTAAGCCTCACTATCCCTCCCTTGGTCTTCCTTCGCTCCCTGATGTACCTATAAAAGGTTTTATCCCCCTTCTTAACTGAGTTGGCTATCTTTTCCTCGGTTTGGGCCTTTGCTGTTCTGACTGCCTTCCCAGCTTCCTTTTGCTTTAACTGATACATTTCTCTGTCCTGCTCCTTCTGTGATTCCTTGTACTTCCTGAAAGCTTTCTTTTTCTCTTGAATTTTCACTGCCACTTCCTTTGAGAACCATAGTGGTTTCTTACATAGTTTAGTTTTGTTTATTTGCTTCACACAAAGGCTTGTTACCTCTGTGATGGCAGTTTTTATTATTCCCCATTGTTCTTCCACCCCTCCTTCCTGCCCATTTGCTGATGCATTCCTTAGGCACTCACCCATTTTGGCAAAGTCAGCCCTCCTAAAGTCCAGTACCTTTGCCTTTGTATGGCTTAACTCTATTGCTGTGTTTACTGTGAACCATACTGTTCGATGGTTGCTAGTTCCCAGATGGCTACCCACTTCTACATCTGTGATCCTCTTTTCATCTCCATTTGAGAGAACCAGGTCTAAGATTGCTCCCTCTCGAGTGGGCTCCAATACAAGTTGTCTAAGGCATGCCCCCTGTAGGGCATCTAGAATAACCCCACTCTTGGAAGTGGCTGCTGCAACTGCACTCCAGCTAACATCTGGCATATTCAGATTGCCCATCAGCAATATCTCCCCTTTTTCTGCCATACTAAGTATACTTTCAATCATTTCCTTGTCCATTTCCTCCCTCTGAGAAGGGGGTCTGTATACAACCCCTGTGCGGATTGTGGTGTCATTGCCGGTCTCCAAATTTACCCACAGTGCTTCTTCTCCTCCCTGTTTTCCCTTTTGTTTTGTTGCTTTGGTTCCTTCCCTTATGTAAAGAGCTACTGCTCCCCCTCTTTTACCCTCTCTGTCCCTCCTGTAGATAGTGTATCCTGGTATGTTTACGTCCCAGTCATGGTTCTCTGTGTACCATGTTTCTGTGACTGCCATGATATCCAGATGTTCCTCCTCCATCAAGGCCACTAATTCAGGAAGCTTGTTACTCAGACTGTGGGCATTGGTACTCATTGCTTTCCATTTTTTGATGGCTTTACCTTCTGTTGCAGCATCCCCCACTAATCTTTCTACCTCGGTCTTTTTCTCATTTAGTACCCTGTTTTGTAGAGAGAGGCTGGGATTTTCCTGCTTCTTATCAGTGCCTCCCCCCTTGACTAGTTTAAAAGCTTGCCAATGAAGCATTTAAACCAATTGCTCAAAAGACTTGTTCCCTTCCTGGACAGATGCAGACCATCCTGCCAGTATAGGCTGGTGTCCCTCCAGGTGAAACCCCAGTCCCCAATGAAGCCAAATCCCTGTGCTCCACACCATTTTTTCAATCATTCATTAAACTGCATGGTGCAAAGTACCCTTGCCTCACTCATGCCATTGACAGGCAGCACTTCTGAGAATGATACTGTGTGTGCTACTTGTCTTAGGCCCCTCCCCAGTTCTACAAAGTCCTTCTGCACTGCTCTAATCTCATGTTGAGCCAAGTCATTTGTCCCTAGGTGGACAATGACATCCAGCTCAGACTCCCGTGCAGCTGTTCTCATGATCCTGAGGATGCGCTTCCTGTCCCTCCAAGCCATGGCACCAGGCAGGCACCTTACTTCAGTTTTCCCTGCTCCCCCCAGTTCTATCCCCCTAATAATTGAGTCCCCCACCAGGAGCTGCTTCCTTTCCTTGTGGTGTCCTCTGCCTCCTTCCTGTGGGCCTCCCTTGTGACAGGTGTCCTCAGCCTCCTTAATCTCCTCTGTGGGTGCATCCATAGGGGAGCTGTGCTCCCCCAGAATGGTGTATGGATTGTGGAGTGGAACAATTGACTGGGTGTGCCTCTGTTCCACCATCCTCACCCTCCCTGAGCCCACTGTGGTCCAACTGCTGTGCTTTCTTTGCAACCTCTGAGGTAGTGGTGGTGGCTCTGGTGCTCCCTGGATGGGGGAGGTTCCCTTCCTACCATCCAGTCTGGCCTGGGAGAAGGTTCCCTTACTGCTGTCCAGTGTGGCCTGAAGATGGGCAAATTCCTCCCTCAGGGCAGAGAGTTGTCTGCAAATAGGGCAGCATCTCAGCCTCCAGAAAGACTCCCGGAAGACTACTGCCCCACAACCATTACATTGCACTACTCCCCACATGATTATGTACTTTTTTTTGTGTGTGTGTGTTTGTGTGTGTGTGTGATTGGTTTGTTATATAGAAATATATATATTATACAATGTGTATGCTTATATTTTCAGTGCTGTGTGCTAGAGAGGATATGACATTGATATGCACCTTGCACTCTTGAGGAAATGATGCCAGAATCCCAGGTATAAAGGATCTATTGCCAGGGGTGGGTGGGGTGAGGTGTGGGAAGGGGTTGGGCCTAAACTGTGCCCTCACAAAACAATCAGCTAAGAGCTCTGACCCACCACTACTCAGACCATTTCAGGTGCCTCACCAACCTCTGTCTCTCCTGTGATTCCCTGGCCTACAGCATCACTATACAGACAGACACTGACTTGGGAGGGGGTTGCCACTAGACACCAGGGACATAAGGCAGTACTGGGAGGGTGATTGGAGAATGAGGGCGGGTGGAGGGACCACTGGATCACCAATGAAATACATGGGACATGGGGATGGTGATTGGAGAATGGGGGGGGGGACCACTGGACTACCAGGGAAATAATGTTTGTCTATAGGGAAGGCGATGAACATTAAGGAAGGGGGGAAGGGACCACTGTACTACTAGGGACCATAACAATAAACATCAGGAATGGCTATTGGAGAACAGGGGAGGGACCATTAGACTACCAGGGAATATATATTTTATTCAGGGGATGGAAATCGATGGGTAGGGGGTACGACTAGACACCAGGGAGCTATGACAGTTCAAACTGTCATGAACCTTTACTGTTTGCAGTCTTTACAGTACAAACAGTAAAGTTCAAACTGTAAAGAACTATGAATGGTTATTTTCCGATTGACTGATCCTTAACAAAGCGAGTGACAGGTGATATGATTCTCACCCCAAAAAGACATACTTGACCTAAAGATTTTAAAATAATAATACAATAATGGAAATCAGCATGTGACTGAGATCTAAATACATGTCTTGGTCATTCCTAACCAAGTAGGATTTCTTTAGAAATCAATTTTTAAAGGAAAAAGAAAACAAGATGATGGAAGCACAAACAGTATTTCTCTGAGCACAAACAGTAAATTCATAACAATTAACAGTTCAGACTGTTTTCATTTACCTGCTTGTCTAGCGGCTATCACAAAAAATGTTATAATTCAGAAATGGTGAGATATCTTCTCATCACACTGCCCAAATGCACACCCTTGGCACAGACCCCAGTGTCCCTGAAAATCTCAAGAGAAAATTTAGTTCTGTCTGGGCTGCAGATAATGGGAAAAAAAGTGTTATTTTTTTTCCAATCCATATCTCATAAACCATACAAGATGCCATCACAAAGCTTTTCACGTCTTGAGACACTGACAGAGTGACTGCACATGCCAAATATTGTGCTATTTTGTCATAAAATGCCCAAGTTATTAAGGTACAAAATTTTGAATTTAACATAGACGTGCCAGTACAACCTTAACTATAGGGGTGTGACTACACCCCTGTTATGTATATATTATAGGGGCATGGCCGTGCCCCTATACAGTAGTTAGGGTTGAGTAGCCTGTTTAATGTTAAACCTCAAATTTTGCACTTTAATAACTTTGCAACCCTTCAACAGATTTGCACAAAATGTGGTATGTGCTGTCCTGCGGGATAAATTTCTTGACAAGCCAAGTTTTGTTCCTGTCAGATGTGCAGATTCTGTGATCTGGGTAGTGAAAAAAGTAAAAAGTCACAATTTTTTGCAGTTTTTTCCTCGTCGTCTTATGCCCAGATGGTGTGAAATTTTGCTTAGATTTTTTTATGGTAGAAAGAACATGGGTAACAGAACTGCCACTGTTAGTTTGCTGCAAAATGTTGCAAAGTTATTAAGTTTTTATGTTCCCATTATATCCTATGGGAAGTTCATTTTTCAGGATAGGTGAATAACATTCGACAAAGGATTTGATCTCATGAAAAAGAATTCATTCTCATGAGATCTGTTCCATTTTCATGAGGAAGAAATCCTTTTTCGTGAGGAAAAAAATCCTATTTTGCGAGCAGCCATCTTGCTTTCTTTTTCACCAACTAAAAAAACCTGGAAAATACATACAAATGTTGTCATTTTACAAAACAAACACCAGAATCTAGCTAAACAGGCCACGTTTAGCTAGATTCTGGTGTTCGTTTTTCTCAGGGCCAGAAATACTTTTTCTGGGCCCCCGAAATCCCGGGTGCCCAGCTTAGTGAGAGAGACCTACCACCGCATTCACTGTATGAGCACAGTGGATTCCCCACATTGTATGTGCCTGTGTCCTACAGTGACACATGGTAGAACGGTATGATTCATATGACCTTCTCCGCAGCACCCAACCTTTCCTAAGGATGAGAGAGGACTGTGCACATTTTCTAAAAGGAACTGGGGGCAGAACCTTACTGAAAATTCCATCAGGGAATAACCAAAAATAATGTTCTTCTCAGTCACGCATGTCCTGTATCTCTCAGTACTGGTGACCTGATGCCCCTTTCTGTACTGGACTGCACTCCAAAGGCTAGGGGCTCCACGGATTTGTGCGGGTGGGTGGTACAGATATGCACACTGACTGAGGACAGGTGCATCGCACATCTCCATGACATAGTATCAATCTCCTGACGGCGACAGGTGGCCCAAATAAGGCACAATGAACAAAAGCCAAAATATCTAAAATCAGCAAGCTAGAAGCTGTAAGAATAGGTTCTTCCCTGTAAAATAGTGTCTGTCTCTCCTCTCCTCTCCTCTCCTCTCTGTTTATGGGGTAGTGTCTGAAACCTCACTTGCAGCACAGCAAGTAGCATTGGCATTTGCTCTCACTAACTGACAGACAGACTGATGGATAGTGTGGAAGTACAGTATCACTGTGAACTTTCATACTGACAAAGGCGCTAATCCCGCTTTGCTCCCAGCTGCCTGAAAGACAAACTGACAGTGGGGCTTTAGCCCCGCAGCATAGCCTTCAAGCTGACTGACTTCCAGATAGATGGAGGAAGAAACTGACAGGCAGAAGGGAGGGGGCATTATTCCCACTGTGCTCCTTGTTGACTGACAGGGGGAGGTGCCCCGCCTACATGATGTTAGCCCCGCAGCTGGGCAAGTTTGCTGGCTGGAGCCAGTGCTGCTGTTGACATGCTCACTGTGGCTCTGATCCCACAGGGCTCTAACCTCCCACCCCCAGCCCCAGCCCAGGAGGAGCAGTCCACCTTTCAACCACTATTGAGCATGCCTTGCAGCCTCTGGCAGCCCTGAACTGCAACCAGATCTGTCACTTTGTGTGTTGTCCACTCTCAAAGCAGTGGGGAATCAAAAAGGGATCTTTACAACAGCTAGTCTGTGTGGCAGCAGGACACTGATCTCTCCACTTCTGCAGGCTCCTGGTTCTCTGCAAAGCCAAGGTAAGCATTATGCATGTATTAACCCTACAACAATGTCTCAGACTAAAGATGCAAATGTGCCACAGTGGAAGGGTAGGTGCCTGTGAGGTATGATGACTGACAGCAGATTTGGGTGCTCCCTCCCTGTTCCCAGTGCAGCACTGAGCTGTGGGAGAGGTGTGTGTGGATTTGCATTGGAGCGGGGTGCCATGGCTGCCCCAGTCTGGGATGCAGCTTGGCTGTGCAAACATTCTGTACAATGTTCGTTCTTGATCTGCTCTGCCCTGTCCCTGAACCTAAAGTTATTACCTGTCCTGATCTGACTAGGGCAGTTCAGGTTTGGGTTGCCTAGCCACATAAGCAAAAAACAAGGCAATTTAAAACACATTGAACTGAGATTACAAATAGCATGAAACTACAGAACCATCAAGTGTCACAGATCCCAATGTGAAAAAGTTACCATCCATATATTAGGAATCCAGTAGCGTCATTTCACCAGACTCACAGGGGTTGCAAAATCCCATTTCAGCAGAATCAAAAGGGTTGCAAAGCTCCCCACTAACCACATTTTTTATAAATAAATGCAAGGGAAACTTTGTTTTAAGGGTGTCTAGGGGTTGCGGTAGACTTCATAGGGGTTGCAAATAAATCATAGGGGTCTCGACCGCAACCCCTGGCTACCCCTAAGTGTCACCCCTGTAGAAGTTGTTGGATAGTTTAATACCTTCTATTGGACCAACATATGTCCTGTGCAGAGAAGATATAGTACACAAGCATTTGGGGCCCCACCGGTCCTTCTTCAGGTGAATGCAGGGAATGTGAAAGGACCTCTGGGCCCAGAAAGCTAGTGTACTATACCATTTTTATGTTTGCTTGCACGCATGTGCAAGAAACATAGTGCCATCATCCGGTTTCTAGAGGTGTGGCACCCTGTCTTCCAATTCCCTCACTGTGTTTGCAGGCATGGCCACAGTTCACCAATGAATGCTGCGGCTGTCTATGACAGCAGTTGAAAATGCAGCACCATACAGTCGAAAGGGAGAGAGCCGCTTCAGTGAGCACGATCAGATAACTGAAGTACTCTTTCCGCGCCCCCCCAACAGTCTTCCAGTTGCCATGCTGGAAGCCCACCCCAGCATGGCAAAAATTCTTATGGCCGATGGGGGTGCCCAATCCTCCATTGGCTCCATGCCCCCCCAACAGCCTTCCAGCTGCCACGCTGGGAGCTCACCCCAGCGTGGCAAAAACTGTTATGGCCGACGGGGGTGTCCAATCCCCTGTCAGCTCCATGGCCCCCCCAACAGCCTTCCAGCTGCCATGCTGGGAGCCCACCCCAGTGTGGCAAATGTCCCGCTTTGTCTTCCAGAAAAAAAAAACTGTAAACAAAACAACGGCCCCTCGGTGGTCTCCCTGGCTCCCACTCACAACCCGTGCCCACCGTCTGCACACCCTGCCTCCCCACACCCCCCTCACCCTATACTTACCTCCCGAGTCTGGCGTGATGATCTTCGGTAGACCGGGAATACGTCTGCACTCTTCAAAGCCTACCGCGAACTGAGGAAATGCCGGTAAGCTGTATAATGCAATAAATAGGGTTTTTTCAACTTTGCTGCATATCTCAGGCATTTTTTGGAATTTTGGCACCAAATTTTCAACATGGGGTTTTTGGGACACCTCCTCATGAATTGTGTCACTGTCATCGCGTTAATTGGGCCCGAAGGGTGATTTCGCAGTCACTGTGTGAAATCACCTTTTGGGACTGATTAATGAAACGACAGTGCCAGTGTTCATTGGTGGGCTCTCAAAAAGCCTATGTTACAAATTTAGTGAAAAAATTCTAAAATTACTGTTTTGCAGTTCCTGATTGCGCAGTGCATTCGTGTGAGTTCGCAAATTTTAATATTTGCACTGAGATTTCAACATTGCCATTTTACCACATCTCCTTATGAGCAGTACAGCTGTCATTTTTCACATCTCACCCAAAATGTGTTTCTGTGCATGTAGCGCACAATGGTGCACTCGCTGTGCAAAATCAATGTTTGGGACAGATTAAGAAAATCACAGTGACACTGTTCGTGAGCAAAGGTCTTAAAATGGCTCTGTTGGCAATTTGGTGACAAAAGTCCATAAAGTGACTGTTATGAGTGAGCAATGTGCAGTTTCCATACACCCTCGTAAGTTCATGAAATTGTAATATTTTCAGTCCAGATTTTCACCACTGGCATTTTTCCACACTTCCTTATTTACAGTACAGCTGTCATTTTTCACAACATGGTAGAAATGTGTTCTCATACTTTCAACGCAGAAATTCGTGGTCGCTGTGGGAAATCATTGTTCAGGACAGATTAAGAAAATCACAGTGACACTGTTCATGAGCGGAGGTCCCAAAATGCCTGTGTTGACAATCTGCTGTAAAAAATCCCCAAACTAATTACATTACAGGTATGCGTTGTGCGCTTTCTACGCATGCTCGTTACTTTTTTACTATTTTCACTGCAGATTTTCAACATTGCCATTTGTTACACCTCCCCATGAACAGTACAGCTGTCATTTTTCACATCCTGTTCGAAATGTGTTTTCGCATCTGTGGTGCCAAATGCCGTAGTCAAAATCAGCTTTCAGCTAACAAAGTGATATTGCCACTGTTCATAATGTGGGGGTCACAAAAAAGCCATGTTGAAAATTTGGAGTGAAAATACCAACAAATTCCTGAGGCGATAGGGTTTGCAACCATAATGCCCCACCCTGTAGAGACTGACAGGCATCGGGGTGTGACTTGGGATTGTTGCCTGTAATGCTCATACCATTCCACCCCCATCCACACCCTGCAGTCAGTGAGAGGCATGGAGGTGTGCCTTGGACTGTTCAGCCCCAAAGTTCACCCTGTTCTCTTATACTGCACCCATCTCACAATATTTTCTGATGGAATGGGGTGCGCATAAGGGTCAAAGACCCCAAGGCACACCGTGACACTTCTCGGTGTCTGCAGAGTAGGGTGTGGTGAAATGGCATGGCCATTAAACCTGATGACCCAAAGACATACCCCAGTGCCTGTCACTCTCTGCAGGGTGGTGGTGGGGTTGGCTTCAGTTCAATACTTCACTGCTATTCCTATTATGCAGCTCTGTAGCTTCTATACTACCAATGCCAATGCCAGCAAGCAAACATTCGGCATTGACAAATACTTGTTGTACATGACATATGTCAGTCCAATAAAAGGTATCAAACCATCCAGTGACTCCTGTTTTCCAAGGACCAATATGGCTATAATCTCCATCCATATGTTACAAAGGCAACATGGCCTGTTACTTTGATAAAGAAGAAAAAGAAGAATCAGCATTTATATAGCGCTTTTCATTACATCCAAAGTGCTTTACAAGCAATGCTAGACTGGTAGTGAAGTGACTGAATGTGTGGTGGCGGCCATATCGCACATCATCACCCACACACAGCCTGGATAATTGCATGAACCGCTTTATGGGAAGGGGAATGTTGGCCAGGACACCGGGAATGTTCCCTACTCTTTGCGAAGAGTGCCCTGAGTTCTTTTACTTCCACCTGGACACCCACCAGGACAACACCAGGATGGGCAGAAGGGACCTCGGTTTAATGTCTCATCCGAAGGATGGCATACCCCAGCAGTACAGCACCCCCCAATACTGCACTTGGATGCCAGTGATTTTTAGGTGCAAGTCCAATCCCGGTGTGGGACGAGAACCCACGACCTTCCGGTCCAGAGGCGGATGTGCTACCAACTGAGCCCACGCTGACATCAGGCAGATAACATTCATTACACGCATGACACGTCTCAGCATTTGCAAGTGTAAAGTTACAAGGGCTGTTTGTCTGGGTTAATTAGCAATTGTGGCAGTGGTGACTGTATCAGGTTTTCTCTGAAGTGTCTCAAGGAGGACTCCATGCTGCTAATAGCTCTAAGGTCCCTACCTGCAGTGCTGTGCGATATAAAGTGCACCGTGTGTCCAATCAGTCAGTGCAAGTGTGGAGATGGGAGCGCAGGGTCTGAAGTAAAATAAGGATACTATTATACTATCTCAAAAAGTAAGGAAATAAGTTGCAAACAACTTTGTTAATGCTCCAGTTAGGGTCAACACAACAAAAGTTGGGAAATGAGGCATTAGGGTTTCCAACCCTAACACCCCACCCTTCCAAACCAGGCAGGAGAGCAGGTGTGGGGTGTGCCTTGGGTTTCTCAAGCCTAGCGTTCACTCCATTCTCATAAAGTCTACACATTTGACCTTATTTACAAATGGAATGGGGTGTGTGTTAGGCTTGAGAAGCCCAAGGCACCCCCCACATCTGCTCTCCTGCCTGGAATGGAATGGTGGGGCATTAGAGTTAGAAACCCTAATGCCTCATCTCCCAACTTTTATCTGACCCTAACTGGAGCATTTTATATATATATCTATATATCTATAGATATATATATATCTATATATGTGTATGTGTGTATATATATCTATATCTATGTATATATATATATAGATAGATATCGATAACTCTCTCTCTCTCTCTCTCTCTATATATATATATATATATATATATATATATAGGACAAGGAACCTCTGTGTGCAAGCACTGAGGCAATGGTTACCCCAAAGAGCATTTGGCTGGGAAGCCAAGTTTCAAAGAAATACAAAATCACACATGCCCCCACGATGCAAAGCATCATGGGTTGCATATGCAAATCACCACAGAATATCATGCTGGTTCAACTTTAAGCAGAAATGCATGGTGCCGAAAAGCCTCTTGCATTTACGCACACATATAATATATATACATACAGTATAGAACCGGCACATTTTTATGTTTGCTTGCACGCATGTGCAAGAAACATAGTGCCTTCATCGGAGATTTCGGATGTGTGTCACCTCCTCCTCCAATTCAGTCAGTGGGCTGGCAGGCGCGGCCCCTGTAAGCCAATGCATTTTGGAGCTGTGTATGACGCGCTCCAAAATGCAGTGGCATACAGTTGAAAGGAGGAGCTATGCTTGAGTGAGCACCGATAAGATATCGGCTGCTCACGCGCAACTCCCCCCCCACGCACAGACAGACGTGCGCGCCCCCGTACTGTATAGCCGACGGGGTGCCCAATCCCGTCGGCTGAGCCTGTATCTACCCCAGTTGTAGGTGCCACGTGAGGCCACCCCAGCGTGGCAAAGCACTGCTCCCTTTGGCGGGCGGTGCCCTATCCCCATCGGCTGAACGTACTTCAGTCCTTGTGCCATGCTGGGAGCCCACCCCAGCATGGCAAACGTCCCACGATGTCTTTTTTTTTGTTTTTTTCCTGTAAAATAAAAACTGTCCCGGCGCTCTCCCAACCCTCCCACAACCTGCACCCACCCACTGCGCACAGCCTTCCCACACCCCCACCCCTATACTTCCGGACTCTGGCGCGACGATCTTGGTGGACTGAACACGCCTGCACCTTCAAAGCCGACCGCGAACTGAGGAAATGCCGGTAAGCTGTATAATGGGTTACATAGGGGGGTTTCAACTTTATTGTATATCTCGGGCATTTTTGGGAATTTTTGCACCAAATTTTCAACATGGGGTTTTTGGGACCCCTTCTCGTCAATTATGTCACTGTCATGGCATTGTTTGGGACCGAAGGGTGATTTCGCACAGTGACTGTGCAGTGACTGCAAAATCACCCTTCGGGCCCAAATACCACCATGGCAGTGACATCATTCATGAGAAGGGGTCCCAAAAACCCCATGTTGAAAATTTGTGCCAAAATTTAAAAAAATGACTGTTTTACGAGGGTGCGTTATGCAGTTCCTACGCAGGCTCGTAAGTTCGGAATTTCAATATTTTCACTCCAGATTTTCAACATTGCCATTTTACCACACCTTCTTATGAGTAGTACAGCTGTCATTTTTCACGTCTCACCCAAAATGTGTTTCCACCCATGTAGCGCAGAATGGCGCAGTCGGTGTGCGAAATCAATGTATGGGACAAATTAAGAAAATCACAGTGACACTGTTCATGAGCAGAGGTCTTAAAATGGCTATGTTGAAAATTTGGTGAAAAAATTCCTAAAAATGACTGTTTTACGAGGGTGCATTGCGCAGTTCCTACGCACACTTGTATGGTTGCGAATTTTCAATATTTTCACTCCAGATTTCCAACATTGCCATTTTATCACACCTTCTTATGAGCAGTACAGCTGTCATTTTTCACATGTCACCCAAAACGTGTTTCTGCCCATGTAGCACACAATGGCGCAGTCAGTGTGCGAGATCAATGTACAGGACAAATTAAGAAAATCACAGTGATACTGTTCATGAGTTCAGGTGTTAAAATGGCTATGTTGAAAATTTGGTGAAAAAATTCCTAAAAATGACTGTTTTACGAGCGTGCATTGCACAGCTCCTATGCACGCTCGTAAGTTCATGAATTTTCAATATTTTCACTCCAGATTTCCAACATTGCCATTTTACCACACCTTCTTATGAGTAGTATAGCTGTCATTTTTCACATCTCACCCAAAACGTGTTTCCGCCCATGTAGTGCACAATGGCACAGTCGGTGTGCGAAATCAATGTACGGGACAAATTAAGAAAGTCACAGTGACACTGTTCATGAGCAAAGGTCTTAAAATGGCTGTGTTGAAATTTGGTGAAAAATTCCTAAAATGATTGTTTACGAGGGTGCATTGTGCAGTTCCTACCTTTACCGTAAGTTCGTAATTTTCAATATTTTCACTCAGATTTTCAACATTGCCATTTTACCACACCTCCTTATGAGCAGTATAGCTGTCATTTTTCACATCTTGCCCAAAATGTGTTTCCACCCATGTGGTGCACAATGGAGCAGTATGTGCAAAATCAATGTATGGGACACATTAAGAAAATCGCAGTGACACTGTTCATGAGCAGAGGTCTTAAAATGGCTATGTTGAAAATTTGGTGAAAAAATTCTTAAAAATGACTGTTTTTCGAGCGTGCATTGCGCAGTTCCTATGCATGCTCGTAAGTTTGCAAATTTAATATTTTCACTCCAGATTTTCAACATTGCCATTTTATTACACTTCCTTATGAACAGTACAGCTGCGATTTTTCATATGTCGCCCAAAATGTGTTTTCACACATGTAGCGCACAATGGTGCTGTTGGTGTATGAAAGCAATGTTTAGGACAGATTAAGAAAATCACAGTTACACTGTTCATGAGCAGAGGTCTTAAATGGCTATGTTGAAAATTTGGTGACAAAAGTCCATAAAATGACTGTGTTACGAGTGAGCAATGCGCAGTTTCCACGCACCGTGAAGTTCATGACTTTGTAATATTTTCAGTCCAGATTTTCACCAGTGGCATTTTTCACACTTCCTTATGAACAGTACAGCTGTCATTTTTCACAACATGGCTGAAGTGTGTTTTCACCTTTCAGCGCTGAGATTGCATG
Organism: Neoceratodus forsteri; assembly: GCA_016271365.2. Classification (NCBI taxonomy): domain Eukaryota; kingdom Metazoa; phylum Chordata; order Ceratodontiformes; family Ceratodontidae; genus Neoceratodus; species Neoceratodus forsteri. The sequence goes on along the minus strand of CM028130.1, from coordinate 967,494,242 downwards.
GTCGCTGTGGGAAATCATTGTTCAGCACAGATAGAGAAAATCACAGTGACACTGTTCATGATCGGAGGCACCAAAATGCCTGAGTTGACAATCTGCTGTAAAATATCCCCAACCTAATTATATTATGGGTGTGCGCTGGTACGTTTCTATGTACGCCATGACTTCACCATTTTTTAAATATTTTACTGCAGATTTGCAACATTGCCATTTTTACACCTCCCATGAACAGTACAGCTGTCATTTTTACATCCTGTTGAATGTTTTGCACCTGTGGTGCTAAATGCCGCTAAGCTGTGCATAAGCAGCTTCTTAACAAACTGATATTCCCCCTGTTCATGAGGTGGGGTCACAAAAAAAAACATGTTGAAAATTTGGAGTGAAAATACCAACGAATGCCTGAGGTATTAGGGTTTCCAACCATAATGCCCAACACTGTAGAGAATGACAGGCATCAGGGGTGTGACTTGGGATTCCTGCCTGTAATGCTCATACCATTCCACACCCTGCAGCCAGTGAGAGGCATCGAGGTATGCCTTGGACTCTTCAGCCCCAAAGTTCACCCCATTCTCCTATATCGCACCCATCTCACGCATTTCCTAATGAAATGGGGTGCGGCGTGAAGGCCAAAGACCCCAAGGAACACCGTGACACTTGTCAGTGTCTGCAGGGTGGGGTGTGGTGAAATGGCGAGGCCGTTATGCCTCATGACCCAAATGCACACCCCAATGCCTGTCACTCTCTGCAGGGTGGTGATGGGGTTGGCTTCAGTTCAGTACTTCACTGCCATTCCTATTACACAGCTCTGTAACTTCTACATTACCACTGCCAATGCCAGCAAGCAAACATTCAGCATTGACAAATGCTTGTTCTTATTGTCAGAATACCAAATAACTTTGTTTACCAGCCTTCTGCCCTGGAAAAAGGTTATGCTTATGATCTGGAAGACAATGAACTTTACTTGAAAAGGGAGGAGGACATTAGAATTCAGGATGTTGATTTTGTTGTTGGCTTCTTCGGGGTTTCTGAGCCAATAAAAAGTGGGCAGTGCTGGAAACAAATATGTCATGTTCTAAGGGGAAATACTCTGCAGGACTGAACTGTAGTGGTTAAAGGAACATGGTGGTTATGTCATGCATACTTCAAAGGGCTTTGAACTTACGAGTTATGTGAATCAGCTCAGGGAGATGCTGACTCAATCTTGACTTGAAAGTAGAAGTTTACAGTCATAATTTCATTTCAGTGGTGTAAAAGCCCAGTGTGGGAGGCACCTTCTCTGTAACAACCTTCACTTGTTGACAAAGGGTATATGTAACTATAGTAAAAAAAAAATGGACAAGCAGCAAAGAATATGAAAATCTGAATCCTCTAACCTGGGACATTTACAGTAAAGCACATTTTATTAAACACAATGCCTTTTTTCAGTTCTGTTTATTTCCCTTGGCCAACCATCTGGAACCTCTTTCAACTATTGACAGTGCCTTCTACCCATCCTCAGAGATCCTTTTGGACAAATCTCTCTCTGGGACCCTGGGGCACCCATGATACAGCACTGAACAGTTTCCTTGACTTGCATGCACCCCCCCCCCCCCACAAGCCAGGGTCCTGCCCTCAGCTATATGACAGCTTTCCTATGCAGTTCAGTCACCCATGGTGGATGTCTTTCCTAGGCTATTACACGTGGCCAAAGAATGGACTCTAATTGGATGGGGGGAGGGCAGGTGGATTATCTCCTGTCCAGTTGGTGACTTTTTCTGTCCCACCCTCTGAGTGCGCACTTGTGTCATCAGATGCCGGAACACTTGACACACTGATATGTCTGCTACCCCCTCTGCCACCTAGACTTATCCCAGTGATGGTAATGCAGTAGGCCTATTCTACCGCCCTCCCTCCCTCCCTCTCTGGAGGAGGAGAGTGTCCTCTGGGAAGCATGATCCTCCTTCTCCTGCAGGTCTTCCAACTGGGATGTGAACCTGGTCACCAGTGTCACAAGCAGCAATGTTGTTGTTATGCCAACAGTCTGACCCGACTGCCTTTTTCTAAACAAAAAGTAAAACCATACCACTAAAATGTTCCAGACAGTATTAAGAGTCCTGTCCCTCATTTTATCATTCAGAATCCCCTTGTTTCTGCCTCCAAACTGACCCACATTAGATGGAACATCCTTCATTTTACTCCTTAGAACACTTTTCTTATGTCTCTAAACTGTCTGATGATAGGAACTATGTCTCTCATTTTACCCCTCAGAACCCCTCTTTATATCTCTAAACTGTCCCTTATTAGGGGGAATTACTCACTTTACCACGTAGAGCCCCTTTATCCACGACCCCACAACTGTCTATTGTTAGAAGGGATATCCCTCATTTTACCAGTTAGATCCCTTGTTTATACTTAAAGACTGTTCCACATTACGGGGTGATGTCCCTCATTTTACCTCTCAAAACCCCTCTTTATAATTTTAAACTATCCTTCATTTAGTGACATCACTCATTTTATCAGTTAAAGCTTCTCTGCCCAAACCCCTCAACTGTCCCCAGTAAGGAGGGATATCCCTCATTGTACTCATTAGAAACCTTGTTTATATTGCTGAACTGATTCACATGGAAGGACATCATTTTGCCCCTCAGAACACCTCAGACCATACATAGAAACAGAAATTGTTGGCAGATAAGGACTGCCAGGCCCATCCAGTCTGCCAGTAAGCCATACCCTTGTTTGTGTCCTCTGACCTGTCTTGGTCAATGACTTTCTCATCTCCTTCCCACTCCTAGGGTCGCCTTATGCCTGTTCCATGCATGTTTAAATCCATCCACTGTGCTTGCTCCCACTATCTCCTGTGGCAGATTATTCCGTCTGTCCACCGCTCTTTCCGTGAAGAAAAATGTCCTCACATTCTTCACATTTCCCCTTATCCTGCCACCTTCCAATTTCATATCATGCACTCCTTGTTCTTGTACGCCTCCTATATTGAAAGATGTCACCCCCTGCACCTTGTTTATGTTTTTAAGGTATTTGAAGGTTTCTATCATGTCTCCCTGCTCCTTCCTTTCCTCCAGTGAGTACATATTGAGGTCTTTTAAAGCAGCAGTATTTGTTAGTTGGTGAAAAAATTCATCATGTAGTTTTTTTAGCATAAATGTAGTTCTGACAACCTAAGATTCATGCTCAGCATATTTTTTGTTTTCGCAGGTGTGTTACAACTCTTTTATCGCTGATCTTATAATTAATGACTCACATCATTAAAGATGGCCGCCATTTGCCATTTTAAAAAAATCTCTTCCCCTGGTGTTACTTGTTGAATATGTATGCTAGATTCATGCTGTAGTTGCATTAGGATGGTTCTTCCACATGTTTCTGATAGTAAACAGTACAAAATATTTTTTTTTCATGGTGAGTGTGGCATGGGCATGGCAAGGTGTGGCACAGGTGTGGCAACTTTTAAAAACTTCAAGACTCCATCTCTTGGTACAGGAATGAAAGAAAATGAAAAGAAAATCATGTATCTTGATATTTTTGCCAGACAAACCTTATTACTGAAAAATGTGTATGTTTATTAACAAGCACTGCTGCTTTAATCTCTCCTCATATGTTTTCTGGTGCAAGCCCTGTACCATCTTTGTCGCCCTTCTCTGGACTGCCTCCACCCTGTCAATGTTCTTAGTAAGATGCGACCTCCAGAATTGTACACAGTACTCCAGGTGAGACCTCACTAGTGTTTTATACAGTGAAATCACCACCTCACTCCTTCTGCTAGTGATACCTCTGCCTATGCACCCCAGTATGCCACTGGCCCTCCCTGCAGCCTTAGTAATCTGCTTAGACACCTTTAGGTTGTCAGAGATTATAACCCCCAGATCCTTTTCTTCCTTGGTGACTGTCAGCAACTCCACCCCCCCCCCAATCCTGTAGCTCTCTCCAGGGTTCCTGCATCCCAGATGCATTATTTTGCACTTAGAACTGAACCTCAGTTGCCACACCTCGGACCAGTTCTCCAGCTTCCTTACATCCCTCTTCATTTTCTCCACCCCATCTGGAGTATCCGCCCTGTTGCAGATCTTGGTGTCATCTGCAAAGAGGCAGACCTTTACGTTCAGTCCTCCACTATGTCACTACTGAAGACATACCTCAGTGTCAACTGTCCCATATTAGGCTGGATATCTCTCATTTTACCACTCAGTAACCCTTTGCATACCTCTCAGCTGTCTTACATTAGGAAGGATGTCTCTCACGTTATTGCTCAGTTCAATTCACTTGTATTAGATCATCCTTCCATATTAATCAGTACACAAAAGACAGACACAAAATATGTTCAAAGACAAAACATCCAAGTTTAAAAAAAAACACATGTCTCCACCTTTAGATAACTTTTCATAATGGAAGCAGCATTGTAGAGTAGAGGGGGAAGTAACACACTGAAAACTGAGGTAAGGGGGTGGGAAGGGCAGTTAACACAGTAGACCATCCCGTCTTGCTGCATTAACTTGCAGAAATAGGCCTTCAAACAACATGAAGTCTTGCTGTATTCTGACATATGCAGTTAGGTCCTGCCGTTCAACTGCCCCGGAGAACAAAGAGTTAAACTTTCCATGGCCAGCATGGAATGTTCATCGTGAGCTCAGTTGAAGCCCCTGTCTGCTGTTGTTTAAACTCCTACCGTCAGATTCTTTACTCCACCTCACTGAACAGTCACTCCGGAGATTTCTCCTTTGCTCAGTTCAAAAAAGTTGGTTAAAGTGTTGTTTTTTCACTCGGTTTCTACCGAATTGCTGCAACCGATCTGTTGGTTTAAGTCTCCGTCTGTGGTACCATGAGTACTAGATAGGTTTTCTATATAGTTTCTGTGTGGAACTTGTAAATTGTGGATCAGTTCAGCTGAACCGATCAGTTTCAGGTAAAAAAGTTTGTGTATTTACTTAGAGTGTGGTAACCGTCCGTATCGGTCCTAAAAAAAACAGATTTTTATTACATTTTTTTCCAAGACCTGTGACACGGTCAGGAACCGATAGGGGAGTCTTGCCTGGCAGATTGCCAAAAAGGGTAAGTTTTGATTAGGATTGGCCATGTCTGAGAAACCCAAGAAAAAAAACGGGCCCACTGGGTTTCAGCACTGCAGTGTGTGTGTGGAAGTCTTTCCTAAGGCTGATCCCCACACCACCTGTGTTTATTGTCTGGGGTTTGACCACCTTGATTCAGACTGCCAAATTTGTAAGAATTTTCCCAAACCTACCCTGGAAAAGAGATTAGGTAGACTGAGGGAAAGGGAGGCCGAGAAGTCCGCTGACCCGGATGGCCAGCCTGGACCTCTGACCAGGGCGATACTTATTCAGGCAAAAGGAAAGCCGATTCTGAGGAGTCGGTTCCAGAAAAAGAAAAGATAAATTGTCTGGTTTGGACCCAGAAATTCATACTCCGACCGCTGATGAGATAGCCAAGGCGATAAGAATAGTGCAATCGCTTACTTCGGTTCCGGCTGAACCAGGACCATCTGGCAGGGGTTCGGTTTGGTTGGTTCCCCTGTTCCGGATTACACCTTGGAAGAATTTTATGAACTGGATGAGGAGGAGGGAAGAGTATGAGGATGATGATGGTGATTATGAAAGTCTGGATGTGCCTATTGACCCGGACATCTCCCCAGACAGACCTTCAGGTGTTTCTCCTCCTAGGCTTTCTGAGTCCCCTTCTCACTTTACTTTTTACAAAAAAGTGGCTGAAACCCTCCAGCTTCCTGTGGAAGAAGCAGTAGAGGATCAGGAGGAGCATGATTTTGTTGAAATGATGGACATCCCAGAGTCCAGGAGACTGTCTATTCCCCTCCACAAATCCTTTGGGAAACAGACACATAAAATTCTTAAGACTCCTAATTCCATACATCCTGCGGACAGATGAATGGACAAGAGGTATACTCTTTCAGGCTCAGACACAAAGTTCCTTTCCCAGCAATGCAGCCATGTTGGGGTAGTGCAGGCTGCTGCCTGTGATAAGGCAAATATCCCCTTGGCATCACACCCCCCAGATAAGGACTCCAGGAGGATTGATGCCATGGCAAAGAAACAGAACATGGCAGCATCTTTGGGACTCAGACAGGCTAACTATATGGCCTACACAGCTAGATACCAGAAGTCCAGGTGGGACACTGTGCTGGCTCTGGCTAAACAGGCCCCTGACCAGCTTGCCAAGGAGCTGGAGCGGGTGGCTGCAGATGGGATTGAGGCATCCAAGGTGCAATTTCATGCTGCTGTGGACTCCAATGATGTTTCATCAAGAGTCATGGCTACATCTGTGGCTCTTCGGAGGATGGCTAGGCTCAGATGTACTAGCCTATCACAGGATACCCAGGCTAAGGCCATGGATTTCCCTGTTATTGATAATTCTCTGTTTGGGGAGCAGACAGAGAACTACATGAAAAAGATGGACGAGTACAGGACCACTTACAGGAGTGCTCAGGCCAAAGAAAGGCAAGCCACTCCTCAAAGGCAGCAGTCCAGGGGCAGGGCCAGGCCTTTCCAAAGGCCTTTTTACCAAGCTCAGGCCTCCTCTTCTTATTCTCAGAAGGGGTTCTTCAGAGGGAGAGGCAGACGGGGGATGAGCAGGCCTGCATCCACCCCTCAGCCTAAAGCCCCTGCCAAGCAGACACCCTGATGGGTCTGTCTGGGCCAATTCTCCAATACCAGTATGGGGCAGGTTGACTTAATTTGTCCAGGACTGGAAGTCTCTGACATCAGACAAGTGGGTCCTGGAAGTAGTAAGCCAGGGACTGGTTCTTAGCTTCAAAAAATTTCCCAAGATGAGAACCAGATCCTTTCCACTGGCAAATCCATCAGAGACCCTGCCTTAGAGGCAGAGGTGTCTTCTCTCTTAGCTCTCAGAGCTATAGAGAGGGTTTCTACCCTACACAAGGGCAAAGGATTGTACTCCAGGTACTTCCTAACCCGCAAAAAGACAGGAGAATGATGGCCCATCCTGGACCTAAGATATCTGAACAAACATCTTTTAAAACCAAAGTTCAAAATGGTGACTCTGGGAATAATCCTTTCCTCTCTAAGGCCAGGGGACTGACTAGCCTCCCTGGACCTCAAAGATGCCTATTTTCACATTCCCATCAGGTGCTCCCACAGAAAGTACCTCAGGTTCGAGTTACCCTCAGGTCACTATCAATTCAGAGCAATGCCCTTTGACCTAACATCAGCCCTAAGGGTTTTCACAAAGTGCCTGGCAGTAGTGGTTGCTTTCCTAAGGAGAAAAAAGATCTCCATCTTCCCATACCTGGATGACTGGCTCATAGTAGGTCAGTCTCTAGACCAAGTCAAGTCACATTTGCAAATAACTCAGCAAGTGCTCACTTCCTTAGGATTCCTTCTCAACCTTCCAAAGTCAATTCTCGAACCAGTACAGCTCCTCACTTTCATAGGGGCAGAGCTGGATACAATAAGGGCAAGAGCCTTCCTTCCTCTGGACAGGGCAAGGACCCTTATGGAACTGGCCTCTTCATTCACCCTACAGGTGTCTCGACCAGCAAGGCATTTCCTTCAGCTTCTGGGCCACATGGCAGCTTCCACAGCAGTGGTCCAGGGAGCAAGATTCCAGATGAGGGACATTCAGTTCCACTTAAAAGCCTTCTGGTCCCAAAGAAAGGATTCCTTACCAAACTAGTCCTAGTGATCTCGAACCCTGATCCAGGCCTTGCAGTGGTGGCAGGATCAGGACACTTGAGATAAGGAGTTCCTTTTGTCACTCAGTCTCATTCAGTGATACTCACCACAGATGCTTCCCTGCTGGGCTGGGGAACCCATCTGGGGGATCTTATCACCCAAGGGCTGTGGTCACCTCAGGAATCTCTGCTTCACATCAATCTCTTGGAACTCAGAGCAGTATTTCTGGCACTGCAAGCCTTTTCCAAATCTGTACAAAACAAGGTGGTCCAGGTCAGAACAGACAACACCACCACCGTGTGGTACATCAACAAGCAGGAAGGCACTCGGTCTACGGCCTTGTGCACAGAAGGAATGAAGTTGTGGTCCCCGGCCTATCCCCTGCAAACCTCTCTGATAGCAGTTCACATCCCAGGGAAGGACAATGTCCTAGCAGATGCTCTGAGCAGAATATCCCGGGGCCATCACGAATGGACCCTAGATCCCCTAGTTTTGAAAGTGATTTTCTCGAGATGGAGCACTCCACAGATAGATCTTTTTGCAGCCCCAGACAATCACCAACTTCCTCTCTTTTGTTGCAGACCCCCAGTCTTGGACTCAGTCCCCCTGGATGCTCTGATCCTCAGTTGGGAAGGGAAATTTCTGTATGCTTTTCCCCACTTCCCTCTCCTGTTCAAAGTGTTAGTCAAGATAAAGTCACAACCATGCAAAGTGATTCTGATTGCTCCAGACTGGGCCAGACAGCCCTGGTACCCCCTGTTGCTGTCCTTAGCAGTCCACCTTCCCCTGTCTCTTCCTAGGAATTGCAACCTGTTGATATCCTCTCAGGGGAGGATTTGGTACCCGAACCTTCGGTCTCTCAATCTCAAGGCATGACTCTTGAAGAGTTAGAGTTTGCTGACCTGCATCTTTCCCAAGGGGTTCTGGATATCCTTAAGGCTTCTTGAAAGCCTTCCACCAGAAGGACTTACAATTCCAAATAGAAAAGGTTCACTATTTGGTGTTCTAAGAAGAACATTTCTCCAGATTCTGCTGGGTTGCCTACGGTTCTGGACTATATGGTCCATCTCAAAGGCCTAGGCCTTAGGCCAGCAACACTTAAAGTGCATTTGGCAGCTTTCTGCTTTCCTGTCAGTAGGCAAGGCTTCCCCTCTGTCAGCTCATCCTGTGTTTTGTAAGTTCTTCAAAGGATTGCTACACACCAATCCCCCCTTTAGGGACCCTGCTCCTACTTGGGACCTTAATGTTTGCATTGCTCAGCTTATGCAACCCCCCTTTGAGCCTTTGTCCTCTGCAGAGCTTAAGTACTTGACTTGGAAAACTGTGTTTTTGGCTATTATCTGCCAGGCGATCAGTGAATTGCAAGCCCTGTCAGTGGAACCTGATTTCATCTCTTTCCATAGAGATAAAGCGGTCCTAAGAACTAAAAGGAAGTTTTTGCCTAAAGTGGTTTCAGATTTCCACCTCAACCAGTCTATGTCTCTCCCTGTTTTCTTCACTGACCATTCATCCTCTGGAGAGAGGAGGCTGCACAGCTTAGATGTTAAAAGGGCCCTCAGCTACTACATAGAGCGCACCAAGGGTCACAGGTTTGAGTCCCTCCAGTTGTTCCCCACATATGGAGAGGTTGGTAAGGGCAAACCTGCCACTAAGAGCTCTATTTCCAGGTGGATTGTTTCTTGTATACAATTCTGCTATCAAAAACTGGGTAGAACTCCACCCTCAGGCCTGAGGGCTCACTCTACTAGAGGTACAGCTGCTTCCCTGGCTGCTGCCAGGGATATTCCTATCTTAGAAATCTGTCAAGCAGCCACTTGGAAAACAGTCCATACATTCACCAAGTATTACTCTCTGGATATCCAGGCTAGGAGTGATGCTCGGTTTGGTACAGCAGTACTTCAGAGACTGTTTCCAAAGTAGGTTCTGTCCCTCCTACATGGAGGTACTGCTTGGTAGTCTGCATATGTCAGAATACAGCAAGACTTCATGTTGTTTGAAGAAAAAATTACTCACCTTAGTAATGTTGTTTCTTCTAATGGAGTCTTGCTGTATTCTGACCTCCCCCGCCTCCCTTCTCAGAACCTAGTTTTTGGGATGTGGGTGGGCAGGAGCAGTGTTGGCACCCTAGGGGTGTCTCTTTTTCACCCTCCTTTATTTTGAGTGAGTGTTGTGTTTTGGGATGTGTTTTGTTTTTTGGGTTTCCTGACTTGAGTCTTTGCTTTGAAACCAAAAAACCCTTTTATATAGATATAGTTGCCAGTTGGCTAGTTTTGAGTTTTACAGTTTCCACACAGAACTTCTAGTGAATATTGCTCGTAAAGATCTGATGGTTGGAGTTTAAACAACAGCAGACGGGGCTTCAACCGAGCTCACGGTGAACATTCCATGCTGGCCATGGAAAATTTAACTCTTTGTTCTCCGGGGCAGTTGAAAGGCAGGACCTAACTGCATATGTCAGAATACAGCAAGACTCTATTAGAAGAAACAGCATTACTAAGGTGAGTAATTTTTTCTTAGTGCTCCTGCTGTGTCATGGTTTAGAACCTACTTAACAGGTCAGCTTGATGGCCTGTCATCCTCCTGCTCTCCACTGCGTAAAGGAGTCCTCCATGGGTCTGTATTAGGCCCGCTTTTTTATTTTTGTAATAATATACACAAATTACCTTGGAGAAAATGTATGTGATGCCAGTCTTCACTGTAATGCTGATGACACTGTACTGCATGTAATGAGACCTACGCTATTTGCTGTGCGAAAGGACCGCCAGTCAGCTTTTGATACACTTCTGCAGAACCTGATTGCCTTTGAGTTCCTTGTCAGTGCCACAAAAAACATAAATCCGTGGTATTTATCCCAAAGAGCAGGCAATCACTTAATGCCCTTCCTCCCTTCATTGCTGCCCTAATGGGTGACAGGTTAGAACAGGTAGGGACCCTTTATTACCCAGGGCTTTGGCTGGACAGTAAGCTTTTCCATTAACACCCACATAGATCATATAAGTAAAAAATATGCCCAAGACAAGGCTTCTATTACAGAAACAAGTTCTGGGAGGCAGGATAGCATAGTGGTTAAGAGCACTGTGCTGCAAACCTGGCGAACTTGGTTGGACTTGGAATCCCACAGCCACCACCTGCATACTGTATAACCATAAGCAAGTCACTTAACTTTCCTGTGCTCTCAGGATGCAGACTAATTTTAGTGTGTCTTTCCTTGCCAAAAATTGTAAAATAATAAAAAAAAAAATGTTCTGCTTTGCTGTGTAGTCAAGAGTGAAATTAGTCCAAGCCACATTCTTGCCTCTTCTTGACTATGGAGACCTAATCTATAGAAGTGCCTCAACTGCGGCCTAGTCAAACTCGATGTCTGGATCACAAAGTACTTAGATTTGTTACCAGCCAGCCCCCTAGAAGTCATCACTGCACTCTATATAGTAGTAGTAGTTTATTTGTTTGACTATTTTAAGTCATTACAAAGTAACAAAATTATCAGTATAAATACAGATTGAAACACAACGCAGCATATCATCACCCATCGTAAGATACATATAAATATAGATGCAAGCAACCAGTCTTCATAGTTTTAACAATTAAAAGTTACTAGGGCCTTGATAAAAGTCGATTCTATTAAAAACTTTTTCACATTGTCATACAGTGGCATACATACAGTATTTAAATTTCAAATTGATTTAAGGTGTACGAAATCATTCTAAGAACAACACTTTCTAGAATACCTTGTGGACTAAGGAATTATAAAATGGTCTTTTAGGGCCTTCAAGATATAATCAGTTCTTAGTTACAAGACTCCATTAGGCATTTCAAGCCCTAACCATTCTCATTCCCTGGCCCCAGGTTTCCAAGCTCCACTTTGCATAAAGCAATATTTTAAAAAGATTGCCACCTAAGCCTGGAAATTTTATCCGTAGGGTGTCCTCATGTCGCAAAACATCACTTGGCCAGAATTAAGTTTACATACTTAACATAACACTTTCTGTGTCAGCTAAAGGCCGTTTAACTTACTTGTGTTGCATGTTTCTGCCTTAACTGCATCTAGCACCTGGAGTTTTTGTCCCCATGCTGACAAACTTCATTTGGTCAGAACTGAGTTTTGCACACTTAACATAACACTTTCTTGCGTAACATTGTTCTGCCTTAACTATATCTAGCACCTGGAAGTTTTTTGCTATTTGGAAATAGCCCAATCTGGACATTTCTCTTTGACCACTGGTGTGCAGATCAATTCTATTTCTAACAAAAGCAGAAAATGCACAGAATCTTCTTAAGGTAAAGCAAGCAGGCAGTCAGTTAAAGCAGCACCATTAGATGCTATGAGCCCTGACAATTCTCATTTCCCAACCCCAGGTTTCCGAGCTCCGCTTTGCATACAAGCAATAAAAAAAGGGTTGCCTGCTAGACCTAGAAATCTATCCATAGGGCATCCTCATATTGCCAAACATCACTTGGCCAGAATAAAGTTTGCATGCTTAACATAACACTTTCTGTATCAGCTGAAAGTCAATTAACATACTTACATTGCATTTTTCTGACAGGTAGAGTTGTGTCCCCATGCTGACACACTTCACTTGGTTGGAATTAAGCTTGGATACTTAACATAACACTTTCTGTGTTAGCTAAAAGCCACTTAGCATACTTGCATAACATTTTTCTGCCTTAACTACATCTAGCACCTGGAAGTTTTTTGACATTTGGAAATAGCCCAGTATGGATGTTTTTCTTTAGCCACTGGTATGCAAATCAATTCCATTTCCTCAAGCAAAGAGTGCTCAGAATCCCCTTAGGTTAAAGCAAGCAGATGGCCAGTTGATGCAGGACCACACCATTAAAATCTCATGACAATGTGCACATTATAAACTTTTCTAAGCTGTCTTGGGATAGCTAGTAAATTATTTAACTGCCAATTTAGTAACATTTTAAATTGAATGTTAGAGTGTCCATTTAGGAGTCCCAGCCAAACTAAATTAGAGCACAAAATGAGTTTTAAAAATATAGAGCCTATTTAAATCTTATTCATTTACAGACATAGTTATTAAAATATTCACTAAATGTTCCATCCTAGCTCACCAAATACAGAGGAATAAAACCTACAGTCCTTTGTTCATAATGCAAGAATGTCTCCAAGTCAAGGAGTCCCACATTATATTTATACTTAGAAAACAACCTTGCTTAATAAGGAGTCTTGCTATTTCATACATAGGAGGGCATGTTGCATATAACAACAGTTCCGCCTTCTTAACATCATTCATTGAAATACAGCTGAGCACAGAGACTCAATATTCTTCCTTTCAATAAACTTAAATGAAAGCCGGGAGGCATCTGTTAGAGTATGAAAAAATGAATGCTACCTCTTGTAAAGGGTTTTCAGACCTGTCCGTAAAATTGGGTGTTATTTGTGAGTCTCTCTGTGTACCTTACCCCTAAGTATTAATATTTCAATTAACCAAGGGAAAGAATCTTTGTCTCTTCCCGGGCAGCTGCCCTGGTCTCCCTAATTTGAGATTCCTCAGAGTTTTTCTCTGCTCCTCTTCTCAGTCAGAGCATTCCTCCATTATACACAGCTAAGTGTAAAGTTATGCACTTGGGCCCTCATAACAAAAACTATGCTTACAAACTTGGAAAAGTTACCCTAATTATCACCCAGGAGGAAAGGGATCTGGGAATTACGATCACTACAAATCTCAAGTTTAGTTCCCACTGTAACGACCAGGTTGAAAGAGCTAACCAAAATCTCAGTTGTATTCTGAGACATACTGCCAGCAGAGATGAGAAGGTATTGATGCCATTGTATGGGGCATTAGTCTGGCCACATTTGGAGTATTGTGCTCAAGTGTGGTCACCAAATAAAAGGAAGGACATTCTTAGAATTGAGGGGGTGTAGTGAAGAGCTACGAGGTCTGTAGTTGGACTTACAAGTATTCCTTATTTTGATAGATTGGAACATTTAAACCTTTACTCATTGCACTATAGAAGGCACAGAGGTGATTTGTGTATGTTATACAAAATAATGGGGGACACTAAGTTGCACGAGGATTTAGGTCTTAGTTGGAGACTAGCTGGAGTAGTGGGAGGAGGCATAGCAAGCAATTGTTTCTGCCCAAATGGAATTCCAACTTAAGGAAATACTGGTTTACTCAAAGGGTAATTTCCTTCTGGAACAACCTCGCTTCTGTTGTAGTGGATAGTCCAACCATGGATACCTTCAAGGTTAGATTAAACCTTTTTTGTAGGGAAAGACTACTATGTTCTAAATATTGTGTAAATACAAAATCACGCATACCCCCATAATACAAATCACCACAGTATATTATGCGGGTTCAACTTTAAGCAGAAATGCATGGTGCCAAAAGGTCTCTCACACACAGTCTGCAAAGGGTGCTAACAGAAGACACATACATGTGTTTCATCCTACCAGGACTCATCAGTGTGCCTCATCTGTTTGACACCCCAGTGGAATGAACCAGGTACCCTAAGATGGTCTATCTGGGTTATGTTGTGGTGAACCCAATAAAAACAAAAAACAAGCTAAAAAATGAAGAACCTCAGTGTGCAATCACTGAGGCAATGGTTACCCCAAAGGGCACTGGCCAGGAAGCCAAGTTTAAAAGAAATACAAAATCACATATACCCCCATAATGCAAAGCACCATGGGCTGTATATGCAAATCACCACAGTATATTATGCTGGTTCAACTTTAAGCAGAAATGCATGGTACCAAAAGGTCTCTCACACAGTCTGCAAAGGGTGCTAACAGAAGACACATACACATGTTTCGTCCTACCAAGACTCATCAGTGCACCCCGTCTGTTTGATACCCCAGTGGAATGTACCAGCTACCCTAAGATGGTCTATCTGGGTTATAGAAGCATAGAAACATAGAATGTGATGGCAGATAAGGACTGCTTGGCCCACCCAGTCTGCTCATTTCCCTACCTGATGGATAAGCTGCAGATTCTAGTTAATCAACAGCTTACTTCCTCCTACCCCCCACTAGAATTGCCTTATGTCTGTCCCATGCATTATTGAATTCTCCCACTGTTCCTGACTCAACAACCTCCTCAGGAAGGCTGTTCCATGCATCCACAACCTTCTCTGTGAAAAAATACTTTCTAACATTACCTCTGAGCTGTCTCCCCTCGATCTTCAAATTGTGTCCCCTTGTTCTTGCACATCTCTTCTTCTGAAAGATACTACCCTCTTGTAGCTTGTTAATTCCCTTGAGATACTTGAATGTTTCTATCATTGTCCCCCCTCTTCCTCCTTTCCTCAAGGGTATACATATTAAGCTGCTTTAGTCTCTCCTCGTATGTCTTGTGGTGCAGACCCTGCACCATTTTGGTTGCCCTCCTCTGAACAGTCTCCACTCTGTCTATGTCTTTGAAGAGATGGGGTCTCCAGAATTGCACACAGTACTCCAGATGGGGTCTCACTAACTGTCTGTACAGAGGGATAACAACTTCCTGTTTTCTACTGCTGGTGCCTCTCTTTATGCATTCCAGTATCCCTCCAGCCCTCCTTATTGCCTTTTCACATTGCTTGCCCACCTTTAGGTCATTAGTTTAAGTACTTATGTTGTGGTGAGCCCAATAAAAACAAAATAACAAGCTAAAGGACAAAGAACCTCAGCTTGCAAGCACTGAGGCAATGGTTACCCCAAAGGGCACTGGCCAGGAAACCAAGTTTCAAAGAAATACAAAATCACACATACCCCCATAATGCAAATCACCACAGTATATTATGCTGGTTCAACTTCACGCAGAAATGCAAAATACCAAAAAGGTCTCTCACACAGTCTGCAAAGGGTGCTAACAGAAGACACATACACATGTTTCATCCTACCAGGACTCATCAGTGTACCTCATCTGTTTGGCAATCCAGTGGAATGAACCAGCTACCCTAAGATGGTCTATCTGGGTTATGTTGTGGTGAACCCGCTAAATATTGTGGGTTTGGCAAGAAACATGGATGAAAGTCTTTATGATTGTTACTACCTTTGATACCTATGGTTCAGCCCGCTCTCCTCCAGTTCCAGATATATTGTCTGCCTGCAAATTCAAATACAAAAAGCAAAGTGCTCCACTAAGTGCAATAAAATAGTGTATCAAGTAGGCAAACATTAACAGCTACATCTCCCAGGCAATAATGGCATACCTTTGTAAAAGGCTTTACAAGCCTATCAGCATGGAATGTGCTACAGTAGTAGTTGCACGCATTCTCAGGCATTCTCCCCCTCATCTACGAATACTCAAGATGTAATGAGGGACCACAGCAGGATGGAGCCTCAAAAACCCGAACGGCAGTGCCTTTCTGCAAAGGAGTGCTATACTTAGAACATAAATGTCTGCTTGAGGTCTCACCAGCTTTCAGAAGTTTGAGGAAGGACTGCAGAGAAAAAAATCAGCTCTCTATTTTAACCCTGCACAAACCACTTCAGGTTTGACCTCTTCAAGTGGTCAAACAAGAGCCACAAACTCCGAGGAGAATGACTCAATATGTGAGACATGCTCCAGTAAAACTTAATGCACCACTGAATACCATACCTCAGAAAGGTATGCTAATTGCTAAACCTGGACACCAGAGAGCAGGGAAAACAAAACGGCATTGGTAAGCAAACAAAGTACACAAAATAAACAAACTCTCATTTATCAGTTTAAATAAGAATAAAATACAAAGCTTTCAAAGAAAAAGAACTTGTGAACAGTGCTACAAAGAGAGAGATGCAGGGAGTGCAGCAGCGTTGAGACCATCTTGCAGCTCCACCCCTCACTGGTACCTAGGGGACCGCCCTGCACCCTATATAAAACAATTGGATGGCCCTTGCTCACCTCTAGATTGCAACAAACCTATATTATTGGTCTTGCAAGGCTCTTCAAAACTGCTTGCCACCTTATGTCATAGCCTTCCTCCATAGGTTCTCATGCCAGTACAACCTTAGAATGAACAGCATAATGCTACTTGAAGATCCCAGGCATCTGTCCAACTATGGCAATGATTGGGACTTAGTTGGCTTGCCCTGTCTAGTTGTTACATTCTGTATAATATACATTATATTGAATTCTTCCCTATAACCATCCTGCCCCCTACCCCCAGGTAGCAACTAGAAAAAAAGCCTTCTGTGCTCTGCTTGTTTACCAGGTAAAACTGTTAAAGTAATGAACTAACGAACAAACTAACTAACTAGTTAACTAACTGACTAAATAAGCTGCAAGCCTCCCTCAGACTAAGCACTCGTGTTACCCTGGGGTCCCTCAGGACGTTACTGGAAAATCACTGCTGCTGATGCGCAGACCTGGTGTCATGGCTCAACTTTCAGACTGTGATTTTGTAAGTTAGAGTGCCCATTTCCAAAAAGGAAATACTTTACTGAGTTCCGCTTGCTTTCTACTGTTAGAAACAATGTTTAACTGAACGCGGGTAAAATGATCAGTGCTCATCCATGGATGATCCTTCTGGCGCCGTTTACAAAGTGTGTGCACCTTGGCATTGGGTGGTGGCAAATAAGAGTGGACTGACAGGATTTCATTTTCCGGTAACATTTAACCAATGTCATATGGAGGAATCCGTTGCTGGCATGTATACAGAATCACAATATAGACTGCTGCAGGGAGTGCTGGCACTTTGGGCAATACTGAAAAAAGTAAATAAAAAACTGAAATGGTCCCTTTGATTGCTGAATTTATTGTCAAGGGCCTATAGCCATTTTCTGCTGTGTAGAAGGTGAGTTTTTTTTTTTTTCAATTGTTTAACCAGGAGTAGCACACTAAGCTGAAAGCTTGATTACAGGTGCAACCTGGGAGCACAGGGAAGTTAAGTGACTTGCTCAGGGTCACACAGTATGCAAGTGGGGGCTGTGGGATTCAAACCCAGGTCTCCAGATATGCAGCTCAGAGCCTTAAACCACTGCACTATACTGCCTCGAAGTTTCAGAGTCCCGTTAAAATACTTTGGCGCATGTTACAACATACACGCCAAAATATTTTGCCACTGTGACTTTTCCCAAAATATATGAATGTTTGCAAAGTAAAATAAGAAAATGGCTCTTAAAAAGAATGATCAGCGTGCTTGATAAGCAACACACTACTGCCAATATTTTAGAAGAGATATATAACAAAATGTATGCATGGTTGGAGCTACTGGTTCACAATGTTGAATTGTTTACAACAATGGTTCCAGCACTGTTAGTGTTTTGAAACGTGGTGATTTTTCTGTCATTCCTTGTTTTTGCACTCTTATTAAATCTCTTAGTGAGAGCTTTCCTTTCCACTTAGCATAGTAACATTAATGGAAGCTTCTGAAAAACAGTGTGGCCATTTGAAGCACTTATTAAAATCAAACTGTATCTTGGCTGACCTCAAAAAAAAAAAAACACTCACAAATACAGCAGCTTACCAAGATGTTCCAACAAGATCTGATTAAGCCTTAAGGCAGTCCAGTGCTCATCATAATTTTTTTGAATGAGGAAGTCGAAGTCTGAAAAGAGCTTTTGATCACAAAAGGGGCAAATCTGGTACATCCCTTACTACAAACTGATATTGCTATTCCAGAATTGCTCAATACTCAGAAATATGACAAAAGACAAGTGTTCTTCTTGCTACTCTGTTTGACCCTCAGTTCAAGTTACAATAGCTGCCTCCCTCTGATGTTGGCAGTTCTTATGCTAAGTAGAACGAAATGCTGATTGCAGCACTAACACAGGAAAAGGAAGGTGTATTTGATTATAGAATGACTGGGACAGTATTGATAAGCACAGTGTTGAAATTAGACTTTAGGAACTTTGAGAGCTATACGGGACTATAAGAGTGCGATCTTTAAATTGAGCCCCCTTCCCGTTATGAGTCAATGGCAGTGATGTGTAAGCTACTGTGGCTCACTTCAGAGCAATGGGGCAGAACTCTGACAAGCCTCTCTGCAATTCAAAGACTGGATGCAGAATAAATTGTTGGTGGCAACTAGAAGTGCACAGAACCTTTGCTAGTGAAACTGAACCATTACAAACCCATGCAGCTCGGTTTCCATGACACCTGAGTCGAACCTTGCCAGCTCTGCTCGTATCTTGGAGTTTTTTTGTTTTGCTTTCTGATAGATTCCACTGCCTCCCTCATGCCTTCCTCTCATATGCAGTTCCACGCACACAGTACACCAGCAAAACAGGAAAAGTTACCAAATAATTTTCAGCAAACTTGCATTTATTAGAGACCTGGGCTCTTACCCAAACCTCAGCGCTCCAGCAGATAGCCTTCATCAGGGGATGTGACTACTAATGTTACAACATTTCATTAACTAGCCATTCCTTAGTGTGAAACACCTGAATATGGTCACATGATTAGACATAAAAAAAATAAACAACAATGATAAAGTTAGAACGGTCGATTGGTGCCCTGGAAACTCCTCGCCACCCCCAACACCTCCTGCAGCCGCCTCTTGCCACCTGAAAGCCGGGTAAGGATAGCCTCTGGCTGGGGAAGCTGTGATTGGCTGCTATTGGCCGACCTCACTTGAGCAGAATCACTAATTGGCCTCCGGTTCAGACCCTGCCTCCTGATTGGTGTGTCTGATTTCAGTGCTTTACTGGGCTCGGAGCCCACTGACTTGCACTGCTCTGTGCTGAAATTTTATGCCCGCCCCCTATCCCCCTCCGACCTTTATTAAATAGTCTCTACGTCTCCTCCCACTGCTCCTATTACCCGCCCTATTTCTTGCCTCCTATCCTGCCCCTTAGATAAACCACTCCCCTCCTCCTGATCTTACTTTTACTTTTTTTTTCTCCTCCTCTGCCAGCTCCTTGGGTTGTAATTGCTGGCTTCACAGATCCCTGTTCCCCAGTATTCTCTGATTTTCTTTTTCTTTCTTATCTCATCTTTTATTGCACTCCTCTACTTCTTCAATCTCGCATCCTACTTCATCTCCTCTCTGTAATGCCTCTCCATGACCACCTTCTTCTATCTTTTTTAACCCTCTCCCTCTTTCCTACCCTTTGCTATCTTACAATCTCCACCAACCCCTCTCCACCCTTTACTCTGGACATCCACGCCAGCTATCTCCAATCTGGTACAATAGCAATCTCCTGTTTCCCTCACCAAAGGTACCTATTGGCAAGCGACTGGGTGCAACTGACAACTACAACAAGGATAAATGGGCATATCGTCCTCTATTTCTAACAACTACCTTGCTCTGAGACCCTAGACGGCTGCACTGGTCCAAGCCGCACAAGCCTCAGAGGTGTAATTCTATTGACTACGAAGTACAGCAACTGTCTCTTAAACTCCTACTCCTCCTCCTCTTGATATCAGGAAGTGTCCACCCAAATCCTGGCCCTGTCTCCTACAGTACAACAAAGCCTGCCAAAACGGAGGGGGGTCTCAAAATTGCTACCCTAAACATCTGCAGTCTCCTCCCAAAACTGGCCTCCCTTCAAATCTTTGCCAGCCAACACAACCCGGATATTCTTGCCATCGTCGAAACTTGGCTGACACCTAATACTCCGGATAATGCCCTCTCCATACAAGGCTACAAGATATTCAGGCTGGATAGGATCTCAAAAAGGGGTGGTGGGTGTGCAGTCTACATAAAGGACTACCTCACCTGTCTCCCTGGTACTTACCCCACCACAGAAACCTCAGTGCAATTCCTCTCTATCAAGATACTGCTTGGTGCCCAAAACAAAGTCCTCACGATTGCTGCTGTCTACATCCCACCAAAAGATCCTGATTCCGGCCTCCAGGCTGTCCTCAAGTTCATAAGTTCACAACCTTCTGACATCAAGCACCTTCTCCTTGGGGACTTTAATATAAATTGGCTTGCTCCTGATGCAGGGTCAAACAAAGATGCTATCCTAGCAGCAAATTTAATGCAAGTGGTAAACTCCCCTTTCAGGAAAAACTACAAATCAGGGACCAGCACCCTCATTGACTGGATCCTTACCAGCCACCCTGTCCATATAACCAATGTAATTGTTCTCCCTGACTCTCTCAGTGATCACTCTCCTATAACATGTACCTGGACAAATAAGTTTAGAAAACCGCCTCCAAATACCATCTATAGCGGAGTTCTACCTTATGGCAACCTTACTCATCTCAAGACCTGTCTTAGGCAGATAGACTGGTCCTTGATTTACAAAACTCAAGATGTTGACCTAGCCCTTGATTACTTTATTACTACTTTCAACACTGCCTGTGACACCTATGCACCAGTAAAAAAGCACAAAATCAAAGCACTCTCAAATCCCTGGCTCACGGCGAAGCTATTGGCACAACTCAAAAGTAGGGATCACCTCTGGGCCACTGCAAGAGCTACTGGCACTCTGTCGGACATTCACAAATATAAACAGGCTCACAACCACTATACTAAACAGATCCGCTTGATGAAGAGCTCCTATTTCAAGAATGCCCTCTCCAACTCCTGGGGTGAAGGGAAATCCTTCTGGCACAACATAAGAAATATCATGGGTCAGCAGTCCAAATCCTCTCCTACAATAATGTATGTGGATGGAACCACTACATTAGACCCAGTGGTCATTGCAAACACCCTAAATGACACCTTCACAGACCTTAGTGGTGTCCTCTCATCTGATTTCTTCACTGATGCTGACCCTCCAATTTCTACTTCTACTACTGCCTCTCCAACCAAACCACCCTTCCATTTCAAACTAGTAAAGGCACATGAAGTCTATAAATATGTAAAGAATGCCATTTCTAAGTCCTGAGCAAGCAGTGACACTATTGACCTTAAACTTCTGTCCCTCACTCTGGAGGAAGTGCTGCTCTCCCTCACAGAAATGTTCAATCTCTCCCTCTGCTACAGCCAATTCCCTAGAAAATGGAAGGCTGCAGTTGTCACTCAGGTGCACAAAAGTGGTGATAAGTCACTGCCTGGTAACTATTGACCGATATCAATACTACCACCTCTCTCTAAGGCCCTTGAACGCATGGTGGCGGACCAACTTTCAGACTACCTGGAAAAGCACAACATCCTATGCACTCAGCAGCATGGATTTAGGAAAGGGCACAGCACATCGACTGCCCTACTTGAATTCTCAGGAGCAATCCACAATTCCATGGACAAAGGAAACCTAACTGGAGCAGTCTACATTGACTTAACCAAGGCATTTGATATGGTACACCATGGTCTACTCATCAAACAACTACTATCTCTAGGGCTCTTACAGGGTCCTGGTGACTGGGTAAAAAATTACCTTGCTCAGCACTCTCAATCTGTAAAAGTAGCTGGAGTTCTCTCAGACTCAAAACCGGTTCACTCAGGAGTTCCCCAGGGATCCATCCTGGGCCCTCTTCTTTTCAGCCTTTTCCTAAACTCCCTCCCCAAATCCTGCCCTGAACAAATAATCCTCTATGCCGATGATGCTGTGATTCTTGCCGCTCATAAAGATCCGAACCTCTTACGCTTCAACCTTCAGCATGCTTTGTCCAAAGTTGAGATGTGGTTCCTTGAACATAAGCTGGTTCTAAACCACAAAAAAGCTAAATCCATGCTCTTCTCTAACCCGCAAAACAAGAAACGGCAAGTCTCACTCACCATTAATACATACCTGGGAAACACCCTTGAACAAGTGCCAATTTTCAAATATCTTGGAATCAGCTTTTATCGAGGCCTAACCCACATTGATAATACAGCAAAAACTATTAATCAGTGAATTGGGATTCTGTATCAGAAACAACAGCTCCTTACCCATTCTGCACTGAGGATTGCCATCCAATACTCTATCATCTCAATCACTGGCTATGGCTTAGTTATATACGGATCTGTCACTACTACAGCACTTAGTCGCATTACAACATCCCTAAATAAGGCTTGTCATCTGCTCACTGGTGCACATCGACGTACCCACACATGTGAACTCTATGCTGACTCAGGCTGGTTGCAACTCTCAAACCAGATAAAGTACCTTACCTGCCTGATGGCGAAAAAATCCACCCTGGGCCTCACTCCACCTTGTATCCAAGACCTGTTATGCCCGAACGCTAGCACCCATTTTACCAGAAGATCAGAACATCAGCCTCTCCAAGTCCCCTGATGCCGGACTTCTCAGGGACAAAGATCATTTGCCTATCGTGCCTCAGCTTGCTAAATGCCCTCAGCACTCCTATTACTGCCTCCACCTCTCTAGGTACTTTCAAATCAAGGCTGTACTCTCACCTTGTCACCTCCAGCTCCTATGACTGCCCAGATTAAACCTCCTATTTTTCTCACTACCCACCCTGTTCCGTTATTTGACAAAGACATGTTTGGGAAACCATCTCTCCTGCTATTGTCTGCTCCCCACACCTTTCACTTACACTCTCTGTTCTGGACTTTTTCCCTATTTGATTCTCCTAATCTGGCATAACCTCTTTCTTGTAATAATAATATGATTATTGATATCTCATGTCCTTTTGCACAAATGATTTGATATGTATTTGTATATGTTTTCTCGCTCTTGACACAGCACAAATTGTTGTGTTATCTATGTAACCTTTTTTGTACTGTACCTAATTGACGTGGAACCTTTGTAAAAGAGCCTGTGGCTCAAAGGTAGTAATTCCTAGAACAATAAACAAAAAAAAGTACACTAGTATAAGCAAAATGGCATATGAAAAATTTTCTTTTAGCAAAAGAATGTTAATAACAGCTCTCATGTCACATAAAAGAGACCTCAAATTTGGAAGCATCACCTGCCCCTCTGTTGGATTGCAGCAGCTGTTCTGTGGATTCTTCCTGTCATGTGGCAGGCTTAAGACATGCAGACACAGTGGTGAAAGAGTGAGGAGGGGAGTCACCACACCACAAGATTTTCTGGTTTGAGCATGCACAACCTAGAGTACATATAAAGGCATGGCGCTAACCTCCAGCCATTACAACAGAGCAGACAGCAAGGAGGGAGCAGAGGGTTGCACAAGTGCACACATCGTGCAGCAAGTTATTTTAGCAGCAGCAACAGCAGGTGCCAAAGGAGTGAGCAGGCGGGAAGGGATTGGGGTGAGGTCAGTGATCTTTGTTTACCCAAAAGCTGGAGAGGTGGCCCAGGATCTGGTAGCTTGGCTTCAATACCAAGAAATGCAAAGTTATGCATATTGGAGCCGAGAATCCCAAGACAGAGTATAACCTGGGTGGAGTCCGAGTATCTGCATCAGAGGAGGAGAAGAACCTGGGAGTGATGATCACTAGTGACCAGAGGCACTCCACGTAGTGCAAGAAAGTGGCAACAAAGGCAAACAAGATGATGCATATCTAGGGGGATCAGTACTAGGAGAGAGGAGGTTATATTGCCCTTGTACCGGTCACTGGTAAGACCTCATCTGGAGTATGGAGTTCAGTACTGGTGCCCACACCTCAAAAAGGACATTAACCTGTTGCAGAAGGTCCAGAGGAGGGCTACAAAGATGATAGCGGGTCAGCAGAGTAAGGCATACAAGGAGAAGGTTGAGGGCACTGAACATGTACTCCCTGGAAGACAAAAGAGAGGGGGAGATGACTGGGACCTTTAAGTACTTGAAAGGGATAAATAAGGTTGATAAGGAGAATTTCTTTAAGCTGAGTGGCAACCATAACATGAGGGGGCACCATCTTAAGCTGGAGGGTGGGAGGTTTAGGAGGGAGGTCAGGAAGCAATTCTTCACAGAGAGGGTGGTGGGCACTTGGGATGTGCTGCCAGAAGAGATCATCTCATTGAAGACAGTGGGCAGCTTTAAGAGAGGGTGAGATAGGCATGGGGGACGCTAAGGATCATGGGTAGGGAGAATGGGAGGAGTGGGAGGGAGGGAGGGCAGGAATAGTAGTTCAAGCTGTGGACCCTGCAATATGAGCAGACTTGATAGACCAAATGGCCTTCTTCTGATGGCTTCTTCATATGTTCATATGTTTACCTCATCACCACACCACCAATTTAAAAAAACAAAAAACAAAATAAGGGGGGAAGAGAGGGAGAGAGAGACTCAGGAGCGTTGGGCCTCAGACTGAGTGTGTGGGGGGGAGGACGCCACATCTCCACACCAGACTGCACACTGCAGAAAAAGAAGTGTTTTAAGACAGCTGCCAACAAGTTTAGGTTAAATAAACATTAAAGTTAATAGGAGACTGTGTGTGTGTGTGTGTGTGTGTGTGTGTGTGAGGGTGGGAGACTGCAGTGTTTTTGCTGTGGCCCACATGCTCAGTAAGAACACAGCACAATGTACCAGTCAACAAGAACAGCCACAAAACATCTGGCTATAACCTAGAGGGTAGAGTAGAGCTGAGCCATGACTGAGGTTATCCTGAAGACGTGGGCATTAATCCCATTTCCCACAACCTTCACAGGCTTACTATGTGACTCTAAGAAAGTCACTTAACCACCCCACAGCTCCTGGGTCACCCATGAAAACAGGCACTTGTGCCTAAGTGAGCCTTACCTGGTTAATCAACAATAAAAAAAAGAGATATATATGTAATGCTTGGGTGGCGCTATCCCCAGTGTTATGCCCCTGCAGCACTACCCTGGACATAGGCTGAGTGGGGTTGGGTTCACTAGCTAATAACATTTTTTAAAACCTTTGCACAGTGCCTCCACTCTGGGTGCTTTACATGGGTGAGATGGTGATGGGTGTATCTCCCTGAGCTGCTACACCACCCACGATGACCAGTTACCTTCCCCAGACATGCCCCAATACACAGTTCCCCGCATTTCAACATTTTGAATTAAAGGCTCTCTCAAATAATATGCTCACACAAGACTTTTAGACAACAAATAAGATATTTACTTAGGGAGTAATATAGGAGCTAGGAAGGGGAAACAGGAGGAGTAGCGGTTATCTTATCCTATTTACAGAATGTACACAGTTATTTGGTTTTGCTGGTGAACCCTCCAGCTAGGTGGTTACATATTAATAGGCCTACATAAATCACATTTTACCATTCGACCTAAGACATCCAGAGCCCTGGCTGTCTAGCTGCTGATAAATCAGATGTTAAACATAATTATTGTTAATACCCACACTGCTACCAATCCTAGGTACAGCAGAAACCCCACAATCTCATACCATACTGGTTAAACAGATACCACAGTCCAAGATCTTGCAGGCTTGAAGAATGGTGCAGTTGGACGAGGTGGCCGGCTATTGATTTGAGGGAGGGGGCAACTTGGAAACAGATTCTGGTAAAGCTACAAAGTACTATTTACAACCCAGGCAGGGAGTGCCCTGCATTTTAACAGGCATAGCAGGGATTGCCCTGCACTTGCAGACTTCCGAACATTCCAGGACAAGCTATGTGGATCTTACATCCGGAACCTTCAGCACAATATTTGAAAGTCCCATCCAAATGTAATGAGAGTGATACTTTTGTCAAGCATCTTATATGTAATTTAAACACGGTCACATCCAGTACTTTATATACCAAAAGGCATCCATCCAGAGTAAGTTGACAGTGACACATTTATCAAGCATCCCATACTTCAGTTACAGGCAGTCACATCCAGTACATTCTATATACCAAGCACGTTGTTCACAAACAGAGTCTTATCCAGCATGTCTAGACATTGTACACTTATCCCAAGTGCTCTCAGATGAAATTCTGGTCTGACACAGGTACATTTCCTTCAGGGTATCTTAGACATAATATGTTCTAGGGCCTCCTGTCCTGTGAAGTGGCAAACACGGATTGGCAGACAGCTCCACAGTGGCGGGACTCTAACCCATAGCTACGCAACTTGAAACACATGCTTTACTATGCCACACATCTTGCTGCACCTGCAACTTAGCCATTTGCCACAGACAAGATGCATCCATTTACTTGAACAAGGCAGTCTATTATAGGGGTTAATAGCCCAGACTGATAACTTCAATACTTCAGACTTAACAGCACATATTTCTTAGCGGGGCTTGAGGCCCCCAAGATTACATGCTCAGCTTCTTTCTCGCACCGGGGGGTACGAGGGTTCTCACTCAGGCCCCTCCACGGGTTTCTTCCGCAATTAAAGGCATCCTGAAGACTTCTTCAGCTCTCTCACCACTGAGGTACTCAGCGCTCTCACCGCTGCATGATGTCATCTGGTCTGGTCAGTGCTCTCACCACTGCTGGACATCTGATCTTCAGTCCACATCTTTCCTGATGTGGGAGGGAGGGAGGAGGCTAGCCTCTGGAGGACAGTACTGGCAACCTCCAGAATAGCTGCTGTAAAAACTAAAATTACTTTAACTGGTACTTCAACTAAACAGATAATAAATGCCCCCTGAACACTGAAGGGGCTTGGATTAAGTGGCCTGGGCCTGGTGGCATGGCTGGGGCCTGAGCCCCCACTCCTGTGGGGGCTTCCAGCCAGCTGGAGTCGGCCCTGGAAGCTCTCTCTAATCTCTGAATCTCCAGACAAACTGTCAACACTGTCTCTTTATAGAGCTCCTAGCTCGACTCCTGATTGGCAGCAAAGATGGGGTGACATGTCTCCAAGTGGTTGAGGGACCTGTCAAGTCAGAACACTCAAGGCACAATTGGTTTGTGGAGTTGTAAGTCCCCATGAGCACTTGGGTGGTTACCCATGAGTTGTAGTGAATGTCCCACAAGTCCTGCCTTTCTATTGCTGGCATTCCAAGTGGTTGTGACTGCTGACAATGGCTGCTTAACTCACTGTCTCTTATAGCAGATTAGATACAGACCTGAAAAATGTCCTGGTGCAGCCAGAAAGAAATTATTATTTGCCCCAGATGTGCCACAGTTCTGTAGCTTAAAGGATGTACTTGCAGTCGCTGCACAGTTGAAGAACGTGGCTTTTAGCTTTCCTGTCACTACTGCACTTATGTAAGCTCCCCTGCAGCAGCTGACAGGCTGACACACAAGAGTCCCATAGTACTGGAATTGCCAGGGAAAAGCATCCATTTCAATTTTATTAACACTCTCCCCCACATACAAAATCAATCCCCAATGTGCAGCAACAAGTTTCATATTTCAAAATATTTAATTTCTTTATTTTTCGGCAGCAGCCTAACATAACTACCCTAGAGGCAGCCTAACACTTGGTTATTAGTTATTCAGATGACTGAGGTCCCTCTCAGGCATACTTATTTTATTTATTTTTTATTTAGTTACATAGATACATAGACAGTGTTGGCAGATAAGGGCCTATGGCCCACCCAGTCTGCCCATTTGAGCTTGTAAGTTCAGTTTATGTTTTCCTAGAAGTCTGTTGCCCCTTACCCCTGACCTCCAGAATTCCTTTATGTCTATCCCATGCATTCTTAAATCCCATGATTGTTTCAGCACCCACCACTTCCTCTGGCAGGGCGTTCCACTTGTCTACCACCCATTCTGTGAAGAAATTCTTCCTCACATTTTCTCTGAATCATCCTCCCTCTAACTTCATCCCATGCCCTCTAGTCCCTCTAGACTGGGTAAGTGCACTAGACAAATCCTGCCTATTTTCAGGCACAACCCGGGGGAGGGGGATACAGATGAATGCCAACTGACCTTGAACTAGATTAAGCTGTTGATGGTATTTTTAGTGAATGAGGGAAATTTGGCCAGGACACCGGGGAAATTTCCTTACACTTTTCGATAAGTGCCATGGGATCTTTAACATCCACCTGAACTACCACCAGTCCAGGCAGATGGGACCTTGGTTTAATGTCTCATCCGAAAGACAGCACCTCAGAAGTGCAGCACCCCTCTCATGCTGCACTACAGTGCCAGTGCTGGGATATTAACCCAAGTGCCAGATATGGGAACTGAACCCACAGCCCTCTGATCTTCCAGCCTCAGAGGCAAGTGTGCTACCTACTGAGCCACTGACACTTACATGGAGTCTCAGTCAAACTCTTTAAATTCTAATACAAGCAGTCCCCCAGCAGGCTGCCTGTGGTCACCGGGTCCCAAATAGGTGAAAGGGATCCCAGGACCCACGGAACAGTCCCCAAGGTGACTGCGAAACAAGCGGCTTTAACATCAAAGACGCTCTACATGCCAACATGACTCCCGCTGCTCTGGAGACAGTACTTTTGCAATGGGAGGTCGCGGTCAGCATTTTAAGCCCCGAGGGGCTGGATTTTCATTTCGGGCAGCATAGCAGGGCATTGGAGGAGCAAACAAGACCTAGGGGGACCAAAAAATGTGGAGCCAGATTGGGAGAAGCCCGGGACACAGCAGGAGGAGATCAGAACAAATGGGCTAAAGTAAGCCCAGGCTGGCATTTCTAGGAACCCCCATTTGCAAAGGGGTTACATACACAAGCAGTCAGCGCCCATAAAGGATAGGCTTACGTGACTTGTCCCACATGTGAAACTTTGAGTACCCTATGTCTACAGTGTCATGAGCCATTTCCCACACAAGCAGGAGTCAGCACAGGACCATTGTTTTGTGTAGTCCTGTAAAATAATAAATTGTGGAAGCAGAGTCAGTAAAGGCTTGCGTCACATGTGAAACCTTTTTGGAGGAAGGGAACATGCCGTCAGTTGAGTAACCTTTATCTGCAGTGCAACCAGTCATTTCCTATACAGGCAGGAGTCAGAACAGGAACATTTGTTCTGTAGAATCCTGTTAAAAAATAAATTGTGGAAGCAGAGATGACAAAAGGCTTGCATCACGTATGAAAACTTTTTGGAGGGAGGGTGCAGCTCTTGGCAGTTGAGTAGCCTCTGTCTGCAGTGTTATCAGCCATTTCCCACACAATCAAGAGTCAGGAAAGAACCATTTTGCTTGTGTAGTCCTGTAAAATAATACACTGTGGAAGCAGATCCAGTAAAGGCTTATGTCACGTGTGCAACCTACGTAGAGGGTGGGAGGGGGAGGCCCGGCAGTTGAGTACCTCTGTCTGGAGTGTAATCCCTAGGCAGCACTATGTCTAGGGATGTTACCCTTGCCTACTGCCCAGGTTGTAGGTTGAGGGGTCTGGGTTCCCAAAATTAACTTTAAACTGGTTCTTACCCAAGATAGTACATTACGCAGAGCCTCCACCCAGAGCTCAGCTTTAAGTGGGCAAGAATAAAACCTGGTACACCCCTCTGGGATGCTGTACCCACCCACATTACCATAAAGCCACCCCAGACATGACCCAATATTTAGAACCTCACAATTCAGACATTTTGCATTTAGTGACCTACTACTAATAATATGCTCACGACACAGGTATGTGTAAAAACAAACAACAAGAAGTTTATTCCCAGGGGGAGGGTTAGGAAGGGTGCACTGGAGTAGAGGCTATGCTATTTACAAAACTAATATTTAGTTTGATTTGGTTTGGATTTAGATAAAACATTTTACCCTTTAAACCAGTTGAAAATCACAGTGGCCACAAACCAACATTTGATGTAATCACTCTCTGTCTATCTAGCTGGCTAGCTGCAATTATGACAAAAAATTCTACATTAATGCCCACACTGTTACCAGCTCCCATTTAGACCCTGCAATCACACACAACCTGGGTACTCAGTAATTAAGAGTCTCATATGGTGCAGGCCTGATGGATAGATGGAGCAGCTGTATGTTGGTCTGCTAGTTGGGGCCCTAAAGAGAATTAAGGATTATGCTTGGAGATTTAACACCTTAAAACTATTTACAAGACTCTTTTGGTGGTGCAGGGCTGAACCTGCATTGCTTACAGTAGACGTCCTGTCAGGTTTAGGCAAGTCGGGATTAAGTGCTTCAGCTTTGTCCTTGAAGGCTAGAATGCTGGCAAAGCTGGCAGCCAGTCCCCAAATACCGACTGTAAAGGTCTTACTGGCTTTTGCAGATGGAGAACAGCACTTTAACTTTTGAAGACTGTGCCCCTCTTCTAGGCTGAGAACACTTTCGGTATGAACAGGCCAGTTAGATTACATTCAGCATATTTAAGCATTTAGCACATTTATAGACTTAGAATTAACACATTTATACATTCAGCACATCTATCCATCACTAGGATCATGTTCATCTTCCTTGCCAGGTAGAGACGGAGCTTAAGGCAGAACTTTCACTACCACAATAGACCGAGCCTAAGGCTAGGTTCGCTACCATTTAAGAAGCCTGAAACTTGACTGGGCTTGTGGCAAGGCCCACTGCCATTTTCCAGAGTTTGTGGCTAGCAACAGATGCAGTAGTCTCTTTCAATGCAAATATTTGCTCTTGGCAATAAGTGTTTATGGTAGCTCTCTGAGCTCTTTCAATACAAACTTGCACTTGGCAACAAACGGTTTCTGTAGCTCTGTAAGCTCAGATACAACATGCAGTCCCTTATGGCTCTTTGCTGGCTACTTGCAACTTCCATGGACAAAATACTGGGCCTCCCAGGCAAAGTTAGAAAGAGTCCCAGCTCTGAGTACTCCCCTTCCAGTCCTGTAGGCACTTGCAAATCAGACACATTTATATGCTTTTAACTGGACCATCCATGGTCACTCAAATGGTAGGTGTCCACCTTCGCTAAGCATTGATCAGATGCAGGGTGCAGACAAACAGTCACTGTCAGGACACTCAGGGATTCTGTGCCACTTACAGAATTTCCCAAAGTTGCACTTGCAAAAGCAATTTACTCACTCAGGTGTCTTACAGAAATTGCTTTCCTCCTTCTGAGGTTTCAGGCTTCCATCAACACTCTCACCACTGAGGCAGGTTTAGCTCTCTCACAGCTGGCTTCATCAGATTACTGGCCACATTTTCCTTCAATGTGCAAAGGGTCTGGCTAGCCCTGGAGGACATTCTTTGACACCCTCAGGCTAGCGAATTCTGCTTCATGCAGCCACTTATTTCCCCTTTGGCAGAGGAGAAGCCCCTCTCCACTGTGGAGGGGCTTGCACTGGCTCACTAGGCCCATTTTACTATGCTGAGGGCCTGAGCTCCCACCCCTGTGGGGGGCTCCCTCTTGAATGAACTGCTCACACAGCCAGAAACACTGTCTTTTATGGAGCTCCTCTGAGGGTTCCTATTGGCTGAAGCTATCTGTTGCTCCTATTATGATTGGCTGAAGTGCTTGTCAAACACCATAATGAATTATTCATTAACCTCCCTTGATGCACTACAGGTTCCCTGTTTTGGCACCTGAATTTAGGTCCCTGGAGTTTCCCCATAAGCACTTTGCAATGTCCCATGAGCTTTGGCAAACATCCCACAAGTCCTGGCTTGAAATTCCAGCTTTCTGATTGGCTGTTGCTGCTTAAAAACGGCTGTAGAACACACAGTCCCCATAGCTGATTTATACAGTTCCAAATATAAAGTCCTGGTGCAACCAGAAAGAATGACTAATTTATTTAGTTGCCACACAGTTCAATAGCCACATGTGTGCCCTGGAAAATGCTGTCCAGCTTTAGCAGTTTGCTCACTCTGTTTGCCTGTCACTGCTGCTGAAATTAAGTGCACCTAAGGCAGCAGGCAGGCTATGTATTTGAGTCCCAACACTACTGGTACAGCCAGCAAACTTTATTTATTTCCCCCTTTCCTTTCTTGCCCCGTAGTGTCCAACAGCAACTGCTGCACTATTATATTTATTTATTTACATTTTGTATCCCTGCAGCAGCCATTGAAACTCTCAGCCCCGAAACAGCAGTGCCACTGGAGCAGACAAACCCTCATTAATATGCATGAACCCTCGAAAATGTCTGTGCCCAAACTCCACTCCTGGGCATTCCTGTGGCTTCTCTGCCACCTTGTTTAGGTCCCTGGTTCCCAGAGACCAGAACAGGGGCACCAGGACCTCAGAAATTTCACTTGTTAGACCATGAAGTTAATGGTTGGGAGATCAAAGGCACATAGTGCACATATGTAACCCCCGCCAGCACAGGAGTGCTGCAGCAAGCAGCAGCCAGTTGCAGTTTAGCACCTGAGCCCAAAATGGGCCAATTAAACTGACACTGGGCTACATGGGGGAACCAGTGGGGGACACACAGTGAACCTGGGCCATGGTGGCAAAGATGGGGGCAGACAGAGAAGGATCAGGAGGCACTCCAGAAGTGGGAGCAGAAATGGGAGAACGGGCCCTATGGTAAGGCCCCAATTTGGGGGGAGGTGCATTACAGTAGTGTTACCAGCCATTTCCCACACAAGCAGGAGTTAGGACAGGACCATTTTTTTGTGTAGTCCTGTGAAAAAATAAACTGCGGAAGCAGAGCCAGTAAAGGCTTGTGTCACATGTGAAGCCTTTTTCTGGAGTGGTGGCAGCTCTTGGCAGTTGCATAGTAACCTCAACTTGTAGTCTTGCTAGTTAACCAGTTCATATTCATACCTTGCTTCGAGACATGCACTACTCATCACCATTGCCACCTATTTCCCCAAGGTGTCCAAGCAAGGTAGCACAGTTAGGTAATGTTTTCTTCTTGGAAGGGAGCTGGCTTCATTAGTGATCAGCAATTGTCATTGTATAGTAAAGATGGAAGGGAGTAGGCCTGTGAAACAAGTTTCCGAGACAAAGACTGCAAATTTGGAAGAAAAAAAAAACAGTCACAAAAAGTGCTTCTTCTATTGCAGTAGGTGCATCTTCTTTACCAATTGAAGCTTTCTCATGCTCTGCGGAACAATGCAATGGCTGTGGTTCGTCGGTTTTCAGGTAGATGTTCTGGAGACTGCAATGCTGCCCATCTGCATCTACCTCTCTGGACTGAGGACAGAGGTTACTTGAGTCCAGGCTGAGTTGGCTAGGATTCAAGAGATCTCTACCCCCACCCTGGGACCACCAAATCTGCCAACGCTGCCTCAAAGATTGCTAAGGAGGAGGAGTTGCTGGACTACCTTGGGCTTGGCAAGGGTGAGGGTGGTGTGTCAGAGGCACATCCTCCAGAAGGTACCACTATGCAACTCGTACGCTGCTCTTGCAGGGTGGGAATGTCCCATGGAGGCATTCTCAGTAGGGACCAGGGAAGATGCGGGTGGGGATCCTCCATAGTGGAGATGCCAAGGACGGTGGCAGAGTATCCCAGGGTAGGATGAAGCAACTCCTGGTAGGGTACTCCATCTTGAGGGGGATAGACTTTGGAACAGCAAGGGAAGGGGAGCAGGAGGTTAGGTGTTTACCTGGCACCATGGCTTGGGGATGGAAAGTGGATCATGAGGATTACTACGGTGGCAGGATGGGAGAGGGAGAGTTGGATGTCTTTGTCCAACTAGGGACAAATGACCTGGCTCAGGATGAGGCTAATGTAGTGCAGGAGGAGTTTAGGGAGGAGTCTTAAGCAGGTAGTATGCTCAGTGGCCTTCTCTGAGATGTTGTCTGTCTATGATGGGGGAGGATAGGGTACTCCATACCAGGAGCTTCAATGCATGGTTGAAGAAGTGGTGCAGAAAGCAGGGGTTTAGCTACATAGGGGACAGTGGTCCCAGTTGGAGGGATAAAGGCCTATACAGGGGTGATGGCTTGTATCCATCCAGGAAGGGGAACCAAAGTCCTCAGTGGATGGTTTAAATGCTACATTGGTGAGCATTTAAACTAGCTAAGGGTGGTGGTGGAAGGAAGCAGGGAAACTTAAACTGTCCCCCTCAGAAGTTGAATTAGTCAAGAGGGAGAACCCTAATGGAGGGTAATCTCCAAAGGTACCTAAAAACAGGAAAATCAGAATGGTAGAAATGAAGTGATAAGGGAATGAAGGCAGAAGGGGTAAGGAGAGTAGGCAAGAAGGAAGAAGGGGGGATGACAAAAAGGGTGGGAATAGAATTTGGAAGGCCATGTGTGCAAATGCTCAAAGTCTGGAAAACAAAATCCCGGACCTGGTGGACATTATGGCAGAGGCTGAAATGGACATTGTTGCTATTACATAGTGCAATGAGAACCATGACTGGGATATAGCCATACCTGGCTATACTCTGTTCAGGAAGGACAGGGTGGGTAATAAAAGGGGAGGAGTGGCTGTTTACGAGAGGGATAGTATACAAGCAACTGAAATGCAAGGTATACAGGGAGGGGTGGAGGCACTGTGGGTCAACTTAGAGATGGGAAATGAAGCTGCTATTCACACTGGCATGATCTACAGATCTCTAGCACAAGAGGAGGAGGAGATAAACAAGGTTCTGGTGGAAGCCATCCAAAAAGTGGGGGACCTCATTCTTCTGGATGTAGATTGAAGCATCCCATCTGCAGCTTCATCTAGGAGCAGAGAAATCCTGACTCTTTGCAGGGAGCATTCCTCAGGCCACTAATAAGAGAGCATACTCATGAGGGAGTAATACTGGACCTTGTATTCACCAGCGGGGACAGTGTTGCAGACATCACAGTGGGTGGCCACCTAGGGACCAGTGATCACCATATGGTGTGGTTCAATATAAGGACTGTATCAGAGTCTAACCACACAAATGCAAGGGTCTTGGATTTCTGGAGTGCTGACTTAACAAAGATGGGGGAATGACTCATGTTGGGGGGGAGGACTTCGGTGAAGTGGGGGAACAGTGGGCAAAACTGAAAGGGGCCATAGTGAAGGCAGCAAACCTCTGCGTTGAGCAAGTAAGCAAAAACAAGAGGAAAAAGAGACCACTATGGTTCTCAAAAGAAGTGGCTGGGAATGTTAGGGCAAAAAAAAGTTAGCATTCAGGAGGTTGATGGAGACACAGAGAAAGGAGGATAGGCAAGTGGAACAAAAGAAGCAGGGGTAGGCAGGAAAAGTAGCCAGGAATGTAAAGGCACAGGTGGAGAAAATAGACCAGGCAAAGAAAGGGGACAAGACATTTTTCAGGCACGTAATAAAAGGAGAAAGACCAAGAGGATTGTAAGGCAAAGGAGGGAAGGTGGGCATGTGTGTGTGTGTGTGTGGGTGTGGAGGGGGACCAGGAAAAAGCAGTTGTCCTGAACAAATATTTTTGTTTAGTGTTCACAGAGGAGGGGGAAGGTGGGGGACCATAGCTAAGTGACAGGAGCATCAAAGGAAGGGAGGCGAACACCAGTCCATTTACAGAGTAGAGAGTTCTGAAGGAACTCATAATTCTAAAAGTGGACAAGGCAATGGAGTCAGATGGGATACATCCAAGGACATTGAAGGAGCTTAGAGAGGTGCTGACTGCACCTCTGACAGTCCTGTTCAACCACTCACTGGAAAAGGGAGTGGTTCCAGACGACTGGAGGGCAGATATAGTCCTACTTCACAAAAGTGGTAGCAGGGCATACCTCTCAACCTTTTGTCCCCCAAATGTGGAATATTGTCTGTCAAAATGTAGAACAAATGGGCAAAATGTGGAACACTTAATCAAATCTTTACCTGAGAAGCTCAAAACACTGTTAAAATGTTGCATTTATGTGCAGAAAATCTGTTATTAATTTAATAATTTATTTTATTCATCATTTACTATAGGATTTTTGCTTTAAAATGTTGACTTTGAATGTGGAACAAGTCCTTACAATGTGAAACAGGGAGCTTTTTTGAAGTAAAATGAGGAATGTTCCTCGTAATGTGGTACAGTTGAGAGGTATGTAGCAGGGAGGAAGCCAGCAATTACAGACCAGTCAGCCTGACTTCAGTGATGGGAAAATGAATGGAATCACTACTGAAGGAAAGGATTGTGGAATATCTACTGTAGAATCCAGTGGCTTACAGGATCCCAGGCAGCATGGATTCACTGGGTGGAGGTCATGTCAAACAAATCTGATAGATTTCTTTGATTGGGTGACCAAAGTTAGATCAGAGTGGAGCGGTGGACATGGCCTACCTAGATTTCAGTAAGGCCTTCAACACCGTTCCACATAGGAGACTCGTAAACAAGCTGGGCAGTCTGGGAGTGGGTCCTAAGGTGGAAAACTGTGTAAGAAACTGGTTGGGGGATAGGCGACAGAGGGTTGTGTTAAATGGAGTTCACTCCAAGGAAGGGAGGGTGACCAGCAGGATGCCACGGGGATCACTACTGGGACTGGTCCTCTTAAATGTCTTTATTTGCGACATTGCAGAGGGGTTAGAAGGGAAGGTATGCCTTTTTGCAGATGGCACAAAGATCTGCAACAGAGTAGACACTCCATGGAGGGTAGAAAAATAGAAGTGGGATGTAAGAAAGCTTGAGGAGTGGTTAAGAGTGTGGCATTAACTTTCAGTGCAAAGAAATGAAAAATCTTGCACTTGGAGCACAGGAACCTGGGGCAGAGTACAAGATGGGGTTAGTGGTACTGATGACCACCAAACAAGAAATAGACTTGGGGGTAATCATATCTGATGACTCAAAGGTGACCAAACAGAGTGACAAGGCAGTGGAGAGAGCCAGTGGGATGCTAGGGTGCATAGGGAGGGGTATCCCGATCAGAATGAGTGAGGTGGTGTTACCACTGTACAAATCATTGGTGAGATCTCACCTAGAGTACTGTTCCAAGTTCTGGAGACCGCATCTCTGGCAGGACATGAAAAGAGTGGAGGCAGTCCAGATACTGGTAACTAAAATGGTGCAGGGTCTGCACCAGATGCCCTATGAGGAGAGACTAAAGGACCTCAATATGTACACCCTGGAGGAAATGAGGGAGAGAGGGAATATGATAGAGACTTTCAAATAGGGGAAAGGTCATTAGGGGCCAGTGAGAAGGAAGTTATGCCTGGCTTGCCTGTTTTCTCTGCTGAGGGCAGGTCTTATACCCAGTCATCCAGTGAGGACATTGAGGAAAATAATAAAAATATAGA
Organism: Neoceratodus forsteri; assembly: GCA_016271365.2. Lineage (NCBI taxonomy): Eukaryota > Metazoa > Chordata > Ceratodontiformes > Ceratodontidae > Neoceratodus > Neoceratodus forsteri. The sequence goes on along the minus strand of CM028130.1, from coordinate 967,457,092 downwards.
AATTAACATAGACATGCTGGATGATGATTCAGAAGTTGCAATGCCAGGGACAAAAATGAAAAAGGTACCCTCCTCTGTTTGGAATTTTTTTCACCTTGGTCCAAAGAACAGTATGCGAGCAGTATGCTGTTTATGTGAGGCCTCTTTCAGCAGAGGAAGACAGGTGAGCAGCCTTGACACATAAGACACCGTGAATGCATCCACTTCAGTTGGCCAGGAATAAGTCACAAGATGCCATGGCAGAGTACGTTACACAGGTTAACACTGGTTCTCATACTGGTGGCATAGCTACATTTTTCCTTATACAACATAAAACCCCTCAGACACTGAACAGGACTTTGACTACTGTACATCACCGTCTTTATCTGCTAGGTCTTCATCAGAATCAGAAAGCCCCCCAATGGAAAACAGAATGAGTTCTTCTCTCTCTCTCTCTCTCTCCTCCAGCCTTTTTCAGTGTGGCAGTCACACTTCAGAAACTGTTAACAATGCAACAGGCTTTTGAATGGAGAACTATACACTGTACGTATGGCCAAGGCCATCCAGCTGCTCAGCTGTTAAGCAGTATTTGCAATGATTGCACTGGGCATGTGCCCATTTCCTATTGTTGACGCTGGGTTTTAGGAGGTGATAAAACTTGCTGTCCCTCAATATCAGCGGCCATCACTGACGTATTTCTCCAGAACGGCTGTGCCAGCTGTTTATAGGGAATCACACAGGAAAGTGAACAGTTCCTTGTAGTCACTGGCTATTGAAAAAGTACACATAACAACAGATATATAGAGAGCGGTCAAACAGCAGACTACATAATTGTCACCGCGCACTGGGTATTATTTTCCTTTGTACCATCCTCTGGCATCACCAGGAACCAACAAAATCCTCAAAAACAGGCTGCCCTCTGTATTGCAAGCTTTGACAAAGAAAGTCACACTGCTGTGGACATCTTACAGGAGTTAAATGGTTCTCAGAATGACTTTCCCTTAAAGGGAAACTGTCAGCAATGAGAACCTCACATACAAGGGTGAGGCTGATCCGAATTAGTACTTTATGTGCACTTTTTTTTTACTCACTAATAACTGCAGTGTAGCAGATTGTATCAGGCTACTTTCATTGACTTGTAAGCTGACATTTCCTGTAACCAGAAATGCCAGACTCCCCTGCAGCTGACATCAGAGAAGTGCTGCAGCAGTGGAGCATTCTATAGCCTACAGTGAATGTCAGAGTTTTTTTTACAAGCTGTAATCTTCTGTTTGTTGGTCTGCTGTTCTCCTGGGGTTAGATATAGTCAGAGGGCTGTACTAAGCCTAATGAGCACAGCAGGGCCAGCAAATATCTAATCTTTAAGATGTACGTTGCTAGCTATTCAATCTCCCAGCTCTGCAGTCCTCCTCTGATGTCAGTTACAGCTCTGCAGTCCTCCTCTGATGTCAGTTACAGGGGAATCTGAGATTTCTGGTTACAGGAAATGGAATCTCAGAAGTCAGCAAAAGTAGCCTAGCCCCGAATACATTCTACTATACTGCAGTAAACAGTAAGTAAAAAAATGTTTTTGTACACAAAGTGCAAATTGGGATAAGCCTCACACTTGGGTGTGAGGCTCTTATTGCTGACATTTCCCCTTTAGTGGCCTTTCTGTAGGATTTATGGTTGCAGACAACGGAACTAACACTGAAAGCATTTAAGGATGGCGGGTTTCTGCATTTACCATGTTTTGTACGTACACTCAATCTAGTGGTACAGGACTTAGTGTGCAGAATATGCTGCCTAGCTGCTATGCTATTAAATAATTTTTCCATAGAATATAACCTGTATTCCTTTATATTATACTTTAAAATGAAGATACAGATCACATTTTATGTTGAATGATTATTGGCTGTGAATCCAAAACCAAAACCAGAGGTGATTTGGCAAAACAAAACCCAAAACCTCCCTGGTTTTGCATACCTCTAGTGTCGACTAGAGTTGCTCCCATTCAGTCTCATAGAATGGGATTCATCAAATTACGAGCATTTTTTGTTTGTAATTTGGATTTTTGGAATTGTAGGCCAAAATCTGAATTTTGGAAAAGGTGGTTGGAATTAGAATCCAGTTCCTATTCCACCTCATGGTGGAGTGCCTGTAACGCCTCCATCACTCACACACACACCTGGCATATACTGTTAAAATATACTAAGTAAAATCTCTGCTTGAAGGGACCTCCCCACTCCTCTATCCTCATCTCCCACATCTAGTCCTTTTCTACCTTAATCTGGCTGCATGCTGGTGGTCCCTTGATTGGTGCTGTAGCTTCTGTGCTGCTTGCTCCAGTGGTTGCACTGGTGGGGGCAGCAGCTCTGGTGAGTTTTCTTACAGTTGATTTCATTGAAGAAAGTCCTGTAGAACTTAATGTTTACTCTAAGAGACACCCGTCTCATTCCAACCCACCACCTAGTGTACACACCATACACCATTTGCTCACTCACCATGCTGCAGTGGCCACTGAAACATAAAAACATAGAATATGTCAGCAGAAAAGGATTGGTAGGCCCAACTAGTCTGCCCTATTCTCCCTGTCTAACACTGCACCCTGGACTTTACTTGGTCACAGGTGTCCTTCCCTTCTCCCTCATCTCTAGTTGTTATACTCATGTGCCTCTTTCGCACATATTTAAAGCTTCCCACTGTCTTTGCCCCTACCCCCTCTTCTGACAAGCTGTTCCAGGCATCCACCACCCTTTCTGTGAAGACGTATTTCCTCATGTAAGCCCCCCTTGCAGGTGGGCTTACTAGCCATTTGGTGTCCTCAGTTCCTCCTCCCCTACGATTAGCCTTTTAGTTTAGGAGGCCCCCCCCGGCCTTTATTATTATTGCTGCCACCAGGAGGCAGCATCAAGGAAAGTATAAAAGCCCCATTTTTTGCCTAGGAAAAAGAGAGAGCAGGAGTTAGCGGTTTGGCAGGGATACCCCTCGGCCTAATCAGGCTGGCAAGCAGCAGTGTCAGAGCGATGGGGGGGTGATTGGTACTCCATTTTGGAGGGCAAGAAAGTGTAGCAGTGGTCGTGAGGGTTCCGGTGGTATAGCCCGGTATTCTTTTTGGGCCATCAGCTGTGATTAAAGAAAGTGTACAGGAGGTGAAAAGAGATGGACCCCTGGTCATTGGGTCCCTCAAAACGAAAGGGAATTCCGGAGCCCAGTTTAGGTATGGGGTGCTCAGGTAGTGGGTCTGTTTCAGTGGTGGCAGCACTGATGCAGGGCATCCTGGAGGTGACAGCTCTGGGATGCTGTACCCATGTGGCACACTGCTTAGGGGTAACATTCTGGTGGGCAGGGGGCCCTGGCTTGGGATTCACTTGGGCCTGCCATACCCATGTCTGGGGCAAGCCCTGGGACCTACAGTGACTGTGTCTGGGGTAGGTCAGTTCAGACCCATTAAGGGCTGTGGTTTCCCCTGGGAGAACAGTAACTTTGAGTGAGGAAAGGTGCCACCATTAAGCTGCAGTTTCAGGCTGGGTTTGGCGGGTGATTTTCCCCTCTAAATTGCCCTTTGGCTCAGGAAATGTGTGGGTTTGAAGGTCCTTTGGGAGCAGCTGTGGAGGCTTAGGCTGCTAAATGCCCTGAGGCCTAAATGGCTTGTCTGGCACAGGAAGGAGTAAATCACTCCCCCATTAGAGAGTAAAGGAAGTGTAACTGTGAACAAAGCATTTGGAGTGAAAGAAAAAAGGGTTTCTGTGGAAGAAGCTAACAGAAATTAAAGAGCCATGTGGGGTCTAATTTTCTTAGATCTAGAAAATTCAATTCTGCTACACGCTGTTTTGGAAATAAAAGTAAAAGAAAAGAAAAATCCTGTACCTGAACTTGCCATTCATTTTACTTCCTGTCTGTCAGCCCCATGGAGCTGCTCCAGTTAAATTTTGATTAATCCTCTGGTTCTAATCATTTTCAGGCCCAGAATAAAGTTCATGCTTTTTGAAATCTGTGGTGATGGTGATTTTATGTTAGTCCTTGAAAAACAAAAAGAATGCTAACTTCTAATGAATTCTGTTTTAATTTGCTTTAAATGTGCTGGTGGGTTCTGTAAGAGGCCATGGTTTGAATCCTCCCATTGTAGAGGGGGCTATAACAGTGGAGGTATTCCAAAGTGACTGACTCCATAATTATTTCATTATCGCTGGGCACAAGAAAAGTGAAGCATTGGCTTGGGTACAAGGTGAGCCATTTCCATTTTCTGAAGATGTCGTAAGGTAGGTTACTTCAAAGCAGCTGAAAAGTAACTTTGAGTGTGTCTGGTCTGTAGTTGGCCCCTCCCATAACATTCATGTACCTCTAGACCTAGTGGGACAGGAGGGTTACAGATGTGTGGGTTCATCCGGGATCTATTTCTGTGCCCCCCCAAATGCCTGGCGGCACTGCTATGGAGGGAAGTGTGAGGGCCTGGCTGGCCTATGTCTGTGTGGCACAGTTGTGGCAGGATAAAGGCCTGTTTCTGGGAGCTCCTCATGGGCCTGGCGCGCGCTCTGTCTCTCTCTCTCATTGGCACCGCTGTGGCTGCAGTGGGTCACAGTGGGGGGAGGGGAAGAGACTTGTGATTGGTCAGCTGGAGAAAGGTTTGTTAAGTGAAGCTGTGTCAAAGGCATCAATTTGCCATCAGACATCAAGAGAGAAAAGTAAGGGAGATTCCTCAGGTAGTAGCAGTGAAGAAGGATTTTGTACCTGCTTGGAGGACTGTGGTGGTAGAGATAATGGCAGAAGGCGGTGCACCCAAGGAGGAGTTCCAAGCAACCATTTGTACCTCCCTGCTCTCATGACTGTGGGATTTAGCAGGGAAGGGACAGGCTGAAAAGAAGTATGTGAGATGTGACTATAGAGGTGAAGGGGTCATCAGGCTATCGATTTGCTTGCTCTGCACCAGTGCTATGCCTGGGGGACTGTTTGAAGGGACACCTGTGGGAGAGACCTGGTGCTATCCAGGAAGTATGTCAGCTGGCTCAGCATCCCTGTTATCCTGTGGAAGCCTGGACTTAGGAGTGGAAGCCAAGCTGGAGGTGCAGCAGGGTGGTGACTTGGTGGTCGAGGTAAAGAGGGAGTTCCCAGAAGTAAAGGTAGAAACAGTGGAAGAGACTTCTGAGGTTGACGAAGGGGAACACAGCTGTCTGTCAGCTCCAACCCACTGGCTGTTGACTATCCCCGTGGCAGAGGGAGGGGCAGGGGTCTGCAGTTGGCATTGGGGGATCCCCCCAGGGCCCAGGGAGTCTACAGTGGGATTCCTGCTCGCCGACAGAGTACCTAGCCAGCCTGGTTCAGTGAGTGAGGCCCCACCTCCTTATACTGTCTGCTCTGTAATAAAGGAGGGGCTCACCAAAGTAGAAGTAGCTCAAGAAAAGGTTTGGGATGAACCTGCTCCAGTAGTAACTGAGGGACCCCTAAGTGATAGCAGTTCTCTGACCACGATATCCAATGAGTGATCCTGAAGCCTTTTTACATTCCTGCCATAACACTGCCAGACAACACCCCATGCCTGGTGGCACAGAGCAAGGCCTTAAGAATCTGCATGGACGGCCTGCGTCGAAGTGATCCAGTCAGTATTGTATATCGGAATGGTGTGTGGCTAGAGCCAGGGAAAGCTAGAAGAACCAGTGTCAGGGAGTTGCCTGAGTGGTCCCAAGCTGATCGGTGGGTTAGGAGAAAGATGTGAATTGAGTATCCTGCTCCTGAGTATCCTTATATATGTGAGCACCTCTGGGATGTGATCGAGAAAAAGTGGTTGGGGTGGGTCTTTTGAGAATGTTTGAACAGGCTGCAGTCGAGACCTAAAGGGACCACCCACTCTTCACAACAGTTTATCCAAAAGGCCTGGTCTGTGTGTTTAACTGGCCCCTCGGCTGGCCTCACATTGCTTAAGCACTTTGCCCTGGTGCAGGATCTTGCTTGATGCAGGGTCAAATACTACATTATTTTTTAAGATTCTTTTGGAGAAGAAATCACCAAGCCTGACCCAAACTGATATTTTCCCCGGGGTAGTGGCCCCTGTTGAGAGCCACTGGACATTGGAGCCCCTAAATTGAGCCAGGACTGTCTTTTATGATTGGCCTAGGAAAAGAAAAATTGAAATGACTGTTTTCTGATCTTTCCTAAAGATGCAAATATCCAAAGTGTTGTGCCCAGGGAGATTTTTGTCCTCATCCATTGGACTAGCACGTAATCATTTGCTATTTCTTTCTGAGACTGTGTCTGAACTTTGAATCATCCAGACTTTCTGAAAAAAATTAAAAAGAGACAAGAATTTTGGTTAATTATACGGTTCTACCTCGGTGTGATTGGAGGGTATATGAGAAAGTGTGGGTGTTGTGGGAATGGTTTAGAAAAAAAAAGATTGATGTGCTTTTTAATATTTATTTTAAAAGAAATAATGAAAATCTGTTTAAAGGTTGTACTAGTTAGCATGTTTAATGGACAGCCTGGTGACCAATTTTCTATTTTTAGAATCTTCAGGTATTGATGCTTTTACTAAATCATTTTTAGTGTTCCTCTGTCCTCCCGTTCTTCTTCAGAACAGGTTGGTAGGCGGCTACGGTATGGGAAAGGGCCTTTCTGGTATCCTCCGGAGCTGGGGGGGAGGAAGTATGCATACCCAGCTGGTTTCCAGGGGGGACATTAGTGGCCCTCTTATTCCCCATTTCCAGGAGGAAATGGTTTTAAGGGGGGGAAGAGTGTAAGCCCCCCTCACTGGTGGGCTTAATAGCTATTTGGTGTCCTCAGCCCCTCCTCCCCTGCTTAGCCTTTTAGTTTGGGAGGCCCCCAACCATGATTATTATTGCTGCCATCAGGGGGCAGCATCAAGGAAAGTATGAAAGCCCTGGTTTTTGCCCAGGAAAAAGAGAAATCAGGAGTCTGCAGTTTGACAGGGACAGTGTCCCGAGGAGGCCCCTCTCTTGGCCTAGTCAGGTTGGTAAGCAGCAGTGTTGGAGAGACGGGGGGATTGGTACTCTGCTCCAAGAGGGCAAGAAAGTGTAGCAGCGGTTGTGAGGGTTCTGGTGGGATGGCCCCATTTTGGTTTTGGGACATCGGCTGCCTTTAAAGAAAGTGTGCAGGAGGTGAAAGGAGGTGGATCCCTGGTCATCGGGTCCCACAAAACAAAAGGGTATTTTGGAATCAGTTTAGATATGGGGTACTTAGGTAGTGGGTCTGTTACAGTGGTGGTAGCATTGATGCAGGGTGTCCTGGAAGTGGCAGCTCTGGGATGCTGTACCTGTGTGGCACGCTGCCTAGGGGTAACTTTCTGGTGGTCAGGGGGCCCTGGCTTGGGATTTGTTTGGGCCTACCATGCTCATGTCTGGTGTAGGTCTGTTCAGACCCGTTAAGGGCTGGGGCTTCCATGGGGGAACAGTAACTTTGGGTAAGAAAAGGTGCCACTGTTAAGCTACAGTTTCAGACCGGGGTTGGCGGATGATTTGCCTCTCTAAATTGCCCTTTGATTCAGGAAGTGTGTGGGTTTGAAGGTCCCTTAGGAGCAGCTTCGGAGGCTTAAGCTGCTAAATGCCCCGAGGCCTAAATGACATGGTTGGCAGGAGAAGGAGTAAAACACTCCCCCATTAGACAACAAAGGAAGCATAACTGTGAACAGAGCATTTAGGAGAGCATATTTCTGCTGTCTACATCCCTCCCAAAGATCAAGGTAAATGTCTCAACTCCGTCCTTGACCATGTCCGTTCCCAGCCACCAGGCACCGAGATAATCCTAATGGGTGATTTTAACATAAATTGTCTTGGATCAGATATGGGTGGCTACAAGATACCATCTCAGCTGCCAGCCTCGCCCAGTTGGTCGTCTCCCCCACTAGACTCAACTATAAGACTGGGACAAGCACTCTCCTAGACTGGATAATGACCAGCCACCCATCCCGCATCTCAAAAGTCTCCGTTCTCCCACATACGCTAAGTGAACACTCTCCAGTCACCTGTGAATGGTCTAACAAATTCAGCTTGCCACTATCCAAACTAATAAACAGCAGAATCCTTCCATGTGGTCAACTGAAGCACCTCAAATCACACCTTAGACAACAAGACTGGTCACCTATCTTCCATGCATCAGATGTCAACTCTGCACTTGGCCTCTTCGTCAGCTCCTTCAGTGCTGCATGTAACATTTACACCCCCTTCAAAAAGAGGAAAGTAAAAGGCCTTAGCAATCCATGGCTCACAGCTGATCTCCTTACATTGCTGAAAGCTAGGGACCACCTCTGGTTTCAGGCTCGGGTCACTGGTAGGCAAGTAGATATACAAAACTACAGACATGCCTGAAATGACTGCACCAAAGAAATACGCCTGAGGAAAAGTAACTATTACAAAGATATGCTCACAAACACCTAGGGAAAGGGGAAGTCCTTCTGGAATAATCTCAAGAAAGTTACCAGAAAACTGCCCAAAACATCACCTTCAATGTTGGACATGGATGGGGACTATAACTCTTGACTCTTCCACTGTAGCTAACACATTCAATAACACATTGACTGACCTCAGTAGTGTTCTTCCTCCAGACTTCTTTGATGAAGACCTCCCTCCTGCACCCCCCTCCGCCCCCCCACCCTCTTTTTCAAATCGCCCCCCTTTTTACTTCAGAGCACTCAGGACACATGAAGTCCATAGTTATGTCTGTAAAGCAATTGCTGAATCTAGAATAAGTGACGACTCACTTGACCTCAAACTGCTGTCTCTTACTCTTGATGAAGTACTATCTCCTCTAACCTGGATTTTCAACTTTTCCCTCACCCTTGGCCAGTTCCCCGACAGATGGAAATCTGCCACCGTGACACCAGTTCACAAGAGTGGGGACAAGGCCCTTCATGGAAATTATAGGCCTATATCCATACTACCTCCCCCTCCAAGGCCATTGAACGTCTGGTATCTGACCAGTTAACGGAATATCTGGACAAGTATGACATCCTTTGTAAACAACAGAATGGCTTCAGAAAAGGCCACAGCACCACATCTGCCCTCCTTGAATTCACAGGTGCAATTCACAGCTCTCTGACAATAGTTACCTCACTGGTTTGGTCTTCATAGACCTGACTAAGGCTTTTGACACCGTCCATCATCAAAAACTCCTCACAGAACTGCTAAAAGCTGGGCTGTCCCCTAAGTCTACAGCTTGGTTTAAGAGCTACCTGGAAAACCATTCTCAAAGAGTGAATATTACTGATGTCCTCTCAGATGCTAGACCTGTACACTCAGGAGTCCCCCAGGTATCCATTCTTGGGCCACTCCTCTTCAGCCTGTTTTTGAACAATCTTCCACAATCCTGTCCGGAACAAATCCTACTCAATGCTGTCATTCACACCACCCAACAGGACCCCCACCAACTCTAAAACAAGCTTCAGAAGGGCTTCACGTCCATTGAAACATGGTTAAGTAGTCAAAAGCTGGTTCTCAACTATAAGAAAACCAAGTCAATGTTTTTCTGTGGCTCCCACAACAAACATAGGCTTCACCCCCTTAATGTTACAAAATGCCTTGGCGCTGTCCACGAGCAGGTTCACTCCTTTAAATATCTGGGAATCACCATAGACAGCAACCTATCATACAGCATCCACATAGATAGCGCCACCAAAGCCGCAAACACATGCATTGGTCTCTTCTACAGGCACAGGCAATGCCTTATCTTGGATGCCTTAAAGATCATGTGCAACGGTTTTTACGTATTTTTTATAAAAGCTTGAAAAGCTGACAGTCAAGTCCCTGTGCCATGATTAGTGTTTCCTGAAAATTTGATGCTGTTTGATTTTGTGGTTTTCTTTAAATCAGCATTTGTTAATTTGGTCTACAGTGGCTGAAAACAGTGGAGTTATTTCTGTCCTCTTACTCAAACTTAGAGTGCGATGACATCATTTTGGAGTAGCTTACTGTTTCAGATTCCCAATCAGAGCAGTACTTTGTAGAGTTAATGGTTTGCTGAGCTCTCCAAGTTTCTTACAAACTCAGTCTCTGATTTGTGTTTAGATAGATCAACTTAAAACATATCATTATCTTCTGATAAAAAGCTGATCATTTCAGTTTCAATGCTGAATTGAAGTAGTGGAAATCTTTCTCTGTGAGAAATCAGCTTGTCTGTATCACAACTTTCAGTTCTTTCTAATCAAAAATCTGATTTTTTTTCTAACTATATAGCGCAGGGCTGTTTAATGAATATAAAATAAATCTAAATTTTGTTCATTCACAGAAACAGTTTGTCTTTGATGTAGCCTTCATAAATATGTTCATGTAAGAACATTTTTTATGTCAGATTGACAAACAGTACATGTGCTTGAAATACTGTAGCAGAGTGTGACAGGCACCTGTCTGAACTCACAAATCTCTGTTCTTTGGTGGTTTCTGTGTGAAAATATATCATGTACGTGTACAACTAGAAACACTATGTGGCATCCCAATGCACCGTGTCTCTGCCCCACAGTTGAAGTTGCAGTCTACTGCCACCTGTCCCTGCCCCACAAGCCCCCTGCCTTCTGCTCCACATGCAAGACTACTGCATCCTGCTGCCGACTGTCTTCTCCCACACAGTTAGGGATTGTGCACCCTGCTGCCTCCATCCCCTGCCTAAAGAATCAGGGCTGCTGCACCCTGCCTCTCCCTGCCCAGACAGTTGGGGATGATGCACCCTGCTGCCCTCTCTCCCTCACCCTAATAGTTAGGGAAGATGCACCTGTTGATCCTTGTTCCTGTCTCCACAGTTAGGGCTGCTGTGCCATGTTAAGCCCTAGTGTACCAGGTCCCCCTGCCTTCACAGCTGGAGTTGCTGTACCATGCTGCCCTGGCCACCAGAGGTTGGGCTTTTGCCACACCCTGCTACTCACTTCCATTGCCCCAAATGGTCAGGGCTGCTGCACCCTCTGCACCCCATCTCATAGTCAGGGCTGCTGTACCTTGATGCCCCCTGTGTTCTGCACCACAGTCAAGACTTCTGCATCATGATGTCCTCTATCCCTTGTCACCAGAGACAGGGCTGCTGCACCCTGCTCCTTTCTACACAGTTGGGGTTGCCATGGCCTGCTGTGCTCTAGTTCCCCATGCCGCTGAAGTTTGGGCTGCTGCACCATACTGGCACTTGCTACAAGATGTAGGGCATGTGCTGTGCCCTGTTGCATGCCTCCAAAGTTGAGGCAGTTGCACCTTGCTGTCCTCTGCCACCAGAGTCAGATCCTTTGCTATACCCTGCTGCCCACATCCCTTGTCCCAGACAGGCATGACTGCTGCACCCTGTCTCACAGTTTGGGCTGCTGTATCCTGATACCACCCCTATCTCCTACCCCAAACATTCAGGGCTGCTACACCTTGCTGCCCTCTGTCCCCACACTCACAGTCAGGACCATGGCACCCTGTTGCCCCCTGTCCCTGTCTCCACAGTCAGGGCTGCTGTGCTGTGCTACACCCTAGAGTCTCGTGCCACCTGCATCCACATTTGGGGCTGCTGAGCCCTGCTACACATTTTCATTGCCCCAAATGGGCTGGGCTGCTGCACAATGTACTCCCTGTACCACTGTCATGGCTGCTGTATCCTGATGCCCACCTGTGTCCTGCCCCACAGTCAAGGCTTCTGCACCATGCTGTCCTTTGTCCCCTGCCACTGTTGTGTCCTGCCACACCACACAGCCCCTTGCCTCCACAGGCAGGGAACAGGATGCAGAAAATGCCCTTACTCTTGTGCTGGACCCTTCCCAAACAGTTGGGGTTGCTGTACCCTGCTACCCTCTCTTTCTCTCTCTCTCTCTCTCTCTCTCACAGTCAGGGACATTGCACATGTTGCCCTCTCTTCCTGTCTCAGCAGAGTGTAGCAAAGGATCTGACTCTGGTGGCAGGGGGACAGCAGGGTACAACTGTCTCAACTGTGGAGGCATGCAACAGGGTGCAGCAAATACTATGAATCTTGTGGCAAGTGGCAGCATGGTGCAGCAACCCTAACTGCAATGGCATGGGGCTCTAGGGCACAGAAGGCCACAGCAACCACAACTGTGTAGAAAGGAGAAGGGTGCAGCAGCCCTGTCTGTGGTAATAGGTGATAGAAAACAGCATGGTGCAGAAGCCTCGACTGTGGGGCAGGACACATGGGGCATCAGGGTACAGCAGCCCTGACTGAGATGGGGTACATGTGGTGCAGCAGCCCTGCCCATGGAGGCAGGGAACATGGCACTTTAGGGCTTAGCGCAGCACAGCGACCTTGACTGTGGAGACAGGAACAGGGGGCAACAGGTGCAGCTTCCCTAACGGTGAGCGTGGGGGAGATGGAGCAACATGGTGCAGCAACCCCAATTGTTTGGGCAGGGAGCAGCAGGGTGCAGTTGTCCTGATTCTTTAGGCAGGGGATGGAGGCAGCAGGGTGCACAATCCATGACTGTGTTCGAGAAGAAAGTGGGCAGCAGGGTGTAGCAGCCTCAAATGTGGAGCAGAAGTCAGGGGCTTGTGGGGTAGAGGACTGGTGGCAGTAGACTGCAGCTACCTCAACTGTGGGGCAGAGACACAGTGCAACAGGATGCCACATAGTGGTTCTAGTTGTACACGTACATGATGTATTTTCACACAGAGACCACCAAAGAGCTTAAATTTGTGAGTTCTGACAGTACATGTGCTTGAAATACTGTTACAGAATGTGAAAAGCACCTGTTTGTCAATCTGACATGAAAAAGATAATGTTCTTACATGATTGTATTTATGAAGGCTACATCAAAGACAAACTGTTTCTGTGAATGAACAAAATTTAGATTTATTTTATATTCATTAAACAGCCCTGTGTTATATAGTTAGAAAAAAATTTGAGGTTTGATTAGAAAGAACAGAGCCGTGATACAGACAAGCTGATTTATCACAGAAAAAGATTTCCACTTCTTCAATTCAGCATTGGAACTGAAATGATCAGCTTTGTAAAAGAAGAGAATTATATATTTTAAGCTGATCTAAACACAAACCAGAGACTGGGTTTGTAAGGAACCTGGAGAGCTCAGCAAACCATAAACTCTACAGAGTGCTGCTCTGATTAGGAATCTGAAACAGCAAGCTACTCCAAAATGATGTCATCACACTCTAAGTTTAACTGAGAGGACAGAAATAACTCCACTGTTTTCAGCCACTGTAGAGCAAGTTAACAAATGCTGATTTAAAGAAAACCTAAAAACCAAACAGCATTAAATTTTCAGGAAACACTAATCATGACACTAGGACTTGAATTTCAGCTTTTAAAGCTTTTATTAAAAATATGCAAAAACCGTTGCACATGATCTTTAAGGATAGCAGTAAAGAGCTTGCTGGTCTTGCTAATTGACTAAAGTCTGATTATTTATGGCTCTGCAACTGACACAGCCCTCAGACGCTTATCCTTGGCCCTAAACAAAGCCTGCCGACTCATCACAGGATCCCACCGTCTCACCCATACGTGTGATCTCTGTGCCCAAACAGGGTGGGTCCATTATCAAACTGTATCAAGTACCAAACTTGTCCAGTGGCTAAGAAAATTATGCTGCATCTTGCTCCCCCTGGAGTCCAAACTCTTCTCCATACAGCATGCAACCCCTGCCTCACCAGGGCTTCAGAAAATCAAATGTTGCATATTCCTTGGTGCCGCACCACATAGGGCCAAAGATCCTTTGCGTTCCGAGCTTCTAGCTGGATTAATGGACTCAACAAAGACATCTCCTCTCTGCAAAAGCAAGGCCCGTTAAAAGCTAACCTTCATCTCCACCTAGCTGCCTCTAGCTCCTGTGACTGTCCCTCATAATCTGATCTCCCTCCTAGCACTTCTACTCCTACCCCCTCTCTCCCTCATCCTACAGCCTCCCCTCCCCTCCTGCTTTATCCCTCTACACCCCAAGCACTTTTTTGAGGCCTGACAAATGCCCACAGCTGCACTGCTCTTTCTGTGTCCATTCCAAGCCTCAGCTACCTCTGGCTACCATGCCCTCTGGTACCCACTTTCCCTAAATGTAATGTATTTCAGCTGCTTAAAAATGTCTGTACACCATTTCTGCATTGTTACTCAACTCTGTGTCATGTTTGTATTGTACTTCAATTGATGTGGAACCTTTGTAAAGAGCCTTGGCTCAAAGGTACTTGTAATCCTAGACTCTAAATAAATAAATAAAGAGAAAAGGGTTTCTGTCAGGGCTTGACAAATTTTAAAATTAGGTACTTGTCCATGGACAAGTGGCTTATCAAAAAGTAGTTGTCCTGGTATAAAATGGCATATTTTTAGTGGAAAGTATAAAAATACAGAAAACGTAAACAGATTTATTGTAGTATCAATTATTTAGTGTTGTAATAGACAACAAGGAGAATAACATGATTTTTTCTTTTTAATTTTTATGTCAGGATGGAGAAGATTGTGGTAAGACTGTGTCATTGTGACAGAATTATCAGCAGCAGCAGCGAGGCGAGCAGCAGCACAGTAAGTGAGAACATCATGCAGCAAGACAGTACAGCATCAGCATCAGGAAAAGTTACAGTAGGGAGTCTGAACTTGCTCCAGCTGGAGTATCATCATATTCATTGTCATCATCATTGTCAACACTAGTAGTAACAGCCTCGGAAACATTTTCATGTGAATCTAAATCAGCAGAACTAGTAGTTGAACTAGCATGACCATACGGGCCCGGTGGTGCTGAGGGCTGAGGTGCTGGATGCCTTACCTTGTGTAATGCCGGTGATCTGTGTTCGGGAATGAGCACTGGCCACCGGGGGTCAGCAGGGGCAGAGAAGGATTGAGCATCCATTGGATTGCTCTCCTTCTCTGAGGAGGGGGGTTCTCAGAGGGCGGCACCTGTCTGCTCCTTAGCGGAGACTGGGGAACAGGGCACTGTGCTGTAGAAGGGGGAGGAATTGAGGCAGACACTTGGTGGGAGTGCCTGCAGATGCATGCATGCTCCCCTCTGCAGGCATCATTGCACGCCTTGATTCCTGGGGAGAAAATCCAGGAAACCAGGATGCCACAGCAGAGTGGTGGAGGGCGCCTCACGGGCTCCGTTCCCGGCCAGCCACGGCACTGGCCCTCTGAATCTATTCTCCAGTTGGGGATGGGGAACCCTGCTGGCCCCACCGGGGGGGGGGAGGTAAGCCCTGGGAGCCGGGCCAGTACCGGATGGTGGATGCCAGGGGACAGGGCTGGGGGCTCCCTCCGGAGACAAGCTGGCAAGCAGAAAAAAAGAGAACTTAAAAAAAAAGAACATTCATTACCATGAATGTGACATGTGCTAGGACCAGATAGTGGCCAGTGGTTGATAGCTTGATCCGGATCAAAGCTATCTAATGTAAGACCTTCAAATGCTATATGCAGAAGTGACTGGAGTGTGTCATCAGCCAAACATGTTCTTATTTTGGTTTTTATAAGATTCTGGATGGAGAATACTCTCTTGTATTTAGCTGCAGACACTCTCATACTCAATAACATTTCTGTTAGATCAAGATGTGAGCAAGCTAGGCTGGTCTCTCTCACAGTAGTCATGAATACACTTGCAGATATGACTTATCAAATGCAGACTTAAGCATTGCTTTGAATGCAGAATACTCTCTTTTTGTACTGGTTATGTGATCTTCAGGAAAAAAAGTTGCGAAAGTTGTAGTCTAACAAATTACTTAAATCAGACATGCCCAATTGCACAAGTTCTTCTCGTGATAGATCAACATTTTTGAAATCTAAACAGCTGAACCATTTTAGAGGTTCCTCTGAGAAGTTCCAAAAAGGCTGGTCAATGTAAGATACTGCTGCATCTATTAAACTGTGCAGTTGTGCATCAGTGGTAAAATCTACTTCTGGACAGTTCCCTTTGAATGTAAAAGGAACAATCTTGTCCACACTGCCACATTTTGAAATGAGATAGTTCATGCATTATTCCCTGCAAGATTATATTGGTCTAGTAATGATGCCATAAACTTTCCAGGTCTTAGTTTTAGCTCCTTCAACTGAAGTAAGCATGTCTTGAGGAGTTGGGGGACTTCAAATATTAGGAGGTCACCCTTTCGAAATTCCAGTGAAAGATTTTTCAATATTGGTAAGAAATTTTGAAGAATAAACAGTGATTTACAAACTGTACTGAGTGTGCATCTCCTAGAATTGCCTTTGCTTTGGCACTGTCACCAGCAGAGTTTGAGATGTTGAACTACTGTGGGCAGGTTGACTTGAACAGCATGAACTGAATGTGTCTTACTTGCAAGCCAACAAACTACTTTATTGCACTGAAATGAGCCAACTCAGTGTATGTGCCATCTGCTATTTCCTGCAGTTCCCTAAGTTTCTTGGGGCTGTAGTGGTAAAATTTAAAAATTCCTTTCAGGGTGTTTTCTGCGTTTTGAACAAAGGGATTTTTTTTCATGACGTTGAGAACTGCTAACTCCAGTTTGTGGGCTACACAATGCATGAGTATTACAGTGGGGACATGCTGTCTGATTTTTGCTGTGGTGCCACCTGTATGGCCCATCATAACACTAGCACCATCAAAGCTGGCAGATACAAGAGCCAGTCCTGGCTTGCTCACATCGTTAAGTTCCGCAAAAGAAAACTCAACAGACTCCAGCGTAGAGCTTATTGCTTTAAAAACTCCATCTGCGTGAGAATGTTCGAGAGGTACAGCTTTAGTTAACACGGTTGTAACCTTTTTCTCTGTGCCACCAACAAAATGAAAGGAAAACATTTTCCCATTTTACTATGCTTGCATCTGTACTGCCATCTACAGGAACGGAAATGAATTTTGTATTTTTGACAGTCTGGATCTGTGTTTTAGACATGACAGCTGATATTGCTTTACAGAAATCTCTGGCTCATTTACCATTTATGTAATTGCTGCCAACTTTAACCCCACTTTTTTTCTTGCAATGTGCAAAGCCACTCCATATCTAAGAAAGAACGTACATTTGTAGCCAAGGAATATGCGGTGTTACATAAACACCTCATTTTATTTTTGGTGGCTTCTTCCTTCTGAGAAAATGCATGATATATTGCTGTATACGATATGTTAAAATTGACTGCATGTTGACAAGCTTCATGACTGTGCTGGTTTGTACAAATTATATGTGGATTTGATTTCTCATGGGCTCTCACTAACTCAATTCTGAAATTATTTGAACCAGTGGAAAACACGTTAGGTTTTTTGGAATAAGCAGGAGTCACAAGAGTGGGATTTTTCTCACAGAGCAGTACATGATGATTTTTTTTTGTCATCATACCTTAACCAAGTAAACTGATTTAGCCAGTAATGCTGAAACATTCAACCCTTTTTTCTACGTCATATTTTTTTATTCTTGCTTCTTTTCTCAGTGTTTATTGTTTCCTCATCTAAAATCAAAGGTTGCTTTAGCTGTACTGAACCGCAGCATGATGATGGCACTGAACTGCTGCTGCTGTCATTCTCACTTGTTTCAGAAATTGGTATGGTCAAGTCAGACTGATTACCTGTTATGTCTACAAACACAAATCACACTGAGAATGAGAAGAACCATTATTTTGTTTTGTTTTTTCCTGACTAGGGCCAGGGCCAGGGCCTGGGGGGAAGGGGGGCTGGTTGGGTCTGGTTTTCAAACTGTGAAGAAGATGACATGGTGGAGGAATTTTTCCCAGTCCAAAGACAAAATAGAGTAGTTTGCTTTGGCTTATTTCTTTGCATTTTCTTTACAATTGTGAAAATAATATTGAAATATTGTGTTGTACACAATAACATTTTATTTTATGTTACCTTTGTGTGTGTTATGCGTAACTTTTTACCTTAAGCTGCTGTGCTTAATATGCTTACAACACTACAAGAGGTCCTGGGCAGGACAGAGTAGAAGAGCAGGTGGGAGTGGTAGTAGGGAGTGGCCGAGCAGGATCCAAGTACCAGTACTCCGCAGTTGTTCCCCAGCCAAGACAGTTCCTCTACCCTCTCAGGGCAGGTTAAGTCTCACTCACTCACACACTCGTCTCTCATAGCCACACACCCTCCTCCAAAGGGTTTATTTTATGTTTTCCCCTTTATATAGTTTATTTCTAATAAGTCCGCAGTTGTTCCCCAAGTTCCTTCTTCTACCACTTGGACAGGTTAGGTCTCTCAGCCACTAAGCCACACTCACACACCTCTCTCCCAACAGCCCAGACTGTAAGACTTTGCTTCTATCATTTTATTTACACAACCACAGGACACTGGGGGCAGGTCACCCCCCCCCTTCACTCCCTCCTTTCTAGGAATCCACACACACTTAGGCTCCTTTTATTTTCTTTTAAATCTGAATCTTTTTTTTTTATTAGATTTCTGATTTTTTTGTGTGCCTTTCACAAGCCAGCCGGCCACAGGAGGACAGTGCAGGTCAAGGTCACCTCCACTCCTTTCCACAAATCCACACAATTAGCTCCCTCCCAACAGCCACATACACTTAGGTGCCTTTTATTATAAATCTTTCTTTATTGGCTAAGCTTTCTGAATTTTTTTTATGCGCCGTCTTTCACAAGCCAGCCAGCTACAGGACAGGTCACTCAAGACACTGAGCAGGTCACCCCCTTCCACAAATCCACACAATTATCTCCCTCCTCCCAACAGCCACACATACACTTGTCTTAGGCTAAGGCAGGCTCCTTTTATTTTCTTTTAAAAAATTTTGATAGCTTTGTGAAATGTTTTTTGTGACAGTCTCACAAGCCAGCCGGCCACAGGACACTCTGGGCATTGGGCAGGTCACACACCTGCACTCCATCCTTTCCAGGAATCCACATACACTTAGTCTCCTTTTATTTTAAATCTTCTTTTTTTTTTTTTTAGCTTTCTGAATTTTTTTTCACCTTTCACAAGTCAGCTGGCCACTGGGCAGGTCACCACCCTACTCCGTCCTTTCCACAAATCCACACAATTAGCTCCCTCTCAACAGCCAAACATATTGTCAGGCTCCTTTTATTTTATTAGCCTGCTGAAATTTTTTGGGGGTATCTTTTTTTTTGACAAGCCCCCTGGCCACACAACAAGACTGATACTGGGTAGGTCACCCCTTCACTCTAGACTTTCTTTCCACAAAATTACATCCTTCCCAACAGAACAGCCAGTAGCCCATATACAGTTAGGTTTCATCTAGTTTTGCTTTGCCACTTGTCAGTTTGCCTTGGTTCACTGGTTGTTGAAATTAAGAGAAAATACTAGTCTCTCTCTTGCTTTAGTTTTATTTTCTTTTTATTTCTGTGAGTCCAGGGCAGGCTAAGCCTCAACCAAGGCTTGTTTTCCACCTTACCCTACTGACTCTCACCCTCACCAGGCAGTCACCCATCTGCCCCACCGGGCAAAACCCCTCCTCCACACAAAACACGAGGCTCTACTTAATGCCCCCTTTGTTCAACTTATCATAAAAATAAAAATAAAATCAGCTTTTCATATCCTGAGCCCTGCCAAGCACTGAAATATGGGCGCTCAACTCTGCTCCTCTGTTGTATTTAGTTTGATTTTGAATCAAAGCTGCACCAAAGTGCTGGTGAGGTGAGTGGCCAGATACAGTACACCCCTGCCCCCAAACCGAGTGCAGTCCTTTCCGATGGAGCTCAGCAAAAGCCGAGAACATGGCTCTCTGCTCCCTTTTTTGTTCCCCCTAATATGCTGCCAGTATTAGTTCAGAAGGCAGGAGAGATCTAAAAAAAGTTGGTTGTTGGTTCACTCTGAGTTGCTGGCAATATACCAGCAAGTAGCTCAGCACGTAGTCACACAGAATCATGAGTCATCTCGCTCTGTCTGCTGCCTGAATTGAAATGGCGCTCTCCCTCTCTGCGTGCCCACTACGTTCTGCTTCTGAACACCGTGACCCGCTTCTACCGCTACCGCCTTGCCCAATTACCAGGACTGACAGGGTACTCTCCAACTTGCTACTTGTTCACTCACCTGTCAGTCTTGGTTCAATTTCAGCAGTTCCGCTCCATTATGGGCAAGGACTGGAGTGATCCGGGAGGAGTGTCCTCTCTCTCCTCGCTACTGCGCGCTCCCGGTAATCGCTCATGATGGGTCCCTCAGTCAGCAGTGCACCATATAACTGACCAGAGCTACTTCACATGACCACCACCAGAATCTCTCTTGGATGAGGTGCAGCGACACCTAGTGGACGGTCAGGCATACACCACCCAGCAACATTGAGCAAGCCAGCAAGGTAGGCAAAAAAAGAAAAAAATGTTCTGAGTCAGTTGTCTGGGGGACAATTGAATGGTTCAGTTATGCTTGTCCCCAGACAAATCTTGTAGCCCAGGACATTGGGCAATGGGATTTGTCAAGCCCTGGTTCCTGTGGAAGAAGCTAACAGAAATTAAAGAGCCATGTGGGGTCTAATTGTTTTAGATGTAGACAATCCAATTCTGCTGCACACTGTTTTGGAAATAAGAGCACAATAATGTAATAGAAAAGAAAAATCCTGTACCTGAACTTGCCATTCATTTTATTGCCTGTCTGTCAGCCTCATGGAGCTGCACCAGTTAAATTTTGATTAATCCTCTGGGTCTAATTGTTTTCGGGCCCAGAATAAAGTTCATGGTTTTGGATATCTGTGGTGATGATGATTTTATGTTAGTCCTTGAAAACCAAAAAGAACTCCAGCTTCTAATGAAATCTGTTTTAATCTGTTTTAAATGTGCCCGTGGATTCTGTGAGAGGCCAGGGTTCGACAACCCCCTTCCCCATTGTAGAGGGGCTGTAGCAGCAGAGGTATCCCAAAGTGACAGATTCCATAATTATTTCATCACCACTGGGCTCAAGACAAGTGAAACATTGGCTTGGGGTGAGGTGAGCCATTTCCACTTTCTGAAGATGTCATAAGGTAGGCCATCTTATCTGTACTTCTTTTTTTTGTTTGATGCTCTTTATCCTTCCCGCCCACTCAGCTGCCCTCTCCTTCAGGTGGCCAAGCCCTGCTACCCCACATCCTCCGGCCATCAGCTGCTGTCCCTCAATGTCACATCCCCCTCCCATGCCCGGTACTGGTAGGGAAGACTGTAGTGTGCCCAGAGGTACATTCTTCCATCCTTGCTGGAGTGATGAGGGTGCAGCACAGGGCTAACTGGCTTCATGGCAGTGGGAGGCCAGTCCGCTGTCATCCAGGTGACATGGGTTGACATCTTTTTCTCTTTTTCTGTCCTTCCCAACTTCTGGAATGGACCTACACAATGGCGACCTGGGGTGGGGACATATGGTGGCGTGTCGAGGCAGCACGCCGCCTAGTACATCTCAAACCACCAACCAGGTGCCAGAGGTCCTCCCACTCCCTGGTAGGGAAGCATCTTAATAGATGCTTGTACTCCTTCCCTGCCAGTCTCCACTCCTGGTACCCAGCCTCAGGGCATGAACCCAGGTCACCAGTGTGTCAAGGGAACCCCTTTGCTCAGTGCCACAGAGCCAGCATCTATTACTTCTAAGAGGCTGAAAAGCAACTTGGAGAGTGTTTAGTCTGTAGTTGTGCCCCTCCCCACAACGCCCGGATACCTCTAGACCTAGAGGGATGGGTGGGCTACATTCACATCCCTCTTAAACTCCTTCTCCTCTCAAGCTTCATAGCATGCCCCTGTGTTCTGGTGCTCCTCCCCCTCCTCTGAAAGAGACTTCCCTCCTGCACCTTGTTCACTCCTGTGAGGTGCTTATAAGTCTCAGTCATGTCCCCTCTTGCTCTCCTCTCCTCTCCTCCAGGGAGTACATGCTAAGCTGACTCAGCCTCTCCTCATATGATTTATTGCTTAACCATTTAGCAGCCCTGTTCAGGACTGTTGCCACCCTGTTGATGTCCTTGCAGAGGTTTGACTTTCAGAACTAGACACAGTACTCCAGGTGGGGTCTCACAAGTGAGCAATATAGAGGCAACATCACCTCCCTTCTCCTACTAGAGATCCCCCTCTCTGTGCACCCCAGCATCTGGCTTACCTTGCCTGCTGCCATGTCCCACTGCCCTGCCATCTTCAGATCATCAGATATCATCACCCCAAGGTCTCTCTCTTGCTTGGTACCTGTAAAACCCCATCTTATACACTGCCCTCAGGTTTCCTTGTCCCAGGTGCACAACTTTGCACTTTTTGACATTGAAACCCAACTACCACTTCCTAGACCACTCTTCTAGTTTCTCCAGATCCCTTTGCATTCTCTCCACTCCTTCCTAGTGCCCACTCTGTTGGAGATATTTGTGTCATCTGCAAAGAGACACAACTTCCACTCCAGTTCCTCAGCAATGTCACTTACAAGGACATTGAAGAGGACAGGCCTAGTACTGATCCCTGTGGTACTCCACTGGTCATTCTCCCATCCTGAGTGACTGCCATTTACCACCACCTTCTGCCTCCTATTTTTCAGCCAGTTTGATGCCCAGCTCATCACCTTCTCCCCTCCCCGCCAAGCTGCTAAGTTTCTTTTTCCTTTTTTTCCTTTAGTTTATTTATTTACTTCCTTGACTTGGGGGGAGACTGTGCCTTTGGTTCCCCCCCAGCCAACCTTTCATGGCTGCTGCCCCAGTCACAGACAGAGCTCAGACCTCCCTGTCACAACCCCACTCTGGCCACATTGCAGTGGGTACTTACCCCACCACTGCATAGACCAGGAGGGTGGACCCAGGAGACAGTGACTTGTGCGTGACCATGGCAGCGCTGTCAGGGCAGCCTTCATGCTGCCGAGAATTTTTTTCTTGTGGTGGTTCTCCCCATGAGGAGGGGCATGCAGTGATGCCAGTGGGAGGAGCGCGCATGTGTCTGCAAGTGCGTCACCTGACGTCTTCCCCCTCTGGCCCTCTTGCTGTAGCATCAGCGCACTGCCCCCCAGTCTCTACTAGTGGCCAGCCAAGCATCGACCACTGATGTCCCCCTTCCCTGGAGAAGGAGAGCAGTCCTCCGGATGCTCAATCCTTCTCCAACCCTGCCAACCTTCGGCAGCTCGTGCTCATTCCTGAACATGGTTCGCCGATGTAGCATGAGGTAAGGCATCCAGCACCTCAGACCTCAGTGCCACTGGGCTGGCACTAAGTTTCTTTAACAGCCTCCTGTGCGGTAAAATGTCAAAGGCCTTACTAAAGTCCAGATAGGCCACATGCACTGCCCTCCCCTGATCCACCTCCCTAGTTACCCAGTCAAAGAAATCTATGAGATTTGTTTGACTTGACCTTCTTCCTCTGAAGCCGTGCTGCTGGTGGTCCTGCAGCCCATATGTTCCCCGGTACTCCATCAGTCTCTCCTTCAGCAGGGCCTCCATTAGTTTCCCCACCACTGATGTGAGACTGCCTGATCAGTAATTGCTGTCCTCCTTCCTGCTGCTGCTCTTGTGTAAAGAGACCACATCTGTCAGCCCATCCCTCCCCTTCCACTATGAATACCAAGCAGCAGTATTTCTTTTTTAGCCTTTTCTTGGTCTTCCTCTGCACAGTCCCCACTTCTGGTCCCCTAGTCTTCACTATACAACCCTTTGTCTTCCTCTGCTTGCTCACTGAAGAAAGTCTTATTTCTATTCTTGATGTCCTGGGTGATCCTTTCCTCAGTTTGAGCCTTTGCTGTCCTTACCCTCCTTCCTGCCTCCCTTTGTTTCTTTAGATATACCTCCCTGTTTGCCTCCATTTGGGTCTCCTTGTACTTTCTGAAAGCTGTTTTTTTTCTCCCTTAACCACCTTAGCCACTTTCTTTGAGAACCACAGTGGCCTCTTTCTCCTCTCACCCTTGCTTATTAACTGTAAACAGCTCACTGTTACCATAGTCATTTTCTCCTTTATTCTATTCCATTGTGCCTTCTTCCCCTCCAGCTATCCCCCCTCGCAAGGTATTTACTAAAGCAGTCTCCCATTTCTTTAAAATATGCTGTCCTGAAGTTCAGGACCCTTGTTCTAGTGTGTTTTTTTTCTCCTGCACAATTTATGTGCCAAACCACACTATAAGCTGGTTGCTATTGCTAGTAGGAGGCTAACCAGTGTGATGTTTCCTGTACTGTCCCTGCTCCCAAGTACCAGATCCAGCATTGCAAAACTGCCCTGTCTGTAGTAGGATCTGTAACCAGCTGCCTGAGAAATGCCCCCGGCAGGGAATCTAGGATGACACAGCTCCTAGCTGTAGTTGCAGTCTGAGTATTCCAGTCCACATCCAGCAGATTAAAGTCCCCTATGATTACTACTTCCCATTTGCTTGTCATTTTGCCTATGGCCTACCCTAGAACCCTGCTCAGTTCCTCCCCCTGTGTTGGTGGCCTGTACACCACCCTCACACATATAAAGTCCCCAGACCCCATTTCCAAGCCAACCAAAAGAACCTCCAGCCCTTCCCTTTTGCTGCTGTGTCCTTGTATTTCCTTGGCCTTAATACCTTCCTTTACATATAAGATAACCCCCCTTTCCTCCCTGCCTTGTCCCTTCTAAGCATGGTATAGCCTGGTATAGTCACCTCCTAACTGTGATTGTCAGTGCACTGTGATTTTGAGCCCAGTACTTATTTCACCAGCCAAGTTGCACATCTTCATGGGAGGATGCTGAGTAAGGAGGAGGAGGAGTGATGCACACTCAGCCAGTTCCCCACAGAGAGGATGGTGGTGAGGAATGCTGAGGAGCTCATGATGTTCTTTCTTTTTTTTAACTAGAAAATATATTGCAATGCAATGCAATGGCTAAATTCCAAAATTGTGGTACCAAATGACCAAACACTAAACATCAGATTGATTGTCTGAGTCAGTTATTAAAAAAACTTTACCTGTTAATGGCGGTTTAAATGCCAGTCCTGTGTGGAAGAAAGGGAGCTGGAAAGACTTAATAGAAGGAGGCCTGAATGAATGCCGTGGCATCCCTGTTGTATTTTACTGAAGCTCTACAGGAAGATGCTTGCAGTGTGGTGTGGATGAAAAGGAAAAGGAGCCAAGAAAACTACCGAAGAAGGTTACGGTGAACACCATTGAAACCTGCTGCCCCAAGGTGCTAATGAATTCTCTGAAGGAGTTATAAGGAGTTCTTTCTTTTTTTTTCCTGAAGTCAGCAGTTTGGAGAAATGAGAGCTTGAGTTACAACTAGGAACAGAGATGGTGCAGACCAAGACCAGCCCAGTGGCACTGAGGATTGAGATGCTGGATGCCACACCTTGCACCACACCAGCGACCTGGGTTCAGGAATGGACTTGGGCTGCTGGGGGCTGGCAGGGGAGAGGAAGGACTGAGCATCCTGTGACTGCTGTCCTTCCTCTGGAGTGGGTGGGGTGCCATGCTTCACACTGCAGTGGCAGCTGGTGAAGGCCAGCTGCACTACAGCTGCGTGCATAGAAAGGGGGAGCAGGGTGGGCATGAAGCATGGACATGCATCTGATGCCATTGCCCATCTGGCTCCCAGGGGCACATTGGCAGAAAATTGTGGCGTGATCTCGGTGGCTGATGGCCCTGCCCTGTGCTCCCAGACATGAGAGGTGCCTTCACTGGGGTGCAGAGCAATAATGACCAGCCCTGTGTGTATGGGGCATACAATTTGTTCACCAGACCTGGCTGGGGGATGTGGGTGCTGGCTGCCAGAGATCGTTGGGTCCACTCCATGTGGAGGCAGAAAAGCAGTAGTATGATAAAGAAAAAGAGATGGTGCAGACCAGAGAAACAGAACTTTGAAGAGGTCAGAAATCACCGCAGACTCCTCTTTAAAAGCTGGGTCATCAATCACTGTTTTCACAGGTAAAAGCGGACTAAATCTGAATATTTGGAACACACTGGACTACTTGAGAGCTTGACTTGTAACTCCAGACACAGACTGACTGCATGAGAAGCACAGAAGACCTCTGTTTTAGAAAACCTGCATTAACTAAAACAAAAGCTTGTGTTCAACTGACCTGAGAGGCATATTCTGTACAGAACCATGGAAACTAACATTCAAGAGGGAGTAAAAAGGTGTTATATGTTTAGAATTTCTCACAGTAGCTGCTGTAGCATGATACTGAAATTAACAGCTGACTTGTAAACTTGCTTTTGAAAAGTTCACAAAAGTATAAGTAGGTGTCCAGTAACTACGATTCTGTTTTCTTGAAGCTGAAATAAAGTGTTTTCTCCTGTGGACTGCTAAACCAGTTAAAACCAATTAAAAAGTACATTTAGTTTAGAAACCACTTCTCATAAATATAAAATCTCACATTGCAAAGCTACACTTGAAGAAACAAACAGAAGAATTGATAAAAATACAGCTTAATCATTTCAAAAACAAATGAATACCAGAAGTACCAGAAGTAAAATATCCGGCTTTTCATTTAATAAAGACTCAGATTCAAGTCTAGAAAGATGGCATAACAGAATAAGGAAAGTTATAATGGATAAAACATATAAAAAGCAGAAAAATAAGCAATCTGGGGATAAACTTAAAACAAACTCCCCTGCAGCTTTCCCTGATAAGGAGAAACGTATGTTTTTTCCCCCATGCCCACAGAAGAGTTGCCTCATCCCATTTCACCTATTGTGACTCCTTTGAAGCCATCCAAACTGGATATTCCAATAGGTGTGGAGCTAGAAGGAAAACTGGCCAGTGTCACAGAGCCTAAAATTCAGCTAGTATTTCAGCAGGAAAACATGCAGCAACAAGGGGGCAGTAATTTACAAGCTGCTCAGTCAAATCAAGCAGAAAGGGCAAAAGAAAAGACCAGTAAAGCTCAAAATGAAGATGAAACTACTAAACGCTCCTAAAAGCTCCACACAAATGACAGAGCAAAAGCCACCCAACCTGGGCAAGGACAATTTTGAAAGAAATGTCAGAGGTAAAAGAAAAGAATGGTGTCACTGGAAAAGTTGGTAGTTGATATGGATACAATTAAAACAACTTTGAAAAGTATGGACACTGAAATAAAGCAATCTGGGAGTAAAATTCTGGAAACTGAAAAAAGAACATCAACTAATGAGGATGAAATTTCATTGTTTAAACGCTAAGCCACTCACCAGGAACAACAGATAAAATAAATGCAAGAAAAGATTACTGAAACTGAGACTAGAGCCAGAAGGAAAAACATAATAGTACTGGGGATTCCTGAAATATGGGACCAACATACACCATTGTCAAAAACAATGAATGAAATAATTGCTAATTTTATGGAGATTCCAAAAGAAACAGTGAAAGTTGAATACAATAGGATACACAGTGCTTTGAGGCAGTGACCAGAAGATGACCAACCACCAAGGGGCATTGATAGTGAAATTCATGAAAACAGAGGAAAAAAAAAACAAATTAATGACCACTATATTTAACCCTTGCATGGCCGTGGACTGATATATTAGTCCAAAAGTCCTATACGTTCTAATTCTGTCAGCAGCCTAAGGGTTAAAAAGAAAAAGTGAGCATGAAAGGAGCTATAATTAACATTTCTCAAGATCAACCTAGTGAAGTTATTGTTGAAAAGAAGAAAATATGCATATGTATGATCTGTAGTTTGGAAAAAAAGGATATAAATCTGCATGTTATCCACCTAATAAATTAAAGGTTTCATCAAGGACAACCAATGGTCATACACATCAGCTGAGGAAGAAGAAAAGGATTTGAAAGCACATTATCCAGAACTATTTATCTACAATGGAAAATTAAAATTTGACTGGTACAACTTATAGTATAAATTAAATAGCGTTGTGTCGATAAGTTGATTAGTGAGAAAGAGGGAAAGAGTTTATTTATTTATTTATTTATTTATTTTCATTCTCTTTCTCATCCTGCCAGTACTGTACAGTATGAAACATACATAAGGACAACTTAATCTTTTTTTTTTATTTCTTCATTCATCCTCCTTCTAGGTTACACCAGAATTGTACTGTACTCAATTTATTGGCCCTTATCCTTCTTTTCTTTTTGCTTACAGGTTAAAATGGTCAAAACACATGGATTATATAAAGGTGGATAAATATTCCATATACAAGGTGTCAGGTAATGGAGGAGGGGGAAGTAATAAGGATTTTCTTTTGTTAGTTTGGCCTTTGTGACGTTTATTTAGGTTTGGCACTCTGATAAAATGGAAATACATAATATACACTAAACATAGAATAACACTGTTAAAATAATGTATATGGATATTCCATGATGACTGGAAAGGGGTATTAATAGAGTAAGTATGTAGGGGTATATTATCAAAAATATAGAGTGTTAAGAAGAAAACTTTTTTTATAATATATATTTCAACTCTCTTCCTTTAAAGATGTTTAAGAGACAGCATTACCCCAACCCCCGAGTGGGGCACTGACAATAGGTGTGTCAGTATAAATACCACTCAACACTAAACACATATCAAGTGTCAGAATGTTACATAAATATGGGAAAGCAGGGAGGAAATATGGAAGTAATAAAGTAAAAGTGGCCAAATGTTATGCACAATATGGCTATAGAAAGCACAATAATAGAAGAAATAAAACAATGAGTAATGTAACTGAAATAGTGAAGGTTATTGACAGACCTGTTATGAGGGAAACTAATTACATAGAATGTAACATGAATGTTATTAGAATTAAGAGTATTTAAAGATGGCACAGGGAATGGGAAGTGACGGAGTTGTCGTCTCATCTATGAATGTTAATGGTATCAATAATGTTAAAAATAGAGAACTAATACTGTTATATGCAAAAAAAAATCACATTTTTAATATTCAAGAGACACATTTGACAACAAAAGATCATATTAAACTAAAAAAAATGGATGGATTAACCAAGCATATTACTCAATGGAAACATCTAATAGTAGAGGGATAACAATCTTAATTGGAAAAAGTGTCGATTTTAAATTGATACAACAATGGAATGAAAATGACAGTAGAGTAATTTTAATAAAAGGATATTTATGTGGTGTCAAGGTCATCTTGGGATCAGTATATGGTCCCTTTATTGCTTATCAAGAATTTTTAAATAAAATTATGAATATATTATATGAATTTAATGTAGTAAACATCATCATTGGAAGTGACTGGAATGCCTTATTGTCCCCAAGTATAGATAAATCTTCCAGGCCAACCACACAGGATAACAGACTGGCACAGTAGCTAAAAGAGTTTTTGATATTACATAATCTATGTGACTTCTGGAGAATTAACAACCCAAACAAAGTAACATATATATGTAAAGCCAGACACTTAAATACATATTCTAGAATTGACTACATTTTGACTAATAAAGAACTTATTAACAATATAATTCAAACAGAAATAAAAGATATCAGTATCACTGACCATGCAACTATATTAATAAATATACACCAACTTTAAATAGAAAAGAACTACCACAATGGAAGTTTGACAATGCACTATTAAAAGAAAATAATTTTATGGAAATAATCAAAAAACAAATAAAATAATTTTGGGAATACAACTATCAACAAAATATTAATAGTAGCTCAATCCGGGATGCATGTAAAGTAACGATAAGAGGCTATATAATTTCACACATGATTCAAATAAAGAAAGCACAAAAAAAAATTTGGAAAAATTGGAGGAAGACATTCTAGAGCTACATACACAACTAAGTAGAGGTATATTTACCATTAAGGATACATTGGAACAAACATTTATGGAAAAAAATAATAATATTGGAAGAAGTGGAAAACATGTTAAAACTGAAAAATAAATTACATTACAATGCCGACAAAACAGGAAAACTATTACCATATGCTTTGGGAAAAAAAAGGAATACAATACAATTATAAATATAGAAGATACAAATGACAGTATATAAACAAATGAGGCAAAAATTGCTGAAGTTTTTGTAAATTATTATAAATCTATCTACAACAGACAATACAAAAATGATACTCGGATATTTCAACAATATTTAAATCGAGCAAATATTTAAAAACTTAATTTACATATCGAGAAATTTGAAAAGTAGATTTAATAGAAACAATTTTGTCTATGAAAAGTAACTCTACCCCCGGACCAGATGGTTAGACATCAGAATTCCATCAGGCCTTCTTAAAGGAACTACTACCATGGATGACTGTAATGGCTGAGGAGATGGTAAATGGACTGGCCATCCCAGAATCTTTTTACAAAGCAAATATTATTCCAATTCCTTAAGAAAATAAAGATTTAACAAGTCCAGAATATTTTAGACCCATATCATTGTTAAACACAGATTACAATTTTTTTTTTTGCAAAACTAATAGTGTTTAAAATACTGAACCTTTGTAAACGAACCCTTGGCTCAAAGGTATTAATCCAAATCTGAAATAAATAAATTGGATTAATACCTTTGAGCCAAGGGTTCGTTTACAAAGGTTCCAAGTCAATCAAATACATACACATTACATTGGTTACAGGGAATCACAGGTGAACATGAACAGCAAATACAGTACATACAGAAACAACAAATAGGTTACATGTTACAGTAAGGAAGTGTAACTACAACAACTCTAATACAGTGCGGTTCAGTGCTGAGTTAAGTGCAGAGTACAGTAATAGGACAGAAGAATCCCAGGCTACTGTGCAAGTAGGGTGAAGATAAATGCTGCCAGAGTTGGCTTTGTCAGGGGAGTAAGAGTGGGGAGTGGGGCTATGGGATATAGGAAGAGTAAACAGGAGGGGAGTGGGAAGAGGGAGGGGGACAAGGTAGAGGACTGCGTGGCTAGCTAAGGGTGGGGGTGAGCGGGAGAGGAGGATGTAAAGGTAAGGGTCATTATGGGGCCATATAGAGGTGCTTGAGGGAAAGGGAACATTGTTTAACCAGGAGTAGCACACTAAGCCGAAGCTTGTTTCCAGATGTGACCTGGGAGCACAAGGAAGTTAAGTGACTTGCTCAGAATCACACAGTATGCACCTAGGTGGCTGTAAGATTCAAACCCAGGTCTCCAGATCTGCAGCTCAGAGCCTTAACCCACTGCACTGTACTGCCTCCTCCTGATGATAATGCCATTGCTAATGTATCTTTATCAGGGCACACAAGGGAAAATTTCACTAACTTGGTTAGAGCAAATTAAATGAACATTTTTAAAAAATTCTATGGTGTAGGGGCTCTTTGAGGATTGCATGGGATAAAATGATAATGATAAGAGTGGAAGGGGGTATGGGTTGCCCTGATCCTGTAAGATATTATTGGGTGACCAAACTTAAACAATTAATAACTGGGCAATCCCAAACAGATATAAATTAACTAAAGGAAATAGTTCATATGTGCTAATACAGCGTCTAATATTGCCAGAAAATGATAAAATACAAGTCCAAAATTTATTACCGTATCCAAAACAATTTGCACAAATAAAGAATCTGCTCATTAACGCATACTATAAAATAAGCGTAAAATGGAATAGAATACATGCCAATAACAATATAAAACTACTTGTCACAATAAAAGTTCATAGTAAAATACTGAATTGTGTTAAAGAAGGTATGCTATCTAATGCAGAATTAAAGAAATTAGAACTTACAACTTGGATAGATTTTGTGGAAAAGTATGAAGTAATGACATGGATTGACTTTAATAAGAGAGCAATGGAAAACCAAATAAATCACCCAAGAGTTAACTATCTCATGTTCAAAAATATATAAGAATCATATTGAAACTAAACTGTCAAAAAACATAAACAGTCAATTTATAGATACATATATATATATATATATATATATATATATATATATATATACACACGACATACTAAAAATATATAATAAAGATAAAGGTAGCACTGTGACTCTATGCTTTGAAAAACACTGATAAATAAGATAGGAAACTTCATAAAAAATCGAATAAAACATGAGAAAAATAAATAAATATGGTTATTAGTGAACAAAATTGGCAACAGATAAGAATTAAAGCAAATAAATTATATACATATACTAAAAATAAATCAATACAAAATAATTGACAGAGCATACATAACCCCATATAAATTAAATCAATTTTCCCCACAGAACAAATTAACATGTTGGCATAATTGGGGTTTATGGGAAGACATAGTTCATTATCATTTACTTTGGAACTGCCCCATTGTATTACAATGGTGGGAGAAAATGTGTGCAGAAGTAGAGCAAATTCTGGACGAGCAGATTCCTGTACTCCCTCAGATCTATTTATTTAATGATTTTGAAACTTTAAATTTAAGCTTAAAAGAACAGAAAATTCTAACCTTAACAACCATGACTGCTAAAAGAATGATTTCAGCAGAATGGAATTCACCTAAATGTGATGGGATTTAATTTAAATAAATTGTTTACAAACATGAAAGTGTGTTTACTCATAGAAAGACTGACAGAGCATATAGATACCCGAGAGGATCTATTCAACACCGCATTGAAGAATATTGTAAATACGTTAACTCCACTATTACAGGTATGAAATATTGGTAACAAGAAACAGTTGTTACTATAGATTGATAAAAGCAGGATATAACAATTGGCAACTACAATGTGCCTCCTTAAGGGAATGGGTGGGGTAGATGGGAGGGGGGTAGAGTGGGAGGAGGGAAGTATAAGCTGAATCAATTATATATGTTTTCAGGAATTAATATATAATAAGCAATATATGGTCATGATGCATCTGTATATTAATAAAATGCAATTGAATAAAGATTAATTATTTTAAAAAAGTTGTACATCTTCATATACCCTTCTACTACTAGCTTTTTTATAAACAAGTAAAAATAAACCAATTCGACCAAAACCACTTCAGCTTGGCCATTCATGTCCTCCCTCCCTAAAATGAGCTTTGTAAGTGACCCTAAGTGACCTGAGAAAATTATGAGGTGAGGAGGTGGCTTATCAGTACACAACCCTGGACATGTTCAAATCTACATGAGGCAGCTTATTAAAACAAACATTTGTCAGTGTCAAACATTTGATGCTTGTTAAGCAATTTTTATTTTTTTTAATTTTGATCCCAACGTTTGAAGATAGTTGTTTTAGGATTCACCTTATAAACATGACATGTACCATTTATAGTATATTGGCCGGAATGTCATTTGGTGCCAGAGGTGCAAAAACACATCTCATCCAGGATTTTATAGAATGACACGTCACATTTATGAGGTGGTGTGTAAAATAGCTACATTGAATGTTTTGAGTCAAAATATGAGAAATATGTGAAGTTATGAGTGAACGCTGAAATAGTATAGCGTTCAGTTATAACCTGGGCATTTCACCATACTTGTACACCAGATTTTCAGCATAGCCTTCTTATTACCCCACCTAACGTACCCGGTAGGTGAACATTTTCAAATCCCACCAAAATGGCATTCCGTACCACTGAAATGTCATCCCACACCACAGGTACGAAAATACATTTTGGCCAGCATTTGAAAAATGAGAGCTGTCACATTCATGAGGTGCTGTGAAAAAATGGCTATGTTGAAAATTTGGGGTCAAAATATTGAAAATTACTAAAGTTATGAGCCTGCTTTTGCAAATTTTAATGTAGGCTCATAACGTTGTTGTTTTGGGGCCAAAAATATTCAAAGGTGGCCAAGTTATGCCACTAAGCACAAAACCCCATTGAAATACATTGAATTACATATTTGATTTCCTTAGTTTGTGGTCTGGCTTGAAGAGTGAAGACTTTTCTGTGGTCCAGAGAGGAATATGGCATTGGACCCCAGTGGAAGGGCTTTTGGGGCATGTGGGGTGTTGGGTTCTGAATGGGAAGGATGGGTGGGGGGACTACCGGTGCAACAGACATCGATGGACCGTTTTCTTTTTTACATGGTTTAAAAAACATGACCAGGGATGGTTTTCTTTATTTCAGGTGGTGACACTACGGGGCATGGCACCACCAGTGTTGGTGTTATATTTGTGGGGCGTTCTGGGGTGTGGGTGCTGAGTGGGAGGTTCAGGTGGGTGGCCAGTAAAGGTGGCACCAGTAACAGACATCAATTATGTATACATGTAGATAGATAGATAGATAGATAGATAGATAGATAGATAGATAGATAGACAGACAGATAAAAACTATGAGGGGTGGTTTTCTTTATTTCAGGTGGTGACACTGGGGGATTGGGTACCCCCAGTGTCAGTTTTATGTCTGTGGAGAGTGGTGTGGGGTGGTGGGTGCTGAGAAGGAGGTCCAGGTGGTGGGGACAGTTATGGGGCATCAGCAACAGACATCAATGGACAGTTTTCTTTGCCACAGGGAGTAATTCAGCCTCCGCAGTCTGATCATGACAGATCAGCTGTGCTCACTGGGTGGTGTAGATCAAAGGAAAGAGCCGACTTATGTTTAGATCGACTCTTTCCTTTGAAATACACAAAGTTTCTGCCCAGCTACCTGAATACTGTCATGGTCAGCCTGGCTGATGATTGGTGTGAAACTGATGAGCCACTTGCAGACCGCTCTGCATTGGACTGACAGTATCACATCCCTCAAAACTACTGTTCTAGCAAAATGTTCAGTGCATGTGCATGCATGACTAACATAAAAAGAGTTGCTCACCTTATCCTGTTCATTGATAGCAACCCAGAAAGCAGTAAAGAAACAGATTGCTCTGCAGTTTGAAGTCTCAGTGAAAGTAGCCTCAGCTGCATCACAGGGCTGCACCAGATCTCAGGCAATGGCATCAGAGATGAGAGCAGGAAAGGCCACCCATGACAGCATGATCACTGCCCTACCAATCCTCATTACAAAGCTACAACAGGAGGTTAAGGAGGTTAAGGCAAGATTCATAAATCTAACAGTGCAGCTCACTCATCTCCAGACAGTGGTCACTGGACTTGCAGAGTTGTCAGCCTCAGATGCTGCTCGAATAGATGAGGGGGAGAAATGGCCAAGTGAGCTGGAGGACTTTGCACTGATCTCATCCTCGACAAGAAGGTGCTGCTGAAGAAAGTAAATTTGCTTAACTTGAGGGCAGAGGGTCAAGAGAACTGAGCCTGTAGATCAAACATATGGTTAATAGGGCTCCTCAAAGGCATGGGGGGTAAAGAAGGAGGTAAGGTAGTGTAGAGATGGCATTGTGAAATGGCTGAGTATTGAACTTGCCGCAGTCGACTATGAAATTCAGAGAGCCCACTGCACACGTCCCAAACCAAAACCAGGAGAAAAGCTGCACCACCATCTTATAAAATATCTGTGATTCCATGAAAAGAAAAGGTCCTATGAGCTGCTAGGCACCGGCCCTGTGCTGTTGAAGGGGCGGGAGTGTGCATTTTCCAAGATTTTAGCAGGGACCTACAGCTACAAAGGCAGACATTTACAGATGTAAAAGCAGGTCCCCATAGAAGAGGTTGGGAATTTGCTATGCTGTACCCTTCAAAACTCCATATCACAATGCCGGGATGCCCACCAAGATTCTTTATTAAACTGCAGGATGCTGAACACTTTATCAACAGGGAAGAGGCTGCTGCAGAAGGAAGGAACTGTCCACGCTGTGTTCCACCAACCCATGGAACATACTCCTCTTGGCAAACAGTTTTTTATGCAAAGTCTGCATGTCCGCAATAACGGATGCTGTGTCTACCAGCAGCAACTGAAAACATCTGCAACCTATGCTCAGGTCGGCAGTGTCTAACGAGCATTACCCAATACCCTGAATGCAGTATGATTTTAATGGGATTTGAATTTAATAGCTGTTCAAATGTGTGAGGGCAGACTTTAAGATTCAAAAACATCAGCAAACTTTCCGTGGCAGGATCTCTTATAGCTAAAAACCAAAAAAATCATAGCCAATCAAAAGCGTGTGGAGGAGTGGTCCCCTGACCACCATTTTACCTGTCGGCTCCACGAACTTGGTTACCATAACGACAAACTGCAAGCTGTCAGGAGAACAAATGTCTCAGCGAGCATTCTACATCTGTGTCTCAGTGTTTCCAGCATCTCAAGGTCTGCCAATGAAGGACTTATATTTGC
Organism: Neoceratodus forsteri; assembly: GCA_016271365.2. NCBI lineage: Eukaryota > Metazoa > Chordata > Ceratodontiformes > Ceratodontidae > Neoceratodus > Neoceratodus forsteri. Next base: position 967,421,403 of record CM028130.1, on the reverse strand, counting down.
ATCAACTAGTCCCAGCCACTCTCCCTGTGCAGCGCTGTGACCTTGTTTTGCAATGGGATTTACCTCGAAGTCATCTCTTACACACACAGACATATGTACGCTGTGATTACAACTACCCTCACCACCAATGCAGCTGTCACAGAAAAGAGGCAATTGTCACCTGTTTTGCTCTAGTTGCAAGGTTCACGGTCCACTAGCAAACACATTTCCTACTACGGTAGTTTATGAACTTTTGATGTTTGCTGGTGCCTTGTCTTTAGCAGTGCTGAATATTTGCGGTCCCTGGTTTGACATCCCACCATGGCTCTCAGTCCCCCTGACTGCAGTAATGGACTGGGGGTACTAAGGGGAGGGAGTGAATGAAAGGTCTGTTAAGTAACAAGCTCAGGGCTGTGGACCCACCTTGCATCTCTTTGTCTCCCTCTTAAACTAAAACATTGTGAGGACTGAACGCCATTTCGAAATGAAGTGTACAATCACCTCGTCTACCCTTGAACTGTCCTGCAAAATATTTTGTTTTGTTCACTGTCGGGATGAGTGCGAGGTGAGTGACTGACTGTGGAATCCTCTGCAGGACCCTAGCTGTCTTGCTTGTGGTCTTGCCACTGTGTGGCATGTTAGAGTTCTGATGTGACTAATCTGTTCACTTCATTATAGCGCTCACTGTTAGATGATGTTAAATGTGCTACTTTTCATTAAAGTTCTGAGGTTATTAATGAACTAAAGCTAAACTTGACTTAGTATGTTGGTCCTAGTTTGGTGCCAAAAAACAAGGGATGGTTTTCTCTTTTTCAGGTGGTGACACTGGGGAATTGGGCACCCCCAGTGTCAGTGTTATATTAGGGCGGGGACTGTTATTGAGCTATCTGTTGCAGTACACCACAGACCAAACTATTATGTGATTTCCTAATATGGATGTGATTCAAAGACTCAGAGTGAATCAACGCTAGCTGATGGTCTCATTCTAACTAAAGATGTAATTTTATTCCACAGCACATTACACATGTGTTGTCAGAGCTGTCACAAGTACAGTCTGTATTGTACTTCTAATGTAAAGCCCTCACTCACGTTCAAACAGGATTAGAAAGCAGCTAAGACAAGAAGAAAGAATGGAGAGTCACAGTAGGGTTGCAAACAACTTCTGAAATGGGTGCCTTGCTCCAGAAAATTTTCACTTTGCATACAGAATTCTAAATAAACCATTTAGCCATCCGGAATTTATAAAAAAACACATTGAACACAGCAAGCAGAACTGATCATTGAGTGTTCTATGAAACCTAACAATCCCTCATAGAAGTATTGTTGTTTTAATGTTTCAAATACTAAATTCTGTCTGTAAAGCCTTGGGGCTTCATTGTATAATACAGGGATCAATGCATAAAAGTCACATGAACTCCTTGACTGCAGAGCAGCGGGGCTGAAAGATTTCCTTTCCGATTCATATACTGAAAGTGGTGCAGGTCTCAGGTGCATAAGCTTGAGAGAGAGAGAGACTGACAGATTGAGGGAAAAAGAGAGAGAGTGTATAGTGTGGGCACGCCTGTGCTTTTGCAACAAGACAGCCGTAGCCATAGACATTCATTTGCAATTCGACTAGTTAGGAGGGGCAGGACAGCAGATAAACTTGAAGCGTCAGTTGCTGTTGAAAACCGATCAGCTGTTTGCTGACCAGCAAGCTTCATGCAGATCAAAGGACCAAAGCCCACTCTGATTAGAGCAGATTAGGCCTTTGATGTACAAGAAGTTTCCGCCCAGCAATCAGGGAGTGATGTCATGACCACAGTGTGCTGTCATTGGTCTAGGCTGCCGAGCCCCTGCTATTCTGAACTGCAATGGGCTTGGCAGAGACCCTCCGAAATCCCCTTTCACTGAAAGCAAAATGTTTAGTGCGCATGTGCATGAAATGTAACAAAATGCAACATATTTCAGTTTTTGAGAGGAAAAAGTAACTTTCCTGGTGAACGGGCAAGGGTAATTTGCTTATAAGATCAGTGGGCCATTTGTAACTAATGTCTTTTGTACCTGATTTGATACCTGGTCCTGGGTAGTAGGAGCTAGGAAATTAATGGTAAGAACTTGAGAAATACTCTCTTTGGGGTAGGGAGTTTTAGAGAGTAGCTAAAAGGGTGTCGGGCAGGCAGAGAACAGTAAGGTTAGTACCTGGGTGTTATTGAATTATAGGTAGATGCCAAAAAAATACAGTATTGTGTGACAGGAAACAATAGACAATATGGAGCACAGATACAGTGGGGAGATAGCTGCAGGGACTGTGGGGTGCTCATCTCCCAGGTTATGCTCGAGAGTAGGGGACACTGCTCCATATGTAGCACATTTGTGGAGTTCCAGGCACAGTTGGTAGCAGCAGAGTAGGAGATATCCCTGCTATGTCCCCAGATGAGCTGGTACCCACATATAGATCCCATGCCTCCACTCCCCCAGAGGTCCACTGGCCCGGGAGGGGTGGAGAGGTGGAGTGATGGCAACAGCAGTCACAAGGGAGCAGAGAGTCATGGTAAATGGGATCAAACTGGAAGAGAGGGAGGTTGCAAGTGAGGTACCATAGAGATCTGTACTGGGGATGGTCCTATTCAATAGGTTCACCAGTTTGAACTTACTGACATACCTTTAAGGTTGCAGAGTTACAAATTGCAGTTGGAGCGGGAACCAAGAGAGGATTGGGGACCGAGCTAAGAGCGGGGATGTGGGAAGTAACTGCCACTTCTTTTCTTTACTTGCAGGGTTTGTATTTGCTGGGTTACTAATCTGTAGATTTGTTTTTCTGTACTACTAACCTTTAAACTTACAGCCGCTTGGAAGAGTGAATAAGCAGTGGAGGAGCGTGGAACGTTGAAGACAACAATCAGCTTTTTGACTATAGGGAGCTGATTGTTTTCACCGAGCAAGGCAGAGGGTGGCTAATTCATTGTCCCTCCCCCACCCCACCCACCCTACCCACCCTGAGCTCGTCTACTTTTCAAGGATACACCCAGATAAGACTAATCTATTTCCTGCTTGGTACCAGGAAATGTAGGATCACCCAGTTAACAAGTCAAAGCTCTTGTATTGTACAGTATTTTCATTCAAGAGAGGGGAACATTTTAGGGGAGGACAGAACAGCAGGGAGAAGAAAGAACAAAAGGAAAAGGGAAGGAAGGAAAGAGAAGAAAAGGAAAAAAAATAATTACCAAGATTGGGATTAAGGGCCAAGAGGTGAGTACTACAACAGGAGATATTACAGTAGCAATCAGAATTAGTTGTGTGGGGGGTACCCCTAGTGCAATCAGTGTAGAAATCGGGCAACGGAGAAGGAGACAGATGCCAGGATTGGTGCAATGCAGTGGCTGTGGGGTGGCAGTCTTCAGGAGGACCTTCTGGATACTTGGTACTGCCCCATCTGCAGACACCTCTCTGGGTTGAGGGTGGAGGTTACCAGTCTCTGGCCAGGTTTCAGGGGCCCTCCTCCCCCACTTAGAGGCCACCAAATCCACACCCGCTACCTAAATGATTGCCTAGCAGGAGGAGTGGTTGGACTGCAGTGGGCTCAGGGAGGACAAGAAAGGTGGGACAGAGGCATATCCCCCAGCTGGTGCAACTGAAGAACTCCTTCACTGTGTTGGAGGAACAGGAAGGCCCCACAAGATCACCTGAAGTTGCATCCAAGAAGTATGTGCGGGACCTCCTGAAGAGAGCTCCAAGGGTGGGTGATAGGGGACCCCAAAGGATTAGGAAGCTACTCCTGGTGGAGGACTCCATAGTCCAGGGAGTGGAGATAGGAGTATATAGTGAGAGGGAGAGGGAGGGAGGGAGGTAAAGTGCTTACCAGGATGCAGTGCTCAGAGGGATGGAAAGCAGTTCCAGGGGATCGCTAGGGCAACAGCAAGAAGGGTGGAGCTGGCTGTCATTGTCCAACTGGGGACTAATGACCTGGCTGGGATCAGCACAGAGACAGGAAGGGTGAAGGGGGAGTTCAGGGATCTGGGGAGGGGCCTGGGGCAGATAGCATGCTTCATATCATTCTCAGAGGTGGTGCCTGTCCATGACGGGTTAGGGATCTCCACACCAGGGACTTCAATGATTGGTTGAAAAACTGGTGCAGAGAGCAGGGTTTCAGCTTCTTTGGGTAGTGGGGACCCACCTGTGGGGAAGTGGACCTGTAAAGAGACGACGGCCTGCATCCTTCAAGGAAGGGGACTGATGCCCTCGGTGAACAGTTTAGATTCTTCACTAGCAAGCATTTAAACTAGCCAAGGGGGTGGAGGAAAGAAACAGAGTAAATCATACTTGTTCCCACCCCTCACAAGATTATGTAGCCAGCAGGGAGGGCGATAACATTACAAAAGCACCAGAGAAGATTGGACCGGGCAAAGGGGGGAGGGAAGAAAGCACAAGGGGAAAAGAGGTGAGGACAGAAGGGAGGTATGCAGAAAATGGAAGGCCATATGAGCAAATGCCTGCAGCCTGGGGAGTAAATTCCCAGACATGGCAACCTTGATGGCAGAGGATGACCTGGATATTGTGGCTAATACCAAAACATGGTACAATGGGAACCATTAATGGGTCATAGCTATTCCAGGCTATACTTTATTCAGGAGGGATGGAGAGGAGGGCAAAAAAGGGGTGGGGGTGGCTGTTTACATCAAAGAAGGGGATTAAGGCAACAGAGATACAAGGAATGCAGGGGGAAGCAGAGACACTGTGAGTCACCCTGGAGACAGGCAATAGCATAGTCATCTGCACTGGAGAGATCTACAGACCCACAGCACAAGGGGAGGAACTGGACAGGGAGCTACTGGAGGCCATAGATATAATGGAGGAAAAGGGGGAGGTAATGCTGGTAGGTAACCTTAACCTGTTGGATGTAGATTGGAACATCTCAATAGTGACTACAGCCAGGAGCAGGGACATCCTGGACTCACCACAAGGAACAGGCCTCAAACAGCTAGTGCTTGAGCCAACCCGGGAAGGAGCAGTTTTGGACCTGGCATTAACGGGTACAGAATTACAGATGTCAGGGTTGGCGAGCACCTGGGGACCAGCGACCATTGCATGGTGTGGTTTGAGGTAAGTATGGAGACAGGATCAAGCCACACAAAAGTGAAGGTCCTGAACTTCAGGATGGCAGACTTCTCCAGGATGAGAATATGACTTGGGGAAACCCTGGCAGAGTGAAAAAATTATGGGGGAGTTAAGGACCAATGGAGCCACCTAAAGAGAGTCATTGTGGAGGCAACAAACCTTTGCATTTGGCAAATACACAAAGGCAGGAGAAAAAGAAAGCCACTGTGGTTCTCAATGGAGGTGGCCTGAAAAGTAAGGGCAAAAAGGATGTTTTACGGGAAATATAAGGAAACACAGAAGAAGGAGGACAGAGCAGTGTATCTAGAGAAACAAAGGGAGGCAAGAAAAACAGTCAGGCGTGCAAAGACACAGACAGAAGAAAAGATAGCAAAGGAAGTCACAAAGGGGGACAAGACCTTCTATAGGTTCATTAGCCAAAGAAGAAAGACTTGGGGGGATAGTAAGGCTAAAAGGGGAGGAGGGAGACTGCGTAGAAGGAGTCCATGAAAAAACAGTAATCATGAACAGTTATTTCTGTTCCATTTTCACGGAAGAAGGTGTAGGGAAGGGACCAGAGCTAAGTAAGAGAACTGGAAGGGAGGTAGACACAGGATTGTTCACAGAGGAGAGTGTCCTAAAGGAGCTCACAAAACTAAAGGTGGAAAAAACAATGGGACCAGATGGGGTACACCCTAGAATAATAAAGGAGTTAAAGGATGTACTGGCAGCACCACTGGCAGCACTGTTCAATGAATCTCTGGATACAGGAGAGGTTCCAGAGCACTGGAGGAGGGCAGATGTAGTCCATCTCCACAAGAGTGGGAGTAGGGAGGAGGCTGGAAACTATAGACCTGTCAGCCTGACTGGAGAAAGTTATGGAAATGCTGCTAAAAAGAAAGGATACGAACATATGAAAGTTGCCAGCAGCAAAAGGTGATCCTGGTCTATCTAGGCTGCTCAAGATTGCAGCTTGCTCCCTATTCAGCAGCTGCCTCACCCCCTCCCCTTCCCTCCCTTTACCCTCCCCTTTGCCCTGTCCCACCCCTTCCTGAAGCATTCCACTGTTTTACATACCACCATCTCAGCCCGTAGTGTGTTCCACTTTGCCACCACCCTCTCAGTAAGGAAATGCCTTGTCACCTCCCTCCTGAATCTACTCCCCTCCAATCTCATGTCATAGCCCCTAGTGTCTCTCCCCACCTTCCTCCTGAATAGACCCTCTGTGTCGGTTTTGATAATTCCCTTCATGTATTTTTAAGGCCTCAGTCATGTCCCCACATCCCTCCTCTCCTCCAGTGTGTACATGTTTAACTCTCTTAGTCTGACCTCATATGGCAGTCCCCCCAGGCCATGAATCATCTTCATTGGCCTATGCTGCACCCTCTGCAGCAGCCTAATGTCCTTTTGTAGGTACGAGCGCCAGTACTACATGCAATATTCCAGGTGGGATCTAACAATAATCTGTATAACGGTAGAATAACCTCCCTTTTTCTCGAGGTAATGCCCCTTGCAATGCACCCCAGCATTTTGTTGCCCATTGCTGCTGCCTTTCTGCACTGTGCAGAATTGTTCATTGCTCCCGTGATGAGCACCACAGATCCTTCTCCTCTTCTGTTACCTCCAGCCACAGCCCCCCCCCCAGAAGGTAGCTTCTCCTTGGATTTTTTGTTCCAAAGTGCAGTACCTTGCATTTTTTTGCATTGAACCCCAGCTGCCATCTGTCAGACCATGCCTCTAGCCTTGCCAGATCCTCCTGGTAGCACCCACCACCCAACCTGGTCGTACACCACCACTCCCATCTTGGTGCCATCCGCAAATAGGCTGATGTTGCTGCTGATGCCCTCTGAGATGTCTGCAATAAATATGCCAAACAGCACTGGGCCCAACACTGACCCCTGTGGAACACCACTTGTCACAGGCTTAGGGGATGAGTATTCCCCACCTACCATCACCCTTTGCTGCCTGTCTTTTAGCCAGTTCTCCACCCACCCCACCAGATTTGCTCCTGCCCCTGTGCCTGGTAGCTTGCTTCCAAGTCTCCCATGCGGTACTGAACCAAAGGCCTTACTGAAGTCTAGGTACAGGACATCCACCTCATGGCCCCCATCAGTTTGCTTAGTCACCCAGTCTATATTTCCCTGGTTCGTCCTTGGATCCACTCTTGTGTATAGTAGAGCACCTGAAATGCAGCAGAGCACAGGATCCGAGGAAGCATGGATTCACATCAGGAATGTCCTGTCAGACAAATCTGATAGATTTCTTTGACTGAGTGACCAGGAAGGTAGATAGGGGGAATGGTGGATGTGGTGTACCTGGACTTCAGCAAGGCGTTCAGCATCATTCCACATAGGGTGCTGATAAACAAGCTGGGAAGCCAAGGATTGGGACACAAGATAGTGAACAGGGTTGCAAGTTGTTTGAGGGATAGAAAGCAGAGAGTGGCAGTAAATGGAGTTAGATCTGAGGAGGGGAGGTGACCAGTGGGGTGCCACAAGGATCAGTTCTAGGGCCAGTCATCTTTAATGTCTTCATCGGTGACATTGTAGAGGGCCTTGAGGGGAAGGTATGCGTCTTTGCAGACAACACAAAGATCTGCAATAAGGTGGATACACCAGAAGGGGTGGAAAAAATGAGAAAAGACCTGGATAAACTGGAGCAATGGTCCAGAGTGTTGCAGCTAGGATACTATGCAAAGAAGTGCAAAGTCATGCATTTGGGGCACAGGAATCCAAGGGAGGAGTGCATGATGGGTGGAGAATTGCTATCGGCCCCCAACAAGAAAGAGACCTGGGGGTTTCATATTTGATGACCTTAAGGTGGCCAAACAATGCACCAAGGCAGTGGGAAAAGCCAGCAGGATGCTGGAGTGCATAGGGAGAGGTGTCACCAGCAGAAGAAAGGAGTTGCTGAGGCCACTATACAGGTCTTTGGTGAGACCACATTTGGAGTACTTGTCCAGTTCTGGGGACTGCTTCTCCATAAGGACATAGACAGAGTAGAGGCAGTAAAAAGGAGGACAACAAAAATAGTGCAGGGCTTGCACCAAAGGTCATACAAAGAGAGGCTGGATGCACACAGTATGTACATCCTGGAGGAGCAGAGAAATAGGGGAGACATGATAGAGACCTTCAGGTTCATAAAGGGAATAAATAAGGTTGCAGAGGGTAGCATCTTTCAAAAAAGGAGTTACCCCAGAACAAGGGGCAATGACGTGAGATTGGTATGGGGTAGACTAAGGGGCAATGTGAGAAAGATGGCGGTCACGCTGGACTAGCCCTCACTTCGTTTTTATTGTTTACTGTTTTACTGTGTTCATTTTAACCCATTTTATTTGTTTTCACGTTTTATATTATTTTTAGTTATCAGTGTTATTTGCTTTATTTGCCTTAGTTGTGCTGTCGTGTTTATTTGCGTTCCGTTTGTCTCCTGGCGTGGTTACAGTGGAAGGAAGTGTCGTGGGGAATTGCTCCCTATACGAGTTGACTGCCGTTTTGTTTTTGCTGCATTGCTATTTTGTCCTTTCATGGAGAATCTGCAAGCAACTTTTATTGGAGACCATTACAAGGGACTTTGGGGTGTGCTTTTATTTTCTAGTGTCTTTACTGACTGCCATCGTGTTGCAACTATGTGCGGGAGTTTGGGATGCTAGCGAGTCGACTTCAGCTGGGATTTGGTCTCCGTGGGGTTTTTCCGACTTCCGGCTTCTATCCCTGGATTACTGGCTCCAGTCGAATACGGGTCGTACATGCTGGATCTATTGGGACCATCTCTACAGTATTTCATTTGGTGAAAGATTTGGCTTAGTTTGTGGTGACTGTTCTACTTCGAGAATAATCTGTGCATTCAGCTGTATCGTGAGTACTAGGACCTGACTCTCCATCATTGTCCTTTACTTATCTGGGACCTTAAATACGAACTTAAATGCTGTGTTAAAGGCTCTGGGGGTATATTGCCACGGTGTTGGTTTTTGGTTCTGAAAGTTTATCTTCCCCCTCCCCCCCTCATTTTTATTCTTTGCCTGGGTGTTTGGTGTTGTGCTGTCTGGGACCAAGCAGGAGCCTCTCCTGCTCCCTCAAGGAGTTGAGGGTTACTGGGGGGGGGGGGCGCTTCTAAGCTACTCTCTGGCAGACCTTTTTTGGCTTGTCTAGGGGTATCCGAAGCTGTGGGTCTCAGCGGCATAACTGGGCCTTATTAGGCAGTGTTGGGGTGTGGGAGAAGCCCGGATGCCTCACAGCTAAATTGATACCATCTTCAAAGAGCTACTCTCCTCCCATGCATAAGGTTGCATCGCGTTTTGTATTTTATCACATTTTGGACTTTACTTTTTACTCATCATCAACTCTATTGGATGGACGTGTGTGCAGTGAGAGGGCCTCATTGTCCTTATAAGCTCGGATTTTTTCAATACTTTACTCGTTGGCAGTGAGAGTGCCGAAAAATAACTAATTTTTTTTTTCTTTTTTGATTTTACTTTATTATATAAGGGACGGTGGGTGCTGTGAGAGGGCCTCCCTGTCCTTTTATATTTATATTTATATTTTTATACTTTTATTTGGATTCTTAATAATTTGTTCACGGTTTATTTGTGGTTGTGTAGTTAGTAGGTGGGTTTATGTTTTGATGGGGTTTTTAGTATAAATGTAATTCGGGGGTATTCTATTTTTGTGATACTAGAACATCCTTTATTTATTTGCTTGCAGTTTGTCTGTTTTCCCGTTTTGTTATGTGTTACTCTGCTAACCCGGTCGTGCATTATTCGTCCTTTTCCCTCCCCCCCTTCTATTTTCCATCTACCAGCTTTGTCGGGCACTTGGTATTGCCCGTGGGAGGGGGCGCAGGTGTGCCGGGAGTCGTGGACGTGATAGGGCGAACGAACGGACTGCTCGCATTGGGGTGGTTAAGCCCAGAAGACACCCTGGGGCGAAATGGAGCCTGGAACATGGTTCTCCATGCCTAGTCTCCATACCCAAGGGCTCCTCCTATTTGGATGGGCAAGTAGTCGGGACGGCTTCGGATCCTTGTCCAACTCGGGCGGTGTTGTGCAATGCCAGATCTGTTAAAAATAAATCAGCTATCATTTCTGAGTTTGTTGAATCGGCAGATCTGGCTTGCATCACCGAGACCTGGCTGGACGGAAATGCTGGCCCTTTTTTAGAGGCGTCTGTTCCAGCTGGGTACTCGGTGATTCACCGCCAGAGATTGGATCACAGAGGGGGGAGTAGCGGTCTGTTTTAAGACCAGTTTGGGGCTCACGGGTGTACCAGTTGAGGAAGTGGAATCCTTTGAATGTACCGTCGTGGCCGGTGTGGGTTGCAGGATAGCCCTCATCTACCGTCCACCAGGAGACGAGAGACGATTCCTGCAGGAAGTGGCAGACTTCATCGCCGATATGGCGTTGGAGTTGCTCAGACTGATGGTTCTGGGCGACTTCAATGCCTGGGTCGACGACAAATTTTCCGCCTTTGGTCAGCACTTTCTCCAGTTGATGTCATCATTGGGCCTTACACCGATTGTTTCCTCGGCTACGCATAATCACGGCCATTCCTTGGATTTAGTTTTTCTCCTGGGGATTGAGGCCTCTGATGTGGTGGTGGAACCTGTCAGTTGGTCCAATCATTACACTGTGAGCTTCAACTTCTTTGCTCCCCTTCGTAGGTCTGCTCCTGTGGAGATGGTTCGATACCGCCCATTATGGAATGTGTGCCCTGAAGACCTGATGGCGGTATTGTCCCTCTCAGAGTTTCTGATTGCCAGCATGGGTCCAGAGGCTATGGTCTTGGCTTATAATCAGGCCATTTCCTTGGCCCTGGATGAAATTGCTCCTGTCCGTGTTCATCCCCCCCCTCTCTCTTCGCCCTCAGGCCCCATGGTTTGATGGGTCCTTGAGGGAGTTGCGACATGTGGGTCAACGGTTAGAGCGTCGTTGGAGGAAATCTGCTCTGGATGCCGACCACCTTAGTTTGGAGGAGCATTATCAGCTCTACCAATCAGAGATCTCCCATAAGAAGGCAGAATTCCTGTCCAGGGAGATCTCTGTCACTCAGAATCGACTGGCTCAGCTCTTCAGAACTGTGGACAGGCTGTGCAACCCAGCCTGTCTCTAGCTCCGTCAAGCTTTTTCACAGAAGGAGTGTGAAGAGATCACTCAATTCTTTGTGAATAAGGTTGTCGACATCAGATCCGAGATCCAGCCAACACACTCTAAGGGGGATGCTTTTGGTCAGCGTTCGGCCACGAAACCTTCTGTCTCCTGGTGTTCCTTTGACCTGCCGACGTTCAGTGATATTATGCAGATCATCCAGGGGATGTGTCCTACGTGCTGTAGTTTAGATCCGGGCCCTACCTCCCTAATTTTGGGTTGTATCGAGATCGTTGGCCCATTTCTGGTTCAAATAATCTGGTGCTCCCTAGAACTGGGTGAGTTTCCCAGCTCCCTAAAGGAAGCTGTGGTGACTCCCCTTTTGAAGAAGGCTTCTTTGGACCCAGATGTTTTTTCCAATTACAGACCAATCTCAAACCTTCTCTTAATCAGGAAGGTTATTGAGAAGGCAGTGGCAAACCAGCTGGATGACCATTTGACCATCCATAGTATCTATGAACCTCTCCAGTCTGGTTTTCGTAAGAGGCATAGTACCGAGACTGCTCTGGTTCATGTGCTCAATGATCTCCTGATGGTGAGAGATCAGAGGAACCATTCTATCTTGGTCCTCCTTGATCTCTCTTCAGCCTTTGACACTGTAGACCATGAGGTTTTGCTCAAACACCTGGAATCCATCTGTGGCCTGTCTTGTACAGTGCTCAGATGGTTTTCATCTTTCTTATCTGGGAGAATGCAGAGAGTTGTGTTGGGGATTTTTTCTTCTGACCCTTTCCCTCTGCATTGTGGTGTTCCCCAGGGTTTGGTGCTTCCCCCATGTTGTTTGCAGTGTATATGCTGCCCCTTGGAGACATTGTAAGAAGGTATGGGCTGAGGTTTCATTGCTATGCCGATGATACCCAGCTCTACCTGTCTTTTGCCCCCGACCAGGTTAGTGCTCTCTCGGAATTTAATAGCTGCCTCGCTGAAATCCAGGACTGGATGAATGTGAACAGGTTAAAGTTGAACGCCGGTAAGACTAAGGTTTTGGTTGTGGATCCGGGGCATGGGACAGGTGGATTGGGGTCTGGTCAGCCCTCTGGCGTATTACTGGGGGGGAACCTGATCCTTTCCTCTGAACGGGTGTGTAACCTGGGTGTGGTACTTGACGACGGGCTGACTCTTCGTCATCAGGTGTCAGCTGTCGTTAAGTCCACATTTTACCATCTTAGGAATATTGCCAGGGTGAAACACCTCGTTCTGTCTAGTGATTTACCCATGTTGGTCCATGCCTTTGTGACATCTCGCCTTGACTACTGCAACTCCCTATACTTGGCGCTTCCTGGGGTTGATATCCACCGCTTGCAGCTAGTGCAGAACGCTGCTGCAAGATTAATGACGGGGGTGACTAGAAGGACACATATCACCCCTGTGCTGCGCGATCTGCACTGGCTGCCTATACAGTGGCGGATCACCTTTAAAGTAGGTCTTTTGACCTTCAGAGCCCTGCACGGACTCGGCCCTGATTACTTGAAAGAGCTTTTGATTCCTTACCGCCCTTTGCGACAGCTCCGTTCAGCCGACAAGGGGTTGCTAGAGGTTCCAAGGGTTATATTGAAGTCCTCTGGGGCTAGGGCCTTTGGTTTTGTGGCCCCTACCCTTTGGAACTCTCTGCCTTGCCGGCTTAGAGAATGCACGACCGTGGAAGTTTTTAAGTGGGACTTTAAGACTTTCTTATGGAAAAAGGCTTTTATTGACTGAAGTTTGTTTTGTTTTGTCATTTTATTTGTATATTTTGATTTTATGCTCTATTTGTACAGCGCCTTGGTTTCTGAAAGGCGCTAAATAAATAAAGTTATTATTATTATTATTACTTCACAGAAAGGGTGGTGGAGGTATGGAACAGCCTCTGAACAGTGGTGCCCTTATGAAAATGAAATCTATTTTAAAATATATTATTAAAAATATATTTACATATAGTGAAATATATTCCAATATACTTATTTTATAATATATTGTAATGTATTGGAAAATTAATATATTTCAATATATTTTAAAATTTGCTAATATATTGCAATATACTGTAAATATACACATTATTGCTGCTTTAGTATACTATGTATATTGCAAAATATATTGATTAAATTCCAAATATATTGAAAGAAGGATGGTAAATATATGTTATTGGTATATTGCCAATATATGTATAAACGTATTTTTTTTATTTCAAATGTTGTTTCCTATATTTATAAATATATATAATATACATGTGTAATAGATATTACTGTAACTATTAGCTTACCCAGACAAAAACAAAGGAAATTATGTTTAATTCACACATACCTCCATCTGTACAAGTGGAGTTCACCTTGTTAGTAATCTTGGAAATATTTACATTGGAATTATTGTTTTACAATGCAGCTTTAACTCAAACATACATTTTATACATTTATATTTATACAGGGGACTTACCTCATATGTTCATGCTTGTTAGAGGCTCAGATTCGTATTTATACCACCTCGTTTTGTTTCACTTTTAGGTCAGGGTGAGATCCTACATGTACTTGCTTTATAACTTATGCCTTTCTTTTCAGTCTGTAAGCTAATGCGGTAAATCCGAAATTATTGTAAAACTTGAAATTATTGTGATTTTGACTGATAAACTATGTTTTTGAAATATGCAAATTAGTTATGCAACTATACACATGGGACAAAACTAAACATTTACAAAAATACATGTAACATATATAAAAAATATAACATATAAAAATATATGTAATATATATTAAATATATGTAACATATAAAATTGTATGCAACATATATGAAAAATAAACATAACATACAAAGAATACAGTATATATTTTGAAATATACTATAATGTATTTCAGACAATGTATTACTAAATAGATTGACATGCTTTCAAGCAATGTATGAGGCAGAATATATAGTTTCAGTATATGCTGAAATACGCTGTTTATTATATTTCATTGAATCAATGTACTGTATTTCTCAATACAGTGACATATTTTTGCATGCTGTGGGTTAGATATATATTATGTCAGTATATTTAGAAATATATTTCACAAAATGTTATATAATATATTACATTGGGACAATGAATTTCTTGGTGTATTAACATACATTAACGCACATTTTTCAGTATATTGCAATATATTCCATTTTCATAAGGGTGGTGGGGACAAAGACAGCGGGGGAGTTCAAAACTGCATGGGATAGTCATAGGGGAACCCTAACAGTACAAAAGAGGCAATAAGGCTGGAGATAGTGCAAGGATCGGTGGCTTTGTTTAGTAGATAGGGAAAAAAGGGCAGACTGAAGGGGCCTATCTGTCCTTATCTGTCATCAAATTCTCTGTTTCTATGTTTCATCAGTAACATTGGAGAAGGAATCCAGGGCAGGTGGTGTCCCTTCACAGATGAAACAAAGCTCTGTGGGAGGGTGGTCAGTGACAAGGGAATTAGGGAGATGCAGAGTGACCTGCATAGACTGGAGAGGTGGGCTAAGGTCTGACAGCTGAAATTCAGCATTACAAAGTTCAAAGTGATGCACCTAGGGAGCAAGAACCCCTGGGCAGAATACTGGATGGGAGGGATTAAGATGAGCACTGTGACCGAGTAAAGGGATTTAAGAGTCATTATTAGCAACACCCTCAAACATTTAAGCCAATGCAGTATGGCCTTTAGTAAGGCAAATAAGTTGTTAGGATGTGTCAGGAGGAGTAAGGATAGTAGAAGAAAATAAGTAATAGTACCTCTTTATAGGGAAAGGGGAAATTGTTTAACCAGGAAAGGCACACTAAGCCAAAGCTTGTTTCCAGGTGCGACCTGGGAGCACAAGGAAGTTAAGTGACTTGCTTAGGGTCACACAGTATGCAAGTGGAAGCTGTGGGATTCAAACGTGGGTCTGGTCTGCTGAATGTCACCAGATTTGCAGCTGTAAGCCTTAGACCACTGCACTATACTGCCTCCTGATCAATGGTATGGCCACACCTGGAGTACTGGTTCCAGTTTTGGAGTCCTTACCTCACAAAAGATAAGGACAGGCTAGAGGCGATGCAATGAAGGGTTACCAGGATGATACAGGGCCAGCAGGAGAACTCTTATGAAGAACAGCTCAAGGCACTAAAGATGCACTCTATTGAGAACAGACTATAGAGGGGTGTTGTGTTAGAGGCCTTCAGATTTCTGAAGGAAATAAATACAGGGCCAGTTTTAGGACTTTGGGGGCTCCCAGCAAACTCAATGACTGAAGACCCACAGATGGGCCCCTCAATGGGTCCCCGCACCCCCTCCCCAGGCCCCCCTCCCTGAACCCTCCTCCCCGGACCTCCCCAGTAATCTTTGTACATAGATCAAACTACTGCACAATTTGTCAGACACAATGACCTGGAGACACTAGAAGCATTACATTTCTAACACATGATTAATAGAATAAATTGCAAAAAAATTATTTAACTGCCCCACCGACTACTGCACAATTTGTCAGACTCAGTCTCAGACACAAATTAATGACCTTAAGAGCAATACTACAAATACTACACTTGCAAAAAATGCTTCTCTCCAGCTGCTGCAATTTTTTTTACCTCTGCTCTGCTGCTCTCTACCTCTCCAGACTACCACCTCCTACACTACTACATTTGTTTTAATTTTAGTTCAAATTATATGGTCCAGACCATCTCATGGTCTCCATGTCCCATTACATCTTGGTTATTATCTACCTATGAGTAGTCCTCCTCTGCGTCTTTCTGTCTCCTCTGGGCACTCTGCACTGACTGGCAATGCTACTCAGTGAATTGCTGCTGCTGGCTGCCTAGTGCTTAGCTCTTGCCTCTTTTTATTTTAAATAAATGAATTACAGCAGCACTAGCAGACAGTAATAGCAGATCTAGAAGCAGTGGAAGGTCTTTGGCTCCTTCTGGGCTGGTTGCGGTGGCCAGCGGGCAGTGGTACTGTCTCCTCACTGGCTGGTTTTCTCAAGTCTCTGGATAGCGGCTGCACTAGTGAATTCTCTCTGGTGCTCTGGAACTGGTCCTCAGCTGTATGTAGTTCCAAGAGTGCCAGAGGGCCCGTACTTATGATGCAGATACAGGCCTGAGGGGGGACAGAAATTTTCAAGTTTGAGTGGGAGAAGGTGCGATAAACAGTGATGGACCTACTGGAGCCCTGTGATTGGTTTCAGCATGGCACCTCCTCCCACATCAGCACGCTCTGTGCAGCACAATAGAGGAGCATGGAGAACATAAAACAAAGCTGCCTGGGGATAGAATTGAAGGCAGGATGGTGGCGTGGACCGAGTGGTGTGGTTTGACATTCCTTTGGGGAAATTGGGGCCCGATTTTCAGGCAGAATGGGAAGCCAGTAGCAACAAATGCAAAGCTTCATAATAAACCACACAAAAGGGCAACTGGACGAGGACATCACATGTTGTTAATGGGAAGAAATTCGAGGCACCAGAGCGGAGGACATGAAAGATTAAAGGAACACAGGAGCTTGCCAGGTGCTAATGCTGCTCAGCTATGTTGATCGGGAGGGGGAGGGCAGTATTTTCTTTTCTTATATGATGCTGTGGTGATCCGGGTGGGGAGTGGGGTGGGACGAACAAAAAGGTATACTGCTGGGCTGGTTAATGGA
Source organism: Neoceratodus forsteri (assembly GCA_016271365.2). Taxonomy (NCBI): domain Eukaryota; kingdom Metazoa; phylum Chordata; order Ceratodontiformes; family Ceratodontidae; genus Neoceratodus; species Neoceratodus forsteri. The sequence goes on along the minus strand of CM028130.1, from coordinate 967,404,616 downwards.
TTGCTGCTCAGGCCTGCCGCCAGACCCGCTACATGTGCTGCCACCTGTGGCCTGCTACATTTGGGGGCCCCCCACAGCAGCAGGGTTCACGGGTGCCTAACACCAGCCCTGAATAAATAAGGTGAATTGTGAGGAGTTATTTAACATAATCACCAGTCTGAGGTCACAGGGGCACAAGTGGGAACTGGCATGTGGAAGGTTCAAGAGGGTTATGAGGAATTAGTATTTTACAGAGAGGGTGGTGGAACTTGGAATAGGCTGCCTGCCGAGGTGGTAGGAGCTAAAACCATAAATGGTTTCAAGCATGGTTGGGACAGAGTAAAGGCTACTCAGGGCAATAGTAGCAGGGAGGAGAATGGGGAACGATGGTGAGGGATCGTACCCTGGATAACAATTATGTTCCAGGGAATAGGTAGGGAACCACAGGCAGACTGGATGAACCATCAGTCTTTTTCTGCCAGCATTGCCTATGTTTCTATGAAGTCATCCAAGCTCACCAAATCTTGACAGCAGACCACTTTACACCACTGGAGGAGGCACAAGTACCTGACTCCTTCAGGTGGCAGCTCAGAGCCAGTCAGGATGGGTGAACAGGATGACTTGGTGACACCCAGAGGTGACAACAGGAGGAAGGCAGCAATTATTATCCTAGTTGTAGCCCCCCACAGGAGCTTCTTACCTTTAAGAGTGTCTATCAATCTCTGGGCATGCCATTCTCCATGCCCCTGGAGGACTGGGTCAGCTGGTTTGACTTGGCATTCCAAAGGGGAGGAGTCAGCTGCTTGTGGTTGGGGAAGCTGCAGCACATTGAGTCAGTTGATGGGATTTGTATGCCAGGCACAAAATGCCCGCTGCCATGTCCTGACAGTTTCTTTATAGAGTCTGGCACCAAGTAAAAGTACAGATTTGCTGCCATTGGTACCAGACCCTGAAAGGGGGGGGGGCTCTCCACCTGGAGTACAGTGAGAAAATAGAAGAAATTGTGCCTTGTCAGAGAAAAAAGGACAAGGGAGAAAGCTGTGACTAAAGGGACTGAGGCGATATTGATTCATATTGACTTGTAAAGTAAACTGCGTGTGTCATCCATTAGTGCCCTCCCTCCTAGAGGGCAGACAAGAGACAGTTGTATCCATAGACTCCTGACAGTGCCTAGGCATATTTTACAGAGTATCTCCTCCTGGGTAGGGATCACCCAGAGTCTCTGTTAAACCCTGCAAAGCATAGATAAAAGTAACCCCTGAGGTGAAGATGAGAATTTAGAGCCCAAAGTACTTGTGGCCTTTACAAGTGAAAGGAACTCTGAACATACAGAGTTCCCTACAGTTGGTTATATGTCAGAACTGTGTATAGTGCTGCACCTCAGAAGCACTTGGACATTGTGTCAGCTACCAGTTTTGGAGGAAAGTTAGAAGATAGGCTGGTATTGCCCAGGAGGTCTACATCTTTTTGCTTAGGATGGTGGACTTCTGAAAGAGACATTTTTTGCCTCCATCGGGGCCAGTAACTTGCTTGTTTCTACCCCACCAGGATTGTCTGCAGCCCCATAGATGCATTGAATTTTCACCCCTTGGTGATCACCAGAAGGACTGTGCTGGCTAAATGATATAGGAGATCAAATATGAACTAGCAGGATTTGACCATCTGCCTGTGTTCCAAGCTCACAATAGAAGAATAAAATTATTCCAGTTTTTTACCCCGAGTTTGGACATTCCTGTTTGTTCTGTGCAAAGTTCTGCTAACCCCCTTACTTTGCAGCACTGATTGCCCTGCCATGTTATCAGAGGAGCTCTGGAGGTCAAGCCTCAGCCTGGGGGGTCAAGTAAGTGAAAGTTGGTGGTGTGTGTGAGTCCCCTCCCCGAAAACGTTGCCAGCTAAATACCCCTAGACCAAGCTCTTACCTCCTTGTTTCTTTCATCCATGGTTCTTCTTTTTTGGCAGTGGAAGGGCCCAGCCACCCACCCCCATCCCCAACCCCCCCACACTGCACTCCTTGTATAGGGCAGCACAGTTGTGACATTTCCTGTAGCAAAGCAGGAAGTGGCGGATCAGAGGGGTATCCATATAGTGACCTCATTTACAGGGGCACTAGTAATTTAACTTGTTATAAGAAGTTATACAAAAAACAAACAAACAAAACACAAATTCAAACTTTTGCTTTCAGTTTCTTCCTTCTAATTATTCTGACCAGGTTATAAACCCAGCAACTTATCTGGAATGGATATCATTAACTGCAGGTACTGTGGAACACTTTTCAAAAGGGCAGTTTTAAGGATTTAGGACACTGTCCTACATGCTGTGCCATTGGAGATCTAAGGGCTCAGCTCCAGGCAGCATAGGCAGAGATTGTGCACCTCAACTTGCATATTCAAAAGGAAATATAAGAACCACCCGCCATTTCCCCAACATCCATCAGAAATGCTTTGACCACAGAGGGTAGTTTAATCTGGGAGGTTGGCAGGTGGTTAGGATGGGCAAATCAGGTGCCCCATCACTCAGTGCTCTCCAACATATCACCTCCACAAACCATATTAAAACTACAAACCAGGTATCTGCCTCTATCTCTGAAGTCAAGCAAAGGGGCAGAGGACACTGCAGAGCAGGACACTACAGCACAGGAGCTAGCACAACAAAACTCGCCCAAAACAGGAACCAAAACAAAAAAAGCAAAAAGGAAATCCAAAAAACTTCTGATCATAGGAGACTCCATGATTCAGCGAGTTGATACCTATCTCCAGCCAGGGATAATGGTCAGATGTCTCCCAGGTACATCATTGTGGAGAGATACTGACGCATTGTTAAAATTTTCAGGAAGCAGAAGAAAATATTGATGTTCTGGTACACCCAGGGACTAATGATCTCGCCAGCCAGTCAGTTGTGGAGACCAAGGAACACATTACCAGGATGGGTGACAAACTATCATCCATTTCATCTGGCATCTCCTTCTCTGAGATCCTGCCAGTCTGGGAGAGGGGGGCAGATGGACAGAAGGTCAGAGAAGGGGAGATAGGGGAGCTAAACATGTGGCTCAAGGGCTGGTGCCAGGAAAAAGGACACACATTTGTAGGGAACTGGCAACAGTTTTGAGAGTGAAAGTTCTTTAAATTTGATGGACTGCATCTGACTAAGGAGGGAGTCAGTGCATTGGGGTAGAAGTTTCACATCTTTGCAGAATATTTAAACTAGCAAATGAGGAGAGGGGTGCAGCACCCCATATGTTGAATGGGAAGAACACTCCCCCCCCCAGCTAGTGGTCAAACAGGAGTTCAGCATGTTTGTAGTTCATTTGCATCACCAGGTAAGGAAAAAGGTCCGGCTCCCCATATGAGGCACAGAGGAAACGCCAGACCTCTCCCAACAACTAACACACCAAAATTTGGCCAATGGAAAATCATGTACACAAATGCACGCAGTCTGGGAAACAAGATCCCAGACCTGCAGGCAATAATGACAGAGGCTAAACTGGACATAGTAGTCATTAGCGAGACATGGTTTACCAGTAACCACACTTGGAAGACTTCAGTACCTGGCTATGTACTCTTCAGAAGAGACCGAGGTGCAAAAGGGGGGGTGGAGTGGCCCTTTATGCCAACGAAAATATCAAAGCTACAGAAATTCAGAATACACATAAGGAGCCAGAAGAACTGTGGGTCACCCTGGAAACAGGAAATGGGACAGCCATATGAACGAGGGTTGTGTACAGGCCTCCAGACCAGGGAGAGGACATATACACATTATGTTAGAAGACATACAAAACATGACAGCTAAAGGGGAGGTTCTGATAATGGGAGGCTTCAACATACCAGATACAGATTGGTCAATACCAGCAGGAACATCTGCCAGAACTAGACACATGGTAGATTCCCTGCAGGGGGAGGGCCTCAAGCAACTGGTACAACAGCCCACAAGAGACAGGGCTATCCTAGATCTAGTATTGACTAACAGGGAAAGGATCACAGATCTCCAGGTAGAAGGTCACCTGGGGGCCAGTGATCATGCCATGATATGGTTCAATTTGGCCACTAGAACTAAATCATCCCATTCCAAGGCAAAAATATGGGACTTCAGAGGAGCTGACTTTGATAAGATGGCCAACAAAGTAAAGCTAGCCCTGGCAAAAGGAAATACAGGTATGGGGGCATAGGCAAAGTGGGCAAGCATTACGGATGCAATACTTGAAGCAACATCCCATTGTGTTAGAGAGAAAAGAAAGTGCAAAAGAAGAAGGAAACCACTTTGGTTCTCAAAAACAGTAGCAGAAAAGGTCAGAGCCAAAAGGCTTGCCTTCAGGAAATATAAGGGAATGCAGCAGGATGAAGATAGGGAGGCATACCAAACTTCCCTAAGGGAAGTAGGGAAGGCAGTAAGGCAGGCAAAGGCACAAACTGAGGAAACACTAGCACAGACAATAAAAGAAGGTGACAAGACTTTCTATAGATACATTAGTGAAAGGAGAAAGTCCAGAGGGGGTATTGCTAAGATCAGTGGGGATAAGGGGGCATGTGAGGAGGAGGAGGACCATGTAAAAGCATCTATCCCAAATAGATACTTCTGCTCAGTATTTACTGAAGAGAAGAAAGGGCAGGGCCCACAGCTCAGCACCGTGGACATGGAGGGGGGAGGTGTGCACTACTCCCTTCACAAAAGAAAGGGTCCTACAACAGCTAGATAAGCTCAGGGTGGACAAGGCAATGGAACCTGATGGCATACATCCCAGGGTGCTATAGGTGGAACTAGCAGAGCCATTATCAGAACTGTTTAGTGAGTCTCTGAGCACAGGAGAGGTCTCAGAAGACTGGAGAAGGGCTCATGTGATCCCGCTCCACAAGAGTGGTAGCAGGGAGGAGGCAGTGAACTACAGACCAGTCAGTCTTACCTCAGTAGTGGGCAAGATTATGGAGGCACTCCTTAAGTAAAAGATAATGCAGCACCTGGAATCCATAGGGGCTCAGGATACAAGACAACATGGGTTTACAAAAGGAAGATCCTGTCAAACTAATCTCATAGATATTTTGACTGGGTAACCAGAGTGGTGGACCAAGGGGGAGCAGTAGATGTTGCCTACCTTGACTTCAGCAAAGCTTTCAATACTGTTCCACATAGAAGATTGATTAATAAGCTGGGTAGGCTCGGGGTGGGTCAGAAGTTGATCAACTGGGTGGCAAATTGGTTGATGGGCAGAAAACAGAGAGTAGTGGTAAACGGTATACAGTCAGAAGAGATGCAAGTCACAAGTGGGGTACCTCAGGGATCAGTCCTGGGACCAGTCCTCTTCAGTATCTTCATCAGTGACATTGCAGATGGACTGGAGGGTAAGGTTTGCCTGTTTGCAGATGACACCAAGATCTGCAACAGAGTAGATGATCCAGATGGGGTGGGCAGAATGAGAAGAGATCTGGAAAAACAGGCAAAATGGTCAGAAGAGTGGCAACTGGGATTTAATGCAAAGAAGTGCAAGATCATGCACATAGGGAAGAGAAACTCTGAAGCCACCTATAGGCTGGGAGGGGAGTTGCTGGAAGTCACAAGGGAAGAAAGAGACTTGGGCATCATCATCACAGATGACCTGAAATCATCCAAGCAGACCACTAAAGCAGTAGGTAAGGCTAGGGGGATGTTGGGGTGTATTAGTAGGGGTATCACAAGTCAGAAGAGGGAGGTAATAATCCCTCTTTACAAGACACTGGTTAGGCCCCATCTGGAGTACTGCTTGCAGTACTGAAGGCCGCACCTTCCCAAGGACATTAACCAAATTGAGGCAGTCCAGAGAAGGGCAACCAAAATGGTGCAGGGACTGCATCAGAAGACATATGAGGACAGATTAATGGAGCTCAGTATGTATACCCTAGAGCAAAGGAGGGAGAGAGGTGATATGATCGAAAACATGTTTTATTTTTATTTATTTTGTTTAGGATTACAAATACCTTTGAGCCAAGGCTCTTTTACAAAGGTTCCACATCAGTTAATAACATACAACATGGAATACAGTTGATATAACAGCAAACAATTCATCTTACAACAGTGCTATTGAGAAAGATCAAGTATGGGAAGAGAAAGGTGTAAAGGTGGAGGAAAAGTGTGGGAAGTTAATTGAGGCAGCTGTGATGAAATGGAGAAAACAGCTAGGAAGCAAGTGCCCACAAGGAATGGGTCGGGTCAGATGCACGGGGGTGGCAAAGAGACAGGGAATGAAAAGAGAGGTGGAGGATGTGGATGTAGCTGGCGGCATTTGTCAGACAATGAATGGGAAGGATTGAAGGAAGGGAAAGTGAGAGGCAGGGTAAGGGGAAGGAATAAGTGCTACAAGGGGGCAAATGAGAGGCTAAAGTGGTGGTATGTAAACCTGAGATTTGTAGTGGCACCTCAGAAGCTGGTGGGGTGGGACTTGGAAGGAGCCAGGGGTTAAGCGTAATATCAGTTGGGACTATAGCTGTGGAGTACATGAGCTAGGAGAGGCAGTCACAGGAGCTGGAGGCAATGAGATGGGCCCGGAGCCTGGTTTTGAACAGACCTAGTGTTGAGGCTGAGAAGATGGTGTAGCTGAGACCATTCAGCCATAGAGGAGCCCTGCAGGCGAAGGAGCTATGTCCCTGTGTAGTACGACAGCAAGAAACTTGTAGATTCTGGGTTGTAGAGTTCCTGGTGTTCCGTCGATTGGTGTTTTGATGTATCAAGGCAGTAAGACTGGGGAGTGTGAGGCCAAGGTTGATTTTCACTGCCATAGCACATGTGAGATACTTTATACAGTTGGAGAGTTGGAGCCATCTGGATTGAGCATAAAGGTCACAGGTGTGGGTGAGGCGGTGGGCACCAGTTGTAAGTCGGCATGCTTTGTTTAGGGCAGTTGTTATATGTCTGAGGGTGGACGTCATGGCAGAGCCATAGATAATGAGGCCATAATCAATAATTGAAACCACAGAGCTCTGGATGGCAATCTTCAGGGCCTCTGGGGTGAGATGTTGCCTATGCTTTTAGAGTAATCCAAGGTGAGTGTTGGCAGTTTTGGCCACATTGTCAATATGAGCAGCATAGGGGGATTGGGGACAAGCAGAATCCCTAGATATTTGAATGAGTAGACTTGTTCGAGGATGGTCCCCTACTTGGTGGAGATGGCAAGGGGGTGATGCTTGTGATGGTTGTCTGAACTGCTGAAAAGCAAGGACTTGGTTTTCTTGTGATTGAGGACTAGTTTATGATTAGAAAACCATGTTTCAACAGCACTGAATCTGAGTTGGAGGCTGAGTTGTAGTGGTGTAGAGTCTTCATGCATGGAGAAGACAACAGCATCATCTGCATACAGGATTATTTGTTCTGAGCAGAATTGTGGTAGGGAGTTTAAAAAAATCTGAAAAGGAGTGGGTCCAGTATGGATCCCTGAGGGACTCCAGAGTGGACAGACAAGGTATCTGAGACAGCATTGGCAATTTTTACTCTTTGTGAGTGGTTGTCAAGGTAGGTTTTGAACCAGTGGGCTGAGTCAGGTGCAAGGCCAGCAAGGAGTAATTGGTCAAATAGCAGCTGATGGTGAACCGTGTCAAATGCCTTCGATAGGTTGATGAAGACTGCCCCAGTAAGAAGGCCCTTATCTAGGGAACTATGCCCTTCACCAGTAAATTCAAGCAGAGCAGTGATGGTACTATGCCCTTTTCTAAAACCGTGCTGTTGTGTGCACAGAATATTGTATTTGTCCAAATAGTCAGTGAGCCAGTCCGCAACAATATGCTCAAGGGCCTGGGATGGTGGTGGCAATATGGAGATCAGGTGATAGTTTGAGTGGCTGTTCTTGTCACCACTTTTGTGGACCGGGGTCACAGTGGCAGTTTTCCATATTTCTGGGAATGTTCTGCTGTTGAGAGAGAGGTTAAAAATTTTAGTTAAGAGACAGAGGACCTCCTCAAGTCTAAGTGATAGCAGCTTAAGGTCCAGGGTGTCACTACTGGTTCTGGATTTGGAGATGACTGAGGCGATGTAGCAGCGAGCCTCACTCAACTTAATCTCCCTGAAGTAGAAATGTGGGTGGTTTGACAGAGTGCAGGGTGTGTTCGAGGGGTTGTCACTGTCTGTGAAGAAATCAGGTGGAGAACAGTACTGAGGTCAGTAAAAGCCATATTGAAGGTGTTTGCAATGACCATAGGATCAAGGGTAGTGGACCCTTCAACAATTAGCATGGCCGGAGAGGACTTTGATTGTTTCCCAGTAATGCCCTTAATATTGTCCCAGAAAGCACAACCATTTCCCCAGGTGTTGGTGAGGGCGTCCTTATAATATGAACTATTCGTAAGGTGAATGGATATTGTACAGACATTCTGGGCATTTTTGAATTTTTGGATGTTAGATTGTTTGCCTGTGGCTTTAGCCACCGCACACAGGTGGTCCCTAGATTTCAGTTGAGAAAGGAGCTCCACAGTTATGCAAGGGTTACAAAGGGCTTTTACTTTCTGTTTTTTAGCAGCAACAAAGAGGTCACAGGCCTTATTGAAGGCGGTGATGAAGTAGTTGAGGGCTAGTTTGACATCCGTTGTCTTGTAAATGGGCAGCCAGTCTTGCAAGGACAGGTGCTGTTTGAGATGGGTAAGTTGACTACGGGGGAGGATTCTGCTGGTAATGATTATAGGAGGTGGCTTTAGAAATTTATTAGACCATTCACATATAACCGGGGAGTGGTCACTGAGAGAGTCCTGGAGAATGGAGGTTCAAGAGATCCTAGTGGGGTGATTGGTAAGGACCCAGTCCAACAGAGTACTGGTGCCTGTTTTGTAATTTATCCTAGTAGTTGTGGTAACCAATTGTGAGAGGTTGGCAGCTGCAAGGACATCCTTATGAGCACAGACATCAGATGTGAGCCAGTTAATATTGAAATCACCAAGTAGAATGAGTTCAGAGAAAGGAGGTTGGAAGCTGAAGAAGTTAAGAATTTCTTTGATGCCAAGACCTTGATCCTGAGGTAGAATATATACAGAGACTATGGTGAGGGCTTTTTGATTGGGATCAAGAAGGAGTTTAATAGGTAGGATCTGGACCGAGCAGACAGACACGTGTGTTGAAACAGGGTACCCCAGGACAGTATCCTTAATGTAGATGGTACAGCCACCTCCCCTTTTAGAGACACGATCCAGTCTGTAAACACTGTAGCCCTGTAGGGTGCTTGCCAGATCAGGAACTGTTGGCATCAGCCATGTTTCAACTACAGCAAGGATGTCAGGATTATGTTGGCTGGTGAAGGCTTGGAGTGCATCAAGCTTTGGCAATAGGCTGCAAATGTTAAGGGTTGCGATGGTAAGAGCCCCTGCCTTTTTCAAGAGGCTTGTACAGCTCGGGCCAGGGTTCGGATGGACATTGCTAGAGATCAGTAGGAGATGTAGGAGGAGCTTCATAGAGCAGAGGCATAGGTCCAGTAGTGATAATTCGCACTTCCTTTTTTTGTATAGGCAGCAGGTAGATTCCCTGTGGCAGTCCCTATGATACACAATGTGGTACAGAAGGCATAGGCTGGCATAGAGACCAAACTTGGTGATGTTAAGAAGCAGCCAGATATTAATGAATGGAGGCCCATGGGGAGGACTGGGCAAGTGGTGGAGCTACTGGTAGTGATTACGTAGATAGTGGGGATGGGGTGGGGGTTGCAGGGGCCAGGGAGAGAGAACAGGGGAGAAAAGGCAAGGAGGGAGAGAAGAGGAAGGAGTAGGTGGGGGAGGATACTCATGGCAGGTGTAGGGTGAAGGAGGCAGGGAGAGGTAGTGAAAAGAAAGCTGAGAGTGAGCAGGAACAGAGAGGACGGGGTATGTGAGCAGCTGGAGGAGAGAGAGAGAGAGAGAGAGAGAGCAGTGTAGGCTGGAGCTGGGTGGGACAGAGAGGAGGAGAAGTAAGCAAGCAAGTGCTGTATGCCAATAGGAGGGACCAGCGGGCAAATAGAGGGCGGAGTGTGAGGTGAGGGGGTGGAGCTAGGGCGTATTTAATTAAGGTAGGAGGGAGGTTGGGGGGCTGGCATAAAATTTCGGCAAAAGTCTAAGTAATTCAATGGGTGCAGAGTCCAGCGAGCAAAGCAAAGTTGAGAGAGCAGAGGAGCCAACCAGAGGCAGAGCAAACAGCAGGAGTCCAATCAAGGAGCGAGGTAGCAAGCGCTTGTCCAATGGCGGCTACACACAATTTCCCCTACCCGAGGCAGAAATCTTACTAGCGGTTCTGGAGCTCCAAAGCGGGCAGAGGTAGCGGCAGGTGTGGCTGGCTTCAGGAGCCGTGGCTGCTGCAAATTAGGGACCCATCAGCCTGGTCAAGGGCAGGATCTAAGGGGGAGAAGGAGGAGAACATTAGCTTAAGAGGCAGGCAGAAGGCATTGAGAAAATAAATTGGGGGCATATGCAGCAGAGCAAGGGAGATGGATTGAATAGCAGCACTAAGATTATGGGTTGGGGGGGTGGCTGAGGTCTGAACAAAGGAATTTGTAAGACCTGGTGCCTGGAGAGAAGAGGTGAAAATGACAGGAAGCTGGTAGCACAGGGCAGAAAAACAACAAAATTAGCAGAGACTAGGGGGGTGGAGGGGGGCAGAAGATGGAGCGAGAGGTCAGAGATAGTAACAGCAGAGAAGGAAGTTCACAGGAATTCAAACACAACTTTTAAACAGTATAAGCATTTCCACAAAAAATCTCCAAGTTAGAAGCAGTACAGTAGGCTAATAACACTTAGGCGTACAATTTTGCCAAAAGTCTATGTAATTCAATGGGCACAGAGCCCAGCAAGCACAGCAAAGTTGAGAGAGTAGAGGGGCCAATCAGGGGCAGAGCAAACAGCAGGAGTCCAATCAGGAAGCGAGGGCAGGATCTAAGGGGGAGACAGAGGAGAACGTTAGCTTAAGAGGTAAGCAGAAAGCGCTGAGAAAATAAATTGAGGGGCGTATGCAGCAGAGCAAGGGAGACAGAATGAATAGCAGCACTAAGATTATGAGGGGGCGGAGGTGGCCAAGGTCCAAACAAAGGAATTTGCAAGACCTGGCACCTGGAGGTATTAACAAGGTGAAAGAGTCTAACATGTTTCAATATAAGAAAAATAGCAGGACAAGAGGACACAGCATGAGATTAGAAGGAGGCCGATTAAGGGGTAATGTGAGGAAGTTCTTTTTCACAGAAAAGGTGGTGGATGCATGGAATGACCTACCTCAGGAAGTGGTGGATATGAATACAGTGCAGGATTTCAAACAGACATGGGATAGGCATAAGGGAGCAATACAGATGAGTATGAATAGATTGGCCATTGACAGAGCAAAGGCCAATGGCACATTCATAAGGTAGAAAAAAAGAAATAGGCAGACTGGATGGGCCTTGTGGTCCTTATCTGCTATCAACGTCAACTTCTAAGGAGGAGGGCTTACATAGTAGTAGTAGTAGAGAACAGAATGATTAGAGAGATGGAGAAGGTTATGGGAGGAGGGAGAAAGAGGAGGGGGAAGTCAGATGCTTTCCTGGTACATCTGGTATATGGGACATGGCTAGGATAGGGAAGATGGTAAAGAAGAGGAAATGAGAACTTGGGGTGCTGATACACTTGTTTATCAGTGATCTGGTGAACCAGCTTTTTGGGGTAGTGAATTGCAACCTTGAAAGGCTGGGTAACAGATTTAAGACACACTCAGTTTCCTGGACATCTTCTCGGTCTTCCCTATATGTGGTGGGGGGGGGAGGGAAAAGGGCAGAGTGGGGTAGGAGAAGGTTGAGGAGTTCAATAGGTAGTTGAGTGGATGGTCTGAGGAGGTGGTGTACAATTCTGTGAAAGACTGGGGATTTCTGGAACAGGAGGCAATTCAATGGTGATGGGCTTAACCTAATGAGAGAGGGGCTAGTGTACTTAGGCAGAAGTTTGATGTCTGCATTGGTGGACATTTGAACTGAGTGGGGAGGGGGACTGAGGCTGGGGGAATCACAGAGGACAGAGAACAAAACGGAAGCCTAGCTAGGAATCACCGCAAAATGGGGGCTAGGAGCTGTGGGGATGGAAGCAGCAAGGTGGGGGTCCAAAATAAGTTGAGAAATGGTGCCACAGGGGGCTCATGAAGCCGGAAGGAAAATCATCAGGGAAGGGAAGGGGAGGACAGAGGGAGAGGAGATGACAAAAATGGGGAAGGGTATATGTACAAGTTAGGTGGCTGTCTGCCTAAATGCCAAGAGTCTAGGAAACAAAATCTGTGAACTCCAGGTGATGGTGGCGGACATGAAATTGGACCTTGTAGCTATTACAGAGACATGGGCCACCAGGAATAGTGACTGGGACCTGGCAGTACCAAGGTGCACCATGTATAGGTGAGATAAGGGTAAGGGAAAATGAGGTGGGATAGCCTTCTATGTCAAAGAATGCATAGATGTGGTAGAAGATGGGTCAATCAGGGGAGGGAATGGGGAGACAGGATCACTGTTGGTAAGTTCATGACAGCAATGGGTAAAATGTTGCTCATGGGGGTGGTCTATAAACCACCAAGACAAGGGCAATGGGGAATTAGGGGCAGAAATTGAGAGTGGATGCAGAATGAGAGGTAGTGGTCTTGGGGATCTCAATCTGCCAGGGATTGTTTGGGACATTTCAGCAACTAAGAGCACTAGAAGTCAAGCTCTGCTAGTTAAGTTGCAGGACTGCCTGCTGGTGTAGCTGGTCATGGAACCCACAAAGAAGGCTACCATTCTTGACATGGTGCCCACAAACTCAGAAATGGTAGGTGGTGTGCAGGTTGAGGAACCAGTGGGAGTCCAGTGACCATAACACCATATGGTTTGAACTGGCCCTGGGCACAAGTACACCTTCATCAAAGTCTGAATCTCTGGATTTCAGATGAGCAAACTTGACCAGACGAGGGAATTAGTCAGGGATACATTGGTTGGAGTGGGGAAAACTGAGAGGAGAGGAGAGGAGGATAGGTGGGGAGAAATTAAATGGGCCATTCTCGAGGCAACTAAGCAATGCTTAAGTACAGTTTCCAAGAGTAATAGGCACAAGAGACCAGTCTGGTTCTCTGAGAAGGTCTGGGTTGCAGTGAAGGACAAAAAAGGCCTTCATTAGATACAGGGAGAAGCAGGGGGACAAGGAATGGACAAATGCCAGTTAAGGATGAGGGAAGACAAGAAGGTCGTCAGGGATGCAAAAGTAGACATGGAGCTTGTATTGCAGACATGGTCAAGGAAAGGGGAAAACAGTTCTTCAGATACATAAGGGAAGAAAGGAAAATAAGAGGGGGAATTGTAGAGCTGATGGAAGGGGGCAGGGTAATAGAAAAGGTGGATGAGCAGAAGGCAGCCATTCTTAACAACTACTTCTGCTCAGTATTCACAGTGGTGGATAGTGGACCTTTGCCAGAAAGTGGCATACAGGCTACTGCAAAGGGGATATTAGAAATAGAGAACTAACTGAACCCCTGGCAGAGTTGTTCAACAGTTCACTACAGTCAGGAGGGGTTCCAAAAGATTGTAGGGTAGTTGGTGTAGTTCCACCCCACAAGGGAGGGGACAAGGAGCAACTGGGTAATTACAAGCCCATCAGTCTTACCTCCATTGTGGGTAAAGTGAAGGAGACACTAGTCAAAGAGGACCTAGTGTAAAACCTGGAGAGAAATGGGCTCCAGGATAGTAAGCAGCATGGGTTTGTGGCAGGGAGGTCTTGTCAGACCAACCTGTTAGTATTGTTTGATTGGGTAAATAGGGAGGTTGACAAAGGACAACCAGTGGATTTACTCTATTTTGACTTCAGCAAGGTACTCGACTTGGTGCCACACAAAAGGTTGCTGAAGAAGTCAGAGGACCTGTGAGCAGCAAAGGACCTAGTTAGATGGGTGGGAAGTTGGCTTGGGGACAGCAGTAGGTGGTGGTAAACAGGGTCAAATTGAGGGAAATTGAGGTCACGAGTGTGTGGCTAGGGTCAGTCCTAGGACCATTCCTTTTCAAAATGTTCATCAGTAAAATAGAAGAAAGAGTGCAGGGCAACATGTGTCTCTTCACAGATGACATCAAACTCTGTGGTTATCTTAAGTGATTCCCTAAAACAAAGTAGCCAGTGTAACAAGGTTACAGCAAGGTATTCAGAATCATCATCATCATCATAAACTGAATAACATATGGTACTCTATCTGTTACGGTCCTGTAACATCATTGAGGGATTCCAATGACATAACAATCCTTTTATGATTCATTTGAATCCCGAGATGGTGTTACTGCACCCATAACAGATAAAGTGCCATATGTTGTTTTTTGTAATACATGCCACTCTATTCTGTTCACAGTTAACTTAATTCACCACCCAGCGCTGTGGCGATTTCAGTGTTATCACCTGCAATCTTAAGTTCACACCCCGCCCCCCGCTCCAGCCCATAGTGGAAAAGAGCAATTTCACTCCCAAAATCACTCACAGACTCTGCTTCAGTCACTTGCATTTCGATCTGCCTTGTTTTGTGCTTATTTTTTTTTAATTTAGTTTAACCAGGTATAGCACACTAAGCTGAAAGCTTTTTAACAGGAGTGATCTGGGAGCACAAGGAGGTTAAGTGACTTGCTCAGGGTCACACAGTATGCAAGTGGAAGCTGTGGGATTCAAACCCAGGTCTGGTCTGCTGGATATCACCAGATTTGCAGCTCAGAGCCTTAGACCACTGCTCTATACTGCCTCCTATAACTGAAACTGTAAAGTGTCAGCGTCAGTGGCTCAGCAGGTAGCACAATTGCCTCTGAGTCCGGGAGATCAGAAGGCTATGGGTTCTATCCCCACACCAGGCGTTTGGGTTAAATCCCAATACTGACACTGTGGTGCTGCGCTCCTGAGGTGCTGTCTTTCGGATCTGATGTTAAACCAAGGTCCCATCTGCCTGTTCAGGTGGATGTTAAAGATCCTATGGCACTTCTCAAAAAAAGCAGGGGAATTTTTTTATTGAAAAAGAAAATTACAAAAAAATACAGAAAAACCAAAGAAAACATGAAAGTTACTCTTATAACTCATGTACTGAAAATATTATACAATTAATTCACATAGAACACATTATTTCAAAACCAGAAAAAAACGTGTAACCCCCTTGTTACCCGGGGTTACTAGAATCCCAGTAAGACCTAGTGGTAGGCAGGGAAGGCAGCTTATGAAACTCCAGTTAAATGGGTTTCACACTGTCTCACTCTGTTCTCAGTCTCAGCTGAGACTGAGAGATGACATCACCAATAGAACTATCGCAGCTGCATGAGCCACATTGGAATCTGCAGCACAGGGAGTGAGATAGAACTTCGGGAGTTTTCAAAGTCAGTCTTCTGTTTGTTTTGAAGAAGAAGGAAGTTCTTTTGTTTACCTTTTGAAAGAGAAGGTCAGTGTCCAGTTTTAAATGCTGGAGACCGCTGTCCAGGTCTCAGTGCCCCCCTCCCTCCGGGGGGGAGAAAGTAAAAGTGTCCCTCTGTGGATTCCAGGGGCAATCCCCTAATTTCTACTATAAGAAGAAAGCTGCCTTTTTTTCCTACAGTTTCTGTTTTGGTCTGATAACAGTGAAAGAAGTTGTACTTCGCCTGTGGGGCACCTGCAACGAAAGGACGAGTGTTTTGCTCTAATTTTGAGAGGGCAAACAATATGTTTCTTCAGTTTGGAAAATGTGAAGAAAGCTGGGATGTGAACTACTATTTGGGAGGCCTATTGTACTAGGACAAACAAATGGAGTAGGTTCAAAATTTAAAGTCTTTATGGATTCAAGTAATGTTGTAGAGGGGGTGCTACAGGTCATCCACTGTTTAATCTACATTTCGAAGTTTTAGTTTCTGTTTGTCCAGAGAAATGGCTGGGTATGGGCTGTGGGAGCTGGAGGTGGGAACACCCCATCTTTAGTAACCAGGTCCACCTCTACAGATTTCTACTGTGAGTTGCTACTTGCCTCATCGCCTGGCCAGTGATGAGGTGGGTACCCAGGCGTGGAGTGCATGGAATTGGCAAATCTCTCTAGGAGTCACAGACTCTAAGTGGTGTGGGGAGCCACAACTTGGGAAAATAATTCTCCTTGTTTGATGGGAGTCAAAAGGAAGTAAGAAAACAAATCTCTCTAGGAGTCGCATACTCTAAGTGGTGTGGGGAGCCACAGCTTGGGAAAATAATTCTCCTTGTTTGATGGGAGCCTCAACAAGTAAATTGGGTTCATTCTTTAAATGGACCGTCAGTCAAGTGGTCGGCAGGGGAGCTGGGCCAGTTGGGCTGTGTATCCAAAGCGCATGCAAGTCCGGGCTGAGTGCCTGGTGGGTCCAGAGCCAGAAAACAGTAGAAATGGGTTCATTCTTTAAGTGGACCGCCTTGTAGTCTCTAATCTGCATTTACAGTAAACGTAGCCCCTTGGGGGTCCATCTATGCTTTGTTGTGTTCAGCTAGTTATGAATAAAGCCACACTGAAATATCCCAATCCTGGTTCTGGACATTACAGTTATTGCTTCCTGTAGTCAGATTTACTTGGGTGCCCCTGTGCAGAGTAGCCAAACCTAGGTCCCCTTGTGCCAGGTAACCTCATCCTCCCCTAACCCAGGTCCCCACCAGGTATTGCTGCCAACGCCAACAGCATGCCACCTGTCATTTTAGTAAAAAGGCAGGGGTGAGGGGTTGCAAAAGAACAAATGAAAAAATGATCATTTAAACCATTCCACATAAATTAAAAGGAAGCATTCAAAACCCAGTCACTGTATTTCCAGAAATGCCCAAACATGGTTGTAGTAAGAAGCCTTTTTTCTTTATGGTACACCTCTTGTAAATGTTTTAACACTTGAATCAAAACTTGATTTGGAAAGTGATCCTTTTGTTGTAATAAAAATGCGCATCTGGCCTACCATAGATAATATCTGCACAATGAGAAGATTAATCTTAATGTACTTATATGATATTTATGGAAAGAGGGTGGAAATAGGCCTAAAACTATCTGTTCATAGGTAAACTGATTAAGATGCTTATCTCCCCATGCCCTTTTGACAGAGGACCAAAATTGGACAGTAAAAGGACATGGAATGAAGAAATGTTGCATTGTTTCTGGGATTCCTGAACATGAAGCTCTAGGGCAGGTTCTTTCTTAAACTACTTTATGTTTGTGATTGTCTCTTACCCCGGTTTCCCATGACAGGAGAGCCACATGATGCCCCATACTTTCCGAGGGAGTCTTTTACTGGTCAGTTGCGAAAATATAGTAAAGAGTCTAGATTCATAACTCAGGAGTTTATTTGGGGTTTCAAAAAAATTGTATGGAGACCTTGGTAAAGGGTTTTCCTAGTAGATCTGCTAAAATCCTGTGAAGTGACCTGCTATTGCTTTCATTTCCCACAAGCTTGATACAAAAATGAAGGAAGTTGTAATGATTTTAATTTATTTGGTGGGAGATAAGGGGGTGGGGGGACTGCCAGATGTTAAAAAAAATCTTCTAACCAAAAGATAGTATAACCATACCAATGAGCTGCTGTTTGGGAAGGAAAGATGAAATTCTTATACCAAAAAATACTGTAAAAAAATAAAAGTGGGTGAACCATATGGACACCTCCTTGGTCATAATCATGATATGTATGCAGTCTTTTGATGGGGTTCAGTCGACTACCCCAGAAACCCTGGAAAAAGATGTGCATAACCCTTGTTTCTAAAGCTGATGGTGGAGGAAATATATGCACAATGTCTAGAAATTAAGGCATTATAAGAGTATATAGTAAAGTCACTCTTTTCCTTTTGGATATAATTTTGGACTTCCAGGAATTAACCATAAATTTTGCTGTTTGGAGTGCTGTGGACCAGTTTAGATGAGCATTGTCCTGGCTTCCAAACTGGACCCCCAGAATCTTCCCTGGGGTGTCCAAAATCTGTATGTTTGAGAAAGTTCTATCTACTGGAGTATTCATAGAGGGAGATAGCATAAAGCCAATACTTTTATTATAATTAAGGTGAGAGAGGAAATGATAGATGAGGAATATTTGGATATTGCATTATTTTTTGTAATAAAGGATCTATCTGAAATATATAAAGTAGCGGACTCAGAGGGCAGCCCTGTCTAACTCCTTTAACACTGTGGAAGACCCATAGTTCCATTAATATAAGGTAAAATTACTGCTGTGGAATATAATAATTGAATCCATTTAATAAATTCTCTGGCAATTTGGTAATGGCATAAGACCTGAAAGAGATATTTATGATCAACCCGGTCAAATGCTTCCTCCTGATCCAAGGAGAGAACTATCCCTTGAGGAACAGAAGGAGCCTGTTTGGAAAAAATATCTCTGAGCAATATTAAATTATGAAAGATTGATCGGTTTGGGAGCGCACAAAACTGTACTGGGGCTATTACCTGTTCTGCTATGGGGGTTAGCTGGGTAAGAAGTGCCAGGGCTAATATTTTGTAGTCTATATTTAGAAGACTGATAGATCTCCAGTTTTTTAAATCATTTCGGTCACCTTTTTTGTATAATAATACATCCAAGGCCCTGGACATCTCCTCTGGAAATATATTAGAGGACAAGCAATGGGAAAAAACATATGCTAAGATTGGAGCCAAAATATGACTAACTTTCCGAAAAAATTCTACAGTTAAACCATCAGAGCCTGGGGCAGTATTTTTTTCATAATTTCTGAATAGCTGCCAGAATACCTTCTGGGGCAATAGGGGAAGTTAGGGATGCTAGGTCTGCAGATGCTACATGAGGCACTTTAACATCCCTTAAAATAAGAGGATCTTCCTGCACTGTGGATGGGGTGCCAAATAGATTACGTAAATAATTTCGGGCTATCTGTAAAATAGTTTGAGGGGTTGTAAAAACTCTGTTTGTGGATCCAGAACCTTATCAAGGCAGAAATGCTGTATATGGGTTTGACAGCTCTTAAATATGTTAATTGAAGGTCTAGTACCTTATGTTCCAAACTGGGCTTCTAACTTCAATGAATTAACTCTATTATGTCACCTCCTGAATCTATCCTTAATTCATGGGCCCTAGAAATTGCAGAAAATAACTGCTTTCTAAGTTCTTGTGATAGACTGATTTTTAATAATAGACAAAAAGAAGGATTTTAAGTCATATTTTGTATCCACCCACCAGTCTGATAAGGAGTCATATGCTTCCATAACTGAATATCTATTTGAAAAGAATAAGAGAAGTGTTTCCTCTACTGATGGATGACAGAAGAGGGCGTTATTCAGTTTCCACCTACCTTACCAAAAAAAAGGACCAGAATGATGAGAAAAGGATGTTAATGATAGAGCCATGTGGTCTGATGTTTCACAGGATATTGTTTCTGCATGGGAGTCTTGCAAGTTTTTAGAAAGGAAGAAATAGTCAATTCGGGTGGCTAGGGCTCCTTTTGTAAATGTTTTTGCTCCAACAGTGTTTCGCCATATACCCATCATACAGATTTGCTGTATTTATTACTGTTTTTAAACAATTAATGTCCCCAAATAATTTTTTTGTGGAGCTCCCTTTATCGCTCAAAGAGAGGGGACAATTAAAATCTCCTCCAAAAATTATGTACTTATTTGAGTGTAAATAAGGTTATACTGATTTAAACAGGGCAGAGCGAGAAGCAATGCTCTGTGGGGCATAGATATTTATAAATCTAAAGGAAAGATTCTCGAAAACAATGTCCAATAATAGAGCTCTTCCTGGACAGATATCCAGGACTCTACGTATTGAAAACTGATACCCCTTAAACAATATACCCACTCCATCACATTTATCTGGGCCCTGTGACCAATATGAGGGGCCTAGTGTCCATGCATTCTTTGCCTGAGATATTTCAAAGGAAGTTTTTAAACGGGTATCCTGAAGAAAAAATACATTATTAGGTAGGTCATTTAAGATCTGTAAGGTAGTTAGCCTTTTCTGATAGGACTTGATACTACATATATTCAGAGTAAGGGGTTTTAATTGCTGAGTACCTAACATATCTTAAAGGGGAAAAAAAACATTAGTTTCTTCTATTTTTCCCTTTTTTCCTTACTTTGGCCTCAATTTGTGATTATGATAAAGGTCATTTTTAGAGGACACAGAGGAAGAATCGGACCTTACACCTTCATCCTCATCATCCCCCATTGTCGTCGTTTTGCTAGGGCCTGATATCGATTCCTAGTAACCACTTGGCATGAAGGGGTTGGGGAGGCCTCAGCTTTTCTTTTTCCTTTAACTTCTTGGAAAGGTACAGACTCCTCGGGGGCATTTTATCAGGCCCAAAATTTTCCTGTGAAGTAGTGGGAATATCTTGTACAGGGGCCTCATTACATTCCTGTTCTTGTTGCTGAGGGGTTTCATCCAACACAAGATTCTCAGGAGAAAAAGAAGGCTGAGCATTTAAAGATTGCCTTCACATGTTTCAATGATACTGACAATGGGACTTGCCATTAAAAGGCAGGCCATGTTGTCTAATGTCCCCTGCCAGAAAAAAGGTAAAGGGGATAGGGAAGGGGTGGGAAAAGGGGAGGAGACCGGTGACATCAGAGAGGACCAAATGACCAGGGGTAGGAGAGAGGTTTCAATTGGCCAGGAGAGGGGCTAATGGGGAGCTGGGGAGAGACCAGAGGGGGATATTTAAAGGCTTGGAACCCTCTGGGCTTCCTCTTTTGTTGGGAAAAGATTTTTCTCAGCACTTTGTTGCCAATGGGAGAGGTAAGGCACTAACCAGGGAACCTAGGCCTTAGGACAAGGAAGGCTCCTTGGCTTCATTTTCTGTATGACAGTGTGTTGGGAAACAGGCTTTTGGCTCACTTGTCTAGGTGCTGGTCTTTGGTATCAAGGGTTGATGTTTGATTTTAATCTCTTTGGAGTTCATGGGGACTGCGTAAACTGTGTGAGTCTGTGAGCAGTGACCTTTTTGAAAAACATGGAAACCAGACAAGATAAAGTATAGTGATGAGGCAGTGCTTGTTCATGAAAGTTCAGCAGCACTGAAGGTTTGATTAATTTTGGAAATGGCATGCTGTTTTTGCAATAATTATTTCTTGCAGGTCATTGGTAGCTGGAGTTTGACTGCGGGTGAACAAGGTTTTGTTATGCGGTGCATCGGGGGTGTGAGGGAGAACAAGTAGTAGCAGTTGGTGCAGGCGGAGAGGGAAAGCAGATGGGCCATGAAGAGTGGCAGCCTGTTCGAGCTCCAGTATGCTTCAGCCCATGGGGCTTCCGCTATGGGGTGGCAGTTGGTGTGGTCACATTTTGGCTATGCAGAGGAGACACTGGGGGTTTGCCTCATGTTTTTACTCAGCTGGTCGTAGTGGTCGTGGGACATGGTGTGCATAGGGGAGTTGCAGGTCAGATGCCGGCCTAGCATCAGGAGAACCTTGGGCATGTGGGCCAAGGGAAGGGGGAACTTCGGTAGGTGTTCGAGCTCAAGAAGGTTTCGGATCGTGGGGGTTCCGCTGCAGGGTGGCAGTTGCTGTGGTGGCATTTTGGCTATGCAGGGGGACACTGTGGGTTTGCTTCATGTTTTTCACGCAGCCAGTCACAGTGGTCATGGGACAAGGTCTGTGAAAGGGGGTCGCAAGTTAGATACCGGCCTGGCGTCAGTGGAACCTCGGGCCATGTGGGCCAAGCGGAGGGCCTCCGGTAGGGCGAGCGGGAATGGAAAGAGAGGATAGCCTGTAGAGTGAACCGGGATTTGTGGTTGGTGTTTGCGGGCTCAGGCCTAGCAGACTTTTGGGGTTTTCAGGGGAAAGGCCATACAGGATTTGGTGTTTGCCACCCCAGTCCTGACAGGAGGGGCATAGCTGGCACAAGGCCTAAAAGCAGATTGGGGGACTGGTAATCCATGTGCAAGAGCAATCATTTATCTATAACAAAATTAAAAATTCTGAAAATATTATATTTCGCTGCTTTAGGCTTCCAAAAGAATTGTAGTGATATAGATACCACCTCCCCCCCCCCAATGAATATGTTTTTGGTCTAGACATGCTGTACAAGTAAAATAAAGTAACGCAGTTTCCTATGCTTGTTTGAAACAAATATCAGCAGAAGTGCGATTAACAGCAACAACAAAAAAAGAGGAGTATGTATAAGCATATAGATAGCTAAGTAACAACCAAGAAAGGGTGAAATCCAGTGGGTACCGTCAGTAGCGATGCATGGAATGAGCTGATATGGATGCAGTGAGGTGGAAGAAGGTAGCGTCGAGCAGCCCCGAGGTGTAAGTGGGCAGTAGCAAGTGACGAGCAGCCCCAGACGGGTGTGGGGGTCGTGGCCACCCGGGTAGCTACAGGAGGTCGATTTGGTCTTCTGGTGGTTGGAATGAGTGCCATCAAGGAGAAGGAGAGGTAGCTGGGTGATCGGCAGGGTGCGTCTTATGAACAGGAGCCGGTTGGGGCAGTTGCTGGGGGGTGGTGTGGGCCACAGGCCGGACGCCGAGCACAGCTGATGAAGGGCCTCAGACCAAAGGAGCCGAGCAGAGGATGGGGAGCTCGGTGGTGCAGTGCGGTATGGTGTACAAGGTATTCCATGGGGGAGGAGGTTCTGGTCACAAAAATGTAGCTGGGACAAGGCGGTGTTTTACAATATTTTACATGGTGCTTGGTGGTAGTGGTTTTGGAAG
Source organism: Neoceratodus forsteri (assembly GCA_016271365.2). Classification (NCBI taxonomy): domain Eukaryota; kingdom Metazoa; phylum Chordata; order Ceratodontiformes; family Ceratodontidae; genus Neoceratodus; species Neoceratodus forsteri. The sequence goes on along the minus strand of CM028130.1, from coordinate 967,382,105 downwards.
TGAATGCATGGGGTGAGAATCGCTCCGAGGTTTTCTCTTGTACTTCACTGGGCAAGAGGGACATGAGAGATGGATCTTACTAGCTGGGCAGGATATGTTTTGGGGTGGTTGCTGTCAAGTAGAGTCACGAGAGGGCATGGGGGCAAGATGCCAGATTGAGGCTGCTCTAGTGGGCCCCGATTCACCGCAGGTGCTGGACGTGGTACCGGGCTTGGGAGGCCACTCAGGTTGTTATCATGGCAGTGCATCAATAGGGGGGCACAGTGGTGGTTTGTGTGGGCATGGCCCTGGTGTGCCAGGTGGTAGGGCTGCCACGGGGCAGGGGGTCCTGCTCTCCTCCCTGAGCAGGTGCGCTTTCAATGCTGGTCAGCTGGGCTTAATTTTCCTTGCTGCTGGGGGATGGAAATTATCTGTGTGGGTTGATGGACCCCTGGTTTCCTATGCAGGCAAGGCAGCATGGTGCACTTGGGATGTGACAGGTTTTTAGGGCATGGCATCCTACAGCTGGCTGGTAGCGTTTACCAAGGGGGCCACGGGGCACCGAGACAAGTGGCCCCCGAGGCCAGGAACACCCGTCATCTCACAGGGGCTGCCAGCAAGGTTAAGATCATTTGTTTCCCTGCCATTGCTGCAGTGGTTGCTATCCTCTTTCGGGGAAGGAGAGGCGTGACAGGGCCAGAGGAGTGGGTTCTCTGAATGGGGACCCAGCTGCGCATTGGCATAGGTAGGTGGTTGGGCATAGTAGTTCCATTCAGAAGGAGATTTCAGCTAGGGTGGTGTGGGGCCCTGGTAAAGGTGCCCATGGTTTTCACCAGCAGAGGGGCAGGAACGGGGCAGGAGGGAGGGGGGAGTATTGGCTAGTTGGGGGGAACAACATCCAAGGAGGTGGACTTCCATGGGTTTTCTGAAGCAGCTAGTGAGCAGTGGCAGGGCCCAAATAGCAGGGCAATGGGTCGGACGATGCAGGCATATGGATTTTATACTCCTGCAGGCAAGGGCCAGGGCCAGGGTTAGGGCCAAGGCCAGTCCTACACGGGACAGCGAAAAGTGTATCTATCTTATATATAACTGAAATGAATTGAAGCATAGCAAGACAGCTGGGGCCTTGCAGCAGATGTAGAAATGGAAAGGCTACAGGAACAGGGTACCTGATATGCTGCACATAAAGGTATTATTCTCACGGGAGACACAAGGGGACAAAGTAGTGTGCAGTCAAACTTCAGGGTAGGCTGCAGGCTCAGGTGTGGAGGTTAACTCATTGTCATCCCTTACCTAGCAGGGAGGGAGTATATGGTAGGCATAGCACAAGAAGTGGCTGCAGGTGCCAGGAACCCCTTGCCACCCTGGCATGAATTTGGTGATACTGCAGGAAGGGGCTGGCTACAGTTGGGGTGGGGAGATAAGAAACACTGTGGCATCATACCAAAGTGGGGCATGAATGCGGTATGTGTGAAAAAATCTGAAGGGGTGGGCAAGGGTATATTCATGGAGTGGCTAGGAAGGTCCTAATAGGATGGGGAGAAAACATAAGGGGCAATGGGCTGGGTGCAGCCAAACTGCCTCAGATACCATGGGGGACAGACAAGGGGAGGGGTAACTGAGGGCTGCCTTGGTCTGGGGTGGTAGAAAATTTAAAGCAGGAGTAAGAATTCCTGCAGGGTGCTTGGACTCCCCCCCCCCATGCTGCTCATAATTCTAGGGGGTCCTGGCAGAGGCTGGCAGGTGAGAGGAACACAGTGGAGGGGTGACGGCCTGATTGGACCAAAGAATGACTTGCCAGGATGGGGGAGCAGATTTTTAGACATGAGCAGTCTTGTGACAATGATTGAGAGAGCTGGGAGGGGTTCAACTTGAGTCACCCTTGGTCCGGGGAAGGGGAGACTGGTATAGGGCACAGTTAGAGTCGCCACAGGGTTACCAGGAAGCCACTGTCACAATGGCAATACTTTTCAGGACCTGCTGGAGGGTGGCTGGAGCAGAACACAGACAGATGAGGGAAGACCTAATTCAGTGTGAGGAGGACTTTCAGGAGGCAATGCAGTCTGTGGAATGACTCTCAGGAGGTAAGATGGTCCAGAATTTTCATTGGGGCTCCAAGAGAAAAGACAGGGAGGCCTGGGAATTTGATCCCACAGCCTCGCTTGATTACGGATTCCCTGGGAAAATCACACAGTAGGTGTTAGAGAGTCACCCAGATGGAATCCCAGGTGGACAGTACCAGGGAAAAAGGGAGGGCATAGAGAGGGGGTAAAGAAGCAGGCTTGGAGAGAACTTCCACCATGCTTTGCAAGCAACCTGAAGAATTTTTCTGGGGCGCATTGTGATAAGTCTATAGGTACATGTTTGTGTGGTCAGGGATTCTAATCCAGTTTATAGGAAGGAAGAGAGATGGGGAAGTGCTCTTGAGGGAGGGGTCACAGCACATAAGGAGAGATGAGCTGGGTTATGGTCCCAGGCCGTGGAACCTCCACTACAGAGGGAGGAGAGCCTGGGAGCAGAAGGGAACAAGGGTGGGGGCTAGCGAGGAATGCAACAGTAAGAGTGCAAGACATGGGTAAGCGGGCTGTAGTAGGGGCAGAAGGCTGGCAGTAGTGGTACTAGCATCTTTGGGACTTCCAAGGCTGGGCCAGTCCTGAAGAGATACAGAGGCTTGAGATGGCTCTTTGTGTACAGAGGTGTGGGGACATGATTACCCTGTGGAAGAATTGAGGGGTGGGGGAGGACTGACCCGCATTAACGATCAAAATAGGGAGGTGCCAAGATGCTGGAGGGGCACCTTGGGAGGTGGGGTGCCCCTATGAGGCCTTGTGGGTATGGGTGAGTGCCATTGGAGGGTACCAGTTTTCCCTAGCCCACAAGGGGAGAGCCCCATTATCTGTCATAAGCTGGAGATGGGTCAATGGAAAAGGGGGGAAGCAGAATGGGGAAAGGGGGTAGGAGAGGGTGTTAGGCAGCATGGGCTGGGTGCAGAGGAACCCAGGCACGGAAGTAAGTGGGGAAGGGGGAGGGAATAGAAACTAGGGATCAGATCACATGTCCTGACCTAGTGGGGTGTGGACCGGGAACTGACCCCCCCATGTAGGTATGGCTGGGTAAAATGGTGGTACCTGGTGGGGGTACCTGGTTATGGTGGTACCTAGTGGGGGTACCTGGTGTGGTACCTGGTGGGGGTACCTGGTACTGGTGATGATGAGGGGGCCAGATCCAGTGTGTCTGGACCCCGAAGTGATACAAGCAAGAAGAAGAGGATCAAGTTGGAAGGAAGATGAGGACTGAATTTTGGTTGTACTGTACTGTACTGTATACTGTTGAAATATGAAGTTGGGAATGTAAACTATAATTTATGTGCCTTAATAAATATTGTCAGTGTGCATCCAACATAAAGAAAGTGTGGAGAGATTTATTTCTGGTGGGGGATCAGGGGACAATGGGGCTTGCCATTAAAAGGCAGACCATGTGACGTTAAACCGAGGTCCCATCTGCCTGGATTGGTGGTAGTTCAGGTGGATGCTAAAGATCCCATGGCACTTATCGAAAAAGAGTAGGGGAAGCTTTGAATTGTGAAAGAATCGAACAATACTAGGGGGCAGTAAAATTTTTTTTTATCTTTTTGAAAATGTCTCTAAAGTATTCAGGGGGCTACAATACTATAGAATCAATCCTTATGTGAAGGAATCATGTCAGTACTCAATTCTGACCCATTCAATGTCTAAAGGTTGTTCTTCTAAAGAACTAAACCTTTTTCTTATATAAAACTATTTAAATATGTACTTAATTTTCTAAAGTAAAGGGATGCATCAAAGTGGGATCACTGCCCACCAACCCATCTTAACTTACTGTCTCCCCCCCTTTTTTCTATTTTCTTCATTTTTTTTCCCTATTTTATCTACCCAAGACAGTGCTTCCATAAAAAATTCATCTGCTGGCTATGATTCTGTTTTTTATCAGCTTCATAACTATATTTAACTTGACCCAAAATAATTCTAGCCGACTCCTGTTGTGAGATATACTGTTTTTGCAACACCCAATGGCACCTGGCTTGCCAAATGTGATATTTCAAAATTCCACAGATTAATCTAAGTGTACTAATGGTGTATTTCTTCCAAAGACCATTATAAATGCCTAGAACCAAAACTTCGTGTGTTATGTTTGAGAAGGTCTGATCCTGGGTCATACAACTCAATAAGTTCCACAAAGAAATTACAAAAGGGCATTAAAAAAAGAGGTACTCCTGTGTTTCCAATAGCATGTTACACGTATCTCTAAGGCAATACCTCTCTTCTGTTTTTTTATGCTTGTGGTTATCTCTAACCCCCATCCGATCATGACATGCCAACCATGTGGTATCTCACAAGAATTTGGGAATTCTAGAGTCCATTAATTGTTTGGTAGTAACCATCACCCCTGGTGGAGTTCCCATTGGAAAAGAGAAGGGTTCTGTAAAGTGGTCTAAAATTATTTGTTGGTACATTAACTGTCTTGAAAGAATCAGAAAATCAGTTATAAGGAGTTTCCATTTCCTGACCTTTTGCAGTGTTTGACACACATAGGTTGAGATAGCCGTATTGTGCAGCTTAATTCTCCATTTATCTAGGGACCAGATTGGCGAGACCCTTTCTAACCATTCCTGTCCCCAAATCATCCAGTTCTGGGTCCCTTTCCTAAGACTATGCACTAAGTTCCCATACCAAAAGATAGAATGGAAAAATACCAGTGGGTTAACGTACCTATACCCCCTCTGTGAAATGGATCTATATGTTGTGTTCCATTTAACTGGGTTCAAACGGCTCCCCCTGATGACTCTAAAAAAGGTATTATACAATCTGGAGTCCAATGTATCAGGCAGGGGAAATATGGATCCTACAAATAATAAAAGTGGGACTATGAAAGTTTTAAGCAAATAAACCCTTTTAAGTTTGGTGATTTGTAAACCCTGCCATACCTTTATTCGTGTGTCACATTGAGTTAATTTCAGTTCCCAGTTTATTTTCTCCATTTCTTTAGGCCCAAACTTAATTCCTAATAGTACAGCTTCCTGGGATATGGGTACCCTTCAGACCTGATCTACAGGCTCTGTACGTCCAACTGCCAAGGCTTGGCTTTTGTGGAGATTTATTCTAGCACCTGTTGCTTCTGAATAAGCTACCAATGCATTGTGTGCAATGTCTCCTTCCAATTGGGATTTTAAGACTAGGCAGAGGTCGTCTGCATAAGCCAGAACTTCAAGGAGGGGGGATACAAGGTGCCGTGTCCGTGGACTTGACCAAGGCATTCGATTCAGTGGACTATCAATTGTTAATTTCTAGACTTGGGTTTTTGGGAGCAGGACAGTCTTTTTTTGCCTGGATAGGGGATTATTTAATTGATAGATCTCAAAGGGTTAAATATGGAGGTGTCATTTCTGAATCTGCAATGGTAAAGTGTGGGGTCCCTCAAGGCTCCATACTAGGACCACTTTTATTTTCTTTGTTTTTTGATCGGCAAGTGAAAGTAATTAGTAATGCTTTTCTAACACTTTATGCAGATGATGCAGTAATATATATGCAGGGCTCTTCTGTTGGTGATCTAGGTGATTCCCTAACAAAAGAAATGTGTTATTTTCAATCATCCCTTATTGCTTGTAGGATGGTTTTAAATAAATCAAAAACAAAGGTGATGATTTTTGGAACCTTGGCAAGATTAAGAACTGTGGGCCAGTGTCTGCAGGTTAAATCTCTTGATGGACCATTGTTTGATCAAGTGGATACATTTCAGTATCTTGGGGTCTTATTAGATTCTAATTTAAGTTTTGAACCTCATTTTATGAGGGTAACTTCGAGAATTCACTGTAGAATGGCCCCTTTATACATAATTCATTCATTTCTTATTATGGAGTCTAGGTTAGCTACAGATATTTCAAATCATTGTTTAGTTCCTATTGTAAATTATGCTGCCATCATAACTGATACTGCTTCTGCGGCAATAATTTCTAGGAAATCTACTTTACTTCAATTGATTGCTAAATTTGCTTTAAATTATTCTAAATTGTCTCATCAGTGCAAAATTTTGAAAGAGATAGGTTGGCTTCCAGTTTCATTGAATTTCCATTATTATGTAGCCAAATTTACACATAGAATTGCTAATTCTGGAGTCCCACAAAAATTGTATAACTTGTTGAGGCCGTACAATGAGGGCTATTTTTCCAGATATAGGACAGATGGTTTAGTTCTCAAAATACCATTTATGAGAACTAAAAGTGGACAGACAGCCTTTGCTTATATTGCTCCATCTATCTAGAATGAAATTCCTTGTGATATAAGACAGTTGCGTTCTGCTAAAGTATTTGCAGATGATTTAAGGATGTTTTTTGAACTCCAATTTAATTGTAAATGTTTTTTATGCATAATTTTCTTTTGTAACAAAGACATTTTTGGTCTGCTATATTTGTATTGTATATATATGTCTTTTGTATTGTATATGTATATTTTTATGTGGGTCGTACCTGTAAAAGGAACTAGTTTTCCAGTGTACTTACCCATTAAGCGAATAAACAAACAAACAAACAAGGAGAAAGACTCATGCCTTCAATATGCCTGGAGTGATCGATATATTTTACCAAAATACCAATATAAAATATGTACAACGGGGGCTCAGTGGGTACCCCGTCATACCCCTCTCCTAAGCAAAATCTGTTTACCAATTATGCCATTCAAAAGCAAATGAAAGTGTGCTGAACCATATAATAACTGCAGCCATGCACTAAACTGTTGTGAGATGCCATAAAAAGCTAAAATCTGAAACATAGTGGTATGTGAAACTCAATAAAAAGCTTTTTCTTGTTCCATTGTCACAACATACCCTTGCAAAGTCCCCAACTGCCCCCTGGAAAATACTTCTCGCAGGCAAATCAGACTGTCTTTTAAAGTGTGTCCTGGAATTGGGCAGTTTTGATAGGGTGAGATAACAGATTTAGCTATACCACTGAGGCAACCGCATAGTATAATGGAGAGCAGTTTGAGGTCTACATTCAATAATGAGATTGGCCTCCAGTTATTCACATCCAGCTTATCTCCTTTTTTGTGCAATAAAATCAGCAAAGCTTTCACCATGGGGGTCAGGAATATCCTGATTATATAGGATATCATTGAATGTGTCTACCAATAAAGGAGCTAGGACATCCCGAAATGTTTTGTAAAACTTTGGGCCCAACCCACCAGGTCCTGGAGCCGTATTCATTTTCAGTTTTTGTAGGGCTGTGCGAATTTCATCTGCAGATACTGGGGTTATCAATCTGGAAATATCACTAGGATCAAGCATCGGGGTGTCAGAAGTAGCTAGAAACTGACCTAACTCCTCCTTTGTCTGTATTGGAGTTCCAAAAGAAGTATAAAAATGTGTTTGGACTATCTCCATAATTTTACTACAATCAGAATGTATAGTACCTGTGCTATCCTTTACTGCCTCCCAGACCTTTCTCCTAACCCGTGATTGGCAATCTTTCAAAATGTCTAAAGACACTTTGGTGCCTTGTGTTCCTGCAGACTGCTCCATCTATAAAGATTTTGCTTTAGTGTGAAAAGAAGTTTTCATCTCTAGTTTTATTACTTGGATCTGTGTTGAATGGTCAACATCATCTGTATTCTGTACTGTGATAAGTCGGTAGAGGTGTTTTCTAAGTTTCAGATACTGGAAGTAAGCAGACTTCCCATTCTGCTTCCCCCATTTCTGAAATAACTGTTGAAGGATTGCTTACGTTTGCAGCCACCAGTCACTGACTGAGTCATACCATGCAACCAGTGTTGCTCTAACCAAAAGGTATTCTTTTGTTTTATCCAATATGTCAGGATCTGTTAGCAAAGTGTTATTAAGGTGCCAATAACCAGGTCCTATGTTATTACTTTGTAGCTGACCCAAAGCTATTACTAAACTAAAATGATCTGATATAGCCGAGGAAATAGTTTCCACAGATAAAATAGACCAATGTTGAGAAACAAATATGTAGTCAATTTTAGATGATAAAGAAGCCCTGTGGTATGTGTGTGTCCCCTTGTTTTATCCAAATTTCTAAAAGTGTCCCATAACTCTGCTGTATTCAGGATTTGTTTTAAAGTATTGGTGACACAGTACATTTTAGATGTGGTCCCTGTTTTGTCTTTCAGGTCCAGTAGACAATTAAAATCACCCCCTAAAATGAGCTTTCGATGTGTGTGTAAATGTGGCTGCAAAGACTGAAATAGCTGCACCCTCGCTTTTTTTGTCTGTGGTGCGTACACCACCCCGACCCGTAGGTCCTGAGACTGGTAAGTGAGATCAATAAATAAAGCACTGCCTGGGTCTACTTCTATGATCCTGGAAGGTTATATAAAGCCTTTAAATAATATCCCCACTCCTAAGCAGGCTTCCTCCCCTAATGACCATATAGAAGTACCCCAAACCCAAGCCTTTTTTGCCTAGTAGATGTCAACTTCCGAATGAAGCCTGGTGTCTTGTAAAAGAGAAATGTCTGCTTGAGTGTCCTGTAAGGCCTGAAAGGTGATGCATCTGTGTTTGTAGTTTTTTATGTTGTTCGTGTTCAAAGAATGGAACTTAATACAATCTGCAGCAGTGCCAGGCATTCAGAAATTTAAACCGGGTGGGGGTGCTCAAGATGTTTTTTTTTCTTGTTCTTTTTTGCATTCTAGACCTTCCCCCACTTCTCCTTCCATATCCGAGGTTTCCTTCTGAGATGTGGCCAACGAAGAGGCCTCTGAGTCCTCATCATGCTCCTCCACTGAAGTTTTCAAGGCTGCGTATTTATTTGAATCGGTTACAAAGTCAGTACGGGGAAGTTTAGATTTGGGAATCTACCTGGCAGACCATCTCTTCCCTGTCACTGCTTGATATCCTTCCTCTGTTGGGGGGGTGGAGGTGGCATCTCTCCTAACCGGACTGTCACAGTGGAGGGGCCCACGTGTTCTTCTGCAGTTTCAGACACGGCCTGCTGAATGTTAGTGTCCTCTTCTGAATGTGGGACCTGACCATGCTGGTCTGTAGGGACATCTTCTATATTTGCATGAGGGATATCACGCTGAGCTGCAGGTTATGCCACAGGTGTCTCTGGCTCCTCCTCTGAGCTCAGATATCTTTGTTGCTCTGACTGTTTTTCCTGAGCAGTGTGTGCTGTGGTATCCTGATCCCACAAAGAACCCTTGTTGTGGACTGCCCAAGGGCACTGTAGAAAGAGGTGACCATGATCCTCACATAAATTACATTTCAGGGGTTTTGGCATTGATTACTCGGGTGTCATATCTGCTGACAAAAGCTGCAGATCAAGGCTTCACAAGTGTTGCTTAAGTGAGAAAAGGACCCACATCTGTGGCATGTCTTGGGTTGGCCTGGATAAAAGCAAAAGCCTCTGTCTACACCCAAGTAGAAACAACTGGGAAGATGCACAGAAAATGACTGAGGGATGCTGACATTTTTAAACACAGAAAATTAGGGGCCGTCAGGGAGACAGACTGGCATCAAGAGAGAGATAGAAGACTAGAAGAACAGTATAGAAACTAGTGTATTTACCTGTTGCACTAGCAGCAGTAGAAAGTTTATTTTAGATTTAGCATTATAGGATGAGGAACGCTGTTGTCCCAACCCCCAGTCCCAATACCAATTCCCTACTCTGTTTCAGTCTTCAGATGGTCAGCATTATGTTTTAGACTGATGTCATCTGGTTTTTATACATATGTCTGTCTGGTGGTTGGGGGAGGGGGGCTCAGGGTGCCAAAGGCTGCTTCCTGAGAATAGCCGGCCTCACACAGCCCTTGAGAGATATACCTTTTCTCCATGATAACAGCTTCTAGTACCTGAACAGAACTGTTCTCTCAGTCTTTAGCCCTGGATGCTACAGTATCTGGAGTCAGCTGCAGTCACACATCTGATCTAAACTGTTCTACGTATTATCATTACAGAATGTCTTCCCGCATTTTATCAGTAAGAAATCAGGGCACATGCTCTGCTATGTACTGTGTACTACCTGGCAATTGAGCTGCCCCCATAGTACACTGAGTATTTAAAGCAGAATTTCTTTCTGTTTGCTTTATTTAATGCTATGAAAGTATGAAATTACCAGTAGGTACAGCCAAAGCAACCCTAAGCAGAGGGGCAGTATTGATAGAGGCAGCCCCAGGTCTTTTCCAGTTATTCTTGTGCACTGCAGTCAGTACCAGCTCTGTCTTCATTTGAGGTCCCCCAGCCCCCCTACTGTGTCAGCTGAAGATGGAGCCAGAGGGGACACAAATCAGTGGGTGGGAAGGAAGGGGGGCCGGGCAAGGAGGTGGCCTACCTTACCTTAGCCATGCCTCCTGTAGTAGTAGTAGGCAATAGGCAGCTTCTGCTTCACCTTCTCAGCTGCTTCTGCAAGTTCTGCTTGCCCTTTGCTGCTTCACCATGCCGCAACGCTGTTGCCACAGACCAGACAAGATGAGGACCAATGGATCAGATGAATAAAGAAGAAGAACAAAATGATTCCACGACTGCCAGGCCAAGTCAAGTCTCCACCAACGTCTACTTCTGTTATCCTCCTCCTATTACTCAGTTGAGTCAATTGACTATGAGCCCGGGCCAGCGAGCAACAACTCCCATTCATCCGACTCCAATGACAATTAAGCCTGCCTGGTCTGCTTGGCTGGGCTACGGGTGCACAGTCACATTCACACTAGCAGCAGGAAAAAAATACAGCAAGTGGTTTGCAGAGTGAAAACACATGTGGACAAAAACTGTCCAATTGCTGCGTGCCAGCATGTCTGAGGAGAGGAACTGGAATTGACTGATGGCCAGGATGGGACTATACCCCCCACCCCAGCGCTGAGTACTGGAGGATCAGGGTTCAGAATCTGGACCAACACAGAAAAAAAAATGTTGTCCTGGATTTTTTTCTGTACACATGGACGGACAATAAGTATGCATGGTTACATCACTGGTAATTCTGTCTCTCTTTAGATCACTGGTGAGACCCCATATGGAATACTGTGCCCAGTTATGGAATCCTCACACAAGGAAAGAAAATGACAGGCTGTTGAAGGTGCAGCGTAGGTTAACCAAAATGATTCAGAACCAAGAGGGCAGATCCAATTGGTATTGGCTTAAAGCGTTAAACATGTACTCGCTGGAGGCCAGAAAGAAGATGGGTGACATGATAAAGAACTTTAAGTTCTTGAAAAGAATGAAACAAGTAAACTGTGAGGGACTAGTTAGTAGGAATGGTGAGTCAAAACAAGGGGACATGGGTGGAAGCTGGGGAGGGGATGTGAAAAAGTTTTACTTTACAGAGAGAGTGACTGAGCTGTGAAACAGCCTACCAGCTGAGGTTGTGGGCACAAAAACCAATAATGGGTCCAAGTACAGCTGGGACAGTGATAAGGGCTTAATAGTTGGGGGGTAGCAGTAAGGCAGGAAGTAGGGGGAGGTGAGGGCAAAAGCACCATCTCAACAATAAGTCTCAGGGTAGGATGGGGAATCAGAGCAGACTGGATGGACTGATGGTCTTTTTCTGTCGACATTGTCTATGTTTATATGTTTCTAATAGGGCCTGAAATATAGAGTACATATTTAACAATAAAAGGGCATACCAAGAGATAATTTTAAAAGGCCTCACTACCTGGAAGATGGCATAGGCAGCATCCCTGTTTATATAAATAGTTTATACTTCCCACCCACCTCACATTTAATAGCTGTAGTCATCTGCTCATATCTCAGGTCCGTATAAGCCTCTGGGATTTTTAGAATATATAAGTTTCATCCCAGTTATGATCTTTTACATTTATTCTGGTATAAATTTGTATCGTTTTACCACAGCTTTCTTTTCTGTGCAGTTTTATTTGCACATGTGTTGTAGTTGAGATTAGTTTATTGTTTGATAATTGAAAGATCATTACAGTGTTTTTAACAAATTACATACATGATTATTAAAAAAAATTAAAAATGATCAACAATGGAAGACAGCTAACAAATAGCACTAATACTTAAATACACAGCATATAGTAACTATATCAATTAGAAATGACTTTCCACGTGTGAATAATTATATATTTTTACAAAGTATAATTGTTTTTTGTTGAATACCCTTTGCCTGGCATCCTTTGTGCTTGTAAACAGTTACATATTTTTACAGTCTATAATTTATTTATTTATTCATTCTCAGATTGCAATACCTTTGAGCAGATAACAGCTCTTTTATAAAGGTTCCACATCAGTGGGAAGGGTGACAGACATACAATGGATAGTATTACATAAAATCTTGATAAGAAAGTATTTAAAATGACAATATGACATTAACATTGCAACTAAAATTAAAACTATGAATCAGTAAGAAATCAAAAATAACCTAATAAAAGGAAGCAGCCCAAGGTGCTTTATCAAATAAGTATAGGTAGATTTGGGTGAACAAAAGTTCAGGTAACTGAAGATAAACGGTGGAAAGAAGGTGGAGGGTGAGGTGAAAGAAGGATTGGGGAACGAGGCAGGAAATAGGGCAGAGCAGTTAGGGTGAAAGTAGTCCTTCACAGAGAAAGGGGAAGAAGTAGGTACACAAGGATGTATCAATACTGCTGAGGTAGTGCCATGTCAGTTGAATCAGCCACAGGAACTGTTAGCTGTAAGATTCTGACAAAGAGTGCCTCTAAATAGTCCCAGTTTTGGTAAGGAAGCAATATCACTGGGCAGTGCATTAAACCATAGTGGTGCTCTATATGCAAACGATCATTGTCCTTGTGTAGTCTGGCATCTTGGGACACAGAAGAGTTGGTTGACTGAGCTACGCATGCACTGGGAGCTGCAAGAGTGGATGAGTAAGTTTGTAACACCACAAGGCAGAAGACAGAGAAGTGCCTTTTTAGTTAGCAAGCAGGGTTGATAGTGAATCCTCCCATTTAGCTGAAACCAGCCTGTTTGTGCATGCAGTTCACATGTGTGGGTAAGGCATGCTGCTCCAGTAAGAAGTTGGCATGCTTTATTGAGTGCCACTGATATTCTGCGGAGGGTAGTGGTGGAAGCTGAGCCATAGATAACCAGACCATAGTCAACAATGGATATTATGGAGCTATAGATAGCTAGTCTAAGGGCTTCAGGCATTAGATTGTGTTTATGTCTATGGAGTAACTCTATCTTGATACTGGCAGACCTGGCAACATTCTCAACATGTTGGGCATATGATAATGAGCTATCCACGGTTACCCCTAGATACTTGAAATGTTGAATTTGTTCAAGTGGGATGCCAGAGGAGTTCCTGATGGTTAGGGCACTGGATCTGTGTTTGCTGTGAACACTGCTGAACAACATGGCTTTTGTTTTTTTGTAGTTCAGAATCAGCTTGTGTTTTCTGAACCAGTCCTCCACTTCCTCAAAGCTGAGTTGAAGCTGGTGTACCAGTGGTTCATGGTCAGTGTTGCTAGGAGGACAGTTGCTTAAGAAGAAGAGTGTGGTTCACTGCATCAAAGGCCTTTGCGAGGTCTATGAAGGCCACACCCACCAATCTACCTTGATTGGTGAATAAAACCAGTGAATTCTAGCAGTGCTGTGGTAGTGCTATGTTGTTCTTTCTGAATCCATGCTCCTGGGGGCACTGTATTGAGTATTTTTCCATATACTCCACCAGCTGATCCGCAACTATGCGCTCAAGTGCCTTAGACAGAGGTCAAAGTATAGAGGTAGGGCTATAGTTTGTGTGTATAGTGCGGTCTCCACTTTTGTGAACAGGAGTAACAAGGGCTGACTTCCAGATTTGTGGGAATTGTGCCAGTCTTAGTGAGAGGTATTATTGGATGCCCTTTGCCCAGCCTTCTTTGCACTTGCGAATAAGTATATATTTTTAAAGTCCATAATTGCTACAGTTTTTATTGAATTCCCTTTGCCCAACCTCCTTTGCACTTGTGAATAATTATATATTTTTACAGTCTATCATTGCTATGTTTTTATTGAATGCCCTTTGCCCAACCTCATTTGCACTTGTGAATAATTATATATTTTTACAGTCTATCATTGCTATGTTTTTTATTGAATGCCCTTTGCCCAACCTCCTTTACACTTGTGAATAATTATATATTTTTACAGTTTATCATTGCTACATTTTTTATTGAATGCCCTTTGCCCAACCTCCTTTGCACATATGAATAGTTACACAATTGTAAAGTCTATAATTGATACCATTTTTACTAGAGTTTTTTGCCCTCTCTCCTTTGCACAATATTTTTGCAGTCTATAATTACCATTTTTATTTAATTGTTATGTCTAGCCTCCTTTGCACAAGTGTATAATTATTTATTTTACAGTCCATAATTATTATAGTTTTTACCAGATGTATTTTGCCTTGCTTCCTTTGCGTAAATCTATAATTATATATCTTTATAGTCTGTAATTGTTACAGTTTTTACTGATTCCCTTTTACCCAGTGTCCTTTGTACATGTGTATAATTGTTAGTTTTTACTGAATGCCTGTTGCCCAGCCTTCTGTGTACATAGGGAGCTACTGTATATATTTTTACAGTCTTTAATTGCTGCAGTTTTTACTAATCACTTTTTCCCCAGAATCTTTTGTACATGTATATACTGACATATTTTAGTCTATAATTGTTATGGTTTTTACTAACTCCCTTTTGTCAGCCTCCTGTGCACATGTATATGGTTATACTTGTCCCAAACTATATAAGTGGTTATATAGTTTTATAGTGTGCTATTGTAAACTGTACACTTGTTTGCACTGTGTAACTTACTGTGTTGTAATATTTTCCTAAATTGTCATTGTCATACATTGTTTAGTTTTACTGGTTGTACTCTTTCAGGTCATGCCTGAAAATGGGTGAATGCTTGTCTAGTGCACCCTGCCTAGTTAATAAAACACTGAATAAAGAATTGTTACAGTTTTACTGAATACATTTTGCCCAGACTCCTTTACACATGTGAATAATTGTATATTTTTACAATTAATAATTGTTTGTTTCCTTGAAGGGAAAAATGAGTGACTAACATTTCACCTCAAAATGAAGCTTTGAGAAAGCCTCATTTTGAGGTGAAACATTGGTCAACCATTTTCTACTCAGTGGAGCATTTATGGCAATAAACTTTTTGGTATGAATTGAAGCTATTTGATTCCTGGACATTAAGTTTATTGCTAACTTCAGCCTGTGGAAGTGAGTTCTGCGACTTCTGCAATTGTCTGTGCTGGTTTCTGTCACAGAGAACCCAGTCCTGATCGAGCATCTCTGTTTCCAGGAAGTGATTTCTAGATCTGTTGAACTGCTAAGTCCAGCACAGGTCTTAGAGACATGATTGCCAACCTATTTCTCTTCCATGTAGTCTCAGAAAACACAAGAACCACTTATAAAACTGGAACCATGACCTCAGTTGGAGTCTGTCAACCCACCACAACAGAATCAAAGAAGTCAAAGTACTTCCAGACACCCATAGTGACCATTCACCTGTGTAATGCATGTGGGTAGGCAAATACCTAAGTGCTCCCACTCACCTCAGGCCATGTCCTGAGTAAAGGTAATGGGTGTCTGACTTTCAGTCACATGTGGCTCAGACAGATTTGAGCTACCTGGATGGCATCCATGACATTGGTTCAGCTCTTGAATTTTTAATTACAGAGTTCATTAAGGCCTGTGAATTTGCCCCCTTGGAAAATGTAAGGTGTAGCCAGCCCAGTGGTGCTGAGGGCCAAAGCACTGGATGCCTTACCTCATGCTGCACTGGTGACCCTGGTTTGGGAACAACCTTGGGCCACTGGGGTGCTGGCGGGGTGAGGTGGGAGCAGGATTGAGCAATGGCTCTCCTCTCCTGGGAAGAGGAGGGTCACCACCCATAGTCCTGCCATCACTGGATGGAGGTCTGATGACAGGCATAGGTGGTATCAGTGTGACTGGTAGGGTGGGAGTCATCCCGCAAGACGTGTATGCATGCCTCCACACGTGTGTGTCATGTTGGGGATGCGTGGGAGTGGGATATAAAAAAAAGAAAAAAGAAGAAAGGAAAATGTAATGTGAGAGGTACTCCTTTTGACTGGATCTCCACTGAATTCCTGGCCCTCATGAAAGAGAGAAGAAACAATCTGTGGACACCGGCTAGGAAGCCAGGGTCCCCAGCACACCTGCAGAAATACAGGGAAGCCTGAAACAACTCCACTAGCAAGATTAGTTTGGCTAAATCAAACTTCTGCAAGGCTCAACAAACCCAAAATTGGAGAAATGGGAAAAGATTCTGGGAAACTGGTTCTAAGCTTCTGGATAAGGAAGAAAGAAGCTCCCCTAAAATGGCCATGATGGAGAGGAAGGAGATCTTTGATCCTATTGATATTGCAAATTGATTTCATGCAGCCTTTATGGACCTAGGCTTCGTCATCCCTGCTGACCCTGTCCAGCTGCCCTGTGAAGGTTCTGGTATTGAAGCTCACACCTGTTGGACCTGGGCCTAGGTCACACAAAATTCTATTTCAGGTCTGTCTCTGTAAACTTTAAAAATACCTTAAAAAGGTTCTTGGCAACATTGGGAGGGGGGCACCCTCGATATGAAGCTATTAACCCTGGCCCTAGTAAAATATTCAGTTGCTCCCTGTTGTACTCCCAGTTCCCTGTGAACCGGAAATCCACACTGGTCACATTGGTATTTGAAAGGAGAGACTGCTCTAATCTTGCTAACTACATGCCAGTCTCAGTTCTCTCCCCATTGTCTTAGGCCCTGGAGAGAACTGTGTCAAACCAACTCATCTCCTACCTAGAAAAATAATGACAATAATATAGTTTTACAAGCAGAATCTTAAATATTATAGGCAGAATGGTAAATGAAGGCATATAGAAAATAACACACTCTAATATACAGTATACAGAAAGGGAAAATACCTCGGGATAATTCTAGATGATACCTATATTTTTCCCTGCATGTGGACAGCCTGGTACTTATGGTTAATAGGTGACTGGGAGCCCTATATAGAAATTACATCAACCTTACTGCTGAAGCCAGACATCTTTCTGTCACTTGTCGATTGCGGCCTTCCAGTCTATGCAGTTGCAGGGCCTGGTGACTCATGTTAGGGGTTCATAAGCATACAGCAGCTGCAATCTGTACAACATAACTAACGCCTACATCTACCCAGCAGAGTAAAGTACCAAACTTGTCTTCTCAGTAAAAAGGCACTGCTTGATTTAACCTTCCCCCTCCCAGCTCTAAAAAGCTGCTTCCAACTAGTCCAACACCAGGAACATGTCAAGAACTACACTAGAACTGCCCTTCCAGAGAACTTGTGTAGATTGGGCCAGCACTTCTTTGCTGTAAGGGCTGCTGGTTGGCTGAATGATCTGCCTGACTGGTAAATCATCCACATTTTGTCCAGTTCAAAAGATCGCTGCAGTACAGTGCCTGTTACAGTTAAGTTGATCGGTACTGCTTTATACCAGCCAGTGCAGCACTCTGCCACTCGTTAGACTGCTTAGTGTGGTACATCAGGTAATTCTGTAGTGCGGAATTTTTTTAAATTTTTTTTTATTTTATTAAACTCTAGGATAACAAATACCTTTGAGCAGGAACTGCTCATTTACTAAGGTTCCACGTCAAAGGATGTAGGGTAACATACATACAAAGGTCAACAGTGGTTACAGTCTTAAAAACACAGAGGTGTCTAAGCATTTATTATACAGCCAAAAATGGAGAGAGACAACATAAGCCAGCTTCAGACAAGTTTCAGGGTGAACAGTTAGAATAGGGTAGGAGGGAGTCTGGAAGAAGTAGACAGGCTAAAGGGCCATTGTCGGCGGGTAGAGGTGGGTGGCAAAAGTGCCAGGTGGATGGGCTGGAGGGCCCCATATCTGAAAGTGCCATTAGAGAGGGAAGGGGAGGGAGTGGGTGAGGCAGTGTGGTGTTGGGGGGGCAAAGGGGTAAGAGTGGGGGAAACTGGTGCCAAAAAAGTCAAGCTATAAGGGAGGTTACAGGTCACCTTCGACTAGGGTAAAATGAGGAGGCAGCTACTTAGGAGAGGCAGTCACATTGAGTGGTAGAGGCGAGGAATAGTCGGAGTTGCCTTTTAAAGGGACCAAGCGTCACAGTTGTAAGTGTTTCTTTGTTATGGGTATTGTACCACTGAGGATCCCTGTGCTTGAATGACCTCTGACCCATTGTGGTCCTGCATCTAGGAACTTGGAAGGTTTGATATAGAGCACTGTGTGTAAGCTGGGTACTGCTGTTGGCAGTAAGGAACTTTTCCACTCCTGATGGCATGAGCCTGAGGAGAACTTTTTTGGTTAACAAGCAGGTCTGGTATTGTATTCTACTAAGGAGTGGTAGCCTTCCGGCCTGGGCTTACAAGGTCACAGGTGTGAGTTAGGCGGGCAGCACCTGTTAGAAGCCTACAGGCCTGGTTGAGTGTCACTGATATCCTCTGGAGGGCAGTAGGGGAAGCAGAGCCATAGATGACTAGCCTGTAGTCGATGATGGAGGTGATGGAGCTGTAGATGGCCAGTCTAAGGGCATCAGTGGTCATGCAGTGTTTGTGCTTGTGGAGTAGGCCGATACGTATGTTGGCGGCCTTAGCTATGTTGCCAATGTGCCGCATGTAAGAAAGGGAACTGTCCAAGGTGATGCTGAGATATTTAAACTCAGGAACATGTTCAAGAGAAGTCCCCACGTGGTTCTTGATGGTGAGGGACAGAGGTTTATACTTGCTCTGTGCATTGCTGAATGTCATGATCTTAGTTTTGCTGTCATTCAGGATGAGTTTATGTGAGCTAAACCACTCTTCAACATGCCTGAAATCACACTGCAACTGACTCTCAAGTTGTTTAGAGTCTTGGTTGCTAGTAAACAATACTGTGTCATCTGCATAGAGTAATATTCTCTGTTGGCAGATGCTAGATAGACTGTTCAGGAAGAGAGAAAAGAGTAATGGCCCTAGTATAGACACCTGAGAGGACTGGTTTTTCATCAGAGGTGATGCCAGCAATCCTAACACGTTGGACCCTTCCCCCAAGGTAGCTAGCAAACCAGGGCAGTGCATCCTTGGAGAGCCCGAGAGTGGTCAGTTGCCTGAGTAGGAGTGGGTGGTTAACAGTATCAAAGGCCATTGTCAGGTCAATGAATACTGCCACCCCCACAGATTCCTTGGTCGAGGGTGTCATGGATGAATCCAGTAAATTCCATCAGTGCCGTGGTGGTACTATGCCCTTTTTGGAAGCCATGCTGTTCTGAACACTGGATTTCATATTTGTCCAGGAACGCAACAAGCTGGTCTGAGACTATTCATTCCAGAGCTTTAGATGGGGGGGAGGCTGGAGATGGGCCTGTAGTTGGTATACAGTGACTTGTCTCCCCTTTTGTGTACAGGTGTGATGGCCGCCTGTTTCCAGAGTGATGGAAATTGACACAATCTTAGGGAAAAGTTGAAGATCTTTGTCAGGGGTTCAAGGATTTCATCAAGGACTAGTACAAGCAACTTCAGGTCGAGTGAGTCACCACTGTAGACAGTTTTGCGGGTGACCTTGCATATATAGGTTCTGGCTAAGTGCATATGGTATAGTTTGCCTTGTTGTGTAATTCAGCTTTAATCCAGGAGGTGGCGACAACAACTCGTCTGCAGCCCTTACATGTCAGAATTTACCTTTTACCACTCTTAGTACAGGTGCACCAGCAGGTGGTGCATTTTAATTATTTTTTTTAATTAATGTACTGTAGTTCTTGACCATCAAATGCAATTTAATAAAAATTAAAAAAAGCCATTTCCCTCTCATCTTTCACAATCCTCAATGTGGCTGGGACTAAGAGAATAATAATAAAAAAAGCACTTTCCCTCTGGTGTGTGGTTCTTTCTTTTTATTTTGGGCACCTGATTTTGGCCTTTGAATTCTTTCATCTTTTAAGTTAAAAACACTGTAGAGCATTGGAGCATTAAGAAAGTACTGCTAAACGTATTCATTTTCTATGAACACTAACTGTATGTTTTTTTCCAAGTTTTAAATCATCTACTGACCCTAAAATGGCCATGATGGTAGAAGATGCAAAGATTCAAAGAAAAGTTACCCTGACTGAAAACAAGCAATTTAAAGTGTCTAGTACTGAATTTGGTTGCAGAAGCCAGAGCATTTCAAATTATTTTTATTTCTATATATAAGCACAGTTTTGGTGTACAATGAGCTTCAGCATGAGCTGCAAACATCACTCCTAATATATTTAGCAGGTCATTGAATCCTCTTGTGAATGGATTTCATTTACAGAAGTCTATAAAGAAAGTTTAAATAGCACTGTGAAATGGCAGAACCATCACCAACTATGCTGAAATGTGCCTTAACTCACCCAGCAGCCTTTGAAACTCCCACCCTCCTGGAAGAACAGGGGTTTGAACCTTTATTTGGGATTGATAAAATCAACACAGCAAAGAACAAAAGTCCCTCCACGAGATGTGCCTACAGTGTATGAGAATCAGATGTACTGTACAATATTCTGCAAAATACAAAATTACCTCAAAATGTACTTGATTTACTGTCAATAATTGCACACTCTCACTTTGGCTTTGTAGCATGCTCTGTTTATGAAGAAAAGTTCATATTGTTTCTAGTTATGAAGCCTATAAATCACTGCATCTACTGCATATTAATACTTAAAAGAATATGCTGCATTCTTATAAGGGCAGTAAATATTAACTGGAAAGTATTTTCGTCATTTTGGAAGTTGGAAGGGCAAGCATGCTTCATGTAAAAATAAGGGCAGAACAGTGGGCTTATTCTAACCAATGTACAAACTACCTTGCCTTTAGTGCAGAGTGAATGATTGCAGCAAATGTATTCATTTATTCGTCTGATTCAGTAAAATAAATAACTGGTGGAGTGGGATATCAAAGACATGGAAAACACAGATCACATCCACCATGGAAGCCTGTACAAATGCAGAAAGACAGTATTTGGGCAGCAAAATAATATAGCAAACTGCATGGTCGAAATGCACTCTTCATTTTTTCCACTATACTGTATATGCTTCTTTTAACTTTTTGGCTGACCTACAGCTGCATTGTTAAATTTGTGGCAGCTTTTTCACTTTCAACACCTGCTGAATTGTTTCAATGCAAATGATCCATATGAAAATTGCATACCAAGGACAGTTATTCAAGAATGAAGGCATACTTTTTGTTATGCATTAATCAGGACACCAGAGGAGATGCAGCACACTTCCACATGGTTATCAATAGTATGCAGCTTTACAAAAAACAGCTAAAAATTGATGTCTCTGTGCTTTCTGACTGCTCAGCATATGAGATTAGGTTGAGCAATTCTAGAAAACATGAGAAGAAAGGGTCACTAAGAGACGGGGGGACAGCTCTGAGGTAATGTGAGGAAGTATTTCTTCACAGAGAGGGTTGTGGATGCATGGCACAGCCTTCCTGAGGAGGTTGTGGAGTCAACAACAGTGGGGGAATTCAAGAATGCATGGGACAGACATAAGGCAATTCTAGTGGGGGGTAGGAGGAAGTAGGCTGTTGGTTAACTAGGATCTGCAGCTTATCCATTGGGTAGGGAGATGGGCAGACTAGGCGGGCCAAGCAGTCCTTATCTGCCATAAAATTCTGTTTCTATATAATCTAATTCTACTCCCTTGTTTGTGGGTGGTGGTGGGGGGTGGGATGGGTGGAGCAGTCTGATGACCCCAGTCACACATAAAGTAAGTTACTGCATACTCCAACAACAAATATACAGTACAGACCATATTATGAGGTGATAAACCTATCTCCTATAAATTAAAACAATATTTATTTATCAAATTAAACCAGAATATTTCTAATTATTTAATTTTCTACTCCATTCTTAATTCAGCTTACTCCTGCAGCACTTTAAGGTGCATACTGTACATTGTGAAACATGTTGTTCTCTATGCTTCCCCATTACAAATTATATATTTGTTGATTTCTCCTGAAACTCTGACATACCTTGTTATTTTTACAGTATTTCAAAACATAAGTGTTCCCTCTTCGTTTCGTCAGTGCCTGTATTTCTGTTTACTGCTATGAGAACAAATTATGCACCAAATTACTGTTCACTTCAATTTCATTTCTTAAAACTTTCTTAGGGTGTTATTATTTATTTAGGTTAAGTGACTTGCTCAGAAGTGGTGGTTGTGGGAATCAAACCCAGGTCTGCTGGATGTACAGTACCAAGCTAATTCACAATTAATTACTCCAACCTAAGACAAATGTTGAAAAATGTCACTCATCTACACTAGCTACAGTATGACATAACATTTAAAAAAAGTTATTAACAGACTGGGATTTCTGTTAGCCAAAACGACAGACAGTATGGAATATAGAATTGCATTTGAATCTTAAAGAAAATGTATGGAAACAGTTGTATTTTTCACATTTAAAATGTTTTGCAAGACTCCCTCTGAGGAGATAACAGACTCTAGAATTCCACACCTCCCCCTCTCCACTCAATTTGCTTCGCTTTAATTAAGTGGGTGTTACACAGAGCCAGCAGTCACCAGGACACCAGATATTCCTACTACTATGTCTTCAGAGAGGAATGTCTGGTATGTCTGGCATGTGAGAGTGAAGTTGAAGAAGTTAAAGAAGTTAGTTGGAGGAGGGGGTGCCTTCTATAGTGTACAATACAGGAGCCTTTCAAAATCACTGTTCTGTATGCCTTAGCCATGTACAAAAAAAAACTCAAAGCTTGGCTAAAAATGTTTGTAGCTAGGGTAACATACAGTATGTTAATGATTTGCACCTTGCTTGTAATGAAAACAAAGCGGAACACAGTGTAATGTTTACATATCCTTCATTCACTATGGGAGCCACACTGAGTATAGCTGATTTGTATAATGATGTCATATTAGCAGTATTTATGACATGGCAAAATCAAGTACTGCTACCTCTTGATATAAACAAAGTAAGGCAAAGAAAATTCTGCACTCCTCAGGAACCAATTTTGAAGCCGTATACCTTAGGAAATAAAGTCTTTAGACAGTTGTTTCATTCAAATGGTTTTATTACCTTTTCTCAAAAAGTTAAATGCATCAGTAGTACCAACTGTGATGGCTCACACCTCACTCTTGTGCCAAGATGTAGACAAAACTATCTGGAAACTAAAGGAGCATATACAGGCAGACATACGAAACATTAGAAACTGCAAGTAGGAAAATTCTGTAACAGAACCTTTTTTTCTGCTAAACACAGACTGACCCGAGTAAACTGAAATTTATGGGATTAGAACTGTTTTTTTGTGGGAGAGAGGAGGAGGTAATCACACCAGTAGATTACTTTTGTTTTACAGATTATCCAAGAATTAATTGTATTATCACAAGTATAGAAAAATCCATCACTTCTGTTGCACATTCTTGTAATCACTTCATTAATGTTTGTTATGAGTTCCAGGTCTCCTGTCCCGAGTTAGAATTTTCTTGTAACAGAACGTTTCCCAAATCTTTCCTTTTGTTAAGTCCACAATACTAGTTATACCCAACTCTTCTAATTTATTATTTAGTAATTTTTTTTTGTCTCATTGTAATGTTTAGGTTACCTGAAATAGGTTGTTGAGACTTGCTCAGCTTTGGATCTAATAAAGCAGCTGTCTTATGTATTTGTCATAATGCACCAATTATTATTTGATTTTTTGATAGCCTACAAGGGAGATCAGATTGTCATTGACAATGCCTATATGTATTTGTTTATCCATGTATTTATTATTTCCTTATAGAATATTTTTCCCTGTCCCTCCATCTCCCCCATTCTCCGATCACCATCCTTTAAGGAAAAAAAAAACTTTCTCTGGCTATCTACTTGTCCCTCCCTCCCTCCCCATTCCCCATTCCCTCTTCCCCATCCCAGCACTTCAGCATTATTTTTAGACTGCTCATTTATCTGGATCAAGCTAATATCCTGTCAAATGTTAGAGAAGTTCAAACCCTGCAACCAAAACATCATGGGGTCCAAATTGTTCAGGACCTGCCTTTGCCAGTTCCTCAGAGATGAGCAGAGTACAAAGCTATTACTTCTAAATTATGGGCAGCTCAAATTAAATATTGGACGCCTTACCCTGCACGGTTGGAAGTGTCTACATCTTCAGGCAAAAAGTAGCTTGAATCGGCTGCTAAAGCTGCTAATTTCTTAGTTTCTTAGTTTTTCTTATGTTCCTATGTTCCAATCCCAAGTAAAATCCTTGGCAGTTTGCCATAGCCATAGGTGTACTTCCAACATTGCAGGGAAGTGCCAGTAAATGTGTATATAAAAGTGTTTGAATTTTTACAAGAACTGTAAGATGAACTTATTTTCAAATGCAAAACACTTTCCTGATCATGAGAAAATGAATGCCTTGCTGAAATGAGTGCTGTAACATTTTGGTCCCCTCATTTGCAGTATATCCTGTCTCATCAATCTCCATGTAACTACTGTATAGTGTCTACTCTGTAAAGTGCACATGTAAGCCTGTTGTATACTGTGTTTGACATATGCCTGTATTTTTGGCCGATTCCTAAATGTACTCTGATTTTTTGTCTGCCTTGATGTTTGTTTCTTGCACTGTTTTGTCCTCACTGTGACGAGGTACCTTTGTAAATGAGCCTCTGGCTCAAAGGTTGTTAAACTGATGTTCTAATAAATAAATAAATAAATAAATAAATAAATAAATAAATCCTGGCTATTCATTTCATATGAGGATTGCAATATGTTAGAACCCGTGTTTCAGAAATGCATTCACTATTCCACACTCAGGAGAGTTTCTTATGTTTGAAAATAACTTTACCTTGCAGTGAAACATAGAAACATAGAATCTGACAGCAGATAAGGACCGCTTGGCCCACCCAGTCTGCCCACTTCCCTACCTAATGGATAAGCTGCAGATCCTAGTTAACCAGCAGCCTACTTCTTTCTACCCCCACCCCCTAGAATTGCCTTATGACTGTCGCATGCATGCTTGAATTCAACCACTGTTTTTGACTCCACAACCTCCTCCAGAAGGCCATTCCATGCATCCACAACCCTGTCTGTGAAAAATACTTCCTTACATTACCTCTGAGCCACCCTCTATCTTCAAATTGTGTCCCCTTGTTCTTGCACACCTCTTTTTTTGAAAGATGCTACTCTCTTGGACTTTGTTGATTCCCTTGAGGTACTTGAACATTTCTATCATGTCCCCCCTCTCCCTCCTTTCCTCAAGGCTATACATATTAAGCTCCTTTAGTCTCTCTTCATATGTCTTCTGGTGCAGACCCTGCACCATTTTAGTTGCCCTCCTCTGGACAGCTTCCATCCTGTCTATGTCCTTGCAGAGATTTGGTCTCCAGAACTGCACACAGTACTCCAGATGGGGTCTCACCATCTGTCTGTAGAGAGGGATAACAACTTTATGTTTTCTACTGGTGATGCCTCTCCCTATGCATCCCAGTATCCCCCAGTCCTCCTTACTGCCCTCTCACATTGCTTGCTCACCTTTAAGTCATCTGATATGACTACCCCCAGGTCCCTTTCCATTTTTGTTGTTGTTAGTATCTCACCCCCCATTGTGTACTCTTCCCCTGGGTTTTTGTTTCCCAGGTGCATTACCTTGCACTTCTTAGCATTGAATCTAAGCTGCCATACATTTGACCATTTCTCTAACCTTGCCAAGTCACTTCTCATCCTTTCCACCTCACCTTGTGCATCAACTCTGTTGCAGATCTTTGTGTCATCTGAAAAGATAAAAGGAGAAAATTCAAACTCCTTCATTTACAAGTTTACTGGCACTTCCACAACATGTTAGAAGTACCAGAGTGGCTAGGGGAGCTGCCCAGGGGTTCTCTTGAGACCGGGAGCTAGGACAATATGCAAAAATAAGCAAAAAAAAACAACATTTTGCAATATTGAGGATAACAGAATAGTGTAGTATGTCAAGTGTTTTTTTGGCAAGAGCACAGGTGTAGTATGACAGGATCTTACACACCATTTGTGCTGCAAGTTAAAGTTAAAATTGTGAATGTACATGCTAGATTTATAATGTGGGTGTACAGTATACTGTAAGTATTACTGTATGTTACCAAAACAAGAAAAAAAAAAGGAGAGGAGGTCAGATTTTCAATAGTGCACCTATTGAAACTTATAATATATTCAGTTCATTTGAGGACACAGAGATTAATTCTGTCCAAACATCAATCCCTGATTTACCATCAGCTAAACCAACTGCCCAGTCAAAATGAATAAATGTAGACCTATGTCTACCCCTCTAAGATCATCCCCTAGCAAAGCATGTACATCCAGTGATAACATCACACCCAATTTTTCTGAGCCCCTTTCACCACCAGTAGTAATTCCCAGAAACCCTTTACCCCCTTGACAGGTGTTGGTTTTAGGGGACTCAATTATCAAACATATCGACAGAGCAGTTTGCAATGTCGATAAGGAGAATTGTACTTGCTACAGCTTCAGAGGAGCCAGGGTTTCAGATATCACCTCAATGTTACCCAACATTTTACATCAAGTAGGAAACAACCCCCTTGTTATCATCCATGCTGGAACCAGCAACATCAGCTGTACCAACATTAAACAACTGCAGCAGGATTATGTATCATTAACTAATATGTTAGTTGAGAAAGGATGTTCCATCTGTTTCTCAGAAATCCTGCCAGTACCAAGAGTTACAGCAACTATTATACAAAATATTAAAATCATTAATGAATGGCTCAGAAAGTCATGTCTTAGACAAGACATCCCATGCATTCCACACTGGGAAACATTTCAAGATAGAGAGATTCTTTATACTGCTGGGATGGTCTGCACCTTAGTCAGAGGGGGAATACATTGCTGGGGAGGAGCATTGTTGCCACTATTAATCAGTGTTTAAACTAAAGGCTGAGGGGGAGACTGGATATGCAACCAGACCTCTAAAACAATTAAAACAAGCTAATTATAATACATGTAAATGTTTTGCCCTTAATGCAAGATCACTAAACCAAGTCAAACTAGCAGAGTTGGAGGTTAAATGCAGAACTTTAAATGATGGTGTTGTAGAGATCACTGAAACCTGGTGGGACTCGGCCTCAATGTGGTCCAAGGATATTCCTAATTACAAACTTTATTATAAGAATAGAACAAATAAACATGGTGTTGGCATGTGTATATATGTCAGAAATTATATTTCATCTTTTGAGGTGCATTATCCTTCAACATCTGAGAGTAACTGGGTTAAAATACAACTAAAGGGCCAGTCATATATCACCGTCAGAAAGCTATACAGACCTCCATCAGCAGACTTGGACTATACATCCAATATAATTAAAGATATTTGTCTTTTCAGACACCGAGGATGTCATTATTTTAGGGATTTCAATTTGCCCCACATAGACTGGGATTCATTGGCAGGTCAATCTAGTGCAGATAAACCTCTGGTCGATGTTGTTATTATTACAGGATTACAGCAATTAATTACAGAACCTACCAGGGGTACAAATATCTCAGATTTATTACTCACTAACATCGATTCACATATTACAAATCTTCATGTCTGGGATTCATTGGGTTCAAGTGATCATTCCTCAGTTTGCTTTGAAATTCAGCAAGATATTACTAATCAAAGCAAATGTATGAATATAAAGAACTATAATAAAGCAGATTTTTCTAATATCAATAAACAGCTAGCTGATATAAATTGGGATCTACTTCTCCATAACTTACCAACCCAGCAGTCATGGATCAACTTTAAAAACATAATTCAGAATTTAGAAGATCTCTTCATTCCAATTAAAAAAAAGTTTAATAACAAGGGTAAAAGACCCCATGGTTCAATAAAACTATTGAATCACAGATAAAATGGAAAGTTAAATTATTTAAAAAATTAAAAAAGTGCACAATTACAAAAAAATACCCTTCTTTACAAATATAGGGTAGCAGTCAAAACCTTAAAAAGATCTATTAAACTTGCAAAAACCAAATTAGAATTTAAACTTGCGCATACCAAAGATTGCCATAAGTCACTTTATTCATATATAAATAACAAACAAAAAAAAATGATTCTAGGACTATTGGACCCATAATCAATAACAGTATCAAATTATCAGATATTGACACTGCTAATCATTTTAATAATTATTTTGTTCAGTATTTTCTAAACCAACTACAACTACTTCAGTTTTTCCATATACACTTGATGCTCACAACATTACCATATCTGACATTTTACTGGCAGTAAAAAAATTAAATAAAAATACTAGTACAGGGCCCAATAATATTCATCCTTGGTTGCTGATTGAGACCTCTCAGAATATCTCCAAAACTTTATTACTGATATTTAATAAATCTCTGTAGGAAAGCTCTATACCTGATGAATGGCATACAGCAATTGTCACCCCAATATTCAAGAAGGGTAACAGAAGTAGTGTCCATAATTATCACCCCATTAGCCTGACACCTGTAGTATGAAAACTAATGGAAAGAATAATCAAGTTGAAAATTGATCAGGAATGTATAATATTGGGTATTCAAGATCCCTTACAACATGGGTTTACATCAAAGCACTCATATACAATCAACCTAATATCCTTTTATGACAACATTAGTGCACTTATGGATATAGGAATCCCAACCGATGTTATATTACTCGACTTTAGCTGAGCATTCGACAAAGTCTCACATAAAAACTTACATTTAAAAAGTATAACATGGGTCTGTCCCCTGACATAGTAAACTGGACATCAGATTGGTTGAATAACAGAACTCAGAAAGTTAGAATCAATGAAGTACTGTCTGACTGTGTCAGTGTCAAGTGGGGTACTCCAGGGCTCGTTCTTGGGTCCCACATTATTCAATCTCTTTATACATGGTCTACAGCCCCTAATACCTATATGGCCAAATCTGCTGATGACACAAAATTGGGAGAAAAGGTTAACAATCATGACAATATAGCATACTTGGTAGCCGACCTGGAAAAAGCTGAACAGTGGGCAAAACAAAATGACATGTATTTTCATCAGGATAAGTGTGTGGTTATTCATTTTGGTAAAAATAATCCAAATAATACATCTCATCTTAATAACTTACCACTTAAGACATCTAGCTGTAAGAAGGATTTGGGCATGCTTGTCAACAACAAGCTTACACCAAGGAATCATTGCACCATTACCTCCAATAAGGCAAATGGTCTCATGAGGCAAATTAGGTGCACATTCATAAACCATTCTGAACAATGCCTCATACCACTTTATAGGGCCTATGTTAGACCACTTTTAGACTATGGGTCCCCTTTCTGGAATCCAGGGCTTAAGAGTGATATAGCAAGGATGGAACAGGTTCAGAGGAGAGCTACTAAA
The DNA here is from genome assembly GCA_016271365.2 of Neoceratodus forsteri. Taxonomy (NCBI): domain Eukaryota; kingdom Metazoa; phylum Chordata; order Ceratodontiformes; family Ceratodontidae; genus Neoceratodus; species Neoceratodus forsteri. The sequence continues at coordinate 967,352,855 of CM028130.1, read as the reverse complement.
ATGGTGCCCAAATTGACACCTTTTGCTTATCCTTCAAGACTTAAAGCCACTGGACTTTTTTCAATTCAAAGCAGAAGAATAAGAGGCGATATGCTTTTGGTTTACAAATTACTCCAATCACCTGATATGATGAAACACTGTGGACTGTCTTACTCAACTAGAAGACTAGTCCCAAGGCTACATAACAAACAACTCGAGGTGAAGGCTTATACAACTAATAAGAGGGGCAATTTCTTCACTATTAGGGCTCTTAGAATTTGGAATATGCTTCCTCAGGACTTGATCAACATAGAAAAGATTACTAGATTTAAAAATAATTTGGACATTTGGTTTGGGGAAAATTATTAACTATGTCCCACATTGTTGTGGGGAACACTCATGATGGGCTAATGCCTTCTGCTTAATTACACCAAGTTAAACCAAGTTACATGTTTTCTGATCATACATCACTGTGCAAAGATATACATTTTTTTATGATGAGCATTGCAGGGGAGTGGGAACTTGCAGAAACTTCAAAACCACATATCTTGGATCAGGAATAAAAGAAAACTAAAAGAAAAATCTGTGTCTTGATATTTTTGCAGAATTACAACAACACATAATGTGCGGCTGCAGTGGTACAATGTGAATGTTTCACGTGCACATACATTTTATCAGAGCCGCCTTTGGTTAACATGATATACTGCTGACCGACTAAATAATTACAGTATGTTGTGCCATAGTGCAAATGTAACTCCCCACCCAAAAAAGTCTAATACAGTTATTAAGTTTCAGCAGGGTATCTGTCAGATTCTGTTGGTGTAGAATGCGATCTCCATTCTCTCCAAATGTTGTCATATTTGGCATTATTGCAAAAGTAAACTAACACGGCAGGGTTGGGGATCCAGACATCACTAATGTATACTTGCCCTGCAGTCAGCATTTAACACCCTGGCCTCTCCCCACACATGCTTTCTGGCAATTGGTAGGAAATTGTTCCAGGGGAAAAATGCATTCAGGGAAAAAGTTGTTTTGCCTACTGTTTTTTTTTTGTTTTTTTGGAGATACTGTATTTCAGTTTACAGGGACCTGAGCTGCCTAAGGTATAAAGGGTATAGGCACATCAAAGTGGTCTAAATAAAAAAAAAAAAACAGTCAGCAGTTTACACACTCCTGCATCCATTTATGGAACCTGATATCAGGAGGTTTCAGTCAGTAATTTTAAGGTACTGTAAATGGTATTAGATCCCGTATGCATGCGCAAATCTGAGGAGTAAAAGTTCCTATGCATGCTCCAGAAGAAATCCCTCCTCACCCCTAAAAATTTCTGACATACTGTATAGTAAATTAATGAGACTTACTGTATATACAGTACAGTATAGGCTACATGTGCTTTCCCTCTGATTTAGCTTATGCTGTGTATTGCTCTGACATTTGGGTAATTGATTTATGACTATATTTTAACATACAGCATCTTTATCATTCTACTACCAGGTGACACTTGGATTTCACTCATACTTAATAGTAGACACTGACAATTGGGTTCATTGATTTGTGCAGGTACCATTATAGTTTGCTGGTAGTTATAGCAATATATTTAGTCCTGGAGTGTATCAAATCCACAGAACATTCACAGGGGATCAAGTGGTGGGAGTAGGGAGTAGGGGGTATTCAGAATGGGACAGCCTAGGTGTGTGACACACAGTACTGTATTTTGGGAACATAACTCTTACCCTCAGCCTGTGAGTGCAAGTCTGATGTCTGTTCAACATTCTGTGTACTGTATGTGTGCTTGTGCTCATGATTGGAAGGACTCTGAACAATCGCAATCCATAAATTAAATGATCACAACTACTTTAAACGTAAATTTTGCTACACATACACTATTACAGTTAACAAAAAAAAAAACACCACCACAATAGACTGAAGCTAGAATTGCAGGGTTTCTGTTTGACTATTTGTGCAGAACACTGATACTGCATACTATTTAAGTCCAGAGAGTTTTGGGGTAAAGATCCCACTTTTTTTTAGATTGAAAAGTTCACTGCAACTTTGTGCTATCTGTGCTGCTTCACATACATGACATTGCAGCTGGCATCCTCTACTACCAGCTGAGCTGAGCTACTGTACCTTACCAATTGTGAGCCCAAGGGGCCTTTCAGTGTGTTAGCCAGAAAGAAAATTAAAATTATTTTATATGTTTTTCAAATCTTGCATAACATTCAGTTTTCAAACACTTCACCTACAGTGCAAGTGAAGTTTTAATAGGGATGGCAGGACACACAGAGTATGGGAGAGGGGTGGTTGTAGAAACTTCAGCTCCTGTTGTTTAGCCCTTTCTATGTAACAGTAGCCAACCTGGGAGGTGTACAATATGGCCTTGAAGACCATTACCAGCTACTTAACCTAATCTTTTCCACTCCGCATCTGGGGTGGTGGTGCTTTATCCAATGGGATGCCTAGCCAGAGAATAGTTAATGGAAAGCACTACCTCTTGCTTACAGAGCTGTACACAAAGTAGTCTCACACTTAAAGTGACTTCAATGCTTTATTTCATCCATCCTTAAGAATATAAGGCAGTGCAGAAAAGGAAAAGCTTATGTTTATTTAACAGTACCGTATGTCTTCATAAGACAAATTTGATGTCTAACAGAGTTGCTACAAGTTTGGTTTATACTGTATTTTGCATCAAGGACTGAAACTTGATACATTGTACAAATAGTTCACTTTGCAACATTGTATTTACCTAAACATGTTTCACTGTTTCAAAGAACAAAGTGAACTATTGCAACAATATGTCACCATGCTACTGATAGCAACATGTGTGCTTTAAATTTTGGCGACTCTATTTTGTACAATCTGGATGGTCTAAATTATCAGTGCAGAGTTATTTGAGTGGTTTGGCTTTACAAACTGGCATGCATAAAACTAATAATTTAAATAACTGATTTTTATTAACAAGAAAAAGAATAATATGTCAGTAATTCCTAAATTGCCACTTTGGAGATTGTGGGAGCCAGTGCTGACAGTGAGCAGAGCAGGGTCTATGAAAGGCCAGAATTACCAAGGTGCAAGAGTGGTGAGGGTAAACATATCAGAGGGCAGGCAGAGTACTGTGTGAAGAACAGTCTACCTCTCTTAACAAAATACTCTGTTAATCCCAAATTTGGAATGCAGTAACTTGTGTACTAAGTAAACTGAGAATTTGCAATAGCATTTTCTATACTGTACATGTAGAAATTGCAAGATGTCTCAACTTCCATTCCTGTATAAACATTTTATTGCAAATGTGTTATTTAATAATCGCAGCGTAAATTATACCAAGTTTATGATAACATTTTAAAGATGGCAACTGACTGTAAGGGGAAGGGAGGGTTTTATAAGTTATACCAATCACCATTTCCTATTCATGAAGCAATGATTTGGATGACACCATGACATCATATTTCTCGATGCCCCATACCCCATTAAAAATAAATAAATACAGGCTCGAATGCATATACTGTACATTTATTTTACAGGCACAGTGGTATCACATGTGACTTCCTTCCACAGCCCACTCCATTGCACTCCAGCCTCACCACCCAACATCATATCATCAACATTTTTTGAAGTAATTTCATGATTTTTTTAAGTCTGCATGGGAGTAGAATGGATCATACAGTACACCCCATTAATATCGATATGGGTCAGCTTTAAGAACATTTGTGTGCATATGAATAGCCAGTCTGAACTTGATTTAGGACACCACTTGACCAGTACACAAGGACTCAAATAAAGATAAGTATTTTTAGAGCCTCTGTAGCTTATTTATTTTCCCCCTGTGGCCTATGCCAATTAAGCACCCAAAATACTGGAACACAATGTAAATACTGGCAGCAAAATGGATTAAAGGAAAAAAGCAGATTAAAGAGAGATTATGTGTGAGACCATTGTAGAATCACTTTAAATCCCATTATTAATCATTATTAACCAGATGAATGCAGTAAAAGCGAAAAATAACACAAACAGTCACTGCTGTGCTAGGAAAAAAGAGGTAGCCATCTTCCTTTCAAAGTGCTTCAAAAGGAAGAAAAGGAGGGAATGAAAGGAGTCCCCATTGTCCTTGTGTTTTTCATCCCTGGGAGAGGGGACTCCGCTAGTCAGTCAGAAATAACAGTTTACAGGGCACAACAAAAATAAAATAAAAGTTGGGGCTGCAATAAATCTCAGAAGGCAATACAAAACAGCTCTAATCTACTAGTAATATCCCACTCACTTTCGTGGACAACTGCTGATCTTGTTTCACTGATAGATGTTGAGCAAGACAGAAAAGCTTGTCTGTTTTTAATCAGTTAAACAGCACAATTTAATATAATTTGCCCTGCAAGTCATGTACTTTGCTACAGCTTGCAGTTTACATTTGATGTCCTCCAGATCAAGAAACTTCATTTCAAATGTCAAGTCAGTTTAGGAAGCTACAATAGCCATAAACTAACTCACTGGTTGCAAATTATGAATATTACTCACACTTTTCTACCAAAAATTAACAGCTCTCTGAACATTTTCAATGCCTGAACTCACAACTGCTTGGGGAGGGTTTCTGTATACTAGCTACAAATGAAATACTGCATATTTTAATAAGGTAAAATCTCTCTTCCCTAGGTCAGAGTAGTGTACCAGCTGAAATGCAAAATTATTGAAATTGCCTTTGCTTTTCTGTTTTTTTTTTCCGTGTGTGTGTATGTTAGAAAATAGGCAGAAACAGACAGCTGAAAAGAAAAGGGTATCACTATGACGTAATGATCACTGCCACAGACTCCAGTTCCATGCCTCTTTCAACAGCTGTAATCTGCTGGTAATATCCCTTTCAATGATGTTAAATTCTTTTACTAAGTTGTTTATGTCATAAGCCATTTTCTGTTATGCTGCTCATGCAGTATGAAGGTTTTTTTTTTCTTAATGCACACTAGGAAAATTAATCGATCCAATATTCCTACATCCAAACACTGTCATACAGTAAATTAAGACAGAACATCTCCAGCAAACAAAATACTTCTTATTTTGCAATTGACTTCCTGTCGGAGTCCCAGAAAAGAATTTATTATATTTGCCATTAATCTTTAAAGTAACATTCCTGTTTCTGTGTGTGCAGGGGGGGGAGGGGGGTTGTTATATGGAATAATAGGCAACAAGCAAGCTTCCTTTCCTCCACAAACAATAACATTAGTCTGCGCTGATTAGATACTATAGACATCCTCCTCCTCCATCACCTTCCCCCCACCCACTGACTTGATGGTTTCCTTATGCGGGACTTGCAGTATTCCTCAAACACAACAGCTACGTATTCTTCCCAACAATTACTGAAAGGATTAGGGACATGGCAATCCACCCCCAAACACCTCCCCCAACTGAATAAATTCATTTATTCAAACAATGTGTGAGAAAGATTTATGGCAAACAAGAATTTAACTGCTCCCCAGTTAACATCTCTTTCACATATGCCTTTGGAACAAACATCAGTCCACCGTCATGACAATGTTGTCATGGTGTCTAATTGGTTTTCCTCATTGCATCTTTGATTTCCTCTTCGATTTGTGAAGCTATGAAGAGGTTAAATTGGCACTCTTGTATCTCTTAATTGTGGATCTTTGTATCTGTCAGAAATACTAGCTTTGTGGAATAATTGTTTCTTTAAAAAGACCAATGACAGTTATAGAACCCCAAAAATGTCACATTCCAGCTTTGTACTGTGGAAATACCAGCACAAACTGTGTCCTGTGTCTTTTTCTACTAAGTACACATACACAAGCTCCCAATTGAAACATGTCAGTCCATGAAATGTACTGTGCTTCTGTTTTTCTATGATCTTACCTTTGAGCTCCTTATGTTGATAACTGTTCCTAGCTCACTGCTCTGTTCTCAGATTGATTTTAAAAACTGCACTTATCAAGAAATACAGGGGCTCATTATTAGTAGTTTTGAAAGCAGAGCAGTCAGAAACATATTAGATTTAATTTATTTTTAATACAAGTAACCCAAAAAATGTGTTGTTACAACCAACTGCTCAATTCAAAGAAAATGTATGGTATGTATAATGCAGAATATTGCATTCACTGTGGATTAAAAAAAACATCTATCACTAATTAGTAACTATTAGTTAAATTACAGGGATGGGTTAATCAGACAGGACTCTGGCAAGGTAAAACTGTACATTGCTTTAAGTGCAGTTGTAAATACTGTAGAAAAGAAATATACAATAAATTGCCTAGTTTTCCCCCAACTAAAGCGTAAAAAGAGGTGGAGCGAACGATGAAGCAGAGGATGTTAATGATGCTTATAGAACACATACTGCACAGTAGAACATACAACAGACATTTTGTTTTCATGCTGTTGGAGTGGGACTGAGCTCAGCAGGGACTCTTTGCTTGGAGCCAGTACTATTTCCCCACCATGCTACTCCTTGCGTTTGTGTACCAGATGGTTTTATGAACTCAAAGACCACAATATAGTTGTAATATTTGATCTGCATTCATTTATAGTGATGACAGTTTTTTTTTTATACTTCCTTTATTAGGTAATGAATTAATACATAATTCTTCTGTTATAACATTCCTTAGTTTCACCTTTACATACAGAGTTTACAATTCGTAGCTATCTATAACTATAGCTATTAGTTTGGCCTTGTTAACACACACACTTCTTAAAGTTAATCAAAAATTAAAACATGTAAAAGTAGAATACAATCAAATTAAAACAGTAACAACTTTTGGGTTGAGAACAGACATAAATTAAATAATTACATTTAGTTAAGTCTAATATTCAATGGAGATATTCTACCTGTACACTCCTTATTTAATTTACTTTTTGATAATAATTACTTGTGGAGAGATCATTTCTTGAAGGATAATACTCAAGGAAAGGTAATATCTTAATAGCTGTAAGAGTTTCCTTTCTTTGTAGTTCCCCCTCTGCTATCTTATTGAATCTGTTCCTGGTTTAACTCCCATCTAGTCCAGTATGTAGTGTATGTTTCCATCTTGTTACTTAGAGAATATGACATTTGCTCATTATGTTGTATATTAAGGATTATTGCTTTCCATTCAACTATTGTAGGTGGAATATTCTGAAGCCATTTTTTAGTGATGGACTTATATGCTGCACCTAAGAAAATAGACCATAAATATAGAGTAGCTTTATCTTTAATTCCATTAGGTGGGATACCTAACAGTAGATTTATCCTTTTGAGTGGTTGTTGACAGCCCAAAATATTAACTATGTGGTGTGAAATTGTGCACCAGAAAGTGCTTATTTTTGGGCATTCATAAAAAATGTGTTTGTGTGAAGCCCTGTTTTCCCCACACTGTCACCAACAACTCGCTGATATCTCTGGGTTTCTCCAGGCTAGTGTAGTAGGTACCAGAAAAAATCTCACCCTAACTCTCCATGCAAACTCCCTCCAGGATGGGGAGGAGGTAGTGGACCAGGTATTCCTCCATATTTTGGGCCAATCCTTGTAGCTTATTGCTTGGTTACATTCCTTTTCCCAGATAGCTTTAACTGGGTCCATGGAGCGTTCATTTTGCTGGATCAGGAATTTATATATTGTTTAAATTGCTTTTTCACCCTGTGATGAGGACCAAATTTGAGTAAATGGGGTTTGGTCTTCCCACATCTGGGGCCCTCTCTCTCTTAGTTTAAATTGTTTAACTACATAATCTCTTATTTGGTAAAAGTAAAGCCTATCTTTCTCAATCCATGCAAATCTGTCCTGACCCTCTTCAAAAGTTATAACCATATTTCTTTTAATGAGCTGCCAGGGGGCTACCATACCCCTTTTGGCTTGGGTGATATACCAGGGCTTCAGTATGGGGGAGTCAAATTGCTAATTCACCGAGAACCACTGGTATTTCCAGTAATGATGTAGTATTTGTTTATTTTTGGTTCTTCTCTTCCAGCCCTCTAATATTGTAGAGGTAACTTCAGTATAGCTTGCTGAGTTCATTTTAGTAGAGGAGGGGAGAATACGACCGCTGGCAGAGGGGGAAATATTCCCCTTGCTATATCTGTTTGCTTCCAGGCTGCTTGATATGTTTTTGTATCCCAGAGTAATGCTAGGTGCATCTGAGCTGCCATCCAATAATCAGAAAGAAAAGGGAAAGATATCCCCCCATAGACTTTGGAAGAGAAAGTTTTTTAAGGTTGAGCCGGGGTTTCTTATGATTCCATTGAAAGGCATTAAATGCTTTCTGCCATGAGAGAAGTTCTTTGGAGGAAATGGTACAGGGCACACATTGAAAAAGATATAGAAGGTGGGAAGTGCATTCATCTTGAGGGACATGGTGCGAGTGTAAAACAAAGTTGGGAGAAGATCCCATCTTCTCATGTCATTCTGCAAAGTTTCAACTAGGGAAATATAGTTTTGTATATACAATTGAGAAAGGTCTTTTGGGATCTGTATTCCTAAATGTTTAAGGGAGGAGCCATCCCATCTAATGGGATATCTGGAATGGAGTGAGGGTGAGGGTTCATATTTTATTAAAAGAGCTTCTGTTTTGTTGATATTGAGGGAGTATCCAGATAAATGTGAAAAGTCTTGTATTTTCTGAAGGACAACGGGCATTGAAGATTCTGGGTTGGCTAGGTACAGTAAAAGATCATTTGCAAAAACAGCTAATTTATGTTCTGTTGCTGAGATTTTAATGCCTTGAATCTCAGGGGACCATCTTAGATACTGTGCTAGATGTTCTATATAGTATGCAAAAAGAAGTGGAGACAGAGGGCAACCTTGTCTGGTTCTCCTATATATGGAAAAACATTCTGATGTATGTCCGTTTGCTCTGATATATCCAGAAGGTTTTTTATAAAATTTAAATAGGGTTTCTATAAACTGATCTGGAAAACCAAAGCAGGCAAGGACCCTCCCTAAAAATTCCCATGAAACCATGTTGAATGCTTTTTCTTCATCTAGTCCAAGGAGAAGTGTAGGTATGTTCTGGGATTGGGTGTGTTCCAATAAGTATATAGTTCATCTTACATGTCTTGAGCCTGGCAACCAGGAATAAACCCACACCAGTCCATATGAATTTTACTGGGGGTGAATTGGATGAGCCTCCTGGACATAATAGAGGTTAACATTTTATAGTCTGTATTTAATATGGATATGGGTCTGTAGGATGCACATTGGGTGAGATCTTTGCCTGGCTTCAGTATAACTGAGATTATGGCCTCATTCCATGATGGGGTGGATGAGTCCTTCTTTTGTAGTAACACGGGAAAACATTCTACTAAGTAATGGGGTTAGAGATTTGGAGAATGACTTGTAGAATTCCCCTGGGAGTCCATCCGACCCTGTGCATTTCCCTGTTTTTAGATTGCCTATTACTGCTTCTATCTCTTTTATTGTTATTGGGGTGGTCAGTTGATGGCACTGCTTTGTGGACAAAGTAGGGAGGTTTAGGGATTTGAGGAATTGCTGGATTTCTTGTTCTGAGGGGGTATCTGTTGCTTTATAGAGTGAAGAGTAGTAGTTAAAGAATGCTTATGTTATCCCTTTGATAGTATTTTGTGTTTTACCTGTTTGTGGATGTCTGATTTTCATAATATTGGATTTTATTTTTTGTGCTGTAAGTTAATGTGCTCTTAGTCTTAGTGAACGGGGACCTCTATCGCAGTACTTATGTCTTAGGAACATTAATTTTTGCTCTATAGTATCATCTAATATGTTATTAAGTTCCTTCCTTAAGATAACTAAATGTTTACTTCTGGCTTTGTTCAATTTAATGCTTTGTAAGTCTTCTAACTCTTTTATTTTTTGTTCTAGGGATAGGCACTGTGCTTCTCTTAGTTTCTTTTTATTTGCTGAGATACATATCAATTTCCCTCTAATGATTGCTTTAATAGTATCCCAGAGAATAGATACTGTAGTGTCTGCAGTATCATTCTCCTTTAGGACCTGGGCAATTGTGTCTTCTATAGACTCTTGAACTTATTTGTCCCTTATCAAAGAGAGATTCAACCTCCAAAAAGTTGTTTTCCTGCTTACCTGTGGGCAAAATTGGCAGAAAATAGGGCATCGTCTGATAGTACATAGTCTCCAGACCAGATCTTTAATATCTCTCTCAATTGTTCCTTAGGGGTTATGAGAAAGTCCAAACATGAATAAGTATCATGAGCTTGAGAATAAAAGGTGTGTCTGGGAGCTGTGCCATGTATCTGTTTCCAAACATCTTGATAGACTAGTTCTTGAAGTAATTTCCTAACCTGACTTGTAATTTTCTTCCCTCTACCTTGGGTCTGCTGATTTGTGTTCCCTTCTGTTATATTTAAATTAAGGTCACCACCACATATCGTTTTCCCCTCTGACCATTCTGCTAATTTTGAAAAAAAGGCTCTATATACTTCGTATCCCGAAGCAGGGGGATATATATAGATGCAAAAGTTGTTATCTGTCCATCTAAATATCCCTTTGCCATAGCATATTTCCCCTCTTTGTCTGTTATCCTGGCTTTTATTTCAAACTGGGTACCTTGTCTAATCAATACTGCTGTTTCTCTTCTCCTCCCTCCCTTGTAAGAAGAGGCCACCATGTGGGAGAAACCCAACCACTCAAATTTTTTGTGTTCAGCCAGAGAGAGATGTGTCTCCTGCATTAAAACAATGTTTGCTCCTGCCCTTTCCATGCTCTGCAGGATTTTACTCCTCTTAATGGGATTTGTAATTCCATGCACATTATATGTGCTTATAGTATATGGCAGTGTCTTATTCATAATTAACCCCCAATTGCTTTCTTGGTATCCATCCCTCAGATTTGATTTCTAAGATGCAGTGGCCTCCCCCCACTCCATAATCTATCCAACTTGGTACATCAGAATCTATGTATGTCTGTTTCTCAAACCCGATGAAAAGATAACTCTTTAAATGCGCCAACATGGCTTTAACATGAATTATGTCAACTAAGTTAACAATAACTGGTTGCTTCCAAGGTGGGGGCTAATATAATAAATTAGCCCTTGAGTTCTATCTCTAATAAGAGAAGAATGAGGAGGATTACTAGAGCTTCCATTTCCAGAAGACCTCCTTCTGAGCCACAGGTGATACTGGGCTCTTGTAATGAATACAAAAAAGAAAATAAAAATTTGATGAAAAACCAAATACTGAAGGTACCTAGGTCACGGGCTGCACAAGGTCAATTGTGTCCTCGTATCCAGCCCACTCACCCTGGAGTCACATTAAAACAAAGCTCATTTTGTAACAGAGTACAGTTGAGTTGCTAGCTTAGCATTCAGGATGATATTTCCAGGTGTACTCAAGCTCAGAGGTCACGGAAGGACATCACCCCCATCTTCCCCTGGATTTCTCCCTATCACTTCATTATCTGTACTTCATCGCATTTTGCTGTTTATTTAATATATGTGGACCATCTAAACTTTCATTCTTTTGGTGCCCTTGTCAAATACTTCCTATAGGTGGGGGTGTTCATTTGACTAGGGATGTTAGTGATCATGAACATAGGTCCTTATCACAATTTGATAAAAAAGGTAGGCACTGGGGAGGGGGTACTTTTGGGTTCAGTTTATTACAAGTTAAAACACCTTTGGCAAGTAGTGGTGTTTTGTAGTTCAGTCTCTTGCTGCCCATCAGCATATTCCCCTCCTCTTATGCTTTAGATTAGGTTCCCCTCCCCATTATTAAGAGCTAATCCTTTAATGGAAAGTTGGGAGCTCAGGGGGCCACCCATATCTTTCCCAACTTAATTGGTACACATATAACCTCAAGGGCATCATAATTCTTTTATCCCCCCTATCTCATTTTGATTCCCATCCTGGTCCATCCCCCACCCATTAGTCGCGGTCGATCAGCTTATATAGCTTGCTGGTCTTAACCTCGTTAAGTAATGCTTTGACTTTGCCTGGAGAGTAAATAACAGGATTGCTGCTTAATGAAGAAGACAAATTAAACAGTGGGGAGGGGAGTGAGGGAGGTAAGTGTTCTCCAACAAGTTCAAAACATTTGTAGTCCAAATAATGTGAGCTTTACTCCTTGTTAGAGTCCAACTTCTGACATTAATCCAAACTGCCAAAACAGTACTTGTAAGTAGGTAATTATTGTTGTGGACATTTGAATCTCTAGTTCATTTGGTGACCAACGCAAATTCTGCCCCCCCCAGTCAGCTTCCCCGGTGTGGACTAGAGTTTGTGATACTAAATATAAAGAGGAGAACTTATCTCTTGCTAGTCCTCTAGTTATAGGAGAGAGTTCAAGGGGGACTTTTCCTTGGTCTTTGGATACTTATAGATTCATCTGGAGAGTTTAGAATGATTCAGGTCAGTTTCTCTGCCTTGTCTCCCTTTTTGCTGAGTATTTTCTGTAATCTGCATAGCGCTTCACCGTGTTGCAATATTTTGGTGCCCATCATCTTCCTGTTCTGGTTGCGCTGCTAAATCTGTCCACTCCTCCCAATAGTTTGGTTCCGGTTCTCTGCTACCTGTATTTTTCTTTCCTTTAAGGCCTCTGCTGCTTCTTCAACCGTGGAATACATTTTCACCCCATCCTCCCAGAAAATCCGCAATCTAGCTGGGTAAGGAGTATGGAAATGGATCACCTTTTCTCGGAGGGACCTCAGGATTGGAAGATACCAGAGCCTCTATTACTGCACTTCTTGTGGGTAGTCGTCATCCAAAAATTATGTATGGGTCAGGTACTTTATTCCTTTTTTCACCCAGGCTCAATGCAGGATGTCTTCTTAGTCACTAAATGAACTCAGTTTAAAAATTATAGAGCGAGGTCAGGCTGAAGGATCCAAAGGTTTTGCCTGTAAGGATCTGTGTGCTCTCTCTATATGAAATGTGTAGGAGTTAGGCAAGTCTAATATATCCTTTAATAAATTCTCTATGAAAGGAGCTATAGGGGTGGTTTCCATGCCTTCAGGGAGGCTGTATAGGTGGAGATTATCTCGTCGGGATCGACCTTCTAAATCTAGGCACTTTGACTGTAGCTCTTCAGATTGTTGTACTAGGGCCTGCAGTATTTCAGTGAGCTGAGTAGTTGACTCTTCGTTTTCGGTGACTCGCTCTTCAATTGTACCTATGTGTGTCTCAAGGGTAGTTAGTTGTTTTCTAACAGCTTTGAATTCCTGTTTATTTTCAGATCTGGATTCACAGATCTCATTTAGAAGAGTTTTGAATCTAGCATGAGACAATCATTCTGATTCTCCATCAGTGTCATATCCAGCTGCGTGGGAGCTTGCCAGGGAGAGAGACCTACTAGAGGCTCCACCATCAATTGGGTGTCATCCATGCTCTTTTCTTTCCCTCTGGTTCGATTTCTGCCTCTGTAACCTTCCATTTATTTCCCTCCTGAGTTTCTCAACATTTTTTGTTGGATTTTTAGGATTTAGGAGGTTAGATCAGTAGACTGGATAGGGAGCTCTAAGCTCCTTGCAGTTCCATGATGTCACTGGAAGTCCTGTGATGGTAGTTTTTAATGTAATAATGTATTGATGGATAAAGAACTTTATGTGGATAGTTGGGACATTCTCCCCAGTTGCACATTATGGTGTGTGTGTGTGTGTGTGTGTGTGTGTGTGTTCTTTCTGTTACTGCTCTTAAGACCCACTGCTTCATCATTCACTCCAGCTTTGTTCGGGCTTTACTAAGGGAAGGCCAGACTACCCATATTTCTGTTCCACAGTACATAAGTAAAAGGAATCCCATAAATAATTAAAAGACACATTGATGATCTAAAATACACACTTACAGTATCATGTATCCCATATCATACTGTTCCTTAAAATATACTGTATTAAATATGAGTAATACATTTATTGTTCCAGAAAGAGTTTATTGAGCTTAATTAGGAATAAGCGTGTTTTGTTATGTGGTACAGTACCTTTGTAGTGCCGATAGATGTGTTTGTTATGTTTTGTATACCCCCAGTTCTTTAATTATTTGTGGATCTGGTCTTAGAAGTACGAGTTGCTACAGTTTTAGGTTGGTATTTCATCAATAAACATTGGATAATTTAAATTACTGTACAGCATGTGTTTCTATTTATAATCTATTTTGAATTCTATTTAGAATCACCATTCATCCACTGGCAGCAACCCTTGTAATGGTAAAAATATCACATAATTTCTTAATCACCGGAATTTATTTGGCTTGTAACACCTTGAACCAGGGTACAACTTTGGGGTCTCCCACATCATGCTGCCTGTGATCAGTGGTTAATGGTACCTGATAAAGAGCAGGTTTTCACATATGTTTTAATAATTGGACTGCACTAACATGAGCTAAAAATACAAAAAACAAACAGGATCAGGCAATGGTAAGGGAAAAAGGTGAACTGTGTGTGACGACAGCTGTTCCCCTGAAAGTTTATCTTGATGCTCAGTTACTATCACCAGATTTCACTGAAAAGGGGACACCACCCTTATGTATCAGCACTATTAGACAAGTCAGGATTGGGTTTGAGAGAAGGAACATCTCTGTAAGAGATTAGCTGTGTTTTGGCACTCAGTGGGCACAGCTGAATTTCTGTGGGGAGGGAGCAAACATGCAGTGTACTATCCATGAAAAAGGTTTTAGTCCCACCACTTCAATGACAGTATGTCACATGGAGCTGGAAGAATGGTAATAATGGTGAAAATGAATGACCATTTACTTAAAGAAATGTACCAGATCAGATGATATTTTATTTTAGTAATGTATTTTATTTTTATAGCAATAGCAAAGAGTGGCAGGAAAAATCTCAAGTACCCCTAAAGTGACTAACAAAACTGTTGGAACCTATAGTAGACGCAACTGGAATTATTGGATTCCTGGCAAGCTTGCACAAAAACATCTGCTTGCTTTCTCCTAGTCTTCTTTCTTCTACTTTTTCTGGTCAACACAGCTCCATACAGAACATACATAAACTTTGGTTGCACATTCAATAGGTACTGTACAGTATACAGTATGTGGTCTGATGCTGGAGCACATCGCTAAGGTGCCACCCACCAGACTACAATTAGCAGTACAAGTACTACTGTAGCATTGATGATGACTGGTTAGCTTTAGTTTTTTATGCCTGAATGGACAGTACTGTATAAATGCTGTGCACTGTAGGATCAGATGATAGAGAAATAGTACTGAAAGCACCCAGAGAGAACAGCATTTCCTTTGACAGCTTGTGTTCACAGGCAGGTTAGAGTGCAGACAGATGTTTATGTGCAAGCTTGCAAGGAATACAGAATACCAGTCCCACCAAGGTTCCTAAGGTATTTTTAGCTACAGTATCAGTTTTGGGGCCAGGCATTGCATCTCACCAGACATTTAACAGACTGGTTTTTGTGTTGAACAGTTACGGTGATGCATGTCTTAGCGCAAAATTGTGTAACTGATTCCTCCTGAGTCCACACACATTGTATTTATTTACTTACTTATTTAATTCATTTATTATTTTATTTTTTAAGCAATAGCAAAGGGTGGCTGGAAGAACCTCCACTAAACTGACTGCTAACAAAACTGTTGGTACCTCTGCATAACTGGTGTTACTGGATTCCTTGCAAACTTGCACAAAATTATCTGCCTGCTTTCTCTGCTGTACATGCTATGGACTGCAGTCCCGGTACTTTGTCAGTAAGGGTTCTTCTGGAGGAGCCATCTCTAGCACTTGGCACATGTCTGCTTCTTTGCACATCACATCAGCTTAAAAAAATAAAGCAGCCATTTGGGAGTTACTGACAACATGTCAGTTACTACTCTGAATGTCTCTCACACCTGAAATAGTGACGGCATAATGTGTACTGTGGAAACACCTAGAGCAAAACTGCAAGTGAACAAGATTAATTGTGTTAAAAACACCACCACCTGGCGCATTTTAAGGTACCGATAATTGTAATGCAACTAATTTAGAACTCAACACTTAGACATTACCGACCCCTTAATGAGGCATTACTCGGTACCACTCGGTGTACCTCTTGATATACCCATAGTATACCTCTTGGTGTACCGCACCTCCAGGGGAAATGCTGCATTACCAAGCTACTTATCTGTAGCAACCACTGTAAGTACTATCAGTGGGTTCCACCATGCTGCATTGACAGGAATCCTGTTGAATGCCATTACCGCGATGGCACAATGTTGACAGTTGGCATTGTGCCATCGAGGAACACAGGTGCTCTGGCCCCTGCACTAAAGATTATCAACTTTGAGTCAGAGTTGTTTTGGGGAGGGGGTGAACTCCTTGGAGACAGCAACATTGGTAAGACAGTGGACCAGTACAGCGAACAGCCAATTCTGTTGCTATGCTGGTCTTTGCTGTCTTACCGTCGCTGTAGCAATGGTATACACTATCAGTGCATTGCAATTGAAACTGCTAATAACTTAATTGGAATCATGCCTGTCTGTAGACCTTGCCCTGCTTGGTAACTGGCTTTGTAGTCTAGGAATTTATTTATTTAAAAGTTGATACCTGGGAAAAGCACACGAGCCAAGGCTTGTTTCCAGGTGTCACCTGCAGAAGGGGTTGTAGGGCAATCAGTTACAAATACAATTCAGAGTCAGCATAGCAAATACAGGAATAAAAGGTGTATACAGAGGCAGCAGTATCATAAAATGATATAACACAGCAATTGTACAAAGCAGTAATTAGTAAACAATCAAGTGGGAGGTAAAGTGCCCAGTGCGTGTTGGAGAAGGGGTAATAAAGTGAAGGGCAGCAACCAGGGAATAAAGCAGGTGAGGGTCAAGGGAGAGGACATGCCATAGTCAATGAGTGACAGAAAAGAACTCTACACAATAAGACATCTGGCTTCAGCAGAGGAATGCACTGTGATTGAATTTCTCTGGAATTGTTTGAAGTTACTGTTACTGTATTTTAATGTATTTCGTCGACCCTGATGTGGAACCTTTGTAGATGAGCACCTGTGCTCAAAGGTACTTTCTGAATAAATAAATAATTAAATAAATATGTATTTATTTAAATATTTCATGTAGGCCCCTCCCCATGAGCCAGACACTAAGCCAGTGGTGAACCCTTAGGCGGAGGGGCTGCATTTACAGTATTTATTTTACTAGGGATGACACTTGTTGAGGTATATGTAAGTCATAAGACCTGCCCGGGGGGTTGTTGGGGAAACCTGGAAGGACAGGTATCCCTAATGACTTAAATCCTGAAGGGTCTTATTGCACTGAGAAAATGGGCTGTTGGCTCAACTTGACCCATTTTCTAACTGCAATATTATGGTTTTGTAAAGTGCTGCAAGCACTGGTGAGCACTGCAGAGGCCATGGTGAGCAGAGCTAAGGTATTTCAGGTTCAGTGTAAGCTGTAGTATGGAATTTGAGCTGCATACCTGCTCAATTTTTACAGCTGCAGTGGGTGTAGCCCAGCAGACATCTTGCAGTCACAGTAGAGTAAAAGAAGTTTACTGGATACCGGATGGACGGACTTGTATATATCAATCATATATATATATCAATCACTGCATGTTCACTGCACTATTTTGTCAGCCAGTAGAACATGGCACTGGCCTCTGTGTCCAAGGTGACCACTGGAGTTCTCTGCCCGCATGTGTGAAGACTCACACATGTGCTCTGAACTCTGACAGCACAGCGGCACAGTCCACCATGCCCAAGATGGCTGCTGGAGCCCAATGAGCATGCGCTAGTCGTTGCACATGTGCAGGGAACTCTGGCAGCCATCTTGGACACAGCAGACTATGCTGCCATGCTTCCAGAGTTCAGTGCGCATGCACATGACTTGCGTATTTGTAAAGAACTCCGGCAGCCATCTTGGACATAGCAGACATGCTGTATTCCATGCGCAATCTTGGCTGCAGCCATACTGGCTCTGGCCAGAGTTTGCTTTACTGGGCAGTGTCGACTGATGCACTCACCCCTCATGAATACTGTCAGCCAATCAGTTTACAGGATTTTCATAACCCTTTTTCTAATAATAAAAATAATTGGTTGAGTGTCACTTGGGGGTGTGGGGTATCACGGGTCTTGCCCTGGCCATCCAGGGAGGGCTAGAGGGATTTTGTTCTATTTTTTTTAACAACTGAATCCAAATACCAGAATAGGGCTAATATTTGTTAGTTGAAATGCGATTAATGAATGGCCCATTATCCCTGGTTTTAGGGAAGAATTATTCATTATTTGTACAGCCCTCTAATACAGTTCTTTTACAAAGTACCAAGGAAGGGAATACAGCATAAAAGTGTCCAGTCAGCACAGCCCTGTAATATAGATATTTTACAATGTCAAGGACAGCATAGCCATCTAATATAACCTTTTACAAGGTGATAGGGAAGTTGGGGGCATAAAAGTGTCCAAACAGCACAACCATCTAATATATCCTTTTACAAGGTGATGGGGAAGTTGGGGTGGGCATAAAAGTGTCCAGTAAGCATGGGCCTCTTATACAGCCTTTTACAAGGTGTTCAGGGAAGCAGGGAGCATAAAAGTGTCCAATCAGCACAGCCCTCTAATATAGCCCATTTATAAAGTGATGGGGTAATGGGGATGGGGGGGTATAAAAGTGTCTAAACAACACAGTCGTCAAATACAATCTTTTACAAGGTGATGAGGAAGTCGGGTGGGGGGATTAAAAGTGGCCAGTTAGCACAGGCCTCTTATATAGCCCTTTTACAAGGTGATGGGGAAGGGAGGGAGCATAGAAGTATCCAATCAGCATAGCCCTCTAATAGAACCCTTTTACAATGTCAAGGGGAAGGTGGAGTATAAAAGTGTCCAATCAGCATAGCCCTCTAATGTAGCTCTTTTACAATGTCAAGGACAACGTAGCCATCTAATATAGCCTTTTACAAGGTGATGGGGAAGTTGGAGGGGTATAAAAGTGTCCAAACAGCATAGCCATCTAATATATCCTTTTACAAGGTGACAGGGAAGTGGGGGCATAAAAGTGTCCAGTAAGCAGAGACCTCTTATATAGCCTTTTATAAGGTGACAGGGAAGGGGCGGCATACAAGTGTCCAGTAAGAACAGGCATCTTATATAGCCTTTTACAAGGTGATGGGGAAGCAGGGAGCTTAAAAGTGTCCAATCAGCACAACCCTCTAATATATCCCATTTATAAAGTGACGGGTAAGTGAGGGGCAGGCATAAAAATGTCCAAACAGCACAGTCGTCTAATATAATCTTTTACAAGGTGATGGGGAAGTGGAGGTGGGGGGGGAATAAAAGTGGCCAGTCAGCACAGGCCTCTTATATATCCTTTTACAAGGTGATGGGGAAGGGAGGGAGCATAAAAGTGTCCAATCAGCACAGCCCTCTAATATAACCATTTTACAATGTCAAGGAGAAGGTGGAGTATTAAAGTGTCTAATCAGCACAGACTTCTAATATAGCCCTTTTGCAAGGTGACAGGCAAGGGGGAGCATAGAAGTGTCCAATCAGCACAGCCCTCTGTATATAGCCCTTTTATTAGGTGATGGTGGGGAAAGGGAGCAGCACAAAAGTGTCCAATCAGCACAGCCCTCCTGGGGGAGAGAGGTAAGGAAGATAGTGCAAAAGGAGAAAAAAAGAAATAGTAATTACCAGTATTGCAAAAATATAGTCATATATAGCAATACAGTATATCACAGGAGCACAATCATAAATATTGCAAGTCATAACAGTACAACAGGTACATGTGGTAGATAAGAAAAAAAAATCCTCACCGTTGTAATGTTTCTTCTCAGGAGTCTGTCAGGGAGCATAACAAACACGCATCATCCTGCCAGAGTGTCACGCCTGGAGATAGAACTGTATAACCATTAGTGGAACTTAGGATACAAGTTCAAACTCTGCATTATGACTACAAAAAAAAAAAGCAAAATTTTCTTTAAAGTTTTGAAAATCCAACCAAATTAAAGCAGACATCAGGTAAAATTAAAATAATTACCTTTTAATGAATTGCTGAGGGACTGCAATAAGGAATGCTTAAGCAACCTTGAGATAACAACTGATTCTTGTGTGAACCTATTTTCAGGTTCTAGAAGTGGAGGCAGGGTCAGGGTTTGTAAGGCTCATTGATGGATCCCTGAGAAGAAACAATATTACTACGGTGAGTAATTTTTTTCCTTCAAACTACAGGAATCCATTAATGATGCTTTACAATATGCAGACTCTCTAGCAGTACCTTGTGAGTATGGGTCTAGAACTTATCAAGGAAAAAGGTTCTGTAAGACAGCAGTTCCAAAACTGGCATCCCTCCTGGGCTGTATGTCCAGGCAGCTGTGCTTTGTGAAGGTGTGCACTGTTTTCCAGGTAGCTGCTTTACAACTGTCTAAAAGGGGGTGCCCCTTGTAGCTGCCACAGAGGCAGAGATACCTATTATGGAATGTGACTGTAGGCCTCTGGGAGGTATTTTACCAGCCTTTTCATAACTGGCCAGTATACAGAAGACTAAACAATTAGAGAGTTTTCCTAGCTGCTGGTTTACCTTTGCCAACCTCTCCTTCGGTAACAAGAGCTATGTGCTCTGGGACCTGACATTGTCTGGTCCATGTAATGACCCAGTGCCCCTTTTTTTTTTTGTAAACTTGCTTTTTATTATATTTCAAAGCAACAATACAGATAATACACTTCATACTTTGCTACAGCATTTACATTGTGGTGATTATACTTTGGTCCACACTAAAATACTTTTTCACTCCTACATTCTGATTGTAATCCTGTTTTTTTATAGGACAACTGGTGAAACTTCCCTTGTTAATATTTCTGAGGCTGATATACTGCATGGGGATGGGGAAGGGCATGTATGAGGGAGGGGGACATTCCCAGGAATCCTGTCTCAAGCTGATCATTTTCTAGCTAGAATTTATTTTAGAGAGGGCTGATACAATGTGAGAAGTATAAGTTCATATATCTCGTCAAATGTTAAATTTCAGCCAATCAGCGCGTGCCACGTCATTTGACAGGTGGGCGTGGCCTAAAATGGACCAATCAGAATCGCCCCTTGTTAAACCGGAAGTCCCTCCCTAAAATGCGCTAGCCCCACCCACTTCTGGTGGAAGTGATGCAACCTCAAACCCGTGTCCCACCCCTTGTGCAGGAAATGGCCCATACTAAAACCCCGGAAGTGACATAACACCACCATTTTGTAAGCATCTTACACCACTCCTCGAACCCTGCCACCCACCATTTTGTTAGCGTCCTGTGCCCCTCCTTCTCGTACACTCCTCGATCCCGTGCCACACCATCCTGGCTGGAACCTGAGTCCCACCATGCTAGCTTGAACTCCTGCATCCCTCCTTTCTCCTGCACCCCCACCAGCCTGGCTCAAACCCCTGTCCCCCCTTTCTCCTGCACCCCCACCATCCTGGCTCAAACCCCTGTCCCTCTTCAACACTGTGCTCCTCCCACCCCAAAAAATCAGTTAGTGTTTATGTAGTGGTATGTGCTCCCTGTAGGCCTGGTGTATAACTGCAGGGGCATGTGTGTGTTTTTTGATTAGGATATTTTCAGAAAGAAGTATCTAGGAGGGAACCTAATTGTGCAGAGGTTTCACAGATCTGTGTGGAGACCCCACCCTGAGGGAAATTCATCTGCCTGTGTGAGTACCCCTTTTTCTGTTTTTGTAACAATATACAAAATTATTTAACTTGCATCTGTAGGACTGTGTCAAACTTGCATCAAAAGGATAGCTTTATGTATAAGCATGTAACATTTATAAGCTAAAATGGGGGACCTCTGTAAAATAAGATGGTTCAGCAGTTTTCTCTGGATAGCATTGCAACAATAGCAAAAACTAATTATTTATACTTTTATCATGAATTAAAAGAATAAAATATATCAGAAAAAGGAATACATACCTATAGTTCACCCCTCAGCTCTGTGTAGTATCAAGGAGAAGGCTGAAATGAAATGTGTGTGATATTTATAATGTTTTGAAAAAGGGGTGGGGGCTACAACAGATGTGCCTCTGACACGTTACCATGTATAGTATGATGGGGTGTGGTGATGGTTTTCCAAGGGGCAGTCCATCTTGCTAAGCATTATATAAACCCTGCATTTGAAGCCAGAAGGCACAGCTTTTGAGAGATTTCTCAGATTCTGTTTTATAGACTTGGAGCAGATTATCAAAACATCAAGCAAGAAGATGTGGCGCTCCTCATTTCAACATCCCTGTAACAGGTCAGATTGTCATACCACCTAATGAAAAGTCTGGAGATGAAAAACCAAGCAAGAAGATGGCAGAGCTCAACGCTTCTCAATTCAACATCCCTGTAACAGACCAGACTGTCACAACACCTAATGAAAAGTCTGGAGATGAAAAGTCAAGAAAGAAGATAGCTGTCGGGGCCCCACAACCCAAGCCAATGTATGTGTACTATGTGAGGTGTGAAAAAGAATGTCCCACACAAAGTCTTGTTGAGTGGAAGAGTGTCTGACATAAAAAAGAAACTCACTGAACAGTTTGGTGAATCAGAAAATCCTAAATCTGACTGTCCTTCTGAAGAGACACCACTGCAAGACCTTGAAGAGTTGCTGGGGGTGAATCTGATGCCGAAAAAGAGTTACTATGAAACCAAAACAGAGAGAATGACAAGAAGGGAAGCAGAGAAAATGGTCAGTGAGACACTGCCAAAAAAAGCATCAGAGAAAGTTGTGAAAAAGAAATGCAAGACACAGTCAAGAGGGGCCTCTGACCAAGAGGGTGATGATGATAATGAAGCCACAAGCAGTCAAGCCCAGGCTAAGAAAGTGAAAGATGAGAAAAATGAAGAAGAAGAAGAAGAAAAGAGTTGCCTTGATGAGGTAAATGCATTTTAACATTTAAAAAATGTGAGTGGTGACATGGTGTAACTGAGGGAGATGAGTTAGCAGTAGAACTAAATCTTACCTATAATGAGTCAGAGGATCAATGCTGTTTTCTGTTTTACTTTAATAGACTGAAGGATTTGCGATGGAGCAGCAGTCATATTCGGACAGCATGGATTCTCGACTTTCCACAAATCTACTGTTCGACTGTCTTTGCTGTGTGAAAGATACAAATGTGGTTGTTAATGAGATGTGTGAGAACCAGTGTGTTAGAAATACAGAGAGTGATAGAATGTTTCGAAATGTCACAGAACAGGCTGTGATCACTACACAACCCTCTTCTTCTACTGAGATTAGACAGGGGACCTCACGTGAAAAACCAGGCCTCAGTAGTAAACCCCCCAAAACTGACAACGATATGTATTGTAAGTACGTTATGTATCATACCATCCGTGGCGTAATTGCTTCAGTGATACAGAGGGTGATACATTGTGAATTGGTCGATTTCTGTCCTGGGTGTCAGATAGATGATCCGAGTCAGAAAAACCATTCATGTGTCCTTGATGACTTAAGGTCTAAAGAAGCATACAGAAATGTTTCTGAAGCAATACATATGGGGCATCTCATGCCCGTGATCTTGGCA
This sequence comes from Neoceratodus forsteri, assembly GCA_016271365.2. NCBI lineage: Eukaryota > Metazoa > Chordata > Ceratodontiformes > Ceratodontidae > Neoceratodus > Neoceratodus forsteri. Next base: position 967,329,507 of record CM028130.1, on the reverse strand, counting down.
ATCGCTATGAAGCATCAGGGGTTAAATATGGCCAATTGTACCCTGGAAACTATAAGTCATGTTTTAAATGATGTGAGAAAAGCAGATGACCCCATGTGGTTAGTTATGCAAATGTTACAGCAGACAGACAGTGAAATTAAAAAAGATGCCAGCCGTCTGGTCGGCAAAGGTTCCTTTAAAAAATTTCTAAAAGGAAATTCAGGAACCCTGTTTATATTGTAAAAAAATTACCCCACCCCACCCCACCAAATTACTACATGGAAACATTTCAGTACCAAAATGTGTCATATTTTATTTTTGCAGATAATCATGCAAGTACAGAGAGAATCCAAAGGCTTATGTATCTGATCCTAAGCCATTACTGTCATCCATCACTGTTTGGTTCACCTCAATATGACATTTGCCTTTGTGAGATACATGCAGCCTCTGAACTGATGATGTTTGCCCTTCCAGAAGTATGGGAGGATACAGATAAATATATAAATGAATCTGTGTTACCACTTGTAGAAAATGTTAAAGTGATTGCCCGATATATTACGTGGAAGACGATGAATGTCTTTGTGGACTTTATATCATGATCGTCATAGTCATGTGTGTGTGTACTACAAAGCAGAAAAAACCTTGTGATATTGTACGTGTTGTTAACCTGGCTTCTCTGCTTGCTGAAATGATCCACTGGTCAAAAAAAGGACCCTTTAAAAAATTATATAAGGAAATTTAGGAACACTGTTTACGTTGTTAAAAACATTTACCCCCAAACTGTTACTTGTTACCATTTTAATATTGTTCATATTGTTACCCTGGCTTTTAACACTTGCTAAACCACCCATGCATGAGAGGCCACTAAAACATAGTGCTGTATGTTTTTTTCCAGAGTATACAATGATGGGAAACACCCTGTCAGTGCATCCAGAGGCTTATTTACCAACTAGTCAGACACAAAGCTAAACAACCTGGTTTAAATCTACCTACAGGACAAGCACCGTCTGTACTTTTAGAGACATGCCAAGGTCTTTTTGATGGTCTCCCAGAGGGACCCCAAAAGGAAACTGTGGATTATTTTAAGGATGAGGGGTTCATTTTGAGGAAGCAATGTTTAAAATTGCTATAGAGTTTATGCATAACCCTTATGATGTAATACACTTTTGTGGTTTTATCTGTACTGCTGTTGACTTTTTAGTAGTTTAGTTTGCAGAGCGGGGTTCTGAGTCTGACATCATAAATTTGCTTCTTTTATCGCTTTTGTTGTGTTTCATAAACCAGATTTAGCATATGCTTTTCCTAAATAGTGTATTATAATGTACTTTCAGATGGAATGACTTGGCATGCTCCCAATATTCCAGACAGTCTTGATGTCTACAATGTACCGTGTGATAAAGGACATTTTAAAGGAACCTATATTTTGGAAAGCAGCCTGCATTAAATGTCTGCTCTTGAAGATGCTGCTGCTTCACTGGCAGAAAACACACTGACTCTGATTAAAGAGTTGCCACCCTGTATGGAGACTCTATGTTGACGTAATGGAAAACAGTAACTGTGAGAGCAGTATGCAGGTGAACGCTATTTTAGATGTAACAGAATGTCTTAAAATCAGGCTTGTTATTTTGAGTGGTGTATGGCATATGTGTGTATGTATTGTGCATACCTCATCACTAAGGGGTGGACGATATGCTAATGCTTGTGTAAAACATGCAGCTCAAAAGTTGCTGTTTCTGGGTATTGTGAAGCATGTAAAAAAGAAGTAGAAAAACAAGATATTATGTAATCCGTTGCATGCTTGCCATGTGTTATGCCTTTTGTATGTAGCAGCTATAAGCATTGGTTTATGTATTATAAAGTATATAAAGTAAATATTCAAATACTGTTATGAGTGTGTATTTATAAATAAAATATAATCATGCATTGCACTTTGTGGTTGTCATAGTGTTTTTAAAGAACAAAAGAGCACATACTTTATTTTACTGGTGACAAGAGTTTTGCTAGCTAGCAGATGTTATTGGGGTTGTGAAGAAGATGAATGATCACCTGTTCCAGAATATATATTTTAATGCAAAAAAGTGGGTAGTTTCACAGGGTGACTCAGCTGTATAAGGCTGCAAAAAACTTGATAAAGAGGTCACCAGAAAGGTGTTGCAGAATGGCTTTAAGCAGGACCCTATTCATTACACAAAGCAGCCAGAGTCCGATTTAAGAAATCCTGTCATTGTTTCTGACATAGACAGACAATGGCAAGCTGATTTAGTGGATATGAGTCAATATGCAAAGTACAATAATGGATTTAAGTACATACTGGCGCTGCATCGATGTGCTGTCCAAGTATGCCTGGGTAGTAACTTTAAATGACAAATCAGGCAAGGCAGTAGCATAAGCCTTTAAAACTATTTTTAAAAGTGGGCCACACCTCAGAAGTTGCAGACTGATCAGGGTAAAGAGTTTCTAAATGCTTCCTTAAAGAACCTATTAAAACAAAATAAAATACACCATTTTGTGAAGAATAATGAAGTTAAGGCCAGCATTGTAGAAAGATTTAATAGGACACTGAAGTCACGATGTGTATGCTACTTTACAGCCCAGAATACTTGGAAATATACAGATGTGTTGTCAGACCTGGTGCACAGCTATAACCATACTATATCACAGAAGCATTAAACACAGACCTGTGGATGTTAACCCTTCCAATGCCCTAGGTGTATGGAAGATCCTATGACGTAATTCTGTTCTTGGCAAAAACAAAAGGGTACCCTTCAGAAAGATGATCGCATGAGACTATCTAAGCTAAAAGGGTGTTTGAAAAGGGATATGAACAGGCATACACAGATGAGATATTTATTGTGACTGAGGTCTTAAAGACACAGAGGCCCACCTATAAGCTAAAAGACTATCAGGGGAAGACTATTAAAGGTACTTTTTTACGCTGAGGAGCTGCAAAAATTGAACCCTGATGAGGACCGTGTGTGCAGGTGCAGAAAAATCCTGAAGGAGAAAAAAAGCGTGGCAGAAAAACTTGGTATCTGGTAAAGTGGAGAGGGTGGCCCGATAAATTTAATAGCTGGGTTGAGGCAACACAGTTCGGGACATTAGAAGCAGATAAGGCTTAAAATGCTCAAAATGGATTTTATATCACATTGCCCAGCAATGCATTGCACAACATTTCTCCAACAATACTATATCCACTTTTACTGTAAAGTTACCACAACGCTTGAACTACCTGGTGAATGGAAGTGGGCTTAGCAGAAATTCAGTACCCTCATATCTGGGACAATGTGCCTGCACAGAAAAACAGGTTCAGTATGCTCTATCAGCTCTAAACGTAGCCTACAGTAAAACACCACCAACTGGACCCTTTACTGAGTCAGCAGCATTTAAAATCCCATCGGATATTATCCTAACATGGCTTGGTGTTATTTCTCAAATTAATAAAAGCATATTTGAAGTAAATGAACTGCCAGTGGTTTTGGAACAACAAACCGTCGAGAGAAATAAGCATTGACAGTGACATCAAATGTATTTTGTTTATGCATGGGCAGTTACAGTACTTTTGGGTTTTAGCAGACTCGAGGTAGGTGTAGGAAAGAATCTAGCAAAGAACCCTCCAGATATTAATGGGGTTTTACACATCATATATATACACTGACATTATCCACATGAAATAGTGGGTGACAGTCTAGTGCCTTTGCTGAGATTGCGTACTTCATCAGGGGCCAAGACAATGAGATAGTGACCGTGACCTATGATAAACCCCATTATCAAACAGTCAGTAAACATCAGATCGATACAGTCACTATTGAAATAAAGAATGATCAAAATGAACCTGTACCATTTCGATTTGGAAAGGTGATCGTGAAGTTGCATTTTCTCCCCCAGAGAGTGCTCTAAAATTTAACAAGGATGGTGATTGTTCGACATTATGGGGACCCTGCCTTGTACAGAAGCTATTACAAGGCACAGGCAGGACATCGGTCTGCCCGGCTTTCATGGACTTCCTACTATGTATGGTTCTGGTACAGGAGGGATATTTTAGTCTGTTCAGAAAAGCAGTTCCATTTTGAAGGGGGTTTGAAATTGCAAAACCACATCTACAGACAGCTGCTAAAAATGTTGCAAAGGATGTTGTGGGGCATGTGACTAGTGCTGTTGCTCAAAAGATGTCAGGGTGATAAAGCCTACCCAGGGTGGCTCAGGGCTGATTGTATCTAAGAGAGGTAAAAAGAGAAAGTTTAGAGTACACCTTTGCTTCTTATCGCCCCCCAGCTACTTTAAAATAGATGTTTCAAAACGCAAAACTTCACATAAAAAGAAAAACGCCAAAGGCAAAAAAGGATCTTCAGAGGTTGTAAAAAAAGCAGAGACCTGTTCTAAAAACATGGCTTTCGTGCACTGTGGTTCTGAAGAATGCACAAATCAGAACTTGACTTGTTTGCCATTTCCCCACACAGACAAGCATTGAAAAAGCATTTATGTAGAGATACTACCTCTGGCTGCCCTTTCAGAAAACTCACTGATTGAATTTTATATAGCAGGGGCTGGTGAAGACTATTTGGATCTAAACAACATGCTTCTTTACCTGGTTTGCAAAATCACTGAAGCGGATGGTAGTGATATACCTGCAGCGGCCAAAGTGTGCCTTATAAACTACCCAGTGGCAACCATTTTCAGTCAGCTGGATATGACTGTCGGTGATCGGCTCATCAGTCAGAGCAATAACTGTTACCCGCAGGGCTGTCATAGAATCTGTGCTGAACTTCAGTGAAGAGACCCTTTCTACACAATTTACCGCAGGGTTATTTTACAAAGACACCCCGGAAACATGAAATCACAGACAGAGATGGTGACAATGTAGGTTTTAATAAAAGATCCTTCCACACATCTCATTGAGGGGTTAGAACTGCTGGGACACTTGCTCACAGACTTGTTTTTTTCAAGAGAAACTGATGCTGAATGGCGTGGATATTAAAATTAAACTGACACGTAATAGGGACAGCTTTTGCCAGATGAGTGGAGATGCTGAGCCTTATAAGCTAAAAGTCATGGCTGCCTCTCTGTTTGTCAAAAGGGTTAAAGTGACCCCCGGAGTTTGTCTGGGACACTCAGAAGCCCTGCTGACCTCCAACGCTAAATACCCTATAGACAGAGTAGGTATGAAAGTGTTCAGCCTCCCTGCAGGCAGCAGGCTCTGCAACCAAGATAATTTATTTTTGGGACAGTTACCAAAAATGATGGTCATGGGATTTGCTGACAATGATGCTTTTTGCGGTTACTATACTAAAAACCCCTTTAACTTTAAACATTATAACATTAGTTTTGTGGCTCTGTATCTGGACGGTGAACAAATCCCCGTTAAACCTCTGCAGCCCGATTTTAGAAATGGGAATGCTGTGAGAGAATATTTTAATCTGGTACTAGCGGCGGGGAAATCTATGAAAGATCACCCGCTTTTAGTTAACCGTCAGGAATTTACCCAAGGGTACACCCTGTTTGCCTTTGATCTCACTCCGGACCAAGAATGCTGATCTATTATTCTTTAATTAAAACTGGGAACCTCAGAGCTGAGATCAGATTTGCAGAAGCCCTTCCACAAACAGTTAATCTCATATCTATGCAGTGTTTGATAATGTCATTGAAATAAACCAGAAGAAATGTCATTTTTGATTATATGTGATAAACCATAAAATGAACACAAAGCAGCTGGAAAAAATTGTAACCAATGACACCCATGTGTCAGGCTTTCTGGGCGTGTTTCCCTGTGATCTGTTACCCAAGGAGAGACTGAGAAACCTTCCTGCAGCACTAGTCATCAATACTGACCCCATGACCTCCCTGGACAGCACTGGTTAGTCATATACATTTCAGAAAATGGGACTGGGGAGTTCTTCGACAGCTACGGTTTTCATCCTGACAATCATGCACAAACTATTGGTTTTTTTAAACAGAAATGCAAACAACATTTTGTACCAAGACACACAGTTACAAGATACCTTTTCTACAACCTGTGGATTTCCTGCATATTTTTCTTACACCACAGATACAAAGGACTTTCTTATGATCAGATTTTAAAATGTAACTCTAATGATTTGCTGAAAATGATGCCATGGTAACTAGTTTTGTAGTCCACTTTTCCAGACATCTAAACATGTCAGGGCATGTATCAGTGAGGTGGCAACATGTTCAGACTTGTTTGTCTTATAATGAATTTAAAATATGCAACCGCTTGTAATTTTATTCAAAATGTGTCACTTATAAAATCATATATAAACACTCATAATTGTGTGTCTCTGTGTTTGCTGTGTTTAAACTTGGGGGGAGCACCTGTGTTTAAACTGTGGGGGGGGGCTATGTTTAACATTTTCAGATATGCAATGTCTTCAATAATGACAAAAATATATAAAATATAAAGGTGTTTATTGTAAAAAATGGCCAATAAAATACAACATACATCAGTGGTAACATCATGGATAAGATGTGCAATGTCTTCAATAATGACAAATATATAAAATATAAAGGCATTTATTGTAAAAAACTACCAATAAAATACAACATGCATCAGTGGTAACGTCATAGATAAGATATAATAAACAAAAGCATCTCCTGTTAAAAATGCACACTATATATACCTATAGCACTGAGGTAGAATTATAAGCACCTCTTTCTAAAAACATGTTAACATATTTAACTATGAGGTAGGCTAACATGCATCAATATAAACACTTTTTGTAAAAACAGGATTACATATTCAATATGAGGTAAATGGCTAACAGGTTGTACACAGCAGTCACTGAGGTAGGATTACATATTTAATATGAGGTAAATGTTCAACATAGGCTGTACACAGCAGTCACTGAGGTAGGATTACATATTTAATATGAGGTAAATGTTCAACATAGGCTGTAAACAACAGTCACTGAGGTATCTAACATTCATACATAGAGATTGCATTTTAAATTTTACATAATGAGCCACGCAGGTTTCTTAAAAGACTTTTGTCTTTTGGGTGTCACTGACCATTGGCTAACTGGAGATGGCTGTGGCTGTTTTGCACCAGCTACCAATTTCAGCCTTTCCACATAGCTCCTGTTTCCTGAGTGAGCAAACACTGAGGTGGGTATGTTAGACTCAGCCATTGCTTTGACAAAAACATCCCAGTCCTTTGGCTTTCTGTGGTCAGGGATTGCGTGAGTGGCTGTAGCCGCTCTTACTAAATCGACCATGTGAGACCCAGAAACAACAGTGCCTTTATACATTAATTCACCCTTATAACTCCAAAACACAATATCTTTGTTCTTTGCCATATGCTTTAACAAAAGTTCAGCATTGGTTTTAGACCGATGAGAAACACTACTTAAAATGTCTTTTTCCATAGTACTAGGTACAGAAGCTGTCTCTGCCGTGTACCGCAGGGTGGTCAGACATTGATTCATTTTCAGGCATGAGTAATGTCAAACTGGTTTTAGCTTGTTCTCCTTGTCTTACCAAAGTCAGATAGCGCTGTAACACAGCACAGTACATTTTGGCTTTGTCATGAGTCTGATAAATCAGTCCGGGACATGTATAGCTCTCATGTCAGTGTCCAAACTGTTAGTTGCAACTTTTCTCATATCCTGATCAGGGTAATTAGTTTTAATGTGATCCATCTGTTGCTGAGGTACCAAATACATTTTCTGCATAAATCCATTATCTGTTAGCCAGCAGGCCTGTGATCAAAGGGATGGCAATTCCTAGCAGCGTTCCTATAAAGCCACCAGTCTGATTAACTATTTTCTTTTTCCTTTTTAAGGTTATTTGTTTATCGCTTAAAGTTTTAATGACTCTCCGTTTTTTTTTCAGCACACCTAACTGCTTTGCTGACAGTGGAATATTTCCTCTGAGAGTGTTTAAGGCTATCTCAGCTATAGCTGATATCAGATCATCAGAGGCTGAACATAAAATAGCTTTTCTTAAGCTCGGAGGCCCTTTTACTAGTAACTTTAAAACAGACAGATTTCTCTGCAGTCTTTTAGACATAATGACAATACAGTATCAAATATTTTTAGAAGCAGAATATGTTTTTTTCACGACATATGCCACAGGCCAGTCAGGGGAAACACCCCACTACGCAGTCTATATTCGTCTGGTGTATTGGATCTTAAATCAACTCAGTAAATAGCCATGAGGCTTTCTTGTGGCATCTTCAAAAGCTTCTAAGAAAAATTTTGTCTGACCAGGATACATTGTCTAGCTAGTGTTGTGATCTGAAGCTTGTCTCTGGGGTTTTAAACAAAATCATGTATTTGGCATTTAGTGTGATAGTCCTGCTTTTTACCTTGACAGAACACATTCTGGACAATTAAAATATTGTCAATTGTTTATGATGACTGTACTTGGTAAACCCATATTCCACTTCACTATTTTGACAGGCAGAGTCCATCAAATCATCTATAATGACAAAATTTACCTTTCCAGGGAGTAAGAGATCATTGTCAGCTAGTGACATCGGTAGCCCCTCCACAAATTTAATCTGTGGGAACTTTAACAGCAATTCATTATACAAAGGTTGCCAACAGCTGTAGAACCAGACAGTATTTTCAGGCTTGTGTGATAAAGTGGCATCAGCATGTTCCAACAACTGTTTTATAAAGAAGCTCTTCCCACTATTAGAGGGGCCAGCCAGCAGACAAGTAAAGGTATGCTGCAACCTGATATCCATTTTTCACAATCAGTATCCATAAGGAAGTGTTTTAAAATTGTCTTGTAAAACTAGCTTGTCATAAACTACTCTCTGGGTCTTGGACAGCGTTATTGTTTCAAGAGACCACTGCTTTTTATTCCTAACAATGCTGGGTTGACTCACGGTAATTTCTTTAGAGATCTGTGAGCGTATAGTCAAAGACCAGGTCCTTCAGACTTTCAAAATTAATGTGTTTGCTGCTGGCTACATTAGGGTAAACCCTTTCACTTTAAGAACAACCTCACCACTGGACAGCCTGTACCAGTAAGTTTTTGGGCCTGCAGAAATGAACTCTGTAATGTGTTCATCAGCAGGAACTTCACTGGTCAGCTCCCCTAAATAATCGCCCAGAGGTGGGGCCCAGTCACCCGGACTGTACACAAAAATGACAGAGTCTGTGTCGTGATAAAGGCACCTGTCCTGTAACCTATCTAGCAGGTTGTAGAGTTCGACTCTGGCATATGCTGTTGTAAAACTAGCTATAAATATGTTGATATTATTGGAATTTGTGTAATGATCGCTGGTATATTTCCAGCTTAAACATGCTGTTTCATCATCGATGAAAAAAGCATGATCTGCGATATCGTGATCGGAACAAAAACATATTGAAATAATTTCTGTGGGTCTGTTTACTATGCTCGTTGTCGGTAAATTAGCTCTCTGCCCAAATTTGCCCTAAAGAGAATTTAAAAACAGTTTAGATATCTGTCTCCTTGCAGGGTTAACAGCTATGGCTGCAGGGTTCAAATGTACATTTTCCCTTTCAAAATACTGTTGTATGTACCTGACTTTATCCTCTTCAGTTTTGACCCATGAAGGGAAACCAGATGCCTCTTGCTTGCCTTTTAGATGCAGCTTGATGTAATCTGCAAAAAGCTCTGTGCATGACTCTTTAAAATGCCAAATTTCATAGATGTTAATGATTTTATAGCCTTTTTCCAGTGCCAGGTTTAGTTCTACAGTACAGTAGGTACCTGTAAATGACTCGTTGCTCATCATCATGTGTGTGATGTTGTCTGAAGTTCATTTTCAGCATGCACCATATAATAATGTAAACACAAGTTTTTACCAATCCTGGATGGCAGCACTGGAAAGAAAAGACCTCTAGGGGTAAGACTTTTACTTTTGCTAAACCAAAGTACTGGAGGAGGTCATCAAAATTGTCATAAATGATGTCAGGATGACCGACTGGATACTGCTTGGTTTTGTTAACAAAAGGGTAGAGGCTGGTAAAATCATAATAGTGTATTTTCTGATCAGGCTGCGTCTTATAGTACAGACAAATGGCATTTGTTCTCCCTCCAAACAGTGACTGCCTAGGTTTGAGAGGCTGTGGTAGCTGCCTGTCCCTCAAGAAATTATTCAAACCCTGATCTGTAGTCAGCATTGCTTTCCATTCATGTTCTCACAATACTCTAACGGCAAAACCCTGTCTTTTTAGAAAATGAAATTTGTGCATGGTCCTATTGAATAACTGTCCAAAACTAGTCCCAGTCATGTGGTTTCTATCTTTCTCACAGTAACAGATGTTGCAGCCATGAAAAACAACCATTAAATTCAAATGCTGTGGGTATTCCATTTATGACTGAATAGCCATCCAAAAGTACAGACCCACCTTAAATTCACCACCCCTTAGCGATGCTGAATAGAAATGTTTTCTTCTCAGATATGTACATAAGCCACTGAATAGCAGGTGTGAGTATCTCTTCAATTGTCTGTGGTAGTTGTCTGGGGAGAACAGCAACAGTGCATTCTTTCAAGAATAGAATCTGTACATCACCATAGAAACTGAGGCTATGGTGATGTACTGGAAGGGGTCTAAGAATACTGTTTCATACTCCACTGTATCACCGTCTGACTGTTTTAAAATACTTTTTGTAGTCATCTCCAGTACTTCATTTCTAAATCTGACACAGGCTTTTCGAAGAATTTCAACATCTAACTGACAATAGTAGCAAAGCTCTCTTTTCAGATTAAATTCTCTATGTCTGTTAGCTAGGTACCATTGCAAAAACTCTTGCTTTTATGCAGGCAACATATATTCAGAACTATAAAACTGAGCATCAGGCAGGGGCCTACATAATTTTCATTAGCCTTGGTGTTAAAAATGGGGAAGTAACCTTTAGCAATCTTATTCTCAAATCCAAGGGCTGCAGGATTTTTGCTAGTTTAAAAGGAAGAAAACAATGGCTGTCAATAAATCTGATGTGTAGGGATGTCACTGTGACACAGAGTACTTTTCCTCCTTGTGTGAGCAATTTAATATCAATTCTTTCCTTGACTAGCTGGCTAATGATAAAGTAACTGTCATAGCCTTTGGCATTGTGTGCTATAAATGTGTAGTGTCTAAATGGGGCATCAATAAAATGCCCTACAAAATCTTTTTATGCAATCTTCACCTTCAATTACCACGACCTCTTCCCATCTAATTGCTTAGCATACACAAAATTTGGTATGTGCACCCCATTTCTTGTGTGGCTTCAAAATCAAACACTATATATTTCTCAGTGATTTTACGTCTGTGAGTGGTGACATGTAATACAGATGCTTGTCTGTTGTCATGAAAGAACCACATCTGCTACACTGAATCAATTTACATGTATGAGATCCTTGTAAAAACAAAACATTGTTCACACAGTTTCATGGATTTACAAGACCCTGTATCCCCATCAGCTCTAGCTAAATGTATTTCTAGGCACGCTGAAGACCTACAAATCTTCTTACATTTGTGACAAGATACTGTGCCAACTTCCTTTTCGAGACAACACGGGTCAAAACAAACTTTGCGCTGTTGTGCACAGATATGATTTCCCTTATGGCTGTAGGCTACATCACAATATTCGCAGAGGTACCGTGCACCTATGAATTTTTTTACATTAGTGATGCCATAGAAATGGCCTTCATGTAATAATACAAACAGTGTTTTAGGAAATCTTTCTGGACCTGTTGAAAATGTTTGCTAGTTTCCTTCATTATGATATAAAATCTTAATTCTGACTCTTAAAAAACATTCAAACTGGGGCACATCACTAAAAGTGACAGGGCTTTGGTCTGACAAACCTAGCTCAGCGTGCAATATTTTAGCCTTGTTCAACAACTGACTGTCACTCATATGTGGATTTAAGAGTGCAAAATGGAGCCACCAAACACAAACTATTGTCTCTGTTATTTAAATCAATCAGGTATCGCTCTTTTTGTAAAATCCTGTATACAAGATGGAGCTCAGTGTCCGCTCTCCCCACCCTCGAACCCTGGTGGTTCCTGATAGTTGTTACCACGAGATGTATAGTGTCATCAGCAATTACTCAGTATTGCTCTGTAGCATATCAGCTATCTGATCTAAGAAGGTTGCAGCATTTAGTTCATTTGGTCTTGTCTCTTCTTGAGAACAAGGGATGATTCAAAGAAGTAGCATTTAATCTTACCTGTATAAAACTCCATATTGTGTTTTTTCTTCACACTGTCTAACAAACTTTCTATAGCCTGGTGCATTGCAGCAATAGCCTCTGTAAAAGATTTTATTTTATCTAGATTTATAAACTTATATCTTTGATGAAATTCTGTAGCATTAAATTTTTAAAATTGTCTCATATTCTGTACAGCTTCTAAATACACTGTAGGGGCACCCTGTTAGCCTGATCATCATCATGATGGTTTTAATTCAGACTGCAGACCATTAGTAACATTCTGTAACAGCCTAAATTGTAATATTTTTCTGGCAAGCTTTACTTTTCTTATCAACTTTTCTCGGATTGTTTTATTTTTTACACAGATTTTTCTTTTTTGACCCCATTTGTTATTTTTTTTTCATTTTGTTAGTGATGCAACCCTTAGTACTCAGTTTGTGAGAGCTTCTGTGCTTTCACTTTGTAATTTGATCTTTGTTTTTGGCCACTTTTTCCTCAATACCCCTGTACTTTTCATACATGTTGGCCGCACTTGCCATCATCTTCATTTCCTTGCATGAGAATTTAGATACACGCACTAAACCAAGCACACTGTTCAGTAAAGTAGCTGAACTTTTAAAAAGCTCAGATTTAAGCAGCTCATGATCGTAATCCTCACTAGATAATCTACCTCAATTACCAAGGCATTAAACAAACTATCAATTGTTTTAAAAATATAGGCTTTCCCAATATTGATCATGTCAATGTCTCTTTCTTGAAACCTTTGGTCAGAAACTTTGTAGCTGCTGCTCCTAGATGGCTGTACAATGTTTATTGGCACATTTGGTTCATTTACAACAACAGAGACTCTTGAGCCGATGTCAGAGATGGCTGTATATCTTGTTCAGTTATGCTATACGATTCTGGTCACTGACACCAGCAGAAACTCTTGAATGCCTTTGAAAACATCACTTCATGTAATGATCTCTTTTCTCTCTCTCCTTGCAAGATTTCTCAGCGCTGTTTAAAAGCAGAAAATACAACCCTGTCACTACTTTCAGTATTTTATAACTTTTATAGGACATAATTTAAACTCTAAAACCTGCAGCATCAACTGTTTCAAAACAGAAAAATACACCACTGTCACTACTTTCAGTATTTTTAAAACTTTTATAAGACAAAATTTAAACTCTAAAACCTGCAGCATCTACTATTTCTAGTTAAAAATACACACCTTCTGTAGTGGTAACCTGTGGACTAGCCAGCCTCTCACTTGCAGGATTTCTCTGTGCGGCTGTTTAAAAGTAGAAACTACAACCCTGTCACTACTTTCAGTATTTTAAAACTTTTATAAGACATAATTTAAACTCTAAAACATGCAGCATCTACTATTTCTAGTTAAAATACACACCTTCTGTAGTGGTAGCCTGTGGATTAGCCAAACGTGCAAATGTTTGAATAAGGTCTTCATCAGGAGTCCACAGTACATGGCTACTTGTTGAATATTTTTAAAATTTTTAGCTCAAGAAGTAGTTGTGGCAGTCTCTCTCTATCCTTTAGTCTTTAGCTTTCAAACTCTTGAAATACTTATATAAAAATGACTCAGACTACCCCACCCCCCAAAAAGCACGTAGCTGTGAGTAAAACAACATCTGGTACTGTCCATCAAACCACCACCCCCCACCACCCTTTCTCAAAGGGGAAATATATAAGTCCAACACAGCTCCTTGCAGGCTTCTGTCTACCCTCCCTGTGACAGCTGTAAGGCATTAAGAAATGCCTTTGTGACAAACATTTGGTCACAGTTTAATTAAAAGGTATGTAGACTGCTTCTTTAAGTCCAAATAAGCTTATGGATAGTTAGCTTTTTAAAATGTAAATGAAAATCTTGTCTTTTTTAAAACAGCTGTGTCCTTTAAAAAGTTAATCATGTGAAACACCTGTTTTTTCATCTACACAGAGGAGAGTTCAAAACAGAAATGCCATATTACTGACACGCTGGTCACAGTCTAAAACAACTGCTTTTTATCAATCTTAAAACACAGAGAGGCACAGTTTATAATAACGACTGTTGAGGGCCATCTTAAGTTATGTTTTTAAAAGTCAAATGGAAATTTTGTCTTTTTTAAAACAGCTGCATCCTTTAAATTAGTAATAAGAGGCACAGTTTATAATAACGGCTGTTGAGGGCCATCTTAATTTATGTTTTTAAAAGTCAAATGGAAATTTTGTCTTTTTTAAAACAGCTGCATCCTTTAAATTAGTAATTCATTACATTCTGTCTTTTCTTTGTAACATATCATTTATTTTCCTATTTAGTTAAGCTTAAGATTAATACTTTTGAGCCACTGAGCTCTTTTACAAAGGTCCCAAGTCAGATACATTACAGAAACATACAGGTAATGGTTACAAACCTACTACATGACTTTTTAATTTTTTCCAAAAAGACCATCTATATTTTAAACATCCATAAAAGACATTGCTTTTCCTACATGTCTAATGAGGACACACACACACACACACACACACACACACACACACAGTGTGTATTTTTTTGCAACGACTCTAAGCAAAGCTGTAGATACATTTTAAGACTGTGTGCTTTAAAATTATTTTGAAAGAGAAACATTATCATTTTACATTCTGTCTTTTCTTTGTAACATATCATTTTTTCAAAACATTATAAATATCAACACACATTTCATTTCAGCCTTCTCCTTGATACTACACAGAGCTGAGGGGGTGAACTATAGGTTTGTGTATTCCTTTTTTCTGATATATTTTTATTCTTTTTAATTCATGATAAAAGTATAAATAATTAGTTTTTTGCTATTGTTGCAATGCTATCCAGAGAAAACTGCTGAACCATCTTATTTACACAGAGGTCCCCCCGTTTTAGCTTATAAATGTTACATGCGTATACATAAAGCTATCCTTTTAATGCAAGTTTGACACAGTCCTACAGATGCAAGCTAAATAATTTTGTATATTGTTACAAAAACAGAAAAAGGGGTACTCACACAGGCAGATGAATTTCCCTCGGGGTGGGGTCTCCACACAGATCTGTGAAACCTCTGCACGATCAGGTTCCTCCTAGATACTTCTTTCGAAAATATCCTAATCAAAAACACACACATGCCCTGCAGTTATACACCAGGCCTACAGGGGCACATACCACTACATAAACACTAACTGATTTTTTGGGTGGGAGTAGCACGGTGGTGAAGAGGGACAGGGGTTCGAGCCAGGATGGTGGGGGTGCAGGAGAAGGGGGACAGGGGTTTGAGCCAGGCTGGTGGGGGTGCAGAAGAAAGGAGGGATGCAGGAGTTCAAGCTAGCATGGTGGGACTCGGGTTCCAGCCAGGATGGTGTGGCAGGGGATCGAGGAGTGTACGAGAAGGAGGGGTGCAGGATGCTTACAAAATGGTGGGTGGCAGGGTTCGAGGAGTGTACGAGAATGAGGGGCGTAAGACGCTTACAAAATGGTGGTGTTATGTCACTTCCAGGGTTTTAGTGTGGGTCATTTCCTGCGCAAGGGCCGGGACATGGGTTCGAATGTATGTCATTTCTTGCGCAAGGGGCGGGACACGAGTTTGAGGTTGCATCACTTCTGCCAGAAGTGGGCAGGGCTAGCGAATTTTAGGGAGGGACTTCCGGTTTAACAAGGGGCGATTCTGATTGGTCCATTTTAGGCCACGCCCACCTGTCAAATGATGTGGCACGCGCTGATTGGCTGAAATTTAACATTTGACGAGATATATGAACTTATACTACTAATGTGCAGTCATCAATTAAACATGTTGGTGATGCAGGATTTTATGGAATAATGTCTAACCTTTTTTCCATTGTGTGAAAGAACCATCTGTGCTATAGTTTTGGAAGGGAATTTTGCAGCTGGGCTGTCATCTTTTCCATTTTGTAAATTACCTAGACAGTGTCCTCCCAGTGTGCCAGGGTTGGGGGTGGGTTCTGGTTTAAGCCATAACTGTGTTATTTTTTGGCTGTGAACAATAAGATACTAATTAAATAAATCTCATCTTTATCCCAGATGTTTCAGGGGAGGTGCAGTAGAATCATCTGTTCAGGGATCAGGTCTTGTATGAGTGGGATTATGTCCTTTAGCTCTTGTGCCACTTCTGCCCAGAAAGCGGTCAGGATTAGGTATGATCAAAAAATGTGCATGTGAGTGGCTACTTCTGTTAAACAGCCATGCCAACAGACAGAAGTTCTCATTTTATGGAATCAGGCTGTAATCTGTGGGGTGCAAAAGTATCAGGTGTAATGTTCCAGTCAAATTCTCTCAATTGATTAGAGTTAGTAATTTTATGTTGCCAGAGCCATATTTGTGACCAGTGATCTGGATTCAAGCTGAGGGAGGTTTCTACTTCCTACATCAGAGTTGTGGAATCATATTACTCTTGATGTCTGCTAGTAGGGCTTGATAGTTTTCTGAGATAAAGGGTGGTGGCCACTTACCTTGTAGAATGCTTATAATAAGGAGCATCAGTGGAGGGAACTCTGACTCATTTATCTGAAGGCCTATAATTGTCTGCAGGTGGTGCTTTATCTGGAGGTTTCTAAAATGATCTTGTGCCCTCAGGTGGTTTTCTGTTCTAAGTTGCTCAAATGTTTTAAGTACACCTGCTGTGTAGTAATCATAGGTGTGTATCAACAAGGGGCACAATTTGAAGATAGAAGGGGGATGGCTCAGAGGTAATGTGAGGAAGTATTTTTTCACCGAGAGGGTTGTGGATGCATGGAACAGCCTCCCTGAAGAGGTCATGGGGTCAAGAACAGTGGGGGACTTCAAGAATGCATGGGACAGGCATAGGGCAGTCCTAGTGGGGGGTAGGAGGAATTAAGCTGTTGGTTAACTAGGATCTGCAGCTTATCTGTTAGGTAGGAAAATGGGCAGACTAGGTGGGCCAAGCAGTCCTTATCTGCTGTCAAATTCTATGTTTCTATGTTTCTATGTATCAGACCCCATCTCATGCAGGAACCGAAAGAGGGATCTATTGTCACAGGGTGGAAGTGTGTGTTGTATGCTAGTACTGCTAACTAAGTAATTCCCTTCTGCAGATGAGGTTGCTTCTGAAGGACATGCCATGCATGTAGCATGGTCTATGTTAGGGAGACAGTGTAATTTTTACAGTTGCCGGGTAGAACTCTGCAGACGTCTTGCTATTACAGTTGAAAAATGGAGCTCATCAGATTCTGAAGGGACTTCATAAAATTGAAGTTGGATTACAATTACTCCACTAGAGCAGTCTGGTGTGTTCCTACACTGCACTATGTTTTCTCTACCAGAACAAAAATGAAAAGAAGCATTATTTTTCTTTCACTGTGACAGTGTTTTTAAGTTTTGATGGGAAATAATGGTCACTAAAGTATATGTATTTCAATCTTAATTTATGCATAACAGGACTTGTGTGATAACATGGTTACTAGCTTCAATCTGAGCAGTATTCTCTTTCAAGAAAGATCCATAGCTTATGGTCTTTAGTAAACATGTCAACTTATCAGAATTTCTCAGCCATAAACTGCAATTGAGATTGAGGAATGAGGTTCAGATTTCAGAGTAAAGTGTTGCTATCAGTTCATGAGATCTGCAAGAGTTAAAAAAGGACAGCAATAAATAACACACTAACTTATGTAAATCACTTAATGAGTTTTTTTATATTGGTTATTCTGGTTATTGTTTATATTTTTGAAATTAATTGGTGAAAGTCAGTACAACAAAGAAAGCTAAGAAAGGGATGTTGCATGCAGGCAGAGACAAAGGGCTCTGTGTGTGTTTCCCTATATGGGAATGCGTGTGTGTGTGTGTGTGTGTGTGTGCCTGTATGGCATTCTGTTAACCCTTTCCTGGTACATTAATCTCTTCCTAGTCAGTTTGCAAATGGCTGTAATGCTATACTGTAGCAGCGTGCACTGTTCAGAACATGAAGCAGTACATGTGTGTTAGTGTGTCACAGTGCTTATCCTAAACACAATAAAAGTTAGGGTTAGATGTATAAGTAAATAAATGCCATATAAGGTAGTGTACATGTGTTAGTGCATGTGTAGTAGTAGTTGTAGTAAAATATTTTATTCATTACATGAATTGGATATTCAGCTGAGCAAAAGCTCATTTTCATTGAGGTCCCATACACTCACACGTAGTAAATGCAATTACAAAGGTTGTCAAAATTTCTTACAATGTTACACATATAGAGAAAAGAGGAAGTCATTTTATAACAGTACAGACATTAAAAGATGTTATCCCAGGCAATTATACAGTAATATAATTTAATCAATTAGCTTAATAACAACATCATCCTGTGTCGGATGGTAAACAACAGGGCAATGATTTTTTGACTGTTCTAAGTGCCATTTCTTGATGTTATGCAAATTAATACACTTGTCTACTGGTCTGAGGTGGATTGGGATGGAATTCCAGAGTTTAGGGCCTCTGTTGTCTGGCAATGCTCTGTGTGTGTAGACAGTGCACTGCCATGTTATACTGGAATATATATGCATATGTGTGTATATGTATTAGTCAGTGTTTGTGTATATTACAACAATTAGAAAGTGCAGTTAGATGGCTCAGTGGTTAGTGCAAAAATTGCTAGTCTACATTCCCCCACTATCTAGATTAGTTTTAGCCTTATGCATGTCATTGCTGATTTAAATGAGATGTTCAGGAAATGTTCTTCAGAGATGTTCTTTTCAGGCTCTGAGGAACATCGGAGGATGGAGGTGGTGTGCCACTAGAAAGCAAGGCAAGCATAACTACCAAGGGGGAAGGCCATCAGAAGGTGGGGGGTGCCACTAGACACCAGAGATAAAGTGCAGTATTATGGCATCAGGCATGGGAGGGTGGGGTTGGCACCATTAGACACCAGGGATACATCAATTATTTACATGGGGGGTAATTGGAGGGTGGAGTGTGCCACTAGACACCAGGGAAAATATATATATAAAAATATATATGAAATAAAAACAAAAATAAAATATTATTTTATGTTTCCTATCTATATTTAATTACTGGTCATCATATTTTATATATGGATGACTGAGGTTATACCCCATGTTACTATCGCCCACAGAGCTGCCGGTCAGTGCATTTCAGCGTAGAAGACTGAAGTTACGGTATAATCATATTTTAGTTACCATTCTGAATATACTTTTAGGTTTTTCTGTGTGATTACCCTTTAAATAAATGGCAGATAGACATAGACTGTTGAAACAGTGCACAAGACCTGCATTCATATGTAGTTACCATTGATGATGCCCTTCTTCACTTCAAAAACACATTCCTCAGCATCTGGGACACACATGCCCCACTGAGTCGTACAAGGGTACATGGCAACCACCTACCTTGGATCAAGCAAGAACTGATTGCATGTCAGATCACCTGGGACAAAGCCTGGAGAGCACATAAATCCTCATGCCTCCCACATCACCTCTCCACATACTGTATGCTCCGAAACATTGCACCAGAGCCACTCGTCTAGCTAAAGCAGAGAACTTGAGCAGCTCCCTACAGTCTAACTTAAATAACCCCTCAAAATTCTAGAAGGTCATTCGCTCCCTCTTTGCCCCACCAGCTGCTAATCCCACTCCACTTCTAAATGTTAACAACTCCCTTCTCGCAGAACCAAGTGCAGTCGCTACAGAGTTCAATGCGTATTTCTCCACTTGTGCTGCCACTCTCCTTTCCTCTCTTCCCTGCCCAACCCTGCACCTCTCACACCCTCCACAGATATAAAGAACCCTAATAGGCCTCGCTCCTTTTCCTTCAAATACATCTCTGCAGCGGATGTCCTAGAGGCACTACTTTCTCTCAACCCTTCAAAAGGCAAATCCCCTGATGGTTTGGACCCTAAACTCCTCTACCTCTCCGCCCCCACCATTGCAGCACCTCTTGCCAAACTCTTAAACCAATCCTTTACCACCACAGCCATTCCCCAAGCATGGAAGCATGCCATCACCATCCCCCTCCCTAAAGGAGGTGCCCCACCTCCCCTTCAAACTACCACCCGATCTCCCTCCTCCCGGCTCTAGCAAAATTACAAGAGCACCTTGTGCTCACCCAACTTACATCCTTTCTCACCGATTCTAATTTCTTCACACCTTTCCAATCAGGTTTCAGGAAGGGACACTCCACCACCTCCTCCCTGATAAGGCTTACTGACACCATCCTGACTAGTATGGAAGTAGGCTGATCACCTCAGCTGTCTTTGTTGACCTTTCGAAAGCTTTCAACACCGTCTCCCATCCCGTACTGCTCTCATGTCTCTCTGAATCAGGCCTCTCTGTTGCTGCCACGAACTGGTTCAGATCATACCTCTCTGACAGAACTCAGTCCATTAGAATCTCTAATGCCATCTCCACCCCTTCCCTTAATTACCGGCATCCCCCAGGGGTCAGTTTTTAGACCCATACAGTTCTCAATTTTCCTTAATGACCTGCCACTCATCTGCTCTACTTCATCAATCCACATGTATGCAGATGATACTGTACTCTTCTCCTCAGGCTCCACCCCGGAAGTGGTACAATCTAACCTCCAAGCTGACTTCGACAAAGTTCAGCACTGGTTCAGCTCTCACCAGCTCTCCCTAAATGCTAAAAAAATGGTCAGGATGACCTTCGGCACACAACAATGCCTATCCAGACTCCCATCCCTTCCCTATTTCCACACCCTGGATGGACAAAACTCAAAGATGTCACCTCATTCGAATACTTGGGGGTATGTCTCAACCACCATCTTTCTTTCTCTGACCACATTGACTGAATTTCAAAAAAACTATGCCCCATGCTCGGTGCACTGTATAGGAACCTTGGTAGCCTCCCTCCCCCCGATCGACGTGAACTGGTTCAGAAGATGATACTCCCCTCCTTTGATTACTGCAACATTGTCTACAGTGCAGCCCCAAAGTCCACCTTATCTAAATTGGACACCCTTTTTAATGCCTTCTGCCACTTTGCTCTCGATGCCCCACCTCTTACCCATCACTGCGACCTCTACTGATCCCTGGCACTACCATCCCTCAAAAGCCACTGCATTTTGCACTGCACTAAATATGTCTCTTACCTATGGCTTGGCACCATCCCATCCTACCTCTCCACCTTACTCTCAGCTGCCCCTCCCCCTCCCACTCATTATCTTAGATCCTGTGACTCCTGCAACTATCAATCCCTAGGTGGAGGACCTCTGCTGGTCAAGCTGCCTTCTCACACTGCTTACCCAAGCTCTGGAATGATCTCCCACCTCAAATGTGCCACTCCTCCTTCACCAACTCTCTTTCTACTGCCCTGGATAACTTTCTCGCTGCAAATTGCTCCTGAACCTGAATCCATCATGCGCCAATTTCTCCCACCCCCTTGCCTGACCAGCGGCCTTAGCTTTGCTACAAAAGCTGGTGTATTGCCCCCACCTGTGGACTGTTGTCCTGTGCCAACATGTGTTCTACATCTTCATTTGTTTATACCTTCGTACTACTTGTGTTGCTAAGTTGCCCTTGTATTACTGCTACATGTCACATATTTGTTATTTGCTCCTAACTATATCCAATGTATTCAACGTGTGCTGCTTGTATACTCATGCAAATGTATCCTTATGCTGCTATTTGCTTCTGTTATATGTTCACTTGATAACCTGTGTGTTATCCAATCCTCTGTACCGCCTGCCCCCAGGTCGCACCAGGAGACCAGCATCTTGTTGCTCAGTGTGCTTTTCCTGGTGAAACAATTTCAATAAATAAATAATAAATAAATTACATGTGCAAGAACAAATTTAATAATGCCAAAAGTAGTAACATAGTAGTTACACAATAGATTTGCTGTTAAAGTTTGCAATAGCTATTACATGTGTCATTGCCTTTGTAAGAACAAATTACATAATGCCAGAAGAGATACAGTGGTAGCCGCACAACAGAGTTTCTGTTACACTTTGCAACAGCTATTAAATGTGTAGTTACACTTGTCAGAATGAACTGATTTGTGCCAAAAGGGAGACAGTAGTGGTTGCACATGTAAGTACTACTTCATGCAAACTGGGTAAGTATACAACATGCAAATGTAAAACAAGGTAACAGCTACATAGTAGTTACAGTACAGTTACAGTGTAGTTACTTCATGCAAATTGTAACTACACAACACACAAATCTCACTAGTTAACTATTTAGTAGTTACATGTAACTGCACGGTAGTTATAATGCAGTTACAGTGTAGTTATACAGTAGTTACAGTGTAGTTAATGACACTTAAAATAAAGCGTTACCACTAAATGTTAGAAAAATTACAAAAATGAGAAACAGTGTTTTTTCAAATGATTTTTATCCCTTTGGAAATGTTTGTATCCTTGTAGCTCAATTTCACCAAAATATATTTGCCATTGCTCTTTAATGGACTGTAGTCA
This sequence comes from Neoceratodus forsteri, assembly GCA_016271365.2. NCBI lineage: Eukaryota > Metazoa > Chordata > Ceratodontiformes > Ceratodontidae > Neoceratodus > Neoceratodus forsteri. Next base: position 967,307,018 of record CM028130.1, on the reverse strand, counting down.
GAATGCAATGCAAGCCAATCCAATAGTGCCTTGCAGAAATGGAGCTTAGATGTGTCAAAGTGTTTGGGGGATATGGGTGGCATTTTCAGTAATTTTATTTATTTATTCATTTATTTAAGAATTTCACCAGGAAGACATACTGATCATATTGCTCATTTCCTGGTGCATCCTGGGGGAAGGGAAATGGTCAGGTACAGCAAAGGATACAGGGTAACAATAGGCAAAAATACAGTACAATTGCAGATGATACAGTGAGGGTAACAATGCAATCATACAAGCAGAGGATACAGCGTTTACAGTGATACTTAGTCCAATTACATTGACAATGACAGTTGAATAGGAATAGTGCTTGAATAGTGTGGTAACAATAGGCAAAAACACAATAGGAAGGCTACAGTGAAGGTAGCAGTACAGAAGTGATTCAAGTAGTGCTTTATGTTGTCAACTAGCAGTTGTAGGATAAGTGCTTGAGATAACATGTCATAGCTAGGCTTCTCAGGGCAAAGCAAGGGGGGGGACCTGCATGGGGTTTGCAAGGGAACGGAGAGCATAGTGTGGGTGGGGAATTGCAAGAGGAAGTATAGTAAGGGAGGTGTAGGATGAGTTAGATACAGTTGCATGTGGGGGAAGTGAAGGAGCAGAGGAATGAGGAGAGAGTGCTGGATGAGGGGGCATTTCGAATGGCAGCAGGGAGCGAGTTCCAGAGCTTGGGGAAGTGGTGGGAGAAGGTTGCCTGGCTAGCTGATAAGGGCCTGTAGGGGATGGTAAGGTTGCGAGCATTGCTACTTTTGAGGAAGTGACAAGGGAGGAGGGAGGGAGGACGATAGATATGAAGGGAGCGCTCCATACCAGACCTTGCCAAGAAAGTTGGCTCAATGAGCTAGATGATGATCAGTGAGGGAGGGGAGAGCCAGGGATTGATATAAGGAGCAATGATGAGTGCGGGGATAGCAGTTGAGATTGAGAGTAAAGTGGCAGAAAGAATGGAAGAGGGTGTCCAATCTGGCTAGGGTAGTTTTGGGGGTGGTACTATAGATAGACTACATCACCATAATCAAATGTTGGAAGGATCATTCTCAGTAGAATTTCTCTGCAAGCCGGCAAGGGGATGCATTCACAATTCCAGTATAAGGCACCAAGTTTGGGGAGAAGTTTCTTGTCAATAGCATCCACATGACCAGGGAAGTCATGGTGTTTGGTGAGCTAGACCCCAAGGTCTAGCTCAGGCAGTCAGGCACTACTCTCCCACTAGGCTCAGGGACCTCTATCCATTTAACTGTCCTCCTCTGCCTGCTGAGGTATATTATTGTTGTCATGCTCTAGGGATAGCTTGTAGGAGAAAGGGTGGGAGAAGAACTGAGTCTGGTGGGATAGTGGAATGGGGTGAGTGGATTGGGGTGGTGGGGACAAGAAGACACCCTGGGGCAAAATGGGTTCTGGAAAGGGGTCCTCCCTGCCTAGTTTCCATATGTAAGGGTTCCACTTTTTGTGGGCAGATGGCACAGCCAGCCTCTCCTACCTATCCTGCCCGAGTGGTGTTATGCAATGCCAGGTCTATTAAAAACAAGACAGCTATCATTGATGATCTTGTCGGTTTAGCTGACCTGGCTTGCATCACTGAGACCTGGCTGGATGAAAATGCTGGCCCAATTTTGGAAACAGCAGTTTCTGCCGGGTACTTGGTGATACACCGCTTGAGGCAGGATTGCGGGGGCATAGCCATTTGTTTTAAATTGCAGCTGGGCCTTGTGGAGGTCCTGGTGGGGGAGACCAAATCTTTCAAGTGCACTGCAGGGGCAGGTGTAGGATGCAGAATACTTCTCATCTACTGTCCACTGTGAGAAAGAGTTTCTGCAGGAAGTCACAGACTTTGTAGTCGACCTGGTGTTGGGGCCCCCAGATGGATTATTCTGGGAGATTTCAATGCCTGGGTCAACGACGAACTCTAGCAATTTGGGCAGGACCTCCTCCAACTTATGATCTCATTGGGCCTTACACAGGTGGTTACCTCTGCCACCCACAGATAGGGTCACTCATTGGATCTGGTCTTCAAGCTTGGGATGGAGACCTCTGACCTGGTGGTGGAACCTGTCTGATGGTCTGACCATCATACATTAAGGTTCAGTTTCCATGCTCCCCCTAATAGACCTGCCCATTTGGAGATGGTGTGGTAACACCCTTTAAGGGATTTGAACCTAGATGGTCTTATGGTGGTACTGGACCTATCAGGTTTTTTGAGTGCTAGCGGGGATCCGGAAGAGCTCGTCCTTGCCTATAATAAGGCAGTGATGGCAGCTCTGGATTACATAGCTCCTGTCTATGTTCGCCCTCTCTCTCTTCAGCCTAAGTCTCCATGGTTTGATGGGACTTTTAAGGAGCTGGGATGAGTGGGATGAAGGCTGGAGCATCACTGGCAGATATCTGGCCTGGAGGATGACAGGCTTAGATTGATGGTTCATTACAAGAACTATCAATTAGCTGTCTCTCATAAAAAGGCAGAGTTCCTGTCCAGAGAGATTGCTACTGCACAGAATCAACAGGCTCAGCTCTTCAGGACTGTTGACAGACTGTGCAGACCAGCCTATCTTCAGTCCCAGAGAGCATTTTCATAGGATAAGTGTGATGAGTTTGCTCAATTCTTTGCAGCTAAGGTTGCCGCCATCAGGTCGTAAATTCATTCAGCTCTCTCCAATGGGCTTTGTGGAGGTTGGCAGGAGGTAGCAAGTGCCTGGGTTGTCTAGTCTGACTTCAGTCAGCTGGAGACCACAGACATCATTCGGATCATCCAGAACATGTGCCCAACCTACTGTAGTTTGGACCTGGGCCCAACACACCTCTTAGTGGGGTGTGTGGAAGTCATCAGCCTGGTCCTGGCAGAGATTGTCTGATGCTCATTAGATACAGGGGTGTTTCCTGCTCCCCTGAAGGAAGCAGCAGTTATACCCCTCCTTAAGATCTCTCTCTCGACCTGGACTGTCTTGTCAACTACAGGCCAGTCTCTAACCTACCCTCTGTGGGCAAGGTTATTGAGAAGGTGGTTGCAGAGCAACTGGAGGTCCACTTACCACCTATGATGTCTATGAGCCACTCCAGTCCAGATTCAGGAAGAGGCATAGTACTGAGACAGAACTTGTTCGGGTGCTTAATGATCTCCGGACCATGAGAGATCGAGGGAGCCGTTCCATCTTGGTTCTTCTCAATCTCTCTGCAGCATTTGACACTGTGGACATGATGTGTTGTTGGAGTGCCTGTGGCTGTTCTGTGGACTTTCTGGTACAGTCCTCAGATGGCTCCAATCTTTCCTCACGGGTAGAACTCAGAGAGTGGTGTGCAGGATTTTATTTCTGCCCCTCTCTCCCTACCCTGTGGGATTCTGCAAGGCTCCATACTTTCACACATGCTGTTTGCAGTGTACATGCTGCTGTTAGGAGACATTATAAGGCAGTATGGGCTGAGCTTCCACTGTTATGTGGATGATACTCCATTCTACATGTCTTTTGTGCCTGATCAGGCTGGAGCCCTCTCAGTGTTTAATAATTGCCTCTCTGAGATCCAAGACTGGATGAGAGCCAGGTGGCTGAAGTTAAACCCTGATAAAACTGAGGTGTTGGTGGTGGACCCAGGCCACTAGGATTCAGGTGCGGTGGCTGGTCTACTGTCTGGACTTTGTCTTGATGGGCTCCAGCTACCTGCCTCAGATCAGGTGTGTAACCTTGGCATTGTCTTCAACAGTGGCCTGACTTTAAAATCCCAGGTGTCTGCTGTTGTGAGAACCTCCTTTTACCATCTGAGGAACATTGCCTGGGTTAAGCACCTGGTCCCACTAATGACCTTCCTGTTTTAGTCCACGCCTTAGTGATCTCTCGCCTCAACTGCCCTTTGCCTAGGGCTACCAGGGGTGGATATCCACTGATTGCAGTTAGTCCAGAATGCAGCAGCCAGGTTGTTGACTGGCTTACCTAGATCTTGCCACATCACACCTGTGCTCTGCAGCTTGCACTGGCTGCCAGTTTATTGGTGGATCACCTTCAAGGTCATATGTCTGACCTATAAAGCCTTACACGGTCAAGGACCAAGCTAACTGCAAGATCTTCTTAGCCCTACCGCCCCCTCCAGTCCCTCCACTCCTCTGAAGAGGGATTGCTAGAGGTTCCCAGTGTTCGACTTAAGACATCTGGCACTCGCTCATTTGCTTTTGTGGCTCTTACCCTGTGGAACTCTCTACCTCATTGGGTAAGAGAGTGCCTGACTGTTGAGAGCTTTAAATCTGCCCTTAAGACCTATCTTTTTAACCTGGATTTTACAGAATTTAATTAACATGTATGCATGCTTTGTATGATGAATTTGTTTGGTTACTTTATTTACTGTATTATATATCTTATTTACTATCTTATTGTAGTAGTGCTTTGATCATTTATGAAATTGCACTTTTTATAAATAAAGATTGATTGATTGATTGATTTAAGGTACCTAAATGAGGCAGCATCTTTCAACATGGTCCCATAAAGAGTGTGGAAGGAGGGGACAGAGGGGAGCTGAGTGAGTCGCTGCCTTGTGTCAAAGGACATGGAGACTGCCCTCTTGGCATTTAGAAACAGTTGGTTGGAGCATAGCTAACACTGGACATTATCAAGGTCCTGCTGAAGAGTGCACGCCACTATGTGAGAGGAAGGACCAGATGCATGATGGTGTCATCCACATACATGTGAATGGATGCAGATGAAAAGACCGAAGGGGGACCATTAAGGAAAATATAGAAAAGAATTGGACAAGGACTGAGCCTTGTAGGACCTCTGTGTGGATGGGAAGGGTCGGAGAGAATGAGTCCCCTATTCTGACTGACTGTGATCTGCCCACTAGGTAGGATCTGAACCAGCTGGTGACAGTAGTTGACAGCCCAGTGGCTGAAAGTTTGTCTAGTAGGAGGAAATGGGAGACAGTGTCGAAAGCCTTGGGTAGGTCAACAAAGATTCAGTTCCATGACTCCCCCTGTGAGACCAGCCCCTTTGGAAATGGTCCAGTACTGCCCTTTATGGGGTGTAACCCCAGAGGGTCTATTGGTGGTGCTAGACCTATCGAGTTGGTCATTGGAATGCTTGGATCCAGGAGATCTAGTGACGCGCTATAATAGGGCGATACTGAAGGCCCTGGATTCCATAGCACCTGTCCAAGTTTGCCCCCTCCCTCTTCATCCTCAGTACCCTTGGTTTGATGGGACTTCGAGGGAGTTGAGCAGAATAGGGCAAAGGTTGGAATGTTAGTGGCAGAAATCTGGCCTGGAGGAGGGCAGACTTAGGTTGATTGCCCATTATTTGGACTATTAATCAGAAATCTCCTGTAAGAAGGCAGAGTTCCTGTCCTGGGAGATTACTGCAGCAAGAAATTGACCTGCTCAGCTCTTTTGGACCGTGGACAGACTGTGCAATCCAGTCTGTCTTTGGGGCCAGAGAGCCTTTTCACAAGATAAGTGTGAGGAGTTTGCTCTATTCTTTTGCAGATAAGGTGTCCTCCATCAGGTCAGAGATCTGTTCAACTCATTCAGATGAGTATGGCAGAGGTTGATGCAGGGGCACAGACACCCGGTCTGTCTGGATAGTTTTTGACAGGTCAGCGATCATGGATATCATGAAGATTGTTTGGGGCTTGCGACCGGCTTACTGTAGTTTGGATCCTGGTCCAACACACCTCCTGGTGGGGTGTATAGATGTCATTGGACCGATCCTTGTGGAGATAGTCTGGTGTTAGCTGGATCAAGGGGTGTTCCCTGATCCATTAAAGGAGGCAGTGGTGACTCCCCTTTTAAAGAAATCATCCAGCGACCCTGACTGTCTTGCAAACTACAGACTGGTCTCTAACCTACCCTTTTTGGGTAAGGTTATTGAGAAGGTAGTTGCGTTACAGCTTGAGAATGTTCTTACCACCCATGAAGTCTATGATCCTCTCCAGTCTGGTTTCAGGAAGAGGCACAGTACTGAGACAGCATTAGTTCGGGTGATGAATGATCTCCTAATAACAAGGAATAGGAGGACTCATTCGATCTTGGTCTTCCTTGATTTCTCTGCAGCATTCAACACCATGGATCATGGGGTGTTGTTGGAATGCCTGTGGTTAATCTTTGGACTGTCGGGGACAGTTCTCAGGTGGTTCCATTCTTTTCTCACGGGCAGGTCTCAGAGGGTGGTGTCTGGGATTTTTTCCTCAGCCCCCTTTGCCCTGCCTTGTGGGGTTCTGCAGGGTTCCGTACTGTCCCCCATGTTGTTCACGGTGTATATGCTACCGTTGGGAGACATCGTAAGGTGGTATGGGCTGAGTTTTCACTGCTATGCAGATGACACTCAGCTCTACCTGTCCTTTGAACCCGAACAGAGTAGTGCTGTATCAGTATTTCACTACTGCCTCGCCAAGATTCAAGGCTGGATGAGTGCTAACTGGTTGAAACTAAATCTGGATAAGACTGAGGTGTTGGTGGTGGACCCTGGTCACCGGGTAGAGAAGTTGACTCCTGGGCAACTGTCCGGCCTGGTGCTGAGGGATGACCAGTTGAGACCTTCTGAGAAGGTGCAGAATCTGAGGTTGTGCTTGACAATGAACTGACATTTAAAGCACAGGTGTCAGCTGTTGTCAAGTCCTCATTTTTCCATCTAAGGAACATCACCCGGATCAAGCACCTTGTTCCGCCCAATGACTTTCCTGTGTTAGTTCATGCCTTTGTGTCCTCTCTTCTTGACTACTGCAATGCTCTATTCCTAGGGTTACCAGGGGTGGATCTCTGTCACCTGCAGTTGGTGCAGAATGCAGTGGCCAGGTTGTTGACAGGGCAGTCAAGATCTTGCCATGTCACGCCTGTGCTGCGTGAACTGCATTGGCTGCCAGTGCGATGGAGGATCATCTTCAAGGTCACATTGCTGACCTATAAGACCCTGCATGGACAGGGACTGGGTTACTTGCAAGACCTCCTGTGACCTTACCGCCCCCTCTGCCCTCTCTGCTCTGCCGATGAGTGATTGCTAGGGTTTCCCAGGGTCCGTTTACAGACATCAGGTGCTAGGGCTTTTGCTTTTGTGGCCCTGACCCTGTGGAACTCTCTACCTCATCGGATTAAGGACTGCCTATCCATTGAGATGTTTAAATCCTCCTTGAAAACTTACTTATTTGAGCTAGCATTTGTCGAGGATATTTAGCCATATGTATGCTGTCTTTTAATTCTGTGTGTTTTAACTGTTTGTTGATTATTTTAAATAGTAAACGTGCTTTGATTTAAGAAAAGTGCATAAGAAATAAAGTATGATTTGATTTGAAGTGATGAGGCCCTGGTCCATACTGGAATAAATGGAATCAGTGAGTCTGAGTAGGGAGGTGGCTGTGGAGTGGTTCTTATGGAAGCCAGATTAATAAGGGGTGAAAATGGAGGCAGAGTCAAGGTAAGGAGAGAGCTGGGAGAGTATGATAGTGTATGTGCCTGCAATTTGGCAAAGATTGGTAGGAGGGAGATGAGGCAGTAGTTGCCAGCCACAGATGGGTCACCACCTTTGGGGAGAGGGATGATGGTAGCATGCTTTCAGGCAACCAGGACAGAGGCAAGTGAAAAGGAGAGGTTTAGTATTTCAGCTAAGGGATGTGAGATGACAGGAGCAGACAGACAGTAGTTTGGCATCAAGGTCATCAGGGCATTTGCCTTTGGATGGATTCAATGCAAGTAGCACCCTGAAAGCAGTGGCAGGGGATATGGGGAGAAAGAGAAGGGAGGGGTAGGATGCTGGGTGTGCAGAGAAGGCAGGTGGGGAGGTGGTGAAGGGGGTAGAGATGAGAGAAGGGAGGAGGCACAGGATGTAAAGAAGGATTGAACTTGACTACAGAGAGGGGGTCTGACAGGGTGGAGTCAGCCACCCTGAGGACAGGGCGGGGGACTATTTGGAAGGGAGAAAAGGGCATTGACCACCTTCCAGAATTTAGAAGGGTGGGTTATGTTTGCCTGGAAGGAGCTAGAGAAGTAATCAGCTTAGGCTTGTCTGACTAATCTTGTGCATGTGTTTCGTAGGTGTCGGTACCTTTGGTAGGTTGTAGTAGAGAGTGAGCATTTGTAGTCTTTCCATGCTTGGTCCCAAGTCCATAGACAAGCCAGGCAGTCTGAGATAGGACCCACGGATCCTGGTGCATCTGAGGGGGAAGGCATAACAATTTCAGATGCTGAGGAATGAGGATTTGAAATAGTCAAGGGCTGTGTCCATAGAGATGACAATGTTGATAGGAGACCAGCCTGTATTGGACAGGTCTTCAAGTAGAGGTGTAAGGCCTAAGGATTTGAATGAATGGAATTATATGAATTTGTTTAAAGTTTTATTTGTCTACATGGATAGGCTTAAATAAAGCCTTTTAGCGTGGGGGGGATAGAGAGGGATATATATATATATATATATATATATTTACTGTAGAGCTTGAAATTTTCACTGTCAAATAAGTTTCACTATTTTCGCTGAAGCACCAGTTTGCATGAAAATAAATTTGCGCTAATTAGCACTTTTAGTAATTTTCCATTATAGGAATGTGGTGATTGTGACTTAGTGCTGAAATAAATTTATGCAATTATGGTTACAATTGTGTTTGCACTAAATTTACTTTGTGAAAATAACTAGTTCTACAGTATGTATGATATATATATATATATATATATATATATATATATATATATATATATATATATATACACACACACACACATATATATTATAGTGGTGCAATAGCTCCACTATAGTTAGGGTTGAGTAGGCAGTTTAATGTTAAACCCCAAATTTTGCACCTTAATAACTTTGCAACCGTTCAACAGATTTGCACAAAACTTGGCATGCACTGTGCTGAGGGGTAGATCTCTTGATGTGCAAAGTTTTGTTCCAGTTGGATGTGCAGATTTTGCACAGCACATAGTGAAAAAAGTGTGCTTTTAGCTTTTTTTGCCCATTTTTCCTGATCGTGCTGCACGTACACCATTTGGGATTTTGGCCTGAAATGTTCTTGGTAGACAGAGCTTGCCCCAAAGAACAGGCCAGTGTTGGCTTGGTGAAAACATATTAATCCGCTCCAAAGTTATTACATTTTGAAATGTCAGGTTCTGAGCATGCTCAGTTCAGTCATTTGGATAGCTGCACAGCCTCAAACAAGGATTTAGACTCACGAATGAGGATTTTGACAGCTCTTGAATGGGGATCCCCGTTCATGAGAAAAAATTCCCGTTCGTGAGCCGCCATCTTGATTTTACTTTTTGCCTATAACAAACTCTTGTATCTTGTCTCACGGATGTATTTTGTTGTAAACAACTGTATGGTTTTGTTCAGGGCAATGCCCTCTGCAAACCCATGTCTTTGGTTTCCCTCACTGTATTAAAAAAAATGCAATTTTTTGCTACGGGAAACCGTTTATCACTTGCTTCTGATCCCTGTTCATGAGGTGTTAAAATCCCTGTTTGCCAGCCGATCCCGTTTTGTAAGCTGTTAAAGCCCTGTTTGTGAGATAAGGACCAGATGGCCCTATCTCACAAATGGGGATCGGCTGACGAACTGGGATTTTGACACCTCACAAATGGGGATTCAGCTGACAAACCGGGATTTTGACACTTCACGAACAGGGATTATACAAACAAAATCCCCATTCATGAGGTGTCAGAATCCCCGTTCGTCAGCCGATCCCCGTTCGTGAGGTGTCAAAATCTCCATTCATGAGATGAAGACCAGATGGTCAGATATGGCCATCTGGTCATGAGATGAAGACCAGATGGTCAAACAGGGCAATCTGGTCCTCATCCCACCTCATGAACGGGGATTGGCTGACAAATGGGGATTCACAATGGTGGATTTCCCCTAGGAAAAATGACCCCAGCACTTATTCTTTAAATGCCAACAGCAGGGTGCCCAGTCCCTGTGTTGGCATGTCCCCACTAATATGGCACACTGGGAGCCCACCCCAGTGTGCCAAATATATATATATATATATCTGTATATATATAGATAGATATATATATATATATATATATATATATATATATATATATATTTATTTTAATGCTTCCAACTCTGGGATGCCCACTCCTGGTGTTGGATGATGCCCGACCCCCAAAGCAGGTAGTCTTCAATTGCTGACATGGGGTGCCCAATCCCCATGTCAGCATGTATTCACCCCCCAACTAATATGGCACACTGGGAGCCCACCCTAGTGTGCCCAAATATGTATTAATATTTTAAAATACCTGTAAATAAAGAAAACTGTCCCCCGACATTTTTAATTTTTTTAAACCTGCAAAAAAGAAAACAGTCCCTCTTGGTCTCCCCAGTTCCCCCTCCCCCATCCCCACCTTTCCACTGAGCACTCACCTCCCTGCACCCCCCCTTACCCATACTTAACTTCTGGAGGTCAGGAGCAGCAATCGTCTCTGGACCAGGACATGTCTGCACTCTTTAAAGCCAAACCGCAAACTGAAGAATCAAAGGTAAACATCGTATAATGGCAGTCAATGGGGGTTTCAACTTAGGTTGGTATCTCAGCCATTTTAGGAATTTTGGCCCAAAATTTTCCACATGGGGTTCTTGGAACCTCCACCTCATGAACACTGGCACTGTCATTTAGTTACTTGGTCCCGAAAGGTGATTTTGCAGTCACTGCATGGAGTCACTTTTCAGGACTGATTAATGAAATGACAGTGCCACTGTTCATGAGATGGGGTCCCAAAAAGCCCATGTTGCAAATTTGGTGAAAACATTCTTAAAAATGACTGTGTTATGAGCGTGCATTGCGCAGTTTCTACACAGGCACATAACTTTGCCAATTTTAATATTTTCCCTCCAGAGTTTCAACATTACCATTTTTGCACATCTCCTTATGAACAGTATAGCTGTCATTTTTCACATCCTGCCTGAAATGTGTTTCTGCACCTGTGGCACTGTATGGCACAGTCTCTATGTGAAATCAACTTTTGGGATGGATTAACAAAATCAAAGTGCCACTGTTCATGAGGGGAGGTCCCAAAAACCCCATGTTGAAAATTAGGTGAAAGAAATCTCAACAAACGACTGCGTTACGAGCATGCATTGCACAGTTTCTATGCATGCTCGTAACTTCACCAGTTTTTCATGTTTTCACTCCAGGTTTTCAGCATTATCATTTTTCACACCACCTCATAAACAGTACAGCTGTAATTTTTTAAATCTGCCAAAAAAGATTTTCTGCACCTGTGGTGCAAAACTGCATTACAGTTGCGCAGAATTACATTTTGACAGGGATTTGAAAGTTTTCTGTACTGGGTACATGGAGTGAGGTGATAAGAAGATTATGCTGAACATCTGGGGTGAAAATTATTTAATATGGCACAGTTATGACTATTTGTTGCAATTTCTCTATGCCTGTTCATAACTGCGAAGGGGCCTGAGACCCCTGTATTTTCACAGCTACACACATATGTGCATCTGTGGAGGAATATGACTGCAGGGTCCTTTGGACCCTGTGCTCTCACTGTGACATATGGATACTGTTGTACTGTCTCAATGGAGGGATGAGAGCACAGGGTCCGAAGGACCCTACACTCCCACCATGACATACTGATACTTTTGTACTATCTGGATGGAGGGAGGTCTGTGACACATGGATACTGTTGTACTATCTGGATGGAGGGGGATCCTGTGCTCCCACTGTGACAGATGGATACTGTTGTACTATCTGGATGGAGGGTTCAGACCCTGTGCTCCCACAGTAAAATAAGGATACTATTATACTATCTCAAAAAGTGAGGAAATAAATTGCAAAAAAACGTTGTTAATGCATCAGTTAGGGTTGAAGTGACAAACGTATGGAAATGAGGTGTTAGGGTTGAGCCACTAACCCCCCACCCTCCACACACCAACAGGCATTGGGGTGTGCTATGGGGTCATTAGGCTTAACTCTTACCCCATTCTCCATTCTCCTATACTGTACCGTGTCAGCCTGTTTACACATGGAATGGGGTGAAAGTTGGGTATAATGACCCCATGGCACACCTCAGTGTCTGTTGGTGTGTGAAGGATGGGGTGGGGTAGTAGATGAGGGGTTAGAGGCTCAACCCTAATGCCTCATTTCCATACTTTGTTGCTTCAACCCTAACTGATGCATTAACAAATGTTTTGCAATACATATATATATATATATATATATATACAGTGAAACCCGCTTAAATGCATAGCTGCGGGACCGTGGCTAATTATGCATTTAAGCAGGCTATGCGTTAATGCGATCTTGCATTTCTGCAGCTTGGCAGTATTCTTCAGGCATTGTGTCATTGTGCTGTTCACTCCCCCATCCCTGTTTTGAGCTGCAGCATGTTTTTTGTTATGTGTGGTATAGTACTGTATTTTTTTGTGACCACAGTACTGTGCAGGGTTCGAGTTGCAAGGGGGTGTGTTTTGTGCTTGAACTTGATTGGTGATTACAGTAGTGTGTGGGTTTTATGGGTGCAAGGGGTACATTTTTGTGCTTGAACTTGATCGTTGAGTGTTGATTGGTGGTCACTGAACAGCAATGTGCAGGGTGCAAGGGGTACATTTCAAACTTTATTCAATAAACATTATTCAATAAAATCAGGGTTAAATGGCTTAAAATGGTCAGTGACTTTTGACTAAGCTCAGATTAACATGAACAGAGTCTATTATGTGCTAGAGACTGTGTTAACGCTTTCTTGTACAGAGCTAAACTGCAGGAAAGTGGAGTGTGAATCCGATGGATAGTTAAAAATGGGGCCAAAAATTATGCATTTGTATGGGCCTCAAGTATGTGATTATGTGAAAAAATTAAAATGGGAAACATAGGAAAAGAATCAGGGAAATAGAATTTTTTTCGATTAAACAGGATTTGCGATTATGCGGTATGCAATTACGTGTGCTTCACTATATATATAAATGTGTGTGTATATATATATATATATATATATATATATATATATTTTCATTGCAAAATACTTTGTTAATGCATCAGTTAGCGTTGAAGTGACAAAAGTTAGGAAATGAGGCATTAGGGTTGAGACCCTAACTCACCCTACCCTACCACCCCACCCTCCACAGACCAACAGGCGTCTGGTGTGCCTTGGGGTTGTCAGCCCTAACTCTCACCCCATTCCATTTATAAGGAAGCTGAGATGGTAAAGTACAGGAGAATGGGGTGAAAGTTAGGCCTGAAGACCCCAAGGCACATCCTGATGCCTGTTGGTCTGTGGAGGGTGGGGTGGTAAGGTTGGGTGGGGGTTTGGGTCTCAACCCTAATGCCTCATTTCCTTACTTTTGTCACTTCAACCCTAACTGATGCATTAACAAGCTTTTTTACAATGAATTTCCTTAGTTTTTGAGATAGTCTAATCTTACCCTTATATGTTTGTGGGAGCACAGGGCCCATCGGTCTATTGTCTGTTGTGGTTGCACAGGGCCCTCCATCCAGGCCCTGTGCTCCTATATAACCAGAAGTGTATACACATTGTAATCAGTCCTCATATCCCTGTGGGGCTTTGTGCTCTGATCATGCTCCCATCACTCCATAACAGTATACATTTGTTAGTGCACAGGGCCCCCATCTATCTATAAGTGTTTAGACATTGTCATGAACTCTCTTCTCCCTGTGGAGGTCCCTGTGCTTCCACTACTTCATAATGGAAGGCCTGCACACCCACTACTCCATAGCCCTGCACTACCATCTACCTACAATTGTAGAAGTGTAGCACATGCCTACAGACTTTCTAAGTAACCCCTGTGCTGCAAATAGGGCAATATCTCAGTAACTGTAGTAACATGGGGAAACATTCCACCACAGTTGTAATCATGGCCTGGCAACCTGCTCATATGCTTAGTACACCATCAGGTGTACTAAGCTGCGTTTAGCGAAAAATACATATCTCGAACCGTTTCCAAGATATATGCACCGAAAGGTACTGCGTACACCACAGTGTTATCCTATGGGAAATTTCCAAACTTCACAATGTTATAACTAGGGAAGCAATGTACATTTTATCACCAAACTATCAACAGTCACATCTGTGGGGCAGGCCCTTTCTACCCTGAAAATTTCAGCCGCTAATTCCAAACCGTTTCTTTGCCATGAAGTGGCAAAAAACAGGAAGATTAAAAATCCCTTTTTGTGAGCTGTCCAAATCCCTCTTTGTGAGCTGAATCTTTTTGTGAACTGTCAAATCCTTTTGACAGGTAGGGACATCTTTTCGTCCCCTCACAAAGAGGGATTTTGAAAGCTCACAAAAAGGGATTTGAAAAACAAATCCCTATTTGTGAGCTGTCAGAATCACTGTTTGTGAGCCAATCCCTTTTTGCAAGATTGGGCCATCTGGTCATCCCCTCATGAAAAGGGATTTTGACAGCTCATGAAAAGTGATTTCTCACAAAGTGGGATTTTGACAGCTCATGAAGAAGGACTTTGATAGCTCATGAAAAGGGATTTGAAAAATGAATCCCTTTTTGTAAGCTGTCAAAATCCCTCTTTGTGAGCTAATCCCTTTTTGTGAGCTGTCAAAACCCCTTTTCATGAGCTAATCTCTTTTCACGAGATTGGGCCATCTGGTTGTCCCCTCATGAAGAGGGATTTGACAGCTCATGAAAAGGGACTGAGAAGCAAATCACGAAAGAGATTTTTAAATTTAAAACCGAGTATTTGGGGGTCAAAGTAAAGTAAAGTAAACCAAAGGGATACTTTTGTGGAGGAGTTCTACATGAACAAAACCCATGCTTGGATGTCTTCAGAAGACATCTGTGGGGTAAGTTATAAATTGTTGTTTTTCAGGAAAAATGAAAATAAGATGGCAGCTCACAAAGAAGGATTTTTTTCTCACAAAGAGGTGATTTTACAAATCCCTCTTTGTGAGCTGTCAAAATCCTTTTTTTTTGGTGAGGCCAAATCCCTTTTTGAACCTGTGCAGCTATCCAAAAGACTGAACTGACCATGTTCAGAACCTGAAATATCAAAATGGAATTACTTTTGAACAGATTAATATGTTTTCACCACACCAATGCTGGCTTGTTCTTTGGGCCAAGCTCTTTCTATCCTGAAAATTTCAGACCAAACTTCCAAACAGTGTGGCCGCAGCGTGATGGGGAAAATCAGCAAAAATGGGAGATAAACAAATGACATTTACACTTACTTCACTATGAGCAGCACGAAAATTGCAAATCCGATCAAAACTAAATTTGGCACATCAAGAGATCTACCCCATGGGACAGCGCATACCAAATTTTGTGCAAATCCGTTGAATTGTTGGAAAGTTATTAAAGTGCAAACTTTGAGGTTTAACATTAAAATGCCTACTCAACGCTAACTATAGTGGCGCTATTGCGCCACTATATATATATATATTGCAAAAAACTGTGTTAATGCTCTAGTTAGGGTTACTGCCACAAAAGTAGGGAAATGTGGCATTAGGGTTTCCAAATCTAAAACCCCATCTCCACACTGCAAACACCAACAGGCATCAAGCCCTAATGCTCACCCCATTCTCCTATACCGTACCCATATCAGCTTATTTACTTATGGAATGGGGTGAGAGTTAGAGCTGATGACCCAAGGCACACCCCTGATGCCTGTTGGTGAGTGCAGTGTGGGGGTGGGGTGTTAGGTTTGGAAACCCTAACACCACATTTCACTACTTTTGCAGCTGTAACCCTAAGTAGAGCATTACTGCATTTTTTTGCAATTTATTTCCTTACTCTTTGAGATAGTATAATCGTATCCTTATTTGCGTGTGGGAGCACATGGCGATCCAGGTCCTGCATTCCCATCCCTCCATAGATGGGTATGGTATATAGCTGTGGAAGAACAGGGCCCTCCAGCCCTGTACTTCCATTTATAGGACAACAGTGACCAAATTGTCAGCATACCTATCATATTAGCCCACCTCATGCACCCAGTAAAGAAAATTTTTGAATCCCCACCAAAACGTAATTATGCACAACTGGAATGCCATTTTATGCCACAGATGCAAAAACACATTTTGACAAGGATTTGCAAAATGACAGCTGTAACATACATGAGGTGGGAGTAATAAGAAGTCTATGGTGAAAATATGGGGTTAAAATATTGTATATTTCCAAACTTACGAGTGTCCAAGGTTGTCCCTTATCACCCGACTTGTTTATTTTAGCCATGGAACCCTTGACTGCCTGTTTATACCAATCTGATGGCATTAACGGCATTCCTGTAGGAAATTCAAGATATGTCTCCTTTACCTATGCCGATGACCTCCTAATACTACTTGAAAACCTGTACGAAGCTGGACCCCTGCTGGCCGATTTGCTTAACAAATTCACAACCATTTCTGGCCTTGCTTTAAACTATTGCAAATAAGAAATTTTGCCTCTTAATGACCATTGCAAAGCTTTTATGGGTCTATCTCTCGGTTTTCGTTGGTCGCCTCAAGGTATATTGTATTTGGGAATTAAAATATCAAGTAATCTAAAGAAATTATTGGATATTAATCTTAATCCCTTATTAGATAATATCAGAACAATTCTGTATAGATGTGAAGCTTCTTAATCTTTCCCTAATAGGGAAAATTGCAGCCATTGAGATGTCTATATCCCCCCAAAATTTTTACCTCATGGCTAATATCCCCTTAATTTTACCATCCATCTTTCTCACTAAAATTGATAAATTAGTAGGCAATTTTATATGGGATGGGAAACCCCCTAGATTTAATCGCAACAAACTTCGATCACATTGGAAAAGAGGCGGATTTGGACTTCCCTGGTTTAAAGGCTATTTTTGGGCCTTTCGCACTGCACAAACCGTTAAGTGGTTTCAGAAACCCTCTTCTCATTCTCCACTTTGGATTTCAATGGAATCCACACTGTCCCCTGGAGGAGTTCTTACTTCCTTTATCTACAATCCCCTCTCCTCTAAATTAAATCTCACCCAACTATATCATCCTCTGTTTTCTGTTGGAAGTTAATCCATAAATTTCTGAATTTTAACCAAAATGTTAGTTATATGCTCCCTTATGGGGTAACCCAATGCTCACCTTAGAAAATCACTCAATCTTCTGTCGTACGTGGAAGAATAAAAGCATTTATTTTCTTGGAGATATCTTAGATCAGAACTTGCTCACTCTTAGAGCATTTTCAAATTTGCAGGTTACATGGCAGCTCCCTAAACATGACTTTTGGAAGTTCTTACAAATTTGATCTGCTTATAATTCCATCTCTAATTATGTGTTTAAGCATACTCTGTTAGACCTATATGTTTCACATTAGATTAATCTGTCTGGAAAACCAAGCAGCTCTATTTACAAAGACATTATCGACAGTCTTTCTGATCAGTCCTTATCAGCTAAAAATAAATGAAGTACTATCCTTAATTATAATATTTCAGATGCACAGTGGAGTAAATGTTGGCTTCTTGCACATAACACATTTAAAGATGCTCACAGTTCCTTAATACAAATTAAGATTCTACATTTCTGGTACAGGACCCCCTCCGATCTTCAGCGAATGGGCTTTCTAAACAATAACAACTGCTGGCGCTGTAACCAGGCCAACGGGGATCTACTTCATATCCTCTAGACGTGTGCTTCTATTAATAAACTGTGGCATAAAATTTATTTATTTGCTTCCAGAGTCACAGGACAAAATCATCCCTTTGATCCCAAATTGTTCCTTTTAGGCATCTCTATCTCGAATAACCTTTCCCTTTCACATGCACATTTTAGATGACCAAACATACTTTTTCTTTCGGTTAAGTGTTTAATCCTTATGAAATGGAAATCCACTCTTATCCCCTCTTTTTCTGATGCTCTTCAAAGTCTTTCTCAATATGCCTCTTTAGACCGTTTATCTCATGTTATTCATGACCGACTCAATGTATATGATCAGTGTTGGCAGGATTACTTTAAATTTATTGATTCCACTAGCTTTCAATGAACTTAATCTTTAATAGTTTTTTCTAGTTCTTTTTCCTATTTTGCTCTTAGATTAGGGACTCTCTGGTTAGTTTGTACACAGATATCTCTCCTTGTTTTCATTTCTACTCTCTTCTCTCCTTGCTTTTTCCCTAACTCTCATTGTATATCTTTCTTCATTTCTACTCCTCCTCTACTGTGTATATATTTTTTTTTGTATACCCATAGGTATCACTTTTGGTAACTTATTGAATGCATTACCTTAGCTTGTTTCAGCATTTATCCTGTATTAGGTTACCCCTTCCCTTTTTTTGAATCCACAATGCTTTAATGGCTGTAACCCCTTTATTCACATGCTATAATATAGCTAATGTTAACATTTATCATGTTAATGTGTTCATAAGGTCTTTCATTGTATTTACCTTGCATAATGTACTTTTTTTTCCTAAGTGATTTCCTTTGTATTTCATATGAAGGATGTTCTCTCACTGTTTATGTACTTTCTATGTATTCAACTTCAATAAAAGATAAAGTGAAAATATTGAACATTTTCAAAATTATGAGAGTATGTAGTGAAACTGCAACAATTGGTCATACCTTTGGCATTTTTACATATTGTGACTCAAATTTCATAGCCTTCTTATGACCCCATCTCATATACCCAGTACAGAAAATGTTTGAATCCCCGCCAAAATATAATCTTGTGCAACTGCAATGCCATTCCACACCATAGGTGTGAAAACACATTTTGGTCAGGACTTGAAAAATGACAGCTGTGATATACATGAGGTGGATAATAAAAAGGCTATTTTATTTTTATTTTATTAATACTTGGAATTGTATACCTATGATCTACAGGTAGAAGGTCATTTACATAGGCTCTGCATCAGGGACAGATACAGACAAAGTAAATTTACGGTGCTCAAACAACAAAATGAGCAAACACAAAACCAGTACAGTACATTTAGGTAGGCATTTTCACTTTACATTCAGTAGTTTTTTTAAAAAAAAAATTTACATTTTTTACAAAACAGTTCTTATACTTGCATTTTGGTAAACATGAGATATCTATTAACAGGACGAAGACAACTAGGAATACAAGGTACATTGGTGTCCTAGAAAAGTGCAAAGGTAAAAAGGTGACCTTGTGAAGTGCATACATGAAGGTAGGGGTGGGGGATTATAGGGGAAAAGAGATAAGAGAAGAAACCAGGAGAATGGTCATAACTTTAGCATTGTTACATATTTTGACTCCAGATTTTCCACATAGCCTTCTTATGACATCTCCTCAAGTAGTCAGTACAGAAAATTGTCAAATCCCTGCCAAAACAAAATTCTGTGCAACTGCAACGCCATTCCATGCCACAGGTGCAAAAACACATTTTGGCAAGGATGTGAAAAATGACAGCTGTGACATACATGAGGTGGTGTAATAAGAAGGCTATGCTGAAAATCTGTGGTCAAAGTATTACAAATTTCCAAAGTTACAAGCGTGCATAGAGAAATTGCAATGAATGGTCATAACTTTGGCATTTTTACATATTTTGAGCCCAAATTTTCAACATAGCCTTCTTATGACCCCACCCTCATGAACACTATGACTGTCATTATGCAAATCCTGCCTGGAAGGTGAATTCACCAAGTGACTGTAAAATCCCCTTTCAGGTAGGATTTGCATAAAGACAGTCACATTGTTCATGAGGTGGGGTCCCAAAATGGCTGTGCTGAAAATTTGATGCAAAAATGTCGAAGAATGGCTGAGTTATGAGTAAAAGTTGAAACCCACATTGAAATACATTGAACTGCATTTACTTTAGTTTCCCATATTGCAGTTGCTGGTTCCAGCAGCAAGACATGTCTCTGATTGGAGAGTGTATCTCGAATCTGGGACCTGTTCAGGTGAGTGAGGGTATGTGGGGGTGTACTGGGGTGTGTGGAGAGGTGGGTGCTGAGTGGGAGGTGGGGGTCGGGTGCTGATCGGTGAGGAAATGTTTTGTTTTCACAGGTTTAAAAAAAAAGGGACCGTTGTTTTCTTTATTTCAAATTTGGTTAAATGTAATGTTTTGTCTACAATGAGAGGGTAGGGGAATGCCACTAGACACCAGGGAAAGCCAGAACAGTGATCAGTGGGTGCCCGGGGTGCCACTAGACACCGGGGAAAGTCAGAATGGCAATCAGTGGGTTGGAGTACATTTATTGATATATGGGGAGTTGGGGACAGTGATCAGTGGGTGGGGGGGTGACACTAGACACCAGAGAATACATTTATTGATGTATTGGGAGGCAGGGACAGTGATCAGCGAGTCAGAGGTGACACTAGACACCAGGGAAAACGTTTATTGATGTATGGGTAATCGAGGACAGCAAATGGTGGGTGAGGGGTGCCACTACACACCAGGGAATACTTGTATCTATGTGGACAGCAATCGGTGGTTGGGGATTGCCACTAGACACTAGAGAAAAGGATGGCTCACAGCTCACACTGCAGCTGGTAGCATGAGTTCAGCTGCGGCTGCAGAAGTGAAGAAATTCCTGCTGTTCTCATACAGAGAACTCAGGGGAAGTGCTCCACTCGCTAAGTTGGGCACCTGGGATTTTTGGGTGTCCAGAAAAGATATTTGTGGTTAGTATGTTTAGAAAACAAACATTAGAATCTACCTAAATGGGACCCTTTTAGCTAGATGCTGATGTTTGTTTCTTAAAATCCCAGTATTTTTATGTATTTTCCATGTTTATTGGTTCGTGGAAAAAATTAACAAGGTGGCTGTTGGCATGGCACAAAAAATGTTTGGTGACCTGCCAATTCAGTGGTGCAAAAGCAGAGAACAGCATTTGTGGCATTACATTTTTGCTTTCGCTGCAGAACATTATCTGAAAAACCTTACTGCGCATGTGCATGTCAGAAAACACTAAAATTGAAACACTTATAACTAGGAAACCCTTCGATATTTTTTCACCAGACCTATCAAAGGCACTACCTTGGGACACGACACATGTGCCCTGTAAGTTTGAGGAAAAAATACAATTCAGTGTAGACTGTAGGAGAGAGCAAAAAATGCATATCAAGTATAGGAAAGAAAAGTTTTGGTTTTTTTTTTACAAAAAATGGCCCTTGCGGATCTCAGAAGAAGCTGCACAAGCTGCTTTCACAAAATTGTCCACACATCAAGACCTTGCCTCCCAGACAACACATACACAATTTCAGCTCATTTCGTCAAAGAGAGCCAAAGATATTAATGTGCAAAATTTGAGGTTTAACAATAAACAGGCTACTTAAACCTAACTATAGGGGTGCTACTGTGCCCCTATAATACAGAGAGGAGGGGGAGAAGGATACATTTTACATGCACTGGGAATGCATAAAAAAATTATACTACTTTTTTTTTCTACAAAGCAGTTTATCTCTTTCAGCACCCTGACTGGCCACCATCTGGGACAGTCTTCCCAGCCCCATGGTCCACCTTCTCTGGGACTTACCTTTTCTGGTAGTCCTGCCACAGGACCTTGGATCAGAGGTGCCTTGTCATCAGTGTGGGGCCTGTAAAAGAGCAGGCATCACTGTTCTACAGTCAGAGAGCTTTTGTTCCCATTTTCTCACCCATTGGGCCCAGACATGTGTGTGTTCTTAGCCTCCATGGAGACACCTCAGGCATCCAGGTGTGGAGTCCCTTCCCATGCTGTCCCATGGTGCTGTCACTTAGAGTCCTCTTCCTGTCCTATCAATATCCATCCTTCCTCCCAGGCCAGCCCCAAGTGACCCAGGTCCATTTCTGAACCCGGGCTGCTGGCATGGCAGTCAGTGGCTAAAAGCAATACAGTAAGTGGCTAAGAACTTGAAACAGAAATAGGTAGACAAACCTAGAATTGGAAACCAGAACTACACAGAGTGAAGGCCACATATTAAAATTATCATGCCGTCCCTTGCAAAGTCCCTTCCCTGAGTGCAAATTAACACAGTTCACCAAATTTCCCATACTCAAACATGTTTGGAGCAAAGTGTGAGTGTCCCAAGCATGTTTGAATATAGCCCCCCAAAGCAAAAATGAGGCACTAAAATGTGCACTCAGGCTAATTCACATCCCCTGCTAGACAAAAGAGATACATGGATCCAAATCATTTAGGCCATCCCAGACCTGTTACTGTTACAACAGGTACAATCAAGACCTCACTGAAAATGAGATATTACATGTTAATTGACCTATCCTGGGTAACTACATTGTAAATATGTATAAAAGCAAGACCCCAGTAAAAATGAGATGCTATCTCCACTAAATACACTGGAAAAATGTCTAAAAGCAGGACCACACTGAAAAATGAAATATTGTAGCTGCCCTATCTTGCTAATGACACTCACACCCTCTGTGTGTGCACAACTGCTGTAACTGCTATATGTATGTGTTTGTGTGTGTGTGTGTGTGTGTGTGTGTTTGTGTGTGCATGCATGCGTATGTGTGTTGTGTGCATTCTCAGGAGGGTGTGTATGTCCAGAACCAAAAACACTGTTCACTGCATTACCTTGAAGTTTCAGGTTTTGTTTTTTCTACAGTTGTTGGGTAAATGTGGGACTTTCAAATTATGTATTTATCTATTTATTTCAAAAGTTTCACCAGGAAAGGCATACTGAGCTGAAAAATAGCTCATTTCCAGATGTGTCCTGGGGAAGATGGAAGAGACGTGTAAGAACAACATAGAACAATAGCTTATACAATAAAACATCATACAGAGGTATCAATTAAACAGTACAAAATGAACATGAATGAGGTTTATCAGACAGGTAAAATTATAGGCACCCATTTTACAAGGATGTAGTGGGGAGCCTGTCCCATGGGTACAAGCAATAGTACTTTTCAACAGTGGAATACAAAAAGCTGAAGCACACACAAGCCCCAATAATGATAAGATCCGGAGCATACAAAATGAAAATATCTTTATTGCACCAAAAAATCGTTTAGCGCATTTCAGACACAAGTCCTTTATCTTATCATTATTGGGGCTTATGTGTGCTTCAACATTTTATTCCAGAATTTGTTAACTATAAGCACCACGCTTGCTTGTGTGCATGGTTCAGTATGCAAGTACTTTTCAACAGTGAGGGCACTAGGGATAGAGTGCTGAAGGAAGGAGGCAGATGGGGAGGGAAGGAAAGTGCAGACAAGTGAGGGAAGAAGAGAGGGAGGAGGGTTGGTGAGATGGGTGGAGGGGCAAGGAGGAGGAGGAGAAAGAGGAAAGAGGGCAAATTGAGGAGTGGAGAAGGGCTATGACTCAAGGGCAGGCTACAGGAGGAAACAAGCGTGGTCATGGAGAAAGAGGGAGAAGAGGTAAACTGAGGGTGGGGAAGGCTGTGACTCAAGGGCAGCCACAGGAGGAAACAGCGTGGTCATGGCGAAAGAGGAAAAAGGGTAAATTGAGGAGTGGGGAAGGGCTATGACTCAAGGGCAGGCACAGGAGGTAGCAGTGTGATCATGGAGCAGAGAGGAGAGAGAGTATTTGGAAGAGGCAGCATGAATGGTTAGGGGAGGGAGTTCCAAAGTTTAGGAAAGCGTAAAGAGAAGACATCCTGACCAGCGAAGGATTTTACATCACAGTAATACAACTAAGTCACACATTAATTCTTTATCTCTTCTCCAGTATTAGTCATTCCCCTAGTTTTTATTTTGCTAAATTAATTACTATTTAATTGATCTTTGGTCAATTCCACAATTTATTGCTTGGTAACTTATTTTTGTCAATTTATTCTTAGCCGTAATTGTCCTTTATTTTTGTTACTCTTATTCCATTTCTATGAATGTTACATTCTGTATTTTTGTATCTGTTATCTGTTCTCTTTTCTCCTTACCCCAGGACACATCTCCCTATAATTCATGTACCAATTGTGTCCGGTCTTTCACCCTTCGAAGAGTCCGTACCTCGGCTGCAAAAATTGTCTTTTCCTATAGGCTTCCTTCCCTTTGGAATTGTATCCCCCCCAAACCCGTCCCTCTCCCATTTTCCCTGAGCTCAAGTGCTCACTCAGACCAACCCCTACCTCTTCTTGCACTTGCCTGTGTCCTAGATTTCTTCTTTTGCCCATTCCCCTTTCTTCTGTGGTCCTTCTCCTCCACTTTGCATCCTTTTTTTTCGTGACTGAATACTGCAGTTTTACTTTCCTGGCTCCCTCAGCCTACCAGTTTGTTTTGATGGTTTGCTCTGTTTATACTTCAACATGAATAAAATCACCTCTTTATATTCACATGTATATCGTCCACATCAATCTTTTATATTTTAATGTATTTAATGTATGTACTTTTGCTTTACCCTGTAGTTGTACATATCTTCCCTCTGTTTGTATGTGTTATACCTCTGCCCTAGGTCACACCTGGAAATGAGCCTTGGATCAGCGTACCATTCCCAGTTATCAAATTTTAAATAAAATAAATTAAAAAAAACAAGCTGTTCCTAGTTCAGTATGTCTTTTCTCTAAAACCTTTGAAATAAATAAACTCTTATCATATTAATGCATTAGCAGCCATTGTGGCTCTGACCAGAGTTTGTTGATGTTGGAAGGGGTTAATTGTTGGTCATCAGGAAGCTAGCACTGGGTTTTGGAGATTTGCTGTTTCTGTCTCCACCCATCTGATGTGTGAGGTGGTGGGTTGTGTCCACGAGAGGATCTGGTGTGGGACTGTGGCTTGGGGCACATACAGATGTAGGTCAGAGCAGGGCTAGGCTGCCTTTTGTCTTCAGTAGCTGGAGGTGGCGGTATGTGATTCTTGGGAGTTCCCCATTCCATAGGAAGTGAGAAATGCAGCTGTTCCATATTTGGGAATCCTGCTAGGAGGGGAAGAGTGGGCGGTTTTGGAATAGGTAGAGGTATCTTGGGAGAATGTTCATATAAATTGTTTGAATTCTATTTATTAGGGACAGCAAGAGGAGTGTCCATCTACGTATATGTCTTCTTTGATTTTCTGGATTAGGTTAGGGTAATTGTGTTGGTAGAGCTCTGCTGAGTTTGCCCCAGTATTTACTCCAAGGTATTTCATAAATGGCCTATCCCACTGAAATGGGTTCTGATCTCAGTACATTTTTTACATACAGACAGTGTAATTTCTGCTCAGCTGTACTGGAATGTTCAGGATAGTGTACAGGTAGGGTAACACAGTGGTTCAAGTGGAATTCTGACACAATCTTAAGAAGAAATGTCCTATTGATGTGAAGGACTACATAGAAACATAGACTTTGACGGCAGATAAGGGCTGCTTGGCCTACCTAGTCTGCCCATTTCCCTTCCTACCTTATCCATGTGGATGATGATGTAGTTTGGATCTGCACAGAGGTTTTGTAGTGCTCTTACCCTCATAGAAAATGTCATGGCTATCAAGAAACTGTCTTTCATGTGGTATATTTTAAATCAACTGTAACCATAGGCTTGAAAGGAGCCTCCATCAGATGGGTAAGACAGATATTTAAATCCCTTGGGGGGACTGGGTCCATTAAAGGTGGAAGCAGGTGATTGAGACCCTTAAAGAACTTTCTAAAAATAAGTTGTGAGGCCAAGGCCAAGGACTGCGTCTTCGCCTGCTGATGTATGCGCTGACACAGCTGGTAGGTCAACCTTCAGGGTTAAAGTTTTCAGACCTAAGGACTGTAAGTATAGCAAATAGTCCAAAGCTGCAGGTAGCCCTGCCTGCATTGTGATTACCCTCCTGGGGTCACAACAGCATGAGAATTTCTTCCACTAAGAGGAGTATGCTTTCCTTGTTGCAGGTTTCCTGAAAACCTTAAGAACCCTCAGCACCTCTTTTGACAGATTCAAACTAGAAAACTGTAGCTCTTCAGCAACCATGCCCTGAGATGTAGAGTTCTGAGGTCTGGGAATGATATTGTGCCCTGAAACAGGGTTAATAAGTTGTATCTCAGTTGCAGGCTGATTGGGATGCTGCCGGACAGGGTCAGGGCATTGAGTACCAAGCCTGTCTGGCCTGATCCTGGGACTATCGGTGTCATTTTGCTGGCTGTCTTCTGAGCTTTAGATGCACGCTGTATGATTGGGAATGGTGCATACAGGAACCTCCCCATCTAATCCAAAGCTAGGGTGTCCTCTAAGACTGTGCCTCTTGTTGGTGGCTCATAGCAAAACTTTGGAAGCTGATTGTTCTCTCAAGAGGCAAACAGATCTATTTCCAGAGTACCCCATCTTCTGAAGACTAAGGTCAGCACTTTTTGGTTCAAAGTCCACTCATGGTTTCCCTGGCTAATTTTACTTAGGGAATCTGCCAGCATAGTGCCCTTGTGTGGCAGATGTACTGCAGAAATCTTTGTGTCCAGGATATAAGCTAGATCCTAGATCCTCATAGCTTCTGTGCAGTTCTGAGGATCTTGTTCCTCCCTGCTTGTTTATGTAGTACACTATTGTGGGATTGTCTGTGCAAATTTGGGCAGACTGAGACTGCAGCTGGTAGGAGAAGGACTGCATTACCAGCAGTACTGCCATGAGCTTGAAGAGATTTTGTGCCCTTGAGTTTGTATAGGCTACATATGCCACTTACTGGAGATCCTCCAGGTGGGTGCTCCACCCTAGGAATGAAGGATCTGTTGTAAGAATACCTGTTAGGGATTGCTGGAGAAAGGGGATGCCCCTGTGAGGTTCCTTTCCTCCTTCCACCACACCAGTGTTCACACAAAAACCTTTGTGACTGTCACCACCTTCAACAGTGACTCTGACATTTGGGACCAGTGAGTGACCCTGGCCTTAGGTGGTACTGAATGTCCCTCATCTGAAATCTGTTCCATGGCACCATGGCTGCAAATAAGGCCATGTGGCTCAGTAACTGCAAGTAACATGTGGAAGGCCTAGAGGGTTTAAGCTACCAGCAGAGACTAGCAGAGTTGGAATTGTATTCATTGGAATTCCGTAGGCTCAGAGGCGACATGTACATGGTATATAGAGCACTATCGGATGATGACCTATGGCAACAACTGGGACTTTAATTAAGGATGCAGCTATATGATACTAGAGCGCACCCACTTCAAATCCAGATTAGCTCTTTCTGTACAGATGCTGGGAAAAACTGGTTTAGTAAAAGGATAACTAGTATCTGGAATGGACTGCCAATAGAAGTAGTGGCTAGTTCTTCCATGAATGTTTTTAAAAATCCTTAGATGAGTATCTGACTAAACAATGTATTACCGGGTATTAACATGGCAGGCTGTTATGGACTTTTGTCTTCTTGGCCTAGTAATGACCTATGAGACCTATGAGAACTGCAGAAAATCCCTTGCAGGCCTTGGCTAGCTCAGCGTGAATGATTCTGCACTGGAAATCAGATTTGATACCCGTTCAAGTGCAAGGAAAACCTCTCCCTGTAGGGTATCCAGCTCTGCACCTATGAAATCTAGCACCTGCACTAGTTCTGTCTGAAACTTCTGCAGATTTATCAGGCCTTCCAGGTTCTCTAGTATGCTCTTTACCTTTTGTATGTGGCACCTTGCTTTTTGCTCCATTTTCCCTGAGACTAGTTAGTCCTCCAGGTAGGGAACAGAGCACCACACCTTGGGCTGGATTCCCAAAGGGTAATGCAGGGCTTGCATCAAGCCCTACATCAAACCTGTTCAGTGGCACAGTCATGCCAAAAACTTTTCCCCACACTGCACCCAATTCAAGAATATCAGGTACATTTATGACTCTTTTCCCGATTTACAGCAGCTTGCACCAAATATTCGGTGCAAGCTCCGTAAAAAGCGTACCCGAGATTGCTGCAAGCTATACAGGAAAATGCTGGTTTAACTTGCAGCAGTTGGTGTACAGGATCAAAAATTCCAATCACTAGCCAGGTGAAAGTCACAAGCCCCATGCTCCATATGTTCAACGCACTCAGGGCTTGTGGCATTTGCAGCTCTTTGTGATTCTGGTCCCTTGACTTCTCAGGTGCACTACCACCATGGCTACGCAATTTGTGAGTACCCTTGGTGCTGAGGTGAGGCCAAAGGGAAGGGCTACAAACTGATATTGGTAGCTTCCCAGCCCGAATGTGAGATATTTTCTGTGGCTGGTTCTGACTGGAATATGGAAGTAGGCTTCTTTCTGATCCAGTGATTCTAACCAATCTCCTGACCGTAGGAATGTGTTACTGTACCCTGTGTGTCTTTTTTGATATGTTTATTTAAGTATCTTAGCAATAAAATGGGTCACTACTCCCTGTTTTTCTTGTGAATCAGGAAATGCCTTGAAAACAGGCCCTTTCCCCACTCTGAGGTCAAGATCTTTTCTACTGCCTTTGCATGCAGCAGTTTCTTTACTTCCAGTTCCTGCAGAATTCTTTTGGTTAGTGAATGAGCTGGAAAGTGTTTTGGTCTCTGCAGTTCTGGGATCCTTTTTGAATTGCAGGGACAATCCCTGACCCAAAAATTCCAGAACCCACTTGTCTGTGGTAATTTTTACCCATTCCTGAAAATGGAGAGTCAGCATTCTCCCCACTGGCAATAGTTGAATGAAAACTCGGGCAGAACTTTCAGCGATTTTGTTTTGGCTGGGGTTTGGGGGCTGGTGTTGCAGCACATCTGGAGCCCCTTCTTCCTCTGCCTCTGTAGTAACCTCTTTGAGGCTGGTACTCATAGACCATGTAGCATCTTGGACAGTAACCCCTGCCCTTGTCTCCTCTTCCACATAGGCAACAGAGCAGGAAGGTTTACAAAAAGACAAGTACTCACAGCCAAATAAATGGCCAAGTGGTCTTTATTGTGCCAAACTCCACAAAACAAGTGCAACAAAGCCCCTAGTGCCTCAAACCTCTGCGGGTTCTTCAAAGGGGGAGCGAACAAGAATAGCATGTCCACCATATTTAAAGCCACATCTTAAAAGAGATATACCCTAATTAAAGTGCAATGAGCTAACAATTAAAAACAGTTCAAAATGTGTTTAACTGGTAATGGCAAATACATGAGTATTAAATAAACACAGTACAAAACAATCCTTGACATGTTGCACAAATAGTAACTATGTATGAGTTTAAATAACTAATACAATATTGCATAAATATTCTTTTTTAATTTATCCAGACAAAAATGAGATCTGTATAGTTTTAGGAGTAAGGAGGATGAAGTCTCCGGCTTCAGTGTGCAATCACACCTAGAAAGAAACAATAAGACACAATTAATATAAGTTATGGAGCAGCGCAAAACAGCAAATCCCAGAGGAGCAAGAAAAGATAAAAAAGGAAAGACAAGAATAAAGAACAGAAAAAGGAAAGATAGGGAAAACAGTAAAGAAAGTGAAGATGAGAAAGAAGGAATATGGAACAATGGGGGAGAGGGGAGGAAAGGGAAAGGTAAGAAAGAGAAAGAGCCAGAAAATAAAACAGATATGGAAAGAAGTGGTCTAGAAAAGGAAGGATGTTAGTTAATAAATACAAGGCAAAAGAATATTACAGTGGCACTGTCATAAAATCAGAATAAAGCAATAACAAAGATTGTAAAACCTAGAAAAGGCTGCAAATCCCAGCCACCATTTATCCAAGCTGGTGAGATACATTCAGAAGAAAATACATTTGCTTTCTCTTTGTCTCAGTAGTTGACATCTGTTTCCTCCCTAGGTTGTACCTGAACATGATCAATGTCCATGAAGTGGAAACATTTCAAATCAAAGTTGTGATAAAGCCTCACTGGCTCCCTACTGGAGTGTCACTGTGTCTGTTTAAAATGGAGCGTATGTGCTCTTGAATTCTTTCCTTGAGGCTGCATGCGGTCATACCCACGTATAAAGATGGGCAATCACACCAAAGAGCAGAAATAACAAAAAGTGTTCTACAAGTCAAAAACTGTTGAATTTGATGAGTATAACCATTGGTGGGACTCTGGAATACAGAACCTGTATTCATGAATTTACAGATATTACAGGCTCCACATCTGTAACATCCAGGTCTGATTCGGAGGCCCGGGGGGGTTCAAGTCAGTGGTACTCAAATGGCTTTTTGCCACTTTATTTTTCATACTTATACCTTTTCTGTATACCGCTCTTGGCCGTTCATCTATTTGGTTTTTAAGATCTGTATCTGTGTCTGTTTCTAAAAGATGTCAACATTTCCCAAGTGCCCCCACTACTCTTGGAGAGAGTTTATCATAGTCAGTAGTAAAATGTATCGTCTCTGATGCACCAGATGTTCTGGTTTTTGATTTTAACAAATATCCACGATCCTGAGATTTGGCATGTCTGTATGCAGTGTCCAACAATTCAGTATCTTAACCCCTGTTCTGGAACCTTTCTGTCAGTTCACCGGCATGTTTTTCAGAATCTTTCATATCAGAACAATTAAGCTTCAGCCTCCGGTATTGTCCCTTGGGAATGCCTCTAAGTAAATGGGGAGGATGGCAACTATCAAATTTCAAAAATGAATTGCCAGCTGTTGGTTTACAAAAGTTTTCTTGACTAATCTGCCATCTGAGACGGCATGAAGTCTGAGGTCCAAAAAGTTACTGTGGTGGGATCCACTGTATACAGTATGTAAAATGTAAATTGAACTCTTTCATGTTAAGAATGTCCAACAAGCATTTGTCAATGCCGAATGTTGCTTGCTTCTATGTGCTGTTTAGGAATTTGGAAGTCATTGGAGTGCAAATATTGAAAATTCGTGAACTTACGAGCATGCGTAGGAACTGAGCAATGCACGCTCGTAAAATAGTCATTTTTAGGAATTTTTTCACCAAATTTTCAACATAGCCATTTAAGACCTTCTGCTCATGAACAGTGTCACTGTGATTTTCTTAATGTGTCCCATACATTGAGTTTGCACACCGATCACTGCGCATTGTGCGCTACATGAGCAGAAACACATTTTGGGCAAGATGTGAAAATGACAGCTGCACTGCTCATAAGGAGGTGTGGTAAAATGGCAGTGTTGAAAATCTGGAGTGAAAATATTGAAATTCGCAAACTTACGCAGCGTGGTGTAGGAACTATGTAACGCACACTCGTGAAACAGTCATTTTTAGGATTTTATTAAATTTTTCAACATAGCCATTTAAGACATCTGATAATGAACAGTGTCACTGTGATTTTCTTAATGTATCCTATACATTGATTAAGACACTGACTGGGCGCCGCATTGTGCGCTAGCATAAGTGGAAACACATTTTGGGCAGGATGTGAAAAATGACAGCTGTACTGCTCATAAGGAGGTGTGGTAAAATAGCAATGTTGAAAATCTGGAAATGAAAATATTGAAAATTGTAAACTTACGGTGTGCGTGGGAACTGCATAATGCAGTAAAACAGTCATTTTGGAATTTTTACCAAATTTTCAAAATAGGCTTTTTGAGAGCCCACCTCATGAACACTGGTAGTGTCATTTCATTAATCATTCAGAAGGTGATTTCACGCAGTGGCTGTGAAATCACCCTTCAGACTCAGTAGCACGCCATGACAATGACATCATTCATGAGAGGGGTCCCAAAACCCCATGTTGAAAATTTGGTGAAAAATCCCAAAATGCTTGAGATATGCAATAAAGTTGAAAAACCCTATCTATTCCATTATACAGCTTACCGGCATTTCCTCAGTTCGTGGTCGGCTTTGAAGAGTGCAGGCGTGTTCCCGGTCCACGAAGATCGTCGCGCCGGTCTGGAGGTAAGTATGGGTGTGGGGGTGTGGGAAGGCAGGGTGCATGATGGGTGGGTGTGGGTTGTGGGGGGCAGGAGAAACACCGAGGACAGTTTTATTTCCAGGTTTTTTTTTAATAGCGGCGGGGCGTTTGTCACGCATGGGGTGGGCCCAGCATGCTGAGGCTGATGGCTTGTGGGGGGCAAGGGAACTGACGGGATTGGTCACCCCAGTCGGCTATAATACATTTTGCCATGCTGGGGTGGGCTCCCAGCATGGCACCTGGATGCTTGGGGGGAGACAGTGGAGCCGATGGGGATTGGGCACCCCATCAGTGACAGCATGGGGAGACACTGGAGCTGATGGGATTGGGTACCCCCATGGCCGTAACTTATCATTTTGCCATGCTACGGTGGGCTCCCAGCATGCCACCTGGATGCATTGAGGCGTGGAGCCGACGGGGATTGGGCACCCCCATTGGCTGTACAGTGTGTGAGGGGAAGGCGATGAGCACACAGTGCGTATGCAAGTGCAGTGTGTCAGGGGAGGGGGAGAGCTCTGCTCACCAAGCGGAGCTCTCCCTTTCAACTGTATGCCACAGCATTTTCAGCTTGTCATAGACAGCTGCAGCAGTGATTGGGGAACTGGGGCGCGCCTGCAAATACACTGACTGCATTGGAAGATGGGCTGACACACACTCCAAAAACTCAGATGATGGCACTATATTTCTTGCACATGCGTGCAAGCAACATAAAATTCAGTGACCTCAGACTCCACGTCCCCAGATGCACAGTATGTCATCAATAAAATGTCCCAGTATAGAATTTTATCAGAGAACTTATTTGCCGCGAGGTCAAGATGACAACCTCCTCCCACCAGCCCCCAAAAAAGATTGACGTAGGAGGGTGCCATCGCCGACCCCATAGCAGTGCCACTGGTCTGTAGGTAGTACTTTGAATCAAACATAATGAAATTACTGGTTAGTACTATTCTAGTGCTTCCAATATCAAAGTAGGATCAATGGTGTCACAGCTATAAAACAAATCCATGAAATATTTTACCGTATGCAGTCCCAAATGATGTCTGATACTGGTGTATAGTGCCTCAACATCAATAGTTAACCACAAGTAGCCAGTATCAAATACCTGATGTTGCACTACCTCTAGAACCACCAGGGTGTCCCTTAGGTAAGAGGGTAAGCGTACCACTAAAGTATACAGAAAACTGTCCAAAGTTGGACAGATTCTCACATAGGGAACCGATTCCTAATATAATGGGGCATCCCAGTGGTCTGAGGCAACCCTTATGCATTTTAGGTAATAAGTAAAATGTAGGGACCACAGGATATTCTGTATACAGATATTTAAATTCCTGATCAGAAATATTACCCTCGGACCTGCAGAAAAGCAAAAAATCTTTAAGTTTAGCTTGGTAGATAGCAATGGGATTATGCTGCTGCAGTCTATAGTTGTTCACATTCTGCAACTGCTGAAGTGCTTCCTTTACATAGTCGGTTGTGTTCAATACAATACAAACATCTTTGTCAGAACCTTCAATAGTAATATCTTTCATGTCAGATAATTCCTTGAGAGTCCTTGATTCCGCCTTGTTGATACTGTGCACAGGATACCTATTAGTTTGAAAAATTCTATCCACTTCATTATTGACTAGTCTCTCAAAAGTGGTAATTGCAGGAGAAATATTTTTGGGGGACAAAATAAAGATGTTGATTTAAACTTACTGCAATCCCATTCAGAATTGGTAGCATCAAAATAATTAAGAGCCGGTTCAGGATCCCAGGTGGCTGGTAGTGAGTCCAAGTTTAAACTGTCAGTATTGTTTCCAATAGTAGGCTTTACCAAACTGGAACAGGCAGTTCCTAAACCTGAGGTATTTGTATCTGTGTTGCTTCCTGAGTCTGTGCTGGGATTGTCACATGACTGAGGGTAGCCAATAGCGTTAGCAGGTCCTGAATCAGGAAGTGGTGGATACCCCATCTTCTATTTTTGATTGAAATAGTTTTTCAGTCTTAGTTTCTGGAAGGCTTTTTCTAGGTCTAGCTGTGTGTCAACTCTATTAGCAACTGGAGAAGGAACAAAATTCAAGCCCCTCAAGAGAACCTCAATTTGCACCAAAGATAGACAGTGTTAGACTGATTTACAACTTGTCTTTGGCCGTAGTTGTGCTGCCTCCTGTTTCTACATTTGTTTGGGTCTAGTCTGCCTTTGCCCCTCTGCAGCCTCATCTGGGTTTCATGTGGTAGTGATAACTCGTTTGGGGACTGTACCCAGTTGTGCCATTTCTTCTGAGGTCTGGGGGGCCGTTTCCTTTGGTAAAAAAAAACTTTACCTCCATAAGGCCTGTAGGAAGTGGAGGCCTTTCCTTTTTCAGTGTTATTTTTATAAGCAGATTTTTATTTGCCCACTTTTTTCATGTACGCCTCTGTTGCGTCACCAACTAGGGACTTTCTCTCAAAGGGAAATCAGTGGATTTAACCTCAATGTCCTGGGTAGGGACATATCCCTTAGCCAGGTAGACCTCCTCAATGTCACTGCATGAGCTAAGACTCATAAGGCAGAGTCATTAGAGTCAGCAGCCATGTGGAACTTGTATTTAGTGGCATCCAGGGCTGACTTTGCTGTGGCACCTAGCTTCTATGCTATGTCACCATCTACCACATCAGTCAGTGCCATCACTGCAATCCACATGCTTTTAGATGTTGGCTCTGTATGCCAAATAAGCTGCCTTACTCAGGAGCAGGGATGCTGTTGTTTAAACTTTTTTTTGGCCATCGTATCCATTTTCTTGAAATCCTTTTCAGTAGGTTATGTGGAGATAGGCACCTTGGCCTTCTCACAAGCAGCTGTCTGTATCACTTCTTCATAACCAGGGTTGGTACAGAAGTATTCCAGCCTCTGTCTGTCTACCAGATACTGTACTTCTTTTTAATTTTTTGATCAATACCAGCAGCTGAATCGGGTGCTGACATGATTTTGGATGTAGCCTTTTATAGTGATTTGTGGATGGGGGACTAGTAGTCTTCTTGTGGAAGCTAGTCCCATCATATCCATGAGCTTCATTTCATCCTCATCCTCTGTTTCATGAGAGGAGATGTTAAAAGTGTTCATCATCTGCTTAATGGATGTTGAGTAAGAGGTATAATCCTCTGCAGGCCTAGGAGGGGAACCAAACTCTTGGTCAGCGGTACCATCGGGTTTAACGTGTTCACCTTCCTGATCCTCCTCATAATACACATCCTCCTCCACAGGAAAATCATCTGGAATTGGAGCCTAGGGAGGGCGAGACATATTAAGGAAGTTTCCAACAGTCTGGAAGGCTTGGAAAATTGCCATATCTTAGTCATGTCTTCTGTTGAGGACATTTGTTTCTGATCCATTGTCTGCTCCTTTTACTTGAGGAGGAATGGCATGGGCATGTTTTTCTTTTGTTTTTCTTAGCAGGAACTGGTTCCAGGACCTGCTCTGAAGCTCTTTATTGTATTTTTGCCATCATTGAATTCAGGGTTCCCCTTTCGGACAGCCTAGTATCTTTACCATCTTTACCATGCTTTGATGATGTCTGAACAGTTTTATCTTTTTCTATCTCTCCTCTTTGACAGGAACCACTGCTTATGAGGAGAAGAACCCTCTGATGCATTCTTTCTGCCATCATTAGGAACTCCCTTTGAGCCATTATTGTGCCTTGGTGACACAAAGGCAGACTGAGAAGCCATTCATTCTCCTCTTTTTAAAGCCATTTTCTTTTGTGTTTCCAGGCAAAACATTTGACAGAGCTCACAATTGATAAAATCATGATCTGGACCCAGGCACTTTAGACAAAGCTTGTGGCAGTCTGGCTTTGCCAGGAACTGAAAACAGTTAGTACAATTTTAAAGCATGTGGGTCCTTTTCATTTTTAGGTCTGTCAGTCATCCAAGCACTGAACAGACCTGTAAATGAAAATGTTCAGTTCCCAGTCACAAATCTGTTAAAATATTTTTCTTTCAGGATATGAAAAAACTGCTAAAAGACTTGATAAAGCACAGTAAAGCAGTTTTAAATTTATATCCAAGGTGTGGTTAGGTTACCTTTGGGCAAGAACCACACATCTCAAATTCTATAAAAAAATGCTAAAAGTAATAACATTGTAAGCAGTTTTGAATATTCAAACTAAAGTTTGGTCAGTTCCCTTCAGGCAGGAACCATGTTAAGTGCAGCCTTCTTCAGTTCCTGGAACTGATACTCCACCACAAAGAGCCACCTCCTGAAACTGATTGGGAGCTGCAGAAACTGTGAAGAATACAATAAAATACAACCCTAACAAATGCAGAGTATCAATGAAACTAACCCAGACACTGAAAACAATAAACAAAATTAGATTTAGTCATTGACTAGAAGACTGGAGCTGACTTTGGGTGACTACTCCCTTCAGTGGAGAAACAAATCTGACATCAGAACAGCAGGGGGAGCATGACCATGGGGCAAGAGTTTGAACCTGTATTCTAACTTCTATTGAAATTTATATTTTATTGAAGTTTCCATCTTAAGTGTATAAAATTAGCACATTTTTATCTCTTGGTTCCTGTTGTTTAGAAATTGAGTTTGGCTAAGCAAGGGGAAATGATCTCTACAGGTACGGTTGTGTGGGGTGCAAAATGACCAGAGCAGTATGAGTAAGAGGTAAGGAGTTCAGAAAAGGTAGGGATCATGGACAGTTGTAGGTGGGAGCAGAAAAGTCACGAAGAAGATACTTAAGAGAGAGGGAGAAGAGGCATAGCAGACTGACAGGGGAAGGGTGGACCAGAGTTTAGGAAAGTGATATGAGAAGGTAGTTTGATCAACATTAGAGTTTCTAGACAGAATAGAAAGGGAATGGAAAACATTGCTGTGGAGAGGGTAGGAGGAAGGAGTGGGAAAGAACTGGAGAAAGGTAAGGTAGGAGGGAAGTGAACCAATCCAGAACATGGAAATAAAGAAGAAAGGCATCTGGCATCAAGAGAGGGGGGAGTGAAAGGGCAGAGTAGAGTGAGCAGTGATGGGTACGAAGGGGAAAATCTAAGGAAAAATGACAAAAAGAATGAAAGAGGGTGTCCAGTCTGGTAATGGAGGATTTGGGAGCTCCATTGAAAACTATGTGACCCTAGTCAAAAGTAGAGAGAAACATCTTTAAAACAATCTCATCTCAGGAAGGAATCAGGATACATGCTTTGTTCCTGTGTAATGCACCAAGCTTGGGGTGGAGCTGACTGTGTATGGCATCAATGTGCACCAAGAAATCAAGACGATGGTCCAGCCAGACCCCGAGATACTTAAAGGAGGATGCACCCTCAATCACGCACCATCATGGGTGTGGAATAATAGGAGGTGGGTGAGTCGGTAAGCTCTGTTGGTAACCAAAAAGTCATGGAAAGCATGTTTTCAGCATTAAGGATAGTTGGTTAGACTAAAACCAGCACTGAATATTGTCAGAATCCAGCTGCAGCTGGGAAATAAGGTCATGTGGAAAGGAGTCAGATGCAAGGAGTACAGTAACATCAGCTTACATATGAATAGATGTAGAGAAACAGGAAGAAGGGAATATGGGAAAGAGAATGGGGACCAGGACAGACCCTTGAGGGATGCCTGAACATATGGAGATTGGGGGTATAGGGAGCTTCTGAGCCAGACAGCTTGAGACCTGCCCTCAAGGTAGGAGTGGAAAAAACTGATTGAGGAGTCAGAATGGTCCACCGCTTTAAACTTATCCAGAGGGGGGGAGGGCACCACAGTGTCTGAAACTTTAGCAAGATCAGCAAAGATGGCAGAGGTGATCAGACCCTGGTCCATACCTGAACGGATGGAGCCAGTAAGCTGGAGGAGGGAGGCTGAAGTGGAGTGGGATTTCCTAAATCCCAACTGGAAAGCGGTGAAGAAGGAGGAGTCAAAGAGGAAAGAGAGCTGAGAACAAACAAGGTGTTCTGTGACTTAGTCAGAGTGGAAAGGAGAAAGACAGGGTGGAAGTTACCTGATCCACCTGAATGGATGGAGCCAGTAAGCTGGAGGAGGAGGCTGAAGTGAGTGGGTTTCCTAAATCCCAACTGGAAAGCGGTGAAGAAGGAGGAGTCAAAGAGGAAAGAGAGCTGAGAACAAACAAGGTGTTCTGTAACTTAGTCAGAGTGGAAAGGAGAAAGATAGGATGGAAGTTACCAGGAGAGGGATTACCACCCTGCTAGAAGTTTGTGAAGAAATTTGGTCTCCCTTTCTAATCTTTATTAAGAATTTACCACTAGAAAACACTCACTAGGCCTTAATTACTTATTACTTAATAGATTTGTATCTGTAATTATAGAATTAATCCTTACCTAGCATACGAATGTAATATATATGCAGGAAGCAATACTATTAATTGATTTGTTTATAGCTTTGAGATATGACTTGTCATAGCACTAAAGTTATGTGGCCTGATGTAGAACTTTATATTTTATTTATTTTTTATTTAGTTTTTGTTGACCTGGTAAGTGCACTAGACAAATCCTGCCTATATTCAGGCACGACCCTGGGGAAGGGGATACAGATGAATGCCAGCTGACCTTGAACCAGATTAAGCTGTTGGTGGTATTTTTAGTGAATGAGGGAAATTTGGCCAGGACACCGGGGACATTCCCCTACTCTTTTCGATAAGTGCCATGGGACCTTTAACATCCACCTGAACTACCACTGATCCAGGCATATGGGACCTTGGTTTAACATCTCATCTGAAAGACGGAAGAGAACAAACAAGGTGTTCTGTAACTTAGTCAGAGTGGAAAGGAGAAAGATAGGGTGGAAATTACCCTGGTCCATACCTGAATGGATGGAGCCAGTAAGCTGTAAGTAAAGATGGAAATAACATGTATGTACTTTGTTTTTCATTAAAAATAAAAATAACTATTTTATTGAAAAAAAAAATGAATCACCACCCTTAGGGAAAGGGATGACAGTAGCCTGCTTCCAGGCTTCAGTGACAGTGGCAGAGGAAAAAGAGATATTAACAAGTTGGGTAATAGACATAGAAATGTCAGGAGCTGAGAGAAGTAGAAGCTTAGGATCAAGACCATCAGGGCTGCCACCCTTATGAGGATTAAGGGCAAGCAAGGCTAAAGGAAGCAGAGAGAAAGGTAGGCGAGAAGAGAAACAGTGAAGGGAAGAAGCCAGAGGAAGGGAGGGAGGGAGGGGAGGGAGGGTGAGGATGCTAAATGAGAGAGAGAGAGAGAGAGAGAGAACACACAGGTGGTGAAGTAGGTGTTAAATGAAGTGGCAACAGAAGAACGGTTGGAACTGAGGGAATCACTAACCCTGAGAACAGGGAAGGGAGACTGGGTTGGAGGGAAGAAAGGGAATGAATAACCTTTCAGAACTTGGAGTGGCGATTAATATTCTGGAGCGTGGATGCAAAATACTCACACTTCGCAAGTGTGATGGCTTTGGTGCAGGTGTTGTGAAGTTATGAATAGTTGGTCAAAGCAACCGGAGAGACAGTGATCTTGTAGGGATTGCCAGGTAAGATCACTGGTAGAGAGGCAAGCTAACAACTCAGCTGAAGTCCAGGGAAGCTGGAAGCTACATGCTCTGGTTTTCCTCAGGGGTGCATGATGATCCCATACAGTCATAAATTTGCACTGAAAGCTTTGGAAGGCATAATTAATGTTAGTGGCTGCAGAGGTGGAGGGCCAATCAGATACTCATAGGACAACTAGGAGGGAGGATAGGTCCGGCCACCTAAAGGACCTGACATAGATGAATCTAGGGTTGACCTTAGGGCAATGTATCTTAAGCACATAGTAAACCATATGATGACCACTGAGGGCATCAGGAAGGATACCTGCATGTGCAATATGGTGGGGATGAGATGAGAGGGCCCAGCCTGGCCAGCCCACTGGCATAGCAGTAGTGCTACTGCTTGTGACAGCAATGACCCGAGTTCAGAAGCAAGCCCAGAGGGAGAAGGATCAAGCATTCATAGGCCTGCTGTCTTCAGGGCAGGAGGGTAGGCAGAGCCCAGTGCATGCCTGGTCCCTGGCAGAAGCTAGGGGAAAGGCAGCTTTGGCCAGAAGGTTGGGAGGTGTGGCAGGCATCTGCACACATCATGTGGGAGCGCGTGGCATGTACCATAATATCACTGCATGCCATGCCTCCCAGGGGGACAGAACACCAGAAAATACCAGTGGCAGGATGCCAGTGGGCACTTTCAGGCCTCACATGTGACTAGCTGGTCTTGCCAGCCTGTACTGGATATGGATCACAGCAGGGACTGTGACCCTCACTGACCCTGCCAGGGGGCCGGGGGGTGGACTCTGGAGGAAGATGGCTAGTAGTAGGCCCCAGCAGAGGTTGGGGTAATGAAGCTGGTGCACTCACCTGAAGGAGGAGAGAATTTGAGTTTCAAAAAACATAGGACAAACATGATACAAAAAGCCAATTACATGATTTGAAACATAAGGAGGAGTTTTGTTAATAAATCTATGCATTGCTTATTACCACTTTATAAAACATATGTAAGAGCTATATGGATTATGCATCATAGTTGTGGAGTCCACACATGCAGGGTGAAATTAATAGAATGGAAAAGGTATAAAAAAGGAACACGAGAATGATAGGGTCCATTGGTAAATACAGTTATATTGAAAGACTTAGGAGAACAGGACTATTTACATTGCAGCACAGAAGGGCTAGAGGGGATTTAATGACAGTTTATAAATTATTGGTAGATAATGAATTAAAAGGAGATATGGGAATAGAAGTACAGAATAAACCTATAAGTTTAAGAGGGCATACGATGCAAATAAAAGTTGAATGTCAGTGGCTCAGCAGGTAGCATACTCGCCTCTGAGGCTGGGAGATCAGAGGACTGTCAGAGAGCTGTGAGTTCATTTCCCATACCTGGCACTTGGGTTAATATCCCAGGACTGACACTGTGGTGCAGCATGAGGGGGCTGCTGCACTTCTGAGGTGCCATCTTTTGGATGAGACGTTAAACCTAGATCCCATCTGCCTGCTCTGGTGGTAGTTCAGGTGGATGTTAAAGATCCCATGGCACTTATTGAAAAGACTAGGGGGGGATTTAGTTTTATTGAAAATAAATAAAATACATCCATAGTACAATAAACACCAAAACCAGTTCCTTACACAATAAAGTCCACATATGTACGTATATATAGCATTTCAGGTAAATGGTACTTCTGAATTGGTTACAGATAAAATATTCCTCCACATTCTCTGAACATATATTTCATTTTGCCAACTTTTTTCTGAAAAGTAAATATTATTTATCTCACTAGTAATATTTTCTAATAATTCAATATGGGAAACTTGCTTTTGTTGTAATGTATACAAAAAGCTTGTATTCCATATGTACCACTTGATTACAGTAAAAATAACATTGTGTTGGGTTGACCATCCATGGAACTCCAGACCTTACCTCATGGGTTTTAGCCCACCTGATATGCTAGTGATGCACATGACCTAGGATCGAATTTCTAGACCTCAGGTCCCAGAAGCCCCAGCTCTCCAGTTCAAATTGTGCATCTGATCAGGCTACAAACACCCCAGGAGTCCCTGTATTGTGCCAGGAAAAGGTAGGCCTGTGGATGCCACAGGAAGAATTATTTTTTTAATCACAACGCATTTGAGCCTGCCTAAGTTGAATTTATCAGTATTTGCTTCATAAAATTATGGAAGTTGTTGTTTGTTTAATCTGCTAACAGCCTGGCCTGGATTGATCAGGGCCAGCTTAGACTGGCTGGTGTTTTTCTGTTGTTTGGTAGCTCTCTGGCAGAGTATTTTCAATTTTAGAGGTCAATTGCTTCATTTTCTGCAGTTTTTTAAAGTAATTGGTTTGTGTTACATCAGGAATCCACTTTGATTTCATTTGCCCTGATTGTTTGCAGAGAGAGTGGAAGGCCTCCACGAGCTCAGTTGTGGGCGTTTCCTCCTTGGCTTGCTGCAGCCTTTGAATGTGGCAGAATTAAAGTTCACTGTGTTCCCTTGGTTATTGTAGAGGGAGCTCCCTTCCTCAGAGAATTTTGGCCATTGACCAAGCGCAGCGTGGCTAATGCGGTCTCTCCCCCCCACACCCCCAATCCCCTCACTTCATCCTACCTCCTATATAGGAGCCTTGGTAATGGCGCTGCAAGTGTTCCCAGCTCCATGAGCTGTACAGGGCAGCAGCCTCTCAGGCTTCTCACACTCTCTCCTCCTCTCTCTCGCTCGAGCGGCCTTGCATCACGACTCCTCCTCATTTTTCCATTGTTACTTCTTGCACCTCCCGATGACTGCATCCTACCGATCAGAGTTGGGGGGGGGGCGCTTGCTCAGGTCTAACAGCTGTTTTTTCTCTCACGCTCCCTGATGACTGCATTCTGCCTAGTGGAGTCAGGAGCGTCTGTTTTCACGCCTGCTCTTCAGTAGCACTAACTGGAGATTCAGTCAGCAGGCGATGGTTTGAGGGGTCATTCTGAGCAGGGCTTAAGGATTTTGCCCAAGCTGGTTTGGAGACAGAAAAAAATTAGAGAAAAGGAGGCACAGGAAATGTTTGTTAGTGTGTCCTTTGTCCCACCCGCCACATGCTCGAGCGGGGGGGGGGGATCTTGAACCTCCCATATCGGTGGTACCTCATGCAGGCTTTGGGGCTGAAATTATTCTTTCACTGGCCTCAGTGGGATCCTTCCCAAGCCGGGCCACTTGAGGGCACCATGGCTACAGGGCACAGATTTCTGGGCCATACAAGGTTGAGCATAGGCCCCTCTCTTCAGCGCCCGGCCTAGTTGGGCCTTCAATCCTCTGGTCCAGGCCCCTACCCTAGCGGCCGGCCTAGTCAGGAGTAATCTATTGCTTCCCCTCCTACACCTTGGGGCACTTCTCTACAGGCCCACACAGGCATAAGGAGGATCTCCACCATCCATATGTTGTGTTCCATTGCTGGATACCCCTCTGGAAGGTTTTGGCCTCATTCCACACAGTCTGGCAATGCAGGTCCATTCAGTCCACCATTTTGTGGAATGGGGCCACCATTTGTATCTTGCCTGCACAGGAGAAGGGGCGCAGAGAGATACAGTGCAGGTTTCTCCCCATGGCTAAGTAGCCTCACACTCAGGGGGGACACATACTGGCCCACAGTCCCACCATTGAGGGGCATGCCCCCCTTATAGTGCCCTCTACTGTAGTTGGCAGAGACAACGCCTGCTGTTTGTCTGGGCACCCAGTTTTTTGGAGGCCATCCATGCCTATGGTCCTAACGATCCTTCCATTTTTTTGTCTTCTTTCCCACAGATGGTGAAGGCAAGAAAATGCTCCGCATGCAGTGCCAATCTGATGCCCCGTAATGTGGGACCTCAATGTCCCACATGCCTCCATGACGAGGGTGACCTATCTCTGGAGCAATCTCCAGGGAAGGGATCGGACGTTCCAGGGCACAGTGGGGCTAACTGGATGGACCCAGGGGCTCTCCTGTTATAGAACCAGCAAGCAATGGTGGCCATGATGGAGAGTCAACAGAACTTCATGTTAAAGATCATGGAGAGGTTGGAGGCCATGACCCAGCCTAAGATACCACCAACAGCTGCCAGAGCCATAAATTCGATGGAACAACGGAGACCCATACTGGACCCAATCCAGCCACCCCAAGCATACCAATTCCGGATAAACAAGATGACTCGGGTGACAGGGACCTCTCTGATGATGGGGAGGACGTCTTATCTGATAAAGAGGAAATGGTGATACAGTCGGTACTGTCCCTCACATCCAAGCTGTGTTCCTTTGACTTGATCCAGAGCCTCATGAGGATAATAAAGTCTACTATGGGGTTCGAGACTAAGGAAGACAAATCTGAACCAAAGCTCGACCCCATGATCCAGCAGAGAAAGGTCACCAAGGAAACCTTCCCAGTTTGCCCGGCAATCGATTACATTTTCATTAAGGAGTGGGAGTCCATGGAACCTGGTAGGATGTCAGACAAAAGAAATCTATATCGCATGTACCCCATTCAGGAGGACAAAGGTTAACACCTGGAGCACTGCTTCCACTATTGACCCACAAGTGGCGGCTCTCAGCAAAAACGGTTCTACCCTGTGGTACCATATTGCTAAAGGACCCTACAGACAAGAAAGTGGAGGACATGCTCAAAGTTATTGAAATAGAGGCATGGCAGCCAAAAAGCCTCCACGACCACATGATCTACACCACTCATGCACAGATTTGGTGGCTGAAGAACTCCTGGACGGCTGAACCCAAGTCCAGGAAGCAGAGATGCTGGAATGCACACTCAACACTGCACAATATCTGGTGGACATGGTAGTAGACACTGAAGTTGAATACCATGCCACGGCAGTCACAAACCGGGTCAGCTCCTGGCTCTGTGGCTCAAACTGTGGGAAGCAGACAACAGTTCTAAGGCATTGCTACAGAACTTGCCTATAAAGGTCAAGCATGTTTTTGGGGAAGGCCTACAGGAGTATCTGAAGCAGAAGGAGGAAGGGAAGGATCTCCTCAAAAACAAGAGCAGACCCACCTACCTTCCTTCGAACAGACGGAAATTTCGAGGGGGAAACAGGTCACAACAGCCACGTAGAGACAGCTACTACCAGAACAATTCCTTTCATGGCAGAGGAGCTC
Source organism: Neoceratodus forsteri (assembly GCA_016271365.2). Classification (NCBI taxonomy): domain Eukaryota; kingdom Metazoa; phylum Chordata; order Ceratodontiformes; family Ceratodontidae; genus Neoceratodus; species Neoceratodus forsteri. Next base: position 967,262,927 of record CM028130.1, on the reverse strand, counting down.
AGGGAGGAGTGTGTAACTCCTTCAGAACCCTCAGTTAACAGAATTCAACCTTCTGAGGCTGAGGCTTGAGTTCAGAGGCAGAGAGAGAACAGAAATAAACAATGACTACAAGTCACTTCTCACACCCACTCGGCGTGGGGCACATGCCCGCCAGTGGGCCAAAGACTAATGCTATTTCATCACAGGTGGCAGGTTACAACCTCAGACAGATGGGTGCTAGAGGTAGTGTCCCAGGGGTATGCTATAGAACTGTTCCACTCTCACATGCCGAACAAATTAGTAAGCTCCCAGATTTCCAAGAGAAAAGCATCCACCCATCAGGTCCAACAAGTCTTGTGGGACTTGATGTGAAAGAGAGCATCCAACTGGTGCCCACATGAGCAAGAACAGGGAGTGTATTCCATCTTCTTCCTCGTGCCCAACAAAATGGGGGAACTCCACCCCATCCTAGACCTCAAGCACCTCAACCATTATGTGGTCTCACAGAGGTTCAAGATGGAGACAATAAGATCGACTCTCCACAGCATTCGGGTAGGTGACTACCTGATCTTGATAGACCTGAAGGACACGTATTTACATATCCCAATCAAACCAAGTCACAGGCAATATCTCTGTTTCCATATCCTATGGCAGCATTTTCAATACCAAGCACTGCCCTTCGGTCTTACCTCAGCTCCAAGGGTGTTCACCAAGGTGTCTTTTGTCCTTGTTGCCAGATTAAGGGAACAGGGGGTGTATATAATACCATACCTGGATGACTGGCTGATCTGAGCGCGTTCCAAAGAACACTCACAGAAGGTCACCCAAATGGCCTTATGAGCTCTAGAGGAGTACGGCTGGGTGGTGAACCAGTCCAAGAGTTTCCTGACACCCACACAGCAACTAGAGCACCTGGGAGCAGAGATAAACACGTCCCAGGGGTGGGCCAGGCCATCACAGAAGAGGGTCAAAACTGTGAGGACCTTAGCCCATCAGCTGAAGGCCAACAACCTTCTGACCATAGGGCAGATAGCCTAGGTGTTAGGCTGCATGGCATCCTGTCTCAGTCTAGTCCCATCGGCCCAAAAGCCCAGGTGTTAGTCTGCATGGCATCCTGTCTCAATCTGGTCTCATCAGCCCAGTGGCACATGAGGCCATTACAGAACTATATACTGTATCAGGGATCACTGAACGAATGCAACCTGAGGGTCAGAATACCCCTACCAGACCCAATACAATGCTCCCTAGCCTGGTGGACTGCAAGCCAGTCCTTCACACAAGGGGCCCCATTAGAGGCTAGTTACGACATCTCCATCAAAACAGAAGCAAGTCTCCTGGGATGGGGGGCATGCTTGGGCTCTCAGTCGGCCCAGGGCTGATGGTACCCGACAGAAGCCAGGCTGTCCATCAGCATATTGGAGATGAGGGCTGTATGCAATGCCCTCAAATGCCCACAACCAGCCATTGCAGGTTAGTCGGTCCTAATTCGATCCGACAACCAGGTTACAGTTGCTTACATCACCAAACAGGGAGGCACCAGGAGCAAGGCCATGCAGAGAGAGGTGGTGAGGGTCCTGAACTGGGCCCAGGCCAACCTCAGACACATTGGCATAATCCATCTAGCAGGGAAGCTCAACATATGAGCGGACTGGCTCAATCATCAGCAAGTGTACCCGGGAGACTGGCACTTGTACCCCGATCTATTCCAGGTGATACAAGAGACCTGGGGTCCCATCTCCATAGACCTCATGGTGACAGCGGAAAATGCTTAAGTGAGGAGATTCTTCTCTAGGTACCGGGAACATCACTCCCTGGAGACAGATGCCCTATCTCAAACCTGGGCACAGGACCAGTCGTACATCTTTCCCCCTCTCCCCCTACTCCCACAGGTCCTATCCAAAATCCATCGGTCTCACAGAACCATCATCCTGGTAGCACCGTACTGGCCGCGGCGAGTCTGGTTCTCAGCAGTGGTAGCCATGGCATTGGACAAATGCAGGCTACCGTACTGGCTGGACATGTTGACACAGGGACCCATGCGCCACCCCGCACCACGGACCCTGAAACTAATGGCTTGGCTCCGAGAGGCACAGACTGCTGAAAGTGGGGTACCACACTTTGGTTATATCTATGTTAATGCAGTCTATAAGGCCTTCCACTACCTCCACTTACGGCAAGCAGTGGTCCATCTTTGAGGCATGGTGCAGGAACAGGGGTATGGGCAGGAAATGGTCAACATGTCGACTATTCTGCTTTACTTACAGCAGGGGTGTAGATAGGCTTATCTCACTCATCGCTCTGAGTGCAACTGTCCGCCATCATCGTCGCCATCAGCTCCATAGGCCAGCATAGCCCAGGGCACACCCAGATGCAGTACATTTCCTCAGAGCAGTAGAGGTGCTGCATCCCAGGGTCTGCTCCCTTACCGCCCGTTGAGATCTGACCCTCGTCCTAGATTCACTCAGCACAGAGCCTTTTGAGCCCCTGAGTCAGGTGGACTTGTTCTGGGCAGGCTTGAAGGCCTGCTTCCTTGTGGCCAGTTGCTCTGCTCACAGGATTAGCGAACTGGGGGCTCTCTCCTGCAGGGAGCCCTACACTGTATTCACCCGACAGGGGGTACAACTACGGACAGTTCTGGCTTTCCAACCTAAGGTCACATCCCTTTCCATAGGGACCAACCCATCAAATTACCCACCCTATCTGATAAAATGCCTGGGGCCTAGCCATCCCACACCACTTAGATGTGGGAGGCACTCTAGCCATGTATATAGCCAGGACCAAGCCCATACGTAAAACTGAAAATTGTTTATTGTATCAGAAGGGCAGTGACAAGGTAGGGTGGCATCCAAGACCACGATAGTGAGCTGGCTCAAGAGAACCATTTCAGGGCCTACAAGGCAAATAACCTAACTCCCCAGAAGGTGTAAAGCCCACTCCACCAGGGCAGTAGCTACCTCCTGGGCAGAAAGAACTAACGTGTCTATGGAGGACATTTGCAGGGCAGCCTCTTGGACACTAATACATACCTTTGCAAGACACTATAGGTTGGATTATCTGTCAGAGCTTCAGACACCATTTGCTACTTGAATTCTCTCAGCTGCCAGCTCCTCCTTCTCCCTCCGTTCACTCTTCAGATCACTCTTCCCACCCATTTTGAGGCAGTACTGCTTATTAGCAACCCATGAGGTAAGGTCTGAGCGCCACGGATGATCAACCCAACACACTCGTGTTTACTCACCTGGTAAAGGTGATTGTGTTGCTTGACATCCATGGCACTCCAGGGCCCACCACAGAGTGATCAGAGTGACTCGGAGGATATCAGTGTCAGTTGAAAGGAGAAACAGAGATATATCGCATGGTATGGCGTTTTCAATCACCCTTTAAGTCATTCAGGATGGCTATCATTGGCTGTTTAGGAGGCCGAGTATTAGTATTGTATTAATAGGTAAATAAAGGGTCCTTTCAGCCAGTTTTGTCAAAGGCGTCTCAGTGTACATGTCACTTCTAAAAGTATGTGGTGGAATTACTAACCTTATTTTCAGCTATGGAGGATTCAAACTGAAGAGCAGGGCTTCTGAGACCTTGGGTCTAGAAATTTGATCCTAGGTCATGTGCGACACTAACCTATCAGGTGGGCTAAAACCCATGAGGTAAAGTCTGGAGTGCCATGGATGTCAACCAACACAATCACCTTACCAGGTGAGTAAACACCCATTAAGAGTACTACATTCCCATTTTCCTCACATTCTACCATATACCTCATAAATTACATTCTCATATAAGATGCCTTTCATAACCTCCATTCCCCATTATATTGCCACAAACTCCCAAAATCTCCTTATATATGAACAGATAAAGAATAAATGGTGCATTGTCTCTTATTGTGAGATACAATGAGGTCTTGCACAAATATTTTCTGCCACTGCCTTATGTTTTTGATTTGCTTTTATGTTTAGTCTTTTGTGGCAACATAACCACAAAACATTTTCTATATTTACTGGGAATTCTATCATTTGCATTTACCTTCAGTACAGATGCCACATAAGGTATTGGACATTTAAAACACATAACAGGCTCTGTAAAATAAGATTCAATTACCTTTTTATTCATTTGTTTCTTGTTTTTTTCTATTATATCTCTGTATGTAATTTTCCATTGATTTGGATGCACAAAGGTCTCTCTGTAATATTGCGGAGCATGTGAAACAGTTTTAAAACATTTCTGTACCCCTGCTTCCCAGCCTAAATACCATGTTTGCACTTTTTCCTGGAACAAACCCTTCCACCTTTTAACTGCATTAAGACATACAGGTCGAAAGTTCATATATATAAACTGAATAAATAAAAACAAAAAGGGGTTAATCATATTTAGTCCCCCTTTTTCCACTTTAAGTATAAAATATTCCTCTTTGTGAGGTTCAACCGGCTACCCCAGACAGCTTGAAAAAATATGTTCATAATACTTGCCTCCCTGTCTTTTGGCAGGGAAAAACTGCTGACATACATAAAATATGGAAGTAAATAAGTTTAATCAAATACACCTCTTAAGTTTGCTCATTTGATTCTATTCCATTGCTCCACCACTCTTTTCCTATACTGAATCTTTTTATCCCAGTTTGTCAAGTCCTGTCTCCTGTTCCCATATTTTATCCCTAATATTTCGATAGAGTCCTCAGTCAAGTTAATTCTTGCTATACTATTCATATTTACTGTTGTATTTGCTGACTGCTTACCCTCACTTTTTGCTGTGTTAAGCATTACTCCCGATGCTTCCCCATAAATTTTACAAAATTCTATGGCCCTTTCTATTGAAGCACTATTTTTCATAATAAGACACAATTCATCCTCATATGCTAATGCAGTAGCCAACCTCTGATCCGAACCTAAGATAGGTGTAAAGAATCTTACATCATTAAGCAACTGTAGTAGTGTGTCTATGCTAAAAACATACAGTAAGGAACTTAGGGGGCACCCTTGCCTCACCCCCTCCTTACCTGTATCATCGGTCCCAAATGTCCATTCACTAATGGTTTGTAAACGATGATCTAATAAATAAATAAAATAAACTACCATTGTCTTATAAGTAACTTTAACTATCCAATAAATACCTCTGGGATTCCATACATTCTTAAAATATACCACAGAAATTCGTGTTGGACCAAGTCAAAAGCTTTCTTCTGGTCCAACGTAAAATAAAACCCTTTAACTCAGAGTAAATTCCTGCTTCCATTACCTATTTAATAAATAACAATTGATTCATTATTGTTCTCCCAGGAATAGAACAAAATTGTACCTCTGATATAACATATTTAGCAATCTCCAATAATCGATTATTTAAAATTTTCATTAAGATTTTAAATTCCACATTTAGTAGACAAATCAGTCTCCAGTTATCTAAACATCTCCTATCACCCTTTTTGTATAACAAAATTATTACACCGGTGAACATGTCCAGTGATAGATGTTTACTATTGAGCATATAATTAAAGACCTCTGCCATTTCCACTAAAATTGCTGGAATTATAGGTTGACAAATTTCCACTGGAATCCCATCTTTACCAGGCGCTTTCCCCTTGTGCATTCCCTTTACTACATTTAAAACTTCCTCTGAAGAAATTTTTTTAGTCAAGTCTTTCAAATACTCATCCGGACACGTTGGAATATTAACTAGTTGAAATAATGGGGAACATTTCTCCATAGAACCCTGATAGTCCTTATACTGTCTCTTCATATACTCTGAAACAGTGTATAAAATATTTTTCTGTGTAGTTTGAACTGTCTTATTTTTGTCAAAGAGTTCTGTAATTTGTTTATGTTTTATTCTCTCTACACAACTTAAGTATGGGCAAATGATTTCAGATGCTCCCTGAGTATCATATTTCTGCTGTACTTCTAAAGAGTTTGCCTGCTTGATATGAAATTGTCTCATCCTCTACTGAATTGCGGTATTCTGGTCTGTAAAATTATGTCTGACTGTCTGAGCAAGACTTATAAGATTTTGTAACTGCTTCCTGTACTATTGATATGTCATCTTGTCCTTATCACTATTTTGCTTACTCAGCCTATGTAACAGTGTTTGCAATTCCATTTTTAGACTTTCCCACCAAAGTAAAGGATTATCATAAACACCAAACAATGTCTTTTCCCCTTAATTAAATATAGAATTTGAGTCTTAATATGTTCAGTTTGTAGTAAGGAAGTGTTAAACTTCCATAAACCCAGACCTTGATTTTTTTCTGGTGGCCCTGTTGAGATATATAATTCCTTATGGTCCATGTATTCAACCACCTCCACCTTGGCTGCTTATATAGGTATATTTTACTAAAAAAAAGTCAATCCTCATCACCAGATTACCTTTCTGAAAGGTTGGGTCTCTTCTTAAGATTTTTTCTTTAAAGACATCTACCAGATTAGTTGTTTTAATCAAGTTATTCAAAATGACATATCACTAAATATTTTAGTGGTAGCCACCCCCTCCCTCTGTCTTGTTTTGTGAGGCCACAATTAAAATCTCCCCCCCCATATTACACTTTGTGATGTAAGTAAATAAATATGGCTGTATCAGCTTTTGATTGAGGAGGTATATATTAATTATTCTAAAATATTTATCCTGTATTTTTAAATCCAGGATCAACACTCTTCCAGGTACTAAATCAATAATCTTTTTTACTTGAATGGGAAGCAAAAATAATATTCCTATCCTAGTACAAGGCCCTAGACCCAGAGACCAGTATGAGACCCCCTTGTACCATTCTCTACTTGCATTAGCTACTTCTTGATTTGTATGAAATCTTGTATCCTGAATGAGTATTATATCTGTTCTTTATACTATTTCGTTTACCGTGAGGATTTTGAGCTGTTGCTGCATCATTAATCATATGCTCACAGGGTTTACTATTCTCTTTGTTTTACTTAACTTTGCTTTTTCTTGCTTCCTGTAACCCCTTCACTTTCTCTTCTCACCTCACTCCTATCAGAATCGATAACCCTCCACATGACTTAAGTCCCCTGAGGAAAGTTCAGATTCATTCCCCACTGGGTCCCCACTTGTAAACAAAAGCTGAAATCTGTTTGATGTTTTTGTTTCCAAGATTTAGTGGACTTTAGAGGCCGGTTGTCTCCAACTTCTTCTCCTTATTACCCGCTTTTCTAATTCCAACTCAGACACAGGAGGGGGGGCATAACTGCTTTCTCAGTGACCTCCCTGTCTTCTGTGCTGGAGTCCACCTGACTTGCCTGACCCTGTTGCTCTGCAGTCTCAATGGGGGCATTTGATATACTTTCATCTAAACTTATATCAGAGAGGGCTGTCACTGGGGGTACCATCTCTTCATTCTCCTGGGCCACTTGTCCACATGACCTTACAGTAATCCTCCTGGCTTTTTCCCTTTGTGCTATGGCTACTAACAACCATTGTTTCTCGCTATCCCCTGTACCTGATTTTGTGTGTGCAGCTCGTGTACAATCCCCATATAAATGCCCTTCTCACCACATAAATTGCAAGTAGCTTCATTGGTACATTGTGAAAAAGTATGTCCCATTAACCCACATAAAGAACATTTATCTTGTCACAGGCACTACTGATGTGTCCCAGGGCACCACATTTGTAGCAGGTTTTCGGTTGCCGCGTGAAACAACACTCCCTATCACCCCAAGTAAAAGGAATTGGGCAGATGTTACAACTCACCATTGAGCATTTTCAAAATTACCCTCCCTCAAACCCCCGGTCCAGATGTTTTCACTGTCAAAGTTTGCCTCAAGGTGTCCTAAACTGTGCTTCTCTGTCTAAGCCAAAAAACTAGGTCAGTAACGTTAACACCTTCATTTCAGAATAAGACAGTTATGGTTTTCTGAGCAGGTTTTGTCAGGGGATAACTTCAAAGGAGGACCATTTGGGCATATTTTTTACCTTCTTGTATCTCACCCAGAATTGTTCCAGAGCACTTTGTGCTTTAAAACTAATATTGAAAGAATTCTCTTCTGATACATGAATTAGAGCATACAATTCAGCTGCATGGAAATTCAAACTATCTTTAAGCAGGTCCCTACCTGCATACATTCTGTCAGGGAATATTTCTAAGCCCCCTTTGTATAATACCCTTATGGCATGATGCCGTTTAGCAGGAAAAACTATTTTATTTAAAATGAGGCATATGTTCTGGATGACTGCTCTCCTCCATTCCTCCAAGGCCTACCCCACCCTCATGTTCTCCTCCTCCTGCTGGTATTCTAGAGTGTTAGGTTCTATTGTCTCTTCTCTTGGTTCTTTGGCCCAACAGATTCCATATTAGTCTTAGATGTATGCACATGATTCAAATTAAGAACTGGGTTTTGTGTCAGTTCAGTTCTTTCAGAAGCTCTAGACCTGGTACCTCAGTTGTTTTTCCTTTGGCTAACTGTATTGAAATAGGTGAAAATCCTGTAGTCCAATTCTGTGTTGTGGGTGACCGCACCCAACCTGCAGCTGTTAAAGATTTTTCCACTGACCAGGGTTCTGCTGGATCCATTTCAGAATCGCCCCAGGATTTAGAAGAGGGGGCTGCCTTTTTTAACATGTTCTGCCACTGGTTTTGCCATAAAAGAAAAAAACAGTTGCTTTGTCTTGACTACCAAAATCTGTTTGGAAACAGTTTTCTCAGTAGAATGTACCAACTTAGAACTTCCATTAGGCGCTCCCACCATCAGCAAATCTCTCTGACAACTTCCGCCTGCTGCTGTTCCACTGCCAGAGAACCTTGTAGTCTCCACTGAATCTAGAACATTAGTCTCAGAGTTTAATAACTCACCAGTGTGTCCAGAAATTATTTCTTGTTGCAAGACAGTCCCACCGGATAGCCTGCAATTTCTCCCTCCTTCCTTCGCCTCGGACTGCACTTTTTCTGAAGCTGAAATTAGGGTTTTCTCCATGTCTGGCTTTGATGCATCTCATGCTAATAGACCCTCGGTATTCTGAAGATTCAGCTCCAGTCCTACTGCAGCATCATAAAAAGTCTCAGATTCAACACACTCCATTTGCGAGAGAGAAATGTTCTTTCCAAGCTCCTCCACAACCTTCTCCATCAGAAGTCCAACTGAGAATGACACAGCCATCCACTCTATGGCCCCCTACTGGCAAGTAGGGGAATTTCCCAAGTGTCCTGGTCAAATTTCCCTAATTCACTAAAAATACCACCAACAGCTTAATCTGGTTCAAGGTCAGTTGGCATTCATCTGTGTGAAGGATAATTGGGAAGGGGGAAGGGCAGCTGCAGAAAGTGGGGTGCTAGCTGCACACTTGAGCAGACTTGATAGACCATGTAGCTTGTTTCTGCTGGAAAATAGTAAGTAAGAAAGTATGAATGTACGAAAAGAAATAACAGATTCTTTCTTTTATAAACAGAACTGGTAGAATCTGGAACACAGTAGCAAACAAGGTGGTCACTTAGGGTCTGTGACTATATACAAGTTTAGGGCTTATGGGCAGACTAGATGGGCTTAGCGGTTCTTATCTGCAACAATTTCTATGTATCTATGTGGCAATCAGTGGCTCAGTCACAGAATTCAGAAACAAATTCCATTTATGGATGACACATAATAGGTGTATGGACCCACTAAGGTCCAGAACAGTCTATATTGGTAACTATTAGATTCTTTGTATGTTTAATTTATGTTGAACCTGCATACAAATTGTATCTATTGTACCCTCCCTCCCCAAAGACACATCTGTAATCGAGCAGTACTCTGCTCAGCATGCCTTCCTGATAAAACTCTTAAATATATAAGATGGAGAATGGTAGTAATGGGCAAAATGCCTTCTACCGTTCTAGTCCTAGTATAAGAACCTAGTATAAGAGGGCCACCCGGGACAGGACATAAAGATAAAGAAGACCCAGTCTAAGAGACACATGGGGTCAGAAATCAATTGAGTCAGCTGGAGAGATTTTACATTTTGGGAGAATTTATTTGCAGATGGGAGAGCCAATTTATATAATACAGCATAAAGTGTCCAATCAGCACAGCCCTCTAATATAGCCCTTTTACAAGGTGTTGGGATGGGGAAGGGGACATAAAGTGTCCATTCAGCATAGCCCTCTAATATAACCCTTTAACAATGTGATATGGAAATGGGGCAGCATACAGATGTCCAGTCCAACATGGCCCTCTAATATAACCCTTTCACAAAGTGGCCAGAAGGGGGCAACATACAAGTTTACAATCAGTACAAAAACAATTGCACAAGCATTGCTCCTAGTGAAACATGTGCAACTTATGAATCAAGAAAGTGCAAGGAATGTGTCAGATGCTGTCAAGTTACTGAACTAGTCAGACTTTATTTTAAATAACAAAATAAAATTGACCCAGTTTACATTGAAAATGACTTTTCTATTTTGCAATCATGACAGTTGCACAATCTTTCCCTTTGTTCAAAACATGTGAAACTGCAATCGGCACGTCAGCAAAGATGGGCTGATAAAGCCTCATAGATGGCTGATGATAGCCTGGTGGTACTAGGTGCGTGTGCTTACCACACTGGGGTGAGGGCTGAGGTTCCAGGGCAGACTGAGTTGACTTTGAGTCTTCCTCCATCCCACATTTTCTATATTTCTATGTCCGGGACCAGAAGAATTCTGAGTGCAGCATTAAATGTGCAAAACCTCTGGGCCAGATATTGAAAAAGGTGCAAAAGCAAGAGTGCAAAGGTTACGCTGCACTTGTGCCTGCGCCTGACCTGGGGTTGCTATATTTAGTTGGATAGTGCACTGGAGCTATCCAACTTAATATTAAGGTGTGTTGGGATCTGGGTTGCATCCAGCCCTTAATGAATTATGAACATTCGAAAATTGCAGCAGAAAAGACCTTATGGTCTACCAAGTCTGCTCGAGTGTGCAGCTAGCACCAGAATTGTGCCCCCAGACTGAATACCACCAGAAGCGGTGGTGCAGTATTCTGCCACAGAATGCAAATGAGCCCACTGGGCATGCAAGGTGCTAAGGGGCCATAGACATGCCCATTATGGGCTCATTAGCATGGAGAGCAATGGCAGGTTTGCACCTGTCCTGTGGTTGACCACCATATCAGTCCTGGTGGCAACCAGCCCCACAACCTGAATGCCTATCCCTTTATGCTAATGTAATCCTTGGTGTCTCAGTGGCACCCCTCCACCCCTGATTCCCCATCTCAGTACTGTTCACGTCCTTCCTGGTGTCCAGTGGCACCCCCACCCTGAATACCTGTCCTGTTATGTGTATGGCAATCCCTGGCATCTAGTGGAATGCCCACCCACTGACTACCATCCCAATACTTGCACTGTAATCCCTGGTGACTACTGGCACTCCCCCCTGTCACTGACCTGTCCCACTGGTGCCAACTAGTCCCTGGTGTCTATTTGTACCCCCAGACACCCATCCCATTACATGTATGATAACCCTTGGCATCTAGTGGCACTCCCCACCCCAAACACCTGTCCCATTGAGTGCCAGGTAGTCCCTGGTGTCAAGGAGCACCCCCCAAACATTCATCTCAGTGTGTACAAAATGTTTCCTGGTGTTTAGTGGCACCCCTACCCCCTAGACACCTGTCTGATTGAGCAGCACTATATTTATTTTATTTTTTTATTTATTCATTTGTTAACCAGGTAAGGACACTGGATCAATGGCCCTTTTTCAGGCCTGAACCAGAGCCAAAAAACACAGATTTGACGTACAAAATCAATACAAGACTTTACATAATAGACAGTTAATTATAAAGAACAACCAAATGAAGATTTCAATGGTAAATATTCTTTCAGCTTTGCCTTAAAGCCAAGTACTGAGAAGGCCTGATATACAGCTAAGGGTAGTATTGCGCAGTGGTTTAAGGCTCTGAGCTGCAAACCTAGAGACTCGCGTTTGAATCCCACAACCCCCACTTTCATACTGTGTGACCCTGAGCAACTCATTTAACTTCCTTGTGCTCCCAGGTCACACCTGGAAATAAGCTTTGGCTTAGTGAGTCTCTCGTAGTTAAAAAGGAAAAAGGGTAATGCATTCTAATATTATGGGGCTGCTATGGAAAAAGCACGTGATGCTATTTTAAGTTTAGGTAAAACTGTGTCTAATAAGATACCATTAGAAGAGCATAAACTAGGAAGGAAGGTTTGGGACTTTACAAGATTGAACAATGGAAACAAGGATTTAAGAAAAACACATTTAAAGATTACACAACCAAAAACATATTCAGTTCTGGAAATTGTAGCCAACCAGCCTAGCTGAGAATACAAAGCACAGTGGTGAGTTCATATGGGCACCTGTAGAACAATGCAAAAGGTATTATAAATGACCTTTAGTGAATGCAACTCCTTATTCCCAAGATTCAAATAAATATAAGAAACATAATCAAAATATGGTAACAACGATCCAACTGCAATTGATTTTCTTGCTTCAAGAGAAAAATAATTTTTACATTCGTACAATAGTCCTAGCCTTTGATTTATGGTACTAACAACCTTTTGAACCTGTAATAATAAAGTCAGCCCGGGGTCCAAAAGGACTCCGAGGTACTTAAATTGATATAACTGTTCAACAGCCAAACCATTCAAATCATGCAAACATAAGGACGGATTGTCCCTAAGCATGGTGGTAGTGCCAAAGATCATGGATTTTTTTTTAAATTAAAATCATTGCGTTATCCAGAAACCATTGGCAAACCCCTCTAAATCATGGTTCAAAGCAGCTGCTAAGTCGGAAGGGAACTACCTCGAAAAAAAATAATCAAATCGTCTGCATAAAGGATAGTTTCACATGATTTACAAGAAAAGGGGAGTTCATTAACAAAAAGAGAAAATAATAAGGGGGATACAACAGCTAATCAGAGATGTGTCAGACACATCAGAGCCTATACTAACAAATTGTGCACGATTTGTTAAATAGTTCCCTATTCTAGAAATGGTCGCTTCACAAAATCCCAAAGCATTTAACTTTGAGCATGCCAAGTCATGCTCAGTTAGCTCAAATGCCATGGTCAGGTTCACAAACACTGCCCCAGTCATAAAGCGTTTCCTCAAAGCCCCTTAGGACAGAATCTGCGAACCTGACCAAGGCAGTCCCAGTTCAATAATTCTTGCGAAAACAATTTTGATGAGGTGAAAGTAATCCAGAATTGGAAAGTTATTCATATATTTGATTAGCCACAATCTTTTCAAGCATCTTACTTAAAGGATTGAGAATAGAAATTGGATGAAAATCCTCGAGAAGAACTGCATGTTTTTTTATAGGTATAGAATCCCTGGTGTCCAGTGAAGCCCCCAGTCCCCGATCACCCATCCAGTTGAGTAGCTCTATATTCCTGGTGTTGGGTGGCACCCCAATCCCTGATCACCCACCCCCAATACAATCCCTGGCATCCAGTGATACCACCACCCCAACACCTGAACACCGGGTGACAAACACACTGGTGCACAGTGCCGGTCTGGTGGCCCCCTACCTGCCATACCCCACTGAGCTCAGCACCCACCCCACCTACTGAGCAAGATGGGGATTGATGCTGCATACCTCTATGGTGACCAGCACAGCCCTCTTCAAATCTCTTCAGCCAGCTGCCACATGAGCTACAGGGAGCATGTGTACACTACGTGTACTCCTTGTAGTTCATACGTTGGCCAGCTGAGGAGGTGTGATGAGGGATGTGCCAATTGCTATAGAGGTATGCACATTCCATCCCTATCTTGCCCAGTAGGTAAGGTAGGGCAGGTGCTCCACTAGGTGCAGACAGGGTAGGTGGGGGGATCCACCGGACTGGCACTGTGTGCCAGTGCATTTGTCACATGGCATTAAGGGGAGGTCAGGAATACTACTGGATGCCAGAGATTGTATTGGGGATGGGTAATCGGGGGTGCCACTGGACACCAGGGGTATAGTCTTACTCAACTGGACAGGTGATCGGGTGGAGGGTGCCATTGGACACCAAGAACCATATTGCACATACCTGGACGGTGTTTGGGTGGGGTCCCTCTTGACACCAGGGTTAACTAGCACTCATGTTGGGTGTCCAGGGTGCCACTTGATGCTAGGGATCACAATACATGTATGTGATAGGGGATTGTGGGTGGGGGTGCCACTAGACACTGGGAATTCACTAGATGTACCAGCATGGGAGAACAGCAGGTGAGGGTGCCACTAGATGCCAGGGATTATAATACATGTAACAGGATGGTGGATTGGTGGGTGGGGTGTCATGAGACATTAGAATTCACTGGATGTACTGGCATGGATGACTGGTGAGTTGAGGGGTGCCACTAGATGCTAGGGATTACAATACATTCAACAAGACAGGTGATTAGTGGATGGAGGGTGCCACTGGACACCAGTGAGTTCACTGGACAGATCAGCAGGTGAGGGTGTCACTAGATACCAGGGATTACAATACACATAATGGGACAGTGGATCAGTGGGTGGGGGGTGTCACTAGACATCAGGGAATTCACTGGGCATACCAGCATGAGTGATTGGTGGGTGGTAGGAGCACAACTAGACAGCAGAGGCCATCCCCGTCACATGATGGGAGAATGGGGGTGGGTGGGTGGCTGCAGTGTGGCTGTCCCACCACCAGGGCTTTGCACCCCATTAAGACCAGGTTTGCAAAGGTGGTAATCAGCACCCCTTTGGGTGTCATTTACCACTGATGCAAACCACTGAATTTGCTGCTGTACCTGTGGATCAGGGGGGCACTCTCATTTGTATGGGCACAGTGTTATTTTAGTGTTTGGGTGCTGGGCCAAGTTTTGCCCTGTCTGCTGCAATTCTGAATATTGACCCCACCCACAAATCCGCACAAAACCAGCAGGGTGGTGTTAAGGTTTTACCTCAGTGCTCCTCCAAATCATAGTAGCACGGTTAAACCAAACTTGCATCTGAAAATTTGTGCCCCTCAGATCTTGGCCATGATTTTATATGTGTATATATATATATATATTGAAATATATGTATAAGGAAACACAGAAGGAGCAGGACAGAGAACTTTATCAGTTAAAGCAGAAAGAGGCAGGGAAGGCAGTCAGAACAGCAAAGGCCCAAACCGAGGAAAGGATAACCAACTGTGTTAAGAAGGGGATAAGACCTTTTATAGGTTCATTAGACAGTGAAGAAAGACCAAAGGAGGGATGCTGAGGCTTAATAAAGGGCAGGGAATGTGGGTAGAGGGTGACAGTGAAAAAGCAGGGATACTGAACGAATATTTCTGCTCAGTATTCACAAAGAAGAGGAGGGAGATGTACCTAAACCAAACAAGAGAAATACTCTGAAGACAGGGGTTGATACCAGTCCATTTAGAGAAGAAAGGGTTCCGAAAGAACTAATAAAATTGAAGGTGGACAAAGCAATGGGGCCTGATGGGATTCACCCAAAAATTCTAAAAGAACTAAGAGTAGAACTAATGACACCGCTGACTACTCTCTTTAACAAATCATGGAAGGATGGGTGGCACCTGAGGACTGGAGGAGGGTGGATGTGATTCCTCTTCACAAAAGTGGAAGCAGGACAGACACAGGAAACTACAGACCAGTTAGTTTGACCCCAGTGGCAGGGGAAATGATTGAATCACTTCTGAAGGAAAGAATTGTTAGGTACCTAGAGGCCAGTGGGACACAGGACCCAAGGCAGTATGGATTCACGATGAGAAGGTCATGTCAGATGAATCTAATGGATTTCTTTGACTGGGTGACCAAATTAGTAGACCAGTGAGGGGCTGTGGACATGGCCTACCTAGATTTTAGCAAGGCATTTGATATAGTCCCACACAAAAGATTAATAAACAAGTTAGCCAGCCTTGGAGTGGGTCCCAAGGTGGTAGCCTGGATAAAAAATTGGCTAGACAACAAGACGCAAAGGGTAGTAGTCAACGGAGTCCACAGTGAAGAAAGGAGGGTTGCTAGCAGGGTACAGCAGGGCTCAGTACTGGGACCGGTCCTTTTTGATGTCTTTATATGTGACTTTGCAGGGGAACTGGAAGGAAAAGTATGTCTCTTTGCAGATGACACAAAGATCTGCAACAGGGTTGATACACAAGATGGAGTGGAAAGGATGAGAAGGGACTTGGCAAGGTTGGTGGAATGGTCAAATGTATAGCAGCTTAGATTCAGTGCAAAGAAGTGCAAGGTAATGCACCTGAGAAACAAAACCCAGGAGAAGAGTACACAATGGGGGGTGAGATACTGACAGTAGTAAAAATGGAAAGGGTCCTGGGGGTAATTATATCAGATGACCTAAAGGTGGGCAAGCAATGTGGAAGGCAGTAAGAAAGGCTGGGGGATACTGGGATACATAGGGAGAGGCATCAATAGTAGAAAACAGGAAGTTGTTATCCCTCTGTACAGACAGTTGGTGAGACCCCATCTGGAGTACTGTGTGCAGTTCTGGAGACTCCATCTCTGCAAAGACATTGACAGAGTGGAGGCTGTCCAGAGGAGGGCAATCAAAATGGTGCAGAGTCTGCACCAGAAGACATATGGAGAAAGACTAAAGGAGCTTAATATGTATACCCTTGAGGAAAGAAGGGAGAGAGGGACATGATAGAAACTTTCAAGTACCTCAAGGGAATCAACAAAGTCCAAGAGGGTAGCATCTTTCAGAAAAAGAGATGTGCAAGAACAAGGGGGCACAATTTGAAGATAAGAGGGGGACGGCTCAGAGGTAATGTGAGGAAGTATTTTTTCATGGGGAAGGTTGTGGATGCATGGACCAGTCTCCCTGAGGAGGTCATGGAGTCAAGAACAGTGGGGGAACTCAAGAATGCATGGGACAGACATAAGGCAGTCCTAGTGGAGGGTAGGAGGAAGTAAGCTGTTGGTTAACTAGGATCTGCAACTTATCTGTTAGGTAGGAAAATGGGCAGACTAGGTGGGCCAAGCTTTCCTTATCTGCCTTCAAATTCTGTTTCTGTTTCTGTATATATATATTTTTATATATATTACTCAACAGGCTTCCTTCGATGTATGCAGGTTTCTTCTGTCAACGGACAGTACAGTAAATCATATAATCATTCCATTTTTTGCTCAGTCACCTCATTTTCGTTCAACTGTTGGCCCATAGTTGATACCGTCATTCCATGTTTGCTGTCCTTTCACACAAAAACATTTATTTTCCACTTGCCTGTACACTGTCTCATAGCCAGAGAGTGCACATACGCTCATTCCCTGCCTATTGCGGCACCCCTTGTCCACACACTTTATTTATTTAAAATGTGGTAACCGGGAAAGGCACACTGAGCCAAGGCACATTTCTGGATGCAACACACTTTTTCCAACCTGCCCATAAAAGCACTTGAAACCACACCCACTCATCCCCTGCCTGCCTGTCTACAAAGGCATCTGTCTACCAGCTGTTCCTATACTCATACTGTGCCTGCCAATGCAAGAGTAGCCCACACTGACTGCCAACATGCTTGTTCCTTGCCAGCATGCCGCAGCGCATAATAACTTGCTGACCCACTTACACATTTGACTGCTTCCCACTCACCCAATAACTTGTTGATCTAGCTTTGAACTCTGCCAAATTAATAACAAAAGCCTGATCTGCAACCCCATGCCATTCTGGACTCCCCCACCATCCTCCCACTGCCTAGAACTCCTGCCTCTGACTGTGCTCCTGAAAGATACAGTAAGAGAAGCACAGATAACTGAATTTTCTTGTTAAAATGTTTTATTTTCCGAGTAAATGGTTCACAGGCACTTTGCTAGTCCATTAAATGTGCTGTGCTGGAGGCTATCAGCACTTACTTTGAAAGCTGGAACAGTAATGATATGCATCAATCAGTGAACTTCACTCTGGAGCAGTTCCATTCTCACAAGCTTCCAACAACTGCCTTGTTACATGAGGAGAATAGGATGCTCACCTTATAACTGAATTTTCTACAAAGAAAAGTGCTCCTGTAATCACTGACTATGCTTAGACCACAAAGCACACCCTTAGCGCCACGCCTGAAACCTGGCTGGCATGGGCAAACACCCTTAGAACCTGTGCTAACTTTTGAATATCTGACCCCATGTAAAGTTTTCAATGCTTTATTAAAGATTATAAATGGATATTGGAAGTATGGCATTCTGACTGATCGGATCCCATGCATTGGGACAGCACAATGCACAGGTAAGAAACAACTCTAGCAGTCAGGACATTGCACACTAACTAGGCATGCTCGCACTCTGGAATCTGTTTTGTCTGCATCCTGTCAGAATTTCATAAATTCCAATGCAGCGTGTTATTCTTCTTCCTCCAGTTTAAGGCATAGGAATGTAAGTTGAGACAGAATCAGTAATTTTCATTCTATGTCCTGATACTGGCTCCACTCAAGCCTCCCTTCTTCTGACCAGTACAATCGAACCTGTAAAACAAACAAAAAATCACTCATCACATTACCATGTCTCTGTGAACTGCAACTTCCTCACCCTTGCTACTACCCAGACTCCTTCCTTCCTGTACCTTATTTTGAATGCTGCAGTTTACAGGAAAAACCTGGCAGGTTTTGCCTCTTTGGTAATGTCCATTCCAGTGGCCTTGGCACTGAGGGTCCTCCTGCTACTCACCCGTGAGAGCAGTGCAGCTGGCATCATTTATGATCATCACCGCCATGCCCCTGAGTGCCCACTGTCTAACTGAAAGAGAACCCCCTCCCTAATCCACCACTTCCTAAGTTGTTCTTCTATGCCAGCCAATGGCTTCTTACTGCTCCCAAGGAGTCTCCTCTGACCCCTGATTCAACCCAACTACCATCCATCACCAAGGCTTGCAGCAAATGTAAACCGAAAGCTGGCCTGGTCATTACACCCCTCCACGCAGGCAGGCATCACTTGATCCCATATAAGCATGACCCTAAATGACCTGGTAACATCTGAGGTGGGGAGGAGGTGGTCTACTTGCAGTAAATCCTGATTTTTTAAGCCAGTCCAGATGCTCAACTAATATAGGTGTCTGGGGGGTTACCCACGGTTTGGCACAGGTAGGCAATCTGAGCCTACTCACCGTCCAATTTTTGCAGATCACTTATGGCACAGTCATCACAGAAGTGGCAAGTGATACTTTCCAGCATGGAGGAGCATGATGGCTAGGCACGCCTTCTGTTTTCATTTGTTGCTAGCCTTAGTGCTGTCTTGTAGTCTTGTCGAGTTTGGGGGCGGGGTTAGACTTCTCAGGGGCAATGAGTGTATGGACTACTGGCTGGCAATGATGAGCAACTTACTAGTTGGTGGGTTGGGAGGGAGGTCCCTCAGTTGGACCATGGACCTAAGGGTCATGACAAGTGCAATCGCAAGTGATGATAACAGCACTGGTCTCACCAGTGGAGCAGCAGGAGAATCCTCAGTGCCATGGCCACTGAACTGGACATCATCAGATGGAGGACAGATTACTCAGGCTTTCCCTGGGCTGCAGCTACTGCATTCAACGTATAAGACAGGTCAGGAGGTGGGGGTTACAAGGGTGGGGGGAACAGGTGAGTTAGTGAGTTTTTTAAACTTGTGTTACTACATTATTCCGGGTGGGTGGAGGTTTCACAAGCTGATGAAATTTGAATCAGATTTCGATTCTGACTGATTTTTCATAATTCAGATTTTTGCCCTTCAGTCCTAAAATTCTGAATTCCAAAAGAAGGCCAGTAATCTGATCACTCTGATTCCATTCAACGGATTTCGATTAACCCTAACATTAAATATATTGATGCTTTTTCCAAAAAATTCTTGATTGCTGTTACAAACGTAACTGCACCTACCACCTTTACTCACTAAAAATCATCTAGGCCTTAAAAGTAAGTCTCCCTCTAAATAAAAAGAACAAACAAATGAATGAAACACAGTTTTCCTTTATATTCTCCTCATTACACACATACATGAAAAATAAAGTACTTAACACGATTTTATGTTTTGCAGCTTCTTTCTGATCATGTCCCCACCATCCTTATCTGCTCACTAGGAAGAATTTGCCACGTGCCCTGCCTCAGATGAAATTGAACTCTTGGCTTTACTATGGCCTTCTAGTGTGTGTGTGTGTGTGTGTGTGTGTGTGTGTTTGGGGAGAAGTAAATATCAAAGTTTGAATTACTGCATTTCATGATAAACAAACATTCCATCTATTAAAGAGCTGTTTTACTGCCTAAAATTTATATTATTTTTAAAAGCAGTCAGCCATTATCTTTTATATCTGAAGCACTTTTCTTTTCCCTTTGGTTAATAAGAAGATTGTTTACCTGATGTTAGTAGGTGTGCAGTGTGGAACAACACTCTACCTGGTAGCTGACATATATGCTTTTGTTCTCCCATTACATCATCCACCACTGTGATGTCACTGACTGTGACGTTATTGTTGCTTAGAACAGCCACCAGTAGCTGCTAGGTTAGTCACCTGTGATGTCTCAGTCAGTGAGATCGCAATGCTGATGATGTGTGTGTGTGGGGGATAGATAATGTCAACTGCCAGGCTGAGAACTATCCCATGCATCCAGCACAATATTATCACATAGAAATCTTTCTAGTGAGCAAAGGAAAAGAAAATACTACAGAATTAAAAAGTTACACCTAACTACTTCTTAAAATTTACATCTTTTCCTGTCTGACAGTTTTGGTTCCAGTAGCTGTTTAATGTGTTTATAGACATATGCTTGACAGTTGGGGAGGGTCTGATTTTGAATAGTTACTTAACAAAGAACATACCTGTTTTTAAATTAAAAAGTTGTTTTTGTTTTTAAATTCTAAGTTTACTCATTTTATAAGTGCAGTAAGACATTTCAGGGTTGTGCATTTTATTGATCTAACCATACTTCCAGGGTCTGAAGGCACTCCACCTTCAGCATTGTGCATCACTATGTCCCTGGGTGAGTGAGTGGTTATAGCAGCATAAGGCATTCCCAGTGAGTCTTATTGCTTACTTACAAAATGAGTGTAAACAATCTGGGAACCTGATCGGCCAAGGAGCTCAGAACCCAATGCAAATATCGGAGCATAACAGCACTAGAAAAATATCTGTGACCTCTGACCTGTTTGCATTAAGCAGGCACAGCTGTATTAATACACCTCGGTTAGAAACATAAAAACATGCCATATCAAAGGCTGAAGTAGGACCGGTTTATATAGAATGGCTAAAAAATGATATATACTTTGCCGGTGGCCAGGAGAAAGACTAATTAGTAGTAGTAGTAATAAAAGTAGTAAAAAGCTTTATTTGTATACAGGATACGATGGAAAGTCACATCATTAGGACATAGTCCTGTTTACAAGATGGTCCTGTCTTCATTAAATACAGTTACACATAAAACACTTACAAAAACAATTTCAGTAAAATTCTGCCCTATTTAACAAACAATAAACATAGTGCAACAAACGTAATTAATCATTGCACATACATCTTGTTTTAAGTTCATATTTCAGATCTCTCATAAATAGTTCAATACTACATCATCAATTACTTTTGTTTTATTTATTGAATTCCAGATTTCAAATGTAATAGCAGCAAAAGACATCTTACTGTATCTGTTATTTAATCTAGGTAGTCTAAAACCACGTAAATATATTTTTCTTTGATTGTGTTGATATTGAGTTTTTTTCAAGTTTGTGAAATAGATATGCAGGTTTCTGGGAGTGTAGAACTTTACAAGTTTGATTAGCCTAAACCATTTTTCTTTTGTTTTCTTGACTTAACCACCCCAATTCTTTGTATAGTAAACAATGGTGAGTTTTTTAGTCCCTAAGCAGAATAAACCTTGCAAGTCTATTATACATTACATCTATCTTAGACAAGTATCTCTTATTTGTGAAACCATGTACATGGCTGCCATAGTCAAGAACGGGCATCAATAGCTGGTTTACTACCAGGCTCCTCATCTGTTTGTTAATAAAAAATTTTGATTGCCTAAAGGCCCCCAGCTTTCAGCACTTTCAAACCAAAAAAGCCTGCAGCATAGCTGGTCCAGTGGCTTGGAGGACTGAGGCATCACTGCCTTGCCTCCTGCCAAGCCAGCAACCCGTATTTGCGGTGTGAGCATGTTGCTAGGGGTGGGATTGAGCATCCAGAGGACAGCCTCTCTCTCCCGGGGGTTGGCTGGTGGTCCTGCCAGTTGACTTCCCCAGGTGGAGGCCCTCGAGGTAGGATGGGTCAGAGGATGCCATGAAGGGAAGGTGCTGTGGGTTCCGTAGCATGCATACACCTCCACATATGTGCACTGATGTGTCACTTCAGCAATGGGAGAGCCAAGGGAGAAAAATGGAAAAATGAAGTGTCGACCGGTGAGATGACACCAGTCTTCCATGGGTAGAGATGCGGTAAAGTTTTACTTCACGGACGAATATGCGGCGAAGCCACCAGATTCCCCTTCATGGATCAGTTTGAGAAATTGTTCGAATTAAATGATAATTCGCCATTTGTGACTTCACCTTGCTTTGGGGGTTTTAAGTGCAAATTGCACTTAAAACCCAAAGCAAGTAGAGTTACAAATGGGAATCCCCAACACCCCTAATTGCTGGCCACAATGTAAAAAAAAAACATTAAATCCTGGTGTCTAGTGGTCCCTCCTCCCACCAATCACCAGCCCCACCAATTGTTGCAGCAGTTTAAAAAAATATGTATGTTTTATTAATAAAATCTCTGGTGTCTAGTGGACCTCCACACCCCCACCCAGTCAGGGAGTGCTCCATCAAATTCACCATCCCTCGCCCTCTCCCACCTGGACCCCAAGCGGGTGACCAGCACAGCCCTTCACTCTCCACCATAGCTGGTCGCCCAACTGACCTGGCTGGAATGAATGAGCGCGTGATTGTACAAGCACACGCTCATTCATTCATGATCCAACTCATTTATTGAGCTTTCTTTGGGGGTACAGACAAGAGCGGAGGGCTGTTCTGGTCCCGTTGGGGGGGGGCATGATGGGGGGCGGATGGCATCATCCTGCAGAAGGACCTAGAAACCTTGGAGAGATGGTCAAGTACCTGGCAGCTGGGTTTCAATACTAGGAAGTGCAGGATTAGGCACTTTGGGAATAGGAATCCTGATTTCAGTTATAAGCTGGGAGGCGTGCAGTTATCGATATCTGTTGAGGAAAAATATCTGGGTGTGCTAGTCACAGGCCATATGAAACACTGTGCACAGTGTAGGAAAATGGCAGCAAAGGCAAATAGGATGCTGGGGTGTATAGCAAGGAGAATCACCTCAAGGAGTGAAGAGATGATCCTGCCACTGTACAGGGCATTGGTGCGGCCTCACTTGGAGTACTGCATGCAGTTCTGGCATCCCTACGGGATATCAGACTGTTGGAGGGGGTACAGAGAAGGGCAATCAAGATGCTGAGTGGGATGGGGGAAAAGCCCTATGAAGTTAAGTTACAGATCCTCAACATGTACTCGCTTGAGGACAGGAGGGGCAGGAGGGATATAACTGAGACCTTCAAATGCTTAAAGGGGCATTAATAGCATAAGTCATGAGGGTCTGTTTAAATTTAGAAAGAAAGGCATCACAAGAGAGCATAGCCTAAAGCCAGGGGGGAGGTTCAGAAGGGAGATGAGGAGGCACTTTCTCACTGAGAGGGTGGTGACAGCATGGAATGCTCTGCCTGAGGAACTAGTTTTGAGAGCTTCATTGGGGGGATTTAAGGGTGGTGGGATAAAATTAAGGGCAAAATCAAAAAGGGGAGGGGGAGACAGTAAAACAGTGGGATCAGTTGGTGGGGAGGGAGGAGAGGTGTGGGGGGGCAGCGTCGGTGCCCAACACCAAGAGCTGCACACTTGGGCAGACTGGATAGACCATTAGGCCTTTATCTATGTTTTTTTAAACTGGGGCTGGCGATTGGCGCGGGGCGGGGGCACTAGACACCAGGGAGATATATATATATATATATTTTATTCATTGGGACTGGTAATTGGTGGAGGGTGCCCACTAAACAGCAGGAAAGTCTGTGGTGAAATATGGAATTTTGCAGGTGAAATTCCACAGTTCCTGGTTGATTCGTGCTCCACAAATTTGTGAATTGCACTCCGCGAATTTGGCACAGTTCACAAATTCATTTGCATAGCAAATTTTAGAGATTCAACCCATCTCTATCCATGGGTTCTGTACCCCAGCCAGCTAGGCACCTCTTGGCGAAGAGGTGAGTCTTTGTGGACATTGGGGGGGGGTTAAGGGGCTGCAGGGACTGGTGGATGGGGCCAGTTGGCGAAGGGAGAGAAAAAGAGTATGAAAAAAGCCTGCAGCATAGCACTAGACAAATATGTCTGCTGTTACTAATGCTTTATGCAATTTACATGGAACCTTTAGCCTTAGCTGTTAGAAATGACATTAACGGTATTAAAACTGGCATGAATGAATACAGCATTTTATAATATGCTGATAATACACTTTTTTAAATAATGTTTCAGAAGCTGCACAACCACTAATGGAAATTCTTACAAAATTTAAATTTTAGCAGGATATGAGATAAATTGTATAAATCTGAAATGATGACCCTGAACAGAGACCCATCCTATTCTCTACCACAAGTTGACCAACTGGGCAAGTTTACAAAAAATATTAAATATTTGGGGGTTGATATTTCCATAAACTTATTGGATTTAAGAGATTTAAATCTGGTACCACTTTTACGCCAAGGTAAGAGTGAACTTGACAGGAAGGCATTGCTACCTCTGACTCTGATAGGGAAGGCCAATGTTATAAAGATCAATGTTTTGCCAAAATTGTTGTTTTTATTTCAGGCTTTCCCCATCAGCTTCCCAAATTCATTCTTTAAAGACTGGGAAAAGGTTTTAAAGACTTTCTTGTGGAAGGGGAAGCAGGCAAGGGTCACTTTGGAAAAAACATTATGCATTGGAGTCACAAGCAGACTTGCAGTTTCCCACTCTCTGTTGGTATTGCATTGCATGTCAACTTGAACCAGTTTTATATTGGTTTAATGATGATAAGGCTGTTCCACAATGGATAACAATTGAGCAAGCAATGATGAATAAATGGACACTTAAGGGTGATAGGAAACATTTGTTACACCTCCATATGCCCTCCAGTTGTTCTTTTATTGGCTATCCAGTCTTCTGATATGTTTATGATTTTTTTTGTTAAATTAATAACCTAATTGTGTTGCCTTTGTAACTACCCTGAATCTCTCTCTCTCTCTCTCTCTCTCTCTCTCTCTCTCTCTCTCTCCTCAGCATTGCTGCTCTCTCTTTTTATATTGCCTGAACATTCTATGATATTGATAACACTCATTCTGGGCCATTCAGGTGAATAGCATAGAATGGGAATGACTGATGTCATAGAATGTCTCAGAAATAGGAAAATAAAGAGCAGTAGCTGGTGAGGAGAGTGGAACTCTATGTAGATCTGAGGGCACCCCAAAGCTAGTTTATTTATTTATCAAAAATAAATAATCAAAGCATATTAGAATACATAACTGGCATGGAAAGGAAGATAGAAGGACAGTCAACTATGTAAAAATGATTTCCTATCTCCTTTAAGGCCCTAATATATGTGAACCAAGCACATAAGAAAAATGTACATATGGTACCTATGACCTCCAAATGTGTGATAGAGACATGGAAACATTTCCATAAGATGTTGGGACATAAGCTGGCTCACTGGGGCAGTGATAGTGCTACCATTTGCAATGCCAATGACCCGGGTCGAGAACAAGCCTGGGTCGTGCAGGCCTAGCCTGGGGAGTATGGCTGGTGTCCCATGGATGCGTACCTCCTCAGGAGGTGGCAGGGAATTGGACTCCGCTGCAATATCGCCACCTGCTGATGTAGCCAGGAGCCATGGCTTGAGGGAAGGACATTGACGGCATGATGCACTGCATCAGTCTGGCCTTCCAGCATCTGTGGGGTAACAGGAGGAAAAACCTTGACCAAGCAGCGTTTTCCTCCGCCCACCACACAGCCTGTACCACCAACTGGGTAGTCCACTCCAAAGATAAAACCTTCAAATCTGTCCAGGGGAGTAAGGGTCCAGCACCCGGCAGCCCTTCCCATGGGGGAGTTATCAACTGGGCACCTGAGTAGTGGAGGTAAGTCCCAGAGATAGTGGGTGATGGGGCTGGGTGGGTGGTACAAACTGAAGAAGGCCAGTTGGGACTGGAGAAGCATGAAGTACAATAAATTGTGTTTAAAAAAAAAAAGGTGGGACATAAAAATAATATGTATTTATTTACACCCCATGGGAAAATGATGACATCCCTGCTTTAAAAGCAAATGTAGCAAAATCTGTTTAGAAACAAGGAGGAATCGTCCTTTCAGGGCATGGATTTGTCTACAAGAGACTAATATCCTTTCTAGAGACAAAACAAAAGTATAATATCCTGAATGGGCATTATCCCTGTCCCCCTAAGGTTGCACCTGGAAATGAGCCTCGGCTCAGCGTGCCTCTCCAGGTTACCAATGTCTAAATAAATACATTTCATATATTTACAGATAAGAGAATATATTATTTAAGGGGTGAGGTGATAGTGAAATACAATAATATCCGATCCACTTCCACTAGAAGCAATGTGGACTATACATGAAATTCAATTTAAAAAAGTCATTAGTAAAATATATATGTTAATTTTGGAGAAAAAATCTCCTCCTGGCCAAAACTGAATATGGTATGGAATACAGAACTGGATACAAAGTTTGAAGAAGTGATTTGGGAAGAAATACTAAAACACCTATGATGTTATCTAAAAACGTCAAACTTTGCCAAATGCAATTTAATATAATTAATAAATGTATTTTATGTCATCAAAACAGATTTTTTTTATTTACTGTTCTTTTCCTCCTCTCCGTGGTGGCAATGAGTCAGAATAGTGTAACCACAATGCTGTCGCGCAACAATAGCGTGCAATAATGTCATCTGTTTTATTTTTTGTAGGGTGCTCTGCTCCGCACCACCCAACGTAGGGGTCTGTGCCCCGCACTCCCTGGACTGAAGGATTCTCACTACAGGGGGGAGCGGATCAGGGGAAAGTTAAAATATGTGGGGCTGTGGAATATTGTTTCCATGGCCCCATGTCAAAGAAACAAAGTCCTGTGTGCACAAAAATGTTGGCTATCAGGATTAGAACCCTGGTTTCCACTGCCACTGACTGTGCTGCTTTATGCCCTAGCCCTCCATGGCACAGGAGCAGCTCAGCCAGCTTTTTGGATCCTGGTGCTCTTGTTTGTGGTGAGCACCATGGACAGCGACCTGGGAAGCACTTACTGAAAGCACTGTAGATCCCCTCTCACTGTCTGTGCTAGTGCTACATGAACCAGCACTCTCTAGACTGGCACTATTTGTGTACTGCTATTCTAACTGGGTACCCTCTGGGGCTAGTCCTCCTTGTCCGTCATCCCAACCCTGTCACTTCAGCTTCCCCCAGAACGTACCTCTCCCAGAGTCCCCCACAGCTTGCTCTCTATGGCAGGGTGGTAGGGACTTCCTTGAATCACCAGAATCTGGATCCAGATTTGGGAGGGGCCCGAGTTGCTGGTACATGCCCTTCAGAGGCTGGCATTCATCCTGCTAGCCAGGATGTTTCTGCCTTTGTGGTTCCCCTGTGAGTTGCCACTCTTCCCTTTACCACATGGACACTGGTGTTATAGGACTACATTCCTTATGTGAGCGTGCACATGATACACAGTGCAGCACATCCCTTCCCACCCCATGTCCCGTGCACCCTACCTTCCATACATCTGTTGGTGGCAGTACTGCAGCAGGACATGGCACCCTCCCTCCCTTGGGAGTAGGAGAGCATCCTGTAGGATGCTCGATCCTCCCCCTCCCGTGGGTCCCCAACAATCCAGGTTATCCCCTGACACAGGTCACTGGTATTGTGAGCAGTAATACTAATGCTGCACCAATTGGCCAACTAAAACTGAATAAATTTAATCCAGAGATTTCTGAGGTAATGTGCAAGATGTAAGCAGTCTAAAGGGATGCTAGTACATATGTTTGTAGAATGTATTAAATAGCAAGTATATTGGGATAAAATACAAAAATTACTATCTGAAATATTAGATTGTACCTTTCCTTTTGATCTGGGCACTATGTTACTAGGAATTGATCAGAAGAATCTTGATTATGTAGCCATAAATAATGCAGAGCTAGTTGATTTAATTTGATTGGTGCCAGGAAAATTATACTTTTAAATTGAAGACTACAGAAACTCCAAAGTATGAACATTACTTAATTTGATATTAGATATAGCAAAATTAGAACACACTGCGATTCTACTTTTAAGAAGATAATGTACAATTCTTTCAGGAAATTTGGAATCCTCGCTTTGAAGCATTGACTAAATGTCTTGTTTGTTCTGCCTGGAACACTGTTCAGCAAGACGAATCATGAAAATTATCTCTTTTATGGCTACATTGTATCGTGATGCTATGCTGGTGTGTGTTGCTATCAGAAGAAGGGGTCTGACCAGAATTCTTAACACAGCACAGCTGTGTATTTACGAGGGAGTGAAATCAAAGCATAACTTCCTGAAAATCTGTCTGCATCCTCCCATTTACTACAGTGTGTTTCCTTCTTCTCCCCTCCCCCTCTGCATTATTTTTTCTCTTTTCCCCTCCCTCGCTGCACTATTTTCTTTGTCCCGACTGAAGGGGCTGGAGATTAAAAAAAAGAAGAACGAAAAAGAAACAGCACTGACCAGCACAATCAGCTCTCCTCCATGGCTGGCCACTGCCTTTCAGTGCTCGTTTGCACTTAAAAATACAATGAGATGCACCCAGACCCTCCTCCCACCCACCCAGCTCCTATCTTTAGGAGAATGAAGGTGACCAGCAGAACCCACCCTCCTCCATGGCGGGGCCACCCATAGTAAAAGGTTTTATTATTACAGTCAGATCAAGCTAGTATGGTAGACAATTTTGATTAACTATGTTAAAAGATGCTACAATAAAACAGCAAAGTATTGTCATTTACAGTACCGTAGGAAGATTGGGGCAGATGGGCATGGCCCGGCGCCAAACCTCACAGAGGCGCAGTTTCAACTGAGCTCACTCTATTACTAACTTGGAAAAGTGAGCACTGCAACTTTATTTTATTTTTAACTTTCTTTGGTACTTACTATTTTGCTGACAGCAGGGCACATCCGCGGACCAGCAAGTCGGGGGGGATCACATGATATGTTGCTGCAGCAAGAAGAACAATCACGTAGTATACCGAGCAGACAGTTTGTTTGTGGGGGCAGGCTGGCTCCCAGTGAAGTATATAAGGTAAGCAGACTCCAGAGTGTTGTTAGAGTGGCAGAGCAGTTGAGCAGAGGCAGTTAGAGGAGAGCTGGAATAAGGAGAGAGCCACTAGTATTGTAGAGAGAGAGAGAGAAAGAGAGAGAGCGTGGACTGTTTAAATTGATTTTGTGTAGCAGCATTTTCGACAAGAGAACAAAACTTCCTTCCACGTCCGTAATCCATCGAATTAAATAAATGATGATAATCTGTGTGTTTGGTGGGGTTGAAAAAAGTAAAAACTACTTATTGATTGTCCCTCGTTCAAAAAAGGCAAAGGGGTTAGCCTAGGGTATATAGCATTAAATAATTGGGCTCAGGGCTGGCTGCTGTATATATAATTTGTCCATTTTGCTTTGCTTTTGGAGTGGACCCTTGTGCTGACTGACTGGCCGGTGCGGCCTTGTTCTCCCTCACCCCCTGATTCATTCATCCTCCCTCTGAGGCAGGCTGATTGATCATTTGTGAATGAT
The DNA here is from genome assembly GCA_016271365.2 of Neoceratodus forsteri. Lineage (NCBI taxonomy): Eukaryota > Metazoa > Chordata > Ceratodontiformes > Ceratodontidae > Neoceratodus > Neoceratodus forsteri. The sequence goes on along the minus strand of CM028130.1, from coordinate 967,233,312 downwards.
GAGATCCCTTCTGGTCTGGCCCTGGGTCCCAGTCCCCTGCCCCTATTGCTGACTCCCGAGGCAATTTTATATTTTTGCAAGACAGTACAAAACAACGTCTTGTTCTCCACATCCATGGTCCAGGACTTCCACCTTGCAAAAGCTGATTCAATGATTCTTGATTCCCCGGTCCCAGATCCCTGCCAGCCACCCCACCCACCTGTCTTGCCGACTCCTGCCAACTCCCTGACTAAGCCTGCTGACTGCTTGGTTTGGCTGCCCCTGCCAGCTGCCCACCCCATCTTCTGCTTTCCTAATCCCGTCCGGGTGTCCCAGCAGTAGTTACTTAGTTTGTGCTGCTGGCTGCCTTTGTAACCAAGTCTGCTGGCTAGGGCCTAGGCTGACTGCATTTTTTAAAATAAACCCCAGTGCCTCACGCCCCGAGTCAGTCCTGAGTCCGACCCAGCCCCTACTATGAAATCAGCAGGCAGCAGTGTTTACAGAAACAAAAATTATTCTGTGTGTGTGGGGGATTAGCAGTAAAAAAAGACAAAACAGTTGAAACTCAAGTCTCCTTTCTTTGTGTGTGTCAGTCTGGGGCATTATTAGTGGTATTAAAAATAAAAATAATTAATCTGCAGGGAGTCTGAAGGGACTACGCTAACAAAAATAAAGGGACACAAGTGAGACACGAGGTCCTCTTACTGAAGGAGCTTTGCTATACATGCTTGGGCATCCTGTGGAACGAGGAAGGACTGAAACTATGATTTCTATGTGCTGGTGTCAGCAAACAAAATAATCTGAAGGACAAGGTGGGATTAAAGGAGGGTAAGGAGAGATCCAGAATAGTGGTAGAGTGGGTGAAGATTATGGGTTTTTAAGTGACTGCCAGAGAAATGCTATCTGGGTTACCCCCTGATAAAAGGGTCTCTGCCCATGAAACAACTTCAGTAGCACTAGTGAAGCAGTAGGGATGGGGACCCTACATCAACAGATAAAGCAGGGGCATAAGGAAGTAATTTGAGAAGGATGTGGAGAGCTATGGGGGGACAAGGTAGGAAGGAGACATCACAGGCTGCAGCATCCGTAGTGCAGTCGTCTTCAGGAAACTCCTCAGGAGGCAGCAATGTTGCCTGGTGTGCAGCAGGTTTGCAGCACTCACTGTGGAGCTGGGTGCAGTAAAGGAAGAACTTAACCTTCTTACAGCGATTCCCAGTGGACACTGGTGCAAGCAGCCACCGCTCCTTTCCACTGCACACCGAGCCACACCTACTGTAGGTAGGGGGGATGGGGTAGAAGGGTCTATACAGGCTGAGACCCTGAGGTGGCAACAGCAAACAGATTCACCCCTCCTGCAATTTGGTTCATCTAGCCCCCCAAGGAAAAGGTCACCCCTGCAGGCATGCAAGAGACCAGGTCTGTGCTTAAGAGTACACCTTACATGCATTGGAGTCCAAGAGGCAAGACAATGCTAGGAAAGAGCTTGTGATAGGTGATTCCATCATAAAGAGGACAGAAGGGGTGGTGGAGTGCAGAGAGCAGGGGACAGGAAGGTTAGATGCCTTCTGGGGCTTTGGTTGGATGGGATGTAAACAGGGTAGAAAGAATTGTCAATAGAGTAGAAAGCAGTCCTACTAGGCACCGATCACCTGGTTTACACACTTCTAGAGGAGGTTAATAGCGTTAGAAATTTTGTGGAGGACATCCAAGCTGGCAGCTGCCTCACTGACTTCTGATTTTTTTCTGCCAGTTTGAGCAAAAGGGAGAACTAGAAGAGGGTTCATCCAATTGCTCACTTCAACTCATGGTTGATGGAGTGGTACAGACAGGAGGGATGGGGTGCCTGGGATATTGGATCCACTCTTGGATGGATTGAAAGCTATTCAAGCTAGATGGCCCTCAACCCTCTGAGGAGGGCATCAGGATACCAGGGAGCAAGTTTAAAGAATTATTTAAAAAATTAGGCAGCTTTAAACCAGCAGAGAGAGATGCTGTGCAAATGCGGATAACAAATGCACCTACTAAACTGAAAGAAGCTTAAATGGCCTCTCACTACTGCTAGAAAACATGGAAGGAACAATATGGCATAACAAATGTGGAGAAATAGGGAGGTTGTAACAAGCTGGAGGAGAGGGGTTGCAATACTGGATCTGGGTATCTAGGAAGGAGGAGATAGGCAGGGCCAAGGCTTGAGAAGAGAATTCGGTTTTAGTTTTTCCTTTGTTTACACACTTCTTAAATATTGTCTCTGTCTGCTCATGCTTAAAGATTGTATTTTTTAGATTTTACTTTTCTGTATTAAAAGTATGTTTTTCTTCAGAAAAGCCCCCAAACCCACCAAAGAGCATGTAAACCTCCCAGAGCTTCTGGACTCTTTTCTGAAGGGGGAGCAAAATTAGTCTCTTGCCCAGGGCACCAAAATGCCTTCCTACGGCTCTGGTCATTTATTTAGAAATCATCAGTGCACTATGTACTACAAGTATATAAACCACTACTGAAGAAGTTAACTGTCCCATTAAGATAATTTAAGGTTGTTTTGGTTGGGCAGCTAGAAAAGCCACTAAAGCTGTGCTGTCCATTAGGATCTTTTCTAAAATAAAAAGTCACATTTTCCAAAGTGGTCTACTGTACATTCAGTGCTGTAGATACTTTTTCTGTCATTATTAAAATCTTACTGATATCATCAGCAAGTTGATAAAACACACTGAGGTCTTTCTTATTATAAAGGTGCTGAATACTCCAGTGCATTCTAGGAATTTATTGCAGTGCTCAATTCCATATTTTATTCATTTTCCATATGGAGGTTCCAAATGAAAATACTGTATATGCTGTAGTCCAGTGAGAGGAAACAAGGTCCTACAGCTCCGTCATACTGTAAGCATTTCCATTTCTAACTGTTCTGAATTTGATGTCTTCCTGTAGAAAAGCCTTAATGTATAATGTGACCCAGAACGGTAGCCCATGACATTTACGACCACGATTGAGTGAACCGCAAAATGGCAACTCAATCACAGTGCATGTCATGGGGGCTACCAAGGAGGTAGAGTGACCAAATGGGGTGGGTTGGCGAATGTAATCACAGGATGTTGCTACACATACACACACGGGGAGGTGGGAGTGATAAAACATTAAAATACAAGTCCCTGTGCCATTTGTTGTGGAGTCAGAGCGCTAAAATTGATTTTGTCGCCTGATCAGCTTACAACGGTGGTCACCTTCAGCAGTCACCATTATGACATGGAACCACCTAGAACAGGTGCAGGAGTCTGGTGTTTAAAGTGTTCGAATCCTCAGCATTGTGTTTAAACTTCAGTTTCACAGACGCCCTAAAACTGCACCTATGCAAAACAGTTAAATATAATATGCAGTGTAGCTTTAGGTATCAGATAACAGGTGACGTTAACAGCAAAGAAACTCCCACAGCTTGCAGATGAAAGAAAATCATAGAAACATAGAATTTGATGGCAGATAAGGACCGCTTGGCCCACCTAGTCTGCCCATTTTTCTACCTAACAGATAAGTTGCAGATCCTAGTTAACCAACAGGCTACTTCCTCCTACCCCCCACTAGGACTGCCTAATGTCTGTCCCATGCATTCTTGAATTCCCCCACTGTTCTTGACTCCATGACCTCCTCAGGGAGGCTGTTCCATGCATCCACAACCCTCTCTGTGAAAAAATACTTCCTCACATTACCTCTGAGCCGTCCCCCCTCTGTCTTCAAATTGTGCCCCCTTGTTCTTGCACATCTCTTTTTCTGAAAGATGCTACCCTCTTGCACCTTGTTGGTTCCCTTGAGGTATTTGGAAGTTTCTATCATGTCCCCCCTCTCCCTTCTTTCCTCTAGGGTATACATATTAAGCTCCTTTAGTCTTTCTTTGTATGTCTTCTGGTGCAGACCCTGCACCATTTTGGTTGTCCTCCTCTGAACAGCCTCCACTCTGTCTATGTCTTTCCTGCTATGTGGTCTCCAGAACTGCACACAGTACTCCAGATGGGGTCTCAGTAACTGTCTGTACAGAGGGCCAAAAACTTCCTGTTTTCTACTATTGATGCCTCTCCCTATGCATCCCAGTATCCCCCCAGCATTCCTTACTGCCTTCCCACATTGCTTGTCCACCTTTAGGTCATCTGATATAATTACCCCCAGGTCCCTTTCCATTTTTACTGTTGTCAGTATCTCACCCCCCATTGTGTACTCTTCCCCTGGGTTTTGTTTCCAGGTGGTATTACCTTACACTTCTTTGCACTGAATCAAGCTGCCATACATCTGACCATTCCTCCAACCTTGCCAAATCCCTTCTCATCCTTTCCACTCCATCATGTGTATCAACCCATCATGTTGATGATTATTGTTTTAGTCCCCACCCCAAAGCAACAAGTAAATAAATGTGTTCAGCTATGCCCAAAAATAACATTCCGAATGATGCTGTCATTTCTAAAACCTAAACTGGCCTCAGCGGTTAACATTTGGCTACCACCCTCCTCAAAACTGTAACTCACATCTTCAGTGATTACCTACATAAAACTCCATGTGTTGGGTTCTTTTATCACTTTATCACTTCTAAAAACAGAATTGGAAATTGTGCAGGAAGTAGGTAGAACAGCTGTTCCTGGTGTGTGCTAACAATGCAACCTCCTCTGTTCTACGTAGAGGTGCAATAAATACAGAGACACACTCTCATAAAGCTTCACATGGGACCCAGCGAGCAGCATTTGCACTTTGTTATATGGAATTACTGCCCGCACCGAGGACTGGTCGTAGGTTCTTACCACGAAGAAGGGACACTGTTTATTGAGTTTGTTGCTGATCGTTGCATGTAAGTTCATGATCACTCCTATACATTGATGTATATAGTACAGTATGCTTAGCTGACATATCGACATATTTTAGAACAACAGGTGCTTCTTCCACAAGTCTGACCAACTTTGTTGTGCCATGTTAGCATTACTTGTGGGGAGTTGGGGTGCTACTTACTTTGAAAGGTGCTCATTCATGGAGTTTTAACAAAAGTTATCCTTTTTCTAAAGCAAAGACAGGTGTGTCAAACAAGCTAACCAAACAAAGTTGCTCACTGCTAAAGACTAAGGTCTGAAACCTGATCCTGTAATTTATCTTATTTTTTAAAGCCTGCCGTCTCTAATTTTGGCACATTGATTGCCTCATCCTCCAGACTGGTTACAATGGCACCGGAAACTTATTTTTTTAATGGCAAAATGTATAGTTGAATGGGGCAGTATCACAGTCATTTCACTTATTTTTGAGTCACCTCTTATTAAAATAAATATTACAATAAAAGCAGAAATATTTTAAAGAACAGAAATTCAGGTACAGTTTACTGGATGCACTGCTGTGAGGTACGCGTTTGGATTTTCTTTGAGAATAAAATTCTTCCAGAACACTACTGACACAATATAATTAATTTTATTGCGATGTCAAAACTGGCAGTAAGCTAGAGCCTTGACAGAGGCGATGCGCTGGGGACTTGTGGGTGCTGAAGATGCATATGTTAAGGAGGAGATGGAGCCTGCATTTCTGCTGCTGTAGAGGCTCAGTAACCATACAGTACAAGCTTCTTGCTTGGGTACCACATGTATTTTGTGCAGGGTTGGCTGCTACCACATGGAACAAATTGTGGGGGGTGAGGGAACCCCAAGTTTGCATTACAGCCTAGCCAGCCTGGCCCAGTTCCTCTGTATCTGCTGGTTCCTTACTTGATATCTTTTTTGACACAATTCTGAAGGTTCTTTTAAACATGTGTGTTACACGTAATAGTAATTAAACCGCATTTGAGTGATATATATTGAACAATGGCTGGATAGGTGGTTGTAAAAAGACTTTTACACACACCCGAGGTGTGGGATGCCACATAAACCTCGAGAGCAAAGCTTGAGGGGTTTATTAAGGCATCCCACACCAAGGGTGTGTGTAAAATTTGAGTTTTATGCACCTACCCAGCCTTTATTTTATATAATTGCTGGGGAGCATTTTTTCACCACAGCAATTGTAGAAAATGAACAGAGAGAGCCACAGACTGCAGTCAGATTTCAGTGCAGTCTGCAGTCTGAAGCAACAGGCAGAAAAACTGTTTCCCTTTCGTTTTCCTTTTTCCTTTTTTTTTTTTGTTTATTGTCTAAGCGTCAGTGGAGAAAAAGACCTCAACAGAAAAAAAGGAACTTACCACTGACTACAAGAGGTGGTGAAGTCTGCGGCAATAAGAAACGGGCATGGGAATGGCACAGAATAAAGGAAGAGTGGTGACAGGCACGTACATGGTCCGAGGGAAACCAGGATGCATGATCGTAGTTATAGCCCGATGGTTATAATGGGTGAATTATAACCGTGTTCCCCTATGGAAGAAAACACTCCCCAGTTATTACATCACCAATAAATACCAATCACTTTAAAGCAGCATTTAGAACTAGGATAGATATGAGGGAGGGGGAGAGAGAAAGAGAGAGAGAGAGAGAGAGTTTTATAGTGGAAAAGTGGAAAAGAACAGGATGGGGGATTATGGTAAGAACCTACTGTTACAAGAGGCATACAACAAACCCAAAATATGGCATTAATGACCGTATTGAGTGGCTTCCTATCTTATAAAATGGATTTCCACAATCTATCATCTTGCTACTTTATTTAGTACGTTACTATTAAAACCCCGCGGCCCTGCCCACCGCTCCCACTTCCTTGTTATAGAATCATTTTTATGGATAAATTGTCACACATGGACATGTTAAGTCCAGCCATTTTGCCCCTTTCAGTTTTATGGACCGTTCATTAAATTAAGATAAATTTTGTTTAGATATACTGGGTGAAATATGGATTTTTTATTAGATAGAAATATTCAGTTTTAAGTCATAAGAACAGGGCTATTTTAAGTAACACATTTGATTTTGGTCTCCTTCTCATGTGAGCTGACTTATCATTGTACAGTATAACCATCAAATTCCATATGCTTTAACAGTATAATGTACCCCTGTATAGCACATCATTTCTCCAATTGGGTCCTTTTCAAGTTTATGAAACTAAACTGATGTAAACTTGACTTTCCCTCCCATTAGTCAGACCTCTAGGTATCTTTCGATGCTGGATGGTGCCGCTGTCTTTTCCATTCTCTTGGATCTGGTGAATCCCAACTACTACGATGCTTGTGCACACATGTACTCTCTTTCAGACATCATTGTAGGCTTTAGAAGTGCACATGCATCTACTCGCCCAGTTCTGGCTGGCCGCAGCTATTTAGAGTGGAATTGCTAAGGGTCTCCTCCGCGCTTACAACGAGAGGAGGATAAACAGCTGCCAGTCGGAGAGCTTCATTATCTGGTAAAAGTTGAAAATGCTGTGTTTCAACTAAACATTGTAAAAGTGTTTGTAGCCCTCTCCTGTGCCATACAAGAGGCCACTGCCCATGCCTTGCTGGCGTCACAAGGCTAAGGGCTGGGTTCCTATAACTGACATATGGGGGTCCTTTCCCAAAGATATAATTAAAATGGTGGTGCCTCCACCCAGTCCATATTAGTGGTCTTGATTGCCTACAGTACAACCCCTGGGATGTCATACCAACCCACCTCCCCCACCGCTACACGAGGCATGGACTTACTAGGATTTGAACCTCTCCACATTCCATTACACCATTTACATTTTCCATTTCGGATAGCATGCCCACTAAAATTAGGCTCTGGATTCATTATTTGCTGTATCTCAGGAGCAGAGAACAGGCACCGACTCCAAAAAGCACCTGTCCATCCTTCTGCTTTCACAGTCTCTCAGCTTCAACAGTCACATTCTTGCTCTGGCTCACACTTATCTCTTGCACTCAAAGTTCCTTTTCTCACTGTGCAGGTATATAATACTCTCCATGTGAAAAGGCTCTACCTTTTCTTCTCTCAGCACATTCATATTCTCCCATTCCTCATCATTTCTCTGAATTCCATCTTTTCCCAGGCTTAGACACAACCGTTGTCCTTTTACCAGGCTCAGGACACAGCCTTTGTCTTTTTCCAGGTTCAGGACACAATCTTTTTTTTCTCTTCCCACTACTCGGTGCATCTTCAGTTTAACACAAATTCTTGTAATCTGCATCTTTCTCTTTTTCATTCGAGCTGCCTTTATCTCACCGCAGTGACTCAACTTCAGAACAATGCAGAACATTCAGCATCCCGCAGCTTTCCCTTTTTCTCTTCAAAGCTGCTTCTTCCTGGCTTCTACTTTCCCACTTCCTGATGGGGCAGGCACTCCCTGCCCTGTGGGACAAATTGCTGGCAGCCTCCAGGCAGGCCCACCCTGCAGCCCCATTCTCTCCAGGGGCAAGATCCCCCCCCCCCGGAGGAACTCTCCCCAGACTGACTCAAACTCTTAACAGTTCTGTCCTCTTGGGAGCTTTCTGGCAGCTCCCCATTGGCTGGAGTCACAGTCCTTTAGAAAATTAATATGTATGAGGCTCCCTTGATACCTCATTGGTGCAGAAAAAGGTGCCTAAACATTCCCGTGTTTTCCTCAAAGTCTGTTCTCATAGTCCCATAATCCTTGGCAAGACTCCTGGCTTGGTGGTTGATTGGCTGGTGTCACATGGGTCTTAAACATGGTGGCTGGATGTAAACAGTGTCCACAGTTCACACAGAGTCCCAGGTTTTAAGTGTCTCTGCAGCCAAACCCTGTACTTTATTTATTTCCCCACAAAGATGTAGCCACCCCTGTGCCCTGCTGAGCGACTGCACTCATTAACTTGTCGGCTCATCCCTCTTACAATTGCTGCTGCCATTTCCTTAAACCCCTATGCAGCATGTACACAGTCCCAGTGCAGCCAAATTAGTGTCCCATTTTATTTCCCTGCTGCACTCCTCCTAAACCTTTTTATTTATTCAGTTTCTGCCAGAACAGTGGCCACTCCTTTCCTCTGGTGGCCCGTTGCATTTTCTAACTTCTTTATTTATCCTGATCCCTGATGCTAGCGCCATTTCACTTAGCCCCTAGGTGCTGGACAGCACTCCTATTCATCTTTATTCATGAGCCACCTTATGAATATTAATGAGGTGTCTCCCATATCTTGCACATGATTGGCACTTACAAATGTAGCTTTTCTTTCTCGACCACAGCCTCTCCGGTTCTGCCAAGGTCTCCGGTCCCTCTTTTGCCTTGTCCTGGGACTGGGACCACTGGAGAGCAGCACTAACTGGCCATGGAATGGCCAAATGTCTAACTGTGCATGTGTGGGCTTCGCTGGCATCGCAATGCCATTTTCAAAATGGTGCTCCGCAAACCAGCTCTTCTGGCCCTGCTGTCCCTTAAAACTATGTGGAGACTGGCAGGAGAGGACAGAATATAGAGGCAGCAGCCAGGAGACTGAAAAATGGGGGTGGAAGCAAACCCCCAGGGAAATTAGCCTTTTCTGGGGCTCACAGGTAAGCCCCTGTAAAGGGGGTTACATGTATACTAAAGTAAAGTTTCCTTTTGTGGCTGTCCCCATATAGGCTCTCTGCAATGATACGTGCAATCAAGATTGAAACTGCAAAATCAGGATCTCTATAAGCATGTTTTATTTTTATTTATTTTACTCTTTGGTAGTCAAGTAAGGCCCACTAGGCACAAGTGCCTGTTTTCAGGGGCGACCTGGGAGCACTGGGCGGTTAAGTGACTTGCTCAGAGTCACACAATATGCAAGTGGAGGTTGTGAGAATCAAACCAAGGTCTGGTCTGCTGGATGTACCAAGCTTGTTCACAGCTCGTTAGTCTACCTCCTAGGCTATATTGCCAGCCCATTGAAAATATTTGGATACACGTGCTTATGCATGCACAGTGGGGTGCTAAGATATATTAATTTCACTTGATGTTTGTCAGTTAACTCTGCTGACTGATAACTCTGAGTAGTTTAATATGAGTTGATTTACAGTGTGCTGAGGCTTTCCTGAATGAATTGTAATTTAAAGGCTTGACACCTACAGGTTGTAGCATTACCTTTGGCACGTAAAGGCAAGACTTCTAAATGTGAACCAGTTTATAAGAAACTTTCATAAAACTTTTGTATAATTTCCTTTTTCTTGTGAACAGTTTTACAAGCTTAAGGAGCTATATTCAGGGACAATGGTTTTCCGTTTTTACCGGTAACACCGGTAAAAATCACGGAATCCTGCTTGGTTTGCGGATTTTGAATTCTTGTACCGGTGCCTCACGGAAATTGCATTTCACTGCACAGAATCCCTAAGATTTCAGCATATTTTTAAATGTCTTTATTTTCTCTTTCTATGCCCCCTTCTCACAGCATCAGTCTCCACTTTTCAGAGATCCCTAGTCTGGGTATCCCCTAGCTTCACCCCAGATAATGCTCAGGAGCTCCTGTGAGCCTGCCCCATCCTGTCTAGGTTGTACCCCCCAGGTGGGAAGGGAGAGGACCCCAGGTCACCCCTCCACAGTCCTTTAATGTGTGTCGGGCAGCCCAGTGGGTCCCTCATGGAAACTGGTTATGAAGTCTGGGGCAGCTGGGTCCCTTCTACCAGTAGCCGATGTGGGGTGATTGTTACTGGTTTTCTGGTCTCTGTCCCTGAGGGCACCAACACTCAAGGGGATCCAAGGAAGTAGGACACATAGAGACATGCCACTACTCCAGATCCTGGCTAGCTTCCTCTCTTCCCGATTGCTCTACAGCCTCATTGCACCACCACCTGTGGTCACCCAGGTGGCAGTAAGGCAGCAGGACCTGTAGGCCACTGTTCCCAGAGGAGGAGAGCAGCCCCCCAGGTGCTCGATCCTACTCCCCTGGCCAGACCTCTAGCAACCCGAATTCACTTCTGATCCCGAGTCCCTGGCATTGCAAGCAGTAGTGCTACCTCAATTTATTTACAGTGCTCTGTCAACTATATACCCACTTTGGTGTAAGAAAACATAAGCAGATGGAGAGGGAAATAATTCAATTTTAGTAAAATTTTGCAAAGTGTTCAATGTTCATAATTTGCACTGTAGGTACTGTGCACTATTATTGAACTCATATATTAAAACGTTATATATGGGTGTTATGGCTGGCAGTATAGCTTAGTGGTTAGAGTAACAAACAGTGATCGAACTGAGTACATTTAGGAGACTTGGGTTTGATTCTCACAACCTCCACTTGCATACTGTGTGACTGTGAGCAAGGTACTTAACCTCCACAGTGCTCCTGGGTCACCTCTGAAAGCAGGCAGTTTTGCCTAGTGGGTTTACCCAGTTTACAAAAAAATATAAAAAAAAAATACCAATACATGTTTACTACATCATATAGTAGTCAGGGTACCATGTAATTTATCTGAGTTGTACTCTGGCTGCAATGATGTTGTATAGGTAAATATAAATGTTCAAATACATTTTGTGTTTTTTAAGCTTGTTTTTAGACTTTAGTCAGGTTTTTATTGTATTTTTTGCATATGAACATCTAGAATATAGATTGCTAAGTGAAGGATCACTGTTACCAACTAGTTTATTCAAGTTTATAATCAGCAGGGCCATCCAAAATCCTCAGTTGTTTGAATGAAAATTAGTCTGAATGAAAGTATGTTCACAAGGCACAAGCCGCCCTACTATTTATTTAGGTGAATGAGATAGAAACATAGAAACATAGACTTTGACGGCCCACCTAGTCTGCCCATTTCATCATTTGCACCTTCTCTCCCACCTGTTGTGTCAGTCTCTGTGACAACAAAAAGTTTTCTGACAGACTGCTTTAATAAAAAGCAAATGTTACATGTTTAAGTGTACTTATGCTTGGTCAGTGGATTTTGAAAGCACATTCAATGACACACAGAAGATAAGACCCCAGGGGCTTTATGATGCTGGTGGGTAGAGTGGTGCTCAATTCACATCTGAGCTCAGACATGAAAACTGAGAGACACCCTTTCATGGAGACCAAGGGAAAAAAGGAATCCACATGTTTGTGAGATGCATTAGAAGGTCCTCCACTAATCACTTGTGAATTTTTTTGAGGTGAAGACAATATTTCAAAGAAACAAATTCAGGCAGTTTTTTTGTTCCTCCTACCCCTGGCCATCCACTCCTTCAGGCCTGCCAAGTCCCCTACCACTGCTGCTGAGTCCCAACCACCATCCACTGCCCCTTATGGCCATGCTATCAGGTAACCAGTAACCCTTCATCGGTGGGCCCCTATCCCTATGGGAGGCTAACAGGGAAGACAATCGCCTAAAGAGCTTCCTGTATATCCCAGGCATGGCAGGGGTCAGAACATACACATGTGTTTGGGGCTTCATGCTTATGGAGGGACCAGCAGCCATCCTCTGAGTGGCCAGCAGGTGTTTTCCTATTTTTGTGGGGAGTGACAGGCCACATGATGTCAAGGCACAAGCTAATGTCCCTCACGCTCTCTTCCACAATGAGGGCTAATGTGTTGCCATGCCTCCAGCCTCCACCTGTGGCCAGCAAATGCTGAGCTGTGAATATACCCTCCTCCCAGGAGAAGGCGAGGGGTTGTTGGACACTCAAGCCTTCACCCCCCTCCCGGCCGGTCCTCCAACACCCAAACCTGTTAAAAACCCTGGTCAGTGGTGTCACAGGCAGAAATCCAATTCAGGCAGTTAAATGATAGGAAAAAACAAATGTGTTCCACCTTAGTAGTGGCGGTGGCTCAGATTAAATCACATCTGAGTTCTAACAAGCAAAGAGACTAAGTCATTTGTAACTTGTGCATGTGGGTGTGGGTGTTGAAGAAAGGGATCATAGTGCTTGTCACTACTGCCATCACCCCTGAGGGATGTGGACTGCATTGTTGCTACTGCCATCACACCTGAGAAGTGAGGGGCCATAGTGCTTCTGCCATAGCCACTGGTGGATGGGGAATATTGTACTGCAGCTGTCCCACCAGAGGGTTGGGGCCATAGTACTGATACTGCCATCACACCCGAGAGGCAGGGCCGTAGTGCTTCTGTCATAACCACTGGTGGGTGCGGAACGTGGTACTGCTGCCATCACACCTAATGGATAGGGACCACAGAGCTGCTGCTTCCATCACACCTGATGGAGGGGGACACAGTGTTGTTGCTGCTGCCATCACACCAGAGGATGGGTCTGTAGTGTTGTTGGTGCTGCCATTAGCACCAGAGGATGGGGGCCTTACTGCTGCTTCCATCACCTCAGGGATGGGGCTGTAGTACTGATTGCTGCCATCACATCTTGTACCTAAAATAACTTTAAATTGGTACAAGGATGGAAGGATGTGCAATAGTGGAGGTCAAAACTGCTAAAATGCATGTTAGCAGAGTTCAAAATTGTTAAATAAAGTACACAAAACCAAACATCAGTAAAACGGATTTTGGCTAAGCAGACACCGTGACAGTATCGTTTTTATAATGTGCAAAATGGAATTTGCCTTTCTCAATCCCGTAAACCAGTGTCCTGGCTATATTTGGTAGTTGTTTTGTTGTAAAGCAATTAATAAATCTGTTGACATCTTGTCTCTATATACTTTCAGTGTACATTATGGTTGTTGATTATTTTTTAGATTATTTAATGTTTACAGAAGTGCTTAATGTGAATAGAACATAACATGTTATCACAAGAAAAGTGTGGGTAAATTAGTACTTTTCTGCAATGATGACTTGTGTAACAGCAGGACCCACTGAAAATGATTTTGCCTCTCAGCTGTCCTATCCTGAGTAAATGCATTGTAAAAAATTGGTAACAGCAAGACCCATACTGAAAATGAGCTATTGCATCTCTACTATGCTAGCCTGGGTAAATACAGTGTAAAAATGTGTAAAAGTAGGACCCCCACTGAAAATGAGGTATTGCATCTTAACTATGCTATCCTTGGTAAATACATGAGTGCATACATTGTAAACATAGGTAATAGCGTCACCTTTACGGTTTTCATTTTTCCTATTATTGTGATATACTAAATCTGGAATTTTTATATCATAACAATATAACAAATATTGTACATTACAATCCAACCCACACTTATTGTATATATTTTATCGGTTTAATGCATTAGCAGCCATTTTGGCTCTGACCAGGGTTTATTTTAGAACTGTTAGTTGTGTACATGGGGAAATGTCTGTCTAATCCAACCTGACCTCCGCCTTCAACAGGGTATATGATGATGATGGACTCTCCTTTGTGTATTTGCTACTCATTTTATGGGTAGGACTTAGAATAAAAGAAGGGAGCCTTCTTCCACACCCCAAAGAAAAGTAGAATACAAGAAGGCAGCCTTCTGACCCACCTAAAAAGGAAGAAAAAAAAAGAAACAATGAAACATAGCCGATGACAGCAGAAAAAGACCACAGGTCCATCTAGTCTGCCCAGAGTTTCCTATCTGCTCTGGGACCAATTGTCTATGCAGGGTTTTATCCCTTCCATTCAACCCCCTTGCTCCCCTCTCTACTGCTACTGACCTGAGCAACCACCAGACCCCACACTCTGTCCTAGCCATGCTTGAAACCATTTGGTCTTGGGGTCTACCACCTCTTCCGGCTGACTATTCCCTGGCTCTACCACCCTTTTGGTAAATAGAACTTTCAGACTTTCTCATATCCTTCTTAAACCTCTCCCCTGCCATTTTCCACTTGTGACCTCGGATTCTTGACTCTGTACTCATGCTCAATAGTTCCCCACAATTCACCTTGTTTATTCCCTTCAAGAACTTGGAGATTTCTATCATATCCCCCTCTGTTGCTTGGTCTCCAGCAAGTACTGTACATGTTCAGTGCCTTGAGATGATCTTCATAAGATCTGCTCTGTTGGCCCTGAATCATCTTGGTCACCCTGCATTGCACAGTCTCCAGCCTGTCCCTGCCCTTCCTTAGGTGAGGACTCCAGAACCGAGCACAGTATTCCAGGTGCAGCTTCACCACTGACCTATGTAGAGGTAGTAGTACCTCCTTTTTCCTGCTGTCAGTACTCCTTCCGATACACCCCAACATCCTATTATCCTTACTATAGGCCTTGTAACTCTGGCTTGATTGTTTGAGGCAGCTGTGAATAACTCCGAGGTCCCTTTCCTTTGCCATAGTGCTCAGTTTAACCCTTCCCATCCAGAAATCTGTCCTAAGTTTTTTGTTTCCCTAGGTACATAACCTTGCATTTTTTTGGCATTGAATTTCGACTGCCAAACTTTAGACCACCTTTCTAACCTTTGTAGATATCTATGCATCTCTTTGATCCCCTCATCATTATCTACCCTACTGCAGAGCTCATGTCATCATCTGCGAAGAAACACAGCTTGCCTAGGATGCCCTCTCCAATGTCACTGATGAAGATACTGAAGAGGACAGGACCTAGGACAGATCCCTGGGGCATCCCACTCTTGACCTCCTCTCTAACAATTTGACCCCATTTGCTATCACCCTCTGCTGTCTCTCCTTTAACCAGCTTCCTATCTATGTCCCTAGCTGCACCCAGATTCTCCACCTTCTTCTGCAATCTTCTGTGTAGCACTGAATTGAAAGCCTTGCTGAAATCAAAATCCACAGCGTCGTCCATACCTACTACCTTTGTTACCCAGGCAAAGGACAACATCTCCCCTGCCAAAAACCCATGTTGTTTACTATCCTGTAGTACGTTGTTGTCTAGGTAGTCCACAAGGTCCACTTTGATTATTGACTCCATCAGTTTATCCACTGCAGAGGTAAGGCTGACAGGTCTGTAATTTTTAGGTTGCTTCTTGTCTCCCTTCTTGTGTAGCAGCAATACGTTCACTATCCTTCAGTCTTTTGGAATCGCCCCTGTCTGAGCTGAGCACTTGAATAGCACTGCTTGGGGTTCAGCCAGTTCTGTAGTCAATTCCTTGAGCACCCATGGGAGCATTCCATCTGGCCCTGAGCTTCATCTACCTTTAGAGCTTGAGGCCCATTCTGGACCCTTTCTCTGGCAAGTACTGGCTGCCTTATTTCAGGAATGCCCTTGATTGCTTCCTTGATGCCACTTTCAGCAGGGGCCTGCTGTGTTCCCTTGTGAAGACAGAGCAGACATAATCATAAAGGATGACTGCTTTTGTTCATCTTCCACTATCACCCTACCCCTTTATAGCCTAATATTACTTTCTCCCTTCTTCCTTTTTTCCTTACTATATCTGAAGAATTGTTTTTCACCATCCTTGACCATATCCATAATATGCAGCTCCGTGTCTGCTTTTGCCACCTTGATGGTCCTGTTTGCTTCCATAGTTTCTGTTTGGTACTCTTCCCATTCCTTCTCTCCCTGCTTTTCCTTGTACCTAGTGAAGCCTTTTCCTGGCCCTCACTGCTTCTCTGATCCTTTCTGAGAACCACATTGGTCTCTTATACCTGTTTTGTTTTGTAACAATTCTAATGCATGACTTTGTTGCCTTGCTGTGCTTGCTTGTGTTGCTTTGAATTGCACCAAAAGAGGGGTGCAGCCATACCGGACATGATGTCATTGTGGGGTACGGGGAACCAAGGGGTTCGAACTGGAAAAACAAAATAATAAAATGTAGCCACCAATGTTAATTCACTTATGACCCAAGCTGAGACTGAAACCCAGGCCTCTAGTGTAAGCAGTTATGAACTAGGCATGGGCAGTATCAGTTCTAAGGAAACAATGAGAGCAGGGTTGGTTTTATCGTTTAGAAGAAAACTATTCTGGCCAGCAGAGTGACACGCCATTAGGGTACTACCCTGCCAACAGTACCAGGGTTCTTGTGCAAGACTTGGCACCCTACACTAGGACTGGCTGGGTGCCAAGGACTTCACAGTGAAACATGAAAACATAGGCTCTGTTGGCAGGAAAAAAGTCCCATTGGTCCATCGTGGCCCATCGTGTCTGCCCATTAGTACCTAACTAATGTTGAATGAGGGAGCCCTAGAAGCTTCTCACTCCACCCTTCCTCCCTCCCTCTCTTTCTGGTGTGGTCCTTACCAAGCCATTATATCTGTTCCACCCTCATTTAAATGCCCCCACTGATTTCACACAGACCACCTCCTCTGGCTACCTATTCTACCCCCCCACCCTCTCTGTGAAAATTGCTTCCTGGTACCTCTCTTAAGTTTGCCATCTTCCACCTTCGTGGAGTTTCACCTGTTATTTTTGTTTCCACACAATATAAACAGTTACCCACTGTCCGCTTTATTGACCCCATGAAGGTACTTGTACTGTATGTTTGAGTCATGTCCCCTCTCTCCATTCTCACCTCAAGCATGTACATGCTTAGATCTACCAAGCTCTCCTCATATGGCCTTTTCTGTTGTCTTTGGACCAACCTGCATACCCTCCTCTGCACTATATCCACTCTGTCTCTGTGCTTCTTTAGATGTGGACTTCAAACTGATGATGATCCAGTGATCCATACAGTGGTGTTAGTACCTCCTCTCTCCTGCCACTGATCCCCCTCCCTGAGCACCACAACATCCTTTTTGCCCTATAGAGCTGAGGCAAGTGGCTCTCAGTAAGGGAAGCATTTGTGCACCTTGCGGATTGACCAATGCAGCATTGGTATCAGATATGTTGGTAACTGTGTGGAATTCTATAATTTCAGAAATTCTGCCTAATTTTGCAGAATTCCATTGGAAGTGGAGTTCTGAAATTTTAAAACGTAATGTTAACTGCAAAATCACATTCCACAGTTTACGTAATCCATGAATTCACCTTCTGCAGATCACATAATTCATGGAACATTATTCCACAGTTTTTGTAATCCCCAGATTCATTTTCTCAGATTATGTAATCTGTGGAATATTATTCCACAGTTTATGAAATCCAGTGGATTCATTTTCTGCAGATCACAGAGTACATGGAATATTATTCCACAGTTTACATAATCCGCAGATTCATTTTCTGCAGATCACATAATTCTCAGAATATTTTTCCACAGTTTATGTAATCCACGGATCCATTTTCTGCAGATCACATAATCCATGGAATATTTTTCCACGGTTTATGTAATCTTCTGATTCCTTTTATGCAGATCACGTAATCCACAGAATATTATTCCACAGTTTATGTAATCTGAGGATTTATTTTCTGCAGATCATGTAATCCATGGAATATTATTCTATAGTTTATGTAATCCACAGATTCATTTTCTGCAGATTACATAATCCATGGAATATTATTTCATGGTTTACACAGAAATGCATTTCAGAAATGACTCCGTGGTGCCAAGAAAAGGCTCACTTGGCACGCTAGTGACCTGTGTTCGTACTCTGAGCCTGGGTACCAGGAGCAGAGACTAGTAGGGAGGGTATCTAGAGCATCCATTGGATGCTTCCCTCCCAGGGGGGTGGGCAGGGCCTTGACACCTGCTAGAAGATTGGAGACGAGCTTGGGGGTTGTGTAGCCTCGACATGCCCCCCACACATCCCTGCCACAGGTCGCCACTCCCACAGGCCCAATCAGGGTGGAGTGGGTAGGTCAATAAAAGTGGAAAATGCCCCCTGGCCATGCCAGGAAGCCTGGGATAGTCCTGTGCTGACCACCCCCACCACCGATCCCAGGGCTAATGTAGTTGAGCTTCTGGGCACTTTTCCCCCAAAGGGGAGACCCACCTGATGAAGGGATACATCGGATCACCAATAGGATCAGATGACGACCAGCGGAGGATGGTGTCTGTTGGGTCAAGGTTGCCTGAAGGAGTGGCCAGCCAGGGGAAGAAGGGAGGAGTATAAAAAAAAACTAAATGCATTTCATAATTTTGTGGAATTAAAAAATAAATTCTGAAAAGTATTTCAGAAGCAGAATTACCATTCTATACAAATCCCGCTGGTAGCATTTTGCATTCTGCAAAGCTCTACTCCCATCCCTTGCAGCATGAGCAAGTGATGCAGTACATTGTGACCTGTAGTCACTGGAGAAGGGATAGGGATGTAACATTGGGGATAAAATAATACTGAAATATAAAATAATAAATGTGAGCTGGCTCACCGGCGCAGTGTTAGCACTACAGCCTGTGACACCAGCGACTCGAGTTTGGGAAGGTGCCTAGGTTGCTGGAAGGCCAAAAAGGGGAGGATGGTTCAGCATCTCATGGATGCTCACCTTCTTGGGGAGTGAGGGCCCCTGGTCTCCACCGCAATACTGCCAGCTGGGTGAACACAGGTGGCAGTGCAGGCTGGAGCCAGTAACAGGAAGGGGAATCTCATCACTCTGACATCCAGGTGTCAGACAAACCACCTCCATGATGTTTGGGGTAGGGCAGAAAAAGTGAAAATCCCCCCACTGAGCAGGATGCCACCCACACCCTGCCGCAGGTCCCGCATCACTGGCCGAGGCTCTCGGTTGCCTACCGACACTTGCACCCTGTCTAGTGGTATGGGCTAGCCCCATGACAGCCCTTCTCATGGGGGGGGGTCATCCATGGGGGAACAAGGAGCAAAGTGCTGGAGATGGTGTGTGATGGGCATGGCAGAGGATTAGGGGACCAGTCAGGAGCACAGGGGAGGAAGTATAGTAAATATAAAAAAAAAAATGAAACAATGTGTGTGGGGATATTACTGTATAATAAGGTATTTTTACAAACTACAAGTTTGATGACGACCTGACAGGCATGAGTGGCTTGCTTGGTCATCACAAACTGAGAGTGTTAAAAAAAATGTACATTGCCCTCATATTTTATTTGACATAGCATTTTTTCCCCCAAATTAAATAAACAAAAACAAAACAAAAGTAGTACAACATCCAGTTTGTAGACTGCAATGGGCTTAGGGAGCCACAGCTAGATAGGGAGATTTAATATGGGTGCATTTAAAGTTGAAATTGAGGCATATGGGGTGGGGACAGAGAGGAGAAACTAAAAGAAAATGGTCACAGACTTGTTTTACTATTCCAAAACTCCTTATACACTGGTATGAGATCACAGCCATGTGAAATGGGATTTTGATGTCATACCCATGTGTAACAGCACTCTACGGCTTCTGAAATGTGGCTAGAATCAAAATCTTACTAGTTAGTGTAAAAACAGTTCTAAGCAAAGTAATAACACCCGACAGGTGTAGGCATTGGGCAATACCCGGACAGCCCAGGGGTGTAATGAGGCCTGACGCGTAGAGGCGATATATCGGAATGTCCGTATTGCCCATACTCCCACCCTGGAGGGTATTATTGCACTTAGAAAATGGAGACTGATTCACATTTATTTACAAAAAATATATATTTTTAAGTTTAAATGATAAAACTCTTGTGACTCCTTTTTTTATTAATAAAGTAGTCTTTCCACCTGTTTTTCCCCCTCTACTGTATTTTGAGCAGGTTGTCATGGTTACACCACACACACACACACACACACACACACACACACACACACACAAACACACACACATATACACACTCTTTTACTTTTTTTTTATTTTATTGAAGGCTTTTGTTTTTTGGGGTTATGAATCCTGGAATTGAGGAGCTGTGTTGGCAGGCGACGAAGAGAGTGGAAGTTCAGGGAGCAAGCATGTTAAGAAGGTAATGGGAAAGAAGAGTCAGAAACAGATCGCTGTCACTGGGAGACATGCCTGCTGGATAACACGGTTTGTTTCTCCCTTACTAGATATGCACCAGAATCAAGAGAAATACTTTCTTATGTTCCTTTTTGTTTTAAATGACGGACTGTTGTGACTGTGCTGGGTTGTGGGTGGTCTTGCAGCGAGAGTGGAGGTCCGAGCCACGGGAGTGCAAGAGGGAGGAAAAGAACTGTGTGGGACCTGCAAGGGAAATAATTTAAAAGTAAGAAGACTAGCAGGGTGGCGAAAGGTGACGAGCTGCTGTGAGTGTAAAGAACGGAAATAAATTAAAAGTGCCTAAATCAAAAAATGAGTGTTGTGTGACAGATGGGGTGATTAATGTCTCGCTAAGTGAGACAGCAAAATACCAACAATTTCAAATTTTAACAGGGTACTTTTAGCCAATTAGGCAGCAGGCTGGGCACTGAGATATATTTCAATGGGTAAGGGGGCAGTACAGGCTGGTACTTTTTACTAACAGGGCTCTCACTGTTAGTTAATGTACCCCTGGTAGCCAGTTTGATTCTTTGAATTTCTTAGCCCATTTTCTAATCCTGATTAATATGCAAAACAGTGCAAATGACTTGGTTTGAAAAGTGGTCCCCCACCTCAGAGTTCTACCTGAGGTTCAAACAGTAGGGTTGTTTCCCTGTATTATTAGCCCTCTTACAGTAGCTGAGAACAGAAGAGTTGTTTTGGTAAAATGGTTTCATACTGGGTTTTTTAGCATTTCTTGTTATTTCCTGCCACAACAAGCTCCTTTCTTCTCTTTTTTCTCTTATCATTGTCACAGATAAGGAACGGCTGTGTAGTAACTTCCTGATCTTTCATGAGACAGGTGTGATGTCACTTACCAAAAGCAGTCCTCAGCACTTGCCAGTCAAACAACAGGTATGAGAAACTGGTGGCATGCCTGAAGCAGTATCACGTACACAGTTCATGGGAGAATTGCATTTTTCTTTTTTAAATAGTGCCCCTGCCGAGTGGTCTTTCCCTCGCCCTGGCTCCTCATCCCTCACCACAACAATTATGAATGCCATAGCTAGTCCCTTTTTTTGTGGCCAGTTACGTGAATGAGTGACTGCCTTCACAGGCAACATTGATGCCACCCCTTAATCAGCTGGCAAGGGCGTTACAGTGCCTCGCAACTCATGTTCTCCATCCCTGGAAGCTGAATGACCCATCTCCTTGAAGAATTCTGCCCCAACCATTGTCTACATGGAATTCCAGGGATCCCACGTGAGCCACACTATTCTTGTTTAACATTCTTTTTGCACCTGTTTGCACCAATTAAAATAAAAAATAAAACATGTGGGGGGGTGCTCAGCAGTTTTTTTACAGACACTGTTGAGGTTTCTCTATTATCACACACCTTGAATGTGTAAAGAAACTGCATATCACCCCCCTACATATGCATTATTCTCTGTATATAGTACAACAGTATATACAATGCAATTTTACTTTATTTATCATCTTTCAGACAATGTATCACAAAATAATTAGTGTAGCCCCCCCCTCCTAAATTGTGGGATCACCTTTGGCAACCAGCCTGGGAGCTGCCCCTCCTCCTCACTCCTGCCAGCTGTCAGTGCTGCAGCCCAGACTTTTTTACTTGCTCCTGGTCTTTGATCGAACTGCACAGGGGTACCACCATGCAGCATCAAGTGGCACTCCTCAGTGAAAAGTGATTCCTTTAAAGAATCTATGAAACACAGAAACACAGAATTTGATGGCAGATAAGGACCACTTGGCCCACCTATTCTGCCCACGTTCTCTACGTACTGTCACAGCGTAGACCCTACTTGATCTCTGGCTTTACCCCCCTCTTTCCCTGCTTCTAAGGTTCCCTTATACCTATCCCATCCCTTCTTAAATCCCATTACAGTTTTTCCTCCCACCACCTCATCAGGGAGGCTGTTACAGGCATATACCACCCTTTCTGTGAAGAAGTGTTTTCTTACATTTCCCCTGATTCTACCCCCTCCAGCTTCGTCGCATGACCCCTTGTTCTTGTGCATCCTTTTCTCTGAAAAATGCTTCCCTCTTGAACCTTTTTTGTACCCTTGAGGTATTTGAAAGTCTCTATCATATCCCACCTCTCCCTCCTTTCCTTCAGTCTGCACTTATAGAGGTCCTTCAGTCTTTCCTCATAGGGCTTTTGATGTAGATCCCACATCATTCTAGTTGCCCTCCTCTGGACTGCCTCAACTCTGTCTATATCCTTTCGGAGACGAGGACTCCAGACCTGGACACAGTATTCTAGGTCGGGTGTCACCAGAGATTGATACAGAGGTTATCACCTCCTCCCTCTTTCTGCTGGTGATAACCCTCCTTATACACCTTAACATGTGAATTTTATATATTGTCTGTGTGGGTGCTCAATATGCATACTCACTTGCATGATGGAGTTGGACAAAGGTTAGAACATCACTGGTGGAAATTGTCCTTTGATGCCGACCACCTTAGATTGATAGAACATTATAATTGGTATCAATCAGCAGTCACGTGCAAGAAGGCAGAATTCCTGTCTAGTGAGATTGCTGTGACTCAAAATTGACCAGCTCAGCTGTTTCGAACCGTAGATAGGTTGTGCAACCCATCCTGTCTGCAGATTCGAGGAGCATTTTCACAACTTAAGTGTGATGAGTTTGCTTGATTTTTTGCAGATAAGGTGGCCGACATCAGGCCCGAGATCTGCTTAACGTCTTCTATGGGAGTTGATGGTGGTCGGTATTTTGTCATTGTCTCTCGGTCAAACTGGAGTTCTTTTGACTGGCTGGAGACTGACAATATCATGTGGATTGTCCAGAAATTGCGGCCGATGTACTGTAGTTTGGATCCAGGCCCTACACGCCTTTTATTGGGGTGTATTGAGTTTATCGGCTCGATTCTGGCACAGATTGTTTGGTGCTCCTTAGATGTGGGAGAATTCCCTAGCTCCCTGAAGGAGGTGGTGGTGACACCACTTCTTAAGAAAGCTTCCTTGGACCCGAACAACTGTACCAACTACAGACCTATCTCTAAACTTTCCTTTGTTGGGAAGGTGATTGAGAAAGTGGTTGCGCTACAATTGGAGAACCATCTTACCATCCATGATATCTTAGACCCTCTCCAGTCAGGTATCTGGAAGAGACATAGCACTGAGACAGCTCTGGTTCAGGTGCTCAATGATTTTCTGATGGCGAGGGACCAGAAACGCTGTTCCATCTTGGTACTTCTGGATCTCTCTTCAGCATTCGACACTGTGGACTATGGGGTGCTACTTGAGCGCCTAAGGGTTATCTGCGGCCTGGCTGTTCCAGTTCCCAGAAGGTTTCATTCTTTCCTCGCTGGCAGGTCCCAGAGGGTGGTGTCTGAGATTTTTTCCTCGGAAACATTCTCTCTGCCGTGCGGGATCCCTCAGGGCTCGGTGTTGTCCCCCATGTTGTTCGCAGTGTATTTGCTACCCCTTGGAGACATTGTAAGATGATATGGGCTAAGGTTTCATTGTTACGCCGATGATACCAAGCTCTATCCGTCTTTCGCGCCCGACCAGGATAGTGCAGTCTCGTTGTTTAACAGCTGTTTGATGGAGATACATGACTGGATGAAGTCTAGCTGGTTGAAATTGAACCCCGGGAAGACTGAGGTGTTGGTAGTGGATCCGGGCACCAGATAGAGAGGCGGTGATAGATCTACCATCTGGGCTTTAGCTGGATGGTGTACAGCTACCTGCCTCTGAACAGGTGCGTGATCTGGGGTGGTTCTTAATGAGGGCTTACACTGTGGAGCAGGTGTCCGCAGTCGTCAAGTCTTCCTTTTACCATATTAGGAACATCTCCAGAATCAGGCACCTTGTTCCTTCTGATGATTTGCCCATGTTGATCCATGCCTTAGTGACTTCACGACTTGATTACTGTAACTCCCTTTACCTGGGACTTCCTGGAGTTAATATCCACTGCTTGCATCTGGTGCAGAATGCTGTAGCTCGGTTGTTGACTGGGACACTGCGCTCTAGTCATATTACTCCCATGCTCTGTGTTCTGCACTGGCTGCTTATACAGTTGTGGATCACTTTCAAGATTGGTCTGTTGACCTATAAAGCCCTGCATGGACTGGAACCAAGTTACCTGCAAGAGCTCCTGATTCCCTACAGCCCCGGCCGGCCTCTCCGCTCATCTGGCGAGGGGTTGTTAGAGGTTCCCATGGTATGTTTAAAAACATCTGGGGCCCGGGCATTTATGTTTGCAGCACTGTCCCTGTGGAACTCTCAACCTCATCAGATTAGAGAGTGCAGGACCGTGGACAGCTTCAAAACTAGCCTGAAAAACGCACCTTTTCCAACAAGCTTTTAATGACTGCTATTTTAACAGGGGATGGTTTTTAAACCAATGCTGTATTTGTGTTTAAATTTTAAATTGTTATGATTTTTTTGGTATGTGCACCGCTTTGAAATATGAATTGCGCTATATAAATAAAAATATTATTATTATGATGATATAAATATGTGGGGTGCTGAGACATGTATTCAGGTGTCCAGTAGGAATTAGGGTGCTGAGTCATGCTCTTGAGGGTTGGCTCAGCTCTTAGGATAGTGGATAAACCATAGAACCATCTTGGCTGACTGGGTGGGCCAATGCAGTCATTTTTTTTCTCCACAAAGATTTTATCCTCTCCCTAGCAGACCTGGGCAGCTAATAAGCTCTGTCCTCATGTTGACAGTCAACCCCACCCACCATCCCCTTGGTCAGGAGCTCAATCCTCCATGGATTCCCCCTGCAGTGGGGTAGGAGGGGAGAGCTGTCTTCCCCACTGCAACACACATATCCAGATGCATTCTGGGACCACAGTGGCAGGGCAGACCACGAGACACAGGCAGGGGTTCAAAACCCCAGGTCTCTGGTTTCCTGCTTTTTCCTGCCCTTCCCATGCTGTGGTGCAGGCGATATCTTGATGGATGTACACTCATCCTATGCTGCTGCAGCCCCACCCTTCAAGTCATTCATGCCTGCACTACCACTGACCTCCCACTTGGTAGCAGTCGCTGGAGCCAAGACAGGGTCACCAGCATAACAGGAGGTTCAACATAGCCCTCCAGCACAACAGAGCTGGCCCAAGCTAATCTTTTTACATAGCGACATAGAATCATAAGTTGTCGGCAGATAAAGACCCTTTGGCTCATCTAGTCTGCTCATTTTCCTGCCTACTCTGCCACCCAGACCCTTCACCATCTCAGTCATTCCCACCCCTTGTGTTACTTCAAGGTCTCCCTGTCCCATGCATGCCCAGATCTGCAACTGTTTTGACACCTACCACCTCCACTGGGAGGCTGTTCCAGGCTTCAACCACTCTCTCTGTGAAGAGTATTTCCTCACATCCCTCTGAGCCTCCCCTCTAGCTTCATAGTGTGATCCCTTGTCCTCAAGTCTGTCTTTCTCAAGCAAATCTTACCTTCCTGTACCTTATTAATACCCTTTATGTACTTGAATGTTTCTATCATTCGCATGCCCCTTCTTTACCTCCAGCAGTACACATTCAGTTCTCTCAGTCTCCCATGTAGGGCTTTTGTGCTGTCCCGGCACCATTTTGGTTGCCCGCCTCTGTACCGCCTCCACCCCATCTTTGTCCTTTCAGAGGTGGGGCCTCCGAACTCTACACAGTACTTGGCGTGTGGTCTTAGCAGTGGCCTGTACAGTGGCAATATTACCTCCTTTTCCTACTGGTGATACCCTTCCCTATGCATCTCCAGAATTCTCTAGCCTTTCCCACCACACCACCTTTTCACTTTGCTTGGCTACCTTCAGGTTATCAGAAATGACTACCCCAGGTCCATTTCCTCATTAGTGTTTGCCAGTACCTCGTCTGCCAATTGGTGCATAGTTTCCAGGTTTCTGTGCCCCAAGTGCATGGTTTTGCATTTTTTAGCAGTGAAACCCAATTGCCAAACACTTGACCATTATTCTAGCCTCCTCAAATCATTCCTCATTTTTTCTCCCCCCTCCTGGTGTGCAGATATTTGTGTCATCCATGAACAGGCAGATTTTCCCTTCTAGCCCTTCAGCAATGTCGCTGATAAGATGAGGACCAGGCCTAATACCCTTGAGGCACCCCATTGGTCACCCTGTTTTCTCCCGAATGGACTCCATTTATCACCACCCTCTGACTGCTGTTACTCAGCCAACTTCTAACCCAGTATACTACTTTCTGTCCCACTCCTAGACAGGCTAGCTTGTTTACTAGTCTTATATGTGGACTCATGTCAAAGGCCTTCCTGATATCCAGGTAGGCCTCATCCACTGCCCTACCCTGATCCACTTCCCTGGTAGCCCAGTCGAAGAACTCGATCAGGTTGGTCTGGCAAGACCTCCCTCCTGTGAAACCATGTTGCCTTTGATCCTGCAATCCACTTGTTTCAAGGTATTCCACTATCCTTACCCTCAATAGTGATTTCATCACCTTGTCCACTACCGAAGTCAGGCTGACAGGTCTGTAATTTCCTGCCTGCTCCCTAATCTCACTTTTGTGAAGTGGGACCACATCTGCCCTTCTCCTGTCCCTCAGAACCAACCCATTCCAATGATAAGTTGAACAATGCTGCCAGAGGTGCAGCCAGCACCTCTCTGAGCTCCTTCAGTACCTTAGGGTGAACCCCATCCAGTCCCATTGCCTTGTCAGTTTTTGATCTTACTAATACCATGAGAACTTCCTCTTCTGTAAAAGGACTAGTGTCCACCTCCCTACCGATTCTGACCCTGTTCTTTATCTTTGGCCCATCACTTACACCTTTCTGTTAAATACTGGAACAGAAGTATCTGTTCAATATGTTTGCCTTCCCTTGATCCCCTTCCTCACAGACCCCTCCTTCACATTTTATCCCAACCTCAACATGCTGTCCTCCCCCCAGTCTTATTACCTGGCTTCTCCCTGAACGTATCTTCACCTGTGTTTCCCCAGAGCTTGCCCCCTGGCAAGGTTGTTGGCATTCTCCAAACCCCTCTGCAAAATCCAGATCCAGTCAGAGGTGGTGCCTGGGTTACTGGTGCAGGGCCTGCAGAAGGCAGAATAGACATCCTGTCTGAGGACTTTATCTTTGTTATTTTCTGGACCCAAAGGACATCAATGATGAGCGGCATACATGGCCATATGCACAAGTGTGCATAGTATGGCACCAGCCTGCATTCCTTCTCCCTCAAGGCTACTCCACACTGCACTGCCACCTGTGCTCCCTCAGGTGGTGTTATTAGAGCGGAGCTGGCTACCCTCCTTCCCCAGAGGGAAAAACAATCTCCTAAGATGCTCAGTACTCCTACCTTGAGCCAGCCCTCAACAACCTGATCTTGTTCCTGTACTGGGGTCGAGGGCTTCATGAGTGGCAGCACTACAGCTGTGCCAACATGCCAATGCTAGTGACTGAATTATTAAAAAGTCACCTAACGGCTGTTTACAAGACACTGACTCATAAACGTCAATTGTGTCACAAAGAATACCCAAACCTCCTGGCCAGGCAGAGTGATACGGCCACCTGAAAGACTGTGGCTCTCATGGGATCCCTGGAAGTCCGTGTGGCTAATGGTTGGGGGTGGAATTCTTCATGGAGATGGGTCCTTCAGCTTCCAGGGATGGAGAACATGGGTCTGCGAGGCACTGTGACTCCGTTGCCAGCTGACTAAGGGTGGCATCCATGTTCCCTATGAAGGCAGTCACTCATCTACACAACTGGCCACAAAAAAGGGTCTAGCTGTGGCATTCACGATTGTTGTGGTGAGGGATGAGGAAGCAGGGTGGGGGAAGGACACTCAGCAGGGGTAGTATTTAAAAGAAAAAGAAATGCATTTCTCCCATGAACTGTGTACGTGATATTGCTTCAGGCATGCCACCAGTTTCACATACCTGTTGTTTGACTGGCAAGTGCTGAGGACTGCTTTTGGTAAGTGACATCACACCTGTCTCTTGAAAACAACGAATGGTGGGGAGGTGGAAAGATAAACGATCAGGAAGTTACTACACAGCAATTCCTTATCTGTGACCATGATAAAGAGAAAAACGAGAAAGAAAGGGCTTGTTGTGGCAGGAAATGCTATGAAATGCTAAAACCCAGTATGAAACCATTTGCAAAAACAACTTCTCTTCTCAGCTACTGTAGGAGGGCTAATAATACAGGGGAAAACAACCCTACTGTCTTTAACCTCAGGTAGGGACTCTGAGGTGGGGGGACCACTTTTCAAACCTACTCATTTGCACTGTTTTGCATATTAAGCAGACTCAGAACTGTTTAATACTAACTAGTAAGATGTGATTGTAGCCATGTTTCAGAAGCTGTAGATTGCTGTTACACATGAGTATGGCATCAAAAATCCCATTTCACATGGCTGTGATCTCATACTAGTTTATAAGAAGTTTTGGAATAGTAAAAAAGAAGTATGTGGCCATTTTCTTTTAGCTTCTCTCTCTCTGTCCCCCACCCCATACTTAATTTCAACTTTAAATGCACCCATACTAAATTTGCCCACCCAGCTGTGGCTCCCTATACCCATTGCAGTCTTTAAACTGGTTGCTGTACTACTTTTTTTTTTTATTCTGGGGAAAAAAATGTTATGTTAAATTAAATACGAGGGCAGTGTAAAATTTGTTTTTTAACACACACTCAGTTTGTGATGACCTTGCAAGCTAGTCATGCCTATCAGGTGATCATCAAACTTTGGGTTTGTAAAAATACTTTATTGTACATGTCCTCACTTACATTATTTAATTATTTTTTTAAATTTAGTATACAGTACTTTCTCCCCTGTATTCCTGACCAGCCCCCTAATCCTCTGCCCTGCCTTGCCCTGCCGCATCACACACCATCCTCAGCACCTACCTCACTCTTTGTTCCCCATGAATGACCCCTCCCCCATGGAAAAGGCTGCCCAGGGGCTACCCCATACCCCAGACAGAGTGGAAGTGTCAGTAGGTGAGCTACAGCATTGGTCGGTGGTGTGGGACAGCATCCTGCTAAGTCAGGGGATTTTCACTTTTTCTGCCTCGCCTCAAATGTCCCTCGTTGGTCTTCCTTGTCTTGCTAATATATCTGAAGAAGGTTTTATCCCTTTTTTTAATTGACTGGGCACTACTATCCTCTGTTTGTGTCTTTGCTGTCCTCACTGCCATCCCTGTCTCCCTTTGTTTCTCCTGGTAATTTACCCTATCCTCCTACTTCTGTCTTTTTTTTTACTTTCTGAATGCTAGGTTTTTGTACTCTGTTTCTGCTAGCTCTCTAGAGAACCATAGTGGTCTCTTTTTCTTCTTGCCCTTGCAGACCTGCCTAACACAGAGATTCATAGCTCTTTCAATGCCCTCTTTTATTTTTGCCCACTGGTCGTCGATTTCTCGTAGCATCCTTATCCCTGACAGAGCTTCCTTGAGGCATTCTCCCACTGTCTTTAAATCTGCCCTCCTGAAGTCCATGACCCTTGTCCTTGTGCAGTTCGGTGCACAGCCAGTTTTTATACCAAACCACACTGCACAATGGTCATGGGTCCCCAGGTGGTCGCCCACTGTGATGGCAGCAACACTGTCCCTATTCATTTCTGCTGACAAATTTTGTTTCAATGCTGTATGTGGTCAAACCATGGTTGTACATTGTCGCGACCATGGCTATTCATGGTTTGTCCATGATTACATCCATGGTTATCCATGGATGATCACTGATAGTAAATAACTAAGAAACAAACCATGGACAATCATGGTCAGTCTAGTCTGAGAACTGCTCAGCTTGACCATTGTCCTAGATGGTCCACTGACTAGGGGGCAAGACATACGAGGAGAGACTGCAGGACTTGAACATGTACACCCATGAAAAAAGGATGGAAAGGGGTGTCGTGATCGAAACATATAAATGCCTGCATGTGATAAATAGGGTGGATGCCAAGGTGCCTTTCTCCTTGAGTTAAAATACAAGGACAAGGGGGACCTCACTGAAACATGCACGGGGGGGGGTGTCAGAAGGGACATCTGGAAGAACTTTTTCACTGAAAGATTGGTGGACAAGTGGCACAAGCTGCTGGAGAAAGGGGCATGGGGCAAATCAGTGTGCAGCTTCAAGCAGGGACGAGACAAGCATATGAGATTAGTTAGAAAAACGGTAGCAGAAACAAAGAGGGAGATGACCGCTATAGTCAGTGCAGGTAGTTAGGTAGGGTGAGGTGGGCAGTCTGGATGGGCCTATGGGTCTTTTTCTGCCATCATCATCCATGTGGTGTGGAGAACAGGGGCTTGGCTTCCTTGGGGACTGGGGTCCACCTGGAGGGATACCAGCCTATACTGGCATGATGGTCTGCATCTATCCAGGAAGGAAACAAATCTTTTGGGAAATCGGTTTAAATGCTTCATTGGCAAGCTTTTAAACTAGTCAAGGGGGGAGGCACTGATAAGCAGCAGGGCATTCCCAGCCTCCCCCTACAAAACAGGGTACTAAATGAGGAAAAGACCAAGGTAGAAAGGTCAGTGGGGGGTGTTGCTACAAAAGGTAAAGCCATCAAAAAATGGAGAGCAATGAGTACCAATGGCTATAGTCTGGGTAACAAGCTTCCTGAATTAGTGGCCTTGATGGAGGAGGAACATCTGGATATCATGGCAGTCACAGAAACATGGTATGCACAGAACCATGACTGGGACATAAACATACCAAGATACACTATCTACAAGAGGGACAGGAGGGTAAAAGAGGAGGAGGAGGAGTAGCTCTCTACATAAGGGAAGGAATCAAAAAACAGAACAAAAGGGTAAACAGGGAGGAGAGGAAGCACTGTGGGTCAATTTGGAGACAGGCAATGGCACCACTATCCACACAGGGGTTGCATACAGACCCCCCTCCCAGGGGCAGGAAATGGACAAGGAAATTATAGAAAGTATACTTAGAATGGCAGAAAAAGGGGAGATATTGCTGATGGGGGATCTGAATATGCCAGATGTTAACTGGAATGCAGTTGCAGCAGCCACTTCTAAGAGTGGGGTTATTCTAGATGCCCTACAGGGGGCATGCCTTAGACAACTAGTATTGGAACCCACTTGAGAGGGAGCAATCTTAGACCTGGTACTCTCAAATGGAGATGGAGAGAGGATCACAGATGTAGAACTGGGTAGCCATTTGGGAACTAGTGACCATCGAACAGTATGGTTCCACGATAAACACAGCAGTGAGTTAAGCCGTACAAAAAGGCAAAAGTACTGGACTTTAGGAGGGTTGACTTTTCCGAAATGGATGAGTGCCTAAGGAATGCACTAGCAAATGGGCAGAAGGAGGGTGGAAGAACAGTAGGAATGATCAAGACTGCCATCACAGAGGCAACAAGCCTTGTGTGTAGCAAACAAACCAAACAAAACTATGTAAGAAACCACTATGGTTCTCAAAGGAGGTGGGGAAGGTTCAAGAAAAAGAAAGCATTCAGGAAGTACAAGGAATCACAGAAGGAGCAGGGCAGAGAATTGCATCAGTTAAAGCAAAAGGAAGCTGGGAAGGCAGTCAGAACAGCAAAGTCGCAAACCGAGGAAAAGATAGCCAACTCAGTTAAGAAGGGGGATAAAACCTTTTATACATACATCAGGGAGCGAAGGAAGACCAAGGGAGGGATAGTGAGGCTTAATAAAGGGGAGGAGGGTGGGCAGAGGGTGACTGTGAAAAGGCAGAGATACTAAACTAATATTTTTGCTCAGTATTCACAAATGAAGAGGGGGAGGTACCGAAACCAAACAATAGAAACACTCTGGATACAGGAGTTGATACCAGCCCATTTACAGAAGAAAGGGTTCTGAAAGAACTCTTAAAATTGAAGGTGGACAAAGCAATGGGGCCTGATGGAATTCATCCCAGAGTTCTAAAAGAACTAAGGGTAGAACTACTGACACCACTGACTATCCTCTTTAACAAATCATGAGAGGATGGGGTGGTACCTGAGAACTGGAGGAGGGCAGATGTGATTCCACTTCACAAAAGTGGGAGCAGGGCAGAAGCAGGAAACTACAGACCTGTTAGTTTAACCTCAGTGATAGGGAAAATGATGGAATCACTTCTGAGGGAAAGAAATGTCGAGTACCTAGATTCCAGAGGGGAACAGGACCCAAGGCAGCATGGATTCACAGCAGGAAGGTCATGTCAGACAATAATAGATTTCTTCGACTGGGTGACCAAAGTAGTAGATCAGGGAGGGGCTGTGGACACGGCCTACCTAGACTTTAGCAAGGCATTTGACACAGTCCCACACAAAAGATTGGTATACAAGTTAGCCAGCCTGGGAGTGGATCCCAAGATGGTAGCCTGGGTAAAGAATTGGCTGAAGAACAGGACACAGAGGATAATAGTAAACAGAGTACACTCTGAAGAAAGGGGGGTTACTAGTGGGGTACCACAGGGTTCAGTACGAGGACCGGTCCTCTTCAATGTCTTTATAAGTGACATTGCAGAGGGACTGGAAGGAAAAGTATGTCTCTTTGCAGACGATACAAAGATCTCTAACAGAGTTGATACACAAGGTGGGGTGGAAAGGATTAGAAGGGACTTGCCAAGGTTGGAGGAATGGTCAAATGTATGGCAGCTTAGATTCAATGCTAAGAAGTGCAAAGTAATGCACCTGGGAAACAAAAACCCAGGGGAAGAGTACACAATAGGGGGTGAGATCCTAACAACAACAAAAATGGAAAGGGACCTGGGGTAGTCATATCAGATGACCTAAAGGTGGGCAAGCAATGTGAGAGGGCAGTAAGGAGGGCTGGGGATACTGGGATACATAGGAGAGGCATCACCAGTAGAAAACAGGAAGTTGTTATCCCTCTGTACAGACAGCTGGTGAGACCCCATCTGAGTACTGCATGCAGTTTTGGAGACCCGATCTCCAAAGACATATAAACAAGATGGAGGCAGTCCAGAAGAGGGCAACTAAAATGGTGCAGGCATATGAAAAGAGACTTAAGGAGCTCAAAATGTATAGCCTTGAGGAAGGGGAGAGGGGACATGATAGAAACTTTCAAGTACCTCAAGGGAATCAACAACGTCCAAGAGGGTAGCATCTTTCAGAAAAAGAGGTGTGCAAGAACAAGGGCACAATTTGAAGATACAGTGGGGTGGCTCAGAATAGTAAGGAAGTATTTTTTCACAGAGAGGTTGTGGATGCATAGAATGGCCTTCCAGAGGAGGTTGTGGAGTCAAAAACAGTGGTGGAATTCAAGAATGCATGGGACAGTCATAAGGCAATTCTAGGGGGTGGGAGTAGGAAGAAGTAGACTGTTGGTTAACTAGGATCTGCAGCTTATCCATTAGGTAGGGAAATGGGCAGACTTGGTGGGCCAAGCAGTCCTTATCTGCCATCAAAATATATGTTGATATGTATCTATGTCATCCATGGTTGTTAATTTAAGACATTTCCTGTGTTATAAAAATGCCTACACAGCTCAGGTGGTCACAATTACCAGTTAACAGTTACCAGTTACAGTCAAATAACTGTACATAGTTACAATTACTAGTTACACTCAAATTACTTGTACTCAGTTGCAGTTACTGGTTACACTCAAATTACTGTACTCAATTACATTTACCAGTTACTCTCAAATAACTGTACTCAATTACAGTTACCAATTACACTCAAATAACTGTACTCAGTTACAGTTACCAGTTATTCTCAAATTTCTGTACTCAGTTACAGTTACCGGTTATATTCAAATTACTGTACTCAGTTACAGTCACGGGTTACTCTCAAATAACTGTACTCAATTACAGTTACCAATTACACTCAAATAACTGTACTCAGTTACAGTTACCAGTTACTCTCAAATTACTGTACTCAGTTACAGTTACCAATTATTCTCAAATTACTGTACTCAGTTACAGTTACCGGTTATACTCAAATTACTGTACTCAGTTACAGTTACAAGTTAGTCTCAAATAACTGTACTCAATTACAGTTACCAGTTACACTCAAATTACTGTACTCAGTTACAGTTGGCAGTTACACTCAAATTATTGTATTCAGTTACACTTACGAGTTACTCTCAAATAACTGGTACTAGGTCATAAGAGCACCGACAATAATAGCACAGGCTACAATAGCGCCTGCAATAATGACACCAGTTTTCTTTTTGCAGGGGGGGGGCTCTGCCCTTCAACTCCACCCCTGTACTAAAGGATTCCAACTCTGGGGGAGCGTATCACTGGGAAAGGAGAGACGTGTGGGATGTGGAATACTCATTTCCATGGTTCCTTGTAAAATAAAAGAGAAGTTCCGATCAGCAAAGTAAACAAGACCAGGATTAGAACCCTGGTCTCCACTCCCCCCCAAGCTGCTCCATACCTCAGCCCTCCATGCCACAGGAGCAACTCTCCTTCCCTTGACCTGTAGTGGTACCATGGACAGCAACCTGGAGGGCACTTGCAAATGCTGTAAACCCCTCTCACTGTCCATTGCAGCACTGATCCCAGTAGTGTTGTCTTTCCATGTGCTATTCTGGTAGTGCTATTCTAACTGAGTATGAATAACTGTACTCAATTACACTCAAATTAATGGGCTGGCAATATAGCCTAGAGGTTAGAGGAATAAGATGTGAATGAGCTTGATACATCCAGCAGACCAGACATGAGTTTGATTCTCACAACCTCCACTTGCATACTGTGTGACTCTGAGCAAGTCACTTAACCACCCAGTGCTCCCAGGTCACCCCTGAAACCCGGCACTTGTGCCTAGTGAGCCTACTCAGTTACCGAAGACTAAAAAAAATACAGTTCCCAGTTACTCTCAAATTACTGTACTCGGTTACAGTTACCAGTTCCACTCATATTACTGTACTCAGTTACCAGTTACTCTTGGATTACTGTACTCAGTTACAGTTACCAGTTACACAAATTATTGTACTCAGTTACAGTTACCAGTTACTCTCAAATTACTATACTTGGTAATAGTTATCAGTTACTCTCAAACTACTGTACTTGGTTACAGTTACCAGCTACATTCAAATAACTGTACTCGTTTACACTTACTAGTTACACTCAAATTACTGTACTCAGTTACAGTTACCAGTTACACTCAAATTACTGTATTCAGCTATATTTACCAGTTTCTCTTAAATTACTATAGTTGGGTGCACTTAACAGGTACTCTCAAATTGCTGTTCTATTTACAATTACTAGTTACATTCAAATTACTACTTAGAGATTCCAGTTACTCTCAAATTACTGTACTCGTTTGGTCATCAGTTACTTTCAAATAACTATACTCAGTTACAGTTACTAGTTATTCTCAAATACTGTACCGATTACAGTAAACAGTTACTTTCAAATTAATGTACTCAGTTATAGTAAACAGTTACTCTCTAATATACTCACAGTTACTAACTACTCTCAAAATACTGTACTCAGTTACAGTAAACAGTTACTCTCAAATTAATGTACTCAATTAAATTTACTAGTTACTCTTAAATAACTGTACTGAGTTACAGTTACCAGTCACTTGACTTTTAAATTACTGTACTCAGTTATACTTACCAGGTACTCTCAAATTACTGTACTCAGTTACAGTTGCCAGTTACTCTCAAATTACTGTACCCAGTTACAGTTACCAGTTACTCTAAAATTAATGCACTCGGTTACAGTTACCAGTTACACTCAAATTGCTGTACTTGGTTACCATTATCAATTACACTCAAATAACTGTACTTGGTTACAGTTACAAGTTACACTCAAATTACTGTACTCAATTACAGTTACCAGTTACACTCAAATTACTGTACACAGTTACAGTTACCATTTTCTCTTAAATTGCTAAAGTTGGGTACACTTAGCACATACTCTCAAATTACTGTTCTAGTTTACAATTACAAGTTACATTCAAATTACTGTACTTGGCTACAGTTACTTTCAAATAACAGTACTTGATTATAGAAACCAGTTACTCTCAAATTACTGTACTTGGTTATCAGTTACCTTCAAGTAACTATACTCATTTACAGTTACTAGTTACTTTCAAAATACTGTACTCAATTACAGTAAACATTTACTTTCAAATTAATGTACTCAGTTACAGTTCCTAGTTACTCTTAAATAACCCTGCTAAGTTACAGTTACCAGTCACTTGACTTTTAAATTACTGTACTCAATTACGCTTACCAGGTACTCCCAGATTATTTTACTTGGTAATTAACAGCTACTTTCAAATTACTGTACTCGGTTACAGTTACTTGCTACTCTCAAATTACTGTACTTGGTTACAGTTACCAGTTACTGTCAAGTAACTGTACTCAGTTACAGTTACTAGTTACTCTCAAATTATTGTACTCCGTTAGTTACCAGTTACTTTCAAATAACTGCACTCAAGTACAGATACCAGTTTATTTCAAATTACTGCACTTGGTTACACTCATTCTCAAAATATTGTACTAAGTAAGAGTTACCAGTTAATCATAAATTACTGTTCTATGTTGCAGTTACGAGGTGTTCTTAAATAACTGTACTGTTACTTTCAAAATACTGTGCTGGGTTACTGTTACTAGTTACCTCAAAACTGTATTCGGTTAAAGTTACCAGTTACAGTATTCTCAAATTATTAAACTCAGTTACAGCTACCAGTTACTCTTAAATTACTGTACTCGGTTACAGTAACAGTTACTCTCAAATTACTCTACTCAATTACAATTAAAGAGATACTGACACCTCAAAGAAAACTTTGAAAAACATGATAATTAGATACAATTCAGCTTGCATTCTGTATATATGTTCTATATATTTCTCTTCTCCATTATTTGTCATTGAGTAAACTTGTATGAATACACGATCTTTATCCCTTAGAGTTCATCTGCCTCTATTGCTGACTCCCTACTTCTAGTCATAATCCTCTATTGTGACATCGCAGTCTGTTGCCATGAGAGTGACTGTGATGTCACAAGCAGTGCATTATGACCTCAGGTAGGGAGAAAGCAACAGGGATATATGAACTCTTCAGTAACACAGATTCTGTTTTAATGTAAATTACCTCAGCAATAAATAATGGGGAGGAGGAATACAGAACTAATGTGAAATACAAGCTGCACTGTGTCTAACTATTATGTTTTGTTAAAGTTGTCCTGAAGGTGTCAGCTGCTCTTTATCAGATATTTTTGGGTAACTGTACTCAGATTTAGAAGTTACTTTAAAACTATTATACTCTGTTACTGTTACCAGTTACCCTCAAATTACTGCACTCAGATACTATTTACTTTCATTTATCAAAACAAGTAACATAACTGCTGATTTTTTTGTGATGACCGCACACCTTACCTAAGCTACATATTTTTTAACAAATAAAAGCCTATTTAAAAGTGGGATGATGCACTCCTGGGTGTGTGGTAATGTCAGCAATAATACCTGACAGGGTGGGTGGTATTGGGCTATATGGGGCCACCCAAGGGCATACATAGCCCCTGAAAGATCTGGTATTGCTCATACCGCATAATCTGGAGAGTATTATTGCACTTAGAAAATGGGTATTTGTTTACTTTTGTTAAATACATGTGTTTTAAGAACTTAAAACAATGTAAAAAATAATAAAAGTTAATAAAAAAAAATTTGATGTAAAATAGTGACTCAAGCCAGTAGAGGTCGCTGCTGTTTCTGGGACTCTTTTTTCTGAACACAGTCACTTTCAGTTTTTGCTTTATTTAATTTTCTCCCCCTCCCATGAAGGTGATTTGAATGTGATAATTTGGCTGGAAGCTTTGGGTTCCCCGGAGAGTAGCATTGTGATGAGAAGAAAACCATTGTGCCATTGGGGGAAAGTAGCAGCACTCCAAACACCATAGGTCAGTGGACAGGAGTGTGTGTGCATGCAGCATTTGGCAGTGTCAGGTACCTGAAGCAATGATCAGGAGAGAGAATTACTCTGCAGTCCCAGTCACAAATTACATAGTTGGATTAGGTACTGTTTTCTTTTTTAGGTATTTGCCACACAAAAGCAGAATTCTGTATTTCAGACTGTAATGGCTGTTTCTTGTGTGAGTAGAAATCAGGAACAGTGAGGAAGTGAGGGAAAAAATGGCTACCTGCAGCAGACAGGTTCACTCCCAGAATTCAGCCTGTGATGGTTGTTTCCAGTTTTACAACCGCACAGACACATGAAAGTGTCACCTTGATGTGTTGTTACAACTCACTGCAACCTCACTTGGGGTACCTCTACATCTGAATCTCATGGACTTAGTAACATAAAGCATAAAGTATATAAAATAATATTTAATACATTGAGATATCTACGTACAGTATGTTACACTATAATACACACTAAGACTATAGGGAAACAGTATTTTTACAGAGACAAAAAACAACACTTTTGAAAAAGATACTAATCACACAGGAAAATCGAAATCACTTCTGTCTAAATCATAAGTAGACAGATGCTTACCCAACCATAATTGGCACAATTCTTGGTAGTTTACACAGAAGGCTAATGCCATTGAGTATGACTTTCACTCCTAATGAGTCTAACCTATTCTACACCTCTTGAGGATATACATATCTAACTTTCTTTTTAAAATTACTCACTAACTCTACCTCCACAACCTCTTATGGCAACACATTCCAGAGTCTTACTGCCCTTTGCATAAAATATTCTTTTCTACTATTTTGTTTGGTTACTCAAACTTTAGTTGTGTATTGTGAGATCTTAGAGTCATGTCCCTGTCCTTGTATTCAAGACTAAGTTTAGTCATTAGCGCCCTGTCATTCACTACTTTGTATAATTCTAATATATCCCCACACCAGTTCTCCTCTCTGCCAATGAGAATAGGCTGAGCACAATAACCCTTTCTTCATATGACATATCCCTTAATCATGAGATTAACTTTGCTGCCTTCTGCTGTACTCTTTCCAGTAAGTCCCAATCCCTCTTCAAGTATGGACTCCAAAAGGGGTTTCCATTGTCCAAATGTGGCCTTACATATGTTCTGTAAAGGGGCAGTATACATTGTTCATTTCTTGTTACGAATGATTTTTTAATACATTCAGTTAATCTGTTGGCTGTAAGTGCCACCTTCTTACACTGTTTATCAAATGATAGATCATTGTTCACTAGTATCCCCAGGTCCCTCTCTGTTTCTACCACTTTCAAATCCTTTCCTGCCAGTGAATAATGTTTCATAGGGTTATTACGACCCAGGTGTAAGACCACACATTTATCAGTATTGAAATACATTTTACATATGAGTTATGGTAGTCTCAAACCCGTACTATTGTTAATTTCAAGTCCTGAATCATAACTGATTTTCCAGTGCCAAGCACAGACCACAAATACCTTAAGCTGGCCAGGCCACCACGCCACACAGGTTTGATCACCTCTTTGTTCTCTGGGGAACCACCCATCTGGAAAACAGGTCCAAACTGGAATTGCTGTCTCAAGCTTGGTTATGTGGATTCCAGCCTCAATGCTTTTGCTCATCCATCTGGTTCAATCCAGGAGTGTTTCATCCCCTCTGCCTGTGCCTTGTTTACATTCAACACATAGCCCTTGATAATGAAAGAAATGCGACCCTTTGAAGTTTAAATAGAACAAAAGTCCTGTTTCCAGGTGAGAAACAGGAGTTGTTCCCACCCAACATCTGTGAGAATCCAGGAGTGTACTTTCAAAGTTACACCTCTTAATCCCAGAGTGTACTTTCAAAGGCACTCCCCTTCCCCAACTAAAATACATTAAAAGGCCTAGCTGATAATCAGACAAAAAATTAAAACAAAAATCACAACACACATAGTTAAAAATACATTGCAAGTTGTTACATCTCTGTTCCCTGGAAAACTGAAAAGCAAATCTTTTAGCAACCCTAAATGATGTTTGTTTTCATGGTAGCAGGTTTTCCCTATGTGCTATGCTTTCAGTTTTCTCTGTTTTCTCTGTATCTAGCAAGTCATTAATTCTTTGAAGTACCTTTTCTTTACTGGGCCACTAGTTATTGCCTGGACAGACCATCTACATTGCCATGCTGTGACCCACTGCAGTGCCACTGCCTCATGTCCATATTATAGGACTGCAGCCCCAGGCTAAATCTTAACAATTTAGGATTTTGTCCACTGGTCATATGGAGTCATGTGAGAGGGTTGTGGTTGTTGACCAGTATGATCTCCCTCCCATACAAATATGGCTGTAGCTTCTGCAGAGCCCAGGCAATACTCAGGCACTCCTTCTCAGTTGTGGCATGGCCTGCTGTCAGGGTGGCAACAGCATCCTGCTTAGGTGCATTCCAGCCTCAATCCTCCCCCATGTGTTATCTGACTCAGAACTGTGTTGAGCCTCTTTTCAGATGCATCTCCATGCACAATGAACCTCAGAGAATAGTCAGGGCTGGTGAGCAGAGGTGCTGAACACAGTGTCTCCTTCAACTGGTGGAATGCTGTTTGACAGTGATCTGTCCACCAAATGTTTTCTGGCATTGTCTTCCTTGTGATATTAGCCACTTGATGGTACCCTGTTGTCTTTAGGAAGGTCCATACTTTCCTCTCAGTTGTGAGCATGGCCCATCCCTGTATGGCCTCAATTTTTACTGGCTCAAGCTGGATGTACCCACTGTTCACCCTGTGCCCAAAGTATGACACCTCTGCCATC
The DNA here is from genome assembly GCA_016271365.2 of Neoceratodus forsteri. Lineage (NCBI taxonomy): Eukaryota > Metazoa > Chordata > Ceratodontiformes > Ceratodontidae > Neoceratodus > Neoceratodus forsteri. The sequence goes on along the minus strand of CM028130.1, from coordinate 967,192,352 downwards.
CCTATTTGTCATGCTTCCACCCTGTCAGCCCTGTAGCCTTCAGTCAGTGGAAAACCTCAGTCACATGCTTAGATGCCTGACATGATCCTCCCAGGTTTGACTGTATATGGCAATGTCATCTCATATGCAGAGCAGTCTCCTGCACTAGACAGAATGCAGCCCACAAGCTGTTGCAAGGTGGCTGGTGCATTTTTCATCCCAAGTGGCATTACTCAAAACTCAAGTAAGTCAAACAGAGTGATGAAGACCAGCCTCTTTCTCGCTTCAGTGGTTGGGGTACCAGCCAAAGCTCTTTGTCTGCTCTCTGGTGGTCAGGTTCATGGCTCCCCCAACCTCTATGGCCTTATCTGTCCTGGGCATGGAGTAGTCATCGGACTCTGTACAATGATTGAGATTTCAGTATTCGATGCAGAACCTCAGAACCTCATGATCCCATCCTTATTGGGATCAGTGCCACTGGGGATGCCTGGGGACTACTGGACTCCTGAATTATCCTAACAGCCAGCATTTCCTTGATCTCCCCTCAATGATGTGTTTCACCCCTCGGGACTCTGTAGGTGACTTCCTCAGTGGAACCTAGGACCTTGTATCCATGTGATGCTTTGCTAGCTTAATATACCACAATCTCCTGTGAACAGTTCCCCAAATGTGTGCTGCACCCCATGCATTTCACAACTTGGGACAGTGTCAGTCACTCTGAGAGGGTGACAGTGTCCACTGAGGAATCTTCCTTAACATCCTCCAACAGATCCACCAGTGGGTCTGCATCTGCATCCTCCTCTGGATAGCTGCACAAAGCCAGGACCAAGTCATCCAGGTCATGGTAGGACTTTATCATGTTTACATGGTAGACTCGCTGCTTGGGCCTTCTATCTGGTAGCTTCAGCACATAATTAAGATCATTCACCCTCATGACCACTGAGTAAGGACCCTCCCAAGCCACCTGTAATTTATTCTTGTAGGACAGGGATGAGTACCATCACCTGTTGCCCAACTTCATACTCATGGGCTCCGACTCTCTAGTCAGACTACATCTTCTCTCTGTTGTGCAGTGGCTAGATGCCCCTGTGCAAACATCATGAGCTCCTTAAGCTGTACCTGAAATTCAAAATGTATTCCACAACAGATTCCCTTTGGGAGCAAGCTAACCCTCCCATTCATCCCTTACCAAATCAAAGGGACCCCTTACTCCATGGCCATACAGGAACTTGAAAGGGTGAGAACCCTGTTGACTCCTGGTGGACTTCCCTATATGTGAATATGATATAGGGTAATTACTTGTTTTAGTCTCTTATATGCTGGTTAGTGAATGTCCTTAACATAATCTAAAGAGATGCATTAAATATCTCGGCCAGACTGTTAGTCTGGGGGTTGCATGAGGAGGCCTTGAGCTGCCTCACTCCACAGTTCTAACAAAGACTAGCCAGTAGGGCAGTCATGAAATTGGTGCCCTGGTCCAACATAATCTTCTGGGGGAAACCCATCTGGCTAAATATCCCCAGCAGTTTGTCGGCCACTTTTCCCCCCTCAATGAAGGACAAGGGCATGGCCTCTGGGTACCTTATGGCATAATCCATGACTACTAAGATGTACCTCTTGCCTGTGCAACTTGGAGTGCCTAGTGGCCCCACAATGTCCACAGCAACTCACCAAAATGGCTCTTCAATTATAGGCAGGGGAATCAAAGCTGCCTTAAGCGTTGTCCCAAACCTTCCTATCTTCTGGCACTGTGGAGAAGTCTGTCAGTAGTTTCCACTACTTCAAAGACACCACCTTTTCTTAAATGACTGACTCATAAGTGTCCAGAAAAGGGTATCAGGCACTAAGGCCAGAAGTTGCTTCACATCTCTTTGAACTATCTGCTGGAGTACCTCTTCCTCTGGTCCTCCCTTTGGAAACCACTCACAATGTAGAGCCTATTCTCTCAGTAAATCTTCCTTTTCTCCAAATATTGAGTCACCTTCCAACGCGTTGGCTAACTCCCTTAATTAGGGCTGTGGGTGGAGCCTACAGCCCTTCTTGTCATCTGTAGCTCTAAAATAGCTTTTCTTAGAACTTCCATTTTAGACATTTGTAGTATTCCTCCACAGTTGCAAAGTAGTGCACCTCCTGATTTTTGCTATTTGTTGCTCTATGTTAAAGGCATCTGAAGGGGGAGGGGGATGCTATTGTATTGTACCTCAGAACGTCTCAGGATATTAACAAAAAACTTTTTAAACAGCTGTGTCTACTATCTGTCCAGCTCAGTGTAACACCTGGGGGCTCATTTCTTCTTGGTTTTTGTGAAAACGAAATTCATCTGTAGACTCAGTGTCAGATTACATACTGTGTAATGCAGATTGCTAGCTGCCTGACATTCCTTTCCACAGCACAGATTGCAAGCAAGCAGTGGAAACAGAAGACTTGCTTTTCTCATTTAAGAATATGATGTACTGAATGTGTGTTTAGTTGCAGGGTCAGGGCCTTGAAGAAAATAATAACATTTATGTAACTAATTCAAGATTCCACCAGATGGTCAGAAAAAGTCTGAGAGAATTTGTGTAAAAACTAACAAATAAAAGATGCAAAAAATAGCATGCACACTGGCCTCTGGGACTGGAAGATCAGAAGGCTGCGGGGTCTATCCCCACACTAGGCATGTGAGTTAAAGAACTTGTGTACTACCTAAAACTAATATTAAATTTTAAAAGCAGTCAACCATTACCTTTTATATTTGAAGTACTTTACATTTTCCCTTTGTTTAATTAGAAGATTGTTTACCTGATGTTAATATGTGTAATGTGTGGAACAACACTGTGTGGCAGCTGACATAATTAGCTATACTGCTCCCATTACATCACCAGGATCGTACTCTCTGACTGTGACATCAGTGCTACTTAGGAACAGCAATTCAGTGACTGCCAGGTCATTCACACGTGATTTCACTGTCGGTAAAATCATAATGCTGATGGTGTAGTGGGGAGCAGTAGAGCTAGATATGTCGCTGCTATGCTAAGAACTGTTCCACACATCCACCACAACACTATGACATAGAAGACTCTCCGATGGGCAAAAGGTAAAAGAAAGGTACTTCAGAAATGAAATTTTATAACTGACTACTTCTTAAAATTTATATTATTTTCTTGTCTGCCTGGTTTGGCTCCCCTAGTTTTTAAATCCCAATACTGACACTGTACTGCAGCATGGGGAGGGGTGCTCCTTTCTTTTCTATCTGCCCAAAGATCCTATGGCACTTTCAAGAAGAGTTGGGGAATTTCCATGGTATTCTGGCCAAATGTCCACCATTCACGTAAAAATACCACCAACAGCTTACTCTAGTTCAAGTAAGGATTTATGCCATGTTACCATTTCAGTCGGTTACCGCCTGTACCCCCAACCCTGGAAAAGGGACTTCTAGTCTTAGTGGGCCTATCCAGTCAACAAAATTCAACAAATAAATAAATTCCCCCATTATACCTTACGGATTCCATATAAATCCAAATCATTCCAAGGCCATCTTGACATATAATTTTAATACCTATCAGATCCCTTTTCCTGATAAAAGGCTGCCAACATATTACATTTAAACAAACAACAAAGTCACAAATAAGGAACTAGTAGCTTATGGAAAAATCTACAGGGATTTATACAGGGATTTGATGTTGCCTCTACAGGGAAAATACAGGAAAAATGAGAGGTTCTTACAGGAAAATGGTTATTTGGCTCTGGGAGCATTGTGATGATAGTGACTAAACAGCACTTTATGGCACCAACAAGAAAATGACTTTGGTCATTGGATAGCTCTTCACAGCCCTATCAGCTCTGGCTAGAACTTGTTTCTGTAGGGATGGGTCTGCTTGCTGAGCTCTACCCAGCTCCACGCCTGACCTTCCCTAAATACTCTTCTCTGGGAGGACCACCTACGGCTGGGCTTTCTTCAGTCTGTAGCTGTTTATTTGAAAATGGGTAACCAGAGAGGCACAGTAAGTCAAGGCTCATTTCCAGGTGTGAACTGGGGGAAGGGAATAGTAAATACAATAATAAAAACATATGCAATATTCATGATTGGCCCAAACCTTCCTGCTCCACTAATTGAATATGGCTTAACTCCCACTCACAGCCGAGACTGAGCTCCACAGGATCAAAACCCTATACAACCAAATTGCCAGATTTACTACACAACTCCCTGTCCAGACCCACCTCTGTGTCCTCCTAAAAAGGCTAATTTGCCTCTCCTGATCACTGGAGTCAAGCTATGCACAGGCATCAAGGCACAAAAATCGCTCATGAATAAAGCACCACTTATATACAACTTTTTTCAACTCAAGCCCCGCTGACACACACCAAATCATCGACCTTGGCCTACTTCAGAATCCCACACTTGGAACATGTGCTTGGCCAAAGGGCTTTGCTATCTCAACTGCCCAGTTTCTATAACTCGCTACCACAGGATGTTATTGATCTGACTCTATCCTTCTCAGCCTTCAACTCTAACTTGGTAACTGGTTATCTAACTCAGATTCACGTAAATGCTTGTAACAGCTATGTGTTTACTCTTGTAAATGCACTTTTACTGTAAGTTTGGATTTTTCTGTTTGAATGTACCCTATGGGCTCGATTCTCAAAAGGAGCTTAGAGTCGAGCAAGCTGCAACAAACAGCAGCTTGCGCCCAAGCCTCTTGCACCAGGGACCCTACACCAGGTTCTGGAACAGGAGGGGTCCCAGCACCCAAGTCCCCACACTAACAGAAACCCCTCCCATGTGGCAAACACCTGGTGCAAGGGAAGGGTCTGCTGCAGGCTCCTTGTGGCAGGACCAGCAGCCCCCACTCCAATCCCTGATGTTGCCTGTATTCCAAAATGTATTTAGTCCCCAATCCTTGGTGCCCCAATCCTCGATGTTGCTGGTGTTCTTATGATCTATGTAGTCCCCAGTCCCTGGTGGTCTAGCACTCCCGCCGTGATCCACGATGTTGCCACTATTATAATAAAGTAAATCCCATGCCCCACACCTGATCCCTGCTGTTGCCACTATTAGAAATACTTAAATACCATGCCCCTCACCCAGTTCCCCGATGTTGCCACTATTAAATATAGGTAAATCCATGTTCCTCACCCTAATCCCCGATGTTGACATTTTTAATAATAAGGTAATTCCAATGGACCCTTCCCTGGTGCCACTATTTATAGGAAGTGGGACACAAAGCCGCTGGCTGGTCTAAGGGTACTTGGATATTTGTCCCCTGGATGAGTTTACAGAATCATTTTTTGGGGATGTGGCAGCTTGCATCTGCCCCATGCCCCCTAGTACCATGTTGCAGCCCTTTTTGGGTGCACGGTGAGGTAAGCCCATTTTGAGGGGCAACCTGCGGTTGATGCAGGCTATGTTTGTGAATAGCTTAGTGGGCAGTGTTTAATGCAGGTGCCACTTGCATCATTTACGCTTGGTGCAAGCACTTGCGGTCTAACTCAGGGCTTTGAGAATTGAGCCCTGTGTCTCTACTTACATCTGGTGACCCATGAAATGGGCAGATAGTTGCTCATGGTCTCACCAGATGTTAACAAATAGATAAAAAATAAAATATGTTAACTTTCTGTGGCTCAAAACTGCTGCTCCTAGCTTGTTCTTCAGCTGCAGCTTCCCCTATTGCTAAGGGTGAGGTTGCTTCCATCTGCACTGCCACCTCTGTGTTCTCAGGAGCCAGTTCCCTAACTTTACTACAGATAGTAACAGACACAATGTTGGCCCAACTATCAAAGTCATTACCTATAATTACGTCAATGGGCAAGTCCAGTGCAACACACACATATTCCATAAGCCCTGGCCACCTTCCCAGCTTAGAAAGAGCTGGGCCATTGTGCTGTGAGACAGCAGGACCCATCACTCCTGTAATTCTGGAAAACAGGCCTGGCAGGATTGTTCATTTGTGAATCAGATACTGTTTTACTATTCAGATGGGCTCAGTGTCCCTTAATCCCGACTTACCATCTCATTTACCAATACAAGGTACATGCGCAGCAGTGGAGTTAGTGGGAACTGCACTCTGGGTACAGCCCTGTAGCTGCCTAGGAGCTTTAGAGCTACCACTTCCAGCTGCACTGGCACCTTTGTCATATTTGCTGGACAGTCATATGACAGCTGTCCCAGTTTTGACAAATAAAGCACCCACATTTCCCTGACTCTGTACTTTTGAAAACATTTGGCTTCTCTTTGGTTGCCCCTCGTAGGTTCCCTTAAAACTGTCTGATGTCCCTCTCTGAATGGATGGTCAGCAGGATATGAACTGATTAGCCCTCTCCGCTGCCTCCTGTGTGGAGCTTGGACTCCAATCCAGCAATTTCTGAAGGAAAGAATGGCCAAGTATCTAGAGGCTGGAGGGCACAGGACCCAAGGCAACATAGATTCACAGCAGGAAGGTCATGCCAGACAAATCTGATAGATTTCTCTGACTGGGTGACCAAAGTAGTAGATCAGGGAGGGCTGTGGACATGGCCTACCTAGACTTTAGCAAGGCATTTGACACAGTCCCACACAAAGATTAATATGCAAGTTAGCCAGCCTGGGAGTGGATCCCAAGATGACAGCCTGGGTAAAGAATTGGCTGGAGAATAGAACACAGAGAGTAATAGTAAATGGAGTCCACTCTGAAGAAAGGGGTTACTAGTGGGGTACATGAGAGGTTCAGTACTAGGACGGGTCCTCTTTAATGTCTTTATAAGTGACATTGCAGAGGGACTGGAAGGAAAAGTATGTCTCTTTGCAGATGACACAAAGATCTGCAACAGAGTTGATGCACAAGGTGGGGTGGAAAGGATGAGAAGGGACTTGGCAAGGTTGGAGGAATGGTCAAATGTATGACAGCTTAGATTCAATGCTAAGAAGTGCAAGGTAATGCACCTGGGAAACAAAAACCCTGGGGAAGAGTGCACAATGGGGGGTGAGATACTAACAACAACAAAAATGGAAAGGGACCTGGGGTAGTCATATCAGATGACCTAAAAGTGGGCAAACAATGTGAGAGGGCAGCAAGGAGGGCTAGGGGGATACTGGGATGCATAGGGAGAGGCATCACCAGTAGAAAACAGGAAGTTATCATCCCTCTGTACAGACAGCTGGTCAGACCCCATCTGGAGTACTGCATGCAGTTCTGGAGACCCAATCTCCGCAAAGACATAGACAGGATGGAAGCTGTCCAGAGGAGGGCAACTAAAATGGTACATGGTCTGCACCGGAAGACATATGAAGAGAGACTTAAGGAGCTTAATATGTATAGCCTCAAGGAAAGGAGGGAGAGGGGGATATGATAGAAACTTTCAAGTACCTCAAGGGAATCAACAAAGTCCAAGATGGTAGCATCTTTCAAAAAAAGAGGTGTGCAAGAACAAGAGGACACAATTTGAAGATGGGGAGGGCGGCTCAGAGGTAATTTAAGGAAGTATTTTTTCACAGAGAGGGTTGTGGATGCATGGAATGGCCTTCTGGAGGAGGCTGTGGAGTCAAAAACAGTGGTGGAATTCAAGCATGCATGGGACAGTCATAAGGCAATTCTAGGGGGTGAGTAGGAAGAAGTAGGAAGAAATAGGCTGCTGGTTAACTAGGATCTGCAGCTTATCCATTAGGTAGGGAAATGGGCAGACTCGGGCTGCGTCCTTATCTGCCATCAAATTCTATGTTTCTATGTTTCTAATCATATTCTCAACTCCTCTGGTACACTCTTCAAAAACTGTTCCATGAGGGGTAACTCTTTTAATCTATTCCACAGAGCTAGCCTTTGCACCCTCTTACCATTGCTCTAACAGATTGCCTAGTTGTACACACATGTCAGAATAGCTATCCGCTGGTGCCTTCCTTAAATCTCTAATTTTTTGGTAAAACTGAGAAAGGAACTGCACTGGGATGGGGTGCTCACGATGCAATGGATAAATAAAAACAGACAAATTGGGCACGCACCACCTCTATTTGCTAATACATCACTCAGGACTTTTTAAAGTTTTAAAATCATTTATTCAGCACCAGTATTGCCTGATGCATTTTGGAATCTCATTCCTTCATCAAAAGCATAACATTTGAAGTGAACATAGACTTTAAATACACATAGACATATGATGTCACAATTTTTTACATGTCTTGTTCTATGGTAATAATGGTGTGCATTTGTGACGCCATATGTTTATGTGTATTTAAAATCTGTGTTCACTTTGAATGTTATGCCTTTGATACAGGAATGAGATTTCAAAATGCATCAGGCAACAATGGTGCTGAATAAATGACTTTAAAACTTTAAAGAGCCTTGAGTGGTGTATTAGCAAATAAAGGTGGTGAGTGCCCGATATTTCTGGTTTTATCTCTAAGTTTTGTCTATATGCCTTGGGAGTCAATTCAAAAAATTTTAACAAGGCATTTTTCACTTTGTTATAGCCCATGCAGGCCTCATTATCCATCCTGGCAAAAGCTGCTAATGCCCTGCCCATAAGAAATGGCAAAGGTGAGTTACCAAGGAGCCCTGTAATTCAAATTGTCACAAATTCTCTAAAAGATTTTAAAAACAAATCAAGATCATCCCTCCTGATACTTTTGGGAAAATTTTGGAATTGATTTTAGCTTCTTGGGTCAAACTCCTGATGCCAATACTTAAGGTTCATGATGCTGTCTTCTGGCACAGTATCTCCAGTTCCCTCTTGTGTTTATGCTCCTGTTCTCTCATCTGGATTTCATGCTGTCTTGGCTAGATCTTGTGCTGGTGCTGCCGCCTTTCTCACTTCTCTCACTCTTTCTTTTCTTTTTCTCTTCAGCTTCCGGTTTTGATCTCTACAGCTCTGAATCTGCCTTCACCTTAACCAGGATGAGCTCCAGCTGCATCATCTCTATTCACACAGCTGCCCCAATTCTAGGGTCTGGTTCACTTGCACACTCCCTAGCCTCCCTCTCACAATTTTGGCTAGCAGTGACCATTTTTACATCCCTTCCCTGGTCACTTTTCTCAAGTATGTCTATGAGTTCTGCCCATGGTTGGCCTTCCTCAAATACAAGCCCTCTTCTTTTGCATAGCTCCTTAAGGCCTGCCACTGTGCATCTCACATATGGCCCAGACATTGTGGCTTCTAGTTATCTCCCTATCTACTCTTACTCATAAAAAATAAAACTAGTAGAATATACAATATCCCCTTTTTGCATATCCTGGTCTGTGATTGGACAGATAATCTTTATTTTGACAATCTGTTTCAGATCCCACTTCTGCCATCAATTTGCCACAGGCTGGTTCTCTCCAGAATTCACAACCCACAGATGCCTGAAAGGGTAACCTTGGTATGCCATCACTCACTCACTCACTCTGGATAGCTCTAGGTCCAAATCCCAGCAGAGCCACTGCTCACACACAGTACACTGCTCCTTACCAAAAGGCAAATAACCCATCCCTTCTGTTACAACTGAGAACATTTTTGCTTACATATGGTAACTGTTGCTTTCCTCTTCGACGATGGATCACAGTCTTGCCAATATCCAGGTTTTCTATACCTGAAATGACTCAGATACAGAAAGCATGAAGTATATAAAAATAATATTTAATACTCCAGGATATTTACATATGTTATAGGATAATACACACTAAGATTATGGGGAAACAATATTTCTACAGAGAAAAACAAACACTTTTGAAAATTATTGTGATCACACAGAAAACTCTAACTTCATTTTTTTCATTTTTTTAATTTCATTAATTTTATACTGAAAAAAATCTGTGAGCAAAAAATGCCCATTTTCACAGATGTCCAGTGACAAATAAAATGACAATATATAAAACAAAATTACATAAATACATCAATAAACATTGTGTTGCAAATACATTAGAAACAATTACATCTGTCTAAATCCTAAGTAAAATAAAAGCTTACCCCAACTAGAGATTTATGGCATACTTGAACACTTGATATTAATTTGAAGTCCTGAATAATAACTGACTTCTGAATACCAAACACAGACCACAGATGCCTTTGGCTGACTGTCCCACCATGCCACATCATTGTGCCTGTTTCTCTGACATCACAAGTTCAACCATCTCTTTTTTCCCTGGGGAACCAACCATCTGGAGAAAAGGTCTAAAGTGGAACTGCTATCTCCAGCTCAGTAATGCAGAGTCCAGCCTCAGACCTTTTGATCACCTGTCTGGTTAAATCCATGGGGGTTCTTTCTGCTCTGCCTGATCTTGTTTAAGCAATAATGACCAATAAGCCACTCATTTCTGAGGGATTAATGACCAGTTGGGGGTCTAGGTGACCCTTGGAGCAGCCGAGGGCCACCTCCCTCCAGGCAGTTGTTCATCCAAGGAATTGATCAGCTTCAATGTTGCTATTGTGATTATAAGTCTAATCACATTAACAGCTTTCATTTTTACTGTTATTTACTTACAGGTTTTGAGTGGAGTGTTGCGAGACCTGCATGCCACACAGCGTCAGTTAGCAGCTGGATCGGTCATTTCTAAGACATTAATGACTGATCCAGTAACCAATCCGGAGCACCGCTAGGCTCATGAATATTTAATTAGACTTACAATTACACTTAAAACATAGCCCTTGATTATGAAAGAAATTCAGCCCTTTGAAGTTTAAAGGAACAGGAAATGTAATAATTGGCAGCAGTTAGTAATGTTCAGTAAGAGAAGTGATAAACTTGCTCAAAAGAGCTTTTTCATGTTTAACGGTACCTTAATAAACACTGATGTGAAAAACTGTGTTTTCAATTGTTTTCTTTTATGGACAACACTTCTATACAGTTCTCTTCATGGAACCAGTGATTTGGGGTGTTTACTATGTCATGGTTTGAGTATAGAATGCTAAATGTGAGCTATTGTCCTATCAGAACCATACATAGAGTAATTTGCTCAAACTGTGACATAGTTAAAACTCCAGATCACTGGGTCCGTGAAGAGAACTGTAACAGAATGCTGCCCATAAAATCAAAACAATGCAAAATACTGTTTTTCACATCACTTTTTATTGCGGTACAGTTACAGTACATATGGATCTTTCAGGCTGATGGATATTATTTCTGTAAGTGGTAACAATATAAACAGCTGCCTATTAGAACTCATTTCCTGTCCTCTTTAAGTAGAGCAAACAAACTGTTTCCAGGCCAGAAACAGTAGCTGCACCACCAAACCTCTGTGACAATACAGGAGTATACTTTCAAAGTCACACCTTTTCCCCCCTCAGCTGAAATGCCTGCAGAGGCCTAGCTGATAACCACACAAAAAATTGAAACAAAAACCGCAACACACACAGTAGAACTACACTGCAAGTTGTTACACTACCAGTCACATTTTGCATTCTATTTGAGCACATTGATACTGAATGTAAAAGGTTGCCTAGAACTGGTATTTGTTTTACATGGTCTCTGCTGACATACCGATGCACTCCTAGATAAGGGCTCAGGGAGTCAGGATTGGATTTTTCCAACCCATTTTCTAGAAGGAAAAATAGACTTCTCTGATGGTTTTGGCCTCGGCTTTTTCTTGCTACTAACAACCACCCAAGGCATATATTATTCCTATAACCTTATACCCATCATGTATTGTCCCTTACTTGTATTACTTCTGGTAAATGGATAATCTACACTCAGCAAACATACATATGTGCTCATGAAATTTCTAAAATCTTAGAAAGAAACAACATAGAATCTAAAGCCAGTGGATAAGTGTGTGCGATCTTGTAGTTCATCTTTTGCCTTTGTGCAATGCAGCATGCATGTTTTACCACTGTCACTAGTACACTAGTGTTCTCATCATCAAAGCACAAGAACATTTTATCTTCTCTTTCATACAGTACTAGTATTGCTGTTTCTTTTTTACCAGTGCAAAGACAGTAGAGCAATGTGAGAAGAATATGCCACTGCTTCCCACATGAACTCAGTCTCAGATGGACATGCAGCAGTCCATTAAAGAAGAACTGACTGGACCTGTAACAACATTTTTTTCATGTAGAAGATTCCCATTCTCTTATTTTGTAGTCTTTACTGGTGATCTTCTTGTAAGTTCTGTGGGAATTTATTACGATTTATATACTGGCGGTTTGTTCAGTTTTAGAACTTTATGATGCAGTTATGTCTTTCACTTTGCATTACATAGACATTTTCTTTGGAAATGAAAGTGGCAAATCGAAAATAGATTTAAAAGCTAAACTCACAGAGTAACAGAGCAAGCATCTGGTATCTTTGAATCTAAGCTGAAAGTGAAGCCACAGTTGGTGTGGTTATGATGTCAGCTGGCGTCACCTGACATAGCTCACAAAATTCAAAAATGTTATCATTAATACTTGTAAAAAATTATCTTTTGTCTTTATATCAGGGATACTAATCACAAGTATGTAAAAAATTATAATCAAATATACAATATAGAAAGAAAAATATAAAGCAATTAAACCAGAACCACCTTCCACTACTGTCTCTCATATATTATCTCTGATAAACTCTAATATGTCCACATTTCTTTCTTTCTTTCTTTCTTACATAGATACATAGATACATAGACAGTGTCGGCAGATAAGGGCCTATGGCCCACCTAGTCTGCCCATTTGAGCTTTAAGTTCAGTTTGTTTTCCTAGAAGTCTATTTCCTCACTCTGACCTCTAGAATTCCTTTATGTCTATCCCATGCATTCTTAAATCCCGTGATTGTTTCAGCCCTCACCACTTCCTCTGGCAGGGTGTTCCACTTGTCCACCACCCGTTCTGTGAAGAAATTCTTTCTCATGTTTCCTCTGAATCATCCTCCAACTTCATCCCATGCCCTCTAGTCCTGGAACATCTTTTTCGCTTAAAATAGTGTTTTCCTGCACCCTGTTCCTCCCTGTAAGATACTTGTATGTCTCTATCATATCCCCTCTCTCCCTCCTCTCCTCCAGGGAGTACATGTTCAGTTCCTTCAACCTGTCTTCATAGGATTTGTGATGCAACCCATGCACCATCTTTGTTGCCCTCCTCTCACCTTCTCTACCCTGTCTATGTCCTTACGTAGGTATGGTCTCCAGAACTGTACACTGTACTCCAGGTGGGGCCTCACTAGTGTCTTGTATAGCGGAATAATGACCTCCCTTTTCCTGCTGGTGATGCCCCCTGCCTATACATCCCAGCATCCTATTTGCTTTACCTGATGCCTTGTCACACTGTTTCCTACCTTGAGATCATCAAAGATGACAACCCCAAGATCCCTTTCCTGCTTGGTGCATGCTATATCCTCACCCCCAACTGATATATTGTGCCAGGGTTTTTTGTCCCATATGCATTATCTTGCACTCTTTGCACTGAATTTCAACTGCCAAACCCTTGACCATTCTTCAAGTTTCTGCAGGTCCCTTCTCATTCTGTCTACACCCTCTGGTGTGTCTACTCTGTTACAGAGCTTTGTGTCATCAGCGAACAGTGAAATTCTGCCTTCTATATCCTGTGCAATGTCACTGATGAAGATGTTGAATAGGACGGTCCCAGCACTGATCCCTGTGGTGTCCCACTGGTCACTCTTCCTCTGTGGAGTGACAGCCATTTACCACCACCCTCTGTGTCCTGCCACCCAGCTAGTTACCTACACCACCACACTACTGTCCTGCCACACCCATATTCCCCAGTTTGTGTAATAGTCTTCTATGTGGCACAGTGTCAAAGGCCTTGCTGAAGTCAAAAATTCAATGAGGTTGGTCTGACATGACCTCCCTGGTGAAACCATGCTGCCTTGGGTCCTGTAGTCCATTGACAACCAGATGTTCCACCAATCTCTCCTTCAGTAGTGCTTCCATGATCTTTCCCATACCGAGTGAGGCTGACTGGTCTGTAGTTCCCTGCTTCCTCTTTGTTCCCACTTTTGTATAAGGGACTACATCTGCTGTCCTCCAGTCTTTGGGTACCTCCTGTTTCCAGTGATTGGCTGAACAGGATAGCCAGAGGTTCAGCCACCACTCTTTAGTCTCTTATGACCCTGGGGTAACCCCTTCTGGCCCCATTGTTTATCAACTCTATTACTTCCCAGTTCCTTCAGGACCTTTCGTGTAAAGGGACTTAGTCCATTTCTGCACCATTCTCACCCCTTGTACTCCCTTCAGACCCATTACCCCCTCTTCCTCAGTAAAGACTGAGCAGAAATACCTGTTCAATATGTCAGCTTTACTGTTATCCTCCGCGGCTCCCATCCTCCCCTTCAATCTCACTATCCCTCCCTTTGTCCTTCTTTTTCACTTATGTACCTGTAAAAGGTTTTGTCCCCTTAACCACTGATTTTGCAATGTGTTCTTCTGTCTGAGCTTTGGCTTCCTTACTGACTCTCCCTGCCTCCTTTGTTTCTCCTGGTACTTCTCCCTATCCCCTTCTGCCTGTGTCTTTTGTATTGCCTGAATGCAGTCTTTTCTTTCTTTCTTTCTTTCTTCTTTCTTTCTTTCTTTCTTTCTTTCTTTTCTTTCTTTCTTTCTTTCTTTCACAAACAAACTCTGTTAACTATCTGTTTGTCTACTGCAAAAACTACTATGTTAATGCAGACATTACGGATGAAGAGCGCAAAGTTCCCAAAGTAGGGAAATGAAAAATAAATTACGGTTTTGGGTCTCCAGAGTCTTGGCAAATCAGTGGTGGGGGTCTTCCTTGGGGTTGTCAACCCTAATGCCCCTTCCCCCCAGCCCATAGCCAACTGGTCAAAGCACAAGGCACAGCTCCAAGCCAGTGCCTCAAAGTGATACACTCTTCAAAGGTAGAGAGGTATATCTTGCCACATGTTGCCAACACAATCTGTAGTAGCTTTTTCACCTGGGAGCCTGCTGGCCCTGCATGAAGAAAATAGACCACGCCCTCACCTTGTTTGCTCAGGGGAGGTGGCATTATGGCTGACAACCCCAAGGAAGACCCCACCACTGATTTGCCAGGCCTTCAGAGTCTCAAAATCCTAATGTTTTTATTTCACACTAATTTGCCAAGACTCTGGAGACTCCAAACCTAATGTTTTTATTCCACACTAATTCGCCAAGACTCTGGAGACCCAAAACCCTAATGCCTTCTATTTCCTTGCTTTGTGCTTCAACAACCTAATGCCTGCATTAACACTATTTTGCCATTAATGTCCCCTTCTTTTTTCTGATAGTGGAATCGTGTCCTCATTCGCGCAGGTCCCAAAGAGACCTAAGTGACAAGAAATAAATATAGTACTGGAGACAGTCCCAATGCAGTGCATGAACCCATCAGGACTCAACACACATTTCAATCGCTTGTGAGGGAAGGCTCCCCAGCCCATCACAAGGTGCTGTGTGAGCACCTGAACACTGCTCTGTCCCTCCCCAGGCTGGAACTACTGCTGCATGTCACAGCACCTTCCTCCCAGCCTCAGGCCATTCAGTCGGCTCACTGAGCTCACACCCAAACTCACATCACTGGCACTGGAAGGCGCCGTGGTCTCCATTGGGCCAATAGTTGTCAATGCAAACATTGTAACTTAATCATTTTTTTTGTGACATTCTGAACCCCAAATTTCAACAGTCTTTTTATGACACCCCCCCCCCCCGAACATGACAGGTGCCATTTATAAAATACTAGACAGAATGAAATTTCATACTGCAAGTGTCAAAGCACGTTTGGCTAGGATTTGAAAATGACACCCATCACATTCATGAAGTGGTGTGAAAAAAATGGCTATATTGAAAATTTGCTGTCAGAATACTGAAAATTACCAGTCATGAGTAAGTGTTGAAAAATTACAACATATCATCATAACTTTGTTGTTTTTTAACATTTTGACCCCAAGAAGACAGCTGCCATGGTGTTCATCTCTGCACAAAGACTGGCTAAACTCTTGTCGCCGCCATCTTTCTTCTCCCTAGATGGGGCAAAGCTAGATACAATGCACTCATTCAAACACCCGGGGATCAGACTGAACCCTAAGCTAGACTTCTCTGTACATTTTGACTACCTCCACTCCAAACTTCAGCCCAAGCTGGGAGCCTTTCATCATATCAAGGATTGTCTGTACCTCCCTATCCACAGTGAACTCATATCCAAACTAATCCTCCCAGTGATTGACTATGCTAACGTCATCTACAGCTCAGCTCTGCAGTCATCTCTCACTAAATTAGATCCCCTTTACAATGCATTCTGTCAGTTTGCCTCAAACCTCCCTTTCCGTACACATCACTGTTCCCTGTACTCTCTGCTCTTACCTTCCCCTCCCTTGCTGACCAATGTCTTGCACACTGTGCCGCTTTGCTGTCAAGTACTGGTTCTCAGCCCTTCCCCTTATCTCTCATCTCCTTTCCCCACAAGTACATCAAGTTACCCCTCAGAACCATGGACTCCTGGACCTTTGACCTCCCACACTCCCACTTGCAAGCTGGCAAGTCCACTTTCTCCTATAGACTCAGTAACTTATGGAATCATCTCCCCACTCTATCTGCCTTGTGCCCACCCTCTCCACACTGGAGTATCAACTAAGCTCCTCCACCTCATCACCTGCAACTGCTCCCCACTCTGCCCCTCTTGATCCCTCTCACTCCCTCTCCTCCCTCCTTCCTCCCTGTCTCCCCTACCCCTCTCCTGGTACTCCACGCTCCGTGCTCCACTGCCTTCCTTCCCTGTTAACTCGCTTAAGGTCCCTCTATTTCTAAACCTTCTTCTCCTGCATCAGTTCTTACTCCTTGCAATCACTCTACCTGGCATGTTGCTCAAGCTCAGACTGCTAATGATAAATCTATCTCTCATTCTCTTTTTATGACGAATACAAACTTATCAATTGACCCATGCAAAACTGAAGCACTTCTACATAGACATATGTACTTGCACTTTGAATAATGCTGCCCCAAAATGCAACTTAAATATATGTTTGCCTACTTGTAAATTTCTGCGTGCTGCTCAAACTGTATCCATGATTGTTCAAACTGTTGTAAACTGCAAATTGCAATCCGTGTGTATTTTGTTTATCAGTATCTATGAATGTCCAACTGTTGTATCTATGACTGTCCAAACTGTTGCAGTACTATGACAATTGTAAACTCTCTACCCCTCTCTCCCAAGTCGCACCTGGAAACAAGCCTTAGCTCAGTATGCTTTTTCTGGTTACCTAAATTAAAATAAATAAAATTTTCAAAATAGTCTTCTTATGACCCCACCTCATGAATCTGGTATGTGAAAATGCTAAATCCTGGCCAAAATATAGAACGTTTTTTGCCAGATTTAAAATATCAGTTGTCACATTTATTAGATGCTGTGAAAAAATGGCTATGTTGAAAATTTAGGCCGAAGTTATGAGTGAGCATTGAAATATTTTAATGTACATTCATAACTGTGTTGTTTTTCAATATTTTGACCCCAAATATTTAACGAGCTTCTTAGACCCCACCCCATGAACCCATTAGGTGAAAATTCTCAGATCCCACCTGAAGGGTGATTACACAGAATGATTACAAAATTACCTTTTGGGCTGGATTTGAAACATTTCACCAACCATGTTCTTGAGGTGGGGTCCCAAAAAGGCCATGCTTAAAATGTGGGAGAAAAAGTTATGAGTTAAAGTTCAAAATGCATTGAAATACATCAACTGCACTTATGTGATTCATTCAGATCTTCTTCGAGGATATCTCTTTCATCAGGCCACACCTATGGAACTTATAGTTGCCAGGCCCTAGGACCACACAGAATCTTTCTGCAAGTAGTCCACTGGGGACAACCCATGACAATGTCAGACGTCAGCTGTCTGGTCCTGCCATTGGCCATACTGGCCAGACCGCTTCAAGGAAATGCTGCTGCGATTTTTGCCACTACCTTATTTCCTACTATACCAAAGTAATCACTTGTATAGTGATTTTCAATGCCATGTATGTCATTGAAGGAACCATCAAACTGTTCCGCTATTGTGAATGCGGTGAGAAGATTTACACCGGTGAGTCTCATGACATCTGTGTCTGTTGCCTTGGCCTGGACATGTGCAAGCCTGCCTGATTTGCAAGGGGTTCAACTCTGCCACACGGCAATGCCATGAAGGAACCTAGGAAATGCACCTCTTAAAATAACAGGTAGCTTGCCTGGAGAAGGATCTCCAGCAGAAGAGTTCTTCTGCATCGCTGGCCCACTCCTCCAGGTCCAGATTGTCAAAATCCCGGGAGAAAACCTCCAAGAGTCATAAGCAAAAGCATCAGGAGGAGGATAAGGAGAAACCCTCCATGGTGCACTCCAGGTCACCCCTTTCCACAGCAGGTACAACTTCTTCGATGCCGTAACCCACTTAGTCAGTGACACCACTAGCCCCCCCCCAGCCGTCGACCTAACTTGCAGGTCAGGGCATGGCATGAGCTCTACCAGGCCTAGTATGGCTGGTACATCATCATCGACACTGGGGACATTGCCTCCCCTGTTGACCTTCATCAGCACATCTCTCTTATCACATGGGCACTGATGTTCAGTCAGTGCTAGTATCTTCACAAACATGCTATGAGGCCTCCAGCATCCTCCTCCAATGGAAGGAGGTCCATCAACAGGGCCTGTCTCTCAGACCCCACAATGACACATTCTAGAGGTGTGCCTCTGCTGCCTCATCGAGCACTGATGACTTTGTCAGTGTGCTCCCTTTACCTGTCAAGCCTGCCAATGATGACACTGAATATAATCCTGATCTCAAGATGCAGGATAAAGATGAAGAGCCTGAGGACTATGCAGAAAGTCCATAAGACAGGGGCACCAGTTCTACTATTTCCACCTGCAGTGAGGACTCAGTGGACTACACCCCAAGGTCTTTCCAGAAGACCCTTCTTTCATAACTATGATGCAGCAGTTACAAGCTGGCATGGGTTTTAATTTGGAGGAGCAGGATACCACCAAGAAAAGTCTGGACCACTTGGAGTTACCTGATGTTCCCCTATTGTGATACCACCCTCCTCCCTGCCGTGGAAGACGCCACCTTTGTTGCCTGACATAGGCAGAATGTTATTCCTGCCATACCAAGAAAGGTAGACAAAATGTAATTGGTTCCCTCAGAGAAACAATTCTTTGGTGGCCAACCTGAGGCAGATTATATTGTAATCAATGTTGCACATGATAGGTCCAGGGCACCAAAACACCTTAGCCCCTTCCTCCAGATAAAGAATCAAAGAGACTGGATGTGCTATTTAAAATGACTTTTGTCTATGCCTCTCTGGGCCTTAGAATTGCTAACTCTCAGGCCCACATAATCAAGTACCAGAATACACTCTGGAGAAAGGCCAAGGCAGCTGCACAAGCCTTACTAGAGGGTACACCAAGCAGGAGCTTCTACAAGCAGTCTCTGCAGGGACTGATGTAGGAAAACACCTAATTTGTATGATCAAAGATGTTTCTGATGTCTCAGCCAGGCCTGCTGCATCAGGTGTTTGTTTAAGATGGTACTTCTGGCTTAGGGTGGCAGGGTTTGCGAATGACATACAGCAGTCCATTCTTAATGCCGCTTTTAGAGGATACAAGCCATTTGGCTCAGTTGTCCAAGAGATCCTCTCCACCCTTCAGGCCTCAGGTAGAACCCTTGTTATCTAGATACCAGCTCTAAAGTAAATAATAATGCAGATTTTTGTATGTCTACATTGTTGGCAGAAGAAACACTTGTACACAAGCAGGAGTAATAATAATAGTTTATTGTAATGCCCCAAAGTTGTGGCATCCCAGAAAGTTTAAAATTAATAAATAAATTAAGGGTTCACAGGTGCTCAGGGTAATTGCTGTAGGTGTAGGCAGCAGGATACTATGCTAAGAGGCCACTGCAAATAAAGTTTCACCCCCCCTTGTAATGGGAAACTGTAAAATAATAGTAGAAAAGTGCCCTGTGCACTTACAGTATGGTCAAAAAACAGATTTAACAGCAATAGATGTCACAATGGCCTGGATGGAATGTTGTGCTGAGTGGCTCATGCACAGCATTCCACTCCAGCCAATCTAGAACCCAGGCAGGTTTAAGTTTAAAAAATAATTCTACTGTTGGTCAGTTGTTGCTGGGCTGTGGCGTAGAGAGGATCACAGGAGTGCAACAGGGACTTGTGGCTTACCTGGAGTTGTGAAGCGGTCCTGTTGACTCCGTGGTGACTCTCCTCCTCCAGTCCACTGAAGACTCCCTGCTCTGCTGTGCCCTGCGGTCGGTGGTCCCATCGGGGCACCACGAAGATGAAAAATGACTGTTCGCTGTGGTTTCGGGCTTGTAAGCCCTTGCGTTTTATTGTTTTGCCCCGAGTATATTAAGTTTAATTTTGGTCCCACGCTGGCTGCAGAGAAGTGCCGCATTGCCGAGTTCCTGCTTGGCCATCTGAGACCCCTCTTAGTTGCCCCCCAGCTGCCTACCCATTTTCCCTTCCTCTGCCACAGTACCTCCCACCTCCCGCTTTGCCTCCCAGTCCACCGGAGCAGCTCGTCGGAGTGGTGAGTTGGCGGCAGCACACGCCACGCTGGACTGCCTGTCCAAAGAGACTGTTTTATTTAGAAAAGTGCAGTAGGCGCTAGAGGAGCAGCCGAAGCGCCAGAGGGGCAGAGGGTCGTAGGACCCTATTAAATATTCATAAGGAGGCGGGTTAGCAACGCCCACAGGGAGGGGCCAGGGCACTAAGGCCAAGCTTAGGCCTTATGAATATTAATATAGAGGCGGGATTTGGGGCGGGATTCGGACTAAATGACAGCAAGTTCATGGAGCCTGCAGATTTAAAGGGGCCCTGCCACTCTGCAGATTTAAAAGGGCAAGTCAGGCCCAGAAGTAAAGTAGGGCACCAGGCCCAGTATTAAGTGGGGCACTGGGCCCAAGTAACATGGTCAGGACTAGGCCCAGTATTAAGTCAGAGACTAGGGCCCAAAGTAACTTGGGGCACCAGGCCCATTATCAAGTGGGGCACCAGGCACAGTGTTAAGTGAGGAACCAGGCCCAGTATTATGAGGGGCACCAGGCCCAATGTAAAGTGGGGCACCAGGCCCAATCTAAAGTGGGGCACCAGGCCCAAGATAACATAGGGCGTTAGGCCTGAGGTAAAAGTAGGGCATGAGGCCCGAGGTAAAGCTTGTATAAAGGAGGTCCCGCCTAGTGGAATGGGGCAAACCAGCCTAGTGGTACTAAAGGATTCCTTAGCCACGATGTCTAGAAAGAGATCCTATTCCAGAAGACCTTACATTTAGAAACAGGGGTTCATTTAAGAGTGTTCAATTTGCCTATACTGTGAAACTACTGTAATTACTGTACTGCTTATGCTGAACTATTGCCCTAAGTACCTGAACTATTGCCCTAAGTACCTGAACTATTGTTCTAAGTACCTGAACTATTGCTCTAAGCACCTGGACATTGGCCCTTATCAGTAAGAATTACTCCTGAAGTTATAATTTGCCCTCTTCCGGCAAATTATTATATCATTCCACAGTTCTTTGGGCATTTTTCAGTTATATGGTTATTATTGTATGAAGACAGTCTCAATCTTCTACCACACTGCAGTCTCATAGTGTGGTCTGTAACACCACGCACTCAGAATCAGTCTCTACTAGAAGAAGACGCTCTTTCAGCATTCTTCACTCCTGGGAGATCCTTCATCAGCTCATCACATTCGCTTGTGTCATCCATCAGTCGAGTCCATCGCTAGTCATACAAGTCGTACTCGCTTTCTTGTTTTCACAGCTTGAAAGTATGTCCGTCAAACGCATCATGACAGCCATGCCAGTGTCGTTTGTATGGTTCCTGTTCCAGAAGTCCTGAAGTTGGTCGCCCTCTACAGAAGAGTGAGCTCATCCTGGAGAACATAGTCTGCGCCCTGGTCATTCGCCAAAAGTTCGAGTCCGTCAAGCCCAGTACGGGACGCATTCGTCGCTTTTATTTTGTGTTAGTTCTTTATCTTAGATTGCAGAGTCAACCATCATCTCTTCAGATTCTTATGGTTCCTGGTCCTGTCAGAGTTCCTTCTGAGTTTAGGTGGCCCTTGGAATGCCACAGCATCAGTCAAGTCGTGGTAGTCCTCCTTGGTTCATCACCACGCAGATCGTGATCTATCTTCATCCTTGGCAAACCTGGAAGTAGGTTTTGCCAAGAAACCCTTGTTTTCAGTGTGTTATTTCAGGAACCAGTTGCTCTGGTTCTACATTCCGGCAGCCTTGGAGAGAGTGGGCTTTTGCCGAAGAAATATATGGTCTGTTTACCAAACCTCTCACCACCCCAGTGGCCTTATCTAGGTCCTTGCTTGGAATTGTGATTAGGGTTTTACAGTTCTGTTTCATTTCCCTTGCAGCTACCAACGAAAAACGACGGTGTACACGAAGACGCCGGATCTCTGGACTCTTGTAATATCTGGACTCTTATGGAAATGTGTAATGATAATTACCCTAGTACAGTTCTGAGTAGCTTATGTTACCTAATCCTCATCTAAGAGTATAGAAGTGTAGAATAATTTCAGAATAAAAGTGGCAGTAGGCCTAAAGTCTATTCTTGTGGTAATAACCTTAGTAGTGGTAGATAAAAGTATTTCTCTGTTTGTTGCCCTATTGTTCTCGGGCAACCCCTCTTCCCTCTTGTGACTGTGTCTCTCTACCCTTGGTACAAAATAAATGCCCTGCGGGTATTGAAGCACTAATTGACTCCTGCCTCTCCTTGTCTGGGTAACGGTTATCCTATCCCACATAATTGGACCTTGGTGCTTCAGCCATCTCTTTTCATCACCTTTAGAGTGGAGCACTCTTCACAGAGCACCGCTATAGACCATCACATAACTAAATTTTCTTGGTGTAGTTGGCAGGATAGAGATAATTATTTATACGAGGAGTCCAAAGTTGGAGTGGCTTAGTAAGAAGCACAGATGGAGCCAGGGTGTAGTAGTGGATTGTCTGGGGGAGATAGAGAGTCGACTGGAGGAGACCGAGATGGACCTAGAGGGAATATCCCACCATCTCCACTAACCATGCCATATTACTTTGGAGCACCATGGCTTCCACAGTTTTCCAGAGAGAAAGATGGGGATGGAATCAGCAATCTGGGAGAATTCCATTCAAAGATGCAGGCCATGTTTCGGCTGTATCAAATCCCCGAGCAACAGAAGGTTGAAATTTTAATCAGGCAACTAAAGGGAGCTGCCCACTGAGAAGTCCAATCATGGCTGAGTGGAGCGAAAGCCACAGCAGACTAGATACTCCAGAGGCTACAGCAGATTTTCGATGCTAGGACCGTGTCAGACCTCAAAGTGAAGTTCTTTTCGCATACCCAGAAATCTCAAGAGACCCTGAGGGAGTTTGCACTGAGTTTGCAAGAGCTGTTCGACGATAGAGTAGACAGCAGAGGTCCGAGATGCAGATCGAGTACTAGTCAAAAAATTTGTTGAAGAAGTGCAAAGTGAGGCCCTGAAGAGAGAACTATGCATGCTGCATTTACAAAACCCTGAAGTCGACTTTCTGGATTTTAAGGAGAAAGCCATTCGTATATTTGGTTCAGGTTATTCCAGAGAGGAGGCTCCGGCATATCCTCAAACCTCTATGGGAACTCAATGGCCGACCTACACTACCAAAGGATGGAAAGAAGACCATCCTTGGCAATCAAGACTCCAGCTAGAGGACATGTCCTTACAAAGACAAGAACCGGGAAGAGAAACTGTTGCCTACCCGAGTGCATTCAGAACATGAGCGGATGCATGAACCTAGGATACAGACACACCATATGTTCTGGCAGACTGACGCCGACTACACTCAGAGCTGACTGAGCAGATTGCTACACTGACCAACCAGATGGCAGAGATGTATAAGGAAATGCAGAGTTGGAAAGCTGGTTGGAAGAATGAGAGAAGCTTTGTTCCATCAGGGAAAGAAAGGAAGCATGACCAAATGAACCACTAGAGAAGGAGTGAAGGGAGACGCTCCACAGATCAGTTTGATAGCCAAGGAAGGCACATATGTCACCGGTGCGGTGTTAGTGGCCATATAGAAAGAAGATGTAGTCAGCCAGTAAATAACACCCTAACTTTAAACAGGAATTCTTCGGGATGAGGACCGACCTTAAAAGCAGTCGATCAGGTCCAGGAGTCCCACTAGAGCAGTCGTGTTTTGTTGGTAGAAGCCCAATGATACCAGTCAAGGTCGATGGCATCGAGTTTATGGCATTATTAGACACCAGATTTCAGGTTACCACATTGCAAGGATGAGAGTTTCGAAGATACTGGACACCTAATGATCTGAAGCCACCTCCTAGATAATGGGTAAAGTTAATAACGAGCAACGGTGACGAAATACCATATTTAGGCTACCTAGAAGCCGATGTACAGTTAGGAAAGAACGTTCAATGCAACACAGGCATCACTGTGAGCGACATTGAGAGTGATCAGCTGCCACCACTAATTCTAGGGATGAACGTTCTACAAAATTGCTTAGGTGAATTAGTGAGCATCCTCCAGCAGCAAGCCAAACACGTACCTCGAGTGGAGAAACATGCCCTGCAACAAACTATCTACAACTTGCAATGCCATCAACAATTCGCTAATGCCGAGGGTGAAATCGGTAAAGTAAGAGTGACGGATGCTAGACCAGTAACCTTGAAGCCAGGCACCGAAACCACTCTGTGGTGTAAAGCAAAGGTGGGTCTGAGGGGTCAAGATTATGACGTCTTAGTGGAACCTTACCCAATGAACAAGGAAGAGCCAATATTAGTAGCTCGAGTGTAGCTACGTGATCAGAGGTAGGATACCAGTCCGAAAAGCAAATTATGGACCTATGATGTACAGCTGTACCGAACCAGCCGGTTGCTCAGATCCACACGGTGTGTTTACAGGACATTGTCGAAGCTGGGGAAGAAATAGAGAAAGTGCCTGAAAATGGGATGGAAAGCAACCAGAGACCAGAATGGACCAAGGAGATTAAAGTAGGCAATCCGAAGACCAGCATGAAACAAAGAGCAGATGTTTTGAAAGTGGTTTTACACCAGAAGGAAGCTTTTAGCCAACACCCCTCAGATTTTGGGTTAGCTCGTGGGGTACAACATCACATCAGTACCAATGGACATCCGCCTATCTGAGAGCAATTTAGGCCTATTCCACCAGCCATGTACCAGCAAGTCAAAGAAATGATTAAAGAAATGAAAGAGGCTAATGTGATAAGAAAGTCACAGCCCTTGGGCAGCGCCATTGTTCTGGTAAAGAAGAATGATGGTAAGATCCGATTCTGTGTGGATTACCGCAAACTAAATGCCATCACCCATAAGGATGCATATCCTTTGCCTAGAATAGAAGATTCTCTTATGGCCCTTCAATCAGCAGCCGTATTCTCCACTCTGGATTTGACCAGCGGATACTGGCAAGTTCCTATAGCGCCAAAGGATCAAGAGAAAACAGCCTTTATTACCCCCATGGGTCGATTTGAATTCACCAGGATGCCTTTTGGATTGTGTAATGCACCAGGAACTTTTCAAAGGCTAGTGGAACATTGTCTTGGAAGCCAGAATTTCGATACCCTGTTGTTATATTTAGATGATATTATTGTATATTCAAAAACTCACGAAGATCATTTTCGTCACCTGGACGAAGTGTTCCAAAAGTTGATCCAATATGGTCTGAAAATAAAATCCTCTAAATGTCATCTGTTACAGACTAAAGTGAGTTATCTGGGACATATAGTCTCTGCAGATGGAGTGACGCCAGACTCAGAGAAGATCGAAACAGTAAAGAAATGGCCTGTTCCTACTACCATTAGAGAGGTCCGGAAATTCTTGGGATTTGTTGGATATTATCGTAGATTTATTAAGAATTTCTCCAAAATTGCTGTGCCTTTACATGAACTTTTGAAAGGATCAGCAGAAGGTAGAGTCCCAAAGAATCGCCTGGTTACATGGGGTACTGAGCAACAAGAGGCCTTCGATCAATTAAAAACAATACTAACTGAGGCTCCTATATTGGCGTATCCAGATTATGCGAAACCTTTTCTGTTGTATACCGATCGCCAGCAACAAAGGATTGGGCGTACTCGCACAAGTACAGAATGGTGTGGAAAGAGTAATAACCTGACAAGCAGAGAATTAAGAGGCCCGAGCGGAACGACCACTATAGCTCTTTCAAACTGGAATTTTTAGCGCTAGTCTGGGCTATCACCGAGAAATTCCAGCAATATTTAGCTGCCACCCCTTTCATGGTTTTCACGAACATTAATCCTTTAGCACACTTGAATACTGCAAAGCTAGAAGCCCTCAAGCAAAGGTGGACCTCTCGACTCGTGAATTACCAATTTTCCTTAAAGTATCACTCTGGTAAAGCTAATGCGAATGTTGATGCCTTGTCCCGGATGCCTGAACACAGAGAATCAAAATAGATGATACCCTGCTGGAAAATATAGAAATGCCACCTTTTCTGCAGGTACCAGCTGAGATTCTACAGGCCTGTTTTCAAATTGCTCCCTAGTTTAAAGTGGAAGATCAACCAGAAGTGGATGACATGCTCATGAATCAAAAGAATCTATGGGTAAAACTACAAAGCCAAGACCCTATAGTTCGCCAAGTAAAGCTCTAGTTGCTCAACAGAAGCACATGACCCAAAGAGAAAGAAGGAAGTTGAACACAGAAGTGATGAAACTTTGGAGACACAGAACCTGCTTGACCATAGAAGATTATCGTCTGGTTAAGAAGAGTAGAGATCCTACCACACACAGAAGTAACTCAAATCAGAGTTCCAAAGACCAGTGCTTCCGTAGTGTTGAGGTGTACCATGATAATTCAGGACATTTTGGTCACAAGAAAACTGAAGCTATCATCAGAAGGAGATTTTATTGATAGGAATGTGAAATGATATAATAAAATGGTGGAGGAATGTCCAGCATGTAACTTAAAGCGCAAGGAGAAGGTGAATCAGAGAGCTCCTTCCATCTAATAGTCAGTAATGCACCATTGGAACTAGTTACACTTGATTATTTGAAGTTAGACCCTAGCACAAATGGACACATTTATATCCTCACTATGGTTGATCACTTTTCCAAGTTCGTGGTTGTAAGTGCAGTAAAGACCTATCTGCTCGAACTACTGTCAAACCTTTATGAGATGTTTTGTACGACCTTACGGATATCCTACAAAATCCTCACGGATCAAGGAACGCCTTCTAATCTCAACTCTTTCATGAACTTTGCGCCTGTATGGAACCCATAAGTTAAAACCACTGCTTACCACCCCCAGGTAATGGACTTTGCAAAAGAACAAATCAGATTCTCCTAGAAATGTTAGTACTTACATTGAATATAAACGTCCTTCTGGCCAGCTTTTACTTCCTAACTCACATATCTTTATAATAATATGATTCATTGCTCCACGGGTTATACACCTCATTATTTAATGTTTGGGCAACACGGAAGACTTCCGATGGACTTAGTGCTGGAAGTACCACAAGAAGAAACTAAAATAAAGAAGCCAGTGACAAATTGGGTCCAAGTACATAATCAACGTTTGCAGGAAGCTGGAAAAATTGTTGGTAGACACATGGAGCAAGCAAGGCAAAAGCTGAAAGCAAACTATGATATCAAGGCCAAAACTACACCTTTACTTGTCGGAGAAAGAGTAATGTTGAAGAAAACCCAAAAATGCAGCAAACTGTCTTCAAAGTGGGAACCAGAACCTTATTATATTATTGAGATACCTTATCCTGAACTACCGCTACACAAGATCCAACAGGAATTTGGACATGATACCAAGATTGTTCATCGAAATCTCCTAAAAGCTTGCACTTTCAGAGACACTGTGATCGTTAAAGAACAGGACAGTCTTACGCCAAAAGAGAGGCAGAAGTCCACAAAAGACAAAATGTGGGAACTAGAATCACCAACCAGTTGGTGTACAGAACCTTGGACTCAGATTAGATATGCATTCCCAGGACCATTCGAATTGTGTACCAGTGATAGCTCCGGAAATACCAGATTTCCTGGAAAGAGAACGATTGCTCAAGAACTTATTGATTTCCAACCCCGCAGATCTCAAAGATCGAACGCAGGTATCCCTCCTAGAAGGTATATCACAGAAGCTTCTCAACTTGTACCTTGGTACAACAGGTAGATCTAATCCAAGTAATTTCCCAGACACAGTCACTTTAGGGTAAAACTTCAAAAATTTACAGTATAGTAGATGTTTTAAGAATATTTTAGAGATATTAAGAGTGTTTCATTAACGTAAGACTTCATAGAGTGTTAAGTAAGATTTTAGAGGTTGTTAAGATGATAGATTTTATAAAGTGTTAAGGGAATACATGCAGACATGTATTTTTAGGCGGGTCCGAATCTGTAATACCCCAAAGTTGTGGCATCCCAGAAAGTTTAAAATTAATAAATAAATGAAGGGTTCACAGGTGCTCAGGGTACCTGCTGTAGGTGTAGGCAGCAGGATACTATGCTAAGGGGCCACTGCAAATAAAGTTTCACCCCCCCGTATAATGAGAAACTGTAAAATAATAGTAGAAAAGTGCCCTGTGCACTTACAGTATGGTCAAAAAACAGATTTAACAGCAATAGATGTCACAATGGCCTGGATGGAATGTTGTGCTGAGTGGCTCATGCACAGCATTCCACTCCAGCCAATCTAGAACCCAGGCAGGTTTAAGTTTAAAAAATAATTCTAATGTTGGTCAGTTGTTGCTGGGCTGTGGAGTAGAGAGGATCACAGGAGTGCAACAGGGACTTGTGGCTTACCTGGAGTTGTGAAGCCGGTCCTGTTGACTCCATGGTGATTCCCCTCCTCCAGTCCACTGAAGACTCCCTGCTCTGCTGTGTCCTGCGGTCGGTGGTGCCATCGGGGCACCACGAAGATGAAAAACGACTGTTCACCGCGCTTTTGGGCTTGTAAGCCCTTCGTTTTATTGTTTTGACCCCCCCGAGTATATTAAGTTTAATTTTGGTCCCACGCTGGCGGCAGAGAAGCGCCGCATCGCTGAGTTCCCGTTTGGCTGTCTGAGGCCCCCCTAGTCGCCCCCAGCTGCCTGCCCATTTTCCCTCCCTTTGCCCCAGTACCTCCCACCTCCCGGTCCACCAGAGCAGCTCATCACAGTGGTGAGTTGGTGGCAGCACACGCTATGTGCTGACCGCCTAGCCAAAGAGACTGTTTTTATTTAGAAAAGCGCAGTAGGCACTTAGAGGAGTGGCTGAGCGCCACAGGGGCAGCAGGTCGTAGGTCCCTATTAAATATTCATAAGGAGGCGAGGTTAGTGACGCCCACAGGAAGGGGCCAGGACACTAAGGCCAAGCTTAGGCCTTATGAATATTAATATAGAGGCGGGATTTGGGGCAGGGATTCGGGACTAAATGACAGCAGGTTCAGGAGCCTGCAGATTTAAAGGGCCCTGCTACTCTGCAGAATTAAAAGGCAAGTCAGGCCCAGAAGTAAGTATGGCACCAGGCCCAGTATTAGTGGG
This sequence comes from Neoceratodus forsteri, assembly GCA_016271365.2. Classification (NCBI taxonomy): domain Eukaryota; kingdom Metazoa; phylum Chordata; order Ceratodontiformes; family Ceratodontidae; genus Neoceratodus; species Neoceratodus forsteri. The sequence continues at coordinate 967,163,028 of CM028130.1, read as the reverse complement.
GCACCAGGCCCAAAGTGATGGGGCACCAGGCCCAGTATTAAGTGGGGCACTAGGCCCAGTATTACGAGGGGCACCAGGCCCAAAGTAACGTGGGGCACCAGGCCCATTATCAAGTGGGGCACCAGGCCCAGTGTTAAGTGGGGCACCAGGCCCAGTATTACGAGGGGCAGCAGGCCCAATGTAAAGTGGGGCACCAGGCCCAATCTGAAGTGGGGCACCAGGCCCAAGATAATGTAGGGCATCAGGCCCGAGGTAAAAGTAGGGCATTAGGCCCGAGGTAAAGCTTGGTATAAAAGGGAGGCCCCGGCCAAGCGGAATAGGGCAAACCAGCCTAGTGGTACTAAAGGATTCCTTAGCCACGACGTCTAGAAAGAGATCCTATTCCAGAAGACCCTACATTTAGAAACAGGGGTTTGTTTAAGAGTGTTCGATTTGCCTATACTGTGAAACTACTGTAATTACTGGACTGCTTATGCTGAACTATTACCCTAAGTACCTGAACTATTGCTCTAAGTACCTGAACTATTGTCCTAAGTACCTGAACTATTGCCCTAAGTACCTGAACTATTGTCCTAGGTACCCGAACTATTGTCCTAAGTACCTGAACTATTGTCCTAAGTACCCGAACTATTGTTCTAAGTACTTGAACTATTGCTCTAAGCACCTGGACATTGGCCCTTATCAGTAAGAATTACTTCTGAAGTTATAATTTGCCCTCTTCTGGCAAATTATTGTATCATTCCACAGTTCTTTGGGCATTTTTCAGTTATATGGTTATTATTGTATGAAGACAGTCTCAACCTTCTACCACACTGCAGTCTCATAGTGTGGTCTGTAACACCATGTACTCAGAATCAGTCTCTACTCAGAAGAAGACGTCTTTTCAGCATTCTTCACTCCTGGGAGATCCTTCATCAGCTCATCACGTCCGTTTGTGTCACCTGCTGAAGTCGAGTCCGTCACCAGTCGTACAAGTCGTACCTGCTGTTTTCTTGTTTTCACAGCTTGAAAGTACATCCGCCGAAACGCATCACGACAGCTGTGCCAGTGTTGTTCTGTATGGTTCCTGTTCCAGATGTCCAAAGTTGGTCGCCCTCTACAGAAGAGTGAGCTCATCCTGGAGAACCTTGTCTGCGCCCCTCCTGGTCGTTCGCCAAAAGTCGAGTCTGTCGAAGCCCAGTATGGGACACAGCCGCCGTTTCTTTGTTTTGTGCTAGTTCCTGATCCTAGGATTGCAGAGTCAACCATCATCTCTTCAGATTCTTATGGTTCCTGGTCCTGTCAGAGTTCCTTCTGAGTTTAGCTGGCCCTTGGAGTGCCGCAGCATCAGTCAGGTCGTGGTAGTCCTCCTTCGGATTCATCGCCACGCAGATCTTGATCTATCTTCATCCTTGGCATCCCTGGAAGTGGGTTTTGGCCGAGGAACCCTTTGTTTTCAGTGTGTTATTTCAGGAACCAGTTGCTCTGGTTCTACATTCTGGCAGCCTTGGAGAGAGTGGGCTTTTGCCGAAGAAATATATGGTCTGTTTACCAAACCTCTCACCACCCCAGTGGCCTTATCTAGGTCCTTGCTTGGAATTGTGATTAGGGTTTTACAGTTCTGTTTCATTTCCCTTGTAGCTACCAATGAAGAACGACGATGTACACGAAGACGCCGGATCTCTTGACTCTTGTAATATCTGGACTCTTATGGAAATGTGTGATGATAATTACCCTAGTACAGTTCTGAGTAGCTTATGTTACCTGATCCTCATCTAAGAGTATAGAAGTGTAGAATAATTTCAGAATAAGAGTGGCAGTAGGCCTAAAGTCTATTCTTGTGGTAATAATTTTAGTAGTGGTAGAAAAAAGTATTTCTCTGTTTATTGCCCTATTGTTTCTCAGCACCCCTCTTCCTCTTGTAACTCGGCCTCTACCCTTGGTACAAAATAAATGCCCTGCGGGCATTGAAGCACTAAGTTGACTCCTGTCTCTCCTTGTCTGGGTAACGGTTATCCTGTCCACATAATTCAGATCTTGGTGCCTCGCTCATCTCTTTTCACCACCTTTAGAGTGCAGCACTCTTCACAGAGCACCGCTATGGACCATCACATAACTAAATTTTCTTGGCGTAGTCGGCAGGATAGAGATAATTATTTATATGAGGAGTCCAAAGTTGGAGTGGCTTAGTAAGAAGCACAGATGGAGCCAGGGTGTAGTAGTGGATTGTCTGGGGGAGATAGAGAGTCAGCTGGAGGAGACCAAGATGGACCTAGAGGGAATATCCCACCATCTCCACTAACCATGCCATATTACTTCAGAGTGCCATGGCTTCCACAGTTTTCCAGAGAGAAAGATGGGAACGGAACCAGCAACCTGGGAGAATTCCGTTCAAAGATGCAGGCCATGTTTCGCTGTATCAAATCCCGAGCAACAGAAGGTTGAAATTTTAATCAGCAACTAAAGGGAGCTGCCCACCGAGAAGTCCAATCATGGCTGAGTAGACCGAAAGCCACAGAGGACAAGATACTCCAGAGGCTACAGCAGATCTTTGATGCTAGGACCGTGTCTGACCTCAAAATGAAGTTCTTTTCACGTACCCAGAAGTCTCAAGAGACCCTGAGGGAGTTTGCACTGAGTTTGCAAGAGCTGTTACGAGCGATAGAGAGAGTAGATGCAGCAGAGGTCCGAGATGCAGATCGAGTACTAGTCAAAAAATTTGTTGAAGGAGTGCAAAGTGAGGCCCTGAAGAGAGAACTACGCATGCTGCATTTACAAAACCCTGAAGTCGACTTTCTGGATTTTAAGGAGAAAGCCATTCGTATATTTGGTTCAGGACATTCCAGAGAGGAGGCTCTGGCATATCCCCAAACCTCTATGGGAACTCAATGGCCGACCTACACTACCAAAGGATGGAAAGAAGACCATCCTTGGCAATCAAGACTCCAGCTAGAGGAAATGTCCTTACAAAGACGAGAACCGGGAAGAGAAGCTGTTGCCTACCCGAGCCGGCATTCAGAAAATGAGCGGATGCATGAATCAAGGATAC